>JAOPSE010000010.1:130385141-133252059 GCA_029449295.1 Zea luxurians
GTACCAAAGGCACATTTAGATGATCATTATGGACCCATCCCGAGATGGGTACCAAACTGTGCTAACTAGACCATGCAGGTGCCTTGAGATGAACTGGAGACCATGGGAGAGCTTAAGACGGTTATCTAAAACTCTATGCTTAAGCTGTTAATTGTTTTGGTGTTTATTGACCCAAGGTTGAATTATTGTGAAACACTAATCCCACGTTCATCTCAAGTGAAATAAGGTGTATAGGTCCTTAATCATTTTTGGTGAATCAAGTAAAGGACTTTGATGAGAATCTACAACTTGCTCTCCAAAGGATGGTACCCGTGTATTTTAAGTACATAATTGCAATTCAGTATTGCTCTTAAGTTGGCTTGTTGTGCTACCTGTCTTTGGAGTAGTTATGCTTTATGATTGCCTGTGTTAAATGAATCATAATGATGTTTGCTTAATCATGACTGGTGCTATATAGGATATATCTTTTGAATCATTCATGGGTAACTCTTTCATTTGTTATATCCACAACGATTAACTCTCTTGGTGAATATGGATAAACCTGTAACTTTTTGTAAGTCATGCTATGTGCAAATATGACATTTTGTTTAGTCCTGTTCACATGATTACCCTAGTTTGGTATTGTGTGAATCTCAAATCCATGTCATGCCCTTTTGAGCTATGAGGTGCATGAGCAAAAGAAGCCCTGAACTGGTGATAACAAGTGCTCTCATAAAGGCAAAGGTATGGAAAATGGAACTGTGCAATTTTATTGAATATCTTGAAGTTCCATTGATTGTTATCATAGCTGTGTTCTTGCATTTCATTGGTAGTATCGTGACTTAGGAGTCTTATGCCTTAAAATGTTGTTTCTATTGGTGTACCTAAAGAACCTTCTTAACTATGATGTGCTTAGACATGATCGTGTTGTTTTTCAATTAGTATATGTGATGCAATGATAGTTAAGTATGAAGCATGTCTAAGTTGCGTGTAAATGTTATACTTCCTATGAGTATTCAATTGGCTTAGGTGCCACTGAGGCATGCATTGTTGTATTTAGTCAACCTTTCATTTAGCCTTCAATTGGTATTAAGTGGTTTTTCATTTGATATTCAATTTGGTATCTTTGTGTGATGAAAGTGATAGAGTATGCCTTGACCAAGATATGTTGTGATCCCCTCTAGTTCTGAGGAAGCTAGAATGTGCAAAGTGCAAGTCATACAAATACTTGATGCACAAGTTCAGGGGGAGCACACATAACTTGTATCTTTTGAGACTAATTATTTCTTGAGCGATCTTGTATAGTCTCTAGGTGGAAAAGAGAAGATAACCGAGAAATGGAGCAATCAGGACTTGGGTACTTCTGTAAGTCAAGAAATTGGTATCTCAAGTCATGAGTAAGTGCATATTTTTAGATTGCTCATGCTCTATAATATCTGGTGATAATAGATGCTTATTCTTAAATATCATGGAGCTATGATAATAAATGAACTTGCAATCGGTATGTTTCAATTGGAGCCATGGTAGTTTGCTTCAATTGACATCTTTTGATAATCATTAGAATAGAAGTTTCTTCTTGTGCCCAATACTATAACTTGTTCTAAGTTTGGTGTCTTAGCAACAAGAAAATTTAGGATAAAGAATCAGGCACAAGTATGGAGAAGCTCTCGAGAGATTAAATACTTTCAAGATGGGAAGTACACTACAACATGGTAAAGGTACAAAAGGAAGTATTAATCTTTTTGCATATATGTATCTTACCTAAATGTTGATAGTGCACATGTTCAATAAGTAAGGGGGAGTTTTGATAGTCGTTTTTCCTCCTTAACACCCCGCTGTCCCTTGACATCATCCTATGTTCTTGCTTGAGTATGGTTTTTGGTGTTTGATGTCAAAGGGGGAGAGTTTGTGTATTAAAGCTTATCTCAACCTGAGAGGAAAGTTTATCCTAAGGGGTGATGTGTTAGGTTAAGCTTTGCTAATGTGATTAATGGTGTGTTAGTTTAAGCCTTGCTAATGTGGTTAATGGTGCATATGCTTCTTGCAGTATTATATGTGTTGCATCATATGGACTAGTGTTTCCGCTGCATTGAATTATTTGGATTCTATAGTGTAATAGATAGTCATGTGGTTAATGGTGCTTTAAGACTAAAGGTGCTTTAAGATTGCTTTAAATTGGTATCTTAGTTTAAATTGGTATCTTAATGGTGAATAGTGGTAGGTTGATATTCCTGTGATATATCCACTAATTTGAATGGTGTTTAACTCTGATTATGTGCATTTGTGTGTTATAGCATCATGGTTTGATTCTTGACACAATGCATTCCAAAATTGCTAAGGTATAGAAATGTTTCGAATTGCCTAAGTATGTGCAAATTGGCGTCTGAGGCCAAAATTATGTTTTTGAAGTAAGCACATATTTAGGGGGAGCATTCTATAAACTTAGAATTCAAAATTTGTGCTTCAAATCTTATTCTTATGTAAGCTTTAATTGTGTTGCCATCAATCACCAAAAAGGGGGAGATTGAAAGCTCTCTTGTGAGTTTTGGTGTTTGGATGACAACTCAATTAAAGGACTAACAAGTGTACTAAGTGTTGAACAGGTGCTTAAGGGAAAGCCTACAGGGTTCAACACAAGTGAACAAATGTGATGGTCCAAGAACTAGATTATGGATACATAATGGACATCACAAGTGAGATGGACATTGCATAAAGTGAGACTCGGGTGCGTAGCTCGGAGACAACTGATCAAGCTAAGGACGGAGGCAAGAAGAGCTTCGAGGTACCAAGTGCACGGGAGAAGGTCAAGGAGGCTGAGGAACCCAAAGCCAAGGGTGAAGAAGAAGGCTTGCAAAGTCAAGGGTGATCGAGTTGAGAACAGCTACGCCACATCAAGGATCACTACATAAAGACGTGACTTACAACCAATGAGGTAACAGCTACAGTTATGTGGTGTAAGTCATAAGGCTCAAGATCAAGCTCTAAGAAGGAGATCAAGGTCACTAGAAGGAGAACAAGTGTCAAAACCAGAACTGGAAGCAGCCCAAAATAGCTAAGTTCACCTTGATCTTTAGTTTGGGTTGTTCCTATGTTTGGAGATGTTCTATGT
This sequence comes from Zea luxurians, assembly GCA_029449295.1. Lineage (NCBI taxonomy): Eukaryota > Viridiplantae > Streptophyta > Magnoliopsida > Poales > Poaceae > Zea > Zea luxurians. Next base: position 130,388,230 of record JAOPSE010000010.1, read on the forward strand.
GACCTTTGCAGGATGTTGGAGCCAAGAAATGTCAATCTAGATCAAGTCAAGCCAACTTGATGATTTATGAGTCCAACATCAAAGCTCAAGCATGTGAAATGCTATAGAAGTAATAATTAAGAGAAGGTATGTTTCTAGACTTAGTACATTGGTTTTTGTGTACTAATATACTTGTCTAAATGTTAGAAACAGAAAGAAAGAGAAAAGGAAAGAGGTGCGAAAGGCTTGGCTGTGTACATCCAAGATTCAGCTCAGTCTGGCACACCGGACTGTCCGGTGGTGCACCGGACAGTGTCCGATGGTGCACCGGACAGGTCCGGTGCGCCAGGTTGAACTCCGGTGAAAAGGTCGCTCTCGGGAGGAGTCCGGCGACGTACGGCTATAATTCACCGGACTGTCCGGTGTGCACCGGACTGTCCGGTGAGCCAACGGTCGGCCGGGCCAACGGTCGGCCGCGCGATCTGCGCGGGACACGTGGCCGAGCCAACGGCTAGATGGAGGCACCGGACTGTCCGGTGTGCACCGGACATGTCCGGTGCGCCAACGGCTCCAAGACTGCCAACGGTCGGCTTCGCCATAGAAGGAAAGAAATCGGGCACCGGACAGTGTCCGGTGGTGCACCGGACTGTTCGGTGCGCCAACCGACAGAAGGCAAGATTTGCCTTCCTGGATTGCTTCCAACGGCTCCTAGGCCCCTTGTGCCTATAAAAGGGACCCCTAGGCGCCTCAAGCAAGTAGAAGCGCAGCCAACAAGTGTAGACTTCACTCGAATCAATTCTCACTCTTGTGTGTAACTCTATAGTTTGTGTAGAAGGCACAACTATAAGCCTTTAGAGAGAGGAGAAGTGCTGCTAAAAGCTAGAGCAAGGTCTTGAGCGTATCGTTACTCTGCCGAGGTGCTGCCAAGAAGTTTGTAAGCAGCCACGGTGTTGTTGTAACCCAACTCAATAGTGAAAGGCTCTATCTGTCATACTGACAGATCTGAGCAAACGGAGGAAGGAGTTGAAATAGACTCCAAGCCCAGGTGTGGCTAACTCCAACGAGGACTAGGCAAGCATTTCAGGCTTGGCCGAACCTCGGGATAAATCCTTGCGTCTGTGTGCTCTGTTCTGTATTGTATCCTGACTCTCTGTCTTACTCGTCTTTATATCTGCACTTCAATACTTATCTGTGGTATAAGCTTTATTTGAAGTGCAGGACATTTTGAGACAGGATCTTCTATTCCGCTGCAACCTACTCGAAGAGTCTACTCACTCCACTGCGTATTAAGTCTTCGAGTAGAGTAAGAATTTAAGTTTTAAAGTAATAAGTTTTATTCGCCTATTCACCCCCCCTCTAGGCGACATCCAGATCCTGTTCCCGGGTCAAAGGGAACTTTCAGCGGTAGAGATAGCAACACTTAGATAAAACCTAGTTTGCACATTCTAGTTTGATTATTTGCATAGGTTTTGCTCTAGGGATTTATTTGTGGCCTAGTTTAGAGAAAGTTTTAGAAGTCCTAATTCACCCCCTCTTAGGCATCACCTGTTTCATTCAATTGGTATCAAAGGCAGGTTTGGCTCATTTGAAACACTTTAGCTTCACCGCTAAAAGAGTCGACACTTTTTAGAGGAAGGGATGGATACCCATTGGCCACCACACTTTGACGACACTAACTTCCCATATTATAGTGCTAGAATGGCTTGTTACCTAGAAGTTGTTGATGTAGGTGTTTAGAGAGTCACTCGTGACAGGATGAAACCACCCAAAAATCCCGAGAAACCCACCACGAGTGAGGAAAAAGAAATTCATTTAAATGCTAGAGCCAAAAATTGCTTGTATGAATCTCTTAGCATGGATATTTTTTAATCAAGTTTTTACTTTGAAAACTGCTAATGAGATTTGGCTAATATTGCATGAGCTCCATGACGGCACATCCAATGTCCGTGAGCAAAAACATTGCCTAGTCTTAAATGAGTATAATTCTTTTGCTATGAAAGATAATGAGCTTGTTAGATATATGTATTCTCGTTTGAATCTAATCATTAATGAGATCAATTCTATTGGCATTAATAAGCCAGGTGATGCAGACATTATGAGGAAGATTATCTCCCTACTAGCACAACAAAGATATGGGAGCATCATCACCATTCTTCACAACATGGAGGACTTGAGTACAATGACCCCGACCATCGTGATTGAGAAAATCGCGGCCTTTGAGATGTCGCGAAAAATGTGTCGGGGAGAGGAGCCAACTTCCTCAAGGCCATATTCTTTTGCATGTGATGAAAGGAAGGGTAAAAAGAAGGCTCCCACTCCAAGTTCCTCAAGTTAAGAAGAGGAAGAAAAAGAAAGTGATGATGAAAAAGATAATCAACCATCAACATCATCCTCCAAGGACGAAGAAACAATCCGACGTGTCGGAAAGGTAATGGGGATGATCCACAAGATTAATCTAATGAGTGTGCCCCTGCAGGTAGAGGATCTTCTCTTTAACATGACAAGAAAAGGAAAATAAAGAGAGGATACTTCACATGCGGGGAGAAGGGCCACTTCAGGGACAACTGTCCAACTATGATCGAACCCAAAAAGGAGAGGAGCAAAGGCAAGGTGCTAACAAGTGTCAAAACTTGGGACGATTTTTCAAGCGCGGATGAATCTCCAAGGACGCGCAACCACCGACCCTCATCACGCTCATCACGGTCATCACGCAAGTACCTTATGGCAAGAGGTAAAATGAGTATTCCATCCTCTAGTGATTAAAGTAGTAGTGATGATGAAGGTGTGGGAATGCTCTCCATAGATGAGCTTGCAGAAGCCGTTAATTTTTTTCAGGATGTCTGCACTAAACAAAAAGCTCAACCTAAAACTTTGAAAAATAAGTTGATTAGCTCTCAAAATGATTATAAAGGTTTGCTAGAAAAAACTGAAGCATTTGCAAATCTGAATTGTGAGCTATCAACTAAAATTGAGCAATTAGAGTCTAGTGCTACATCCACAGCTACCGATGATGGCCTTATTAAAAAGAATGAAAAACTTAAGGCTAAGTTAGGGAAAATGGAAATTCTTAGCATACACAATAATGACCTAACTACTAAACTAGAAAACATTGGTAGCACCCCATAAATATCTTTGGTTGAAATACCTGAAATTATTAAGAAAGATGCTTTTACTTCCTGCTTTGATTTAATTGATAATTCTAACCCTTGCAATCAAGTTCTTGTTAAGAATGTTATTATAGAATTTTATTCGGACGAGATTGCAATGGAAAATAAGCAATTAAAGCAAGAAGTGGCTCGCCTTGGAAAAGCCTTGTATGACAAGAAAGGCAAAGCCAAACAAATCCAACCTCCATAGGATAACACCACTGCGGGAGTGAACAAGCCTTTGGAGGGCGAAACTATGAATTGTAGCCTATGTCACAAAGAAGGCCACAAGTCTTTCCAATGCAAGGCAAAGACTGGGGATAAGCAAAAGCAAAAGATCAAGCAAAAGCCAACAATCAAAATCTCTAACACCTACATAAAAAGGTGGATAAAAAGGGTGCTACACCATATTTGATCAAGAAGAAAAAGAGTGGAAAGGTGATAGCAATCATGGCAAACAAGCAAGCCAACAAAGGGAAAGTGGCCAAACGCATCTGGGTGCCAAAGGAAATAATTTCAACCATAAAAAGCACCAAGAATGTTTGGATCTCGAAAGGGAAGTAAGGAGTCCAAAGAACTACGGGGAATTTGGAGACTTGGCAAAATTGGGATGTATATCATGGGATACATCATATTAGATCAAGCTTATTGCCAAGTGGGTTAGTGAATATTTTGGACCCAAATTTCCCACCCATGACTAAGGTAACTAGATTTATTGTATTCCTTATTTTTAGATATGCATATCTATTTTCTTGTATCTAGTTTACCTTTCATGCCTAGTATTTCATTTGGCACTTATTTTAGATTAATAATGCATGCATACTAGGTAAATCGCATGGTAGGATTGCTCGTTCTCAATTCATATTCTTGAGCAAACCTACATGGTTTAAAATGTTTAATTAAGCATGACACATAGCTTGTTTAACATCCCTAAGTAAATGACACTAACGCTTCAAAAGCTTATATCCTACAATTGGTATCATTTAACTTATATGTGCCAAAGCTCAGATTATGGATAATTTGTCCCTCTTGATGTCAAAATCAAAGTGCATGTCTCCTACAAGTATCCAAAACTTGTATGCACACTTTGAGGGGAGGTTACTCTATAATCTAAGACTTTGAGACTAATACCTTTTTCAAGTCTATTTCATAGTAGTCTCATTGTAAGGAAAATGAAGTCCCTCGAGAAAGACAACAAGCTTCCACTGCAAATCTACAAGAACTCTTATGTCTCACAAGCCTACCATTTGTCTTCAAATGGTCCGCCATTGATTTTCAATTGGTAACTTTGAGACTACATGTACATGTCTTCTCCAATATTTGGTTAGACTATAGTTCATATCTTATACTTCCCATGTTGCTACACATGCATAAGTGGTTAAATCATATTCCATTACCTATGCATAAGGGAAGTTAGTCTAATCAAATCATGTCTTGCATCTCTATTTTCACATGCTTTTTCCTAAGTAGAAGATCTCTGTCAGGGGGAGTATTTCTTCGTATCTAAAGGGGAAAAATTCTTTCTAAAGGAGAACACTCATTTAGGGGGAGTTATAATGTCAAGTTTCTTTCAATTGGTTTTACTTGATAAATCTTTTATGAGGGCAAGTTCTATTTGCTTCCTACATGCTTTTAATGTCTTCCTTTTCGGTGGTTGATGCCAAAGGGGGAGAAGTTTAGGGACCAAAACAATTGTATCAAACACCAAACACTATCAAACACCAAACACTACCAACAATCGCCTACGCGATCAACGGGCGACACGTGGCTTAGCCAACGGACGGATGATCGCACCGGACTGTCCGGTGTGCACCGGACTGTCCGGTGTGCACCGGACAGTGTTCGGTGTGCCAGCAGATCCGAAGATCCAACGGTCGGCTTCGCTAGAAAAGGAAAGAGATCATGCACCGGATTGCTACAGTAGCTGTCCGGTGCTGCACCGGACTGTCCGGTGCACCACTCGACAGAAGGCAAGAATTGCCTTCTAAGTTGATCTCCAACGGCTCCTAGCTACCTTGGGGCTATAAAAGGGACCCCTACGCACATGGAGCAGTACACCAAGCATTCACTAAGCATCCTAAGACTCCCAGACTCTGCCTCCACGCATTTGATCGATTATGTTAGTGATTTGAGCTCCGTTTGAGTTGTGAACCCTCTGTGCTGTGTTTCGAGCTCAAGTCTTGGCTTGTGTGTGTGTGCTGCGGATTTGAGTCTTGCGTGTGTTACTCTCCCTCATTTACTACTGTGCTTCTCTTGTGATAAACTTGTAAGGGCGAGAGGCTCCAATCTATGGAGATTCCTCGCAAACAGGAGAAAGATTACTAAGGAAGATAGCCGTGGTACTCAAAGTTGATCATTGGATCACTTGAGAGGGATTGAGTGTAATCCTTGACCGAAGGAGGTCACCACAACGTGGAAGTAGGCATTGGCCGAACCATGGGATAAATCACTGTGTCTTGTGTCCATATTTTTGTGATTGGCTTTCTTCTAGAATTCACACTTTAGCAACTTGGTTTTAACTGCACTAAAATTTCATAATCAAGTGTTGGCTATTTAGTGTTGAAATTCGCAGGATCACCTATTCACCCCCCTCTAGGTGCTCTCAATTGATATTGGAGTCATACTCTTCATCTAAGGGACTAACCGCCCGAATAGATGGATCCTAAGGGTAAGGGGATGGTGGTCAATGACATGGAGAAGGAATCCCTCTTCAACGAACCAAGAGACGACAAGCCACTGACTCAGGCTCAAGTCAAAAGAAGAGGGACAGGAAGAAGAGGCACATCAAGAAGATCATTTACTACGACAACAACGCCTCCTCTTCTTCACCAAGGGATGACGATGATGACTCCTCGTCCAAAAGAAAGACGGTTAATCAAAACTACTATCGATTCCCCTAGGAAAACCCCCACACTTTGATGGAGAGGACTATTCTTTTTGGAGTCATAAAATGCGTAGTCATTTATTCTCCCTCCATCCTAGCATTTGGGAAATTGTTGAGAATGGGATGCATTTTGATAGTACTGATAATCCTGTGCTTATAAATGAACAAATTCATAAAAATGCCCAAGACACTACTGTTTTGCTAGCATCTCTATGCAGGGATGAATATAACAAGGTCAGCGGCTTGGACAATGCCAAACAGATTTGGGACACCCTCAAAATATCTCATGAGGGTAACGACGCCACCATGATCACCAAGATGGAATTGGTGGAAGGTGCGCTGGGGAGGTTCGGGATGATCAAGGGAGAGGAGCCAACATAGACCTACAACAAGCTCAAGACCCTGGTCAATAAAATTCGAAGCTATGGAAGCACAAGATGGACGTATCATGACGTCGTCCGACTTATGCTCAGGTCATTTATAGTAATTGACCCCCATCTTGTAAATCTTATTCGTGAAAATCCTAGGTACACCAAGATGACGCCCGAGGAAATACTCGGAAAATTCGTGAGCAGGCATATGATGGTGAAAGAAGCTCGATACGTGGACGATGCATTGAATGGTCCACTGCCCGTCTACGAGTCGTAGCCCGTTGCTCTCAAAGCAACTAGCAGTAGGCAGGCGCTACCTAGCAAGGTGGCACAAGTGGAGGCTGCCGAGCTCAATGAAGATGAGATGGCACTCATCATCAAGTGCTTCAAGACCGCGCTAAAAGGATGCAAGGAGTACCCCAACAAAAGCAAGTCAAGAGGAAAACGCTCCTGCTTGAAATGCAGTAAGACTGGTCATTTTATAGCTCAATGCCCAGATAACGATAATGACCAGGCATAAGACAAGCACGGGAAGAGGGAGAAAAAGAAGAACTATAGGAAGGCCAAGGGCGAGGCACACATCGGGAAGGAATGGGACTCCGACTGCTCCTCCTCTGACTCTGAGGATGAAGGACTAGCTGCCTTGGCCTTCAACAAGTCTTCGCTATTCCCAAACGAACACCATACTTGCCTTATGGCTAAGGAGAAAAAGGTACGTGTTGGTGGTCTGCTTCGTCGTCGAAGGTCCTTTGAGAAGAAACACCTTCGGAAGATCAACACAAAAGCGAGCATAGCGCGAAGGTATATGCCGAACTACCTTCCAGGGAGATTTGGCATAGCGACATGCCTTGATACGAAGGGTTGCACTGACCTGAAGATGAAATGACCAATCGACCCATGGTAATTTGTGTCATGATTGTAACTAGTTGTAGAGGACATAAATGTAATTTCGATCGGGCTGCGTCTCGTGCCTATAAATAGGTGAACAATATCCCTATACTGTTCACGCTGATTAGTACTTGCTCATGCGCCACATTGATACTCTTGCCTTTTGTCAAGCCGAAGGTACAAATGTAATTCGATATTGTTTTTATTCATTTATGATTATACAATGACATATAAATAAAATCAAATAATTATTCATGTTACTTCTCATGTTTTGTATGCTTCTTCTTTCATCAATATGAACTGTGATGACGAAGGTATATCCCTCATGACCTTCGTCCGAAGATCGTTATATCCTAAGGGAAATAATGCTTCGAAGGACGAAGGTCATTAACCATTAACTTCTTTTTGTGTTGCCTTGTTCTTAATTCATAGCATTTGAGAACAAGTCCCCAACAGTACGTATTCGAGATACTCCTAAGTACTCTTCTTCGAGCGATGAGGAATCTTCCGATGATGAGGTAGATTACAATGATTTGTTTAAGGGGTTAGATAGAGCTAAAGTAGACAAAATTAATGAATTAATTGATGCTCTTAATGAAAAGGATAGACTGCTAGAAAAGCAAGAGGATATTTTATATGAGGAACACGACAAGTTTGTTAGTGTTCAAAAGTCTCTTGCTTTAGAAATTAAGAAAAATGAAATACTGTCATCTGAGCTGTCTTCCTGTCATGAATCTATTTCAAGCTTGAAGAATTTAAATAATGATTTGAGTGCCAAGCTAGAAAAAGCAAATGCAACTAGTCCATGTGTAGAGCATGTAGTAATTTGCAATAGATGTAAAGACTTTGATGTTAATGCGTGTGATGAACATGTTACTTCTATTGCTTAATTAAACAATGAAGTTGCAAGTCTTAATGCTCAACTTAAGACTTGCAAAGATGATTATGATAAACTAAAATTTTCTAGGGATGCCTACACTGTTGGTAGACACCCCTCAATTAAGGATGGACTTGGTTTTTGAAAGGAAACCAAGAACTTAACAAGCCAAAAGACTTCCGTTCTCAACAAGGAGAAAGGGAAGGCCCCGATGGCTAGTAGCTCTCAAAACAACCATGCCTATATTTATAATAGGAAATTCACTAGTCATGCTTATAATGATAAGGGCTATGATCACGTTGTTTCTCATGATGCTACATTTAATTCTCATGCTATGTTCACATCTAGTTCCACTTTTGATCATGGTAGAAGTAGGCCTAGGAGAAATTATGCTACTTCTCATGCATCTAGGAAAGTCTGCAATGGACCTACTACTGTTTATCATGCTTGCAATACTTCGTTTGTGCTTTTATGCAAAAATGTAAAAGTGGTTGCTAGGAAGTTGGGATCCAAATGCAAGGGAGATAAAACTTGCATATGGGTTCCAAAAACTGTTGTGACTAACCTTGTAGGATCCAACAAGAGTTGGGTACCTAAGACCCAAGCTTAAATTCCTTGCAGGTTTATGCATCCAGGGGCTCAAGTTGGATTATCGATAGCGGATGCACAAACCACATGATGGGGGAGAAGAAGATGTTCACCTCCTACGTCAAGAATCGAGATTCCCAAGATACAATTATCTTTGGAGATGGGAACCAAGGCAAGGTTAAAGGATTGGGCAAGATTGCTATCACTAACGAGCATTCAATTTCATATGTGTTTTTAGTAGAGTCACTCGGGTACAATTTGTTGTCTGAGTCAATTATGTCACATGGGCTACAATTGTTTATTTACAAATATTGATGTATCTATCGTTAGAAGGAGTGATGGTTCATTAGCTTTTAAGGGTGTATTAGACGGCAAGCTCTATTTAGTTGACTTTTCAAAAGAGAATGCTGATCTAGATGCATGCTTGACCGAAGGAGGTCACCACAACGTGGAAGTAGGCATTGGCCGAACCACGGTATAAATCACTATGTCTTGTGTCCATCCTTTTGTGATTGACTTTCTTCTAGAATTCACACTTTAGCAACTTGGTTTTAACTGCACTAACATTTCATAATCAAGTGTTGGCTATTTAGTGTGGAAATTTGCATGATCACCTATTCACCCCCCCTCTAGGTGCTCTCACACTTGCGTGTGGAGAAGGCTCGCGACTCTCTATGGAGTTACTCGACCGAGGTGCTTGGCCCTTGCGTGGGCTTCCCTTTGCGTAGAGGCACCAACGAGGATTAGTCGAGACCTTGCGTGGTTCCGGACACCTCGATAAAAATACCAGCGTCATCTACGAGAGTTTGCATCTCTACCTCGCTCTTTAGCTTCCGCATTTATATTAAGCATTTAAGTTTCAATCTTGTCTTTATACTTATATTGTTGTAGATTAAAATTTAGCCATTGCGGTAGAGATAGCAAACAATTAGACAAAACCTAGTTTGATTAATTGCATAGGTTTTGCTCTAGGGTTTTATTTGTGGCCTAGTTTAGAAGAAGCTTTAGATGTCCTAATTCACCCCCTCTTAGGCATCACATGTTTCTTTCATTTGGTATCGGAGCCTGGTTTGGCTCATTTGAAACACTTTAGCTTCACCGCTAAAAGAGCCGACACTTTTTAGAGGAAGGGATGGATACCCATAGACCACCACACTTCGACGGCACTAACTTCCCATATTATAGTGCTAGAATGGCTTGTTACCTAAAGGCCGTTGATCTAGGTGTTTGGAGAGTCACTCGTGATGGGATAAAACCACCCAAAAATCCCGAGAAACCCACCATGAGTGAGAAAAAAGAAATTCATTTAAATGCTAAAGCCAAAAATTACTTGTATGAATCTCTAAGCATGAATATTTTTAATCAAGATTTTACATTAAAAACTGCTAATGAGATTTGGCTAAAATTGCATGAGCTCCATGATGACACATCCAATGTTCGTGAGTAAAAACATTGCCTAGTCTTGAGTGAGTATAATTCTTTTGCTGTGAAAGATAATGAGCTTGTCAGAGATATGTATTCACGTTTGAATCTAATCATCAATAAGCTCAATTCTATTGGCATTAATAAGCTAGGTGATGCGGACATTGTGAGGAAGATTATCTCCCTACTAGCACAACAAAGATATGGGATCATCATCACCATTCTTCACAATATGGAGGACTTGAGTAAAATGACCCTCACCATCATGATTAGGAAAATCGTGGCCTTTGAAATGTCGCAAAAAATGTGTCGAGGAGAGGAGCCAACTTCCTTAAGGCCATATGCTTTTGCATGTGATGAAAGGAAGAGTAAAAAGAAGGCTCCCACTCCAAGTTCCTCAAGTGAAGAAGAGGAAGAAGAAGAAAGTGATGAAGAAGAATATAATCAACCATCAACATCATCCTTCGAGGACGAAGAAACAATCTGATGCGTCGGAAAGGTAATGGGGATGATCCGCAAGATTAATCTAATAGGTGTGCCCCTATAGGTAGAGGATCTTCTCTTTAACATTGATAGGAAAAAGCAAAGAAAGAGAGGATGCTTCGCATGGGGGAGAAGGGCCACTTCAGGGATAGCTGTCCAACTATGGCCGAACCCAAAAAGGAGAGGAGCAAAGGCAAGGCGCTGACAAGTGTTAAAACTTGGGATGATTCTTTAAGTGAAGATGAACCTCCAAGGACACGCAGCCACCGATCCTCATCACGGTCATCACGCAAGTGCATTATGGCAAGATGTAAAATGAGTATTACATCCTCTAGTGATGAAAGTAGTAGTGATGATGAAGGTGAGGGAAAGCCCTCCGTAGATGAGCTGGCGGAAGCCGTTAATTTTTTTCAGGATGTATGCACTAAACAAAAAGCTCAACTTAAAACTTTGAAAAATAAGTTGATTAGCTCTCAAAATGACTATAAAGGTTTGATAGAAAAATTTGAAGCATTTGCAAATTTGAATTGTGAGCTATCAACTAAAATTGAGCAATTAGAGTCTAGTGCTACATCCACAGCTACCGATGATGGCATTATTAAAAAGAATGAAAAACTGAAGGCTAAGTTAGCTAGCACCCAAGAAACTATTGAAAATTTGCTAGGGAAAATGGAAATTCTTAGCATATACAATAATGAACTAACTACTAAGCTAGAAAACATTGGTAGCACCCCAGAAGTATCTTTGGTTGAAATACCTGAAATTATTAAGAAAGATGCTTCTACTTCCTTATTTGATTTAATTGATGATTCTGACCCTGCAATCAAGTTCTTGTTAAGAATGTTATTATAGAATCTTGTTCAGACGATATTGCAATGGAAAATAAGCAATTAAAGCAAGAAGTGGCTCACCTTGGAAAAGCCTTGTATGACAAGAAAGGCAAAGCCAAACAAATCAAACCTCCATAGGATAACACCACTGTGGGAGTGAACTAGCCTGTGGAGGGCGAAACTGTGATTTGTAGGATATGTCACAAAGAAGGCCACAAGTCTTTCCAATGCAAGGTGAAGACCGTGGATAAGAAAAAGCAAAATCTCAAGCAAAAGCCAACAAGAAAAATCTCAAACACCTACATCAAAACGTTGGATAAAAAGGCCGCTACACCATATTTGATCAAGAAGAAAAAGAATGGAAAGGTGATAGCAATCAAGGCCAACAAAGGGAAAGGGGCCAAATGCATCTGGGTGCTATAGGAAATAATTTCAACCATGAAAACCACCAAGAAGGTCTGGGCCCTGAAACAGAAGTGAGGAGTCCGAAGGACGGCGGAGAATTTGGAGACTTGACAAAGTTGGGATGTATATCATGAGATACATCATATTGGATCAAGTTTATTGCCAAATGGGTTAGTGAATATTTTGGACCCAAATTTCCCCATCCATGACTAAGGTAACTAGATTTATTGTATTCCTCATTTTTTAGCTATGCGTATCTATTTTCTTGTATCTAGTTTTACCTTTCATGCCTGCATACTAGGTAAATCACATGTAGGATTGCTTGTTTCAATTCATAATCTTGAGCAAACTTACATGGTTTAAAATGTTTAATTAACCATAACACATAGCTTATTTAATATCCCTAAATAGATGACACTAATGCCTCAAAAGCTTATATCCTACAATTGGTATCATTTAACTTATATGTGCCAAAGCTCGGATTATAGATAATTTAACCCTCTTGATATCAAAATCAAAGTGCATATCTCCTGCAAGTATTCCAAAAACTTGTATGCACACTTACAGGGGGAGGCTACTCTATAATCTAAGACTTTGAGACTAATAACTTTTTCGAGTCTATTTCATGTAGTAGTCTCATTGTAAGGAAAATGAAGTCCCCGGAGAAACACAACAAGCTTCCACTTCAAATCTACAAGAATTCTTATGTCTCAGAAGCCTACCATTTGTCTTCTAATGGTCCGCCATTGATTTTCAATTGGTAACTTTGAGACTACATTTGGTATCATTTACATGTCTTCTCCAATATTTGGTTAGACTATATTTCATATCTTATACTTCCCATGTTGCTATACATGCATAAGTGGCTAAATCATATTATGTTACCCATGCATAAGGGAAGTTAGCCTAATCAAATCATGTCTTGCACCTCTATTTTCACATGCTTTTTCCTAAGTAGAAGATCTCTGTCAGGGAGAGTATTTCTTCGTCTCTAAAGGTGAAGAAAATTCTTTCTAAGGAGAACACTCATTTAGGGGGAGTTAGAATGTCAAGTTCTTCAATTGGTTTTAATTGATAAATCTTTTATGAGGGCAAGTCCTTATTTGCTTCCTACATGCTTTTAATGTCTTCCTTTTCGGTGGTTGATGCCAAAGGGGGAGAAGTTTAGGGACCAAAACAATTGTATCAAACACCAAACACTACCAAATTAAAAACGTTTATCCTTCAAGTGGTCTTGGCTCTTTGGTCTAAAATAGGAAGTAAGTGAATTAGAGTTAGGGGGAGGCTTAAGTCCATAATATTACACTATGGGGACAAACATGCATCCTAGCAAGTAGATTGCATATTTTCATTCAAATGTTTGTTATATTTGCTTGCTTTGGTTGTGTTGTCATCAATCACCCAAGGGGGATATTGTAAGGAAAATGGACCCTGACCATTTGGATAAATAAGTTTTGGTGTTTGATGATCAACAAAACCTGTGGACTAATGTGTTTGCTAGTGTTTGTGTTTGTAGTTCATAGGATGCTAAAGTTACTTAGACCAAGACATTGAGGAAAGCAACACCTCAAAAGAAGACATTCTGAAGATCAAGTGAAGTCCAAGGAACAAAGGAAGTGTTGTCGGTGAACTTTCTGGTCTGTAGCACCGAACTGTCCATTGCCACACGCCAGACTATCCGGTGCACCAGGAACAGTAGCCCCAACGGCTAGTTCTAGGTGGCAATGTGGAGAGAAGACCACCAGACTGTCCAATGTGATATCTGGAGTGTCTGTGTGAAAAGCCTGCGCGCCAACGGTCGTCTGCGGTGTCAGACCAATGGCTAGGCGCACCGGCCAGTGAATAGTGCACTGTCTGGTGCACCACCGGACTGTCCAGTGTGCCGCAGAGAGCACAACTTTCTCCAACGGCTAGTTTTGTGTTGGGGGCTATAAATATAGCCCAACCAGCCATTCCAAGGTGTGGGAGCCCAAGCAACATACCAAGGCATATAGTAGACATTCTCAAGTGCTCATACACCCAATTGCTTAATAGAATCACTCGGTGATTAGCGTAGGTGCTTTGCAAAGTGTTTAGGTTAGTTAGATCGCATTAGTGCTTGCTCTATGTGAACCCTAGTTAGTTGAGTGAGTTTAGATAAACCACATAACCCCACGGCTCTTGCGCGAGTCGTTGTAATTGTACCGAGTGGGGCGAGAGTCTTGCGAGACCGTGAAAACAACTTTGTGTCACAGTTGCCACCGTGTACCAGAGGGAACGAGGCCCACGGCGTTTCGGTCGGAAGCTCGATAGTGGAGATGGCGGGGAGCATCCGAGAGGAGCTAAAAGCAGAGCACCACTTGCGCGTGGAGAAGGCTCGCAGCTCTCTACAGAGTTACTCGACCGAGGTGCTTGGCTCTCGCGTGGGGTTCCCTTTGCATAGGGGCACCAACGAGGATTAGTCGGGACCTTGCGTGGTTCCGGATACCTCGGTAAAAATATCAGCGTCATCCACGAGAGTTTGCATCTCTACCTCAAACTTTAGCTTCCGCATTTATATTAAGCATTTAAGTTTCAATCTTGTCTTTATACTTATATTGTTGTAGATTGAAACTTAGCCATTGCGATAGAGATAGCAAACACTTATACAAAACCTAGTTTACACATTCTAGTTTGATTAATTGCGTAGGTTTTGCTCTAGGGTTTTATTTGTGACCTAGTTTAGAAGAAGCTTTAGAAGTCCTAATTCACCCCCTCTTAGGCGTCACATGTTTCTTCTAGAGGCAAAGCTTACCCATGACGATGCATGTGGTCAGTTAAAAGGTCCTCGATTAGCAGGCCTACATCGGCTCGGTCCTTAAGCGACTCAGACAGAGACACTACATCGAGACTCTCTTCTCGTGCAAGTCACCCACCCAGTCTCGTCTTTATTACTTAAACCCCAAAGTTTGGTACCTGACAGAGGTACTTCTTTTCAGATGTTGCACCCATCATGGCCGTGATGGATCCACCATCATCAGTCTTTTCTTTGTAAAAATCCCCATCCCGTGTGAAGCATCACCTTTTTCAAACAAAACCTTTTGTTTTCTATAGCAAGAATAAGCATTAGAAAACTTGTTTAAATAAAACAGGTAAACAAGGAATGGTAACTAAAAGGGAAATAGGGTTTAACCTTTTCCTAAATATAATTTTGGTGGTTGAATGCCCAACACAAATATCTGGACTAACTAGTTTGCTCTAGATTATGTGTTCTACAAGTGCTAAAGGTTCAACACAAACCAATAAAAAGTTCAAGTTAGGGTTCAAAAAGAAAGGAGCAAAAGAAACCGAAGACTGCCCTGGTCTGGCGCACCGGACTGTCCGGTGCCCCAGGGACCGTACAGTCTGAACTCCTCAGCTTCAAGTTTCTCCAGCGCACTCCGCTATAATTCACCGGACTGTCCGGTGTGCCACCGGACTGTCCGGTGCACCAAGCGGAGCAACAACTATCAGCACAACGGTCGACTGCACAGTGCCCTGAAAGAGCTACAGTTCGCGGCAGAAGTCAGAGCAGGCACCAGAGGCGCATCGGACAGTGAACAGTGCTTGTCCGGTGCACCAAGTTGTTAGAGCTCCAACGGTCGAAACCGTCAGAACCCTAATGGTTGGGTGACGTGGCTGGCGCACTGGACTGTCCCGTGCGCCCATCGACAGTAGCCCTCCCCAACGGCTGTTTTGGTGATTGGGGCTATAAATACCCCCAACCACCACTATTCAAGACAACCAAGCATTCACTACTCCTCATTCAATACAAGAGCAATACACAACACTCCAGGACACAAATCAAAGCCTCCGATCAAATCAAAGTCCACAATTCAACTCTAGCTTTTAGGACTTGTGAGAAGTTCAACTTGTGTTCTTTTGTTGCTCTTGTTGCTTGGTTGGCTTTATTCTTTCTCTCATTCTTACTCTCAAAGCCTTGTAAGCGAAGCAAGAGACACCAATTGTGTGGTGGTTCTTGCAGGGTCTAAGTGACCCGAGAAATCAAGGAAGGAAGCTCACTCGGTCTAAGTGACCGTTTGAGAGAGGGAAAGGGTTGAAAGAGACCCGGTCTTTGTGACCACCTCAACGGGGATTAGGTTTGCAAGAACTAAACCTCGATAAAACAAATCACCGTGTTTCTCTCTTCATTTGCTTGTGATTTGTTTTCACCCTCTCTTTCAGACTCGGATTTTATTCTAACGCTAACCCCGGCTTGTAGTTGTGCTTAAAGTTTGTAAATTTCAGTTTTCGCCTATTCACTCCTCCTCTAGGCGACTTTCAATTGGTATCAGAGCCCGGTACTTCATTAAGAATCTAACCACTCGAAGTGATGTCGGGAGGATCCGTCAAGAGGGAGATGGAAACGGCCACAAGCCACGGGAAGGCTCCATCAAGGGAGTCCGGCAACAAACGAAGGGAGGAATCACCTCCCCGCATCAAGTCACACCGGAGTGGCGACAAGAAGAAGAAGATGAAGAAAGTGGTCTACTACGAGACTGACTCTTTGTCGCCATCCACCTCCGGCTCCGACGCTCCGTCTGTCACTTCTAAGTGCCATGAGCGTAAGAAGTTTAGTAAGATCCCCCTACGCTATCCTCGCATTTCTAAACGCACTCCTTTACTTTTCGTCCCACTAGGCAAACCACCAGTTTTTGAGGTGAAGATTATTGTATGTGGAGTGATAAATTGAGGCATTACCTAACCTCAGTCCACGCTAGCATATGGGACATTGTTGAGTTTGGAGCGCAGGTACCATCCGTAGGAGATGAAGGCTATGACTCGGACGAGGTCGCCCAAATCCGGCACTTCAACTCCCAAGCCACTACTATACTCCTCGCCTCTCTATGTCGAGAGGAGTATAATAAGGTGTAGAGGTTGAAGAGTGCCAAAGAGATTTGGGACGTGCTAAAGACCACGCACGAAGGAGATGAGGTGACCAAGATCACCAAGCACGAGATGATCGAGGGGGAGCTCGGTCGATTCATCCTCAACCAAGGAGAGGAGCCACAAGCCATGTACAACCAGCTCAAGACCTTGGTCAACCAAGTGCGCAACCTCAGGAGCACCAAATGGGATGACCATGAAATGGTCAAGGTTATTCTTAGATCACTCGTATTTCATAATCCTACAGAAGTTCAATTAATTCGTGGTGATCCTAGATACAAGCTAATGTCTCCTGAGGAGGTTATAGGAAAGTTTGTGAGCTTTGAGTTGATGATCAAAGGCTCTAAACAAATTGTCGAGCAAGGCGGCACCTCCACACCCGAGGTGCGACCCGTCGCATTCAAAGCGATGGAGGAGAAGAAAGAAGAGTCTACATCAAGTAGGCTCCCCATCGACGCCTCTAAGCTCGACAACGAGGAAATGGCGCTCATCATCAAGAGCTTCCGCCAAATCCTCAAGCAAAGGAGGGGGAAGGATTACAAACCCCGCTCTAAGAAGGTTTGCTACAAATGTGGTAAGCCCGATCACTTTATAGCAAAATGTCTTGTTTCTAGTGATAGTGACAGGGGCGACAAGAAGGGAAAGAGGAAGGAAAAGAAGAAGTACTACAAGAAGAAGGGCGGCGATGCCCATGTATGTCGGGAATGGGACTCCGACGAAAGCACCACCGACTCCTCCTCCGACGAGGACGCTGCCAACATCGCCGTCAACAAGGGACTCCTCTTCCCCAATGTGGGCCACAAGTGCCTCATGGCAAAGGACGACAAAAAGAAGAAGGTAAAATCTAGAGCCTCCACTAAATATACAACATCTAGTGATGAGGGTAGCTCTAGTGATGATGAAGATGATTTGCTTGCTCTTTTAGCCAACTTAAACATGCACCAAAAGGAAAAATTAAATGAATTGATAGGTGCCATTCATGAGAAGGATGAACTCTTGGATAGCCAAGAGGAATTCCTTATTAAGGAAAACAAAAAGCATGTTAAAGTAAAAAATGCTTATGCTCAGGAAGTAGAGAAGAATGAAAACTTGTCTAAAGAGCTTAGCACTTGCCATGACACTATCTCTAACCTTAGAACTGAGAATGCCAAATTACTTGCTAAGGTTGAGAAGTTAAATGTTTGTGATGATTCTCTTGTCAATCTTAAAAATGATAATGCTAGTTTGATTACTAAGATTGATAAATTGAATGAATCAATTTCTAGCCTTAAAGTTGAAAATGCTAGTTTAATTTCAAAGGCTAAAGATTTAAATGTTTGCAATAATACTATTTCCAATCCTAGAAATGACAATGTTATTTTACATGCTAAGATTGAAGAATTAAATGCCTGCAAACCCTCTACATCTAGTGTTGATCATGTCTCTATTTGTACTAGATGTAGAGATATTAATGTTGATGCTATTTATGATCACTTAGCTTTAATTAAACAACAAAATGATCACATAGCTCAACTTAGTGCTAAAATTAATGAGCATGAATTAGAAAAATGAAAAATTCAAATTTGCTAGAAGCATGCTATATAATGGGAGACGCCCTGGCATTAAGGATGGCATTGGCTTCCAACAGGGAGACAATGTCAAGCTTAATGCTCCCAAGATGTTGTCTAACTTTGTTAAGGGTAAGGCTCCCATGCCTTAAGATAACGAGGGCTATATTTTATATCCTGCTGGTTATCCCGAGCATAAAATTAGGAGAATTCATGCTAGGAAGTCTCATTCTGTTTCTCATCATGCTTTTATATACAAGAATGAGGCATCTAGCTCTATGCAATCAACCCATGTTAAATTGCCTAAAAAGAAATCTCCTACTGCATTAAATGAGCTTAACATTTCATTTAAGACTTTTGATGCTTCCTATGTTTTAACTAACAAATCAGGCAAAGTAGTTGCCAAATATGTTGGGGGCAAACACAAGGGCTCCAAGACTTGTGTTTGGGTACCCAAGGTGCTTGTTTCTAATGTCAAAGGACCCAAGACCTTTTGGGTACCTAAGAACAAGGCCTAAACTTGTTTTGTAGGTTTATGCATCCGGAGGTTCAAGTTGGATTATTGATAGCGGAAGCACAAACCACATGACTGGGGAGAAAAGGATGTTCTCCTCCTACGAGAAAAATGAAGATCCCCAAAGAGCTATCACATTCGGGGATGGAAATCAAGGTTTGGTCAAAGGACTTGGTAAAATTGCTATATCACCTGACCATTCCATTTCTAATATTTTTTTGTAGATTCTTTAGATTACAACTTGCTTTCTGTTTCTCAATTATGTAAAATGGGCTACAACTGTTTTTTTACTGATATAGGTGTTACTGTCTTTAGAAGAAGTGATGATTAAGTAGCATTTAAGGGAGTATTAGAGGGTCAACTATACTTAGTTGATTTTAATAGAGCTGAACTCGATACTTGCTTAATTGCTAAGACTAATATGAGTTGGCTCTGGCATCGCCGACTAGCCTATGTTGGGATGAAGAATCTTCACAAGCTTCTAAAGGGAGAACAAATTTTGGGACTAACAAATGTTCATTTTGAGAAAGACAGGGTTTGTAGCGCATGTCAAGCAGGGAAGCAAGTTGATGCCCATCATCCACACAAGATATGACAACTGATAGACCACTTGAGCTACTCCACATGGATCTATTCAGCCTGATAGCTTACATAAGCATCGGCAGGAGTAAGTATTGTCTTGTAATTATGGATGATTATTCTCGCTTCACTTGGATATTCTTTTTGCAGGGAAAATCACAAAACCAAGAGACCTTAAAGGGATTCTTAAGACGGGCTCAAAATGAGTTCGGATTAAGGATCAAGAAAATAAGAAGCGATAATGGGACGGAGTTCAAGAACTCTCAAATTGAAGGCTTTCTTGAGGAGGAGGGCATCAATCATGAGTTCTCTTCTCCCTACACACCTCAGCAAAATAGTGTAGTGGAGAGGAAGAATAGAACTCTATTGGACATGGCAAGAACCATGCTTGATGAGTACAAGACTCCAGACCGGTTTTGGGCTGAGGCAATTAACACCGCCTGCTACTCCATCAACCGGCTCTACCTCAGGCGCGTCAATACAATTCGTAGATGCTGAGCATGCTCCTCTTCATTTTTAGAGTATATCAAAATATCGTCGATGAAGACCACCACGAACTTGTCCAACTCGGGCATGAACACCGAGTTCATCAAATAGGTGAAGTGGGCAGGAGCATTAGTGAGCCCGAAAGACATTACCAAGTATTCAAACAATCCATACTGCGTAGTAAACGCGGTCTTCGGTATATCCTCGGGTCGAATACGGATTTGATGATAGCCCGACCTGAGATCAATTTTGGAAAATACCCTCGCCCCAGTTAATTGATCAAATAGGATGTCGATCCTTGGAAGAGGGTACTTATTCTTGATGGTGACCTCATTCAGGGGCCGATAATCCACGCACATCTGCAAGGTTTGATCCTTCTTTTTAACAAAAATGGCGGGGCAACCCCATTGTCACACCCGGTTTTGGAAGGTAAACCGAATGCGAACCATGTACGTGCCAGGATCAGAAATTCACGTACACGGCGATTACATAAATGACTCATCATAGCACAATGCTTCGAATTACAATAAGGAGTAAGTAATAATATTACAGACTAGAGTCATTTACATAATATAAATCAAAGTACGCAGAATCGAAACGTAGCCAACGTAAACAACCCACCACAGGCAGCTGACTGGGGGAGGTCGCTAGCCTAATCCTCGAACTCGTCGACGTCCTGGAACTCCTGGAGGTCCGCCTCGACGCCTTCTTCTTTACCTGAGCATAGATTGCACCAAAGGCAACCTGGTGTTTTGTGAAAGCAAGGGTGAGTACACATCAACGTACTCAGCAAATGTCCTGTTTGGCTGAGGTGGACTAGCTTTATGTGGAGTTAAGCTCAAGCAGTTGCTTTTAGTTGGTCAGGTATTTATTATTAGTGGAAGCCAAGTTTTAGTAATAGCCAACCCGTGAACAGCTTCCTCCTCGAGGAACATCATGATCATCATCGAACCAAAAACATTAATAGAACCATTGAGTCTCGAACCAGCTGTATTTCTAATCAAAGAGGATCCCAAGGCCGCTCATAACCGTGAGCACGGCTGATATATCAGTTTCTAACCCTCTGCAGAGGTCGCACACTTTACCCATGAGCCGTGATTCCCGTTTTGCCCGGGGATCATGACTCCCCATTGATCACTTCCTAGGTGGTCCGGCAGGGTATCACTACGTAGCTTTTACAAAGATTCCCTAGAGGTCATAGCCGCCCGTTAGGTTTCTCCAGTTTGATAAACACAGTACCCCTCCCCGCAGGAGGGTGACTAACAAAAGCAAAACGAAATAACCTCGGCACCCAACCTCGGCAGAGCAAGCATTGTGCCTGGACCCCATTGACGGCACGACGGCGAAGCAACTACACCTCTAGTTCCTCTAATTAATTAGCTAAGGGCGCCCCATTTCACCCTCATGGTTGCACTGTTATCCCGGGTGGTCACTCCACGAACAGGTCCTTACGGAGAGGTACTCAGGGAAAAGGCCCGAGCCCCCTAGAGTATCACAATATCATCATTGGGATAACATCATCGTATCATAGTATTCACATCATGTTCATTGATTAAAGTAAAGCAATAGCATAAAGCTAACCATGATAACCCAAAAGGGTAAACAAGGATAAGTAAATAGAAAGCTAGTCAATCCTTAGGTTGATCATTGTTTGCGGGACAGTGAATTATAAGTAGATAGGACATAATGGGTCAGAGGACACTTGCCTTCACCAAACAGATGCTCAGGATCTTCAGCCTCATAGAACTCAGAGAGCTTGATCACTTGGTCGCCAACGCTTGATCGTCGATTCCTCGAAGCTCGGAAATGGATCGCAATCTATTCGCGACGCACAGCGAATACAAACAGGCACAAACAAACATATACTTGCATAAGAACATTACACCATACGAGATAAAATATTATAAAAGCGAGCAATATAAAAATAGAGAGCGCTTCTACAGTTATGCGAGGAAAAGAACCACGATAGTCGAAGCTACGGTCGAGGGGTTAGCGTGTTTACGTTAAACACGTACTAATTAGAACATCTAATTCCACATAATTATATTAATTGATATTAATCAAATGTAAATTAATACTACTACTTAGTTTTGACTAACTTACTATTTTAATAGTTGACAGTTAAGCAAGTAACTTAATGAATATGAGCGATTCTAAGCGAGACGAATTAACGACGCACGACGTGCAAACACGATGTGCGCAACGCGCGGACACAAACGACTTAGCACGCGGACAACGCGCGATACGCGCGAACGGCACGCGGCAAGGCGCGCGACACACGCGACGACGTGCACGAAACAACACCGCGGCACGCGCGGACCGACATGCGAAACTAATAAATAAACAATGTGATTAAACTAAATAATTATTAATAAATAACATTTCAGTTAAGGTTAATCATATTGGTAACTACTTATAAATGCGCAAATCGAATTCCTAAATTAGGTTTTTAAATTGAAACGTCGTTCTAGTAGCCACTGGTTAAACAAACGTTTAACTAAATTAAATAAAATGTGCAAAAATTGGGATAAATATTTCTAAATTAAGATAATTTTAATACGAATCTAACGCAACTTGAATGGATCGAATCGGGTTTAAAACGCAAAAGTTATGAATGTTTTAAACCATACTGTAATTCGCGCGGACTAAATTACAGAACTGCCATCGTCTTCTTCCTCTCTTCATCTTCTTCCTCCCATCCATGGAAGAGAGAGGAGAGGAAGAGGAGGGGGCTGCGCAGGGGAGGACGAGGTTGGGCCGGCCGGAGGTGGGCGCGGCCGCACGGGGCGCGAGGGGCGCGGCCACCGCTCCCGGGGAGGGGTGCGCGCGGGTGTGGGGCGCGGGAGCGCGAGCGCCACCGTCGGCCACCGCCGCCACCGCCGGGGAGGGGAAAAGGGGCGTCGCCGGGGAGGGGAAACGGAGGGGGAAGGGCGCCGCCACCGGGGAAGGTGAGGGGAGAGTGGGAGATGCTCTGCACGGACGGGAAAACGAATAAACGAAGAAACCCTAGGTGCAACAATGGAGTTTTCTCACCGGGGAAGAAGACCCTCGCCGGAGCCGAAGCCAAATCCGTCGATTGCCGGAGATTCGGGGATCCAATCGACGAACCGAACGCGCTGCGACGAAGCCCTCGACGAGACGAACGCAGCGGTACCCTCGGATTCGGCAGACGATGCACGGATTGGGAGTAATTGCTCGCCGGAGTTGTCGTCGGAGTTGGAACCGCCCCGAACTTCGGCGAGCAATACCGGGAGGTAGGGATTGGATTTGGGGGAAACGTTTTGTGTTCTGGAACGGGCTCGACGAGATGAAGCCGAACATGTATATATATCTAGGGTTTGGATGAGATGAAAATTCGGTTAAAATTCGGATTTTACTATTTTAAAATTCGAAAAAAGCCTAGAAATCCATATTTTATGCTCAAAATATTATATATGCTTTCAAAAATTCCAGAAAAATTCCTATAAATATTTTGGCACCTAATGAACTCAAAAAACATAATTAGAATTTCTAAAAACATTTTTAAGGTCCCCAAATAAATAGATTTTGGTTTCCAGAAAATAGAAAAATATTCTGAAAAATATGAAAATTTACCGAGCGCTTCTATAAGATATATTAACATGTTTCAAACACATTTTGCACTTAGAAACACCATGCAACGGCATGAATGCAACAACCAAAGTGCCTCTAGGGCTCATTCCACTAGGTTTACGCTAATATAAAATAAAATGATTCTCCATTTTTTAGGGAAAAAAGAAAGGAAAGCGAAGAACTGAGAGAGTAACACCTGAATTTGGTGGATATTAGAAAAGAAATTTTATACCCCCAAATTCAGGGTGTTACAAATCTAACCCCCTTAACAGAATCTCGTCCTCGAGATTCAAGAAGAGGCTAGCAGGAAAATGAGATTGGTTCATTAGTCTTTCAAGGCTTCTCCTGACTCAACTTTGACTCTGGCAACTTTAACTTGTGGACTGGTTGCTTTGACCTTCAGATGCTCGAGACCGATTGATGCAATTCTTGAGGATCTCCTGGACCTGTGGGTTAGGACCCACACACTCTTTCGCTGCGCCAATCTGATCTTGTTGGTTGATGTTGATTGCATTGTCTTCATTGGGGTTAGCGGCTAACCCCCTTAACAAGAGCATTGATACACACTTGATGAAGATGTGTCCGACTCTGATCTTGACTGATTTGGAGGAGTTGGAGGTTGCCAAATGGACAGGTGCAAGAGGAAGGAATAGCGAGAAAAGGTAAGTATAGACAGATTAGAGAGAGCAGGGGGAGAACCCGACTACTTAACTCTATGGCACTTACCTAGTAAACAGATTCCATTGCGGACTAAGGGCCACAACACATCAACACTCATTCCAAAGAAGCAAATCAGTCATAGCAGAAGGACAAACATCATGAGAACGCATCAACAAACATCTCGTTGCTACACGCTAATGTTAACTAGATGGTGGTCTTTCCTTACTAAGGGGAAACTGCTCTAAGGCCATCAAAAGGCAAGGAGAATAATAAGACATGCAGGATATGGGCATGAACATGATAAAGGATGGAGCTAAAGCAAGGATTGTAACCGACAAGGGAGAGAATTCAACCAAGGTCAAGATAGGTAAAACACCCTTCTCAAATCGAGATGGTGAAGATGATATTTCAAAAGGTAGGCATAAGATAAGCATCTTGGAAAGGTATAGATATTAGGAAGGTAAGGGTGATATCGAGCAAAAGCTAAGACTTGCAAAGCGACAAAGGGAAAGGAAATGAACAAGAGCAGGATAGGGAAAATAACACTCTCGGATTGAAATGGAATAAGTGAGGTTAAGAAATAGGTAAACATCATGGTAAATATGGAGAGAGGTCAATGGTCAAGGTGATAATAGGCAAGGATATAAAGGAAGAGGTAAATGTGCATTAAAAAACAGGAATCTAGGTACAATCAAGAATAGAAATAAGATAAGTCTTGCAAGAGGTAAAGTATAGGATATAACCACGGGTGAGATAAGTAAGAGACCACACTTGAACTAAGGTGGGAGATTGGAGGTTTTAGATAACGAACATAGTGTAATCACCAAGGTAAGATTGAGAGATGAGAAGGGTAAAGGCAATAAGAAACAAAAGCACAACAAAGGATGCGGTTACAAACTCGCGAGCCAAAGAAGAGGATACAACCAAGAGAAAGAAGGTATGAGACAGAAGAGGGGCGATTTTAAAGGGCAGGTATGAGACAAACATCAATGTAGGATATAGAGGTGTCAAGGGTGCATATGATAATAATTAAAAGCATAACAAAGGATATAGTTAAGGCAAGACTCGCGAAATGACAAAGTGGAGAAAACAATCAAGGGTCAGATAGGTAAGGTTCCAACAAAAGGGTTGAAGTAAAGATTCATTACCGAGTGAAGTTACAAGGAGACAACGGGATCACCAAGGATATGCAAAGTAGAATGACCGCTCATGGATCATCGAGAAACAAGGGTGGTCAAGGGCATGTAAACTGAAATATCTCAAACAGATATTGGGATATAAAGGTAAGCATATATAAAAATAAGGGTATGCAAGATTCCAATGGTACGAGCATACCAAGACCAAGAGAGTACAAATTGCCAAAAAGATAGCGACTTAACAATAGAATAGGAAAGGGTCTCAAAAGATAGTAAGATCATGGACATATAAACTGAAATGTTTAAATAGGCAGCAGAGTTTTTATTAGAGGTAGGTATTGAAACAAGAGTATTAAAGAATCCAGGGATACGAGCATGCTAAGACCAAGGGCATAGAACTTGCCGAAAGATAGCGACTTAACAACAGAATAAGAAATGATCTCAGAAGACAAGAAGGTCATGGACACATAAATTGAACTGTTTAAATAGGCAATAGAGGTACAAGGGTAAGTACTTTAGATTAAGGGATAAGGGTATTAAAAATGCAAGGATAAGAGCATGTCAATAACAAAATGGAATGGAGATGGTAAAATGGTAGCAATTTAATAATGGGCGAGGAAAGAGTCCCAAAAGACTAAATGCTATGGTCAGGGGGCATCTACAAAGATGTCGCAAGCACAAGATGAGATTAGATCTAATAAATTGAGATAAGTATAGACCATACTAGAATAAAATACTTTTTGGCAAGGGGGCATATAGGAGCACAACATAGAATTAGTCGAGGTGACTAATATTTTGAAGCAGAATCAAGGATGAGGTGAAGTAATAATCAATAAGTCCTTAAAACGGCCAATGCTATTCTAGGTCAGCGGTCCTACAGTCAGCACGGCTTTGATACCACTTATGTCACACCCGGTTTTGGAAGGTAAACCGAATGCGAACCATGTACGTGCCAGGATCAGAAATTCACGTACACGGCGATTACATAAATGACTCATCATAGCACAATGCTTCGAATTACAATAAGGAGTAAGTAATAATATTACAGACTAGAGTCATTTACATAATATAAATCAAAGTACGCAGAATCGAAACGTAGCCAACGTAAACAACCCACCACAGGCAGCTGACTGGGGGAGGTCGCTAGCCTAATCCTCGAACTCGTCGACGTCCTGGAACTCCTGGAGGTCCGCCTCGACGCCTTCTTCTTTACCTGAGCATAGATTGCACCAAAGGCAACCTGGTGTTTTGTGAAAGCAAGGGTGAGTACACATCAACGTACTCAGCAAATGTCCCGTTTGGCTGAGGTGGACTAGCTTTATGTGGAGTTAAGCTCAAGCAGTTGCTTTTAGTTGGTCAGGTATTTATTATTAGTGGAAGCCAAGTTTTAGTAATAGCCAACCCGTGAACAGCTTCCTCCTCGAGGAACATCATGATCATCATCGAACCAAAAACATTAATAGAACCATTGAGTCTCGAACCAGCTGTATTTCTAATCAAAGAGGATCCCAAGGCCGCTCATAACCGTGAGCACGGCTGATATATCAGTTTCTAACCCTCTGCAGAGGTCGCACACTTTACCCATGAGCCGTGATTCCCGTTTTGCCCGGGGATCATGACTCCCCATTGATCACTTCCTAGGTGGTCCGGCAGGGTATCACTACGTAGCTTTTACAAAGATTCCCTAGAGGTCATAGCCGCCCGTTAGGTTTCTCCAGTTTGATAAACACAGTACCCCTCCCCGCAGGAGGGTGACTAACAAAAGCAAAACGAAATAACCTCGGCACCCAACCTCGGCAGAGCAAGCATTGTGCCTGGACCCCATTGACGGCACGACGGCGAAGCAACTACACCTCTAGTTCCTCTAATTAATTAGCTAAGGGCGCCCCATTTCACCCTCATGGTTGCACTGTTATCCCGGGTGGTCACTCCACGAACAGGTCCTTACGGAGAGGTACTCAGGGAAAAGGCCCGAGCCCCCTAGAGTATCACAATATCATCATTGGGATAACATCATCGTATCATAGTATTCACATCATGTTCATTGATTAAAGTAAAGCAATAGCATAAAGCTAACCATGATAACCCAAAAGGGTAAACAAGGATAAGTAAATAGAAAGCTAGTCAATCCTTAGGTTGATCATTGTTTGCGGGACAGTGAATTATAAGTAGATAGGACATAATGGGTCAGAGGACACTTGCCTTCACCAAACAGATGCTCAGGATCTTCAGCCTCATAGAACTCAGAGAGCTTGATCACTTGGTCGCCAACGCTTGATCGTCGATTCCTCGAAGCTCGGAAATGGATCGCAATCTATTCGCGACGCACAGCGAATACAAACAGGCACAAACAAACATATACTTGCATAAGAACATTACACCATACGAGATAAAATATTATAAAAGCGAGCAATATAAAAATAGAGAGCGCTTCTACAGTTATGCGAGGAAAAGAACCACGATAGTCGAAGCTACGGTCGAGGGGTTAGCGTGTTTACGTTAAACACGTACTAATTAGAACATCTAATTCCACATAATTATATTAATTGATATTAATCAAATGTAAATTAATACTACTACTTAGTTTTGACTAACTTACTATTTTAATAGTTGACAGTTAAGCAAGTAACTTAATGAATATGAGCGATTCTAAGCGAGACGAATTAACGACGCACGACGTGTAAACACGATGTGCGCAACGCGCGGACACAAACGACTTAGCACGCGGACAACGCGCGATACGCGCGAACGGCACGCGGCAAGGCGCGCGACACACGCGACGACGTGCACGAAACAACACCGCGGCACGCGCGGACCGACATGCGAAACTAATAAATAAACAATGTGATTAAACTAAATAATTATTAATAAATAACATTTCAGTTAAGGTTAATCATATTGGTAACTACTTATAAATGCGCAAATCGAATTCCTAAATTAGGTTTTTAAATTGAAACGTCGTTCTAGTAGCCACTGGTTAAACAAACGTTTAACTAAATTAAATAAAATGTGCAAAAATTGGGATAAATATTTCTAAATTAAGATAATTTTAATACGAATCTAACGCAACTTGAATGGATCGAATCGGGTTTAAAACGCAAAAGTTATGAATGTTTTAAACCATACTGTAATTCGCGCGGACTAAATTACAGAACTGCCATCGTCTTCTTCCTCTCTTCATCTTCTTCCTCCCATCCATGGAAGAGAGAGGAGAGGAAGAGGAGGGGGCTGCGCAGGGGAGGACGAGGTTGGGCCGGCCGGAGGTGGGCGCGGCCGCACGGGGCGCGAGGGGCGCGGCCGCACGGGGCGCGAGGGGCGCGGCCACCGCTCCCGGGGAGGGGTGCGCGCGGGTGTGGGGCGCGGGAGCGCGAGCGCCGCCGTCGGCCACCGCCGCCACCGCCGGGGAGGGGAAAAGGGGCGTCGCCGGGGAGGGGAAACGGAGGGGGAAGGGCGCCGCCACCGGGGAAGGTGAGGGGAGAGTGGGAGATGCTCTGCACGGACGGGAAAACGAATAAACGAAGAAACCCTAGGTGCAACAATGGAGTTTTCTCACCGGGGAAGAAGACCCTCGCCGGAGCCGAAGCCAAATCCGTCGATTGCCGGAGATTCGGGGATCCAATCGATGAACCGAACGCGCTGCAACGAAGCCCTCGACGAGACGAACGCAGCGGTACCCTCGGATTCGGCAGACGATGCACGGATTGGGAGTAATTGCTCGCCGGAGTTGTCGTCGGAGTTGGAACCGCCCCGAACTTCGGCGAGCAATACCGGGAGGTAGGGATTGGATTTGGGGGAAACGTTTTGTGTTCTGGAACGGGCTCGACGAGATGAAGCCGGACATGTATATATATCTAGGGTTTGGATGAGATGAAAATTCGGTTAAAATTCGGATTTTACTATTTTAAAATTCGAAAAAAAGCCTAGAAATCCATATTTTATGCTCAAAATATTATATATGCTTTCAAAAATTCCAGAAAAATTCCTATAAATATTTTGGCACCTAATGAACTCAAAAAACATAATTAGAATTTCTAAAAACATTTTTAAGGTCCCCAAATAAATAGATTTTGGTTTCCGGAAAATAGAAAAATATTCTGAAAAATATGAAAATTTACCGAGCGCTTCTATAAGATATATTAACATGTTTCAAACACATTTTGCACTTAGAAACACCATGCAACGGCATGAATGCAACAACCAAAGTGCCTCTAGGGCTCATTCCACTAGGTTTACGCTAATATAAAATAAAATGATTCTCCATTTTTTAGGGAAAAAAGAAAGGAAAGCGAAGAACTGAGAGAGTAACACCTGAATTTGGTGGATATTAGAAAAGAAATTTTATACCCCCAAATTCAGGGTGTTACACCCATGGGGACGAGCTTGGCCGGATGAATCCCTTATTCAGTAGATCTTGTAATTGAATCTTCAATTCTGCCAACTCATTAGGGGGCATACGGTACGATCTTCGGGAGATGGGAGCTGTACCGGGCTTTAGCTCAATTACAAATTCTACATCTCTTTCTGGGGGCAGTCCAGGCAAATCTTCCGGAAATACATATGGAAACTCACATACTACCAGAATATCCTTGATTTCCGGTGCAATGGCTTCGTATACTCTACCAGAAGCTTTGGCCGGATTGGTCATGGGGAGAGACAAAAGAATTTCTTCTTGATTATAGCTCAACCTGACGATTCTGAGTTCAGTGTTGAGTATTGCCTTGTATTGGGTTAACCAATTCATACCCAAAATTACATCTATATCCTGGCCTTTCAGAACAATCATGTTAGCAGGAAAGTTCCGTCCGACCATTATTACTGGCACTTCATAGGCCACTTCTCGAGTAAAAATAGATCCCCCAGGTGAATGAATTTTAAATCCCTCTTTTGATTCATGGCATGCAATGTGATGTTGCTCCACAAATTTCTTGCTAATGAAGGTATGCGAAGCACCAGAATCAAAAAGAATAATTGCAGGGTGACTGGCCACGGGAAACATACCCATCATCACCGGCTCTTCTTCCGGTGTAGTAGCCACTTGGGTGTAGTATACACGCCCCGTTTTCTTGGTATTCCTCCCCCACAGCATTTCCCTTGGGCTGAGTGGACTTCCCAGTTCCTTACTGAGCATTGGATTGATTTTGCTTGGGGTATGGGCAGTCTTTGATAAAATGTTCCAACTTGCTGCAGTTGAAACACCCAGTTGAAGAGCTGGGCAAGGCAGGAAATCGAGTGCCTGGGGCACCCGGCTGATTTGGGGAAGTGGGGGTATTGTTGGGGCGAATAATAATGGGCTGTTTGAAAGGGAATGCTGGTGGACGAGAAAAAGTACGGTTTTGGCTAGAAGGCCGGATGACGAACCGTTGCCTCTTCGCCTGACCCTGATTAGGCCTCTCACCACCGAATCCCTTATTCTTCCCAGAACTTGCGTATTTCGCTTCCATAGATAAGGCTGTACTGACAGCCTTTCCATACGTGAGATCAATACATGTGGCCATCTTTCGCTGCAACCGGTCATTTAGACCCCTCATGAAGCAGTTCTTTTTCTTCAAATCAGTATTCACCTGGTCGATGGCATACTGCGACAGGTGATTAAACTTGTTGAGATATTGATTGATGGTATCTCCTCCTTGTTTCAGCTTCATGAATTCCGGTGTAGTAGCACCAGAATCAAAAAGAATAATTGCAGGGTGACTGGCCACGGGAAACATACCCATCATCACCGGCTCTTCTTCCGGTGTAGTAGCCACTTGGGTGTAGTATACACGCCCCGTTTTCTTGGTATTCCTCCCCCACAGCATTTCCCTTGGGCTGAGTGGACTTCCCAGTTCCTTACTGAGCATTGGATTGATTTTGCTTGGGGTATGGGCAGTCTTTGATAAAATGTTCCGACTTGCTGCAGTTGAAACACCCAGTTGAAGAGCTGGGCAAGGCAGGAAATCGAGTGCCTGGGGCACCCGGCTGATTTGGGGAAGTGGGGGTATTGTTGGGGCGAATAATAATGGGCTGTTTGAAAGGGAATGCTGGTGGACGAGAAAAAGTACGGTTTTGGCTAGAAGGCCGGATGACGAACCGTTGCCTCTTCGCCTGACCCTGATTAGGCCTCTCACCACCGAATCCCTTATTCTTCCCAGAACTTGCGTATTTCGCTTCCACAGATAAGGCTGTACTGACAGCCTTTCCATACGTGAGATCAATACATGTGGCCATCTTTCGCTGCAACCGGTCATTTAGACCCCTCATGAAGCAGTTCTTTTTCTTCAAATCAGTATTCACCTGGTCGATGGCATACTGCGACAGGTGATTAAACTTGTTGAGATATTGATTGATGGTATCTCCTCCTTGTTTCAGCTTCATGAATTCCTCTTGTTTCATATGCAGCACCCCTTCAGGTATGTAGTGCTCACGGAAGGCTGCTTTGAATTCTTCCCAAGTGATTTGATGGTTGTCAGGTTGGATAGCCACCAAATTTCCCCACCAAGTACTGGTAGGGCCACGTAGTTGCTGTGCCGCGAATAATGGCTTCTGCGTTTCAGAACAACGAAGAAGACCAAACTTTTGTTCAATGACCCGTATCCACTCATCGGCTTCTAGCGGGTCTTCTGCCTTGGTGAATAGGGGTGGACGAGTCTCGGAGAAGTCCAGATAGGTGGTTTCACGGGGGCCTTGCTGAAAACCCCTTCCTGCCTACTGCTGGAACTGCTGTAGACCCGCCATTTCCCTAAGGAAGCGGGTATTATCGGCGGTGGCATTTACCAAGGCGGCAATCGCCTCGGCTAGCGTGGGTGGAACCGGAGGTGGATTTGGGGTGACATCCCGACCCCCAGAAGTTCCGGCTGCGTCCTGTCCGCGAGTCCTGGTCGGCATCTGAGGGAAAAAATTTTGAAATAAACATAATATGCCAAAGAGACCTTCCATTTTACATTACTATAAAAAGTAATGATACAGACTCGATATTACATAACAGGACACATTACCCATTGTACAAAAGTTCCACCTATTATACAGCTTACTATTTCTACTTTTACAAGCTACACTACTATTCCTGCTTATTCTTGGTAGCTTCATCGTCAGGGGTGGGAGACCATACGTCGACCAACCTCAAAGAAGGAGGGGGCCTAAAAAGGTCTAGCTCTCCACCAAGCGCTTCGCCCGCAGTATGCGAGGGTCCGGCCTCAGACCTGACGGGATCCGTAGGGACATTTGGGTGTAGTTGCGAATACAGTACATGAACTTCTTCATGCAAAGTATTGCAATATACCTGCAAGTTATCAACAGCAACGCTAAGTTCGTTGACTCGTGCTCGAGCCTTTGCTTCCTTAGCTAAAGCCACCGAACGAGACTGCACTGCCCAATCAAGTGCCAAATCTCGGTCAGCTAGTTGATCTTGCAGGGTGCGGATGTAACTTCTTAAATCATTGATTCGGTCACCGTTCGCAACCCATAGATTAGTCCTGCGCTGTAACTCCTCTTGGAGATGATTCACGCGAGCTTCAAGATCACCAATGGGATCGTTGCTCCCGCTACTGCTGTTTTGCTCTTGCTCTCGTGGGGCAAGTTGATGCCGAGGCACACCAATGGGTCCAGTATGCTTACGTGCCGTTTTGCTTGTACGTGGCGGCATTTGCTAAGGGGGAAAATTTATTAGTATAATTCTTAGCATGATGCATGAATAAGTACAGAATCAACCTTAGTCGATTCAACCTTCTATACATTGCACTCTTCCTATCTGGTCCTTGGAATAAACTCTTCAGAAATACTTAGGTAAGAAGAGAAGCAATTTTCTAGATAAGTCTTAGAAAATCCTTTTGAAGATGCCACATAATATCTGACAAGAAGGGCTACGCTCCGATACCAGCTGTGACGGAACCTTCCAAGTAAATAGGCCCACCTACAGTTGTCCTTGTCCAACGGACCTCAGACAACCCTATAGGTGCCCCTGAACTACTTGACAAATTCGGTATCTTTCCTTACCTTACCAGGAACGTTTCACCCGTCATGCAGACATTACAGAACATCGGAGATAAAGAAATGCGGAAGCGATTACATAAGCTTACATTTATTAAAAAGTAAGATCACGTTGTTTATTACAGACCAGTACTATATAACGAGTGCAGAGTATTATTATTACACATACCAAGGGAGGCAAAACTCCTCCCGACAACTATCACAAAAGTCTTAATGGAGGATCCTTTCCTCCCGCACTTCATTCTTGTTTCTCTTCATTAGGAACCACCTTGGCACAGAAGCAGCAGAAATCTGCTACTTCCTCACCTAAAAACAACAAAGGGATAAACCCTGAGTATGGAATTACTCAGCAAGACTTACCCGACTAAAGAAAAGACTCTCAAGGGTATGCTGGCTTTAGGGAGTCAAGGTAAGGCTTCTCAATAAACAAGGACTCTATTTGCAGAAATGCTTACTAAAAGTGGATCCTTAAAAATCTAGTTTTATTTGTCAGGTTAAGTAAAATTACCTGCACTAGAGTTCTTTCTACCCTAGTTCAATCACTTGACCTGCACTAGCCAATTTCTTAACAAACCCATCATCTTTAGTGGAATGCTACGTGTAGGGCAGTGACCAAGTCTTCATAACCGCGAAGGTACGGCGATCCGAATCGATTATACTCAGCTGAGGATCTCCAATCACACGACATATGTAGCACTCAACCCTTGCATATGTCAACCCGCCACCGGGTGTCTTAAGACCAGATCAGGTTCACGCAAACCGAGAGCACAGATACACCACCGTCCAGCCTCTTGCCACGGAGGGTACACGCTACTCTCGCCACCGCTCCACGCCCATTTCGTGTTATCTTATTCTGGCCTTGGTCTGCCCAAGGCAAGGCTTACCCATGACGAGGCATGTGACCAGTTAAAGGGTCCTCGATCATCAAGCCTACATCGAGACGGTCCTTAATCGACTCAGACGGAGACACTACACCGAGACTCTCTTCTTGTGCAAGTCACCCGTCCGGACTCAGCTTAAGCATTTTATTCCAAAAACTTGGTACCTGGCAGAGGTACATCTTTTCTGATGTTGAATCCATCAAGGCCTTTGACAGATTCACCATCAAGTTTTATTTTCGAAAACATCCCACCCACTTTTGCCACATCATATTTTGTAAAAACAAAACATTTTGTTTTTCTAGAGCAAGACTAAGCATCAAAAATCTTTTGTAAAACGGGTGATCAAGGAAGGTAATCAAGTTCAAGGAAGGTAATGCAGGAATTGGTTTAGCAATCAACTCCTATCACCTAATGCAGCAATCAAATGAGAAAGATTTTAAAAACATCAAGGAAGGTGGCAAATGCACCGAGGCTTGCCTTTGTTAACAGGTGAGTCCGGCTCGGATCCGCAAATATCAAAGTAAAAGCAATTGCCTGCTTGAGAATCCGAGGGTGGTGGTGTCCTTTCTTCGGTGACTTCTTTTTCTTCTTCGTGTTCTAAGCATAACCATACATAGGTATGAGAATGGATGCCATGGGATGCTCATGAGGGTGCAAAGATAATATAAACTTATTATCTAAGTCTTGAGTACAACTTTCCTTCACGGTACTCCGAGAACCTAGGGTTTCCGGAGTCAGTAAAGGAGCTCATAGGGCAGGGGGGTGGTTTTGGGTTCTAGTTGTCAAACATGGTCCAAATCAATTCAAACTCTATCCAAGGCTTCAAACTATTGTTTTAAGTTCCCATAAAAAGTTTGGGCATTTTTGGACTTACCACTTATTTTCTAAAAATCCATAACTAATACTTTTAACTACTTTAAATATCCTAAAATTTCTTATTTCCACTAAAAATCACAAAACTATTTTTATTAAATTCTAGGGAAAATAACAAGCCTAGGAAAATTGGTTTCACAATTTTATCATTTTTCTACCATTTTCTAAAATTGTTTTGACTCTGGAGTAAAAAGAAAAAGGAAACTAGTGAATAGTACTGGGCCGAATCCAGCCTAGGACGGCCCACGACCAGAAGAAATGCGCGCGCCCGCGCTCGCTGTGGAGTTTTTGCAACAGGGCCCTTGGGGTTTTAACTAATTGGAGATGGGTTTGATTACTATTCTACTGTGTCGCTGACAACTTGCAGATAAGCCCTCCCTGTTCTATTTCTTCGCAGTGGGAGGTCCACGACAACGGCCGTGTGGAGGATGAACTCCGGTGAGGTTGTGCCGGCGGATTTAAGCAACGACCGGTGCTCCCGAGCGGCGTACACCGGATTAAACCCTCCCCGAACGATTCCCCTAACTTAATTTCACGATTGGTAAGCTATCACGCCCTGTCCACGTGAACCGCGAATGATGAGGACAATGGTACGTGTTCCCGGTGATCCCTAGCGGTCCGGTTCAATTAAAGGGTTCGAGGGGTTTGCGGGGTACCTAAGGAGGCTAGAACAAGCGGCAGAGGGACTTGAGCTCACCTGAATGGAGCTGGTCACGGTGAGGTCTTCTTCGCGGTGGCGGAAACCGAATTGGGGGAAGTGAGCGATTCTCTGGCTATGGGGGCTAATCGGAGACGGGAGTGGTGGCTATGGCTTTGGTATGACCTAGCGCAGCTGGCCGGGGGCTCAATTTATAGATCCCCGGGGCGGTGGCGCTCAATTTGAGCGGATAGCGGAGGCGGCCGGAGATGAGGAAGAGGTCTGGCGTCTTGGTTACGTGTTCCCAGCCGTGGCGAGCTCATCGACGTTGATGGGACGGCAGTAGGGAATCACGGCGATGCGATGGCACGGTTAGGACACGCGGTGGCCAACAGCGAGGGCACGGCGGCGGTGAGCACTTTACCCGCGGGCGGTGAACCAGGGGAGGAGTACCGCGGCCGACCGAGGTGGCTTCCAGCTTGACGACGATGAGGATCTTTTACCCCGAGAGGTTATCCACAAGTCCGGTGCACGAATCCAAACGCCGGCAACCCGAATCGCGGCGGAGGGATCCGTCGGCGGTGAGGACAGCCGCGCTGGTGGTCTGATCCAGTCAAGCTACTGTACCATGGCGAGCTCGGTTCAGACAGTCTGACAGAGCGATTTGCAGGGGAGTTTTATTCCAATTTCATGTGGCAACAGGCCCAAGTCTCTGCACCAAAGTTGTAGTGCTACATACCAGCTACAAATCGACTATAGGGATTAAACCTATTTGAGCAATGGATCAAGGTTTAATTCAACCCCAAAGATGGCTTTGTTACCCTGAACTTCTGAATTTTAGACTGAATCAGCCTGACAGCTTAACTTCAGGCCTGATTATCTCCAAACTTCTCTTAACAACTATGCTCACACCCTTAAACAAAGTTGTTCTCCTATAGTTGGTCTTCAACTTTGATGTGATCACCTAACATGAATTCTCACTATTTTGAAAGCTACACAGCCCCAAAGTTGGGCCTTCAACACTAAATTTCAGACTTAGTATAGAACTCAAAGTTGGGGTCCTTTTTGCAAATGAGTCCAAAACTCAACATTTGGCTTTCAAGTCCACACATTTGTGAACTAAAGGACTTAAAACACTTATTTGACTTGGTTTTTGCACTTTAGCCCAAAAGTGGACTAATTTTGCACTTAGGCCCCTAGGGTTTAGTCTTAGGGTTTTCTAGGGTTCCAATTAGGGTTTTTAGTATCCCAGGGGTATAATTGTGGTTAAACTTTGTTTTTGGGGATATTTTATAACTATTACCCTAAAGTATTTAGATTTTCTCAAGTTGGTTTAAGTCTTACCCCTTTAATCCCTGTTTAGGGTAAAGCTTCCTATCCAGGGTCCTATCTGCAAAACCTTAAAACAATACAACTTGTTTGAAATTTTTGCCTAGTGAATGCACTCTAGGTGTGTCAAACACATGCAATATCAATGCTTATGATGTCATGCTCAAGTTTTAGTAATAGTAACACCAGGGGTGTTACAAAATTGAGCAAAGTCTCTCTCCTATGTGATAATGAGAGTGCAATCCGCATGGCGGATAATCCCGTTGAACACGGCCGCACTAAACACATAGACATCTGGTATCACTTTTTGAGAGATCACCAACAAAAGGGGGATATCGAAATTGCTTATGTGAGCACCCACAACCAATTAGCTGATATATTTACCAAGCCACTAGATGAGAAGCCTTTTAGCAAACTTAGGATTGAGCTAAATATACTTGATTCTCGGAACTTTGATTGAAATATTGCACACATCGCGTATGAATATACCTTTGATCATGTCTCTTTCATTTGGTACAAATGCATATTTCCTATTCTTCTTGTGCCAAGGCTAAGACTAATGTGCTTTCAAGTGTATTTCTATCCTTAGTCTTAGATTTGAAAGGGAAATGGAGTATTCGGCAAATACAAGGCTTCCACTCCAACTCCGACGGTATCATTTATCATATGCCGTTACTCATGTAACTCTCATTTGGTATGATCCATCACTCATATTTATTTTGGCGATTAATGCATTGGGCTCTCCAAGTTCTCCATTTTTGGCGATTAATACCAAAGGGGGAGAAAGTATTAAGCCCAAAGCAAAAGGACCGCACCACCATTTCAAAAATTATTCACAAATGTTTATTTCAATTGGTAATTAAGTTAGCCTCAAAATGAATTTAAATAAATTTTCAAATTGGTATCTTTAAAGTCAATTTTCAACTGGTATCTTCAGTTTATAATATCAAGCTAGTATAAAAAAATCTCAATTGATATAATATCACTTGGTATCTATTTCAAAAACCCTCTTGAAAGCTAAGGGGAGAATTCATTAAGGGGGAGTTTTTATTTAGTCAAAGGAAAAGCATTTGAAACAGGGGGAGGAATTTCAAATCTTAAAAATGCTTCTTGCAATCTTATTCCTATACCTTTGACGATTTGCAAAAGTTTTTGAAAAGATATTTCCAAAAAATTTGCAAAAATAAACAAGTGGTGCAAATGTGGTCCAAAATGTTAAATAAGAGAGAAGCAATCCATTCATATGTATAAAGTCTTTCATTGGTTTAATTCTAAGTAACCTATGCACATCTATCTCAAATTGCAAACTAGTTACATTTCTACTATTTATATTTGCTTTGGTTAGTGTTGGCATCAATCACCAAAAAGGTGGAGATTGAAAGGGAAATGGACCTAATCATTTCCTATAATCGATTTTGGTGTCTGACGTCCAACACAAATCATGTGAACTAACTAGTTTGTCTAGATATCATTTATCTCAGGTGCATAAGGTTCAACACAAACGAAGAAAGAAATTCAATTGGGGACACAATCAAATTTGGGGCAAGACATAGAGTGTGCTGCCAAGTGGTGCACCGGACAGTAGGCAGCCAGCGAACCAGGCACTCTCGGGTTTCTTCTGGGCGCACTCCACTATAATTCACCGGACAGTCCGGTGTGCCACCAGACTGTCCGATGAGCTAGCGGAGCAATGGCTCCCTGCACGCCAACGGTTGACTGCACAGAGGAACAGTGATGAACAGTGCCGTGACAGAAGTCAGAGCGTAGAAGTCAGAGGTCACCGGACTGTCTGGTGTGGTACTGGACTGTTCGGTGCAGCAAAAAGACAAAGCGCTCCAACGGTCAATAGCTCTAAACCCTAACGGGCGCGCTAACGTGGCGCGCACCGGACGGTGAACAGTGACTGTCTAGTGCGCCACTGGACTGTCTGGTGCGCCCATCGCTAGCAGACTTTGCCAACGTCTAGGAAGTGGTTGGGGGCTATAAATACCCCCAACCACCTCATTAAAAGCCATCCAAGTGTTCTGAATTCAACATTCAATACAAGAGAAAAAGTCTCCACTCCAAGACAGATTCAATAGATCAAAATCCTCTTTAAATCCCAAAATCAACTCCACCACTTAGTGACTTGAGAGAGAGAGTTTTTGTGTTCATTTATGCTCTTGTTGCTTGGACTGCCTTATTCCTTTCTCATTCCAATTCTTAAGTGCTTTGTAAAGTTAAGCAAGAGACACCAAGTGTGTGGTGGTCCTTGTGGGGTCTTAGTGACTCGTGTGATTAAGAGAAGGCTCACTCGGTCTAAGTGACCGTTCGAGAGAGAGGGAAAGGGTTGAAATAGACCCAGCCTTTGTGGCCTCCTCAATGGGGACTAGGTTCTTTGGAACCGAACCTCGGTAAAAACAAATCATCATGTCCACTTGTGTGATTTCCATTTGATTTGTTTGCCCTCTTTCCTCTCTCTAAAGTTTCCTTGCCAACATTAATTTGAGTTTGCTCCCAAACGTCATCCGCATCATTTGAGTAACTCGTGGCAAGAGAAACAATCTTTCGCCTCGGATTTAATTCTAACGCTAACCCCGGCCTTAGAGTGTGTTTAAGTTTATAAATTTTAGGTTTCGCCTATTCACCCCCTTTCTAGGCGACTTTCAGCTCACGTGAGCTGACTCAGGACAGGTGGGAATTGGTCAGTCGACAAAGGGGCAGTTCATGGGGCTAATACGAGGTGTCGAGCTCGCGTTTCGAGCTATTTGAAATAGCAATGACCAAACGACCACTTCGGTGAGCTTCACCAACAAACACAAACACTGGAACTCTAAACTAGGGGCGCAGAACAATACCATGCACGCCTGACCAAACGAGGTTGAGACGTCGGTGACATGGTCACCAGACACGCGAAGTTACGTGGCCAGAGGCTTGAGTGATTCCAGGGTATAGTTTGGGGAAGTGAAGGAAACAATACTGTGTTGAAGTAACTCACAACAACTTACGGCAATGGCAAAAGCCTCTCCTCCCCCCTTCGGTTACCCTTTATATTGACAGAGCCGACACAATCAATGGCTGGTTTTAGAGGATGGACATAGATGCTTAATTGTGTAAGGTTGTCGTCTACATGGGCGCGAGTGCGTGGCTTATCTCCAAGAATGCACGCACGACTTAGGAGAACAGCAAGGCAATAGCCATGGCAGATTTTTACCACAACCGAACACAACAGATAAGGCTGCCTAGGTAGATGTTTTCCAGTTCACTTTGGATATTTCAGTGTTGGTTAAAGTCCTGAACACTGCTCCTATTCACCTCATCACTATCTCAACCTTTACACAAAAGTGAGACATGGCAGGGAGAAAAGATCTTCTGTAGATATTTCATATTACCTTGAACTTCATTACTTGACTGAACCTTCCCTGTTCAGCCCCTCTTTTCTCTCTGTATTTGTTAAGAACATATTAGTCTTTGTTAATAGAACTTGTTCACTAATCAAAGATCTTCAAAGTTACTATAGGGTTCTTAGACCCAAACCTCATAAATCCAAAGTTATGGTGCCCAAAAATCAGTTATATTACACTGGTGCCTTTTCATTGGTCTGAATTTCGAATTACAGTCACCCTCCCTTCTTCTTCTCTGACAGAGGCAGTTTGGGCTCCATTACCTCCCAAACTTATGTGGCATCTGTGGGGGACAGATATCCCCCGGGTCCACTAGAAGGTTAGAAGGCCTCACAAACAGTTTTTGGCTTACTATCTCGCAAGGCCATCCCTTCGTGGGCTAGGTTAGAACTGCTGGCGGAATGGGCCGACGCAAGGAATGAACAAGCGCGGGCCAAGGCGATTCGCGGGGTTTTGAGCGTTATCCGAAGCTCTGATCCGATTCTCCCGCGCGACCACCCTAGACATCGGAACTGAGTGACAGCAAGATTGTAGGAAGATAAGTTCGGTCGGTTTACTATTACTTAGGCATGCAACGTTATCGTACACATATGTAAATGCCCTACGGTCGGATATATAAGGCCCAGGGGGCACCCCATCAAAGGACAGGTTTGAAAGGGAAATGTGCCCTTGGGCCATTTCTAAGTATTTTGGTGATTTAGTGCCCAACACAGGTGCCTAATTGTAAAATGGTGGACAAAGTACAAATCGAGGATAAAGGTATGTTTCTAAGCTTTAGTACATTGGTTTTGAGTACTAATATATTTGTTTAAGTGTTAGAAACAGAAAGTAGAAGAAAAGAAAAGAGGAGACAAAGACTTGGCTGTGTGCAGCCAAGACTCAGTCCGGTCTGGAGCACCGGACTGTCCGGTGTGCACCGGACAGTGTCCGGTGCGCCAGGCTGGCTCGGAGCGAACTGGCCGCTCTC
Organism: Zea luxurians; assembly: GCA_029449295.1. Classification (NCBI taxonomy): domain Eukaryota; kingdom Viridiplantae; phylum Streptophyta; class Magnoliopsida; order Poales; family Poaceae; genus Zea; species Zea luxurians. The sequence goes on from JAOPSE010000010.1 coordinate 130,429,535, forward strand.
GGGAATTCGCCGACGGCGTACGGCTAAAATTCACCGGACTGTCTGGTGTGCACCGGACTGTCCGGTGAGCCAACGGTCGGCGGGGCCAACGGTCGGCCGCGCAATCTGCGCGGGACACGTGGCCGAGCCAACGGTCGGAAGAGGGCACCGGACTGTCCGGTGTGCACCGGACATGTCCGGTGCGCCAACGGCGCCAGATCTACCAACGGTCTGCAACGGTCGGCTTCACTGTTTAAGGAAACAAATCGGGCACCGGACAGTGTCCGGTGTGCACCGGACTGTCCGGTGCCCCCGACGACAGAAGGCAAGGATGGCCTTCCGGATTTGCTCTCAACGGCTCCTAGCTACCTTGGAGCTATAAAAGGAGCCCCTAGGCGCATGGAGGAGACACACAAGCAACCTTTGAGCATTCTTGATCATCCACACTCAGTCTTTGCGCATTCGTTTGTCATTCTAAGTGATTCGAGCTCCGTTCTAGTGAGAACTTTGTGATACTCTTGTGAGCTCGATTCTTGGTCGTGTGTGTGCGCGTTTCGCTGTGGATTTGTGTGTGTTGCTTCCCTCCCTTACTCCGTGCTTTGTTGTGATCATATACTTGTAAGGGCAAGAGACTCCAATTTGTGGAGATTCCTTGCAAACGGGATAGTGAAAGGCAAAACAAAACACCGTGGTATTCAAGTGGGTCTTTGGACCGCTTGAGAGGGGTTGATTGCAACCCTTGTCCGTTGGGACGCCACAACGTGGAGTAGGCAAGCGTTGGTCTTGGCCGAACCACGGGATAAACCACTGTGTCACCTCTGTGCTTGATCTCTTGTGGTATTGTGTTTTGTTGAGACTTCTCTTTAGCCACTTGGCAATTATTGTGCTAACACTTAACAAGTTTTTGTGGCTTAAGTTTCAAGTTTTCACAGGATCACCTATTCACCCCCCCCCCTCTAGGTGCTCTCAATTGGTATCAGAGCCGTTCTCTTCACAAAGGGACTAACCGCCCGAAGAGATGGATCCTAAGGGGAAGGGTATCGTGATCAACGACAAAGAGAAGGAATCCTTCGTCAACGAGCCAAAGGACGACAAGCCTACCGACTCCGGCTCGGGTCATAGACGGAAGGAAGGGAAGAAGAAGACAAGGCGCATCAAGGAGATCGTCTACTACGACAGCGATGAGTCTACTTCTTCCCAAAAGGACGACGACCACAACGACTACGAGAGAAGGAAACCGGTTAATTCGAACTTTTCTTTTGACTACTCTCGTATTCCGCAAAGTTCAAATTCACATTTGCTCTCCATTCCACTCGGCAAGCCCCCACACTTTGATGGAGAGGACTACGGATTTTGGAGCCACAAAATGCGTAGTCATCTATTCTCTCTCCATCCTAGTATATGGGAGATTGTAGAGAGTGGAATGCACTTTGATAGTTCGGATAGTCCCATGTTCATTAATGAACAAATTCATAAGAATGCACAAGCTACTACTGTTCTTCTAGCTTCTTTGTGCAGGGATGAATACCATAAAGTAAGCGGCTTGGATAACGCCAAGCAGATCTGGGACACCCTCAAGATTTCTCATGAGGGAAACGACGTCACCTTGCTCACCAAGATGGAGTTGGTGGAGGGAGAGCTTGGACGGTTCGCGATGATAAGGGGCGAGGAGCCGACGCAAACATACAACCGGCTCAAGACCCTTATCAACAAGATAAGGAGCTACGGGAGCACGCGATGGACGGACCACGACGTCGTCCGCCTAATGCTAAGGTCATTTACCGTTCTTGATCCTCATTTGGTGAACAATATACGTGAAAATCCCAGGTACACCAAGATGTCGCCCGAAGAAGTTCTTGGGAAATTCGTTAGCGGGCGAATGATGATCAAGGAGGCGAGGTATGTGGACGACGCCTTGAATGGTCCGATCAATGAGCCGCAACCCCTTGCTCTCAAGGCAACACGAAGCAAGGAGGCGCTACCTAGCAAGGTGGCACAGATTGAGGCGGCCGGACTCAATGATGAAGAAATGGCTCTCATCATCAAGAGATTCAAGACGGCGCTAAATGGTCGCAAGGGGCAGGCAAGCAAGACCAAGACAAAGGGGAAGCGCTCATGCTTCAAATGCGGTAAGCTTGGTCATTTTATTGCTAACTGTCCCGATAATGAAAGTGACCAGGAAAAGGGGAACAAAAGAGAGAAGAAGAAGCAATACAAGAAGGCAAAGGGCGAGGCACATCTAGGAAAGGAGTGGGACTCGGATTGCTCCTCCTCCGACTCCGACAATGAAGGACTCGCTGCCACCGCCTTCAACAAGTCTTCCCTCTTCCCCAACGAGCGTCTCACATGCCTTATGGCAAGGGAGAAGAAGGTGAGTACTCAAGACTTCACTTATGCTTCTTCTAGTGACAGTGAGACTAGTGATGATGATGACATAGATTATTCATGCTTGTTCAAAGGCTTAGATAGATCTAAGATAGATAAAATTAATGAGTTGATTGATGCTTTGAATGATAAGAATAGATTACTAGAAAAACAAGAGGATCTTTTATATGAGGAGCATGATAAATTTGTTAGTGCACAAAATTCTCTTGCTCTAGAAATTAAAAGAAATGAAGTGCTTTCTAGTGAATTATCTTCCTGTCATGAAACCATTGCTACCTTAAGAAGTGTTAATAATGATTTAAGTGCTAAACTAGAAGTAGCTAGTAAATCAAATTCCTGTGTTGAACATATTGAAATTTGTACTAGGTGTAAGGATTTTGATGTTAATGCTTGTAGTGAACACTTAGTGTCAATTTCAAAACTAAATGATGAAGTGGCTAGTCTTAATGCCCAACTTAAGACTAGCAAGAGTGAAGTTGATAAAATAAAATTTGCAAGGGATGCCTACACGGTTGGTAGACACCCCTCAATTAAGGATGGTCTTGGCTTCAAGAGAGAGGCCAAGAACTTAACAAGCCATAAGACTCCCATCTTCGTCAAGGAGAAAGGGAAGGCCCCTATGGCTAGTAGTGCTAAAAAGAACCATGCTTTCTTATACCATGATAGGAGACATGCTAGAAATGCTTATAATGATTTTGATTCACATGTTTACGATTCTCATGCCATGTTTGCTTCCAGTTCTTCCAATATGCATGGTAGAAATATGTCTAGGAGAAATGCTATCCATCATGTGCCTAGAAAGAATGTTATTCATGCTCCTAGGAAAGTAGTGAATGAACCTTCTATAATTTATTGTGCTTTAAACACTTCCTTTGCTATTTGTAGAAAGGATAGGAAAATAGTTGCTAGGAAGTTAGGGGCAAAATGCAAGGGAGACAGGACTTGCATTTGGGTCCCTAAGGATATTTGTGCTAACCTTGCAGGACCCAACATGAGTTGGGTACCTAAGACCCAAGCCTAAATTTGCCTTGCAGGTTTATGCATCCGGGGGTTCAAGCTGGATTATCGACAGCGGATGCACAAACCATATGACGGGGGAGAAGAAGATGTTCACCTCCTACGTCAAAAATAAGGATTCCCAAGATTCAATTATATTCGGTGATGGGAATCAAGGCAAGGTAAAAGCGTTAGGTAAAATTGCAATTTCTAATGAGCACTCAATCTCAAATGTGTTTTTAGTTGAGTCTCTTGGTTACAATTTGCTATCTGTTAGTCAACTGTGCAATATGGGATATAATTGTTTATTTACAAATGTAGATGTGTCTGTCTTTAGAAGATGTGATGGTTCACTAGCTTTTAAGGGTGTACTAGACGGCAAGCTTTACTTAGTTGATTTTGCAAAAGAAGAGGCCGGTCTAGATGCATGCTTAATGGCTAAGACTTGCATGGGCTGGCTGTGGCATCGCCGCTTAGCACATGTGGGGATGAAGAACCTCCACAAGCTTCTAAAGGGAGAACACGTGATAGGTCTAACAAATGTTCATTTCGAAAAAAATAGACCTTGTGCAGCTTGTCAGGCAGGTAAACAAGTGGGAGGAGCACATCACAGCAAGAATGTGATGACCACGTCAAGACCTCTGGAGCTGCTGCATATGGACCTCTTCGGACCCGTCGCCTATCTAAGCATAGGAGGAAGTAAGTATGGTTTAGTTATTGTTGATGACTTTTCCCGCTTCACTTGGGTATTCTTTTTGCAGGATAAGTCTGAAACCCAAGGGACCCTCAAGCGCTTCCTCAGGAGAGCTCAAAATGAGTTTGAGCTCAAGGTGAAGAAGATAAGGAGCGACAACGGGTCCGAATTCAAGAATCTTCAAGTGGAGGAGTTTCTTGAGGAGGAAGGAATCAAGCACGAGTTCTCCGCTCCCTACACACCTCAGCAAAATGGTGTGGTAGAGAGGAAGAACAGGACGCTCATAGATATGGCGAGGACTATGCTTGGAGAATTCAAGACCCCCGAGTGCTTTTGGTCGGAAGCCGTGAACACGGCTTGCCACGCCATCAACAGGGTCTACCTTCACCGCCTCCTCAAGAAGACGTCATATGAGCTGCTAACCGGTAACAAACCCAATGTATCGTACTTTCGTGTATTTGGGAGCAAATGCTACATTCTAGTGAAGAAGGGTAGAAATTCTAAGTTTGCTCCCAAAGCTGTAGAAGGGTTTTTATTAGGTTATGATTCAAATACAAAGGCGTATAGGGTCTTCAACAAATCATCGGGTTTGGTTGAAGTCTCTAGCGACGTTGTATTTGATGAGACTAATGGCTCTCCAAGAGAGCAAGTTGTTGATTTTGATGATGTAGATGAAGAAGATGTTCCGACGGCCGCTATACGAACCATGGCGATTGGAGACATTCGGCCACAGGAACAAGATGAACGAGATCAACCTTCTTCCTCAACAACGGTGCATCCCCCAACTCAAGACAATGAACAGGTTCATCAACAGGAGGCGTGTGATCAAGGGGGAGCGCAAGATGATCATGTGATGGAGGAAGAAGCGCAACCGGCACCTCCAACCCAAGTTCGAGCGATGATTCAAAGGGATCATCCCGTCGACCAAATTCTGGGTGACATTAGCAAGGGAGTAACTACTCGGTCTCGACTAGTTAATTTTTGTGAACATTACTCTTTTGTCTCCTCTATTGAGCCTTTCACGGTAGAGGAGGCCTTGCTAGATCCGGATTGGGTGTTGGCCATGCAGGAGGAACTAAACAACTTCAAGCGCAATGAAGTTTGGACGCTGGTGCCTCGTCCCAAGCAAAATGTTGTGGGAACCAAGTGGGTGTTCCGCAACAAACAGGACGAGCACGGGGTGGTGACGAGGAACAAGGCTCGACTTGTGGCAAAAGGTTATGCCCAAGTCGCAGGTTTGGACTTTGAGGAGACTTTTGCTCCTGTGGCTAGGCTAGAATCAATTCGTATCTTGCTAGCATATGCCGCTCACCATTCTTTCAGGTTGTACCAAATGGATGTGAAGAGCGCCTTCCTCAACGGGCCAATAAAGGAGGAGGTGTACGTGGAGCAACCCCCTGGCTTCGAGGATGAACGGTACCCCGACCACGTGTGTAAGCTCTCTAAGGCGCTCTATGGACTTAAACAAGCCCCAAGAGCATGGTATGAATGCCTTAGAGATTTCTTAATTGCTAATGCTTTCAAGGTTGGGAAAGCCGATCCAACTCTTTTCACTAAGACATGTGATGGTGACTTGTTTGTGTGCCAAATTTATGTCGATGACATAATATTTGGTTCTACTAATCAAAAGTCTTGTGAAGAGTTTAGCAGGGTGATGACGCAGAAATTCGAGATGTCGATGATGGGCGAGTTGAACTACTTCCTTGGGTTCCAAGTGAAGCAACTCAAGGACGGCACCTTCATCTCCCAAACAAAGTACACGCAAGACTTACTGAAGCGGTTTGGGATGAAGGACGCCAAGCCCGCAAAGACTCCGATGGGGACCGACGGACACACCGACCTCAACAAAGGAGGTAAGTCCGTTGATCAAAAAGCATACCGGTCAATGATAGGGTCTTTACTTTATTTATGTGCTAGTAGACCGGATATTATGCTTAGCGTATGCATGTGTGCTAGATTTCAATCCGATCCTAAGGAGTGTCACTTGGTGGCGGTGAAGCGAATTCTTAGATATTTAGTCGCTACGCCTTGCTTCGGGATCTGGTATCCAAAGGGGTCTAACTTTGACTTGATTGGGTACTCAGATTCCGACTATGCTGGATGTAAGGTCGATAGGAAGAGCACATCGGGGACGTGCCAATTCTTAGGAAGGTCCCTGGTGTCATGGAACTCTAAGAAACAAACATCCGTTGCCCTATCCACCGCTGAGGCCGAGTACGTTGCCGCAGGACAATGTTGCGCGCAACTGCTTTGGATGAGGCAAACCCTCAGGGACTTTGGCTACTGTTGGGGGCCTTCGTCCTCCGAAGGTCCTCAAAAACATGATTTGACAATGTTTTCCAAGTGGATTATGTGAGCAGGTGTTTTCGGGCTCAGAACTATGAATATGAAGCACGATCGGGACGAAGCTTGAACCAGACGAAGGACGAGCGCAGGCGAAGATGTGCGCAGGAGAGCTTCGGCGCAATTGCTGAGGGGGGAACCGACTTAAAGATGAAAAGACTGCGTGGACCTTGACTGATTTCCGTAGGCTATTAACAAATGTAATGGACATGGATGTAATTTCATGTGGGCTGCGTCCCGCGTCTATAAATAGATGAACAGTACTCCCGTACTGTTCACGCTGACTTGGCATTTGCGTCACGCTTGTACTTTTTATCTTCTCTCAAGACCGAAGGTACATTTGTAACTCATAATCATTTCTATTCCTTTGTGTTAATAAAATAGAAATGATTCCACGATTTACATTCCGTGCTTTTTATGAGTCCTTCGTTACTACTTGCTGAATTTACGAAGGTATGTTTCTTCTGACCTTCGTCCGGAACTCATTATTCCCGATAGGGAGTAATGTTCGATAGGACGAAGGGCCTTAACGTTTAACACTTTTTATGTTGCCTTGTTCTTAATCCGAAGCACTTGAGAACAAGTCCCCAACATTGGCGCCCACCTCCGGTGAACTCACTTCCACTTCGAGCTTTTTTGAACACCTTCGGAAGCTATGGCGCCGAAGAAGGCTTCAGCGACTGGGGCTTCAGCACTGCAACCGCTGGACCACAACCAGGAGACCGTCTCTCTTCGGGAGGCCCGAAGCCAGAAGAGAAAGGCTGTCAGCCCGACACTTCAGGAAGAAGAGCTAGACCAAGAAATCAGGGATATGGAAATGCTACACCAACAAGTACAAAGGAAGAAGGAGAAGATGGCCCGCCTAGCTGAGTTGCAAAGGCAGATAGACGAAGCCTCTGAGGAAGTCCGCCATCTTACTCACGATGAGCAGAACAGAAGGCCTCATCAGAAAGACCTTCATCAGGAGGGCTTCGTCAACGAAGATGACTGGTATGATAATTTCCATCAGGGAAATTTTGTTTTTGATGATGCTTCTCCTCTGTCTGCTGAGCTGCAGGCTACACCTTGGCCTCCATCCTATAAACCACCCCAGCTCCCCATGTTTGATGGTCACTCCGACCCGAAGCAATTCTTGATGAGTTATGAAGCAACGGTGTCTTCGTACGGGGGCAATGCTGCAGTCATGGCGAAGTCTTTCGTTATGGCTGTCAGGAATGTTGCTCAGACCTGGTATTCCTCCCTTCGGCCAGGGACAATAACTTCATGGCAGAAGCTGAAGGATATGTTACTGACCAGCTTTCAAGGATTCCAGACGAAGCCGGTCACAGCTCAAGCCCTGTTCCAGTGTATCCAGGATCACGAAGAGTACCTTCAGGCGTATGTCCGAAGGTTTTTACGATTGAGGGCACAGGCACCAACGGTGCCTAATGAAATTGTTATCGAAGCCATGATCAAGGGGCTTCGTCCTGGGCCTGCAGCTCAATACTTTGCTAGAAAGCCTCCTCAGACTCTGGAGAAATTGCTTCAAAAGATGGATGAGTACATTCGTGCTGACAATGACTTTCGTCAAAGAAGGGAGGAGGCCTTCAGATTTTCTGAAATGACCAGGGGCTTCGGAGGAAGATACTACCCGAGACATGTCCGTTCTATCCACAACACTCAGAATGACGATAAGGGGAGTCAGAATAGACCACAATGCTCATCACAGGCTTCGGGGCAACAACAAACTTCCTTCCGGCCACCAGCTCCAAGAGGCAGAGGCGCCAGGGGCTTCGGCGGAAGATTCGGAGATCAGCCAAGGAGGCTGTTTTGCTTGTTCTGTGGAGAAGGCAAGGGCCATACCACTAGGTCGTGCCATATTACAATCCAGAAGCAAAAGGAAATTGCCGAAGCAGCATCTCAACAAGCTCAGCCGAAGCAGGTCATGCATACTGCTTCGTATCATCCGCCTTATGTCCCACAATACATAGACAACCACCCTGCAGCATCTGTAGCTTCGGCAAGTCAACCTCAAGCTTCCTGGCAGCAGCTTCCGCCCCCACCTCCATTGCAGCAAGGTCAACAGCCAGAAGGGAGTCAATACGCTCCACATCAGAGGGACTTCAGGGAGCAGTCCGAAGCTCGCACAGTCAACAGCACTGTGCCAGAGTCGAAGCACATTTATTGACACATATCCTACCTTTGATAGCAGTCTTTCCTATTCAGTTTTATTTTCTGTGAAGCAAAAAACATTGATAGTTTCCATGTAATAATTTCGTTGTTTTCTACGAAGAAAATCTATTTGCTCCACAAGCCCAAGTTGCTGAAGCTTAAAATTTTCTCCGTTACCAAGGAGGACCTTCGAATTAAAAATCCTTCGGAATAACAGAAAGTCGTTCTAAGGAACGCAGAGTAAGTTTGTGAAGTCACAAAAAGCCGTTCCAAAGGGAGCGCAGTGTAAGTTTTCTGCTCAGAAGTCGTTCCTAAAGGAATGCAGAGCCTACAGCGAAAAGTCAACGCTGATACCGCCTAAGTAAAGGGCGAAGAAGCTCCTAAGGGAGGCTTACAGCGAAAAGTCAACGCTGATACCGCCTAAGTAAAGGGCGAAGAAGCTCCTAAGGGAGGCTTACAGCGAAAAGTCAACGCTGAGATCGTCTAAGTAAAAGACGAAGAAGCTCCAAAGACGTTCCTAAGGGAATGCAGAGCTTATGAATATATTTTATGAGTATCTTCGGAACAAATGTCACATGCATAGCATAACATCATCACATCATTTCGCATAGCATAAGCATCATACATCATGTTGCATACGGCAAAAGAAGGGCACACAGTATTAACCTTCGAAGGAATGATTTGAGAAAGTGCAAATCGTGCAAAGTCACGAGGGAACATGATGATGATCTTCGGAAAATAGCTTCGGAGGATGCTTTTACGAAGCATGGATGTGTCTTATCAGTATAATTTTAACGAAGAGTGTTTTCTTCACGAAGCATGAAAAGAAGGGAAGGTGTTTTTTTTTCGCCGAAGGCTCAAAAATGGTATGTATGTACAGTTTCATGCATCGTAAAGAATTGAATAATAGAAAGAAACTTGTATATTACATCCAAATGTACAAAATATTACATAGATCACAATTTAAATGTTTCTTCTAATAGCACCTAGTCTTCTCTTAACACTGCTTCGGCGACTTCATTTAGAAGTTGATCAACAACTTTGTTCATGATAGCTTCGGCCATTTGTTTGATTTCTTCATCTCCTTTTGTGTGGGGGTCGACAGTTGACCCAGCAGCTTCTGAAGGAAGAGAACATTTCTTCATCAATATTGCAAACTATATGCAGAGTTTGAAATGAAAATTACAACGCAACAAGAATGACTAATTGGTACCTAATTGTCTTTCAGGCTCCGTACTCCCTTCGGCAGCTTCTGCTACTTTTCTAGCATCATGTATGCCTTTTTCGCTTCTTTGGATGATCTCTTGCGCCATTTCTCGGCCGCCGTCGTTCCAGATATCTGTAAAAAATTTGCCGCCAACCACGCTTGCTTCGGCCGAGGGGTCCTTAATGTCTTCGGAAGATAAGGCAGCTTCGGACTGAGCTAGAAATTTTACATGATCGCAGCCTTTCTTCTCTAAGACAGAAGCAACTCCTCTGGCGCCCGAAAAAGCGCAGATATCGCCGCGACTGTTCAGAATCTCTTCGAAGGCCTCTGCTTCGTGGCTAATCCATTCCAACGGATCTTCGGGATTGCCTCGAGAAAAATTTTCTTCGCTGGAAAAGGCGCCGACGCTGGCAAAGCTGGCTTTAATTTTATTCACACATTCTATAGATTTAACATAGTATTTCCCCTGAGATGACCGAAGCTCCTTAACTCTTGATTCCAATTTGCTGACCATAAAATCACTGAGTTCTCGCTTCGTTTCCTCAAGCGCGCGCTCCTCTTTAGCTCTAGCCAGCTGTTTCTGAAGTTCTTTAATCTCGCGTTTTTGAGCTTCGGTCTGGGCCCTTGAAGCAGCTTCGTCTTTTTTCACTTTATCTACCAATGTAAGCAGAATTTTATCTTTTTCCAAAGCTTCGTTTCTCAGTTTGATAACTTCAGAGCGTAAATTATTAAATGCAATTTCATAACTTTCATCTTCAGCGCTCTTTTGCGCTCTTAGCGCGTTGCTTAGGATCAGGCCCTATACGAAGAAGAATTCATATAAGAAAAAAGGAACGAGTTGCGTAAAAAATAAGGGAGTTCTCTTTTTAAGCGTTAAATTCCTGTACCTTCAGGCTGTTGTACGCAAGACTGTCTGCGAGATCTTCTTTCGTCATGGCGCTTAATCCAGATTCAAGCTTCGGGAAACCAATACTCCTGGCCATTTCTCGGCAGACAGAGAGCTCTTTGTTGTCAGGCAGGCAGTATAAAAAATCGTCTTCATTTGTCCCATTGAATATTACTGCCCCCTTTGGATATTTCAGTTCCTTTGCATAATGATTAGCTTCATGAGTTTCTTCTTCAGATAGTTTTTTTCCCGAAGCATGTCGTATGATGTAATCACACATGCTGGCAGGCGCTTCGGGGATGGCAGTGTCAGTCTCTTCAATTAAAATTGGTTCTGGTATTTTAATTGCTTCGGCTTCCAAAGTTTGTTCCTTGAAGGGCTCTGAAGGCCCAGTTTCAGCTTCAGCTTGTTGCGTCGGAGCTTCAGAGGAAGCTTCAGCAATTTCAGCACTCTTTTTTGAAGTTGTGCTTGAAGACTTAATTGTCTCCAAGACATCTAGTACATTTACCATTCTCTTCCTTTTTGGGGTCACCATTGGACCCTTTTGGATTTTTGCTGCTTCGACAGGGCTCAAAATTTCTGATGTTTTTTCCTTAGTCAGATTTTTCGCCTCTTCCATTTTTTCTGTCGATGGTGCTTCGGCCATCTCTGCAATTTTTGGCAGCAAGGTTGGCTGTTCAGCTTCGGCGGCCGAAGAAGTTTCTCCAGTAAACTCAGGCACCGAAGCTAGTTCAATATGGCGTGGTCGGTGTGTGAGAACCTTCAACCTTTTTCCTTTTGGTTCTGGCTCGATAGGAGCGGTTCCAGCTTCTTCTTTTTCAGAAGTTGTGTTTTTCCTTTTTTGCCTTCGGATGGGATAACAATAATCAGGGTAGAAGAACCCGACTGCATCAAACACTCGGTTCAGTCTCTTCTTTTTTCGGCCTCCGAAGGCTGCTGATAGTGCAGTATTTTCAGCCTTCGAATATGCCCCAAGTAATTCATCACTTAATGTTTCAATGCTTTTCAGCCAGTCATCATCAGGTTCAATAAATTTATCTGCATATTTGAATGTATACTTTAATCTGACTAGTCCGCCTTCGTCGGACTCTTTGATGGTTTCCTTCGGCATTTCCCACTTTTCTGCAAGTGGCCATACCCTGAAGGCAATGTGTTCTTGGACCAAGTCTCTTGTCCCAATAAACGAGCAGACTACCCCGAAGGCTCTTTGGCATTCTTCGGCGGCTTCGTCCATTTCGACCTTTGGCCTTCGAAGGCCGAAGCGTTGCCAGATTGGGTGCATAATAATACTCTTCACATTCTCTTGAGCTGTTAGATCATTCTTCACATAAAACCATTCAGTCATCCAGGCTCCGGGCCACCTCTTCCGAAAGGTCGGCACAGGGCAGCTTGAACCGGAGCGAGCACCGAAGCTGTAGCACCCGAAGTTGTTGTGGTATTGCTCCTTTCCCCAGGGTTTCGTCTCGTATAATAACTCGTGTATGTTGCAGAAGCTTTTAGCGTTTGGTTCCAAACCTTGGCTTCTTACAGCCCAGACAAAAATCCCCATTCTTATAATAGCTTCAGGAGTGAGTTGATGAAGGTAGACTTGGAATGTTTTCAGTACCTCAACAACAAAATTGCTCAGGGGGAATCGAAGCCCAGCCCTGAGGAAGCTTCGAAAAATCACAACTTCATTCTCTTCGGGGGTGGGAGAAGTCTTTTCCCCGGCATCAGCTCTCACGATAGATATGTCTCGGAAATATCGCCCCCTCATATTATCAACGTGACTCTGCTTGATGGTCGTTTTCCCAAAAACTGAGTGACTTGGTCGCCACGGTCGATCTTCGGCCTCTTCTCCACCACTTTCCACATCATAGCTGTCGCTGTCATCAGTATCCTCGGACAAACCTTCGAGAATTTCCTTCGTGATTTTCTCTGTATTGGTCTCTGCCATCGCTATCAAGAACCCCAGATTCTTCTCCTCCTCGAGACTCAGCTTCGTATCAGCAGGGATCTTCAGTTTCATCTCAGCAGGGGTCTTCTTGCCTTCAGACATCTTCGGGAACGCTAAAAATTGTTCCCGAGGCCGAAGCTTCGAAATCAAAAAGAACAGCAAATCTAAATGAACAAGCGCTAAAAATTTTAGTGGGCCGAAGCAAAAGGCAAGTATGCGTACCAAATGAGTTGGCGGTGTGCTCTTATTTATACGCCCAGGGCGTTGAAAAATAAATGACCCCGCTTGTCAGTGAATATTGCTATTCTAGCAAAGGGAAGGTGTTTTTTCGGACCTTCGGCTTAAGGCCTTCGTCCATATCGCAATCTGAATTTATTGTCAAACAAATTAATATTGCGAGGGGCTACTGTTGGGGGCCTTCGTCCTCCGAAGGTCCTCAAAAACATGATTTGACAATGTTTTCCAAGTGGATTATGTGAGCAGGTGTTTTCGGGCTCAGAACTATGAATATGAAGCACGATCGGGACGAAGCTTGAACCAGACGAAGGACGAGCGCAGGCGAAGATGTGCGCAGGAGAGCTTCGGCGCAATTGCTGAGGGGGGAACCGACTTAAAGATGAAAAGACTGCGTGGACCTTGACTGATTTCCGTAGGCTATTAACAAATGTAATGGACATGGATGTAATTTCATGTGGGCTGCGTCCCGCGTCTATAAATAGATGAACAGTACTCCCGTACTGTTCACGCTGACTTGGCATTTGCGTCACGCTTGTACTTTTTATCTTCTCTCAAGACCGAAGGTACATTTGTAACTCATAATCATTTCTATTCCTTTGTGTTAATAAAATAGAAATGATTCCACGATTTACATTCCGTGCTTTTTATGAGTCCTTCGTTACTACTTGCTGAATTTACGAAGGTATGTTTCTTCTGACCTTCGTCCGGAACTCATTATTCCCGATAGGGAGTAATGTTCGATAGGACGAAGGGCCTTAACGTTTAACACTTTTTATGTTGCCTTGTTCTTAATCCGAAGCACTTGAGAACAAGTCCCCAACAGCTACAATCTGAGCAAAGTCCCACTCCTATGTGACAATGAGAGTGCTATCCGAATAGCGGAAAATCCTGTTGAGCATAGCCGCACAAAGCACATTGACATCCGGCATCACTTTTTGAGAGACCACCAGCAAAAGGGAGATATCGAAGTGTTTTATGTTAGCACCGAGAATCAGCTAGCCGATATCTTTACCAAGCCTTTAGATGAGAAGACCTTTTGCAGGCTGCGTAGTGAGCTAAATGTCTTAGATTCGCGGAACTTGGATTGAATTATAGCATACATGTGCTTATGCCTTTGATCATGTTCATTCTGCATTTTGTTGCTTATTATGGTGCTCAAGTTGTACAAACACTCCCTGGACCTCACAAGTCCGTTGCAAAGTGATGCACATGTTTAGGGGGAGATGTGTTACAACTTGATCCCTTGAGACTAACCATATGTTTGAGTTTGTTTGATTTAGTCTCAAAGGAGAATTGAAAGGGAAAAGGTGGACTTGGATCATGCAAGACTTCCACTGCACTCCGATGAGAGGGTAACTAATTCCAAGTTCATCTCATAAACTCTTATTGCCATTTGCTCTTAATTGAAGATTTTGGTGAGGCAATGGGGTTAAAGGGCCAAAATTGATCCCGTTTTGGTGCTTCATGCCAAAGGGGGAGAAAATAAAGGCCAAAGCAATAAATGGATCAGCTACCACTTGAGAGATTTTGAAAATAGTAGAATAGAGTTTTTGTTTTGTCAAAGCTCTTTTGTTGTCTCTCTTGTCAAAAGTTGGTTTCTTGAGGGGAAAAGTATTGATTATGGGAAAAAGGGGGAGTTTTTGAACTCTTTGATCAATCTCTTTTGAAATGGCTCTCTTTATGCTTCAACATGTGTGTTTGACTTAGAGATAGAGATTTGAGTTTGATTTGCAAAAACAAACCAAGTGGTGGCATAGAGTGATCCATATATGTCAAAATTGAATCAAAATAATTTGAGTTCTTATTTGAAGTGTTTTTGTACTTGTTCTACTTGCCTTATGTTGTGTTGGCATAAATCACCAAAAAGGGGGAGATTGAAAGGGAAATGTGCCCTTGGGCCATTTCTAAGTATTTTGGTGATTTAGTGCCCAACACAGGTGCCTAATTGTAAAATGGTGGACAAAGTACAAATCAAGGATAAAGGTATGTTTCTAAGCTTTAGTACATTGGTTTTGAGTACTAATATATTTGTCTAAGTGTTAGAAACAGAAAGTAGAAGAAAAGAAAAGAGGAGACAAAGACTTGGCTGTGTGCAGCCAAGACTCAGTCCGGTCTGGAGCACCGGACTGTCCGGTGTGCACCGGACAGTGTCCGGTGCGCCAGGCTGGCTCGGAGCGAACTGGCCGCTCTCGGGAATTCGCCGACGGCGTACGGCTAAAATTCACCGGACTGTCCGGTGTGCACCGGACTGTCCGGTGAGCCAACGGTCGGCGGGGCCAACGGTCGGCCGCGCAATCTGCGCGGGACACGTGGCCGAGCCAACGGTCGGAAGAGGGCACCGGACTGTCCGGTGTGCACCGGACATGTCCGGTGCGCCAACGGCGCCAGATCTACCAACGGTCTGCAACGGTCGGCTTCGCTGTTTAAGGAAACAAATCGGGCACCGGACAGTGTCCGGTGTGCACCGGACTGTCCGGTGCCCCCGACGACAGAAGGCAAGGATGGCCTTCCGGATTTGCTCTCAACGGCTCCTAGCTGCCTTGGGGCTATAAAAGGAGCCCCTAGGCGCATGGAGGAGACACACAAGCAACCTTTGAGCATTCTTGATCATCCACACTCAGTCTTTGCGCATTCGTTTGTCATTCTAAGTGATTCGAGCTCCGTTCTAGTGAGAACTTTGTGATACTCTTGTGAGCTCGATTCTTGGTCGTGTGTGTGCGCGTTTCGCTGTGGATTTGTGTGTGTTGCTTCCCTCCCTTACTCCGTGCTTTGTTGTGATCATATACTTGTAAGGGCAAGAGACTCCAATTTGTGGAGATTCCTTGCAAACGGGATAGTGAAAGGCAAAACAAAACACCGTGGTATTCAAGTGGGTCTTTGGACCGCTTGAGAGGGGTTGATTGCAACCCTCGTCCGTTGGGACGCCACAACGTGGAGTAGGCAAGCGTTGGTCTTGGCCGAACCACGGGATAAACCACTGTGTCACCTCTGTGCTTGATCTCTTGTGGTATTGTGTTTTGTTGAGACTTCTCTTTAGCCACTTGGCAATTATTGTGCTAACACTTAACAAGTTTTTGTGGCTTAAGTTTCAAGTTTTCACAGGATCACCTATTCACCCCCCCCCTAGGTGCTCTCAAGGTTATCCATCAGCCATCTACTCCATTCTCTAGCATCCTTCATACTAGAGAATCCCCCTGTAACCCACCACATAAAGATCCACACCAGGAAGTAGGGTATTACGCCTCTCCAAGCGGCTTAAACCTTGTCGGCATTTCGACCCCGGGGGGGTCCCTGGACTGACGAGTGAATTGTCGCCGCGTGTCCCAGCCCAGATGAGTCGGCGCGAGACGGAGCACGAAGGGGGTAGAAGAGAGGGGAAAGCCCGCGGCCTCCGTGTTTGTCCTGCGCCCAGGTCGGGTGCGCTTGCAGTAGGGGGTTACAAGCGTCCGTGTGGGGGGGAGAGCGAGGGACTCTACGCGTCGCCCCGTCCTCCCGCACGGCCAACCTTCTCGTAAGAGAGCCCTGGACCTTCCTTTTATAGGCGTAAGGAGAGGGTCCAAGTGTACAATGGGGGTGTAGCAGTGCGCTATCGTGTCTAGCAGAGAGGAGCTAGTGCCCTAAGTACATGCCTTCGTGGCAGCTAGAGAGGTTTTGGCACCCTGTTCATATGATGTCGTGGCCGTCGGAGGAGCGTTGGAGCCTTGCGGAAGGACAGCTGTCGGGGCTATCGAGTCCTTGCTGACGTCTCCTTGCTTCCGTAAGGGTTTGAGAGTCGCCATCGTCATGGAGCACGCGGGGCGCCATCATTATCTGTTTTCCGGAGCGAGCCAGATGGGACGCTGGTCCTGTTACCCGTAGCCTGAGCTAGCTAGGGAAAGGGTAATGATGGCCCCCCCTGTGACGTGGTCAGTCCGAGCCCTAGGTCGGGCAAGGCGGAGGCTCCTCCGAGGTCGGGGTCGAGTCGGTCTTCCGAGGTCGAGGTCGTGTCCGAGCCCTGGGTCGGGCGAGGCAGAGTTCATCGTCTTCCGGGGCCGAGCCTGAGTCCAAGCCCTGGGGTCGGGCGAGGCGGAGTTCGTCGTCTTCCGGGGCCGAGCCCGAGTCCGAGCCCTGGGGTTGGGTGAAGCGGAGTTCATCGTCTTCCGGGGCCGAGCCCGAGTCCGAGCCCTGGGGTCGGGTGAAGCGGAGTTCGTCGTCTTCCGGGGCCGAGCTCGAGTCTAAGCCCTGGGGTCGGGCAAGGCGGAGTTCGTCGTCTTCCGGGGCCGAGCCCGAGTTCGAGCCCTGGGGTCTGGCGAAGCGGAATTTGTCGTCTTCCGGGGCCAAGCCCGAGTCCGAGCCCTGGGTCGGGCGAGGCGGAGTTCGTCGTCTTCTGGGGCCGAGCCCAAGTTCGAGCCCTGGGGTCGGGCGAGGCGGAGTTTCCTATGGCGCCCGAGGGCTCGGGCGAGGCGGAGTTTCCTATGGCGCCCGAGGCCGGACTTGGCTACTGTCAGCCTCACTCTATCGAGCGGCACAGCAGTCGGAGCGACGCAGGCGGCGCTGTCTTCTTGTCAGGCCGGTCAGTGGAGCGACGAAGTGACCGCGGTCACTTTCGGCTCTGTCAACTGAAGGGCGCATGACAGGATAAGATGTCAGGCCATCCTTGCATTAAATGCTCCTGCGATTCGACCGGTTGGTGTGGCGATCTGGCCAAGGTTGCTTCTTGGCGAAGACTAGGCCTCGGGCGAGCCGAAGGTGTATACGCCGCTTGAGGGGGTCCTCGGGCAAGATGTTAATCTTCCGGGGTCGGGTGCCCTTGCCCGAGGCTGGGCTCGGGCGAGGCGAGGTCGTGTCCCTTGAGTGGACCGAGCCTTGGCTTAATCGCACCCATCAGGCCTTTGCAGCTTTGTGCTGATGGGGGTTACCAGCTGAGATTAGGAGTCTTGGGGGTACCCCTATTTATGGTCCCCGACAGTAGCCCCCGAGCCTCAAAGGGAGTGTTGATACTTGCTTGGAGGCTTTTGTCGCACTTTTTTGCAAGGGGACCGGCCTTCCTCGGTTGCTTTTTGTTCCGGTGGGTGCGCGCGAGCGCACCCGCCGGGTGTAGCCCCCGAGGCCTCGGAGGAGTAGTTTGACTCCTTCGAGGTCTTAGTACGTTTCGTAATGTTTCGGCCGGTCTAGCTGCTCCCTCATGCAAACTGGCCGTAGCCCGGGTGAACAGTCGGGTCCCAAGTTCTCGGGCTGGTATGTTGACGCTGTCAACGGTTTGGTCGGAGCCGGGTTTGCGAGAGCAGCCCCCGAGCCTCCGCACAGAGCGAGAGGACGGTCAGGGACAGACTCGACTTTTTACATACGCCCCTGCGTCGCCTTTCCGCAAGGAGGAGGGGGGAAGCGCCATGTTGCCCTCGGAGGACACCGAACATGGTGTCTCCAGTGAGTTGCTAATGGGTAATGCGAGTGGACGCCCGTGCCCCATTTGTTAGGGGTCGGCTAGTGGCCCGGAGGCACACTCCAAAAGTACCTGCGGGTGACTTGCCGGACCCGGTCTCCTTTTGACGGGGTCCGAGGGCTCGATGCCTCCCTCTGGTGGGATTCCGTTACAAAATCGTTCCCGTTGGTCTCGGAAATGTCCTAGGGTACCTCGGGAGCGCAGCCCGAGCTTCGGTTATGTATCGAACGTACCTAGGGTCATCCCTCGCTCTGCGTCTGAGGCGACTGTCGAACCCTTCGGGGGCCAGCCTTCGAACCCCTGGTCAGTAGTGGGCGCGGAGCCCGAGTGGCCTGAGGCGGCCGTTGAACCCTTTCGAGGGGCCGGCCTTCGAACCTCTGACCAGTAGTGGGCGCGGAGCCCGAGCGCTCTGAGGCGGCTGTTGAACCCTTCCGAGGGGCCAGCCTTTGAACCTCTGATCAGTAGGGGGGCTCGGGGCCCGCTTCCTTCGTGGAGAAGGATCCCTTTCGGAGTATCCCCTTTTCTGACCCCTGAGGCAAGAGAGAGAAAGAGGAAGTGAAAAGGGTACGAAATCAAATGACGTGGCACACCTTTTTTGACGCGGTAATTATGGCGGAGGTGAAGCGTCACCTGCTTCGCCTGCCAAAGGTGCCGCCTGTCCTGCCACAGAGTTAATGCGATGGGACGAGTGGTTCACGGGGCGGCCGTTGCGCGTGCGCGAGCCGTTTCGAGGGACGGGCGTCTCTTTGAGTTTTGAACCTTGCGGCGGGTTCGGGCGAAGTGTTGAATGGGTCTCGCCTGGGCCTTTATATATTCGGTAGAGGGGCTGGTGACAGTTCTTTACTCAGCGGCTTGCCTCTCACTTAGGTTTTCGCAACCCGAGGGAATAGCCAGAGAAAGGAAACCGCGCACCCAGTTCCTCCGCCGCCACCTCTTCCGCTTGGGGATGGCTGACGGGGTGACCATTGTCCCGCCGCGCGACCCGTGGCCTTTCTCCACCGTCACGGCGGATGACCTAGAGGCCCTTGTTGCTGAGGGTTTGCTTCGCCCTCTCTCCGGTGACTCGCAGCCAGAGTGGATGGCCCCTCCGAGCGGAGTCGCCCCGTCCCCGCCGCCGGGGTATGTCGTGAGCTTTGTCTCCTTTCACGAGCGGGGGTTCGGAGTGCCGGCAAGCCATTTTATGCGGGCGATTCTGCATGTCTACGGGGTGGAGCTGCACAACCTCAGTCCCAACTCTATCTCACAAGCTGCCATCTTTGCGGCGGTTTATGAAGGATACTTGGGGATTGACCATCACTGGGACTTGTGGACCCATCTCTTCTCTGCGGATCTTTTTGCCTCGCCGACGGGGGAAAGGAGGGTCCGCATGGCGGTGCGGGCCGGTGGCTGCATCCTCCAGCTGAGGCAGGCGCGGGCGCTGCAGTACATCCCCGCCGTCCTGGCGTCTTCGAACAAAGGGTGGCAGCGCCGGTGGTTCTATCTCCGAAATGACGACGGGAGGCTCCCGTCGTTTTCTCAGCGAGTGGTGACCGCCGCCACCGATAACTGGCGCTACGGGACCCCGTGCAACAGGCAGAAGAATCTCCAACCCCTTCTGAAGGCCCTGGAGGAGCTGCAGAAAGGAGGGCTCACCGCTGCGGGGGTGGTTGCCACCATTCACCGCCGGAGGGTGCTTCCTTTGACGGGGCGGCGGCTGCCGCTTTGGGAGATTACGCCGGGGGTCAACTTGGAGGGTTCGCAGATGTCCTCGGATCCCCTTC
The DNA here is from genome assembly GCA_029449295.1 of Zea luxurians. NCBI lineage: Eukaryota > Viridiplantae > Streptophyta > Magnoliopsida > Poales > Poaceae > Zea > Zea luxurians. The sequence goes on from JAOPSE010000010.1 coordinate 130,449,531, forward strand.
CCATCGAAGACCTCCACAGGCGGGTAGCGGGCACGTTAGGGAAGCCGGACGCCGGCGCCCTTTCCTAGCTCTCGATGCGTCTCGATCGCGGGTGTGTGTCCCTGGTGAGTGTCCGCGCCTTCTTCCTTCTTGTGTCGGATTGCCCTTGGTTCTCACAGCCGAGACCTTTCGTCCGTCTCCAGGAGGTGGGGTTTCACAAGTCTTCCCTGCCACCGGTCCCAGAGGACGCGGTGGACCGAGCTGCGCGGAGGGTCGCTGTGGAGAAGAGGAAGGAGAAGAAGGACGCGGAGAAGGCTCAGGCCCGCGAGCGGATGCGGGCTCGGGATGCCTTGGAAAGGCTTCATCGTCGGCAGGAGAGGGATGGGCTCCCGAGGGAGCCATCACCGGAGACGCCCGATGATGACGACGATGATGATGAAGACGATGAAGATGACGACATGGCAGCCCGCCTCGGCCTCAGCCTGGATCTGAGGCTGGGCCAGGGGTCGTCGAGCCAGCCCCCGAGCGGGCTGGCGCCGTCGGTATCCGGGGCCAGGACGTCGGGGTCCCGGTCCGAAGAACGGGGGCAGGCCGAGGGGGTACTTGACACCTTGGCCGAGGTAGTTGAGGTGACCCCAGGGTCTCATGCCGAGCCGCCTGTTTCCGAAGAACCGTTGCCCGTGCCGACTGTGCAGGAGGGTGACCCTTGGGTCACCGTGGCTATGCCTCGGCAGTCCGTCCCTTTGGTGCCTCGGGCGCCTGAGGCAAGGATGAAGCCGGCAGCGGGGCTGACCTCGATGGTACCTTCGGAGATCGAGGCTCGAGAGACCTCCCCACAGGCACGATTGATCGTGGCCCGGAGTGGGTAAGTATCTTAGGATATCTTTGTCCTGGCTCCTCCTTCATGTGTTCTGATCCTGCTCTTCCCTTTCCTCCCAGCAAACGGAGGCATGGTTCGACCGGTCTGGCTCCCCGGAAGGCCCTCAAAACGGCGTCGGCTTCTGCAGCTAGTGCCGCACCGGGCCTCGCCGGCCAGCCAGCCTTCTTACAAGATGCCCCAAAGCGGGAGGCCCAGGCAGCACAAGTCGCCGTGGGGCGAGCTCCCGAGGCTGACTCTTCTGCCGAGGCGGTCGTCGTGCCGAGGGAGACTGCTGGCGCGGTTGCGGCCTCGAGCCCACCAGACGCGTTGCCGGCGCTGTCACCAGCTTCTGCCGAGGCCGTTGCCGTTCTGGCCGTGGAGCCACCCGTTGCCACCGACGCTGAGATGGCCGAGGCGTCGCTACCTGATGCCTCGGAGGAGGGGGGCGCAGAACCGCGACCCGCCCCGCCGAGCAGCAGCCTTGTCCCCGCGCGGCACAGTTCCGAGGGGTGGCGCCAGTTGCTTCGGTTCCGGACCCGTGGGGCCTTGGATCCCCTCTTCGTTCTTGACGATGAACGGGAGGAGAAGTCTTGGGACGGGCTTCGTGAGTGTGCCGAGGCAACAGTGGGATCGCTTCGGTCGACCTTGGAGGTCCTTTGCAGGGACGTTCCCAAGATCCTCCAGGTAATGACTTCAGGCATACCTTTCTCGCGATTAAGGCGTTCTTTGTGACGCCCCGCTTCCTTCCCTCAGGATCTGACGGATCTGAGCGCCGCCAAGTCATCGTTCATCCGTCGCGAGGTTGATGTCTGGGGTTCGCTGTGGTCCCTGAGGACCATGCTTGCCAGTGCTACCGTGCGCCTCTCCCAACAGAGCGCCGAGGTGGCGGACCTTCGGTTGCTCTGTGTCGATCTGGGAGCGGAGGCGGCGGCGGCACGCGCAGAGGCGCAGCGGCGGCAGTCGGAGCTTGACCAAGACACCGGCGAGCGGGACCATTCTCGGGGCCGAAAGCCGAGCTGAGGCTCTTGGAGTCCAGTTAGCTGAGGCGTCTGCTCGGGCTGGAGCCCTTGCAGCGGACCTCGCCGTGGCCCAAGCCGCATCCTCGGAGCAGCGTGCCCGAGCCGAGGGTATGTCTCGGCTGTTTGAAGATTTTGTTTCAGCTTGGTTCTTTAACTCGTGTTTGAGGTCTTCCGCTTTGGCTGTTCGCAGAGCTTGAGTCCGCCCTTGATAAGTCCACCAGGGCGCTTGCTCAGACGGCCGAGCAGAGGGAAACCGACCGCGTGGCCATGTCCGAGGCCATCTCGGCCTTCTGCCGGGTCTTCGGCTTCGACGACGTCCCCTCGAGAAGCTCCCCTCAAAGTCGTCTGCAAGCCTTGGGTGACCATGCGCGTGGCAGACTTCGGGAGGCGTTGCATCACGGCGTCAAGCGGGCCTTCGCCGTGCTCGCTTCCCACTATGACATGGATCTGGAGCGGGTCAGCGAGGGGTATTGCCTCCCCGACGAAGATGAATCCGCCCTGGCCGAGGTCCAGAGGCTTGACGCAGCCGCCGCGGGCCCAAGTGCGGTGCTGGCAACCACCTTCGAGGCAGAGATCCTCCCACTTGTGCCGTTATCCGAGGCCGGGGCGGATCTTGCCGAGGGTGGAGACGAAGCCGAGGGCGCGGCTCCTTCTCTGGGCGACGCCTGATTCTGCCGGAGCAGTTTTCTTTGAACGCATACATGTCTTTTGCGGCCGCCGAGGCCCGAACACTTTATTATCGTAATATAAGATCGTGTTTCTTTTCCTTCCGTTTTATCCGGACCTGTTCGTCAGTAGCAGTGTAGCTTGCCCAAGTAAGAGTCATTTTTCGTGGTAGGCGACGAGTGAGGTATCCGTATCCCAGAGGCGTAGGAGTCCCTCGGCTCGGTTGGCCTTGCCACTTACATGCACCCTTATTCGTTTCTTGGGGTCCTTTTGGGGTCCTGTTACTGACATAGCCGGGGGACGCGAAAGCTTTTTGATGAAAGTCTTTTTTCGTGGAAAATTTTGACGCAGAGGGGGTTCCCCCTTCTAGCCCCCGAGGGAGGGTCGGGCTTTGCTGAGGCAAGGCTGACCCTTCCTTGATGGTTAGACTTTGAACGTGAACGAGGTGTACGAATGACTTGAAAGCATCTTAAGGGTAGAAGCGACGTAGCTGTTGGATGTTCCAAGCGTTGCTGTAGACCTCGCCTTGGCTGTTGGCCAGCTTGTATGTCCCGGGTTTCAGAACCTTGGCGATGACGAACGGCCCTTCCCAGGGAGGCATGAGCTTGTGCCGCCCTCGGGCGTCTTGTCGCAGCCGAAGCACCAGGTCGCCTGCTTGGAGGTCTCGGGACCGAACCCCTCGGGCGTGGTAGCGTCGCAGGGACTGCTGGTACCGCGCCGAGTGTAGTAAGGCCATGTCCCGAGCCTCTTTGAGCTGGTCCAGTGAGTCTTGTCGGTCGGTCTGGTTTCTTTGGTCGTCGTACACCCTCGTCCTCGGGGAACCGTATTCTAAGTCTGTGGGCAAGACGGCCTCGGCCCCATAGACTAGAAAGAACGGTGTGAAGCCCGTGGCTCGGCTCGGCGTTGTCCTCAGATTCCAGACCACCGAGGGGAGTTCCTTTATCCACCGCCTTCTGAACTTGTGGAGGTCACTGTAGATCCTCGGTTTGAGTCCTTGCAGAATCATGCCGTTGGCACGTTCCACTTGCCCATTCGTCATGGGGTGAGCCACGACAGCCCAGTCCACCCGGATATGGTGATCCTCACAGAAGTCCAGGAACTTTCAGCCGGTGAACTGGGTGCCGTTGTCGGTGATGATGGAGTTCGGGACCCCAAAGCGATGGATGATGTTAGTGAAGAATGCCACCGCCTGTTCGGACCTGATGCTGTTTAGGGGTCGGACCTCGATCCACTTGGAGAATTTGTCGATGGCGACCAGCATGTGCGTGTAGCCCCCGGGTGCCTTCTGCAAGGGACCGACGAGGTCCAGTCCCCACACAGCAAACGGCCAGGTGATGGGTATTGTCTGTAGAGCCTAAGCGGGTAGGTGGGTCTGCCTTGCATAGAACTGACACCCTTGGCAGGCGCGGACAATTCTAGTGGCGTCGGCCACCGCGGTCGGCCAGTAGAAACCTTGTCGGAAGGCGTTTCCGACAAGGGCTCGGGGCGCTGCGTGATGACCGCAAGCCCCCGAGTGTATTTCTCGTAAGAGCTCCTGACCTTCGGCGATGGATATGCACCGCTGGAGGATGCCAGATGGGCTGCGGTGGTAGAGCTCCTTTCCATCACCCAGTAAGACGAACGACTTGGCGCGCCGCGCCAGTCGCCGAGCCTCGGCTCGGTCGAGGGGCAGCTCTCCTTGGAGGAGATATTGCAGGTACGGGGTCTGCCAGTTTCGATTAGGCTGGACCCCACTCCGCTCTTCCTCGACGCGCAGTGCCTCGCCCTCGGGGGCCGAGGGTGCCTCGGGCCGAGCCGAGGGCGCCTCGGGCTGTGCCGAGGATGCCTCGGGCTGGGCCGAGGCCTTCTCGGGCTCGGGCGTGTCGTCGGTCTTGACTGAGGGTTGATGTAGGTCTCGAGAGAAGACGTCCGAGGGAACCGTTGTCTGCCCCGAGGCTATCTTAGCCAGCTCGTCCGCAGTCTCGTTGTGTCGTCGGGCGATGTGGTTGAGCTCGAGCCCGTAGAACTTGTCCTCCAGGCGCCGAACCTCATCACAGTAGGCTTCCATCTTCGGGTCACGGCAGTGGGAGTTCTTCATAACTTGGTCAATGACGAGCTGCGAGTCGCCGCGAGCGTCGAGGCATCGGACCCCTAGCTCAATGGCGATGCGCAACCCGTTGACCAGAGCTTCGTACTCAGCCACGTTGTTAGACACCGGGAAATGGAGGCGCAGCACGTAGCGTAGGTGTTTCCCGAGGGGCGAGATGAAGAGCAGGCCCGCGCCTGCCCCTGTTTTCATCAGCGACCCATCGAAAAACATGGCCCAGAGTTCCGGCTGGATCGGAGCCGCCGGGAGCTGGGTGTCGACCCATTCAGCCACAAAGCCCGCCAGGACTTGGGACTTGATGGCCTTCCGAGGGGCGAACGAGATCGTCTCGCCCATGATTTCCACCACCCACTTTGCAATCCTACTCGAGGCCTCTCGGCACTAGATGATCTCCCCCAGGGGGAAGGATGACACCACAGTCACCGGATGAGACTCGAAGTAGTGTCGCAACTTTCGCCGCGTCAGGATCACCGCGTACAGCAGCTTCTGAATTTGCGGGTAGCGGATCTTGGTCTCGGATAGTACCTCGCTGATGAAGTAAACCGGCCTCTGGACGGGCAATGCATGCCCTTCTTCTTGTCTCTCAACCACGATCGCGGCGCTGACCACCTGAGTGGTAGCGGCGACGTAGATCAAGAGGGCTTCTCCGGCGGCGGGGGGCACCAAGATGGGCACGTTCGTAAGGTGTGCCTTCAGGTTCCCGAGGGCTTCCTCGGCCTCGGAGGTCCAAGTGAAGCACTCGGTCTTTCTTCAGAGGCGGTACAGAGGTAGGCCTCTTTCGCCGAGGCGCGAGATGAAACGGCTCAGAGCCGCAAGGCATCCCATGACCCTCTGTACACCTTTCAAGTCCTTGGTGGGCCCCATGTTGGTGATGGCCGTGATTTTTCCAGGTTGGCCTCGATGCCCCGCTCGGAGACGATGAACCCCAAGAGCATGCCTCGGGGAACTCCGAAGACACACTTCTCGGGATTGAGTTTTACGCCCTTTGCCTTGAGACACCGGAATGTCGTTTCAAGGTCGGAAAGGAGGTCGGAGGCTTTCCTCGTCTTGACTACGATGTCATCGACATAAGCCTCGACCGTTCGACCAATGTGTTCGCCGAACACGTGGTTCATGCACCTTTGGTACGTCGCACCCGCATTCCTCAAACCAAATGGCATAGTAACATAGCAGTACATGCCAAAAGGTGTGATGAAAGAAGTCGCGAGCTGGTCGGACTCTTTCATCCTGATTTGGTGATACCCTGAGAAGGCATCGAGGAAAGACAGGGTTTCGCATCCCACAGTGGAATCCACGATTTGATCGATGCGAGGTAGAGGATAGGGAACTTTTGGGCATGCTTTGTTTAGACCAGTGTAGTCTACACACATCCGCCATTTCCCTCCTTTCTTTCTCACAAGCACGGGGTTGACAAGCCATTCGGGATGGAATACCTCTTTGATGAACCCTGCGGCCATCAGCTTGTGGATCTCCTCGCCTATGGCTCTGCGCTTTTCTTTGTCGAATCGCCGTAGAGGTTGCTTCACGGGACGGACTCCAGCTCGGATATCCAGCGAGTGCTCGGCGACATCCCTCGGTATGTCAGGCATGTCCGAGGGACTCCATGTGAAAACTTCGGCGTTTGTGAGGAGAAAGTCGACGAGCACTACTTCCTATTTGGGGTCAAGCTCGGAGCCGATCCGGATCTGCTTGGAGGCATCGTTGCTGGGGTCGAGTGGGACGGACTTAACTGTCTCCGCTGGCTCAAAGTTGCCGGCATGGCGCTTCACGTCTGGCGCCTCCTTGGAGAGGCTCTCCAGGTCGGCGATGAGGGCCTCGGATTCAGCGAGGGCCTCGGCGTACTCCACGCACTCTACGTCGCATTCGTACGCATGTCGGTACGTGGGGCCGGCGGTGATGACCCCGTTGGGGCCCGTCATCTTGAGCTTGAGGTAGGTGTAGTTGGGGACGGCCATGAACTTGGCGTAGCATGGCCTCCCTAGTACCACGTGGTAGGTTCCTCGGAACCCGACCACCTCGAACGTGAGGGTTTCCCTTCTGAAGTTGGAGGGAGTCTCGAAGCAGATGGGCAGATCGAGTCGTCTGAGGGGTTGGACGCGTTTCCCCGGGATGATCCCGTGAAAAGGCGCCGCACCGGCCCGGACCGAGGACAGATCGATCTGCAGGAGCTCGAGGGTCTCGACGTAGATGATGTTGAGGCTGCTGCCTCCGTCCATGAGAACCTTAGTGAGCCTGACGTTGCCGATGACGGGGTCGACAACGAGCGGGTATTTCCCCGGGCTCGGCACGCGGTCGGGGTGATCGCCCTGGTCGAAGGTGATGGGCTTGTCGGACCAGTTTAGGTAGACTGGCACCGCCACCTTTATCGAGCAGACCTCCCGACGCTCTTGCTTGCGGTGCCGAGCCGAGGCGTTCGCCACTGGCCCACCATAGATCATGAAGCAGTCGCGGACCTCAGGGAACTCCTTTGCCTTGCGATCCTCCTTCTTGTCGTCGTGGGGGGCCCTGCCACCCTCCACAGGTGGCCCGGCCCTGTGAAAGTGACGCCGAAGCATGGCGCATTCCATAAGGGTGTGCTTGACGGGTCCCTGATGATAGGGGCACGGCTCCTTGAGCATCTTGTCGAATAGATTGGCGCCTCCGGGAGGTTTCCGAGGGTTCTTGTACTCAGCGGCGGCGACAAGGTCCGCGTCGGCCGCATCGCGTTTCGCTTGTGACTTCTTCTTGCCTTTCTTCTTGGTGCCGCGCTGAGCGGACGCCTCGGGAACATCTTCTGGCTGGCGGCCCTGGGGCTACTTGTCCTTCCGGAAGATGGCCTCAACCGCCTCCTGGCCAGAGGCGAACTTGGTGGCGATGTCCATCAGCTCGCTCACCCTGGTGGGGGTCTTGCGACCCAGCTTGCTCACCAGGTCACGGCAGGTGGTGCCGGCGAGGAACACGCCGATGACATCCGAGTCGGTGACGTTGGGCAGCTCGGTGCGCTGCTTTGAGAATCGCCGGATGTAGTCCCGGAGAGACTCTCCCGGTTGCTGGCAGCAGCTTCAGAGATCCCAGGAGTTTCCAGGGCGCACATACGTGCCCTGGAAATTACCGGCGAAGGCTTGGACCAGGTCGTCCCAGTTGGAGATCTGCCCCGGAGGTAGATGCTCCAGCCATGCCCGAGCGGAGTCGGAGAGGAACAGGGGGAGGTTGCGGATGACGAGGTTGTCATCGTCCGTTCCACCCAGTTGGCAGGCCAGCCGGTAGTCCGTGAGCCACAGTTCCGGTCTTGTCTCCCCCGAGTACTTTGTGATGGTAGTCGGGGTTCGAAACCAGGTCGGGAACGACGCCCGTCGTATGGCTCGGCTGAAAGCCTGCAGGCCGAGTGGTTCGGGCGAGGGGCTCCGATCCTCCCCGCTATCATAGCGTCCCCCACGCCTGGGGTGGTAGCCTCGGCGCACCCTCTCGTTGAGGCGGGCTCGATGGTTGCGGTGGTGGTGCTCACTGCCGAGGCGTCCCGGGGCTGCAGGCGCTGTGTTGCGCGTGCGCCCGGTGTGGACCAAGGCTTCCCGCACGAATCGAGAAGTCGCGGCGCGGTGCTCCGAGGGGTATCCCTGCCTTCGGGAAGCAGAGCTCTCAGCCCATCGGACCGCGGCATCCTCCAGGAGATTCTTGAGCTCTCCTCGGATCCACGGCCCTTTGGTGGTTGATGGTTCCGGCATTGCGCGGAGAAGTATCGCTGCTGCCGCCAGGTTGTGGCCGACCCCACTTGAAGCCGGTGGCGGCCTTGTCCTGACGTCGTCGGCGATGCGGAGCTGGACGCCCTGGGGTAGGTGACGCGCTTCTCCGGCCGGAGCTTGGTCTACCCACTCCTGCCCGATGTTCCAGTGGAGCGGCTCAAGTGTTCCTGCCCCCTCGTCGAGCCTGGCATGCATCTCGCGGATTTGCTCGAGCTGTGCGTCCTGACCCCCCGCAGGGACTGGGACCACAGCTAGCTCCCGAAGGATGTCAACGCGAGGCGTAGGCCTAGGGGATCACCGTTTTCCGGTATACCAAGATGGTTGCCTTCGTCGGGACCCCCTAGATCAACGTGGAAACATTCACAACTTGGGCCGCTGTCTCCGTCGCCGAAGCTGTGGCTACCGTCGGAACAATCGGAAAGGCAGTAGTCGCATGCGGTCATGAAGTCCCGCATGGCGCTGGGGTTACCGAGCCCGGAGAAATCCCAACCAAAGTCGGGCTCGTCATCTTCCTCGGAACCCGAGGGTCCGTAGGTCGAGACGGCCGTCAGCCGGTCCCAGGGTGACCGCATATGATACCCCGGAGGGCTGGTGCATGCCTCTATGAAGGCTTCCACCAAAGCGGGGTCGCTTGGTGGGTCGAGGCCGAATCCAAAAGGCATGAGACGGGAGTCGGTCAGTACCTCTTGGTCGGCAGGTGGTGACGTTGTCACGTCAGGGGCGGACTGCACCATCGTCTCAGGTACGAGGGTGACGCCCAGCAAGTCCTTCGCGAGCGTGCTGGCGTCGTCCGTCCGCTTGGAGTTGGCGTGTTGCAGGGAAACGGCGCTCGTCTTCGTCTCAGACGCGAGGTCGACGCCCGACGTGTCCCCCGTCGGGGGGCCGGCGCCGTCGACTCGCTCGACAGCCGATGAGGTGCCGCCTCCTGCTTGGCCATGGTTGCCCCGCCTCCTCCTCCTCTGGCGGGGGAGGTGACCGGACAAACTCGGACGTCGTTCTTCCGCCTCGTGGGGAAGACGTCATCGATTCCGCCGCCGGCGGGCAGGTGGTCGGCCGCCATTGTCGCCGTCGCGCGGCGGAGGAAGGAATATCATGTCGTGGCTGCCGTCGAGGGACATGAACTCAAGACTCCCGAAATGGAGCACCGTCCCGGGTTGGAAAGGTTGCTGGAGACTACCCATCTGGAGCTTGACGGGGAGCTATTCGTCAACACGCAGCAGGCCCCTACCTGGCGTGCCAACTATCGGTGTTTCGACCCCAGGGGGGTCCCTGGACCGACGAGTGAATTGTCGCCGCGTGTCCCAGCCCAGATGGGTCGGCGCGAGACGGAGCACGAAGGGGGGTAGAAGAGAGGGGAAAGCCCGCGGCCTCCGTGTTTGTCCTGCGCCTAGGTCGGGTGCGCTTGCAGTAGGGGGTTACAAGCGTCCGCGTGGAGGGAGAGCGAGGGACTCTACGCGTCGCCCCGTCCTCCCGCGCGGCCAACCTTCTTGTAAGAGAGCCCTGGACCTTCCTTTTATAGGTGTAAGGAGAGGGTCCAGGTGTACAATGGGGGGTGTAGCAGTGCGCTATCGTGTCTAGCAGAGAGGAGCTAGTGCCCTAAGTACATGCCTTCGTGGCAGCCAGAGAGGTTTTGGCACCCTATTCATATGATGTCGTGGCCGTCGAAGGAGCGTTGGAGCCTTGCGGAAGGACAGCTGTCGGGGCTATCGAGTCCTTGCTGACGTCTCCTTGCTTCCGTAAGGGTTTGAGAGTCGCCGTCGTCATGGAGCACGCGGGGCGCCATCATTATCTGTTTTTCGGAGCGAGCCAGATGGGACGCCGGTCCTGTTACCCGTAGCCTGAGCTAGCTAGGGATAGGGTAATGATGCCCCCCCTGTGACGTGGTCGGTCCGAGCCCCGGGTCGGGCGAGGTGGAGGCTCCTCCGAGGTTGGGGTCGAGTCGGTCTTCCGAGGTCGAGGTCGTGTCCGAGCCCTGGGTCGGGCGAGGCGGAGTTCGTCGTCTTCCGGGGCCGAGCCCGAGTCCGAGCCCTGGGGTCGGGCGAGGCGGAGTTCGTCGTCTTCCGAGGCCAAGCCCGAGTCCGAGCCCTGGGGTCGGGTGAAGCGGAGTTCGTCGTCTTCCGGGGCCGAGCCCGAGTCCGAGCCCTGGGGTCGGGTGAAGCGGAGTTCATCGTCTTCTGGGGCCAAGCTCGAGTCCGAGCCCTGGGGTCGGGCGAGGCGGAGTTCATCGTCTTCCGGGGCCGAGCCCGAGTCCGAGCCCTGGGGTCGGGTGAAGCGGAATTCGTCGTCTTCTGGGGCCGAGCCCGAGTCCGAGCCCTGGGTCGGGCGAGGCGGAGTTCGTTGTCTTCCGGGGCCGAGCCCGAGTTCGAGCCCTGGGGTCGGGCGAGGCGGAGTTTCCTATGGCGCCCGAGGGCTCGGGTGAGGCGGAGTTTCCTATGGCGCCCGAGGCCGGACTTGGCTGCTGTCAGCCTCACTCTGTCGAGCGGCACATCAGTCGGAGCGACGTAGGCGACGCTGTCTTCTTGTCAGGCCGGTCAGTGGAGCGGCGAAGTGACCGCGGTCACTTTTGGCTCTGTCAACTGAAGGGCGCATGACAGGATAAGATGTCAGGCCATCCTTGCATTAAATGCTCCTGCGATTCGGTCGGTTGGTGTGGCGATCTGGCCAAGGTTGCTTCTTGGCAAAGACTGGGCCTCGGGCGAGCCAAAGGTGTATACGCCGCTTGAGGGGGTCCTCGGGCGAGACGTGAATCTTTCGGGGTCGGCTGCCCTTGCCCGAGGCTGGGCTCGGGCGAGGCGAGGTTGTGTCCCTTGAGTGGACCGAGCCTTGGCTTAATCGCACCCATCAGGCCTTTGCAGCTTTGTGCTGATGGGGGTTACCAGCTGAGATTAGGAGTCTTGGGGGTACCCCTAATTATGGTCCCCGACAAACCTATAGAAAATTGTCTATCGTCTCTCGTGCACCTAGCACGAACCATCAAGCTACAGTCAGCAACACTGTCCTACCCAAAAGCACCTCGAGGGGTAACCCCGGGTGCGCGATCGGGTCCCAAACACCGACAGCTGGCACGCCAGGTAGGGGGTGTGTCGCTGATCCAAGCTAGCTCAATGGCCATCATTTTCCAACACAAGATTGCTCTCCGCCCTGGATCCGTGTTCTGCTTCGGGACCATCTCGTCCATGGCAGACGAAGTGGGAATTCTGCATCGTATAGCGGATCCACCGGAGAAGAAGCTTTCCTCGAAAATCTCTGAAAAAGCTGGAACAAGGCAGCAAATAGCACAACCTCCAGCGCCCCGGGCAAAGACTACCTCCTGCAAGTCAGGAGCAGATAATTCATTTACCCGAAGAACCCCGTTGTCCACCTCGTCCATGGAAGAGTTGACACGGATTACGAGGTAAAAAGAAGCAAATGGGATAGAGGCCCGTCAAGCTGCTCTTCTGGTGCCTTCGCCCTCAAAGGAGGATAGAAGGAAGGTTGTCACCACAGCAACTCCTTTATACCCCAACGTCCTCTTCATCGGGGGAAGAGTGGAATCATCTCTCATCTCTGATGACGAGCCAACCATGCCTGGGGAAGAACCTCCTCAGCGAGAAGCTCACCGACGGAGGAACCGACGCTGAAATATTCGGCGACATCACGAAGCAGGGGAACAGGACCCGTCACAGCCTGTATCCCAAGATGAAATTTTAGAGGTGGGAGAAACTCCTGACGAACGAGTCTTCAGAGAGAGGAGGAACTCTCGCCGACGTGATCGTCGGCAGGCTCAAGAGAGAGCAGGATACGAGGCAACACCGAGAGAACCCTCTCTTCGCGCGAAACCTGAACCCTAACTTCGCCCGTGCCATGAACACACTGAGTGAGGTCGGTGGAGTATTGGCTTGGATAACCGATGGCCTCCACTGGACTCTAGACGTTAGGCCACTAGAGTTGAGTCGGCAATGGCTTCAACTGGTGGCACAACCCGGGGACGGTCGAGACAGCACATCAGCAACTCCCCTCCCCGGGACCGGCACCACGGTCGTCGACAGGAAGACACGTGTGGGGTATCTGCGCTCACTCCGCGTCTTAGGGCCATCCAATGGCTCCCAAACTTCAAGGTCTCCAACGTCGACAAATACGAGCCTAAGCAGGACCCAAGAGGCTGGTTGGCCATCTATACAACCGCTGCCTGGGCCGCTGGGGCAACTGAAGATGTGATGACTGCGTATTTACCCATCGTCCTCGAGCAAGACGCATTGCAATGGCTGCGACATCTACCGTGGCACTGCATCGACGATTGGAGCGACATCAGTCGGCGTTTTATCGCCAACTTCCAATCCCTCTCCGATAAGCCGGCGCAGCCGTGGGACCTCAAATCCATCAGGCGCCGACGGGATGAGACTCTTCGATCGTACCTCAAGAGGTTTTAGACCATGAGAAATCGCATCCCCAAGGTCGCCGAAGCAGTAGTGATCGAGGACTTCTACCGGGGATCCAATGATTCGGCCTTCGTCCGAGCCATACTGCAAAAGGCGCCGACCACTTCCGAGCAGCTGTTCAGGAGGCGAACCTCTACATCACTGCCGACGAATGAGCTCAGGACCTCATCGGGGGAGCAAAGCCTGCTCCATCTGCACCACGGCGTGACGCAAACCAGCAGACTGACAAGCGCTGGGAGAAGAGGCCTCATGAAGAGGTCCATGCCGCCGGACCACCTGTCTCTCGTGCCCGAGGTGCGCCCCGTGGAGGCGAGCGGACACTGGACGACATCCTCGATGCCTAGTGCCCATATCACAAGGATATGCACCACACCTTGCAGAACTGCAGAGACTTCAAGCATTCCATCGGGAATGGCCAATCCTTCCAACCTCTACCACCTCCCCCACCTCGAGGAGGGCCCAGTGAACCTCGACGACCTCAGCAGCAGGAAGAGGGAGGAGGTGGAGCATTTCTGCGCATCGACGGAGAGGTCAACGTCATCTTCGGAGGACACGGGGTGCAAGAAAACAAAAGGCAACAGAAGCTCAACGACCGACAAATACTGGTGGCAACCACCAATGCTCCCGCCCCCTATCGGTGGTCAGAACACCCGATCACCTTTACCCAGGCAGATCAATGGCTCAACTTCGATCATCCGGGCAAGTGCCCACTCCTCGTCGATCCGGTGATCCGAGAGAGCAGGGTAAAGAAAGTATTGGTGGACGGGGGAAGCAGCATCAACGTCACCTTCCCCCGAACACTCTTGGGCTTCAGAGTTGCACTCAAAGAGCTCCATGAGTCGGACACTCCTTTCTTCGGCATTGTGCCGACCGAAGGAGAATACCCGCTTGGACACATATACATGCCTGTTACCTTTGGAACTCCGGAAAACTACAGAACCGAGTTCCTAAGGTTTGAGGTGGCAAGCTTCGACTACGGATACAATGCCATCATTGGCAGGCCAGGATTGATGAAATTCATGGCCATTCTGCACTATTCGTACATGATATTGAAGATGCCAGGACCACAAGGGATCATCACTATGCGTGCCGACTTCCAAGGCGTCGTGGAATGTTTCCGAGTAGCCATTTAGGCGGCCCTCACTACCAAACCACCGACGACTTCTTCCGCGTAGGCAAACTCAAAGCCTGAGGAGGGTTTCACGATACCTGCGAATGAAGCTCAAGTCATGACCTCTATGCGGCCAACTGAGGAGACGAAAAGAATCAACCTTGGGTTTGCTGATGAACGCAAGACTGCCATCATCAGCTCCAACCTGGACAACAAATAGGAAGGCACGCTCGTCCAGTTCCTGCAAGATAACCGAGACATATTCGCATGGCAGCCTACGGATATGCCGGGAGTCCCAAGAGAACTAGCCGAGCATAAATTGAAGGTTTATCCCCAAGCAAGGCCGATCCGACAAAAACTGCGTTGTTTCATGCCTGACAAGAGAGAGGCTATACCCGCCGAGCTAGCTCGCCTAGTCGCAGCAGGGTTCATTAGAGAAGTACTGCATCCGGAGTGGCTAGAAAATCCTATTCTTGTACTCAAAAAGAATAAAGTGGATTGGCGCATGTGCGCCGACTATACAGATCTCAATAAACACTGTCCGAAGGATCCCTTCGAACTCCCTAGGATAGATTAGGTGGTTGATTCGACCGCCAGATGTTCTATGCTGTCCTTCCTGGACTGCTATTCTGGGTACCATCAGATCAGCCTAGCAAAAGAAGATGAGGAAAAAAATGCATTCATTACCCCATTTGGAGCTTTCTGCTATACCTCCATGTCGTTCGGCCTCAAGAATGCAGGAGCGACTTACCAGAGAGCTATTCAGACATGCTTAGCCGATCACTAGGGCAAGCGGGTAGAAGCTTATGTTGATGATGTGGTGATCAAAATAGAAAACTCAGAAAACTTCATCGAAGATTTGCAGCTGGCCTTCAACATCCTGAGGCGATACCGGTGGAAGCTCAATCCAGAAAAATGTGTCTTCGGAGAACCAGCAGGGAAGTTGCTCAGATTCATTGTCAGCCACCGAGGAATTAAAGCTAACCCGGAAAAGATCGAGGCTATCGTAAGAATGGAAGCACTGCGATCACAGAAGAAAGTGCAATGGCTTACTGGATGCATGGCAGCCTTGAGCAGGTTCATATCAAGGCTAGGCGAGAAAGGCTTACCATTCTACAAATTGCTCAAGAAGGTAGACAAGTTCCAGTGGACCGCAGAAGCACAAGAGGCTCTCGAAACATTGAAAAGGTTCTTGACCACACCACCAGTACTGAAGCCGCCACACCGAGCCACACCAAATCAGCCGGCAGAAGATCTGTTGTTATACATCTCCTGCACGACTCACGTGGTGAGCATCGTGTTAGTAGTCGAGCGGGCAGAGGAAGTACACACATATACAGTACAACATCCGGTCTATTTCATTAATGAAGTTCTGGGGCCCTCTAAAAAGAAGTATCCCCAAGTTCAAAAACTACTATACTGCAGTACTTCTAACTGCTCGCAAACTCCATCACTACTTTGACGACCACAAAGTTGTAACACCCCTGGTGTTACTGTTACTAAAATTTGAGCATAACATCATGAGCATTGGCATACCATGTGATTGTTACACTTAGAATGCATTCACTAGGTAAAATTTTCAAACAAGTTGTATTGATGTGACTGGTCATGGGTAAAACCTTAGAGTAGGGTACTTAACCCTAAACTGGGCTTAAAAGAGCAAACAAAGCCTAAATAAGAGAAAACTTCAAAACTTATTAGTAATGATTATAAAATGTCACCATTAATGAACTTAAGTGGCATCCAACCCCTAGAAGTATCAAAAACCCTAAATAGACCCCTAGAAAACCTTGGACTGAAACCCTAGGGGGGTATATGTAAATTTTGCACACTTTTGGACCTAAGTGCAAAAACCAAGGTGTTAGTGTACCTCTGGTTCACATATTTGAAGTTTTGCAAATGAAACCATGAGATTTGGGCCTAATTGTACAAAGGCCACTCTAGTACTCATGTATGGCTAAGTCTAAAAATCATTGAAGAAGGCTGACTTTGGAGCCCTATAGATTCAAAAATACAAAGATTTTGCCTAGGGTCAACACATCAAAAATCTAGAGCTACTATAGGAGTACAACTTTGCTTAAGAGATTAAGCATTGTGTTATACAAAAAAAATGGAGAAAAATCTGCTCAAAGTTGAGCTGTCAGTCAATTTTAAAACTGAAACATGGCCACCAGTGCCACTGGCCGAACTTTGGGGCCAAATTAGAATAAGATCTATTGCTCGATTGAGGGTAGTTGCCACAGTCGATTTGTAGCTGGATCATAGGGCTACAGGTTTGCTACAAACGGATTAGCAAGTTCTTATGCGAAAATTCAAGATCTAGGCACCACAAATCTGTCTGTCAGGCGCTCTGAACCAGGTATTGAATGGTATAGTATTCGGATCAGATCGATTCAGTTCATCCCACCGCCGGTGATCTCGTGTCGGGATCCTCGTCGCCGTTGTGATTCGGGCTCAACAATGTACCGAATGTGGCTCAGGGTGGTAAATATCATCGTATGGATGAACTTGAGCTCCTGTTCACTCCAGCCATCGTGTCCCACCACGGTCGATCGTGCTGGCATCACCGGAGTTCACCATTACCCAGCCAGACCATGCGTCTTGGAGGGTTAACACGTCGCTGTGAATCGGTATTACAAGCCCGTCCATCGCCGGTGAGCCCGCCACGGTATCCTCCACGAATCGTTTGCGCCAGTGACCTCTTTCTTCTCCGACCGCCACCGCGCCAACCCAAATTCACGCGCCACCGCCCCCGGAGCCTATAAATTGAGTGTGTCGTCGGGTCCATAAGGTAGTCAAGCACCCAATCCATCAAGTCGTGCCTCCAAACTCACTAGAGCTCGCCAAATTGGAGTTTTCCCCAAATCGGTCTAAACACCGTCGTGTGAACACCTCGCCGTGCCTAGCTCGTCCCAGGTCCGTTCATGCCCTCTATTCACTCGTTTTAGTGCTCTGATGTGCTCCTGGTACTCTCTGAACCGGCCAATTAAGCTAGGACCCATAGGATCACTGGGAACTCATTGAATTGTCCGTTGATCTCACGGTCACTGTGGACAGAGCGATTTAGGGTTAGAACTCTACAATTGATGGAGGGGAAATGGTTAGTAGGAGTCGAATTCGGTGTCAACCGCACGGGAACACTGGTAGTTGAGTTATCCGGCCGGTATAGGTTCGCCGGAGCTTGGTTCTCCGTCGTGCGACGTCGTGGACCTCGGGTCGTGAAGAATTAAAACTTGGAGGGCTTCGGTGTAAATGTCAGCGACTGAAGTAAATAGTGCGCAGGACTCTTCCTTAGTTATTCAAACCCCTAAGGGTTCCGGTGCAAAACCGACGCGCGGGCGCGGGGGCGCGCAGGTTTTTTCCCCTTCTGTGGACCGGATGGGTTGAATTCAGCCCAGTACTATTCACGTTTTTCCTTTTTCTTTTGCTTCTAAGCTTAGAGAATTTCTAGAAATTAATAGAAAAATGCTAAAAATGCAAGACCAATTTTGCTAGGTTCCTAATTTTCTATAGTATTTAATAAAAATAGTTTCATGATTTTTAGTCCAAATAGGGAATTATAGAGTATTTATAATAGCCAAAACTTATACTCCTAGAATTTTAGAAATTGTTTAATAACTCCAAAAATCACAAAACTTTTTAGATAAGCTTTTAATGTTATTTAGAAGCCTTGGGTAAAGTTTGGTATGATTTGGACAATGTTTGATGCCTAAACCTCAAAACCCTAGTCCTCTAGTGATGCGTGCCCTATGAACTTCTCTACTGACTTCAAAAACCCTAGTTCCCTAGAATACCGTGAAGGAAAGTTATATTCAAGACCTAAAATACTATACTTTTAATATCTTTGCATTTTCATGAGCATTACATGAGCATTCATAATTATATATGGCTATTTATAGAAAACGAGGAAGAGATAGAAGTTGAAGAAGCAAGGACTACACCACCACCACCTGAAGAACCTCAGGCAGGGAACTGCTTTTATTTTGACATCTGTGGAGCAGAGCCTGACTCACCTATCACACAAGGCAAGCCCCGGTGCATTTGCCACCTCCATGCTATTTTAAAATCTTTCTCACTTGCTTGATGCATTAGGTGATAGGAGTTGTGTGCTAAACAAGTTGTTGCATTTCCTTCCTTGAGAATTTGATTACATTTCTTAGATCCCCTGTTTTACAAAAAGGTTTTTCTTATCCTTAGCTTTGCTCTAGAAAAACAAAATGTTTTGTTTTGATAAAAGATGATGCTTCAAGTGGGTGGGATGTTTTCAAAATAAAACTTGATGATGGATCCATCATGGCCGTGATGGGTTCAACATCAGAAAAGATATACCTCTGCCAGGTACCAAACTTTGGGTTCCAAATCTAAAGCTGAGACCGGACGAGTGACTTGCACGAGAAGAGAGTCTCGGTGTAGTGTCTCTGTCTGAGTCGATTAAGGACCGTCTCGATGTGGGCCTGCTGACCGAGGACCCTTTAACTAGTCACATGCCTCGTCATGGGTAAGCTTTGCCTCGGGCAGACTAATACCAGAATAAGATAACACACAATGGGAGTGGAGAGATGGCAAGAGTAGCGTGTACCCTCCGTGGCAAGAGGCTGGACGGTGGTGTATCTGTGCTCTCGGTTGGCGTGAACCTGATCTAGTCTTAAGAACCCCAATGGTGAGTTGACATATGTAAGGGTTAAGTGCTACATATGTCGTGTGATTGGAGATCCTCAACTGAGTATTAATCGATTCAGATCGCCGTTACTTCTCGGACATGAAGACTTGGTCACTGACTTACACGCAGCATTCCAGTGAATATAAAGGGTTGATAAGAAATGGGCTAGTATAGGTCAAGTGAATGAACTAGGGTAGAAAGAATTCTATAACTCAGGTAATGACTTAACTTGCTAATAAAACTCGACTTTTAAGGATCCACTATTAGTAAGCATTTCTGCAAACAGAGTCTTGATTATTGATAAGCCATACCTTGATTCCCAAAGGCCAGCATGTCCTTGAGAGTCTTTTTATTTTGACGGGTAAGACTTGCAGAAGTACACTTCATACTCAGGGCTTTGTCCCATGTTGTTTTAGGTGAGGAAGCAGCAAATTTTTGTTGCTTTTGTTCCAAGGTGGTGCCGAAAGAAGAAAATCAAGACTGAAGCCGCGGGAGGAGGTGTCCTCCGTTAATGTAACAGAACCTCTCAAGTCATTAGGCCCACCTACAGTTGTCCTTGTCCAACGGACCTCAGACAACCCTGCAGGTGTTCCTGAATCACTTAACAAGTTCGGTATCTGCTTTTCTTACCTTTCCCAAGAGCGTTTCACCCGTCATGCAGACATTACAAATCATCGGAGATACGGAAATGCGGAAGCGTTACATAAACTTACCTTTATTTAAAAGTAAGACAAGGTTAAATATTTACAAACCAGAATATAACACACGAGTGCAGAGTATTATTATTACAAGACAAGGGAGGCAAAAACCCCTCCCGATAAATATCAAACAAAAAGTTTTTATGGAGGATCCTTTCCTCCCGCGACTTCACTCCTGGTGCTCTTCCTTTGGTACCACCTTAGAACAGAAGCAACAAAAGTTTGTCACTTCTTCACCTAAAAACAATAGGGAATAAAACCCTGAGTATGGAATTACTCAGCAAGTCTTACCCGACTAAAGAAAAGACTCTCAAAGGGATGCTGGGTTTAAGGGAGTCAAGGTAAGGCTTAACAATAATCGAAGACTCTGTTTGCAGAAATGCTTACTAAAAGTGGATCCCTAAAAAAATCCAATTTTAATTGTCAAGTTAAGTAAAATTACCTGTAACTAGAGTTCTTTCTACCCTAGTTCAATCACTTAACCTACACTAGCCAATTTCTTAACCATCCTTCGTCTTTACTGGATTGCTACGTATAGGTCAGTGACCAAGTCTCCATAACCGCGGAGGTACGGCGATCCGAATCAATTATACTCAGCTGAGGATCTCCGATCACACGACATATGTAGCACTTAACCCTTGCATATGTCAACCCGCCACCGGGGTTCTTAAGACTAGATCAGGTTCATGCCAACCGAGAGCACAGATACACCACCGTCCAGCCTCTTGCCACGGAGGGTACACGCTACTCTCGCCATCCCTCCACTCCCATTGCGTGGTATCTTATTCTGGCCTTAGTCTGCCCGAGGCAAACCTTACCCATGACGAGGCATGTGACCAGTTAAAGGGTCCTCGGTCATCAACCTACATCGACATGGTCCTTAACCGACTCAGACAGAGACACTACACCGAGACTCTCTTCTCGTGCAAGTCACCCGCCCGGTCTCAGCTTAATCATTTCAAATCCCAAAGTTTGGTACCTGGCAGAGGTACATCTTTTTCGATGTTGAACCTATCATGGCCATGATGGATCCACCATCAAGTTTTATTTTCAAAAACATCCCTTCCACTTTGCAACATCATCTTTTGTAAAAACAAAACATTTTGTTTTGCTAAAGCAAGACTAAGCATAGGAAAAACCTTTTGTAAAACAGGGATTTCAAGGAAGGTAATCAAATTCAAGGAAGGAAATGCAGGAATTGTTTTAGCAATCAACTCCTATCACCTAATGCATCAAGCAAGTGAGAAAGAGTTTAAAAGAATCAAGGAGGTGGTAAATGCACCGGGCTTGCCTACATTTATAGGTGAATCAGGCTCGGTCCCGCAGATGTCAAAATAGAAACAGCTGCCTGCCTGATGTTCCTGAGGTGGTGGTGGTGAAGTCTTCTCTTCTTCTACTTCAACTTCTTCCTCGTTTTCTAAATATAACCATACATAATAATGAATGCCCATGTAATGCTCATGAGACTGCAAAGATAATAAGAGTTTATTATCTAAAGTCTTCAATACAATTTTCCTTCATGGTACTCTAGAGAATTAGGGTTTCTACAGTCAATATAGGAATTCAAAGGGCACGGGGTAGGGTTTTGGGGTCTAAGTATCAAACAAGGTCCAAATCATACCAAATTCTACCCAAAGCTTCTAAATAATTTTTAGAGTTCATATAAAAAGTTTGGGGATTTTTGGAATTATTATTGATTTTCTAAAAATCCAGAAACAATGTTTTAAGTTGTTTTAAATGCTCCAAAATTCCCTATTTGATCTAAAAATCATGAAACTATTTTTATTAAATACTATGGAAAATTAGGAATCTAGGAAAATTGGTTTGACATTTTTGGGATTTTTCTACAATTTTCTAGAATTGTTTTTGCTCTAGTAGAAAAAGAAAAGGAAAAAGCTGTGAACAGTCCCGGGCCGAATTCAGCCCAGGCGGCCCAGCCTGCACAGGAACAGGGACGCGCACTCGCGCGCCCGCGCGTGTGCGACGACTTTGCAGAAATACCCCTGATAACCTGAAGAATGTGCTAAGAACCCTCGGCCACTATTTAATGTCTCGCTGACACTTGCAGAAACACCCTCGCACTTCTATTTCTTCTCCAAAAACACCCCTGGCCATGGCGCGCTTGTCGTTCGTCCCCGACGCGGCCTGTACTTGCCATGGCCGGCGATGACTGCCAAGTCTAACTATCGGGGAGGCATAACCAACCAGGGGTGACCTAGGAACACGTGTTAATTTGACATGAACGTCTCTGAGAACGGTCTGCCCACGTGCACGGCGGAAACCATGATCACGAGCTCGCGTTCCCGCTTAACCATGGCCGAATTGAGTAAACGGTTGCCACGATGAGCATCCTGGCCATACCAGGTTGCGAAAACGACACTTGAGAGGCATAGAGCCTTACCAGAGTGGGCTGGCCACGAACGAGCTGTCCACGGCGGCACGGTTGACCGAATTGGGGAAAAATGGCGTCGTGGCGTGCCCGGGTGAAATTGAGGGCGGAGCTTGGGGCTATATGGCCGCAAGGGACTCTAGTTTTTACCGTGCATAATCAATTTGAGAGGAGGGGGAAGAGGCAGCGCGAATTTGGCTTCGATCAACTCACTGGGTGTGAGGTGTTCATGCCTCGCCGTGGACCATAGTGCTATTTATAGCCACGGTGGCCTGGCTGACGATCTCCGGCCATGGATAGCTTTGCTAGCGCATGCTTACCACGTCGGTAGGAGACACAGTGAGGGAGATCGTGGCATGGGTGACACCGCGGCAAAAGTCACTGAGTCACGATGGCCGCCGGTGAAGAACGCCGGCTATGCCCGACTGGACTCGTGAGATGGTGCCACGTACGAGTTATCCATCCTCGGTGTTATCCATACCGAGCACGAATCGTAAGGATTGTATCGCAGTGGCGAGTCACCGGCGGTGAGGTGCATAGCATCTCTGATATTTTGCCACTGTACCATGGGAAGTTCTATTCAGTGTGCCTGATAGTCAAGATTTAGGGCAGGTTTTCTCCAAATTTTTCATGGCAACTCACCCAAAGCTCTGCAGCAAAGTTGTAGACAAAAGATTCATCTACAATCTTGCCATAGCAACTAAGGCCAAATTCCTACTAGATCATGCTTGAATTCATGCCCAAAGTTCCTGCAGTTGCAATGTCAGTCCGGAATTCAGACTTCAACAGCCTGACAGCCCATCTTTAGGTGTGTTTTTTCTTCAATTTCTCCATAACAACCATGCTTACTCTCTTAAGGAAAGTTATTCTCCTTTGATTGGCTTACAATATTTATGTGGTGACCTAGGGCAAAGTCCTCCTTGTTTGAAAGTTACAAAGCCTCAAAGATGAGCCCAAAACATTGAATTTCAGACTCAGACTTAGAACTCAAATAGGGTCTTTTTGCAAATAGGTCCAAAATTCAGGGTTCAGCTTGCAAATCTTCATGATTGTAAACCATATGACTTTATATGCTTTAACATCATAGTTTTTACACTTTAGTCCAAAAGTGCACTGATTTTGCACTTAGCCCCCTAGGGTTTAGGTTTAGGGTTTTTCAGGGTCCTTTTTAGGGTTTTTGGTATTTCAGGGATGTGAATGCAATGTAGGTCCATTCTTAGTAACATTTTATGACTATTTCACTTAAGCTTTAGGGTTTTCTCTATTTGGATTTTGTTTTACCCTTCTGAACCCCATTTAGGGTTAAGTACCCAACTCCAGGGCCTTATTTGCAAAATGTCATACCAATACAACTTGTTTGAAACTTTTACCTAGTGAATGCATTCTAGGTGTGTCAATCACATGAAATGCTGATGCTTATGATGTTATGCTCAAGTTTTAGTGACAGTAACATCAGGGGTGTTACATCCTTCCCCCCATAAAAGAATCTAGTCCCGAGATTAAAAGTCCTAGGGTAAGTAGCGGAAAAGGAAATGCTTCACATTTTTATTTAATGATTTTTGGTACAAGGCAGGGGTGGTTTGGGGCTCACTCCTTTATTATAACAATTTTATACAAATCACAATTTACATGAGGCTAGAAAGCCTAGGAAATTCTTTTCTAAAAAGTCTTGAGTCTCCCATGTAGCCTCATCTTCTGAATGTTGGTTCCACTATATTTTGTAAAACTTGAGAGTTTTTCTTCGGGTAATTCTATCCCTTTGATCCAAGACTTGAATAGGGTGTTCTGAATATGTCAAGTCTGGCTCTAAGGCAACATCTGTTACTTCAATGGTTCGATCGGGAACCCAAAGACACTTCTTCAACTGAGACACGTGGAACACATTATGTACAGCAGACAAGGTTTCAGGTAGTTGAAGTCGGTCTGCTACTGGTCCACATTGCTCAAGTATAGGGAAAGGACCAATGTACCGAGGTGCAAGCTTCCCTTTAACCCCGAAACGCAATACGCCCTTCATTGGTGAAACTTTCAGGTAGACATAATCTCCTACTAGAAAGTACAAGGGTTGTCGTCGCTTGTCTGTGTAACTCTTTTGACGAGCTTGAGCTTTCTTCAAATTATGAATTATTCTCCGAACCTTTTCTTCGGTCTCTATCACCATATCAGGCCTGAAGAAATACCTTTCACCTGGTTCAGACCAATTTAGCGGAGTACGACATCGTCGTCCATATAAAGCTTCAAAGGGTGCCATCTTAATGCTTTCTTGATAGCTATTATTATATGAGAACTCCGCTAACGGTACACATTCATCCCATTTCTGTGGGAACTCCAGAACACATGCCCGCAGCATATCTTCAAGTATTTGGTTTACCCTCTCAGTCTGCCCACTTGTTTGAGGATGATAGGCCAAACTGTGGAGCAACTTAGTACCCAAAGATTTGTGAAGTTCTTCCCAAAATTTGGATACAAATTGAGGTCCATGATCCGACACTATAGTATTTGGAATACCATGCAAACTGAGAATGCGAGCAATGTATAATTCCACATAGGTGAGAACCGTGTAATATGTCTTGACTGGTAGAAAATGAGCAATTTTCGTAAGCCGATCAACAATAACCCAGATAGAATCATACCCCTTCGTGGTTCTGGGCAATCCCATAATAAAGTCCATACTAATATCTTCCCATTTCCATGTTGGTATTGGTAGGGATTGTAATGGACCGGCAACTTTCATGTGTATGGCCTTGACATGTTTACAAGTGTCACATCTAGCCACATAGCATGCAATTTCAATCTTCATCTTCGTCCACCAATAATGCTGTTTCAGATCTTGATACATCTTAGTGCTTCCGGGATGAATAGAATAGCGACTAAGATGGGCTTCATCTAGAATTTGTTGGCGGACCTCTTCATTTTTAGGCACCACTATGCGGTTGTTAAACCATACAACACCTTGATCATCTCTTCGGAAGCAGTTGGCTTTTCCAGCCTCTATCTTTTCATGGATATGTTTCATACCCTCATCATTCTTTTGTGCGTCAATTATCCTTTGCAAGATGACTGACTCCAGCTTCAAGTGATTTGAAGTTCCATGTTGAATCATTCCCAGGTTCAGATTCTCCATCTCCTGGCATAATGTAATGTTAGAAGTCCTCATTATTAGACAATGGCAGGAGGCCTTGCGACTGAGTGCATCTGCCACTACATTGGCTTTGCCTGGGTGATAATGGATCTCTAGTTCATAATCCTTAATATGCTCGAGCCATCTCCTTTGTCTCATATTGAGCTCGGACTAGGTAAAGATGTACTTCAAACTTTTGTGATCTGTATAAATATGACAGACATTTCCCAGTAGATAATGACACCATATCTTCAGGGCATGAACCACAGCAACTAACTCCAGGTCATGAGTTGGATAATGTTCCTCATGCTGGCGCAACTGCCTTGAAGCATAAGCTATTACTCGGCCTTCTTGCATTAATATACAGCCGAGACCACTACCTGATGCGTCTCAATACACATCAAAGGGCTTTTCAATATCCGGTTGAGCCAATACCGGAGCAGTGGTTAATAATACCTTCAATTGTTCAAAAGCTTCATTACATTTCGAAGACCAATTGAATTTAGTATCATTCTTCAATAGGCTTGTGATTGGCTTCACAAGTTTAGAAAAATCCGGAATAAATCGGCGGTAATAACCAGCCAGTCCAAGGAAACTTCGGACTTGATGTACAGTGGTTGGGGGTTTCCACTCCAAAATATCCTTGACCTTGCTGGGATCCACCACAATCCCTTTGGCAGATAATACATGTCCTAGAAATTGGATCTCCTCCAGCCAGAACGCGCATTTACTGAACTTGGTATATAATTGGTGTTCCCTTAAGTGCGTCAATACGATCCGTAAGTGTTGAGCATGCTCCTCTTCATTCTTGGAGTATATCAAGATATCATCTATAAAGACCACCACAAATTTGTCCAACTCGGGCATGAATACCGAGTTCATCAGATAAGTGAAGTGGGCAGGAGCATTCGTCAGTCCAAAAGACATTACCAGGTATTCAAATAATCCATACTGCATAGTGAAGGCAGTCTTCGGTATATCCTCGGGTCTGATACGGATCTAATGGTAGCCCGATCTGAGGTCAATCTTGGAGAATACCCTTGCTCCAGTCAGTTGATCAAACAAAATATCAATCCGAGGAAGAGGATACTTATTCTTGATAGTGACCTCATTAAGGGGTCAATAATCCACGCACATCCATAATGTTTGATCCTTATTTTTGATGAAGATGGCTGGACAACCCCATGGTGACTAGCTTGGCTAGATAAATCCCTTCTCAAGTAGATCTTGCAATTTGGTCTTGAATTCTGCCAGCTCATTTGGAGGCATTCGGTACGATCTTCTAGAAATGGGAGCCGTACCGGGCTTCAACTCAATTACAAACTCTACATCTCTTTCGGGTGGCAATCCAGGCAAATCTTCTGGAAAGACATCTGGGAACTCACATACTACCGGAATATCTTTGATCTCCGGTATAATGGCTTCATTAATTCTGCCAATTGGTTTAGCTGGAATAGCTATGGGGATAGACAAAAGAATTTCTTCTTGGCCATAACTCAACCTGATTGTTCTCAGATCAATGTTGAGGATTGCTTTATGTTGGGCCAACCAATTCATGCCCAAAATTACATCTATGTCTTAGCCTTTCAGAACAATCATCTTAGTAGGAAAGTCCCGTCCAGCCAATGTTACGGGCACTTGGTAAGCCACTTCTTTGGTAAATATTTGTCCCCTAGGCGAATGTATTTTAAACCCTTACCTTGATTCAGTATATGGAATGCAGTGTTTCTCCACAAACTTTTTTCTTATGAAAGTATGTGAAGCACCAGAATCAAAGAGAATAAGTGCAGGGTGGTTGGCTATGAGGAACGTACCCATCATCACCGGTTCGCCTTCCGGTGTTGTGGCCACATGAGTAATAAACCCGTCAAGTTTTCCTTGCATTCTTGCCCACGGTATTGGTTGCCGCTTTTCCCTTGGAGCTCCTGGAACTTTGTTGATTATTTGCTTGATTCTACCTCGGGTATGGACAGTCCTTAATGAAATGCCCGGACTTTCCACAGTTGAAGCAGTCGGTTGATGAGCTTGGAAGAGCAGGGAAACGAGTGCCAGGGGCACCCGGCTAATTTGTAGCAGTGGGGGCAGGGGTAGGACAGATAAACACTGGTTGCTTGAATGGGAAGGAGGGTGGGCGCGATGAAGGACGATTCTGATTGAAAGGTCGGATAACCAACCTTTGCCTTTTCTCGGGGCCCTAATTGGGCCTGTTGCCTCCATTCCCCTTGGATTTTCCGGAACTTGCATATTTTGCCTCGACTGCCAGTGCCGTGCTGACAGCCCTTCCATAAGTAAGATCGATGCAAGTGGCCATCTTTCTTTGCATTTGATCATTCAAGCCTCTTATAAAACAATTCCTTTTCTTCACATCTGTGTTGACTTGATCGATTGCATATTGAGATAAGTGATTAAATTTATTGAGATACTGGGTGACAGTATCTCCGCCTTGCTTCAATTTCATGAACTCCTCTTGCTTCATGTGAAGAACTCCCTCAGGTATATAATGCTCTCTGAAGGCCAACTTGAACTCATCCCATGTGATCTGATGACCGGCCGACTGAACGGCCACAAAGTTTCCCCACCACGTACTGGCAGGGCCTCGTAGTTGTTGGGTTGCAAACAGGGGCTTTTGAGTTTCTGAACACCGAAGAAGCCCAAATTTTTGTTCAATGACGTGGATCCATTCATCCGCATCTAAAGGATCTTCTGCTTTGACGAACAATGGAGGGCGCGTCTCGGAGAAGTCCAGATAAGATGTCTCACGGGGGCCTTGCGGATATGCCCGCCCGCCTTGTTGTTGGAGTTGTTGACCTGCCATCTCCCGCAGGAAGCGGGTATTGTCTGTTATAGCGTTTACCAAGGCAGCGATGGCCTCGGCAAGTGTCGGGGGTACTAGAGGTGGATTCGGGGTCACTTCCCTCCCACGGGAGGTACCAGCCCCATCCTGAGCGCGAGTCCTGGAAGGCATCTGAGGCAAGAAACATTTGGAGCAATATGATATGCCATACAAACCATCCATTTCACATTACTTAAAAAGGTAATGTTACAGACTCGTACTTTACAATAGGATTACACCACCTATTACACAATAGTACTACTTCTATACTATACTATTCCTGCTTTTTGTTACTCTAGGTAGCCTCACTGTCAGGCGTAGGAGACCATTCATCGACCAGCTTCATAGAGGGAGGGGGCCTAAAAGGTCCAGCTCACCACCCAGTGCTTCTCCCGCTACTCCAGAAGGTCCGGCTTCCATCCTGACAGGATCCGTAGGGACGTTCGGGTGCAGTTGCGAGTACAGTACATGAACTTCTTCATGTAGTGTGTTGCAATAAACCTGCAAGCTATCCACGGTTGAGCTAAGCTCTTCCACTTGGGCTTGAGCTCTAGCTTCCTTTGCCCAAGCTAGTGAACGAGAGTTCACAGACCCGTCGAGCGCTAGATCCCGATCCGCTAGCTGGTCTTGCAGTTGGCGGATGTCTCTTCTCAATTCATTGATTCTTTCGCCATCCGCGACCCATATGTCATTCCTGCGTCGAAGTTCTGATCGAAGTTGATTAACTTGAGCTTCTAGATCCTCGATTGGATTATTACTACCGCTACTGCTATCGTCATGTCTCGGGGCAAGTTGGTGACGAGGTACGCCAATCGGCCCGGTTGACTTGCATGCAGTCTTTCTTGTATGTGGTAGCATTTTTCTAAGGGGGAAATCTTATTAGCATAGTTTTTAGCATGATGCATGTGTAATTATAGAATCAACCTTAGTTGATTCAACCTTCTATACATTGCACTCTTCCTATCTGGTCTTTGCAATAAACTCTTCAGAGATACTTAGGTAAGAAGGGAAGAAATTTTCAAGATAAGTCTTAGAAAATTCTTTTTGAAGATGCCTCATAATACCTGCAGAGATGGGCTTCGCTCCGATACCAGCTGTAACGGAACCTCTCAAGTCATTAGGCCCACCTACAGTTGTTCTTGTCCAACGGACCTCAGACAACCCTGCAGGTGTTCCTGAATCACTTGACAAGTTCGGTATCTGCTTTTCTTACCTTTCCCAAGAGCGTTTCACCCGTCATGCAGACATTACAAATCATTGGAGATACGGAAATGCGAAAGCGGTTACATAAACTTACCTTTATTTAAAAGTAAGACAAGGTTAAATATTTACAGACCAGAATATAACACACGAGTGCAGAGTATTATTATTACAAGACAAGGGAGGCAAAACCCCCTCTTGATAAATATCAAACAAAAAGTTTTTATGGAGGATCCTTTCCTCCTGCAACTTCACTCCTGGTGCTCTTCCTTTGGTACCACCTTAGAACAGAAGCAACAATTCACCTAAAAACAATAGAGAATAAAACCCTGAGTATGGAATTACTCAACAAGTCTTACCTGACTAAAGAAAAGACTCTCAAGGGGATGCTGGGTTTAAGGGAGTCAAGATAAGGCTTAACAATAATCAAAGACTCTGTTTGCAGAGATGCTTACTAAAAGTGGATCCTTAAAAAATCCAATTTTAATTGTCAAGTTAAGTAATTACCTGTAACTAGAGTTCTTTCTACCCTAGTTCAATCACTTGACCTACACTAGCTAATTTCTTAACCATCCTTCGTCTTTACTGGATTGCTACGTATAGGTCAGTGACCAAGTCTCCATAACCACGGAGGTACGGCGATTCGAATCGATTATACTCAGCTGAGGATCTCCGATCACACGACATATGTAGCACTTAACCCTTGCATATGTCAACCCACCACCGGGGTTCTTAAGACCAGATCATGTTCACGCCAACTGAGAGCACAGATACACCACCGTCCAGCCTCTTGCCATGGAGGGTACACGCTACTATCGCCATCTCTCCACTCCCATTGCGTGGTATCTTATTCTGGCCTTAGTCTGTCCGAGGCAAAGCTTACCCATGACGGGGCATGTGACTAGTTAAAGGGTCCTCCGTCATCAATCCTACATCGACATGATCCTTAACCGACTCAGACGGAGACACTACACCGAGACTCTCTTCTCGTGCAAGTCACCCGCCTGGTCTCAGCTCAATCATTTCAAATCCCAAAGTTTGGTACCTGGCAGAGGTACATCTTTTTTCGATGTTGAACCCATCATGGCCATGATGGATCCACCATCAAGTTTTATTTTCAAAAACATCCCTTCCACTTTGCAACATCATATTTTGTAAAAACAAAACATTTTGTTTTGCTAATGCAAGACTAAGCATAGGAAAAACCTTTTGTAAAACAGGGATTTCAAGGAAGGTAATCAAATTCAAGGAAGGAAATGCAGGAATTGTTTTAGCAATCAACTCCTATCACCTAATGCATCAAGCAAGTGAGAAAGAGTTTAAAAGAATCAAGGAGGTGGCAAATGCACCGGGGCTTGCCTTGGTTTGTAGGTGAATCAGGCTCGGTCCCGCAGATGTCAAAATAGAAACAGCTGCCTGCCTGATGTTCCTCAGGTGGTGGTGGCGAAGTCTTCTCTTCTTCTACTTCAACTTCTTCCTCGTTTTCTAAATATAACCATACATAATAATGAATGGCCATGTAATGCTCATGAGAGTGCAAAGATAATAAGAGTTTATTATCTAAAGTCTTGAATACAATTTTCCTTCACGGTACTCTAGAGAATTAGGGTTTCTAGAGTCAATATAGGAATTCAAAGGGCAGGGGGTAGGGTTTTGGGGTCTAAGTATCAAACAAGGTCCAAATCATACCAAATTCTACCCAAAGCTTCTAAATAATGTTTAGAGTTCATATAAAAAGTTTGGGGATTTTTGGAATTATTATTGATTTTCTAAAAATCAAGAAACAATGTTTTAAGCTTTTTTAAATGCTCCAAAATTCCCTATTTGATCTAAAAATCATGAAACTATTTTTATTAAATACTATGGAAAATTAGGAATCTAGAAAAATTGGTTCGACATTTTTGGGATTTTTCTACAATTTTCTAGAATTGTTTTTGCTCTCGTAGAAAAAGAAAAGGAAAAAAGCTATGAACAGTCCCGGGCCGAATTCAGCCTGGGCGGCCCAGCCTGCACAGGAACAGGGACGCGCCCACGCGTGCGCGACGACTTTGCAGAAATATCCCTGATAACCTGAAGAATGTGCTAAGAACCCTCGGCCACTATTTAATGTCTCACTGACACTTGCAGAAACACCCTCGCACTTCTATTTCTTCTCCAAAAACACCCCTGGCCATGGCGCGCTCGCCGTTCATCCCCGACGTGGCCTGTACTGGCCATGGCCGGCGATGACTGCCAAGTCTAACTATCGGGGAGACATAACCAACCAGGGGTGACCTAGGAACACGTGTTAATTTGACATGAACGTCTCTGAAAACGGTCTGCCCACGTGCACGGCGGAAACCGTGATCACGAGCTCACGTTCCCGCTTAACCATGGCCGAATTGAGCAAACGGTTGCCACGATGAGCATCCTGGCCATACCAGGTTGCGAAAACGACACTTGAGAGGCATAGAGCCTTACCAGAGTGGGCTGGCCACGAACGAGCTGTCCACGGCGGCGCGGTTGACCGAATTGGGGGAAAACGGCGTCGTGGCGTGCCCGGGTGAAATTGAGGGCGGAGCTTGGGGCTATACGGCCGCAAGGGACTCTAGTTTTTACCATGCACAATCAATTTGAGAGGAGGCGGCAGAGGCAGCGCGAATTTGGCTTCGATCAACTCACTGGTGTGAGGTGTTCATGCCTCGCCGTGGACCATAGTGCTATTTATAGCCACGTCGGCCTGACTGACGATCTCCGGCCATGGATAGCTTCGCTAGCGCATGCTTACCATGTTGGTAGGAGACACAGTGAGGGAGATCACAGCATGGGTGACACCGCGGCAAAAGTCACTGAGTCACGGTGGCCGATGGTGAAGAACTCCGGCTATGCCCGGCTGGACTCGTGAGATGGCGCCACGTGCGAGTTATCCATCCCTGGTGTTATCCATACCGAGCACGAATCGTAAGGATTGGCGCTAATCGCGGCGGTGAGTCACCGACGGTGAGGTGCATAGCATCTCTGATATTTTGCCACTGTACCATGGGAAGTTCTATTCAGTGCGCCTGACAGTCAAGATTTAGGGCAGGTTTTCTCCAAATTTTTCATGGAAACTCACCCAAAGCTCTATAGCAAAGTTGTAGACCAAAGATTCAGCTACAATCTTGCTATAGAAACTAAGGCCAAATTCCTACTAGATCATGCTTGAATTCGTGCCCAAAGTTCCTGTAGTTGCAATGCCAGTCTGGAATTCAGACTTCAACAGCCTGATAGCCCATCTTTGGGTGTGTTTTTCTTCAATTTCTTCATAACAACCATGCTTACTCTCTTAAGCAAAGTTATTCTCCTTTGATTGGTTTACAATATTGATGTGGTGACCTAGGGCAAAGTCCTCCTTGTTTGAAAGTTACAAAGCCTCAAAGATGAGCCCAAAACACTGAATTTCAGACTCAGACTTAGAACTCAAATGCAGTCTTTTTGCAAATAGGTCCAAAATTCAGGGTTCAACATGCAAATCTTCATGATTGTAAACCATATGACTTTATATGCTTTAACATCATAGTTTTACACTTTAGTCCAAAAGTGCACTGATTTTGCACTTAGCCCCCTAGGGTTTAGGTTTAGGGTTTTCTAGGGTCCTTTTTAGAGTTTTTGGTATTTCAGGGATGTGAATGTAATGTAGGTCCATTCTTAGTAACATTTTATGACTATTTCACTTAAGCTTTAGGGTTTTCTCTATTTGGATTTTGTTTACCCTTCTGAACCCCATTTAGGGTTAAGTACCCAACTCCAGGGTCTTATTTGCAAAATGTCATATCAATACAACTTGTTTGAAACTTTTACCTAGTGAATGCATTCTAGGTGTGTCAATCACATGAAATGCTGATGCTTATGATGTTATGCTCAAGTTTTAGTGACAGTAACACCAGGGGTGTTAGAGTTAAAAACTTTTGTTTAATGTTACTCGGGAGGGGTTTTTGCCTCCCATGTGTGTAATAATATTATTCCAGCACTCTTATATTTGCTCTGGTCTGTAATAATACTACTCTTTCTCTAATTTAAAATAAAATAAAGTTATTGTCACTGCTTCCGCATACTCGTTCCTTCGATGTGTTGTAATATCTGCGTGACAGGTGAAACGCTCTTGGGCAAGGTAAAGAATACAGATACCGAACTTATCAAGTGATTAGGTGCACCTGCAGGGTTGTCCGAGGTCCGATAGATAAGGACAACTATAGGTGGGCCTAATGACTTGGGAGGTTCTGTCACAAAAGTCATAGTAGTCACCGGGTTTCCAATAGAGGATATCCTTCACAACAAAGAAGCCATTGGAAGAATAGCTAAGTGGGCCTATGAGCTGGGAGCTCATGACATAGAATTTTGGCCGCGCACAGCAGTGAAGACTCAAGCACTAGTTGACTTCATATTAGAGTGGACCGAGCAATAAGTTCTCGACAACCCGAAAGCTACTGAAGTATGGCGGATGTATTTCGATGGCTCGCTAAAACTGCAGGGAGCAGGCGCATGAATCCTCTTCATTGCCCCTAGAGGTGAGCAACTCAAGTACGCGTTTCAGCTATTATTCCCGGCATCGAATAATGCAGAAGAATATGAGGCACTAATCCATGGGTTGAGCATTGCCATATCACTAGGCATTAAGATATTGATGGTATATGGAGATTCACTAGTGGTCATAAGCCAGATAAATAAAGATTGGGATTGCTTGACTGATTCCGTAGGCAAATATTGTACGGTCGTCCGAAAATTGGAAGACAAGTTTGAAGGTTTGGAATTCCATCACGTGGAAAGAGACCGCAATGCAGCAACAGACGCGTTGTCAAAGCTAGGATCCAGTTGGGCCTAGGTCCCACCGGGAATCTTCGTCCAAGTGGTGCCATGCCCAAGTATTCCCTCAGATCAGGCGGAACAGTGCAACACCCTGAGTCAACCAGAATCGGACCCTAATGACTGAAGAGATCCTATCATCAGATACATAAGGAATGAAGAAGAACCAGATGATAAGGCTGCAGCAGAATGCATCGCGAGACAGTCGGCTCAATACACCCTCATAGGGGGCACACTGTATAGAAGGGGTGCGAAAGGAGTCCTCATGAAGTGCATTTCCTCGGTCACTGGGAAACAACTATTAGATGAGATCCACGCCGGACAGTGTGGAATACACGTAGCATCCAGAACTCTGGTTGGGAAAGTTTTCAGGTCTGGTTTCTATTGGCCAACAACAAAGAGTGACGCAGCCGAGTTAGTCCAGAGATGTGAAGCTTGCCAATTCTTGTCAAAGCAACAACATTTACCAGCATAGCAGCTGCAGACCATACTGTAACATGGCCATTTGCGTGCTGGGGGTTGGACATGATTGGACCCTTCAAGAAAGCTCAGGGAGGCTATACTCACGTGTTGGTCACCATTGACAAATTCACCAAATGGATAGAGTACAAACCTATTGCTTCTTTAACTTCAGCCAAGGCAGTGGATTTCATACAAGACATAATATTCAGGTTTGGGATAGCGAATAGCATCATAACTGACCTGGGATCCAACTTCACTAGCTCTGAATTCTTTGATTTCTGCGAACAACGGAGTATCCAGATCAAGTATGCATCAGTAGCACACCCAAGAGCCAATGGTCAGGTGGAAAGGGCCAATGGAATGATACTAGAAGCACTCAGGAAGAAGGTGTTCGACAAAAATGAAAAGTTTGCAGGAAAGTGGATCAGAGAATTGCCCTATGTGGTTTGGAGCTTGAGAATTCAACCTAGTCGAGCCCTGCACGGAAATACCCATTTCTTCATGGTCTATGGTTCGGAAGCAGTGCTACCCGCCGACCTCAAGTTTGGGGCGCCAAGGCTGGTCTTCGAAAGCATAGCTGAAGCAGAAGCTACCAGGCTAGAGGATATTGATGTACTGGAGAAAGAGCGATTGAACACAGTAATTCAGTCAGCCAGATACCAGCAGACCTTGAGGCGCTATCATGATAAAGCTATATGACATCTATCCTTTGTAGTGGGAGACTTGGTCCTTCACCGAATTCTAACGAGGGAAGGACGGCACAAGTTGTCATAACTATGGGAAGGGACATTCATTGTATCGGAGGTCACTCGGCCAGGATCATATCGGGTTACTCAAATGGATGGTACGGAAGTGGGGAATTCATAGAACATAGAGCATCTTAGAAAGTTTTACCCTTAGCAAGACCTCGAAAGCTATCGGAGCAAAATTGTACTCTATAATGGGAGAATACATCATCAATAAAGTTTTCATTTTCAAGGGCATTCAAACTGTTAACTATCACTTGACTTCGATTTGATCGGACTTGGAATCAACGCGCTTACTTGACTTAGGGTGACCACTATACCCTACTAACGGAGCAATCGGCTTAAGTCGGTGACGACTTAAGATGGTGCAACATGCTCGCGCTTACTTGACTTAGCCTGACCACTATACCCTACTAACGGAGCAATTGGCTTAAGTCGGCGACGACTTAAGACAGTGCAACATGCTCGCGCTTACTTGACTTAGGGTGACCACTATACCTACTAACAGAGCAATTGACTTAACTCGGCGACGACTTAAGACGGTGCAACATGCTCACGCTTACTTGACTTAGGGTGACCACTATACCCTACTAACGGAGCAACCGGCTTAAGTCAGTGACGACTTAAGACAGTGCAACATGCTCGCGCTTACTTGACTTAGGGTGACCACTATACCCTACTAAACGGAGCAATCGGCTTAAGTCGGTGACGACTTAAGACGGTGCAACATGCTCGCGCTTACTCGACTTAGGGTGACCACTATGCCCTACTAACGGAGCAGTAACCTTAGGCCAGCAACAGCCTAAGACGATGCTACATGTTCACGCTAACTTGGCTTAGGGGAACCACTATACCCTGCTAGCAAGGCAATCAACTCAAAAGTCAGCAATGATTTAAATGTCAGCACAATACATCTACCTATCCTAAGGCAACCACTATGCCTAACCAGCCAAGCGATTGGCGTAAGCCAGGGAAAGCTCCAAAACCAGCATGCTACATTTACTTTCATAATTGTTTAGGATGACTGATATACCCTGACAACAAAAACAATCAGTACTTCAGGAGAATAGGATGTTATAATTGTCAGCACCAAGGACACGTTCTAGTGCCCTATCCACAAAATATTCAGATACAACCATCACAAGCACATAGAATTCATAGTACACTCAGTATTTCACAGGATGTCACTGCATCAAAACATCGCGGTTGGCAATGTTTTCCACAGGAGCCAATGAAGAAGAAGGTCGACTCGAAGCATCGGGAGCAGCCTTAACATCAGCAACAATGTCATCAGGAACCACTACGTCAGGCCTCCTCATCAAGATCCACCCCATGCGAATGGCTTTGTCCATAGCCTTGTCGCGCTGAGCCTTCAGAATGGCGCAGTTGTCCTCTAAAACTTTGGTAGCCAGTCGAGCAGCCTCTAGCTCCTGGGTGACTAACTTCTTGGAGGCGCGTAGATCTTTGATGATGGAATCCTTGCTTGACACCAACTGTCTAAGCCACAGGACCTCATCTTGGGACGCTTGCAGCTCGCGACGATGATGATCTAGATCTGACATAGTGAAGCGATTGCTCCTCTCCAAGATGGTTAAGGAATTGCTGGCATCACGATATAACCTGTCCAGATTATCACGGGAAGCTGCGAGTGCTCGTTTCTCCTCCTACAAACAAGAAGCAACTTTCAGCATCTAGTAAACAGTAAGCACCGCAAAGCCAACTAAGGAAGCTTACCTCATGTGCTACCCTTTCAGAGTTAAGCTAAGCATTGAGAGAAGAATTCAAAGAACATGCATCGTCCATAGAAGCAGAAACCCGAGCCAGGTCGGTTTGACCTTGAGAATATTTCTCCTCAAGATCAGAGTACCGTCGGGTTGAGTCAGCTTGACTTTGAAGATGTTTTTCCTCAAGCTCGGAGCACCACCGAGTCATATCTGACAAGGCAGTCGAAGAGGGATACATGGTTAAAAATAGGTTGATCAATCGAAACAGCTAAGGAAGAAACGAAGTTAGTAACTAGCGTTTGACGCCTTCAAGTCAGCAATTCGTTTCTGAAGCAGCAATGGGTTACACTGCATTAGAGATAGAGCTCCTTCCGGGACAGTGGCACCATGCGACCTCAACTGAGCAGACATTCCGTCAACCAAAGCCTGTGATCAAAGACAAATGAGTATAGGAAAGATTATTTACCAAGAGGAATGATAAAATGCAAGAGCTGACTCACCTAAAGATTGGAGAGGAATGATGGTAACCCCAAGTCAGGGGGAGCTACGTCATAGCTCGACGAAGGAAGATCAACCGGAACAATTTGAAGAACGTTGTCAGGGGTGAGCTCAACCCCACTAGCGGATACCAGACTTCTCGCATCTGGCTCGCCGACCTCCAAGGCGACTTGTTCGCTCAAAGCCGAAGAAGCATGCATCGCCATCGCCCCATCGGATCATGGTGGAGACGACCCGACATGGACGTCCATGGAAGTGTGGGAAGGAGAGCTCACCTGAACACCCTCGAGGGTTGGGTTGCAGCTCGCGCCACCCACCAGAGTTGGATCACTACCGGCAACACCCTCGGAGGCTGGGTTGCAACTCGCCCTACCCACCAGAGCCGGATCACTACCGGTGACACTCTCGGGGGCTGGGTAGCTGCCAGCACCACCCTCGGGGGCTGGGTCTTCTACAGCAGCCACCTCTAAGGCTGAACGATCCTTTGTCACCTCCATGTCAGTCGGGCAATTCGGACCAGTGCCTCGGCATTGAAGACTGCCTTCCAATGTCGACGATGCACGAGACACTGCTCGGGATACCTCCAATCCCGCGGCTGGAATTTCCGAACAAATAGCCATCATATCATCAGCAGTCGGCTCCAATAGCATATCCTCAGGGATGACCTCCTCAAGGGCCTGATCAAAATCCAATATTGACAGTTCTTGAAGGCTGACAAGAGCTTACAGAGCTGGAGAAGGAATGTCACTATCCCCCTTACTACCTCTATAATGCCGGCTGTTCTTGCGAATCAGCGGGACTTCTTCTTCATCATCATCATCTTCAACAAATTTACGGACGACAGCCGGTGCACGGTCACACCCGTCGGGATCAACTTCAGCAGGACGGTCACACCCATTGGGATCAACTTCAAGACGGTCACACCCATTGGGTTCAACTTCAGTATGAACGCACCCATTGGGATCAACTTCAGCATGTACGCACCCATTGGGATCAACTTCAGCATGGGTGCAACCATTGGGATCGACCTTAGGAAGGACCTCTGCTGGCACTTCATCACAAACCGGTGCCGAAGGACCCGTGCCATGATCCAAGCTCGACAGTCGCCGAAGCCGCCTCTTCTTCCTTTTCTCTTCAACGGGTGCAGTAGGCCGGCTCACTCGGCGTGGATGCTTTGTACGGACCTCTTCGGGTTTCTGGACCCTCTCCATTCCAACAAGTTCTTGCCCGTCCGTGATAGCCATTGGCTCGACATGGGTCGAGTTAGATGATTCCCCAGCCAACAAGTTGAGCACAGCATCTATCTCCTAGTCGTTCATGCTAGCTGACATCTCGAAATGAGTCTGTCTCTCACCTTCTGGGAGACTCCGGAGTGGGGCAATTAAAGCTTCAATGTCTTTAGGGGAGGGTCGCACTCTAAGACCCAGACCACCATCACGGGCAGGAGGATTAGACACAAACTCGAAAAAGGATCTATGCGATGGCAGGTTCTAGGCAGAATAAGCAACAGGAGCACCAGCGTTCGAAACTCTACCCCTCAGGATCATATCTAGTCGGCTCAACAGATCGGTAGTGGGAATTCTCTTGTTTGTCACCCGGGTGCCATCATTGATGTCGCTGTACAGATATGTAGGGTATGCCCTGTCCTTCAAAGGCTGGATATTCTTGAAGACG
This sequence comes from Zea luxurians, assembly GCA_029449295.1. Taxonomy (NCBI): domain Eukaryota; kingdom Viridiplantae; phylum Streptophyta; class Magnoliopsida; order Poales; family Poaceae; genus Zea; species Zea luxurians. Next base: position 130,488,214 of record JAOPSE010000010.1, read on the forward strand.
AAATCGACAACCATAGCTTCGGCAGTCAGACCTTTCTCCTTCAGCAGACAGATCTCAGCAAGTAGAACTCTGGCCTCCGTTACCTCCAAGGGAGTTGGAGACTCAACCCAGCTCAGAGTACGTACATCTAGTTGCCTCCCCGACCGAGGGGGGAGGGACTCGTAGTGGTTTTCCATAATAAACCACTCAAGGTGCCACCCTTTAATGCTATCCTTAAGAGTAATATCAAGGTATTCTGTCTTTCTCCCGTGATGCATCTCCAAACTTGCACCACCAACGAGCTGATGCTGCCCCCAGCCATCACGGGCCGACAATGATACAAATACTTCCAGAGACCAAAATGGGGAAGAATCCCGAGGTAGGCCTCACATAGATGCACGAAGATAGAAATTTGCAGGATAAAATTAGGGTTCAAATGGGTCAAGTTCAGATCATAGAAATCAAGGAGGCCACGGAAGAAGGGAGAAACAGGAAGAGCAAGGCTGTGGATAAGAAAAGGAACATAGATGATAGACTCGTGGTGTCTTCTGTCGGAACAGTGACCCCGCGGCAAATCCTCCAAGAGCAGAGCTCTTTTGGAAGAAGAACCCCAACATCAACAAGATGAAGAAGATCTGACTCCGAAACAATAGACATGTGGTTACCTGCGAACGGCAACTAACTGTTGGGGTCGATGGGAGGAATGATTGCTGCAGCAGAGCTCTGGTTCTTCCGCTTCGGCGCCATTGCAATCTCACCGCCGGGACAAAGGGGAGCGGAATTTTAGAGAAGCAAAAAAGTGGTTCGAGGCGGAAATGCGAAGTTAGGGCTCAGAAATCAAAAGCGCACGTCGACATGAGTATAAATGGGGTTTTCCCGGGTTGGGCGCCATTTCTGAAAAGGGCCAAGTCATCACTCGGGAAAACGAGACTTCTAACATAACTCGGCCATTATCTCTAAAACGCCGACAGTGTCAAACATAACACGGTCGTTGTCTCTAAAACGCCGACAGCGTCAAACATAACTCAGTTGTTACTTCTAAAACACCGACAGTACCGAGCATGACTCAGCTATTACTTCTAAAACGCCAGTGTCATCAGTTATCGCTCGGTGATTATTTCCAACAACGTCGGCAACGTTAGATACAAAAGCGAACTATCAAACACTTATAAAAAGACGCAATATTCATTCAGATCGGCCAAGGTTCTTCATTACATAGAGGAGGGAAGTTTTCACAAACTTAAAGACTAACTCATTATGAGTCGGCCTTTTCTTCCCTTTTTACTACATTACATTACTACATTACTTACATTACACTATACTACTAACTACTACTACATTATTTCATTACTACTACTGCTACTACTAATTATCTATACTAATATTCAAGCCAGAGGCGCTTTGCCACTGTCCTTGCTGCTGCTGCTGCCGCCCTTGCCGTTGTCGCCGCCCTTGTCGTTGCTGTCGTCGCCGCCCTTGCTGCTGCCGTTGCTTCCGCCACCATTGCCGCCGCCATCGTCGCCGTCACCGCCATCGCCGTCGTCGCCCTTTTCGTCGTCGTCGCTGTCGGTGTTTGGGACCCGACCGCGCACCCAGGGTTACCCCTCGAGGTGCTTTTGGGTAGGACGATGTTGCTGACTATAGCTCGATGGTTCGTGCTAGGCGCACGAGAGATGATAGACAATTTTCTACAGGTTCGGGCCGCTTAGAGAGGCGTAACACCCTACTTCCAGGTGTGGATCTTTATGTTGTGGGTTACAGGGGGATTCTCTAGTATGAAGGATGCTAGAGAATGGAGTAGATGGCTGATGAATGACCTCCCTTTTGATGGGGTGCCCCCTAGGCCTTATATACTCGACCGTGGGGCGTTACATGTGTGTATGATAACAACGTGCACCTAAGTAATAGTGAACCGACTGAACTTATCTTCCTATAATCTTGCCGACTTATCCTCATTTAGTTCCAACGTCTGAGGGTGCTACGCGGGAGAATCGGATCAATGCTGCGGATAATGCTTAAATCCCATGAGCCGTCTGGGCCCGAGTCTATCCAATCCTGCGTCAATCCATTCCGCCAGCAGTTCCTCTCCTGGCCCACGAAGGGATGGCCTTGTGAAATAATGGGCCCAAAGCCTTTCGCGAGGCCTTCTAGCCTTCTAGTGGACCCGGGGGATATCTTTCCTCCACAAGCCCCAATCTTTGAGTTGATTTTGAAATAATCGGCCCAAAGATTCTAGGTCCAGCTTGTGGTTTTGATTTTGGTAATGGACGCTTTGAAAAATACACCTGTCGAATCGTTGCTTCTGAACTCTGAGCAATTTCGTAAAAAACAATCTTCTGTTATCCTCCTTTGGCACATTCAACGGTCTTCGCCTTATACTTTAGAAATTGGTGCTCTGTCACTGGCTTTTGCTTTGGAGATCAGCATTCTGTCCTTTGGGGTTGAGGATTCATTGGGTGAAGTACAAGTCTAATCAACAGAAGCATTGAAGCACAAAGCGAAATGAAGACCAGCCAAGAGCCATCTACCAGACGTCCAATCTGTCACCGATCAAATAAATTTCAAACCTAATAGGACATGAGCAGATCACGCTGCTGGTTTCTAAAGCATGAAATGAAGACAACATGTTGATCTCTAAAGCATAAGCTGATGATATAATACTGAGTTCTAAGGCATGAGACGAAGATAAAATGATGATTTCTAAAAGCATAAGATGAAGATCTTTGAGTGGATTATTTTCAGTAATCCACTCAAAGCTCGGGGGCTACACCCATTGGATGCACCTCTGGTGCACCCCTCCGGTGCACCCAATGGGTGTAGCCCCCGAGCTTTGAGTGGATTACTGAAAATAATCCACTCAAAGGTCTTCATCTCATGCTTTTTAGAAATCATCATTTTATCTTCGTCTCATGATTTAGAAATCAGCATTTTATCGTCGGTTCATGCTTTAGCGATCAGCATTCTGTCTTTTGGGGTTAATGATTCATTGGGTGCACCGGAGGTGCATCCAATGGGTGTAGCCCCCGAGCTTTGAGTGGATTACTGAAAATAATCCACTCAAAGATCTTCATCTTATGCTTTTAGAAATCATCATTTTATCTTTGTCTCATGCCTTAGAACTCAGTATTATATCATCAGCTTATGCTTTAGAGATCAACATGTTGTCTTCATTTCATGCTTTAGAAACCAGCAGCGTGATCTGCTCATGTCCTGTTAGGTTTGAAATTTATTTGATCGGCGACAGATTGGACATCTGGTAGATGGCTCTTGGCTGGTCTTCATTTCGCTTTGTGCTTTAATGCTTCTGTTGATTAGACTTGTACTTCAGCAGCTATATTTGGCTTTCCTCTGATCTCCATCGATATCTTTCTTCTGTCTTGATACATTCATTGTGTATACTGTACGGATGTGACTGCTTGGGAAAATCTATTGAAAATTCTTGGTCGTCCCCCCCAATGGGTGTGACCGAGGGACGTCTTGGTACGCCGAGCGTTTAGCAAACTATCCTTGAGTAGTAACTAGATGTGACCACGGGGTGTAATCATTTCGTCCAAGCAGTTGACCTTAGTCCAAATGGTGTCGTGTTACGCGAAGCGGCGTCTGCTGCCCGACTTGCTTCCAGACGATTTGAATTGCTTATTGAATACTTGCGATTGTTCGGTGATCGTGGTAGGAGATGAGCAGTTGCCTCTGGCCTCTATAAATAGACTGCCTGCCTTGTTGGTGTCTTCACACATCTTCTGATCGTCTATTTCTTCTTTTCCCACTTTTCTCTTCTCTGCCAACCGACCATGGGCAAGAACAAGAAAGGTCGAGGTTCGTCGCACCGCTCCGGCGATAAGCGGAAGCGCGAGCCAAGTCCTCCCTCGGAGGACTTTGGTGACTCCGAGTACTCGGAGGAGGAGTTTTCCTCCGAGTCCGAGGGGTCACCGGTCTACGCCTCTCCCCCGGTGTCGTCCGATGACTCGGACGATTCCCATGGGATAGCCGCCGAGGTGTGGACGTACATCTGGTCCGTCGAGCGCTCCGGGCTCGAGGGCTCGGATGAGTCGGAGGTCTCCTTGGACGAGGAGAACTCCTCTGACTCATCCGAGGAAGGTGGCGGCGACAGTGACGACGAGGGCGACGGCGGCGATGGTGGTGGTGGTGGCGATGACAGCGACGACAACGGCAAGGGCGACGAAGGCGATGGCGGCAAGGGTGACGGAGGCAACGGCGGCAAGGGCGACGGAGGCAACGGCGGCAAGGGTGGCGGCAACTGCAAGGGCGACGGAGGCAACAGCGACAAGGGCGAAGGCAACGGCAAGGGCAGCGGCGGCAGCATCAAGGCCAGTGGCAAAGCGCCACTGGCTTAAATATTAGTATAGATAATTAGTAGTAGCAGTAGTAGTCATAGCAGAATAATGTAGTAGTAGTTAGTAGTATAGTGTAGTGTAAATAATATAGTAATGTAGTAATGTAATGTAGTCAAAAAGGGAGAAAAGGCTGACTCATAATGAGTTAGTCTTTAAGTTTGTGAAAAACTTCCCTCCTCTACGTATTGAAGAAAATTTCAGCTATTCCGGACAACCTCTCGCTTTTCCGCCGTTCTTTCTTTATAGTCGATTGATAGTTTCTCTTAACGCCTAACGCTACCGATGTTATTAGAAATAATTACCAAGCGATAACTGGTAACTGCTGAGTCATGCTTGGCTCTGCCAGCGTTTTAGAGATAACGACCGAGTTATGACGGACACTGTCGACGTTTTAAAGATAACAGTCGAGCGGTGCTTGATGTTGCCGGCGTTTTATAGGTAACAGCCGAGTTATGCTTGACCCCATCGATGTTTTTAGAGGTAACAGCCGAGTTATGACAGACACTGTTGGTGTTTTAGAGATAATAGTCGAGTTATGGCTGACACTATCGGTGTTTTAGATGTAACGGGCCGAGTGGTGCTTGATGTTGTCGGCATTTTAGAGGTAACAACCGAGTTATGTCGGAAGTCTTGCTTTCCCGAGTGATGACTTGGCACTTTTTAGAAATGGTGCCCAACCCGGGAAAACCCCATTTATACTCATGTCGACGTGCGCTTTTGAGTTCTGAGCCCTAACTTCACATTTCCGCCTCGAACCACTCCTCTGTTTCCCTAAGATTTTGCCCTTGTTCGATCCGCTGACGAGATTGCGATGGCGCCCAAGTGTAAGAAGCAGAGTTCAGCTGCGGCAGTCATTCCTCCCATCGATCCCAACAGTCAGTTGCCATTCGCAGGTAACCACATGTCTGTTGTCTCGAAATCAGATCTCCTCCACCTTGTTGATGTTGGAGTTCTTCCTCCAAAAGAGCTCTGCTCTTGGCAGATTTGTCGTGGGATCACTGTTCCGACAGAAGATACCCACGAGTTCGTTATCTATGTTCCTTTTCTCATCCGCGACCTTGCTCTTCCCATTTCTCCCTTCTTCCGCGGTCTCCTTGATTTTTACAATCTAAACTTGACCCATCTGAATCCCAATTCTATCTTGCAAATTTCTATCTTTGTGCATCTGTGCGAGGCCTACCTCGGAATTCTTCCTCATTTCGGACTCTGGAAGTATTTGTATCATTGTCGGCCTGGGATGGCTGGGGGGCAGCACCAGCTCATTGGCGGGGCAAGTTTGGAGATGCGCCGCGGGAGGAAGACAGAATACCTCGACATTCCCCTCAAGGATGGCATTAAAGGGTGGTGCCTTGAGTGGTTTATTGTGGAAAACCACTGCAAGTCCCTCCCCCTCGGTCGGGGAGACAGCCGGATGTACGTACTCCAAGCTGGATTGAGTCTCCAACGTCCTTGGAGGTAACGGAGGCTAGAGTTCTGCTTGCTAAGATCTGTCTGCTGAAGGAGAGAGGTCTGACTGCCGAATCTGTGGTTGCTGACTTCGTTTTCAAGAATATTTAGCCTTTGAAAGACAGGGCGTGTCCAACAGTGGTATCAATGACTCTACCCGGGTCATCAACAAGAGAATTCCTACTGAAGATCTGGTGAGCCAACTAGACATGATCTTGAGGGGCAGGGTATCAAATGTTGGTGCTCCTGTTGCCTATTCTACTTGGAATCTGCCACCTCATAGGTCATTTTCCAATTTCGTGTCCAACCCTCCTACTAGTGATGGTGGTCTGGGTCTTAGAGTGCAACCCTCTCCCGAGGACATTGAGGCTCTAGTTGCTCCCCTTCGGAATCTTCCCAATGATGAGAAACAAATTCACTTTGAGATGCCAGCAAGTCCAGATGATGCAGAGATTGATGTTGTACTTAATATGTTAGCTGGAGAATCTTCTGATTCGACCCATGCTGAACTGATGGCTATCACGGCTGGACAAGAGCTTGACAAAGCATTGGAGACCCGAAAACCTGAGGGTGCTTGCCCAAAACGTCCTCACCAAGTTAGTCGCCAGACTACGCCTGTTGAGAAAAAGAAGAAGAAGAAGAGGCGGCTTCGGCGACTATCATGCTTGGACTAGGATGCCGGTCCTTCTGCTCCGGTTTGTGATGAAGTGCCAGCAGAGGTCCTTCCTGAGGTTGATCCCAATGATGGCATCCATATTGAAGTTGATCCCAATGGGTGTGAACATATTGAAGTTAATCCCAATGGGTGTGACCATATTGAAGTTAATCCCAATGGGTGTAACCGTGCTGAAGTTGAACCCAATGGGTGTAAACGTGCTGAAGTTGATCCTAATGGGTGTAACCGTGCTGAAGTTGATCCCAATGGGTGTGACCGTGCACCAGATGTTGTCCGTATTTTTGATGAAGACGAAGAAGAGGAAGAAGAAGTCCCGCTGATTCATAAGAATAGCCGGCATTACAGAGGTAGTAGGGGGATAGTGATATTCCTTCTCCAGCTCTGTCCGCTCTTGTTAGCCTTCAGGAACTGTCAATATCAGATTTTGATCAAGCCCTTGAGGAGGTCGTCCCTGAGGATATGCTATCGGAGCCAACTGCTGATGACATGATGGATGTTTGTTCTAAAATTCCAGACATGGGATTAGAGGTATCCCGAGCAGTGTCTCGTGCATCATCGACTTTCGAAGGCAGTCTTCGATGTCAAGACGTTGGTCAGGATTGCCCGACTCACATGGAGGTGACTGAGGATCCTTCAGCCTTAGAGGTGGCTGCTGTAGAAAACCTGGTCTTCGAGGATGGTGCTGGCAGTTACCCAGCCCCCGAGGGTGTCGCCGGTAGTGATCCGGCTCTGGTGGGTAGCGCAAGCTGCAACCCAACCCCCGGGGGTGTTGCCAGTAATGATCGGGCTCTGGTGGGTGGCGTGAGCTGCAACCCAGCCCCCGAGGGTGTTCAGGTGAGCTCTCCTTCCCACACCTCCATGGACGTCCATGTTGGGTTGTCTCCACCGTGGTCCGATGGGGCGACCGGGATGCATTCTCCTGTGACTTCGAACAAACAAGTCGCCTAGGAGGTCGGCGAGCTAGATGCAGGAGGTCTAGTATCTACTAGTGGGGCTGAGCTCACACCTGACAACGTTCTTCAAATCATTCCTGTTGATACTCCTCCGTCGAGCCATGGCATCGCTCCCTCTGACTTGGGTTTACCATTGTTCTTCTCCAATCTTTAGGTGAGTCAATTGTTTGCTTTTTATTGCTCTTCTTGGTAGATTATCTTTCTTATACCTATTTGTCTTCGATCATAGGCTTTGGTTGATGGAATGTCTGCCCAACTGAGGTCGTATGGTGCTTCTGTCCTAGAAGGAGCTCTGTCTTTGATGCAGTGGAACCCATTGCTGCTTCAGAAACAGATTGCTGATTTGAGAGCATTGAACACTGGTTAGTGATCCTGTTTCTTCCTTAGTTACTTCTCTTGATCAATCTTGTTTTTAACCATGTATCCATTTTCAGCTGCTTTGTCAGATATGGCTCGACGGTGCTCTGAGCTTGAGGAAAAACATCTTCAAAGTCAAACCAACTTGACCCAACGGTACTCTGATCTTGAGGAGAAGTATTCTCAAGGTCAAACCGATCTGGCTCAGGTTTCTGCTTCACTGAACGATGCGCGTTCTTTGAGTTCTTCTCTCAATGCTCAGCTTAACTCAGAAAAGATGGCATATGAGGTAAACTCCCTTAGTTGATTCTGTCGTGCTTACTATTTACTGGGTATTGAATGTTGATTCTTGTTTGTAGGAGGAAAAACGAGCTCTTGTGGCTTCTCGTGATAACTTGGACAGGTTATATCGTGACGCTAGCAATTCCTTGACTATTTTGGAAAGGAGTCGTAGCTTCACTATGTCAGATCTGGATCACCATCGCCACAAGCTGCAAGCATCTCAGGATGAAGTTCAGTGGCTGGGACAGCAATTATCGGCCAAGGATTTGACCATTAAAGATCTTCGTGCTTCGAAGAAACTCGCTGCACAGGAGCTGGAAACTGCTCGATTGGCTGCCAAAGCTTCTGAAGACAGTTGTGTCATTCTGAGAGCTCAGCGCGACAAAGCTATGGACAAAGCCATTCACGCGGGGCAGATCTTGATGAGGAGGCCTGGTGTAGTGGTTCCTGATGACATTATTGCCGACATTAAGGCTACGCCTAATGCCTTGAGTCGACCTTCTTCCTCAATTGCTCCTGCGAAAGATATTGCCAAATAGAGATGTTTCGATGCAGTGACATCCTATGAAGCACTAAATGTTTTTATGAATTCTATGTGCGTGTGATGGTTGTGTTCAAATATTTGGTGGATAGGGCACTAGAACGTGTCCTTGGTGCTGACAACTATAACATTTTGTTTTCCTAGAGCACTAATTGTTTCTATCGTCAGGATATAACAGTCATCCTGAACAATTGCGAAAGTAAATGCGGCATGCTAGTTTTGGAGTTTTTCCTGATTCATGCCAATTGCTTGGCTGGTAAGGCATGGTGGTCGCCCTAAGATGAGTAGGCATGAGCATGTCGCACCGTCTTAAGTCGTCACCGACTTAAGTCGATTGCTCTATCAGTAGGGTATAGTGGTCACCCTAGGTCGGGTAAGTGTGAGCATGTCGCACCGTCTTAAGTCGTCGCCGACTTAAGCCGATTGCTTCGTTAGTAGGGTATAGTGGTCACCCTAAGTTGAGTAAACGTGAGCATGTAGCACCATCTTAAGTCATCGCCGACTTAAGCCGATTGCTCCGTTAGTAGGGTATAGTGGTCACCCTAAGTCGAGTAAGTGTGAGCATGTTGCACCGTCTTAAGTCGTCGCCGACTTAAGCCGATTGCTGCGTTAGTAGGGTATAGTGGTCACCCTAAGTCGAGTAAGCGTGAGCATGTCGCACCATCTTAAATCGTCGCCGACTTAAGCCGATTTCTCCGTTAGTAGGGTATAGTGGTCACCCTAAGTCGAGTAAGCGTGAGCATGTCGCATCGTCTTAAGTCGTCGCCGACTTAAGCCGATTGCTCTGTTAGTAGGGTATAGTGGTCACCCTAAGTCGAGTAAGTGTGAGCATGTTGCACTGTCTTAAGTCATCACCGACTTAAGCTGATTGCTCCATTAGTAGGGTATAGTGGTCACCCTAAGTCGGGTAAACGTGTTGATTCCAAGTCTAATCAAATCGAAGTCAATTGATAGTCAACAGTTTGAATGCCTTTGAGAATGAAATCTTTTATTGATGACGTATTCTCCAATTACAGAGTACAACGTTGCTCCGATAGCTTTTGAGGCCTTGCTAAGGGTAAAACTTTCTAAGATGCTCTATGTTCCATGAATTCCCCACTTCCATACCATCCATTTGAGTAAGCCGATATGATCCTAGCCGAGTGACCTCCGATATAATGAATGGCCCTTCCCATAGTGGTGACAACTTGTGCCGTCCTTCCCCCGTTAGAATTTGGCGAAGGACTAAGTCTCCCACTACAAAGGATCGATGTCGTATGGCCTTATCATGATAGCGCCTCAAGGTCTACTGGTATCTGGCTGACTGAATTACTGTGTTCAATCGCTCTTCCTCCAGCACATCAATATCCTCTAGCCTGGTAGCTTCTGCTTCAGCTATGCTTTCGAAGACCAGCCTTGGTGCCCCAAACCTGAGGTCGGTAGGTAGCACTGCCTCCGAACCATAGACCATGAAGAAGGGGGTGTTTCCATGCAGAGCTCGACTGGGTTGAGTTCTTAAGCTCCAAACCACATAAGGTAACTCTTTGATCCACTTTCCTGCGAACTTTTCATTCTTGTCGAATACTTTCTTCCTGAGTGCTTCCAGTATCATACCATTAGCCATTTCCACCTGACCATTAGCTCTTGGGTGTGCTACTGATGCATATTTGATTTGGATACTCCGTTGTTCGCAGAAATCAAAGAATTCAGAGCTAGTGAAGTTAGATCCCAGGTCGGTTATAATGCTATTCGGTATCCCAAACCTGAATATTATGTCTTGTATGAACTCCACTACCTTGGCTGAGGTTAAAAAAGCAATGGGTTTGTACTCTATCCATTTGGTGAATTTGTCGATGGCGACCAGTACGTGAGTATAGCCTCCCTGAGCTTTCTTGAAGGGTCCAATCATGTCCAATCCCCAGCACGCAAATGGCCATGTTATAGGTATGGTTTGCAGCTGTTGTGCTGGTAAATGTTGTTGCTTTGACAAGAATTGGCAAGCTTCACATCTCTGGACAAACTAGGCTGCGTCACTTTTTGCTGTTGGCCAATAGAAACCAGACCTGAAAACTTTCCCAACCAGAGTTCTGGATGCTGCGTGTATTCCACACTGTCCGGTGTGGATCTCATCTAATAGTTGTTTCCCAGTAATCGAGGAAATGCACTTCATGAGGGCTCCTGTCGCACCCCTTCTATATAGTACGCCCCCTATGAGGGTGTAGTGGGCCGACCGTCTAGCGATGCGTTCTGCTGTAGCCTTATCTCCAGTTCTTCTTCATCCCTTATGTACCTGATGATAGGCCTTCTCCAGTCATTAGGGTCCGAGTCTGGTTGGCTCAGGGTGTTGCATTCTTCCGCCTGATCTGAGGGAATACTTGGGTGTGGCACTTCGTGGACGAAAACTCCAGGTGGGACCTGGGCCCGACTAGATCCTAGCTTTGACAACGTGTCTGCTGCTGTGTTACGGTCTCTTTCCACGTGATGGACTTCCAAACCTTCAAATTTGTCTTTCAATTTTCGGACGGTCGTACAGTATTTGCCCATGGAATCAGTCGAGCAATCCCAATCTTTATTTATCTGGCTTATGACCACTAGTGAATCTTCGTATACCATCAACCTCTTAATGCCCAGTGATATGGCAATGTTCAACCCATGGATCAGAGCCTCATATTCTGCTGCATTATTTGATGCTAGGAATAATAACTAAAGAGCGTAATTGAGTTGTTCACCTCCAGGGGCAATGAAGAGGATCCCTATGCTTGCTCCCTGCAGTTTTAGTGAGCCATCGAAATACATCCGCCATACTTCAGTAGCTTCCAGGTTGTCAGGAACTTGTTGCTCGGTCCACTCTGATACAAAGTCGACTAGTGCTTGAGTCTTTATTGCTGTACGCGGCCAAAATTCTATGTCATGAGCTCCTAGCTCGCAGGCCCACTTGGCTATTCTTCCAATGGCTTCTTTGTTGTGAAGGATATCCCTTATTGGAAACCCGGTGACTACTATGACTTTGTAGTCGTCAAAGTAGTGTCGGAGTTTGCGAGCAGTTAGAAGTACTACGTACAATAGTTTTTGAAATTGGGGATATTTCTTTTTAGAGGGTCCCAAAACTTCACTGATGAAGTAGATCGGATGTTGTACTGGATATATGTGTCCTTCTTCTGCCCGCTCGACTACTAACATGGTGCTCACCACATGAGTCGTGCAGGAGATGTATAACAACAGATCTTCTGCCAGCTGATCTGGCGTGGCTCGGCGTGGCGGCTTTAGTATTGGTGGCGTGGTCAAGAACTTCTTCCATGCTTCGAGAGCTTCCTGTGCTTCTGCGGTCCACTGGAACTTGTCCACCTTCTTGAGCAATTTGTAGAACAGTAAGCCTTTTTCACCTAGCCTCGTTATGAACGTGCTCAAGGCTGCCAAGCATCTAGTAAGCCTTTGCACTTTCTTCTGTGATCGTGGCGCTTCCATTATCATGATGGCCTCGATTTTTTCTGGGTTGGCTTCTATTCCTCAGTGGCTTACAATGAATCCGAGTAACTTCCCTGCTAGTACTCCAAAGACACATTTTTCTGGGTTGAGCTTCCACCGGTATCGCCTCAGGCTGTTGAAGACCAGCTGCAAATCTTCAATGAACTTTTCTGAGTTTTCTGTTTTGGTCACTACACCATCAACATAAGCTTCTACCCGCTTGCCCCAGTGATCAGCTAAGCATGTTTGAATAGCTCTCTGGTAAGTCGCTCTAGCGTTCTTGAGGCCGAACGACATGGAGGTATAGCAGAAAGCTCCAAACAGGGTAATGAATGCATTTTTTTTCCTCATCTTCTTTTGCCAGGCTGATCTGATGGTATCTAGAGTAGCAGTCTAGGAAGGATAACATAGAACATCCGGCGGTCGAATCTACCACCTGATATATTCTAGGGAGTCCGAAGGGATCTTTTGGACAGTGTTTGTTGAGATCTGTATAGTCGACGCACATGCGCCAATCCACTTTATTCTTTTTGAGTACAAGAACAGGATTTGCTAGCCACTCAGGATGCAGTACTTCTCTAATGAACCCTACTGTGACTAAGCGAGCTAGCTCGGCGTGAATAGCCTCTCTCTTGTCAGGCATGAAACGACGCAGTTTTTGTCGGATCGGCCTTGCTTGGGGATAGACCTTCAGTTTGTGCTCGGCCAGTTCTCTCGGGACTCCCGACATATCTGTAGGCTGCCATGCGAATACGTCTTGGTTATCTTGCAGAAATTGGACGAGCGCGCCTTCCTATTTGTCGTTCAGGCTGGAGCTGATGATGGCAGTCTTGCGTTCATCGGCGAACCCAAGTTTGATTCTTTTCGTCTCCTCAGTCAGCTGCATAGAGGTCATAGCTTGAGCTTTATTCGCAGGTATCGCGAGGTCTTCCTTAGGCTTTGAGTTTGCCTGCGCGGAGGACGTCATTGGTGGTTTGGTAGTGAGGGCCGCCTGAATGGCCACTCAGAAACATTCTGCGATGCCTTGGAAGTCAGCACGCACGGTGATGATCCCTTGTGGTCTCAGCATCTTCAATATCATGTACGAATAGTGCGGAATGGCCATGAATTTCGCCAATCCTGGCCTACCGATGATGGCATTGTATCCATAGTCGAAGCTCACCACCTCGAACCTCAGGAACTCGGTTATGTAGTTTTCCGGAGTTCCAAAGGTAACAGGCATGTAGATGTGTCCAAGCGGGTATTCTCCTTTGGTCGGCACAATGCCAAAGAAAGGAGTGTCCGACTCAAGGAGCTCTTTGAGTGCAACTCCCAAGCCCAAGCGTGTCCGAGGGAAGGTGACGTTGATGCTGCTTCCCTCGTCCACTAATACTTTCTTTACCCTGCTCTCTCGGATCACTGGATCGACGAGGAGCGGGTACTTGCCCAGATGATCGAAGTTGAGCCATTGATCCGCCCAAGTAAAGGTGATCGAGTGTTCTGACCACCGATAGGGGGTGGGGGCACTGGTGGTCGCCACCAGTATCTGTCAATCGTTGAGCTTCCGCTGCCTTTTGTTCTCTTACGAATCGTGTCCTCCGAAGATGATGTTGACCTCTTCGTCGACGCGCGGGAATGCTCCGCCTCCTCCCCCTTCTTGCTGCTGAGGTTGTCGAGGTTCTCCGGGTCCTCCTTGTGGTGGGGGAGGTGGTAGAGGTTGGAAGGGTCAGCCATTCTCGATGGAGTGCTTGAAGTCTCTGCAGTTCCGGAGGGTGTGGCGCATATCTTTGTGGTATGGGCACTGGGCGTCGAGGATGTCGTCTAATGTTCGTTTGCCTCCGCGGGGTGCCCCTCGGGCATGAGAGACAGGTGGTCCAGCGGCGTGGACCTCTTCACGAGGCCTCTTCTTCCAGCGCTTATCAGTCTGCTGGTTTGCGTCACGCCATGGTGCAGACGGAGCAGGCTTCGCTCCCCCGATGAGGTCTTAAGCCTGTTCGTCGGCGGTGATGTAGAGGTGTGCCTCCCTGAACAGCTGCTCGGAAATGGTCGGCGCCTTTTATAGTATGGCTCGGACGAAGGCCGAGTCATTGGATCCCCGATAGAAGTCCTCGATCACTACTGCTTCAGCGACCTCGGGAATACGATTTCTCATGGTCTGAAACCTCTTGAGGTACGACCGAAGAGTCTCATCCCCTCGGCGCCTGATGGATTGGAAGTTGGTGATAAAATGCCGACTGAAGTCGCTCTAATCATCGATGCAATGCTGGGGTAAGTGTCATAGCCATTACAATGCATCTTGCCCGAGGACGATGGGCAAGTATGCAGTCATCACATCTTCGGTTGCCCCAGTGGCCTAGGCAGTGGTCGTATAGATGGCCAACTAGCCTCCCGAGTCCTGCTTAGGCTCGTATTTGTCGACGTTGGAGACCTTGAAGTTTGGGGGGCCATTGAATGGCCCTGAGATGCGGAGTGAGCGCAGATACTCCACACGTGTCCTCCTGTCGACGACCATGGTGCCGGTCCCGGGGAGGGAAGTTGCCGATGTACTGTCTCGACCGTCCCCGGGTAGTGCCACCAGTTGAAGTCATTGCCGACTCAACTCTAGTGGCCTGACTTCGTGCTGGAATGCCATGATCCCGATTGTACTCCTCTCAGCGTCGTATCTCGTTCTCATGTCACCGTTCGCGTGAAGCGTTGATGGAGCTCCACGCATCCCACCGACTGTTGATGGCGTGCTGTAGATCGCTTGGAGGATGAGCGAGAGGTAGAAGATGATTAGCCGCCCGAGTGAGTAGTCGCCGACAGCCTTCAGCGTCTGGAGTCCGAGGGAGACCATCGGCTATCCGAGCCAATACTCCCCCGACCTCACTCAGTGTGTTCATGGCGCAGGTGAAGTCAGGGTTCAGGTTTCGCGCGAAGAGAGGGTTCTCTCGGCATAACCTCGCATCCTGTTCAGCTTGCTCTTGAGCCTGTCGATGATCACATCGGCGGGAGTTCCTACTTTCCTTGAAGACTCGTTCATCAGGAGTTTCTCCCACCTCCGAGATCTCATCTCGAGATACAGGCTGCGCTGGGTCTCGTTCTCTAGCTTCATGATGTCGACGAACATTCCGGCGTCGGTTCCTCCGTCGGCGAGCTTCTCGCTGATGGGGTTCTTCCCCAGGCACGGTTGGCTCGTCGTCGGAGAAGGGAGACGATTCCACTCTTCCCATGATGAAGAGGATGTCGGGGTAGAATGGAGTTGTTGTGGTGACAAGCTTCTTTCTGTCCTCCTTTGAGGGCGAAGGCACCAGAAGAGCAGCTTGGCGGGCCTCTATCCCATTTGCTTCTATTTTCCTCGTAATCCATGTCCACTCTTCCGTGGATGAGGTGGACAACGGGGTTCTTTGGGTAAACGAATTCTCTGCTCCTAGCTTGCAGAAGGTAGTCTTCGCCCGGGGCGCTGGAGGTTGCACTATTTGCTGCTTCGTTCTGGCTTTTTCGAAGATTTTCAAGAAAGCCTTCTTCTCCGGTGGATCCGCTATACGGTGCAGAATTCCTTCTTCGTCTGCCACGGACGAGATGGTCTCGAAGCAGAACACGGATCCAGGGTGGAGAGCAATCTTGTGGTAGAACCTCCAAGTTATTGGGACCACATGCACCTGTCCTTATCCCAAAGACCTCAGATAGCTATGCATGTGCACCAGATAACTTAACAAAATCTGTCTGATTGCTCCAAGGACATCGGATAAACCACTTACAACCAGAACCGCTGGATTAAGTAACACAAATCACACACACCAACATTTTTGCAGCGAAATTCTTAATACCAAATTTTACAAGTTACAAAAATTTTACATTATTTTACCGGAGTGATTACAAAAGTATAAGTTTGAAATATATGCTAGCTCAAATGACCATCCTCAATAAGAAGTATAGAAGGAGTACTTAGACTTATAAGAAGGCCGAGCCCACCGGCACTTAACACCATCAACAACATCACAAAGTTAGGACCTGAAAAACAACAGGGAATAAAACCCTGAGTACGGAATTACTCAACAAGACTTACCCGACTAAAGAAAAGACTCTCAAGGGTATGCTGGCTAGAGGGATTCAAGGTATGGCTTATCAAGAATCAAAGACTCTGTTTTGCAGAAAAGCTTACTACGAGTGGATCCTTAAAATCCAATTTTATTGTCAGGTTAGGTAAAGTTACCTGCATCTAGAATTCTGTCTACCCTAGTTCAAACACTTGACCTACACTAGCCAATTTCTTAACAACCCTTAATCTTTACTGGAGTTCTACGTATAAGTTAGTGACCAAGTCTCCATAACCGTGGAGGTACGGCGATCCGAATCGATTATACTCAGCTGAGGATCTCCGATCACACGACATATGTAGCACTTAACCCTTGCATATGTCAACCCACCACCGGGGTTCTTAAGACTAGATCAGGTTCACGCCAACCGAGAGCACAGATACACCACCGTCCAGCCTCTTGCCAAGGAGGGTACACGCTACTCTCGCCACCGCTCCACGCCCATTCTGTGTTATCTTATTCTGGCCTTAGTCTGCCCGAGGCAAGGCTTGCCCATGACGAGGCATGTGACCAGTTAAAGGGTCCTCGGTCAGCAGGCCTACATCGACATGGTCCTTAATCGACTCAGACGGAGACACTACACCGAGACTCCTTTCTCGTGCAAGTCACCCGCCCGGTCTCAACTTAATCATTTCAAACCCAAAGCTTTGTACCTGGCAGAGGTACATCTTTTCCGATGTTGAACCCATCACGGCCATGATGAGTCCACCATCCAGTTTTGTTTTCAAAAACATCCCACCCACTTTTGCCATATCACCTTTGGTAAAAACAAAACATTTGTTTTTCTAAAGCAAGGCTAAGCATCGAAATCTTTTGTAAAACAGGTGATCAAGGAAGGTAATCAAACTCAAGGAAGGTAATGCAGGAATTGTTTTATCAATCAACTCCTATCACCTAATGCAACAAGCAACTGATAACGATCTTTAAATCACAAGGAAGGTGGCAAATGCACCGGGGCTTGCCTGAGTAACACTAGGTTAGTGTTTGTTGGGCGACCACTTGGCGAGTATCCTTTGGCTTGGCACTCATTCAGATTATCCATCTTCTGGTTCATCCCTCAGCATTATCCTGCGGATTAGCCCGCGCTTGGGGTCGACTTGGCTTGTCTTCTGCATCACACGATTAATTAACGTACCTGAATGGAATGCATTATGCACATGAATGCATATCGACGGAAATATTACAAACCTAAATAGTGTTTCGCGATAGCGGATTTAAACACCTAGCGGCGAGGCGTTGTACAATTTTATACGAAAATACTAGTTATCGACGTATGACTAAGCGCAATAATTACGCTTCTCGAACCTAATAACGCAAACATCATGAACAACAAACTATACACATGAAATACAATTAGCCTACACAACTCACCAGCTAATTAATTAAATGCTAACCTTATCTCTTGCTTTATAAATTATACTACATCTTTACAAGGGATTAAAATATTTCTTTACCACACAGGCCTACTAATATTCTACTCGGTACACTAATTCAGCTAATTGACCGGAATAGCGAAATAACTCGCTATAACTGAACCTGGCTCGATAATCGCAAGAACTGCGAAGTCAACGAGAGTTTCGTGACTTATGCAATTTATCGAGCACCTTAATAAGCCTCGCAGTAACACATTAATTTATTCAATGATCGAACTATTCTGAATAATTTATCAGCTTACCGTTTCCATAGCTGACACGAATCCGAGAGATCGGTAGCAATTTTCCGATCCAAGCAATTTGTCGAGCGCTTGGGAAATATCGCGCTGCTAGCTTCGTCTTGGGATTTCTTGACGACGCACGAAACGACGACGATCTTCGATTGAAGTCTTCGACCGAGCACTTGATAAGCGATACGCAGGGACCTCGCTTATTTTTGTCTAATGTCTAGGATTCGGGGTTCGACGAGATCGAGCAGAGAAGAACGAGGTTCAGCAAGCTCGACGACGATACGAGAGGGTGACGTATATAGAGTTGTAGGTCTGGCGAGCTGACACAAGTGACAGAGACAGCCGCGTATGGCAGTAGCACGTTGACAGTCTATGGATTTGGGTGTTTTATCGAATAGGCGGGATGCGAGGAGCCGAACAATTACTTGAACATGGTCGACGACGAGGTCTGTCGGGAGAGAATATCGGCACACGACGCGGCACGACGAACGCGCATAGCTTCAAAACCACGCGTGTGAGACCCAACTACTGCGCGATGCGCATTAGGAACAAGCGCACGTGGTAGCGAACACAGTCAACGAGCCAAACGACACAGGACCAAACTACGAACGCATTTGGCGAGGTCGACGACGCGACAGGAATTAAAACCAAGCGAAGAAAATTCGCGCGTGTGACTAGAGCTTGTCAAGCATGGTGACGAATAGTTCCACGACGAGGGTACCAGTGGCATGGCTCGAGCACAGGCAGAGACCGGTGTAGGGAGACAAAAGGACTCGCGGTCACGACAACGACGGCGAGGCCGACGAGCACCAGAGAAGAGCCCGCACCGGAGACAAAATCAATGGCATGAGAACCGAGCAAGACGCGACCCAACGATCTGACGCGCGCGGCGCCGAGGAAGTTCCACGACTATGCCATGGTGAGCAGACCGACAGAGGCAACACAATGGCCTGCACAGCACGGTCGAGACAGTGGCTTGACGATGGAACCACATCTACGCACGGCGGGGCTAGTACATAGATGCTTGCGACCTGGGCGAACTCGACTGGGCACAACAAGGAATTTCTATGGCTTCGGCCAACAGGAGGAGAGAGGTCCGACGAATTCCAGCGTCGAGAACTCGGCACGGGCACGACGGCCAAGCAGACCCGACCCAGTAGCGGGAACAAACAGAGGGGGTGAGCTGGAGTAGGGAAGCCGAGCATGGCTGGGCAGGAAGCTTCGACGGTTGGGCGCGCAAGAGCAGAGAACCACTCGGCTGGCTGGGGTTGGGGCTCGACAGGGGAGAGAAGTTCCACAGCGAGCACGTAACGCGTAGTAGAGCAAGCTTTGCGCGCCAGAGAGAACTGCGTGGCTGGGGACCTAGGCGCCGAGCGCCATGGCTGGCACAGGGAAGATGGACGAGCGCCATGGGAACAAGTAGAGAAGGCCGGCAACGTGCGGCAGAGAGAGAGAACGGAGGGATGCGACGCTGGGAGAGATGGCTAGCGAGCAGGGAGCACCAGAGAAGGTCAACGGTGAGCTCACGGCGAGTCAGGCTCGGAACGGTGACCAGGGGTGGAGCAGGGATTGGAGGGACTCACCATGGCCGATCCTGGTTGGCTGCAGACGATGCCGCCGCGACCAGGGCGAGCACGGGCGAAGGAGACCGAGTAGCGATGCCAGGGCGCGGAGGAAGATGGAGCAGGGGCTTGAGACCAAGTAGAGGGAGTTGGGGAATTTCGGGCGCGCCATGGAGGGACCTTGAAAAATCTGCGCGCGTCAATGGCAAACGCAGGTGCGATGGAGAAGCTGCGAGCAGAGGGAAGATAAGGACAGCGCGCGACTGGGAGCTCGAGCTTGAGGGAGAGAATGGCGGTGTCCAAGGGACGGAGAGGCCACGGCGCTGGGGCTGGGGCGAGCACCAGGGAGCCGCCACGGGCGAGGGGAAAGGGAACCAGCGAGCTCAGTCGAGCGCGCACAGGGAGAAGAAGGAGCAGTCAGGATAAGAAGGCAGGGGAGAGCGGTTGGGCGGCAGAGAAAAAATCTGAACGCGAAGGTGGAAGATAGGGACGGTGGAATGTTTTCTTTTTCTTTTTTTTACCGAAAATCGCAGATATTTTAGATTGGGATTTTTTTACGACAACAAAAGGATCAACGGTACTTGTAACACGGCTTTGATTTGGCGAACACTTTGGAATCAAATGAATTTGTATCATTTTATAAAATGGGTCAGATCACCACAAAACGGGTCGACGATACTTGTGATACAGTTCGATTTAATCGAAACCCACAGGATCATCTGAATCTTATTTATTTTTAGAAATTCACAGATATTTCTAACTCCAGATTTTTAGCAGTGAACAAAGAGTCGATGCACGATACGGCAAACGACTACGCACATTACTTTCTCGGATCACGAAACGGAACATCTGAGGTTTCCGATTCTAACTGAATTTCGATTAGATAATTTTCGTGACTATTTTGGGTAACACGGAAACGGACTGGATATCAGATACATTATTCTAAGACAATACTGGTTTAGTCGAACTCGGATAAAAATTTATCTGATGCCTAAACACAGTTGATTTGATTCGAAACTTAATAATTCATCCATAGTCTGAATTATTGCGACACGAGCCACGAAAATCTAATTTGAGACCGAGGTGAGAAATAACATACCGAATCAAATGGATTTCGGCTTTGGTAAATTATTCTGCGTGATTCGACTAATATTAGCCGAAACCAGAGCTGCTAATGTATACGCGATTTCGTCGTCAAAACAGCGTGCGGACGGATAAATTGAATCATATTCGCACGCACAATTTCACTCAGACGACGCGCTATACAGATTATTTTGCCCCGAACACTTTAGTCATTGAGTTCTGATTAATTTGTTCGGGATAAAATCATCTAGCGGGTCGAGCTTCCGAATTCGTATTCACGCGAGCGATGAATTTTAAATAATCACCAGACGCACCGATTTTTGGAACAACGACGTTCCGAACATCACGAAAATTTCAGAAGAGTCCGGATAAATAAAAACAGTGTCGAATTCACGACAAATGAAACCGATGCGATATTAAAATCGCGATAGGCGAAGATAATTAGAATTTAGTATCCGTTTTATCTACTGGTATTACATGCTTAATTCCATACTCGTTGTCGAGCGGAATATAAACACCTGGGGTGTTACAGCCTCCCCCCTTAAAAGAATCTCGTCCCGAGATTCGGAGCGAAAGACTTTTAAGAGTAGAGAAGCATGTAACCCATGTCCATATCAGCGATAATCGTGAGACATTTCTAAATAAAGGCGAATGTCTCAGGATATGGTTTCTCTAGTGGACATAACATGTATCGACTTAAGCCCATTTTAGAAATACCCACCAATAGAGACGTTGTCTGCCAGAAGAACACATAAGGTTCCATGTGTGTAGTTTGCTTTTTCTGATGACACTGTACTATCTGAGTCTGTTGAGTGAGCGGTAGATATATGGCTTTACCCAAGCAGAATCAGATGCACCATCTTGGGTAAAACACACAGAAGAAGGTTTACCAACAAGTGGTTGCGATAAGTTCATAGCACACGAGACGGGTGTGAATGTTGAATAACATCACATTTAACTCGTGGCTAGTCAGAAAATCCAAGTCCCAGAAAATGATAGAGACTCGAAAAATCACGAGCGGAGAGATCTATAGATACGGACTTTATGACCAGTCCATTTTATCCAGCATTAAGCATGGCTCGACATGATCACACATGCTGGAAAAGCACACGTGAGATGATCGAGGCATGACTAGAGCGATGACTAGGTGGTTTCTAGCCGACTTAATCTTGTTTCTTGAAAGTACTTCCTTAAGATGGGTTGAACCAAAGTGAGTTTAGATAACTCAATAAATGATCTCTAAACTCAAACTTTGTTCACAATGCAGTTACAAGTTAGTAAAACTAACTTGATGAACTACTTTTGACATTGAGCAAGTCCTCTCAGTACCATCGGTAAGCCAAGGGTTGAGAGTTCACTCATACTAATAGTTGATCATGCACTTGGGTAGAAATTCATTTGGTCATATGGTTCATCCGCTTCTTCATGCAAGATGAACAGACTTGGTTCAGGAATGCATGGATTAAATAGGAGAGTGAATGAACAAACTCCTGCATCTCAGCAGCAGGGGAAATCCAATCTCCATTTTGAGAGCTAAATAGTTGTTTTCCAACACTAAAAAGCTCCAAGGCTTCACCTTTACACAAAGGACATAAAGGGAACGGGTATGAGTAGTCACTACCAAGATCAAAAGAAATAAGACCACACATGAGAGTGGTATGCCCTTTTGATCCAACGAAGATGACAAATGTTGCTTGATCACTTCACAAACAACATAGAAATCGTTTCAAGGAAGGAGTCCACGGAAGATCACACATCGGTGTAGTTCCACAATGGATCATGACTAGAAACTTCGATACCAGCATGCGCCAAGCAGCAGAATCCTGTGTGCACATTCACAGGAGGCTCTCAGTTTCGCCGTAGTACCATAAGTCATTAATCGAGACGCCATTATCGAACTGGCACCAATAATGAATCTCGCGTGGTAAGAATAATCTGCGTAAAGATAACATATCGATATAGTCTAATAATGGATTATGACTACTAACGGTGATACCAGCGGATGCCAAGTAGCGCAACCATGTGTGTGCATCCACAGGATGCCCTCGGTTTCATCGTGGTGCCATCGGTTTTAGTCATAACACCATTGCCAGACGTAACCAATAAGAAATCTCGCGTGACACCAATGGATTGAAGAAAGGTGACAATATACAAAGAAATACTCCACCTGTAAAAATGGTTACAAGTAGAGACCAAATAGATCATGGCCCGATGAAACGAACAAGGTATGGCCATAACCTAAACTTGTTAATGAAGGGAGTACGATGGGAGACTGTTAATTCAGCCACAAGCATATTTCTATGCACATCGTAGAGATTACAAGGCCAAAAATTAAGTTGACATGCCTCCGATAGATAGGGGGAAACCAAAGGCATCAATTTCAAGAAAATACTCGGGCAGGTCTTTTCTGGGTTAGGTCGATGGGTCGACAATGCGATAAGGGAGAATTCAAATTTGGGTCATAGTTCACTAACTAAGAATATGACCTAGTTTTTTTGGTTTAAGCAACCAAACTACTAACCCTCTATCGGCACATCAACACAAGAGCACACATAAAGCACCCTAAGAGGTCACCTAAAGAATGGAGGACAACTTATTTCCTTAGGATTCATGATATAACATTACACCACATTATCTACAATCACTGGTTACGGAAATAAGGATGAGAGAAGCATTTTGGGGTATATAGGTGACAAACATAATGCAACAATCAGGATGCATGCTCGTCCTATGCGTCCTCACTGATTTTGCCAACACACTGTGGCAATAACATTCTATATCGGTGGCATACTTATGACTCTCACAGTATTTTGCTAGTCGTCAGCTACACATACGTTTTCGAGGTTAGTGTACCTGCAGAAAATTCCATTGCAGCCCAATTCCCAATGATGCAAGTCACACATGACAGTGTATCACAGTTTATACTCCATATATTGCTATATGGAGGCTAGCTCATCATTAAGCGCCGAGCCACACATAGGCGTCGTTGCCACACTTTAACCATAGGGCAACTCATTATGGTAACTTACCTTCTTACCTGAGCGTAGGTGCGTCATTACAAGTACATTACACTTCTCAGTATTCCCATGTCTGTATACCCATACACATCCATGGGGTACTGAATTCCCGGAAAAGTAAATACTCCATATCGCAGCCTTCATATATACATATGTGGAACATGTATATAATCAAGCGCCACAATTAAGCACTTCCCTAGACCGACGGTTGTTCGGTCATGCTCTCACATCTCACCTTACCTTGAGCGTTGATCCATTCACAACTGAATGGCCAAAAAAATAACAATACACATGTATGCAATACCCACCCGGTTATGGGTTATGGTTTTCAACTAAGCCACCTGATAGTCCTTAACTTAGGGCTTAATAGAGGATGTCGCTAGCATTTAGTTTTTTTCAAAACGTTTTTTTTCAAAGCCAAACAATGTGTTTAGTTGAAAATAGGTTTTTCAAAACCAAAACCTTTGTTTTGAAAATACGTATGTGATCGTATATACTTAATCCAGCTCCGATACCAGCTGTGGCAGAACCTCCAAGTTATTGGGCCCACATGCACCTGTTCTTATCCCAAAGACCTCAGACAGCTATGCATGTGCACCAGATAACTTAACAGGATCTGTCTGATTGCCCCAAGGACATCGGATAAACCACTTACAACCAGAACCGCGGGATTAAGTAACACAAATCACACACACTAACATTTTTGCAGTGGAATTCTTACTACCAAATTTTACAAGTTACAAAAAATTTACATTATTTTACCGGAGTGATTACAAAAGTATAAGTTTGAAATATATGCTAGCTCAAAAGACCATCCTCAATAAGAAGTATAGAAGGAGTACTTAGACTTATAAGAAGGCCGAGCCCACCGGCACTTAACACCATCAACAGCATCACAAAGTTAGGACCTGAAAAACAACATGGAATAAAACCCTGAGTACGGAATTACTCAGCAAGACTTACCCGACTAAAGAAAAGACTCTCAAGGGTATGCTGGCTAGAGGGATTCAAGGTATGACTTATCTCAAAGACTCTGTTTTGCAGAAAAGCTTACTATGAGTGGATCCTTAAAATCCAAATTTATTGTCAGGTTAGGTAAAGTTACATGCATCTATAGTTCTGTCTACCCTAGTTCAAACACTTGACCTGCACTAGCCAATTTCTTAACAACTCTTAATCTTTACTGGAGTTCTACGTATAAGTCAGTGACCAAGTCTCCATAACCGCGGAGGTACGGCGATCCGAATCGATTATACTCAGCTGAGGACCTCCGATCACACGACATATGTAGCACTTAACCCTTGCATATGTCAACCCGCCACTAGGGTTCTTAAGACCAGATCAGGTTCACGCCAACTGAGAGCACAGATACACCACCGTCCAGCCTCTTGCCACGGAGGGTACACGCTACTCTCGCCACCGCTCCACGCCCATTACGTGTTATCTTATTCTGGCCTTAGTCTGCCCGAGGCAAGGCTTGCCCATGACGAGGCATGTGACCAGTTAAAGGGTCCTCGGTCAGCAGGCCTACATCGACACGGTCCTTAATCGACTCAGACGGAGACACTACACAGAGACTCCTTTCTCGTGTAAGTCACCCGCCCGGTCTCAGCTTAATCATTTCAAACCCAAAGCTTGGTACCTGGCAGAGGTACATCTTTTTCGATGTTGAATCCATCACGGCCATGATGAGTCAACCATCCAGTTTTGTTTTCAAAAACATCCCACCCACTTTTGCCATATCACCTTTGGTAAAAACAAAACATTTGTTTTTCTAAAGCAAGGCTAAGCATCGAAATCTTTTGTAAAACAGGTGATCAAGGAAGGTAATCAAACTCAAGGAAGGTAATGCAGGAATTGTTTTATCAATCAACTCCTATCACCTAATGCAATAAGCAAGTGATAACGATCTTTAAATCACAAGGAAGGTGGCAAATGCACCGGGGCTTGCCTGATAACACTAGGTTAGTGTTTGTTGGGCGACCACTTGGCGAGTATCCTTTGGCTTGGCACTCATTCAAATTATCCATCTTCCGGTTCATCCCTCAGCATTATCCTGCGGATTAGCCCGCGCTTGGGGTCGACTTGGCTTGTCTTCCGCATCACGCGATTAATTAACGTACCAGAATGGAATGCATTATGCACATGAATGCATATTGACGGAAATATTACAAACCTAAATAGTGTTACGCGATAGCGGATTTAAACACCTAGCGGCGAGGCGTTGTACAATTTTATACGAAAATACTAGTTATCGACGTATGACTAAGCGCAATAATTACGCTTCTCGAACCTAATAACGCAAACATCACGAACAACAAACTATACACATAAAATACAATTAGCCTACACAACTCACCAGCTAATTAATTAAATGCTAACCTTATCTCTTGCTTTATAAATTATACTACATTTTTACAAGGGATTAAAATATTTCTTTACCACACAGGCCTACTAATATTCTACTCGGTACACTAATTCAGCTAATTGATCGGAATAGCGAAATAACTCGCTATAACTGAACCTGGCTCGATAATCGCAAGAACTGCGAAGTCGACGAGAGTTTCGTGACTTACGCAATTTATCGAGCACCTTAATAAGCCTCGCACTAACACATTAATTTATTCAATGATCGAACTATTCTGAATAATTTATCAGCTTATCGTTTCCACAGCTGACACGAATCCGAGAGATCGGTAGCAATTTTCCGATCCAAGCAATTTGTCGAGCGCTTGGGAAATATCGCGCTGCTAGCTTCGTCTTGGGATTTCTTGACGACGCACGAAACGACGACGATCTTCGATTGAAGTCTTCGACCGAGCACTTGATAAGCGATACGCAGGGACCTCGCTTATTTTTGTCTAATGTCCAGGATTCGGGGTTCGACGAGATCGAGCAGAGAAGAACGAGGTTCGGCAAGCTCGACGACGATAGGAGAGGGTGACATATATAGAGTTGTAGGTCTGGCGAGCTGACACAAGTGACAGAGACAGCCGCGTATGGCAGCAGCACGTTGACAGTCTATGGATTTGGGTGTTTTATCGAATAGCCGGGATGCGAGGAGCCGAACAATTACTTGAACATGGTCGACGGCGAGGTCTGCCGGGAGAGAATATCGGCACACGACGCAGCACGACGAACGCGCATAGCTTCAAAACCACGCGTGCGAGACCCAACTACTGTGTGATGCGCATTAGGAACAAGCGCACGTGGTAGCGAACACGGTCAACGAGCCAAACGACACAGGACCAAACTACGAACGCATTTGGTGAGGTCGACGACGCGACGGGAATTAAAACCAAGAGAAGAAAATTCGCGCGCGCGACTAGAGCTTGTCGAGCATGGTGACGAATAGTTCCACGGCGAGGGTACCAGTGGCATGGCTCGAGCACAGGCAGAGACCGGCGCAGGGAGACAACAGGACTCGCGGTCACGACAACGACGGCGAGGCCGACGAGCACCAGAGAAGAGCCCGCACCGGAGACAAAATCAATGGCATGAGAACCGAGCAAGACACGACCCAACGATCTGACGCGCGCGGCGCCGAGGAAGTTCCACGACTATGCCACGGTGAGCAGATCGACAGAGGCAACACAATGGCCTGCACAGCACGATCGAGACGGTGGCTTGACGACGGAACCACATCTACGCACGGTGGGGCTAGTACATAGATGCTTGCGACCTAGGCGAACTCGACTGGGCACAACAAGGAATTTCTACGGCTTCGGCCAACAGGAGGAGAGAGGTCCGAGGAATTCCGGCGCCGAGAACTCGGCACGGGCACGACGGCCAAGCAGACCCGACCCATTAGTGGGAACAAACAGAGGGGGTGAGCTGGAGTAGGGAAGCCGAGCACGGCTGGGCTGGAAGCTTCGACGGCTGGGCACGCAAGAGCAGAGAACCACTCGGCTGGCTGGGGTTGGGGCTCGACAGGGGAGAGAAGTTCCATGGCGAGCACGTAGCGCGCAGTAGAGCAAGCTTTACACGCCAGAGAGAACTGCGCGGCTGGGGACCTGGGCGTCGAGTGCCATGGCTGGCACAGGGAAGATGGACGATCGCCATGGGAACAAGCAGAGAAGGCCGGCAGCGTGCGGTAGAGGGATAGAACAGAGGGACACGAAGCTGGGAGAGATGGTTGGCGAGCAGGGAGCACCAGAGAAGGTCAACGGCGAGCTCACGGTGGGTCAGGCTTGGAACGGTGACCAGGGGAGGAGCAGGGATTGGAGGGACTCGCCATGGCCGATCCTGGTTGGCTGCAGACGGTGCCGCAGCGGCCAGGGCGAGCACGGGCGAAGGAGATCGAGTAGCGATGCCAGGGCGCGGAGGAAGATGGAGCAGGGGCTTGAGACCGAGCAGAGGGAGCTGGGGAATTTCGGGCACGCCATGGAGGGACCTTGAGAAATCTGCGCGCGTCAATGGCAAACGTAGGCGCGATGGAGAAGCTGCGAGCAGAGGGAAGATAAGGACAGCGCGCGATTGGGAGCTCGAGCTTGAGGGAGAGAACGTCGGTGTCCAAGGGAGGGAGAGGCTACGGCGCTGGGGCTGGGGCGAGCACCAGGGAGCCGCCATGGGAGAGGGGAAAGGGAACCAGCGAGCTCAGTCGAGCGCGTGCAGGGTGAAGAAGGAGCAGTCAGGATAAGAAGGCAGGGGAGAGCGGTTGGGCGGCAGAGAAAAAATCTGAACGCGAAGGTGGAAGATAGGGACGGTGGAATGTTTTCTTTTTCTTTTTTTACCGAAAATCGCAGATATTTTAGATTTGGATTTTTTTGCGACAACAAAAGGATCAACGGTATTTGTAACACGGCTTTGATTTGGCGAACACTTTGGAATCAAATGAATTTGTATCATTTTATAAAATGGGTCAGATCACCATAAAACGGGTCGACGATACTTGTGATACGGTTCGATTTAATCGAAACTCACAGGATCATCTGAATCTTATTTATTTTTAGAAATTCACAGATATTTCTAACTCCATATTTTTAGCAGTGAACAAAGAGTCGATGCATGATTCGGCAAACGACTACGCACATTACTTTCTCGGATCACGAAACGGAACATCCGAGGTTTCTGATTCTAACTGAATTTCGATTAGATAATTTTCGTGACTATTTTGGGTAACACGGAAACGGACTGGATATCGGATACATTATTCTGAGACAATACTAGTTTAGTCAAACTCGGATAAAAATTTGTCTGATGCCTAAACACAATTGATTTGATTCGAAACTTAATAATTCATCCGTAGTCTGAATTATTGCGACACAAGCCACGAAAATCTAATTTGAGACCGAGGCGAGAAATAACATACCGAATCAAATGGATTTCGGCTTTGGTAAATTATTCTGCGTGATTCGACTAATATTAGCCGAAACCAGAGCCGCTAATGTATACGCGATTTCGTCGTCAAAACAGCGTGCGGACGGATAAATTGAATCATATTCGCACGCATGATTTCACTCAGACGACGCGCCATACAGATTATTTTGCCCAGAACACTTTAGTCGTTGAGTTCTGACTAATTTGTTCGGGATAAAATCATCTAGTGGGTCGAGCTTCCGAATTCGTATTCGCGCGAGCGATGAATTTTAAATAATCACCAGACGCACCGATTTTCGGAACAACGACGTTCCGAACATCACGAAAATTTCAGAAGAGCCCGGATAAATAAAAACAGTGTCAAACTCGCGACAGATGAAACCGATGCGATATTAAAATCGCGATAGGCGAAGATAATTAGAATTTAGTATCCGTTTTATCTGCTGGTATTATATGCTTAATTCCATACTCGTTGTCGAGCGGAATATAAACACATGGGGTGTTACAAATCTTGTGTTGGAAAATGATGGCCATTGAGCTAGCTTGGATCAGCGACACACCCCCTACCTGGCGCTAGCTATCGGTGTTTGGGACCCGACCGTGCACCCGAGGTTACCCCTCGAGGTGCTTTTGGGTAGGACGATGTTGCTAACTGTAGCTCGATGGTTCGTGCTAGGCGCACGAGAGACGATAGACAATTTTCTACAAGTTCGGGCCACTTAGAGAGGCGTAATACCCTACTTCCTGGTGTGGATCTTTATGTGGTGGGTTTATAGGGGGATTCTCTAGTATAAAGGATGCTAGAGAATGGAGTAGATGGCTGATGAATGACCTCCCTTTTGATGGGGTGCCCCCTAGGCCTTATATACTCGACCGTGGGGCGTTACATGTGTGTATGATAACAACGTGCACCTAAGTAATAGTAAACCGACTGAACTTATCTTCCTATAATCCTGCCGACTTATCCTCATTTAGTTCCAACGTCTGAGGGTGCTGTGCGGGAGAATCGAATTAATGTTGCGGATAAAGCTTAAATCCCATGAGCTGTCTGGGCCCGAGTCTAACCAATCCTGCGTCAATCCATTCCGCCAGCAGTTCCTCTCCTGGCCCACGAAGGGATGGCCTTGCGAAATAATGGGTCCAAAGCCTTTCGCGAGGCCTTCTAGCCTTCTACTGGACCTGGGGATATCTGTCCTCCACAGTCGCTGCTGCTCCCTTCCTTGGATGAGTCGGAAGCATCCGAACCTTCGAGCCCGGCGCGCTCGATGGACCAGATGTACATCCACACCTCGATGGCTATCCCCTAGGAGTCGTTCGAGTCATTGGACGACGCCGGGGGGAAGCGTAGACTGGGGACCCCTCGGACTCGGAGGAGAATTCCTCCTTCGAGTACTCGGAGTCACCGAAGTTCTCCGATGAAGGACTCGGTTCACGCTTCTGTTTGTCGCCGGAGCAACGCGACGAGCCCTGACCTTTCTTGTCCTTGCCCATGGCTAGATGAAAAAGAAGAGATGGTTGAGGAAGAAACAACGAATGATCAAACGATGTGTGAAAACAAAGACAGA
Organism: Zea luxurians; assembly: GCA_029449295.1. Lineage (NCBI taxonomy): Eukaryota > Viridiplantae > Streptophyta > Magnoliopsida > Poales > Poaceae > Zea > Zea luxurians. The sequence goes on from JAOPSE010000010.1 coordinate 130,518,514, forward strand.
GCAAACAGGCTATTTATAGAGGCTGAAAGAAACTGTTCATCTCCTAACACGCCCACCAAACAGTCGCAAGTATTCAATAAGCAATTCAAATCGCCTGAAGGCGAGTCAGGCAGCAGACGCCGCTTCACGTAACACGACACCATTTGGACTAAGGTCAACTGCTAGGGCAATATGATTACGCCCAGCAGTCACGTCAAGTTACTACTCCAAGACAATGTGCTAAACGCTTTGCGTACCAAGACGTCTCTTGGTCACACCCATTGGGTGGGGGCGGCTAAGAATTTTCAATAGATTTTCTGAAGCAGTCACATCCATACAGTATACGCAATGAATGTGTTAAGACAGAAAGAAGATATCGATAGAGATCAAAGGAAAGCCAAATATAGCTACTGAACTGCAAGTCTAGTCAGCAGAAGCATTGAAGCACAAAGCAAAATGAAGACTAGCCAAGAGTCATCTACCAGACGTCCAATCTGTCACCGATCAAATAAATTTCAAACCTAACAGGATATGGGCAGACCACGCTGCTAAAAGCATGAGATGAAGACAAAATGCTGATCTCTAAAGCATAAGCCGATGATAAAATGCTAGTTTCTAAAGCATGAGAGGAAGATAAAACGATGATTTCTAAAGCATGAGATGAAGATCTTTGAGTGGATTATTTTCAATAATCCACTCAAAGCTCAGGGGCTACACCTATTGGGTGCACCTCTGGTGCACCCAATGAATCCTTAACCCCAAAGGACATAATGCTGATCTCTAAAGCGTGAATCGATGATAAAATGCTGGTTTCTAAAGCATGAGATGAAGATAAAATGATGATTTCTAAAGCATGAGATGAAGATCTTTGAGTGGATTATTTTCAATAATCCACTCAAAGCTTGGGGGCTACACCCATTGGGTGCACCTCCGGTGCACCCAATGAATCTTTAACTCCAAAGGACAGAGCGCTGATCTCTAAAGCATAAGTTGATGACAGAGTGCTGATTCCTGAAGCATAAGGCGAAGATTGTCAAATGTACCAAAGGAGGACAACAGAAGATTGTTTTTTACTAAAGTCATTCAGAGTTCATAAGCAACACTCAATAGACATGTTTCCCAAGCGCTCATCACCGAAATGGAAATCAAAACCGTAAGCTGGACCTAGAATCTTCGGGCTGATTATTTCAAAATCAACTCAAAGATTGGGGGCTTGTGGGGGACAGATATCCCCCGGGTCCACTAGAAGGTTAGAAGGCCTCGCAAACGATTTTGGGCTTACTATCTCGCAAGGCCATCCCTTCGTGGGCCAAGGGAGAACTGCTGGCGGAATGGGCTGACACAAGGAATGAACAAGCGCGGGCCAAGGCAGTTTGCGGGGTTTTGAGCGTTATCCGAAGCTCTGATCCGGAACTGAGTGAGAATAAGTCGGCAAGATTGTAGGAAGATAAGTTCGGTCGGTTCACTATTACTTAGGCATGCAACATCATCGTACACATATGTAAATGCCCCACGGTCAGATATATAAGGCCCAGGGGGCACCCCATCAAAGGACAGGTCATCCATCAGCCATCTACTCCATTCTCAAGCATCCTTCATACTAGAGAATCCCCCTGTAACCCACCACATAAAGATCCACACCAGGAAGTAGGGTATTACGCCTCTCCAAGCGACCCAAACCTATAGAAAATTGTCTATCGTCTCTCGTGTGCCTAGCACGAACCATCGAGCTACAGTTAGCAACAGCGTCCTACCCAAAAGCACCTCGAGGGGTAACCCCGGGTGCGCGGTCGGGTCCCAAACACCGACAGCATCAAGCCAGACCCTCCTAATAAAACTTGTCCATTGATACATGGTCTCCAACTTTGCTACACAAACATGGCTCCTAATCACACAAAATAGTCTCGAGGAAGTTCCAAAGTTGAGCCAACGGACAACACTCGGACTCAGTTACACTGAACAATATTTAGTCAACACCAGCCTGACAGCACAACTTTGAGCAACAATTTCTCTAGCTTTTGCACAAGATCAAGCCCACCTAGCTTAATAACATTTAATCACCATCTTAGGGTCTCTAATCTGTCTATATAGCTCACAGCCTTAAACTCCCTAGACTCGCCACAAAAGGGCTTCAAACCAAGTAAAAGCACTGAATTTCAGGTTTCAGATTACTGTTCCATGTCTGAAATTCAGGAATCTGTTAGCCTCACTTTGGATGTGTGTGCACTATGTTCCATATGGTTCTAGGGCTAGGTCACTTAAGTAACCTGACAGTACTATAGTAACCCTACATCTTTGTCGTAGTGACTTATTACAAAACTCTTATGGTTTTAAGGCTACAAGGATCCGAACTTTGCTCAATACCACTGTTTTACAGCACTTGCACTCTTGAACTCATGTGATCCTTTTGCACTATACTCCAATTTACTCCACAAGACTTGCAAATCTCCAAACATGAAAGTTGCTTAACTTTGGTTATTCTATCACTTTAATGTATACACCTTTGACTAAAAGTGCATAGAACTCGAAATCACCCAATAGGCCACTAATTAGGGTTTAAGGGTTACAAATTAGGGTTTTGAGTGTTCTAGGGTACATATGGCAGTTCAACTTTCTAAGCTTAACTTTTCTTGAACATTTCTACAAACTTTTGAGATCATCCTCTGGTGCTCATCTCACAAGTCTACATGCTCCTAATCCTTGAGGAGATACTCTAACCTAGGATCAAGGGCCTCTTTGACCAAGTCAAATCATCACACATGTTTGTTTTGAAATTTTAGCCTACTGGATGCATCCTAGGTGTATCATACATAATGAAATGTCAATGCATATGATGTCATGCCAAAGTTTTAGTTCTCGTAACACCAGGGGTGTTACAGTCGGTGACGGAGGAGATGGGCCATAGGTCGTGTGGAGCAAGAACGCTCAGCTTCTCGGCCATTGCTACTGAGAAAGAAGACAAAGGAGAGGGCTCAAGCGCTTTTTGTGACTAAGACAAAGGCGGCTAGGGCTACAAGGTGAGAACAAGGTAAGGAACCAAGAGAAATCCTTCTCAGACGAATTTATAGGGACTGGGCGGACTCACCGAGGTATGGGTCGAGCCTCCCTGAGTCAAAACCGGGATTGGGCTAGGTCTCTTTGAATTCTGTGTGCACGCGTGCCGCAATGGTCAGCCTGTAGGCCGTCGCGTCTGTGGGGGACAGATATCCCCCGGGTCCACTAGAAGGCAAGAAGGCCTCGCGGAAGGCCCCAGGCCCATTACTTCGCGAGGCCATCCCTTCGTGGGCCAGGGGAGGAACTTTCAACAGAACGGATCAACTCGAGCCCATGCGGTTCGCTGAACTCAAACGCTATCTGCAGCATTGATCCGACTTTCCCACGCAGCGCTCTCAGACGTCAGAGCCGAAGGATTATAAGTCGGTGAGGTTATAGGAAGATAAACTCAGTCGGTTCACTATTACTTACGAACACGTGGTTATCATATCCGCATGTAACGTCCCATGGTCGAATATATAAGGCCTAGGGGGCACCCCTTCAAAATCATCTCACCACTTAGCCATCTACTCAGTTATCTAACATCCTCGATACTAGAGAACCCTCTTGTAAACCACCACACAAAGTATCCACGCCAGGACGTAGGGTGTTACGGGTCTCAAAGCGGCCCGAACCTGTACAAAACTTTTCACTGTCTCGCGTGCATCTGGCACGAACTGTCGAGCTATAGTCGGTAACACCGTCCTACTCTAAAAAAGCACCACGAGGGGCAACCCTGGGTGCACAGTCGGACCCAAAACACCGACAGCTGGCGCGCTAGGTAGGGGGTGTGTCACTGATCCAAGCTAGCTCAATGGCCATCACTTTCCAGCACAAGATCGTCCTCCGCCCCAGGTCCATGTTCTGCTTTGGAACCATTTCATCCATAGCAGACGAGGAAGGAACTCTGCATCGCATCACGGATCCGTCGGAGAAAAAGCCTTCCTCAGTAATCTCCGGAGAAGTCGGAGCAAAGCCAGAAATAGCGCAACCTCCGGCGCTCCAAGCGAAGACTCCCTCCCGCAAGCCAGAAGTAGAGGGTCCATCTGAAAGTCGCCTAGAGGGGGGGTGAATAGGGCGAAACTAAAATTTACAAAGTTAATCACAACTACAAGCCGGGTTAGCGTTAGAAATATAAGCGAGTCCGAGAGAGAGGGTGAAAAACAAATCGCAAGCAAATAAAGAGTGAGACACAAGGATTTGTTTTACCGAGGTTCGGTTCTTGCAAACCTACTCCCCGTTGAGGTGGTCACAAAGACCGGGTCTCTTTCAACCCTTTCCCTCTCTCAAACGGTCACTTAGACCGAGTGAGCTTCTCTTCTCAATCACACGGAACACAAAGTCCCCGCAAGGACCACCACACTATTGGTGTCTCTTGCCTTGTTTACAATTGACTTGATCACAAGAAAGATTGAGAAAGAAAAGAAGCAATCCAAGCGCAAGAGCTCAAATGAACACAAGTGTCACTCTCTCTAGTCACTATTTGATTTGGAGTGATTCCGGACTTGGGAGAGGATTTGATCTCTTTGGTTGTGTCTAGAATTGAATGTTGTAGCTCTTGTAATGTGTTGGAAGGTGGAAAACTTGGATGCAATGAATGGTGGGGTGGTTGGGGTATTTATAGCCCCAACCACCAAACTAGCCGTTTGGTGGAGGCTGCTGTCGAATGGCGCACCGGACAGTTCGGTGCACCACCGGACACTGTCCGGTGCGCTAGCCACGTCACCCGGTCGTTAGGGTTCGACCGTTGGAGCTCTGACAGGTGGGGTCTTCTGGCTGTTTGGTGGTGCACCGGACAAGTACTGTAGACTGTCCGGTGCGCCTTCTGACGCTGCTCTGACTCTGGCGCGCACTGTAGCGCATTGAATGCGGTTGCAGTCGACCGTTGGCGCTGAAGTAGCCGTTGCTCCGCTGGCACACCGGACATTCCGGTGTGCCACCAGACACTGTCCGGTGCCTCACCAGACAGTCCGGTGAATTATAGCGGAGCGCCCTCTGATTTTCCCGAAGGTGACGAGTTTGGAGCTGAGTTCCCTGGTATACTGGACAGTCCGGTGCGCCAGACCAGGGCACACTTCGGCTGTCTTTTGCTCTCTTTGTTTGAACCCTTCCTTGGTCATTTTATTGGTCTATTGTGAACCTTTGGCACCTGTAAAACTTATAATCTAGAGCAAACTAGTTAGTCCAATTATTTGTGTTGGGCAATTCAACCACCAAAATTAACTAGGAAAAGGTGTAAGCCTATTTCCATTTCAATCTCCCCCTTTTTGGTGATTGATGCCAACACAAACCAAAGCAAATATGGAAGTGCAGAATTGAACTATTTTGCATAATGTAAGTGCAAAGGTTGCTTGGAATGAAACCAATAAATATTACTTACTAGATGCGCATGGATGGCTTCTCTTCTTATTAACATTTTGGACCACGCTTGCACCACATGTTTTGTTTTGCAAAATGTTTTGGAAATTCTTTTCAAAGTTCTTTTGCAAATAGTCAAAGGTAAATGAATAAGATTTTTTAGAAGCATTTTCAAGTTTTGAAATTTACTCCCCTTGGTTCAAATGCTTTTCCTTTGACTAAACAAAACTCCCCCTTAATGAAATCCTCCTCTTAGTGTTCAAGAGGGTTTTAGATATTAATTTTGAAGAGGGTATATCAATTTGAAATTATATCAAAATAAGATACCAATTGAAAAACTTCTTTTAACACCAATTAAAAGACTACATTTTTTGAAATTGGTGGTGGTGCGGTCCTTTTGCTTTGGGCTAATATTCTCTCCCCCTTTGGCATGAATCGCCAAAAACGGATGCTTGAGTGAAATATAAGCCCTTTTAAACTACTCTCTCCCCCTTTGGATGGAAGTAAAGGAGTGAAGATTATACCAAAGTTGGAGAGTTAGTGCGGAGCGACGGCGAAGGATGCATGATTCGATGGAGCGGAGTGGAAGCCTTGTCTTCGCCGAAGACTCCTTTTCCCTTTCAATCTATGACTTATCATGAAATGGACTTGAAAGAACACATTAGTCATAACACATGAAAGAGATGATCAAAGGTATATATATGAACTATGTGTGCAAAACATCAATAAAAATTCCTAGAATCAAGAATATTTAGCTCATGCCTAAGTTTGGTAAAGGTTTGTTCATCCAATGGCTTGGTAAAGATATCGGCTAATTGTTCTTTGGTGCTAACATATGCAATCTCGATATCTCCCTTTTGTTGGTGATCCCTTAGAAAATGATACCGAATGGCTATGTGTTTAGTGCGGCTATGCTCAACGGGATTATCCGCCATGCGGATTGCACTCTCATTATCACATAGAAGAGGAACTTTGGTTAATTTGTAACCATAGTCCCTAAGGGTTTGCCTCATCCAAAGCAATTGCGCGCAACAATGGCCTGCGGCAATATACTCGGCTTCGGCGGTTGAAAGAGCCACAGAATTTTGCTTCTTTGAAGCCCAAGACACCAGAGATCTTCCCAAGAACTGGCAAGTCCCTGATGTGCTCTTTCTATTAATTTTACACCCTGCCCAATCGGCATCGGAATAACCAATTAAATCAAAAGTGGATTCCCTGGGGTACCAAAGGCCAAACTTAGGAGTATAAACTAAATATCTCAAGATTTGTTTTACGGCCCTAAGGTGAACTTCCTTAGGATCGGCTTGGAATCTTGCACACATACATATGGAAAGCATAATATCCGGTCGTGAAGCACATAAATAGAGTAAGGAACCTATCATCAACTGGTATACCTTTTGATCTACAGATTTACCTCCCGTGTCGAGGTCGAGATGCCCATTAGTTCCCATGGGTGTCTTGATGGGCTTGGCGTCCTTCATCCCAAACTTGGTTAGAATGTCTTGAATGTACTTCGTTTGGCTAATGAAAGTGCCCTCTTGGAGTTGCTTGACTTGGAATCCTAGAAAATACTTCAACTCCCCCATCATCGACATCTCGAATTTTTGTGTCATGATCCTACTAAACTCTTCACATGTAGATTCATTAGTAGACCCAAATATGATATCATCAACATAAATTTGGCATACAAACAAATCATTTGCAAGTGTTTTAGTAAAGAGTGTAGGATCGGCTTTTCTGACTTTGAAGCCATTAGCAATAAGAAAATCTCTTATGCATTCATACCATGCTCTTGGGGCTTGCTTGAGCCCATAAAGCGCCTTAGAGAGTCTATAAACATGGTTAGGATACTCACTGTCTTCAAAGCCAGGAAGTTGCTCAACATAGACCTCTTCCTTGATTGGTCCATTGAGGAAGGCACTCTTCACGTCCATTTGATAAAGCTTGAAGCTATGGTAAGTAGCATAGGCAAGTAAAATGCAAATTGACTCAAGCCTAGCTACGGGTGCATAGGTTTCACCGAAATCCAAACCTTCGAGTTGTGAGTATCCTTTGGCCACAAGTCGGGCTTTATTCCTTGTCACCACACCATGCTCATCTTGCTTGTTGCAGAAGACCCACTTGGTTCCTATAACATTTTGGTTAGGACGTGGAACTAAATGCCATACCTCATTCCTCGTGAAGTTGTTGAGCTCCTCTTGCATCGCCATCACCCAATTCGAATCTTGGAGTGCTTCCTCTACCCTGTGTGGCTCAATAGAGGAAACAAAAGAGTAATGCTCACAAAAATGTGCAACACGAGATCTAGTGGTTACCCCCTTATGAATGTCGCCGAGGATGGTGTTCTAGGGTGATCTCGTTGGATTGCTTGGTGGACTCTTGGGTGTGGCGGTCTTAGAACTTGCTCATCCTCCTTGTCTTGATCATTTGCATCTCCCCCTTGATCATTGTCGTCTTCTTGAGGTGGCTCATCCTCTTGATCTTCTTCTTCATCATCTTGAGCCTCATCCTCATCTTGAGTTGGTGGAGATGCTTGCATGGAGGAGGATGGTTGATCTTGTGCTTGAATGGGCTCTTCGGATTCCTTAGGACACACATCCCTAATAGACATGTTCCTTAGCGCGACGCACGGAGCCTCTTCATCATCTAATTCATCAAGATCAACTTGCTCTACTTGAGAGCCGTTAGTCTCATCAAACACAATGTCACAAGAAACTTCAACTAGTCCAGTGGACTTGTTAAAGACTCTATATGCCCTTGTGTTTGAATCATATCCTAGTAAAAAGCCTTCTACAGCCTTAGGAGCAAATTTGGACTTTCTACCTCTTTTAACAAGTATAAAACATTTGCTACCAAAGACTCTAAAATATGAAACATTTGGCTTTTTACCGGTGAGGAGTTCGTAAGATGTCTTCTTGAGGATTCGGTGTAGATACAACCGGTTGATGGCGTAGCAAGCGGTGTTGACCGCCTCGGCCCAAAACCGATCCGAAGTCTTGTACTCATCAAGCATGGTTCTTGCCATGTCCAATAGAGTTCTATTCTTCCTCTCCACTACACCATTTTATTGTGGCGTGTAGGGAGAAGAGAACTCATGCTTGATGCCCTCCTCCTCAAGGAAGCCTTCTATTTGAGAGTTCTTGAACTCCGTCCCATTATCGCTTCTAATTTTCTTGATCCTCAAGCCGAACTCATTTTGAGCCCATCTCAAGAATCCCTTTAAGGTCTCTTGGGTTTGAGATTTTTCCAGTAAAAAGAATACCCAAGTGAAGCGAGAATAGTCATCCTCAATAACTAGACAGTACTTACTCCTGCCGATGCTTATGTAAGCGATCGGGCCGAATAGGTCCATGTGGAGGAGCTCGAGTGGTATGTCAGTCGTCAAGATGTTCTTATGTGGATGATGAACACCAACTTGCTTCCCTGCTTGGCATGCGCTACAGATCCTGTCTTTCTCAAAATGCACATTTGTTAGTCCCAAAATGTGCTCTCCCTTTAGAAGCTTGTGAAGATTCTTCATCCCAACATGGGCTAGTCGGCGATGCCAGAGCCAACCCATGTTAGTCTTAGCAATTAAGCAAGTATTGAGTTCAGCTCTATTGAAATCAACTAAGTATAGCTGACCCTCTAATACTCCCTTAAAAGCTACTGAATCATCACTTCTTCTAAAGACAGTAACACCTGTATCCGTGAAAAGACAGTTGTAACCCATTTTACATAATTGGGAAACAGAAAGCAAGTTGTAGTCTAAAGAATCTACAAGAAAAACATTGGAAATAGAATGGTCAGGTGATATAGCAATTTTACTCAATCCTTTGACCAAACCTTGATTTCCATCCCCGAATGTGATAGCTCGTTGGGGATCTTGGTTTTTCTCGTAGGAGGAGAACATTCTTTTCTCCCCAGTCATATGGTTTGTGCACCCGCTATCGATGATCCAACTTGAGCCCCCGGATGCATAAACCTACAAAACAAATTTAGTTCTTGATTTTAGGTACCCAAACAGTTTTGGGTCCTTTGACATTAGATACAAGAACTTTGGGTACCCAAACACAAGTCTTTGATCCCTTGTGTTTATCCCCAACATACTTGGCAACTACCTTGCCGGATTTGTTAGTCAAAACATAAGATGCATCAAAAGTTTTAAATGAAATGCTAGGTTCATTTGATGCACTAGGAGTTTTCTTCTTAGGCAATTTAGCATGGGTTGATTGCCTAGAACTAGATGTCTCATTCTTATACATAAAAGCATGATTAGGTCCAGAGTGAGACTTCCTAGAATGAATCCTCCTAATCTTGTGCTCGGGATAACCGGCAGGGTACAAAATGTAACCCTCGTTATCCTGAGGCATGGGAGCCTTGCCCTTAACAAAGTTAGATAATCTTTTAGGAGGGGCATTAAGTTTGACATTGTCTCCCTTTTGGAAGCCAATGCCATCCTTGATGTCAGGGCGTCTCCCACTATAAAGCATACTACGAGCAAATTTAAATTTTTCATTATCTAGCTCATGCTCGGCAATTTTAGCATCTAATTTTGCTATATGATCATTTTGTTGTTTAATTAAAACCATGTGATCATGAATAGCATCAATGTCAACATCTCTACATCTAGTGCAAATAGAAACATGCTCAACGGTAGATGTAGAGGGTTTGCAAGTTTTTAGTTCAACAATCTTAGCATGTAAAATGTCATTTTCACTTCTAAGATCGGAAATGGAAGCATTGCAAACATCTAAGTCTTTAGCCTTAGCAATCAATTTCTCATATTCAATCCTAAGGCTAGCAAGAGAAGCATTCAATTTTTCAATCTTAGCAATAGAAATAGCATGATCATTTCTAAGATTGGCATTTGAATCATCACAAAAATTTGAATCAACCTTAGCAATTAATCTAGCATTCTCATTCCTAAGGTTGGCAATGACATCATGGCAAGTGCTTAGCTCATTAGATAATTTTTCACATTTTTCTACCTCTAGAGCATAAGCATTTTTAACCTTAACATGCTTCTTATTTTCCTTAATTAGGAAGTCCTCTTGGCTATCCAAGAGTTCATCCTTATCATGAATGGAGCTAATCAATTCATTTAATTTCTCCTTTTGTTGCATGTTAAGATTGGCAAAAAGAGTAAATAAATCATCCTCATCATCACTAGAGTTAGCCTCATCACTAGAGGTGGCATATTTAGTGGAGGATTTAGATTTAACCTTCTTCTTTTTGCCGTCCTTTGCCACGAGGCACTTGTGGCCGATGTTGGGGAAGAGGAGTCCCTTGTTGACGGCGATGTTGGCGGCGTCCTCATCGGAGGAGGAGTCGGTGGAGCTCTCGTCGGAGTCCCACTCCCGGCAAACATGGGCATCACCGCCCTTCTTCTTGTAGTATCTCTTCTTCTCCTTTCTTCTCCCCTTCTTGTCGTCGCCCCTGTCACTGTCACTAGAAATAGGACATTTTGCTATAAAGTGACCGGGCTTGCCACACTTGTAGCAAACCTTCTTGGAGCGGGGCTTGTAGTCCTTCCCCCTCCTTTGCTTGAGAATTTGCCGAAAGCTTTTGATGATTAAAGCCATCTCCTCATTGTCGAGCTTTGAGGCGTCGATGGGGAGCCTACTTGATGTAGACTCTTCCTTTTTCTCCTCCATTGCCTTGAATGTGACGGGTTGTGCCTCGGGCGTGGAGGAGGTGCCTTGCTCGATGATTTTCTTTGAGCCTTTAATCATTAGCTCAAAGCTCACAAACTTCCCTATAACCTCCTCGGGAGACATTAGTGTGTATCTAGGATCACCTCGAATTAATTGAACTTGTGTAGGGTTAAGAAAAACGAGGGATCTTAGAATAACCTTGACCATCTCATGGTCATCCCATTTGGTGCTCCCAAGGTTGCGCACTTGGTTTACCAAGGTCTTCAAGCAGTTATACATGGCTTGCGGATCCTCTCCTTGGTGAAGCATGAAGCGACCGAGCTCCCCCTCGATCGTCTCCCGCTTGGTGATCTTGGTCACCTCATCTCCTTCGTGCGCGGTCTTGAGCACGTCCCAAATTTCCTTTGCACTCTTCAACCCTTGCACCTTATTATACTCCTCTCGACTTAGAGAGGCGAGGAGTATAGTAGTGGCTTGGGAGTTGAAGTGTTGAATTTGGGCCACTTCGTCCGAATCGTAGTCCTCATCCCCTACGGATGGTACCTGTACACCAAACTCAACAACGTTCCAAATGCTAGTGTGGAGTGAGGTTAGATGATGCCTCATTTTGTCACTCCACATATTATAATCTTCACCGTCAAAAACCGGTGGTTTGCCTAGTGGAACGGAAAGTAAAGGAGTACGCTTTGAAATACGAGGGTAGTGTAGGGGAATCTTACTATATTTATTGCGCTCATGGCGCTTAGAAGTTATGGACAGCGCGTCGGAGCCGGAGGTGGATGGCGATGAAGAATCGGTCTCATAGTAGACAACTTTCCTCATCTTCTTTTTCTTGTCGCCACTCTGATGCGACTTTTGTGAGGAGGATTCCTTATCCTTCCCCTTGTTGTGGGACTCTCCCGATGGAGCCTTCCCATGGCTTGTGGCGGGCTTGTCGCCGGTCACCATCTCCTTCTTGGCGTGATCTCCCGACATCACTTCGAGTGGTTAGGCTCTAATGAAGCACCGGGCTTTGATACCAATTGAAAGTCGCCAAGAGGAGGGGTGAATAGGGCGAAACTAAAATTTACAAAGTTAATCACAACTACAAGCCGGGTTAGCGTTAGAAATATAAGCGAGTCCGAGAGAGAGGGTGAAAAACAAATCACAAGCAAATAAAGAGTGAGACACAAGGATTTGTTTTACCGAGGTTCGGTTCTTGCAAACCTACTCCCCGTTGAGGTGGTCACAAAGACCGGGTCTCTTTCAACCCTTTCCCTCTCTCAAACGGTCACTTAGACCGAGTGAGCTTCTCTTCTCAATCACACAGGACACAAAGTCCCCGCAAGGACCACCACACTATTGGTGTCTCTTGCCTTGTTTACAATTGAGTTGATCATAAGAAAGAATGAGAAAGAAAAGAAGCAATCCAAGCGCAAGAGCTCAAATGAACACAAGTGTCACTCTCTCTAGTCACTATTTGATTTGGAGTGATTCCGGACTTGGCAGAGGATTTGATCTCTTTGGTTGTATCTAGAATTGAATGATATAGCTCTTGTAATGTGTTGGAAGGTGGAAAACTTGGATGCAATGAATGGTGGGGTGGTTGGGGTATTTATAGCCCCAACCACCAAACTAGCCGTTTGGTGGAGGCTGCTGTCGAATGGCGCACCGGACAGTCTGGTGCGCCACCGGACACTGTCCGGTGCGCCAGCCACATCACCCAGCTGTTAGGGTTCGACCGTTGGAGCTCTGACAGGTGGGGTCCTCTGGCTGTTCGGTGGTGCACCGGACAAGTACTGTAGACTGTCCGGTGCGCCTTCTGACGCTGCTCTGACTCTGGCGCGCACTGTAGCGCATTGAATGCGGTTGCAGTCGACCGTTAGTGCTGAAGTAGCCGTTGCTCCGCTGGCACACTGGACATTCTGGTGCACCGCCGGACACTGTCCGGTGCCTCACCGGATAGTCCAGTGAATTATAGTGGAGCGCCCTCTAATTTTCCCGAAGGTGACGAGTTTGGAGCTGAGTTCCCTGGTACACCGGACACTGTCCGGTGGTGCACCGGACACGGTCCAGTGGCACACCGGACAGTCCGGTGCGCCAGACCAGGGCACACTTCGGCTGTCTTTTGCTCTCTTTATTTGAACCCTTCCTTGGTCATTTTATTGGTCTATTGTGAACCTTTGGCACCTGTAAAACTTATAATCTAGAGCAAACTAGTTAGTCCAATTATTTGTGTTGGGCAATTCAACCACCAAAATTAATTAGGAAAAGGTGTAAGCCTATTTCCCTTTCACCATCTACCTGGAGAACTCCGCTGACCACCTCTTCCATGGAAGAATGGACACAAATCACAAGGAAAAGGGAACCAAACAAGGTAAAAGCTTGTCAAGCTGCTCTCCAGGTACCTCCGCCCTCAAAGGAGAATAGAAAGAAGCTCGTCACAATGACGGTTCCATTCTACCCCGACGTCCTCTTTATCGAAGGAAGAGTAGAATTTTCTCCCATCTCCGATGACGAACCAACCGCACTGGGAGAAGAACCTCTTCAGCGAGAATCTCGCCGACGAAGGAACCGACGCTGAAATATTCAGAGACATCATGAAGCCGGAGAACACGATCCGGCGCAACCCATGTCGCGGGATGAGATCTCGGAGGTGGGAGAAACCCCGGATGAACGACTCTTCAGGGAAAGAAGGAATTCCCGATGGCGCGATCGTTGGCAAGCTCAAGAGCAGGTCGAACAAGAAGCGAGACAACGCCGGGAGAACCCTCTTCTCGGCCGAAACCTAAACCCTGACTTTGCCCGAGCTATGAACACACCAAGCGAGGTCGGTGGAGTGTTAGCTCGGATAGCCGACGGTCTCCCCCGAACTCCGGACGCCGAGGGCTATCGGCGGCTGCTCACTCGGGCAGCTAATCATCTTCTGCCCCTCGCCCATCCTCCGAGCGACCTACGACACGCCATCAACAGTCGACAGGACGCGCGGAGCTCCATCAATGCTTCACGCGAACGAAGGCACGAGAACAAGATCCGGCGCCGAGAAGAGTATGACCGGGATCACGGCGCGCCACGCGAAGTCAGGCCACCAGAGTTGAGTCGGCAACGGCTTCAACTGGCGGCATGACCCAGGGATGGTCGAGGCACCACGTCAACGACTCCCCTCCCCGGACCGACATCATCATCATCGGCACGAGGATGCGTGTGGGGTATTGGCGCTCACTCCACGTCTTAGGGCCATTCAATGGCCCCCTAACTTCAAGGTCTCCAACATCGACAAGTATGAGCCTACGCAGGACCCAGGAGGCTGGCTGGCCGTCTACACCGCCGCCGCCCAGGCCGCTGGGGCAACTGAAGACGTGATGACTGCATACCTGCCCATCGTTCTCGGGCAAGATGTGTTGCAGTGGCTACAACACCTACCCTGACACTGCATCGATGACTGGAGCGACTTCAGTCGGCGCTTCATCGCCAACTTCCAATCCCTCTCCGACAAGCCAGCACAACCATGGGACCTCAAGACCATCAAGCGCCGAGGGGATGAGACTCTTCGATCGTACCTTAAAAGATTTCAGACCATGAGGAATCGAATCCCCAAGGTTGCGGAAGTAGCGGTGATTGAGGACTTCTACCGGGGATCTAATGACTCGGCTTTCGTCCGAGCCATACTGCAGAAAGCGCCAACTACCTCTGAGCAGCTGTTCCGGAAAGCCGACCTCTACATCACCGCCGACGAACGAGCTCAGGACCTCATCGGAGGAGCAAAGCCTACACCGGCGGCACTGCGGCGTGACACGAACCAACAACCTGACAAACGTTGGGAGAAGAGGCCTCGTGAAGAAGTCCACACCGCCGGACCACCCGCCTCTCGCGCCCGAGGAGGACCTCATGGAGGCGAACATACACTGGACGACATCCTCGACGCCTAGTGCCTGTACCACAAAGACATGCGCCACACCATCCGGAACTGCAGAGACTTCAAGCACTCCGTGGGGAACGGCCAACCCTTCTAGCCTCTGACACCTCCCCCACCATGAGGAGGACCTGGAGAACCTCGACAACCTCAACAATAGGAGGGGGGAGGAGGCGGAGCATTCCCACACGTCGATGGAGAAGTCAACATCATCTTCGACGGACATGGATCGCAGGAAAGTAAGAGGCAACAGAAGCTCAACGATCGTTAGATACTGGTGGCAGCAATTGGCCCTCCCACCCCGTATCAATGGTCCGAACACCCGATTACCTTCACTCGGGCAGATCAGTGGCTCAACTTCGATCATCCCGGCAAGTACCCACTCCTCATCGACCCGGTGATCCGAGAGAGCAGGGTGAAGAAGGTGTTAGTAGACGGAGGAAGCAGCATCAACGTCACCTTCCCTCGGACGCTTCAAGGCTTGGGGGTCGCCCTCAAAGAGCTCCACAAGTCAGACACTCCTTTCTTCGGCATCGTGTCGACTGAAGGGGAATATCCACTCGAACACATCTACATGCCGGTCACCTTCGGAACTCCTGAAAACTATAGAACCGAGTTCCTAAGGTTCGAGGTGGCGAACTTTGACTGCGGATGCAACACCATCATCGGTAGGCCTGGATTGGCGAAGTTCATGGCCATTCCACATTATACGTACATGATATTGAAGATGCCAGGACCGCAAGGAATCATAACTGTGTGTGCTGACTTCCAAGGCGCTGCAGAGTGTTTCCGAGTGGCCATTCAGGTGGCCCTCACCACCAAGCCATCAGCAACTTCTTCCGCGCAGGCGAACTCAAAGCCTGGGGAAGACCTCGCAGTACCCACGAATGAAGCTCAAGTCGTGACCTCTATGCGGCCAACTAAAGAAACTAAGAGAATCAACCTTGGGTTCGCCGATGAGCGCAAGACTGCTATCATCAGCTCCAGCCTAGATGACAACTAGAAAAACGCACTCATCCAGTTCCTGCAAGACAACCGAGACGTATTCGCGTGGCAACCTGCGGATATGCCGGGAGTCCCGAGAGAGCTGGCCGAGCACAAATTGAAAGTCTACCCTCAGACGAGGCCAATTTGACAAAAGCTACATCGTTTCACGCCCGATAAGAGAGAAGCCATTCGTGCCGAGCTAGCTTGCTTAGTCGCGGCAGGGTTCATTAGAGAAGTGTTGCATCCTGAATGGTTGGCGAATCCTATTCTTGTACTCAAAAAGAATAAAGTGGGTTAGCGCATGTGCGTCGACTATACAGATCTCAACAAGCACTGTCCAAAGGATCCCTTTAGACTTCCTAGAATAGACCAAGTGGTGGATTCAACCGCTGGGTGCTCTATGTTGTCTTTCTTGGATTGCTACTCCGGGTATCATCAGATCAGTTTGGCAAAAGAAGATGAAGAAAAAACTGCATTCATCACTCCATTTGGAGCTTTCTGCTATACCTCCATGTCGTTTGGCCTTAAAAACGCTAGAGCGACTTACCAGAGAGCCATTCAGACATGATTAGCCGACCACTGGGGCAAGCGCGTAGAAGCTTATGTGGATGACGTAGTGATCAAGACAGAAGACTCGGAAAATTTCATTGAAGATTTGCAACTGGTCTTCAATAGTCTACGGAGATATCGATGGAAGCTTAATCCAGAAAAATGTGTCTTTGGGGTACCGGCAGGAAAATTACTCGGATTCATTGTCAGCCACCGAGGAATTGAAGCCAACCCAGAAAAGATCGAAGATATCATGAGAATGGAAGCACCATGGTCGTAGAAAAAAGTACAAAGACTTACTGGATGCATGACAGCTTTGAGCAGGTTCATATCAAGGCTGGGAGAGAAAGGCTTACCATTCTACAAATTGCTCAAGAAGGTAGACAAGTTCCAATGGAGTTCAGAAGCCCAGGAAGCTCTTGACGCACTGAAGAAATTCTTGACAACACCACCAGTACTGAAACCACCACGCTGGGCCACGTCGGGTCAGCCGGCTGAGGATCTACTGTTATATATCTCTTGCACGACTCACGTGGTGAGCACCGCGTTGGTAGTCGAGCGAGCTGAAGAAGGACATGCATATCCAGTACAGCATCCCGTCTATTTCATCAGTGAAGTTCTAGGGCCCTCGAAGAAGAAATATCCTCAAATTCAGAAGCTATTGTATGCAGTACTTCTAACTGCACGCAAGCTCCGTCACTACTTTGACGACCACAAAGTCATAGTAGTCACTGGATTTCCAATAGGAGATATCTCCACAACAAGGAAGCCATCAGAAGAATAGCCAAGTGGTCCTGCGAACTTGGGGCTCACGACATCGAGTTTCGACCTTGCACGGCAATAAAAACTCAAGCACTAGTTGACTTCGTGTCAGAGTGGACGGAGCAACAAGTGCCGGATAACCCAGAGACTGTGGAAGTATGGCAGATGTATTTCGATGGCTCGTTAAAGCTGTGAGGGGCAGGCGCAGGGATCCTCTTCATTGCACCTGGAGGTGAACAACTCAAATATGCTCTTCAGTTGTTATTCCCAGCATCCAATAACGCAGCAGAATACGAAGCCTTGATTCATGGACTGAATATTGCCGTATCACTGGGCATTAAGAGACTGATGGTATACGGAGATTCGCTGGTGGTCATAAGTCAGATAAATAAGGAATGGGATTGCTCGAATGATTCTATGGGCAAGTATTGCACCGCCGTCCGAAAACTAGAAGACAAATTCGAAGGGCTGGAATTCCATCATGTGGAAAGAGATCGCAACGCGGCAGCTGATGCGTTGTCAAAACTGGGATCCAGTCAGACTGAGGTCCCGTCTGGAGTTTTCGTCCAAGAAGTACTACACCCGAGCATTTCAGTAGATCGGGCACAGGAGTGCAATATTCTGAGCCAACCAGAGTCAGATTCTGATGACTAGAGGGTACCAATCATCAGATATATAAAGAATGAGGAGGAGCCGAATGACAAAAATGCGGCAGAGCGCATTGCAAGGCAGTCAGCTCACTATACTCTCATTGGGGAAACACTGTACAAAAGAGGCGCAACAGGAGTCCTCATGAAATGCATTCTTTCGGCCACTGGGAAGCAACTGCTAGATGAGGTCCACGCTGGGCAATGCGGGGTACACACGGCATCCAGAACTTCGATGGGGAAGGTCTTCAGGTCTGGTTTCTACTGGCCAACGGCAAAGAGTGATGCAGTCGAGTTAGTCCAGAGATGTGAAGCTTGTCAGTACTTATCAAAACAGCAGCATTTACTAGCACAGCAGCTACAAACCATACCTGTAACATGGCCATTCGCGTGCTGGGGACGGGATATGATTGGACCCTTCAAGAAAGCTCAAGGAGGATACACTCATGTACTGGTTGCTATTGACAAATTCACTAAATGGATAGAGTACAAGCCCATCGTTTCTCTAACTTTAGCTAAGGCAGTGGAAATCATACAAGACATAATATTCAGGTTCGGAATACCAAATAGCATCATAACTGACCTGGGATCTAATTTCACTAGTTCAGAGTTCTTTGATTTTTGCGAACAAAAAAGCATCCAGATCAAATATGCATCGGTGGCACACCCAAGAGCCAACGGGCAAGTAGAAAGAGCCAATGGAATGATATTGGAAGCACTCAGAAAGAAAGTCTTCGACAAGAATGAAAAGTTAGTAGGAAAGTGGATTAGAGAGTTGTCGTATGTGGTTTGGAGCCTAAGAACTCAACCTAGCCGAGCTTTGCATGGAAATACTCCTTTCTTTATGGTCTATGGTTCGGAGGCAGTGCTACCTGCTGATCTCAAGTTTGGGGCACCAAGATTAATCTTCAAAAACATAGCTGAAGCTGAAACTACTAGACTGTAGGATGTTGATATACTAGAAGAAGAACGATTGAACACAATGATTCAGTCACCCAGATATCAGCAAACTCTGAGGCGTTACCATGATAAGGTCGTATGACATCGATCCTTCGCAGTGGGAGATATTGTCCTCCACCGAATTCTAACAGGGGAGGGACGGCACAAATTGTCGCCACTATGGGAAGGACCATTCATAGTAGCAAAAGTCACTCGGCCTAGATCATATCGTCTTACTCAAATGGACGGCACGGAAATAGGGAACTCATGGAATATAGAGCATCTCAGGAAGTTTTATCCCTAGCTAGATTTCAAAAGCTATTGGGACGGCATTGTATTCTGTAATTGGATGATACACTATCAAAAAAAGACTTCACTCTTAAGGGCGCTCGAACTGTTTATTGTCAAATTTGCACACTTACTTAATTCAGGGTGACCACTATACCCTACTAACGGAGCAATCGGCTTAAGTCGGCGATGACTTAAGACGGTGTGACATGCTCACGCTTACTTAACCCAAAGTGACCACTATGCCCTACTAACGGAGCAATCGGCTTAAGTCGGCGATGACTTAAGACGATGTGACATGCTCACGCTTACTTAATTCAGGGTGACCACTATGCCATACCAACGGAGCAATCGGCTTAAGTCGGCAATGACTTAAGGTGGTGTGACATGCTCGTGCTTACTTAATTCAGGGTGATCACTATACCCTACTAACAGAGCAGTCGGTTTAAGTCGGTAGCAACTTAAATCGGCGCGACATGCTCACGTCTACTCGAATCCAGCATAAGCGTGCTTGCAATTACTCATCTTAGGGCGATCTCTATGCCTCGCGAAATAGAAAGAAGTTTCAAAACCATCACGCCGCACTTACTGCAATCATAACGACTGTTGAATTCAAACAACAGAGAAATAAAAATAGCATTCAGTACCGAGAACACTTTCTAACAGAATATTCGAGCATATTGACCACATACATAACTCATAAAAGTATTCGATGATTCTACTGGGCAATGTTTTTCTCAGGAGCAATCGATGAAGAAGGGCGACTCAAGGAATCCGGAGCAGCGTTGACATCAGCGACTATGTCATCAGGAACAATCACACCCGGCCTCCTCATCAAGATTCGCCCCGCGCGAATGGCTTTATCCATAGCCTTGTCGCGCTGAGCCTTCAAAGTAGCAGAAGTGTCTTCAGCAACCTTGGTTGCTAGTCGAGCAGCTTCTAGCTCCTGGACGACCAATCTTTTGGAGGCGCGCACATCCTTGATGACGGAATCTTTGCTCAACACCAATTGCCTAAGGCGAATGATTTCATCCTGGGACTCTTGCAGCTTGTAACGATGATTATCCAAATCTGCCATGGTAAAACGATGGCTCCTCTCCAAGATAGTCAAAGAATTGCTGGCGTCGCGGTACAACTTATCAAGGTTATCGCCAGAAGCTGCGAGTACATGTTTTTCTTCTTGCAAATAAGAATCGGATTTCAAGCACCTAGCAGATAGCAAGAGCGCAGCAGAGAGAGTCAAGTAAGCCTACTTCATTGGCCGCCCTTTCAGAGTCAAGCTGAGCACTAAAAGAAGAATTCAACGAGTTGGCATCATCCAAAGAAGCAGAAACCCGAGCCAGGTCCATCCGACCTTGGGAATACTTCTCCTCGAGCTCAGAGTGCCATCGGGTCATGTCTAGCAAGAAACAATCAAAGAGGGATATTCAGTTAAAGAGTAGATTAATCAAGTAGACAAGGAGGAAACAAAGACACTGACCAGCATTTGTCATTTCCAACTCAGATATCCGCCTCTCAAGCAGCATCGGATTCCAATGCGATAGAGACATAGCTCTTTCTGGGACAGAGGCACCTTGTGATCTCAGCTGACCAGCCATCTCGTCAACCAAAGCCTGAGGTTGAAAACAAATGAGTGCAAAGACAGTACTCTGCCTGGAGTATAGCCAGATCGGGAAAAGCCAAATTACCTGAAGATTGGAGAAAAATGAAAGGAACCCCAAATCATGAGAAGCCAGGTGGTGACTTGACGAAGGAATATTAGCCGGGACAATCTGAATAGCATCACCAGGGATCAACTCAGCATTACCAGCAGAAATCAGAACTCTAACATCAGGAACGCCGAACTCTAAGGCGACTTTCTCGTTTAAGCCGTGCACTGTTGCCATGCCATCAGAATGTGGAGGAGAAGACCCAACGTGGACATCCATGGAGGTATGGGAAGGGGAACCTGCTCGGACACCCTCGGGGGCCGGGTCGTAGCCTGCACAGCCCATTGGAGCCGGATCACCACCGGCAGTACCCTCGGGGCTGGGTTGCAGTTCGCGCTACCCACTCGAGCCGGATCATTACCGGCAACACCCTCGGGGGCTAGGTAATCGTTGGTGCCATCCTTGGGGACCGGGTTCTCTGCAGTAGCAGCCACCTCTAAGGCTGAAGAATTCTCAGCCACCTCCATGGGAATGAAGCAACCTAGACCAGCTTCTTGACTCTGAAGACCGCACTCCAAGGTCGATGAGGCACGAGACGCTGCTCGGGATAACTCTAACCCCACATCCGGAATGTCAGTGCAAACATCCATCATACCACCATCTATCGGCTCGGACAGCAGATCTTCAGGAACCATATCCTCAAGAGCCTAATCAAAATTTGCTATGGATAACTCTTGCAGACCAACGAGAGCAGACAAAGCTGGACAAGGAACATCACTACTCTCCCCACTGACTAGGTAGCGCCGACTATTTTTCTGAATTAAGGGGAATTCCTCCTCTTCTTCCTCATCCTCATCAACAATACGAACAATACACCCATTGGGATCAGCTCTGGTACGATCACACCCATTGGGATCAGTTTTAGCAGGGTCACACCCATTGGGATCAGCTCTGGCAGGATCACACCCATTGGGATCAGTTTCAGTAGGGTCACACCCATTGGGATCAGCGTCCATAGGGTCACACCCATTGGGATCAGCTCCAGTAAAGAGTTCCATTGGTACCTCTTCAGCAGCAGCAACAGAAGGGCTAGCATCATGATCTAAGCACGACACTCGCCGAAGCCGCCTCTTTTTCTTTTTCTTCCCCTCGGCAGGAGCAGTCGGATGACTAACTTGGCGAAGACGTTTCGGGTGAGTACCCTTAGGCCTTCGAGCATCCACAGCTTTCTCAGGCTCTGGAATAGTCCCAGCAGCCACCGTTTCAGCAAGGGCAGAGTCAGAGGAATCCCCCGCCAACATATCCATCATAGCACCTATCTCTGCATCACTTGGATTAGTAGGTATCTCAAAGTGAACTTGCTTCTCGTCATTGGGAAGGCCATAAAGTGAAGCAACCAGGGTTTCAACTTCTTCAGGAGAGGGTCGCACTCTAAGACCCAAACCACTGTCACCGGCAGGAGGATTGGACACAAAACTAAAAAAGGGTTTAGAAGATGGCAAATTCCAAGCAGAATATGCAACAGGAGCACCAATATTCGATACCTTGCCCCTCAATATCATCTCCAGTCGGCTCACCAGATCAACAGTGGGAATCCTCCTTTCAATAACCCGTGTCGAGTCAGAGGCACCGCTATACAAATAGGTCGGGTACGCTCTGTCCTTTAGTGGCTAAATGTTCTTAAAAACAAAGTCTGCAACTACAGCTTCAGCAGTCAGACCCTTCTCCTTCAACAAACCAATTTCGGCAAGCAGAATCCTAGCCTCTATTATCTCCAAGTCCGTGGGGGATTCAGTCCAACTTGAAGCGCGAACATCCGGCTGTCTCCCTGACCGAGGGGGGAGGGACTTGCTATGATTTTCTACAATAAACCACTCCAAGTGCCATCCTTTGATGCTGTCCTTGAGGGGGATGTCGAGGTACTTTATCTTCCTCCCACGGCACGTCTCCAAACTTGCACCACCCACAAGCTGATGCTGCCCCCCGGCCATCCTAGGACGACAATTATATAAGTACTTCCAGAAACCAAAATGCGGCAGAATTCCAAGGTAGGCTTCACACAAATGAACAAAGACAGAAACTTGCATAATAGAATTGGGGTTCAGATGAGTTAGATTCAGATGGTAGAAATCAAGGTGACCGTGAAAGAAAGGAGAAATAGGAAGAGCAAGGCCACGGATGAGAAAAGGAATGTAAATAACAGACTTGTGGGTATCCTCCATCGGGATAGTAACCCCACGATAGATCCGCCAAGAGCAAAGCTCCTTCGGAGGAAGAACTCCGACAGAAACAAGATGGAGAAGGTCCGACTCGGAAATAACAGACATATGATTACTTGTGAAAGGTAAATGGCTGTCGGGATCGATGGGAGGAATAGTCGCAGCTGTGGAATTTTAACTTTCCCGCTTGGGCGCCATCTCAATCTCGCCGGCGAATTGAGCAGAAGCAAGATCACAGGGAAACAGAGAAGGTCCGGAAGCGAAAAGTAAGCCTAGGGCTCAGAATGCAGAGGCATGCGACGGCGTGGTACAAATGGGGTTTTTCCCGGGCCAGATGCCATTTCTAAAAAGTGCCCAGTCATCACTCGGCCGTTATTTCTAAAACACCTACGTGGCCCGATGTAACTCGGTTGTTATTTCCGAAATGTGGACGTCACCAGTCTTCACTCGGCCGTTATTTCTAAAACACCGACGTGGCCCGATGTGATTCGGCTGTTGTTTCTAAAACACTGACGCCACCCCTAATCACTCAGCTGTTGCCTCTAAGACACCGACGTGGCTCGAAGTGACTCGGTTGTTACCTCTATAACACTGACGTCGCCAAAAATCGTTCGGCTATTACCCCCGAAGGCACCAGTAGCAAGCCAGACAGTTCTTTTTCCACGTAAATGCAGACAGAATTAAAGTGTAACACATCAATGGCAAGTCATTACTCAAGAGTTACTTCTAAGAACGACCGCATTGGATACAAACATAAATTGTCGGTCAGATATAAAGAAGCAAGGCAAATACAAAGGATGTGCACAAGATCAAGCCCGAAGTTCACTTCATTATATAAGGGGGGAATTTCTTACACAAAGCAAAAGGCCAACCCATTATGAGCCGGGTTTCTTCCCACTTTTCGACAAATTACATTACTACATTACACTACTACTACACTACTTACACTACACTATACTACTAACTACTACTACATTATTCTACTAATACTGATACTACTTATCTATACTAATATTATTAAGCCAGTGGCGCTTTGCCACTGGCCTTGCCACTGCCGCTGTCGTCGCCGCCCTTGCCGTCGCCCTTGCTGTTGTTGCCCCCGCCGTCGCCTCCATCATCATCGTCGCCCTCGCCGTCGCCGTCACTGCCGCTCCCCTCCTCAGACGAGTCAGAGGAGCCCTCCTCGTCTGAGGAGACCACCGACTCATCCGAGCCCTCGAGCCCGGAGCACTCGATGGCTCGAATGTAGGACCACACCTCGGTGGCGATCCCCTAGGAATCGTCCGAGTCTTCGGATGATGCCAGGGGCGAGGTGAAAATTGGCGATCCCTCGGACTCGGAGGAGAACTCCTCCTCCGAGTACTCAGAATCACCAAAATCCTCCGAGGGAGGGGTCGGCTCGCGCTTCCGCTTGTCACCAGAGTGGTGTGACGAACTTTCGCTCTTCTTGCCCTTGCCCATGGTGGAACAGAAAAGGGGAGAACAAGCAAGCAACGGTTGAGAAATGTGTGAAGACACCAGTGAAGCAAGCGCTCTATTTATAGAAGAAGAAAGCAACCGCTCATCTCCTACCATGGTCACTGAACAGTCGCAAGTATTCAATAAGCAATTCAAATCGCCTGGAAACAAGTCAGGCGGCTGACGCCGTTTCACATAACACAACACCCATTGGGACTCAAGTCAACTGCATGGATGATATGATTACACCCGCGGTCACATTAAGTTACTACTCAGGGCCAGTCCGCTATACGCTCAGTGCACCAAGCCGTCCCTTGCCTACACCCATTGGGGGGACGCCCAGGAATTTTCAATAGATTTTCCCAAGCAGTCGCATCCATACAGTATACGCAATGAATGTATCAAGACAAAAAGAAGATATCTATGGAGATCGGAAGAAAGCCAAAAAATAGCCGGTGAAGTACAAGTCTAATCAACAGGAGCATTGAAGCATGAAGCAAAAGGAAGACTAGCCAAGGGCCATCTACCGGATGTCCAATCCGTCGCTGATCAAATAAATTTCAAGTTGGTGCATGGTCAGGCCATATTGATGATCACAAAAAGACAAAAAACTATATGCTAATCTCTAAAGCATAAACTGATGATGTAATGGTGAAATCTAAGGCACGAAGTGAAGATGAGACAATGCTGGTCTCTAAGGCATAAGTCTAAGTCAAGGGCAATGGTTTCTAAAAAAGCGTGGAATGAAGACCTTTGAGTAGGTTATTTTCAATAATCCACTCAAAGCTCGTGGGCTACACCCATTGGGAGCACCTTCGGTGCACCCAATGAATCATAAGCCCCCAAAAACAAAATGTTGATATCTAAAGCATAGGTTGATGGCAAAATGCTGATTTCTAAAGCATAAGTTTAAGTCGGAAGCTACGATTTCTAAAGAAGTATGGGATGAAGATCTTTGAATGGATTATTTTCAGTAATCCACTCAAAGCTCGGGGGCTACACCCATTGGGTGCACCTTCGGTGCACCCAATAAATTCTTAACCCCAAAGAACGAAACGCCGACCTCCAAGGCGTAAATAGAACACCAATTATTGAAGGTTAAAAGCAAGAGACTGTAGAATGATGCCAGAAGAAGATGACAGAAGATCATTTTTACCAAGTTACTCAGAGCTGGAGGTAATGACTTAGCAGACATGTTTCAAAATCATAAACTGGACCTGGAATCTTTGGGCCGATTATTTCAAAATCATCACAAAGATTGGGGGCTTGTGGGGGACAGATATCCCCCGGGTCCACTAGAAGGCAAGAAGGCCTCGCGGAAGGCCCTAGGCCCATTACTTCGCGAGGCCATCCCTTCGTGGGCCAGGGGAGGAACTTTCAACAGAACGGATCAACTCGAGCCCATGCGGTTCGCTGAACTCAAACGTTTTCTGCAGCATTGATCCGACTTTCCCGCGCAGCGCTCTCAGACGTCGGAGCCAAAGGACTATAAGTTGGCGAGGTTATAGGAAGATAAACTCAGTCGGTTCACTATTACTTAGGAACACATGGTTATCATATCCGCATGTAACGTCCCACGGTCGAATATATAAGGCCTAGGGGGCACCCCTTCAAAATCATCTCACCACTTAGCCATCTACTTAGTTCTCTAACATCCTCGATACTAGAGAACCCTCTTGTAAACCACCACACAAAGTATCCACGCCAGGACGTAGGGTGTTACGCGTCTCAAAGCAGCCCAAACCTGTACAAAATTGTTCACTGTCTCTCGTGCATCTGGCACGAACCGTCGAGCTACAGTCGGTAACACCGTCCTACTCCAAAAAAGCACCTCGAGGGGCAAACCTGGGTGCGCGGTCGGACCCAAAACACCGACAGCGTCCCGTCATATTAAATTCCCGCTTGTGGATCACATTACCTGTCTGGCTGACGTAAAATAGCAAGCGTCGCTTCGCATCGCAGGGTATGCGCGTCAAAAGGTGTGCCTCTCTCTCTCTCTCACTTTTTCCATTACTCCATAGGTAGAAGGAAGAGGACGCCCCCTCGGACTTCCTCGCTAAGAAAGAGGGGAGAGGTCGTGTACTGTTTAGGGGTTCAAAGATTAAGCCCTCAATAGGGTTCAGGAAACCGCCCCAGAGCACATGGGATCTGAGCCCTTTATTGATCAAGGGTTTGTAGGTTGGCCCCTCAGAAGGGTTCGACAACCGCCTCAAAGCACAGAGTCAGGGATGACTATGGGTACATCCGTACACGACCAAGGCTCAGGCTACAATCCTGAGGTACCCTAAGACATTTGAGACCCCTGGGAGTGATTCGTGACGGTATCCCATTGGTGGGAGGCATCGAGCCCTCGGACCCCATCAAATGGGTCTGAGACCAAGCGAATCACTCGCATGTACTTTTTGGGCACATCTCCGGACCACTAGCTAGCTCCTACCAAATGGAGCTCGAGCCTCCGCTCGGATTACCCGTTAACAGCTCACTAGATACATCATGCTCGTTGCCCACCAAGGGTAGCATGATGCTTCCCCCTCTTCCTCCTTGTGGAAAGGCGATAGAGAGGCGTATCACCAAAAAGTCAAGGAGGCCCTCGATCGTCCAATCAACCTATGCAGAGGCTCGGGGGCTTCCTTCGCATCCAGGCTACGGTCAAGTGACGGATGAAGTCAACGACACCTACAAAGGAAATTATTAAGACCTTGAAGGTGTCAACCACTCCTTCGAGCCCTCAGGGGCTACACCTGTGTTAACTGTTGTAACTTCTGTGTTAACTGATGCTTCA
This sequence comes from Zea luxurians, assembly GCA_029449295.1. Lineage (NCBI taxonomy): Eukaryota > Viridiplantae > Streptophyta > Magnoliopsida > Poales > Poaceae > Zea > Zea luxurians. Next base: position 130,545,692 of record JAOPSE010000010.1, read on the forward strand.
GTTACAAAATCCTTTGTGTTAACTGTTGTTAACTGATACCCCTATGTTAATAGTTGTAACTTCTGTAACTCATGCTTTTCTGTAACATGTGTTAACTGATGCTTAACTTCTGTAACTTCTGTGTTTACTGATACCCCTGTGTTAACACCCCTGTGTTGTCGGGTACAGTAATTAGGGGTACCTAGATTACACCCCTAAAACACGATTGACCCATAGACCACCATCAAATCACGTTCCTCGAAGACGAAGGATCATAAGTTGCGCTTCACCCGAGGCCCCCCTCAAGGGTCACCATAACACTGCCTCGCCCAAGCCTGCCCTTAGATAGGGTGTGTTCTCGGGAGAATATTTGTCCCGACCGAGGTCCCCTCTCCCCAAAATAGAGATCTCTGCCTCGGGTAAGCAAGACAAACCCAGGGCATGACTCAGCCAAAGTCCATCGAGGACAGCAGTATTCAATGCCCATACCTACCCCACGTAGGGCTGTAGGTGTACAGGAGCAACAAGGTCGTGGTACTGTCAAGCTTTGCCAACTATGATTACGTGTGTGGTCACTGTTCCCACATGTCGTCTACCAACTCCTAATGGGACGTACAATACAACAAGTGTACAGGCTAGCCCTCGGGCGAGATTATTGCTATTATGGAACACAACAGAGTTGGTTTCGACGAAATGGAGGTGTAGGGAAGGGCTTCGACAGTTTAGAGGTGCAGACGACGGTGAAGTGCTGATATGGACATGAAAATCCCATTAGTTGTTACAAACTCTTAATTAATCTCCCACCGTGAGAATAAGTGTCCTTGGATGCCGTCTTCAGCGCCGTCATCTCCATCAGCCTGTCCGCCTTCAACTTCCACCCGTCGGCAGCGCTGGACATCGGGCTCACCGTCACCGTGCATGCCACCAACCCCAACGTCGTGCCCGTGCGCTACGGGCCCTTCACCATCTCCATCCTCTACGGCGGCGCGCACCTCGGCACCGCCCGCCTCGACGCCGGCGAGCAGCCCACCACCTCCTGCCGCCTACTCCACCTCCCAGCGTGCCTCGACGGTGTCGAGCTCGCGCAGCGCGCCCGTGCCCTCCTCTCCGACGTCGTGCGCCGCCACATGGAGCTGGACACGGCTATCGAGATCACCGGCGAGGCCGTGGTGCTGCTCTGGTCCCACCCCTTCTCCGTCCGCATCGACAACGACATCACCGTCGACCCCGTCTTCCTGGAAGTCGTCGAGCAGGAGAACCGCTTGGAGATGCAGCAGAGGCGGAGCCAGGATTACAATATAAGAGGGGCCGACCAATTCATCACTACCATATGGTAAAAAAATATTGTATGATGTTATTAATATTAAGCACTCTATATGAAATAAAAGTTTTAATTCTTTATAAATTATCTTAGTCTATAAATCTATTTCTAGCTAATTGATATATTGAACTAAAGTTGTGTCACAGTAACAATACCAAAATAATAAAGTTAACCATATTTAGATCTAATTTTGTAGTTTATGCTGACTTCCGACTACAACATGTGGTTTTGGTGATTGACGTTGTTGGGCTGTTGGCGCTTATTTTGTTGTTTTGCGTTATTACCTTCTCTAGACTTTGGTTGTAGGGCTATGGCAGAGGCAAGTCAAGTGGTCGGTGGCAATGGATAGCTGCCCAGCTAGATGATAAGATAGATCATAAAGAGGTGAGGTTTAGATATCAACGTCTGCAAGCGAATTAGGTTTGACATCTCATATCATCGATTGGTCATTCAATGAGTATTGTATCTTATATTCTATTTCTTTTAAACTTTAATTGACATACTACAACAGAGTTATGGATTATATATTACCAACCACTATATTAAACATTTAATAATTATGCTGCACAAAATCTAAATTATATATATTTAGACTACACAAAACTTAAAGTATATACATCCGCACGCGTCACAGCCTTGGGCGGGGCCATGGCCCCTGCTGGCCCCCCCTTGGCTCCGCCCCTAGATGCAGCTCTACCTCGCTTGAATTTTTTTTTACCAACTAGACTAAAGTAGATGCATGACAATGTGGTATGTGCCCAGTAGTCTTCAGTTCAGCAGACTTACATTTTTGAGTCTCGAGCAGATGCATCTCTTGTGGAAATCTGGATTATAGTTATGCATATAAATAATTTATTGTTCGAACTATCAACACGACGACCTAGTTTTCCTGAATGCAGTTTGACAGTTTTTGCTTGAAATTTTACGTCCTTATGACATGACTCGGTTTCTTTTCTCCTGGATGTTGTTCAGGTTTACAAAGGAAGGAGTTCTTTGTGATGGAACCTGTCAAGTCATTAGGCCCACCTACAGTTGTCCTTGTCCCATGGACCTCAGACAACCCTGCAGGTGCCCCTGAATCACTTGACAAGTTCGGTATCTGCTTTCTTTACCTTTCCCAAGAGCGTTTCACCCGTCACGCAGACATTATAACACATCGAAGATACGAAAATGCGGAAGCAATTACAATAACTTACCTTATATTAAAAGTAAGAAAGAGTTGGATTATTACAGATCAGAAACAAATATAGGAGTGTTGAGTATTATTATTACAAAACATGGGAGGCAAAAACCCCTCCCAAATAAGTAGTAAAAAGTTTTTAACGGAGGACCTTTCCTCCCGCAACTTTAGTCTTGGTGCTCTTCTTTGGGTACCACCTTTGAACAGAAGCAACAAAAGTTTGCCGCTTCTTCACCTAAAACAACATGGGACAAAGCCCTAAGTACGAAGTGTACTTTCACAAGACTTACCCGACAAAGTAAAAGACTCTCAAGGATATGTTGGCTTTAAGGGAGTCAAAGTAAGGCTTATCAATAATCAATGACTCTGTTTGCAGAAATGCTTACTAATAGTGAATCCTTAGAAACCCAGTTTTATTTGTCAGGTTAAGTAAAATTACCTGCACTAGAGTTCTTTCTACCCTAGTTCAATCACTTGACCTACACTAGCCAATTTCTTAACAACCCTTCATCTTTACTGGATTTCTACGTATAGGTCAGTGACCAAGTCTTCATATCCGCAAAGTTACGGCGATCCAAATCGATTATACTCAGCTGAGGATCTCCAATCACACGACATATGTAGCACTTAACCCTTGCATATGTCAACTCGCCACCGGGGTTCTTAAGACCAGATCAGGTTCACGCCAACCGAGAGCACAGATACACCACCGTCCAGCCTCTTGCCACGGAGGGTACACGCTACTCTCGCCATCTCTCCACTCCCATTGCGTGTTATCTTATTCTGGTATTAGTCTGCCCGAGGCAAAGCTTACCCATGACGAGGCATGTGACTAGTTAAAGGGTCCTTGATCATCAAGCCTACATCGGCATGGTCCTTAATCGACACAGACGGAGACACTACACCGAGATTCTCTTCTCGTGCAAGTGACCCGCCCGGTCTCAGCTTAATCATTTCAAACCCAAAGTTTGGTACCTGGCAGAGGTACATCTTTTCTGATGTTGAACCCATCATGGCCATGATGGATCCACCATCAAGTTTTATTTTCGAAAACATCCCACCCACTTTGCAACATCATCTTTTGAGAAAACAAAACATTTTGTTTTCTAAAGCAAAGCTAAGCATAAGCAAAACCTTTTAGTAAATCAGGGATTAAGGAAATAATCAAGTCCAAGGAAGGAGATGCAGCAATAGTTTAGCACACAACTCCTATCACCTAATGCATCAAGTAAGTGAGAAAGATTTTAAAAGCAGCAAGGAGGGGGCAAATGCACCAGGGCTTGCCTTGTGTTACTGGTGAATCAGGCTTGGTTCCGCATATATCGAAATAAAAACAGTTGCCTGCCTGATGTTCCTCAGGTGGTGGTGGTGAAGTCTTCGCTTCTTCGACTTCTACTTCTTCTTTGTTTTCTAGATATAGCCATACATGATAATGAATGTCTATGTAATGCTCATGAGAGTGCAAAGATAATAAAAGTTTATTATCTAAAGTCTTGAATACAACTTTCCTTCACGGATCTCCGAGAAATTAGGGTTTCTGGAGTCTATAGTGAAGTTCATAGGGCAGGGGGGCTAGGGTTTTGGGTTCTAAGTATCAAACATGGTCCAAACATACCAAACTTTACCCAAGGCTTCTAAATACTATTTATAGTTTATCCTAAAAGTTTAGTGAATTTTGGATTTATTATTTATTCTCTAAAAATCCAGAAACAAGGTTTTTAGCTATTTTAAATACTCTATAATTTCCTATTTGGACTAAAAATCATGAAACTATTTTTTTAGAAAATACTATAGGAAATTAGAAACCTAGCAAAATTAGTTTGGTATTTTTATCATTTTTATACAATTTTATATAGATTTCCAAAGCCTGGCAGAAAAAGAAAAAGGAAAACACTAAAGAGTCTTGGGCCGAAACCAGCCCGAGCCGGCCCAACAAGGACAGAATGCGCCCACATGCGCGCGTGCTGCAGGTTTTGCAGAAAAACCCTGATTGGTTTGAATATCTGGAAACAAGTCACAGCGCTATTTCCCTGACTCACTCACACGTTACAAAAACATCCTTCACTTTCGATTTCTTTACTGTTCGAAGCCCACGACGGCGAGCAGCGCAGGGCCGTGCTCCGGCGAGCGTGTACTGGCCGAATCACTTGATGATTGGTGTTCCCGTGCGGCGGACACCAGATTGGATTCCTCCTAACTATTTCCCTCGCTTAATTTCACTAATGAGATACTGAATCATCCTGTCCACGGAAGCAGTGCGGACAGTTTAAGGAACTGACATGTTCCCGGTGATCCAGGACTCCCTAGCTTAATTGGGTGGGTCAACGAGCATCAGGAGCAAGCGAGGGCCCTGAAACAAGAGGATGATGGACAAGAACGGACCTGAGACGAGCTGGCCACGGTGAGGCAAATCAGGCGGAGTTCTTGAGTGATTTGGGAGAAGTAAGAAATTGGAGCTCTCTGGTGAACGATTGGAGGCAGGAATTGGTGGCTTGGTGCTTGACTACCCTACGGAGCTCACGGTGGGCTCAATTTATAGCAGGCAAGAGCGGTGGCCGATGAATTTGAATTGAGACGTGCGGCGGTCGGAGGAAGAGGAGGTCACTGGCGCACGGGATTAGTGGATGTAACCGTGGCAACCTCACCGGCGATCGCTGGATAAACCAGCACGAGTCACGGCGGCGTGGTTAGAGTGCTGAGGCACGTGGCATCAGACCGTGAGATGTCTAACTCTGGCGAGGGGTGAATCAAGTTGATCGGGATCGAGTGGACACGGCGGCCGGACAAACAGTGCCTTAAGCTCATCCGGGGGAAAAGATCTTTTCACCTTGGAGCGTTATCCGAGCGCCGGTGAGCACGAATCACCTCATCGGCGTGAATATACACGTAGGGTCGCCGGCGATGAGGTTCTCTGAACCTGATTCCCCTTGTTCACTATACCATGGCGATTACCATGCAGTTGGTCTGACAGAGCAAAATCAGAGCCACTTTTCTCCGCATTCCATGTGACAACCCCATCATCCCACTACATCAAAGTTATAGTCCAATTAACCAACTACAATCTTGCTATGGGGACCAGGCTCAAACTTGCGCTGGATCATGGTCGAATCTGGGTTCAAAGATTGCCTAATTATACTGTCAGACAGAATTCAGTCTTAGGACAGTCTGACAGCCCATCTTTGGGTCCAATTTCCTCAGAATTCTTCATAGTACCAAGGCATTATTCCCCTTTTATAGATCTACAAAATTGATGTGGTGACCTAGGGCAAAAACTTTATAACTTGGCAGATGTATGGCTCCAAAGTTGAGCCAATTCTCTGCAATTCAGACTTAGCCACTAGAGTATAGGTGTGGCTCTTTTGCAAATAAGCCCAAAACTCAAGGTTTAACATGCAAATCCACTTATTTGTGAATCATATGACTTAAGATGCCTTACTTTCATAGTTTTTGCACTTTAGTCCAAAAGTGCACTAATTTGCACTTAGCCCCCTAGGGTTTAAGTTTAGGGCTTTCTAGGGTTCTATTTAGGGTTTGTGGTACTTTTACGGTTTTAATGCCACTTTAGTCCATTCATAGTGATATTTTATGATTATTATAACTAAGCATTGGAGTTTTCTCTTGGTCAAACTTTGGTTACCCCTTTAAGCCCAATCTAGGGTTAAGTACTCTACCCTAGGGTTTTATTCACAAAATGTCATATCAATACAACTTGTTTGAAAATTTTGCCTAGTGAATACACTCTGTGTGACAAATATATGATATGCCCATGCTTATGATGTTATGCTCAAGTTTTAGTGGCAGTAACACCAGGGGTGTTACATTCTTATGGAAGGCCTGTTCTGGAAGGATGTTGAGAAGCTGATTGATGACTACAACAGTGAGCGCAAGAGTAAATGAATTGGTAGCTCGTGTCTCTGGCCATCTGGGGAGACATTGGCTGTCTAGAGAAATCCCTCGAAGTTTAGCTTAATCTGAACAGGCATTTTTGCTATACTGTACCGGTTGACCAGTGAATAAATGATGTTCTAGACATTAACCTTGTTCCAAGCTTTCTGTCGTGTCCATGGATAACTATCCGTCCGAATCCTAGAAACGTGGTTCGTGCTTGTAACCTGTTTGTTCTGGTGCGTCCATACGCAGGAGCAGATTTTTGAAGAGAAATGGAACAAATCATTAAATCACATTATTTCGTTACTGTGGCCACTTATGCAGGGTTTAAGTGTACTTCCGAATAGTTTGGAAGACAAATCTTGATGCATAGAGATCATGCTTTGATGTCACTCACTATACTGAATTACTGATACTCTGGTGTTTCGTAAACAAGCAGGATAAACATTATTTATAGTTACGCTTTCAGAAGCAGCAGAAGCCGCTCAAAGTCAAAAGGTTTGGAGAACTCAAATAGCGCCTTGACGAGTTCGCAGCGGCCTAGCGCCTTGACGTCGCCGATGCGATTGAGGACGTCGAGCAGCACCGCGCCGTGGAGCCGCTCGAACTGGTCAGCAGCCTCGTCCCCGCCGCACGAGCACTCCTCCTGCTACTGCCGTGTCGCCTCCATCCCACGGAGGTTGCAAGCAGACAGGCACACAGATCGGGATCGGGGAGAGGAGCCCGTGTGCTCGTGCTCCCGCCACCTCCTGGCTCGCCGCCGTCCGCGGCCATCTCGCCGTTTGAGTCCGGCACCGCGGCCGCCTGGGGATGACGGCACTGAAGACGGCAACCTGGCCAAGGAGACTTATTCTCACAGTGGGAGATTAATTAGTGTCTGTAACAACTAAGACCTTGTTTGGGTAAAAAGGGATTGAAGTGGATTGAAGTGTATTTTAGGGATTGAAAGGGAAATTGGTTCATATTACACTTCAGTACACCTTATACCACCTCAATCCACTCCAATCCAAGATTACCCAAACAAGCCCTAATGGGGTTTTTATGTCCATATCAGCGCTTCGCCATCGTCGGGGAATTTGTCAAAATAGGTCACTCTTTGTTGCTGCTCTGCAAAATAAGTCACCTCTTGTGCAACTTGCAAAAATGGGTCATTCTAGTAGTATGTCTTTATCAAAATGCCCATCTGGTTGTTTTAACGTCTGATGTGTGGGCCTCGTGAGTGGATAAGACACAAATGCCCATAGATGCTCTTTTTCCGATGAAGACGTATGCTCGTTCTCCAGATCGGGGGAGCCGTCCGCTGGCCCTAGCTGTCGTACAGGAGAAGTGCAGCCGGCGGCCATTTCTTCCCGGGCCTTAGTGGCTAGGCACCGCCGCCGTCGGCAGTGTCCACGTCAAGCTCCCGCGCGCGTCGTTCATCGCATGTGCCCGACATTTTCTCCCTGTCATTGGTGGTCCTGGTCACCGCATTTGATAATTGATATGGTCTGAATGCTGTCTCAGTTCTTCTAAGGATATGGTTTGAATGTTGTTTAAACCACATTTGTTTGACACAACCAAAAATCTGTTGCTGCAAACTGCAGATGGCCAAGATGTGCCAAGATGGTTACTACAACTGCAGATGACCAAGACGTTGTCTGCCATGAAAATTTCTATATTTATTCATCCACTTCAAGATAAATAGGAACAACAACTAGAGACGTTGTCTGCCATGAAAATTTTTATACTTATTCACCCACTTCAAGATAAATGGGAACAACAACTAGAGGTGATAACAGATCAAGTATCAAACAGATAATTCGATAGTCTAGAATATGTACTGAATTTCTATTAATACAAGCCAACATAGGAAGTGTAGCTTCTATTGCAGAGGATTCCTCTCTAGCATGCAGCGTGGTCAAGTGTGCCAATGCAGCCTGGTCAGAGGGAAGCTGCGGCGCCGGGGTAGCTGCTTCAGCGGGACACTGGTTTGGCAGCTGGAAAGCCACGGCGAGGAAGCTACTTCGGTAGCTGGAGACCAGCGACGAGGAACTGCTCCGACAGGACTGCAGAGCTGTGGCAGAGGAGGCGATGGAGCCATGGAGGAGGGAAGGGGATGCCTCGACGAAGAGAGGAGAGTAACGGAGAACGTATCCTCGTAACAGAGTAATAGAGCTGTAACAAAGAGGGGTATTTGTGTCATATCCACTCATGAGGCTCACTCATTAGACGTTAAACCAACCAGGTGAGATATTTTGACACACACATACGACTAGAACGACCTATTTTTACAAGTTGCACGAAAGATGACATATTTTGGAGAGCGGCAATGAAGAGTGATCTATTTTGATAAATTTCTCGCTGTCGTCTGCGCCTCCAAACTGTCGAAGCCCTTCCCTACACCTCCATTTCATCGAAACCAACTCTGTCGTGTTCCATAATGGCAATAATCTCCCCTCGGGCACAAACTCCACCTCGCTCGAAGTAAAACTCGGCCTCAAGACAAACTCTGCCTCGCCCGTGCCCGGCCTAGGCTGCCTGCTCCCCGCGAATCCCGCGGGAGGCCACTCCTTCAACTATGGTGCGCACATCTTCGAATCCTAGAATGGGTTCAGTCGCGACCTCAGGCGGCCTTCTGCCTCGCCCGAGTCTGGCTCTGACCTTGATATCCGCAACAGGAAGGCGCCCACGTCATCATACAATGTAGAGCTGACGCACTACTTATGGGCTTTTTCCCATACTTAGTACTTGTCAACCACTACGGTATGGGCAACCCTCCCGCTAGGGGGACTCGGGTACATGACGGAGCCCTCGGCCCTGGCCTCAACTCTCAGTTGAAATCAAGCGGGCACAAGTAAACAACAAGTAAAAGACCATCCACCAGACCATACCGTCTACAGGGGCACGACGACGTCTCCTCACAGTACGCAGCCAACTCCAATACTCTCCAATACTCTGGGTAGCCCCTCCTGAGGCTATAAATAGGATAGCCTACGGCTTCAGGAGGGTAGGCGAACACTTCACAGTTTTCTCCTCCACCACGATATTGGCACTTGCCTCAATCAACCCCAGGGACTTGGGATCCTTCCCTCTCCCACTCATTTTGTATTCCCTACTATAAGCACTTAGGTGTAAGTATATAAGTCTCATCCCCCTCTGTTGTAAGTAGGGCCTTCTCTTGCTCGAACCAGGATAACAGACTTGTGTCATCTTACATCACCATCTAGGTTAGTGGCACACAGCATTATTCACTGGTTGGTTAGGCCCTCGGGTCCAAACATCGACAATTGTGTTAACTGTTGTAACTTCTTTAATCGATGTCTTACCTTACCTTGCTTGTTGTTGTCTTGAATACCCATGTATTAACTATTGTAACTTATGTAACTGATGCCTTACCTTACCTTACATTACATTACCTTGCTTCATGTTGTCTTACCTTGCTTGTTGTTGTCTTGAATACCCCTATGTAACTATTGTAACTTCTGTAGCTGATGTCTTACCTTACCTTACCTTACCTTGCTTGTTGTTGTCTTACCATACCTTACCTTGCTTGTTGTTGTCTTACCTTACCTTACCTTCCTTGCTATTGTCTTACCTTACCTTGCTTGTTGTTGTCTTGTGATTGTCTCAGTTTTATTTTGTAGGATGTGAGGAACCGGTGCGTGCCACCTTGACGGTGACGAAACTAGTGCTCTGGCCTCTAAGTTGTGATGGAGCAAGATGTTGGTCGTGAGAACAGTCCATCTCAGTTCATTAACAATGATCTAATGATTGTGCCCTTTGATGAGAATGGTCCATCTCAGTCCATTAACAATGGTAGCAGTGTCACCCCTATTAACCTAGAGGAGGGTGCTGCTACCAACAATGATGTTGGAGACACTTCAGAAAATGCTAATGGTAAGAAGCATAAAAGAATTTTCACATCTAAAGTGTGGTAGGATTTTGAACCACTCTACAAGACTGTAGACGGCAAGAGGATCACGTATGGTGGTAAGTGTCACTGGTGCAAATGTACATTAAGTGATGTGCCTTCTAGTGGTACTGGTCATTTGCTTAGGCATCAACATGATTGCTAAGAGCACCTAGAGAGGGTGAATAGGTGATCCTGCAAAAATCAACTCTAAACGACATAGACTTGGTTTATAATAAGTATTAGTGAAAACTAAAACCAAGTTAGGATTAGAAGATAGATGTAGAGAGAACACTTCTCTTGATTGCTCCTTTAAGATGAGTATTAAACTTAGGAGCAATATTGCAAGAGAATAGAGAACTCAAGAAGATAGTAATCTCAATAAGTAAATGGATAAGTGACACAATGATTTTTACTGTGGTTCGGCCAATATCTACTCGACGTTGTGGTGACCTCCTTTGGTCAAGGTTTGCACTCAACCCCTCTCAAGTGATCCAAAGATCAAACTTGAGTGCCACAGATATCTTCTTTATATAAAAATCCTGTTGTGAGGAATCTCCACAAATTGGAGTCCCTCACGCCTTACACAATTGATTACAAACAAAGTCGGAGTAAGGATGGGAGTAGAAACGCACACAAGAGCACAACACAGCAACAACATGCACACATGTGAAAAGAGAGAGTGCACCAAACACAACGATAGAGTTATAGCTCAAGAACACGCTCACATCTCTCTCTAGCAAAACAATAGTGTGGTCGCAAAGATTCAGAGTTGTAGTGTGCTCAAAGAGTGCTTGGTAACAAATCCATGCGTCTATGGGTCCTTTTATAGCCCCAAGGGACCAATGATTCGTTTTATCTTCATTTGGAAGGCCCTAATTGCCTTCTGTCCATGGGTGCACCTGACTATTCAATAAACATCGAACACTGCATAGTAGCCGATCTCCTTCTTATCCGGCCAAGCCGACCGCTGCTAGCCATTGGTCACTTGGCACACCGGACAGTCCGGTGCAGCCAGGTGACTGTTGGCCCGTTGCCGAGCTGACGTGGTTGCCGCTGATCACGCGACCGACCATTGACTGAGGCACACCGGACAGTCTGGTGATTTATAGCCATGGCACCTCGGTAGAACCCCAAGAGCAACTGGTTCGCCGGCTGACAGCTTGGGCACCAGACACTGTCTGGTGCACAATGGATAGTCCGGTGCTCCCCAGACTGGCACAAGTTTGGCTAAACTTAGCCAAACACAATTTCTCCAAGTTGGTTCAACTTGAGAAGTTTCCTAGCACTTAGATGAACATAGTTAGCAACTAAAACAATTTACTAAGAGCTAGAAGCATACCTTTGTTCCTTCAATGCAATAGGATTTGCAATATACACCAAGATGCACTTTTCCTATGTTTCTCAATTTGCTTTTCAAATACATGTGCCTATGCTCATATGTGTAGTTGTTAGTCCATAGTAGTGTGTTGAGCATCTAATCACCAAAGCAAATAGAAATGGCCCAAGGACACATTTCCCTTTCAATTGTAAAGTTAAGCTTGCTAAGCAAGGCAAACAGTCAATCCTTAAGTTTAACCCTGATGGTTCTTTGTGTAATTGGGATTACTGTCCAGATCGTGCTAGAACTCAGATGTGTAGGTTGATTGCTAGGCTTGATCTTCCTCTTAATTTTTGCTAAGTCACCTGCTTTTGAAGAGTATATTAGGCCATCTCATAATCATGTCTTTAAAAAAGTATCTAGACAAACCACCTCTAGTGACTTTGTTAAGTTATTTATTGATCAGCGTAAGATAGTTATTTAATGTTTGCAATCTGTTACTTTTATTGCAATTACATCTGATATTTGGAGTGGTAATGCTAAGGAGGACTATCTTAGTGTGGTTGCTCATTATGTTTCTAAGGACTGGCTATTAGAAAAGAGAGTAATTGGGCTTAGACTAATTGAAACATCTCAAACAGGTGATAACATTGTTGAGAGGGTTATGGCTGTGCTTGAGGATTATGGAGTAGTTAATAAAGTTTTTTATATCCCCTTGGACAATGCATCTTCCAATTCTAAGGCAATGGAGAAGCTTAGTCCATTATTGTCTAGTTATGTTGGTATTATTCTTGTAAAAACGTTGTGCTTGTCATATTATAAACCTGATTATGAAGTGTGGCTTGAAAAGGCTACAACCTTACCTTGATTCATTTAGAACTGCAATAGTTTTCTTGAATGCTTCTAATCAACGCATTGCTGCATTTAAGGGCTACTGTGTTGCTATGAATGTGTGTCCTCGTAAGTTTGGCATTAACATATGGCTGTGAGATGAAATTCTACATACCTTATGCTTAAGCATTTAGTTCCTTACAAGGAAACCTTTGGTGTATTCATGGACATTAACTATCCTAGAAAACTAGGTGAGCCTAATCTGTTGACAAATTCACATTGATATGTGGCTGAAAAGTCACTTGATTTTCTTGAATTGTTTTATGACGCTACTGTGACCCTTTCTGGGGTTTACTATCCTACATCTCCACTAATAATGCATAACATTCTTGACATTGTTCAGCATTTAAATCAGTATGAGAATGATGCATTGCTTTGACATGTTGTTGCTCCTATGAAGTCTAAGTTTCTTAAGTACTGGAGGGATATTCATATGCTCTATGCATTTGCTTTTATATTAGATCCTAGAACCAAACTAAGGGGTTTCAACAATATCTTGAGATTATTATCTGGGCTATCTGGTACTGACTACTCACTTTACTATAGTTATGTACTTATGTGAAAAGTGAATTGTTTACAATATGATCTAAAGTTTGGTACAGTTAGGCAGCAAGTGCATCCTCCTCCATCTGTCACATGTAAAAGAAAACAAAACTAGGGATTGATTTATGGATCTGATTCTACCTCTGAGGTCCCATATCCTGGTTTTAGCACTCCTAACCTTGGTAGTGGAACATCAGCATCTGCTTTGTTTCAACAAGCATACTCTAGTGATGGCCTTAGTTCACTTGACACAGAACTGTCCACCTATCTTGACAGTGACACTTTGCAGAAGTTTGATGAGGACTTCAATATCCTAAACTGGTAGTTCAAAAATAAATAGAAATAGAATCCGATTCTAATTCGATCTGATTCTTAAATCTTATAATATAAAATTTAGAGTCCATTATCACTCATATTAGTACCTAATTCATGTGTGAAAATAAAGGAGTTTCAAGAGAAACTGCTCGATCTGTTGACGATCCTATAGAACTGTTGAAAAAGTAGCGAAACCTTTTTTTTTCCTCGGGCATCAGAAACATTATATTCTTAATAGAAAACTTGTCTGGGGGAGAAAGACTTGTTTTGTCCCTCCAGATTATATATTTCTCCAGCTGCAGCCTTTTCATTATGAAGGGCAAAATGGTCAGTAATTGCAAGGATTGTTGATAGATAAACAAAATTTGAACAATATCTGATAACTGGAGGATAAAAGGGTGGATAACGAATCAAGTACATATTTTTTTGAGTATTTTTTAAAAAATTAACATAATTTTATGTGTCATGGCCCTCTGAGACCCAACTTCAAACCGAGCCAAAGTCAAAAGTCAAGATCAACTCATTTCTATTTTAAAAGAAAAAAATTGTGGGGCCATCGAGCTGGCTCAACGAGTTTTGCCACGTAGATAAACAAACGAGAGGCATATCAAGTGAAAAAAATAAATTCAAAAGAAAAGGAGCTAGGCCACCGATGCAAGGGAAGGCAGCACCCAACAGCGATGCGAGAATATGAAATGAGCAGAAAGTCAAAAACATGACTGCACGATCACTCGACTCCATTTGCAATAATCAAACTTATCAGTGCAAACGCAGTGTACGTCTCCTTTTAATTTATACAACAAATCAACAATGTTGTCTGTTATAAATATACATCGAACAACAACACTTCAAGCATCCTATTAAGGTTTTCGTCCTCATGTTTAGTAACTGAAAAAGGATGGATTGTATGTTTTGTTTTTCACTTAACTCTGCCTGCCATGAGCGGCCAGATCAGCCGCGGCCTTCGCAGCCCTAGTAAGAGCATCAGACAACATCATGGCTCCTGCAGAGAAGTAGCTGCTGGTGACGATACCATTTACCACCTTAGCTGCAGTTCTTCCAGTGGCAGTAGCTACCGTCTTGGTCGTCTCCGTTACGCGATATGTCTCATCGACCGATCGCATTGCACCGACACCAGCACTGACCCTGTCAGTTAAACCAATTCTCTTACTCAGCTCTGCAGCCTTGGCTGCAGCTGCAGCTGTTAATCCGCGGGACTCATCAAAGGCTCTAGCCTTAGCCAAAGCGTCCTTGCTGAGCACGTACCCCTTTGCTAGCATCGTCTTCACGATATCTTGAGCCACTGTAAGAGCTTCCTGCGGAGTAGTGTTGTACTGGCATGATTGATAGCTCTGTTCATAAAAATTTAACATCAGCCATACATTTGGGATTGGGAGAATGAATCGCTGTTCAGACATCAAAGAGGATTATTTTGAGAGTTTAGACTAGCTTGCTTAAAATGTCTATATGCTGGAACGAGATAAGCTTCCTTCCTTTTTTTTCTCAGTTCTTATCACTATGCATCTCTAAAGTGTGAAAACCACATTTTAACTCATCTGATTTCAATATTTACCCTCAGTTCGCAAGCCTCTCTACATTTGAGATCCTATTCACAAACCTTTCAATATTTGACCCTGCGTTCCCGCACTCTTTCAATGTAAGAGATTTCTCAGATTTCCTCTCCTTTTCTGTTCTCAATTATATCTTCTCATTTCTCAGGAGACGGGGAAAAGACCGAAATTACCCTGCCTGAACAGCCTACTTCATTTGTGCCATCCGACCCTCGGTTCACGCGCCTCCTCGACATCATCTCCCCAGTCAAAGGATCCATCAAGATGGAGGGGAAGGATGGCCTGCTATTACGGTGGGCGGCCTCCAGCGATGGTCGGCCATGCTCGGCCCAAACCCTAGGTCGTTGTGCCAGAGAAGAGTGGCGGGCGGCCACTGGCAACGGTCGGTGGCGGCGGGTACTCGTCGTCGCAGTCACGACGATGCGCGCGAAGAAAAACGCAAACACGCTTCCAGCGGACGCGACAGGTTTGACAATAAGATGTGGGGGTATTTTTTGTCTTTTCCCGTGTCCAGAGGAGCCAAAGATATAATAGAAAATAGAACAGGAGAGAAAATCTGAAAAATCTCCAGATCGAAAGAATTCACGTGTCCAGGACTAGGTTTCGAAAGGCTTGCGAATTGGGTGTTGAATGTATAGAGGCTTGCAAATTGAGGTTTAAATATCGAAATTTCTCTCTGTTATGTAACAGAGATGAGCATAACCAGGTGATTTGGTATTAGGTAAGTTACGTGGCAACATTGCCACTTATGCATAAGAGCATCTGCGCTTATCAACACCAAGGACGCCACTCCAAGCAACTTAATTAGCATGACTGGTGTGATGCAAATCATGTGTGTCACTAGAGATAATTTGCTTAGACGCCAAATGACTAAATCCAATAAATTTTCATATACTGGGGAAACTGGTTGCTCAAGGCAGAAATGAATTCTATCTACAAAAATGCTTCCTTAACTACGCACAAAAATAGTTGATGGCAAGATGCATACCGTGTATTCAATTTCCTCTTCAACCTCCCAAGTTGGCCTGTCCCAGAAATTAAAAGTCTCCTCAGGTTGTCCCCAATAAGTTATGCATACCGGCTGATCCACAATAGTAGCCCCCTATCGAAGATGTCAACTGTTATTAGGGGCACAACAAAAGAAATAGGTACTTGCTACCCAGGAGACTTTGTTGACAAAGTGCCAAAGTGGTTCAGTAAAGAAGCATATGGACATATGGCCAGCTTCCAGGTCACTCCAAAGCAAAGCACAAACTGAAAAGATTGGGTTTCACTACCCAAAGATGCACACAACCTTGAAATGCGTAGAAGACTGACACTGCGCCCTTTTTTTGGGTGGGGTGGGGTGGGGGTGGGGGGTCAATATCCATTTAAGAATTCAGATAGTTTTGATAGAGGTGAACAGGACATCACAAGAAAAAAAAATGGGTGTGTACATAAAGCTTTAGGCCTCTTCGGTACATAGGAAGGAGAAACTTAATCTGACATTTTTTCTTCTGAATAGTGTACACACTAAAAAGAGGCTCAACACCTTTCTTGCTTTATAGGAAAATTATTTTATCAGTAAAGCCACCATAGGTATCAACCACATCAAGAGTGATACATTTAATTTCTGCGGAGGACATTGTTGTCAAAAAAAGACAACTTACACTGAGCAATACCGCAGTTTCCAAGGCAAAGCGCTCCTTGAATGTCACATAAGCAGTAGCACCGTATTCTCCTGATCTGTAATGTTTAAATTGACCATGAAATTGATGACAGGGGTGTGTCATAAAACAAGATTTTAAATTATGAGACCAGAGTACTCCAAAGATAAGATCATTCTATGAGGTAACTGCATGACAAGCACGGTCAATGTCAATAGTTGTTCAACACATGGATATCAAAATAACCAGCATAGTTTTTGTGGACCAAATGTTTTTAAATTAGAATGTTTGAGTGGAAAGACAGATAATAATTATGCTTTTTCAGTTAAAAAGTTAAGATGTCATTTTTCTGCTATGAGAAGTGAGTGAGATACATAACATTTGCTTACTCAGGAAAAAAAAGGAGAGAGATAGAGAGGAAATTTTTTTTTAAAAAAAAACATCACCTGATAAGTTCAACATGTTCAATAGGGCCAGAGAACGAAAAGAACTCATAAAGATCACTTTCAGATACTCTGCTCGAGAGGTTAGTGACTTGTACAGTGTGCCCTGTTTCACTCATGGTTCTGGAGGTCATCAAACAGAAAAAAAAAGAGTAAAAATTTAGTATTTCCTGTTATATACATGTGAAATTGGACAGGCACAGTAGTTTCCAACTTTAGTCAGTAGAACATGTAACATCATTACAATCACGAAGTAGTTTCTGCTTGTGTATCTCATTGGGAAGAACCTTTTGGTTGAGTTTATTGTATCCTGCCTATAGCTATTGTCCAGAAGAATAATTTGGTGTAAAGTCTCCATCAGAACTAAAATTTTAAATGAATATATGTTTCTTTCAAGTAGATGTAGAAAATAGTTACACCACATCAATAGCAATGAAACAAAAAGGATATACCATACACACATCAGTTGGCCCACTGAAACGTCCATATTTCCATTAGCTATTACAATCTTTACAAAACTAGGCATACTGTAATAGAATCGCCAGTAATACGAGATCTATATATACAGTTCAGTGCAAATAATATAAAAGTAAAAGGTGAATTACTGCAGCTTTTCATCTCTCCTTAACAGCATATACATTCTCTTCTTTTTTCTTTCAGGCTGGGTATTGAATAACTGAAGTGTGAATTTCACTGTGACTGACTTATGATACATGGCCATTTGACAACACAAATCAACCTCATTATTGTTAATTATTCGATTCTATGAATATGAAACAGTTATAAGATGTTATCAAGGAGAAATTCTGTTTGCAAGATCAATGCTGGGGCAAGATTGGTTCCCAGTAGCCCGGAAACAAGGAAGGCATGAACACTTCAGTGTAGAGGTTTCAAAATTCAAGTGAAGAGGAACTAGCAGAACCTTGGTACTGTCCTGGCAGCAATACTTGTGGCTAACAGGGAAATGATTGGTCAAATACCATTGTAGGAATATTATGGATCCGGAGAAGTTACAATTATCAAGTGCAATAGCATTTCAGTAAACCTACTACACCTGCTACAATACCGATTATTCCCTCATAGCTAGTGCCATTTGTTTTTTTTTTCAGAACCCAACCACTCACCATATCTTTCTTCACAAAGCCTTAAGCCTTTAACCATTCATCCAGCAGGCTTCATATCCATATCCTCAGCAACTAAATTAAGCATCCTAAATAAACGAAACATTTTTCTGTAAATGCAGGTAGCAAACACCTGGCCCGATTCAGCACAAAGAAGACTAGATGGAGAAAATAGGGTGCATAAGGGTTACAGATTATGCAACGGAAACTTTATTCAACAGGTACAGGTCCTGAACAAAACTAGGGCACAACGTAACTGACCAGTCAACACAGAAAGGAACAATAGGCACACGATCCGATCGATCCAGGCTGTCCTCGCACAAACCGATTAACCGGCATAGAAATCCGACGCGCCGGAGGCAAATCGCCACCGAAGCAACCACAAATGAACCAAAAAAATGACAGCAATACAGGGCACAAGGAGAGCGAGGAAGGAGCCTTACCTTGTTTCGACTCCTCGCTCCCCCACCAAGGTCTGCACCCGCTAGGTTTGGCGACGCTTCCCGCACCAGCACCAGCACTTCACCCACCGCACAAGCGCGGAGCGGCAGAAGCGAGCCCGTCCAGAGCGCCTGATGAGCCCGTCGGCGCGGCCTTTAGTGGCGTGTGGGGCAAGGGCGCGACCTCGATCTCCCACCTACTAATCAGCCGGTGTTCATTTCCGCGCGCGCGCACCGGAACCCCCCTCCCCGCCTTGGCAGTTGGGCGTTGGCACTAGGGCCGAGGCACCACGTCAGAAGGGGGGCGGGGGATTGGCGTGGCGTCCTCGAGATCGGAATAGGGTAGTGAACTGGCAGTGGGCTATTGGACCATGTCTCGGACTCCCAACCCAAGCGTTTTGGTCGAGGATAAGATGATAATTTAGGGCTGATTTGGCGGCTAGTGATCACGGAAGGATTGAAAGAGATTGAAAGAGAAATTAGCGGATGTTTGAATGCACTAAAACTAATATTTAGTCGCTAAAATTAGTTGATACATTCAAACACCTAGCTAATAGTTCAGTTATTAGCTATTTTTGGAAAATTAGTTAATAGGTAGGTAGTTATTTGTTAGGTAGCTAGTTCAACTAACAATTTTTAGTCAACTAACTATTAGTTCTAGTGCATTCAAAGACCCACTTAAGCTTTGTTCGGTTAATCCTGTTACCTATAGATTGGATTGGATTGGAAAAAATTAAGAAGAAGATTGATTTGTTTGAGATTTAAAACCACCCAATCCCACTCAATCCACATGGATTGAGAGCTAACCGAACAAGCCCTTAAACGGTAGACCCGAAACCAGGTGCGACTATGGGTGAAGATTTTGATAGATGTAACCCATATCTATATCTATCCAAAGTTTTACAGGTGTGGTGTGCGGGTTTTGATTTCAATCTACGGTGACGTGATTTCAATCTATATCTATCCAAAATTTGGTTCATTTTTTATTTTGCGCTAAAATAATTAAGATACAACTTTAATTATTTTGAATAAGTAACGTGACTACCGATTCATGAAATTTTTCGTTGCTACTCAATATACGAAGGCTTAAAATATGTAGATGTAACTCCATTATTGTTGGTACTTAATTGATTATAACTAATTGTTATTTAAAAGTGCATACTAAGTAAAAACCAGCGGGTGACCTGAAATTCGATGGGTTCAGGTGCGGATTTAAAATTGCGCTTGCAAGTGCGATCATGGACGAGTTTAGTTAGACTTTATGGGTGCGGACGCGTTTTTGCTCCACTCGACCTGAACCCGACCCATTGCCATTCCTAGTTGGGGACGTACGGTGTCGACGCCTCGACGAGCACTTGTGGTTGGATTAGGGGGAGAGGGCCATAACTAACTAATTAGTGATCAACATAACATCGCGTGGGATTAGAGATCTAGAGGGCAGAACAATCGCCTGATAGGCAGCAAAACAATCTAGTTACAATTTCAGTTACATGTAGAGAAACTACTACAAGAACAAAGTCAGTACCAGCTGCTAGCACTTCACCATCTTTGTTTCTGCAACGAAACCCCACCCACCAGATTTTTTTCGCCACAAAACCCCAACCGCCAGTTCTTGTCTGTTGATAGGAGTCATCGATGTTGATCTATTGTAGATGTCCTCTAGCAACGAGTTCTTTTGAGCTGTTGGAAGCTTCTGAACACTTACTTTATCGCCTCAAGCGACTGCTGGAAGCTTCTTAAGACACTTTATCACGTCAATCAACTGTGCCACAAAGCATGAAAAATAATGAAATGCCAATGGAGGTGCTAGGTATATATGTGGAAAATATGGGATTCCAAGAATTTGCCACATCACCATTCACGAGAGGAATTATCTCAAGCAATTACAATGACTTTGTCTGGTTGCGACTGAACTCATACTAATGATTTGTCTGGTTGTGACTGAATTCATACTTACTCATCATCAGACAGACAGCACAAAAACAAACATTGCATAAACATCGGATTTGAGTAACACAGCAAGCATTACCTACGTTGATTGGGAAATTCACTGATGGGAATGACAGTTGACGCATCTTTGGCAACCATCAGCAAGACATGGAGTCAGATCTGTGGTCCTCATAGGCTAAGCGAGAACCTAGCAGTTTTCTATCTAAAAAACTACAAAATTTGACACATTTGCTTATCAGCTTGGATGATGCACTGCTAGTCGAACACCTTTATTTCGCAAAAGAAAGGGGTCGCCAGATGAAAACAACCATCCACATCGCTGCAACCGGACACTGCCATGCAAAATCATATAGCCCAGCTAGTAAGCACAATATGGCAAACTACACCAAACTGAGAATTATTAAGCATAATACATTAATACAGTAAACTGCGCCAAACAGAGAACGAAAACGAACAATGTCTAGCAACGACACAATTTTGATAGCAGGTGAGAGGATAAAGTGCTCAGGAACTTTATAGATCATAAGAAAAGTAGCAGATAAAGTTAAATCAAGAGTAAATGTCGCTTTGATTGACTCTGGAATTTTTAAATATATTAGGTTAACTGGACTAATTGATTGATGCTCTCGCTAATTTGTAATTGTTTGACAACCATGTTAACTGGGTCATTGAATCTATTTGAAGAGTTCCAACAGACCAAAGACTTCTCTCCGTATCCAAAAGTTCAATCAGTGTACTTAGTTAAAAAGGATAAGGTTCTTCTTTGACCGAAAACTGGCAGTAGAGAGTAATGTTCTACTAAATGAAGCTTAATAACATTCCCAATCCTAACTATCGATTCTATGTAAATGTAACAGCGCACAGGAAGTTAAAGGTTCTACTAGAATTGATTTCATAGTGCCACAAACAGAAGTATGAGGCATTTAATAAGACAAATTTACCTGCACTATGAATACCATTCCCTAGCATTCTGGAACATCCGTAAGCAAGGGCTGGGTCCACTCTTCTTTTTTTTGAACGTAATGGCTGCCTTTTTATTAAGAAGAAGATTAGAATTGACACAGTTTTAAGGAAAATCGGACCCGAAACCTACACTGGGAGCCCAAACAACACAAGCAGCGGCAACCCCACACACAAAGCACATCCAGAGTCATTGTTGCCGAGCTCAACGTAAGGTACAAGCAGCTCCGACTTCGCCAGACGGGCCGCACACGGCCAAAAGAACATGACGACGCCTACACCTTAAACCTAACACAAAAGGAGGACCGTGATGCGCCATCGTTGCCAGGCCTCAACACACCCACACTCTAGGCAGCTCCGATTCTTCACCAGCGATCATGATCCAACACTCACCTTCGGTTTTTACCTGACCTCCAAAACAATCTAGACCAGAGGAAGGGGGTTCGCCTAATGTCATCGTTGCCGAGCCACTTCCCCTAATATGGTAGCTTCGACTTCACGTTGCAAACCCTACCTCCACCCACAATCCAGACGTTGGGAAGCGAAAGCATCAACCGAAGGCAACACCGAGGCCGAGACGAGCGCAAACGTGGCGCCTTCAGGAAAGGAGTGATGTCCAGGAAGCCATCACATATCCAAGATGGACTGGGCTTTCACCCATGAAAGACATAGCAATGCGACGTCCCCAACAGGGGGAAGTGGTGCCCTCGGGCGTCACCGTCGCTGAGACTTTCGCCCAAGATGCCCTCCATCACTCGAAAGGCCAGGACCCCAGGTCAAAGCATGCAGCCACCGCCGTCGCCATCGCCCTGGCTTCCGCGTAAACCCCTCCAGAGGGCACCGACGTGCTGGCTACCACAGCAGCCACAGAGCTACGTCGACTGACATCCCCTCCGGCTAGGCACACGGAACCAGAAACACCTTGCCGTGTGATCACACGTGCTGCCACTGAAACCGCGTTGAGAGCATCACCTTCTCAACTGTCGCTCGCACGCAGCACGTCCCCAGCTCCAACCTCTGCAGGCCGCCACAGCACAGAACGGCCAGAGACAGTAGCGCCCAGCCACTGCCGCCATCGACGCAGCCTGTCTTCATCGTCACCACGCCAGCCACAGCCGTCGTCGTGCCGGTCGCGAAGGCCGTAGACCCCCGCCGTCCCTAGAAGGCCAAAAGGCACCGACGCACAGATCCGCTCGTGCCCCTCATCCCGACTGCCTACCAGCGTCATGAGAGGTGCACCACCGTGTCCTGCACGCCCGCCAAGGCCGGCCAACCTCTGCTCCCCCTAGTTGTAACCGTTGCCGCCATAAAGCTTGCCGCAGTTGCTCGCCGACGCAACCCTGCATATCCTTCCGAGGGAGTACCAGATCCGCCACAAGAGGTCGTGGATCCGACCGACGAAGTGTCGAAGGAGCCCCTGGGGCCGTCGGGGAAGAGCGTCGCCACCTCCCGCATGGCATGGCCACCTCCCAACCTAGATGCCCTACCGCCAGGGGCCGGCCCAGGTGTGGTTCAAGGGTATTCATTGAATACCCAAGTTTTTGGTTGTTTTTGGTGATCTATAGTAATTTGTCAATAATGTATTATAAAAAATAGTGTTAGAGCACTAATTTCTTTAATCTTTTGAATTTTTGAATACCCAATCTTAAATTTCTAGACCCGCTTCTGCCTACCGCCGCCTTCCTTGCTGTGCCGGGCTTCCGGCCCCCAGCTCGGGTGATGGCGAGGCAGATGGGGGAGGAGGGAGGACACCCGGCGGCGACGCGGCGAGGGCACCCCGAGCCACCTACGGGAGCGACGCGGGGGAGGAGGAGCCAGAGATAGCAGCTGCAATCACTCCGAAACGGGTCCACTCTTCTCAACATGCCATTCCTTGGGATACCATGGGTACTGCCACATCATGAAGCAACGCTCCGAATGTGGCATCATTGCAAGGTGCCTCCCATCAGGGGAGCAAAGGTGTCCAATGCCTAGTGGAGAACCATTAGGATTGAAGGGATAGGTCTCGGTTATGTTGTTAAAATCATCGCAATATCGGACAGGTGCCAGATTAGACTTCACAACAGTAGCTAGAACATTTTCGTCTGGGAAGAAAGCTCTTCCCTCACCATGAGCACTCCAAACACCCAAGGTAGTGTTGAATAATTAGACAAATTCTAGATTAAATTCCGAATATAAATCATGACCAAATCAGAAGAACTGAAGTAAAAAGTTAAATCAGATGATGCGTACTGATTAGACATACTGATAGATGGCGCGCGCCGGAATCAGCAGGGTCGACGATGTCGAAGTAGCGAAATCAGCAGGGTCGACGAGGTCAGAAGATCACGAGCAGTCGCGTGAAGACGTTTCCCAAAAACCTTATTCGCCCTCTCCCAGTGCAGGATCTAGAAGGCGAAGGGTTTCAGAGACCTGCTCTCCTGATCGCAGATACACGTCTGCGGTAGGGATGAAGAAAACTGGAAGGCGGCTCAGCTGTGAAGAGAAGCGAAAGCGAAACTGGGATGATTTGGATGCTGGCTGCCAGGCGCCTTTTATAGGGCCGAGTCCGCGACCAGATAGCTCTTTCGATCTTATCCGCCCGCGAAAATCTTGCATTCAGTTTAGATTTTATAGCGATCGGTTAGGATTCTAAACTTAACAGCCAAGCAACCAAAAAATTGAAACGGCAAAAGGAAGCTGTGCCCCCACAAGGCGAGGGGCCGGATTTCGGCGAACCATTCACGTGCATGTCGTGCGCCCGCGCCCTTCGCCCCGCCCCGCCCAGGCCAGGCGAGGCGAGCGAGCGCGCGTGTGGCTCTCCACACTCTCTCCTCTCATCCATGACTTGGTGAGTGAGTGTGGCTTCCATATTTAAGCTAGCTCTACTCCACTAGAACTAGCAATATGGTGCTATTGGTTCCACCTATTCCCTAGCCATACACTTATATGGGCTTTTGAGATTTTCCTGGGATTTATTTGAATTTCTCAATTGGGCCTAGCCCATAAATCCTAACAATCCCCCACCAGATCTCAAATGTCCATCTGCAGTTTTCGACACTGTTCACTACTGTTTAATATACTAGTTTTTTAGCAGAGACTGTTAAGTTGAACTTCTGCCTAGAACTCCAAGCTACACCAACCCACAACTTGGACAATGGACTATGCCTTGAATTGCAAGTTTTGTGTGAATGGGTTTCACTTGAAGTCATGACCAGTACTTGGCTACCAGTAGTCCCCTTCTCGGGTGGAGCATATACGTCGTACTCCATGGTCTCTTCATGAGTTTACTAGAGATCACTCAGATCTCATAGACTGCGACGTTAGAAAGTCTAACTCATATAGGTGTGTTCTTTCAAGAATGTTCTGCAGGACAACATCTTTGCTAATACAAGCCAACAGAACACATTAAGGCACAAAGCCAACCTGCCTTACAGCATTTGAGAGTATTGCATCTTTTCTTAAAGAGGGTCTGAAAGTCGCCTAGAGGGGGGGTGAATAGGGCGAAACTGAAATTTACAAAGTTAATCACAACTACAAGTCGGGTTAGCGTTAGAAATATAATCGAGTCCAAGAGAGAGGGTAAAAACAAATCGCAAGCAAATAAGGAATGAGACACAAGGATTTGTTTTACCGAGGTTCGGTTCTTGCAAACCTACTCCCCGTTGAGGTGGTCACAAAGACCGGGTCTCTTTCAACCCTTTCCCTCTCTCAAACGGTCACTTAGACCGAGTGAGCTTCTCTTCTCAATCACACGGGACACAAAGTCCCTGCAAGGACCACCACACAATTGGTATCTCTTGCCTTGGTTACAATTGAGTTTGATCACAAGAAGAATGAGAAAGAAAAGAAGCAATCCAAGCGCAAGAGCTCAAATGAACACAACAAATCACTCTCTCTAATCACTAAAGCTTTGTGTGGAGTTGGGAGAGGATTTGATCACTTTGGTGTGTCTTGTAATGAATGCTATAGCTCTTGTAAGGTGTAGAAGTGTAGAAACTTGGATGCAATTGAATGTGGGGTGGTCGGGGTATTTATAGCCCCAACCACCAAACTAGCCGTTTGATGGAGGCTGCTGTCGACGGGCGCACCGGACAGTCCGGTGCGCCACCGGACACTGTCCGGTGCGCCAGCCATGTCACCCGGCCGTTAGGGTTCGACCGTTGGAGCTCTGACTTGTGGGGCCTCTGGGTTGTCCGGTGGTGCACCGGACAGGTCCTGTAGACTGTTCGGTGCACCAACTGCGCGTGCTCTGACCTCTGCGCGCGCTGGCGCGCATTTAATGCGTTGCAGTCGACCGTTGCGCTTGAAATAGCCGTTGCTCCGCTGACACACCGGACAGTCCGGTGTGCCACCGGACACTATCCGGTGCCTCACTGGACGGTCCGGTGAATTATAGCGGAGCGCCCTCTGATTTTCCCGAAGGTGAGGAGTTCAGCGTCGAGTTCCCTGGTGCACTGGACACTGTCCGGTGGTGCACCGGACACTGTCCGGTGGCACACCGGACAGTCCGGTGCGCCAGACCAGGGTGCCTTTGGGATTTCTTTAGCTCTCTTTGTTTGAACCCTTTCTTGGTATTTTTATTGGTCTATTGTGAACCTTTGGCACCTGTAAAACTTATAGACTAGAGCAAACTAGTTAGTCCAATTATCTTTGTTGGGCAATTCAACCACCAAAATCTATTTAGGAAAAGGTGTAAGCCTATTTCCCTTTCAATCTCCCCCTTTTTGGTGATTGATGCCAACACAAACCAAAGCAAATATAGAAGTGCAGAATTGACCTAGTTTGCATAATGTAAGTGCAAAGGTTGCTTGGAATGAAACCAATAAATATTACTTACTAGATGCGCATGAATGTCTTTTCTTTTTATTAACATTTTGGACCACGCTTGCACCACATGTTTTGATTTTGCAAAAAGTTTTGGAAATTCTTTTCAAGGTTCTTTTGCAAATAGTCAAAGGTAAATGAATAAGATTTTGAGAAGCATTTTCAAGTTTTGAAATTTTCTCCCCCTGTTTCAAATGCTTTTCCTTTGACTAAACAAAACTCCCCCTTAATAAAATCCTCCTCTTAGTATTCAAGAGGGTTTTAGATATTAATTTTGAAGAGGGTGTACGAATTTGAAATTGTATCAAAATAAGATGCCAATTGAAAAATCTTCACCAATTAATAGACTCCATATCAAATAAATTTTTGAAATTGGTGGTGGTGCGGTCCTTTTGCTTTGGGCTGCCAATTGAAAAATCTTCACCAATTAATAGACTCCATATCAAATAAATTTTTGAAATTGGTAGTGATGCGGTCCTTTTGCTTTGGGCTAATACTCTCTCCCCCTTTGGCATGAATCGCCAAAAACGGATATTTGAGCGAAATATAAGCCCTTGTTAAACTACATTCTCCCCCTTTGGACAAAAATAAAGGAGTGAAGATTATACCAAAGTTGGAGAGGTGGAGCGACGGCGAAGGATGAAAGAGTCGATGAAGCGGAGTGGAAGCCTTGTCTTCGCCGAAGACTCCTTTTCCCTTTCAATCTATGACTTATAATGAAATGGACTTGAAAGAACACATTAGTCATAGCACATGAAAGAGATGATCAAAGGTATAATAATGAGCTATGTGTGTAAAACATCAATAAAAATTTCTAGAATCAAGAATATTTAGCTCATGCCTAAGTTTGGTAAAAGTTTGTTCATCCAATGGTTTGTTAAAGATATCGGCTAATTGTTCTTTGGTGCTAACATATGCAATCTCGATATCCCCCTTTTGTTGGTGATCCCTTAGAAAATGATACCGAATGGCTATGTGTTTAGTGCGGCTATGCTCAACGGGATTATCCGCCATGCGGATTGCACTCTCATTATCACATAGAAGAGGAACTTTGGTTAATTTATAACCATAGTCCCTAATAGCTTGCCTCATCCAAAGCAATTGTGCGCAACAATGACCTACGGTAATATACTCGGCTTCG
Organism: Zea luxurians; assembly: GCA_029449295.1. NCBI lineage: Eukaryota > Viridiplantae > Streptophyta > Magnoliopsida > Poales > Poaceae > Zea > Zea luxurians. The sequence goes on from JAOPSE010000010.1 coordinate 130,573,097, forward strand.
ACGGTTGAAAGAGCCACAGAATTTTGCTTCTTTAAAGCCCAAGACACCAAGGATCTTCCCAAGAACTGGCAAGTCCCTGATGTGCTCTTTCTATTAATTTTGCACCCTACCCAATCGGCATCGGAATAACCAATTAAATCAAATGTAGATCCCCTGGGGTACCAAAGGACAAACTTAGGAGTATAAACTAAATATCTCAAGATTCGTTTTACGGCCCTAAGGTGAGCTTCCTTAGGATCGGCTTGGAATCTTGCACACATGCATATGGAAAGCATAATATCCGGTCGTGAAGCACATAAATAGAGTAAGGAACCTATCATCGACCGGTATACCTTTTGATCTACGGATTTACCTCCCGTGTCGAGGTCGAGATGCCCATTTGTTCCCATGGGTGTCTTGATGGGCTTGGCGTCCTTCATCCCAAACTTGTTTAGAATGTCTTGAATGTACTTTGTTTAGCTAATGAAGGTGCCCTCTTGGAGTTGCTTCACTTGAAATCCTAAGAAGTACTTCAACTCCCCCATCATTGACATCTCGAATTTCTGTGTCATGATCCTACTAAATTCCTCACATGTAGATTCGTTAGTAGACCCAAATATAATATCATCAACATAAATTTGGCATACGAACAAATTATTTGCAAGAGTTTTAGTAAATAAAGTAGGATCGGCCTTTCCGACTTTGAATCCATTAGCAATAAGGAAATCTCTTAGGCATTCATACCATGCTCTTGGGGCTTGCTTGAGCCCATAAAGCGCCTTAGAGAGCCTATAGACATGGTTAGGATACTCACTATCTTCAAAGCCGGGAGGTTGCTCAATATAGACCTCTTCCTTGATTGGTTCGTTGAGGAAGGCACTTTTCACGTCCATTTGATAAAGCTTGAAGCCATGGTAAGTAGCATATGCTAATAATATATGAATGGACTCAAGCCTAGCTACGTGTGCATAGGTTTCACCGAAATCCAAACCTTCGACTTGTGAGTATCCCTTGGCCACAAGTCGGGCTTTGTTCCTAGTCACCACACCATGCTCGTCTTGTTTGTTGCGGAAGACCCACTTGGTTCCTACAACATTTTGGTTAGGACGTGGAACTAAATGCCATACCTCATTCCTCGTGAAGTTGTTGAGCTCCTCTTGCATCGCCATCACCCAATCCGAATCTTGAAGTGCTTCCTCTACCCTGTGTGGCTCAATAGAGGAAACAAAAGAGTAATGCTCACAAAAATGTGCAACACGAGATCTAGTGGTTACCCCCTTATGAATGTCGCCGAGAATGGTGTTCATGGGGTGATCTCGTTGGATTGCTTGGTGGACTCTTAGGTGTGGCGCCCTTGCAACTTGCTCATCCTCCTTGTCTTGATCATTTGCATCTCCCCCTTGATCATTGTCGTCTTCTTGAGGTGGCTCATCTTCTTGATCTTCCTCTTCATCATCTTGAGCCTCATCCTCATCTTGGGTTGGTGGAGATGCTTGCACGGAGGAGGATGGTTGATCTTGTGCTTGAATGGGCTCTTCGGATTCCTTAGGACACACATCCCTAATGGACATGTTCCTTAGTGCGACGCATGGAGCCTCTTCATCGTCTAATTCATCAAGATCAACTTGCTCTACTTGAGAGCTGTTAGTCTCATCAAACACAATGTCACAAGAAACTTCAACTAGTCTAGTGGACTTGTTAAAGACTCTATATGCCCTTGTGTTTGAATCATATCCTAGTAAAAAGCCTTCTACAGCCTTAGGAGCAAATTTTGATTTTCTACCTCTTTTAACAAGTATAAAACATTTGCTACCAAAGACTCTAAAATATGAAACATTGGGCTTTTTACCGGTTAGGAGTTCATAAGATGTCTTCTTGAGGATTCGGTGTAGATACAACCGGTTGATGGCGTAGCAAGCGGTGTTGACCGCCTCGGCCCAAAACCGATCCGAAGTCTTGTATTCATCAAGCATGGTCCTTGCCATGTCCAATAGAGTTCTATTCTTCCTCTCCACTACACCATTTTGTTGTGGCGTGTAGGGAGAAGAGAACTCATGCTTGATGCCCTCCTCCTCAAGGAAGCCTTCAATTTAAGAATTCTTGAACTCCGTCCCATTATCGCTTCTAATTTTCTTGATCCTTAAGCCGAACTCATTTTGAGCCCATCTCAAGAATCCCTTTAAGGTCTCTTGGGTTTGAGATTTTTCCTGCAAAAAGAACACCCAAGTGAAGCGAGAATAGTCATCCACAATAACAAGACAATACTTACTCCTGCCGATGCTTATGTAAGCGATCGGGCCGAATAGGTCCATGTGGAGGAGCTCAAGTGGCCTGTCAGTCGTCAAGATGTTCTTGTGTGGATGATGAACACCAACTTGCTTTCCGGCTTGGCATGCGCTACAAATCCTGTCTTTCTCAAAATGAACATTGGTTAGTCCTAAAATGTGTTCTCCCTTTAGAAGCTTGTGAAGATTCTTCATCCCAACATGTGCTAGTCGGCGATGCCAGAGCCAGCCCATGTTAGTCTTAGCAATTAAGCAAGTGTCGAGTTCAGCTCTATTGAAATCAACTAAGTATAGCTGACCCTCTAACACTCCCTTAAATGCTACTTAATCATCACTTCTTCTAAAGATAGTGACACCTACATCAGTAAATAGACAGTTGTATCCCATTTTGCATAATTGAGATACGGAAAGCAAATTGTAATCTAATGAATCAACAAGAAAAACATTGTAAATGGAATGGTCAGGAGATATAGCTATTTTACCCAAACCTTTGACCAAACCTTGGTTTCCATCCCCGAATGTGATAGCTCGTTGGGGATCTTGGTTTTTCTCATACGAGGAGAACATTTTTCTTCTCCCCTGTCATGTGGTTTGTGCACCCGCTATTGATGATCCAACTTGAGCCCCCGGATGCATAAACCTACAAAACAAGTTTAGTTCTTGATTTTAGGTACCGAAACAGTTTTGGGTCCTTTAACATTAGAGACAAGAACTTTGGGTACCCAAACACAAGTTTTTGCTCCCTTGTGTTTGCCCCCTGCATACTTGGCAACTACTTCGCCAGATTTGTTAGTCAAAACATAAGATGCATCAAAAGTTTTAAATGAAACATTGTGATCATTTGATGCAGTAGGAGCTTTCCTCTTAGGCAATTTAGCACGAGTTGATTGCCTAGAGCTAGATGTCTCACCCTTATACATAAAAGCGTGATTAGGGCCAAAGTGAGACTTCCTAGAGTGAATTCTCCTAATTTTGTGCTTGGGATAACCGGCAGGGTACAAAATGTAACCCTCGTTATCCTGAGGCATGGGAGCCTTGCCCTTAACAAAGTTAGACAATTTCTTAGGAGGGGCACTAAGTTTGACATTGTCTCCCTTTTGGAAGCCAATGCCATCCTTGATGCCAGGGCGTCTCCCATAATAAAGCATACTGCGAGCAAATTTAAATTTTTCATTTTCAAGTTCATGCTCGGCAATTTTAGCATCTAATTTTGCTATATGATCATTTTGTTGTTTAATTAAGACCATATGATCATGAATAGCATCAATATCAACATCTCTACATCTAGTGCAAACAGAGACATGCTCAACGGTAGATGTAGAGGGAATGTAAAATATCATTTTCACTTCTAAGATCGGAAATGGAAGTATTGTAAACATCTAATTCTTTAGCCTTAGTGATTAATTTTTCATTTTCACATATAAGGCTACCAAGAGAGGCATTTAATTTCTCAATCTTAGCAATAGAAATATCATGATCATTTCTAAGATTGGCATATGAATCATCACAAACATTTGAATCAACCTTAGCAACTAATTTAGCATTTTCATTTCTAAGGTTGGCAATAACATCATGGCAAGTGCTTAGCTCACTAGATAATTTTTCATTTTTTCCCTTTCTAGAGCATAAGCATTCTTAACCTTAACATGTTTCTTATTTTCCTTAATTAGGAAGTCCTCTTGGCTATCCAAGAGTTCATCCTTATCATGAATGGCGCTAATCAATTCATTTAATTTTTCTTTTTGTTCCATGTTAATGTTGGCAAAAAGAGTAAGCAAATTATCCTCCTCATTACTAGAATTATCTTCATCACTAGAGGATGCATATTTAGTTGAGGATTTAGATTTAACCTTCTTTCTTTTGCCGTCTTTTGCCATGAGGCACTTGTGGCCGACGTTGGGGAAGAGAAGTCCCTTGTTGACGGCGATGTTGGCGGCGTCCTCGTCGGAGGAGGAGTCGGTGGAGCTCTCGTCGGAGTCCCACTCGCGGCAAACATGGGCATCGCCGCCCTTCTTCTTGTGATATCTCTTCTTCTCCTTTCTTCTCCCCTTCTTGTCGTCGCCCCTGTCACTGTCACTAGAAATAGGACATTTGGCAATAAAGTGACCGGGCTTACCACACTTGTAGCAAACCTTCTTGGAGCGGGGTTTGTAATCCTTCCCCCTCCTTTGATTGAGGGTTTGGTGGAAACTCTTGATGATGAGCGCCATTTCCTCATTGTCGAGCTTGGAGGCGTCAATGGGTTGTCTACTTGATGTAGACTCCTCCTTTTTCTCCTCCGTTGCCTTGAATGCGACCGGTTGTGCTTCGGACGTGGAGGGGCCATCTAGCTCGATAATTTTCTTTGAGCCTTTGATCATCAACTCAAAGCTCACAAAATTACCTATTACTTCCTCGAGAGACATTTGAGTATATCTAGGATTCCCTCGAATTAATTGAACTTGTGTAGGGTTAAGAAAAACGAGGGATCTTAGAATAACCTTGACCATCTCATGGTCATCCCATTTGGTGCTCCCGAGGTTTCGCACTTGGTTCACCAAGGTCTTCAAGCGTTTGTACATGGCTTGAGGGTCCTGGCCTTGGTTGAGTCGGAACCGACCGAGCTCCCCCTCGATCGTCTCCCGCTTGGTGATTTTGGTCACCTCGTCTCCTTCGTGCGCGGTCTTGAGTACGTCCCAAATTTCCTTCACACTCTTTAACCCTTGCACCTTATTATACTCCTCTCGACTTAGAGAGGCGAGGAGTATAGTGGTGGCTTGGGAGTTAAAGTGATGGATTTGGGCCACTTTGTCGGAGTCATAGTCTTCATCCCCTACGGATGGTACCTGTACACCAAACTCAACAACATTCCAAATGCTTGTGTGGAGTGAGGTTAGATGATGACTCATTTTGTCACTCCACATATTATAATCTTCACCGTCAAAAACCGGTGGTTTGCCTAATGGAACAGAGAGAAAAGGAGTATGCTTTGAAATACGGGGGTAGCGTAGGGGAATCTTACTATACTTCTTGCGCTCATGGCGTTTAGAAGTAATGGACGGCGCGTCGGAGCCGGTGAAAGGGAAATGTGCCCTTGGGCCATTTCTAAGTATTTTGGTGATTTAGTGTCCAACACAAGTGCTTAAGTATTTATCTATGCCAAGTGATGGACTAAGTGCAAATCAAGATTAAAGGTATGTTTCTAAACTTAGTACATTGTTTTGGAGACTAATGTTGTGTGTCTAAGTGCTGGAAACAAGAAAAATCTCTTTTGAAAGGAGATAGCTTCTTTCAGCTAAAGTCAGCTCAGTCTGGGTGCACCGGACTATCCGGTGGTGCACCGGACAGTGTCCGGTGCGCCAGGCTGGCTCGGGCGGACTGGCTGTTCTCGGGACTTCGACGACGGTGTACGGCTATAAATCACCGGACTGTCCGGTGGTGCACCGGATTGTCCGGTGAGCCATTCACAGGCGAAGTCGTCGCTCTCGGGAAGTGATTAACGGCGTACGACTATAATTCACCAGACTGTCCGGTGAGGCACCGGACTGTCCGGTGAACCAAACGTCAGCCGGGCCAACGGTCGGCCGAGGATTCCGCGCGTGACGTGTGGCCGAGCCAACGATCACAAGGGGGCACCGGACTGTCCGGCGTGCACCGGACAGTGTCCGGTGCGCCAACGGCTCTGAATCTGCAACGGTCGGCTTCACCAAATAAGGAAAGAAATCCGCACCGGACAGTGTCCGGTGGTGCACCGGACTGTCCGGTGCGCCAGGCGACTGAAGGCAAGAATTGCCTTCCTGGAATGCTCTCAACGACTCCTAGCTGCCTTGGGGCTATAAAAGGGACCCCTAGGCGCATGGAGGAGAAAACCAAGCATCCTTTGAGCATTGTTGATCACTCACACTTCATTCTTGCGCACTTGTTCGACATTCTTAGTGATTTGAGCTCCGTTCTAGTGAGAACCTTGTGATATTCTTTTGAGCTCAAGTCTGGGTCTTGTGTGTGCGTATTTGCTGTGATTTTTGTGTCTTGTGTGCGTTGCTCATCCCTCCCTTACTCCGTGCTTCTTTGTGAACATCAAAGTGTAAGGGCGAGAGACTCCAAGTTGTGGAGATTCCTCGCGAGCGGGATATAGTGAACAAAGCAAAACACCGTGGTATTCAAGTGGGTCTTTGGACCGCTTGAGAGGGGTTGATTGCAACCCTCGTCCGTTGGGACGCCACAACGTGGAGTAGGCAAGCGTTGGACTTGGCCGAACCACGGGATAAACCACTGTGCCATCTCTGTGTTGATCTCTTTGTGGTTATTGTGTTTTGCTAAGACTCCTCTCTAGCCACTTAGCATTATTGGTGCTAACTCCTAATCAAGTTTTTGTGGCATTAAGTTTTCAAGTTTCACAGGATCACCAATTCACCCCCCCTCTAGGTGCTCTCAATTGGTATTGGAGTCGTTCTCTTCAAGAAAGGGACTAATCGCCCGAAGAGATGGATCCTAAGGGCAAGGGGATTGTGATCAATGATAAGGAGAAGGAGTCCTTCGTCAACGAGCCGAAAGATGACAAGCCTACTGACTCGGGCTCGGGCCACAAACGAAAAGATGGGAAGAAGAAGAAGACGAGACGCATCAAGGAGATCGTCTACTACGACGACAACGACAAGTCCTCTTCTTCCCAAAAGGACGACGATAACGACTACGAGAAAAGGAAGACGGTTAATTCAAACTTCTCTTTCGATTATTCTCGTATTCCGTATAGTTCAAATGCACATTTGCTTTCCATTCCTCTTGGCAAGCCTCCACACTTTGATGGGGAGGACTACGGATTTTGGAGTCACAAAATGTGTAGTCACTTGTTCTCTCTCCATCCAAGCATATAGGAGATAGTAGAGAGTGGAATGAAATTTGATAGTACTGATAGTCCCATGTTCATAAATGAGCAAATTCACAAAAATGCACAAGCTACTACTGTTCTTCTAGCTTCTTTGTGCAGGGACGAATACCATAAGATGAGCGGCTTGGATAACGCCAAGCAGATCTGGGACACCCTCAAGATCTCACATGAGGGGAACGACGTCACCATGCTCACCAAGATGGAATTGGTGGAAGGCGAACTTGGGAGATTCGCAATGATCAAGGGCGAGGAGCCAACCCAAACGTACAACCGGCTCAAGACCCTCGTCAACAAAATAAGGAGCTATGGAAGCACGTGATGGACGGACCATGACGTCGTCCGCCTAATGCTAAGGTCCTTTACCGTCCTTGATCCACATCTTGTGAACAATATTCGTGAGAATCCTAGGTACACCAAGATGACGCCCGAGGAGATACTTGGAAAGTTTGTAAGCGGGCAGATGATGATCAAGGAGGCAAGATACGTCGACGATGCATTGAATGGCCCAATCCAAGAGCCTCAAACTATCGCTCTCAAGGCAGCGAGGAGCAAGGAGGCGCTACCTAGCAAGGTGGCGCAAGTTGAGGCGGCCGGGCTCAATGATGAAGAGATGGCCCTCATCATCAAGCGCTTCAAGACGGCGCTAAAGGGTCGCAAGGGGCCTCCCAACAAGAACAAGACGAAGGGGAAGCGCTCATGCTTCAAATGTGGTAAGATTGGTCATTTTATCGCTAATTGTCCCGATAATGATAGTGACCAGGAACAAGGGAACAAGAGGGAGAAGAAAAAGGCATACAAGAAGGCTAAGGGCGAGGCACACCTTGGCAAGGAGTGGGACTCGAATTGTTCGTCATCCGACTCCGACAACGAAGGACTCGCCGCCACCGCCTTCAACAAGTCATCCCTCTTCCCCAACGAGCATCACACTTGCCTCATGGCAAGGGAAAAGAAGGTAAGCACTCGTAATACTAGTACTTATGCTTCCTCAAGTGATGAAGAATCTAGCGATGATGAAATAGACTATTCATGTTTATTCAAGGGCCTAGATAGAACTAAGGTTGATAAGATTAATGAATTAATTGATGCCTTGAATGATAAGAATAGGTTATTAGAAAAGCAAGAGGATCTTTTGTATGAAGAACATGATAAGTTTGTAGAGGCACAAAAATCCCTTGCTTTAGAAATTAAAAGGAATGAAATGCTCTCTTGTGAATTGTCTACATGCCATGACTCTATTTCTAGCTTAAAGAGCATAAATGATGATTTGAATGCTAAGTTAGAAATAGCTAATAAATCAACATCTTGTGTAGAACATGTTACAATTTGCAATAGGTGTAAAGACTTTGATGTTAATGCTTGTAGTGAACACCTAGTTTCAATTTCCAAATTGAATGATGAGGTGGCTAGTCTTAATGTCCAACTTAAGACTAGCAAGAGTGAATTTGATAAGCTAAAATTTGCAAGGGATGCCTACACGATTGGTAGACACCCCTCAATTAAGGATGGTCTTGGCTTCAAGAGGGAGGTCAAGAACTTAACAAGCCATAAGGTTTCCATCTCCGCCAAGGAGAAAGGGAAGGCCCCTATGGCTAGTAGTGCTCATAAGAACCATGCTTTCATGTATCATGATAGGAGACATTCTAGGAATGCTTTTAGAAGTTATGATGCTTTTGATTCTCATGCCATGTTTGCTTCTAGTTCTTCTATTATGCATGATAGAAATGTTGCTAGGAAAAATCATATGCCTAGGAGAAATGTTGCTAGTATTCCTAGGAAGATTAATGAACCTTCTACAATTTATCATGCTTGCAATGCTTCCTTTGCAATTTGTAGAAAGGATAGAAAGGTGATTGCTAGGAAATTAGGGGCAACATGCAAGGGAGATAAGACTTGCATTTGGGTCCCTAAGGATATTGTCACTAACCTTGTAGGACCCAACAAGAGTTGGGTACCTAAGACCCAAGCCTAAATTTGCCTTGCAGGTTTATGCATCCGGGGGTACAAGCTAGATTATCGACAGCGAATGCACAAACCACATGACGGGGGAGAAGAAGATGTTCACCTCCTACGTCAAGAACAAGGATTCCCAAGATTCAATCATATTCGGTGATGGGAACCAAGGCAAGGTGAAAGGGTTAGGAAAGATTGCTATTTCATCCGAGCACTCCATTTCTAATGTATTCTTAGTTGAGTCGCTTGGATATAATTTGTTATCCGTTAGTCAATTATGCAATATGGGATATAATTGTTTATTCACAAATGTAGATGTGTCTGTCTTTAGAAGAAGTGATGGTTCATTAGCTTTTAAGGGTGTATTAGACGGCAAACTCTATTTAGTTGATTTTGCAAAAGAGGAGGCTGGTCTAGATGCATTCTTAATTGCTAAGACTAGCATGGGCTGGCTGTGGCATCGCCGTTTAGCTCATGTGGGGATGAAGAACCTTCACAAGCTTCTAAAGGGAGAACACGTGATAGGTCTAACTAATGTAACTTTCGAAAAAGATAGACCTTGTGCAGCTTGTCAAGCAGGTAAACAGGTGGGAAGCTCTCATCATACCAAAAATGTGATGACCACATCAAGACCTTTGGAGATGCTTCATATGGACCTCTTCGGACCCGTCGCCTATCTAAGCATAGGAGGAAGTAAGTATGGTCTTGTTATAGTCGATGATTTTTTCCGCTTCACTTGGGTATTCTTTTTGCAGAATAAATCTGAAACCCAAGGGACCCTCAAGCGCTTCCTAAGGAGAGCTCAAAATGAGTTTGAGCTCAAAGTGAAGAAGATAAGGAGCGACAACGGGTCCGAGTTCAAGAATCTTCAAGTGGAGGAGTACCTTGAGGAGGAAGGGATCAAGCACGAGTTCTCCGCTCCCTACACACCACAGCAAAATGGTGTGGTAGAGAGGAAGAATAGGACGCTCATAGACATGGCGAGGACGATGCTTGGAGAGTTCAAGACCCCCAAGCGGTTTTGGTCGGAAGCCATGAACACGGCTTGCCACGCCATCAACCGGGTCTACCTTCACCGCCTCCTCAAGAAGACTTCGTATGAGCTTCTAACCGGTAACAAACCCAATGTTTCGTATTTCCGAGTTTTTGGGAGTAAATGCTACATTCTAGTGAAGAAGGGTAGGAATTCAAAATTTGCTCCCAAAGCTGTAGAAGGGTTTTTGTTAGGTTATGACTCAAATACAAAGGCGTATAGAGTCTTCAACAAATCATCGGGTTTGGTTGAAGTCTCTAGCAACGTTGTATTTGATGAGACTAATGGCTCTCCAAGAGAGCAAGTTGTTGATCTTGATGATGTAGATGAAGGAGACGTTCCGACGGCCGCAATACGCACCATGGCGATTGGCGATGTGCGACCACAGGAACTCGAGGAGCAAGATCAACCTTCTTCCTCAACAATGGTGCATCCCCCAACTCAAGACGATGAACAGGTTCATCAAGAAGAGGCGTGTGATCAAGGGGGAGCACAAGATGATCATGTAATGGAGGAAGAAGCACAACCGGCACCTCCAACCCAAGTTCGAGCAACGATTCAAAGGAATCATCCCGTCGACCAAATTTTGGGTGACATTAGCAAGGGAGTAACTACTCGTTCTAGATTAGGTAATTTTTGTGAGCATTACTCCTTTGTCTCTTCTATTGAGCCTTTCAGGGTAGAAGAGGCCTTGCTAGATCCGGACTGGGTGTTGACAATGCAGGAAGAGCTCAACAACTTCAAGCGTAATGAAGTTTGGACACTTGTGCCGTGTCCCAAGCAAAACGTTGTTGGAACCATGTGGGTGTTCCGCAACAAACAGGACGAGCACGGGGTGGTGACGAGGAACAAGGTTTGACTTATGGCAAAAGGTTATGCCCAAGTCGCAGGTTTGGACTTTGAGGAGACTTTCGCTCCTGTGGCTAGGCTAGAGTCCATTCATATTTTGCTAGCATATGCCGCTCACCATTCTTTCAGGTTGTTCTAAATGGATGTAAAGAGCGCTTTCCTCAATGGGCCAATCAAGGAGGAGGTGTACGTGGAGCAACTCCCTGGCTTCGAGGATGAACGGTACCCCGACCACGTATGTAAGCTCTCTAAGGCGCTCTATGGACTTAAGCAAGCCCCAAGAGCATGGTATGAATGCCTTAGAGACTTTTTAATTGCTAATGCTTTCAAGGTTGGGAAAGCCAATCCAACTTTATTCACTAATACTTGTGATGGTGACTTATTTGTGTGCCAAATTTATGCCGATGACATAATATTTGGTTCTACTAACCAAAAGTCTTGTGAAGAGTTTAGCAGGGTGATGACTCAAAAGTTTGAGATGTCGATGATGGGCGAGTTGAACTACTTCCTTGGGTTCCAAGTGAAGCAACTCAAGGATGGCACTTTCATCTCCCAAACGAAGTACATGCTCGCAAAGACTCCGATGGGAACTAACGGACACGTCGACCTCAACAAAGGAGGTAAGCCCGTTGATCAAAAAGCATACCGGTCCATGATAGGTTCCTTGCTTTATTTATGTGCTAGTAGACCGGATATTATGCTTAGCGTATGCATGTGTGCTAGATTTCAATCCGATCCAAGGGAGTGTCACTTAGTGGCTGTGAAGCGAATTCTTAGATATTTAGTCGCTATGCCCTGCTTCGGGATCTAGTATCCAAAGGGGTCTACCTTTGACTTGATTGGATATTCAGACTCCGACTATGCTGGATGTAAGGTCGATAGGAAGAGTACATCAGGGACGTGCCAATTCTTAGGAAGGTCCCTGGTGTCATGGAGCTCTAAGAAACAAACCTCCGTTGCCCTATCCACCGCTGAGGCCGAGTATGTTGCCGCAGGACAGTGTTGCGCGCAACTACTTTGGATGAGGCAAACCCTCCGGGACTTTGGCTACAATCTGAGCAAAGTCCCACTCCTATGTGACAATGAGAGTGCTATCCGCATAGCGGATAATCCTGTTGAGCATAGCCGCACAAAGCACATTGATATTCGGCATCACTTTTTGAGAGACCACCAGCAAAAGGGAGATATCGAAGTGTTCTATATTAGCACCGAGAACCAGCTAGCCGATATCTTTACCAAGCCTTTAGATGAGAAGACCTTTTGCTGGCTGCGTAGTGAGCTAAATGTCTTAGATTCGTGGAACTTGGATTGATTTGTAGCATACATGTGTTTATGCCTTTGATCATGTTCCTTATGCATTTTGTTGTTTATTTATGGTGCTCAAGTTGTACAAACACTTCCCAGACCTCAAAAGTCCATGTGTGAGTGATGCACATATTTAGGGGGAGATGTGCTACAACTTGACCCTTTGAGACTAACCGTGTGCTTGAGTTTGCTTGATTTAGTCTCAAAGGTGGATTGAAAGGGAAAGGTGGACTTGGACCATGAAAGACTTCCACTGCACTCCGATGAGAGGGTAACTTACTCCAAGTTCATCTCTATCTTCTTATTGCCTTTGTACTCTTATGTGAAGATTTTGGTGAGGCAATGAGGTTTAAGGGCCAAGATTGATCTCGTTTTGGTGCTTGATGCCAAAGGGGGAGAAAATAAGGCCAAAGCAAGAAATGGATCAGCTACCACTTGAGAATTTTGAAAACAGTAGAATAGAGCTTTTGTTTTGTCAAAATCCTCTTATTGTCTCTCTTTGTCAAAAGTTGGTCTCTTGTAGGGAGAATGTTTGATTATGGGAAAAAGGGGGAGTTTTTGAATCTTTGATCAATTTCTCTTGGAATACCTTTCTTTATGTCTCTACAAGTGAATTTGACTTAGAGATAGGAAATTGAGTTTGATTTGCAAAAACAAACCAAGTGGTGGCAAAGTATGATCCAAATATGCCAAAGTTGAATCAAAACAATTTGTGTTCTTATTTGCATTGATATTGCACTTGTTCTAGTTGCTTTGTGTTGTGTTGGCATAAATCACCAAAAAGGGGGAGATTGAAAGGGAAATGTGCCCTTGGGCCATTTCTAAGTATTTTGGTGATTTAGTGTCCAACACAAGTGCTTAAGTGTTTATCTATGCCAAGTGATGGACTAAGTGCAAATCAAGATTAAAGGTATGTTTCTAAACTTAGTACATTGTTTTGGAGACTAATGTTGTGTGTCTAAGTGCTGGAAACAGGAAAAATCTCTTTTGAAAGGAGATAGCTTCTTTCAGCCAAAGTTAGCTCAGTTTGGGTGCACCGGACTGTCCGGTGGTGCACCGGACAGTGTCCGGTGCGCCAGGCTGGCTCGGGCGGACTGGCTGTTCTCGGGACTTCGACGGCGGTGTACGGCTATAAATCACCGGGTCCGGTGGTGCATCGGACTGTCCGGTGAGCCATTCACAGGCGAAGTCGTCGCTCTCGGGAAGTGATTAACGGCGTACGGCTATAATTCACCGGACTGTCCGGTGAACCAAACGTCAGCCGGGCCAACGGTCGATCGAGGATTCCGCGCGTGACGCATGGCCGAGCCAACGGTCACAAGGGGGCACCGGACTGTCCGCACCGGACAGTATCTGCAACGGTCGGCTTCGCCAAATAAGGAAAGAAATCCGCACCGGACAGTGTCCGGTGGTGCACCGGACTGTCCGGTGCGCCAGGCGACTGAAGGCAAGAATTGCCTTCCTGGAATGCTCTCAACGGCTCCTAGCTGCCTTGTGGCTATAAAAGGGACCCCTAGGCGCATGGAGGAGAAAACCAAGCATCCTTTGAGCATTGTTGATCACTCACACTTCATTCTTGCGCACTTGTTCGACATTCTTACTGATTTGAGCTCCGTTCTAGTGAGAACCTCGTGATATTCTTTTGAGCTCAAGTCTGGGTCTTGTGTGTGCGTATTTGTTGTGATTTTTGTGTCTTGTGTGTGTTGCTCATCCCTCCCTTACTCCATGCTTCTTTGTGAACATCAAAGTGTAAGGGCGAGAGACTCCAAGTTGTGGAGATTCCTCGCGAGCGGGATATAGTGAACAAAGCAAAACACCGTGGTATTCAAGTGGGTCTTTGGACCGCTTGAGAGGGGTTGATTGCAACCCTCGTTCGTTGGGACGCCACAACGTGGAGTAGGCAAGCGTTGGACTTGGCCGAACCACGGGATAAACCACTGTGCCATCTCTGTGTTGATCTCTTTGTGGCTATTGTGTTTTGCTAAGACTCCTCTTTAGCCACTTAGCATTATTGGTGCTAACTCCTAATCAAGTTTTTGTGGCATTAAGTTTTCAAGTTTCACAGGATCACCTATTCACCCCCCCCCCTCTAGGTGCTCTCAGCCGGAGTTGGAAGGTGATGAAGAATCGGTCTCGTAGTAGACCACCTTCCTTATCTTCTTTTTCTTGTCACCACTCCGATGCGACTTGTGGGAAGAGGATTTCTTCTCCTTCCCCTTTCCCTTGTTGCGGGACTCTTCCGATGAAGTCTTCCCATGGCTTGTAGTGGGCTTGTCGCCGGTCTCCATCTCCTTCCTGGCGTGATCTCCCGACATCACTTCGAGCGGTTAGGCTCTAATGAAGCACCGGGCTCTGATACCAATTGAAAGTCGCCTAGAGGGGGGGTGAATAGGGCGAAACTGAAATTTACAAAGTTAATCACAACTACAAGCCGGGTTAGCGTTAGAAATATAATCGAGTCCAAGAGAGAGGGTAAAAAACAAATCGCAAGCCAATAAGGAATGAGACACAAGGATTTGTTTTACTGAGGTTCGGTTCTTGCAAACCTACTCCCCGTTGAGGTGGTCACAAAGACCGGGTCTCTTTCAACCCTTTCCCTCTCTCAAACGGTCACTTAGACCGAGTGAGCTTCTCTTCTCAATCACACGGGACACAAAGTCCCTGCAAGGACCACCACACAATTGGTGTCTCTTGCCTTGGTTACAATTGAGTTTGATCACAAGAAGAATGAGAAAGAAAAGAAGCAATCCAAGCGCAAGAGCTCAAATGAACACAACAAATCACTCTCTCTAATCACTAAAGCTTTGTGTGGAGTTGGGAGAGGATTTGATCTCTTTGGTGTGTCTTGTAATGAATGCTATAGCTCTTGTAAGGTGTAGAAGTGTAGAAACTTGGATGCAATTGAATGTGGGGTGGTTGGGGTATTTATAGCCCCAACCACCAAACTAGCCGTTTGGTGGAGGCTGCTGTCGACGGGCGCACCGGACAGTCCGGTGCGCCACCGGACACTGTCCGGTGCGCCAGCCACGTCACCCGGCCGTTAGGGTTCGACCGTTGGAGCTCTGACTTGTGGGGCCTCTAGGCTGTCCGGTGGTGCACCGGACAAGTCCTGTAGACTGTCTGGTGCGCCAACTACGCGTGCTCTGACCTCTACGCGCGCTGGCACGCATTTAATGCGTTGCAGTCGACCGTTGCGCTTGAAATAGCCGTTGCTCCGCTGACACACCGGACAGTCCGGTGTGCCACCGGACACTGTCCAGTGCTTCACCGGACGGTCCGATGAATTATAGCGGAGCGCCCTCTGATTTTCCCGAAGGTGAGGAGTTCAGCGTCGAGTTCCCTAGTGCACTGGACACTGTCCGGTGCGCCAGAACAGGGTGCCTTTGGGATTTCTTTAGCTCTCTTTGTTTGAACCCTTTCTTGGTATTTTTATTGGTCTATTGTGAACCTTTGGCACCTGTAAAACTTATAGACTAGAGCAAACTAGTTAGTCCAATTATCTGTGTTGGGCAATTCAACCACCAAAATCTATTTAGGAAAAGGTGTAAGCCTATTTTCTTTCAGGGTCAAAAGTTACTCTCCTCAGTTCACCAATGGCTTGTTCTTCCCAAGACCTAATTCACGGGATCTCCGATCACATAGACTGGGTTTCCACCATGGCAACTTTATTCGGGTCTCATACCCATCTCTCTCGATGCGATTTCTATCACATTACGTGGTAGTCCCTTGGTAAAAGGATCTGCCAGATTTTTATCTGTTAAATATAAGTCACAGTTATAACTCCGGAGTTTCTCAACTTTCTGACAGACTTCAATCGTCTTTTGACATGTCTTGATGACTTTCCATTATCCTTAGAACTCGTCACTTTAGCAATCATTGTCTGATTGTCACAGTTCATAAGGATAGCTGGTATTGGTTTCTCAACCATCGGCAAGTCCATCAAGAGTTCACGCAACCATTCTGCCTCAACGGTTGCTGTGTCAAGTGCAGCTAGCTCGGCTTCCATGGTTGACCTCGTCAAAATGGTCTGCTTGCATGACCTCCATGATAACGCACCTCCACCAATAGTAAAGACATAACCACTGGTGGCATAAAGCTCGTCTGCATCAGATATCCAGTTCGAATCACTATATCCTTCAAGTACTGCATGCTGACCAGAATAGTGAATTCCATAACTCATTGTACCTTGCAGGTAGCGCATAACCCGCTCAAGTGCATGCCAATGATCAGTCCCGGGGTTTGACATGAACCTACTTAATTTGCTCACAGCAAAAGAAAAATCGGGCCTTGTTGCACCAGCAAGATACATGAGTGAACCGACGATCTGAGAGTATCTCAATTGGTCTAAACCAATTCTCTTGTTCTTTCGCAGTGTCACACTGGGATCATAAGGTGTTGGAGAAGGTTTGCACTCAGAGAAGCCAAATCGCTTCAAAACCTTTTCAACATAGTGAGATTGCGAGAGAGTAACCCCACCATCTGCCTTAATCAGCTTGATGTTTAGAATCACATCAGCTTCTCCCAGATCTTTCATATCAAAACTCTTTGATAAAAAAGACTTGACTTCATTGATCACATCAATGTTTGTGCCAAATATCAATATATCATCAACATATAAGCACAATATAACTCCTTCGCCCCCACCACAACGATAATATACACACCTGTCTACCTCATTAATGGCAAAACCTGCAGACGTTAGAGTCGTGTCAAATTTCTCATGCCACTGCTTTGGTGCTTGCTTCAGACCATACAGAGATTTCAATAACTTGCACACCTTGCTTTCTTGACCCTTTACTACAAATCCATCAGGTTGTTCCATATAGATTTTCTCGTCCAGCTCTCCATATAACTTGCACACCTTGCTTTCCATATAAATTTCTCATGCCTTTACATCCATCTGATGAACAAGGAGACCATACGAGGCAGCCAAAGAAAGTAGTACTCGAATAGTGGTCATTCTAGCAACAGGTGAGTAAGTATCAAAGAAGTCTTCTCCTTGTTTCTGAGTATAGCATTTAGCC
Source organism: Zea luxurians (assembly GCA_029449295.1). NCBI lineage: Eukaryota > Viridiplantae > Streptophyta > Magnoliopsida > Poales > Poaceae > Zea > Zea luxurians. Next base: position 130,590,389 of record JAOPSE010000010.1, read on the forward strand.
ACAAGCCTAGCCTTGTACTTTTCAATTGTACCATCAGGTTTGAGCTTCTTTTTAAACACCCACTTACAACCCACAGGTTTGCATCCATAGGGTCGATCAGTGACTTCCCACGTACCTTTGAAAGAATGGAGTCCATCTCATTATGAACTGCTTCTTTCCAATCATCTGCATCTAGAGATGCAAATGCTTCTGCAATGGTAGTAGGAGTATCGTCCACAAGGTACACAATGAAATCATCACCAAAGGATTTTTCAACCCTTTGTCTCTTGCTCCTTTTAGGAGCATCATTGTCATCCTCCTCTAGGACAATTTCATGTGACTGTTCAAAACTCTCAATAGGTGTACTATGTTCAGGAGTTATCTCAGAAGAGTATCTAGAATTGCTATGAATGTCTTTCATTGGAAATATATGTTCAAAGAAAGTAGCATCACATGATTCCATAATAGTATCAACATACACATCAGGAACTTCAGATTTAACTACTAAAAATCTATATGCTATGCTACACAAAGCATATCCAAGAAAGACACAATCCACTGTCCTTGGACCAAGCTTGCGCTTTTTATTAATTGGTACATTGACTTTCGCCATGCACCCCCAAGTGCGCAAGTATGAAAGTGATGGTTTTCTCCCAACCCACTTCTCATAAGGGGTTTTCTCTTCTTTGCCCATAGGAATTCTATTCAGAACATGACATGAAGTCAGGACTGCCTCCCCCCACCATGCCTTAGATAAACCACAAGTGTCTAACATGGCATTCACCAGGTCAGTCAACATACGGTTTTTCCTTTCAGCAATCTCGTTTGATTCGGGTGGATAGGGAGGAGTCCTCTCAAGAATAATGCCATGTTCCACACAGAAATCATCAAAGACTTTGGGAAAGAATTCGCCACCACGATCTGATCTAAGACGTTTGATCTTTCTCTCTAGTTGGTTTTCAACTTCAGCCTTATATATTTTAAAGTAGTCTAAAGCCTCATCTTTAGTTTTTAGCAAGTATACATATCAAAATCTAGACGCGTCATCAATCAATGTCATGAAGTATCTCTTGCCACCCTTTGTCAACACACCATTCATCTCACAAAGATCAGAATGTATGAGTTCTAGAGGTGCTAGGTGTCTCTCCTCAGCAGCCTTGTGAGGCTTTCGAGGTTGCTTCGACTGCACACAACTATGGCACTTAGAACCTTTGACTATGGTGATATTCGGAATTAAACTCATGGTTGCAAGCCGAGACATAGAGCCAAAATTAATATGACACAAACGAGAATGCCAAATACTCGCAAGATCATCAACATTAGCGCAAATATGGTTCACAGACTTATTATTGAAATCTAACAGAGAAAAGCGGAACAAGCCTCCGCAATCATAGCCTTCACCAATAAATTGTCCAAACTTAGACACAACTAATTTATTGGACTCCAAAACTACCTTGAACCCATCTCTACATAGAAGGGTTCCGCTAACGACATTCTTGTGTATAGAAGGGACATGATGCACGTTCTTTAGCTGCACGATCTTTCCCGAAATAAACTTGTCACACCCGGATTTAAGGGACAAAGCCGGGTGCATCTCATACATGCGCCAAGAAGACAACATATATAATAACAGAGTGTATAGAGATAAATGTCATAAAACATCAGAGTATTTATTACATACCGGAAGACTTAATACAAAATAAAATAATGAATATAAAATGAACTAAGGATCGTCAGCGCAAATGTCAACTGAGAAACGCCACCTAGATCAGGTCATACTCCTCGCCTTGTGGCTCCTCCTGAACCACATGTTCTTCTCCTGTGGGGGGGTGTGAGACAGCAAGAGTGAGCTCACATACGTTCATAGCTCAACAAGTCGTGGGGAATAATGTGGCATGAACTCACCAAAGGTGGGAGTTCATGAAGTGTAAGGCTGATCAATGAAACAAAGGCTGAAGCTGAGCATTGCTTTTATAAGTTGGTCAAAATTTTATTAGCAGTTACTAAGTGTAAGTAAATACCAAACCATAGTAATAATAAGTAAAAGTAATAATAAAATAATCCCAAATGCAATGAAATGATAGATTAAGTTTAAGTTCCATAAATTAATCATGTGAGTGTCCGAGCCGCTCATGACCGTGAGCACGGCTAGTATACCAGTTTTACACTCTGCAGAGGTTGCGCATCTTTACCCACAAGTCGTGTTACCCATTTGCCACGGAGTTGATCAGATTCCATACACCTCTACCAAGGAAGCGAGGCAGGGTACCACTACGAGGCCTTTACAAAGTTCCACTAGCTTCAGACTACCTGCTACAGTTTATAGGAAGCTCCAGTGCAGGGTTCTTGCCTGACCGCCATCGCAGCAAAATCAACCCAAGGACCTCCCTACACTGACCACTCCCCTACTGCCCTTGCCCCTTTCGGGTAAGGTAGCCCTCCACTAGCTTTCCTAGTTAATCAGCCAAGGGCGTCCCATTAAACCCTTGTGGTAGCACTGTTTTCCTGGGTGGTTCTCCATGTTCCCATTAACATAATGATCTTAACATGAACATTAAAGAATAAAACAGATAATAAAAAGTATAACAATGAGTGATGAATATCTCTATACCCAAATCCACATAAAGCAATAGCATGAACTACCCAAAACTTTAGTAGTAAAACCAGTGGTGAAACAAGGTATAAAGATAGTCAAAATCTAGGGCATCCTATTGGGTCCCATCAAAATTAACCTATGCGGATCATTATGATTAATAAGAACATGAATGGGTAAAAGAAGTGATCAAGGGCACAACTTGCCTTCCACGAGCTCCTGCTCAGCAGTCTCTACCAGCTGAACCCCAGAATCCTCTGTAGCTTGCTCGTCTACTCGCATCAACACAGTACATACATAGTATAGCAAGAATTAACATTACACCAAACATGTAAATAAAATACATAGTAATAATCTAGACACTAAAATGAGATCACAGGAACTGGAATTATTAATTTTGGAGTTATATATTTTAAGTTATGAATTTCCAAAGGTTTTATGCATTTAATATAGGGTTAAGTGGGAAATAAATTTTAATGTGTATTTCATGTAAAAACAGTGGTATTATTTGATAGAGAAAAATATTACAAAACTATAGGAACTGGAATGGTCCAATTTGGAGTTCATATGCATTTTCTACAAATTAAACAAGTTCTATACATAAAAAATCTATTTCTATTTTATTTTTATCTGATTTTCGAGTTTTCTGGACTGGGCCAAAAATCCCAGAAAGCGCGGGGACTTCTACATAAAGCTGTCTATGACTCAGAGCGCCTGCTGCAGGACTGCGGGTTCTATTTACGTAAAGGGTGAGGGTTCTTATGCAAAACCGTAGTCGCGAAGGGGTACCGCGAAGTCCTGGCCGCCCGATCCGCAACGGACGCGCCAGATTAGATCTAGGCGCGCAACTCCCCCACGCTCACCCCCGACCCCACGATCTGATCTGACGGTCACGTTTTAATGTATCGAATCAGTACCCTGGTTTCTAATCTCGCCCATCCATCAGAGATCCAACGGCCATGGATCATCTTCCTTACTGCGCTCCACATAACCCCATCCACTATCCGAACAGCGGCGCACCCAGGGCGGCGGTGCTGAGCCGCGCAGTGGAGCACGCCGACGAACAAGTGATCCAGGGCCCAAGCTCACCATTTCCAAATCCGACTGCTCCAACGCGATGCGGAATTAATGGCGTGTACGCTAGACGAGTTCTTACCGGGAGTCATTGCTTCGTTGCAGCTGGCCACGTACAAGGCGAAGTCACGGCGCAGGGAAGACGACGGCGAGAAATTCCTTGAAGTCCAGGATATAATCCAGCGAGGTTAGTGTTGGGGTCGTGCTTCGGTGCGCCGAAGGTCTCACACGAAGAAGCAGCTTCGGCTGGAGTCGTCTTCAAGAGATGGCCGAAGGTTCCTTTTCATGGAGCTTCGGCGTTTTAAACCGACATAGAGATAGAATGACCTTTTTATTCATATAGGTCTGAGTCAATGTTGTAAACATTTGTAAGGGGCATGATTGTAATTTGTCACAGGCTGCGACCTGTGCCTATAAATAGATGAACAGTACCTCTGTACTGTTCACGCGAACCTGTCATTTGCCTTCGCATTACACTTGTATTCCTGCCTTCCTCAGGACCGAAGGTACATTTGTCATTCATATTCATTCGTATTAATTGAAATGGAAATGATTCTATGTTAACATTTAAATGTCCATTTTATATCTCATGGTTTATATGAATGCTCCACCCTATGTTATTATGCTTACGAAGGTGCGTCCTTCGTAACCTTCGTCCGAAATTCCTTATGTCCCGAAGGGATGTAACGAAGTGAAGGACGAAGGACCTTAATATTTAACATTTTCTGTGTTGCCTTGTTCTTAACTTTTAGCATTTGAGAACAAGCCCCCAACATTGGCGCCCACCTCCGGTGAACTCACTTCCACTTTTCTGAGCTGATGGCTTCGTTCAACAATCAAGCTGAAGGTGCTTCGGCTTCGAAGCTGGTGCTCCCAATAACAGGCGGTTCTTGCTCAGAGCCGGCTAACAAGAAGCAGAAGAAGGAGGCTCAGAGAAGGGTGCAGCATGTTGGAGTGCAGGGACCCTTCATCAAGTCAAAATGGTCTCATATTCCAATTACCTTCTCTCAGGAAGACCTTCAGCTTAAGGATTATCCTCACAATGATGCTATGGTTATTTCTTGCGTGATCAAAGGATTTCTGGTCCACAATGTCCTAGTTGATACAGGCAGTGCAGCTGACATTATATTTGCTAAAGCCTTCAGACAAATGCAAGAGCCCGAAGACAAGATCCATGATGCTACGCACCCTCTTTGTGGCTTCGGGGGGCGGCAGATTGTGGCCCTTGGGAAAATTACCATGCCGGTAACCTTCGGATTTGTCAACAACACAAGGACTGAGCAAATTGTGTTTGACATCGTTGACATGGAGTATCCTTATAATGCTATCATTGGTCGTGGAACTCTTAATGCTTTCGAAGCAATTCTTCACCCAGCTTATCTCTGCATGAAGATACCTTCGGACCAAGGACCCATTGCTATTCATGGAAGCCAGGAAGCTGCTAGAAGGGCCGAAGGAAGCTGGACTGATTCTAAGGCAATCCATAATATAGATGGAGCTGAAGCTTGTGAACAGTATAAATTCAGGAGGGAGAAGGCAGCTTCAGCAGACCAGCCGAAGCCCATGTTATTGTGCGAAGATATAGCAGAGCAGAAGGTGTTGTTGGGCTCCCAATTATCTGAAGATCAGGAGAAAACCTTGATAAGGTTTTTATTCAACAACAAAGATGTCTTTGCATGGTCAGCTAATGATCTCTGTGGAGTAAATCGGGATGTTATTGAACATTCGCTTAATGTTGATCCATCCTTCAGACCCCGAAAGCAGAGGCTTCGGAAAATGTCTGATGATAAGGCCGAAGGGGCTCGTAATGAAGTAAAAAGACTCCTCAGTGCAGGAGTTATCAGAGAGGTGAAGTACCCAGAGTGGCTAGCTAACACTGTTATGGTGAAGAAGGCCAATGGCAAGTGGAGAATGTGTATTGATTTCACAGATCTCAACAAGGCTTGTCCGAAGGATGAATTTCCGCTGCCAAGGATAGATTCTTTAGTTGATGCAGCAGCTTCTTCGGAGCTCATGAGTCTCCTAGACTGCTACTCAGGCTATCATCAAATCTGGATGAAGAAGGAAGATGAGCCGAAGACTAGCTTCATAACCCCAAGTGGTACATATTGCTATCTTCGGATGCCTGAGGGGCTCAAGAATGCTGGAGGGAGCTTCAGCAGAATGACTACGAAGGTCCTCCAATCTCAGATAGGCAGAAATGTGTTGACCTATGTTGATGACATTATCGTAAAGAGCACGAAGCAAGAAAATCATATTGCTGATTTGCAGGAGACCTTCGCCAGCTTCAGACAGGCTGGTCTGAAGCTGAATCCAGAAAAATGCGTCTTCGGAGTGAAGAAGGGCAAATTTCTTGGGTGTTTGGTTTCAACGAAGGGAATCGAAGCTAACCCAAATAAAATCGAAGCTATACTTCGAATGGAGCCACCAACCACAAGAAAGGGGGCCCAAAGATTGACAGGAAGGCTGGCATCTCTCAACAGATTTATATCTAGATCAGCAGAAAGAAACTTACCATTCTTCGAGGTGCTGAAGTCAGCTGAAGTCTTTCAATGGGGCCCAAGTCAGCAAAAAGCCTTCGAAGAACTGAAGCAATACTTAATAGATCTCACAACATTAACTCCACCAACGCCAGGGGCTCCTCTGTTGTTGTACGTGGCAGCTTCGCATTCAGCAGTAAGTGCGGCGCTTGTCCAGGAGAAGTTTGATGGACAGGCTAAGAAGCAGGTCCCAGTATATTTTGTGTCTGAGGTCCTCAGTGTCTCAAAGAAAAATTATACAGAGCTGGAGAAGATATTGTATGCCGTTTTAATGGCATCCAGGAAGCTTCGGCATTACTTTCAGGCATTCAACATTATTGTTCCCTCTTCGCAGCCGTTGAAGGACATCATGAGGAACAGAGAAGCTACTGGGCGTATTGGAAAATGGGTTGCGGAACTCAATGAATTTTACATTGATTATGTGCATAGATCCTCAATTCAGTCTCAAGCATTGGCAGATTTCATTGCCGACTGGACGCCAGGGGCTCAGGACGAAGAAGCAAATAAAGATGCCGAAGCATGGACAGTGTTTTGTGATGGCTCCTGGGGAACCTTCGGAGCAGGTGCAGCTGCTGTGTTGGTCTCTCCGTCCAAGGTCAAAACTTGCTATGCAGCAAGACTTGACTTCAGCTGCACAAATAATATTGCTGAGTACGAAGCTTTGCTCCTGGGTCTTCGGAAACTAAAGGCAATGGGGGTCAGAAGGGCGATCCTTAAAACTGATTCTCAGGTTGTTTCGGGTCACATTGACAAAAGTTGCAAGGCTAAAGACCCGAAGCTTGAAAAGTACCTAGACACGGTCCGAAGGATCGAAGCTTCCTTCGAAGGATTTTCTGTTAAGAATATCCCTCGAGGGCAGAATGAGCATGCTGATTTGTTGGCCAAGTCTGCAGCACAGAGGCTGCCGCTACCTTCGGACGTGTTCTTCGAAACAATAAAGGCACCTTCAGTGGAGCTACTTGAAAGAGCAGTTCTTAACATTTCTCCTGTCTACAGTGAAGATTGGAGAACAGAAATAATCTCTTACCTTCAGGGAAACTTTCTATCAGATGACGAAGCTTATAATAAGAGGATAGAGGCAAGAGCTCGTCCTTATGTCATGATAGAAGGGGAGTTATACAAACATGGAGTTTGTGCCCCGCTGCTCAAATGCTTGTCTAGGGCCGAAGGTATAGAGTTGATGAAGGAGATACATGCAGGCTTGTGCGGATCCCACATTGGATCCAGGCCGTTACTTGGAAAAGTGTTCCGCCAAGGATTTTATTGGCCGAAGGCAGCTTCGGATGCAGCGGAGTTAGTCCAAAAGTGCGAAGGTTGTCAAAAATGTGCAAGAGATCAAAAACAACCTTCGTCATTAACACAGCTGATACAACCCATCTGGCCATTGCAAAGGTGGGGTCTTGACTTGTTGGGTCCATTGCCACCGGCCCAAGGCAACCTAAAATATGTTATAGTAGCTGTGGAATATTTTTCCAAGTGGATTGAGGCGAAGCCCTTAGCCACAATAACTTCGGCCACCGTCCAAAAATTTTTCTGGCAGAGTATTGTCTGTCGCTTCGGAGTGCCGAAGGCTATCACTGTAGATAATGGAACACAGTTCGACTCCGAAGATTTCAGAAATTTCTGTGATCAAATTGGCACGAAGATCCACTTTGCATCAGTAAGGCATCCGGAGTCGAATGGGCTTGTTGAAAGGGCCAACGGCATCATAATGACAGGAATAATGAAGCTAATTTTTAATCAACCAAGGGGAAAATGGCCAGATCAGTTGACCAAAGTGGTGTGGAGCCACAATACAACAACATCAAGGTCTACAGGCTTTACCCCATTCAAGTTATTATTTGGTGACGAAGCAATAACTCCAGAAGAAGCTAAGGCTGGATCAATAAGAGTGGTAGCCTCGGCAGAATCAGCTGCCGAAGATACTTGCCTTGTGGAAAAAGATGCCTTAGAAGGGATCAGGCTTCAGGCCGTGGAAAATATCAACAAATACCAGGCTGAAACAATCAAATGGCGAGATAGAAAAGTCCGGCTAAAAAATATTGAGCCAGGACATTTCGTGCTTCGAAGAGTGGCCAACCCGGATACAGTGGGCAAGTTGCAACTGAAATGGGAAGGACCTTTCTTAGTAGCATCTTCGTCAAGGCCTGGTTCATACAGACTAAAGGACATGGATGGAAAAGAAATTCCAAGATCTTGGAATGCCGATGAGCTTCGGCGGTTCTATGTATAACTTGATGTAATTTTACCTTTTCTTTTCTTTTTTATGGCACCCTTTTCCTTTCCAAAGGGGGAGAAAGGTTTTTAATGGGGCCATCACATGTAATTTTCCTTTTTTAGTTTTATAAGAGCAAAATCCCCCAAAAGATGTAAATGTAAAAGCTGAGAGCGCACCATCGAGTGCCGAAACTGAAAAAGACGAAGAAGCTCCAAAGACGTCCCTAAGGGGATGCAGAGCTTACAGCGAAAAGTCAACGCTGATTCCGCCGAAAGTAAAAGGCGAAGAAGCTCCAAAGACGTTCCCAAGGGAATGCAGAGCTTATACCGTCTAAGTAAAAGACGAAGAAGCTCCAAAGACGTCCCTAAGGGGATGCAGAGCTTACAGCGAAAAGTCAACGCTGATACTGCCTAAGTAAAAGGCAAAGATGCTCCAAAGTCGTTCCCAAGGGAATGCAGAGCTGATGTGTGGTCGATTCTAAAGGAGTAATCGTTGAGAATGTGGCTTCGGACATACGCTTCGGACATTCCTTTGCACATTACATTACATCATGGCATGTGCATGCATAAGCATTCATTCATAGCATTTGTGTTCCTAAGTGGTTGCTTCGGCACAAAGAAAAGTTTCGGAGAAATGGTTTGTTATGATTCATTATGTAAAAGAAAAGTGTCGAAGTGGTTTTTTATGAATCGTTGTGTAAAAGAGTTGTAGTCTTTTATGTTTTCTTATGTAAAGAAGACCTTCGGCAGAAAAGAGTAGTAGTCTTTTATGTTTTCTTTTGTAAAGAAAAGCTTCGGCAGAAAGAAGAAGTGGTCTTTTAGGCTTCGTTGTGTACGAAAAGAAGGGAAGGTGTTTTTTCGCCTTCGGCTCAAAATACTGATTTCGTCCACATCAAAGCGCCTCAAGCAAAGGGTAAGAATATTACAAGGTATGTACAAAGTTCCTTGAAGACAGTTTAATTGTATTTACAAGAATTGTTACAAAAACATCCTGAGTTTTTCTACAGAACATTTCTACTGATCTTCATCAAGTTTCAGCTACGGCAGCAGCTTCGGCAACATAACTTAGGCATCATCTTCACCTTCGACATCCTACATGAATTAAGAGATTATAAGTAAAAATCAAGAGCAAAGGAAAAGGTAACTCCGAAGTATCATTTCTTACTGGTTCAAGATGACTGCGTGCTTCGTCTCCAGCTTTCTCCCGCCCGCCCTTTGTCCATATCATTTTTATAAATCTATTGGAGATACTTCGGGCGAGGTCAGGCATATCATCCAGGATTGATGGAGATAAGCTGAAGTTGGGCCTGTTGACGATTTTTCCGTGGTCGCAGCCGGCCTTCAGAAATGCAGCAGCAGTGCCCCGAGAAGCCACCCAGGCACAGAAGTCACCATGCCCAGCTATGACTTCGTCGAGCTCGTCAATCTCCCCCTCAATATGTTCGAAGGTCTTCGGCAGATCTTCAGCTGAGGGGGTGAATTTTTCACTGCTGGCTCCAACTGAGTAAAAAATCTTTCTTAGTCGTTGAATGCACTTGTTGCTAAAATTCAAGCAGTTTTCTTGAAGATTTGTCAGTAGTTTTCTCAAATCTGAATTTTGCTGAGCTTCGGCTTCAAGTTTTGCACTAAGATCTTGTTTTTCTCGTTCGAACTGCTCAGACTGGCGGAGAAGCTTCGTATTCAGTTCTGATATCTTTGCTTCAGCTTCCGCCAATAAACCTTCGGTTGCCTGGAGCTCAAAGTTCTTCTTCTCGAAAGCATCTGATTGCTCCTTTATTTTGTTTTCCAAATTTCCAATTATAACTTCATGCTTTTTATCTTCAAGATCTTGTTGCATTTGCAAGGCTTTGCTCAGCAGCATACTCTGCACGAACACAACCTTCGTCAGACATGTTTTTATTAGAAGCGACAAAAATTAGGTGGCAAGTTGTTCACCTTGAAGTTGGAGTAAAATAAACTACCAACGACATGTTGTCGTCGGTAGCGGCTGATGTCTGACTCTAGCTTCGGAAAACCGATACTCTTTGATAGAGTACCGATTACCTTAGCACCGGTCTGGTCTCGAATGCAGCCTAGTTTTTCATCATCTACACCTCCAAATAGGAGGGCACCTGGCTTGTAGCCGCAGGATTTGGCATATTCTTTAAGTTCTTCTATTTCGTCCTTTGTCAGCTTCTGCCCAATCAAATTCTGAAAGGAGTAAGCTTCGTCATCCGAAGTATCTTCGGCTATTTCTTTTCCTTTTTCAGGCACTGTGGCCATGGATTTTTCAGTAGCAGCACCGGCTTCTTCTGCATCTATGTCTTCCAAAATTTTGTTAATATTTTCAATGGTTGTTTCTAAATTAACCTCTTCGGCTGTAGCGGCTTCGCCAGCCGCGACCTCCGAAGGGGCGACTTCAATGTTCTTGGTGCCTTCGGCAGCTGCTGTTTTCTGAACTGAAGCTCTTGGAGGTGTCTTATCGATAACTTCAGTTACCGCAATGATTCTTTGCCGTTTGTGTTTGCTCATCTTCGCCTGATCCGGCTCGTCCACCTTTTGAAAAAGCTTCGTCAGTCGGAGCCCTAATGGACTTAGCTTCGTGGGCATAGGTTCAGTCATTACCTTTAAAATTTCTTCCACGTCGCTGGTAGAAGGCGGTGTGGGGGTCCTCTCTTCTTCGGATATTTTCCGTTTCGGACTCGATATTTTCCTTTTCTTCGGGATTTTCTTCTCTGCTGCTGGTTGCTCTTCATCCTTTGTCAGGATTTCAGTTACTCTTTTTCTTTTGAGGCCCTCGGCACCCTTGTTCAACTGCTCATAGTCTGGGTACTCGAAGCCCAGGGCATCAAATACTCGGTTCAGCCTTCGCTTCGGTCGGGTGCCGAAGGCCGCTGTCATTAATTGATCCTCCTTTTTGGAATAATTCCCCAAGATTTCATTGCACATTGTCTCAACTGTTTCTAACCACTCTTTGCAGGGCTTCTTAAAGTATTTCTTGAATTTAAAGTGATAGGGCAGACGGACCAGCTCCCCCTTCTTCTTTTCTCCCTTCAGCTTCGGCATTTCCCACTCTTTTAGAGTAGGGAAGACTCTGAATGCCAAAAATTCCTGAACTAGATCCCTGGTGCCAATATGTTTTGAAATGATTTCAAACTCACCCAGAGCAGCCCAGGTAGGACCCTTTAAGTCGCCGATGCGGCAGCGTGGCCTCGTCTCTCCGAAGATTAACTCCAGAGGGCTTTGTACCAATTTTTCCCTGTCTTCGTCAACTTTCACATAAAACCATTCAGATTTCCAGCCTGCTGGCCATTTGCTTCGGTAGCTGATGATAGGGCACTTTGTTGTCTTTCGGTAGGCAAAATTATAGCAGCCAAAATTTTCATGAAGTCCATCTTTTCTGGCCTTTGTCTGGTAGTGTAATTCGTGAACCCGGCAGAAGCTGTCGGCAAAAGGTTCCACAGCTTGGCTCCGAAGGGCCCAGATATAAACATTGAGCCTAACGATGGCGTTAGGAGTCAATTGATGAAAAAAGATACCAAACCTCCTCAATATCTCTGCAATAATATTGTGCAGAGGAAATCTCAGCCCAGCTTTTAAAAAGCTTTTAAAAATAACAATCTCATCCTTCCCTGGCTTCGGGGTGGTTTCTTCTCCCCCGAAGCGGAGTAGCTTCTTCTGATCTTCAGTGAAATAACCCGCTTTCACCATCTTCGACAGTTCAGCTTTTGAAACAGTTGATTTTCCAAAATCCAGGTGACTGGGCTTGCTGGGCGTAGCAATGTGGTAGTCATCTTCGGAGTCAGTCCCATCAATGTTTTCTTCTTCTTCTTCGGCTGTTGTCGGGTTTGCTTCGGCAGCAGGCCTCTCTTCCGCAGTAACTAGACCGGAGCGCTGCATCGCTTCGGAGATGGGCACAGTATCTGAACCTTCGGCTTCGTCTCCCTCGCGCACAACTTTGGCAGTAGATCGCACTCGTGCCATGTAATTCTTAGTTTGGGGAAGTTAGAAACTTTTTTCTTTTTTCTTTTCTCCGAAGCTCTCCTTTCTGACGAAGCAAGCGTCGAGACGGACCTTCGTTCGATTATGAGTGTCAAGCTTCGGCTATGGTGGAAAATTTTGGCAGAAAAACAGTGCAAATAGCAATGAATGCTGTGGTAACTTCACACCTACCCGCTTGTTTATATAGTGCTGCAGGTAAGAAGGCGAAGCGGCAAGATTTTTACACCAGACGGGCGGTCACTTGTACTCGCTGAGCAGTGGACCGCAAAGATCAAACAGTAACTCTGCAAGGTGGGCCTGGCACGTGCCCGGAATCCAGATCGTTTCTCCGCAACGAGCTCAGGGAAGGTGTTTTTTGGACCTTCGGCTTCCCGAAGCTGAAGAGGCTCTTTTTTCACGGGTCAAGCTCGTTACGAAAAACGATCTAGCACCGCGAAAGGGGCTACTGTTGGGGTCGTGCTTCGGTGCGCCGAAGGTCTCACACGAAGAAGCAGCTTCGGCTGGAGTCGTCTTCAAGAGATGGCCGAAGGTTCCTTTTCATGGAGCTTCGGCGTTTTAAACCGACATAGAGATAGAATGACCTTTTTATTCATATAGGTCTGAGTCAATGTTGTAAACATTTGTAAGGGGCATGATTGTAATTTGTCACAGGCTGCGACCTGTGCCTATAAATAGATGAACAGTACCTCTGTACTGTTCACGCGAACCTGTCATTTGCCTTCGCATTACACTTGTATTCCTGCCTTCCTCAGGACCGAAGGTACATTTGTCATTCATATTCATTCGTATTAATTGAAATGGAAATGATTCTATGTTAACATTTAAATGTCCATTTTATATCTCATGGTTTATATGAATGCTCCACCCTATGTTATTATGCTTACGAAGGTGCGTCCTTCGTAACCTTCGTCCGAAATTCCTTATGTCCCGAAGGGATGTAACGAAGTGAAGGACGAAGGACCTTAATATTTAACATTTTCTGTGTTGCCTTGTTCTTAACTTTTAGCATTTGAGAACAAGCCCCCAACAGTTAGGGCACGCGCATAATCCCCAGGCCCGAGGAAGTCGCTGGCACGGTACCGAAGATTTGGATGACGACGGTGCTGAGCATCCACGCGGCGGCGCAGATTTGCTTTGCTCCGACGAGCACCCATACGCGCGGGCGATTCTCCCCAGCCTTCCGCCTTGGTCCGTAAGCCGACGTGCCCGCATCCCTTGGTGGGGTATCGCTCTCACTCTCGGTCTCTCTTTGACGATAGCTTGGTGGGGGCGCATGGCTTCGTTCGAGGTGGCCGACGGGTCTCGTGTGGATGGGAGGGGGAGAGGTCTATGCAGCAGGGCGTGCGTCCGTGGCGACCTTCACGGGTCGTTGGCGAAGATGCCGGTCCGCAGCTGAGGAGCTGGTCACGAACACCCGCGCGCTTTCTGGAGGAACTCAGGAACGGTTGCGGCGTCGCACATCCGAGAAGAGGAACAGGGACACACGGTGACTGGCGCACTGGTCCCTACATGTCAGTCTGTCGGTGTCTATGCGCGCAGGCGGTATCTGACTGGCGGGTTCCACCAGACAGTGCCAAGGCGCGCGGCATCTCAATGGGCCGGGGTGGGCCGACGTGTGCGATAGGAGTTGGGCTGGCGTGAGGTAGCTGGCCCACCCGAGGTATTTCCCCCTTTTTTTCTTTTACTCCTATTTGAATTTTCCCTTTTCATTTGAATCTCCAAATTTGAATTTGCATATGAGTTTCACCCTTGAGTCAGGTGTCACATTAAAATAATAGTATATAAATAATATTTTATTTATTTATTTTGTATTATTTTTACTCACATAAAATTTTCTTTCTTTCCTTTTCTAGGGTTTCTTTTAGATTGTCAAATTCTAATTTGGACTTTATTCCAATTCTTGTAACATCATTTTTATTTTGTCATAAAATACACACGAAATAAAATCCAGCATGATGCACAATTTAATAGTATATCTTTTTATTAATTATTTGTTTTTGAATATGGTGTTCACATGTGATGATGCCTAAAGGTCAAACTCACATAAGGAGAAATTGTTTCTCTATTTATATTATTTCTAACAAATTTCAAATTGGGTATTACAAATCCTACCCCCCTTAAAAAGAATCTCGTCCTCGAGATTTAGGAAGGACTAGGGAAAAGATGGGAAAATCTATGCGAAGCTCTTCTTCTCTCTCCCAAGTAGCTTCATCTTCTCCATGATAGCTCCATTGTACTTTGCTCATCTTTTATCACCTTACTTCTTGTAACTCGAGTCAATGTATCAAGAATCTTAATCGGGTATTCCATGTAAGTCAAATCACCCTGAGCACTAAGCTCTTCCATTGGTAACTGTTTCTCAGGGACACGGAGACACTTCTTAAATTGAGACACATGGAATACATTATGCACATCAGATAGATTATCAGGTAGCTCGAGTTGATAGGCCAACTCTCCAACTTGCTCTCCAACTTGCCTAAAAACTCTGAATGATCCAATAAAACGAGGGGACAACTTTCCTTTAACTTTAAATCTCCTCATACCACGGACTGGTGACACCTTTAGATACACGTGATCACCCTCCTTAAACTCCAATAGTCTCCTTCTGTTATCAGCATAGCTCTTTTGCCTTGATTGTGCAATTCTCAAATTTTCTCTTATCATTCGAACTTGTTCTTCTGCCTCTTGTATAAGTTCAGGCCCAAAGAACTGTCTCTCTCCAGTTTGATCCCAATACAGTGGTGTCCTGCACTTTCTGCCATACAGAGCCTCAAACGGCGACATCTTCAAACTGGCCTGGTAGCTATTATTATAAGAGAACTCCGCATATGGTAAGCTCTTATCCCAACTTCCACCATGTTTAAGGGCACAAGCTCTTAGCATATCTTCTAGCACTTGATTAGTCCTCTCTGTCTGTCCATCAGTCTGGGGATGGTAGGCTGAACTAAAATTCAACTTTGTATCCAAACTCTCATGCAACTTCTTCCAAAATCGAGAAGTAAACTGCGACCCTCGATCAGACACGATCTTCTTAGGTACTCCATTTAGACAAACTATCCGAGTCATATACAATTCTGCTAGCTTGGCTCCCGTGTAATTAGTCCTCACAGTATGAAATGAGCCACTTTTGTCAATCTGTCCACAATTACCCAAATAGAGTCATACCCAGCAGGGGTGCGGGGTAGTCCAACAATGAAATCCATACCAATTTCTTCCCATTTCTGTGACGGAACCTCCCAAGTAATTAGGCCCACCTACAGTTGTCCTTGTCTAACGGACTTCAGACAACCCTGTAGGTGCCCCTGAATTACTCGACAAGTTCGGTATCTTTCTGTACCTTACCAGGAACGATTCACCCGTCTTGCAGACATTACAGAACATCGGAGATAAAGAATTGCGGAAGCGATTACATAATTCACATTTATTTAAAAGCAAGCACAAGTTGTTTTATTACAGACCAGAACTAAGAGCGAGTGCTGAGTAGTAATATTGTACAAACCAAGGGAGGCAAAAACTCCTCCCGAGAAGATTTAAGTAAAAGATCTATATGGAGGACCAAGTCCTCCCGCACTTCAGTCTTGGGTTTCTTCTTTGGGAACCACCCTGGCACAGAAGCAGCAGAAATCTGCTACTTCCTCACCTAAAAACAACGAAGGGATAAACCCTGAGTATGGAATTACTCAGCAAGACTTACCCGACTAAAGAAAAGACTCTCAAGGGTATGCTGGTTATATGGGAGTCAAGGAAAGGCTTATCAAGAATCAAGGACTCTGTTTTGCAGAAAAGCTTACTATGAGTGGATCCTTAAAAATCCAGTTTTATTTGTCAAGTTAAGTAAAATTACCTGCACTAGAGTTCTTTCTACCCTAGTTCAATCACTTGACCTGCACTAGCCAATTTCTTAACAAACCCATCATCTTTAGTGGAATGCTACGTGTAGGTCAGTGACCAAGTCTTCATAAACGCGAAGGTACGGTGATTCGAATCGATTATACTCAGCTGAGGATCTCCGATCACACGACATATGTAGCACTTAACCCTTGCATATGTCAACCCGCCACCGGGGTTCTTAAGACCAGATCAGGTTCACGCAAACCGAGAGCACAGATACACCACCGTCCAGCCTCTTGCCACGGAGGGTACACGCTACTCTCGCCACCGCTCCACGCCCATTTCGTGTTATCTTATTCCGGCCTTAGTCTGCCCGAGGCAAGGCTTACCCATGACGAGGCATGTGACCAGCTAAAGGGTCCTCGATCATCAAGCCTACATCGACAAGGTCCTTAATCAACTCAGACGGCGACACTACACCGAGACTCCTTTCTCGTGCAAGTCACCCGCCCAGTCTCAGCTTAATCTTTTCAACCCAAAAACTTGGTACCTGGCAGAGGTACATCTTTTCCAGATGTTGAATCCATCAAGGCCCTGATGGATCCACCATCAAATTTTATTTTCAAAAACACACCCCACCCACTTTTGCCACATCATCTTTTGTAAAAACAAAACATTTTGTTTTTCTAAAGCAAGGCTAAGCATCAAAATCTTTTGTAAAAAGGGTGATCAAGGAAGGTAATCAAATTTAAGGAAGGTAATGCAGGAATTGTTTTATCAATCAACTCCTATCACCTAATACATCAAGCAAGTGAGAAAGATTTAAAACAACAAGGAGGATGGCAAATGCACCGGGGCTTGCCTTTGTTATCAGGTGAGTTCTGCTCGGATCCACAAATATCGAAATAAAAGCAGTTGCCTGCTTGAGGATCTGAGGATGGTGGTGTCCTGTCTTCAGAGACTTCTTCTTCTTCTTCGTGTTCTAACATAACCATATACATGCATAAGAATGGATGCCATGGGATGCTCATGAGGATGCAAAGATAATATAAACTTATTATCTAAGTCTTGAGTACAACTTTCCTTCACGGTACTCCGAGAACCTAGGGTTTCCGGAGTCAGTAAAGGAGTTCATAGGGCAGGGGGGGTGGTTTTGGGTTTAGTGATCAAACAAGGTCCAAATCAACCCAAATTCTACCCAAGGCTTCTAAATATTGTTTTAAGTTCCCACAAAAGGTTTGGGCATTTTTGGACTTACCAATCATTTTATAAAAATCCATAACCAATACTTTTAACCACTTTAAATACCCTAAAATTTCCTATTTCCACTAAAAATCATAAAACTATTTTTACTAAATTCTAGGAAAAATAACAGGCCTAGGAAAATTAGTTTCACAATTTTATCATTTTCCTAGCATTTTCTATAATTGTTTTAGCTCTGGAGATAAAAGAAAAAGAAAAACAGGTGAACAGCACTGGGCCGAATCCAGCCCAGGCGGCCCAGCTAGGGCAGAAAGGCGCCCGCGCGCGCGCCCGCGCTGGCAGGCTTGCACAGAGGCCCTTGGGTTTTAACTAACTGCGAACGAGCCTTTTCACTATTTAACACAGTCACTGACGTTTGCATAAAAGTCCTTCCCCTTCTATCTATTCTGAGTTTAAAGTCCCCGACGCCGTTCACGCGCGGCCGTGCTCCGGCGAGCACCTATACCGGCCGAACGGGGCAACGGCTAGGTTCTTCGAGCGGCAGACATGAAATCGGTACTACCCTGAGTATTTTCCCCAAATCAATTGCAAGGATGGCTACTAGGTTTGCTCTGGCCGCAGTGACCGGGGACCTTGCGGGCAGATGAATGTGTTCCAGTCGATTCATGGCAGTCTAGTTCAATTGGATGGTTTGGAGAGCATCAAGGGCACACGAGAATGTTAGAACAAGACTGAGGACGACAGTATCGGACCTGATTTGCGCTGGCCGCGGCGAGACTCGTTTCACGGTGGTGGAGAACGAAGTTGGGGGAAATGAGCAATTCTCTGGCTATGGGAGTTAATCGGAGACGGGAGTGGGTGCTACAGCTTCACGATTACATGGAGCAACTATCCCCGCCCTCAATTTATAGGCTCCAAGGGCGGTGGCCGGTGAATTTCGAGGAGACGCGCGGCGGTCGGAAGTGAAGAAGAACGCCGTGCAGTGAACACGTGTTTATCGCCGTGGCAGTAACTCCGGTGAGCCACGGAGAGTTCAGAGGAGGTCACGGCAATGCGATGACGCGATTGGGACACGTGGTGGCCAACGGCGAGGGCACGGCGGCGGTGAGCACTTTACCGCGGGCGGTGAGCCAGGGGAGATGGACTACGGCTAGTCGGAGCGGTGTCCAGGTCATGGGCGGTGACGATCTTTTGACGCCGCGAAGTTATCCACATACCCGAGCGCGAATCGTGACGCCGGCGACGTGAATCACGGCGGAAAGCCACCGGCGGTGGGTTTGCTGGCGACCTTATCTGTTTCAGCTACTGTACAATGGCGAAGTGCAGTTCAGATAAACCTGACAGTGCATTTTAGAGCTTCATTTTCTCCAGTCTTTATGTGGAATCTACGTCAACTTTCTGCAGCAAAGGTGTAGAGCTATATTCCATCTATGACTTTGATACAATGTGCCCCCACAAAAAGTCACTGGATCCAAATCAAAATCGAGCTCAAAGTCTCTGTGGTTGCACTGTTCCTCTAAAAATTCAAACTCAGTGACCTGACAGTCCAACTTTGGTTGGGTTTTTCTCCAAATTTCTCATAAAATCATGGCTTGAACCCTTAGACAAAGTTGTTCTCCTATAATTGGGTTACAAACTTGTTGTGGTCACTTTGGGCAAAAACCCTATATTTCAAAAGATACAGGGCTCCAAAGTTGAACCAACTAAACTGAATTTCAGACTTGAGCTCTATAGTGTTTAAGAGGTGATTTTTGCAAATAAGCCCAAAACTTAGGGTTTAACTTGCAAATTCACATATTTGTGAACCAAATGACTTTATATGTCTAAACATAGTAGTTTTTACACTTTAGTCCAAAGGTTCATCACTTTTGCACATAAGCCCCTAGGGTTTAGTTTTAGGGTTTCCAGGATTCCAATTAGGGTTTCTGGTATCCCAGGGGTATAAATGTGACTTCACTTTGTTTTTGGGGATATTTTATGACTCTTTCCCTAAAGTTTTTAGGTTTTCTTTCTTGGGTTAAGTTTTACCCCCTTACTCCCTATTTAGGGTTAAGTTTCCCATCCAGGGTGCTATTTGCAAAAACACTTAAAACAATACAACTTGTTCGAAATTTTTGCCTAGTGAATGCACTCTAGGTGTATCAAACATATGCAATGCCAATGCGATGATGTCATGCTCAAGTTTTAGTTATAGTAACACCAGGGGTGTTACATCCTCCCCCCCATAAAAGAATCTCGTCCCGAGATTTAAAGTCCTAGGGTGAGTAATGGAAAAGGAAATGTGTCACATTTTTATTTCCTTATTTCTGGTACAAGGCAGGGTGGTGTGGGGTTCATTCCTTTATTGCCATAACTATATACATTTTGCAAATTACATGAGGCTAGAAAGCCTGGGAAATTCTTATTCAAGAAGTCTTGAGTTTCCCACGTAGCCTCATCTTCAGAATGCTGGTTCCACTGTATCTTATAAAACTTGAGAGTTTTTCTTCGGGTAACCCTGTCCTTTTGATCCAAGACTCGAACAGGATGCTCAGAATAGGTCAAGTCCGGCTCAAGGACAACATCAGTTACTTCAATGGTTCGATCGGGAACCCGAAGACACTTCTTCAATTGTGACACATGGAACACATTATGCACAGCAGACAAGGTTTCGGGTAGTTGGAGTCGGTAGGCCACTGGTCCACATTGCTCAAGTACCAGGAATGGACCAATGTACCTGGGTGCAAGCTTCCCTTTAACCCCAAAACGCGATACTCCTTTCATTGGTGAGACTTTCAGGTAAACATAGTCTCCTTCCAGGAAATATAAGGGCATTCGCCGTGTGTCTGCATAACTCTTCTGACGAGCTTGTGCTTTCTTCATATTATGAATAATTTTCTGAACCTTATTCTCGGCTTCTTTCACCAGATCAGGTCTAAAGAAGCACCTTTCACCAGGTTCAGACCAATTTAGCGGAGTCCGACATCGTCGTCCATATAAAGCTTCAAAAGGTGCCATCCTAATACTTTCTTGATAACTATTATTGTATGAAAACTCCGCCAAGGGTAAACATTCATCCCATTTTGGTGAGAAATCCAGGACACATGCCCGCAACATATCTTCAAGTATTTGGTTCACTCTCTCAGTTTGTCCACTGGTTTGAGGATGATAGGCCGAACTGTGGAGTAACTTAGTACCCAGGGATTTATGAAGTTCTTCCCAAAATTTGGATACAAATTGCGGTCCACGATCCGACACTGTAGTCTTTGGAACACCATGCAAACTGATAATACGAGCAATATATAATTCCGCATAGGTAAGTACCGGGTAATATGTCTTGACCGGCAGAAAATGAGCAACCTTTGTAAGTCGATCAACAATCACCCAGATAGAGTCATACCCTTTTGCGGTCCTGGGCAATCCCACAATGAAGTCCATGCTTATGTCTTCCCATTTCCATGTTGGTATTGGTAATGACTGCAATGGACCGGCAGTTTTCATGTGTATGGCCTTGACACGTCTGCAAGTGTCACACTTAGCCACATAGCGTGCAATTTCAATTTTCATCTTCGTCCACCAGTAGTGCTGTTTTAGATCATGATACATCTTAGTGCTTCCCGGATGAATAGAATAGCGACTAAGATGCGCTTCATCTAAGATTTGCTGGCGGAGTTCTTCATTCTTTGGCACTACTATGCGGTTTTTAAACCATATCACACCTTGATCGTCTTCCTTGAAACATTTGGCTGTTCCAGCCCTTATTTTCTCTCGTAGGTGCTTCATACCCAAATTATCCTTTTGAGCATCAATTATCCTTTGCAAAATGGTTGACTCAAGCTTTAGCTGATTCAGAGTTCCTTGTTGGATTATCCCCAGGTTTAGCTTCTCCATTTCTTGACATAAAGTGTTCTCGGAGGTCTTCGCCATAAGACAGTGGCAGGAAGTCTTACGACTCAATGCATCTGCCACCACATTGGCCTTGCCTGGGTGATAATGGATCTCCAGTTCATAGTCTTTAATGAGCTCAAGCCATCGTCTTTGCCTCATATTTAACTCTGACTGGGTAAAGATGTACTTCAAACTTTTATGATCTGTATATATGTGACAGATATTTCCCAGCAGATAGTGACGCCATATTTTCAGGGCATGAACCACAGCAGCTAGCTCCAGATCATGAGTTGGATAATGCTCCTCATGTAGGCGCAACTGCCTTGAAGCATACACAATTACTCGGCCCTCTTGCATCAGTACACAGCCGAGCCCACTGCCAGATGCATCACAATATACATCAAAAGGCTTAGTGATGTCCGGTTGAGCCAATACCGGAGCAGTGGTTAATAATGTCTTCAATTGCTCAAAGGCTTCATTACACTTAGAAGACCAATTGAATTTAATATCATTCTTCAATAAACTTGTGATTGGCTTCACAAGCTTAGAAAAATCGGGTATGAATCTGCGATAATATCCAGCTAGTCCAAGAAAACTCCGGACTTGGTGAACAGTGGTTGGGGGTTTCCACTCCAGAATATCTTTGACCTTGCTAGGATCTACCGCAATTCCTTTAGCTGATAACACGTGCCCCAAAAATTGAATTTCCTCCAGCCAGAACGCGCACTTGCTGAACTTGGCATACAGCTGATGTTCCCTCAGGCGCGTCAATACAATCCGTAGATGCTGAGCATGCTCCTCTTCATTTTTAGAGTATATCAAAATATCGTCGATGAAGACCACCACGAACTTGTCCAACTCGGGCATGAACACCGAGTTCATCAAATAGGTGAAGTGGGCAGGAGCATTTGTGAGCCCGAAAGACATTACTAAGTATTCAAACAATCCATACCGCGTAGTAAATGCGGTCTTCGGTATATCCTCGGGCCGAATACGGATTTGATGATAGCCCGACCTGAGATCAATTTTGGAAAATACCCTCGCCCCAGTCAGTTGATCAAATAAGATGTCGATCCTTGGAAGAGGGTACTTATTCTTGATGGTGACCTCATTCAGGGGTCGATAATCCACGCACATCCGCAAGGTTTGATCCTTCTTCTTAACAAAAATGGCGGGGCAACCCCATGGGGACGAGCTTGGCCGGATGAATCCCTTATTCAGTAGATCTTGTAATTGAATCTTCAATTCCGCCAACTCATTAGGGGGCATACGGTACGATCTTCGGGAGATAGGAGCCGTACCGGGCTTTAGCTCAATTACGAATTCTACATCTCTTTCAGGGGGCAGTCCAGGCAAATCTTCCGGAAATACATCTGGAAACTCACATACTACCGGAATGTTCTTGATCTCCGGTACAATGGCTTCAAATATTCTACCAGAAGCTTTGGCTGGATTGGTTTCGGGAAGAGACAAAAGAATTTCTTCTTGATTATAGCTCAACCTGACAGTTCTGAGTTCAGTGTTGAGGATTGCCTTGTGTTGGGTTAACCAATTCATACCCAAAATTACATCTATATCCTGGCCTTTCAGAACAATCATGTTAGCAGGAAAGTTCCGTCCGGCCATTGTTACTGGCACTTCATAGGCCACTTCTCTAGTAAAAATGTGTCCCCCAGGTGAATGAATTTTAAATCCCTCTCTTGATTCATGGCATGCAATGTGATGTTGCTCCACAAATTTCTTGCTAATGAAGGTATGCGAAGCACCAGAATCAAAAAGAATAATTGCAGGGTGACTGGCCACGGGAAACGTACCCATCATCACCGGCTCTCCTTCCGGTGTAGTGGCCACTTGAGTGTAGTATACACGCCCCGTTTTCTTGGTATTTCTCCCCACAGCATTTCCCTTGGGCTGAGTGGACTTCCCAGTTCCTTGCTGAGCATTGGATTGATTTTGCTTGGGGTACGGGCAGTCTTTGATAAAATGTCCTGATTTGCCGCAGTTGAAACACCCAGTTGAAGAGCTGGGCAAGGCAGGGAATCGAGTGCCTGGGGCACCCGGCTGATTTGGGGAAGTGGAGGTATTGTTGGGGCGGATAATAATGGGCTGTTTGAAAGGGAATGCTGGTGGACGGGAAAAAGTACGGTTTTGGCTAGAAGGCCGGATGACGAACCGTTGCCTCTTCGCCTGGCCCTGATTAGGCCTCTCACCACTGAATCCCTTATTCTTCCCAGAACTTGCGTATTTTGCTTCCACAGATAAGGCTGTACTGACAGCATTTCCATATGTGAGATCAATACATGTGGCCATCTTTCGCTGCAACCGGTCATTTAGACCTCTCATAAAACAGTTCTTTTTCTTCAAATCAGTATTCACCTGGTCGATGGCATACTGCGACAGGTGATTAAACTTGTTAAGATACTGATTGATGGTGTCTCCTCCTTGTTTCAGCTTCATGAATTCCTCTTGTTTCATATGCAGCACCCCTTCCGGTATGTAGTGCTCACGGAAGGCTGCTTTAAATTCTTCCCAGGTGATTTGATGGTTGTCAGGTTGGATAGCCACAAAATTTCCCCACCAAGTACTGGCAGGGCCACGTAGTTGCTGTGCCGTGAACAATGACTTCTGTGTTTCAGAACAACGAAGAAGGCCAAACTTTTGTTCAATAACTCGTATCCACTCGTCGGCTTCTAGCGGGTCTTCTGCCTTGGTGAATAGAGGTGGACGAGTTTCGGAGAAATCCAGATAAGTAGTTTCACGGGGACCTTGCTGAAAACCTCTTCCTGCCTGCTGCTGGAACTGCTGCTGACCCGCCATTTCCCTAAGGAAGCGGGTATTGTCTGCGGTGGCATTCACCAAGGCGGCAATCGCCTCGGCTAGCGTAGGTGGAACCGGAGGTGGATTTGGGGTGACATCCCGACCCCCAGAAGTTCCGGCTGCGTCCTGTCCGCGAGTCCTGGTCGGCATCTGAGGCAAAAACATTTGAATAAACATAATATGCCAAAGAGACCTTCCATTTTACATTACTATAAAAAGTAATGATACAGACTCGATATTACATAACAGGATACATTACCCATTATACAAAAGTTCAACCTATTATACAACCATGCATTCTACAATACACTACTCTACTTCTATTACACCATTAGTCCTGCTTTCCGTTACTTTTGGCGGCCTCATCGTCAGGTGTGGGAGTCCAGACGTCAACCAACCTCAAAGAAGGAGGGGGTTCAAAAAGGTCTAACTCCCCACCCAACGCGCGTCCCACAATGTGAGAGGGTCCGGCTTCCGCCTCAGCAGAGTGTGTAGGCACACTAGGGTGTAATTGTGAGTATAGTATATGGACTTCCTCATGCAACGTATTGCAGTAGACCTGCTGGTCGTCGACAGCTGAGCTAAGTTCTTTAATTCGGGCCTGAGCCCTCGCTTCCTTAGCACATGCCAGCATATGAGACTGTACTGCCCAGTCAAGTGCTAAGTCTCGATCAGCAAGCTGATCCTGCAGGTGATGGATGTCCCTTCTTAGTTCATTGATTCTATCTCCGTCTGCGATCCAAGCATTGGTCATGTGTTGCAGCGTTGCTTGAAGTCGACTCACTTGGGCTTCAAGGTCTCCTATGGGGTCATTACTTCCGCTGCTGCTGCTTTCGTGTCGAGGGGCTAGTTGATGCCGGGGTACTCCAATTGGTCCCGTTGACTTACGTGCTGTTAGCCTTGTGTGTGGCGGCATCTTTCTAAGGGGGAAAATTTATTAGCATAATTCTTAGCATGATGCATGAATAAGTACAGAATCAACCTTAGTCGATTCAACCTTCTATACATTGCACTCTTCCTATCTGGTCTTTAGGATAAACTCTTCAGAATACTTAGGTAAGAAGAGAAAAGAGTTTTTAGGTAAGACTTTCGAAAATCCTTTTGAAGATGCCTCATAATATCTGCAAAGAAAAGGCTATGCTCCGATACCAGCTGTGACGGAACCTCCCAAGTAATTAGGCCCACCTACAGTTGTCCTTGTCTAACGGACTTCAGACAACCCTGTAGGTGCCCCTGAATTACTCGACAAGTTCGGTATCTTTCCTTACCTTACCAGGAATGATTCACCCGTCTTGCAGACATTACAGAACATCGGAGATAAAGAATTGCGGAAGCGATTACATAATTCACATTTATTTAAAAGCAAGCACAAGTTGTTTTATTACAGACCAGAACTAAGAGCGAGTGCTGAGTAGTAATATTGTACAAACCAAGGGAGGCAAAAACTCCTCCCGAGAAGATTTAAGTAAAAGATCTATATGGAGGACCAAGTCCTCCCGCACTTCAGTCTTGGGTTTCTTCTTTGGGAACCACCCTGGCACAGAAGCAGAAGAAATCTGCTACTTCCTCACCTAAAACAACGAAGGGATAAACCCTGAGTATGGAATTACTCAGCAAGACTTACCCGACTAAAGAAAAGACTCTCAAGGGTATGCTGGTTATATGGGAGTCAAGGAAAGGCTTATCAAGAATCAAGGACTCTGTTTTGCAGAAAAGCTTACTATGAGTGGATCCTTAAAAATCCAGTTTTATTTGTCAAGTTAAGTAAAATTACCTGCACTAGAGTTCTTTCTACCCTAGTTCAATCACTTGACCTGCACTAGCCAATTTCTTAACAAACCCATCATCTTTAGTGGAATGCTACGTGTAGGTCAGTGACCAAGTCTTCATAACCGCGAAGGTACGGCGATCCGAATCGATTATACTCAGCTGAGGATCTCCGATCACACGACATATGTAGCACTTAACCCTTGCATATGCCAACCCGCCACCGGGGTTCTTAAGACCGGATCAGGTTCACGCAAACCGAGAGCACAGATACACCACCGTCCAGCCTCTTGCCACAGAGGGTACACGCTACTCTCGCCACCGCTCCACGCCCATTTTGTGTTATCTTATTCCGGCCTTAGTCTGCCCGAGGCAAGGCTTACCCATGACGAGGCATGTGACCAGCTAAAGGGTCCTCGATCATCAAGCCTACATCGACAAGGTCCTTAATCGACTCAGACGGCGACACTACACCGAGACTCCTTTCTCGTGCAAGTCACCCGCCCGGTCTTAGCTTAATCTTTTCAACCCAAAAACTTGGTACCTGGCAGAGGTACATCTTTTCCAGATGTTGAATCCATCAAGGCCCTGATGGATCCACCATCAAATTTTATTTTCAAAAACACACCCCACCCACTTTTGCCACATCATCTTTTGTAAAAACAAAACATTTTGTTTTTCTAAAGCAAGGCTAAGCATCAAAATCTTTTGTAAAAAGGGTGATTAAGGAAGGTAATCAAATTTAAGGAAGGTAATGCAGGAATTGTTTTATCAATCAACTCCTATCACCTAATGCATCAAGCAAGTGAGAAAGATTTAAAACAACAAGGAGGATGGCAAATGCATCGGGGCTTGCCTTTGTTATCAGGTGAGTTCTGCTCGGATCCACAAATATCAAAATAAAAGCAGTTGCCTGCTTGAGGATCTGAGGATGGTGGTGTCCTGTCTTCAGAGACTTCTTCTTCTTCTTCGTGTTCTAACATAACCATATACATGCATAAGAATGGATGCCATGGGATGCTCATGATGATGCAAAGATAATATAAACTTATTATCTAAGTCTTGAGTACAACTTTCCTTCACGGTACTCCGAGAACCTAGGGTTTCCGGAGTCAGTAAAGGAGTTCATAGGGCAGGGGGGTTTTGGGTTTAGTGATCAAACAAGGTCCAAATCAACCCAAATTCTACCCAAGGCTTCTAAATATTGTTTTAAGTTCCCACAAAAGGTTTGGGCATTTTTGGACTTACCAATCATTTTCTAAAAATCCATAACCAATACTTTTAACCACTTTAAATACCCTAAAATTTCCTATTTCCACTAAAAATCATAAAACTATTTTTACTAAATTCTAGGGAAAATAACAGGCCTAGGAAAATTAGTTTCACAATTTTATCATTTTCCTAGCATTTTGTATAATTGTTTTGGCTCTGGAGATAAAAGAAAAAGAAAAACAGGTGAACAGCACTGGGCCGAATCCAGCCCAGGCGGCCCAGCTAGGGCAGAAAGGCGCCCGCGCGCGCGCCCGTGCTGGCAGACTTGCACAGAGGCCCTTGGGTTTTAACTAACTGCGAACGAGCCTTTTCACTATTTAACACAGTCACTGACGTTTGCATAAAAGTCCTTCCACTTCTATCTATTCTGAGTTTAAAGTCCCCGACGCCGTTCACGCGCGGCCGTGCTCCGGCGAGCACCTATACCGGCCGAACGGGGCAACGGCTGGGTTCTTCGAGCGGCAGACATGAAATCGGTACTACCCTGAGTATTTTCCCCAAATCAATTGCAAGGATGGCTACTAGGTTTGCTCTGGCCGCAGTGACCGGGGACCTTGCGGGCAGATGAATGTGTTCCCGTCGATTCGTGGCAGTCTAGTTCAATTGGATGGTTTGGAGAGCATCAAGGGCACATGAGAATGTTAGAACAAGACTGAGGACGACAGTATCGGACTTGATTTGCGCTGGCCGCGGCGAGACTCGTTTCACGGTGGCGGAGAACGAAGTTGGGGGAAATGAGCAATTCTCTGGCTATGGGAGTTAATCGGAGACGGGAGTGGGTGCTACAGCTTCACGATTACATGGCGCAACTATCCCCGCCCTCAATTTATAGGCTCCAAGGGCGGTGGCCGGTGAATTTCGAGGAGACGCGCGGCGGTCGGAAGTGAAGAAGAACGGCGTGCAGTGAACACGTGTTTATCGCCGTGGCAGTAACTCCGGTGAGCCACGGAGAGTTCAGAGGAGGTCACGGCAATGCGATGACGCGATTGGGACACGCGGTGGCCAACGGCGAGGGCACGGCGGCGGTGAGCACTTTACCGCGGGCGGTGAGCCAGGGGAGATGGACTACGGCTAGTCGGAGCGGTGTCCAGGTCATGGGCGGTGACGATCTTTTGACGCCGCGAAGTTATCCACATACCCGAGCGCAAATCGTGACGCCGGCGACGTGAATCACGGCGGAAAGCCACCGGCGGTGGGTTTGCTGGCGACCTTATCTGTTTCAGCTATTGTACAATGGCGAAGTGCAGTTCAGATAAACCTGACAGTGCATTTTAGAGCTTCATTTTCTCCAGTCTTTATGTGGAATCTACGTCAACTTTCTGCAGCAAAGGTGTAGAGCTATATTCCATCTATGACTTTGATACAATGTGCCCCCACAAAAAGTCACTGGATCCAAATCAAAATCGAGCTCAAAGTCTCTGTGGTTGCACTGTTCCTCTAAAAATTCAAACTCAGTGACCTGACAGTCCAACTTTGGTTGGGTTTTTCTCCAAATTTCTCATAAAATCATGGCTTGAACCCTTAGACAAAGTTGTTCTCCTATAATTGGGTTACAAACTTGTTGTGGTCACTTTGGGCAAAAACCCTATATTTCAAAAGATACAGGGCTCCAAAGTTGAACCAACTAAACTGAATTTCAGACTTGAGCTCTATAGTGTTTAAGAGGTGATTTTTGCAAATAAGCCCAAAACTTAGGGTTTAACTTGCAAATTCACATATTTGTGAACCAAATGACTTTATATGTCTAAACATAGTAGTTTTTACACTTTAGTCCAAAGGTTCATCACTTTTGCACATAAGCCCCTAGGGTTTAGTTTTAGGGTTTCCAGGATTCCAATTAGGGTTTCTGGTATCCCAGGGGTATAAATGTGACTTCACTTTGTTTTTGGGGATATTTTATGACTCTTTCCCTAAAGTTTTTAGGTTTTCTTTCTTGGGTTAAGTTTTACCCCCTTACTCCCTATTTAGGGTTAAGTTTCCCATCCAGGGTGCTATTTGCAAAAAACACTTAAAACAATACAACTTGTTCGAAATTTTTGCCTAGTGAATGCACTCTAGGTGTATCAAACATATGCAATGCCAATGCGATGATGTCATGCTCAAGTTTTAGTTATAGTAACACCAGGGGTGTTACATCCTCCCCCCCATAAAAGAATCTCGTCCCGAGATTTAAAGTCCTAGGGTGAGTAATGGAAAAGGAAATGTGTCACATTTTTATTTCCTTATTTCTGGTACAAGGCAGGGTGGTGTGGGGTTCATTCCTTTATTGCCATAACTATATACATTTTGCAAATTACATGAGGCTAGAAAGCCTGGGAAATTCTTATTCAAGAAGTCTTGAGTTTCCCACGTAGCCTCATCTTCAGAATGCTGGTTCCACTGTATCTTATAAAACTTGAGAGTTTTTCTTCGGGTAACCCTGTCCTTTTGATCCAAGACTCGAACAGGATGCTCAGAATAGGTCAAGTCCGGCTCAAGGACAACATCAGTTACTTCAATGGTTCGATCGGGAACCCGAAGACACTTCTTCAATTGTGACACATGGAACACATTATGCACAGCAGACAAGGTTTCGGGTAGTTGGAGTCGGTAGGCCACTGGTCCACATTGCTCAAGTACCAGGAATGGACCAATGTACCTGGGTGCAAGCTTCCCTTTAACCCCAAAACGCGATACTCCTTTCATTGGTGAGACTTTCAGGTAAACATAGTCTCCTTCCAGGAAATATAAGGGCATTCGCCGTGTGTCTGCATAACTCTTCTGACGAGCTTGTGCTTTCTTCATATTATGAATAATTTTCTGAACCTTATTCTCGGCTTCTTTCACCAGATCAGGTCTAAAGAAGCACCTTTCACCAGGTTCAGACCAATTTAGCGGAGTCCGACATCGTCGTCCATATAAAGCTTCAAAAGGTGCCATCCTAATACTTTCTTGATAACTATTATTGTATGAAAACTCCGCCAAGGGTAAACATTCATCCCATTTTGGTGAGAAATCCAGGACACATGCCCGCAACATATCTTCAAGTATTTGGTTCACTCTCTCAGTTTGTCCACTGGTTTGAGGATGATAGGCCGAACTGTGGAGTAACTTAGTACCCAGGGATTTATGAAGTTCTTCCCAAAATTTGGATACAAATTGCGGTCCACGATCCGACACTGTAGTCTTTGGAACACCATGCAAACTGATAATACGAGCAATATATAATTCCGCATAGGTAAGTACCGGGTAATATGTCTTGACCGGCAGAAAATGAGCAACCTTTGTAAGTCGATCAACAATCACCCAGATAGAGTCATACCCTTTTGCGGTCCTGGGCAATCCCACAATGAAGTCCATGCTTATGTCTTCCCATTTCCATGTTGGTATTGGTAATGACTGCAATGGACCGGCAGTTTTCATGTGTATGGCCTTGACACGTCTGCAAGTGTCACACTTAGCCACATAGCGTGCAATTTCAATTTTCATCTTCGTCCACCAGTAGTGCTGTTTTAGATCATGATACATCTTAGTGCTTCCCGGATGAATAGAATAGCGACTAAGATGCGCTTCATCTAAGATTTGCTGGCGGAGTTCTTCATTCTTTGGCACTACTATGCGGTTTTTAAACCATATCACACCTTGATCGTCTTCCTTGAAACATTTGGCTGTTCCAGCCCTTATTTTCTCTCGTAGGTGCTTCATACCCAAATTATCCTTTTGAGCATCAATTATCCTTTGAAAATGGTTGACTCAAGCTTTAGCTGATTCAGAGTTCCTTGTTGGATTATCCCCAGGTTTAGCTTCTCCATTTCTTGACATAAAGTGTTCTCGGAGGTCTTCGCCATAAGATAGTGGCAGGAAGTCTTACGACTCAATGCATCTGCCACCACATTGGCCTTGCCTGGGTGATAATGGATCTCCAGTTCATAGTCTTTAATGAGCTCAAGCCATCGTCTTTGCCTCATATTTAACTCTGACTGGGTAAAGATGTACTTCAAACTTTTATGATCTGTATATATGTGACAGATATTTCCCAGCAGATAGTGACGCCATATTTTCAGGGCATGAACCACAGCAGCTAGCTCTAGATCATGAGTTGGATAATGCTCCTCATGTCGGCGCAACTGCCTTGAAGCATACGCAATTACTCGGCCCTCTTGCATCAGTACACAGCCGAGCCCACTGCCAGATGCATCACAATATACATCAAAAGGCTTAGTGATGTCCGGTTGAGCCAATACCGGAGCAGTGGTTAATAATGTCTTCAATTGCTCAAAGGCTTCATTACACTTAGAAGACCAATTGAATTTAATATCATTCTTCAATAAACTTGTGATTGGCTTCACAAGCTTAGAAAAATCGGGTATGAATCTGCGATAATATCCAGCTAGTCCAAGAAAACTCCGGACTTGGTGAACAGTGGTTGGGGGTTTCCACTCCAGAATATCTTTGACCTTGCTAGGATCTACCGCAATTCCTTTAGCTGATAACACGTGCCCCAAAAATTGAATTTCCTCCAGCCAGAACGCGCACTTGCTGAACTTGGCATACAGCTGATGTTCCCTCAGGCGCGTCAATACAATCCGTAGATGCTGAGCATGCTCCTCTTCATTTTTAGAGTATATCAAAATATCGTCGATGAAGACCACCACGAACTTGTCCAACTCGGGCATGAACACCGAGTTCATCAAATAGGTGAAGTGGGCAGGAGCATTTGTGAGCCCGAAAGACATTACTAAGTATTCAAACAATCCATACCGCGTAGTAAATGCGGTCTTCGGTATATCCTCGGGCCGAATACGGATTTGATGATAGCCCGACCTGAGATCAATTTTGGAAAATACCCTCGCCCCAGTCAGTTGATCAAATAAGATGTCGATCCTTGGAAGAGGGTACTTATTCTTGATGGTGACCTCATTCAGGGGTCGATAATCCACGCACATCCACAAGGTTTGATCCTTCTTCTTAACAAAAATGGCGGGGCAACCCCATGGGGACGAGCTTGGCCGGATGAATCCCTTATTCAGTAGATCTTGTAATTGAATCTTCAATTCCGCCAACTCATTAGGGGGCATACGGTACGATCTTCGGGAGATAGGAGCCGTACCGGGCTTTAGCTCAATTACGAATTCTACATCTCTTTCAGGGGGCAGTCCAGGCAAATCTTCCGGAAATACATCTGGAAACTCACATACTACCGGAATGTTCTTGATCTCCGGTACAATGGCTTCAAATATTCTACCAGAAGCTTTGGCTGGATTGGTTTCGGGAAGAGACAAAAGAATTTCTTCTTGATTATAGCTCAACCTGACAGTTCTGAGTTCAGTGTTGAGGATTGCCTTGTGTTGGGTTAACCAATTCATACCCAAAATTACATCTATATCCTGGCCTTTCAGAACAATCATGTTAGCAGGAAAGTTCCGTCCGGCCATTGTTACTGGCACTTCATAGGCCACTTCTCTAGTAAAAATGTGTCCCCCAGGTGAATGAATTTTAAATCCCTCTCTTGATTCATGGCATGCAATGTGATGTTGCTCCACAAATTTCTTGCTAATGAAGGTATGCGAAGCACCAGAATCAAAAAGAATAATTGTAGGGTGACTGGCCACGGGAAACGTACCCATCATCACCGGCTCTCCTTCCGGTGTAGTGGCCACTTGAGTGTAGTATACACGCCCCGTTTTCTTGGTATTTCTCCCCACAGCATTTCCCTTGGGCTGAGTGGACTTCCCAGTTCCTTGCTGAGCATTGGATTGATTTTGCTTGGGGTACGGGCAGTCTTTGATAAAATGTCCTGATTTGCCGCAGTTGAAACACCCAGTTGAAGAGCTGGGCAAGGCAGGGAATCGAGTGCCTGGGGCACCCGGCTGATTTGGGGAAGTGGAGGTATTGTTGGGGCGGATAATAATGGGCTGTTTGAAAGGGAATGCTGGTGGACGGGAAAAAGTACGGTTTTGGCTAGAAGGCCGGATGACGAACCGTTGCCTCTTCGCCTGGCCCTGATTAGGCCTCTCACCACTGAATCCCTTATTCTTCCCAGAACTTGCGTATTTTGCTTCCACAGATAAGGCTGTACTGACAGCCTTTCCATATGTGAGATCAATACATGTGGCCATCTTTCGCTGCAACCGGTCATTTAGACCTCTCATAAAACAGTTCTTTTTCTTCAAATCAGTATTCACCTGGTCGATGGCATACTGCGACAGGTGATTAAACTTGTTAAGATACTGATTGATGGTGTCTCCTCCTTGTTTCAGCTTCATGAATTCCTCTTGTTTCATATGCAGCACCCCTTCCGGTATGTAGTGCTCACGGAAGGCTGCTTTAAATTCTTCCCAGGTGATTTGATGGTTGTCAGGTTGGATAGCCACAAAATTTCCCCACCAAGTACTGGCAGGGCCACGTAGTTGCTGTGCCGCGAACAATGGCTTCTGTGTTTCAGAACAACGAAGAAGGCCAAACTTTTGTTCAATAACTCGTATCCACTCGTCGGCTTCTAGCGGGTCTTCTGCCTTGGTGAATAGAGGTGGACGAGTTTCGGAGAAATCCAGATAAGTAGTTTCACGGGGACCTTGCTGAAAACCTCTTCCTGCCTGCTGCTGGAACTGCTGCTGACCCGCCATTTCCCTAAGGAAGCGGGTATTGTCTGCGGTGGCATTCACCAAGGTGGCAATCGCCTCGGCTAGCGTAGGTGGAACCGGAGGTGGATTTGGGGTGACATCCCGACCCCCAGAAGTTCCGGCTGCGTCCTGTCCGCGAGTCCTGGTCGGCATCTGAGGCAAAAACATTTGAATAAACATAATATGCCAAAGAGACCTTCCATTTTACATTACTATAAAAAGTAATGATACAGACTCGATATTACATAACAGGATACATTACCCATTATACAAAAGTTCAACCTATTATACAACCATGCATTCTACAATACACTACTCTACTTCTATTACACCATTAGTCCTGCTTTCCGTTACTTTTGGCGGCCTCATCGTCAGGTGTGGGAGTCCAGACGTCAACCAACCTCAAAGAAGGAGGGGGTTCAAAAAGGTCTAACTCCCCACCCAACGCGCGTCCCGCAACGTGAGAGGGTCCGGCTTCCGCCTCAGCAGAGTGTGTAGGCACACTAGGGTGTAATTGTGAGTATAGTATATGGACTTCCTCATGCAACGTATTGCAGTAGACCTGCAGGTCGTCGACAGCTGAGCTAAGTTCTTTAATTCGGGCCTGAGCCCTCGCTTCCTTAGCACATGCCAGCATATGAGACTGTACTGCCCAGTCAAGTGCTAAGTCTCGATCAGCAAGCTGATCCTGCAGGTGATGGATGTCCCTTCTTAGTTCATTGATTCTATCTCCGTCTGCGATCCAAGCATTGGTCATGTGTTGCAGCGTTGCTTGAAGTCGACTCACTTGGGCTTCAAGGTCTCCTATGGGGTCATTACTTCCGCTGCTGTTGCTTTCGTGTCGAGGGGCTAGTTGATGCCGGGGTACTCCAATTGGTCCCGTTGACTTACGTGCTGTTAGCCTTGTGTGTGGCGGCATCTTTCTAAGGGGGAAAATTTATTAGCATAATTCTTAGCATGATGCATGAATAAGTACAGAATCAACCTTAGTCGATTCAACCTTCTATACATTGCACTCTTCCTATCTGGTCTTTAGGATAAACTCTTCAGAATACTTAGGTAAGAAGAGAAAAGAGTTTTTAGGTAAGACTTTCGAAAATCCTTTTGAAGATGCCTCATAATATCTGCAAAGAAAAGGCTATGCTCCGATACCAGCTGTGACGGAACCTCCCAAGTAATTAGGCCCACCTACAGTTGTCCTTGTCTAACGGACTTCAGACAACCCTGTAGGTGCCCCTGAATTACTCGACAAGTTCGGTATCTTTCCTTACCTTACCAGGAATGATTCACCCGTCTTGCAGACATTACAGAACATCGGAGATAAAGAATTGCGGAAGCGATTACATAATTCACATTTATTTAAAAGCAAGCACAAGTTGTTTTATTACAGACCAGAACTAAGAGCGAGTGCTGAGTAGTAATATTGTACAAACCAAGGGAGGCAAAAACTCCTCCCGAGAAGATTTAAGTAAAAGATCTATATGGAGGACCAAGTCCTCCCGCACTTCAGTCTTGGGTTTCTTCTTTGGGAACCACCCTGGCACAGAAGCAGCAGAAATCTGCTACTTCCTCACCTAAAACAACGAAGGGATAAACCCTGAGTATGGAATTACTCAGCAAGACTTACCCGACTAAAGAAAAGACTCTCAAGGGTATGCTGGTTATATGGGAGTCAAGGAAAGGCTTATCAAGAATCAAGGACTCTGTTTTGCAGAAAAGCTTACTATGAGTGGATCCTTAAAAATCCAGTTTTATTTGTCAAGTTAAGTAAAATTACCTGCACTAGAGTTCTTTCTACCCTAGTTCAATCACTTGACCTGCACTAGCCAATTTCTTAACAAACCCATCATCTTTAGTGGAATGCTACGTGTAGGTCAGTGACCAAGTCTTCATAACCGCGAAGGTACGGCGATCCGAATCGATTATACTCAGCTGAGGATCTCCGATCACACGACATATGTAGCACTTAACCCTTGCATATGCCAACCCGCCACCGGGGTTCTTAAGACCGGATCAGGTTCACGCAAACCGAGAGCACAGATACACCACCGTCCAGCCTCTTGCCACGGAGGGTACACGCTACTCTCGCCACCGCTCCACGCCCATTTCGTGTTATCTTATTCCGGCCTTAGTCTGCCCGAGGCAAGGCTTACCCATGACGAGGCATGTGACCAGCTAAAGGGTCCTCGATCATCAAGCCTACATCGACAAGGTCCTTAATCGACTCAGACGGCGACACTACACCGAGACTCCTTTCTCGTGCAAGTCACCCGCCCGGTCTCAGCTTAATCTTTTCAACCCAAAAACTTGGTACCTGGTAGAGGTACATCTTTTCCAGATGTTGAATCCATCAAGGCCCTGATGGATCCACCATCAAATTTTATTTTCAAAAACACACCCCACCCACTTTTGCCACATCATCTTTTGTAAAAACAAAACATTTTGTTTTTCTAAAGCAAGGCTAAGCATCAAAATCTTTTGTAAAAAGGGTGATCAAGGAAGGTAATCAAATTTAAGGAAGGTAATGCAGGAATTGTTTTATCAATCAACTCCTATCACCTAATGCATCAAGCAAGTGAGAAAGATTTAAAACAACAAGGAGGATGGCAAATGCACCGGGGCTTGCCTTTGTTATCAGGTGAGTTCTGCTCGGATCCACAAATATCGAAATAAAAGCAGTTGCCTGGTTGAGGATCTGAGGATGGTGGTGTCCTGTCTTCAGAGACTTCTTCTTCTTCTTCGTGTTCTAACATAACCATATACATGCATAAGAATGGATGCCATGGGATGCTCATGAGGATGCAAAGATAATATAAACTTATTATCTAAGTCTTGAGTACAACTTTCCTTCACGGTACTCCGAGAACCTAGGGTTTCCGGAGTCAGTAAAGGAGTTCATAGGGCAGGGGGGTTTTGGGTTTAGTGATCAAACAAGGTCCAAATCAACCCAAATTCTACCCAAAGCTTCTAAATATTGTTTTAAGTTCCCACAAAAGGTTTGGGCATTTTTGGACTTACCAATCATTTTCTAAAAATCCATAACCAATACTTTTAACCACTTTAAATACCCTAAAATTTCCTATTTCCACTAAAAATCATAAAACTATTTTTACTAAATTCTAGGGAAAATAACAGGCCTAGGAAAATTAGTTTCACAATTTTATCATTTTCCTAGCATTTTGTATAATTGTTTTGGCTCTGGAGATAAAAGAAAAAGAAAAACAGGTGAACAGCACTGGGCCGAATCCAGCCCAGACGGCCCAGCTAGGGCAGAAAGGCGCCCGCGCGCGCGCCCGTGCTGGCAGACTTGCACAGAGGCCCTTGGGTTTTAACTAACTACGAACGAGCCTTTTCACTATTTAACACAGTCACTGACGTTTGCATAAAAGTCCTTCCCCTTCTATCTATTCTGAGTTTAAAGTCCCCGACGCCGTTCACGCGCGGCCGTGCTCCGGCGAGCACCTATACCGGCCGAACGGGGCAACGGCTGGGTTCTTCGAGCGGCAGACATGAAATCGGTACTACCCTGAGTATTTTCCCCAAATCAATTGCAAGGATGGCTACTAGGTTTGCTCTGGCCGCAGTGACCGGGGACCTTGCGGGCAGATGAATGTGTTCCCGTCGATTCGTGGCAGTCTAGTTCAATTGGATGGTTTGGAGAGCATCAAGGGCACATGAGAATGTTAGAACAAGACTGAGGACGACAGTATCGGACCTGATTTGCGCTGGCCGCGGCGAGACTCGTTTCACGGTGGCGGAGAACGAAGTTGGGGGAAATGAGCAATTCTCTGGCTATGGGAGTTAATCGGAGACGGGAGTGGGTGCTACAGCTTCACGATTACATGGCGCAACTATCCCCGCCCTCAATTTATAGGCTCCAAGGGCGGTGGCCGGTGAATTTCGAGGAGACGCGCCGCGGTCGGAAGTGAAGAAGAACGGCGTGCAGTGAACACGTGTTTATCGCCGTGGCAGTAACTCCGGTGAGCCACGGAGAGTTCAGAGGAGGTCACGGCAATGCGATGACGCGATTGGGACACGCGGTGGCCAACGGCGAGGGCACGGCGACGGTGAGCACTTTACCGCGGGCGGTGAGCCAGGGGAGATGGACTACGGCTAGTCGGAGCGGTGTCCAGGTCATGGGCGGTGACGATCTTTTGACGCCGCGAAGTTATCCACATACCCGAGCGCAAATCGTGACGCCGGCGACGTGAATCACGGCGGAAAGCCACCGGCGGTGGGTTTGCTGGCGACCTTATCTGTTTCAGCTACTGTACAATGGCGAAGTGCAGTTCAGATAAACCTGACAGTGCATTTTAGAGCTTCATTTTCTCCAGTCTTTATGTGGAATCTACGTCAACTTTCTGCAGCAAAGGTGTAGAGCTATATTCCATCTATGACTTTGATACAATGTGCCCCCACAAAAAGTCACTGGATCCAAATCAAAATCGAGCTCAAAGTCTCTGTGGTTGCACTGTTCCTCTAAAAATTCAAACTCAGTGACCTGACAGTCCAACTTTGGTTGGGTTTTTCTCCAAATTTCTCATAAAATCATGGCTTGAACCCTTAGACAAAGTTGTTCTCCTATAATTGGGTTACAAACTTGTTGTGGTCACTTTGGGCAAAAACCCTATATTTCAAAAGATACAGGGCTCCAAAGTTGAACCAACTAAACTGAATTTCAGACTTGAGCTCTATAGTGTTTAAGAGGTGATTTTTGCAAATAAGCCCAAAACTTAGGGTTTAACTTGCAAATTCACATATTTGTGAACCAAATGACTTTATATGTCTAAACATAGTAGTTTTTACACTTTAGTCCAAAGGTTCATCACTTTTGCACATAAGCCCCTAGGGTTTAGTTTTAGGGTTTCCAGGATTCCAATTAGGGTTTCTGGTATCCCAGGGGTATAAATGTGACTTCACTTTGTTTTTGGGGATATTTTATGACTCTTTCCCTAAAGTTTTTAGGTTTTCTTTCTTGGGTTAAGTTTTACCCCCTTACTCCCTATTTAGGGTTAAGTTTCCCATCCAGGGTGCTATTTGCAAAAACACTTAAAACAATACAACTTGTTCGAAATTTTTGCCTAGTGAATGCACTCTAGGTGTATCAAACATATGCAATGCCAATGCGATGATGTCATGCTCAAGTTTTAGTTATAGTAACACCAGGGGTGTTACAATTTCCACTCGGGAATCTTAAGCGGGTGCAATAGTCCAGCTGGTCGTTGATGTTCGGCCTTAACTCTTTGACATACATCACACTTAGCCACATGGGCAGCCACATCTCTCTTCGGTCCATACCACCAGTACTTCTGCTTCAAATCCTGATACATCTTTGTACTACCAGGATGAATAGAATAATTCAAGTCATGGGCCTCATTTAACATAGTCTCACGAAGGCTTTCAATATCCGGAACACATATCCTGTCCTTGAACCATATGATGCCTTGCTCATCTTCCATGAACTCTGGACCTCGACCTTCAGTAATCAGATCCCTGATCTTCTTGTATCTTAGCATCACCAACCTGACCTTTACGAATCTCTTGCTCCAAGGTGGGTTCCAACTCGATGGTAACTCCTTCAGTATGAGTAACAATTCCCAAATTGAGTCTCTCAAAGTCTTTTGCTAATTCATTGGGCAGTTGGACGACAAAAGCGGAGTGAACATGCTCCTTCCGACTCAAGGCATCTGCAACCAAATTCATCTTGCCCGGGTGATAGTGAATCTCCAAATCATAATCCTTAATAAGCTCCAACCAACGGCGTTGCCTAAGGTTGAGATCCTTCTGAGTGAATATATACTTCAAACTCTTATGATCCGTATATACTTGGCACTTAGTTCCCATAATATAGTGTCTCCAAATCTTAAGTGCATGCACAACTGCTGCCAGCTCTAAATCATGAGTGGGGTAGTTCAATTCATGCTTCCGCAACTGACGAGATGCATAGGCGATCACATGTCCTTCTTGCATGAGCACACATCCCAATCCTTGGCCACATGCATCACAGTAAATGTCAAATCCCTTCTGCAGATCTGGCATAATCAATACTGGTGGTGACATCAATCTCTCCTTCAATTGATCAAAGCTTTCTTGACATTTATCATCCCACTCGAATTCTCTTCCTTTCTCCAAAAGTGATGTCATAGGCTTGGCTATCTTAGAGAACCCTTCAATGAATCTCCGATAATATCCTGCGAGTCCCAAGAAACTCCGAATCTCAGTAACTGTAGTGGGCACTCTCCACTCCATTATCTCCTTCACTTTAGCAGGATCCACTGCTATTCCTCCATTAGAAATAATATGACCAAGGAATGGCACCTTGTCAATCCAAAACTCGCACTTGCTGAACTTAGCATAGAGTTGATTATCTCGCAACTTTTGTAGCACCGACCTTAGATGTTGTTCATGATCACTTTCACTCCTAGAATAGATAAGAATATCGTCGATGAACACCACGACAAATCTGTCCAAATATTCCATAAACACCTTATTCATCAAATTCATGAAATAAGCTGGTGCATTGGTTAATCCAAATGACATAACAGTGAACTCATATAACCCATATCGAGTCGAGAGAGCCGTCTTAGGAATATCTGATGGTCTAATCCTCATCTGATGGTATCCCGATCGGAGATCAATCTTCGATAATACTCTAGCACCTCTCATCTGATCAAATAAATCCTCAATACGGGGCAACGGATACTTGTTCTTCACCGTAACATCATTAAGAGATCTATAATCCACACACATCCGTTGCGATCCATCCTTCTTCTGTACAAACAGAACCGGTGCTCCCCAAGGTGAGGAACTCGGATGAATGTACCCAGCCTCTTGTAACTCAGTTAACTGCTTCTTAAGTTCCTTCAATTCCTCTACGGACATCCTATATGGTCGTTTAGAAATAGGGGCGGTTCCAGGTAAGAGATCAATAACAAACTCAACTTCTCTATCAGGTGGCATCCCTGGTAACTCCTCTAGAAAGACATCCGGAAAATCTCTAACCACCCGGATGTTGTCACCAACAAACTTCTCATTTACTAAGAATGTAGCTAGTCTAATGGTGGTAGTTACTGCAACTTCAACTTCAAATCTTTGTCCTTTGGAACTGGTGAGTTCTACGGTTCCCTTAGCACAGTGTATATACTGCCTTTGCCTTTCTTAACCATGATATACCAAGGATCACGTCTATAGTGCTCTCTTCCAATACTATATCGGTAGCCCATATGGGTTAGAAACACAGGGTAAGAAAGGAAGAATTGTAGACAAAGCGAGTAATTACGAGGAATGTTACTACGGGGGATTTATTAGCTAAGTAGATTAGTGTGTTATTCACTAAAGCTAATACATTACCTTATGGTGGTACATGCTAAGATGCCCGTCTATACTATTTCAATCAATCAAAGAAGCAAATCAGACATTGATCATCAGAACAATCAACCAACATTTTTAATAGATAAAATAGTTTTGTTTTTTTTGTCTTGGCCTCCTACCTCTTAAAAAGGTCATAAATGTAGGATTCCAAGGTGTGAAATCCATCTTGACTCAGAGTAGAAAAGATAAGAATGATCAGAGTAGAACGGTAGAAGGTGAGACAGGATCAAGATAAGTGTAGAAAGAATCAGAGTAAGGTGAGTTTAGAAGAATCAGAATAATGTAAGTATGTAAGGGTTTTGTCCATTTCTATCTAGGTTTCGTCCTACAGTCAACATTTCCTCTGATACCACTTCTGTCACACCCAGATTTAAGGGACAAAGCCGGGTGCATCTCATACATGCGCCAAGAAGACAACATATATAATAACAGAGTGTATAGAGATAAATGTCATAAAACATCAGAGTATTTATTACATACCGGAAGACTTAATACAAAATAAAATAATGAATATAAAACGAACTAAGGATCATCGGCGCAAATGTCAACTGAGAAACGCCACCTAGATCAGATCATACTCCTCGCCTTGTGGCTCCTCCTAAACCACCTGTTCTTCTCCTGTGGGGGGGTGTGAGACAGCAAGAGTGAGCTCACATACGTTCATAGCTCAACAAGTCGTGGGGAATAATGTGGCATGAACTCACCAAAGGTGGGAGTTCATGAAGTGTAAGGCTGATCAATGAAACAAAGGCTGAAGCTGAGCATTGCTTTTATAAGTTGGTCAAAATTTTATTAGCAGTTACTAAGTGTAAGTAAATACCAAACCATAGTAATAATAAGTAAAAGTAATAATAAAATAATCCCAAATGCAATGAAATGACAGATTAAGTTTAAGTTCCATAAATTAATCATGTGAGTGTCCGAGCCGCTCATGACCGTGAGCACGACTAGTATACCAGTTTT
Organism: Zea luxurians; assembly: GCA_029449295.1. Classification (NCBI taxonomy): domain Eukaryota; kingdom Viridiplantae; phylum Streptophyta; class Magnoliopsida; order Poales; family Poaceae; genus Zea; species Zea luxurians. The sequence goes on from JAOPSE010000010.1 coordinate 130,632,466, forward strand.
ACACTCTGCAGAGGTTGCGCATCTTTACCCACAAGTCGTGTTACCCATTTGCCACGGAGTTGATCAAACTCCATACACCTCTACCAAGGAAGCGAGGCAGGGTACCACTACGAGGCCTTTACAAAGTTCCACTAGCTTCAGACTACCCGCTACAGTTTATAGGAAGCTCCAGTGCAGGGTTCTTGCCTGACCGCCATCGCAGCAAAATCAACCCAAGGACCTCCCTACACTGACCACTCCCCTACTGCCCTTGCCCCTTTCGGGTAAGGTAGCCCTCCACTAGCTTTCCTAGTTAATCAGCCAAGGGCGTCCCATTAAACCCTTGTGGTAGCACTGTTTTCCCGGGTGGTTCTCCATGTTCCCATTAACATAATGATCTTAACATGAACATTAAAGAATAAAATAGATAATAAAAAGTATAACAATGAGTGATGAATATCTCTATACCCAAATCCACATAAAGCAATAGCATGAACTACCCAAAACTTTAGTAGTAAAACCAGTGGTGAAACAAGGTATAAAGATAGTCAAAATCTAGGGCATCCTATTGGGTCCCATCAAAATTAACCTATGCGGATCATTATGATTAATAAGAACATGAATGGGTAAAAGAAGTGATCAAGGGCACAACTTGCCTTCCACGAGCTCCTGCTCAGCAGTCTCTACCAGCTGAACCCCAGAATCCTCTGTAGCTTGCTCGTCTACTCGCATCAACACAGTACATACATAGTATAGCAAGAATTAACATTACACCAAACATGTAAATAAAATACACAGTAATAATCTAGACACTAAAATGAGATCACAGGAACTGGAATTATTAATTTTGGAGTTATATATTTTAAGTTATGAATTTCCAAAGGTTTTATGCATTTAATATAGGGTTAAGTGGGAAATAAATTTTAATGTGTATTTCATGTAAAAACAGTGGTATTATTTGATAGAGAAAAATATTACAAAACTATAGGAACTGGAATGGTCCAATTTGGAGTTCATATGCATTTTCTACAAATTAAACAAGTTCTATACATAAAAAATCTATTTCTATTTTATTTTTATCTGATTTTCGAGTTTTCTGGACTGGGCCAAAAATCCCAGAAAGCGCAGGGACTTCTACATAAAGCTGTCTATGACTTAGAGCGCCTGTTGCAGGACTGCGGGTTCTATTTACGTAAAGGGTGAGGGTTCTTATGCAAAACCGTAGTCGCGAAGGGGTACCGCGAAGTCCTGGCCGCCCGATCCGCAACGGACACGCCAGATTAGATCTAGGCGCGCAACTCCCCCACGCTCACCCCCGACCGCACGATCTGATCTGACGGTCACGTTTTAATGTATCGAATCAGTACCCTGGTTTCTAATCTCGCCCATCCATCAGAGATCCAACGGCCATGGATCATCTTCCTTACTGCACTCCACATAACCCCATCCACTATCCGAACAGCGGCGCACCCAGGGCGGCGGTGCTGTGCCGCGCAGTGGAGCACGCCGACGAACAAGTGATCCGGGGCCCAAGCTCACCATTTCCAAATCCGACTGCTCCAACGCGATGCGGAATTAATGGCGTGTACGCTAGACGAGTTCTTACCGGGAGTCATTGCTTCGTTGCAGCTGGCCACGTACAAGGCGAAGTCACGGCGCAGGGAAGACGACGGCGAGAAATTCCTTGAAGTCCAGGATATAATCCAGCGAGGTTAGGGCACGCGCATCATCCCCAGGCCCGAGGAAGTCGCTGGCACGGTACCGAAGACTTGGATGACGACGGTGCTGAGCATCCACGCGGCGGCGCAGATTTGCTTTGCTCCGACGAGCACCCATACGCGTGGGCGATTCTCCCTAGCCTTCCGCCTTGGTCCGTAAGCCGACGTGCCCGCATCCCTTGGCGGGGTATCGCTCTCACTCTCGGTCTCTCTTTGACGATAGCTTGGTGGGGGCGCATGGCTTCGTTCGAGGTGGCCGACGGGTCTCGTGTGGATGGGAGGGGGAGAGGTCTATGCAGCAGGGCGTGCGTCCGTGGCGACCTTCACGGGTCGTTGGCGAAGATGCCGGTCCGCAGCTGAGGAGCTGGTCACGAACGCCCGCGCGCTTTTTGGAGGAACTCAGGAACGGTTGCGGCGTCGCACATCCGAGAAGAGGAACAGGGACACACGGTGACTGGCGCACTGGTCCCTACATGTCAGTCTGTCGGTGTCTATGCGCGCAGGCGGTATCTGACTGGCGGGTTCCACCAGACAGTGCCAAGGCGCGCGGCATCTCAATGGGTCGGGGTGGGCCGACGTGTGCGATAGGAGTTGGGCTGGCGTGAGGTAGCTGGCCCACCCGAGGTATTTCCCCCTTTTTTTCTTTTACTCCTATTTGAATTTTCCCTTTTCATTTGAATCTCCAAATTTGAATTTGCATATGAGTTTCACCCTTGAGTCAGGTGTCACATTAAAATAATAGTATATAAATAATATTTTATTTATTTATTTTGTATTATTTTTACTCACATAAAATTTTCTTTCTTTCCTTTTCTAGGGTTTCTTTTAGATTGTCAAATTCTAATTTGGACTTTATTCCAATTCTTGTAACATCATTTTTATTTTGTCATAAAATACACATGAAATAAAATCCAGCATGATGCACAATTTAATAGTATATCTTTTTATTAATTATTTGTTTTTGAATATGGTGTTCACATGTGATGATGCCTAAAGGTCAAACTCACATAAGGAGAAATTGTTTCTCTATTTATATTATTTCTAACAAATTTCAAATTGGGTATTACAAAACTTCAGATCCACCGTGCCAGTGCCATGAACAGAAGCATGTGACCCATTCCCCATTAAGACGGAAGAATCCCGGGCGCCCTGATAAGAAGAGAACAAGTTAATGTCAGAACACACATGAACATTAGCACCAGTATCAAACCACCAACTAGGTGATTGAAATACTGAGAAGATGAAAGGTAAATTTCCATACCCTTTGTCTTCCTCATTGCTAGCGATCATTGTGTTGACATTGCACTTTTTGCCATGACGATCCGCTCTATCAGGACAATCCTTGGCAAAATGACCCGTCTCGCCACATGCGAAACATGTCAGTTCAGCCTTGTTCTTCTTCTTCTTGAAGTTGGTAGTTTTGTTGGGCTTGTTAGATTTTGGCTTTCCTTTGCCCTTGTTGTGGTTCTTCTGAACCATGTTGGCGCTGGAGTGGCCCTCGCCTCCTTTAGATCCCGTGTCCTTAGCCCGAGCTTTCTCCTCAACATCCAGAGACGCTATCAGATTTTCAACTGATATCTTCTGTCTCTTATGTTTCAGAGATGTGGCGAAGTTCCTCCATGTAGAAGGCAACTTTGCAATAATGCATCCAACCACAAATCGGTCAGGAAGGACTATCTTAAGGTGGTCGAGCTCCTTGGCTATACAATGTATTTCATGAGCTTGCTCTACAATAGAGCGATTATCAACCATCTTATAATCATGAAAGCTCTCCATGATATACAGGTCACTGCCAGCATACGATGCACCATACTTGGTAGTAAGTGCATCCCATAACTCTTTCTCGTCTCTATGTTGAATATTCGCATCAACCAGACGGTCAACAAGGGCGCTAAGAACTGCTCCCGTAAAGATAGTATTGGCATGGTCGTACTCTTTCTCATGTTCAGGAGTCAGTGGACCCTCAGGTTTACCTTTACTAACATGGAAGACATTCATAGCAGTCAGCCAGAGCGTGGCCTTGACTTGCCATCTCTTAAAGTGCATACCATTGAACTTTTCTGGCTGCAGTGCGTCGGCAAAAGCAGCCATAGAAAAACTAGGAAATTGTCTACAATAAGTTTTTTGGATTGTTGAATAATTAGACAAATTCCAGATTAAATTCCGAATATAAATCATGACCAAATCAGAAGAACTGAAGTAAAAAGTTAAATCAGATGATGCGTACTGATTAGACATACTGATAGATGGCGTGCGCCGAAATCAGCAGGGTCGACGATGTCGAAGTAGCGAAATCAGCAGGGTCGACGAGGTCAGAAGATCATGAGCAGTCGCGTGAAGACGCTTCCCAAAAACCTTATTCGCCCTCTCCCAGTGCAGGATCTAGAAGGCGAAGGGTTCCGGAGACCTGCTCTTCTGATCGCAGATGCACGTCTGCGGTCGGGATGAAGAGAACTGGAAGGCGGCTCAGCTGTGAAGAGAGGCGAAAGCGAAACTGGGATGATTTGGATGCTGGCTGCCAGGCGCCTTTTATAGGGCCGAGTCCGCGACCAGATAGCTCTTTCGATCTTATCCGCCCGTGAAAATCTCGTGTTCAGTTTAGATTTTATAGCGATCGGTTAGGATTCTAAACTTAACAGCCAAGCAACCAAAAAATTCAAACGGCAAAAGGAAGTCGCGCCCCCGCAAGGCGAGGGGCCGGATTTCGGCGGACCATTCACGCGCATGTCGTGCGCTCGCGCCCTTTGCCCAGCCCAGCCCAGGCGAGCGAGCGCGCGCGTGTGGCTCTCCACACTTTCTCCTCTCATCCATGACTTAGTGAGTGAGTGTGTCTTCCATATTTAAGCTAGCTATACTCCACTAGAACTAGCAATATGGTGCTATTGGTTCCACCTATTCCCTAGTCATACACTTATATGGGCTTTTAAGATTTTCCTGGGATTTATTTGAATTTCTCAATTGGGTCTAGCCTATAAATCCTAACAGGTAGAACCTTCCATCCCTATCCTTTTGAACATTAAAGCAGGAGAAATCCCAAATGACACACTAGTAAATCGGCACTCGAAACGACTGGTTCATTATGAATAAACCTAGGCTAGGTTATATCTACACCTTTACTAAGAGAACCTCCAGCATCAGATCCTGGCACCTAGCCAAGAAGAGCCATAAGTCGACAACCATTACATACTCCAAGGTTGAATGTGTCTGTCCTATGGTAGAAATTCTGAAATTGCTGTATTAGATCGTTATTCCTATCACATGTGAATTGGATGGGATTTAAAAAATTATGAAAGATTTTGACTTGATTAGGATTTAAATCCACTCAATCCCACCCAATTCACAGAGCAAAACAAACAAGCCCTTAAGAGGTTTGTTAAACCTAATTGATGTAGCCCAACCTTTTGCTGAATCCAGCACATCTGCAAAACAAACAAGCCCTTGGGGGGTTTTGCTGAATCCAGTACGTCCAGAACTCCAGATTAGTTAAACGAGGATAGAGGCACCTAATATCCCCTGCAAACTCCAAAGTCAGATAAAACGCAGGGCGCAACAACAACTACACAAGTGTTGAGCACCAAAAATGGCGGACGGTCCGGCCTTAGAGCCCGGACGGTCCGTGGCCCCACGATCAGATCAACTCAGGTGATAATCTTTATCTCGTGTGTGGTTATTTATCTAATCACGTGTGAGTTGTTGGCTATCTCTTAGGAACAGATCCAAACCTCCTCCTCCCCTATAAATATAAAGGGGTACGGCCAATTGAGAGCCTCTGAACACAATCCAATCGAACCAATTACTTTATTTACATTTCCTACCATAAGAGTAGATGTAGCGTAGTTCTAGTTGTAGCCTTTCGCATATCCATCTCCACTCATATTCGACTCTACGTCGTCTAGATCCATCATACGGTGATCTGTCGATCTTAGGACGACCCTATGATCTTTACCCTTCCTGAGGGACAAGATCTACTTCGTCTACTTCAATCAAGATTTTCTTTCTCAAATTGATCTCTTAATTTCTATGTGACTCTACGTCTCTGGAGACGCCCCGGGTGACCTACCGACCCGGAGCACCCTAAGGTTTCACCCAGGGGTGAGATCTAGGTCCTACAAGGAGAAGAAGACGACCCTGCGCCATCACGGACCGTTCGGCCCAAAGCTCCAACCATCCGGACAGCACGCAGGAAAGGCGCCACTTCTGTCGCCAGGTCATGGACCGTCCGGCCTAGAGCCGTGGATAGTCCACACCCCCGCAGCGAGCACCGTCAGGCGACTCGGTGCATGACCGCCGCCACTGTTCACCTTGCGGAGCCGAACCCAAGGTATCGCTCATCACGAGAAGGCCTTAGGATTCGTTGTTGTTTGGTCCCAAATAGGTGGTGACTATCATAAAGGTGTTGTCCCACCACTTCATTCGACCCTACATTATTTAAAGGTGTCAAGTATCGCCAGTCGGTTCGTTATAGTGTTTGGTGAGAAAAAGGCGCCAACAACAAGCACATTCAAGAGTTGCAATAGTTATTATTGTGTGCGGCCAATCAAACAGACAACGCTTCACGCATGTTAGAGTTAAGTTTGTACTTACTACCAGCAGCTAGCAAACCTTAAGTAAAAGTGCCATTGAGGTTGGCTCATGGTTTATTAGTTCAGAATAAAAGACAACAACATTTGTAGATTAAGATTAGTCATACTCCAGTCGTACCTACGGGTAGCAGGGTAGGACGTACATGAAGCACTTCCTTTCATTTAACAAAGCCAATTAGTCATCTCAAAGTACATCAACAACATTAACCTCTGGTATTAGTCGTGTAGCAGCACCAGCATCATCATCATCATCTTCCATATAATTGAAACCTGATGCTTGCTTGTCTGTCCATCGATCTCCCGCCCATATTATTTGCAAAACCTCTTATATCCGACTTGGATTAACATCCAAACCGATCGCAAAGCAAAGATGTCGACGACGGCCCAAATGCAAGCTTACATCAAAGTACAAGATCGAATTGCTCACCACCAGCTAGCTAGCTAGTGACTGCTATGTCTGCTAAATAAAGCACCATATATATAGCTCAGCTAGCAGCTACTAATAATACCCTTGGGCACAGTACTACTGGTAGTAGTTTAGTAGCTAGACAGCGGCAGGGGCAGCTAATAATGAGCAATTGCAGATTGAAAGTACGGTAGATAGGCTGGCATATGCAGCGCGTGCCTCTGAGATCTAACCGCCGCCGTGCGTGCGTGCGTGCATATATATACGCGCTCTCACCGGAAGCTTTGTCTTTGGAGGTGGTCACATGAGCAGCAGGCTCCTGATGACGGCGGCCTGCTCGCTGGTGACATCGGCGGAGGCGAGCAGCTCGGCGAGCGTCTCGCTGAGGTTGTCCACCTCCTGGTGCAGGCTCCTGATGTAGTTGCACGTGTCCTGCAGCACCCTCGCCGCCGAGGCCGAGGCCGAACCCTGCGTATATTCTCCGTCGTTGTCCCTTTGTGAGCTTGCTGCGTATATATAATAAGGATCGGAGAGGTCTACCGTCTACGTACGACGACGACGGGCAAACGACTGAACAGCCTGCTGGCGGCTGCACTACTAGTATATACTAGTACATCAGAGCTAGCGCGTGCTTACCCTGTGTGCGCCATTGCGAGTCTGAGAGTCCGGGAGCAGCGCCTGGATCTTGGACAGCAGCTCGGAGATCTGGTCCTCTGAGATGGACCTCGACGTCGTCGACGACGGCAGCGCGCTCCCCGCCCCACGCCGTGCGCGTGACGCCCTCCGGCCGCTGGACATGTCGATTGCTGTTGCTGCGACCTGCTGACCCTGATTGTATATATGTGGATCGGAGCTAGCTATAGCTGGTGGTAAGATCGAGCTGGCACTGGCGGAGCTTGCAGGCGAAATAAACGTAGCTTAGCTAGCTAGAAGAGCGAGTAGACAAGAGCTGTAGCTTGCTTTGAGGCAGGTGATTTGCAGATGGAGCAGAGTGAGCTGCTGCTATATACCTATATATAATAATGTGACGATGAGAGATGGGCGGGCTGCGACCTGCTCGCGAGTGATGGAGGGTGGTGGTATGGACTATGAAGGCAGTGTAGCTGCTGAAACGGAGTGGTGGACGCATGCAGATGGGAGCAACGAACGACCAAGCGTTGGTTTCTGGATTTGTCAATAGATTATATATATCGACCTCCCAACCCTGTTCGTCAATAGATGAATCGGCCGTCTATATATACTCTATAGCAAGCAGAATCTTGTTTATTTATGTAATAAATTCATCGCAAATTGTTTACGAGCACACAGTTCTCTTCTCGTTTTCAGCAGCGGAGAACATCTAGGGATGCTGGAAAAAATCTGCACGCAGGCAGGGCCGTGGGGGCGAGATTAGATTATACTATATAAAATGGTCTCGGGCAGTCGAGGACGGTACGAACGACTGCGTACAGGATTGATTTGGATCGAAATCTCTCTCAGCACAGACATGATCACGCCCACGCTACTCAGCTGTCCGGAAAGACAGAGTGCGTGCCGGGCAACAACTCGAGAGGAACACTGCACGACTACCGGCACACCAGATGTGCTTGTGCACCCTGCGCCTGCAGCATCGATCCATCGCCTATCAGGCCAGGGCCAGGTATGTGGGTCGGTTTCGCCTTGTTTGTCGCTCGTCGTCTCTGTGTGAACTGGGATTTTCCAGCCGTGTGCGACGCCGACGACCCTACAGTGTGCTGCTACGTGCTTGGCCCATGCTTCCACGTACGGATCCACGCCCTCCTGCTGATACCTGAGTGCACGCGCCGCTCTTTCCAGAGACTCGCAATCGCGGCATGCCGCCATGTCTACTAACTGCAGCATCCCATGTGTTGACATCGGCACGCCCGTTTATTGTGCCAGTTACTACAAATTAGATATAAGCCATTGTTGAAAAAAATAAGGTACACATCATGTATTTTTAGTTGTTACGAACAAAATGTTACTTTAATTTACCAAGAGTAGAGCTTGATTATGGGCCTGGAGGTTTGAATAATACTCGTCTTTCTTCTTCTGGTACTCAGCTTGCTACCTTTGATACTTCATTTGTTCTCTCAAAACTGATTTATGATATTCTGCCTGCTGACGCAACACTGCAATCTATATCTCTTGGGCGGATGATCGAGAACGGGACGACTACGAAGATGAGGATGTGGACTATCGTCCACGGCGTCTCAGCTCCCTATAATCAATAGTAGAATCAAAAATATCCAACCTACAAGAGTGAACCATGCACTTAGTAGAGTAAACCATGGACTCAGTTCAATCACAAGCATATGAGAATAATTTTGAAAACCAAATCAAATACTCTCACCGTCCATTGGCTTGTCCTCCTGCGCTAGTATATGCTGCTTGAGGGTCGATTGGCTGGCTCCTCCAATCGTAGTCCTGCCCATGGCGCTGAACCATCTCCTTCCCATATGAAGCCTGGAGGCAAACATACCAAATATAAGTGCATCACCAAGTTGATGCACAAACACATAATAGAGTACCAAAATCTCACTAGACGGTCGGTGGCTGTCTGAGTGCATAAAACATTAGGATTCTGAGGATCAGAACCTCTATGCCCTTGCATATACATCTCCACATCCGTGGGCGTACGACCGGATTTGACTTCCTGTACATAAAAGTTAGAATGACACATTTCTATGTAATTTGAAGTTAAAATATATTGTGACATACCATTCGCTTATCCAAGCGCACATGCCCATCGCCGCCGTAGTTGTGGAACGACTCAGTACCACAGTTTCCCCTATTACTTTTGGAAATGGCACGAAACTCAGAGGAATCCCACCACCTGCACAGGGGTCGATAACCCTCTGATCGGGTGGCCATCCAAGGCATAGACACCTACATGAAATGGTTTTCAATCAAGCAAATAGATGGATTAACATGTACCAAAAACAAGAATCAGCAAAAACGATATGAGATGCAACAACTTGTTTACCTCAAGGTATTGCTCCTCCATAAGGTAAATTGATGACCACTCTGCCTTGGTATTCGGCATCGGGCGTTCATCGACATTTGCTCTGTACCATGCCTTTATAGCCTGAGTTCGTGCATAGTACTTTGCATCTGCAACGACATCGTTCGCGTTATACTCACACGTAACGAGCGTTCATATCATATGACCCATCTTCCGGTAACTTGTACGGTTTCTGCCAAAAAATAGTGTTGTCATACAAGCAACCATATATAGGATAACGAAATTAGTAAAAACAATTCATACCCGGAATGCATCCCAAACTAGTTCATGTGTATAGCCAAACGTTCTACTGACACCATAGCGATAATGCTCTCAAATGGTGGCGGGGACAAACTCGCCACTAGGCAAAGTCACAAGACCAGGCCAGTGGAGACGAACAAGACTACCAAGGACCATGTTCACCTGCATGTAGTGTCTTGAGCCTGTGAACGAGTCGTCGATCCAAGTCCTACAAGCAGAAAATAATGTAGAAATAAAAACATAACTTTCGATAACAATTAAGCAAAGACTAAGTCACTCACTTTCCACTTGGCTTTATAAAAACCCGAGATTCAGGTGAAAACTCTGGAGGTGGTCCAACAAAATGCAGCTTCCTCGTTCTCCTAACTTGAGAAGTTCCAGACCCAGCTGTGGAATCTCCACCCGCACCAGAATCCACACCTGCAGAATATCCATCAGCATCGTCTCCAGCATCATCTCCCACATCATCTCCACCATCATCTTCATCATCATCTCTCGCATGGTCCTCTACCACCGCCCCAACTGTAGCATTTTATCTCGACTGTCGCTCGATTTCAGCATCCTATGAAATAAGTAACTTACATCATATAACATTAAGTAACTTACATAATATAATTTAATAACTAACTTATATCGTCTGGAGGAAGTCGGACATAAGGTTATCGCTGACGACGTGTCTGATAGCCGTCAGACGTACTACCTTATATCGGATGGCTGTAGGAAGCCGTCGGACATAGGCCTGTTTGGTTCAGCTTTTTTCTGACCAGATTTTCTGAGAATCTAGCTGTGGGGAGAATCTGGCTGTAGAGAATCTGAGTATCATTAGGATTACGTGCGGAGGAAGATAAAGTTGTCCATAGGGCTCAGGATCTAGAAAGTTTATGTTGATTTTAAATGAGTTTTACTCAAACGAATTTTATAGAAGGTAGCTGAAAAGCTGAGCGCTTGGCAGTCCGCAGCAACTTTTGGTGGCCAGAATCTGTAAAAAGCCAAAACAAGCCTCTATGAAAACCGTCAGACATTGCGTGGCCGTCGGACCTTTGCCGTTTTAGAGTTGTGTTATATCTCGTCGGATCTCCCGTTTTCGCTCGTGCAGGGAAAACGAAAAACGCTCCGGGTTCAGGTGTATTATGGTTTGAAATCTAAAAAAAAAGTGACAAAGCAGTTTTCGAAAAATTGTAGTAAAATGAAAATGTAATCCCTGGACCACGATTCCCCCTCAGCTTGAAATCACTGACCTTCGTACGGTATTGCCAGCCTTAACAACTGCTGAAGGATCGATCGGCACGAATGGCCTCCATTCCTAACGTACTGCCACCGCCGCAAATCGGAGCACACGTGGAGATCGCGATCACTCGAAAGAGGGGAGCAGGCGATGGGCCGGTCGAGGAGACATCGAGCCGGCTGGCTTCCATGCCCCTGCTGCCGCTGTGCGTGCGTGCCCGGCCAGTACACCGCCAGGCGCATGCAGTAGCAGTACCCACCGCCGCCGGTCGCTTCCATGCCTTTCGCCCTTGCTCCTGTCGTGCAGTGCAATACATCCAGGCGCGTAGCTGGACCGAGCAAAACTCGCGGTCGCAGCTGCAGCGAACCACTGCGAATGAAACTACGAATGCGCGTGGCCGGTCCATCCGCGCTCCGCTAGTAGTTAACTCCATCGGTAGGTAGCTTTATGGCCCGGCCGTGTGGTCTCGTGTAGTACACACTACGGTACTGTACCGCCAGGTCAGCCAGACAGAAGGCATAAAACAGGTTGCCCTGTCGAGATACACGTAGGCCAAGCCCACTACCCTAACGACGTAAGAGTACTGCTCGATCGATTAATTGTAGCAATCCTACGTGTTACAAAATAATGTGATGTGATCAAGACCCATCCCACCGTTGATCCTACGGTTATTTGATCCAAGGGTCAGATGCCCTTTGTAACATATATATAGGAATATCTCTGCAATAAACAGTGATTCCCTGTCATTTGTCTCTGTTGTCTCTCCATTTGCTACTGAGCACTGCAATAGATTACAACACGTTATCAGCACTGTCTCAAGGAGAAATCAGAGAAGGGGAAAGTGGAAGAACGCGCTGTTCTTCACAAGAACAACAAGATCGATCTTCACATCAACAGCAAGGTATGGAGCATACCGTTTCCATGCGCATATGCCGTATGCGCGAAGTTCTGCACATTCTTGATGATTCGATGTTGGAGGCGTATGCCGCTGGTCAAGCCGCAGCGCTTCCACCAGTGCATGCGATCCCTGAACGCCGCGTGCAAGTGCAACATGTGCACTTCTGCGTTCTCCATGGATGGACAGCGGTGGTTCCGCTGCCGGTGGTGGAGTGTGGACTCCCCATTGCGTCCCCGTCGCCACCGGCGCCGGTGTTTGACGCGGGATCGTCTGCATCGGCCCCCATGGATGTGGATTTGGCGGCACCACCACCGCCTCCGCCCACTGCAGCGGCAGTTGCTCGTCGTTCGCCATCTCCACCAGTGCCTGTGGTCGTCGGGACCATTGCTGCCCGTCGTGGGCAGCCCCCGCGTGCCGTCGATGCTCCACGTGGACGCATTATCTTCACTGGCCATCGCCCAAGTGGTATGGCCTCGTCTTCCTCCTCCAACGGGAGGGCCTAATGGCCCTCGATCCGGCCGTCGCGTCGGCCGTTTGGGGGGAGGGGGTGGGGAGTGGCGCGGCATGCCTCTGCGTGCTCGGCGCGGCCTCCTGTGGCGCTCGGCGCGGGCCCCCCACAAGGCGCGCGCGCGGCTCCGGCGCGAGCCCCGGCGCTAGCGCGGCTGCCTGCTCCTGGCGGCGCTCAGGCGGGCCCCACAGGCGCGCTCGACGAGGCTCGGCCTCGGGTCCGGTGGAGGCCATCTCCGTCTCGACGAAAGCAGGCGGCGCTCGGCGCGGCCCCCTGGGCGCTCGCGCGCGCGGCCCCTGGCGCAGACGCGCGGCCACCCGGCGCTCGGCACCCGGCGCTCGACGCTCAGCGCGGGCCCCCCCGAGGGCGCTGGCGTGGCCCACCGGCGGCGCTTGGCGCGGCTCCCATGGCGCGCGCGGCTGGGAACTCCGCCTGGGCGCGCTGGCCACTCCGCCTGGCGAGAGAGAAAAAAAAAAGCAGGCGGCGGCTGGGAGCTCTTCGTTTCCTGGCGGCGGCCAGGAAAATGCTTGCTGGCGGCGGCGGCTACAGGGGGCGGTTAGGGTTGGAAACCCTAGCCGCCCCAATATAAAATAGGTTTTTGGGCCTCTGTTGGGCCGCCTGGGCAGGCCAGCTAGGCTGGGCCGGCGTGCAGGCCTTCTGGCCGCTGCCTGGCTCGCCTGGCAGGCCGCCTGGGCTACTTTCAGAGGCCTAATATAGCCTGTTTTTACCATTTTTAAATTCTGAATTTCAGTATAAGACTCTGTTTTATATGTAATTTCAGTTCAAGTTATCTTAGGCATCTAAATTCGTAATTTAGACTGCATATATTGTAAAGACATATCTGTTTTATTGTACATATAGCAGATTTTAGTTCGTGAATTATTGTTTGTTTTACATTAATAATTCACATATCTCTACTTGCTATTATTTACGCATTCATTTATGTTTGCATATAAATATAGCATTTATTAAGTTCAGACTTAATAAAACTCATGCAAAAATAAAATTACATTATTTTGGATAAAGAGCACAGGGAGATAGAGTCCTAAGCATTGGCTGCGATTTGTTCATTCATGAACTTATCTGCCCAGAGACCGTGCTTTTAGGCAGCAAGTTTCTTGCCCACTACTAGGAGATCTACCTCATTAATTTGAGGATTATCTATACAATGCTCACTAATATTCAAAGTATTTATTCAATTAGAAGGTTTGGAACCTTCAGGAAACTCATATCACATGTAAGGGTCATTGAATTTTACTTTGATAATTAGTAGAGCATGGGTAGTGGAGACCTAAGCATTGGCTGCGGTTTGTTCATCCGTGAACTTATCAGCCCAGAGACCGTGCTTTTAGGCAGCAAGTTTCTTGCCCACTACTAGATCTACCTCATTAATTTGAGGATTATCTATACTATGCTTACTAAAATTCAAAGTACTTATTCAATGGAAAGGTTTGGAACCTTCAAAGAACTCGTTACATATGTAATTTTAAGAATTTTTGCATATTGAGCTTACAACATCACCATTGTGGCTATTAATTTATGCGTAAATTAATGGATGTCCATGGTAATGACTGTAGGAACATGTCAACCAAAGAGTTCGAGGAACTCGCCCTTGATGGGCATAACTACCCAACTTGGGCTTCAGATATTGAAATAACTTTTGCTTCTCGTGGGATCGTTGATGCCATTGCAGCACCCATCACTGGTACTGATCCAGTGAATGAGGTTAAAAAGAACACAGCACTTTTCCTTTTGAGGCTTTACATCCATAAGGACCTTAAGCAAGAATACCTTATGGAGAGATGCCCTCACAACTTGTGGAAAGCTCTTAAAGAACGCTATGAACAGCAGAAGGAACTCATATGGTCGTCAGCCAACCATGAGTGGAACCACCTTCGACTGCAAGATTTTAAATCTGTTGCAGAATATAACCATGCTCTTCATAGCATTTGTTCTAAATTGAAGTTTTGCGAGAAAGAGCCCACTGAAGCAGACAAAATAGAGAAGACTCTATCTACCATGCTTCCAGAGGACAGGATATTGCATCAGCAGTATCGCTCTAGCAATTTCTAGAAATATTCTCAACTTATGCACACATTGACCCAAGCAGAAAAGCATCATGAGCTTCTTCTAAAGAATGCTCAGCAGCGCCCTCCTGGGTCTGCCCCTCTGCCTGAGGTACATTTCAATGTGCATAAGACTGGGAATAAGAAAGGATTCAAGAAAAACTTCAAGAATCCTTCTGGACCTCGCAAATTCAATAAGAACAAATTCCACAAGAAAGGTAAAGGAAAAGGAAAAGGAAATGGCAAGCCTCTACCATCTAAGGGCAACAGAGCTTGCCTTAAATGTGGTACTGAGGGCCATTTTGCTAGGGATTGCACTTGCCCTAAGCACCTTGTTCTTTTGTATCAACAATCCCTAAAGAAGCCAAAGTCTGATAAGCCTGCTTTTGAGGCTCATTTCAATTCTACTGAAGCACCAATTGAGGTTGGAAGTTCTTCACTGGCTTCTGGTGATCTGAAGAACACTCTTGCTAAAGAGCACCTCAATGTGGTTGACAACAAGCCTCCACTTCTGCAAGAAGATGAATCTGATGATATGATCATTGAGTATATGTCAAAGGATCCATTTGGATATTTGGCATAAATCTCTCATGCTTGGAGATTTGATCATGATCACTGTGGCTTGTGTGATTGTTCTATACTGTCTTTATAATGTTGTTGTAATAAGTAGAGGTATACAATCTCATGTTCTGAGATGTAACACACTCTACAAGACCAGTGTTGGGTCCTGTGTGTAGTGCGAACTCATTGGTTGAGTCGCCATACCATTATTGTAATATGGTTTCGACATTGTGATATTTCCTATCATGTTCTGTATAGTACTAAGTTGCATCATAAAATTCTTATTCAGAATTTTTTTATGTATAGATGCATAATGATGACAACTCGACGGAAGAGGAATTATGCCTTGTGGACAGTTGTACCACAAACTCTATACTTAGGGAGATCAAATACTTTCAGACTCTTAAGAAGAGAGATGGGAAAGTTTTGACCATCGTCGGACGCGATGCTGTGATAGTTGGCTCTGGTCGAGCAACTATTACCCTCCCCATGGGTACTGAAATTGTGATCGAGGATGCATTATTGTATCCTGATTCTACACGTACCCTCCTAAGTTTTAGAGATATCCGGCAAAATGGTTTTCATATTGAAACCCATGATGAAAATCAAGAAGAGTTTCTCTTCTTGACAAAGCCGAATAAATATGGCAAACGCATATGCGAGAAAATTCCATCACTCACGTCAGGGTTGTACTATACATATATTAAAAGCAATGCACATGTTGCATATAAGGTAATTTTCCAAGATGTTGATGCATTCCAGATTTGGCATGATCGACTTGGTCATCCTGGCATAGGGATGATGAGGAAAATTACAGGCAATTCAATTGGTCATAATTTGCCTACAACAAGTTTTCCCAAATCTAAGGATTTTGTTTGCACCGCATGTGCAACTGGGAAACTTATTTTGAGACCATCATATCTCAAAATTAAAGCTGAACCGCTTAAATTCCTTGAAAGGATTCAAGGAGATATTTGTGGGCCAATTATGCCAACTTCTGGACCGTTCAGGTATTTCATGGTACTGATTGACGCATCTACAAGATGGTCACATGTGTGTTTACTATCAACACGCAACCATGCATTCGCCAAGATAATGTCTCAAATTATCAAGTTAAAGGCAAATTTTCCTGAACATCGGATTAGTTCAATCCGAATGGACAATGCTGCTGAATTCAAATCTCAGGCATTCAATGATTATTGTATGGCGCTGGGGATTCAGGTACAGCACTCGGTACCATATGTCCACACCCAGAATGGTTTGGCTGAGTCACTAATCAAGAGGATTAAACTCATAGCAAGACCATTATTGATGAATTGCAAATTGCCTTCGTCGTGTTGGGGTCATGCAGTTCTGCACGCTGCTGACCTTATACAATTACGACCAACTGCATACCATTCAACATCCCCAATACAAATGGTACGTGGAAATCCTCCAAGTATTTCCCATTTGCGTAAATTTGGATATTGTGTATACATTCCAATCTCACCACCTCAGAGAACAGCTATGGGCCCACACAGGAAAGTGGGGATCTATGTGGGATTTCATTCTCCGTCGATCATTAAGTATTTAGAACCCTTAACAGGGGATCTATTTACAGCCCGTTTTGCTGACTCTATTTTTGATGAGGAACATTTCCCGGCATTAGGGGGAGAATTCAAGTACCAAAAAGAATGCCAGGAAATAAATTGGAATACTCAATGTGTTCCAGGTTATGATCCACGTACTTCAGAAACTGAACTACAAGTTCAGAAAATTATACATTTGCAAAGACTTGCAAATGAATTGCCAGATGCATTCACTAATTACAAAGGTGTCACTAAATCATTCATTCCTGCTAGGAATGCACCAGAAAGAGTGGAAGTACCGAGTAAGGCCACTCAACTCCTAGAGAGGAGAAGTATGGTGAATAAGCGCAGTTCTGTTGCTAAGAAGCAAAGAACAATAGTGAATGTAAAAGGACACCAATATGATACAATGTATCATGTGGATTGTGATGATCCACAACCCAGCTCGGATGTGCACATAACCGAGGTTGGGACATCGGAAAATCCTAGACACATCAATTTGGGAAATCCTGATGAGTCTCTAAGGAATGATGAAATTACCATCAACTATGTTGAGACTGGTGAAACATATGACAGAAAGGCTACCAATGTCGACATATATTTCTCCGAGCAGATTGCTGAGGACCTTCAAAATGATCTAGATCCTAAGACCATGGCAGAGTGCAGTAAGCGCTCGGATTGGATCAAATGGAAGGCAGCAATTGAAGCGGAGTTAGCCTCGCTTTACAAAAGAGAAGTTTTCTCGGCTGTAATACCTACACCACGTGATATCTTCCCTGTGGGATATAAGTGGGTTTTCATTCGGAAACGAAATGAAAATGGTGAGGTAGTGAGATACAAAGCAAGGCTAGTAGCACAAGGGTTTACGCAAAGACCCGGCGTTGATTTCAACGAAACTTATTTACCAGTCATGAGTGCAATAACATTCCGATATTTAATATCATTGGCAGTACAAAATCGTCTATCTATGCAGTTAATGGACGTAGTGACCGCATATCTTTATGGGTCACTAGATTCTGATATATACATGAAAGTTCCTGATGGAATAGATGTACCGAATCCAAAGGCAAAGCGCAACATGTATTGCGTAAAGTTGCAGAAGTCATTATATGGCTTAAAACAATCGGGCAGAATGTGGTACAATCGATTGAGTGAATTCCTTTTAAGGAAGGGATACACGAAAAATGATGATTGCCCGTGCGTCTTCATCAAAAGATCCAAAGTGGGATTCTGTATCATATCAGTTTATGTTGATGACCTTAACATCATAGGAAATAAACTTGATATTGATGAAGCACGTCATCATTTAACGACGGAATTTGAGATGAAGGATTTGGGTAAAACCAAATTTTGCTTAGGTCTACAACTTGAGCATTTACCTTCTGGAATCCTTGTACATCAAAGTACATATACCCAAAAGGTATTGGAAAAATTCAATATGCATATGTCTTATCCTTCAAAGACTCCTATGGTGGTCAGATCTTTGGATTTAAAGAAAGATACATTCAGACCACGGGATGATGAAGAACAGATATTGGGACCGGAGTTCCCATATCTCAGTGCTATTGGTGCATTGATGTATCTTGCTAATAATACCCGGCCGGATATTGCTTTTGCAGTAAATTTGTTAGCAAGGCACAGTTCTGCCCCAACAAAAAGACACTGGGTTGGCATTAAGAATATTTTCCGATACCTAAATGGCACAAAGGATCTAGGACTCTTTTACAAGAGAAGTAATGATCCTAGTTTAATTGGGTATACAGATGCTGGCTATTTATCTGATCCCCACAATGGCCGATCACAAACTGGATTCGTATTCTTACAAGGTGGAACTGCCATCTCGTGGAAATCGTCTAAACAGACCTTGGTGACCACGTCCACCAACCATTCTGAAATAATTGCATTATTTGAAGCATCACGTGAATGTGTATGGCTTCGTAGAATGGTGAATCATATACTCACGACTTGTGGTATTGGTTCTCTTGACTCACCAACAATTATCTATGAAGATAATTCAGCTTGTGTTGTTCAGATGGATACGGGTTATATCAAGAGTAATATCAATAAGCATATTTCTCCTAAACTGTTTTATCCTCATGAACTTCAGGAAAAAGGGGATATAAACATCTTGCAAACAAAGTCTTGTGATAATCTTGCAGATCTATTCACAAAATCTCTACCATACTCTACATTTCAGAAATGTGTTGAGGGGATTGGTATGAGGAGACTTAAATGCTTGCAAGGTTCAGGGGGAGTAATTCTCCGTGATATATGACCTGTATTGAACCATCATATTACACTCTTTTCTTTGTATGAGTTTTGCCTTGCTAAGGTTTTCTCATCCAAAGTTTTTAACGAGGTAATATCAACAAAGCTATATGCTTCATCATTAATTTTCCCCACATGGGTTTTTATACATGATGATTACAAGCATATTTTCTTTTGGAGACTATGTGAGATCATTCTCATTATCCAAAGAGATATTATGTACTCCTTATTTTTCCCACAGGGTTTTTGAGGAGAATAAGATAAATTGCAGATGATCAAACGGTTTTGGGTTGATCAAGGGGGAGTGTTACAAAATAATGTGATGTGATCAAAACCCATCCCACCGTTGATCCTACGGTTATTTGATCCAAGGGTCAGATGCCCTTTGTAACATATATATATATAGGAATATCTCTGCAATAAACAGTGATTCCCTGTCATTTGTCTCTGTTGTCTCTCCATTTGCTACTGAGCACTGCAATAGATTACAACACTACGTGCAGAACAGACGCGACTAGCTCACCCGGCAATCAACGCGATGTACGCACCGACAAGCACGGGTCGACCGCGCTAAGCTGTGCGCGCGCGCCACTACGGGGGGAGCGGGCGGCCCGGCGTCATGCTGTGGCCTTGTGGGGCGACACGCGACAGCCCGGCGCCCCATATCCCCATGCATGCACAGTGCGCGTGCTAGTCTACGTGCCACCAACCGCGAGGAACCGAACCAGGTGTACCGGCAGGCAGGGGCGCGTGTACTGTGCGCGCGTATCGTGACTGCACAGGGGCGGAACTGGTACCGAGCGTACGGCTACGACCGCCGGCGCCAATGCCTAGTCTGGCTGGCACGCAAAGTGCAGGAGGGTCGCCTCGGCTCCATTATTAATTGCGGGCCTGCTCATGCTCATGTTGTGCTCTGCCAGGAGTATCAGAGTGGACGGTCTAATTAGTGAGCAATTAAGCTTGTTATTAAGCGATTCGTGTGAAGCACCATGGCCCAGGGTATTCAGGCGATGGCAGTACTGTACTGTTACGATTATTTGATGACAGCGTATAAAGACAGGAAAACGGAGGTCCACTTGGACCCTTCATTAGGCCCACGGGGTACTATGGGCCGGCGAAACATCACCGTTTTTTGTACAAGATGGGCCGGACTCCCAGGAAGAAAAAAAACCAAACAAAGCATGGGCCCCAACTTAAGACGATTTATACCTTCCTCTGAAAAAACAATTGAAAGACGTTTCTGTTGAGAACTACGTTACCACGGATCATCAGATCCGCTCCCTTCCCTTCCGTCAGCAGTAGAGGCGCAAGAAGCTGTAGAGAACCCGTCTCCCTTCCCATAAGCACGACAGAGAAAACACACGAGACACAGGATATAGGGTTGGGCCTCTCGCCTCTTTCTGATCTCTGTATTATGAAGGGGTGTACAGGTTCCTTATATAGAGATGTGAGACCCCTCAGGGGCAAAGCAGGTATTTGCCCACATAACCCTAACTAGGGTTACTTAACACTCCCACTTGAGCGAATACCGCGACCAACACATGCCTCGTTAAAACTCCGAAAAACCCAGTGGGAAAAATGTGGAGAAAGAGTGCATGGTGATACAAATTGCATTTGCACTTTGTTGCCTCGTTAAAAACCTCATGTGAGAAACATCAAGAAAACTCACCAAGGGAAAAGAGTACAACAACTGTCATCAGGACATATTTCGATCTTGTATATCTAGATTCAATTCAATCTTCTATAAAGGCTAACTTTAGAAATGTGCTCCCCCTGATCCTTGCAAAACCGTATCAATAAGGCAAAACATCTTTTTCTGGAAGTATATGCATATAAAGATTTAGCAAACGGATTGCATATCCTTGCAAGGACTATTTCAGGAACTTTACCTCTACTCACTTCTAGGACATACGAGGTAAGTGCACGTATCAATATAAATAAGCCACTTTGACTGATGGTGTTCGATCGACTGGATCTATATATTTGATAGAAAGTTTCATAAATGTTCACATATTGATCATCAAGCTCATGCCTTCATGGCATAGAATATGACATTTCTTGTCTCACGGTTGTGATCAATATAAGCATTCGCTCCCCCTGACGATGACATCTGTCAAAGTCGTTATCCCTCATTATTCAAGCATATTCTTTAAGATATATGTCTCATTGTTCATCTGGAATAACGAGAATGGATGAGGTTGAGGTGCTATCATTTTCTATCTTACACCACAACTTATACATAGTTGTGGAAAGCAAATAACATGTCCTTCAATAGGACTTAGGGGATAATATAGTTGCAATAGTACATATTCTAAATATGACACATCGCTCCAGGCGTTCATCCATTGCAACATCTATGATGGTGTAACAAAAGTCCATCAAAGATCATAATCCATCAGGGATTTTTCATCGATCAGATATATCGTTATAGTCTGTCATTCTAGCACAATGGGGATATTTTGCCAGTAACACCTAAACCTTATAGGTTTCTGCCATCGTGGCTTTAGAGGATACCGTAATTCCACATCTAGTGGAAATTACCATGAGTAAAACTCATGGAATGCACATGTGCTTATTCGGTGAACTTCAAGTCCTTTGGTACCTCATCTTATTCCTTTCCGGGTCTGTATGGGTCTTTATCCCTTTATAGGGGTTATCAAACTTTGGTGTTCAACACAGACTTTGTTTCTTCTGGATAGGTTCCATCTGGGAACGATAATCTCAACTAGGAGATATTCTCCCCACATAGGAGAGTGATCATTCATCAGGAATGTATTATTAGGTATGAGATTTATATGTTGCATATTTATAATTCAAGAATATGAGTCCTCCTTGGATCTCATGACGGATCTTCTAAATCTTATTAACTGCATAGTTTAATTCATGCCATTTGCCAGATTATATCATATAGCAGAACAGTGTTTATTCAACACATATGTGGGATGGGTCTCTCACAAGACCACTTGAACCATCGCATTCACCACACATTATTTCAATAGTGCCCATAAATGTCCGAATTTCAAGCTCGCGACTTCCATTTTGCGATTATTGGTTCAGCCTCGATTGCAGTTATCATTGACCCGATAAGAGAGCTTCAAGCACTCATGCCTAGGACTTTGTTTTGGATCCCTTTGCAATCTATAGAGGCAAGATAGGTGTCGACACATTTGTCTCCCACATTTAATAATGATCTCCGTCATTTCCCAAAACGAAAGATTCATTGTTCCATATTCCCAGTACAATGATATTGCGCGCATTGCTAGGAACTTCATCATCAAGATGAACCTCTTCGTGAGGCAAATCACCAGCAGGGCGAGTTCATCGGAGGAGAGTTATTACAGACCACGTGAATCTGCAATCAGAACATATGCTTTGACTAAGGCCAATGGATCATATTCGCAGGCGTCCCCGAGAATAGATCAAATGTCAATAAGTCAAATGTGGATATGATATTAATCCCGGGTATATCCACATCTACATCAGGTAGAAGCATTCAAACAAATATGGTTACTCCTCAACGATTTCTAGCAAACTCCATATACACAGGAGTACACTCCGAACGACGAGTTCAGTTTGACTTTTGTGCGTTTAATAGAATATTGAGGCATTACACTATATGGGCATTCCTCCCCCTAATGCCGAGATGTTCTAAAAGCATACAGATAAAATCCTCAACCACAATCATCTAGTTTGTGGCCAATGTATGCTATTGTGGTGATTTATTTGGGAAATCTTACGCACATTACAGATAGGGGTTTTATGCAGTGAGCTTTGGACTTAGATTAATGTAGTGGCATGAATACTACATATTTGTCCTTCAACATGAAGGGTTAGTCTCAACATCCAGCGAGACACGCAACAACAAGTTGCTTCATGGTTACAATTCTGCAAACTTATTATTATTACTACCAAATGCATAGTCAGTCATTAAGATTTAGACTGATATGCGCAACACTATTTTATCCATAAGGGTCCTTCAGGGGCTCATGCATACCATTCGTTTGGAGCCATTAGTTAACTTCAGATCAACAAGTAAAATGACCATCAGGGTCTAACGCTCACAAAGTCATTCACTGGTTGCATTGTGCTTTTAAGCACATAGAAAAAATATGTGTGTTTATATTGGTAGTGAAGCGCACGGCATCAGGCCAATGTTGCCAAGCAAAGATTTTTATATGCATAGATGTATAGTCCAGCTCGTTTTTATCACTGCCCATGGTTTACCCAATTACTCATACTGCTCTGAAATTGGGTATCAATTTATGCAACATTTTTAGGTATAATAATTTTGAGAGAGAACTTATAACAATAGTTAATTATTTTTTGTGTTGCCAGCATGGCAAACATTTCTCCTCATATTATATACCAAATTGTTCTATATAGCATTATTTCGATCTCTTCATTGTTCAGCAAAAAGAGAAGCTTTGGAATAGAACAGACAAGGCCAAGAATTTATTTTATCTGGGAAAATTCACCATATAACTAGCTTTTGATGAAGCAAATGATGATAACTGCTTGGCAAGAACGAAACAATAATGGTATCCGCCTAGGATTCATCTTCAACAACAGATAGTACTGCTCTCATACGAAGAAATCATCAGGAGTAGAGAGGATACAACATGTCTCTACAAGATCTTCATATTTCTATCACAAATTATCAACACAAGTAGTCTAGTGGTCAAGACATATGACTCTTCTGGCTCCGAGGACCAAGAACATGTTAATGTCTAATTTAGCTTCAAGCTCTCTGGTGATATGGGATTTCATAGCTAGTTTATACTCTTCTTACTCCTAGTAGATCAGAGATAGATTACGGTAAGCATTTCAAAGGTGGAATCCAATGTAGTTCTGCTACATAAACTCCTGGTATATGTCCATTCAGGACTGACCTTTACCATTTGGCTTAAAAGTATATCATACCAATCAAAGGACTAGGTACCAATCAAAGGACTATACCTAGTCAATTCAGCGACTATAGTATTTACAATTCTGAGAGATGTATGCAACACAAGCATAGAGGTCCTAAACAGGACGAGTAAAGTGGTTCGACAGGAACACACAATGGTTTTTCACACCAACATAGTGAATGTTTTCTTAGAATAACCTATACTCGCAACTCCGGGTTGCTAGGGGTTACATGTCCTTTTATCTCAGAATTTGCTTCATGTCGTTCAGCGACAAAGAGAGCAATGTGCTAACATCTGGTTGAGCCTGAGATTCTAACATTTATTCATCTGATAAGGTCTTATTGCTTACTAATAAAATCCCAATTTGTGATGTTTTCTGTGCCAAAAAGGTTTTATGCATTAAAATTGAATTTCTTCAGGTTACTTCGGGTAAAACTTTATGCACGAGGAGAGAGACGAGATTTAACTTATCTGTGTTTCATTGTATTTCGATTTAATTTCCCAGATTTAATATAGTTGTTATGGCCACTTGACGATATATATAAATATACGATGCCACACAACACAATCAAACAAAATACAAAGTGAAAACAAAATTGTTTACGAAGGTTGCACATAATGTGACTTTAGGACCTTGAACGACCCACCACAATCCACGCGAGTACAAGCTCTAGCGTATCTGGTGTCAACGCGTGTGTGGCCATCAGGGCTACGACAGTATAGCAAGCCTTCGTAATAAGCGCAACAGGCAAAATTATGGCTCGGTAATTGAGGTACGCGACAAGTCCACACAACTTGCGCAACAGACGCAATTGTGGCTCGGTGATAACGACAGACGAATAGTGCCTACAGGGCATGCGAAAAATACGTGACTCGGCGATGCCGGTCCAACTCAACAGGAGTGGTCCGATTAAGCGAGAGTACAACATAGCAATCACATGACGCAGCCAAGTTCTTACGACACAAATATTGCGTCGTGTTGCCAGGGCGCAGCCAATGCTTAGCCAATGCCATAGCTCAACCAATTAAAAATGTAGTCTGATCGACGTGTCTAAGTACCCACTATATCATTTAATCGCTCGACGTGAGCCCAAAAGCTCAACGCAACACAAAAATTTAGAGCGATTTGAGTATATACAATATAACCTTCACATGCATTTTAATAATTTTCTGCTAATTATCTACTACGAGAAATAAAGCAGACAAATAATATTGGAATTAATACATAAGCATAAGCAGATCAAGTGCATGAAGGCATTTTTCCTATATCCGAGCATGTGTTTTTCTACTAATTATTTACTGCAGGAAATAATTAATTGAAATTAAAAATTGCGATAGAAAATATGCTTAATTCTATTTGTTATTTACTACAGGAAATAAATAAAATAAATAACATGAGCATGTATATAAATTAAAATTACACTAAAGTTGATTAATACACCAACAATATCTAGTTTTAGGAGACGCTGTTGCACAATAGTATGTAACGCGAGTTCCCATATGGACTTTTTTTCTTCCCGCACATTGCATGGTGCATGCAGATGCGGCCTCTGGTATACAAGTTTTTTTTGGCTGCATGGACGGCGGTCATTGCTCAAGCGGAAAACGAGGCGAGCAGGTCAACAGCGGTCACTTTTTTATTAAAAAAAAGAATTCTCAACTGCACCCTCTCCTTTATCTACGGGAAAAACGGATCAGCCTGCTACTCCTTCTGCAGGAAATTGTCCAAGCCATGCAAGGTGGGGCCTCACAGGAATTTTGGAGCGGCCATGCACGGTCAACGGAACCACCCATTTCGCACCTACAGGCCACGGTGCAAAGACCGAGGATCCTGCTGCTCTTAACCTCTCTCGATTTGGTGTGAGGAGCAGTGGAGCACACGACCCAGCAGGCTACAGGCCAGGCGGCCAACAACGCGGCACGGAGCAGCCGCTTCCAGCACGACCACGACGCTTGCTCGGGTGCTGGCTCAGTCCCTCCGGCAAGTGACGGTCTCGACCAGGTGTGACTTTGGTGTAGGCACGTCTCCCGGCGAGGCTTCGACGCAAACGCTTCCGGCGTGGCCCGAAGCGAACACAGCACAACGGCGACGACGACAAGTTCTTAGCGCACGGATCACAGCGCGCACACATCGGCAGATCAAGAATAGTATATCCAATTTAAATATACCGCATAATTGCGTAGAGGGAATCGAAGCCTGTCGCATAGGACAGTTCGGCTAGGCCGGAGACCTGCCGGCTTGACGGAGAGTTGATGCAGATCTGATATCGCAGCAACGTCGAGGTAGAGCGTGCTGATAACGTGTTGAGAACTACGTTACTATGGATCACCAGATCCGCTCCCTTCCCTCCCGTCAGCAGTAGAGGCGCAAGAAACTGTAGAGAACCAGTCTCCCTTCCCATAAGCACGACAGAGAAAACACACGAGACACAGGATATAGGGTTGGGCCTCTCGCCTCTTTCTGATCTCTGTATTATGAGGGAGTGTACAGGTTCCTTATATAGAGATGTGAGACCCCTCAAGGGCAAAACAGGTATTTGCCCACATAACCCTAACTAGGGTTACTTAACAGTTTCAACTTTGTTCATGCGTTGTAGCATCTCAACACTCCAGCAATGGCCCTACATGGACGTCTCATAAAGATTTCAGCGTCTCCCTTGTTTTTTCCAATCCTTAAATAGTTAAAAATTTGTACTCCAACCTGAGCATTAGGTTTCCATTTCACGACCAAGTTTTTTTCTTCTTCATTTTTTTAATGGCAAGCCATACCTTTCTGTCAGCGGAATGAATTTTCTTTTCTCTCGTCTTCCATCATCGTAGGAGGAGCTCGGCGAGAGGAGCGCTCGCCATAGGAAGGCGCTCCACGATAACCTTACTGCTAGAGATTGAGAGGGCAGATGGGGCGAGGTGGACCAAAAGAGTTGCATTCCATGGTAGTACATCCCATCCCAGGGAGAAGATACAGATCACACATGTTCCAAGTTTATGCATAAGAACACAGCACGGTTTGGCCTAGTATCTACATCCGCACGACACGACCACCGCCCAACCCAAGAAACCGAAGAAGAACCCGCCACCTCGCCCAGGCCTCCAAACCGAAGATTTTTATCATCAGAGGGAGGAGAGGCTCGTCGTCGTCAGACACGGTGGTGCTGCAACTGCAGCAGCCGCGAGTACGCGCCCTCCGGCCGGGCCAGGAGGTCGGAGTGGCTGCCGTGCTCCACGACCCGCCCGTCCTGCACGACCGCGATGCGGTCCACCCCTCGGATCGTCGACAGCCGGTGCGCCACCAGGACGGTGGTCCGCCCCTTCATCAGCCGCTCCAGCGCCTCCTGGAGCACGCACTCGGACTCCGCGTCCAGCGCGCTCGTCGCCTCGTCCAGCAGCAGGATGGCCGGGTCCTTGAGCACCGCCCTGGCGATGGCGATCCGCTGCTTCTGCCCGCCCGACAGCTGCATGCCCCGCTCGCCGACCGCCGTCCTGTACCCGTCGGGCAGCTGGCTCACGAAGCCGTGCACGTTCGCCGTCTTCGCCGCCTCGACCACCTCCTCCTCGCTCGCGCCTTCCTTGCCGTACGCGATGTTTTCCAGGATGCTCGACGCGAAGAGGACTGGCTCCTGCTGCACCAGGCCGATCTTGCGCCGCAGGGACTTCAAGTTCAGCGTCCGGATGTCCTTGCCATCGATGGCCACTTTCCCTCCGCACGGGTCGTAGAACCGCTCGATGAGAGCGATGACGGTGCTCTTCCCAGAACCGCTGGCTCCGACTAGCGCCTGGCTGCGCCCAGCTTGGATTTTCAGGTTGAAGTCCTTGAAGATTTGGATGTCCGGGCGTGCTGGATACGAAAAGTCGACATGCCGCAACTCAATGTCACCTCGGATGGTGGTGACCCTCTCTGACTCTGGATCGTCAGGCTCGATTCTTGTTGCTCTGTTGAGGATGCCAAAGATGGATCGGATGGATTCACCTCCACGGATGATCTCCGGGGCCAGGCTTACCGTCTCGGCTACGGAGTTGGCGGTCACCACAAGGACAACAAAAACCTTGATGACCTTGGAGAAGGTGGACCCATGTGACCGCACAAGATGAGAACCATACCAGAGAATGAGCGCTTCCGAGGAGTATAAGCAGAGCTGTGACAGGCCAAACAGAAGACCTGATGTCTGGCTGCGGCGGAGGATTTGCTGCTCTGGGACACGCAGTTCATGGCTGAAGAGTGACAAGATCTTGCTTTGAGCGTTGAATGCCGCCACGGTGCGGATATTGCTCACTCCTTCACCAGCAACCATACTGCTCTTGGCATGTGCCTTTGCAGTGTCACCAGCGAAACCCTTCATTGAAAGTTGCTGAGAACACAAAATGAAACAAGCCATCAGTACATATGTTCTACACAGCCAGTATAAAGAACTAAGAGCTGTTCTGATTTTAACAAGCAATTAAATTAGCAAGACGCGTTTCCTTAAAGATGGACTTGAACGGTACGTTAAGTCTCAAGATGACAGATAAAAGTAGGCCCGGAATTACCTGAGCAAAGTTGGCAAGCACAAGTAGAGGGAAAGTGGCCAGAATAAGTATCGCCACTCTCCATTCAATGATAAATCCAACGACAAAAGAAGTCATAAGGGAAGTCATGTTCTGCAGGATGACTGATATTCTCTCAGCTATGGCCGACTTCACATCAGCTGCATCAACAGCTAGATGCGCAGCCACGAGACTTGAATTGTTTTCTTCTTCGTCAAACCAACCAACTTCATTCCTAAGTATTGCTGCAGTGAATATTGTAGAGATTCACAGCTTATTCAAATGGCACCTCAAAAACTGATTTTGGAATGGAGAAAATACATACCAGACAACATCATCCGCCTGACCCTGGTTGTAAGATTCTCTCCCATGATGCTGAAGAAGTAATGCTGCACAAGATAAGCAACGACGGCGTATATGCCTGTGCCAATATAGATGAACACATATAGCTTGGTTTTCTTCTCCATCTCATTGGGGTCCCTGTAGTAGAACACGTCGAGCATTTCACCCATAACGATGGCAAAAGTTGGGCCAATAAATCCTGAGAGGACAGAACCAATGGCCCCCAATACTGCATAAGGCCATTCAGGTGCATTCAGTTTCAGAAGCTTGAAGAAGTAGCCACGTGGTGCTGGGTATTTGCGGTCATTATCAGCATTAGAGATCATCTCGATGCGCCCATCTGCTCCAGTACTGTACTGATAGCTGAGGTTCCTTAGACTTCCAGACCTGAGGCTGAGAGATTTGGTGGAAAGTGAGCTTGTCAAGTGAATTGACCGTGACCTGCGGCTAGATGCACCTCCAAGATCCCTATTACGTGCCGTTTCCTGAAAACGAATAAGGGAGGCATATGCTCCAGAGGTTCCTTTCGCAAGGAGTTCATCATGCGTCCCAGTCTCAACAACTTGACCTTGTTGGATCACAGCGATCATGTTCACGTTTCTTATAGTGGACAGACGGTGGGCAACAACTACAGTCGTCCTCCCAACCATCAAACGGTCTAAAGCTTCTTGCACAATGCTTTCCGAGTCTGCATCTAATGCACTGGTAGCCTCATCAAGGAGCAGAATCTTTGGGTTCTTCAGCATAGCACGGGCGATCGCTATACGTTGTTTCTGACCACCAGAGAGCTGGATGCCTCGCTCACCTACCTGTGGATGGAAAAAATGAAGAAATTAACATTTAATTGATTAGACCACACTTACATGTATGAGGAAAAAAATAGACGCACCATTGTGTTGTAACCATTCGGAAGAAGAGAGATAAAACTATGAGCATTGGATGCAGTCGCTGCAGCCTCAACTTCTGCAATAGTTGCATCTGGCTTTCCATACAGTATATTCTCTAGGATTGTTGTCGCAAAAAGAGCAGGTTCTTGGTTTACCAGACCAATCTGGTCTCTCAGCCACCTCAACTGGAGTGTCTTTATGTCAACATTGTCTAGCAAAACCTGGCCTGCAATGCAAATGAAGTTAGCCAATAGTTTAAAGGAGCCATAAATTCGGAGGAAGCAAATCGACAGCCTATAAGATGTGTTTTTTTACCTTCATTAGGATCATAGAACCTTTCTATCAAAGCCACAACAGTGCTCTTTCCAGACCCACTGCCTCCAACGACTGCAACAGTTTTACCAGCAGGGAAGAAAAGAGAGAAATCCCGAAAGATTATAACATCAGGCCTTGATGGATAACTGAAAGTGACTTCCTTGAATTCTATGTTTCCGTGGACCTCAGCCAACCACTTTCCATCCTTATGATCATTGACTATGGAGGGTTTCTGGCGAATGACCTCCAACAGTTTGTAACCGGCAATCTTTCCTTTACTGAAGGCTCCAAGGTTTGAGAAAGCCTGGCCAAGACTCCTGTTGGAACAATTAAGCAGTTATTGCACACAAGACATGAGGGAAACAACTCCTGGACCGGGGAAAACAAGTGAAACATAATTATAAAAATATCAACATTTTTTATCACTTACATGCCACCGACAATTGCAGAAAAGATCGCGGTAAAAGCCTTTCCACCATCGGACTGCCCATTCCTGATGAAGACCCCGGCATACCAAAATACCAGTGCCCATGACATGCAAGCTATCCCATAAGTACATCCAATTCCAAGACCTTTGGCCATCCCAGCTTTGTAACCAAGCTTCAGTGTGTTCTGAATTGCTTCAGAATAGGAATTGAGAGCTTTGCTCTCTCCGACAAAAGAGTACACTGTTCTTACTTGTGCAATTGCCTGTTCAAGAATATTTCAGTCAGCAAATATGCAGAAACTCAAGAAACTAATTCCTATAAATTATAACATAGTGATTAATAGACCAACAACAATAAAGGCTTTTAGTACCAAACAAGTTGGAGTAAGCTGGAATTAAAAACCCCACAGAACTCACAAGTCAAGGTTCATACACATGAATAGTTGTTTTTCGTGCATTTCTATTTAAGGCTAAATCTTTAGATATATCTCATCCTTTCAAATCCCCTTTTTAAAGTCTCTTCTATGTTAGCTTCGATCTTCCTCTTTCTCTCTTCTTATTGTTATCACGCTTTAGGATCTCACTACGCACTGGCACCTCTGTAGTCTCCGTTGGACATGTCCGAACCATCTCAATTGATGTTGGACAAGCTTTTCTTCAATTGGTGTTACCCCTAGCCTATCACATATATTATCATTCTAGGCTTGATCCATTCTTGTATGGCCACAAATCTAACGTAGCATACACATTTCTGGAACACCTATCTATTGAACAAGTCAGCTTTTTGTAGGCCAGCCTTCTGTACCATACAACATAGCATGTTTAATCGTTGTCCTATAAAACTTGGCCTTTTTGTTACTCTCTTGCCATATAGAACATCATATGTTTGACGCCACTTCATCCACCTGTTTTGATTTTATGACTAACATCTTCATGAATATCCCTATATCTCTATAGCATTGATCCGAATTACCTACTTGATCTTCCAAACTAACATCCCATACCTTCATATATAATGCTATAATCACATCTCATATATTGTGTTTTAGTTGTACTAATAGATCGTCAAACGAAATAATTTATACATAGTTCGGTAAATAAGTTAAATTGTGTAGGCCATGTTTAGTTGCCTTCTAGTAATTGCCACAATTCTTTGTCAAAACATGCCTAAGGTGTGTCTAACAATTTGCTCACCACATCCAAGGCACTGTGTGCCAAATATGTCTATGGAAGAGTAAGATTGTGTCAAGTCACAACTGCGGCAATGAAACAAGCCAAACATCCCTCCACTTGTTGCTGGTAGCAGCATACCAGGGACAAGTATTTCATACTACTGAAAATAAAATTGATAGACTTGTGATTTCTGTTGAGTTTTAACTCCATCCTATTCCAACTTGCTTGGGACTAAAAGACATTATTGTTGTTGTTAAAAACGAAATTGGCAGACTACAAGGCAACTGTAATTTCACATGAACAAGTATATGCCATTTTGTTTTAAAAAATAATGTATGTGGGTTCCTTATGGAAAGGAACAAAGGCATTCTACAGCCAGGCATTAAGCCTTGTATTATCAACAGTTGCTCATCAACAAAATATGGTTAAAAATGGTAGACTCGACTCCCAGACTCGTCTCTGACACTACATATGTTTAACAAATTCACGTTGATCATATTTTACACCACAAAAGAATCAAAATTTATTATCCCAGCAGTGTTACATGATAAAATTATATTCAGTACTGCACCACAATTTACAGGCTACATAAGAAATATCACAATGGAAACTGCACATAATTAATATGCATAATTTTCCTACAATCTACAGAAAATAACTAATAGGTCAATAGATAGATTGTCCTTTAGTTAGGCACAGCCTACCAAACCTAGTCACTTACATATATTAAATTAAACAGCCGTGAGCCCTTTTTACTACTTTCACCGAGTGACCAACCTAGTGCAAATAGGCCCCCTTGAAATAAATCCACAAGTAGAACATGGGGCGACAGCACCACCATACCAAAAGTTGAGCCAAACAAGTCGTGTGGAAAGCAGAAACCCACAAGGCATTTGCCCCACCAAGTTTGTCGAATGGCTCATAGGGTTCCCAAAGCATAAAAAGTCGAAAAAGAACAAACGGCATGTTGGTCAGTCGTCTTACAGCATAAAAAACAAGATTTTTTTGGCTCCTAATCAGCAGACAGCACCATCCCAAGTCCAAGCGCCCACTAAGAAATACATATGTTAATCGAACACGAATCCTAATCTAAGAGAAATATATACATATACTATGGCACAAATCAACAGTATATGGTACAGCAGCAGCCAGATTCAAGAGTTGCTGTTACCTGCTCGGCGACGACACCAGCATTGGTATAGGACTCCCGGCTTTTGGAAGTGAGCCCAGTGAGCGTGTACGCGTACAGGCCGCCGGCGAAGGCGATGGCCGGGATGACGGCCACACTGAGCAGCGCAAGCCGCCATGCCGAGACGAAGCCGACGACCAGCCCGGCCAGAAAGGTGGCGATGTAGTGCATGAAGTTCCCGACCTTCTCGCCGATGGCATCCTGCACGAGCAGCGTGTCGGTGGAGACGCCGAAGACGATGTCACCTGTGCGCGCGTCCGTGTCGAAGAACCCCACGTCCTGCCGCAGCACGGCGTCCAGGTACGCCTTCCGGAGCGCGATCACCTGCCGCTCCCCGGTGTACATCCAGCACGCGATCTCTGGGGAACGAAAGAATGCGGCTTCAGTCGGTGTGCAAGAATCGATAGCGTGGATGACTGCAACGCCATTGTGTACTGAAGCAGCAGGCCACGCCGCCGGCAGCCGGCCGGCATGGGCGCCGGCGAACTAGCTTGCCGGATTCGTCGACACGGGAACCAGACAAACATGGAAGTACGGAGTTATTGTTAACTTTTCCCCGTTTGGTGTGATGGTGACGGGACTTGTGTAACTGAGTGGGGTGGTCTTCGAGATGCCCCACCTGCACCTGCCATGCCTAGATCCTATTTCGCGAATAGGCCCCTGTTCTCTGTTACTACTACAGTATGCTTGAAAAGAGCCATGGTGCGTCGGCGAAGACAGGATGTGAAGTGGGGATCGTACGAAACTCGAGGGGGCGGGGAATGGTGGAATGGATAGGGGGACGTCACCTGCGTAGGAAGAGACGCAGACCACCAGCCCCAGGTAGACGAAGTAGAGCGCATACTGCAAGAGAATAAGCACAGGTGAGAGTAAGAGTTGCGGCGATCTTGGCGAAAGGAACCGTATCCGAGATAGGCAACAAAGTACAAACGGAAGTTGTTCGAGTGAGCGAAGAATGAAGAACGGACGGACCTTGGCGACCTCGTCGGTCATGGTGCGGAGGTCGGTCTGGTTCTTGCCGAAACCGTTGATGAGGTCGCCGAAGAGCAGGAAGAAGAACGGCATGGCGGCGCCGTGAGCCAGCGCGCCCAGGCTGCCCGCGGCCATGAGCATCAGGTCCCACTTGTCGGCGAACGAGAAAAGCTCGTGGAACGCCACGGCCTGGTCCCCCCTCTTCTTCCCCTCCCCCGCCGCATCGCCGCCTCCCCCTCCTCCGTTCGCCACCTTGTCCGCCTTGCCGTCCGTCGCCGCCGACTCCGCCATCGCAATGCGCTCCCCCGCCTGACCCGGAGTCGGACCTCGACAGCGCGCTCTCACTCTCAGGCCGCAGCCGCCGCGCCCTGCGGCATCTCTGTGAAGATGTCGCCGCTTTTGCTTGCCTCCTGGCCTCCGGTAGGGCTGGCGGTCTGCAAAGTGAGGGAGAGGGAGAAATTCGGAAGCGCCCTCGGTATCTGTGACGTGCAGGCGAGGTTTTTGGTGGTGGTGGTGAGCTTTTGTGTTCGGCGCTGCGATGTTCAGAGAAGCTAGCGCGGAGTCGAGGCGAGTGATAAAGAGGAAGGGCAGTGCAGTGTGGGCGCGGGGTCAGGGAGAGCCACAGGCCACTTCCGCTCACTGGCGGTGAGCTTTACCGCTCGCTCCACGCTTTCACCTGGATTGCTATTTGCAAACTTGGAAAAATATTTCGTGGGTCAAAACTGCTAATCTACTATAAATTGGGCGGCTAAAGATTTGGCGCATGAAAAGTGCTTTAGTTTGTGCAAAATGTGTAATGCCCAAAATTTGTATAAGAATAAAAAATTTAATAATAATAAAATAAATACATGAAGGAATGAAATAGTAAAGTCTGATATCTCAAATTATATTTGAGAGTTGCAAATTGAGAATTGAATTTTGGAAAACCAAGAACCATTTTAGAAAAGAAGAAATATCAAAGTTTCCTATTTAACTAAATGATTAAGCATATCATTAAATGATGCACCATAAGTATTTATTTACACGAATATTTAATTTTGAAGTAGCTTTTACCTCTGTTACCACATTCAAAATACTATTTTTTTCAAGAAAGAAAGCAATATGAGAGTGTGTTTCATGACTCAAACATCTACCAAACAAATAAATTAATTAAACCAAATATATATCTATTGCATCATAATTGTTTTTGAGTATGTATTAAAAATTTGAATTCTTAAACTCTATTTTAGGATTCGAACTTGAAATTTGTAAATCAAATATAGAATAGAACATGAAAAAGGAAAATGTTTATGAACCATCTAACCTTTTAAGTCACATCTAAAATAAATGTAGCTAATAATAAAAGATTTAATGATCTTATATAAATTAAGTTATTCTTTTGGATAAAATGTTTAGAGGTATTATCTGAAATGGTTAGGTTAAACTAACTCTTTATAAATTGGCGCAAGAGAAATTATTTCATTGAAACATATATTTGGTGTGTACAAAATATACACTTAGAAGTATTTGCTTAAATGAGTAATACAATGAATATAAACAAAATAAACATTGCACTCATGCTTGGACTTTGATCTTAGCATTTAAAGTTAAACTCAAACTTTGATGAGAAGTTGAATCTAAACTGAATCTGAATTTAAATAGAGAAGAGAGAATAAAAATCAGAAAAAAATAAAAGAAAATAGGAAGAATCTATTTGGGCCAAAACTAGCTGTAGTCAACCCAGGAAGCCCTCTGCGCGCCCTTCTGACACCGTAGACCCCACGCGTCAGCCATTATCCCGCGCGCACGATTGCTTCCATGTCTGGCAGGTGGGCCCTATCTTGCCAACCTCCACCGCGGGCGTGCGCTCCTGTTTCCTCGCTGCTATCGCTTACACGTGGGGCCACCTCGTCGGATCGCTCATCTAGCTTGGTCCGTTGCTAACCTCGCGAGAATGCCGCCGCGATCTCCCCGCCGCATTGTGCGCAACCGTCCTGCCATCCGGTTCGGCATTCCCATGCGGCGTATATACGCGAAGTCCTCCCCCTCAACTCAGTGCAAGACGATATATCTGAGCCGCATCGCCTCCGCTCAGGAGGAGATCCAGAAAAACCACCGCCACCATTGAATCGCTTGACCGCCGTCGTTTCAGAGTCATCGCGGGGTCTTGGCAACTCGTCTGGGTGCGGCGAGTATAACCGGGGCCTCCACGTGCGGAATTGGTGAACGGAGCGCGACGAATTCCTCACCGGAGTTCCGTCTTCGAATACTTCCGCCTTGCGCCGTGGTCGAGTCGCCCGGGAGCTTAATCTGCGGTATGGCTACCATTTTCCTACCCGCCGTCTCTCCCTCTCCGTTTCGCACAAGGTTGCGCTAGGATTAGGACTCCTCGATGCGCTCCCGGTTTGGCCAGCCATGGCCACCGCCGCACCGGGCATGTGCGCCGCCGCCCGGGGTCGAGCTGGGAGTGAGTTGGCGGGCGCCGTCGATTTCCTAGTGCACAGCTGAGATTAGGTTAAGTGCTGCCTATTGAATCAGGGTCGTTGGATGCGTAGCCAATGGCTAGGATCGGCGGTGGAATACCGTTTCGTGACCGTCCGATTGGAAACTGGCGGATGGATCCGGCCCCGCATTGCAATCCGTGTATCGATCGTGGGCGGTTGGATTCTGATCCAAGGCCGGAAATAGAATACCGGTTCGCGTTCTGTTGTGGGTCGTGGATCGGTGATCTGACGGCCCAGATCACATCATACCTCTTCGGCCATGACCTTTTGTTAAAGAGCCCCTGCTCTTTTTCGTATTTAAACCCGCCATCCATTGCGGAGTAGCCTGAGTCTTAGGAACATTTGCGGGCTAGCCCCTATTCTTCTGTTTATTTAGAGCGCAGTCCAGACCTTAGTAAAACAGAGAAACTTATTCAGAAAATAATTTTTAGTGCAAAATTAATTCCAAGAACATGTATAATTCCTAGAAAATGCATTTTAACTCCTTTTTGACTCATTCCAATTCCTATAATTTTGTAATATTATTGTTCATCACATAGTGCCACTGTTTTGACATGAAAATTGTATTAAAATTAATCTCTTGATTAATCTTTTATTTAATGCATAGAATCCTGAGAAAAATCATAACTCCTTTGTTTTAACTCCGATTTGATCCGTTCAAGTTACGTTAGTCTCATACGAATGTTTACTATGCAATAACAACATTTATTATACCGTGTCTTATTATTTTATGATTAGATATTTATTTAACTTATGTTGGTTAGTCTTGATAATGTGCTCATCATTATCTACCAAAATATAATCTATGGTTAATTTATAACTTAGATTAAAGTTGATATAAGTATTTATAGAATAACTTCTTATATGATTTGTATTAACCAATTTATAATATAGTTTAACATTTTAATCACATAAATTCTCCATAAAATCATAACTCCTTAACCGTAACTCCGATTTTAGTGGTTCTTGTTCCCGCGATCTCGTAGCAACGCGTAGATCATTATTATGCAGTATGTTCTTATGTTTGGTGTGATGTTAATTTTGTCTATACCATGTATGTTTGTATTGCTACGACTAGCGCGAGGTTTCGAGGATCTGAAGAATCACCCTGGTAACTAGAATCTCAAGTGCCAGGCAAGTTGTGCCCTTGATCACATTTATTACCCAATAATGTTATTTAATATCACTTATTCATGCATAGGTTTAATTTTGATGGGACCCAATAGGTCACCCTAGTCTGTTTATCATTTTCCCTTGTTTATCCCTTAATCAATTTGGGTAGTTATGCTATTGCTCTATATGGTTTTGGGATTAATGTTTCATTACATCCATGTTCCAATTAATTTGTTATGTTATTTATGTTTATAATAAGATCATTATGTTAATTGGAACATGGAGCGACCACCCGGGAAAATAGTGCTACCACAAGGGTTTAATGGGACGCTCTTGGCTGATTAACTAGGAAAGCTAGTGGAGGTCTTCCTTATCCGAAAGGGGCAAGGGCAGTAGGGGAGTGGTCAGTGTAGGGAGGTCCTTGGTTGATTTTGCTGCGATGGCGGTCAGGCAAGAACCCTGCACTGGAGCTTCCTATAAACTGTAGCGAGATTTTTGAAGCTAGTGGAACTTTGTAAAGGCCTCGTAGTGTTACCCTGCCTCGCTTCCTTGGTAGAGGTGTATGGGATTCATGACCCCTTGGCAGATGGGTAACACGGCTTGTGGGTAAAGATGCGCAACCTCTGCAGAGTGTAAAACTAGTATACTAGCCGTGCTCACGGTCATGAGCGGCTCGGACCCTCACATGATTAATTTATGGAACCTAAATTAAATTTGTCATTTGCATTTGTATGGGATTTATTATTAATTTTGTTCTATTATTTATTATGGTTTGGTATTTACTTACACTTAGTAACTGCTAATAAAAGTTTGACCAACATTAAAAGCAACGCTCAGCTTTAACCATTTTCTTTGATAAGCCTTACACTTCATGAGCTCCCATCTTTGGTGAGTTCATGCCACATTATTTCCCACAACTTGTTGAGCGATGAACATGTGTGAGCTCACCCTTGCTGTCTCACACCCCCCCACAGGAGAAGAACAGGTGGTTCAAGTGGAGCCATATATCGAGGAGTTCGATTCGATCTAGGTGGCGTCTCCCAGTTGACTTTCTAGCGCCAAGGATATTTTAGATCCTACTATATTTATCTTTTATTTTGTAAGACTTCCGCTATGTAATAAGTACTCTGATTATTGTGACATTTATCTCTATACACTCTGTGATTATATATGTTGTCTTCTTTGGCGCATGTATGAGATGCACCCGGCTTTGTCCTTTAAAGCCCGGGGTGTTACAGAAGTGGTATCAGAGGAATGTTGACTGTAGGACGAAACCTAGATAGAACTGGACAACCCCTACATACTTATCTTTGCTACTCTGATTCTTTTCTAAACTTTTCTTAATCTTTTCTCATCTATTTCCGCTTTACTCTGATTACTCTTACCTTTTCACTTCTAAAGACAAATGTGGATTTCACACTTTGAAATCCTTAACCTAAAGTGACTTTAGGAATAGGAGACCTAATCTTAGGGACAAAAGCAAAACTATTTTTGTAGATATTGATATGCTTGAGTGTTTGTTCTTATGATACTTGTCTGATTTGGATCTTTGATTGAGTGTGATGGGTTGTGGAGTAATGTCCACAATTACATCTGCATATACGTATAGGCTTAAATAGAATTCATAAGAAAACTAACCAATTTAGATTATCCTCCATTAAAATGTATCTATCTCATAGAGATCCCTCTAATCTTAAAGGACTCTCCCATATCTTAATAGATTCAGCGTATCTTATAAGATTCTCTCTTATCTTACTAGATCCACCTCATCTTAAAAGATTCTTCTTACCTTAATAAATTCATCTTATCTTGAAGAGATTCTATCTTATCATAACATATCTAACTAATCTCAAAAGATTCTAACCTAAACTAGTCTAATCTAGTCATATCCAATATAATCTAGATCTTATCTTACCTAATGTGACCTGATCTAGTGTGGTCTAATGTTATCTAACCTAATGTGGTCCACTTAAACAGATTAATGACACTAGTAGAAGAGATTAGACCCTACTAGCCATGTATTAACTTAGCACATTGGATCAACTCAACCATGACCTAACCCAACCCATAGAGCCATGATGAATGGTATAACCTTTCTATTCCCACCTAACAACAAACAAACTTTTAACCCACATCTTGTAGTCTATCTCACCCATATATATCTCTCATCTTGACAGATTCTATCCTACCCTTGGATATTCACCTTATACGACTGGTTACCCCAATCTGGACATAAAACAAAGATTAAGCCCTACTAAAGAATCTTCAGATTATAACCAGCTACTAGCTTATTCATTCTGCTTATTGAATAATTTCCTTTGCAAAACTATTACCATATGCTTCTAACTTTCATGGTCAATACCAGGAAAGGAAAGATTATCACGCAACAGCAAACAGAAATGAATCCTCCAAATCCTCCACCTGTTGAAATCGATCAAGTGGTTGCTGCCCAAAGACTGGTAATACAACAATTAACAGACCTGGTGACCGAGATGCAAAATCAGATAAGACAAGAACGCGAGGAAATACGTCAGGTCCGCCAAGAAATAAGGCAAGCGTGGTTGGAGAGACAACAACAACAACAACAACCTCCACCACCAGCTCCACCAAGCTACATAAACATATATATAAATTACTACTATTTGTAAGATCTAAATGCTACTTTATTTAGTAAATAGTATGATACTATTTCAGGAGGAATAATAAGGTCTAATTGACCCGTGTGTTACGAATCAATCGTGCATCATGCTGAGATTTTGTTGGTGCATATGTGTTGAGACAATATGAGTATACACCCTTTCCTTACAAATCTCGAGGACGAGATTTCTGTTAAGGGGGGTAGGTGAAAGTCGCCTAGAGGGGGGGTGAATAGGGCGAAACTGAAAATCTCAAAAATAATCACAACTACAAGTCGGGTTATCGTTAGAAATATAATAGAGTCCGCGAGAGAGGGCGCAAAACAAATCGCAAGCGAATAATGAAGTGAGACACGTGGATTTGTTTTACCGAGGTTCGGTTCTCTCAAACCTACTCCCTGTTGAGGAGGCCACAAAGGCCGGGTCTTTTTCAACCCTTCCCTCTCTCAAACGGTCCCTCGGACCGAGTGAGCTTCTCTTTCTCAAATCACTTGGGAATCAAACTTCCCGCAAGGACCACCACACAATTGGTGTCTCTTGCCTCAATTACAAGTGAGTGTTTGATCAAAAGAAAGAATGCCAAAGAAAAAGAAGTGATCCAAGCGCAAGAGCTCAAATGAACACTACAAATCACTCTCACTAGTCACTAGGGCTTTGTGTGGAGTTGGGAGAGGATTTGATCTCTTTTGGT
The DNA here is from genome assembly GCA_029449295.1 of Zea luxurians. Lineage (NCBI taxonomy): Eukaryota > Viridiplantae > Streptophyta > Magnoliopsida > Poales > Poaceae > Zea > Zea luxurians. The sequence goes on from JAOPSE010000010.1 coordinate 130,673,164, forward strand.
GTGCTTTGCAATGAATGCTAGCTCTTGTATAGTGGTTGGAAGTTGGAAAACTTGGATGCAATGAATGGTGGGGTGGTTGGGGTATTTATAGCCCCAACCACCAAACTTGACCGTTGGTGGAGGCTGTCTGTCGATGGCGCACCGGACAGTCCGGTGCACACCGGACATGTCCGGTGCCCCCGCCACGTCATCAATGTCGTTGGATTCTGACCGTTGGAGCTTCTGACATCTGGGCCCGCCTGGATGTCCGGTGCACACCGGACATCACCTGTTCATTGTCCGGTGCGCCGGTATGGGCGCGCCTGCCTTCTGCGCGCGCAGAGCGCGCATTAAATGCGCCGCAGGTAGCCGTTGGCGCCGAAATAGCCGTTGCTCCGTGGTTACACCGGACAGTCCGGTGCACACCGGACATGTCCGGTGAATTATAGCGGAGCGGCTGCTGCGCGATCCCGAGGCTGGCGAGTTGAGGAGGCCGCGCTTTTTTGGAGCACCGGACACTGTCCGGTGTACACCGGACAGTCCGGTGAATTATAGCGAAGCGGTCTGAGAAATTCCCGAAGGTGGCGAGTTCGAGTTGGAGTCCTCTGGTGCACCGGACACTGTCCGGTGGCGCACCGGACACTGTCCGGTGTACACCGGACAGTCCGGTGCCTTCAGACCAGAGGTGCCTTCGGTTGCCTCTTTGCTCCTTTGTTGAATCCAAAACTTGATCTTTTTATTGGCTGAGTGTGAACCTTTTGCACCTGTATAACTTATACACTAGAGCAAACTAGTTAGTCCGATTATTTGTGTTGGGCAATTCAACCACCAAAATTATTTAGGAACTAGGTGTAAGCCTAATTCCCTTTCAATCTCCCCCTTTTTGGTGATTGATGCCAACACAAACCAAAGCAAATATAGAAGTGCATAATTGAACTAGTTTGCATAATGTAAGTGCAAAGGTTGCTTGGAATTTGAGCCAATATAAATACCTACATGATGCGCATGGATTGTTTTCTTTGTTTTTGACATATTGGACCATATTTGCACCAAGAGTTTTGTTTTTGCAAATTCTTTTGTAAATTCCTTTCAAAGTCCTTTTGCAAGATAGTCAAAGGTAAATGAATAAGATTTTTCAAAGCATTTTCAAGTTTGAAATTTTCTCTCCTTGTTTCAAATGTTTTTTCCTTTGACTAAACAAAACTCCCCCTCAAATAAAGTCTCCTCTTAGTGTTCAAGAGGGTTTTAAGACATCAATTTTGAAAATACTACTTGCTCCCCCTTTAGAACACAAAGAGATACCAATTTGAAATTTTTCAATTGAAAACCATTAATTTTAAAAATTAGGGTGGTGGTGCGGTCCTTTTGCTTTGGGCCAATACTTTCTCCCCCTTTGGCATGAATCGCCAAAAACGGATAAGTAGAATGAAATATAGGCCCTTTGAGGTACTTTCTCCTCCTTTGGTCATAAAATAAATGAGTGAAGATTATACCAAAGATGGAGAGTGATGCGGAGCGACGGCGAAGGATGAGTAGTAGAGTGGAGTGGAAGCCTTGTCTTCGCCGAAGACTCCAATTCCCTTTCAATATACCTATGACTTGGTTTGGAATACACTTGAAAACACATTAGTCATAGCATATAAAAGAGACATGATCAAAGGTATTCTTATGAGCTATGTGTGCAAGTTTAGCAAAAGAAATTCCTAGAATCAAGAATATTAAGCTCATGCCTAAGTCTGGTAAAAGATTGTTCATCAAGTGGCTTGGTAAAGATATCGGCTAATTGATCTTTAGTGTTAATGTATGAAATCTCGATATCCCCCTTTTGTTGGTGATCCCGAAGAAAATGATACCGAATGGCTATGTGTTTAGTGCGGCTGTGCTCAACGGGATTATCCGCCATGCGGATTGCACTCTCATTATCACATAGAAGAGGAACTTTGGTTAATTTGTAACCGTAGTCCCGCAGGGTTTGCCTCATCCAAAGCAATTGCGCGCAACAATGGCCTGCGGCAATATACTCGGCTTCGGCGGTAGAAAGAGCGACCGAATTTTGCTTCTTTGAAGCCCAAGACACCAAGGATCTTCCCAAGAACTGGCAAGTCCCCGATGTGCTCTTTCTATTAATCTTACACCCCGCCCAATCGGCATCCGAAAAACCAATCAAATCAAATGTGGATCCCCGAGGGTACCAAAGCCCAAACTTAGGAGTATAAGCCAAATATCTCAAGATTCGTTTTACGGCCGTAAGGTGTGATTCCTTAGGGTCGGCTTGGAATCTTGCACACATGCATACGGAAAGCATAATGTCCGGTCGAGATGCACACAAATAGAGCAATGAACCAATCATCGACCGGTATACCTTTTGATCCACGGACTTACCTCCCGTGTCGAGGTCGAGATGCCCATTTGTTCCCATGGGAGTCTTGATGGGCTTGGCATCCTTCATTCCAAACTTGCTTAGAATGTCTTGAGTATACTTTGTTTGGCAAATGAATGTGCCCTCTTGGAGTTATTTGACTTGAAATCCTAGAAAATACTTTAACTCCCCCATCATAGACATCTCGAATTTCTGTGTCATGATCCTACTAAATTCTTCACATGTAGATTTGTTAGTAGACCCAAATATAATATCATCAACATAAATTTGGCATACAAACAAATCATTATCAAGTGTTTTGGTGAATAAAGTAGGATCGGCTTTGCCGACTTTGAAGTTATTTGAAATAAGGAAATCTCTAAGGCATTCATACCATGCTCTTGGGGCTTGCTTGAGCCCATAAAGCGCCTTAGAGAGCCTATAAACATGGTTAGGGTACTCACTGTCTTCAAAGCCGGGAGGTTGCTCAACATAGACCTCCTCCTTGATTGGTCCATTGAGGAAGGCACTCTTCACGTCCATTTGATAAAGCTTGAAGCCATGGTAAGTAGCATAGGCCAATAATATGCGAATTGACTCAAGCCTAGCTACGGGTGCATAGGTTTCACCAAAATCCAAACCTTCGACTTGTGAATACCCCTTGGCCACGAGTCGAGCTTTGTTCCTTGTCACCACACCATGCTCGTCTTGCTTGTTGCGGAAGACCCACTTGGTTCCTACAACATTTTGATTAGGACGTGGAACTAAGTGCCATACCTCGTTCCTTGTGAAATTGTTGAGCTCCTCTTGCATCGCCATCACCCAATCCGCATCTTGAAGTGCTTCCTCTACCCTGTGTGGCTCAATAGAGGAAACAAAAGAGTAATGTTCACAAAAATGTGCAACACGAGATCGAGTAGTTACCCCCTTATGAATGTCGCCGAGGATGGTGTCGACGGGGTGATCTCGTTGTATTGCTTGGTGGACTCTTGGGTGTGGCGGCCTTGGTTGTTCATCCTCCTTGTCTTCATCATTTGCATCTCCCCCTTGATCGTTGCCGTCATTTTGAGGTGGCTCATCTTCTTGATCTTCTTGTTCAACATCTTGAGCCTCATCCTCAATTTGAGTTGGTGGAGATGCTTGCATGGAGGAGGATGGTTGATCTTGTGTATGTGGAGGCTCTTCGGATTCCTTAGGACACACATCCCCAATGGACATGTTCCTTAGCGCTATGCATGGAGCCTGTTCTTCACCTATCTCATCAAGATCAACTTGCTCTACTTGAGAGCCGTTAGTCTCATCAAACACAACGTCACAAGAAACTTCAACAAGTCCTGAGGACTTGTTAAAGACTCTATATGCCCTTGTGTTTGAGTCATATCCTAGTAAAAAGCCTTCTACAGTTTTAGGAGCAAATTTAGATTTTCTACCTCTTTTAACAAGTATAAAACATTTGCTACCAAAAACTCTAAAATATGAAATATTTGGCTTTTTACCGGTTAGGAGTTCATAGGATGTCTTCTTGAGGATTCGGTGAAGATATAACCGGTTGATGGCGTAGCAAGCGGTGTTGACCGCTTCGGCCCAAAACCGATCCGGTGTCTTGTATTCATCAAGCATGGTTCTTGCCATGTCCAATAGAGTTCGATTCTTCCTCTCCACTACACCATTTTGTTGTGGAGTGTAGGGAGAAGAGAACTCATGCTTGATGCCCTCCTCCTCAAGGAAGCCTTCAATTTGAGAGTTCTTGAACTCCGTCCCATTGTCGCTTCTAATTTTCTTGATCCTTAAGCCGAACTCATTTTGAGCCCGTCTCAAGAATCCCTTTAAGGTCTCTTGGGTATAAGATTTGTCCTGCAAAAAGAACACCCAAGTGAAGCGAGAATAATCATCCACAATAACTAGACAGTACTTACTCCCGCCGATGCTTATGTAAGCGATCGGGCCGAATAGGTCCATGTGTAGGAGCTCCAGTGGCCTGTCACTAGTCATGATGTTCTTGTGTGGATGGTGAGTGCCAACTTGCTTCCCGGCTTGGCATGCGCTACAAATCCTGTCTTTCTCAAAATGAACATTGGTTAGTCCTAAAATGTGTTCTCCCTTTAGAAGCTTGTGAAGATTCTTCATTCCAACATGGGCTAGTCGGCGGTGCCAGAGCCAACCCAAGTTAGTCTTAGCAACCAAGCAAGTGTCGAGTTCAGCTCTATCAAAATCTACCAAGTATAGCTGACCCTCTAACACCCCCTTGAATGCTATTGAATCATCACTTCTTCTAAAGACAGTAACACCTATATCAGTAAATAGACAGTTGTAGCCCATTTGACATAATTGGGATACGGAAAGCAAATTGTAATCTAAAGAATCTACAAGAAAAACATTGGAAATAGTATGGTCAGGTGATATAGCAATTTTACCCAATCCTTTGACCAAACCTTGATTTCCATCCCCGAATGTGATAGCTCGTTGGGGATCTTGGTTTTTCTCATATGAGGAGAACATCTTTTTCTCCCCTGTCATGTGGTTTGTGCACCCGCTGTCGAGTATCCAACTTGAGCCCCCGGATGCATAAATCTACAAAACAATTTTAGTTCTTGACTTTAGGTACCCAAACGGTTTTGGGTCCTTTGGCATTAGAAACAAGAACTTTGGGTACCCAAACACAAGTCTTGGAGCCCTTGTGTTTGCCCCCAACAATCTTGGCAACTACCTTGCCGGATTTGCTAGTAAGCACATAAGAAGCATCAAAAGTTTTAAATGAAATAGCATGATCATTTGATGCATTAGGAGTTTTCTTTCTAGGCAACTTGGCATGGGTGGGTTGCCTAGAGCTAGATGTCTCACCCTTATACATAAAAGCATGGTTAGGGCCAGAGTGAGACTTCCTAGAATGAGTTCTCCTAATTTTGCTCTCAGGATAGCCGGCAGGGTACAAAATGTAACCCTCGTTATCCTGAGGCATGGGAGCCTTGCCCTTAACAAAGTTAGATAAATTCTTTGGAGGAGCATTAAGTTTGACATTGTCTCCCCTTTGGAAGCCAATGCCATCCTTGATGCCCGGGCGTCTCCCATTATAGAGCATACCTCTAGCAAATTTAAACTTTTCATTTTCTAAGTTATGCTCGGCAATTTTAGCGTCTAATAATGCTATATGATCATTTTGTTGTTTAATTAAGGCCATGTGATCATGAATAGCATTGATATCAACATCTCTACATCTAGTACAAATAGAAACATGCTCAACATTAGATGTAGAGGGTTTGCAAGATTTTAGTTCAATAACCTTAGCATGTAATAAATCATTTTTAGTTCTAAGGTCGGAAATAGTAGTATTGCAAACATCAAAATTTTTAGCCTTAGCAATCAAATTTTTATTTTCTACTCTAAGGCTAGCAAGAGACTCATTCAATTCCTTAATCTTAGCAAGCAAATCATCATTATCATTTCTAAGATTGGGAATTGAATCAATACAAACATGAGAATCAACCTTAGCAATTAATCTAGCATTTTCATTTCTAAGGTTGTTAATGGTCTCATGGCAAGTGCTTAGCTCACTAGACAATTTTTCACATTTTTCTACCTCTAGAGCATAAGCGTTTTTAACCTTAACATGTTTCTTGTTTTCCTTGATTAGGAAATCCTCTTGGGAGTCCAAGAGATCATCCTTTTCATGGATAGCACTAATTAGCTCATTTAATTTTCTTTTTGTTCCATGTTAAGATTAGCAAAAAGGTTATGCAAATTGTCTTCCTCACCACTAGCATTATCATCACTAGAAGATTCATATTTAGTGGAGGATTTAGATTTAACCTTCTTCCTTTTGCCGTCCTTTGCCATGAGGCACTTGTGGCCGACGTTGGGGAAGAGGAGTCCCTTGGTGACGGCGATGTTGGCGGCGTCCTCGTCGGAGGAGGACTCGGTGGAGCTCTCGTCGGAGTCCTATTCCCGGCAAACATGGGCATCGCCGCCCTTCTTCTTGTAGTACTTCTTCTTTTCTCTCCTCTTTCCCTTCTTGTCGTCGCCCCTGTCACTGTCACTAGACATAGGACATTTTGCAATAAAATGACCAGGCTTACCACACTTGTAGCAAACCTTCTTGGAACGGGATTTGTAGTCCTTCCCCTTCCGTTGCTTGAGGATTTGCCGAAAGCTTTTGATTATTAAGGCCATCTCCTCATTGTCGAGCTTGGAGGCGTCAATTGGTTGTCTACTTGGTGTAGACTCCTCCTTCTTTTCCTCCGTTGCCTTGAAGGCCACCGGTTGCGCCTCGGATGTGGAAGGTTCGTCAAGCTCGTTGATCTTCTTTGAGCCCTTAATCATGCATTCAAAGCTCACAAAATTCCCGATAACTTCCTCGGGGGTCATTAGTGGATATCTAGGATTACCACGAATTAATTGAACTTGAGTGGGGTTAAGGAAAATAAGAGCTCTTAAAATAACCTTAACCACCTTGTGATCATCCCACTTTTTGCTCCCGAGGTTGCGCACTTGGTTCACCAAGGTCTTGAGCCGGTTGTACATATCTTGTGGCTCCTCCCCTTGGCGAAGACGGAAGCGACCGAGCTCCCCCTCGATCGTTTCCCGCTTGGTGATCTTGGTGAGTTCACCACCCTCGTGCGCCGTCTTGAGTAGGTCCCAAATCTCCTTTGCATTCTTTAACCCTTGTACTTTGTTGTATTCCTCCTTGCTTAGAGAGGCGAGGAGAATGGTTGTGGCTTGGGAGTTGAAGTGCTCGATTTGGGCCACTTCGTCCGTATCATAATCCTCATCCCCTATTGATGGTACCTGCGCTCCAAACTCAACAACATTCCATATACTTTTGTGGAGTGAGGTTAGATGAAATTTCATTAAATCACTCCACCTAGCATAATCTTCGCAATCAAAAGTTGGCGGTTTGCCTAATGGAACGGAAAGTAATGGAGTATGTCTAGATGTACGGGGATAGTGTAAGGGGATCTTACTAAACTTCTTGCGCTCTTGGCGCTTAGAAGTTACGGACGGTGCATCGGAGTCGGAGGTGGATGTTGATGAAGTGTCGGTCTCGTAGTAGACCACCTTCCTCATCCTCTTGTGCTTGTCGCCTTTCCGATGCGACTTGTGAGAAGAAGATTTTTCCTTCTTCTCTTTGTGGTGAGAAGAGGAAGATATTTTCTCCTTCCGTTTGGAGGAGTCCTTCTTCTTCTCCCTCCTCTTGGTGCGGGACTCTTCCGATGAAGTGCTCCCTTGGCTTGTAGTGGGCTTGTTGTCGCCGGTCTCCATCTCCCTCTTGGTGTGATCTCCCGACATCACTTCGAGCGGTTAGGCTCTTATGAAGCACCGGGCTCTGATACCAATTGAAAGTCGCCTAGAGGGGGGGTGAATAGGGCGAAACTGAAAATCTCAAAAATAATCACAACTAAAAGCCGGGTTATCGTTAGAAATATAATAGAGTCCGCGAGAGAGGGCGCAAAACAAATCGCAAGCGAATAATGAAGTGAGACACGCAGATTTGTTTTACCGAGGTTCGGTTCTCTCAAACCTACTCCCCGTTGAGGAGGCCACAAAGGCCGGGTCTTTTTCAACCCTTCCCTCTCTCAAACGGTCCCTCGGACCGAGTGAGCTTCTCTTTCTCAAATCACTTGGGAATCAAACTTCCCGCAAGGACCACCACACAATTGGTGTCTCTTGCCTCAATTACAAGTGAGTGTTTGATCAAAAGAAAGAATGCCAAAGAAAAAGAAGCGATCCAAGCGCAAGAGCTCAAATGAACACTACAAATCACTCTCACTAGTCACTAGGGCTTTGTGTGGAGTTGGGAGAGGATTTGATCTCTTTTGGTGTGCTTTGCAATGAATGCTAGCTCTTGTATAGTGGTTGGAAGTTGGAAAACTTGGATGCAATGAATGGTGGGGTGGTTGGGGTATTTATAGCCCCAACCACCAAACTTGACCGTTGGTGGAGGCTGTCTGTCGATGGCGCACCGGACAGTCCGGTGCACACCGGACATGTCCGGTGCCCCCGCCACGTCATCAATGCCGTTGGATTCTGACCGTTGGAGCTTCTGACATCTGGGCCCGCCTGGATGTCCGGTGCACACCGGACATCACCTGTTCATTGTCCGGTGCGCCGGTATGGGCGCGCCTGCCTTCTGCGCGCGCAGAGCGCGCATTAAATGCGCCGCAGGTAGCCGTTGGCGCCGAAATAGCCGTTGCTCCGTGGTTACACCGGACAGTCCGGTACACACCGGACATGTCCGGTGAATTATAGCGGAGCGGCTGCTGCGCGATCCCGAGGCTGGCGAGTTGAGGAGGTCGCGCTTCCTTGGAGCACCGGACACTGTCCGGTGTACACCGGACAGTCCGGTGAATTATAGCGAAGCGGCCTGAGAAATTCCCGAAGGTGGCGAGTTCGAGTTGGAGTCCTCTGGTGCACCGGACACTGTCCGGTGGCGCACCGGACACTGTCCGGTGTACACCGGACAGTCCGGTGCCTTCAGACCAGAGGTGCCTTCGGTTGCCTCTTTGCTCCTTTGTTGAATCCAAAACTTGATCTTTTTATTGGCTGAGTGTGAACCTTTTGCACCTGTATAACTTATACACTAGAGCAAACTAGTTAGTCCGATTATTTGTGTTGGGCAATTCAACCACCAAAATTATTTAGGAACTAGGTGTAAGCCTAATTCCCTTTCAGTAGGATTTGTAACGCCCAAAATTTGTATAAGAAAAAAATTTAATAATAATAAAATAAATACATGAAGGAATGAAATAGTAAATTCTGATATCTCAAATTATATTTGAGAGTTGCAAATTGAGAACTGAATTTTGGAAAACCAAGAACCATTTTAGAAAAGAAGAAATATCAAAGTTTCCTATTTAACTAAATGATTAAGCATATCATTAAATGATGCACCATAAGTATTTATTTACACGAATATTTAATTTTGAAGTAGCTTTTACCTCTGGTCCCACATTCAAAATACTATTTTTTTAAGAAAGAAAGCAATATGAGAGTGTGTTTCATGACTCAAACATCTACCAAACAAATAAATTAATTAAACCAAATATATATCTATTGCATCATAATTGTTTTTGAGTATGTATTAAAAATTTGAATTCTTAAACTCTATTTTAGGATTCGAACTTGAAATTTGTAAATCAAATATAGAATAGAACATGAAAAAGGAAAATGTTTATGAACCATCTAACCTTTTAAGTCACATCTAAAATAAATGTAGCTAATAATAAAAGATTTAATGATCTTATATAAATTAAGTTATTCTTTTGGATAAAATGTTTAGAGGTATTATCTGAAATGGTTAGGTTAAACTAACTCTTTATAAATTGGCGCAAGAGAAATTATTTCATTGAAACATATATTTGGTGTGTACAAAATATACACTTAGAAGTATTTGCTTAAATGAGCAATACAATGAATATAAACAAAATAAACATTGCACTCATGCTTGGACTTTGATCTTAGCATTTAAAGTTAAACTCAAACTTTGATGAGAAGTTGAATCTAAACTGAATCTGAATTTAAATAGAGAAGAGAGAATAAAAATCAGAAAAAAATAAAAGAAAATAGGAAGAATCTATTTGGGCCAAAACTAGTTGTAGTCAACCCAGGAAGCCCTCTGCGCGCCCTTCTGACACCGTAGACCCCGCGCGTCAGCCATTATCCCGCGCGCACGATTGCTTCCATGTCTGGCAGGTGGGCCCTATCTTGCCAACCTCCACCGCGGGCGTGCGCTCCTGTTTCCTCGCCGCTATCGCTTACACGTGGGGCCACCTCGTCGGATCGCTCATCTAGCTTGGTCCGTTGCTAACCTCGCGAGAATGCCGCCGCGATCTCCCCGCCGCATTGTGCGCAACCGTCCTGCCATCCGGTTCGGCATTCCCATGCGGCGTATATACGCGAAGTCCTCCCCCTCAACTCAGTGCAAGACGATATATCTGAGCCGCATCGCCTCCGCTCAGGAGGAGATCCAGAAAAACCACCGCCACCATTGAATCGCTTGACCGCCGTCGTTTCAGAGTCATCGCGGGGTCTTGGCAACTCGTCTGGGTGCGGTGAGTATAACCGGGGCCTCCACGTGCGGAATTGGTGAACGAAGCGCGACGAATTCCTCACCGGAGTTCCGTCTTCGAATACTTCCGCCTTGCGCCGTGGTCGAGTCGCCCGGGAGCTTAATCTGCGGTATGGCTACCATTTTCCTACCCGCCGTCTCTCCCTCTCCGTTTCGCACAAGGTTGCGCTAGGATTAGGACTCCTCGATGCGCTCCCGGTTTGGCCAGCCATGGCCACCACCGCACCGGGCGTGTGCGCCGCCGCCCGGGGTCGAGCTGGGAGTGAGTTGGCGGGCGCCGTCGATTTCCTAATGCACAGCTGAGATTAGGTTAAGTGCTGCCTATTGAATCAGGGTCGTTGGATGCGTAGCCAATGGCTAGGATCGGCGGCGGAATGCCGTTTCGTGGCATCGGATCGTGACCGTCCGATTGGAAACTGGCGGATGGATCCGGCCCCGCGTTGCAATCCGTGTATCGATCGTGGGCGGTTGGATTCTGATCCAAGGGCGGAAATAGAATACCGGTTCGTGTTCTGTTGTGGGTCGTGGATCGGTGATCTGATGGCCCAGATCACATCATACCTCTTCGGCCATGACCTTTTGTTAAAGAGCCCCTGCTCTTTTTCGTATTTAAACCCGCCATCCATTGCGGAGTAGCCTGAGTCTTAGGAACATTTGCGGGCTAGCCCCTATTCTTCTGTTTATTTAGAGCGCAGTCCAGACCTTAGTAAAACAGAGAAACTTATTCAGAAAATAATTTTTAGTGCAAAATTAATTCCAAGAACTTGTATAATTCCTAGAAAATGCATTTTAACTCCTTTTTGACTCATTCCAATTCCTATAATTTTGTAATATTATTGTTCATCACATAGCGCCACTGTTTTGACATGAAAATTGTATTAAAATTAATCTCTTGATTAATCTTTTATTTAATGCATAGAATCCTGAGAAAAATCATAACTCCTTTGTTTTAACTCCGATTTGATCCGTTCAAGTTACGTTAGTCTCATACGAATGTTTACTATGCAATAACAACATTTATTATACCGTGTCTTATTATTTTATGATTAGATATTTATTTAACTTATGTTGGTTAGTCTTGATAATGTGCTCATCATTATCTACCAAAATATAATCTATGGTTAATTTATAACTTAGATTAAAGTTGAGATAAGTATTTATAGAATAACTTCTTATATGATTTGTATTAACCAATTTATAATACAGTTTAACATTTTAATCACATAAATTCTCCATAAAATCATAACTCCTTAACCGTAACTCCGATTTTAGTGGTTCTCGTTCCCGCGATCTCGTAGCAACGTGTAGATCATTATTATGCAGTATGTTCTTATGTTTGGTGTGATGTTAATTTTGTCTATACCATATATGTTTGTATTGCTACGACTAGCGCGAGGTTTCGAGGATCTGAAGAATCACCCTAGTAACTAGAATCTCAAGTGCCAGGCAAGTTGTGCCCTTGATCACATTTATTACCCAATAATGTTCTTTAATATCACTTATTCATGCATAGGTTTAATTTTGATGGGACCCAATAGGTCACCCTAGTCTGTTTATCATTTTCCCTTGTTTATCCCTTAATCAATTTGGGTAGTTATGCTATTGCTCTATATGGTTTTGGGATTAATATTTCATTACATCCATGTTCCAATTAATTTGTTATGTTATTTATGTTCATAATAAGATTATTATGTTAATTGGAACATGGAGCAACCACCCGGGAAAACAGTGCTACCACAAGGGTTTAATGGGACGCCCTTGGCTGATTAACTAGGAAAGCTAGTGGAGGTCTTCCTTACCCGAAAGGGGCAAGGGCAGTAGGGGAGTGGTCAGTGTAGGGAGGTCCTTGGTTGATTTTGCTGCGATAGCGGTCAGGCAAGAACCCTGCACTGGAGCTTCCTATAAACTGTAGCGGGATTTCTGAAGCTAGTGGAACTTTGTAAAGGCCCCGTAGTGTTACCCTGCCTCGCTTCTTTGGTAGAGGTGTATGGGATTCATGACCCCTTGGCAGATGGGTAACACGGCTTGTGGGTAAAGATGCGCAACCTCTGCAGAGTGTAAAACTAGTATACTAGCCGTGCTCACGGTCATGAGCGGCTTGGACCCTCACATGATTAATTTATGGAACCTAAATTCAATTTGTCATTTGCATTTGCATGGGATTTGTTATTAATTTTGTTCTATTGTTTATTATGGTTTGGTATTTACTTACACTTAGTAACTGCTAATAAAAGTTTGACCAACATTAAAAGCAACGCTCAGCTTTAACCATTTTCTTTGATAAGCCTTACACTTTATGAGCTCCCACCTTTGGTGAGTTCATGCCACATTATTTCCCACAACTTGTTGAGCGATGAACATGTGTGAGCTCACCCTTGCTGTCTCACACCCCCCCCCCACAGGAGAAGAACATGTGGTTCAAGTGGAGCCATATATCGAGGAGTTCGATTCGATCTAGGTGGCGTCTCCGAGTTGACTTTCTGACGCCAAGGATATTTTAGATCCTACTATATTTATCTTTTATTTTGTAAGACTTCCGCTATGTAATAAGTACTCTGATTATTGTGATATTTATCTCTATACACTCTGTGATTATGTATGTTGTCTTCTTTGGCGCATGTATGAGATGCACCCGGCTTTGTCCTTTAAAGCCCGGGGTGTTACAAAATGTTTGCTAGCGATCAGAGGCGGATCAAGATTGTTTCTATGACATAGGGCACGTACAATTAAAAAACTTTGGATTGGTTTCCAAATTACAAGATATAGCTAAGAGATCCGATAATGCATTCTTTATCTTTTGAATAATAAATTCAATTAAAAGATAATATGTATGAATAGACAAGTAGAGATGTGCTCTTCGTGAAGACCATGTCTCTTATATTTTTTCAATTAACCCTCTATAGTTCACTTAAGAAACTCCATATCAATTGAAGTTGTACATGTCCTAGACCAAACATATTAAATTTTATTCTCTTCTTTATATCTAATCTGTTTTATGTTGTGTTAGTTAGAGATTTATATATAGAGTTACATAAATCAAGCCCTGGGCCATGGATCCGGTGGCCCGGGTGTAGAGTAAATATAGCACGTTGGTAATTTCTAGCAAACCAAACAATTGTCTATATAAAATAGAATTGCAAGGTATCCAAATGATTTTAGAAGCAGACAAAGAACACGGGAAAATACTAAGTTGCATCTTATCTTACTAATTAATTAAGTTGTCAAGATGCTTAGTTTGGCATAGTTTTAAAAGACATGCATTCATGTTATTGCTTCCGCCTATTAATCATAAGAGCCATTTTGCCTAATATAATGTTTTAAATACATGTATGGGTGAGGTTTAAAATCAGACACGAAAAAGGACGATAGTTTAGGACAGTTTTAATGGAGTTTCATGTGAGAGGTTCAAGAGCATTAAACAAACTGATATGATATGATATAATAGTCTAATAAACTATTCTAGTATATGGTAATCTTAAAAACAGTGAGACGAAACAAACTTCCACTAAAACCGAACACATAATTACCATATAATTTTTGATAAATTTTGGACCTCCGATATCTCTCTTTTATTTGACGACAAACGAGTAGCTCAACACTCTCGATTTAAATTGTCCGAGTTTTGGTAAACATTTTTTCATATGTAAACATCAAGACCGAGATACTTGAAGCATACATCAAACATTAGACGTTGATACCCCTTGATGTCACTTTGCATTATGTAAACCTTTTTTACATAACCAGTGTGGTTGCTCTTAGAAATGGGATTGCGTCTTCGAAATACTTTAGGGAAAAAAAATTCTGAGTCCTCTTTTATTATTGGCCAAGCCAGTATGTACCACCTCATTGGGCTGTACTGTACTAGCATGTATTCTGAATCGTCTAAAATTTTATTTGGTTACTTTAGTATTGGATTCAACCTAAATATGTTAATGTATGTTGAGTTTGTGATCCAAATTCTGAAGATGCGGGCGATTCTCTCGCAATCTGATCGCGACCTGGATGATGCCCTAGATGGATTTGGCAACAAGGATGCCAGGACGTGGACTGATGAGGAGAGGCGCAAGGATCGTAAGGCGCTCGCACATATTCACCTTCATCTATCTAACAATATCCTGCAGGAGGTTCTGGCGGAGAAAACTGTCGCTGCTCTCTGGTTGAAGCTGGAGTCGATCTGTATGTCAAAGGATCTGACCAGCAAGATGCATGTCAAAATGAAGTTGTTCTCCCACAAGTTGCAGGAAGGAGGCTCTGTTCTGACGCACATATCGGTGTTTAAGGAGATCGTGGCCGATCTGACGTCTATGGAGGTAAAGTTTGATGATGAAGACCTAGCCCTTCTTATCATGTGTTCCCTCCCTGCATCGTTTAGCAATTTTCGAGATACCATCCTATACAGTCGTGATACTCTAACCGTGGCTGAAGTGTATGAAGCTTTGACTGCGAAAGAAAAGATGAGACAGATGGTTAACTCGGAAGATGCTGCTGGCTCGAGTGGAGAAGCTTTGTATGTCCATGGCCGCACTGATCAGAAAAAGTCCAACTCAAGTGGCAAAGGAAAGGGAAAGAACCAGAGGGGTCGCTCCAAGTCAAGGGGGCCATTCGATGAATTATTTTACAAATACTGCAAGAAGACGAACCATGTAATTGAGAACTGTTACAAACTATAGAACAAGGAGAAGAGGAACAAGGAGAAGGGTAAGACTGGAGGTACTGTCTCTGTTGCATCCAAAAATAATTCTGATAATGGTGATGTTCTTATTGCCTTTGCTGGTTGTGCTGCTGATGATGCCCAATGGATCCTCGATTCTGTTTGCTCGTATCATGTTTGCACTAAAAAATCTCTGTTCAGTACCTATGAAGCTGTGCAGAACGGAGGTACTCTTCGGATGGGTGATAATTCCCCTTGCACTGTTGTTGGCATGGGCACCGTGCAGATCAAGATGTTCGATGGGATTGTACGCACATTGACTGAAGTGCGGCATGTTCCATCCATGTCCAGGAACCTCATCTCTCTGAGTACTCTGGACACAAAGGGCTACAAGTATACCGCCGGTGAGTCGGTGACGGTGTCATAAAGGTAACAAAAGGCTCTCTTGTGGTTATTAAAGGTGATTTGAAAGCTGAAAACTTATATGTGCTTCGAGGTAGTTCTGGCTCTGCTAATGCTGTTGTTGCATCTGATTCTGAGACTACTAAAATTTGGCATATGCGCCTTGGCCATATGAGTGCACCTGGTTTGGCAGAATTGAGCAAGAGAGGCCTTCTTGATGGTTGCCATACTGATACTCTTGATTTCTGTGAGCACTATATTTTTGGTAAGCATAAAGGGGTAAAATTCAGTTCTGCTGTTCATAATACCGAAAATATTCTTGATTATGTTCATGATGATTTGTGGGGGCCGTCACGTATACCTTCTCATGGTGGTGCTCGTTACATGTTGACTATTATTGATGATAATTCACGCAGAGTTTGGCCTTATTTTCTTAAGCAAAAATCAGATGCCTTTGAGTCTTTCAAGGTTTGGAAGACTATGGTTGAGAAGCAGACTGAGAGGAAGCTGAAAGTTCTGAGAACTGACAATGGTATGGAGTTTTGTTCTGGTGATTTTAACTCTTTCTGCAGGAAGGAGGGCATTGTGAGGCACCACACTATACCATATACGCCTCAGCAGAACGGTGTGGCAGAGCGTATGAACAGAACAATAATCTCCAAGGCTCGGTGTATGTTGTCCAACTCAGGTTTGAGCCGAAAGTTTTGGGCTGAGGCCGCTTCCACTGCTTGTCATTTGATCAATTGTTCACCATCCACTGCTGTCGATAAGAAAACTCCAATTGAGGTTTGGTCTGGTTCCCCCTATGATTATTCTCAGTTGAGAGTGTTTGGTTGTACTGCATATGCACATGTTGATAATGGTAAACTTGAGCCTAGAGCAATTAAGTGTGTTTTCTTGGGTTATGGATCTGGTGTTAAAGCATATAAATTGTGGAATCCTGATACACAGAAGGCATTTTTTAGTATAAACGTTGTGTTCAATGAATCTGCTATGTTCCCTTCGGTTGTATCTACCAGTGCTACTAACCAGAATTCTGAGTCTATCAGTGTGCAGGTGGAGCACGGGGGGATGTTGATGATCATGCTCCACCATCTGCTGAACCTGTTGAAAATTCTGTTTTTGAAAATTCATCACCTGTTGTGGAGTCTCATCCCCAGTCTCTTGCTGAAGGCCGAACTAGGAGGCAGATAGTTCGGCCCCAAAGACTGATTCAAGTTTAAATTACATCTCAATATAATTAGAGGGGTTTTTCACGTTAAATCCGTGTCTTCTCTGTGATTGATCCTCTTTGTGTCACATTCATTTATAACAATGTAGATTGGAGTGTAAATTAGTTTAAATTACATCTCAATATAATTAGATTAAGGTTAATAACAGAATACCAAACTAGTATAAAAAAGAAACGGACTGTCCAAGTTTATATTATAGTAAAAGGTCATGGACAGGTCGTACTCCTACTATAGTAAAAAATGAAAGATTGTTTACCACAAGTAGAAATTGGCGGTAGGATTGATTGGTAAAAGGGAAAACGGGCATGCGAGCCAGTGACAGACGGGACACCTCGTTAATCGGCCAAGACGGGTAGGCTGAAGTTGACCAGTAGCCTCCGCCTGCGCAGTGCCGCGCAGTCGCGACTCACGAGCGAGCGGCGCCTTGGGTCACTGGCGGTGACGCCACCGCAGCCCGCCTTGGGGAGCAGTGAAGTAAATAGAATACTGTACGTAGAATAGAAAGAGGGGAGAGAGGGAGATTTGGAGCCGAGAAGAGGGGAGGGGACGGACGAGTCGGGGCCAGCCGGTGGGACCAGGGCAGCCGCAGGCCGCAGAGCACAGGCAGGAGTCAGGGTCACTGCTTGGCTCCCCCTGCTGTGATTCCGGTCCACGGCGCTCCGCCCATGTGCCCTGGCCCTGGACCTGTGTCTCCCTCCCTGACTCCGTTTGGCGGGCCTATGGCAACTTGGCGAGAGAAGCGAGGTCGACCGGCGGGCTGGCTGGCGCGAACGGCCGGCATGGCAGGCGGGCGGCGAAAAGGCAGCAAGCTGCCTGCTTTGCCTTGCGCCTGCGGGGGTTTTCGTTTTCCAACGGGAGGTGCATCCATTGGCGTACCAGTATACGTACCAAATGCTCCGCGAGGTAGAGTATAGATCAGGTCGTCGGCGACCGTGCTCCGCAGGTACACGTACACCCTACCGTTGTGCGGCCTCGTTGCACGGTGCACGGTGCTTGCTTGCTTGGGATCCCGCAACCGTGCGTGACGTCGGCCGACCGAATACGACGTGGGCACGGACCGACACGTGAAACCGGACCATGGCACGACGCGACGCGAGCTTGTGACGAGCGCCGAGCCGACACCGGTAGTCACGCGACGAGCTTCATGTGATCATCACAGGAGCCAAAGCGACCAACGTACGATACGATAGATACGCACATCATGCGCGATATGCGTACACGTACGCAGGTGTTTAATTAGCGCACACGCAAACGCAATCGAAGGCGCCAGTACCGCAAAGCGAGACGAGCGAACGGTGCGTCGTTCCGCGACAGACGGCAGCGGGAGGAGGTTCAGGGGGGGGGGGCAGTAGGGTCACTCCACGCGGGCCCTGTCGCACGTGGGGGCCACGCGGCAGTGCTCTCTCCCCACGTCAGAGGATCTTATTTCGCAGCCGCCGCCGCTTTCCTCACCGTGGGTTCCTAAAAACATCCGACTTTTATGTGAAATCTAATATTTTACCATAAATATATATAGAATTTAAAGCTAATTTTTAGCAATGTTATTAAGAATATTATGAAGGATTTACATAAATTTTTATATAATTTTATGTACATTCTTTTTTCCCTACAACAAAAAAAAACTTTCGAGTCCGTATTTTAATAAACATTCGAATTCTATATCAATTATATTAAAAATATTAATATTTATTTTTTAAAGAATAATAGCATTAATATAAAAAATATGAATATAAATTTATATAGTAAATTCTATATGTTATATATTCACAATCAAATAAAAGAATAAAAATTTAACATCCGAATAATTATGCCAGTCCATGCCGGCGTGGTCCGTGGGGGATCTTTGAACCGCTCGAAAGCAAAATTTGACACGACACTAGCTACTGGCAGTGAGGAAAAGCCTGCCTGGTTTGCTTTGTTTTTACTATGCTAATGCTAATGCTATGCCACTGACGGAGACCCTTTTTGACTAGGGATGGCAACGGGTCGGGTTCGGATCGGGTAGAGTAAATACCCGCCCGCGACCATACCCGCGGGGATTATCCATATCCACCCATTACTATATCCATGGGTAAAATTTTGTACCCATGCCCGTACCCATCGGGTATCAGACGGATATTGGGTACCCGTCGGGTATAGCAGCTTGGTGCATTCTCCCTAAATGAAGTCTAGTGCAGTTCTGAGCGTCGCACATCGCCATGATCACCAGAGGCACATAATGTTGTTGCACAGTGCAGTCGTGTAGATGTAGCCCTGGACATGTGTTGCTAATGTTTTTTTTGTTAATAAACTTCCAACTCATCAAGATCGAAGAGTAGCTAGCATAGTTGTCTCGTGTATTAACACTCTCTTAGCTCAAGTACTTGTACTAGATAGCACTAGTACTACGTACTGGCACTTTATCAAACATACTGGCACTAGTACTAGAACCAGATCAGAAGCATCAGCACATAGGGAGGGATGACAGTAGGATGAGCTGTTGAGGATGGATGACTAGCTAGCGTACTGGTACGTTGAAAATCTAAAATCACTATTTTCGGATATCCGTCGGGTACCCGCGGGTAAGAAATCAAATCCGTACCCGACCCGTAATAAAACCGGGTCGGGTACGGGTAAGACCCGTGGGTCAAATTTCGTGCCCGAACCCATACTCGACGGGTCGGATATCCGACGGATATCCGAACCCGCGGGTAAAATTGCCATCCCTATTTTTGACTGTCCGTGCCATGCGTCGGCGGATGGGATATGGATCGGTCGTCCGGATCTGGTTCGTCGTCGATCACGACGTACGTTGACGGCTACGCCCGCATTTCACACGTACGGGCGCTGCTGCTCATCTAGCCGTTGGATGATGCTACGGCCGGAGTATCTTGACCCTGTGCTATCCTTCTGTCTACGTACCGCGGCTCGCTTAGACCTGGGTGGTTAGTGATTGCTACGTACAGTACTACTACTAGTTTGCTACTAGAAGAATAACAACTGCTAGGATCCAACAGTACGTTCAACGGGAAAGCGTTTTCAACGGCTATGATCCATCCAATTCAGGTCAAAGGGGGCGGCACTAAATACTTCTCTCAGTTTCTGTCCATATGTGTCGATCGCTATTAATGATTTACCGCAACAACGTACTTTGACCGTACGTTCTTCCTCCTGCATATATATACGATGCACAATACGCGTGAGATCTATTTTTATCGTCTTATTACACGAAACCATCACATTATATTAGTCAAGCGAGAGATTCTAAATATTCCACACTAGTTAAACGACAAAGTTTTTTTTTTCTAATAATATGATAGATAGCTTCCGATACGGACGGACTGCGTAGAATTGTTCAAAACAGAGATGCTTAAGACAACATTAGGAGACCCAATTAGGCTGTGGGTACAAAAACAAAGTAAACTCATCCCTCCTTTGTAACCTGCTGTACATACTCATTCTCTGTAATAAAAAGTACTGCAGGGACTTCCCTACAGTTAATTCCGATACATATATATATATATATATATATATATATATATATATATATATGGTAGCTTAAATTAAATAAAAATGTTTTTTCCCTTGAGTGCTGACAATATGGATATAAAAAAGTATCTAAAAAAATTATAGAAGAAGATGCAGTAACCAAAAGTTCGTAGTTGTTGGGAACTGCAACCAAAACGAGGGCAAGTCGGTAGACGATAAGCGCCCCTGGTGTTTCAGCGGCATGTTGGCCGTCCTGGCAGAATGTAGATTGCAGAAATGATTGGAGAAGCCAGCACAGCATCAGATGATTCAAAAAAAAATTGTATTACACCACCTCTCTCATGTTGTATTACAACAACTCTTTCTGGGCGCTTTCAGTTTCAGTGGCCCGCATGTTGGCGACCTGTTCGTGAGCACGCTTTACAGGGAGGAACAGACACGCTAGCTGCTAAAGCCGGCTTGCTTTCCTTCCTTTTTCTTTCTTTCTTTCAAGCTCACCACCGGAGGGCGCTGATGACGATGGCGATGAAGAGAGTAGTAGTAAAAAAAGAGAGAGAGAGAGAGAGAGAGAGACTGAGGGCTGTGGGCTGTGGCTGGCGCTCCCGTGTTGTGCGTCCTGGACGACACACGACACCCTGTCTGCTGCCACCAAAAGCAGCCGATGCGATAGTTGTCGTGCCGGCGCCACAGTACACCACACACAGCAGTTCCTTTTTTCCGATTGGGGCGTGCGAGTGCGATTCCTCTCCCTCCCCCCCCACTCTCTCTATCTGCTTCAGCAATCCTCGTCGTCGTCTGCCTGGCTTGAAGGAGGAGATACTTCTCGGAACCCACCCGATCGATCGATCGATCTCTCGTCGTGCGCATCTGCTTGGAAGCTAGCAGCAGCAAAGCACACGACACTATACTCCTACTACTCGTACAATCAGCGCAGTGCAACAGGAGATTCTCGATTGGAATGCGAAAAGGAGGTTCATTTCGGGGATGAGCTAGTACGGAATGCATGGCCGCATGATGATGCACATGAGAGCGCTAGCTGGTTTTGTTGGGTAACTACCAACCATGCCACAAGTGGCAGAATGCTTTAGGCCATTTTTTTTTATCCGATCGTCCATCCATTCCAGGGTATACCACCGCGTGCACGCCCGGGCCTCTTCATCACAGCGAGACCGACTCGCTAGAGGCACCGCACAAGGATGGAGATCGAGGACGGATGATGGCCAGCCTTGCTTTGCATTAGAGTATGTGTAGCTAGCTAGCTTTAAGGTAATAAGCACCCCGTGCGCATGATTAGGGTTTGTGGGAGGCATGATCCTTCCTTCCTTCCTTCCCGCAGGAATAGAGTACGCGCCCCTGTGTTTCGTGGCTGTTCCTGGTCCCCTGCGATTACGAGGATTAAGCTGGAATGGAATGGATGCCATCTCCCTCCCGCCTTCCAGGCAAGGCAACGTCCCAACCACTGCTCGTCGCACACTCGCATAGTCGCATATGCTTGGCGGGCACAAAAGGTACCATGCACACCGGCTCTAGCTATAGCTAATTATATTCTAGGCATCGCAGTTAAACACTATTCATACATTTGCATGCATGCTGGACTGCGGATTGAGAAAGATATACATCGATCGGGGTAGGCCAGGGCCAGCTGCGGAATGTGTGTATAGTGGAGCGAGCAAAAGAGCCCCAGATCAAGGATAAAAAAGCCCGGCGATTCGACAGCTTTTGCACGGTAACCAGAGTGCCACGAAGTCTCTGGTTGCCTGCCGGTCACTGTGCCAGAGACTGTTCCGATGAGGCAGATGCGTTGCGTGCGTCCAATCTGCTGCTAGGG
This sequence comes from Zea luxurians, assembly GCA_029449295.1. NCBI lineage: Eukaryota > Viridiplantae > Streptophyta > Magnoliopsida > Poales > Poaceae > Zea > Zea luxurians. The sequence continues at coordinate 130,695,145 of JAOPSE010000010.1, forward strand.
CGAGAGCTCAGCTGCCCGGATGCTCGCCTGGCGACTGTTGTGCTCTGTTCCACTGTTCCTGTTCCGTGCTCGCGAGAGCCTGCCTGCCGGTGTGCACGGTGCTCGCTGTGCTGTGCGAGTGGACGTGTGCCCAGGAGGAGGCTGCACAAGTGGATTGATTGATGCCGCGCCCCCCCGCTTGTTCGACGGATGTTGATCCTTGTCCGGGCTCGCCGTCCTCGGATCCACCCACGACCGCCGATCAGGTGGCGTCGGAACGGATCCTCCCCACCAGCAACGCCAATCAGTATCTCAGGCCGCAGCTCGCGCGCCAGTGGCTGCCCGTGCCCGGCGATGGTGAAAAGCAAATGGCGAGAGCTGCGTCTTTTTTTTTTTCTCTCTCTTTCGCTTTCAGTCGATCTGGACTGCTCGGTGATCCTGTGACGGTGTGACCCATGAATTGCAGCGAGTGCTGTGCTGGTTTGGAATCGTTCGCACGTGTGCAGCGCGAGCCCAGCTGCCTCTGCCTGCAACTCTGCGCGCGAGTGCCTTGCTTGACGAGCATCGCGTCTGAAAACTCTGAGCAGCAGAAGGGGAACGGGACACCAAAGCAAAACGTGTGCTAGTGCAACGTTTGGACGTGGGTTTTGGTCCTGATAGCAATATGCTAAATGAGCTGGGGTTCTCCTTAAATATAACCGTAAATACAACAAGAAGAAAAGGGAAACCGGAAACGTAATTAGTTAGTGTCATAGTAGTGACACCAGTAGCAACTGAGTCTACGTACTGTTGCTCATCGCGAGCGCGTACCAATCATCAGAAGGCTGTCCTAGGAACGAAATGAATGCAGGAGCGAGTGGAGTGGCAACAGTGCTCCACTATACAGTACAGCCTGACTGATCGAAACGTTTCACGAGTTTCAGAAAACTGTCCTCCACACCATCAGCAAACCCGAACCCACGAATATTCGCGGGAAAGAGCGACGAGACGCAGGCAGGCCCAGTACTACCACTCTCCACAGTCCATGTCCATCTCCAAGTGGGACCCAAGCCAAGCCCTCAGGCTCGCAGGCCGGCCCACCAGCATAAATGCAGGCCCATCGACGCGACCAGACCACCAGCATAATAAATGACCAAATGCAGGCAAAGGGCCCACGAGTCGGTGATACGACGTCACTGGGAATGGACCGGCGCTTCCAGCAACGTGGGATCCACGGGTCCAGATAACAGACCCACCCGCCAGCGGGAGCCGGGAGGCGGCCGGGACGGCTCGCCATTTCGAATTTTGCGGGTCCCGTCGCCGTCCGTGTCCCCTTGTCCCAACGTTCCTCGCTCCAGAGAAGTTTTCGAATGCACGCGCGCTTGATCCCCAAATCTACCGTACCAGACCTGGACGAGCGCCGCCACCTGCTCTCGCTGGGCGCGGCGACCGCTGCACGTCTCGATCCAGGGCTTCGTCATCTGCTCCCGCTGGACCTTGCGTCCGCCGGCGGCTGCACCTCACAGGTCAGATTTGGTCTGCCAGCGCCATCCTGCTTCACGATGGACCCAACGAATCAGCGGTCCTCAGGAACAGGGCGCCGCAGCTCCGTCGCGGCTACCATGGGACGTGGCGGTGCCTGTGTCCATGGTCAGCAGCATGTGCCGGCACCTACGTCACTCCGTTCGCCCTCTTTACCTGAGTTGCAACAAGCACAATCTGCAATGCCACCAAATCCCTCATGGTACGTATTGTTTTGCCCTCTTTGTTGTGATGCCGGAGTGACTGTACTCCGTTTGGACTCTGGTATTTTTTAGTGATTGTACGTATTGGCATGTACACCTTGCCTCAGCCTCTAGTGATTGTGGACTTTGGTATTTTTGTATTAGTCTGATGCCCTCCAACCTTTAGTAATTTTGGATTCTAGAAGGCATGTAGTAGAGAGCAATACATATAATCAGATCTTATGTTTTGTGGTACAGGAACTTTTATCCACCAAATGGTTTTGTGAATCTCATTAACCAACCGTACATGCCAATGTCGTCGCAACCACTTGGAGAGAATTTCCACTTTGTTGGTCTCACACAGAATTTCAACACATCTCCACCACCGCCACCAAGTGCTAAAAGGACTAAAAAAGCATCCAGACTTGCTAAAGAAACTATTCAGATTGAAACAAGAATACTGGTATGAGAAATTTGATGCATGACCTTCCAATGTACTGATTATTGAAATTTCTCTTGTGTTGTGCACGACGAGTTGTTGTTCAAAGATAATTGAAATTGAACTCTTATATGTGTGAACAATAGAGCCTACAGAATGCAGTGTTGTTTGTGCGTAGGTGGTACATAGTAGGAGAATCTGGTCGATTGGCATGCTGTTGGGACACAGAAGCTTTCAAGTTGGGCCATCCTTCAGCGAGAGGAGATACGACCGTTGGTTGTGGAGGGATCATGACTCTTGGTGCGAACGGTCACGGTCTTTTTTTTCCCGGATGCATGGATGGCGATCTAGTCTTTGGATTGATTGCCGCTAGCTTGGAGAAGCTGTTGTGTTTATGTTTGTTTTTATTTTTAGGTCGGCTATGTGCATTAGGCAGAGGCCGGAAGTTTGTGTACCAAAACTATGTATCCTCTTGATGTATCTCTTTGGTAACCTTTATTATAAAGCTTCCTTTATCGAAAAAAGTACCATATTTTTGATATTGTAATTAGGTTGTGCAAGGCAAAATAGTGGTGGTCATTTGTATCGAAAGTTTGATTGGGAAACCTTATAATACATCAAGAATGGGACAATGTGATCTACTACCAAAAAAGACAACAATTTTATGCTAGTTGCATGCTAAATGATTTATGGCTCTTTTTCTGACAAGTGGACCTAAGAGTGGTTCATTTGTATCCATGTGCTGTAATTTCCAGCAGCATAGAAGTTCTTTCTTCCTCTTATTAATGATTGGTTTTGCCATGCAGAATATTGAGGTCACAAGCTTGTTAAAGGACGTCCTTCGGACAACTTGGAGTTTCTTCAGTGGTTGAAACAATATTGTGATTCTGTGAATGGTGGAATTATGAACAAGTACGTGTCTTGAATCTTGATTATGTTTGACTGTAATAAATGTTGTTCCTAACTTAGGCATTGAGAAAACTAAACTACAGTCCTGTAGAAAGGAGGTCTAAGGGATCCAAAGAACGTGGCTCAAAGGGTTCCAATAAGCCATCCAAATCATTGCAAGCCAATATGCTTTCTGGTGCTGATTCAGCTGATGGAGGTGTTGAGTCTGTCTGATCTTTATTAAGTGCTTGTCTAACTAAATAATGAGGTAGCATCTAGCAGCCTTTTTTCTTTTACATAAGCATAGGTAGTCCTACCGCATAATGTAATTGTTATTATTCTGAAACGATTAATGTTCGAGGGAATTAGCGCTCTCAGCCCTTCGTCTGCTTAGGGATGTTGTAAAGTTTACCAATTGTAGTGCTTATGTTTGTTATTAATACCTCTATGCAATTATGCAGGGCCTGGGCATTACATAGAACAAATTCATAAACTGTCTGATAAGGTATGTATTATGTACTCCTGGTTGCTGATTCAATTTATGGACGCCTCCACATTAAGACAAAAATGCACCCTTACTTTTTGTTCCATTGATAGATTTAGCCTTCAATCTACTTTCAAGCCATCCTGTGCATTAGTTCACACTTGACAACAGTAGTGTTTCCAGGATACTCATAGTTGTGAGGTAGTGATATTGATTTCATCATAGCTGCTACTTGATGTCTGCTTTCTTTGTTGAATTGCATATTGCAGACCTGAAAGTTTCAGTTGGTACTATTGAAAAATGAAGAGACTTCTACTTTTGGAAGTTGCATGATATTGAGATATTGTGTCAACGGACTGAGTTAGAGCATGTACCGGTATAAGATAAATTGTACCAAACCATGCGCCTGCACATGTTTACTAGTTTGATGTTATGACCTGCGTTCTTAGACCAACAGTTTCTGATTTACTATGTTTATAGAGATTAATATTCTCTGGTTGACCAATAATTTTATCTCGGATACCAGCAGAACCCCTTACACGATCATGAGTAGATGGTATTCATTTGGAGACGTCCAGCGTGGTCTGCAGCCGAGCAGTGTCGCACATCAGGGGCGTCGGTGCGTAGGATCCCAGACAGCAAGTTTTACAATGAGGACAGATCGACCAGCGCCTGAGGGGAGAGGTGTCCTTGGAGCGACGAGGGCAGTCCCTGCCCGAGGAGGTCGTACACGGGCGTCAATGAAGAGGGCAGGGAACAAGGTGGCCAGGTCATCACTTGCACACCATGCATCCAGCTCCAGCCAGAAGGACGATGCTTGAATATTTCGAGCATGACCATGGGAATGCATAGTTGGCGTGATGTCGTTACGAGTTGATGAAAAAATAGGATTCCTTCATGCGCTTACTGGTGACGGAGCCTGCAACACTCGCCTCGTCGTCAGGGACAAAACATGACACTCGATTAAAAAAAACCAACGTTGATACAAAATCATCAATAATCGTTCAGGCGCTGTAAAATGCTGTGTAATATGCAATGTGCTGATTGCTGCTGTACATCACATGGGTGTCATCGTTGTCTCACAATTAACACCAACTCTACGAGCAAAGATTCTATGTTCTACACGCCTACTAGCAATTTCAATGAACAGAAGAGCCCCCAAAACGCAAGTTTGCACGCGTGGCCTCAGTTTACAATAGCCAAATCTTGTTTTAAATTCCAAAAGATTTGTTTAACGAGGAACGAGATATGTTTTCTAAGCTACAGATTTATCTTCTTTGCAAATGGAGTGGAGCGCATAATTGTTGTTTGTTCATTGTAATACTCAAGATGTAGTGCCCATACAGTATCATTAAAATATTAAAAAAAGCAAAAGAAGTCAGTCTAAATCTATGTACAGCATGACTAACCCCTGAGCTGCGATGACCATGGGACATGTGGTGCATTTCTACGCAATGTGACAGCCCCTGAGCCCCTCGGATTGATCACTTTGCTAAGCTACACGACTACATTTAAAGACATCATGAATAAATATTGAAAAGTCGACTGATAAATCATGACCCAAACCATTAGCCCGGGACTCTCCATAAAGCTCATTCAAGTCATCAGCTGAAACCTGTCTTCCATACCTGAAAACAGTACTCCACTGTATAAATCATATGGTACTTCGAAAAATACAGGGGAAATAATAGGGTTTAGCTACAGCAAGAATGCAAGATCACCTGATACCATCATAGTGTGACAGATTAGAAGAAGCTTCAGATGAGGGCATGAGGCTAGTATGTAATATGCTGGTAAGCCAAGAGAAAATGAAAGGCAGTGAAACCTGAAATGCAATAGAGACAAAAGTTCATTTAATATTTCTTTCATGAATCCCGTTGAAAAGACATGCCTTTTTACTATTTATTTGAGATAGTGGAAAGTAACAAACCTCTTCCACCACAGATCCCAAATGCTCCAGGTGTGAAGCAGCACCCTTGATTGATGATACAACTCCATTGGCAACACCTTCTCCAGGAGTTTCTTGTATAATCCCAATTCTCAAACCATTTAATGGTTTTGATTCTAGTAAATCTAGGGAGACCAACTCCGATGAACAACCTGAAAAGGTAACACAAGAGATCAAATAGAAATGAAACAAACTTCGATGTTCTGCCTTCCTGCTTGCCCCAGATCAGTAATGGATCATGATCCAGTTGCAAAGTAGAACCGAAGAAGGATAAAATCAATTTAAGGGTTGTTGCCAAACATACAAGACTGCCACATAGTTTTAATGATATAAATGGATTAAATCAACTCCATATATGAGGGTATTGGACAGAATAGTATAATCCTGCTGACACCTCTTTCGAGTCATTTCTGAATGTTATACTATGATTTGTTTTCGAACCATAGCAAAAAAAAAAAAAGAAATGCTTGTTATACTATGACTGTTTTCGAACCATAGCAAAACAAGTCATGTACAAAAGTCATCCCTATCAGACCATATTAATGCAATTACTAGCAACCAAATCAAAGCATGACATGAGTGCAAGGACATGAAATCTGATGTCCAAGCCTACAACTAATCTGTGAAGCCCAACAAACAAACAATACATGTCAGGTACTCAGGTCATATGCGTGTTCACCACAATAGCAATAAACATGTGGTTCAACTTGCAACTGTACCAGCCAAGGTTATAACCCAACCACTGGTTGAAATGGGAGACAGATGTACTTATAAGATGAAGCATCAGTTTATTTACCTGCGAAGTGCTGGTTGAGTCGTCCATCATGTCATGGCCAGCAACAGCAGATAAGATGGTTGCAGTGTCAAAAACCGATGAACAAAATCATCACACAACATCCAGTGATGAAGCGTAGGCCACATGAGACCAAAACCAAAACCAAAACCCCGACTATTAAGTTGGCTTCAACTAGAGATGTCCAAACAAGTTGCCCGGCCCGGCCCGGTCCGAACCCTTTGAATCACAACCTGTTTAAGGACGGCACGGTTAGGCCAAAATAATTATCCAGACCGGGTCGGCCTACCCGTCGGGCTCAATTCTCTGAACAAGCCCGGCACGAGATAGGCTCAACCGTGTCGGGCCGGCCCGTTAAGCCCGGCTCAAAAATAAACACTGTGCCGACCCAAACCCGTCAGCGTATAAACCAAGCTTAAAATTAGATCACCATAAAAACTGAACACATTTACAAATCATAATTGAAGCATATAACTAAATACAATGACATATATTACAAATAATACACATATCACAAAAAATGATAGACCTTAAATAAATGATATAGCTATTTTGCAATTTTTGTTTTATTAAACGGACTGAATCCGAGCCCGTTTAGAAACAGGCCGAAAACGTTGAACGAGCCCGGCATGCTGCCCATGCTGAGCTGGGGCCTGGCCCGTATAGAACCGGGCCGAGCTCGGATCGGGCCCAAATAGCGGGTTTCGTGCTATCTGTAGCTTCAACCCACTACACCGCAAAACAATGCTGGTTGTCTCACGCTTCGACCTGTCGCTTCCTAGTCACACTACAACATTGGCTAGTACATAGGGGTGTATACGGTATGGATACTATCCGAGCATTTGACCGTCCAAAGAAGCTAATTATCCGACTGGATAATTTTTTCGGATATCCGTAGAATTCCGGATTTTGGATTCGTATTTGGATAATGCAGTTTGGATATCAGATATGGATATGAGATGACTGATATCCGTTGGATTTCGGATATCCGGATATCTTCTCGGATACCTGTCCGGATTTTAGATTTCGGATATCCGGACATCTTCCCAGATATCTTACCAGATTTTAAATTTCGGATATTCGGATAGTTACATATGGAATTGTCCTAAATATTCAAATTTTAACATAATCAATACTTCACTTTATCATTTTCACATGGAGACTTAAGGCTATCTTCTTATATGATGTTTATTAGTTTTGTAACTTATTTGCCATTTTCGGTCGACATTAGAATAATTTGTGGATTTAATTGCATTTTGATGAATATTTAGAGAATAAAAATAATAATATACAAATAGCCTAAAAATTCATGAAATTTGACGGAGGGTAACATATGTCCATATAGAATTCTAAAAAATGTTTAGACCATAATTTCATAATGTGCTAGGGATTCTTTCATTTCACTTCCACTTATTGCGTGAGTTACATGTGAAATCACCATAAGTATCAAAGTTTAAACATAATCAATACTTCACTTTGTCATTTTCACATAGGGACTTAATATTATATTTAATAGAATGTTTATTGGTCTTGGTAACTTATTTGCAATTTTCAGTAGACACTAGATTATTTTATGAATTTAATTGTATTTTGATGATTTTCTGTAGAAAGAAATTAATAATATATAAATAGTCTCAGAAATTCATAAAATTTGAAGGAGGGTTAACATTTGTCCACATAAAAATTATACAAAAATGTTTGGATCATAAAGTCCATAAGATGCCAGTGGTTCTCTTTATTTCACTTCCACTTGTTGTGTGAGTTACACGTGAAATGAGCTTAAATATCCAAGTTTCAACATAATTTTTACTTCACTTTATCATTTTAATGTAGGGACTTGAGGTTACCTTCTTATTGAATGTTTATTAGTCTTGGTTACTTATTTGCAATTTTCGGTCGTTACTAGAATATTTTATGGATTTAAATGCATTTTTGATGATTTCCTGCAGAAAGAAATTAATAATACACAAATAGTCTCAGAAATTCATGAAATTTGGCGTAGGGCAACATATGTCCATATACACATCCTCAAAAATGTTTGAACCATAAAATCCACAAGATATTAGCAATTATTTCATTCCATTTCCACTTATTTGTGTGAGTTATATGTGAAACCACCATAAACATCTAAGTTTCAACATAAACAATACTTCACTTTTATCATTTTTATGTGAGTATTTGATGTTATATTCTTGTAGAATATTTATTAGTCTTGATAACTTATTTGCAATTTTTGGTTGATGCTAAAATATTTTATGAATTTAATTGCATTTTAACGAGTTTCTACATAAAAAAATTAATAATACTCAAAATAACTTTAGAAATTTATGGAATTTTATGAAGGCGTAACATATGTGCACATATAACCCTCAAAAATGTTTGGACTAAATAAGGAAGGGCTAAATGACTACAACTATGATATGTGTGGAATGGTGTCTTACACAATATCCGACAAAAAATATTCATTATTGACGCTATTCATGTCCGACTAGTTCTGTATTTGACCCACGACTATCCGTATTTGTATTCTAGAACATCCGTATTTGTATTCGTATTCGAAGCTATCCGTATTCAAATTCGAATAAAAATATGAAAACAAATATAATTTCATTGATATCCGCCGTATTCGATCTGATTACACCCTACTGGCAGATACCGCACAAGCGGAACCATAGGGAACCCCCATGTACACGTGAATCATCCCATGGGTTTGTCGACAAACCAAGAATATCACCAACAGTATCTGTCATAATCACATCACCCCATGTCTACATATTTAGCACATGATTAGTCATATGTTGCAGGTGCAGTGCAGATCATCTCCAAAAGAAGTACTCACATTTCAACATCAATAGTGGAAATGTGGAATGCAACTAGCGGCCTACATGCATTAAGATGGCATTAACTATCCTGGAACCAACCTTGATCATGAACAGAGTCCAGCAACTTCACAAACAATGAATGTCGTGGCGTCGTACCCCGGCCGGTACCGTTCTAGTATACGCGACCCGCCTGTGGAAGGCATGTTGGCGGTGCAGAGGTTGTCCTTCACTCCCATAAGCACTCCAGCAAGCGACCCCAATACATTCTTCTCGCCAGAGTGTTAACACTCGCGATCACGATCGGTACGTGGATCTCACTCAAATGTAGGTGCGATCTGATCGCCCTCCCCCTCGGTCGCGGCTTATTTCTGTCCTAATGTTCCTTGTATGATACTCTCGTATGTATATGTATTACTGCTATTACATTAGGCTGTCTCTAGCAGCTTCTTATCCTATCGCGTCTACTATTTTACACGATCCATAGAATACAAATTTAGGCCTAGATTGGCCACTGTGGTCCGTTGTATCTAGTATTGGGCTCGTTGGCTGCCCCTGGCCGTCGCAGCTCTGGTCTTCTCGCACAATGCTGATATGTCTCGCTGACATCTCCTCCTTGACTATCTGCTTGCCTTCAAGCTAGCGCCAACGAAAACTAATCCCAGATCACTTGTTCAACTTACCATGTAGCGAGCGAAGAAGGCTAGCTAGACCAACGAATGAGTAGTTGAGCGACCACATAGCTACCACGTCAGAGGAGACGTGAATCCAATACTTCTTCTCGAACCTAGAATGCCTTAGACAAATTAGAGAGCACAGAACTGATAGGGCACTAACAAAAGGTTTTAGTTGTGAAACTTGAAACATCGGATGAATGGCGTCGTTAGCTGTAAGAGAAAGTTGGTAGGCCATTGGATTGAATCTTTTGATGACAAAATCGGAATGACAGATTGTGACTCCTGCATTCAACCACTGACGTCTGGAAATCCCTGTTCTTAGGATTAGGCGGCTGCATTCCGCCACCCCGCTAGAGTTTACTCTCCAACAATAACCATGAATACCACTTCAGATATGAATGGACAAAGCAGCGTATATAAGCCTCCAAATATTGATTGACTCACTCCGTCTGTCCATCCGACTAGAAATGGTATGCACTGCTGAGACACAACTTGGTATCAGTTAGTTGGAAAAGCTCCTGCCAGAGTTTGCTAGTGAAAATTGGGCCCCTGTCCAAGATGATAGAAGCCGACAACCCGTGTAATTTGCAGACTTCGCCACTTCGGCTAGATACACTTTAGCTACCACTAGTGATGTGAAAGGATATGCTAGAGGAATGAAATACACATACTTTGAGAACTGAGAATTTGTCAACCACCGGCATGATGCAGTTGTACTTATAAGACCGAGGGAGACCTGTTATGAAGTCCATACTTACGACTTGCCAAGTGGGATCTGGAACGGGCAAGGTGAGACCACCTAGAGAGGGGTGAATAGGTGATTCTGTAAAATCAACTATAAACAACACAAACTTGGTTTATAATGAGTGTCGGTGAAAACTAAAACCAAATTGTTGTGAGTAGAGATGTAGATAGAGAATTCTTCACTTGATTGCTCCTTTTAAATGTGTATCAAACTTAAGAGCAACAACACAAGTGAATATGAGAACTTAAGAAGTCAACAATCACAATAAAGTAAATGCACAAGAGACACAACGATTTTATCCAAGGTTTTGACAATGCCTACTCCACGATGTGGTGACCTACTTCGGTCAAGGGTTGCACTCAATACTTCTCAAGTGATCCAAAGATCAAACTTGAGTACCATAGTTTTCTTCCTTATATAAAATTCTCTTTGTGAGGAATCTCCACAAGTTGGAGTCTCCCAGACCTTACACAAATGGTCTTAATCAAAGCACAAGAGTAAGAGGGGAGTAGCAATACACACAAGAACTCAATTCACAACAACAGCACGCACACGAGTGTAAGAAAAGAGCGCAAGTCAAAACAGCGGAGTCACAACTCAAGATCGAGCTCATATCTCTATCTAGTGAAACATCAGCGTGGTCGTGGAGTCTCAGAGTTGTAGTGTTCTCAAAGTATGTTTGCGTAACTGCTCCATGCGCCTAGGGGTAGGGATGGCAATTTAATCCGTGGATTCGGATATCTGACCCGATGGATCCGGATATGGATATGTTTTTTGATCCACGGGTTAGACCCATATCCGATCCGAGGTAAAGTCGGCATGGATTTGGATATTAAACCTCACCCACGGGTTACCCGTTGGATATCCGAAATTAATCAATACTTCAATTTTTTTGCCCAGACAAGTAGACAACTTAGCTAGGAGCCGACCCAGTCCACACATGTACACACCGGCATCACTGTATCAACAAAGCCTAACCCCTAACACTAGCAATTTACCTGTTTTGTTGTTTGCCATGATGAATATGATTCTACTATCATTGACTAAAAAAATTCAACCTTAGCTACTATAGTGGTGGTTCTATGCTGAGATTTCCTGGTATGTTTTCCATATATAATTTCTTTATGATAAAACATTATAACTAGAAAAGAAAATGTTCTTTGATTTGCATGTCTCCTGCTATTACGCACTAGCATATTGTATTAGTCACATGTACAAGGCTTAGACGCTCAGCTAGTATAGTAGTATTCTTGTATTCTTGTACAAGGCTGCATCTTGACTGGTAATTGGGAAGAAATTTGATTAATTATGTTATTGAATTGTTAAAAATAGTTCCTTGTCGTATCCGATGGATATCCGACGGATATCCGAAACCTGATGGGCATGGGCATGGATATGAATTTCTACCCGCGGGTATAGTCATGGGTAGATATTATCTGTGACCGTGGATATGACTGCAGACGGATATTTACAGTATCCGATCCCAATCCGACCCGTTGCCATCATCTACCTAGGGGGTCCTTTTATAGCCACAAGGGCCAAATGAGTCGTTTGATCTTCATTTGGAAGGCTCTGGTTGCCTTTCTTTCTGCGGGTGCACCAGACTGTCTGGTGCACACCGGACAATGAACAGTGCACGATTCTCTTCCTTTTCTGGCGAAGCCGACCGTTGTTAGCCGTTGGCCCTATGGCATACCGGACAGTCCGGTGCGACCTGGTAACCGTTGCTCAGCACACGTGACAGCCGTTGATTGCGCGCCGATCGTCGACGCAGGCGAGAGCCGTTGGCCGCCTGGCTCACCGGACAGTCCGGTGCACACCAGACAATCCGGTGAATTATAGCCAGAGTGCCCAACCAATTTCACGAGAGTGGCCAGTTCGACCACGGTGTAGTCTGGCACACCGAACATTGTCCGGTGCTGCCTAGACAAGCCCAATTTTGACCAAACTTAGCCAAGTTTCTTTTCTCCAATTTTGTTTGACTTAAGGAGTTTCTTAGCACTTAGATAACATAGTCAGCAACTAGAACAATTTATTAAGTGTTAGATTTATACATTTGTTCCTTCAATTGAATATGATTTGCAATATACACCTATATTTCTCAATTTGCCTTTCGATATACCTGTGCTCATACTCATAGTAGACATGTTAGTTCAAAATGATGTGTTGGACATTAATCACCATAACACTTAGAAATGGTCTAAGGGTACATTTTCCTTTCACAAGGGAACTAGTTGGGAATACTAGTTGGCAGGATCTGACTTTGCCTGTTAGTAAATAGTACACGATTTCACAAAGTCTTTTATTCGACGTTTCATTCTAACCACCGGAAGGTGGTCTTGATACACCTATAGGTCTCGAGGAAGCCAGAGTGGCCCCGAGGGCGCTCTCACGAGGTGCATGCATCACCTTCTCTTCTCTTGTAGCTCCTTGTTTGAACCTAACCACACTCGTCCCTTTTGTCTGATTATGCCATAGGCAAAAGACTCTAGCTGTCCACATGTTGCAAGAATGTCAATCACTAGCAAGAAGGATGAACGATCTAGTGAGTTATATAAGAAAAAAGGTCGTACTTCTATTCAACTTATATATTTATCGTTTTTTGACTGAGATAAAATGTAATATTTGCTCTTATAAGTTTAATATCTAATATGTAGATAATATGTTTAGGTGATATAAATTTATTTTTCATGGTTATCAAATATGATCATGTGCCCTTGTAACACAGGAGCATTGTACTTAACAATTGTAGTCCATGATCTCCTAATTAGATGTCATCAGCCATGACAATAGTGATCACATTACCATTATTATTATAAATATAAATAAACCCAGGGAAAACACAGTCAGCAAGCGAAGAGACCCATAGATTGGTGTGCGCCGGGGGAAGGGCAAGGAATGCCATCAGCCACATCGCCCTCTCCAGCTCTCCTTAAAAAACCTCTTGCCTGGGGGCGGAGCTTTCGAAGCTCGCCCATTGCCTCCCAGACTCCCACCCTCGCAACCATCACCGCCGCCCACCGTTCCCACCGCCGCGGCCTTTATTTCTCCCCCTTCCATGCCCCGCTCGCCTCCGCCACCTCCCCCTCCTCCCGCTCCTAGGTGACTGCGACTCCCTCCGGCGCCTGAATCTCCATCTCGCTCCCCACCCGCCGCCTCCGCCGCGAGATCTCCGGCTGCCCGCGCCATGGTCGCCGCCTCCGGCCTTGCGCTGCCGCGGGTGGCCGCACCCTGCCCGGCGCGCCCGCGGGGTGGTCTCTGCCCCGCCTTGCTCCGATTCGCGCCGCCCGTGGCACTGCCACCGCACCAGCTCCGGTGCTGCGCGTCCACCGTCGATGACGGCGTGGTGTCCGCAGCGGCCTCCAAGCCCCGCCTCCCCAGGTAACGCCGGTGTCTCTCCCCACCTGGGAACCTCGTTCGCGCAATGATTGGATGGGTGGGATGTGATTGTTTCCGTGGAAGGTGGGATTGGATGCCTCTAGTCTGCTGTCGTACAAAGTGGTGCTATTCAAACGTGCTGGGGGTGCTGCAATACAGCTGTTATTGCGCGAAACGAGGGATTTGCTCTCGTTGTTTTTGTGAGAATGACGTGATATTCACGACACACCTATTTTGGTTTTGTCAGTTTATGTCGCTATAAGGTTGGTTCCAACCGCATAAGGTAACTCCGGGGCTTGCGTTTCTTTACTACGGGTTATATGCGCATCTTATGATCGAAATCCAGTAGTTTCATGTAGTCAGGATGCCATAACTCATAACTGTTCTGTATGCTCCATCCTTTGATGCTCTGAAGGTGTGCTGTAGTGTAGACGCCTCAAGTTGATAGTGCTACTGTGTCTCACTACTCACGGGAATAGGCCACCCTGATTATAAACTAAAGTCGACGGTAGGTTGTGGTTTTTCTGATTATTGACCGGGATCTGCATGGGCTCTGCTTGCTTTTAAATGTGATGGTGAATGTTTCCATTTTTGTAGCCGCCATTGTATGGCAATGCTTGTGCTGGCCCAACTGTATTGCTAGGATGAATCCATTTATCTGTGCCTTTTTTTTATCATGGAGCGGAGCCTACAATATCCACCAGTGGAATGACCTCTGTTGGATGATATTACAGGGTGGTTGGTATGGGTTCAAAGCTTGTCGGATGTGGATCCGCCATCCCAACACTTAGCGTTTCAAATGATGACCTTTCAAAAATAGTTGAGACGTCAGATGAATGGATTGCGGCTCGAACTGGGATTCGTAACAGGCGAGTTCTTTCAGGTAATTATGTTTCTTTTTTTTATTTTTTCAATTAAGTAACCAAATTAAGGACATTTGTTTCATCTAGATTAAATTTATACTGCTTTTGGTTGTTGTTATTCATTTTTTATTTTAGTGGTAACCGTAAAGGATGTGCACAAACCATTTGTCATTAGTTCTTTATTTTAGTAGTTTTCTGACATGAATACTATTTTTATATGTCTAAAAAATATCATACGGGAATTCTAATACGAGAAAATAATGTAAATGTTATTATGAATAAAAACAAAAAATGACTTTACAAAGTAAAAGTACAGTGCTATTAAGTGTCTATGCCTTGTTGTACTGCCTTATTATCTTAATAGCTTACAAATAAATGCTGTATCTTTTTTGTAGTTCGACTACTGATTTTCATAGTTACCAGTTAGGTTTAGGACAACACCTAGAAGAATTATTTTACCATCTTTGGAGTGGTACCACATAGGCACTAATTATAACATGAGGTATTAAAATTGGTACTTATGTACTGAATTATGGGACCTCTTGGTACTTTCCCAAGGACTATGGAAAATAAAAATTGATTCCAACAGAAAACTTTTGATTGTTGCTGGAAGCTTGTTTGGTAGTACCAATTTACTATATGTGGGTAATAACGTTTAAAAGCTGGTGTCTACATGTCAGCTGGAAAGCATATTTACAGTCACACTGTTTCAGTTGCAATAGATTCTTGGTTTTGCTTCTCCTTGGTTTTCATTTCTTACTTTCCAAATGTGACAGGAGATGAAACATTGCGGGGGCTCTCAATAAAAGCAGCTCAAAGGGCACTTGAAATGGCCAAAGTAAAAGCTGAAGATGTTGACCTTGTTCTCCTTTGTACATCTACTCCAGATGATTTGTTTGGAGGTGCCACTCAGGTATCGTGTAACATATATTTAAGTGTTATGGCATTTGCCATTAATATATTAGAAAATTATGTTTCTACACGTGAGGAGCCTCATGTGGCTCTTTCTTAGTGCATTGAAACCTGTCTCTGAAAAAAAATGAAAAAAGCTTTGCTTAACTTTTGAAATTTTGAGTTGTTATTCTGAAATGTAAAGTGATAATGTCAATCTGTGGACATTAACATGGACAATAATCTTGCACTATTTTTATTTATTTCTTGCTAGTATTTGGAGAGTACTGCTCATTTATACTTTCAGTGGGCACCATTTTTTGCCCGAGATTCATTGTCTACTTTACACTTTTATTGTCTGCACCATGAGCTAGGCCTAGTTTGAAAGGGTACAATTGTTATGTGGGGTCGCACTTGCACCAATGGTTGCTGCAATAAGAACAAATCCGGTGCTTCCCCTGCCAGACTGTAACATCGATTTTCTTGTTGCCTTTTGAGGATTGATATTGATATAACTGTTCTTTGTAGTCTTATTTTCAGTTGTTACTATGAACATGTTATTTTGATGTTTTATTAAAAGTTCCAATCTACCCATATCTATCAGGTGCTGACGGATGTGGGGTGCACAAAGGCTTTTGGATTTGATATTACAGCTGCTTGCAGTGGGTTTATAGTTGGCTTAATCGCAGCTACTCGTTTTATCAAAGGTAATTAAAATATTAAATATTTATCTGGTTGATGGTGAATGGGTTCCACAAAAATAATATGCCACATGAATAATATAAATGCATACTTCTGTAGGTGGAGGTTTTCAGAATGTCCTAGTAGTTGGTGCTGATGCTCTTTCAAAATATGTGGATTGGACAGACAGAGGTACATGCATCCTTTTTGGTGATGCTGCTGGTGCTGTGTTGGTACAGGTATAGCTTATCCCCTGTGTAAATATTTATATTTCTCCCTATCCCAGTAAGTCAGTGTTCCATGGCTAAATCTGATTGAAATATGAATGGAACTTGTTCAGTAAGAAGCATGAGCAGCCATGCTGTGGGTGATGTGACACTGTTAATTATGAGACCTTTATTCAAATTCTCTTGTCCATTTTTTAATTTAGAATTTTGCAGGCATGCAGCGCTGATGAAGATGGCTTGCTAGGTTTTTGTGTTCAAAGTGATGGCAATGGGCAAAAGTGCGACTTCCTTGAGAATGTTGTGAGATGCTGAGAATCCATTCTAAATATATGTCGGCTTACATAGTTTCTCTTTATTTACATGTAGACACCTAAATGCCGTAACGGCAAATGATGAGTCAATCTTGTCCAATACCAATGGTGTTCCTGGATTTCCGCCAAAGAAGGCAACCTACTCATGCATTCAGATGAACGGAAAGGAAGTTTTCCGCTTTGCTGTCCGATGTGTGCCACAGTCCATTGAGAAGGCACTCCAAGAAGCTGGTTTGCCCGCCTCCAGTATAGACTGGTTGTTGTTACATCAAGTGAGTGTGCTTAACTAGAAATATAGTTGACCTGAATCATTGCTATTATAAATGATCTTCTGCGTTACAGGCTAATCAGCGGATTATTGATGCGGCTGCCAGTCGATTAGATATCCCGTCCGACAAGGTTATTTCAAATCTTGCCAACTATGGCAATACCAGCGCGGCATCCATCCCGTTAGCTTTGGATGAGGCTGTTCGCAGTGGCAAGGTGAAGGCTGGCGATATTATTGCGGCGTCAGGTTTTGGTGCTGGACTTACCTGGGGTTCAGCTATTGTCAAGTGGGGCTAATTATTTGACGTGAACCGTAAACATATCAATGAGATAGCTTCAAGCCTTCGAAGGCCTCGGGAGGCCTACATCTGTTGGTTCGTTTCCGTGTTTTTCTGTGCAACATTTTTCTTTCGCATGTACCAGTTTTCCTTGCACATGAAAATGCAGTGCCATTTTACCGTAATCCATCTGTTCCTTAGGCTCATTACACAGTTGAGAGAGATTGTAATGTAGTTGGCAGTAGTTTGAGTGGTGGATGTAATGTAAGTTCTTGAATTTTGCATGGAGATAAATTTGGTGGGGTTAAAAGATAAGATCACACTGTAAAGCTAATTGGCCTTTTGTCTGGGAACTGTACTGAGCGGTTTTCGATCTTGTGGCCCCAGGCAATAAGCATGTTACAAGGAGAATTGGACCGTGGACGTATGCTGTAGGTCAATTCTTAGTAATTTTGTTCTGCTTTTATTATACACCTATTCTTCGTGTATTTTTTTCAAGTGACCTTGGTTTGTGCGTTGTTATGTTTTTCAAAAGATGCAATCAGATCTCGTTTGTTAGATCTATCTAACCGTATGTCATATTTAGCATTTAGATTCTTCCACCACCACCTCTAGTGTAGCTTTTGTGTTTCAGCTATCTAATCGAGGTATAGCAGGAATGTAGATGACATAATTGCTTTGACGGTATCTTGAATTTCCAGGTCTATGAAATATATAAACATATTGCTACGGAGTACTGACTAGCCGCGATAGTTGCATTGGAGTTTAGAGATTCGATATGTGCTGAGTGCTCAATCGTGGCGGTACCGTATAGTTTTCTAACTGCGAATGGCAACGTTTGTTCATAGGTCTTCCATAAACTGCAACGTTGTTCATAGATCTTCAAAAAAAGAAGCTAGAATCCCGTCCCGGTCACGGCGATAAGAAGGCGAGCAGAAGTTTGAGTAGAGAAAACAAAAAAAACTTTCCATTGCCGGGATTTGAACCCGGGTCGTCTGGGTGAAAGCCAGATATCCTAACCGGACTAGACGACAATGGATTTGTGCCATGTGAATCTTTTAATCTTATGTATACAATTGTTCACGCCATCCCAAGACCTTTCCCCCCTCCCAAAAAGAAAACCCACACACAGATGACAGATCATTCCCTCTAATTCTAGGTCGCTTCCAAAAGTGTCAGCCAGGATTTTAATCGCTTGACCTTGTCAGCCAAGAGTATAGCATTGTGATCCTACAATAGTATCCTCCATTTCTTGACAAAACAAAAAAAAATTGTCATTATGTGATTTTGCAAACTCTTCTCTATCCCCATTTTGTTCCTAACATTCCACAAACACTACAGGTTAATAGCTAGCATAAACATTTCATATGCTAACCCTCAAACCGAATCCAATTCTCAAAAACATAGTGCAAACTACAAGGAACCCTATTCCAGCCTAGTGCTGCCATCCTTAAAGCAGGACCAAACTGAACTAGCTATATGCATCATGAGAATAAAATATGATCAGCTGATTCAGAGACCCCGCAAAGGCAGCAATTTTCGTTTTTCCTTTCCACTTTTTCCTTTTTAGATTTTCCCCGCCTGTAATGTGTCCTGCATAGCCCGCCACATGAAAACCTTAATTTTCCATAGTTTAATCATTCTTTTATTAGTCACACCCATAAAACTTAGCCTTCTATACATGGATCATGGATGATGGATCCTGTAGTGTATTTTTCTGATCCGTCCAGCATCCAAATAAATTGATCCTCTTCCTTGTTCAGCCTGTAAGCTTCCAACACATTCATGTTTCTCGATAAGTCAAATAATCTTAGGTTTAACTAAATAAAACTTGTAATTAAGAATCCCGCTAAACACCCTACAATAAACTCGCTTTTTTCCTACCACACCATTGTTCGGAGTTGAAAATAAAACTTGTAATTGAGAATCAGAGAATCGACAAAAATCGATACCCGCAAGAATTATGCCTAGGGAAAAGCGGAAACAACGACGACTGTGCATAGCTGGATTTGTTGTTTATTTAATCTCGATTTTAATGATAGCATAAAATGGTGCGTGGGATGGCCAGACCACAACAATCTTAACAAGAGCTGACACAACCATTTGTGTGCAGGTTGCTTGTTTGTGCAGTTTCTGCGTCTCGAAGCCTGTTTTGGATTCGCAAGCAAGCTAGATGGCGTAGTGGGTTATGTGGACGACGTCCTCGGGCCTCGCCGGCGGATGGGTCTTGTTCCTCATCCGCAGCTGCATGTACTCGTTGTACACGAACCCTCTGTACCGCGGTGGCTCGCCGATCTTGGCCGTGAACTCCGGCAGCGGCTCGATCCACTTGGCCCCATGGATGTTGAAGAAGAACACGAACGAGTGCCTGTGCACGGGCTTCCTCACCACCCGGTGCGTCGCACTCTTGAGCTTGTTATTACTTAGCACCTATAAAGTGACCTTGCCTGTTTTAGTTTAAACGGATAGTATGATGTAATTTAATACAATTTTTTTCTTATAACAATATAAATGTAACATGATGTTTGTTGATACAAAAATATAGAATTTACCGAGTCAAATAGTAATCACACCTAGTAAAACCAAAACAGTCGGCTCACATGCATGGAGATGGAGAAGCGTGTGTTCTCTGTATGTAGTACCTGTATGACGTCGCCTAGGTTGACGATGATGCTGCCCTCGATGGGCTCCGCCGGGACCCAGTCGTCGTCGTCGTTGAGGACCTCGAGGCCCCCGACGCCGTCCTGGATGACGAAGGTGATGCAGTTCCCGTCCTCGTGCGCGCTGATGCCGTTGTCCTCCTCCTCCGTCGCCGGGAAGTAGCGCAGCGCCGCCAAGAAGTCGAAGCTGCGGTCGCTGTTGTAGTCCGTGAGGAAGCCCGGCGGGAGGTCCATGCACTCGTTCAGGACCTCCTGCACGAGCAGCCCCAGCTCGGTGAGCTTGGCGTAGCACTCCTCTACTGCCTCTCTGGATCGACCGGTTTGGTGGAATTGACAATTGAAATATGATCCAAATTATATAAGTTAGAATATGACCTTTGATTCGGGTTATATTAACTAGCGGATTCGTTTCAGTTGTTCGCGAAAATAGACGATTCATTATATTTTCTGTATTGTTTAAAATTTTCTAACGATATTGAAGATTGTCGACTGATGTCTATGATTTTTTTCGTAAGGGGGTTTCACATGCTTTATAATAGTAATAATGAAATGATTATGAGATAACACTTTTTATAAATCCTGATGAACAAACAATACTCCAATTCCTTCGTGCAAACTAAATCTTGCATCTCGAGTTGGGTTCTCGATCGACTGACCTGAATCCTGATGGCTCGGCGGGGTACACGTTGAACCCAAGCTTGGGACCAAACACCAGCTGGTACTCGTTCTTGTCCGCCGAGTGCACCGGCTGCCGCGCGTAGCCCGCGGGGAGCGGTGCTTCGGAGCCCTCGGCTGCCCGGGCCCTGGCCTTGTCGTCGTCTGGCAGCGCGAAGAACGCGGACGACAGCTCGAGCGCGCGCGCCATGAGGTGTGCCGGCACGCCGTGGTTGACGACGCGGAAGAAGCCATGCGTCCGGCACGCCTGGCGCACGGCTTCGGTGGCTCTGGCGCGGGAGGCGCCGCCCTCGTCGCCGTCGGTGAAGAACGGCGCCAGGTCCACCACGGGGAGCGCGCCGCTCGCCGCCATGTTCATCGCCAGTGGTGACACGATCAAAGATGCCGCACAGCCCGTCGCCATGTCCCTATGCTATGCTATTATATTATTTGTTCACATGGCTCCGCTAGTAGACAAGAGAGTAAGGGAGAATGCCACAGTCGTTGCGTAGTAGTAGGTTGTTGTCACGAGATAACTGTGCGATGGCCGTCGGAGGATGTTCTTTTCAGGGACAACACATGCAACCATGCAATTTTGTTCAGACTGTTGTACGTGAACATGAGCGACGACTTGGACAAAAAGGTACATCTCAACCAGTTGATTTAAAGCCACTTGTCACCTAATTTTTTTAACCTTTATATTTTTTTCTGTATATCTCTTCTTTACAAATTAATTTAAAAGATTCCTTTTCCCGTATCTTATTTCTCTCTAATAATGTTTTTTATATCTCATTCTCTATACGTTAATTTTTTTATATTGAAGATATATTTTGTTCTACATTTTTTGCATGTTTATATTTATCATAACCTCAAATTTATTATACATATTTTAGTTTTATTTAATCTGTTATCTAAAATATAGAAATAGATAGAGAAGAGAAGATATAATCTCTACATATAAAGGATGGATGAATGATATATTTAGAGAATATTTTAAAGGGCACGATTAAAACGTATAAAGGAAACCTTCTCTAAACATAGGATATGATGCATTTACATACTCACCAGTAGAGTTGGTTTTGGCATCTAAGGGTAGGCTACGACCATCACTATTCGTTTTTAAACCGTGACATGCTTGGTACCCTGACTAAACTTTAATTTATGTCACATCCAACATCTCAATATTAGTTAGAAGTATTAAATATAATTTAGTTTTAAAACTAATTACACGTATAAGGACTAAGCGGCAAGACGAACCTATTAAGCCTAAGGGTATGTTTGTTTCGAATTATAATCTGTCCACGTTATATAATCCAGCGGGTAAATAAACACCAAGATTATAGGTCCAAATTATATAACCAAAAGCCGAGATTATGATAATCTCATAATCTCTTTAAGAATAGCTTATTTAAGATTTATTTTTGGCAAAAAGACATACTATCCATGATTATGTTCATAATTACAACGTCGACCATTTTTCTTCCCCAAATCACAAGCACTTGTCTTTGCCTTTGTGTCTCAAAGATCAATAATCTTCATTCATATAATCTAGTCATCTAAACAGCTACATACAGATTATAATCTCGACAGATTATAATATAGATTATATAATCTATCTTATAATAATCTTATAATCTAGATTATATAATTTATAAGCTGAAATAAACAGACTCTAATTAGATCATGATTCGTTCCTATGATGCTACAGTAAATATTTGATAATTATATATTAATTAAGCTTAAAAAACAAGTTTAGCTGGTTAGTCTTTATCTATGTAGTTAATTTTATAATTAAACTATATTTAATATTTGTAATTGATATTTAAATATCTCTTCTCTATCTCTACTATATTAAAGCACCAGTTTCAACGGTCGTTCTGAGTCATCTTTTTACAAATAACCCCTCACATCTATTTTAAATTAACCTGTTGCATCCCGTTAAACACCCTACAATAAACTCGCTTTTTTCCAACCACACCATTGCTCGGTGTTGGTGCCTTTTTGGGGCGCCAATCACTGCGTGAGAACCAGCGGCGGTGCTCGCTGCACAGGCGCGGATGGTCCGCGACCTGGAGCGAGGCTTAGGGTTTCCTGCCTGACGGTCGGACGGTCCGTGCCTACAGGCTGGACGGTCCGCGCATGCGCTGGGGCGGCAAAGGTTGCCGGTGGTGCCTAGATCTCGCTCCTAGGAGGGACCCCGTCGGGGAGGAGAGATCCTAAGTGTTGTCTAGGCTCGACAGGCTGACCTAGACTCCTATAATCGACGTAGAGTCGAAGAGAAGCGGAGAATTTGGGGATTGAAAGGCTAAACTAGAACTAGACTAGACCTACTCCTAAATGTACAAGAAATAAATGCGAGATAAATTTATTATTGATTCGATTGATGATTACAAATCGGCCGTATTCCTCTGTATTTATAGAGGAGGGGGCTGGACCCATTACAAACAAACTCCCCGAGCTAATTCCGTGAATCTAGCCAACAACCACAGGAAGAAACTCAGAACCCTAATCGGTTCTGCGCACGCGGACCGTCCGGACCGCGCACCGTCCGGCCCTAGGGCTGGACCGTCCGACGACTAATTTTGGTGCTCAACATATGCCCCCTGCCTTTTGGTGGAGCTGAGCAAACCCAAAGCAACTAACTCGATGTAATTACATCGGTTTTCTTAAGCATCTTGCCACATACTAGGATGGTACTGCTTGAGTAAACGCGCATTCAAAGCTTTGGGTAAATCTTTGCCTTGTAATGTTTGCAATAAATAGGTGTTACCAGATACTACCTGTTTTACTTTGTATGGACCCTCCCAGCTTGGCGACCATTTCCCAAACTTTCAGTCTTTGTTTCTTAGAGGCAGGATGGTCTTCCACACCAGGTCCCCTACCTGAAATGACTTAGCTTTGACCTTCTTGTTGTAGGCCTTGGCTACCATGATATTGTCCTTTTCTATTTCTCCTAAGGCTGTCACTCTCTTGTCGGTTACTTCATCAATATTGTCCATCATTGAATTATAATAATCACCGACAGTTAGATCATTTTGCCTAGCGAACTTGACAACATTTAAACTTATTTCCACAGGCAACACTGCTTCCTGCCCATAGACAAGCTCAAAAGGAGATACTTCAGTAGCACTGTGTTTAGATATTATGTGAGCCCACAAAGCTTCGGACAAAATCCTATGCCAATGCTTTGGATTATCAGATATGTTCTTTTTTATCAAGTTAATCAATGTTCTATTACTAGACTCGGTCTGTCCATTGGCTTGAGCATAATATGGAGATGAATTGAGCAACTTAATTCTATATAATTCAGCAAACTGAGAGCACCTAGAGGGGGGGGTGAATAGGTGATCCTGTCAACTTAAAACTTAAGCCACAAAGCTTGGTTAAGTGTTAGCACAATAATTGCCAAGTGGCTAGAGAGGAGTCTCAACAAAACACAATAACCACAAGAAATCAATCACAGAGATGGCACGGTGGTTATCCCGTGGTTTGGCCAAGACCAACGCTTGCCTACTCCACGTTGTGGCGTCCCAACGGACGAGGGTTGCAATCAACCCCTCTCAAGCGGTCCAAAGACCCACTTGAATACCACGGTGTTTTGCTTGCTTTTCTTAATCCCATTTGCGAGGAATCTCCACAACTTGGAGCCTCTCGCCCTTACACTTGAAGTTCACAAAGAAGCACGGAGCAAGGGAGGGATTAGCAACGCACACAAGACACAAGAATCAGAGTGTCAACACGCACACAAGTCGCAACAAGAGCTCGCAACACAACCCAATGAGTAGCATAGAAGGTATACATTGATTAGCGTGAATCCAATCCTTGCCTAATATTAGACTGTAATTTCCTTCTAAATCAGCAACAAAGAATGCAACAGCAAGGGTCTTAGTCCCGATGGTTAATTCAACAGACGTGACTCCCCTAGCTTTGATCGAACTATTAGTCCCAACGCCGCTGAGGGTCATGTTGGTCTTGACAAGTTCATCATCTTGTTTACCTAATTTTCTGTACAATGAATAAGGCATTAGATTTACAGCCGCCCCCATCCACCAATATCTTAGTAATCAGTATCCCATCGATGTGACCGCGCACGAAGAGCGGCTTTAAATGATTTATCAATTCCTTTAGTTTAGTGAAGGTGGCCTCTTTAGGACCAAAGTCAAAATGAGCAACAATATGTTCACCATCGCCGATCATGTTACAATCGATGGAGAATGTAATAACATTTATATCTATACCTGGGTGTTCTGAAGAAGCTTCGTAGTCGACCAGGTCTTCCCCCAGTAGGTCGTCCTCCTCCATTGGTGTCGGCACGTCGTCGGAGGCGTCCTGGTGTGGTGCGGACGGTCCAGCCTTTCCAGCTGGGCTGTCCGCGCATACCTGCAGGGTGCTGCACAATTGTTGTTTTATTTTCTATTTTTATGGCTATTTGCTTTTCCTCAACGACCTTTGGTCTCCATCTCTTTTGTGGTGGTGGGTACTGTGGATGCGTGTCATTGAATATTTTTTCTGCCTCTTTTTCCTAGTTCTCTTTCGCTCTTAGGCGCTATAATTTTCGCTTTTGGGACCGTGTCAATCCCGATGGGCACCATCAGGGCATGGAGTATTTTGGATCGACTATTTTGATGGCAGTCATATCTTCTTTTTTGTTTGTGTTGGCCGATTCACCAAAAATCATCGACCCTTCATTATTTTCCTGTTTGACGACATCTGTTGTACCTATTTTGATGATGTCCTTTTTTGTTGTTCTCTTGGTTGCTGTAGGTATATGCCCCCCTACCGGATTGGTCGGCCTTTGTGGCCGAGTAGTCCGACAATCTTGTTGGGCTTGTGCCTGGTGACCGGATTGAGTGGCGCTCAATCGGTCTTGTACTGAAGGTGCCAACCTATTGAATACAGATACTTAGGGTGCCCCCAAGCAGGATACTGTGGCATCCCAAATGGATATGGTGGAATACCCCACATTTGATTTGGGGCGTATGGCGGTGGTACATATGCATATTGATATGGCGTAGGTAGATATGGGGGTGGAGGTGTCCATGCAGGTATGTTAGGCCTCAACTGGACAGTATGACCTTCCGTTTTCTTTGATTGGTGCGGTGGTCCAATTGGTCTTACCTGCTGTTGCTCCTGAATAGGTGAGCGAGGTCGCTTTGTTAGTCGGTCACTTGGGCCGGCCTTCTTTTTTTTACATATTTGGATAATAATTGTTCAAAGATCGGGCCGGATTTGACCAGCCGACCAACTGCCTTAAATGTATTAGTTTTCCACATACCTATCTCTTGTCGTCATGGTTTGAAGGTACGCGGACGTTGCGGGTCTTGAGTATTGCCGGACCGTCCGCTGGAATTCTCTGGACCGCCCGGCGTAGTCCCGGATCGTCCGTGCCTGGGCGTCGGACCGTCCGAGATGCGCAATACGGGGTCTTGCACCCGCCCCTTGGTCTGCGCTTGCCACCTAGTACCGGAGGTTGTGATGGTCACCTTCAGGGTCTCCCCTCCATCAGGAGTCTTTTCAGCCACTACTTTCCGGCAAGAAATTTTATTATTTTCATTGGCCTACCATGCGTTGCCGATGATAACTTCTTTGCCTTTCTCCTTATTGGCTATGCTGGGCCGAATTAGGACCTTTTTGCCCTCGAAGTCGATCACGTTCATTGGAAAGGGCTCAGTGTCTACCTACATTTCCTGAAATTTCAATCGTCCTTCGTTAATGGCCGATTGAATCTGTCGATGAAATACATTACAATCATTAGTGGTATGAGAAAATAAGTTATGCCACTTGCAGTATGCACGACATTTTAGTTCGTCGGTGGATGGAATAATATGATTTATTTTAACGTTGCCATTTTTGAGTAATTCATCAAATATTTTGTCACATTTGCCAACATTAAATGTAAACTTAACTTCCTCTTGCCGCTTCTTTTGAACCGACTGTAAGGAGGAACAAGCCGAAGATTTGGCTTGCTTTGGCCAAACCATTTCAGCCGCGTATACTTCCGTTGATTCGTCATCCGAGATGCTTTGGTCGCACTCTACTATATGAACGTTGTGACAAATTGTTTTAGCAGTTTCTTTGCTTCGGCTTTCACAAGCCAAAGCTCTTTAATATAATTGTGCTAGCGTAAAAAACTGGATACATTCTAATCTTTCCTTTAAATAATATCGTAGTCCATTGAAGGCTAATCCTGCTAGCTGTTTTCTGCTAAATGAATTTGAAAGCATCGGTTTCTTATATCCCAGAACCTCTGGATATAGTCATTAACCGATTCGTCTTTCCCCTCTCGTAGGGTCACTAGGTCTACCAAATCTAACTCAGTCACTGGAGAAAAAGTGATCATGGATTTTTTGTTCTAAATCCCCCCATGACGAAATAGAATTAGGAGGCAATGTGGCGTACCATGCGAATGCCGTTCCTATCAAAGATAACGAAAATAAACGCACGCGAAACGCTTCTTGAAAGTCGCCTAGAGGGGGGGAGGGTGAATAGGCGGAATCTGAAATTTACAACTTAAAACACAATCTACAAGCCGGGGGTTAGCGTTAGAATTAAATTCGAGTCCGAGAGAGAGGGCGAAAACAAATCAACCAAGAAATAAAGCGGATGACACGGAGATTTGTTTTACCAAGGTTCGGTTCTTGAGAACCTAGTCCCTGTTGAGGTGGTCACAAAGACCGGGTCTCTTTCAACCCTTTCCCTCTCTCAAACGGTCACTTAGACCGAGTGAGGCTTCTTCCTTAATCTCACGGGTCACTTAGACCCCGCAAGGACCACCACACTATTGGTGTCTCTTGCCTCGCTTACAAAGCTCTTGAGAGTGAGAAGTGAGAAAGAAAAGAAAGCCAAACCAAGCAAACAAGAGCAACAAGAAACACAAGTGATCCTCTCACAAGTCCTAAGGCACTAGAATTGAATTGGGGACTTTGATTGGATTAGTGGCTTTGATTTGTGTCTTGGAGTGTTGCACTTTGCTCTTGTATTGAATGAAGAGTGTTGAATGCTTGGATGGTTGGAGTGGTGGTGGTTGGGAGGGTATTTATAGCCCTCAACCACCACATAGCCGTTGGGGAGGCTGTCTGTCGAAGGGCGCACCGGACAGTCCGGTGCACCACCGAACGCTATCCGGTGTGCCAGCCACGTCACCCAACCGTTAGGCTTCGGGCGCTATCGACCGTTGGAGCCTTTGTCTTCTAGTGGCACCGGACAGTCCGGTGCCGCACCGGACAGGCGCTGTTCACTGTCCGGTGTGCCTCTGACGGGCGGCTCTGCTCTACCGCGCACTATTGCGCACTGCTCATCTGAAACTTTAGCTTTTGCAGTTGACCGTTGTGCCGAAGAGCCGTTGCTCCACTGTCACACAGGACAGTCCGGTGGCACACCGGACAGTCCGGTGAATTATAGCGGAGCGACGCCAAAAGAAACCCGAGAGTAGAGAGTTGGACGTTGTACGGTCCTGGCACACCGGACAGTTCAGTGCGCCAGACCAGGGCACTCTCGGTTTCTTTGCTCCATTGAATTTGAACTCTTTCTTCAATCTTTTTATTGGTTTGTGTTGAACTTATATGCACTTGTAGAACATGTATTCTAGAGCAAACTAGTTAGTCCATTATTTGTGTTGGGCATTCAACTACCAAAATTATTTATAGGAAAAGGTTTAACCCTATTTCCTTTTCACTTCTGTGTCGGCCAATTCTCCTACGTGTTCACGTGTTCACGTGTGATTTTTCCCTTGGCCACTCGAAAATTTTGCAAATTTGGGTATCCTGGTTCCCTGTGGGTATGGGTGGTGGTCAAATCGGCTATCATAAGGCCTCCGATATGACTGCCCTCCAGGGACCATGCTTACTCCAAGCTTATCTTGGAACACCCTAGCTATTTCTTCCCTTACTATATCAATGGCAGACGGTGCGAGACCACCGGCTCTCTGGTCAAACATAGGTGGGGTTGACTAAATATTAGCATGTTGTCTTCCCCCCAATGGTTTAAGTTATGTGGTGCATTACTATTTGCCCTATATGGTTCATAGGATTGACTGTTCCTTTCTAACCTTCTAGGCGGGCCAGAAAGTACTCGCTCCCATGGGTCTGGGATTCCGTATTGATGGGCTGGTGCAATGTATAGTATGATGGAAAGTTTTGCTGGGACGAGCGAGGATTTAGGTAACGATCTTCCTCCAACATCTCTATGCCGGACCGTCCGGTCGGGTATGCGGACCGTCCGGTCGGGTACACGGACCGTCCGGTCGGATGGTTTAGGGTTTGTGTAACATGTGGCGGCTCGGACGCATATCTCGGTAACTCATTAAAAATAGGACCGACCGTTGCTGGCTCGGATGGTCCGCGATCACGTGCGGACGGTCCGGACATGTGCAGATCAGCTAATTTACTGCCGATTTGTGGTTGCTCAGGGTATGTGTCCATCGGCATCCCATAAAGGGGTTGTGACTGGTCGTGACACCCTATAACTGATGGATTACGTGTATTTTTCCCAAATTCAATTATCAAACGCATGTACTATCCTTTTATAATCCTTTTGTATACCCCCTACGATATGTTGCATTTGTTCTCGTTGTTCATCTATGTAAGCTTTAAGAGATTGGATCTCATTGATGTTACTTACATTGGGATATTCGGTGTGGGTCGGAGCGAAGCCGGATCAGTCGCCCGTTGCCGAACGACCTTGTTGTTCCTGTCCACCATGAATTTGACCAGTAATTTTGCCTTCACTTCTTGGATTAGTTGCTCCTTGTGCTCCTCGAACTAGAGTTGTTCGTCAGCCAGTAAGGTCTCCCAAGTCGGCTCTATAATATTACTGGGAGAGATGTCAGAGCTATCCCTTGAACCGGCCATTGAGGGCCGATTTGATGAGTCTATATGTGTTTTCCCCAGCGGAGTCGCCAAAAGTGTGTTGGTGCCTTTTTGGGGCGCCAATCACTGTGTGAGAACCAGCGGCGGTGCTCGCTGCACAAGCGTGGACGGTCCGCGGCCAGAGGCCGGACGGTCTGCGACCTGGAGCGGGGCTTAGGGTTTCCTGCCTGACGGCTGGACGGTTCGCGCGCGCGCAAGGGCGGCGAAGGTTGCCGGCGGTGCCTGGATCTCGCTCCCGGGAGGGACCCCATCGGAGAGGAGAGATCCTAGGTGTTGTTTAGGCTCGGCAGGCAGACCTAGACTCCTCTAATCGACGTAGAGTCGAAGAGAAGCGGAGAATTTGGGGATTGGAAGGCTAAACTAGAACTAGACTAGAACTACTCCTAAATGTACAAGAAATAAATGTGAGATAAATTGATGATTGATTTGATTGATGATTATAAATCAGCCGTATTCCTCCGTATTTATAGAAGAGGGGGGCTGGACCCGTTACAAACAAACTCCCTGAGCTATTTCCGTGAATCTAGCCAACAACCCAAGCAAGAAACTCGAACACTAATCGGTTCTGCACGCGTGCGGACCGTCCGGCCCTAGGGCCGGACCGTCCGGCGGCTCATAATCGCAAGAATTATGTCTAGGAAAAGCAGAAACAACGACGACAGTGCGTAGCTGGATTTGTTGTTTATTTAATCTCGATTTTAATGATAGCATAACATGCATGGTGCGATGGCCAGACCACAACAATCTTAACAAGAGCTGACATAGCCATTTGTGTGCTGGTTGCTTGTTTGTGCAGTTTATGCGCCTCGAAGCCTGTTTTGGATTCGCAAGCAAGCTAGATGACGTAGTGGGTTATATGGACGACGTCCTCGGGTCTCACCGGCGGATGGGTCTTGTTCCTCATCCACAGCTGCATGTACTCGTTGTACACGAACCCTCTGTACCACGGCAGCTCGCCGATCTTGGCCGTGAACTTCGGTAGTGGCTCGATCCACTTGGCCCCATGGATGTTGAAGAAGAACACGAACGAGTGCCTGTGCACGGGCTTTCTCACCACCCGGTGCGTCGCGCTCTTTAGTTTCAACGGATAGTATGATGTAACTCAATACAATTTTTTTCTTATAACAGTATAAACGTAACATGATGTTTGTTGGTTCAAAAATATAGAATTCACCGAATCCAAATAGTAATCACACCTAGTAAAACCAAAACAGCAGGCTCACATGGAGATGGAGAAGCTTGTGGTCTCTGTACCTAGTACCTGTATGATGTCGCTTAGGTTGACGATGATGCCGCCCTCGACGGGCTCCGCAGGGACCCAGTCACCGTCGTCGTTGAGGACCTCGAGGCCCCCGACGCCGTCCTGGATGACGAAGGTGAGACTGACCGCAGCGGTCTACCCTACCGCTCCCCCTCCCCTTGCATGTCGGCTGTAGGGGGCGCCCTATGGCCGCAGCGGTGCCCCCTATAGCGCCCCCTACGTGTCGGTCCCCTTCTCTCTCCCCCCAGATCTAGCGTGTCACTGTTCATCACCCTAAACACTGTGCTGTGAGTCCACGAGTAATTGTTAGTAGATAAAAAATTAATAGTTGGTATAGAAAATGATATTTTATAGTGGTAGTGGGGTATAGGGGGAGTATTT
Source organism: Zea luxurians (assembly GCA_029449295.1). Lineage (NCBI taxonomy): Eukaryota > Viridiplantae > Streptophyta > Magnoliopsida > Poales > Poaceae > Zea > Zea luxurians. Next base: position 130,726,339 of record JAOPSE010000010.1, read on the forward strand.
AGGGGGAACCGCTGCGGGAGATGAAAAAATAGGGGGAAAAATAGGGGGGGAAAGTGATATAGGGGGAAAAATTTAGAGGTAACGGCTGCGGATAGCCTGATGTAGTTCCCGTCCACGTGCGCGCTGATGCCGTTGTCCTCTTCCTCCATCGCCGGGAAGTAGCGCAACGCCGCCAACACATGCAATACTGCAATTTTGTTCAAACTGTTGTACATGAGCGACGACTTAGAGAAAAGGTAGATCTCAACTAGTTGATTTAAAGCCACTTGTCACCTAATTTTTTGTAATACCCAATTTGTAAATTGTAAAAGATAATACAAATGGAGAAAACAATTTCTCTTTAACTATATCTGAGTTTGACCTCTTTGTACCATCACATGTGAACACCATACTTAAAAACAAATAATTACAAAAGATATGCTACTAAATCATTGCATCATGCTGAGTTTTCTATTTTGTGTGCATTTTGTGACAACATAAAATAATCTGAAGAAGAAATATATTAAATTCCAAAAATAGAATTTAAATCCTAAAGGAAATCCTAGAATTGAAAAAAGGAGAGAAGGAAACACTAAACAAAAAGAAAAAAAATAAAAATAAATGAACTAAAATTTAGTTCATATTGTTTTAGACATTTAGCCTGAATTAGAACCTCACACACATGGATTCAAATTTGAAATTCAAATTTAAAAGAGAAGAGAGGTGAGAAGAAAAGAAAATAGGAAATAAAAAGGGGGAAAGGAACCTTTCTGGGCTGGCTTATCCCTATTAGGCCCAACTCCAAATCGCCTCCGGGCAGCCCAACTCCACACGCACGCGCTGACGCATCTGGCCCACTGCTCAGCCGCACATCTCCACGCCGCGCGTTCTCTGGGCCACTGTCACGTGGGGCCACCTCGTCAGCACTCCCTTCTTCCTCGGATCGCAACCACGAGCGCGACTTTCACGCGGGCTGAACGGACTGGCGAAGTCCGCGGCTCTGGTGGACCCACGCCCCTTCCTCCACATATAAGCGCTTGCGCCATACCTGGGGTTTCGGTTTTGCGATCGTGTTGGGGCCCGAGCCATGAAGTAGAGAGAGAGAGAGCTGCGCACTGCGTCGTGAGTGCCGCCGCCACCGTGAACCCACACCTTCGTCGGCGTTCTATCCCTGGAGCATACACCAGAGAGTCGTCGGGGTCTGGGGAGTGTGGTTCTACGCTCGCACGGGAGAGGACTCCCCTGCATTGGCGCCAATTTCTCGCCGCACTTGCTCCTCCGCCGTGACAGTGCGTTCAACCATGGACAGAACTCGTGGCGGCGAAATCCTCGATAAGAATCCCTTCGTCCTGCCCACCTCGACCTACTATGCGTTTGGTACACGCCCGTATAGGATTTAACCTACTTAAGAGCCATGTGGCCTGCTCGCCGGAGTAACACCGCCGCGTAGGGTGCTTTCCGCCACTGTCTCTGGCCGCGATTGGGGGACGATGGCTTTGGGCCGTTGATCCATTGTTGAACGGTGTCGATTAGATTGTGGGATACCCTTTCGTTCGATAAGACCCTAGCCGTAGATCTGTTGATGAGCGCTCGGGATTGAGTGTAGGCGTGGCCGCTTCTGGGAGCGTCGGATCACGATCCGACGATTGCGGGTGGGATATCAAGTCATAAAACCATAGATCTAATCCTGGCGGCCGAATTCCGAGTGGGTGGCTCCGATTGGAAGATACCCGTTCGCGCCGTCTCAATTGCAAAAGAGCCCCTGATCAATGTTAGAATCAACCCACGGTCCAGACCAGAGGCGTGCTGTGTCTTGGCGATCTTGCGGGCTGGTCCCTGACTTTCCTGGAAAATTAGGCCTAGTCCAGAAAGTTGGAAAACCAGAGAAAAGCAATTAGAAATAGATTTTTAATGCAAAAATAATTACTATAACTTGTATAATTCATAGAAAATGCAAAAGAACTCCAAATTAATTTATTCCACCTTTCTAAATTTTTGTAACATTATTTTCTATCACCTAGAGTCTCTGTTTTGACATGAAAACAGTAAGAAAATTTAATTCTCATTTAATCCTATTCCAAGCATATAAAACCTTTGAAAATTCATAACTTAAAATCTATAACTCCAAAAATTATGACCTCTGTTCCTAGGATTTTATTTTAATGTGTAGATTATTATTATGTATTTTGTTTACATGTTTGGTGTGATGTTAATTTGCTCTATATATTGTGCTTGTTTGTATTGTGGCGAGTAGAAGAGCTAGTGACTGAGGATCCTGGTGAGCAGCAGATAGAAGTAGCTGAGCAGGAGCTCATTGAAGGCAAGTTGTGCCCTTGACCACTTTTTACCCAATAATATTCTTTAATATCATTTACTCATGCATAGGTTAATTTTGATGGGACCCGATAGGTCACCCTAGATTGTTTATCTCATTACCTTGTTTACCCCTGAATCACTTGGGTAGTTTGCTATTGCTTTACATGGTTTTGGGATAATCATTTATTATATCTATGTTCCAATTCTTTTGTTATTCTATTTATGTTCATGTCAAGATCATTAATGTTAATTGGAACATAGAGCTTAACTTGAGTAACGCGTGCCACCACAAGGGTTTAATGGGACGCCCATGGCTGACTAATTAGGAAAGCTAGTGGAAGACTACCTTACCCGAAAGGGGCAAGGGCAGTACGGGAGTTGCATGCAAGGAGGTTCTCGGGTTGATTTAGCTACGATGGCGGTCAGACGGGGGATTCTTGCAAGTGGTATTCCCATAAACTGTAGCGGGTTTTCGGAAGCTAGTGGAACTTTGTAAATGCCTCGTAGTGTTGCCCTGCCTCGCTTCCTAGGTAGAGGTGTATGGGAGTCGCGATCCCTTGACAGATGGGTAACATGACTTGTGGGTAAAGGGTACAACCTCTGCAGAGTGTAAAACTGGTATACTAGCCGAGCTCACGGTCATGAGCAGCTCAGGACTCTCTGATGATTAATTTATGGAACCTAAATTCAATTTGTCATTTGCATTGCATGGGTTTATTATTAATTTTGTTCTATTACTTTACTTAAGGTTTGGTATTTACTTACACTTAGTAACTGCTAATAAAATTTTGACCAACTACTTAAAAGCAATGCTCAACTCTAACCCCTGTCATTGATTAGCTTACACATCACATGAACTCCCACCTTTGGTGAGTTCATGCCACTGGTTCCCCACAACTTGTTGAGCTATGATCTTGTGTGAGCTCACCCTTGCTGTCTCACACCCCCACAGGAGAAGAGCAGGTGGTTCAGGAAGAGCTACAAGGCGAGGAGTTCGATCTGATCTAGGTGGCGTTTCTCAGTTGACATTGGCGCCAATGACGATCCTTAGTTCGTTTTATATTTATTCTTTTATTTTGTAATAAGACTCCCGCTATGTAATAAATACTCTGATTACTGTGGCATTTATCTCTATACACTCTGTTATTATATATGTTGTCTTCTTGGCGCATGTATGAGATGCACCTGGCTTTGTTCCTTAAAGCCGGGTGTGACAGAAGTGGTATCAGAGGAAATGTTGACTGTAGGACGAAACCTAGATAGAAATGGACAAACCATTTCCTACTTACCTTACTCTGACTCATTCTATACTCATCTCATTTTGATCTTGTCTTACCTTTTGCTATTCTACTCTGATTAATCTTATCTTTTCTACTCTAAGACAAGATGGATTTCACACCTCAGAATCCTACCACTATGATCTTTTTAAGAGATAGGGAACCTAAGACAAAATTTAAAACTATTTTCTTTATTTAAAAATGATTGGTTGATTGTGCTGATGATAAATGTGTGATTTGCTTCTTTGATTGATTGAATTATTATAGATGGACATCTTAGCATGTACCACCATAAGGTATTGAGTTAGCTTTAGTAGGTAAAATATTAATCTGCTTAGCTAATAAATCCCCCAAAGTAACCTGATTTGTAAATACCTTCCTTGTCTACTACTCTCTCTTACTATATGTATCTAACTCAGATGGTCAATACCACGCGGGGTGGTGGAATTGATTTGCCTTCTAATCGACACACTAGGTGGATATATAGACAACCCCAGCCACAACCAGCAGAGATGAATCCTCCTAATCCTCCACCAGGCAGAGTTGACCCACTGATTGTAGCTCAGATGAGGATGATGCAACAAATGGCGGACACTATGGCAGATATGCGTGCTCAGATGCAGCAAGAACGCTAGGAGATGCGCCAGGAAAGAGAAGAGATACTCCAGGAATTATGCCAAGAGCGAGAAGAGATATGCCAGGAGAGAAGGGCGCAACAACAGCTGCAACAGCAACTTCAACAACAATAGCAACAACTGCAACAGCAACAAGTACCATTGCCTCCTCCTCCACCACCAGTTTCACCCCGTGATAAGCATCGGGAATTCATGAGTCATAAGCCACCGACATTTGCAAGCTCTCCTGATCCACTGGACGCAGATGATTGGCTGAAGTCCGTAGAGAAGATGTTGAACATTGCTCAATGCACTGACCGGGAGAAGGTTTTATATGCTTCTGGACGTCTGACAGGTCCTGCTGCTGACTAGTGGGATTCATATACTGCTGCCCACGATGCTGCTGATACTATTACTTGGGCAGAGTTCAGCACACAGTTCAGGAATTATCATATACCTGCTAGATTAATGAAGATTAAGAAGAAGGAATTTCTATCGCTGAAGCAAGGAAGTATGTCAGTCAGCGAGTACCGCGGCAAGTTTATCCAGCTATCCAGGTATGCTCCAGATGAGGTTGATGAAGATGAGAGGAAGCAGGAGCATTTTATTGAAGGACTTAATGGACCCCTGCAGTATGCTCTAGTGGCACATACATTCCCATCATTTCAGAAGCTGCTTGATAAGGCTCTAGCTATTGAACACAAGCGTGTTTAGCTGGGAGATTTGAAGAGGAAAGCTATATCTCAAGGACAAGGAAGTAGCAGTATTCGTCCTCGCTACAGTTCACCCCAGGGCACACCAGTTCGCACTAGCGGAGGCTAGCGCCCAGTTCAGCAGTCACCACAGAGGACTCCACCGACTCGTTAGGCTACCCCCACTAGCACCCCGACGAAGTTTTCAGGACAGAGTGCAGGCACCACTTGTTTCAAGTGTGGGAAGACTGGACACTGAAAGGGAAATAGGGTCAAACCTTTTCCAATATGAATTTTGGTGGTTGAATTGCCCAACACAAATTATTGGACTAACTAGTTTGCTCTAGATTATGTGTTCTACAGGTGCCAAAGGTTCAACACAAACCAATACAAGTCAAAAGAAAGGGTTCAAAACTAAGGAGCAATTTATACCGAAGGCAGCCCTGGTCTGGCGCACCGGACAGTGTCCGGTGCACCAGGGAGTTCGACGATGAACTTGCCAGCTTCGGAAATTTGGGAGGCCGCTCCACTATAATTCACCAAACTAACCGGTGTAACATCGAACTGTCCGGTGTGCCAGCGGAGCAACGGCTACTTCGCGCCAACCGTCGTCTGCAGAAGGCATTAAATGCGCTACAGTGCACGCCTGCGCGCGCAGAGGTCAGAGCAGCGCCAGAAGGCGCACCGGACAGTCTACAGGACCTGTCCGGTGCAGCACCGGACTATCCGGTGGCCCCACAAGTCAGAGCTCCAACGGTCGAACCCTAACGGTTGGGTGACGTGGCTGGCGCACCAGACAGTGTCCAGTGGCGCACCAGACTGTCCGGTGTGCCCATCGACAGAAGCCATCCCCAACGACCATTTTGGTGGTTGGGGCTATAAATACCCCCAACCACCCCACATTCATGGCATCCAAGTTTTTAGCCTTCACACCTCATACAAGAGCTATAGCATTCAATACAAGACACAAACAAAGAGATCAAATCCTCTCCCAAGTCCGAAATCACTCCAAACAAATTAGTGACTAGAGAGAGAGACATTTGTGTTCTTTTGAGCTCTTGCGCTTGGATTGCTTTTCTTCTTCCTCATTCTTGTTTCCATAACACTTGTAATCAAAACAAGAGACACCAATTGTGTGGTGGTCCTTGTAGTGGACTTAGTGTCCCATTTGATTGAGAAGAGAAGCTCACTCGGTCTAAGTGACCGTTTGAGAGAGGGAAAGGGTTGAAAGAGACCCGGTCTTCATGACCACCTCAACAGGGAGTAGGTTTGCAAAAACCGAACCTCGGTAAAACAAATCACTGTGTCTTCCACTCTTATTTGCTCGTGATTTGTTTTTGCCCTCTCTTTTGGACTCACTTATATTTCTAACGCTAACCCCGGCTTGTAGTTGTGCTTAAGTTTATAATTTTCAGATTCCGCCTATTCACCCCCTCTAGGCAACTTTCAATTGGTATCGGAGCCCGGTGCTTCATTAGAGCCTAACCGCTCGAAGTGATGTCGGGAGATCACGCCAAGAAGGAGATGGTGACTGGCGAGAAGTCCGTTACAAGCCACGGGAAGGCTCCATCGGGAGAGTCCCGCAACAAGGGGAAGGAGAAGGAATCCCCTTCACACAAGTCGCATCAGAGTGGCGAAAAGAAAAAGAAGATGAGGAAGGTGGTCTACTACGAGACCGACTCTTCGTCACCATCCACCTCCGGCTCCGACGCGCCGTCCGTAATTTCTAAGCGCCATGAGCGCAAGAAGTTTAGTAAGATTCCCCTACACTACCATCGCATTTCTAAACATGCTCCATTACTTTCCGTTCCATTAGGCAAACCACCGGTTTTTGACGGTGAAGATTATAACATGTGGAGTGACAAAATGAGACATCACCTAACCTCACTCCACACTACTGTTTGGAACGTTGTTGAGTTTGGTGTACAGGTACCATCCGTAGGGGATGAGGACTATGATTCAGATGAAGTTGCCCAAATCCGGCACTTCAACTCACAAGCCACCACAACACTCCTCGCCTCTCTAATTCGAGAGGAGTATAACAAGGTGCAAGGATTGAGGAGCGCCAAGGAGATTTGGGACGTGCTCAAAATGGTGCACGAAGGAGACGAGGTGACCAAGATCACCAAGAGGGAGACGATCGAGCGGGAGTTCGGTTGCTTCATGCTAAACCAAGGAGAAGACCCGCAAGCCATGTACAACCGGCTAAAAACCTTGGTGAATCAAGTGCGCAACCTCGGGAGCACCAAGTGGGATGACCATGAAATGGTCAAGGTTATTCTTAGATCACTCGTATTTCTTAACCCCACTCAAGTTCAATTAATTCGTGGTGATCCAAGATATAAACTAATGTCTCCCGAGGAAGTGATAGGTAAATTTGTGAGCTTTGAACTAATGATCAAAGGCTCCAAAAAGATCATCAAGCAAGACACATTCTCCTCCGTACCCGAAGCACAACCCATTGCATTCAAGGCAACGGAGGAGAAGAAAGAAGACTCTACACCGAGTAGAGTCCCCATCGACGCCTCCAAGCTCGACAATGAGGAGATGGCGCTCATCATCAAGAGCTTCCGTCAAATCCTCAAACAAAGGAAGGGGAAAGATTACAAGCCCTGTTCCAAGAAGGTTTGCTACAAGTGTGGTAAGCCCGGTCATTTATTGCAAAATGTCCATTATCTAGTGATAGTGACAGGGGCGACGACAAGAAGGGAAAGAGGAGAGAAAAGAAGAGGTACTACAAGAAGAAGGGTGGTGATGCCCATGTTTGCCGGGAGTGGGACTCCGACGAGAGCTCCACCGACTCCTCCGACGAGGACGCCACCAACATCGCCGTCAACAAAGGGCTCCTCTTCCCCAACATCGGCCACAAGTGTCTTATGGCAAAGGACGGCAAGAAGAAGAAGGTAAAATCCAAATCCTTCACTAAGTGTGCAACATCTAGTGATGAGGCTAATTCTAGTGATGATGAGGATGATTTGTTTACTCTCTTTGCCAACTTAAACATGCAACAAAAGGAAAAATTAAATGAATTGATTAGCGCTATTCATGAGAAGGATGAACTCTTGGATAGCCAAGAGGATTTCCTAATTAAAGAAAACAAGAAGCATGTTAAAGTTAAAAATGCTTATGCTTAAGAGGTAGAGAAAAATGAAAAATTAACTAGTGAGCTAAGCACTTGCCATGACATTGTTTCCAACCTTAGAAATGAAAATGCAAAATTAATTGCTAAGGTTGAAAAGTTTGATGTTTGTGATGATTCAATTGTTAGTCTTAGAAATGATAATGCCAATTTAATTGCTAAGATTGACAAATTGAATGCTTCTCTTTCTGGCCTTAAAATTGAGAATGAAAAATTAATTGCTAAGGCTAAGGATTTAGATGTTTGCAATGCTTCTATTTCCAATCTTAGAGATGAGAATGATATTTTGCATGCTAAGATTGTTGAGTTAAATACTTGCAAACCCTCTACATCTACCGTTGAACATGTTTCTATTTGCACTAGATGTAGAGATGTTAATGTAGATGCTATTCATGATCACCTTGCTTTAATTAAACAACAAAATGATCACATAGCTACATTAACTGCTAAAATCAATGAGCATGACTTGGAAAATGAGAAATTTAAATTTGCTAGAAGTATGCTCTATAGTGGGAGAAGCCCTAGGATTAAGGATGGCATTGGCTTCCAAAAGGGAGACAATGTCAAGCTTAATGCCCTGCCTAAAAGGTTGTCTAATTTTGTTAAGGGCAAGGCTCCCATGGTTTAGGATAACGAGGGTTACATTTTATACCCTGCCGGTTATCCCGAACACAAAATTAGGAGAATTCACTCTAGGAAGTCTCACTCTGGCCCTAATCATGCTTTTATGTATAAGAGTGAGGCATCTAGTTCTAGGCAATCAACCCATGCTAAATTGCCTAAGAAGAAAACTCCTAAAGCATCAAATGATCATAATGTTTCTTTCAAAACTTTTGATGCTTCTTATGTGCTAACTAACAAATCAGGCAACGTAGTTGCCAAGTATGTTGGGGGCAAACACAAGGGATCAAAGACTTGTGTTTGGGTACCCAAAGTTCTTGTATCTAATGTCAAAGGACCCAAAACTGTTTGGGTACCTAAAATCAAGAACTAAATCTATTTTGTAGGTTTATGCATCCGGGGGCTCAAGTTGGATCATCGACAGCGGGTGCACAAACCATATGACTGGGGAGAAAAGGATGTTCTCCTCCTACGAGAAAAACCAAGATCCCCAAAGAGCGATCACATTCGGGGATGGAAATCAAGGTTTGGGTAAAATTGCTATATCACCTGACCACTCCATTTCCAATGTTTTTCTAGTAGATTCATTAGATTACAACTTGCTTTCTGTTTCTCAATTATGCAAAATGGGTTACAACTGTCTTTTCATGGATACAAGTGTTACTGTCTTTAGAAGAAGTGATGATTTAGTAGCTTTTAAGAGAGTATTAGAGGGTCAGGTATACTTAGTTGGTTTCAATAGAGCTGAACTCGATACTTGCTTAATTGCTAAGACTAACATGGGTTGGCTCTGGCACCGCCGACTAGCCCATGTTGGGATGAAGAATCTTCAAAAGCTTCTAAAGGGAGAACACATTTTGGGACTAACAAATGTTCATTTTGAGAAAGACAGGATTTGTAGCGCATGCCAAGCAGGGAAGCAAGTTGGTGTTCATCATCCACATAAGAACATCATGACAACTGACAGGCCATTGGAGCTTCTCCACATGGATTTATTCGGCCCGATTGCTTACATAAGCATCGGCGGGAGTAAGTACTGTCTAGTTATTGTGGATGATTATTCTCGCTTCACTTGGATATTCTTTTTACAGGAAAAATCTCAAACCCAAGAGACTTTGAAAGGATTCTTGAGACAGGCTCAAAATGAGTTCGGCTTGAGGATCAAGAAAATAAGAAGCGACAACGGGACGGAGTTCAAGAACTCATAAATAGAAGGCTTTCTTGAGGAGGGCATCAAGCATGAGTTCTCTTCTCCCTACACGCCACAACAAAATGGTGTAGTGGAGAGAAAGAATAGGACTCTATTGGACATGGCAAGGACCATGCTTGATGAGTACAAGTCTTCAGATCGGTTTTGGGCTGAGGCTGTCAACACCGCTTGCTACGCCATCAACCGGTTATATCTACACCGAATCCTCAAGAAGACATCATACGAACTCCTCATCGATAAAAAGCCCAATGTTTCATATTTTAGAGTCTTTGGTAGCAAATGCTTTATTCTTATTAAAAGAGGTAGAAAATCTAAATTTGCTCCTAAGGCTGTAGAAGGCTTTTTACTAGGATATGATTCAAACACAAGGGCATATAGAGTCTTTAACAAGTCCACTGGACTAGTTGAAGTTTCTTGTGACATTGTGTTTGATGAGACTAACGGCTCCCAAGTAGAGCAAGTTGATCTTGATGAATTAGATGATGAAGAGGCTCCATGCGTCGCGCTAAGGAACATGTCCATTAGGGATGTGTGTCCTAAGGAAGTTGAAGAGCCTCCACAAGCACAAGATCAACCATCCTCCTCCATGCAAGCATCTCCACCAACTCAAGATGAGGATGAGGCTCAAGATGATGAAGAAGGAGATCAAGAAGATTAGCCACCTCAAGAAGACAACAATGATCAAGGGGGAGATACAAATGATCAAGACAAGGAGGATGAACAAGTTCCAAGACCGCCACACCTAAGAGTCCACCAAGCAATACAACGAGATCACCCCGTGAACACCATCCTAGGACACATTCATAAGGGGGTAACCACTCGATCTCGGGTTGCTCATTTTTGTGAACACTACTCTTTTGTTTCCTCTATTGAGCCACACAGGGTAGAGGAAGCACTTCAAGATTCGGATTGGGTGCTGGCGATGCAAGAGGAACTCAACAACTTCACGAGGAATGAGGTATGGCATTTAGTACCACATCCTAATCAAAATGTTGTAGGAACCAAGTGGGTCTTCTACAACAAACAAGATGAGCATGGTGTGGTGACAAGGAACAAGGCACAACTTGTGGCCGAAGGGTATTCACAAGTCGAAGGTTTGGACTTCGGTGAAACCTATGCACCCGTAGCTAGGCTTGAGTCAATTCGTATATTACTTGCCTATGCTACTTACCATGGCTTTAAGTTGTATCAAATGGATGTGAAGAGTGCCTTCCTCAACGGACCTATCAAGGAAGAGGTCTATTTTGAGCAACCTCCTGGCTTTGAAGATAGTGAGTATCCTAACCATGTATATAAACTCTCAAAGGCGCTTTATGGGCTCAAGCAAGCCCCAAGAGCATGGTATGAATGGCTTCGAGATTTTCTTATCACTAATGGCTTCAAAGTCGGTAAAGTTGATCCTACTTTATTCACTAAAACCATTGAAAATGATTTGTTTGTATGCCAAGTTTATGTTGATGATATTATATTTGGGTCTACTAACAAATCTAGTTGTGAAGAATTTAGTAGGATCATGAATCAAAAATTCGAGATGTCTATGATGGGGGAGTTGAAGTATTTTCTAGGATTTCAAGTGAAGCAACTCCAAGAGGGCACCTTCATCAGCCAAACAAAGTATATTCAAGATATTCTCACCAAGTTTGGAATGAAGGATGCCAAGCCCATCAAGACACCCATGGGAACCAATGGGCATCTCGACCTCGACACGGGAGGTAAATCCGTAGATAAAATGGTATACCGGTCGATGATAGGTTCTTTACTCTACTTATGTGCATCTCGACCGGACATTATGCTTTCTATATGCATGTGTGCAAGGTTCCGATGCTGATTGTGCAGGGTGTAAGATTGATAGGAAGAGCACATCAGGGACTTGTCAGTTTCTGGGGAGATCCCTGGTGTCTTGGGCTTCAAAGAAACAAAATTCAGTAGCTCTTTCTACCGCCGAAGCCGAGTATATTGCCGCAGGCCATTGTTGCGCGCAATTGCTTTGGCAAACCCTTAGGGACTATGGCTACAAGTTTAGCAAAGTCCCTCTCCTATGTGACAATGAGAGTGCAATCCGCATGGCAGATAATCTCGTTGAACACAGCCGCACTAAGCACATAGCCATTCGGTATCACTTTCTGAGAGATCAACAAAAGGGGGATATCGAGATAGCCTATATAAACACCAATGGTCAATTGGCCGATATCTTTACCAAGCCTTTAGATGAGAAAACCTTTACCAAACTTAGGAATGAGCTAAATATTCTTGATTCTCGAAATTTTGATTGATACTTTGCACACATTGCTCATTTATATACCTTTGATCATATCTCTTTTATGTCTATGACTAATGTGTTTTCAAGTGTATTATTATGCTTAGTCATAAGATATTGAAAGGGAAATGGAGTATTCGGCAAAGAAGGCGCTTCCACTCAACTCCATCAACATTTGTCGGTACTCCGCATCCTTCTCCACTTTGGTATAATCTTCACTTATATTTATGTGTTTGCCAAAAGGGGAGAAAGTTTGAACAAAGGGCTTATATTTCACTCACAAGTATCCGTTTTTGGCGATTCATGCCAAAGGGGGAGAAAGTATGAGCCCAAATCAAAAGGACAGCACCACCAAATTTTAAAAATGAAGTTTTTCAAATTGATATCTTATTGTGTTCAAAAGGGGGAGAAAATAGTATCTTCAAAAACTTGCAAAACCCTCTTGAACACTAAGAGGAGAATTTTATTTAGGAGGAGTTTTGTTTAAGTCAAAGAAAAAGTATTTGAGACAGGGGAGAAAATTTTAAATCTTGAAAATGCTTTCTTCAATCTTATTCATATACCTTTGACTATTTGCAAAATGATTTTGAAAAGAATTTTACAAAGGATTTGCAAAAACAAAACTCGTGGTGCAAATGTGGTCCAAAATTTTAATAAGAAGAAAAACCATCCATGCATATCTATTGAAACAAGTATATTGGTTTCAATTCCAAGCAACCTTTGCACTTACCTTATGCAAACTAGTTCAATTCAGCACTTTTATATTTGCTTTGGTTTGTGTCGGCATCAATCACCAAAAAGGGGGAGATTGAAAGGGAAATAGGGTCAAACCTTTTCCAATATGAATTTTGGTGGTTGAATTGCCCAACACAAATTATTGGACTAACTAGTTTGCTCTAGATTATGTGTTCTACAGGTGCCAAAGGTTCAACACAAACCAATACAAGTCAAAAGAAAGGGTTCAAAACTAAGGAGCAATTTATACCGAAGGTAGCCCTGGTCTGGGGCACCGGACTGTCCGGTGCGGCACCGGACAGTGTCCGGTGCATCACCAGATAGTGTCCGGTGCACCAGGGAGTTCGACGCTGAACTTGCCAGCTTCGGGAATTTGGGAGGCCGCTCCGCTATAATTCACTGGACTGTCCGGTGTAACACCGGACTGTCCGGAGTGCCAGCGGAGCAACGGCTACTTCGCACCAACGATCGTCTGCAGAAGGCATTAAATGCGCTACAGTGCGCGCCTGCGCGCGCAGAGGTCAGAGCAGCGCCAGAAGGCGCACCGGACAGTCTACAGGACCTGTCCGGTGCACCACCGGATTGTCCGGTGGCCCCACAAGTCAGAGCTCCAACAGTCGAACCCTAACGATTGGGTGACATGGCTGGCGCACCGGACAGTGTCCGGTGGCGCACCGGACTGTCCGGTGCGCCCGTCGACAGAAGCCATCCCCAACGGCCATTTTGGTGGTTGGGGCTATAAATACCCCCAACCACCCCACATTCATGGCATCCAAGTTTTCAGCCTTCACACCTCATACAAGAGCTATAGCATTCAATACAAGACACAAACAAAGAGATCAAATCCTCTCCCATGTCCGGAATCACTCCAAACAAATTAGTGACTACAGAGAGAGACATTTGTGTTCTTTTGAGCTCTTACGCTTGGATTGCTTTTCTTCTTCCTCATTCTTGTTTCCACAACACTTGTAATCAAAACAAGAGACACCAATTGTGTGGTGGTCCTTGTAGTGGACTTAGTGTCCCATTTGATTGAGAAGAGAAGCTCATTCGGTCTAAGTGACCATTTGAGAGAGGGAAAGGGTTGAAAGAGACCCGGTCTTCGTGACCACCTCAACGGGGAGTAGGTTTGCAAAAACTGAACCTCGATAAAACAAACCACCGTGTCTTCCACTCTTATTTGCTCGTGATTTGTTTTCGCCCTCTCTTTTGGACTCACTTATATTTCTAACGCTAACCCCGGCTTGTAGTTGTGCTTAAGTTTATAATTTTCAGATTCCGCCTATTCACCCCCCTCTAGGCAACTTTCAGACACTATGCAAATGTCTGCCCACAGAGGATTGCTACTACTCCAGTTCAGAATAGGCAGCAAACTCCAGGATCTGGCAATGGATACTCTATTGCCAAGGTTAATCAAGTCAGCGTTGATGCTACTCCGGATGGTGCTGACATCGTACTTGGTATGTTTTACGTTAATGCTATTCCCGCAACTATATTATTTGATTCTGGTGCTACACATTCATTCATGTCTGCTCGATATGCCAACACAAATGAGATACCACTACTAAATATGAGAAAACCAATGATAGTAATTACACCTAAAGGGCCTGTTGAGGCAAATCAAATGACACGTAGATTGACATTAACATATATGGGAAGAGAATTTGGAGCTACTGCTATAATATTAGAGGCAAGCAGTATAGATCTGATCCTTGGTATGTCATGGTTAGGAAAGGCGAAGGCCATTATAGCTTGTGATAGAGGTACCGTAGAACTTACCAACCCTAAAGGAGAAAGATTTCAAGTTAATATTACAGTAACCACCTCATCCAAACGTGCAATGTTCTTTATACCTGAGGAGTTTGTTGGTGACAACATCCGTGTGGTTAGAGATTTTCCGGATGTCTTTCCAGAGGAGTTACCAGGGATGCCACCTGATAGAGAAGTTGAGTTTGTTATTGATCTCTTACCTGGAACTGCCCCTATTTCTAAACGGCCATACAGGATGTCCATAGAGGAGTTAAAGGAACTAAAGAAGCAGTTAACGGAGTTACAAGAGGCTGGGTATATTCGTCCGAGTTCCTCACCTTGGGGAGCGCTGGTTCTGTTTGTCCAGAAGAAGGATGGATCACAGCGGATGTGTGTGGATTATAGATCACTTAATGATGTTACGGTGAAGAACAAATATCTATTACCCTGTATTGAGGATTTATTCGATCAGATGAGAGGTGCTAGGGTATTCTCGAAGATTGATCTCTGATCCGGTTATCATCAGATGAGGATTAGACCATCGGATATTCCCAAGACAGCATTCTGATATGGATTATATGAGTTAACTGTTATGTCGTTTGGATTAACCAATGCACCAGCTTATTTTATGAACTCGATGAATAAGGTGTTTATGGAGTATTTGGACAAATTTGTCATGGTATTCATCGACGATATACTTATTTATTTCAAGAGTGATAGTGATCATGAGGAACATCTGAGATTGGTGCTACAGAAGCTACGAGATAACAAACTATATGCCAAGTTTAGCAAGTGCGAGTTTTGGATTGGCGAGGTGCCATTTCTGTGGAGAGTACCCACTACGGTTATGGAGATTCAGAGTTTCTTGGGACTAGCAGGATATTATCGGAGATTTATTGAAGGATTTTCTAAAATCGCTAAGCCTATGACCTCGCTTCTGGAGAAGAGCAGAGAATTTAAGTGGGATGAGAAGTGCCAAGATAGCTTTGATTAATTAAAGAAGAGATTGATGTCGCCACCAGTGTTAGTTATGCCAGATCTACAAAAGGGATTTGATATCTATTGTGATGCATGTGGCCAAGGCTTGGGATGTGTGCTCATGCAAGAAGGACATGTGATTGCCTACGCGTCTCGTCAGTTACGGAAACATGAATTGAACTACCCCACGCATGACTTAGAACTGGCAGCCGTTGTACATGCGCTTAAGATTTGGACATTATATCATGGGGACCAAGTGTCAAGTATACACGGATCATAAGAGTTTGAAGTATATATTCACTCAGAAGGATCTCAACCTTAGGCGCCGTTGGTTGGAGCTTATTAAGGATTATGATTTGGAGATTCACTATCACCCGGGCAAGGCAAATTTGGTTGCAGATGCCTTGAGTCGAAAGGAGCATGTTCATTAAGCTATTGTTGCCCAGCTACCCGATGAGATTGTTGAGGATTTTAGGAGACTTAACCTGGGGATAGTTGCTCACACTGAAGGAGTTACTATTGATGTGGAACCTACTTTGGAGCAAGAAATTCGCAAAGGACAGATTGGTGATGCTAAAATACAAGAGATTAAGGATCTGATTACTGAAGGTCGAGGTCCAGAATTCACGGAAGATGAGCAAGGCACCGTATGGTTCAAGGACAGGATATGTGTTCCTGATGTTGAGAGCCTTTGTGAGACTATATTGAAGGAGGCCCATGACTCGGATTATTCTATTCATCCTGGTAGTACCAAGATGTATCAGGATTTGAAGCGGAAATATTGGTGGTATGGATTAAAGAGAGATGTGGCTGCACATGTGGCTATGTGCGATGTATGTCAAAGAGTTAAGGCGGAACATCAAAGGCCAGCTGGACTACTGCACCCACTGAAGATACCCGAGTGGAAGTGGGAAGAGATTGGTATGGATTTTATTACTGGATTGCCTCGCAACCAGAAAGCATATGATGCTATATGGGTGATTGTGGATAGATTAACTAAAGTGGCTCACTTTATTCCTGTCAAGACTACTTATAAAGGTTCTCAGCTAGCAGAGTTATATATGACTCAGATTGTGTGTTTACATGGAGTACCAAAGAAGATCGTGTCTGATCGAGGTTCACAGTTTACCTCAAGATTTTGGAGAAGCTTTCATGAGAACATGAGCACGAAGTTGAATTTTAGTACGGCTTATCACCCTCAGACTGATGGACAGACTGAAAGGACTAATCAAGTGTTGGAGGATATGTTGAGAGCTTGTGCACTTCAGCATGGAGGAAGTTGGGATAAAAGTTTGCCTTATGCTGAGTTCTCATATAATAATAGCTACCAGGCCAGTCTGAAGATGTCACCTTTTGAAGCTTTATATGGGAGGAAGTGCAGAACTCCTCTATATTGGGATCAGACTGGAGAAAGATAGTTCTTTGGTCCTGAACTGATTCAAGAAGCAGAAGAACAAGTCCGTATAATTCGGGAGAATTTGAGGGTAGCTCAAACTAGACAAAAGAGCTACACAGATAATAGAAGGAGACCACTGGAATTTGAGGAAGGAGATCATGTGTATCTCAAGTTGTCACCACTTCGTGGAATGAGGAGATTCAAAGTTAAGGGCAAATTGTCCCCTCGCTATATTGGACAATTCTTGATCTTTAGGAGAGTTGGGGAGATGGCATACCAACTTGAGCTACCTGCTAGTCTATCGGATGTGCACAATGTATTTCATGTATCTCAACTTGAAAGGGAAATAGGGTCAAACCTTTTCCATATGAATTTTGGTGGTTGAATTGTCCAACACAAATTATTGGACTAACTAGTTTGCTCTAGATTATGAGTTCTACAGGTGCCAAAGGTTGACAATAAACCAATACAAGTCAAAAGAAAGGGTTCAAACAAAAGGAGCAAAGTTGTACCGAAGGCAGCCCTGGTCTGGCGCACCGGACTGTCCGGTGTACCAGGGAGAATTATATCAAACTTGCCAGTCTCGGGAATTTTGGAGGCTGCTCCTCTATAATTCACCAGACTATCCGGTGCAACACCGGACTGTCTGGTGTACCAGCGGAGCAACGGCTACTTCGCGCCAACGGTCGTCTGCAGAAAGCATTAAATGCGCTACAGTGCGCGCCTGCGCGCGTAGAGATCAGAGTAGCGCCAGAAGGCGCACCGGACAGTCTACAGGACCTGTCTGGTGCACCACCGGACTGTCTGGTGGCCCCAACTGTCAGAGCTCCAACGGTCTGAACCCAACAGCTTGGTGACGTGGCTTGCGCACCGGACAGTAGTTGTGCTTGTAGTTGTGCTTAAGTTTATAATTTTCAGATTCCGCCTATTCACCCCCCTCTAGGTGACTTTCAATTGGTATCAAAGCCCGGTGCTTCATTAGAGCCTAACCGCTCGAAGTGATGTCGGGAGATCATGCCAAGAAGGAGATGGTGACCAGCGACAAGCCCGTTACAAGCCACGGGAAGGCTCCATCAGGAGAGTCTCGCAACAAGGGAAAGGAGAAGGAATCCCCTTCACACAAGTCGCATCGGAGTGGCAAAAAGAAAAAGAAGATGAGGAAGGTGGTCTACTATGAGACCGACTCTTCGTCGCCATCCACCTCCGGCTCCGACGCGCCGTCCGTAACTTCTAAGCACCATGAGCGCAAGAAGTTTAGTAAGATTCCCCTACACTACCCTCATATTTCTAAACATACTCCATTACTTTCCGTTCCATTAGGCAAGCCACCGGTTTTTGACGGTGAATATTATAACATGTGGAGTGATAAAATGAGGCATCACCTAACCTCACTCCACACTAGTATTTGGAACGTTGTTGAGTTTGGTGTACAGGTACCATCCGTAGGGGATGAGGACTATGATTCGGACGAAGTTGCCCAAATCTGGCACTTCAACTCACAAGCCACCACAATACTCCTCGCCTCTCTAAGTCGAGAGGAGTATAACAAGGTGCAAGGATTAAAGAGCGCCAAGGAGATTTGGGACGTCCTCAAAACGGCGCACGAAGGAGATGAGGTGACAAAGATCACCAAGAGGGAAACGATCGAGGGGGAGCTCGGTCAATTCATGCTTCACCAAGGGGAGGAGCCACAAGAAATGTACAACCGGCTCAAGACCTTGGTGAACCAAGTGCGCAACCTCAGGAGCACCAAATGGGATGACCATGAGATGGTCAAGGTTATTCTAAGATCACTAGTTTTTCTTAATCCTACTCAAGTACAATTAATTCGTGGTGATCCTAGATACAAACTAATGTCTCCCGAGGAAGTGATAGGTAAATTTGTGAGCTTTGAACTAATGATCAAAGGCTCCAAAAAGATCATCGAGCAGGGCGCATCCTCCTTCGTGCCCGAAGCACAACCCGTTGCATTCAAAGCAATGGAGGAGAAGAAAGAAGATTCTACTCCAAGTAGAATCCCCATCGACACCTCCAAGCTCGACAATGAGGAGATGACACTCATCATCAAGAGCTTCCGTCAAATCCTCAAACAAAGAAAGGGGAAAGATTACAAGCCCCGTTCAAAGAAGGTCTGCTACAAGTGTGGTAAGCCCGGTCATTTTATTGCAAAATGTCCATTATCTAGTGATAGTGACAGGGGCGACGACAAGAAGGGAAAGAGGAGAGAAAAGAAGAGATACTACAAGAAGAAGGGCGGTGATGCCCATGTTTGCCGGGAGTGGGACTCCGACGAGAGCTCCACCGACTCCTCCTCTGACAAGGACGCCGCCAACATCGCCATCAACAAAGGGCTCCTCTTCCCCAACGTCGGCCACAAATGCCTCATGGCAAAGGACGGCAAGAAGAAGAAGGTAAAATCAAGATCCTCAACTAAATATGCAACATCTAGCGATGAGGCTAATTCTAGTGATTATGAGGATGACTTGTTTACTCTTTTTGCCAACTTAAACATGCAACAAAAGAAAAAATTAAATGAATTGATTAGCACTATTCATGATAAGGATGAACTCTTGGATAGCCAAGAGGATTTCCTAATTAAAGAAAACAAGAAGCATGTTAAAGTTAAAAATGCTTATGCTCAGGAGGTAGAGAAAAATGAGAAATTAACTAGTGAGCTAAGCACTTGCCATGACATTGTTTCCAACCTTAGAAATGAGAATGCTAATTTAATTGCTAAGGTTGGGAAGCTTGATGTTTGTGATGATTCAATTGTTAATCTTAGAAATGATAATGCCAATTTAATTGCTAAGATTGACAAATTGAATGCTTCTCTTTCTAGCCTTAAAATTGAAAATGAAAAATTGATTGCTAAGGCTAAAGATTTAGATGTTTGCAATGCTTCTATTTCCAATCTTAGAGATGAGAATGATATTTTACATGCTAATATTGTTGAGTTAAATACTTGCAAACCCTCTACATCTACCGTTGAACATGTTTCTATTTGCACTAGATGTAGAGATGTTAATGTAGATGCTATTCATGATCACCTTGCTTTAATTAAACAACAAAATGATCACATAGCTACATTAACTGCTAAAATTAATGAGCATGACTTAGAAAATGAGAAATTTAAATTTGCTAGAAGCATGCTCTGTAGTGGGAGACGCCCTGATATTAAGGATGGCATTGGCTTCCAACAGGGAGACAATGTCAAGCTTAATGCCCCGCCTAAAAGATTATCTAATTTTGTTAAGGGCAAGACTCCCATGGTTCAGGATAACGAGGGTTACATTTTATACCCTGTCGGTTATCCCGAACACAAAATTAGAAGAATTCACTCTAGGAAGTCTCACTCTGGCCCTAATCATGCTTTTATGTATAAGAGTGAGGCATCTAGTTCTAGGCAATCAACCCATGCTAAATTGCCTAAGAAGAAAACTCCTAAAGCATCAAATGATCATAATGTTTCATTCAAAACTTTTGATGCTTCTTATGTGCTAACTAACAAATCCGGCAAGGTAGTTGCCAAGTTTGTTGGGGGTAAACACAAGGGATCAAAGACTTGTGTTTGGGTACCCAAAGTTCTTGTATCTAATGTCAAAGGACCCAAAACTGTTTGGGTACCTAAAATCAAGAACTAAATTTGTTTTGTAGGTTTATGCATCCGGGGGCTCAAGTTGGATCATCGACAGCGGGTGCACAAACCATATGACTGGGGAGAAAAGAATGTTCTCCTCCTACGAGAAAAACCAAGATCACCAACGAGCTATCACATTCGGGGATGGAAATTAAGGTTTGGTCAAAGGATTGGGTAAAATTGCTATATCACCTGACCACTCCATTTCCAATGTTTTTCTAGTAGATTCATTAGATTACAACTTGCTTTCTGTTTCCCAATTATGTAAAATTTGTTACAACTGTCTTTTCACGGATATAGGTGTTACTGTCTTTAGAAGAAGTGATGATTCAGTAGGTTTTAAGGGAGTATTAGAGGGTCAGCTATACTTAGTTGATTTTAATAGAGCTGAACTCGATACTTGCTTAATTGCTAAGACTAACATGGGTTGGCTCTGGCATCACCGACTAGCCCATGTTAGGATGAAGAATCTTCACAAGCTTCTAAAGGGAGAGCACATTTTGGGACTAACAAATGTGCACTTTGAGAAAGACAGGATTTGTAGTGCATGCCAAGCAGGGAAGCAAGTTGGTGTTCATCATCCACACAAGAACATCATGACAACTAACAGGCCACTTGAGCTACTCCACATGGACCTATTCGGCCCGATAGCTTACATAAGCATCGACGGGAGTAAGTACTGTCTAGTTATTGCGGATGATTATTCTCGCTTCACTTGAATATTCTTTCTATAGGAAAAATCTCAAACCCAAGAAACTTTGAAAGGATTCTTGAGATGGGCTCAAAATGAGTTCGGCTTGAGGATCAAGAAAATTAGAAGCGACAATGGGACGGAGTTTAAGAACTCACAAATAGAAGGCTTTCTTGAGGAGGAGGGCATCAAGATGAGTTCTCTTCTCCCTACACGCCACAACAAAATGGTGTAGTGGAGAGGAAGAATAGAACTCTATTGGATATGGCAAGGACCATGCTTGATGAATACAAGACTTTGGATCGGTTCTGGGCCGAGGCGGTCAACACCGCTTGCTATGCCATGAACCGATTGTATCTACACCGAATCCTCAAGAAAACATCATACGAACTCCTCACTGGTAAAAAGCCAAATGTTTCATATTTTAGAGTCTTTGGTAGCAAATGTTTTATTCTTATTAAAAGAGGTAGAAAATCTAAATTTGCTCCTAAGGCTGTAGAAGGCTTTTTACTAGGATATGATTCAAACACAAGGGCATATAGAGTCTTTAACAAGTCCACTGGACTAGTTGAAGTTTCTTGTGACATTGTGTTTTATGAGACTAACGGCTCCCAAGTAGAGCAAGTTGATCTTGATGAATTAGATGATGAAGAGGCTCCATGCGTCGCGCTAAGGAACATGTCCATTGGGGATGTGTGTCCTAAGGAAGTTGAAGAGCCTCCACAAGCACAAGATCAACCATCCTCCTCCATGCAAGCATCTCCACTAACTCAAGATGAGGATGAGGCTCAAGATGATGAAGAAGGAGATCAAGAAGATTAGCCACCTCAAGAAGACGACAACGATCAAGGGGGAGATGCAAATGATCAAGATAAGGAGGATGAACAAAATCCAAGGCCGCCACACCCAAGAGTCCACCAAGCAATTCAACGAGATCACCCCGTGAACGCCATCCTAGGAGATATTCATAATGGAGTAACAACTCAATCTCGTGTTGCTCAATTTTGTGAACATTACTCATTTGTTTCCTCTATTGAGCCACACAGGGTAGAGGAAGCACTTCAAGATTCGGATTGGGTGCTGGCGATGCAAGAGGAGCTCAACAATTTCACAAGGAATGAGGTATGACATTTAGTTCCATGTCCTAACCAAAATGTTGTAGGAACCAAGTGGGTCTTCCGCAACAAACAAGATGAGCATGGTGTGGTGACAAGGAACAAAACCTGACTTGTGGCCAAGGGATATTCACAAGTCGAAGGTTTGGATTTTGGTGAAACCTATGCACCTGTAGCTAGGCTTGAGTCCATTCGTATATTATTAGCCTATGCTACTTACCATGGCTTTAAGCTTTACCAAATGGACTTGAAGAGTGCCTTCCTCAATGGACCTATCAAGGAAGAGGTCTATGTTGAGCAACCTCTCGGCTTTGAAGATAGTGAGTATCCTAACCACGTGTATAAACTCTCTAAGGCGCTTTATGAGCTCAAGCAAGCCCCAAGAGCATGGTATGAATGCCTAAGAGATTTTCTTATCACTAATGGATTCAAAGTCGGTAAAGCCGATCCTACTCTATTCACTAAAACTATTGAAAATGATTTGTTTGTATGCCAAATTTATGTTGATGATTTTATATTTGGGTCTACTAACAAATCTATTTGTGAAGAATTTAGTAGGATCATGATTCAAAAATTCGAGATGTCTATGATGGGGGAGTTGAAGTATTTCTTAGGATTTCAAGTCAAGCAACTCCAAGAGGGCACCTTCATTAGCCAAACGAAGTATATTCAAGATATTCTCACCAAGTTTGGAATGAAGGATGCCAAGCCCATCAAGACACCCATGGGAACCAATGGGCATCTCGACCTCGACACGGGAGGTAAATCCGTAGATCAAAAGGTATACCGGTCGATGATAGGATCTTTACTCTATTTATGTGCATCTCGACCGGACATTATGCTTTCCGTATGCATGTGTGCAAGATTCCAAGCCGATCCTAAGGAAGTTCACCTTAGTGTCGTAAACGAATCATGAGATATTTAGTTTATACTCCTAAGTTTGGTCTTTGGTACCCCAGGGGATCCTCATTTGATTTAATTGGTAATTCCGATGCCGATTGGGCAGGGTGTAAGCTTGATAGGAAGAGCACATCAGGGACTTGTCAGTTCTTGGGAAGATCTCTGGTGTCTTGGGCTTCAAAGAAGCAAAATTCGGTCGCTCTTTCTACCGCCAAAGCCGAGTACATTGCCGCAGGCCATTGTTGCGCGCAATTGCTTTGGATGAGGCAAACCCTTAGGGACTATGGCTACAAATTTAGCAAAGTCCCTCTTCTATGTGATAATGAGAGTGCAATCCGCATGGCGGATAATCCCGTTGAGCACAGCCACACTAAACACATAGCCATTCAGTATCACTTTTTGAGGGATCACCAACAAAAGGGGGATATCGAGATTGCATTATTAACACCAAAGAACAATTAGCCGATGTCTTTACCAAACCACTAGATGAGCAAACTTTTACC
The DNA here is from genome assembly GCA_029449295.1 of Zea luxurians. Lineage (NCBI taxonomy): Eukaryota > Viridiplantae > Streptophyta > Magnoliopsida > Poales > Poaceae > Zea > Zea luxurians. Next base: position 130,750,148 of record JAOPSE010000010.1, read on the forward strand.
AAACTTAGGCATGAGCTAAACATTCTTGATTCCAGGAATTTTGATTGATTCTTTGCACACATAGCTCACTTATATACCTTTGATCATATCTCTTTTATGTCTATGACTAATGTGTTTTCGAGTGCATTATTATGATTAGTCATAGATATTGAAAGGGAAATGGAGTATTCGGCAAAGAAGGCGCTTCCACTCAACTCCATCAACATTTGCTGGTACTCCGCATCATTCTCCACCTTGGTATAATCTTCACTTTTATTTATGTGTTTGCCAAAGGGGGAGAAAGTTTGATACGAAGGGCTTATATTCCACTCACAGGTATCCATTTTTGGCGATTCATGCCATAGGGGGAGAAAGTATGAGCCCAAAGCAAAAGGACCGCACCACCACCTAATTTTAAAATGAAGTTTTTCAAATTGATATCCTATTGTGTTCAAAAGGGGGAGATAGTATCTTCAAAACTTGCAAAACCCTCTTGAACACTAAGAGGAGAATTTTATTTAGGGGGAGTTTTTGTTTAAGTCAAAAGGAAAAGCATTTGAAACAGGGGGAGAAAATTTCAAATCTTGAAAATGCTTTCTTCAATCTTATTCATATACCTTTGACTATTTGCAAAATGTTTTGAAAAGAATTTTACAAAGGATTTACAAAAACAAAACCTGTGGTGCAAATGTGGTCCAAAATTTTAAATAAGAAGAAAACCATCCATGCACATCTATTGAATTAAGTTGATTGGTTTCCATTCCAAGTAACATTTGCACTTACGTTATGCAAACTAGTTCAATTCTACACTTCTATATTTGCTTTGGTTTGTGTTGGCATCAATCACCAAAAAGGGGGAGATTGAAAGGGAAATAGGGTCAAACCTTTTCCATATGAATTTTGGTGGTTGAATTGCCCAACACAAATTATTGGACTAACTAGTTTGCTCTAGATTATGAGTTCTACAGGTGCTAAAGGTTTACAATAAACCAATACAAGTCAAAAGAAGGGTTCAAATAAAAGGAGCAAAGTTGTACCGAAGGCAGCCCTGGTCTGGCACACCGGACTATTCGGTGCACCAGGGAGAATTATATCAAACTTGTCAGTCTCGGGAATTTTGGAGGCCGCTCTACTATAATTCACCAGACTGTCCGGTGCAACACCAGACTGTCTGGTGTACCAGCGGAGCAACAGCTACTTCGCACCAACGGTCGTCTACAGAAGGCATTAAATGCGCTACAGTGCGCGTCTGCGCGCACAGAGGTCAGAGCAGCGCCAGAAGGCACACCGGATAGTCTACAGGACCTGTCCGGTGCACCACCGGACTGTCCGGTGGCCCCAACTGTCAGAGCTCCAACGGTCGGAACCCAACAGCTTGGTGACGTGGCTGGCGCACCGGACAGTGTCCGGTAGCGCACCGGACTGTCCGGTGCGCCATACGACAGAAGCCCTCACCAACGGTTCTTTTGGTGGTTGGGGCTATAAATACCCCCAACCACCCCACATTCATTGCATCCAAGTTTTCAGCCTTCACACCTCATACAAGAGCTATAGCATTCAATACAAGACACAAACAAAGAGATCAAATCCTCTCCCAAGTCCAGAATCACTCCAAACAAATTAGTGACTAGAGAGATAGACATTTGTGTTCTTTTGAGCTATCGCGCTTGGATTGCTTTTCTTCTTTCTTATTCTTGTTTCCATAACACTTGTAATCAAAACAAGAGACACCAATCATGTGGTGGTCCTTGTAGTGGACTTAGTATCCCATTTGATTGAGAAGAGAAGCTCACTCGGTCTAGGTGACCGTTTGAGAGAGGGAAAGGGTTGAAAGAGACCCGGTCTTTGTGACCACCTCAACGGGGAGTAGGTTTGCAAGAACCGAACCTTGGTAAAACAAATCACCGCGTCATCCATTCTTATTTTCTTGTGATTTGTTTTCACCCTCTCTTTTGGACTCGCTTATATTTCTTACGCTAACCCCGGCTTGTAGTTGTGCTTAAGTTTATAATTTTCAGATTCCGCCTATTCACCCCCCTCTAGGCGACTTTCACAACTTAAGAAGTGTCTTCGTGTCCCTGAGGAACAGTTACCAATGGATGAGCTCAGTGTTCCGGGTGATTTGACTTACACGGAGTATCCTATCAAGATTCTTTATACTTTGACTCGAGTTACAAGAAATAAGGTGATAAATATGTGCAAAGTGCAATGGAGTCACCATGGCGAAGATGAAGCAACATGGGAAAGAAAGAAGAGCTTCACATAGATTTTCCCCATCTTTTCCCTCGTTCTTCCTAAATCTCGAGGATGAGATTATTTTTAAGAGGGTAGGATTTGTAATACCCAATTTGTAAATTGTAAGAGATAATACAAATGGAGAAAACAATTTCTCTTTAACTATATCTGAGTTTGACCTCTTTGTACCATCACATGTGAACACCATACTTAAAAACAAATAATTACAAAAGATATGCTACTAAATCATTGCATCATGCTGAGTTTTCTATTTTGTGTGCATTTTATGACAACATAAAATAATCTGAAGAAGAAATATATTAAATTCCAAAAATAGAATTTAAATCCTAAAGGAAATCCTAGAATTGAAAAAAGGAGAGAAGGAAACACTAAACAAAAAGAAAAAAATAAAAATAAATGAACTAAAATTTAGTTCATATTGTTTTAGACATTTAGCCTGAATTAGAACCTCACACACATGGATTCAAATTTGAAATTCAAATTTAAAAGAGAAGAGAGGTGAGAAGAAAAGAAAATAGGAAATAAAAAGGGGGAAAGGAACCTTTCTGGGCCGGCTTATCCCTATTAGGCCCAACTCCAAATTGCCTCCGGGCAGCCCAACTCCACACGCACGCGCTGACGCATCTGGCCCACTGCTCAGCCGCACATCTCCACGCCGCGCGTTCTCTGGGCCACTGTCGCGTGGGGCCACCTCGTCAGCACTCCCTTCTTCCTCGGATCGCAATGACGGGCGCGACTTTCACGCGGGCTGAACGGACTGGCGAAGTCCGCGGCTCTGGCGGACCCACGCCCCTTCCTCCACATATAAGCGCTTGCGTCGTACCTAGGGTTTCGGTTTTGCGATCGTGTTGGGGCTCGAGCCGAGAAGTAGAGAGAGAGACAGAGCTGCGCACTACGTCATGAGTGCCGCCGCCACCGTGAACCCACACCTTCACCGGCGTTCTGTCCCTGGAGCATACACCGGAGAGTCGTTGGGGTCTGGGGAGTGTGGTGCTGCGCTCGCACGGGAGAGGACTCCCCTGCATTAGCGCCAATTTCTCGCCGCACTTGCTCCTCCGCCACGACAGTGCGATCAATCGTGGACAGAACTCGTGGCAGCGAAATCCTCGGTAAGAATCCCTTCGTCCTGCCCGCCTCGACCTACTATGCGTTTGGTACATGCCCGTATAGGATTTAACCTACTTAAGAGCCATGTGGCCTGCTCGCCAGAGTAACACCTCCGCGTAGGGTGCTTTCCGCCGCCGTCTCTAGCCGCGATTGGGGGACGATGGCTTCGGGCCGTTGATCCATTGTTGAACGGTGTCGATTAGATTGTGGGATGCCCTTTTGTTCGATAAGACCCTAGCCGTAGATCTGTTGATGAGCGCTCGGGATTGAGTGTAGGCGTAGCCACTTCTGGGAGCGTCGGATCACGATCCGACGATTGTGGGTGGGATATGAAGTCATAAAAACCATAGATCTAATCCTGGCGGCCGAATTCCGATTGAGCGGCTCCGATTGGAAGATACCCGTTCGCGCTGTCATAATTGCAAAAGAGCCCCTGATCAATGTTAGAATCAACCCGCGATCCAGACCAGAGGCGCGCTGTGTCTTGGCGATCTTGCGGGTTGGTCCCTGACTTTCCTGAAAAATGAGGCCTAGTCCAGAAAGTTGAAAAACCAGAGAAAAGCAATTAGAAATAGATTTTTAATGCAAAAATAATTACTATAACTTGTATAATTCATAGAAAATGCATATGAACTCTAAATTAATTCATTCCACTTTCTAAATTTTTGTAACATTATTTTCTATCACCTAGAGTCTCTGTTTTGACATGAAAACAGTAAGAAAATTTAATTCTCATTTAATCCTATTCCAAGCATATAAAACCTTTGAAAATTCATAACTTAAAATCTATAACTCCAAAAATTATGACCTCTGTTCCTAGGATTTTATTTTAATGTGTAGATTATTGTTATGTATTTTGTTTACATGTTTGGTGTGATGTTAATTTGCTCTATGTATTGTGCTTGTTTGTATTGTGGTGAGTAGAAGAGCCAGTGGCTGAGGATCCTGGTGAGCAGCAGATAGAAGTAGCTGAGCATGAGCTCATTGAAGGCAAGTTGTGCCCTTGACCACTTTTTACCCAATAATATTCTTTAATATCATTTACTCATGCATAGATTAATTTTGATGGGACCCGATAGGTCACCCTAGATTGTTTATCTCATTACCTTGTTTACCCCTGAATCACTTGGATAGTTTGCTATTGCTTTACATGGTTTTGGGATAATCATTTATTATATCTATGTTCCAATTCTTTTGTTATTCTATTTATGTTCATGTCGAGATCATTAATGTTAATTGGAACATAGAGCTTAACTTGAGTAACGCGTGCCACCACAAGGGTTTAATGGGACGCCCTTGGCTGACTAATTAGGAAAGCTAGTGGAAGACTACCTTACCCAAAAGGGGCAAGGGCAGTAGGGGAGTTGCATGCAAGGAGGTTCTCGAGTTGATTTAGCTACGATGGCGGTCAGACGGGGGATTCTTGCAAGTGGTCTTCCCATAAACTGTAGCGGGTTTTCGAAAGCTAGTGGAACTTTGTAAAGGCCTCATAGTGTTGCCCTGCCTCGCTTCCTAGGTAGAGGTCTATGGGAGTCACGATCCCTTGACAGATGGGTAACATGACTTGTGGGTAAAGGGTACAACCTCTGCAGAGTGTAAAACTGGTATACTAGCTGAGCTCACGGTCATGAGCAGCTCAGGAATCTCTGATGATTAATTTATGGAACCTAAATTCAATTTGTCATTTGCATTGCATGGGTTTATTATTAATTTTGTTCTCCATCACATGAACTCACACCTTTGGTGAGTTCATGCCACTGGTTTCCCACAACTTGTTGAGCTATGATCTTGTGTGAGCTCACCCTTGCTGTCTCACACCCCTCACAGGAGAAGAGCAGGTGGTTCAGGAGGAGCCACAAGGCGAGGAGTTCGATCTGATTTAGGTGGCGTTTCTCAGTTGATATTGGCGCCAATGACGATCCTTAGTTCGTTTTATATTTATTCTTTTATTTTGTAATAAGACTTCCGCTATGTGATAAATACTCTTATTACTGTGACATTTATCTCTATACACTCTGTTATCATATATGTTGTTTTCTTGGCGCATGTATGAGATGCACCTGGCTTTGTTCCTTAAAATCGGGTGTGACATTTTTTTAACTTTTATATTTTTTTCTTCTGTATATCTCTTCTTTACAAATCAATTTAAAAGATTCCTTTTCCGATATCTTATTTTTCTGTAATAATATTCTTTATATCTCGTTTTCTATACTTTTTTATATTGAAGATATATTTTGTTCTAGATTTTTTGAACGTTCATATTTATCATAACCTCAAATATCTTATACATATTTTAATTTATTTAATCTGTTATTTAAAGTATAGAAATGAATAGAGAAGATATAATCTCTACATATAAAGGATCAATGATATATTTAGAGAATATTTTAAAGGGCATGATTAAAACGTATAAAGGAAACCTTCCCTAAACATAGGATAGGATGCATTTACATACTAGTAGAGTTGGTTTTGGCATCTAAGGGTAGGCTACGACCATCACGATTCATTTTTTTAACCGTGACATGCTTGGTACACTGACTAAACTTTAATTTATATCACATCGAATATCTTAATATTAGTTAGAAGTATTAAATATAATTTAATTTTAAAACTAATTACACATATAAGGACTAAGCGGCAAGATGAACCTATTAAACCTAAGGAATGTTTGTTTCGGATTATAATCTGTCCACATTATATAATCCAAGATTATAGGTCCAAATTATATAACCTAAAGCCGAGATTATGATAATCTCATAATCTCTTTAAAAATAACTTATTTAAGATTTATTTTTGGCAAAAGACATACTACCCATGATTATGTTCATAATTACAACGTCGACCATTTTTCTTCCCCAAATCACAAGCGCTTATCTTTGACTTTGTGTCTCAAAGATCAATAATCTCCATTCATATAATCTGGTCATCTAAACAGCTATATACAGATTATAAGCTATACAGACTATAATATAGATTATATAATCTAGATTATAATAATCTTATAATCTACTAGCTTGTCTTGGCGTGTATCTGTTTTTGTCCTCATGAGGAATGGTAGCTTGAGCATATATATAGCTACTTGTTTTGATTAACAAAAAACTAGACTTGCAGGGAACTAGAAATCAACTTGTGTGCAAACACATTTCTACACATGAGTTTCAATCCAGTGGTGTATTCATCTTCCAGCATTCCATAATATTTAGGATGCAGTGGAAGTGCATAAATTGGAATTCAGACCGAAATCTTTGTTTAATATAGTGACCGAACATATCTACTTGAGTAGTTTAACCTATTTAGTAATTGATCGGTAGGAAAACTATGCAATGACAAATGATGTTGAACCTAGTGTAGTAACATAAAGCGTACGACATTAAAGAAATAATTTTGTTTTTAGTAAACACAGCTGACAGACGCAAGAGAAGTGTTATTCCATTAAAAAGCATCATGTATAATTATATCATGTATATATAGTAACTAGGTGAGTGCTCGTACGTTGCAACGAGAATATATAATAACATAATAACTTATATACAAAATGTGTCTTATATTGTTATAAGAAAATGTTTTATAATCAATTTGAAATCCTAGCCAGACATAAATTTTGTTATTTTAATTTAGCTGTTTCACTATTACATTGCAACCATCGGTATTATACAGACTTCGATATGCCACGATTTGAATGGTCTCATCATTGAAGAGCACTTGTCACACCTGCCGGTAGAAGTTCCCTCGTACATTGTCAGTCATCAGGTACGCACCACCATACACGCTTGCTTAAACATAAAAGACAAGTGTATGTGTTTGCGAAGAGAATTAAAGACGGGCCGACATAAAAGCTACCCCGACGATGGCGAGTGGTCATTACTGTCGGTCCTCCTCTGTGTCACCTCTGGCGCCAAGATGACGCCATATTCCTTGATATAGTAGTCGTCGGACGCGCACAACATGGCGAGTATCGATGATTCTTGGCTGAGCTGCCAAACGAAGTGCACCCTGGGCTCATCAGTGAGGTAGTACACCTAGCCGTTGCACCACCGGATGTGCTACTCCTTTACATACATCTTGTTCGAGGACACTCACACAACGTCAGCAACGACCGTCGTCCTAGCGTACAAGAATTCATGGCCGGTTAGTAGTGACTTACGTGGTAGGTTGAGCTTCAGGTGGATGATGAGCTGGACGTCGTGTCGGCGCCGTTGTCGGATGCGGTGCCCAGAACAACCCGAGAGTCGCCGGCGTTTGGCGACGACCATGAGGTCCCCTTGTTTGAAGATGGGCAATGCGGTGTAGCCGCTCTGGACTACGTCCAAGCAGCAGCTGCGCCGGAGCTTGCCGAACACAGCGACGCATGTGGCCACGTAGTACTGCTTCCAGAGGTCGAACTGGCAGTTTTCAAGCTTCTTCTCGTCGTCGATAAGCGACGCCAACACGAGCGCTTCCTGCCAGTGGTGTTTGTTCGGGGTTTCCAAGTAAGAAACATGAATTCATCTTTGGGGTTGGTTTATAAAAATGACTCACAAGTTAGATCCATGGAAAAATATTACGGAGAATAAATGTCACACATATAAAAAAGGAATTTAAGTTGAAAACATTATTCAAACAAAAGAAATTGCATGCAAGGCTCTTCTTTAAATACTACTCTCTCCATCCAAAAATATAATTCAGGAATATCATTGATAATTATCTGCTACTACACATTGTGCAAGGGTAGCAGGTGTGCTTTGGGAGAGATGTAGTAGATATTTTTACTGTAACAAATGGTGGCCCGGCACGGGCTAGACGCCCGCGGGCCACAGCTCTGGCCTAGGCACGTCATGCCAGCCTGCTGACTGTGTCGGACCAGCCCGTTAGTCCATCGGCCGATTTGATTAAATCAGCATAAAATATTAAAAAACGATGCAGGAGGTGGGGTTTGAACCCATGCCCTGATGGAAGAAGGGCGAAAGATACTGGGTAAAGCTGTCTAACTAGTAGAACATCATGCTCAGATGTTATTAATATTGAATATAAATTGTATATATGTATATACGTTTTTTGTAAAATGAAAATATATATAATCGTGTCGGGCCAGCACTACGGGCCGAGGCTACAGCCCAAGCACGGCACGACGTTCTTGGCTCTTGCAAGCATTAGGTTGTTTCTGAGACAACATTGGCGCAATAGACTCCATGGTGTTTGAGGTTGCTGAATTTGATGGAGCAACAATGATTTGTCACACTAATAGTAAAATGAAAGGTTATTTATTGGTTTTAAACTTTAGTAGTTGCTACAAAGTAGCATAATTTATATGGAGCGCATCCAGTTTTTATTGATGCCTGACTTTAGCAACCACTCCATATTTTGATCTATCTTTTTTATAAGTTTGAGTTCATGTGACTTATTTTAGAAACTTGAGCTCACAGACTCTCTTATTTGATCTCTGTATAGTGGAATTATATCATTCTATAATATATGTTCGTTCAGTCAGTCGTTGTGAACTCTTTTCTAATCGCTCACTTCATTGGTCGTGTTGTACCAAGACATATTGGATGAAGTAAACAATAATATCAGTTAGCCAAATCAAAAAGTATTATACGGAGAGCAGAGACAATCAATAAAAAATATTGAGATTTTTTGTGGATAGTGTATGTGGGTATTGTTGTAAGCCGTCGCAACGCACAGGCAACCGACTAGTAAGCTTAAAAAACAAGTTTAGCTGGTTTGTATTTATCTAAGTAATTAATTTTATAACTGTCGGCGTTCCGAGACCGGGGGGTCCCCGAGCCGACGAGTGAGAGTGCCGCGTGCCCTAGCCCAGATGGGTCGAGCGCGTGGGCGAGCGAGAAGGGGGGAGTAGAGCGAGAGGTCGGTGGCCGGAGCCGGGTCGCGACGAGGGAGTCGGAGAATTCCCGCGGCCTTCGTGTTCGTCCCGCGCCCAGGTCGGGTGCGCTTGCAGTAGGGGGTTACAAGCGTCCGCGCGAGGTGAGGGGAGCGAGCGGCCCCGAGAGAGCGCCTGCCCCTGCCCTTCGTCCCCGCGAGGCCAACCTTTTCTAAGAAGGCCCTGGTCCTTCCTTTTATAGTCGTAAGGAGAGGATCCAGGTGTACAAAATGGGGGTGTAGCAAGGCGCTACGTGTCTAGCGAGGGAGAGCTAGCGCCCTAAGTACATGCCAAGGTGGCAGCCGGAGAGATCTTGGCACCCTGTTGGTGTGGCGTCGTGGCGGTTGGAGGAGTAACGGAGCCGGACGGGGGGGGACAGCTGTCGGAGTGGCTGGGTCCTTGCTGACGTCCTCCTGCTTTCGTAAGGGAGCTGGGAGCCGCCGTCGTCATGGTCTAGTGAGGCGCCATCATTGCCTATCTGGCGGAGCTGGCCAGATGGGACGCCGGTCTTGTTCTCTGTGACCCAAGTCGGCTCAGGGCAGGGTGATGATGACGCTTCCTGTTGACGTGGCGGTCTTGTGTCCTAGGTCGGGCGTCGTGGAGGCTCCTCCGAAGTCGAGGTCGAGTCCGTCCTGCAAGACAGAGGCCGAGCCCGAACTCCTGGGTCGGGCGAGGCGGAGGTCGTTCGGCAGAGGCCAAGGCGGAGTCCGAGCCCTGGGTCGGGCGAGGCGGAGTTCGTCGTCTTCCGGGGCCTTAGCCCGAGTCCGAGCCCTGGGTCGGGCGGAGCGGAGTTCGCCGTCTTCCGGGGCCTTAGCCCGAGTCCGAGCCCTGGGTCGGGCGGAGCGGAGTTCGCCGTCTTCCGGGGCCTTAGCCCGAGTCCGAGCCCTGGGTCGGGCGGAGCGGAGTTCGTCGTCTTCCGGGGCCTTAGCCCGAGTCCGAGCCCTGGGTCGGGCGGAGCGGAGTTTGGTCGCCCGTCGGTCTTACCTTTTGCGTTAAACGCCCCGGTGACTCGGTCGGTTGGCGCGGTGATTTAGTCAGGGTTACTTCTTATCGAAGGCGGGGCCTCGGGCGAGCCGGTGATGCGTCTGTCGTGAAAGAGGAGACCTCAGGCGAGACGGAGTCATCTTAGGGTCGGCTGCCCTCGCCCGAGGCTAGGCTCGGGCGTGGCGTGATCGAGTCACTCGTATGGACTGATCCCTGACTTAATCAAACCCATCAGGCCTTTGCAGCTTTATGCTGATGGGGGTTACCAGCTGAGAATCAGGCGTCTTGAGGGTACCCCTAATTATGGTCCCCGACAGTAGCCCCCAAGCCTCGAAGAGAGTGTTAACACTCGCTTGGAGGCTTGCGTCGCACTTTTTTGCAAGGGGACCAGCCTTTCTCGGAGGTACTTTGTTCCGGTGGGTGCGCGCGAGCGCACCCGCCGGGTGTAGCCCCCGAGGCCTCGGAGGAGTGGTTTCACTCCTTCGAGGTCTTAATGCCTTGCGTAATGCCTCGGCTGGTCTGGCGGTTCCCTCATGCGAGCAGGGCGTAGCCCAGGTGCACTGTCGGGGCCCAAGTTCTCGGGCTGGTATGTTGACGCTGTCAACGGTTTGGCCGGAGCCGGGTTTGCGAGAGCAGCCCCCGAGCCTCCGCACGGAGCGAGAGGACGATCAGGGACAGACTCGGCTTTTTTATATACGCCCCTACGTCGCCTTTCCGCAAGGAGGAGGGGGGGAGTGCGCCATGTTACCCTCGATGGGCACCGAACATGGTGTCTCCGGTGAGCTGCAATCGGGTAATCCGAGTGGACGTCCGTGCCCCGTTCGTTGGGGGTCGGCTAGGGGCCCGGAGGCACGCCCAAAAGTACCTGCGGGTGATCTGCCGGACCCGGTCCCCTAGCGACGGGGTCCGAGGGCTCGTTGCCTCCCTCCGATGGGATTCCGTTACAGAGTCGTTCCCGCTGGTCTCGGAAATGTCCTAGGGTACCTCGGGAGCGCAGCCCGAGCCTTGGTTATGTATCGAACGTACCCCTGGTCATCCCTCGCTCGGCGTCTGAGGCGACTGTGAACCCTTCGACAGGCCAGCCTTCGAACCCCTGATCAGTAGGGGGCACGGAGCCCGAGTAGCCTGAGGCGGTCGTGGAACCTTTCGGGAGGCCGACCTTCGAACCCCTGACCAGTAGTGGGTGTCGGGCCCACGCGATCTGAGGCGGCTGTTGAACCCTTCGGGGGGCCAGCCTTCGAACCCCTGATCAGTAGGGAGGCTCGGAGCCTAGTTCCTTCACGGGGAAGGATCCCTTTGGGGTTATCCCCCTTCTCGGTCCCTGTTGCAAGAGATAGAGAAAGAAGGAAAAGGGAAAAAGGATTCGAAATTGAACGTCGTGGCGTACCTTTTTCGGCGTGTTCGTTTTGGCGGAGGCGAAGCGTCGCCAGCTGCCCCTGCCAGAAACGTCACCTGTTCCGCCGCGGAGTTAATGCGCCGGGGTAAACGGTCGGCGAGGCTGCCGTTGCGTGCGCGAGCCGTTCGAGGAACGGCTGTTTCGCTTCGCGTTTTTTGAACCCCGCGTCCGGTTCGGGCGGTACGTTGGAACCGTCTTGACCTTGGCCTTTATGTGCCCCGGAGAGGGTCCAGTGACGGTTCTCGACTCCACTTCTCGCCTCCTTCTCAGGTTTTTTGCAGCCTGAGAGATCTAGCCAGGAAAAGGAAACCACCCTCCCCTGTCCTTCACGCCGCCACCCCTTCTGCCTTGGCGATGGCTGACCGGGTTACCATCCTCCCGCCGCGCGACCCGTGGCCCTTCTCCACGGTGACGGCGGGTGATTTGGAGGACCTCGTCGGCGAGGGTTTGCTCTGCCCCCTCACCGATAAGGAGCGGCCGGAATGGATTCCTCCCGCGGGCGGAGTCGCTCCATCCCCTCCGCCGGGGTATGTCATGAGCTTCATCTCCTTCCCTGAGCGGGGATTTGGTGTGCCGTCGAGCCGCTTCATGCGGGCCATCCTGTTCCACTACGGGGTGGAACTGCACAACCTCACTCCCAACTCCATCGCGCAAGCCGCTATCTTTGTAGCGGTGTGCGAGGGGTATCTGGGGATCGCCCCCCATTGGGATTTGTGGACTCACCTCTTCTTTGCCGAGCTTTTGCTTCGTCGACGGGGGAGAGGAAGGTCCGTGCGGCGGTGCGGGCCGGCGGCTGCACCCTCTTGCTGAGGCAGTCGCGGTCGTTGCAGTATATCCCTGCCGTCCTTTCATCCTCAAACAAGGGTTGGCAGCGCCGGTGGTTCTACCTCCGGAATGACGGAGGGTCGCTCCCGCCGTTCTCTCAGCGGGTTGTCACCGCCGCCCCCGACGCCTGGCGCCACGGGACTCCGCACGAGAGGCAGAAGAAACTCGAACCTCTTCTCCAGGCCCTGAAGGCGTTGCGGGAGGAAGGGCTCACCGCCGCGGGAGTGGTTGCCGCCATCCACCGCCGGAGGGTGCTCCCCCTGGCGGAGCGGCGGTTGTCGCTTTGGGAGATGACCCAGGAGGCCGACTGGGAGGGGTCACGGATGTCCCCTGATCCTCTTCCCCACGATGCCCTCCACCGGCGGGTGTCGGCCGCGATGGGGAAGCCGGACCCCCACGCCTTCTCCCAGCCTCGAATGCGCCCCGACCAGGGGTGCGTCGCTCTGGTGAGTGTTCGTCCCTTCCTTCTTCACATACCGGGTTGCTCCTGATTCTCACTATCGGGTTTCTTTCTCCCCCCTTTTTAGGAGGTGGGGCGGCACAAACCCTCCCTGCCGCCGGTCCCGGAGGACGCGGTGGGTCGTGCGGCGCGGCGGGTCGCCGCGGAGGAGGAGAAGAAGAAAAAGGATGCGGAGAAGGCCCGGGCCCGCAGGCGGAGGCGGGCTCGGGACGCCCTGGAGAAACGCCGTCGTCAGCAGGAGAGGGAAGGACTTCCCAGGGAGCTGTGAGAGCACCTAGAGGGGGGGGGGTGAATAGGTGATCCTGTAAAAACTTCAAAACTTAAGCCACAAAAACTTGTTAAGCGTTAGCACAGTTAATGCCAAGTGGCTAAGGTGAAGTCTTCAACAAAACACAATACCACAAGAATCAAGCACAGAGGGACACGGTGGTTTATCCCGTGGTTCGGCCAAGCCAATGCTTGCCTACTTCCACGTTGTGGCGTCCCAACGGACGAGGGTTGCAATCAACCCCTCTCAAGCGGTCCAAAGACCCACTTGAATACCACGGTGTTTTGTTGTTCTTATTTCAATCCCGTTTGCGAGGAATCTCCACAACTTGGAGCCTCTCGCCCTTACAAAAGATGTTCACAAAGAATCACGGAGTAAGGGAGGGATTAGCAACTCACACACAACACAAAGATCACAGCGAATACGCACACACAAAACCCAGACTTGAGCTCAAGAGGCTAACACACTAGAACAGAGCTCAAATCACTAGAATTTCAAACAAGTGCGCAAGATTAATGTGTGAGTGATCAAGAGTGCTCAAGGAATGCTTGGGTGCTTCCTCCATGCGCCAAGGGGTCCCTTTTATAGCCCCAAGGCAGCTAGGAGCCGTTGGGAACAAATCTGGAAGGCCATCTTTGCCTTCTGTCTCGTGGCGCACCGGACAGTCCGGTGCACACCGGACACTGTCCGGTGCCCGATTTGTTTCCAAAAACAGCACTTCTGACCGTTGCTGGCTGCTCCAGATCTGCGCTCAGTTGGCGCACCGGACATGTCCGGTGCACACCGGACAGTCCGGTGTTCCTTCCCGACCGTTGGCTCGGCCACGTGTCCCGCGCGGATTGCGCGGCCGACCGTTGGCCCTGGCCGACCGTTGGCTCACCGGACAGTCCGGTGCACACCGGACAGTCCGGTGAATTTTAGCCGTACGCCGTCGGCGAATTCCCGAGAGCGGCCAGTTCGCGCCGAGGAGGTCTGGCGCACCGGACACTGTCCGGTGCACACCGGACAGTCCGGTGCTCCAGACCGAGCTGGGACTTGGCTGCACACAGCCAAGTCATTCTCTCCCCTTTTCTCTTTTTCTTCTTGCTGTTTCTAACACTTAGACAAACATGTTAGTCCACAAAACCAATGTACTAAGGCTTAGAAACATACCTTTACTTCATGATTTGCACCTTGTTCCATTTTACAAATAGGTACCTGTGTTGAGCATTAAATCACCAAAATCCTTAGAAATGGCCCAAGGGCACATTTCCCTTTCAATCTCCCCCTTTTTGGTGATTTATGCCAACACTTCATAAAGCCACTAGAACAAGTGCAAACTCAATTCAAATGACATAAATTTAGGTGTTATTCAATTTTGGCATATATGGATCATCCTTTGCCACCACTTGGTTTGTTTTTGCAAATCAAACACAAATCTCTATCTCTAAGTTAAACACACATGTTTAAGCATAAAGAGAGTCATTCAAAAAGAGATTGATCAAAAATTTCAAAAACTCCCCCTTTTTCCCATAATCAATACTCCTCCCCACAAGAAGCCAACTTTTGACAAGAGAGACAACTTAAGAATTTTGACAAATTAATCAAAAACTCTATTCTACAATTTTCAAAATCTCTCAAGTGGTAGCTGATCCATTTATTGCTTTGGCCTTTATTTTCTCCCCCTTTGGCATCAAGCACCAAAACGGGATCAATTGTGGCCCTTTAACCCCATTGCCTCACCAAAATCGTCAATTAAGAGCAAATGGCAATAAGAGGTCATGAGATGAACTTGGAATGAGTTACCCCTCATCGGAGTGCAGTGGAAGTCTTGCATGGTCCAAGTCCACCTTTTCCCTTTCAATTCTCCTTTGAGACTAAATCAGACACACTCAACATATGGTTAGTCTCAAAGGGTCAAGTTGTAACACATCTCCCCCTAAACATGTGCATCACTTTGCAACGGACTTGTGAGGTCCAGGGAGTGTTTGTACAACTTGAGCACCATAATAAGCAACAAAATGCAGAAGGGAACATGATCAAAAGCATAAATACATGTATGCTACAATTCAATCCAAGTTCCGCGAATCTAAGACATTTAGCTCACTACGCAGCCTGCAAAAGGTCTTCTCATCTAAAGGCTTGGTAAAGATATCGGCTAGCTGGTTCTCGGTGCTAACATAAAACACTTCGATATCTCCCTTTTGCTGGTGGTCTCTCAAAAAGTGATGCCGGATGTCTATGTGCTTTGTGCGGCTGTGCTCAACGGGATTTTCCGCTATTCGGATAGCACTCTCATTATCACATAGGAGTGGGACTTTGCTCAGATTGTAGCCAAAGTCCCTGAGGGTTTGCCTCATCCAAAGTAGTTGCGCACAACACTGTCCTGCGGCAACGTACTCGGCCTCAGCGGTGGATAGGGCAACGGAGGTTTGTTTCTTAGAATTCCATGACACCAGGGACCTTCCTAAGAATTGGCACGTCCCCGATGTACTCTTCCTATCGACCTTACATCCAGCATAGTCGGAATCTGAGTACCCAATCAAGTCAAAGTTAGACCCCTTTGGATACCAGATCCCGAAGCAAGGCGTAGCAACTAAATATCTAAGGATTCGCTTCACAGCCACTAAGTGACACTCCTTAGGATCGGATTGAAATCTAGCACACATGCATACGCTAAGCATAATATCCGGTCTACTAGCACATAAATAAAGTAAAGACCCTATCATTGACCGGTATGCTTTTTGATCAACGGACTTACCTCCTTTGTTGAGGTCGGTGTGTCCGTCGGTTCCCATCGGAGTCTTTGCGGGCTTGGCGTCCTTCATCCCAAACCGCTTCAGCAGATCTTGCGTGTACTTCGTTTGGGAGATGAAGGTGCCGTCCTTGAGTTGCTTCACTTGGAACCCAAGGAAGTAGTTCAACTCGCCCATCATTGACATCTCGAATTTCTGCGTCATCACCCTGCTAAACTCTTCACAAGACTTTTGATTAGTAGAACCAAATATTATGTCATCGACATAAATTTGGCACACAAACAAATCACCATTACAAGTCTTAGTGAAAAGAGTTGGATCGGCTTTCCCAACCTTGAAAGCATTAGCAAGTAAGAAATCTCTAAGGCATTCATACCATGCTCTTGGGGCTTGTTTAAGTCCATAGAGCGCCTTAGAGAGCTTACACACGTGGTCGGGGTACCGCTCATCCTCGAAGCCAGGGGGTTGCTCCACGTACACCTCCTCCTTTATTGGCCCGTTGAGGAACGCGCTCTTCACATCCATTTGGTACAACCTGAAAGAATGGTGAGCGGCATATGCTAGCAAGATACGAATGGACTCTAGCCTAGCCACAGGAGCAAAAGTCTCCTCAAAGTCCAAACCTGCGACTTGGGCATAACCTTTTGCCACAAGTCGAGCCTTGTTCCTCGTCACCACCCCGTGCTCGTCCTGTTTGTTGCGGAACACCCACTTGGTTCCCACAACATTTTGCTTGGGACGAGGCACCAGTGTCCAAACTTCGTTGCGCTTGAAGTTGTTGAGTTCCTCCTGCATGGCCAACACCCAATCCGGATCTAGCAAGGCCTCCTCTACCCTGAAAGGCTCAATAGAGGAGACAAAAGAGTAATGCTCACAGAAATTAACTAATCGAGATCGAGTAGTTACTCCCTTGCTAATGTCACCCAAAATTTGGTCGACGGGATGATCCCTTTGAATCATCGCTCGAACTTGGGTTGGAGGTGCCGGTTGCGCTTCTTCCTCCATCACTTGATCTTCTTGTGCTCCCCCTTGATCACACGCCTCCTTTTGATGAACCTGTTCATCGTCTTGAAGTGGGGGATGCACCGTCGTTGAGGAAGAAGGTTGATTACGTTCATCCTGTTCCTGTGGCCGAACGTCTCCAATCGCCATGGTTCGTATAGCAGCCGACGGAACATCTTCTTCATCTACATCATCATAATCAACAACTTGCTCTCTTGGAGAGCCATTAGTCTCATCAAATACAACGTCGCTAGAGACTTCAACCAAACCCGATGATTTGTTGAAGACCCTATACGCCTTTGTATTTGAATCATAACCTAATAAAAACCCTTCTACAGCTTTGGGAGCAAACTTAGAATTTCTACCCTTCTTTACTAGAATGTAGCACTTGCTCCCAAAAACACGAAAGTACGATACATTGGGTTTGTTACCGGTTAGTAGCTCATATGACGTCTTCTTGAGAAGGCGGTGAAGGTAGACCCTGTTGATGGCGTGGCAAGCCGTGTTCACGGCTTCCGACCAAAAGCACTCTGGGGTCTTGAACTCTCCAAGCATCGTCCTCGCCATATCGATTAGCGTCCTGTTCTTCCTTTCTACCACACCATTTTGTTGTGGTGTGTAGGGAGCGGAGAACTCGTGCTTGATCCCTTCCTCCTCAAGAAACTCCTCCACTTGAAGGTTCTTGAACTCGGACCCGTTGTCGCTCCTTATCTTCTTCACCTTGAGCTCAAACTCATTTTGAGCTCTCCTGAGGAAGCGCTTGATGGTCCCTTGGGTTTCAGACTTATCCTGCAAAAAGAATACCCAAGTGAAGCGGGAAAAGTCATCAACAATAACTAAACCATACTTACTTCCTCCTATGCTTAGATAGGCGACGGGTCCGAAGAGGTCCATATGCAGCAGCTCCAGGGGTCTCGACGTGGTCATCACGTTCTTGCTGTGATGTGCTCCTCCCACTTGTTTACCTGCCTGACAAGCTGCACAAGGTCTATCTTTTTCGAAATAAACATTTGTTAGACCTATCACGTGTTCTCCCTTTAGAAGCTTGTGGAGGTTCTTCATCCCCACATGTGCTAAGCGGCGATGCCACAGCCAGCCCATGCAAGTCTTAGCCATTAAGCATGCATCTAGATCGGCCTCTTCTTTTGCAAAATCAACTAAATAAAGCTTGCCGTCTAGTACACCCTTAAAAGCTAGTGAACCATCACATCTTCTAAAGACAGACACATCTACATTTGTAAAAAGGCAATTGTATCCCATTTGACATAATTGACTAACAGATAGCAAATTATATCCAAGACTCTCCACTAAGAATACATTTGAGATAGAATGCTCATTAGAAATTGCAATTTTACCTAGCCCTTTTACCTTGCCTTGATTCCCATCACCGAATATAATTGAATCTTGGGAATCCTTATTCTTGACGTAGGAGGTGAACATCTTCTTCTCCCCCGTCATATGGTTTGTGCATCCGCTGTCGATAATCCAGCTTGAACCCCCGGATGCATAAACCTGCAAGGCAAATTTAGGCTTGGGTCTTAGGTACCCAACTCATGTTGGGTCCTGCAAGGTTAGCACAAATATCTTTAGGGACCCAAATGCAAGATTTATCTCCCTTGCATCTAGCCCCTAATTTCCTAGCAACTACCTTCTTACCCTTTCTACAAATAGCAAAGAGAGCATTACAAGCATAATAAATGGTAGAAGGTTCATTCACTACTTTCCTAGGAGCATGAATGACATTCTTCCTAGGTACATGAGCAATATCTCTCCTAGGCATATGTACAACATTTCTCCTACACATATCTCTACCATGATTATAAGAAGAACTAGAAGCAAACATTGCATGAGAATCATAAGCATATGAATCAAAATGATTATAAGCATTTCTAGCATGTCTCCTATCATAATACATAAAAGCATGATTCTTTTTAGTATTACTAGCCATCGGGGCCTTCCCCTTCTCCTTGACGAAGATGGGAGCCTTATGGCTTGTTAAGTTCTTGGCTTCCCTCTTGAAGCCAAGCCCATCCTTAATTGAGGGGTGTCTACCAATCGTGTAGGCATCCCTTGCAAATTTGATTTTATCAACTTCATTCTTGCTAGTCTTAAGTTGGGCATTAAGACTAGCCACTTCATCATTTAATTTGGAAATTAGAACTAGGTGTTCACTACAAGCATTAACATCAAAATCCTTACACCTAGTACAAATTTCAACATGTTCAACACAAGAATTTGATTTACTAGCTACTTCTAGTTTAGCACTTAAATCAATATTAACACTTCTTAAGGTAGAAATGGTTTCATGACAGGAAGATATTTCACTAGAAAGCATTTCATTTCTTTTCACTTCTAAAGCATATGATTTTTGTGCCTCTACAAATTTATCATGTTCATCATACAATAAATCTTCTTGCTTTTCTAAAAGCCTATCCTTTTCATTCAATGCATTAATTAATTCATTGATTTTCTCTATCTTAGATCTATCTAAGCCCTTGAACAAGCAAGAATAATCTATGTCATCATCACTAGACTCACTATCACTAGATGAAGCATAAGTGGAGTCTTGAATACTCACCTTCTTCTCCCTTGCCATAAGGCAAGTGAGACGCTCGTTGGGGAAGAGAGCCGATTTGTTGAAGGCAGTGGCGGCGAGTCCTTCGTTGTCGGAGTCGGAGGAGGAGCAATCCGAGTCCCACTCCTTTCCTAGATGCGCCTCGCCTTTTGCCTTCTTGTATTGCTTCTTCTTCTCTCTTTTGTTCCCCTTTTCCTGGTCACTTTCATTATCGGGACAGTTAGCAATGAAATGACCAAGCTTACCGCATTTGAAGCATGAGCGCTTCCCCTTGGCTTTGGTCTTGCTTGGTTGTCCCTTGTGACCTTTAAGCACCGTCTTGAATCTCTTAATGATGAGAGCCATCTCTTCATCATTAAGGCCAGCCGCCTCAACTTGCGCCACCTTGCTAGGTAGCGACTCCTTGCTCCTCGTTGCCTTTAGAGCAATGGGTTGAGGCTCGTTGAGTGGTCCGTTCAACGCGTCGTCGACGTATCTTGCCTCCTTGATCATCATCCGCCCGCTCACGAATTTTCCAAGCACTTCCTCGGGCGTCATCATCGTGTACCTGGGATTCTCACGAATATTGTTCACGAGATGAGGATCAAGTACGGTAAAGGACCTGAGCATTAGGCGGACGACGTCGTGGTCCGTCCATCGCGTGCTCCCGTAGCTTCTTATCTTGTTGATAAGGGTCTTGAGCCGGTTGTACGTTTGCGTTGGCTCCTCGCCCCTTATCATCGCGAACCGTCCAAGCTCGCCCTCCACCAACTCCATCTTGGTGAGTAAGGTGACGTCGTTCCCCTCATGAGAAATCTTGAGGGTGTCCCAGATTTGCTTGGCGTTGTCCAAGCCGCTCACCTTATGGTATTCATCCCTGCACAAGGAAGCTAGAAGAACAGTAGTAGCTTGTGCATTTTTATGAATTTGTTCATTAATGAACATGGGACTATCCGAACTATCAAAGTGCATTCCACTCTCTACAATCTCCCATATACTAGGATGGAGAGAGAATAGGTGACTACGCATTTTGTGACTCCAAAATCCGTAGTCCTCTCCATCAAAGTGTGGGGGCTTGCCAAGTGGAATGGAGAGCAAATGAGAATGTGAACTTTGCGGAATACGAGAGTAATCAAAGGAAAAGTTCGAATTAACCGGTTTTCTCCTCTCGTAGTCGTTGTGGTCCTCATCCTTTTGGGAAGAAGTAGACTCGTCGCTGTCGTAGTAGATGATCTCCTTGATGCGCCTGGTCTTCTTCTTCTTCCCATCCTTTCGTCTTTGACCCGAGCCGGAGTCGGTAGGCTTGTCGTCCTTCGGCTCGTTGACGAAGGTCTCCTTCTCTTTGTCGTTGATCACTATACCCTTCCCCTTAGGATCCATCTATTCGGGCGGTTAGTCCCTTTGTGAATAGAACGGCTCTGATACCAATTGAGAGCACCTAGAGGGGGGGGGGGGTGAATAGGTGATCCTGTAAAAACTTCAAAACTTAAGCCACAAAAACTTGTTAAGCGTTAGCACAGTTAATGCCAAGTGGCTAAGGTGAAGTCTTCAACAAAACACAATACCACAAGAATCAAGCACAGAGGGACACGGTGGTTTATCCCGTGGTTCGGCCAAGCCAATGCTTGCCTACTTCCACGTTGTGGCGTCCCAACGGACGAGGGTTGCAATCAACCCCTCTCAAGCGGTCCAAAGACCCACTTGAATACCACGGTGTTTTGTTGTTCTTATTTCAATCCCGTTTGCGAGGAATCTCCACAACTTGGAGCCTCTCGCCCTTACAAAAGATGTTCACAAAGAATCACGGAGTAAGGGAGGGATTAGCAACTCACACACAACACAAAGATCACAGCGAATACGCACACACAAAACCCAGACTTGAGCTCAAGAGGCTAACACACTAGAACAGAGCTCAAATCACTAGAATTTCAAACAAGTGCGCAAGATTGATGTGTGAGTGATCAAGAGTGCTCAAGGAATGCTTGGGTGCTTCCTCCATGCGCCAAGGGGTCCCTTTTATAGCCCCAAGGCAGCTAGGAGCCGTTGGGAACAAATCTGGAAGGCCATCTTTGCCTTCTGTCTCGTGGCGCACCGGACAGTCCGGTGCACACCGGACACTGTCCGGTGCCCGATTTGTTTCCAAAAACAGCACTTCTGACCGTTGCTGGCTGCTCCAGATCTGCGCTCAGTTGGCGCACCGGACATGTCCGGTGCACACCGGACAGTCCGGTGTTCCTTCCCGACCGTTGGCTCGGCCACGTGTCCCGCGCGGATTGCGCGGCCGACCGTTGGCCCTGGCCGACCGTTGGCTCACCGGACAGTCCGGTGCACACCGGACAGTCCGGTGAATTTTAGCCGTACGCCGTCGGCGAATTCCCGAGAGCGGCCAGTTCGCGCCGAGGAGGTCTGGCGCACCGGACACTGTCCGGTGCACACCGGACAGTCCGGTGCTCCAGACCGAGCTGGGACTTGGCTGCACACAGCCAAGTCATTCTCTCCCCTTTTCTCTTTTTCTTCTTGCTGTTTCTAACACTTAGACAAACATGTTAGTCCACAAAACCAATGTACTAAGGCTTAGAAACATACCTTTACTTCATGATTTGCACCTTGTTCCATTTTACAAATAGGTACCTGTGTTGAGCATTAAATCACCAAAATCCTTAGAAATGGCCCAAGGGCACATTTCCCTTTCAAGCTGTCGCCGGAGACGTCCGATGATGACGACGACGACGACGACGAAGAGGAGGAGGACGACATGGCCGCTCGTCTCGGCCTTAGCCCCGGCTTGGGATGTGGCCGGGAGTCGTCGAGTCAGCCCCCGAGCGGGCCTACGTCGTCGGTCCCTGGAGCCGAGGCGCCGGATCCCCGACCTGAGGGGCGGGGGCAACCCGAGAGGGTTCTTGACCCTTCGGCTAGAGGAGCCGACGCGACTCCAGGGGGCCGGGCCGAGGGGTCCGTTCCTCGGGAACCGTCGCCCGCGCCGGCAGCATGGGGGAGCGATCCTCAGGTTGCCATGGCGGCGCCTGGGCAGTCCGCCTCCCGGGCCTCAGGGGCGTTGGCGAGGGCGGCGCCGGGGCTGTTGGTGAGGCGGACCTCGGCGGTGGTTCCAGGAAGCGGGAGCCAAGAGACCTCCCCCCAGACACCGTGGATCATGGTCCGGAGCGGGTAGGTACCTTGGAATGTCTCCGTCCCGGCGCTTCATTCATATGTCTGGGCCGTGATTTTCCCTTTCTTGTTTTCTCCAGCAAACGGAGCCATGGCCCTACTGACCTGGCGCCTCGGAAGGCCCTCAAGACGGCGTTGGTCCAGGCAGCTGGCGCCACCTCGGGCCCTGCCGCTCGGCCGACCCTTTCGCAGGGTGCTCCGCCGCACGAGGCTCAGGCGTCGCATGTTCCGGGGGAGCAGGTCCCCGAGGCGGGCTCCTCTGCCGAGGTGGCCATCGTGATCGGGGAGGCGGCCGGCGCCGATGCGGTCCCGAGCTCGCCTGCCATGTCGGCCATGCCGGCGTCTGCCGCTACCGCAGTTGGCATCGTCCCAGTCGGAGAGCGTACGGTCGCCGTCGGCGTCAAGACGGCCGCAGCGTCGGCGCCCGGAGCCTCGGAAGAGGTGGGCGCGGACGCGCAGTGCTTCCGGGCGGGCGGCAGCCTTGTCGCTGTGCAGCGGAGCCCCGAGGCCCGGGGCCAGTTGCTCCGATTCCGGACCCGTGAGGCTTCGGGCCCTATCTTCGTTCTTGACGACGAAGAGGAGGACCAGTCCTGGGACGAGCTCCGCAAGCGTGCGGAGGCGACAGTGGGGTTGCTCCGATCGTCGCTGGAGGTTCTCTGCGGGGACGTCCCCAAAATCCTTCAGGTAATGGTTTCAGGCATACCTTCCTGCTTCTGCGAGTGAGGCGTTCGTCGTGATATCTTGTTTTCCTTTCCAGGATCTGACGGACCGGAGCGCTGCCAAGTCGTCGTTCATTCGCCGCGAGGCCGTCGTCTGGGGCTCGCTGCGGTCCCTGAGGACTTCGCTCGCCGGGGCTACCGCGCGCCTTTCTCAGCAGGACGCTAAGATAGCGGACCTCCAGTTGCTCTGCGCTGACCTGAAGGCCGAGGCGGCGGCAGCGCGCACGGAGGTGCTACAACGGCGGTCGGAGCTCGCCCAGGTTGCCGAGGAGCGGGACCAAACTCGGGGCCAGGCTGCCGAGGCCGAGAGCCGGGCCAAGATCCTTGCGGCCGATCTGGCCGCAGCCCAAGTCGCAGCCTCGGAGCAGCGCGTCCGAGCCAGAGGTATGGCTCGACCGTCCTCGGTTCTCGATCTTGTCCGTTTCTTCCGCTTGTGTTTGAGGTCTTTCTTCTGGTTGTTCGCAGAGCTCGAGTCTGCCCTCGACGAGTCTGCCAAGGCACTTGCCGAGGCGCTCGACGGGGCTGCTGAGCAGAGGGAGGCCGATCTCGCGGCCATGTCCGAGGCCGTCTCGGAGGTCTATCGGAAACTCGGCCCCGGCGACGTCCCTTCAGGAAGCTCTCCCCAAAGCCGTCTTCAAGCCCTAGGTGATTACGCGCGCGGTAAAGTCCGCGGGGCGCTGCACCACGGCGTCAGGCGGGCCTTCGCCGTGCTCGCTTCCCACTACGTCGTGGACTTGGAGCGGGTCAGCGAGGGGTACTGCCTGCCTGACGAAGACGAGGCGGCCCTGGCGGAGGTTCAGCGGCTCGACGCGGTCGCTGCGGGTCCGAGCGCGGCGCTGGCGACCGTCTTCGAAGCGGAGATTCTTCCTCCTGCGCCGCCGCCGGAAGCGGAGGCGGACCTTACCGACGGCGGGGGTGGAGTTGAGGGTGCGGCTCCTGCCCGAGGCGACGCCTGATTTTTGTTGGGACAATTTCTGTTGGATGTGTGATTTGCTGCGGCCACCGAGGCCTGGACATTTTACTTCTCTTCCGTGAAGTCATGCTCCTTTTCGTTTCGATTTTCGCGCCTGGCCCGTAGTGTCGACAACAGGGTGATTTCCCGAGCTGGGTCCTTTTTCGTGGCAGGCGACGAGTGAGGTGTCCCTAGCCCGGAGGCATAGGTGTTCCCCAGCTCAGTCGGTCTCGCCATTTACTCGTACCCAAGTTCGCTCCTCAGGACCCTGCTTCTGACGCATCCGGGAGGACGCAAAAAACCCTTCTTGACCGAAAAAAGAGTTTTTCTGACGCGGAACGGTACGTCCGAACTCGACGAGAGGGGTTCCCCCTTTTTAGCCCCCGAGGGAGGGTCGGGCTCTGCCGGGGCGAGGCCGACCCTTCCTTGATGACTGATTCTTATGTGTGAGTGGGGAAAGGGCGCAGCCCCCGGGGGTTGTTCGCGCAGAGGCCGTTTGGCGAGTCAGGCTCCTGCCCAGATATCCGGCGAGTGCTCGGTGACATCCCTCGGCATGCCGGGCATGCCCGAGGGACCCCACGCAAAAATGTCGACGTTTGCGCGAGGGAAGTCGACGAGTACTGCTTCTTATTTGGGGCCGAGCCCAGAACTGATCCGGACATGCTTGGAGGTGTCGCCACTGGGGTCGAGAGGGACGGCCTTAACCGTCTCTGCTGGCTCGAAGTTGCCGGCATGTCGCTTCACGTCCGGTACCTCTCGGGAGAGGCTTTCCAGGTCGGCAATGAGGGCCTCGGACTCGGCGAGGGCCTCGGCGTACTCCACGCACTCCACATCGCATTCGAATGCGTGTTTGTACGTGGGGCCGACGGTGATGACCCCGTTGGGGCCCGGCATCTTGAGCTTTAGGTAGGTGTAGTTGGGGACGGCCATGAACTTCGCGTAGCATGGCCTTCCCAACACTGCGTGGTAGGTTCCTCGGGACCCGACCACCTCGAACGTCAAAGTCTCCCTTCGGAAGTTGGAGGGTGTTCCGAAGCAGACAGGAAGGTCGATCTGCCCGAGGGGCTGGACGCGCTTCCCGGGGATGATCCCATGGGAGGGCGCAGCGCCTGCTCGGACGGATGACAGACCGACGCGCAGGAGCCTGAGGGTTTCGGCGTAGATGATGTCGAGGCAGCTGCCCCCATCCATCAAGACCTTGGTGAGCCTGACGTCGCCGATGACGGGGTCGACGACGAGCGGGTACTTCCCCGGGCTCGGCACGTGGTCGGGGTGGTCGTCCCGGTCGAAGGTGATGGGCTTGTCGGACCAGTCTAGATAGACTGGCGCCGCCACCTTCATCGAGCAGACCTCCCGACGCTCTTGCTTACGATGCCGAGCCGAGGCATTCGCCGCATGCCCTCCGTAGATCATGAAGCAGTCGCGGACCTCTGGGAACTCTCCTGCTTGGCGTCGTCGTGAGCCCTGCCACCCTCTGCGGGTGGCCCGGCCCTGTGGAAGTGGCGTCGAAGCATGACGCATTCCTCGAGGGTGTGCTTGACAGGCCCCTGATGGTAGGGGCACGTCTCCTTGAGTGCCTTGTCGAAGAGGTTAGCACCTCCGGGGGGCTTCCGAGGGTTCTTGTGCTCGGCGGCGGCGACAAGGTCTGCATCGGGAACGTCGCGTTTCGCTTGCGACTTCCTCCTGCCTTTCTTCTTGGTGCCGCGCGGAGTAGACGCCTCGGGAGCATCTTCCGACGGGCGGCCCTGGGGCTGCTTGTCCTTTCGGAAGATGGCCTCTACCGCCTCCTGGCCGGAGGCGAACTTGGTGGCGATGTCCATCAGCTCGCTCGCCCCGGTGGGGGTCTTGCGACCCAACTTGCTCACCAGGTCACGGCAGGTGGTGCCGGCGAGGAACGCGCCGATGACATCGGAGTCGGTGATGTTGGGCAGCTCGGTGCGCTGCTTCGAGAACCGGCGGATGTAGTCCCGGAGAGACTCTCCCGGCAGTTGCCGACAGCTTCGGAGATCCCAGGAATTCCCGGGGCGCACGTATGTGCCCTGGAAGTTGCCGGCGAAAGCCTGGACCAGATCCTCCCAGTTGGAAATCTGCCCCGGAGGCAGGTGCTCCAACCAGGCACGAGCAGTGTCGGAGAGGAACAGGGGGAGGTTTCGGATGATGAGGTTGTCATCGTCCGTCCCACCCAGTTGACAGGCCAGGCGGTAGTCCGCAAGCCACAATTCCGGTCTTGTTTCCCCCGAGTACTTCGTGATAGTAGTCGGGGGTCGGAATCGGGGCGGAAACGGCGCCCGCCGAATGGCTCGGCTGAAGACCTGCGGACCGGGTGGTTCGGGCGAGGGACTCCGATCCTCCCCGCTGTCGTAGCGTCCCCCACGCCTGGGGTGATAGCCTCGGCGCACCCTTTCGTCGAGGCGTGCCCGACGGTCGCGATGAGGGTGCTCGTCGCCGAGGTGGCCCGGGGCCGCAGGCGCGGTGTTGCGCGTGCGCCCGGTGTAGACCGAGGCTTCCCGCGTGAGTCGGGAAGTCGCGGCACGAGGTTCCGAGGGGTATCCCTGCCTTCGGGAGGCAGAGCTCTCGGCCCGCCAGGCCGCAGCGCCTTCCAGGAGATGCTTGAGTTCTCCCTGGATTCGCCGACCCTCGGTGGTTGATGACTCCGGCATCGCGCGGAGGAGCATCGCTGCAGCGGCCAGGTCCTGACCGGTTCCGCCGGATGTGGGTGGCGGTCTGTCCCTGGCATCGTTGGCGATGCGGTGCTGGAGACCTTGGGGCAGGTGACGTATTCCTCCGGCCGGGGGCTGGCTCGCCCATACCTGCCCGATGTTCTGGCGGATTGCCTCGAGCGCTCCTGCTCCCTCATCGAGCCCGGCCTGCGCCCCGCGGACTTGCTCGAGCTGTGGGTCGTAACCCCCCGCCGGAACGGGGACCACAGCTAGCTCCCGCGGGATGTCGGCGCGAGGCGCTGGCCTAGGGGGATCACCTTCCTCCGGCATGCCGAGACAGCCGCCTCCGGAGGGATCCCCTAGCTCGATGTGGAAACATTCACGGCTCGGGCGCAGTCCTTGTCGTCAAGGCTGCGGCTGCCGTCGGAACAGTCGGAGAGGCAGTAGTCACATGCGGTCATGAAGTCCCGCATGGCACTAGGGTTGCCAGATCCGGAGAAATCCCAGCAGATGCTGGGGTCGTCATCTTCCTCGGACCCAGAGGGTCCGTAGGTCGAGACACCCGTCAATCGGTCCCAAGGCGACCGCACACGAAACCCCAGAGAGGTTGCACTCGCCTCAACGTGAGCGCCCGCCAAAGCGAGGTCGCCAGGCGGGTTGAGGCCGAGTCGAAATGACGAAAGATGGGTAGCAGTCGGTACCTTTTTGTCGACGAGGAGCGATGAAGTCACGTCGGGGGCTGATCGCGCCGTCGTCCTGGGTATGAGGGCGACGTCCTGCAGGCCCTTCGCGAGCGTGTTGGCGTCGTCCGCCTGCTCGGGGTCGACGTGCTGCGGGGGGATGGCGCTCGCCTTTGCCTCGAACGCGAGGGCGACGCTTGGCGTGTCCTCCGTCGGGGCGCCGGGGATGTCGATTTGCTCGACAGCCGTCGGAGCGCGGCCTCCCGCTCGGCCCTGGTTGCCCCGCCTCCTCCTCCTCCGATGGCGAGGGAGAGGATGGGGCGAGCTCGAAAGTTGTCCTTCCCCCACGTGGGAAAGACGTCGTCGATTCCGCCACCGGCGAGCGGGCTGTCTGCCACCATTGTCGCTGTCGCGCGGCGGTGGAAGGAGTATCATGTCGTAGCCGCTGTCGAGAGACATGAACTCGAGACTCCCGAAACGGAGCACCGATCCGGGTTGAAGAGGTCGTTGGAGACTACCCATCTGGAGCTTGACGGGGATCTACTCGTCAACACGCAGCAGGCCCCTACTTGGCGCGCCAACTGTCGGCGTTCCGAGACCGGGGGGTCCCCGAGCTGACGAGTGAGAGTGCCGCGTGCCCCAGCCCAGATGGGTCGAGCGCGTGGGCGAGCGCGAAGGGGGAGTAGAGCGAGAGGTCTGTGGCCGGAGCCGGGTCGCGACGAGGGAGTCGAAGAATTCCCGCGGCCTTCGTGTTCGTCCCACGCCCAGGTCGGGTGCGCTTGCAGTAGGGGGTTACAAGCGTCCGCGCGAGGTGAGGGGAGCGAGCGGCCCCGAGAGAGCGCCTGCCCCTGCCCTTCGTCCCCGCGAGGCCAACCTTTTCTAAGAAGGCCTTGGTCCTTCCTTTTATAGTCGTAAGGAGAGGATCCAGGTGTACAAAATGGGGGTGTAGCAAGGCGCTACGTGTCTAGCGAGGGAGAGCTAGCGCCCTAAGTACATGCCAAGGTGGCAGCCGGAGAGATCTTGGCACCCTGTTGGTGTGGCGTCGTGGCGGTTGGAGGAGTAACGGAGCCGGACGGGGGGGACAGCTGTCGGAGTGGTTGGGTCCTTGCTGACGTCCTCCTGCTTTCGTAAGGGAGCTGGGAGCCGCCGTCGTCATGGTCTAGTGAGGCGCCATCATTGCCTATCTGGCGGAGCTGGCCAGATGGGACGCCGGTCTTGTTCTCTGTGACCCAAGTCGGCTCAGGGCAGGGTGATGATGACGCTTCCTGTTGACGTGGCGGTCTTGTGTCCTAGGTCGGGCGTCGTGGAGGCTCCTCCGAAGTCGAGGTCGAGTCCGTCCTGCAAGACAGAGGCCGAGCCCGAACTCCTGGGTCGGGCGAGGCGGAGGTCGTTCGGCAGAGGCCGAGGCGGAGTCCGAGCCCTGGGTCGGGCGAGGCGGATTTCGTCGTCTTCCGGGGCCTTAGCCCGAGTCCGAGCCCTGGGTCGGGCGGAGCGGAGTTCGCCGTCTTCCGGGGCCTTAGCCCGAGTCCGAGCCCTGGGTCGGGCGGAGCGGAGTTCGCCGTCTTCCGGGGCCTTAGCCCGAGTCCGAGCCCTGGGTCGGGCGGAGCGGAGTTCGCCGTCTTCCGGGGCCTTAGCCCGAGTCCGAGCCCTGGGTCGGGCGGAGCGGAGTTTGGTCGCCCGTCGGTCTTACCTTTTGCGTTAAACGCCCCGGTGACTCGGTCGGTTGGCGCGGTGATTTAGTCAGGGTTACTTCTTATCGAAGGCGGGGCCTCGGGCGAGCCGGTGATGCGTCTGCCGTGAAAGAGGAGACCTCAGGCGAGACGGAGTCATCTTAGGGTCGGCTGCCCTCGCCCGAGGCTAGGCTCAGGCGTGGCGTGATCGAGTCACTCGTATGGACTGATCCCTGACTTAATCAAACCCATCAGGGCTTTGCAGCTTTATGCTGATGGGGGTTACCAGCTGAGAATCAGGCGTCTTGAGGGTACCCCTAATTATGGTCCCCGACAATAATTAAACTATATTAATATCGATAATTGATATTTAAATATCTCTTCTCTATCTCTACTATATTAAAGCATCAGTTTCAATGGTCGTTCTGAGTCATCTTTTTATAAATAACCACTCACATCTATTTCAAATTAACCCATTGCATACCGCTAAACACCCTATAATAAACTCGCTTTTTTCCTACCACACCATTGCTCGGAATCGAAAATAAAACTTGTAATTAAGAATAAGAGAATCGACAAATATCGATAACCGCAAGAATTATGCCTAGGAAAAGCGGAAACAACGACGACAGTGCGTAGCTGGATTTGTTGTTTATTTAATATCGATTTTAATGATAGCATAGCATGGTGCGTGCGATGGCCAGACCACAACAATCTTAACAAGAGCTGACAGCCATTTGTGTGCAGGTTACTTGTTTGTGCAGTTTGTAGCCTCGAAGCCTGTTTTGGATTCGCAAGCAAGCTAGATGGCGTAGTGGGTTATGTGGACGACGTCCTCGGGCCTCGCCGGTGGATGGGTCTTGTTCCTCATCCGCAGCTGCATGTACTCGTTGTACACGAACCCTCTATACCGCGGCGGCTCGCCGATCTTGGCCGTGAACTCCGGCAGCGGCTCGATCCACTTGGCCCCATGGATGTTGAAGAAGAACGCGAACGAGTGCCTGTGCATGGGCTTCCTCACCACCCGGTGCGTCGCGCTCTTAAGCTTATTGTTACTCAGCACCTACAAAGTGGTTTTGCCTGTTTTAGTTTAAACGGGTAGTATGATGTAACTTAATACAATTTTTTTTTCTTATAACAATATAAATGTAACATGATGTTTGTTGATACAAAAAAAAATAGAATTCACCAAGTCAAATAGTAATCACACCTAGTAAAACTAAAACAGCCGGCTCACATGGAGATGGAGAAGCGCGTGTTCTCTGTACGTAGTACCTGAATGACGTCGCCTAGGTTGACGATGATGCTGCCCTCGATGGGCTCCGCCGGGACCCAGTCGCCGTCGCCGTTGAGGACCTCGAGGCCCCCGACGCCGTCCTGGATGACGAAGGTGATGCAGTTCCCGTCCTCGTGCGCGCTGATGCCGTTGTCCTCTTCCTCCGTCGCCGGGAAGTAGTGCAGCGCCGCCAAGAAGTCGAAGCTGCGGTCGCTATTGTAGTCCGTGAGGAAGCCCGGCGGGAGGTCCATGCACTCGTTCAGGACCTCCTGCACGAGCAGCCCCAGCTCGGTGAGCTTGGCGTAGCACTCCTCCGCTGCCTCTCTGGATCGACCGGTTTGGTGTTATCGAAATATGATGCAAATTATATAAGTTAGAATATGCATGATCTTTGATTCGGGATATATTAACTAGCGGATTCGTTTCAGTTGTTCGCGAAAATAGACGATTCATTATATTTTCTGTATTGTTTAAAATTTTCTAGCAATATTGAAGATTGTCGACTCATGTCTATGATTTTTTCGTAAGGCCCTGTTCGTTTTGTGCCAATCCATAGGGATTGAGGGGGATTAAATCCCCTACAAGTCAAAATTCTCTCCAATCCCTTCCAATCCCCCTCAATCCCTCTGGTTTTGGGATCAAACGAACATAGCCTTAAGGGGGTTTCACATGCTTTATAATAGTAATAATGAAATGATTATGAGATAACACTTTTTATAAATCCTGATGAACAAACAATACTCCAATTCCTTCGTGCAAACTAAATCTTGCATCTCGAGTTGGGTTCTCGATCGACTGACCTGAATCCTGATGGCTCGGCGGGGTACACGTTGAACCCAAGCTTGGGACCAAACACCAGCAGGTACTCGTTCATGTTCGCCGAGTGCGCCGGCTGCCGCGCGTAGCCCGCGGGGAGCGGCGCTTCGGAGCCCTCGGGCGCCCGGGCCCTGGCCTTGTCGTCGTCCGGCAGCGCGAAGAACGCGGACGACAGCTCGAGCGCGCGCGCCATGAGGTGTGCCGGCACGCCGTGGTTGACGACGCGGAAGAAGCCATGCGTCCGGCACGCCTGGCGCACGGCTTCGGTGGCTCTGGCGCGGGAGGCGCTGTCCTCGCCGCCGTCCGTGAAGAACGGCGCCAGGTCCACCACGGGGAGCGGGCCGCTCGCCGCCATGTTCATCGCCAGTGGTGAGTGGTGACTGGTGACACGATCGAGGATGCCGCACAGCCCGTCGCCATGTCGCTATGCTATGCTATTATATTGGTGTCCACATAGCTCCGCTAGTAGACAAGAGAGTAAGAGACAACGCCACAGTCGTTGCGTAGTGCTAGGTTGTGTTTGGATTTATGAGCTAGACTCAATTGAGAAATTTAATTAAATTCCAGAAAAATTTTAAAAGCTTATATAAATATATGGCTAGGGAATGGTGGAACCAATAGTACCATATTGCTAGTTCAAGTGGAGTGTAACTAGTTTAAATATGGAGGCCACACTCACTCAATAAGTCAGTGATGAGAGGAGAGAGAGTGGAGAGCCACACGCGTGCGTGCTCGCTCGCCTGGCTGGGGCGGGGCATGGACGCACGACATACACGTGAATGGTCCGCCGAAATCTGACCCTCGCCTTGCGGGGGCGCGGTTTCCTTTTGCCGTTTTAATTTTTTGGTTGCTTTGTTGTTAAGATCATAATTCTAACCGATCGCTATAAAATCTAAACTGAACGTGAAGAGCAGGTCTTCAGAACCCTTCGCCCTTCGAGATCCTGCACCGGGAGAGGGCGAATAAGGTTTTTGGGAAGCGTCCTCACGCGACTGCTCGCTGATTCCGCAGATCATCAACCCCGCTGCTTCGACGTCGTTGACCCTACTGATTCTGGCCCGCGCCATCTATCAGTATGTCTGACCAGTACGCATCATCTGATTTGACTTTTTATTTCAGTTCTTCTGATTTTGTCATGATTTATATTCAGAATTTAATCTGGAAATTATCTAATTATTCAACAATCCAAAAACCTTATTGTAGACAATTTTCTAGTTTTTCTATGGCTGCTTTTGCCGACGCGCTGAAGCCAGAAAAGTTCAATGGTATGCACTTTAAGAGGTGGCAAGTCAAGGCCACGCTCTGGCTTACTGCTATGAATGTGTTCCATGTTAGTAAAGGAAAACTTGAGGGCGCACTGACTTCTGAACAGGAGAAAGAGTACGACCATGCCAATACTATCTTTACGGGAGCAGTTCTTAGCGCCCTTGTTGACCATCTGGTTGATGCGAATATTCAACACACAGACAGGAAAGAGTTGTGGGATGCACTTACTACTAAGTATGGTGCATCGGATGCTGGTAGTGACCTGTATATCATGGAGAGCTTTCATGATTATAAGATGGCTGATAATCGCTCTATTGTAGAGCAAGCTCATGAAATACAGTGTATAGCCAAGGAGCTCGACCACCTTAAGATTGTCCTTCCTGACCGATTTGTGGCTGGATGCATTATTGCAAAGTTGCCTTCTACATGGAGGAACTTCGCCACATCTCTAAAACATAAGAGACATGAGATATCAGTTGAAAATCTGATAGCGTCTCTGGATGTTGAGGAGAAAGCTCGAGCTAAGGACACGAGATCTAAAGGAGGCGAGGGCCACTCCAGCGCCAACATAGTTCAGAAGAACCACAACAAGAGCAAAGGGAAGACAAAATCTAATAAGCCCAACAAAACTACCAACTTCAAGAAGAAGAAGAATAAGGCTGAACTGACAAGTTTCGCATGTGGCGAGACGGGTCATTTTGCCGAGGATTGTCCTGATCGAGCGGATCGCCGTGGCAAAAAGGGCAATGTCAACACAGTGATCGCTAGCAATGAGGGAGACAAAGGGTATGATAATCTACCTTTCATATTCTCAGTATTTCAATCACCTAGTTGGTGGCTTGATACTGGTGCTAATGTTCATGTGTGTTCTGACATTAATTTGTTCTCTTCTTATCAGAGTGCCCGAGATTCCTCCGTCCTAATGAGGAATGGGTCACATGCTTCTGTTCAAGCCACTGGTGAAAGGGAAATGTGCCCTTGGGCAATTTCTATAATGTTTTGGTGATTAAGTGCCCAACACGTTTAATTAAGTTCTCATGTGCCAAGTAAAGAGAAAAGTGCAAATCAAAGAGAATGGTACGTTTCTAGACTTAGTACATTGTTTTGAGTACTAATGTGTTTTGTCTAAGTGCTAGAAACAGTGTGAAAAGAATTGAAAAAAGAGGTGGCTGTGTGCAGCCAACTTCAGCTCGGCTTGGCACACCAGACTGTCCTGTGGTGCACCGGATAGTGTCCGGTGTGCCAGGCTGGTCCGCGTGAAAAGGCCGCTCTCGGGACTCGACGGTGGCGTACGACTATAATTCACCGGACTGTCTGGTGGTGCACCGGACTGTCCGGTGAGTCGTCCGCGGCGAACTCGTCGCTCTCGGGAAAAGGATCAGCGACGTACGGCTATAATTCACCGGACTATCCGATGGTGCACCGGACTATCCGGTGAGCCAACGGTCGCCTGCGCCAACGGTCGGCCGCGCAATCTTCGCGTGACACGTGGTCGCGCCAACGGTCGGTTGGGCACACCAGACTGTCCGGTGTGCACCGGACAGTGTCCGGTGCGCCAACCAACATCGAGGACCAACGGTCGGATGTGCTAGAAATGGAAGGAGATCGCGCACTAGACAGCTACAAGGACTGTCTGGTGGTGTACCGGACTGTCCGGTGCACCACCCGACAGAAGGCAAGTTTAGCCTTCCAAGTTGGCCTCCAATGGCTCCTAGCTGCCTTGGGGCTATAAAAGGGACCCCTAGGCGCATGGAGGAGTAAAAAAGAATTCACTAAGTATTCTAAGGCATCCAGACTCTACTCCCGCGCATTTGCTTCGTTGTGTTAGAGATTTGAGCTTTATTCGAGTCGAGGACTCCCTGTGTTGTCATTTGAGCTCTAGTCTTCACTTGTGTGCGTGGGTGTGCTGCGTATTTGAGTCTTGCATGTGTTGCTTCTCCCAACCTTACTCCGTGCTTTCATTGTGATCTTTGTTGTAAGGACGAGAGACTCCAAGTTGTGGAGATTCCTCGCAAACGGGAAAATACTCTAAAGAAAAAACCGTGGTATTCAAGTTGATCATCGGATCACTTGAAAGGGGTTGAGTGCAACCCTCGTCCATTGGGACGCCACAACGTGAAAGTAGGCAAGTGTTACTTGGCCGAACCA
Organism: Zea luxurians; assembly: GCA_029449295.1. Taxonomy (NCBI): domain Eukaryota; kingdom Viridiplantae; phylum Streptophyta; class Magnoliopsida; order Poales; family Poaceae; genus Zea; species Zea luxurians. The sequence continues at coordinate 130,784,923 of JAOPSE010000010.1, forward strand.
TGGGATAAAAATCGCGTGTCTTGTGTTGCTCTCTCTGTGATTATTTGTGTTCATAAGAACTCGCTTCAAGCTACTTAGCCGTTCTAACACTTATAACTAAGTTTTATGGCTATTAGTGTTTGATTTTTACAGGATCACCTATTCACCCCCCACCCCTCTAGGTGCTCTCAATTGGTATCAGAGCCATACTCTTCATGTAAGGGACTAATTGCCCGAAGAGATGGATCCTAAGGAAAAGGAGTCCTTCCTCAACAAGCCTAGAGACGACAAGCCAATCAACTCTAGCTCGAGTCATAAGAAGAAGGACGGGAAGAAGAAGCGGCGCATCAAGAAGATCGTCTACTACGACAGCGATGCATCCTCTTCTTCACCAAGAGACGACGATGATGACGATTCTTCGTCAAAGAAAAAGACAGTTAATCAAAACTATTCCTTTGATTATTCCCGCATGCCGTACAATTCGAATGCACATTTACTTTCTATTCCTCTAGGAAAACCTCCACATTTTGATAGAGAGGACTACTCATTTTGGAGTCATAAAATGCGTAGTCATCTATTTTCTCTCCATCCTAGCATTTGGGAAATAGTGGAAAATGGGATGCATTTTGATAGCACTGATAACCCTGTATTCATTAATGAAAAAATTCATAAGAATGCCCAAGCTACTACTGTCTTGTTAGCTTCGCTTTGCAGGGATGAATACAATAAAGTAAGTGGCTTGGACAACGCCAAGCAAATTTGGGACACCCTCAAGATCTCACATGAGGGAAACGATGCTACAATGATCACCAAAATGGAGTTGGTGGAAGGTGAATTGGGAAGATTTGCCATGATCAGGGGAGAAGAGCCAACACAAACCTACAACAGGCTCAAGACCCTGGTCAACATGATTAGAAGCTATGGAAGCACAAGATGGATAGACTACGACGTCGTCCGACTCATGCTCAGGTCCTTTACCGTTATTGACCCCCATCTTGTGAATCTTATCCGTGAAAATCCCAGGTATACAAAGATGATGCCCGAGGAGATACTCGGAAAACTTGTGAGCGGCCGCATGATGGTAAAGGAGGCACGATATGTGGATGATGCCTTGAACAGTCCACTACCCGTCTATGAGCCACAGCCCGTTGCGCTCAAGGCGACAAGCAGCAAGGAGGCGCTACCAAGCAAGGTAGCACAAGTAGAGGCTACCGGGCTCAACAAGAATGAAATGGCGCTTATTATCAAGCGCTTCAAGACCGCACTCAAAGGACGCAAAGAATATCCCTCCAAGAGTAAAACAAGAGGGAAGCGCTCCTGCTTCAAATGCGGTAAGACTAGTCACTTTATTGCAAATTGTCCCGATAATGATAGTGACCAGGGACAAGAAAAGAGCGGAAATAAGGAGAAAAAGAAGAGCTACAAGAAGGCAAAGGGTGAGGCGCACCTTGGAAAGGAATGGGACTTGGACTGCTCTTCTTTCGACTCCGACGACGAAGGACTCGCTGTCTCGGCCTTCAACAAGTCTTCTCTCTTCCCCAACGAATGCCATACATGTCTTATGGCTAAGGAAAAGAAGGTACATGTTCGAGATACCCCTAAGTACACTACTTCTAGCGATGATGATTCTTCCGATGATGAAGTAGATTACTCTAGCTTATTTAAAGGTTTAGATAGAGCTAAAGTAGAGAAAATTAATGAATTATTTGATGCTCTAAATGAAAAAGATAGATTGCTAGAAAAGCAAGAAGATAGTTTGTATGAAGAGCATGACAAATTTATTAGTGTTCAAAAATCTCTTGCTTTAGAAACTAAGAGGAATGAAATGTTATCTTCTGAGTTATCTGTTTGCCATGAAACTATATCTAGTTTAAAGAGTTTAAATGATGAATTAACTGCTAAGCTAGAGGAAGTTAGTAAAATAAATTCATGTGTAGAGCATGTTAGTGTTTGTAATAGATGTAAGGACTTCGATGTTGATGCATGTAATGAACATCTTATTTCTATTACTAAGTTGAATGATGAAGTGGCAAGTCTTAATGCTCAACTTAAGACTTGCAAAAATGATTTTGATAAATTAAAGTTTGCTAGGGATGCCTACATTGTTGGTAGACACCCCTCAATTAAGGATGGACTTGGTTTTCGAAGGGAAACCAAGAACTTAACAAGCCATAAGGCTCCCATTCTCAACAAGGAGAAAGGGAAGGCCCCCATGGCAAGAAGTCCTCAAAGGAACCATGCTTTCATTTATAATAGGAAATTTGCTAGTCATTCCAATTATAATAGGAGTTATGATCATGATGCTTTTGATTCACATGCTATGTTTGCCTCTAGTTCTACTTTTGTTCATGGTAGAAGTAAGTCTAAGAGAAATTATGTCGTGCATCATGTGCCTAGGAAAGTGTGTAATGAATCTACTACTGTTTTCCATGCTTGCAACACTTCTTTTGTTCTTTCATGTAAGAATGCAAAAGTAGTGGCTAGGAAATTGGGATCCAAATGCAAGGGAGACAAAACTTGCATATGGGTTCCAAAAGCTATTATGACTAACCTTGTAGGACCCAACAAGAGTTGGGTACCTAAAACCTAAGCTTAAATTGCCTTGCAGGTTTATGCATCCGGGGGCTCAAGCTGGATCATCGACAGTGGATGCACAAACCATATGACGGGGGAGAAGAAGATGTTCACCTCCTACGTCAAGAACAAGGATTCCTAGGATACGATTATATTTGAAGATGGAAATCAAGGCAAGGTCAAAGGTTTGGGAAAGATAGCCATCACAAGTGAGCACTCCATATCAAATGTATTTCTAGTAGAGTCGCTTGGTTACAATCTTCTGTCTGTAAGTCAATTGTGTCACATGGGTTAAAATTGTCTTTTTACAAATGTTGATGTATCTGTCTTTAGAAGGAGTGATAGTTCACTAGCTTTTAAGGGTGTATTAGACGGCAAACTCTACTTAGTTGATTTTTTGAAAGAGGAATCCGATCTAGATGCATGCTTAATAGCTAAGACTAGTATGGGCTGGCTGTGGCATCGCCGTCTAGCACATGTTGGGATGAAGAACCTTCATAAACTTCTAAAGGGAGAACATGTGTTAGGACTAACCAATGTTTGTTTCGAGAAAGATATACCTTGTGCAACTTGTCAGGCAGGAAAACAGGTGGGAAGCACTCATCACAGCAAAAATGTGATGACAATATCAAGACCACTGGAACTACTTCACATGGACCTCTTCGGACCCGTTGCCTACCTTAGCATCGGGGGAAGTAAGTATGGTCTTGTAGTTGTTGATGATTTTTCCCGCTTCACTTGGGTGTTCTTTTTGCAGGATAAATCAGAAACCCAAGGGACCCTAAAGCGCTTTCTAAGGAGGGCTCAAAACGAGTTTGAGCTCAAGGTGAAAAAGATAAGAAGCGACAACGGATTCGAGTTCAAGAATCTGCAAGTGGTGGAGTTCTTGAGGAAGAAGGCGTCAAGCACGAGTTCTCCGCTCCCTACACACCACAGCAAAATGGTGTGGTAGAGAGGAAGAACAGGACGCTTATCGACATGGCGAGAACGATGCTTAGAGAATTCAAGATGCCCGAGCGGTTTTGGTTGGAAGCTGTGAACACAGCTTGCCACGCCATAAACCGGCTCTACCTACATCGCCTTCTCAAGAAGACCTCGTATGAACTCCTTACCGGTAACAAACCCAACGTTTCTTACTTTCGTGTATTTGGAAGCAAATGTTACATTCTGGTGAAGAAAGGTAGACATTCTAAATTTGCTCCCAAGGTAGTAGAACAATTTTTACTAGGGTATGACTCAAATACATAGGCGTATAGAGTCTTTAACAAATCATCGGGTTTGGTTGAAGTCTCTAGCGACATTATATTTGATGAGACTAATGGCTCTCCAAGAGAGCAAGTTGATCTTGATGACACAGATAAGATGATGTTCCGACGGCCGCAATGCGCACGATGGCGATAGGTGATGTGCGACCACAAGAACAACAAGAGCAAGATTAGTCATCTTCCTCAACACTGACGCATCCCCCAACTCAAGATGATGGACAAGTACCTCAAGAAGAGGAACGTGATCAAGGGGGAGCACAGGAAGAACAAGTGATAGAGGAAGAAGCATCACGGGCACCTCCAACCCAAATCCGAGCAACGATCCAATGACATCACCCTGTTGACCAGATTCTGGGTGACATAAGCAAGGGAGTAACTACTCGCTCAAGATTAGCTAACTTTTGTGAGCATTACTCGTTTGTCTCTTCTATTGAGCCTTTCAGGGTAGAAGAGGCCTTGCAGGATTCAGACTGGGTGTTGGCCATGCAGGAAGAGCTCAACAACTTCAAAAGAAATGAAGTTTGGAGCCTGGTGCCACGTCCAAAGCAAAATGTTGTGGGAACCAAGTGGGTGTTCCGCAACAAGCAAGACGAGCACAGGGTGGTGACACGAAACAAGGCTCGACTTGTGGCAAACGGTTATGCCCAAGTCGCAGGTTTGGACTTTGAGGAGACTTTTGCTCCTGTGGCTAGGCTAGAGTCTATTCGAATATTGTTAGCCTATGCCGCTAACCACTCTTTTAGGTTGTTTCAAATGGACATAAAGAGCGCTTTCCTCAAAGGGCCAATCAAGGAGGAGGTATACGTGGAACAACCCCCTGGCTTTGAGGATGATAGGTATCCCGACCATGTATTCAAGCTCTCTAAGGCGCTCTATGGACTTAAGCAAGCCCCAAGAGCATGGTATGAATGCCTTAGAGATTTCTTAATTGCTAATGCTTTCAAGGTTGGGAAAGCCGATCCCACTCTTTTCACTAAGACTTGTGATGGTGATCTTTTTGTGTGCTAAATTTATGTCGATGACATAATATTTGGTTCTACTAATCAAAAGTCTTGTGAGGAGTTTAGCAGGGTGATGACTCAAAAGTTCGAGATGTCAATGATGGGCGAGTTGACCTACTTCCTTGGGTTCCAAGTGAAGCAACTCAAGGATGGCACTTTCCTCTCCCAAACAAAGTACACACAATATCTTCTCAAGCGGTTTGGAATGAAGGACGCCAAGCCCGCAAAGACACCGATGGAAACTAACAGGCATGTCGACCTCAACAAAGGAGGTAAGTCCGTTGATCAAAAGGCATACCGGTCTATGATAGGGTCATTACTTTATTTATGTGCTAGTAGACCAGACATTATATTAAGTGTATGCATGTGTGCTAGATATCAATCCGACCCCAGGGAATGTCACCTTGTGGCTGTTAAGCGAATTCTTAGATATTTAGTTGCTACGCCTTGCTTCGGGATCTGGTATCCAAAGGGGTCTACCTTTGACTTAATTGGATACGTAGACTCCGATTATGCCGGGTGCAAGGTAGATAGGAAGAGTACATCAGGGACGTGCCAATTCCTAGGAAGGTCCCTGGTGTCTTGGAGTTCAAAGAAACAAACATCCGTTGCCCTATCCACCGCTGAGGCCGAGTATGTTGCTGCAGGACAGTGTTGCGTGCAACTACTTTGGATGAGTCAAACCCTCCGGGACTTTGGCTACAATCTGAGATAAGTCCCACTCCTATGTGACAATGAGAGTGCAATCCGCATGGTGGATAATCCTGTTGAACACAGCCGCACTAAGCACATAGACATCCGGCATCACTTTCTGAGAGACCACCAGCAAAAGGGAGATATCGAGGTGTACCATATTAGCACCGAGAACCAGCTAGTCGATATCTTCACTAAGCCTTTACATGAGAAAAGGTTTTGCAGGTTGAGTAGTGAGCTAAATGTCTTAGATTCGCGTAACTTGGATTGATAGACATCATACATGTGTTCTATGCCTTGATCATGTCACTTTATGCATTTAAATCCATTATTGTTCATTTGTGGTTCTTAAGTTGTACACATGATCCCCAGACCTCACAAGTCCATTTGCAAGTGATGCACATATTAAGGGGGAGATGTGCTACAACTTGCCCCTTTGAGACTAACCTATGTGTTTGAGTACTCTTGATGTAGTCTCAAAGGTGCATTGAAAGGGAAAATGGACTTGGACGTTGCAAAAACTTCCACTGCACTCCAGTATTGGTGTATTTACTTCCAAGTTCATACTTATGCTCTTATTACCTTTTTGCTCTTAATTGACATTTTTTGTGAGGCAATGGGGTTAAAGGGGCCAAAAATGATCCCGTTTTGGTGCTTAATGCCAAAGGGGGAGAAATTAAGGCCAAAGCAAATGGATCAGCTACCACTTATGAATTTTGAAAACAATAGAGTTAGAATTTTTTATTTGTCCAAAATACTCTTATTGCAAAAATTTGGTCTCTTGTGGGGGAGAATTTTTTATCATGGGAAAAAGGGGGAGTTTTTGGTACTGGATCAATTTTTCTCTTGGAACATCTCTTGATTTGCCCAAACAAGTGAGTTTGACTTAGAGATAGGAAAATGAATTTGATTTGCAAAAACAAACCAAGTGGTGGCAAAGAATGATCCAAATATGCCAAATTATAGTCAAAACAATTTGGTCTTCATTTGCGTTGATGTTGCACTTATTTTGGTTGCTTTTTTATGTGTTGGCATAAATCACCAAAAAAGGGGGAGATTGAAAGGGAAATGTGCCCTTGGGAAATTTCTATAATGTTTTGGTGATTAAGTGCCCAACACGTTTAATTAAGTTCTCATGTGCCAAGTAAAGAGAAAAGTGCAAATCAAAGAGAAAGGTACGTTTCTAGACTTAGTACATTATTTTGAGTACTAATGTGTTTTGTATAAGTGCTAGAAACAGTGTGAAAAGAATTCAAAAAGAGGTGGCTGTGTGCAGCCAACTTCAGCTCGGCTTGGCACACCGGACTGTCCGGTGGTGCACCGGACAGCGTCCGGTGTGCTAGGCTGGTCCGCGTGAAAAGGCCGCTCTCGGGACTCGACGGCGGCGTACGGCTATAATTCACCGGACTGTCCGGTGGTGCACCAGACTGTCCGGTGAGTCATCCGCGGCGAACTCGTCGCTCTCGGGAAAAGGATCAGCTACGTACGGCTATAGTTCATCGGACTGTCCGATTGTGCACCGGACTGTCCGGTGAGCCAACGGTTGCCTGCACCAACGGTCGGCCGCGCAATCTTCGCATGACATGTGGTCGTGCCAACGGTCGGTTCGGCACACCGGACAGTGTCTGGTGCGCCAACCGACACTGAGGACCAACGGTCGGATGCGCTAGAAATGGAAGGAGGTCGCGCACCGGACAACTACAAGGACTGTCCAGTGGTGCACCAGACTGTCCGGTGCACCACCCGACAGAAGGCAAGTTTGGCCTTCCAAGTTGGCCTCCAACGGCTCCTAGCTGCCTTGGGGCTATAAAAGGGACCCCTAGGCGCATGGAGGAGTAAAAAAGCATTCACTAAGTATTCTAAGGCATCCAGACTCTACTCCCGTGCATTTGCTTCGTTGTGTTAGAGATTTGAGCTCTATTCGAGTCGAGGACTCCCTGTGTTGTCATTTGAGCTCTAGTCTTCACTTGTGTGCGTGGGTGTGCTGCGTATTTGAGTCTTGCGTGTGTTGCTTCTCCCAACCTTACTCCGTGCTTTCATTGTGATCTTTGTTTTAAGGACGAGAGACTCCAAGTTGTGGAGATTCCTCGCAAACGGGAAAATACTCTAAAGAAAAAACCGTGGTATTCAAGTTGATCATCGGATCACTTGAAAGGGGTTGAGTGCAACCCTCGTCCATTGGGACGCCACAACGTGGAAGTAGGCAAGTGTTACTTGGCCGAACCACGGGATAAAAATCGCGTGTCTTGTGTTGCTCTCTCTGTGATTATTTGTGTTCACAAGAACTCGCTTCAAGCTACTTAGCCGTTCTAACACTTATAACTAAGTTTTGTGGCTATTAGTGTTTGATTTTTACAGGATCACCTATTCACCCCCCCCCCCTCTAGGTGCTCTCAACTGGCACGGTGGATCTGAAGTTTACTTCGGGAAAGATCGTGCAGCTGAAGAACGTGCAGCATGTCCCTTCTATACACAAGAATCTCGTTAGCGGAACCCTTCTATGTAGAGATGGGTTCAAGGTAGTTTTGGAGTCCAATAAATTAGTTGTGTCTAAGTCTGGACAATTTATTGATAAAGGCTACGTGGAGGCTTGTTCCGCTTTTCTCTGTTAGATTTCAATAGTAAGTCTGTGAACCATATTTGCGAGAATGTTGATGATCTTGCGAGTATTTGGCATTCTCGTTTGTGTCATATTAATTTTGGCTCTATGTCTCGGCTTTCAACCATGAGTCTAATTCTGAATATCACCATAGTCAAAGGTTCTAAGTGCCATAGTTGTGTGCAGTCGAAGCAACCTCGAAAGCTTCACAAGGCTGCTGAGGAGAGACACCTGGCACCTCTAGAACTCATACATTCTGATCTTTATGAGATGAATGGTGTGTTGACAAAAGGTGGCAAGAGATACTTCATGACATTGATTGACGATGCGTCTAGATTTTGCTATGTATACTTGCTAAAAACCAAAGATGAGGCTTTAGACTACTTTAAAATCTATAAGGCTAAAGTTGAAAACCAACTAGAGAGAAAGATCAAACATCTTAGATCAGATTGTGGTGGCGAATTCTTTCCCAAAGTCTTTGATGATTTCTGTGCAGAACATGGCATTATTCATGAGAGGACACCTCCCTATTCACCCGAATCAAATAGGATTGCTGAAAGGAAAACCGTACGTTGACTGACCTGGTGAATGTCATGTTAGACACTTGTGGTTTATCTAAGGCATGGTGGGGGGAGGCAGTCCTGACTTCATGTCATGTTCTGAATAGAATTCCTTTGGGCAAAGAAGAGAAAACCCCTTATGAGAAGTGGGTTGGGAGAAAACCATCACTTTCATACTTGCGCACTTGGGGGTGCATGGCGAAAGTCAATGTACCAATTAATAAAAAGCGCAAGCTTAGTCCAAGGACAGTGGATTGTGTCTTTCTTGGATATGCTTCGTGTAGCATAGCATATAGATTTTTAGTAGTTAAATCTGAAGTTCCTGATGTGTATGTTGATACTATTATGGAATCACGTGATGCTAGTTTCTTTGAACACATATTTCTAATGAAAGACATTCATAGAAATTCTAGATACTCTTCTGAGATAACTCCTGAACATAGTACACCTGTTGAGAGTTCTGAACAACCACATGAAATTGTCCTAGAGGAGGATGACAATGATACTCCTAAAAGGAGCAAGAGACAAAGGGTTGAAAAATCCTTTGGTGATGATTTCATTGTGTACCTTGTGGACGATACTCCTACTACCATTGTAGAAACATTTGCATCTCCAGATGCAGATGATTGGAAAGAAGCAGTTCATAATGAGATGGACTCCATTCTTTCGAATGGTATGTGGGAAGTCACTGATCGACCCTATGGATGTAAACCTATGGGTTGTAAGTGGGTGTTTAAAAAGAAGCTCAAGCCTAATGGTACAATTGAGAAGTATAAGGCTAGGCTTGTGGCTAAAGGCTATACTCAGAATGAAGGAGAAGACTTCTTTGATACTTACTCACCTGTTGCTATAATGACTACTATTCAAGTACTACTTTCCTTGGCTGCCTCGTATGGTCTCCTTGTTCATCAGATGGATGTAAACACAACTTTTCTTAATGGAGAGCTGGACGAGGAAATCTATATGGAACAACCTGATAGATTTGTAGTAAAGGGTCAAGAAAGCAAGGTGTGCAAGTTATTGAAATCTTTGTATGGTCTGAAGCAAGCACCAAAGCAGTGGCATGAGAAGTTTGACATGACTCTAGTCTGCAGGCTTTGCCATTAATGAGAAAGACAGGTGTGTATATTATCGTTGTGGTGTGGGCGAAGGAGTTATATTGTGCTTATATGTTGATAATATATTGATATTTGGCACAAACATTGATCTGATCAATGAAGTCAAGTCTTTTCTATCAAATAGTTTTGATATGAAAGATCTGGGACAAGCTGATGTGATTCTAAACATCAAGCTGATTAAGGCAGATGGTGGGATTACTCTCTCGCAATCTCACTATGTTGAAAAGGTTTTGAAGCAATTTGGCTTCTCTGATTGCAAACCTTCTCCAACACCTTATGATCCCAGTGTGACACTACGAAAGAACAAGAGAATTGGCTTAGACCAATTGAGATATTCTCAGATCGTCGGTTCACTCATGTATCTTGCTGGTGCAACAAGGCCTGATATTTTGTTTGCTGTGAGCAAATTGAGTAGGTTCATGTCAAATCCTGGGACTGATCATTGGCATGCACTTGAGCGGGTTATGCGCTACTTGCAAGGTACAATGAGCTATGGAATTCACTATTCTGGTCAGCATGCAGTACTTGAAGGATATAGTGATTCGAACTGGATATCTAATGCAGACGAGCTTTATGCCACCAGTGGTTGTCTTTACTATTGGTGGAGGTGCGGTATCATGGAGGTCATGTAAGCAGACCATCTTGACGAGGTCAACCATGGAAGCCGAGCTAGCTGCACTTGACATTGCAACCGTTGAGGCAGAATGGTTGCGTGAACTCTTGATGGACTTACCGGTGGTTGAGAAACCAATACCAGCTATCCTTATGAACTGTGAAAATCAGACAGTGATTGCTAAAGTGACGAGTTCTAAGGATAATGGGAAGTCATCGAGACATGTCAAAAGACGATTGAAGTCTGTCAGAAAGTTGAGAAACTCCGGAGTTATAAGTGTGACTTATATTTCAACAGATAAAAATCTGGCAGATCCTTTTACTAAGGGACTACCACGTAATGTGATAGAAATCGCATCGAGAGAGATGGGTATGAGACCCGTATAAGTTGCCATGGTGGAAACCCAGTCTATCTGATCAGAGATCCCGTGAATTAGGTCCTGGGAAGAACAAGCCATTGGTGAACTGAGGAGAGTAATCTTTGACCCTCTCTAAGTAAAGATGCAATACTCTCAAATGTTGTAAGGCAGGTTGGCTTTGTGCCTTAATGTGTTTTGTTGGCTTGTATTAGCATGTTGGCTTGTATTAGCAAAGATGTTGTCCTGCAGAACATTCTTGAAAGAGCACACCTATATGAGTTAGACTGTCTAACGTCGCAGTCTATGAGTTCTGGGTGATCTCTAGTAAACTCATGAAGAGACCTTGGAGTACGACGTATATGCTCCACCCGAGAAGGGGACTACTGGTAGCCAAGTACTGGTCATGGCTTTAAGTGAAACCCATTCACACAACTTGCAATTCAAGGCATAGTCCATTGTCCAAGTTGTGGGTTGGTGTAGCTTGGAGTTCTAGGCGGAAGTTCAACTTAACAGTCTCTACTGAAACACTAGTATATTAAACAGTAGTGAACAATGGCGAAAATTGCAGATGGGCATTTGAGATCTGGTTGGGGATTGTTAGGATTTATGGGCTAGGCCCAATTGAGAAATTAAATTAAATCCCAGGAAAATCTCAAAAGCTTATATATGTGTATGGCTAGGGAATGGTGGAACAATAGTACCATATTGCTAGTTCAAGTGGAGTGGAACTAGTTTAAATATGGAGGCCACACGCACTCACCAAGTCATGGATGAGAGGAGAGAGTGTGGAGAGCCATACACACGCTCGCTCGCCTGGCCTGGCCCGGCCGGGGCGAAGGGCATGGGTGCACGACATACGCGTGAATGGTCCGCGGAAATTCGGCCCCTCGCCTTGTGGGGGCGCGGCTCACTTTTGCGTTTTTAATTTTTTGGTTGCTTGACTATTAAGATCAGAATCCAAACCGATCGCTATAAAATCTAAATTGAACGCGAGATTTTTGTGGGAAGATCGGATCGTAGATAGCTATCTGTTCACGGACTCGGCCCTATAAAAGGCGTCTGGCAGCCAGCACCTAGATCATTCTAGTTTTCGCTTTCGCCTCTCTTCACAACTGAGCCGCCTTCAGTTTCTTTCATCCTGACCGCCGACGTGCATCTGCGATCGGGAGAGCAGGTTTCCAGAACCCTTCGCCCTTCGAGATCCTGCACCGGGAGAGGGCGAATAAGGTTTTTGGGAAGCGTCCTCACGCGACTGCTCGCTGATTCCGCTGATCATCAACCCCGCTGCTTCGACGTTGTCGACCCTGCTGATTCCAGCCTGCGCCATATATCAGTATGTCTGATCAGTACACATCATCTGATTTGACTTTTTATTTCAGTTCTTCTGATTTGGTCATGATTTATATTCAGAATTTAATTTGGAAATTATCTAATTATTCAACAGGTTGTTGTCACGAGATAACTATATGATGGCCGTCGGAGGATGTTCTTTTCAGGGACAACACATGCAACACTGCAATTTTGTTCAGACTGTTGTACATGAGCGATGACTTAGAGAAAAGATAGATCTCAACCAGTTGATTTAAAGCCACTTGTCACCTAATTTTTTTAACCTTTATATTTTTTCTATATATCTCTTCTTTACAAATCAATTTAAAAGATTTCTTTTTCGGTATCTTATTTCTCTCCAATAATATTCTTTATATCTCGTTCTCTATACGTTTTTTTTATATTAAAGATATATTTTGTTCTAGATTTTTTGCACGTTTATATTTATCATAACCTCAAATATCTTATACATATTTTAGTTTATTTAATCTGTTATCTAAAGTATAGAAATTGATAGAGAAGAGAAGATATAATCTCTACATATAAAGGATGAATGATATATTTAGAGAATATTTTAAAGGGCACGATTAAAACATATAAAGGAAATCTTCTCAAAACATAGGATAGGATGCATTTACATACTCAACTTTAATTTTTGTTTTTTAAAACCATCACTATTCGTTTTTTAAAACCATGGCATGCTTGGTACCCTGACTAAACTTTAATTTTTGTCACATCGACTATCTCAATGTTAGTTAGAAATATTAAATATAATTTAATTATAAAACTAATTACAACGACATAATGGACCTATTAAGTCTAAGGCCATGTTTGTTTCGGACTATAATCTGTTCAGATTATATAATCCAGCGGTAAACAAACACCTAGATTATAGGTCCAGATTATATAATCTAAAGTCGCGATGATAATCTCATAATATCTTCGAGAGTATTTTATTTAAGATTATTTTTGGCAAAAGACCCACTACCCATGATTATGTTCATAAAATTACAACATCTGTCATTTTTCTTCTTCCCCAAATCACAAGCATGCAAAATATTGTTTGTCTTTGCTTTTGTGTCTCAAAGATCAATAATCTTCATTCATATAATCTGGTCATCTAAATAGCTACATACAGATTATAATCTCGACAGATTATAATCTAGATTATATAATCTATAAGCTAAAATAAACAGAACCTAATTAGATCATGATTCACTCATATAATGCTATAGTAAATATTTGATAATTATATATTAACTAAGCTTAAAAACAAGTTTAGCTTATTAGTCTTTATCTATATAATTAATTTTTATAATTAAACTATATTTAATATTTGTAATTAATATTTAAATATTTCATATAACAGTTCGGAGGAACAAACACCCTCATGAGTCGTAACTGACATTCAAACATCGAGACGGAGAGCGATTTGTTCAGAGCTAGCGTTAAAGAGGGTAGGTTCGAGGAAGAGTTAGTACGTGTTTGTTCGGCAGACGCAGAAGGCTAGCTGCAAGGCCGACGTGCTCACATGCCATTCACCCGAGGTCCTCGGACTTTTTGAGAAAATGAAAGGCCAGGCTAAAATACTCTTACTATTTAATTTTGAACATAAAAAAAATTTAGTCCTTTGAATTCTCTTAAATCTTCTTGCTTCTAAATAAGTGCCGGAGTGTTTTTAGTCTATAGGATAAGATAATGTGACTATATTTCTATCTTATTAGATAAAATTATGTAGCCCTATCTCTATCTCCTTTACCTATATAAATAAATCCTATATAAATAGATCCTCCTTTACACTGTACTTGAACAACACATAATACATCTGTTTTTCTGTGGTATTTTTCTCCTCCATATTAGAGGAGTTTTTTCCATATTAAATTCCGTGTCTCTTTTTTTCCACGTACGACCCTAGCCATTGGTAGGTTAGACACGGTTTTTATTTCTCAGCCGTCGGCGCGTATCTTCTTTCCTACAGATCGTGCTGCCGTCGTCGGTTCCATCAAATCGACATCGCCCACGTTGGTGGTGCCGTGGGATTAGCTATTGCGTTTCTGCCGCCGTCCCCAATTTTTCTTCCGCTTTTGCGCATCGATCTGCCTGCGGCTCCCATCTGACGTGACTGCAGCCGTTGAAAGCTTTGCTACTGTTCTCACACAAGGAATCTCGCGTGTGCACCTGTGCTGGATTCTCACGCAAGGTTCAAAAGATCAAATAATTTTTACCCACGTGAAGCGGTTGTGAGTAATTTTGAAAAGAGAAATTATTTTCTATTCCTTCGCTAAGTGCCCACGTTAGATTTTCACTTGTGAATTTTTTTATCTCGGATTATAAATGTCGACTAAAATTGATATTCCGAAGTTTGATGGCAAGATCAGCTTTGCTATTTTGCAGATTCAGATGAAGGCTGTTCTTACCCAGTTATGTGTACGAAAGGTGTTACGACCGCGACCTCCTAATATGGCTGATGATAAATGGGAAGATCTTGATGAAAAAGCTTTGTCCGTCTTACAACTCAGTTTATCTCCTGATGTTCTGCGTGAAGTAATGAATGCAAAATCTGCAGCAGAATTGTGGAAGAAATTGGAGGAGCTATATATGACCAAGAGTCTTGCTAATCAGCTTCGTCTCAAAGAGCGTCTTTATACTATTCGTATGGCGAAAGAAAAAATATGCATCATATTTCTCCCCCAAGGTGAGAAATAAAGAGGAGAGAAAGAAAAAAGAATTGGATAAGTCTTCTGTAGAAGCCAGTTTTGTTGAAACTTTGGATAGTGGAGAAGCTCTATTTGTTGTCTCTGTTGAAAAGTGCTCTTCTTGGGTTCTCGATTCCGCTTGCACTTTTCGTATTTGTTCGCATAGAGATTGATTTTCTGATTATGTTCAGTCTCATGTTGGTGAGATTGTTATTGGAGATGGATCCACATGTGAGATTATTGGAATCGGCTCTATTTATATCCAAGTTCATGATGGCAGTATTAAGAAACTTATCGATGTCCATTTTGTTCCAAAATTAAAGAGAAATCTTATTTCTTTGAGCACTTTAGAAGCAATGGGATTCAATTTTGCTGCTATTGATGGTGTTCTTAAGGTTTCTCGTGGCAACCGTATTATCTTGAAGGGCAACCGTTTGAATAATCTCTATTACTTGCAATGTTCAACAGTTGATGCTGAAGTTGTTTCTATTGCATTTCAGAAGAGAGGTTATTTTGATGATACGAAGCCGTGCTCCAGTTCCAAGTCTAATGATTCCTTAGACTTGGTTGATATTCAGATTTAGCATCCTAGTGGTGTTTGGGGAAACAGTTTTATAGATTTAGCGTCAAGGGGAGATTTGTTGGATAAGATCATGTGATCCTATCTCTATCTTGTTGGATAAGATCATGTAACCCTATCTCTATCTCCTTTGCCTATATAAATAGGCCCCCTTGTACACTGTACTTGAACAACACATAATAGATCTGTTTTCCCGTGGTTTTTTTCTCCTCCACATTGGGGGAGTTTTTTCCACATTAAACTTTGTGTCTACTTTTTTCACCTGCGATCCTAACATAGTCAAAGGCGCTTGTTGATGCATTGGTGCAAAAGGGTATGGTGCATCTGGCCAAGAAGTACGATGAGGAAATGCTTGCCAACGGACTCTCACCTAAGGCTATCCACATCAGTGGGTGGATGTGCATACGCAAAGTAGACATCAACAAGGTCGCTCCTAGCACGAAAAAGAGAACGTTTTTAGTAGGGCGTGCATGTTGTTGACCACCAAAAGTGGTAGACGGTCCGGCCCTAGGGCCCGAACGGTCCGCGGCTAGGGCCGGACGGTCCGTGGCCCCGCGATCAGATTAGCTCAGGTGATTATCCTTATCTCGTACGTGGTTATCAATCTAATCACGTGGGAGTTGTTGGTTATCTCTTAAGAAGAGGTCTAGACCTCCTCCTCTATAAATATAAAGGGTACGACCGATTGAGAACCCCCGAACACATTCCAATCGAATCTATCTACTTTATTTACTTTTCTTGTCTTAGGAGTAGATGTAGCGTAGTTCTAGTTGTAGCCTTCCGCATATCCAGCTCCACTCTAATTCGACTCTACATCGTCTAGATCCATCTTGGGTGGCCTGCCGACCCTAAGACGACCCTAGGATCTTACCCATCCCGCAGCGCCCTAAGACTCCCCATCATCCGGCCCTATGCGCGGACCATCCGGTGCGACGCAGGGAAGGCGCCGCTCCTGCACCCAGGTCACGGACCATCCGCGCTGCCGCAGAGGGCACCGCCAGGCGGTACATGTCACACCCGGTTTTGGAAGGTAAACCGAATGCGAACCATGTACGTTCTAGGACCAGAAACTCACGTACACAGCGATTACATAATTGGACATCATCACACATTGCTCAAAGTAAATAGCGGAAAAGTACTTTCATTACAATAAGATGTCTAAGACATCCACAGAGTCTAATACATTATCATTAGCATTAATACCATCAAAGTGCGGAAATACGAAACGTAGTAGATAAGGCCTACATAGGTAGCTGACTGGGGGTTTGCCACTAAGAGAAACTAGAACTCGTCGTAATCCTGGAACTCCTCAAAGTCCTCCATGTTGCCAGCATCTCCTCCTAAGCACTGAGTACAGTGGGGACAACTTGGGGTGGGGGTGGTTTGTAAAGCAAGGGTGAGTACACATCAACGTACTCAGCAAATGTCTCGTTTGGCTAAAGTGGACTAGCTGTATGTGGGGTTAAGGTTGAGCAGTTGCTTTTAGTTGGTCAAGTATTTATTACTATCAGTAAGCCAAGTTTTAGTAATAAACCCAATTATTACCCAAATGTACCTCCTACAAGAGGAAATACCAAAGACCCAAAATTATAACCATCATTATTATCCATCATCATCAGAGTAATCAAAGTTCTTCTAATCAAAGAGGATCCCAAGGCTGCTCTTGACCGTGAGCTCGGCCGATATACCAGTTTTTAACACTCTACAGAGGTTGCACACTTTACCCACGAGTCATGATCCCTTTCCAGCCTGGGTTGTACAGACCCGATCTTCACTACCAAGGTGAACGGCTAGGGATACACTCCGTAGCCTTTACAAAGACTCCCCTGGTGCATAGATGCTCGTTAGGTTTTGCCAGTCGTACAAACGCAGTACACCTCTCCAATGTGGGTGACTAACAAAACTAAATCAAATAAACCTCTGCACCCCCTTGGCAGAGCGAGCACTACGCCCCGGCCCGCATTGACGGCCCTCAGGCAAAGCCAACTACACCCCAGGTTCATCTAATTAGTCAGCTAAGGGTGTCCCATTCCACCCTTATGGTTGCACTGTTATCCCGGGTGGTCACTCCATGAACAGGTCCTTACTGAGAGAGGTACTCAGGGAAAAATGGTCTGAGTCCCCTAAAGTATCACAATATCATCATCGGGATAAAATCATCGTATCATAAAGGTTCACATCATGTTCATTGATTAAATTGGAGCAATAACATAAGCTAACCATGATTAACCCAAAAGGTAAACAAGGATAAGTAAATACAGACTAGTCAATCCTTAGGTTTTAAATAAGGTAATGCGGGACAGTGAATTATAGAGTAAGTAGGACATAATAGGTCTGAGGACACTTGCCTCACTAGGTTGTTGCTTAGGAAGATCTTCAGCAACACAGTCGGGTACCAAGGACTGCTCGTTGTCTAAATAAAGCGAGCATGCATTCAATACATTTGATAAATGACAAATAAATATCACATCAATCACGTACAAACATGGGAACACATCTCCAAAGAAAAGTATAAACTCAAAAGGGAGTTTAAATTATAGGGTGAACTAATTCTAATTTAGTAGTTGATTATTCTTTAAGTGTTGTCCATGATTACATAATCTGATTTAATTCCTTTTAATGAGACATAAGAGTTAAACCAGAGATAAATTCATGTAATACACATTATTAATCTCCCAAGGTTAACTATTCTTTAACCACCATGGTTTACTTTTTATCTATTTTATTAAGTAAACAATTCAACACACACTAACTTATAGTCTAGATACAAAATTAGAATGTACAGACTATGAATGAAAATAATTTATTTAAACATAGAATATCCTTATGATCATTTTGCAATTTGAATTACTAAATTTGGAGTTCATATGCAAAAGATATGAAATAAACAAATTTGGAAGTTTAAAATATAAAAATAGGTATAATTATGTGACTATTTAAAAGCCTAGGGTTCAATCTGTAAGATTACAGGGGCCTGCGCGAAAACTAGGGACGGCGGGTTGATTCCCAACAAACCGAGGGTTTCTTACGCAAAACCGCCACGCGAAGGGGTATCGGGTGATCTAGACCACACTATCCCGAGCAGACGGCCGAGATTAGATCTCGTGGTCGAGCGCACGGGCGCGGGGGTGCGCGAGTGCTGACAAGTGGGCTCGTGGTGTCAGCGAACCCGGGCGGGGCTGATAGGCCGGGCCTAGCGGCAGGGGCGCGGGTGAGAGAGAGAGGAGAACGGTCGGATCTAGTTTGGAGGGCTGAGATTAGATCTACTCTGACTAAATCTAGACCGCCAGATCTCGGACGGACGCCCGAGATCCAACAGTCGATGGCCAGACATGGGCGTGGTGGCGCCGCTCGACCCCTCGGCGAAGTATCGCCGGAGACGAGGGGGACGGCCACGGTAGGGCTCTAGGGGCTTAGGGAGAGGGTCAGACACGTTCAGGGTGACATGGCGAACTCGACCGTGGGTACCACGCTAGCGCAGGAGCACCAGAGACCGCGGGACATGGCGAGGCAGGCTAACGGCGACGCGGATCAACTCCGGCGAGGAATTGCGCGGGCACAAGGACAGTAACGGACGAATTAAGGGCATAAGAAGGTTCCTTACGACAAGCGCGAACTCAGGAGCGCCTGGAGGATGACGCGGAGGTGGTGAAGTCTCGGGTCGACGGTGGCGGACTCCGACTGTGCAAGAAGTGCTCCGGTGAGCACGGACCGAGCAAACCAGAGAGGGAAAGGACAAACCGAAGGGTGACCTGAGTTGCGGGTGATGCGGCGGAGCTTACCGAGGCAACTGTTGCGACGGGGACTCAACGGCGGTCGTGGAACGGTGGCGGTCTTCGGTGAGCGACGGCGCAACTCTTCCAGTCGTGCGCGCAGGGCGAGAAAGGGGGCGAGAGAGCTCGGCTGAGGGCGCAAGTGAGCGGGGGAAGTGGGCGAGCGAGGCGTGGGGCTCAAAAGGGGCGAGGGCGTGCGAAGGTGGCCGGAGAATGCGCGGACGTGGGCGCGTCCACGACGAGGGACGTCGGCGGGAGGTTATGGACGGGGTGACGGGTGGGGTCCGTGGGACAGAGATAGAGAGCGAGCGCACGTGCGAGAGAAACGGCACCGACAGGTTGGCCCCAGAGAACAGCGAGAGGGAGAGAGGAAGTGAAGAGGTGTGTGGGTTGGCGCCGACAGGCGGGGCCCGCCTGTCAGAGACCGAAGGCACGCGGGCGCGCGTGCAGGGCTGGGCTTGGTGGGCCGACTAGGCTGAATTAGCTTTTCTATTTTCCAGGGATTTTCCAATTGCTTTTCTATTTATTTTCTCTAGGGTTTTCAATTCAAATTCAAACCAAGTTTCAAATTTAAACTAATTCAAACATGTGCGACAATTCAAAAATAAATAAGCTCAGCATGATGCAACATTTCATGACCCATAATGTTTTGGCAAAAATAAATAATTAATCCCTCCCTAATCAAGCTAAATCTACTCAAAACGAAAAGAGAGAGAAGCAAGAGAGAGAGAGATCACAAGAGTAACACCTGAATTTGGTAGGTACTTAGAAAGAAATTTTATACTCCCAAAAATCAGGGTGTTACAGTACACCCCTAGTTGCCCAGATCGGCGTCAACACACTTTTTGGTGACTCCGCTGAGGAAAAAGGTTGCAGATCCACAAAATCAGGTTTATATGGTCGATTCTAAAGATCTCAACAGTGTTTCTCCAAACAGCGACACAAGGCTGACTAATTTGTTAGACGCTGAGCATAAAAGATTAGAAGATGACATGAAGAAAATAGACAAGGAGGTCTAGCGACAACAAGATCGGATGCTCAAGGTGGTGGAGAAGTGGTTCCTCTCGCACTTTAGGGTAGATTACCACCAGAGGGCCGTCCGAGAGAGGGAAATAAACGTCGATTACATGTCAGTCGTGCTACAACAGCTCCTCACGATAGGTGATGTCAAGTCAGCCGCTCTATTAAAATTTCTTTTGATAATCGGATTAAAAGTATCACAGAGGATATAGAGAAGATGGCGCATGCATTAGGAAAAACTCACATGCCTAATTTTTTATCACATAAATTAGGCACCGAAACAATTGCGCCAAACACATCAGCAACAAATGGATTTCCCCAGCCATATTCTGGTATGTTGATGGACTCATATCCAGGATGACCATCGCTGGCATCTTCGCTAAATGGTGGGTCAACTTTGAGTATGGTCGGACTGTCTGCACATGATCTCGGACCATCTGGCCCTCCGTCAGCCCGTCCAGCACCCTACGTCGGACAGCCCAGAGTCACACAGAGCCCACCACAAGGGTCGCACGTGTTGCCCGACAAGGCCGGATAGTCTGGGAATAGTATCGGACCGTCCGGTCCACTCGTCGATCGTCCGACTGCATAGGTCGGACCGTCCAAAGCACCTAAAATCACCTGTGATCCTCCTAGTGCGAAAGGCCGGCATAAAGATAGCCGGCCACCCAATCCCCAAGAGCCGAAAAAGTCACCTGTCGCTGAGCTTGTTTGGCCCACCAAGGCCAAATCTTTTGTTTGCTCTCACCCGCACTCGACACAAAAAGAGAAAGTTAAGTTCATATTTAATATTGCTAAGTGTGATAAAATATTTGATGAGTTACTTAAGCATAGTAATATTAAATTGTCACATATAAATCCTCCGGTTAAAGAATTAAAAGGGCGTATATATTGCAAATGGTATGGCTCCTTTCTTCATAACACCAATGATTGTGTTGTCTTCTATCAGCAAATACAATCAGCTATAAATGGAGGCCGGTTGAGATTTCAAAAGGAGGTGAAGATTGACAGGCCCATGTCCTCGTGACAACATTAGAGCCAACGAGCAAAAAAGTCATAGTTCGACCATGTGCGATTGATAAAAGCAAAGATAAAAATATCGTCATTGGTGATACACATGTGCCAAATATATCACGCAGAATAGTTACTCAGAAGGCTCCGGACAAAAGAAAGACTGGAGGCACTGGGGGGCAAGCACGATCAGATACCCGATCACAGTCACCTATCCTGCATACGTCGGACGGTCCGGGTACTAAGGCCGGACAGTCGGAGATAGGAGCGGACATTCCGACTATGAAGGCTAGACGGTCCGCAAATGACCAGAAGTAGCAGCAACCTCAGACCGTCGGACCCCAACGTTCCAAAACAAGTATTAGGAAATAAAGCACTTCCAAGACGTCTGGCCGACTCAGCAGAATCGGCCCTACTTTTCATCAGTTGCTTGCTAAATATATGAAGAAGGCCGTTCCACACAACCAGCCAATAAAACAAACGAAGTCAAAAGGGCGGTCTGTGCGAAAGCAAAAGCCAACTAAACCGATCCAAAAGGTAGCACAATCAAGATCGCCTAGTCATCCTCTTCCAGGGATGGCATGGTGCTTCACGATCTATCCATCACTGATGTGTTGTCCTACTCATGTGTGGGGTGGTACGATGATGAATTCGTATTACTGGACCAATCCATTTGCTTATTTTGGTTGGGGCACCACAAGTTCTTGACTATTAACATGTTGATCAACCATTCATGGCCGAAGAGGATGCCATCTGAAACGACCTCTATGCATCAAAGTTGTATCAAGTATTTATATTATCTGATCGCAAGAGCTGATGACTTGCATCAAGCTGAGTCCTTACTTTGGGAACAAAATAACTCATGAGGTCAATTGTTTCTGAAGTTTTTACTATTGCTTTTGGTTCACCAAGCTCCACCAAAAGGCAGGGGGCATGTGTTGAGCACCAAAAGTGGCGGACGGTCCGGCCCTATGGCCTGGACGGTCCACGGCCCTGCGATTAGATCAACTCAGGTGATTATTCTTATCTCGTGCGTGGTTATCCATCTAATTACGTGGGAGTTGTTGACTATCTCCTAGGAACATGTCCATACCTCCTCCCCTATAAATATAAAGGGGTACGACTGATTGAGAACCCCCGAACACATTCCAATCGAATCTATCTACTTCATTTACCTTTCTTGTCTTAGGAGTAGATGTAGTGTAGTTCTAGTTGTAGCCTTCCTCATATCCACCTCCACCCCTATTTGACTCTATGTCGCCTAGATCCATCTTGGGTGACCTACCGACCCCAAGATGACCCTAGGATCTTACCCCTCCCGGGGGCAAGATCTAGTTGTTCATCCAAAATACTATATTACGACTGCCTCTTAATTCCTAGGCGACTCCACATCGTCTGGGGATGCCTCAAGTGACCTGTCGACCCGGAGCGCCCTAAGATCTCTCCCCACCGTCCAGCCCTGTGCGCGGTCCATTCGGTGCGACGCAGGGAAGGCGTCGCTCCTGCACCCAGGTCGTGGACCGTTCGGCCTAGAGCCGCGGACCATCCGTGCCGCCACAGGGGGCATCGCCAGACGGTACACCCCTAGTGATTAGTGTTGTCCAGATCGGCGTCAACACATGTCGATGATGAAAGGGAAATGTGCCCTTGGGCCATTTCTATAAGTGTTTTGGTGATTAGATGTCCAACACATATTGATCGAGTTCTTATGTGCTAAATGAGTGAGAAGTGTAAATCAAAGAACAAGGTATGGTTCTAGACTTAGTGAATTGTTTTTGGATACTAACATGTTTATCTAAGTGCTAGAAACAGTGCCAAGAAAAGAAGAAAGAAGTTGGAAAAGAGTTGGCTGTGTACAGCCAAAACTAGCTCACGCCTGGCACACCAGACTGTCTGGTGGTGCACCGGACAGTGTCCGGTGCCCCAGGCGGCTCGACGGTGAACTGGTTGCTCTCGGGAATCGACTAGGCGACTTCGCTAAAAATCACTGGACTATCCGGTGTGTCATCAGCGCTCGCGCCCAAGTCTTCGGCGACGAACTCGTTGCTCTCGGGAAAAGAATAAAGTGTCGTGGCTAAAATTCACCGGACTGTCAGGTGGTGCATCAGACTATCCGGTGAGTCAGAGCCGCTCGCGGCCAATGGTCGCCTGCGCGATCAACGGGCGACACATGGCGAAGCCAACGATCGGATGGTTGCATTGCACCGGACAGTGTCCGGTGCGCCAACAGATCTGAAGATCCAACGGTCGGCTTCGCCAGAAAAGGAAAGGGATTGCACATCAGACAGCTACAGGACCTGTCTAGTGGCGCACCGGACTGTCCGGTGCGCTACTCGACAGAAGGCAGGAATTGCCTTCCAAGTTGGTCTCTAACGGCTCCTAGCTGCCTTGGGGCTATAAAAGGGACCCCTAGGTGCATGGAGCAGGACACCAAGCCTTCTCTAAGCATTCTAAGACTCCTAGACTCCACCTCCACGCATTTGATCGACTGTGTTAGTGATTTGAGCTCAGTTTGAGTTGCGAACTCTCTGTGCTGTGTTTCGAGCTCAAGTCTTGGCTTGTGTGCGTGTGTGTGCTGCGGATTTGGGTCTTGCATTTGTTGCTCTCCCATCCTTACTCTTGTGCTTTCTTTGTGATCTATATTGTAAGGGCGAGAGGCTCCAACTTGTGGAGATTCCTCGCAAACGAGAAGAATACTCAAAAATAAAAGACCGTGGTATTCAAGTTGATCATTGGATCACTTGAAAGGGGTTGAGTGCAACCCTCGTCCATTGGGACGCCACAACATGGAAGTAGGCAAGTGTTACTTGGCCGAACCACGGGATAAAAATTGTGTGTCTCTTGTGTTGCTTTTCTCCACTATTATATTGTTCACAAGAGATCGCTTCATAACAACTTGATTAACTCACACTAATATTTCTATAATCAAGTTTGTGGCTATTTTAGCGTTTGATTTTATAGGATCACATATTCACCCCCCCCTCTAGGTGCTCTCAATTGGTATCAGAACCGTACTCTTCATCTAAGGGACTAACCGCCCGAAGAGATAGATCCTAAGGGAAAGGAGATGGTGGTCAATGAAAAGGAGAAGGAATCCCTCTTCAACGAGCCAAGAGACGACAAGCCCACTGACTCAGGCTCGAGTCACAAGAAGAGGGACAGGAAGAAGAAGATGCGAATCAAGAAGATCATCTACTACGACAGCGATGCCTCCTCTTCTTCACCAAGGGATGACGACGACGACTCGTCCAAAAGAAAGGCGGACAATCAAAATTATTCTTTTGATTACTCTCGCATTCCCTATAATTCAAATGCACATTTACTATCAATTCCCCTTGGAAAACCTCCACACTTTGATGGAGAGGACTATTCATTTTGGAGTCATAAAATGCATAGTGATTTATTCTCTCTCCATCCTAGCATATGGGAAATTGTAGAAAATGGGATGCACTTCGATAGCATTGATAATCCTGTTTTTTATAAATGAACAAATTCATAAAAATGCCCAAGCTACTACTGTCTTGCTAGCATCACTTTGCAGGGATGAGTACAATAAAGTGAGTGGCTTGGATAACGCTAAGCAAATCTAGGACACCCTCAAGATATCTCATGAGGGAAACGACGCCACCATGATCACCAAGATGGAACTAGTGGAAGGTGAGCTGGGGAGGTTCGTGTAACACCCGGTTTTAAAGAACAAAGCCGGGTGCATCTCATACATGCGCCAAGAAGACAACATATATAATAACAGAGTGTATAGAGATAAATGTCATAAATCATCAGAGTATTTATTACATAGCGGAAGTCTTATTACAAAATAAAATAATAAAGATAAAACGAACTAAGGATCGATGGCGCCAATGTCGACTGAGAAACGCCACCTAGATCAGATCGAACTCCTCGGTGTTAGGCAGCTCCTCTTCAACAACCTGTTCTTCTCCTGTGGGGGGGGTGTGAGACAGCAAGGGTGAGCTCACATACGATCATAGCTCAACAAGTCGTGGGGAATAATGTGACATGAACTCACCAAAGGTGGGAGTTCATGAAGTGTAAGGCTGATCAATGAAATAGAGGTTAAGGCTGAGCATTGCTTTTATAAGTTGGTCAAAATTTTATTAGCAATTACTAAGTGTAAGTAAATACCAAACCTTAATAATAATAAAGAACAGTAATAGTAAAATAATCCCAAATGCGATGCAAATGTCAAATTAAACTTAAGTTCCATATTTAATCATGTGAGGGTCCGAGCCGCTCTTGACCGTGAGCACGGCTAGTATACTAGTTTTACACTCTGCAGAGGTTGCGCATCTTTACCCACAAGTCGTGTATCCCATGTCGCCTGGGTTTGCAAGGCCCTTAGACACTACCGAGGTGAATGGCTAGGGATCCACTACGAGGCCTTTACAAAGTTCCACTAGCTTCCGAAAACCCGCTACAGTTTATGGGAAGATCCAGTAAAGGGTTCCTAGCTGATAGCCATCGCAGCAAAATCAACTAGGGACCTCCCCGCACTGACCTCTCCCCTACTGCCCTTGCCCCTTTCGGGTAAGGTAGTCTTCCACTAGCTTTCCTAGTTAATCAGCCAAGGGCATCCCATACTACCCTTGTGGTAGCACTGTTTTCCCGGGTGGTCGCTCCATGTTCCCATTAATTTAATGATCTTAACATGAACAACAATAATAACAAAATAATAACAGAATAATCATGAATAATGAATCTCCATACCCAATCCACATAAAGCAATAGCAAGTACTACCCAAAAATATTCCAGGGGTGAACAAGGTATAGAGGTAATCAAAACTGGGGTGCATAAAGGATCCCATCAAAATTAACCTATGCAGATCATTAAAATTAATAAGAACATGGCTGGGAAAAGTAAGTGATCAAGGGCACAACTTGCCTGTAATGAGCTCCTGCTCAGCTATCTCTACTTGCTGAACCTCAGTTTCCACAGTAGCTTGCTCGTCTACTCGCATCAACACAATACATACATAGTATAGCCAAAATCAACATCACACCAAACAGATGAATGAAGTATACAGTAAAAATCTACACATTAAAATGAAACCATAGGAACTGGAATCACTGAATTTGGAGTTATATAATTTAAGTTATGAATTTCCTAAGATTTAAGGTGATTATAATAGGATTAAATGTTAAATAAATTTTCTAACAGAGTTCATGTCAAAACAGTGATTCTAAATGACAGAAAATAATATTACAAAATTTTAGGAATTGGAATGACTCAATTTGGAGTTAAAATGCATTTTCTATGAATTATACAAATTTCTAGAATTGTTTTTGTATTAAAAACGAATTTCTAATATGAATTCTCTGTTTTTAATATTCTCTGGACTGGGCGTCAATTTCCAGAAAACTCAGGGGCCTCTGCGCAAAATCTCCTAGACACAGAGAACAGTGACAAACGGACCGCGGGTTGGTTTTACGATTCTGCGGGGGCTCTTTAGCAAAAAGTACCCGCGAAGGGGTACGGTGCGATCTGGGCCGTTGGATTAGATTTCTAGGGCGCAGATTAGATCTGACTTCACTGAAGCGGTACACGATACTAGCCGCCGGATCCGAGATCTACGGCCACGGTTTAATGAGACTCGATCTAATCTGATGCGCACAATACGGAATCAACGGCTCGGATCAACGCAGCGAAGGGGTACGCCAGCTTCTAATCAGAGCCGTTCACTGGAGATCTAACGGTCACCGCTTTTCCTCCCAAACGCACACCCGACCGCGGCGGCGTTGCACAGTATCGGCGGCAGAGGCTCGCCGGCGCGCCCGCAATTCGACGCTCCGATGCCCCAAGCCCAAAATTGACGGGTGCTACACAACGAGGAGATGGAGACGAATCGTTTGGATGGGCTTCTTACCGGAATTAGAGGCGACAACCCCCCTGCTCACGACGCGAGGCGGATACGCCGCGGTGTTCTTGCGCCGACGAGCGATTACGGCCGCCCCGAGAGACAAACCCGACCGGCTCCGTCAAGAACGATCTCCTGGAGTCGCGGTGAAGCGCTACGGCCCTACTCCAAGCCCCCAACAGAGTCGAGAGCGAGGTCAAGCTACGGCGGCGCCTAGCTCGCTTCGGTTTGTTCTGGTGGCGAGATTTGTGGGCGGCGAGGGAAGTGGAGAAGAGATGGGGTCTGGTGCTGCGCTTTATGGTCGCTGGGAAGGTCGATTGAGGCGTCCCCAACGGAATCCCGCGAAGTCCGGCATGGTTATGCACCTCCGGTCCGCGCGGCGAAGGAAAGGGAAGCTTCCGACGAACCGGGCCCACGCGTCAACGAGACACGCGAGAGCGAGCGCGACTGAGCGGCTGAACCGTGGGGCCAGGGTGTCGGCACCCGATCGCGTGGAGATGGGCCGCGCGCGGGATTTCCCTGGGTGGGCCGAAAAGTGAGGAAGGAGCCCAGGTATAGTTTTTATCTTTTTCTTTTTCATTTTTCTTTCTATTTTCTATGTTTTCAAACCAAATTTGAATTCAAATTTTTAAATTCAACCCTTGTGCAGAGTTTGTCCTTGAATTTTATTGTGAACTTAGGAAGTACTAATTTGGAACATTTATGAAATTTGTTTTATATTTTATATTCTTTCTCCTTCTCATTTTCAAAACCCTCATTTTTTTTTAATTTAGGATTTGATTTAACTTCTAACATTTATTATCTTATTATTCCTATTATTATTATTTTATTTAATGCACAACACATAAACTCCAACAAATGCACTTTTCTTTATTTTAGCTTAATTGTTTTATTTAGTCACTCTCAATTACATAAGTGCTCTTTTTATGATGCAATTAAGACACACAACATGAGAAGCTTTCTCTCTATTACTCTTGGTATACAACTTGAGTATTACAAATCCTACCCCCCTTAAAAATAATCTCGTCCTCGAGATTTAAGAAGATCTAGGGAAAAGGTGGGGAAAATCTATACGAAGTTCTTCTTCTCTTTCCCAAGTTGCTTCATCTTCACCGTGGTGACTCCATTGAACTTTGCACATCTTTATAACCTTATTCCTCGTAACTCGGGTCAGAGTATCCAAAATCTTGATGGGGTACTCAGCATAAGTCAAATCCTCTTGAACACTAAGGTCCTCCATTGGTAACTGTTCCTCAGGTACCCTGAGGCATTTCTTCAGCTGAGATACATGAAATACATCATGAACATCCGCAAGATGATCCGGTAACTCCAACTGATATGCAACTTCTCCCACTCGCTTTAAGATTAAGAAGGGTCCAATAAAGCGAGGGGACAACTTTCCTTTGACTTTGAACCTTCTCATGCCCCGGAGTGGTGACACCTTCAAATAGACATAATCTCCCTCCTTAAACTCAAGTAGTCTTCTCCGGGTATCAGCATAACTTTTCTGCCTGGATTGTGCAGTTCTCAAATTCTCCCTTATTTGCTGAACTTGTTCCTCTGCTTCTTGTATAATCTCAGGTCCAAACAATTGTCTTTCACCAGTTTGATTCCAATACAAGGGAGTCCTGCACTTTCTACCATACAAAGCCTCAAACGGTGACATCTTTAAACTGGCCTGGTAGCTATTATTGTAAGAGAACTCCGCATAAGGTAGACTCTTATCCCAACTTCCACCATGCTTAAGAGCACAAGCTCTTAACATATCTTCCAGTACTTGGTTAGTTCTCTCAGTTTGCCCATCAGTCTGGGGATGGTAAGCCGAACTAAAATTCAATCTCGTATCCAATGACTCGTGCAACTGCTTCCAATATCGAGAGGTAAACTGTGATCCTCGATCTGACACAATCTTCTTTGGCACACCATGCAGGCATACAATCCGTGCCATGTACAACTCTGCCAACTTAGCTCCTGAATAAGTGGTCTTCACTGGAATAAAGTGGGCTACTTTAGTTAGTCTGTCCACAATCACCCATATAGAATCATATCCAGCAGACGTGCGGGGTAATCCAACAATGAAGTCCATGCCAATCTCTTCCCATTTCCACTCAGGTATCTTCAGTGGATGCAATAGTCCGGCTGGCCTCTGGTGTTCAGCTTTAACTCTTTGGCATACATCGCACATAGCAACATATGCAGCCACATCTCTCTTTAGTCCATACCACCAATACTTTTGCTTCAAGTCTTGATACATCTTAGTGCTCCCGGGGTGGATAGAATAAACTGAGTCATGTGCTTCCTTCCGACTCAAGGCATCTGCAACCAAGTTCGCCTTGCCTGGGTGATAATGAATCTCCAAGTCATAGTCCTTAATGAGCTCCAACCAACGACGCTGTCTAAGGTTGAGATCCTTCTGAGTGAATATATACTTCAAACTCTTATGATCCGTGTATACTTGGCACTTAGTTCCCATAACGTAGTGTCTCCAAATCTTAAGTGCATGCACAACGGCAGCCAGTTCCAAGTCATGGGTGGGGTAGTTCAATTCATGCTTCCGCAACTGACGAGATGCATAGGCAATCACATGTCCATCTTGCATAAGCACACATCCAAGTCCTTGGCCACATGCATCACAATAAATGTCAAATCCCTTCTGCAGATCTGGCATAATCAATACTGGTGGTGACATCAATCTCTCCTTCAATTGATCAAAACTCTCTTGGCATTTCTCATCCCACTTAAACTCTCTTCCTTTCTCCAAAAGCGATGTCATGGGCTTAGCAATCTTAGAGAATCCCTCAATAAATCTCCGATAATATCCTGCGAGTCCCAAGAAACTCCGAATCTCAGTAACTGTAGTGGGCACTCTCCACTCCATAATCTCCTTGACTTTAGTAGGATCCACTGCTATCCCTCCATTAGAAATAATATGACCAAGAAATGGCACCTTGTCAATCCAAAACTCACACTTGCTAAACTTAGCGTAGAGTTGATTATCCCGTAACTTCTGTAGCACCAACCTTAGATGTTCTTCATGGTCACTCTCATTCTTAGAATAGATAAGAATGTCGTCGATGAATACCACGACGAACCTGTCCAAGTACTCCATAAACACCTTGTTCATCAAATTCATGAAATAAGCTGGTGCATTGGTCAATCCAAACGACATAACAGTAAACTCATATAGTCCATATCGAGTCGAGAAAGCCGTCTTGGGAATATCCGAGGGTCTAATCTTCATCTGATGGTATCCCGATCGGAGATCAATCTTCGAGAATACCCTGGCTCCTCTCATCTGATCAAATAAATCCTCAATACGGGGCAACGGATACTTGTTCTTCACTGTAACATCATTGAGAGATCTATAATCCACACACATCCGTTGCGATCCATCCTTCTTTTGCACAAATAACACCGGTGCTCCCCAAGGTGAGGAACTTGGACGAATGTAACCAGCCTCTTGTAACTCCGTCAACTGCTTCTTCAGTTCTTTCAACTCCTCCACGGACATTCTATATGGCCGTTTAGAAATAGGGGCGGTTCCAGGTAAGAGATCAATAACGAACTCAACTTCTCTATCAGGTGGCATCCCTGGTAACTCCTCTGGAAAGACATCCGGAAAATCTCTAACCACCCGGATATTGTCACCAACAAACTCCTCAGGCATAAAGAACATTGCACGCATGGATGAGGAGGTTACTGCAATATTAACTTGAAACCTTTCTCCCTTAGTGGTAGTGAGCTCTATAGTACCTCTACCACATGCTATAACGGCCTTTGCCTTTCTTAACCATGACATACCAAGGATCAGATCTATACTGCTTGACTCCAATATTATAGCAGTAGCTCCAAATTCTCTACCCATGATGGTTAAGGTCAATCTACGTGTCATTTGATTTGCCTCAACAGGCCCTTTAGGTGTAATTACTATCAGGGGTTTTCTCATATTAAGCAGTGGTATTTCATTTGTGTTGGCATATCTAGCAGACATGAATGAATGTGTGGCACCAGAATCA
The DNA here is from genome assembly GCA_029449295.1 of Zea luxurians. Taxonomy (NCBI): domain Eukaryota; kingdom Viridiplantae; phylum Streptophyta; class Magnoliopsida; order Poales; family Poaceae; genus Zea; species Zea luxurians. The sequence continues at coordinate 130,815,981 of JAOPSE010000010.1, forward strand.
AATAATATTGTTGCAGGAATTGTATTAACATAAAACATACCAATCACGAGGTCCCCTCCATCCGGAGTATCATCAACGCTGACTTGATTCACCCTGGCTATAGAATATCCCTTGCCAGGGGTCTGTTGCTTGCTCTGAGTTGGAGTAGTGGCAATCCTCTGTGGGCAGACATTTGCATAATGACCCATCTTCCCACACTTGAAGCATTGAGTGCCTGTACTCTGTCCTGCAAACTTCGTCGGGGTGCCAGTGGGTGTAGCCTGTCGAGTAGGTGTCCTCAATGGTGATTGCTGAACTGGGCGCGGTCCTCCTGGTCGAGGTGGTGTACTCTGTGGTGAACTGTAGCGAGGACGAACACTGCTGCTACCCTGTCCCTGTGAGATAGCCTTCCTCTTCAAATCTCCCAGCTGAACACGCTTGTGTTCAATAGCAAGAGCCTTATCCAACAGTCTCTGGAAGGATGGAAATGTGTGTGCCACAAGAGCATACTGCAGTGGCCCATTAAGTCCTTCAATGAAATGCTCCTGCTTCCTCTCATCTTCAGCAACTTCTTCAGGGGCATATCTGGATAGCTGAATAAACTTGTCGCGGTACTCGCTGACTGACATACTTCCTTGCTTCAGCGACAGAAATTCCTTCTTCTTGATCTTTATCACCCCAGCTGGTATGTGGTAGTTCCTGAACTGCGTACTGAACTCTGCCCAAGTAATATTATCCGCAGCATCATGGGCAGCAGTATAAGAATCCCACCAGTCAGCAGCAGGACCAGTCAGTCGTCCAGAAGCATATAAGACCTTCTCCCGATCAGTGCATTGTGCAATATTCAGCATCTTCTCAATTGACTTCAACCAATCGTCGGCATCAAGTGGATCTGGCGAGCTGGCGAAGGTAGGTGGCTTATGGCTCATGAACTCCCGGTGCTTATCTCGAGGTGGAACTGGTGGTGGTGGTGGAGGCAGTGGCACTTGTTGCTGCTGTTGCTGTTGTTGCGCCCTCCTTTCTTGGCGTATCTCATCTCTCTCCTGGCGCAACTCCTGGCGTATATTCTCTCTTTCTTGACGCATCTCCTGGCGCTCCTGCTGCATCTGAGCACGCATATCAGCCATGGTGTCTGCCATCTGCTGCATCACCGCCATCTGAGCAGCAACCAATGGGTCAACTCCGCCGGGTGGAGGATTAGGAGGATTCATCCCTGCAGGCTGTGGCTGAGGTTGTCTTCGAGTGTGTTGGTTAGGAGGTAAGTCAATTCCACCACCCCTCCTGGTATTGACCATCTGAGTTAGATACGTATGGTAAGAAAGAGCAGTAGACAAGGCAGTAATTACAATCATGTTACTTTGGGGGATTTATTAGCTAAGCAGTTTAATATTTCACCTACTATAGCTAACTCAATACCTTATGTTGGTACATGCTAAGATGTCCATCTATACTATTCAATCAATCAAAGAAGCAAATCAGGCACTGATCATCAGAACAATCAACCAACATTTTTAATAGAGAAAATAGTTTTGATTTGGTCTTAGGCCTCCTATCTCTTAAATTGTCATAGGGGTAGGGATTCCAAGGTGTGAAATCCATCTTGTTTAAGAGTGGAAAAGGTAAGAATGATCAGAGTAGAACAGTAGAAGGTGAGACATGATCAAGATAAGTATAGAAGAATCAGAGTAAGGTGAGTGTAGAATGAATCAGAATGAGATAAGTAGGTAAGGGTTGTCCATTTCTATCTAGGTCTCGTCCTACAGTCAACATTTCCTCTGATACCACTTCTGTAACACCCGGTTTTAAAGAACAAAGCCGGGTGCATCTCATACATGCGCCAAGAAGACAACATATATAATAACAGAGTGTATAGAGATAAATGTCATAAATCATCAGAGTATTTATTACATAGCGGAAGTCTTATTACAAAATAAAATAATAAAGATAAAACGAACTAAGGATCGATGGCGCCAATGTCGACTGAGAAACGCCACCTAGATCAGATCGAACTCCTCGGTGTTAGGCAGCTCCTCTTCAACAACCTGTTCTTCTCCTGTGGGGGGGGTGTGAGACAGCAAGGGTGAGCTCACATACGATCATAGCTCAACAAGTCGTGGGGAATAATGTGACATGAACTCACCAAAGGTGGGAGTTCATGAAGTGTAAGGCTGATCAATGAAATAGAGGTTAAGGCTGAGCATTGCTTTTATAAGTTGGTCAAAATTTTATTAGCAATTACTAAGTGTAAGTAAATACCAAACCTTAATAATAATAAAGAACAGTAATAGTAAAATAATCCCAAATGCGATGCAAATGTCAAATTAAACTTAAGTTCCATATTTAATCATGTGAGGGTCCGAGCCGCTCTTGACCGTGAGCACGGCTAGTATACTAGTTTTACACTCTGCAGAGGTTGCGCATCTTTACCCACAAGTCGTGTATCCCATGTCGCCTGGGTTTGCAAGGCCCTTAGACACTACCGAGGTGAATGGCTAGGGATCCACTACGAGGCCTTTACAAAGTTCCACTAGCTTCCGAAAACCCGCTACAGTTTATGGGAAGATCCAGTAAAGGGTTCCTAGCTGATAGCCATCGCAGCAAAATCAACTAGGGACCTCCCCGCACTGACCTCTCCCCTACTGCCCTTGCCCCTTTCGGGTAAGGTAGTCTTCCACTAGCTTTCCTAGTTAATCAGCCAAGGGCATCCCATACTACCCTTGTGGTAGCACTGTTTTCCCGGGTGGTCGCTCCATGTTCCCATTAATTTAATGATCTTAACATGAACAACAATAATAACAAAATAATAACAGAATAATCATGAATAATGAATCTCCATACCCAATCCACATAAAGCAATAGCAAGTACTACCCAAAAATATTCCAGGGGTGAACAAGGTATAGAGGTAATCAAAACTGGGGTGCATAAAGGATCCCATCAAAATTAACCTATGCAGATCATTAAAATTAATAAGAACATGGCTGGGAAAAGTAAGTGATCAAGGGCACAACTTGCCTGTAATGAGCTCCTGCTCAGCTATCTCTACTTGCTGAACCTCAGTTTCCACAGTAGCTTGCTCGTCTACTCGCATCAACACAATACATACATAGTATAGCCAAAATCAACATCACACCAAACAGATGAATGAAGTATACAGTAAAAATCTACACATTAAAATGAAACCATAGGAACTGGAATCACTGAATTTGGAGTTATATAATTTAAGTTATGAATTTCCTAAGATTTAAGGTGATTATAATAGGATTAAATGTTAAATAAATTTTCTAACAGAGTTCATGTCAAAACAGTGATTCTAAATGACAGAAAATAATATTACAAAATTTTAGGAATTGGAATGACTCAATTTGGAGTTAAAATGCATTTTCTATGAATTATACAAATTTCTAGAATTGTTTTTGTATTAAAAACGAATTTCTAATATGAATTCTCTGTTTTTAATATTCTCTGGACTGGGCGTCAATTTCCAGAAAACTCAGGGGCCTCTGCGCAAAATCTCCTAGACACAGAGAACAGTGACAAACGGACCGCGGGTTGGTTTTACGATTCTGCGGGGGCTCTTTAGCAAAAAGTACCCGCGAAGGGGTACGGTGCGATCTGGGCCGTTGGATTAGATTTCTAGGGCGCAGATTAGATCTGACTTCACTGAAGCGGTACACGATACTAGCCGCCGGATCCGAGATCTACGGCCACGGTTTAATGAGACTCGATCTAATCTGATGCGCACAATACGGAATCAACGGCTCGGATCAACGCAGCGAAGGGGTACGCCAGCTTCTAATCAGAGCCGTTCACTGGAGATCTAACGGTCACCGCTTTTCCTCCCAAACGCACACCCGACCGCGGCGGCGTTGCACAGTATCGGCGGCAGAGGCTCGCCGGCGCGCCCGCAATTCGACGCTCCGATGCCCCAAGCCCAAAATTGACGGGTGCTACACAACGAGGAGATGGAGACGAATCGTTTGGATGGGCTTCTTACCGGAATTAGAGGCGACAACCCCCCTGCTCACGACGCGAGGCGGATACGCCGCGGTGTTCTTGCGCCGACGAGCGATTACGGCCGCCCCGAGAGACAAACCCGACCGGCTCCGTCAAGAACGATCTCCTGGAGTCGCGGTGAAGCGCTACGGCCCTACTCCAAGCCCCCAACAGAGTCGAGAGCGAGGTCAAGCTACGGCGGCGCCTAGCTCGCTTCGGTTTGTTCTGGTGGCGAGATTTGTGGGCGGCGAGGGAAGTGGAGAAGAGATGGGGTCTGGTGCTGCGCTTTATGGTCGCTGGGAAGGTCGATTGAGGCGTCCCCAACGGAATCCCGCGAAGTCCGGCATGGTTATGCACCTCCGGTCCGCGCGGCGAAGGAAAGGGAAGCTTCCGACGAACCGGGCCCACGCGTCAACGAGACACGCGAGAGCGAGCGCGACTGAGCGGCTGAACCGTGGGGCCAGGGTGTCGGCACCCGATCGCGTGGAGATGGGCCGCGCGCGGGATTTCCCTGGGTGGGCCGAAAAGTGAGGAAGGAGCCCAGGTATAGTTTTTATCTTTTTCTTTTTCATTTTTCTTTCTATTTTCTATGTTTTCAAACCAAATTTGAATTCAAATTTTTAAATTCAACCCTTGTGCAGAGTTTGTCCTTGAATTTTATTGTGAACTTAGGAAGTACTAATTTGGAACATTTATGAAATTTGTTTTATATTTTATATTCTTTCTCCTTCTCATTTTCAAAACCCTCATTTTTTTTTTAATTTAGGATTTGATTTAACTTCTAACATTTATTATCTTATTATTCCTATTATTATTATTTTATTTAATGCACAACACATAAACTCCAACAAATGCACTTTTCTTTATTTTAGCTTAATTGTTTTATTTAGTCACTCTCAATTACATAAGTGCTCTTTTTATGATGCAATTAAGACACACAACATGAGAAGCTTTCTCTCTATTACTCTTGGTATACAACTTGAGTATTACAGTTCGTGATGATCAGGGGAGAGGAGCCAACACAGACCTACAACAGGCTCAAGACCCTGATCAACAAAATCCGAAGCTACGGGGGCACAAGATGGACGGATCATGACGTCGTCCGACTCATGCTCAGGTCATTTACCATTATTGACCCCCATCTTGTCAACCTTATTCGTGAAAACCCCAGGTACACCAAGATGATGCCCGAGGAGATCCTTGGAAAATTCGTGAGCGGGCGCATGATGGTGAAGGAGGCGCGATACGTGGACGATGCGCTAAATGGTCCACTGCCCATCTACGAGCCGCAGCCCGTTGCTCTCAAAGCAACTAGCAGCAAGGAGGTGCTACCAAGCAAGGTAGCACAAGTGGAGGCCGCTGGGCTCAATGAGGATGAAATGGCGCTTATCATCAAGCGCTTTAAGACCACGCTAAAAGGACGCAAGGAGTACCCCAACAAGAACAAAACAAGGGGAAAACGCTCCTGCTTCAAATGCGATAAGACTAGTCACTTCATAGCTCAATGCCCGATAATGATAATGACCAGGGACAAGAAAAACATGGGAAGAGGGAGAAGAAGAAGAACTACAGGAAGGCCAAGGGCGAGGCGCACATCGGGAAGGAATGGGACTCCGATTGCTCCTCCTCAGACTCTGAGGATGAAGGACTAGCAGCCTCGGCCTTCGACAAATCTTCACTCTTTCCCAACGAACGCCATACATGTCTTATGGCTAAGGAGAAGAAAGTACGTATTTGAGAGCACCTAGAGGGGGGGGGGTGAATAGGTGATCCTGTAAAAACTTCAAAACTTAAGCCACAAAAACTTGTTAAGCGTTAGCACAGTTAATGCCAAGTGGCTAAGGTGAAGTCTTCAACAAAACACAATACCACAAGAATCAAGCACAGAGGGACACGGTGGTTTATCCCGTGGTTCGGCCAAGCCAATGCTTGCCTACTTCCACGTTGTGGCGTCCCAACGGACGAGGGTTGCAATCAACCCCTCTCAAGCGGTCCAAAGACCCACTTGAATACCACGGTGTTTTGTTGTTCTTATTTCAATCCCGTTTGCGAGGAATCTCCACAACTTGGAGCCTCTCGCCCTTACAAAAGATGTTCACAAAGAATCACGGAGTAAGGGAGGGATTAGCAACTCACACACAACACAAAGATCACAGCGAATACGCACACACAAAACCCAGACTTGAGCTCAAGAGGCTAACACACTAGAACAGAGCTCAAATCACTAGAATTTCAAACAAGTGCGCAAGATTGATGTGTGAGTGATCAAGAGTGCTCAAGGAATGCTTGGGTGCTTCCTCCATGCGCCAAGGGGTCCCTTTTATAGCCCCAAGGCAGCTAGGAGCCGTTGGGAACAAATCTGGAAGGCCATCTTTGCCTTCTGTCTCGTGGCGCACCGGACAGTCCGGTGCACACCGGACACTGTCCGGTGCCCGATTTGTTTCCAAAAACAGCACTTCTGACCGTTGCTGGCTGCTCCAGATCTGCGCTTAGTTGGCGCACCGGACATGTCCGGTGCACACCGGACAGTCCGGTGTTCCTTCCCGACCGTTGGCTCGGCCACGTGTCTCGCGCGGATTGCGCGGCCGACCGTTGGCCCTGGCCGACCGTTGGCTCACCGGACAGTCCGGTGCACACCGGACAGTCCGGTGAATTATAGCCGTACGCCGTCGGCGAATTCCCGAGAGCGGCCAGTTCGCGCCGAGGAGGCCTGGCGCACCGGACACTGTCCGGTGCACACCGGACAGTCCGGTGCTCCAGACCGAGCAGGGACTTGGCTGCACACAGCCAAGTCATTCTCTCCCCTTTTCTCTTTTTCTTCTTGCTGTTTCTAACACTTAGACAAACATGTTAGTCCACAAAACCAATGTACTAAGGCTTAGAAACATACCTTTACTTCATGATTTGCACCTTGTTCCATTTTACAATTAGGCACCTGTGTTGAGCACTAAATCACCAAAATACTTAGAAATGGCCCAAGGGCACATTTCCCTTTCAATCTCCCCCTTTTTGGTGATTTATGCCAACACAACATAAAGTCACTAGAACAAGTGCAAACTCAATTCAAATAACACTTAAATTTATTTTGAATCAATTTTGGCATATATGGATCATCCTTTGCCACCACTTGGTTTGTTTTTGCAAATCAGACTCAAATCTCTATCTCTAAGTTAAACACACATGTTTAAGCATAAAGAGAGTCATTCAAAAAGAGATTGATCAAGGATTTCAAAAACTCCCCCTTTTTCCCATAAACAATACTTCTCCCCACAAGAAGCCAACTTTTGACAAGAGAGACAACTTAAAAATTTTGACAAACCAAAACTCTATTCTACTATTTTCAAAATCTCTCAAGTGGTAGCTGATCCATTTATTGCTTTGGCCTTTATTTTCTCCCCCTTTGGCATCAAGCACCAAAACGGGATCAATTGTGGCCCTATAACCCCATTGCCTCACCAAAATCTTCAATTAAGAGCAAATGGCAATAAGAGTTCAGAGATGGACTTGAAATAAGTTACCCCTCATCGGAGTGCAGTGGAAGTCTTTCATGGTCCAAGTCCACCTTTTCCCTTTCAATTCTCCTTTGTGACTAACACAAGCAAACTCAAACATATGGTTAGTCTCAAAGGGTCAAGTTGCAACACATCTCCCCCTAAACATGTGCATCACATTGTAACGGACTTGTGAGGTCCAGGGAGTGTTTGTACAACTTGAGCACCATAATAAGCAACAAAATGCAGAAGGGAACATGATCAAAAGCATAAATACATGTATGCTACAATTCAATCCAAGTTCCGCGAATCTAAGACATTTAGCTCACTACGCAGCCTGCAAAAGGTCTTCTCATCTAAAGGCTTGGTAAAGATATCGGCTAGCTGGTTCTCGGTGCTAACATAAAACACTTCGATATCTCCCTTTTGCTGGTGGTCTCTCAAAAAGTGATGCCGGATGTCTATGTGCTTTGTGCGGCTGTGCTCAACGGGATTTTCCGCTATTCGGATAGCACTCTCATTATCACATAGGAGTGGGACTTTGCTCAGATTGTAGCCAAAGTCCCTGAGGGTTTGCCTCATCCAAAGTAGTTGCGCACAACACTGTCCTGCGGCAACGTACTCGGCCTCAGCGGTGGATAGGGCAACGGAGGTTTGTTTCTTAGAATTCCATGACACCAGGGACCTTCCTAAGAATTGGCACGTCCCCGATGTACTCTTCCTATCGACCTTACATCCAGCATAGTCGGAATCTGAGTACCCAATCAAGTCAAAGTTAGACCCCTTTGGATACCAGATCCCGAAGCAAGGCGTAGCAACTAAATATCTAAGGATTCGCTTCACAGCCACTAAGTGACACTCCTTAGGATCGGATTGAAATCTAGCACACATGCATACGCTAAGCATAATATCCGGTCTACTAGCACATAAATAAAGTAAAGACCCTATCATTGACCGGTATGCTTTTTGATCAACGGACTTACCTCCTTTGTTGAGGTCGGTGTGTCCGTCGGTTCCCATCGGAGTCTTTGCGGGCTTGGCGTCCTTCATCCCAAACCGCTTCAGCAGATCTTGCGTGTACTTCGTTTGGGAGATGAAGGTGCCGTCCTTGAGTTGCTTCACTTGGAACCCAAGGAAGTAGTTCAACTCGCCCATCATTGACATCTCGAATTTCTGCGTCATCACCCTGCTAAACTCTTCACAAGACTTTTGATTAGTAGAACCAAATATTATGTCATCGACATAAATTTGGCACACAAACAAATCACCATTACAAGTCTTAGTGAAAAGAGTTGGATCGGCTTTCCCAACCTTGAAAGCATTAGCAAGTAAGAAATCTCTAAGGCATTCATACCATGCTCTTGGGGCTTGTTTAAGTCCATAGAGCGCCTTAGAGAGCTTACACACGTGGTCGGGGTACCGCTCATCCTCGAAGCCAGGGGGTTGCTCCACGTACACCTCCTCCTTTATTGGCCCGTTGAGGAACGCGCTCTTCACATCCATTTGGTACAACCTGAAAGAATGGTGAGCGGCATATGCTAGCAAGATACGAATGGACTCTAGCCTAGCCACAGGAGCAAAAGTCTCCTCAAAGTCCAAACCTGCGACTTGGACATAACCTTTTGCCACAAGTCGAGCCTTGTTCCTCGTCACCACCCCGTGCTCGTCCTGTTTGTTGCGGAACACCCACTTGGTTCCCACAACATTTTGCTTGGGACGAGGCACCAGTGTCCAAACTTCGTTGCGCTTGAAGTTGTTGAGTTCCTCCTGCATGGCCAACACCCAATCCGGATCTAGCAAGGCCTCCTCTACCCTGAAAGGCTCAATAGAGGAGACAAAAGAGTAATGCTTACAGAAATTAACTAATCGAGATCGAGTAGTTACTCCCTTGCTAATGTCACCCAAAATTTGGTCGACGGGATGATCCCTTTGAATCATCGCTCGAACTTGGGTTGGAGGTGCTGGTTGCGCTTCTTCCTCCATCACTTGATCTTCTTGTGCTCCCCCTTGATCACACGCCTCCTTTTGATGAACCTGTTCATCGTCTTGAAGTGGGGGATGCACCGTCGTTGAGGAAGAAGGTTGATTACGTTCATCCTGTTCCTGTGGCCGAACGTCTCCAATCGCCATGGTTCGTATAGCAGCCGACGGAACATCTTCTTCATCTACATCATCATAATCAACAACTTGCTCTCTTGGAGAGCCATTAGTCTCATCAAATACAACGTCGCTAGAGACTTCAACCAAACCCGATGATTTGTTGAAGACCCTATACGCCTTTGTATTTGAATCATAACCTAATAAAAACCCTTCTACAGCTTTGGGAGCAAACTTAGAATTTCTACCCTTCTTTACTAGAATGTAGCACTTGCTCCCAAAAACACGAAAGTACGATACATTGGGTTTGTTACCGGTTAGTAGCTCATATGACGTCTTCTTGAGAAGGCGGTGAAGGTAGACCCTGTTGATGGCGTGGCAAGCCGTGTTCACGGCTTCCGACCAAAAGCACTCGGGGGTCTTGAACTCTCCAAGCATTGTCCTCGCCATATCAATTAGCGTCCTGTTCTTCCTCTCTACCACACCATTTTGTTGTGGTGTGTAGGGAGCGGAGAACTCGTGCTTGATCCCTTCCTCCTCAAGAAACTCCTCCACTTGAAGGTTCTTGAACTCGGACCCGTTGTCGCTCCTTATCTTCTTCACCTTGAGCTCAAACTCATTTTGAGCTCTCCTGAGGAAGCGCTTGATGGTCCCTTGGGTTTCAGACTTATCCTGCAAAAAGAATACCCAAGTGAAGCGGGAAAAGTCATCAACAATAACTAAACCATACTTACTTCCTCCTATGCTTAGATAGGCGACGGGTCCGAAGAGGTCCATATGCAGCAGCTCCAGAGGTCTTGACGTGGTCATCACATTCTTGCTGTGATGTGCTCCTCCAACTTGTTTACCTGCCTGACAAGCTGCACAAGGTCTATCTTTTTCGAAATAAACATTGGTTAGACCTATCACGTGTTCTCCCTTTAGAAGTTTGTGGAGATTCTTCATCCCCACATGTGCTAAGCGGCGATGCCACAGCCAGCCCATGCAAGTCTTAGCCATTAAGCATGCATCTAGACCGGCCTCTTCTTTTGCAAAATCAACTAAATAAAGCTTGCCGTCTAGTACACCCTTAAAAGCTAGTGAACCATCACATCTTCTAAAGACAGACACATCTACATTTGTAAAAAGGCAATTGTATCCCATTTGACATAATTGACTAACAGATAGCAAATTATATCCAAGACTCTCCACTAAGAATACATTTGAGATAGAATGCTCATTAGAAATTGCAATTTTACCTAGCCCTTTTACCTTGCCTTGATTCCCATCACCGAATATAATTGAATCTTGGGAATCCTTATTCTTGACGTAGGAGGTGAACATCTTCTTCTCCCCCGTCATATGGTTTGTGCATCCGCTGTCGATAATCCAGCTTGAACCCCCGGATGCATAAACCTGCAAGGCAAATTTAGGCTTGGGTCTTAGGTACCCAACTCATGTTGGGTCCTGCAAGGTTAGCACAAATATCTTTAGGGACCCAAATGCAAGATTTATCTCCCTTGCATCTAGCCCCTAATTTCCTAGCAACAACCTTCTTACCCTTTCTACAAATAGCAAAGGGAGCATTACAAGCATAATAAATGGTAGAAGGTTCATTCACTACTTTCCTAGGAGCATGAATAACATTCTTTCTAGGTACATGAGCAATATCTCTCCTAGGCATATGTACAACATTTCTCCTACACATATCTCTACCATGATTATAAGAAGAACTAGAAGCAAACATTGCATGAGAATCATAAGCATATGAATCAAAATGATTATAAGCATTTCTAGCATGTCTCCTATCATAATACATAAAAGCATGATTCTTTTTAGTATTACTAGCCATCGGGGCCTTCCCCTTCTCCTTGACGAAGATGGGAGCCTTATGGCTTGTTAAGTTCTTGGCTTCCCTCTTGAAGCCAAGCCCATCCTTAATTGAGGGGTGTCTACCAATCGTGTAGGCATCCCTTGCAAATTTGATTTTATCAACTTCATTCTGGCTAGTCTTAAGTTGGGCATTAAGACTAGCCACTTCATCATTTAATTTGGAAATTAGAACTAGGTGTTCACTACAAGCATTAACATCAAAATCCTTACACCTAGTACAAATTTCAACATGTTCAACACAAGAATTTGATTTACTAGCTACTTCTAGTTTAGCACTTAAATCAATATTAACACTTCTTAAGGTAGAAATGGTTTCATGACAGGAAGATATTTCACTAGAAAGCATTTCATTTCTTTTCACTTCTAAAGCATATGATTTTTGTGCCTCTACAAATTTATCATGTTCATCATACAATAAATCTTCTTGCTTTTCTAAAAGCCTATCCTTTTCATTCAATGCATTAATTAATTCATTGATTTTCTCTATCTTAGATCTATCTAAGCCCTTGAACAAGCAAGAATAATCTATGTCATCATCACTAGACTCACTATCACTAGATGAAGCATAAGTGGAGTCTTGAATACTCACCTTCTTCTCCCTTGCCATAAGGCAAGTGAGACGCTCGTTGGGGAAGAGAGCCGATTTGTTGAAGGCAGTGGCGGCGAGTCCTTCGTTGTCGGAGTCGGAGGAGGAGCAATCCGAGTCCCACTCCTTTCCTAGATGCGCCTCGCCTTTTGCCTTCTTGTATTGCTTCTTCTTCTCTCTTTTGTTCCCCTTTTCCTGGTCACTTTCATTATCGGGACAGTTAGCAATGAAATGACCAAGCTTACCGCATTTGAAGCATGAGCGCTTCCCCTTGGCTTTGGTCTTGCTTGGTTGTCCCTTGTGACCTTTAAGCACCGTCTTGAATCTCTTAATGATGAGAGCCATCTCTTCATCATTAAGGCCAGCCGCCTCAACTTGCGCCACCTTGCTAGGTAGCGACTCCTTGCTCCTCGTTGCCTTTAGAGCAATGGGTTGAGGCTCGTGGAGTGGTCCGTTCAACGCGTCGTCGACGTATCTTGCCTCCTTGATCATCATCCGCCCGCTCACGAATTTTCCAAGCACTTCCTCGGGCGTCATCATCGTGTACCTGGGATTCTCACGAATATTGTTCACGAGATGAGGATCAAGTACGGTAAAGGACCTGAGCATTAGGCGGACGACGTCGTGGTCCGTCCATCGCGTGCTCCCGTAGCTTCTTATCTTGTTGATAAGGGTCTTGAGCCGGTTGTACGTTTGCGTTGGCTCCTCGCCCCTTATCATCGCGAACCGTCCAAGCTCGCCCTCCACCAACTCCATCTTGGTGAGTAAGGTGACGTCGTTCCCCTCATGAGAAATCTTGAGGGTGTCCCAGATTTGCTTGGCGTTGTCCAAGCCGCTCACCTTATGGTATTCATCCCTGCACAAGGAAGCTAGAAGAACAGTAGTAGCTTGTGCATTTTTATGAATTTGTTCATTAATGAACATGGGACTATCCGAACTATCAAAGTGCATTCCACTCTCTACAATCTCCCATATACTAGGATGGAGAGAGAATAGGTGACTACGCATTTTGTGACTCCAAAATCCGTAGTCCTCTCCATCAAAGTGTGGGGGCTTGCCAAGTGGAATGGAGAGCAAATGAGAATGTGAACTTTGCGGAATACGAGAGTAATCAAAGGAAAAGTTCGAATTAACCGGTTTTCTCCTCTCGTAGTCGTTGTGGTCCTCATCCTTTTGGGAAGAAGTAGACTCGTCGCTGTCGTAGTAGATGATCTCCTTGATGCGCCTGGTCTTCTTCTTCTTCCCATCCTTTCGTCTTTGACCCGAGCCGGAGTCGGTAGGCTTGTCGTCCTTCGGCTCGTTGACGAAGGTCTCCTTCTCTTTGTCGTTGATCACTATACCCTTCCCCTTAGGATCCATCTATTCGGGCGGTTAGTCCCTTTGTGAATAGAACGGCTCCGATACCAATTGAGAGCACCTAGAGGGGGGGGGGTGAATAGGTGATCCTGTAAAAACTTCAAAACTTAAGCCACAAAAACTTGTTAAGCGTTAGCACAGTTAATGCCAAGTGGCTAAGGTGAAGTCTTCAACAAAACACAATACCACAAGAATCAAGCACAGAGGGACACGGTGGTTTATCCCGTGGTTCGGCCAAGCCAATGCTTGCCTACTTCCACGTTGTGGCGTCCCAACGGACGAGGGTTGCAATCAACCCCTCTCAAGCGGTCCAAAGACCCACTTGAATACCACGGTGTTTTGTTGTTCTTATTTCAATCCCGTTTGCGAGGAATCTCCACAACTTGGAGCCTCTCGCCCTTACAAAAGATGTTCACAAAGAATCACGGAGTAAGGGAGGGATTAGCAACTCACACACAACACAAAGATCACAGCGAATACGCACACACAAAACCCAGACTTGAGCTCAAGAGGCTAACACACTAGAACAGAGCTCAAATCACTAGAATTTCAAACAAGTGCGCAAGATTGATGTGTGAGTGATCAAGAGTGCTCAAGGAATGCTTGGGTGCTTCCTCCATGCGCCAAGGGGTCCCTTTTATAGCCCCAAGGCAGCTAGGAGCCGTTGGGAACAAATCTGGAAGGCCATCTTTGCCTTCTGTCTCGTGGCGCACCGGACAGTCCGGTGCACACCGGACACTGTCCGGTGCCCGATTTGTTTCCAAAAACAGCACTTCTGACCGTTGCTGGCTGCTCCAGATCTGCGCTTAGTTGGCGCACCGGACATGTCCGGTGCACACCGGACAGTCCGGTGTTCCTTCCCGACCGTTGGCTCGGCCACGTGTCTCGCGCGGATTGCGCGGCCGACCGTTGGCCCTGGCCGACCGTTGGCTCACCGGACAGTCCGGTGCACACCGGACAGTCCGGTGAATTATAGCCGTACGCCGTCGGCGAATTCCCGAGAGCGGCCAGTTCGCGCCGAGGAGGCCTGGCGCACCGGACACTGTCCGGTGCACACCGGACAGTCCGGTGCTCCAGACCGAGCAGGGACTTGGCTGCACACAGCCAAGTCATTCTCTCCCCTTTTCTCTTTTTCTTCTTGCTGTTTCTAACACTTAGACAAACATGTTAGTCCACAAAACCAATGTACTAAGGCTTAGAAACATACCTTTACTTCATGATTTGCACCTTGTTCCATTTTACAATTAGGCACCTGTGTTGAGCACTAAATCACCAAAATACTTAGAAATGGCCCAAGGGCACATTTCCCTTTCAGTATTCGCGATACCCCTAAGTACTCTTCTTCTAGCGATGAGGAATCTTCTGATGATGAAGTAGATTACTCTGATTTATTTAAGGGATTAGATAGAGCTAAAGTAGAGAAAATTAATGAATTAATCGATGCTCTTAATGAAAAGGATAGACTGCTAGAAAAGCAAGAGGACATTTTATATGAGGAACATGACAAGTTTGTTAGCGTTCAAAAATCTCTTGCTTTAGAAATAAAGAAAAATAAAATATTGTCATCTAAGCTGTCTTCCTGTCATGAATCCATTTCTAGCCTAAGGAATTTAAATGTAGAATTAAATGCTAAGCTAGATAAAGTTAATGAAACAAGTTAATGTGTAGAGCATGTCATTATTTGCAATAGATGTAAGGACTTTGATATTGATGCCTGTGATGAACATCTTACTTCTATTGCTAAATTAAACAAGGAGGTGGCAAGTCTTAATGCTCAACTTAAGACTTGTAAAGTTGATTATGACAAACTAAAATTTGCTAGGGATGCCTACACTATTGGTAGACACCCCTCAATTAAGGATGGACTTAGTTTTCGGAAGGAAACCAAGAACTTAACGAGCCAGAGGACTTCCATTCTCAACAAGGAGAAAGGGAAGGCCCCTATGGCTAGTAGTTCTCAAAAGAATCATGCCTATATTTATGATAGGAAATTTACTAGGCATGCTCATAATGATAGATGCTATGATCATGCTGTTTTATCTAGTTATCATACTTCTCATGCTATGGTTGCTTCTAGCTCCACTTATGATCATGGTAGAAATAGGCCTATGCATAATCATGTTGTGTCCCATGTGCCTAGGAGAGTTTGCAATGGTCCTACTACTGTTTACCATACTTGCAATACTTCCTTTGTACTTTTATGTAAGAATGCAAAAATAGTTGCTAGGAAGTTGGGATCCAAATGCAAGGGAGACAAAACTTGCATATGGGTTCCAAAAACTGTTGTGATTAACCTTGTAGGACCCAACAAGAGTTGGGTACCTAAAACCCAAACTTAAATTCCTTGCAGGTTTATGCATCTAGGGGCTCAAGCTGGATTATCGACAGCGGATGCACAAACCACATGACAGGAGAGAAGAAGATGTTCACCTCCTACGTCAAGAACAAGGATTCCCAGGATACGATCATCTTTGGAGATGGGAATCAAGGCAAGGTCAAATGCTTGGGCAAGATAGCCATCACATCCGAGCATTCTATCTCTAATGTGTTTTTAGTTGAATCGCTCGGGTATAATTTGTTATCTGTGAGTCAATTATGTAACATGGGTTATGTCGGTACCCTGAAACAGGGGTACCCCTTACTACAGTGTGAAGACGCTATACCCGCGCGGCTACCTCTAGTCGCATGATGAACAGCACTCGACCCCACCATGTGGACAGCTCCGGGGTCGCCACGTGGCCAGAGAAGACGATGTACTCCAAGATGTCAACAGTGGGTTTGGACCCCCATGAGAAAGTGTCGGACCCCTGTTCATGTAGACCGGACCCCCGGGAAAGGACCAAGACCCCCACGGGCACAGCCTGGACCCCCGGGACGGGTCCCGGACCCCTCTGTGTGGGGTCCGGGCTGCCCACAGGCGGGTCCCGGGACTCTGGGACAGAGAATATGAAATCGGCGTGGTGGTGCGGTCATTTTGCTTTGGGCTAATACTTTCTCCCTCTTTGGCATGAATCGCCAAAAACGGATACTTTGAGTGAAATATGAGCCCTTGGTAAAATTTTCTCCCTTTTTGGCAAACAATATATGAGTGAAAGATTATACCAAAGTGGAGAGATGGCATAATACCAGCAAAGGGTAAACAATACCGATGGAGTTGAGTGGAAGCGTCGTCTTTGCCGAATACTCCATTTCCCTTTCAATTCTATGACTAAGTATGAGAATATACTTGAAAACACATTAGTCATAGACATAAAAAAGGTATGATCAAAGGTATATAAATGAGCTATGTGTGCAAAGTATCAATCAAAGTTCCGAGAATCAAGAATGTTTAGCTCATTCCTAAGATTGGTAAAGGTTTCTCATCTAGTGGTTTGGTAAAGATATCGGCTAGTTGTTCTTTGGTGTTAATATAGGCTATCTCGATATCGCCCCTTTGTTGGTGATCTCTCAAAAAGTGATACCGAATGGCTATGTGCTTAGTGTGCCTGTGTTCAACGGGATTATCCGCCATGCGGATTGCACTCTCATTATCACATAGGAGAGGGACTTTGCTAAATTTGTAGCCATAGTCCCTTAGGGTTTGCCTAATCCAAAGCAATTGCGCGCAACAATGGCCTGCGGCAATATACTCGGCTTCGGCGGTAGAAAGAGCTACTGAGTTTTGTTTCTTTGAAGCCCAAGACACCAGGGATCTCCCCAGAAACTGACAAGTCCCTGATGTGCTCTTCCTATCAATTTTACACCCTGCCCAATCAGCATCTAAATATTCTAATAAATCAAAAGAGGATCCCTTGGGGTACCAAAGGCCAAACTTAGGAGTATAAACTAAATATCTCAAGATTCTCTTCACGGCCCTAAGGTGAATTTCCTTAGGATCGGCTTGGAACCTTGCACACATGCATACGGAAAGCATAATATCCGGACAAGATGCACATAAGTAGAGTAAAGATCCTATCATCGACCGGTATACCTTTTGATCTACGGATTTACCTCCCGTGTCGAGGTCGAGATGCCCATTTGTTCCCATTGGTGTCTTGATGGGTTTGGCATCCTTCATTCCAAACTTGTTAAGAATGTCTTGAATATACTTTGTTTGGCTGATGAAGGTGCCCTCTTGGAGTTGCTTGACTTGAAATCCTAAAAAATACTTCAATTCCCCCATCATAGACATCTCGAATTTTTGAATCATAATCCTACTAAACTCTTCACAAGTAGATTTGTTAGTAGACCCAAATATGATATCATCAACATAAATTTGGCATACAAACAAATCATTTGCAATGGTTTTAGTAAAGAGAGTAGGATTAGCTTTACTGACTTTGAAGCCATTAGTGATAAGAAAATCTCTTAGGCATTCATACCATGCTCTTGAGGCTTGCTTGAGCCCATAAAGCAACTTTGAGAGTTTATACACATGGTCAGGGTACTCACTATCTTCAAAGCCAGGAGGTTGCTCAACATAGACCTCTTCCTTGATTGGTCCATTGAGGAAGGCACTCTTCACGTCCATTTGATAAAGCTTAAAGCCATGGTAAGTAGCATAGGCAAGTAATATACGAATTGACTCAAGCCTAGCTACGGGTGCATAGGTTTCACCAAAATCCAAACCTTCAACTTGTGAATATCCCTTGGCCACAAGTCGTGCTTTGTTCCTTGTCACCACACCATGCTCATCTTGCTTGTTGTGGAATACCCACTTGGTTCCTACAACATTTTGATTAGGACGTGGAACTAAATGTCATACCTCATTCCTCGTGAAGTTGTTGAGCTCCTCTTGCATTGCCAGCACCCAATCCGAATCTTTAAGTGCATCCTCTACCCTGTGTGGCTCAATAGAGGAAACAAAAGAGTAATGTTCACAAAAATGAGCGACTCGAGATCGAGTGGTTAACCCCTTATGAATATCGCCAAGGATGGTGTTCACGGGGTGATCTCTTTAAATCGTCTGGTGGACTCTTGGGTGTGGCGGTCTTTGACCCTGTTCATCTTCCTTGTCTTGATCATTGTCATCTCCCCCTTGATCATTGCTCTCCTCTTGAGGTGACTCATCTTCTTGATTTTCTTCTTCATCATCTTGAGCATGTTCCTCATCTTAAGTTGGTGGAGATGCTTGTATGGAAGTTGATGGTTGATCTTGTGCTTATGGAGGCTCTTCGAATTCCTTAGGACACACATCCCCAATGGACATGTTGCTTAGCGCGACACATGGAGCCTCTTCATCATCTAGCTCATCAAGATCAACTTTCTCTACTTGAGAGCCATTAGTCTCATCAAACACAATGTCACAAGAAACTTCAACTAGTCCAGTGGACTTGTTAAAGACTATATATGCCCTTGTGTTTGAATCATAACCAAGTAAAAAGCCTTCTACAACCTTAGGAGCAAATTTAGATTTTCTACCTCTTTTAACAAGAATAAAACATTTGCTACCAAAGACTCTAAAATATGAAACATTGGAATTTTTACTGGTGAGGAGTTCATATAATGTCTTCTTGAGGATTCGGTGTAGATATAACCGGTTGATGGAGTAGCAGGCGGTGTTAATCGCCTCGGCCCAAAACCGATCCAGAGTCTTGTACTCATCAAGCATGGTCCTCGCCATGTCAAGTAGAGTTCTATTCTTCCTCTCCACTACACCATTTTGTTGTGGCGTGTAGGGAGAAGAGAACTCATGCTTGATGCCCTCCTCCTCAAAGAAGCCTTCTATTTGTGAGTTCTTGAACTCCGTCCCATTGTCCCTTCTTATTTTCTTGATCCTTAATCTGAACTCATTTTGAGCACGTCTCAAGAATCCCTTCAATGTCTCCTGGGTTTGAGATTTTTCCTGCAAAAAGAACACCCAAGTGAAGCAAGAATAGTCATCCACAATTACAAGACAATACTTACTCCCACCGATGCTTATGTAGGCTATCGGGCCGAATAGATCCATATGGAGTAGCTCAAGCGATCTGTCGGTCGTCATGATGTTCTTGTGTGGATGATGGGCACCAACTTGCTTTCCTGCTTGACATGCGCTACAAATCCTGTCTTTCTCAAAATGAACATTGGTTTGTCCCATAATGTGCTCTCCCTTTAGAAGCTTGTGAAGATTCTTCATCCCAACGTGGGCTAGTCTGCGATGCCAGAGCCAACCCATATTAGTCTTAGCAATTAAGCAAGTATCGAGTTCAGCTCTATTAAAATCAACTAAGTATAGCTGACCCTCTAATACTCCTGTAGGAAACGGGTGACGCCTAAGAGGGGGGGTGAATTAGGACTTCTAAAACTTTTACTAAACTAGGCCACAATTAAATCCCTAGAGCAAAACCTATGCAAATAATCTAAACTAGAATGTGCAAACTAGGTTTTGTCTAAGTGTTGCTATCTCTACCGCAAAGGCTAAGTTTCAATCTACACTAAATAAGTATGATTACAAGATTGAAACTTAAATGCTTAATATAAATGCGGAATGTAAAGAGCTAAGTAGAGAAGCAAACTCTCGTGGATGACGCCGGTATTTTTACCGAGGTATCCGGAACCACGCAAGGTCCCGACTAATCCTCATTGGTGCCCCTACGCAAAGGGAAGCCCACGCGAGGGCCAAGCACCACGGTCGAGTAACTCCGTAGAGAGCCACGGGCCTTCTCCATGCGCAAGTGGTGCTCCGCTTCCGGCTCCTCTCGGACGCTCCCCGCCGTCTCCACTATCGAGCTTCCGGCTGAAACGCCGCGGGCCTCATTCCCTCCGGTACACGGTGGCGGCCGTGACACAAACGCGGTTGTCACGGTCTCGCAAGACTCTCGCCCCACTCGGTACAATTACAATGACTCACGCAAGAGCCGAGGGGTTGTGTGGTTTTACAAAACTCACTCAACTAACTAGGGTTCACCTAGAGCAAGCGCTAAAGCGGTCTAACTAACCTAAGCACTTCGCAAAGCACCTACGCTAATCATCGAGTGATTCTATTAAGCACTTGGGTGTTTGAGCTCTTGGAAATATGCACTATGTGTCTTGGTATGTTGCTTGAGCTCCCACACTAGAGAATGGCCAGTTGGGGTGGTATTTATAGCCTCCACACCCCAAACTAGCCGTTGGACAGAAAGCAGCAGCTTTCTGTCGTCGAGTGCACCGGACAGTCCGGTGCACCACCGGACATCTACTGTGCAGTGTCCAGTGCACGCCACGTTAGCCGACCGTTGGCGCCTGTAGCAGTCGACTGTTGGATCCGACCGTTGCCGTCTGCCCGTTGGCACATCGGACAGTCCGGTGCACACCGGACAGTCCGGTGCTACAGCCAGAGAGCGCCTGTCTGCGGCCTCTCTGCGCAGACTGTCCGGTGCCTCACCGGACAGTCCGGTGCACACCAGACATCAATGTCCGGTGCGCCACCAGGCGCTGGCTGACAGCCCGTTTCTTGGATTCCTTTGCTGATTTCTTCGGGCTTCTTTTGTTCTTGAGTATTGGACTCCTATGCATCTTTTTATGTCTTCTTTTGAGGTGTTGCATCCTCATTGTCTTGGTCCAATTCTCTTCGCACCCTGTGAACTATAATTATAAACACTAGCAAACATATTAGTCCACAGGTTGTGTTAATCATCAAACACCAAAACTCAATTAGCCAAATGGCCCGGGGTCCATTTTCCTTACAACTCCCTTAAATGCTACTGAATCATCACTTCTTCTAAAGACAGTAACACCTAATTCTGTAAAAAGACAGTTGTAGCCCATTTTGCATAATTGAGAAACAGAAAGCAAGTTATAATCTAAAGAATCTACAAGAAAAACATTGGAAATAGAGTGGTCAGGTGATATAGCAATTTTACCAAGTCCTTTGACCAAACCTTGATTTCCGTCCCCGAATGTGATAGCTCTTTGGGGATCTTGCTTTTTCTCATAGGAGGAGAACATCCTTTTCTCCCCAGTCATGTGGTTTGTGCACCCGCTATCAATGATCCAACTTGAGCCCCCAGATGCATAAACCTACAAAACAAGTTTAGGCCTTGTTCTTAGGTACCCAAACGGTCTTGGGTCCTTTGACATTAGAAACAAGCACCTTGGGTACCCAAACACAAGTCTTTGATCCCTTGTGTTTGCCCCCAACATATTTGGCAACTACTTTGAGTGATTTGTTAGTTAAAACATAAGATGCATCAAAAGTCTTAAATGAAATAATTGGCTCATTTGATGCAATAGGAGTTTTCTTCTTAGACAATTTAGCATGAGTGGATTGCCTAGAACTAGATGCCTCACTCTTATACATAAAAGCATGATGAGAGCCAGAGTGAGACTTCCTAGAATGAATTCTCCTAATTTTGTGTCCGGGATAACCAGCAGGATACAAAATATAACCCTCGTTATCCTGAACCATGGGAGCTTTGCCCTTAACAAAGTTAGATAATTTCTTAGCGGCATTAAGCTTGACATTTCCTCCCTATTGGAAGCCAATGCCATCCTTAATGTCAGGGCGTCTCCCATTATTGAGCATGCTTATAGCAAATTTAAATTTTTCATTTTCTAAGTCATGCTCATTAATTTTGGCACTAAGTTGAGCTATGTGATCATTTTGTTGTTTAATTAAAGCTAGGTGATCATGGATAGCATCAACATTAATGTCTCTACATCTAGTACAAATAGAAACATGATCAATAGTAGATGTAGAGGGTTTGCATGCATTTAATTCATCAATCTTAGCATGTAACATGGCATTCTCATTTCTAAGATTGGAAATAGAAACATTGCAAACATTTAAATCTTTAGCCTTAGCAATTAATTTTTCATTCTCAATCTTAAGGCTAGCAAGAGAGGCATTCAATTTATCAATCTTAGCAATTAAACTAGCATTATCATTTCTAAGATTGGTAATTGAATCATCACAAACAATTGACTTCTCAACCTTAGCAATCAAATTAACATTCTCAATTCTAAGGTTAGAAATAGTGGCATGGCAAGTGCTAAGCTCACTAGTTAATTTTTCACATTTTTCTATCTCCTGAGCATAAGCATTTTTAACCTTAACATGCTTTTTCTTTTCCTTAATAAGGAAGTCCTCCTGGCTATCCAAGAGTTCATCCTTCTCATGAATATCACTAATTAATTCATTTAATTTTTCCTTTTGTTGCATGTTTAGGTTGGCAAAAAGAGCAAACAAATTTTCTTCATCATCACTAGAGTTATCCTCATAACTAGATGTTGCATATTTAGTAGAGGCTCTAGATTTTACCTTCTTTTTGTCGTCCCTTGCCATGAGACACTTGTGGCCGACGTTGGGGAAGAGGAGGCCTTTGTTGATGGCGATGTTGGTGGCGTCCTCGTCATCGGAGGAGTCGGTGGAGCTCTCATCGGAGTCCCACTCCCGACACACGTGGGCATCGCCGCCTTTCTTCTTGTAGTACTTCTTCTTTTCCTTCTTCCTTCCCTTCTTGTCGTCGCCCCTGTCACTATCACTAGATAATGGACATTTAGCAATGAAATGACTGGGCTTACCACACTTGTAGCAAACTTTCTTGGAGCGGGGCTTGTAATCCTTCCCCCTCCGTTGCTTGAGGATTTGGCGGAAGCTCTTGATGTTGAGCACCATCTCCTCATTATCGAGCTTGGAGGCGTCGATGGGGAGCCTACTTGATGTAGACTCTTCTTTCTTCTCCTACCTCGGGTGTTGAGGTGGCGCCTCGCTCGATGATTTGTTTGGAGCCTTTGATCATCAATTCAAAGCTCACAAACTTTCCTATAACCTCCTCGGGAGACATTAGCTTGTATCTACGATCACCACAAATTAATTGAACTTGTGTAGGATTAAGAAAAATGAGTGATCTTAGAATAACCTTGACCATTTCATGGCCATCCCATTTTGTGCTCCCAAGGTTGCGCACTTGGTTCACCAAGGCCTTGAGCCGGTTGTATATGGCTTGTGGCTCGTCTCCTTGGTTGAGCATAAAACGACCAAGCTCCCCCTCGATCGTCTCCCGCTTGTGGAGTCTTCCCGTGGCTTGTGGTGGGCTTCTCGCTGGTCACGACCTCCTTCTTGGCGTGATCTCCTGACATCACTTCGAGCGGTTAAGCTCTAATGAAGTATCGGGCTCTGATACCAATTGAAAGTTGCCTAGATGGGGGGTGAATAGGCGGAATCTAAAAATTATAAACATAAGCACACACTACAAGCCAAGTTAGCGTTAGAAATATAATCGAGTCTAAAAGAGAGGGCAAAAACAAATCACAAGCAAATAAAGAGTGTGACACGGTGATTTGTTTTACCGAGGTTCAGTTCTTGCAAACCTACTACCCGTCGAGGTGGTCACAAAGACTAGGTCTCTTTCAACCCTTTCCCTCTCTCAATCAGTCACCTAGACCGAGTGAGCTTTTCTCCTCAATCAATTGGGACACTTAGTCCCCACAAGGACCACCACAACTTGGTGTCTCTTGCTTTTATTACAAAGGTGTTGAGAACAAGAATGGGGGAAGAAGAAAAGCGATCCAAGCGACAAGAACTCAAATGATCACAAATATCTCTCTCTCACTAGTCACTAATTGTTTGGAGTGATCTTTGGACTTGGGAGAGGATTTGATCTCTTGTTTGTGTCTTGGAGTGAAGTCTAGAGCTCTTGTATTGAATACAATGGCTGAAAACTTGGATCCCTTGAATGTGTGGTGGTTGGGGGTATTTATAGCCCCACCCACCAAAATGGTCGTTGGGGAGGCTGTCTGTTGACGACTCGACGGGCGCACTGGACAGTCCGGTGCGCCACCGGACATTGTCTGGTGCGCCAGCCATGTCACCCAACCGTT
The DNA here is from genome assembly GCA_029449295.1 of Zea luxurians. Classification (NCBI taxonomy): domain Eukaryota; kingdom Viridiplantae; phylum Streptophyta; class Magnoliopsida; order Poales; family Poaceae; genus Zea; species Zea luxurians. The sequence continues at coordinate 130,840,117 of JAOPSE010000010.1, forward strand.
AGGGTTCGATCGTTGGAGCTTCTAACAGCTGGGCCACCGAATAGTCCGGTGGTTCACCGGACAGTCACTGTTCACTGTCCGGTGTGCCTTCTGGCGCCTGCTCTGACTCTGCGCGCGCAGTCCGCACTGTTCACTGTTCACTGTTCATTTTGTAGTCGACCGTTGGCGCTGTAGCCGTTGCTCTCGCTGGCACACCGGACAGTCCGGTGCTACACCGGACAGTCCGGTGAATTATAGCGGGGAGCGATTTCCAGAAACCCGAAGGTGGCAAGTTCGGAGTTGATCTCCCTGGTGCACCGGACACTATTCGGTGGTGCACCAGACACTGTCCGGTGGCACACCGGACAGTCCAGTGCGCCAGACCAGGGCAGCCTTCGGTTGTCTTTGCTCCTTTAATTTGAATCCTTTCTTTTAACTTTGTATTGGTTTGTTGTTAACCTTTGGAACCTGTGGAACATATATTCTAGAGCAAACTAGTTAGTCCAATTATTTGTGTTGGGAAATTCAACCACCAAAATGATTTAGGAAAAGATTTGACCCTATTTCCCTTTCAGAATACCTAGGCCTTGCTCAGGCAGGGGGCCGGTGCCAACACGTGTCTAGGCTCAGCCTGGTGCGGACCTGTCCGCATAACGCTTTTGCTCTCTGCCCAGGCAGAGACCTAACGCTGCCACGTGGCCTGCCGCGCGTGACGTAAGCCGGCGGGTGGAGCCTGACATAAGGCCTCCGGGTTACGCGGCCCCTGCATTTATTGCTGATAAGGCGCGCCGCCTGACAAGTAATGTGCCGCCTCGGCATTTAATGAGGCCTGCCCACTCTACTATCAGGCGGTGACATGTCCACTCTACTGGCAAGCAGTGTGCCGCCTTAGCATTTAATGAGACCTGTCCATTCCGCTGGCAGGGGGCGTGCCTGTCTATTCCATTGACAGGCAATACGCCTGTGCTGCTGCATGCGCTGCACTCATCATGACTCGCGTGTTACCAAGGACGCTGCCGCGAGATATCAATATTGTATGCATTACAGATATTATGGCGCTTGGACATTACCCTGGCGTTGTAGGCAGTAGTTCCTTCCTTCCATCCATTATGTTCCTGGGCCCACATGTTGGGGCTCAGTACCCTTGTACGTGCCCCCCTTGGACTATAAAAGGGAGGGCACACCACGTTACAAGGGGAACATCCGGACTTAGACTCTCAGACTCACAAGTTCATACAAGCTCTCAAGCTCAATACAACACACAGTGGAGTAGGGCATTACGCTCCGGTGGCCCGAACCACTCTAAACCCTTCCGTGTTCTTATGTTCATCGTCCATCTAGCAACAGGCAAAACGCCTAGGCCCCCTCCTCGTCTTAGGATTTAGGGCGGGTGCATTCTGCCACCCGGCCGGAGATTTCCTCTCTGACATTTGGCGTGCCAGGTAGGGGGCTTGGCTTTAAGTTTTTGCTTGTTTTCCTGCTCGACACCATGGTCCACATCGTCGAGCACCAAGATTTCGTGCTCGAGGACTTCATGCTGGAGGAGGAGGCTGCCTCTTCCAATTCGCGCGCCAACCTTCGTGCACCTGGTGCAGCAGCTGCTGTGCACTCTGCACGGCAGCACACTCCCGCGCAAACATCCAGGGCGTCTAGGGCTGCACCTGGGGCGCTGTCAGCAGCCAGGGAATTGTTGTGCCATCCTCCTAGCTCCACGGCCTCTCTAGAAGCCATGAAGCAGTGGCGGGACGACGTCGACCGTCTACTCGGCATGGCGCACTCTGGCTCAACTAGGCCCAGGCCTCGGTCATCCCGGCATCAACATGAGGCATCGACATCTATGTGCTCACCCTCGGTGAGGACAGCACCGATTGAGGACCTGCGGGCGGAGCTCAACCGCCGGCGCGCGGCGGAGGATGCTCCAGTCTCTCTGGAGAGGTCTAAAGACTTGCGGGAAGAACTCAACCGCAGGCGCGCGGGTGAGGATGCCCACGTCTCTCTGGAGAGGGCGCGAGAGCGTCGACAGAACGTCGAGGGTCGCAACCTCGACTACGACTTCGCTGCGGTTGCACCGCAGACTCCAATGGGTGCCCGGATCCAGGCGGGTGTCCCATTGGCCAGCGTGGGCTGCGCCGCACTCGCGGACCATCTCCACGTGGTGACCTGGCCATCCAAGTTCCGACCACACCTGCCGGAGAAGTATGACGGTACGTCCAATCCGTCGGAATTCTTGCAGGTTTACGTCATCGCCATCACAGCAGCAGGTGGAGACACCACCGTGATGGCGACATACTTCCATGTTGCCTTGTCTGGGCCGGCTCGGACTTGGCTCATGAACCTTGCCCCATGATCGATCTACTCCTAGGAAGAGCTCTGTGCGCGGTTCACAGCGAACTTTGCCAGCGCTTACCAACAGCATGGCATGGAGGCCCACCTCCACGCAGTGAGGCAGGAGCCCGGGGAAACTCTCCGGACATTTATCTCCCGCTTCACCAAGGTACGAGGCACCATACCTCGTATTTCCAATGCTTCTATCATCACTGCTTTCCACTAGGGAGTACGTGATGAAAAGATGTTGGAGAGGTTAGCCACGCACGACGTGGAGACTGTCTCCACACTCTTCGCTCTGGCCGACAAGTGCGCCAGAGCTGCCGAGGGCCATGCATGGCACTCGGTGCCACAGACCGGGGCTGCCCAGATGGGTGGCTTGGGTGCCATTGCTCAGGATGGCAAAAAGAAGAAGAAAAAGAACCACGGCCATGAGAAGCCATCGTCTGCCGCTCTGGTCGTTGCAGCTGCGGCTGGGGGCCGGAACGAGCGCAACAAGCACCCACGGCCGTAGAGGGGTAACAACGGCTCATGCCCTGTACACCCCAACGTCTCCATAGTGCCACGGAGTGTCGCGAGATCATCGAGCTCGCGAAGCGCGTCAGCGAGCAGCGCGAGCAGACCTCCAGGGATGGCTCCCCTCCTCGCCGCCGGCCTGGCAAGGAAAGGGTCGATAGCGGCAAGGTGGCAGCAGGAGAACCGGACCTCGGGTATCAGTCACTGGAGGGGGTCCTAAAGGATGTCTTCACCGAAGGTTCCGACTCCGGTGACGACAACTAGACGGGCCACCGGGGAGACCCCGTACTCCCTGGCCTACAGGGCCAAAGCCTGCCTTCCCCCGAAAACCCTTCTAGACTTCCCATGGGTCCAATCTTTTGATAAGTTTGTGCAGGAGCGGCTATAGTGTGAGGACATGGACTCCATCAACGAACGCAGATGGCAGGCGGTGATCCAAAGTGCACGTTGCAACTAGGCACCCAGGCGCCACCGTCAACGGTTCGTGCACAAGTAGGGAGCTCCGGGTCGGGACCTAGTCCCACGGCAAGTACCGAACCAAGAAGGGGTCTGCAAACTCTCCCCCAGCTGGGAAGGACCCTTCAAGGTGACGGAAGTATGCTGACCCAGGTGTATCTGTCTTGCCGCAATAGAAGGAGAACCTCTTCCCAGCCCCTGGAACATGGAGCATCTCCGTAAGTTCTGCCCATAGGAGCAAGTCTGAGGGGTTAAGTTTTTCTTCTTTTGTAATTAGGTTGTGCATATGTGTACGCCAGCCCGGTGAGGTCCGCCCTCATAAACCCGGCCTGTTGGTATGCACCCATGCATGTAAGGTTATAAAGAAAAGAATTACCCCCTCAGATGTGCTTTTATGAGTCTTAGCCTCCTGCTTCATGGTTTTATCCTGCAGTTTCCAGATATTATTTTTTATCTAACCCACCCATACAGTTCCCATCCCTACTGATATGACGACATCCGAATTGAGTAGCCAGGCTTGCAGTTTAGGACCCCTCTACGAAGGCAGGGGGTCCGGTGGCCTGGGGGCCGGTTCTAAAGAACGGGAGCTCATTCCATGGGGTGGTCCGGGGCTGTGTAGCCGCTTAGCTCGGTTCCGTACCCTAAGCCTGCACACTCCACCACTCTGAGACGGGTACCCTAGTATTTGGAGCTATTGTCCTTTGGGTCCGACAATTTGGGGTCCGGTTCTAGAGAATGGATACTTGTCTCCTGGGGTGGTCCGGAGCCGTGTAGTCGCTTAGCCTGGTCCCGTACCGTAAGCCTGCACGCTCCACCACTCTGTGACGAGTGTCCTAGTATCTGGCACCATGGTCCAGGGGGTCCGAACACACAACTAGGCTTCCCAGGCTAAGTTCAACAGGTCCTGTGCATGTATCAAAGGGTGGCTAATATCAGACGGTGGGTCCTATGGGTGTGCTACTAACGCTTCCTGGCTGAAGCTGTGTACAGGTCCAGGTCCCAGTCGAGGCTTCCTCCTGGGGGCCGTTGCCAACTCTTTTAGGTATGCTGGTATTTAGTCTCGACACGTCGAGCCTACATCCCAGGGGGGCTGGTACCGGGAAGGAGTCGGTAACGCCACACACAATAGGGACAAATAGCATACAGATAAGTGCTAATACTACTCGATAAGTAGTACGCCAAAGTATCTTACAAAAACAAAGTTATTACATCCGCTTTCAAGCGGAGCCCTAGCTCCATTCCTATAGGTACGAACTACTCGGCACTAGCAGGGTCACGCCGAAAGCGCGCGGCCACCAACTTCATGATGTCATGTACGACCTTCTAGGCAGCTTGCCGGCGGTGGTAGCCTCCTTGATGCGTGCGCCAAGACAAAGGAGCTCTCATCGTTGGAGGCGATGTCGGGGCCATTAAAGCCAAAGAGTTAGAAGCGCGGCGGCACGCGGCGCCCGGTGGCCTGGCCGCTGAAACAGAGCCAGAGCTCAACCAGTTCATGGAGGCATGCCACGAGGCCGCTGCAGGAGGCAATGAAGTTCATGCAGAAGATGGAGCCATAGCTCAGCTCGCTTTCTACCTCCGCAAGGCTGATGAACATCCTTGAAACGGAGCACTGGCGGAAGAGGGCCACCTCCCACGAGGCCACACTCCTCCAGCAACAGCAAGAAGAAAGGCGAGATCGGTAGCGCCAACACACAGGAGACGAAGAGCATGGACTCCCCTGCGGCAAGATCACCGAGGAGGATGGCACCGGCGCGGATCCTTCCGCCGAACGCCGGTGCGCTCCATCCAGGCAGACGGTGCACCATGTCGAGTGCCCACTTAGTTTGGAAGCGCTCGGGATGAACTAACAAGGCCATGGCAACTACGGCAGCGCAAAGCAGAGACCTTGAAGGCAATGGGGCGCAGAGAGCTCGGAGGCGAAAGGGTGCAGCGAGTGGGAGAGAAGCGAAAGCATGACTGCTGCTCGCAGGGTGAATCCCTTTTTAAGCAAACTCTCTCGCTCGTGCCCCAAAACACCATGGGAAATCTCCCCCGATGCGCACTAGGGTGACCCAGCCTATGACACGGGGGCCTAGTCCCAGTCCCTTATGCGGGGGCCCAGGCCCACGGGTCATCCTCCTTGGGTGCCGGTCCCTGGGTGTAGAGAAGTCGAAACGCCACTTGTGATAGTACTGCGCTTCCTCAGGGCCACCGCAGAGGACAAAAGGTGAATTTTTAAAGGCAGCAGGACCGAGGCGCCTCGCGCGTGGCCTAGCAAAACCATCATGCATGACGGCCACGCATCAGTCAGCCGTGGGGACAGACACGACAGTTGATGTGACTGATGGCAGACTGACAGCGCGTGCGCGCCGAATTAATGTGGCGCGCGCTGAGGTGGCACCCCAGTCACCGGTCATGCCATGCTAACGCAAGGTACAAGTTTTGGTCCCACCTGCAGGCTTGCATCCTCCCCTGAGGTGGGCCCGGGGGCCACTATCGGTACCCTGAAACAGGGGTACCCCTTACTACAGTGTGAAGACGCTATACCCATGCGGCTACCTCTAGTCACGTGGTGAACAGCACTCGACCCCACCACGTGGACGGCTTCGGGGTCGCCACGTGGCCAGAGAAGACGATGTACTCCAAGATGTCAACAGTGGGTCCGGACCCCCATGGGAAAATGCCGGACCCCTGTTCATGTAGACCGGACCCTCAGGAAAGGACCAGGACCCCCACGGGCGTAGCCTGGACCCCCAGGACGGGTCCTCGACCCCTCTGTGTGGGGTCCGGGCCGCCCACAGTCAGGTCCCGGGACTCTAGGACAGAGAATACCCAAGCCTTGCTCAGAAAGGGGTCCGGTGCCAACACGTGTCTAGGCCCAGCCTAGTGCGGACCTGTCCGCATAACGCTTTTGCTCCCTGCCCAGGTGGAGACCCAACGCTGCCACGTGGCCTACCGCGCGTGACGTAAGCCAGCGGGCGGAGCCTGACGTAAGGCCTCCGGGTTGCGCGACCGCTGCATTTATTGCGGGTAAGGCACGCCGCCTGACAAGTAATGTGTTGCCTCGGCATTTAATGAGGCATGTGCACTCTGCTGTCAGGCGGCGACCTGTCCACTCTACTGGCAAGCAGTGTGTCGCCTCAGCATTTAATGAGATCTGTCCATTCCGCTGGTAGGGGGTGTGCCTGTCTATTCCATTGACAGGCAATACGCCTGTGCTGCCGCATGCGCTGCACTCATCATGACTCGCGTACCAAGGACGCTGCCACGAGATATCAATATTGTATGCACTACGGATATTATGGCGCTTGGAGATTACCCTGGCGTTGCAGGTAGTAGTTCCTTCCTTCCATCTGTTATGTTCCTAGGCCCACATGTCAGGGCTCAGTACCCTTGTACGTGCCCACTTTGGACTATAAAAAGGAGGGCACACCACGTTACAAGGGGAACATCCGGAGTTAGACTCTCAGACTCACAAGTTCATACAAGCTCTCAAGCTCAATACAGCACACAGTGGAGTAGGGTATTACGCTCCGGCGGCCCGAACCACTCTAAACCCTTGCATGTTCTTGTGTTCGTCGTCCATCTAGCAACAGGCAAAACGCCTAGGCCCCCTCCTCATCTTAGGATTTAGGGTCGTTGCATTCCGCCACCTGGCCAGAGATTTCCTCTCCGACAGGTTATAATTGTCTATTCACAAATATTGATGTATCTGTCTTTAGAAGAAGTGACGGTTCATTAGCTTTTAAGGGTGTATTAGACGGCAAGCTCTACTTAGTTTATTTTTCGAAAGAGAATGCCGATCTAGATGCATGCTTAATAGCTAAGACTAATATGAGCTGGCTTTGACATCGCCGTCTAGCACATGTTGGGATGAAGAACCTTCATAAGCTTCTAAAGGGAGATCATGTGTTAGGACTAACTGATGTCTACTTTGAGAAAGACAGACCTTGTGCAGCATGCCAGGTAGGGAAACAGGTGGGAAGCACTCATCACAGCAAGAATGTGATGACGACATCAAGACCACTGGAGCTTCTTCACATGGATCTCTTCGGACTCGTTGCCTATCTCAACATCGGGGGAAGTATGGTCTTGTAATTGTTGATGATTTTTCCTGCTTCACTTGGGTATTCTTTTTGTAGGATAAGTCAGAAACTCAAGGGACCCTAAAGCTCTTCTTAAGGAGAGCTCAAAATGAATTTGAGCTAAAGGTGAAGAAGATAAGAAGCGACAATTGGTCCGAGTTCAAAAATCTACAAGTCGAAGAGTTTCTTGAGGAGGAAGGCATCAAGCACGAGTTTTCCGCTCCCTACACACCACAGCAGAATGGTGTAGTAGAGAGGAAGAACAGGACGCTAATCGACATGGCGAGAACGATGCTTGGAGAGTACAAGACGCCTGAGCGGTTTTGGTTGGAAGCTGTAAACACAGCTTGCCATGCCATTAATCGGCTCTACCTGCACCGTCTCCTCAACAAGACCTCCTACAAACTCCTTACCGGTAACAAACCCAATGTCTCTTACTTTCGTGTATTTGGGAGCAAATGCTACATTCTTGTGAAGAAAGGTAGACATTCTAAATTTGCTCCCAAGGCAGTAGAAGGGTTTTTACTAGGATATGACTCAAATACAAAGGCGTATAGGGTCTTCAACAAATTATCAGGATTAGTTGAAGTCTCTAGCGACGTTGTATTTGATGAGACTAATGGCTCTCCAAGAGAACAAGTTGATCTTGATGATATAGATGAAGAAGTTCCGACGGCCACAATGCGGACGATGGCGATAGGTGATGTGCGACCATAGGAACTACAGGAACAAGATCAACCATCTTCCTCAACAATGGTGCATCCCCCAACTCAAGACGATGTACATGTACCTCAAGAAGAGGGGCAGGATCAAGGGGGAGCACAGGAGGAACACGTTATGGAGGAAGAAGCACCTTGGGCCCCTCTAACTCAAGTCCGAGCGACGATCCAAAGACATCACCCCATCGATCAGATTTTGGGTGACATCAGCAAGGTAGTAACTACTCACTCACGATTAGCTAATTTTTATGAGCATTACTCATTTGTCTCTTCTATTGAGCCTTTCAGGGTAGAAGAGGCCTTGCAGGATCCGGATTAGGTGTTGGCGATGCAGGAAGAGCTCAACAACTTCAAACGGAATGAAGTCTGGAGCCTGGTGCCATGACCAAAGCAAAACATTGTGGGAACCAAGTGGGTGTTCCGCAACAAACAAGACGAGCACGGAGTGGTGATAAGAAACAAGGCTCGACTTGTGGCAAAAGGTTATGCCCAAGTCGCAGGTTTGGATTTTGAGGAGACTTTTGCTCCTGTTGCTAGGCTAGAGTCAATTCGGATATTATTAGCCTATGCTGCTCACCATTCTTTTAGGTTGTTCCAAATGGACATGAAGAGCGCTTTCCTCAATGGGCCAATTAAGGAGTAGGTATACGTGGAACAACCCCCTGGCTTTGAGGACGACAGGTATCCCAACCATGTATATAAGCTCTCTAAGGCGCTCTCTGGACTTAAGCAAGCCCCAAGAGCATGGTATGAATGCCTTAGAGATTTCTTAATTGCTAATGCTTTCAAGGTTAGGAAAGCTAATCCCACTCTTTTTACAAAGACTTGTGATGGTGATCTTTTTGTGTGCCAAATTTATGTCGATGATATAATATTTGGTTCTATTAACCAAAAGCCTTGTGAGGAGTTTAGCAGGGTGATGATGTAAAAGTTCGAGATGTCGATGATGGGCGAGTTGACCTACTTCCTTGGATTCCAAGTGAAGCAACTCAAGGACGGCACTTTTATCTGCCAAACGAAGTACACTCAAGATCTTCTCAAGAGGTTTGGGATGAAGGACGCCAAGCCTGCGAAGACACCGATGGGAACTGACGGGCATCTTGACCTCAACAAAGGAGGTAAGTCCATTGATCAAAATGCATACCGGTCAATGATAGGTTCATTACTTTACCTTTGTGCTAGTAGACCGGACATTATGCTTAGTGTATGCATGTGTGCTAGATTTTAATCCGACCCCAAGGAATGTCACCTTGTGGTCGTTAAGCGAATTCTTAGGTATTTAGTTTCTACGCCTTGTTTCGGGATCTGGTATCCAAAGGGATCTACCTTTGACTTGATTGGATACTCAGACTCCGACTATGCCGGGTGCAAGGTTGATAGAAAGAGCACATCAGGGACGTGCCAATTTCTAGGAAGGTCCCTGATGTCCTAGAGTTCCAAGAAACAAACATCTGTTGCCCTATCCACCGCTGAGGCCGAGTACGTTGCCGCAGGACAGTGTTGCGCGCAACTACTTTGGATGAGGCAAACCCTCCGGGACTTTGGCTACAATCTGAGCAAAGTCCCACTCCTATGTGACAATGAGAGTGCAATCCGCTTGGCGGATAATCCTGTTGAACACAGCCACAGTAAGCACATAGACATCCGGCATCACTTCCTGAGAGACCACCAGCAAAAGGGAGATATCGATGTGTACCACATTAGCACCGAGAACCAGGTAGCCGATATCTTCGCTAAGCCTTTAGATGAGAAAAGGTTTTGCAGGTTGTGTAGTGAGCTAAATGTCCTAGATTCGCGTAACTTGGATTGATCTATCATCTATACCATACATGTGTTCTATGCCTTGATCATGTTACCTTGAGCATTTAAATCAATTATTGTTTGTTTGTGGTGCTCAAATTGTACAAGTCATCCCCGGACCTCACAAGTCCGTATGCAAATGATGCACATGCTTAGGGGGAGATTTGCTACAACTTGACTCCTTTGAGACTAACTTGTTTGTTTGAGTACACTTGAAGTAGCCTCGAAGGACCATTGAAAGGGAAAATGAACTTGGACGATGAAAAAACTTCCACTGCACTCCGGTATTAGTGTATTTAATTCCAAGTTCATACTAATGCTCTCGTTGCCTTTTTGCTCTTATTTGACATTTTGGTGCGGCAATGGAGTTAAAAGGGCCAAAAATGATCCCGTTTTGGTGCTTAATGCCAAAGGGGGAGAAATTAAGGCCAAAGCAAATGGATCAGCCAACCACTTGAGAATTTGAAAATAGTAGAGTTAGAATTTGTGATTTGTCCAAAATACTCTTATTGCAAAATTTGGTCTCTTATGAGGGAGAATTTTGATTATGGGAAAAAGGGGGAGTTTTTGGCACTTGATCAATTTCACTCTTGGAATATCTCTCTATTTGCATAAACAAGCGTGTTTGACTTAGAGATAGGAAAAAGAATTTGATTTGCAAAAACAAACCAAGTGGTGGCAAAGAGTGATCCAAATATGCCAAATTTTAAGTAAAAAGAATTTGGTCTTCATTTGCATTGATATGGCACTTCTTTTGTTGCTTTTTGATCTGTTGGCATAAATCACCAAAAAGGGGGAGATTGAAAGGGAAATGTGCCCTTGGGCCATTTCTATAAGTGTTTTGGTGATTAGATGTCCAACACATATTGATCGAGTTCTTATGTGCTAAATGAGTGAGAAGTGTAAATCAAAGAACAAGGTATGGTTCTAGACTTAGTGAATTATTTTTGGATACTAACATGTTTATCTAAGTGCTAGAAATAGTGCCAAGAAAAGAAGAAAGAAGTTGGAAAAGAGTTGGCTGTGTACAGCCAAAACCAGCTCGGGCCTGGCACGCCAGACTGTCCAGTGGTAAGCCTAGGCAAAAAGAACCAGAACCGAGGAACCGAACCGAAATAACCGAGAACCAAAATCAAACTAATCGAACCGAAGGAACCGTTATGAAATTCGGTTCTGGTTTTTTGAGAACTGAAATAAATGAGGTATTTTCGGTTCTGCACTCCAAAGAACCGAAAGAACCGAAAAACCCAAAAAGTATTAGATTCAATTTGTTACATGTGTTTGTAACTTCAGATGTTGTTTTATCGACTTATGTTGAACCTCTAATCATCCATGTATTATCTATGAAATTATGGTCATTGTGCACTTGTGGTTGTTTGTGGGGAGATGTTGCTGAAATTTCTCACAAAAGTTGTCGTTATTCAGAATTTTAGAGTGGCTGTTACAGTTCGGTTAGAACCGAGAAACCGAACTGAAGAACCGAGAACCGAACTAGTAGGTTCTGGTTTCTTTATCTTGCTATTTTGGTTCTAGTTTTTGAAGAACCGAGGAACCGAACCAAACCGAACCGAAGAACCGAACGCCCAGTCCTATCCGGTGGTGCACCGGACAGTGTCCGGTGCCCCAGACGGCTCGACGGTGAACTGGTTGCTCTCGGGAATCAACTGGGCGACTTCGCTAAAAATCACCATACTGTCCGGTGGTGCAACGGACTGTCCGTTGCGTCATCAGCGCTCGCGCCCAAGTCTTCGGCGACGAACTCGTCGCTCTCGTAAAAGAATAAAGCGCCACGGCTAAAATTCACCGGACTGTCTGGTAGTGCATCAGACTGTCCGGTGAGTCAGAGCCGCCCGTGGCCAACGGTCGCCTGCGCGATCAACGGGCGACACGTGGCGAAGCCAACGGTCGGATGGTTGCATTGGACTATCCGGTATGCACTGGACAGTGTCCGGTGCGCCAACAGATCTGAAGATCCAACGGTCGGCTTCGCCAGAAAAGGAAAGAGATTGCGCACCGGATAGCTACAGGACCTGTCCAGTGGCGCACCAGACTGTCCGGTGCGCCCTCAACAGAAGGCAGGAATTGCCTTCCAAGTTGGTCTCTAACGGCTCCTAGCTGCCTTAGGGCTATAAAAGGGACCCCTAGGCGCATGGAGCAGGACACCAAGCATTCTCTAAGCAATCTAAGACTCCCAAACTCCACCTCCACGCATTTGATCGACTGTGTTAGTGATTTGAGCTTCGTTTGAGTTGTGAACTCTTTGTGTTGTGTTTTGAGCTCAAGTCTTGGCTTGTGTGCGTGTGTGTGCTGCGGATTTGGGTCTTGCGTGTGTTGCTCTTCCATCCTTACTCTTGTGCTTTCTTTGTGATCTATATTGTAAGGGCGAGAGGCTCCAACTTGTGGAGATTCCTCGCAAACGGGAAGAATACTCAAAAATAAAAGACCGTGGTATTGAAGTTGATCATTGGATCACTTGAAAGGGGTTGAGTGCAACCCTCGTCCATTGGGACGCCACAACATGGAAGTAGGCAAGTGTTACTTGGCCGAACCACGGGATAAAAATCATGTGTCTCTTGTGTTGCTTTTCTCCACTATTATATTGTTCACAAGAGATCGCTTCATAACAACTTGATTAACTCACACTTATATTTCCATAATCAAGTTTGTGGCTATTTTAGCGTCTAATTTTATAGGATCACCTATTCACCCCCTCTAGGTGCTCTCAGATGAACATATAGACTCTTGTTCATGCTCTCCTGAAAGGTGAATAATTGAAGCGAGTGGGGAAAATGAGCTTACACGACCATTTGGGTACTTGGTGGAGATAGCGAAGCCAAGGAAAGAGATGAGTGTTGAGCACCATATTTAGTACCTAGGTACTCTCGGATGGTCCGATCACGTGGTCGGACGATCCACAGGATAGCCTCGATGGTCCGCGATCAGATTAATTTGGACAAGAGTACTTATCACGTGCATGGTTATCCTAAACTATCCGTAGGAACAAATGGTCTAGACCTCCCCTATAAATATAAAGGAGTATGGTCGATTGAGGGAAACACAATCGATCCAAATCAATCTATTATCATTAACTTTACATTCTTGCCATAGGAGAAACAGTAATTTAGTCTAGATTAGTGTTCCTCATTTTTTCAATATTCACCTCTCCTCAACTCTACAATGTTTAGAGGCGTCTTGGATGGCATGCCGACCTCAAAATAACCCTAGGATCTTTTCGAACTATGACCGGCCATCATATTAGCAAATAAACGTATTCCAGAGCTTAATGCGCGAAAACAATTAGAGATTAGCTCAAGGAGTACTAAAAAAGGTGCTAATGGCAGTGGGACTCCCGCTGGTAATAAGAAGCTAAAAAATGAAGTCCATGTCTTTGAAATCCAACAATCATAATGCCTATAAAAATGGAAAATGAAAGAGCCAAAGTAATGAGAAAATGACTTGTCACTGTGAAGCTAAAGGGTATCATACCCTAGGGATTACGAAATAACGAAAAAGTAAAAGTGACCGAGATGCAAGGGAATAGGATCCCTCCTAGGAAGGCGAGATCCAGATTCTGCAGGAAGTCATCGCTATCTCTATCCCTGCGCACATCATGGATGGTTCGGTGACATACCGCGGACAGTCTACTGTCTTAGAGGTTCCCCAAGGTCTGGTTCCTCATGAGCAGAATCTAGCGATCGTAAATATTTGGTCAAAAAAGCGCTAACAATGGGACTACGTAAACTGATAACACATTAAGCAAAGTGCATTGGCCCCATAGAGAGACAGAGATGGACATGATCTTGTTCTACTGCCCACCGTAATCATTGAAACAGTGATATGATTCTGCTCATGTTTTCAAATATAGGCTGTATCTTAGTGACAGGGAACACGGAACGACGCCGCGTACCGCGTTCCGGGAACTTCGTCCCGAAACGAGGAACGGGAACGTCGCGGAACACATCAAGAAACGGTCGCGGAACGTAGATTTTCAAGGTTAGGAACGCGTACCGTGAGGAAGCCGCGCCGCCGCGCTGCCGTCGTCCAACTCCGGTCGCCGCGCTGGGTGATGCGTCGTGCGGTCGTCGCACTGGGACGATGCCGCGCTGGGTGATGCGTCGTCCGGCGGCCGCGCTGCCGTCGTCCGACCACCGCGTTGGGACCGGCCGCGCGATGGAAGGGGAAGGAAAGCGCTGGGAGTCTGGGACCGACCGCGCGATGGAAGAGGAAGGGAAGCGCTGGGACCGACCGCGCGATGGAAGAGGAAGGTAAGAGGAAGGGGAAGAGGAAGGGAAGAGGAAGGGGGAGAGGAATCGAACCGCGTGGAAGAGGAAGGGGAATCAGCCGCGCTGAAGTCTGGCCGCCCGTGGAAGAGGACCACTCTGTTCGTGCGTCGTCGGTGGAAGAGGAAGCGTAGGGTTAGACGCGTTGCAGTGGGGGAAGAGGAAGCGTGGGATGCCAGCAGCCAGCCGCTCGCCGCGTTGCAGTGGGGGAAGAGGAAGCGTGGGATGCCAGCCGCTCGCCGCGTTGGGAATGGACTGGGAGTGGAGTAGTGGAGAACTGGAGACTGCCGGCCGCCGCCGTGTAGGAAGAGGAATGGACTGGGTCACTGGGACTTGGACGCGTACAGGCTACGCTGTTATTTAAATAGACTTATAGACCTCCTCACAATACTGCAATACAGTGCCACAACAGCCCAACTCAAAGTCTGAATACCGCAGTCGCAGACATGGTTTTCGGTTCATCAAGCAAAAGAAAGCGTGCAGATGAAAAAGAAGATGATGATGTGCAAGTCGTCCAAGATGTGCCTGTAGATATCCAAGATGCTGACGCAGACAGCGGTGACGAAGATGGGGCTACGACTGCGGCTACTGGTATGAGACATCCACTACTAGATGAAATTAATATTATTGGTGTTCCGAGTGGAAAAAATGTTGGTGGAACAAAGGAGTGGCAGTGTAAACATTGCAAGAAATCGTACAAAGGTAGTTTAACTAGAGTTCGTGTTCATTTGCTTGGTCCATTACCTGGTAAAAAGGCACAAATTGCTCGTTGTATGTCATTGCAAAACGATCCCAACAAGAGCAAAGCTTTGCGGGAAAAGGTGAAAGAAGCTGATAGTAAAGGATATCATATGAGATCAACATCAGGGACGTCCACTCCGAATCCGTTGGCAAAATCGTTTGGAGTAGCCCAAAGAGAATCTGTCGATATGGAAATTACCAAATTTTTATGTGCCAACGGTATTCCATTCAATGTGTTGAGGAGCCCTCAATTTTCACAAATGATAATGGCAATAAAAAATGGTCCAAAAGATTATAAAGGTCCGTCGAGTGAAAAGGCAAGGACAACTCTCCTAGATGCATGCAAGAGAAGTGTGGAGACCGACTTAGCACCACTTAAAATTACATGGTAAGTTCTTAATTTTATTGCCTTTTCATTGTATGGTTTTGTCCCAAAAACTCACTTGTAATCATGCATTAGGTTGACACAAGGTGTTTCGGTTGTGTCCGATGGATGGACGGATATTAAAAACAAGCCCCTAATCAATGTGATTGCGTCAAACAGTCGAGGTTCATGTTTCTTATATGCAGAAGATTTCTCTGGAGTTGAAAAAACAGGTGAAGCTATTGCACAATATCTCTTGAAGGCTATTGATGAAATTGGACCAGGAAATGTCCTTCAAGTGGTAACAGACAATGCTGCTAATTGCAAAGCAGCTGGAAAGGAAATTGAAAAAGTAAGTCACATATTTTGTCCTTCAAGTGTTTTTTATCTTGGATTTTCTCTAATCATACTTTGTTTGATTACAGGTGCATAAGCACATTTTTTGGGCCCCATGCGTTGTTCACACGCTAAACCTTATATTCAAGGATTTTGCTGTGAAATTTCCATGGATGCTTGACACATATAAGACTGGAAAAGCCATTGTCAAGTTTTTTCAGAATCATTGCCATTGTTTGGCAATGTTTAGAACCAACTCTCGTTTGGACCTACTTAAGGTGAAAAAAACTCGATTTGCTTCACATTACATTTTGCTTCAAAGACTCATAACATGTAGAGAAGCACTTGCCACCACAGTAGTCACAAGGCAGTGGAAAGATTGGATAAATACTTGCACTAATGACGTGAAGCACCAAGCAAGGGTCATTGTCCTAACAATAAATGATGACAGCTTTTGGATGGAGGCTGAAAATATAATTGCTATCACAGAGCCAATATACTCTGTATTAAGGTTTAGTGATGGAGAAGGTCCAAAGATGGGAGAAATCTATGAGAGAATGGATTGCATGGTTGGTGAAATAAAAGATATAATGACAAAAGATGATAACCCGCATAAAGATGATTTTGTTGAGGTTGAAAGTATTGTTATGCGCCGTTGGGAGAAGATGAATCTCCCCCTTCATTGCTTAGCATATGCCTTATGCCCAAAATTTTATCATCAACAATACCTCAACACCCCAGCTCCTGGTGGCACCATAAGGCAAGCTCCTAATACAGATAAGGAGGTTATGACTAATGTGCTTGAAGCTTTTAGTAAAATTGCAGATTCTTCAAGGGAACAACAAGTTTTGAGGGAGCAATTTAATACTTTTATTATGAAGAAGGGAATGTTTGCGCTGCCACCTGTTCAATTGGATGCATTTACCATGGAGCCGATTGAATGGTGGGTAAGTTATGGTTCTGAGACTCCAGATTTAGCTGAGGTTGCAAAAAAAGTTTTATCTCAACCCATCAGCAGTTCATCGGCCGAGAGAATTTGGAGCACATTCAGCCATATCCATAACACCAAGCGCAATAGGATGAACACTACCACTGCAGATAAATTAGTCTTCATCCACTCCAATTTGCGACTTTTGTCAAGATCAACAGATGGCTACAAACATGGCGCACATGCTAAATGGGACATTGATCCAGAAGACTCTTCTATCTAGGCTTTGCAAGAAAGTGATTATCGTTACCGTTATATATATATATATATATATATAAATAAATAAGCTAAGACACTATGACTTATCATTATCGGGATCCCATCATTATCAGTTATATATGCATATATTATATATTATGTATGTGTCATTGCTTGTTTTAATCACGCATCGTTCCCTGTTCCATTACAATCGTTCCCTAACTTCGTTCCTAAATCGTTGGGAACACGTTCCACGCATCGAATGAACGTCGATCAGCTGTATACCCCTCAACGTTCCATGTTGCTTTAACAGACGTACCGCGTTCCTCGTTCCCGTTCCTCGTTCCCAACGTTCCGGGAACCTTGTCACTAAAGGCTGTATTTTATAGTTTTCCTGGTTTAACGGTTGTCCGTACGTCACATCCACTTTATAAAAAATAAGATAAATTTGTGCACAAGTAATGTTTTAAGCCTTAGTTGTTGGCTCCATATTCATACCTATTTAATCAATAAAATACATATATTATGTTTAAGTTTACCTATGTGATATATGAGAACCCTATAAATGCACGGACATCAGAATAGTAAGGAATTAAAAAGCAGATTGAATCATATTGCGTTGCCGTCGATTATCATTGGATGTTCCACGAATCATAAGATCTGACAGATCTGTGGAAGACTTGGGCCTCCAGAGCTTTACGTGTTCCTCAAACCAAAAGTGGACATGTTCACCTTTGTATGAAAAAAGAATTATGATATGCTCAAGGGCCTCCACCCAAGTTGACAAAAGAAGCGGATGAAAGGGCCGAGAAGAATTGGAAATGGAGCAAAAGCCCATGTAGTTTGTAAAGCTTGGCCAGATAGTGACAGCTTCAACTCGCTAGACGGCCTCATAGCGAGACCTGGAGTCCTGGACCAGGAATACTTTAGGTTTTATTCGACCAAGTTGGCATTTTCTTGGCCCGTTTATTAACGAACTAAATTGGGATAGAAACTTGAAATGCAGATCTTCATGTGGTTGCTCCTTCAACTGCAGTCTTCACAGCAGACAAATTGCTTGGCAGGGAATGGATGGCAAATTGGCAATCATGGCATGCATACTCAACTTCAACATGACCGCGGTTCTCCTTTGATTATGAACTGGCTGTTGGTAGCGGATTTGGCATGCAGTGGCAGCTTGGTCAGGTATAGACTCTGTTGAGCTTTGAGATGCTTCACAAAATAGTTGAGGAAGGAACTGTGAACAACGTGGACTGGATCAGAGAGTAGCTCCCATACAATGTGCAGATGCTGTTTTCATATACTTGGGAGCAAGATTCATGCGTGGAAAAAACTTCGAAAATGTTTAGATGCCTTGCCTTGAATGGAGTTTGGTGCTAAGCCGTGAGGACTCGATCAGTCATTGTATCGTTGCTTTCATGAGAATCAAGGTATGATACAACAGTTAACAGGCATCAATTAATGCAATTATCTTTTGAAGTTTAGCGACAAATAGTTTTCCCGTGGTGCTGCTACACATTGTCTTTCCATTTGATCAATCTACTATCATACATACTACGCTCAAACATGTTGGACAGAATGGTTGTACAGTAGATTGCACTGCTTGCAGAGTGGAGTTTGAAATAATGAGTGAGATATTGTTTTTTTCTTTCTTCCACTAGCATATTTAGGACATGCAGAAAAGGAGGTTCAGTGTATGTTCTTTCCTTTTTGATTGCCTGTATGTACTATGTACTAGTAGTGTATTGTACTGTACTGACATACGAATAACTGAAATCCAGGCAATCATGCATGAAATTGATGTCAACTCGTTCAATTCTTATAAATGCATGGACCCTACATATGCATATTCTTATTAATGCTTGTATCAACAACTTATCCACCAAACTGTCGACAGCCTCGCCAGAACGGCAGCGTCTTGTTCCTGCTGCCTTTTTGTCTGGCCACGGGTACGTAGGCACGGCCTGCTCCCGGTACGCTAGCTATACGGGTCGCTCATGGCCCCCATGTCTGCAGGCGCGCGCGCGTACCGGCCGGCAGCTACCATACTGTCTCCCTCCCTGCCCCGGCGGCCGGCCCCAACGACCACGACTTGCCTGAGATCGAGACGGGTCCTGCACGTCCGTGTACCCTGTACGCACGCAGGTGATCGAGCTAGCTGCATCTAGCGTCTCGCCGAATAACCACCGTTGCACCTGTGTGGGGCAAAAAAAAAACCACTGGCCATCGTCCGCGCGGCGGGGCCAGGGCCGGCGTGGCTGGAGGCGTCCATGCGGTCCGTATCGGCCGGGACCGGAGCATGCGTCGACCGGCCGGGAGAGCATCGCAGTAATGGCGCCGTGCCGACGGCCTGGGACATGCTGTCGACGACACGCCCGGGCCGCGCCCCACGGGACCACGACCACGGCGCCTGGGTGCGTGCGCGCATGCAGTGCAGGGCGCCCGCGCCTCCGATCCGCTGGATGGCGCCCGCGGCCTCGCGTTAACGACGTTGTCCCCGGACAGGGCGGCGCGCGACAGCGCCCAACGGGCGATGGGCCATGGCCAACGACTCCAGCGCGCGCGCAACCGTCGGTACAGCGAGTCGGCGTCAGCGCGCGGCGCCGTGGAAAACGAACGCTGTGCGCCGCCGGGCTCCACGTACGCACGGAAAGGTCGTCGACCGGCCGGCTCGCGCTCGCCGCCTGAGATATGTGTTCACACGAGCCCTCGTCTTCTTGTCACGTCACAGTCGGATCTGCGTGAATCGTGACCTAGGCGCGTCTATCTCTCTCACGGCCGCCAAGGTGCACGACATGAAAGCATCGACGATAGATTGATCTCCATCTCCGCCGGCCGTGGTGGTTACAATACACTCGCGGTGACTCAACTGATTGCTCACGCATGTCGGACCGTCGAATCTCATGCCATGCACGCATGTTGATGTTGGCGCGCGCGATGCTCGGCCGGCCCACCGCCCACGCCGGAGTGCTGGACACGTTCCTCTCGGCCGTCCGTCGACGGAGCAAGCCAGCCGGGCCGGGGCGCCGCGATCGAAAGCGGCGCAGCTAGGTAACCGGCAGCAAGGCCCATACGTCCACTTGCATGCCTGGCCTGGTGATCTCTCCATGACCTCGCATCTATCGATCCATCGGGATCATCCGGGCGTCGATCGCCGTGGTGACTTCCTGGCTGCGTCACATCGTGCTCGTGACAGCAGCAGCTTATGGCTCCCTATGCCGTCGACACTGCGGTGGCAGCGGGCAAGGCCCGGCCGGTCACGCATCTATCGTCGGTCGATGGAACAGCCTCGGTTGATCTGATGGACATGGCGAGTGATGGAGACGACGACGTGTTGTACGTGCGTGCCGGCGGCCTGCCGGCCGGGCTAACCGCTGCATTAACCCACGGCCGGTCGGCTCTGCTTTTTTGCATTGTTGGAGTACCGTCTTGTGGCAAGTTTTGTTTGTCCACGCACGCTTCCTTACAAAGTGATGCATGGTGCTTGTTCACATTCACGAAAGCTTT
Source organism: Zea luxurians (assembly GCA_029449295.1). Classification (NCBI taxonomy): domain Eukaryota; kingdom Viridiplantae; phylum Streptophyta; class Magnoliopsida; order Poales; family Poaceae; genus Zea; species Zea luxurians. The sequence continues at coordinate 130,860,390 of JAOPSE010000010.1, forward strand.
TGGAATTATCAGCGTAGTTGTGCATTTTTATTGCGAGCACACAACGTTCCTATAAACTAAATTAAAGATGTGTTTGGTTTGAGAAATCATTCTATGTAATATGAGATGGTGCATCATAAGTTTAGAGGGTAAATAAAGAAGTTTAGAGGGTAAATAAAGGAGGGTTCACCAGGCTCTAGCATATAAGAATTTTTTTTTTGGATTTTAAAATCTGGAAGGATTTATAGTGTGTTTGGTTTGAGGATTAAGTTAGTCCATCGTCTTCTCATTTCTTATTTTTATTGGTTTGTAATAAAATTAGTTGAGCTATCATTACCTTTTTTATTATAGTTAGTTAGTTATTACTAAGGGCTTTTTGTTTTCTCAAGAAAAATTAGTTAATTTTTCTTTAGAAAATTAGAAATTCCATGGAAAAAATAGGGTTGACAAACTAGAAGTTTGGTAAAAAAAACCTTGTGGTCCTTTTGCTTCTACTATTATGATGTTCGTATTGCTTCGCATAAAATCAAAATCCCTATAAATCCTTCCAGATTTTAAAATCCAAAAAAATCTACTATTATGATGTTCGTATTGCTTCGCATAAAATCAAATAAATGAGAAGTGAGAATTATGCCTCAAACCAAACACCCTATAAATCCTTCCAGATTTTAAAATCCAAAAAAAAATCTTGTATGCTGGAGCCTGGTGAACCCTCTTTTATTTACCCTCTAGAAGTTTGGTGAAAAAAACCATGTGATCCTTTTGTTTCTCCTATTATGATGTTTGTATTGCTTCGCATAAAATCAAAATCCCTGAACGTAGAAACGCTCCGCGGGTGGTGCAGTGCACGTACTAGCTAGGCAGGCTCAGGCTGTCCCACGAGCCGATCTTCTATCCGTGTCAGGCGTCGAATCGATCCGGCGCGCATCAAAAAACGCGAGCGCGGGCTTCGTGGCCGGGCGACCCGCACGCACCACCGCCGCTTCGTACACGTGTACCGGGGCCGCGCGTAAGCGCGCGGCGGGTGTGCCCGGGCTTTGAACAGCATCTGGTCAAAGGCGCCGCCGGGATGGATGATGACGGTCGATGGCTGCTGGCTGGTGAATCGGATCGATCTCCCACCTGGCCACCTGGACTTGTCAGTGAGAGCAGTGGCACACCAGACAAGCACACCTCCTGATGACCTGATCCACACAGACAGAGACACAGACACGGGAGGAAGAGCCTGCCCGACCCGAGAGCTTTCAGCTTTGAATCGATGAGAGCCTACGATCCGCCTATACCTGCACATGGTACGGTGTCCAAGTTCCGACGTGCCCAAACTCCGACGCCCACCTCCGCCAGGACATAGCCCAAGGCCACTAATGTACAGTACAGTACCTCCCAGTTACCTGGGCCTCCCACCTTTTATCTACTCCACTCCCCTTCCAACATCTGCACGAGCACGGCATCCACACCGGTTCTTCTTCTTCTTTTTTTTACCACACATGCATCCACATCCACACCGCTGTCCTTACTACCTGTCGCTATGTACCGGTAAAATCTCTTTCTTCTTAAACTAAAAAAATAACTAGGTTTATAAAAAACATCTGCAGCATCGCATCTTTACACAATTATAAAAGTAGATGAAGGCTAAAAGACGACCTGAATTTCTTAAACCTAATTAATTAAGCCTAAATAATTTATAGTTGATATTCAAATATTTGATAAGACACGAACTAATAATCTTTAGGCAAGGGAACCAAACACCCTCTAACACTCGGAAACTTACATGCATTGCTGGGAGAGAAGGGGACAGGATTCTTGCTCGCTACAAAAAGCCACGGTACGGGCCGGTACAGTTCAGGTCCGGAGAATCATATTTGACCTTCTCAAAAGAATCGTGTTCCAGACCTTTCCGGCCAGTCACCGGAGGATCTTGTGAGGATCTAATGCCCCGCATTATTATATATTCTAGTGGTTTTCCATCCTGATGTGCATGTGCTGCTGTTAAGGTACGGTACGGTAGGGTGCTTATTAGCTTAGCTAGTTGTTAATGGGTTTTGTAGGCCACAGCCAGTAATATACTATACAATTAATTTGACCCTGCATGTCATCCGTGCCCAAGAGACGGGGCGCGAGTGTCGGCCGGTCCGAAGGAGAGCCGCGCGCGAGATATCAGGTGGTAGTGGTACATTGGCATGTTTGCTGTATGAGCGGCATTGACTCGGTTGGAACTCGGGAGCTAGCTCTCTGCCTTGGGAACGAAATTTAATTGTTCAAACTAACGTACACTTCCCTTGGCGTTCTTTTTCGTTGGGCACATGCGCATCGTGACTAGGGATGGCAGTTGGACCCGTGGGTATGGATACCCGCGGGTTTCGTACCCGGTGGATATGGATACGAGTAGAAAAACTCACCCGCGGGTCCTATCAGGTAGGATACCTGAAATATATCGGGTCGGGTATGGGTAAAATACTTTACCCGCGGGTATCCAGTGGATATCCGATTAAATATGATACATCCACTAAAAATTAAGGACCATAATAGAATGAAGCCAAAAAAAATACACAGCAATCCTGGTTTTCTTGCATGCTGGTTGCTGCTACTTCACCATGGACACATGCACGACCATGGGCTGCTGTTGCTGGCGGTAGGCTGCTGCTACTATACACCATGTCATAGGCTCCTGGAGCTGGTTGCTGCATGCTGTTTTTGTTTATCAATTTATCATGGCGCATATGTTGTTGATTAATAAATATTAATTTGTGCTAACAGTCGACTGTAATGTACTAGAGATCAATGAGACATTGACAATGTTATGACTGTCAACTGTCATGAACTCATTAAGCTTTTATTCTCTGTACTCAAATTTAAATATATTGGATGTGATAATTATGAGTTTAGATATTATATCGACGTGTAGCCAAATATAGTCATTCTCGTGTTGTACTGGTGCTTAGATGGAAATTAAAATATTTTATGTATTTATTATATCATTAATTGAATGCTATTTAGTCTACAGTAACATATCCACAGGATACCCGATACCCGGTGGATACCCGATGGGCACGGGTACGGGTACAGTTTCTCGCCCGATTGGCTTGGTGGGTATGGATATTTGTAGAAGTCTCGGGTACAATTTCGGGTTAGGTATTATTATACCCGAACAAAATCCGACCCACTGCCATCCCTAATCGTGCCGTGCGCACACCTACGATACAACCACAACTACTAGCTAATAGTACTATGTCGTTATTTACAATGTAATTTTTTTCTTTTTATCTTGCTATCTAGTATGGTATTCTATCAGAAGCGGATCCAGACATTTGAGATTGAGTATTAAAAAATTCAAAAGTTTAAAAAAATCAGTACTCTAACGTTATTTTATGTAATACATTATTGATAAATTACTATAGATCACAAAAACTTGTGTATTCAATGAATACCCATGAAACCCTTGGGCCCGCCCATGTCTTCTATATTGTATCAATGAAATATTACTGCAGTCCGCAGTATAGGAACTTACGGTCAAAGATCGACTTTTGAACCCGTCAAAAACTATTGTCTGCTAAAAACAAGGGTACAAGTACTACTCCTAGTAGGAAGTAAACTAGGCGGATATGGTGTACGTAACTCATCTGATTTAACAAACAAAAACAGTCGTGGTAACTAGTTTGCATAGTGGTTGGAGCGGGCTAATTAATTAGTTCCCTGGCCTAAAAACTCATCTAATCTCATTCAATTATTCCATGATTTGCAAATGTCACCAGCAGCCAGCTGCAATCTCTATCAGAGTTAACTAAGAAACTGTTCAGTCTGAAACGAGCTTGCATCAGAGAGCGCAGGGCTGAAGTCAACCTTACCTTCCTCAAGACAGCTGCAATTTGTATTCCTAAAGAGACAAGAGAAAAAAAAAAGTTCCAGTCACCTGCTTCCGGATTACCTGTGCTAGCACATCTGAATCCAACCGTACTTGCAAGCAGCAGGGACCATCATCTGACCTCGTCTTCTGCTAAAGAAAGATTCAGGAATCAGAAGCTAGACCAGGGGAGTTTGGGCTTCTGTGCAGTAGTCACAGGTACATCAAAGCTGCAAAGACTCAGCTCCTGTAGTTGAGTTTGTAGCTGTAATCAGTGGTAACCAACCTGGTCAGTGCTCCATGGTAGGAGTAGTTTTATACATGACATGCATCACGACAAGCAGAGTGAGTTGTATAAAAACTAACGAAACAAGCACCAAGTTTTGGATCGGGAGGGGGGGGGGGGGGGGGACATATCCTTCTTTAAAAAGTGTGATAGGCGCCCAACCAAAACTCACAATATACAGCCACGCTACATCGCTGGATTTTAAGAGTTGTCCACGCTCCAGCCTTCCTAAATTGTTTTTTTAAGCTGCCCTTAATTGGGGAGAGTTTGACATGTCAGTGCTCTATCACTGCAGTGGCAAGGACACCACTACTGCCGGTGTGTGTGTCAGTGTGTATATAAATACAGGCGACTGAGGTCACTTGGCCTCAGCCTGCTTGCCGCTTTGCTTCCTCCCATTCCATACTCCTGCTCGATCCAGCTACTTCACATTAGGCAGGAGACAATACTTAAAAAAACATTCAGCAGGACAAATAAACCACCCGCACTTGGTTCTTCATTTTGTTGCGATCAGCACAGCACAGGAGGAGATCGATGAAGATGAGGGCTCCTGTCGTGGCCTTTGCTGCTCTTCTGATGCTGCTGCTGGTGGCTACAAGAGCACATGGTATGCTTGCTAAGGGCATATATAGCCATCTCCTCCACCAGTGCTCCTTGTGATGAGGTGTATATGTGTATCCGTCCTGGAACTGATCTGACCATGTATATTCCTCCCTGTTTCATTCTCCGATCGAGCAGGAATCAGGCTGGACAGGCAGTTACATGATGCAGTCAACAGCAGCAAGGTCAGTACAGTATATATATACGAGCTATACGACTGTGATCCAATTCCAATCCAACAAGAAGCACTTCTTCGATCCCTACAGCGTGGAATCAAACCAGATTTCAGTCTTGCTTATTATTCTAGTCTGCTGTCTTCTCTCCGCGTGCCAATAAGCAGGAGATGGCCGATCCCAGGAGGACCGGCGATGCCGAAGCGTCGTCCATTGCTGCTGGCGACTCGGTGAAGAAGCACTGCACTCGCGATGGGCGTTGCTCAGGTACAACAACGAATTGAAGCAGATGACGACTACCCCCTAGTCCTGTCGTTGATACCAGGGATAGCGAGGTGATGGTCATTAGTTCATTACTCATTAGTCAGTGCGCACGCGGCGCTGAGGTTCCATGAGGATTACTATATATATGGGCCGAGTGGACATGAGTGAGCCTATTCATGCACCACTGGATCATCATCGAGCTGTCCGAGCAAATTATTTCTCGTCAGCCTCTACCTTTTTTCTTCATCCGATCAATTAGCTTGGCTACCCGTAGCTGTTGTTCTCCGTCTCTCTCTCTCTCTCTCTCTCTCTCTCTCTCTCTCTCTCTCTCTCTCTCTCTCTCTCTCTCTCTCTCTCTCTGTCTTCATGCTTAGTATTGTTGTAGTTGATTTAAGCACATTTTAGCACAGCTTCGGTCTTTCCTGCTCCAACTTTTCTCCATGTTCTCTGTGTGGAATGTGGACGCATGCATTTGTTCGCGTGCGAGACCAGTATGTTTTATGTAACGGTACCACTGTACCAGCATAGAGGTCGGCACTGCCGAGACGTAGAAGAAAAAAAAAATCGGCGTGTCAGTGGTCGGCAACGGTTTGGTGGTCCCGTGCATTAGTCAGTTGCATCAAGTTGGGATACGCTAGGGAAGCTTTTCTTTTTTTACCTTAGCTAGCGCACCGGTACAGGTACATCAACTTTTTAATCTAACTAACAGGTGGTTTATTTGATGCAGGGACGAAGGCGGAAAAGGCACAGCTGGCGCACGCTGAAGCAGCAGCAGCAGCGGAAGCGAAGCAGCAGCAGGTCAGTGTGCGTTTTCAGCCGCCGCCGCCATCTGAACATTCTCAGAGTGTGTCACTCGTGCATGGCAACTTCCACGCGTGTTTATTACTCTACACTGGAGCTAGCAGCTTAATTACTTCTTGGGTATCGATCTACGTATGCGCAGGGCAACTCGACGGGAAACGATCACCGCGAAACTACGGTGGGCGGCGAGGCCGCCACGCAGCAAGGGAGGCATCACGAAGCGGAGGCGGAGGCGGCGCCCGCGGCTTCCTCTTCTTCTTCTTCCCCGGCGGCGCCGGGCGTGGTGGCCCGGCAGCGGCAGACGTACCCGGACATCATGGACATCGCCGGCATGGACTACTCGCCCGCCGCGCGAAAGCCGCCCATCCACAACTGAAGGCCGGCCGGGCTTGGTGGTGGCGCACGTGAGTGGTGCACGCAGCACAAGTACTAGCTAGAGCCAGAGCTAGTAGCTAGCTCTACACAGGCCTATGAAGCTGGTGGTGCGGTGGTGCTTGCGATCGACTGGCCTGGCCTATTAGCTTTCCTTGTTTGTTTGTTCATTAGGTTAGTTGCTATTAGCTGTCGTAGTAGCAGGTAGCTAGCGAGCGAGTGCTCGACCCGGCCAGTCCTGCTGATCCTGACTAGAATAGCGCGCGCGTACAGTCAGCTATAGCTAGTGACCCATCGATACCGGACAGCATCGTTCGCAGGATTTTGTGACGACTTCTATATACTGGTAGTACAAAAGCTTCCCTTGGCGTGTTTTCCATCTCCGTCCAGTGTCCCCGGCCGGCCCGCCTCGCGGACCGACGCAACTGCATGCAGTAACATGCCTGCCTCTGATCACTACTGCTTCCACTTTGGTTCTTTTATTTGTTTGCTAGCTTTTGTAGTGATCCGCTCCGCTCATTACTTCGTCGGAAGTAGCCGAAGACTCAGGTCAGACCAGGGGATGACCGGGTTGGTGAGGCTGCCGGCCGGCGATCGACAGGGAATGATCTGCCACATGCGGCTGTGTGCGCACGCGCTCGAGTAATTAGGCGGCGGGTAAAAGCCCCGTACGTCCCCGGCGGCCGTGCGTTTGGGCGCCCACTCCTGCGATGGCGACGCGGTCGGCGCGGGGGGCGGCAGCCCGGGCGGGACAGCGAGGCGGACCGTCCGGAAGCGCCGCGTGCCGTGCGGTGCCCACGCCGCCCACACAGGGAACTCGTTGCTCGCGCGCGCCACCATTACGTTACCCGACGGCACGGCGTTGCTAACCTGCCTGTCGACCGTCATCCTCGCGTACGCTACACCACCGCACCGGCCACCGCGCAAGGCCGGTCCCGTAGTTGAAAAAAAAATACTGGGCTAGTACGGGCCACGGCTCGCACGCTGACATGCACAGAGCATGATGATGCTGGCGAACGCCTGTACGTACGAGAGTTGGGATGCTGCGTCACCCCTGATAAACGGTCAGAGGTTATTACTGACCGCTACACGGCTACAGCTTCTCGATCAGTCGATCGGGTCTCAGTCGATCTTGACTCCCCTCTTGGGGCGCATGTATGCCTTGGGACGTGTATCTACAGTAGTCACCAGACCAGGGTGCAGTCAATGCATGCATGCATGGCAGGGTGGTGGAAGCACCGGCCGGACGGAGCGCGCGCGTATAAATTGCCTTCGATTCAGCTCTGACCGGGGAGGGGGCGGACCGGCGGAGGCCTTTGTTTATAGGCTCCACGCTGGCAACCACCTGAAGATGTTGATGATTGCCTGCCCTGCCCCGACTGCGCCTTTCTGATGGATCGCAGGCGAAGCGCGCGCTCGCTCGCGAGCAAGGGACAAGTCGCAGCGGCGGGCCGGCCGGGCATACGCGGAACAATAAGGATGGATAGGTTTTCTTCCGTGCGCGCCCATCCTGCTGCTCGAATAAGTACAGATCAGATCCATCAGAGAACCTAATGTTCTCTTTTTAACGTACTCCGTATAAAATACTCCGGGAAACAAAACTGTCCCCGTGAATATAGTAGAGTATTATGTTGAACTAGTCGGTTAACCGTGTAGTAACGACAGCTCACAACAATACTCATATAAATTATTCACCAAAAAATCTCAAGATATTTTATTAGTTGTCTATACTATTCGCATAATATTTTTTATAAACGCACGGGTACCATAGGCAGCAAATCAGACTCACATCCCTCGTCTCCCCCACTTTCAAGGTTTCATATATCACGAGGGAAAAGAAAGAGGCAGTCATACCTGTTCGTTGCCGGAGAATGACACGACGAAGACCTGACCATCTGGAGGCGACATATGTAGTATACCGATGGATATATAGGGAGAGAGCACGCAAACGCAGAAAGAAGCCCATCTTGAGCAGCTCCAAACCAAGAGACGCAAGCGGAGAAAGACGTCCAGCCGGAGCAGCTCTAAACCAAGAGGTACCCGCACCAGGCGTCAGTCTGAGAAGGGCGAGAGAATGCGAGTGTCCTCCCCGCCCTGGACCCACCGAAGCGACACAACACCACCACCAACTTCTTCATATATGTCGACTGCTGCCACGCTACGGGCTTTAGTTGTCCAATATCTCAGACCTGGACTCCTCATCGCTAAGATAACCTAAGCGTGGCAGGCGCCACCATGTTCTCCTCGATGGCACGCACGGAGAAAGACCAGGAGCATGACCGACTCGCCCCGTACCTGCGTCGACGAGCGTCGGCCGACTCGCGGCTACGACCGTGGGCAGGGGCAGTAGGTTAGGGTGGAAGAACAGGGCAAAGGCATAGAAGACGAACCGTACGTCCGACGACGGCGAAAACGATGGTGCACGCATGATGTGAAACATCCTCGTGGACATACAATAGTGTCGGCGTTTCGAGACCGGGGGGGTCCCTGAGCCGACGAGTGAGTGTGCCGCGTGCCCCAGCCCAGATGGGTCGAGCGCGTGGGCGAGCGCGAAGGGGGGAAGAGAGCAAGGTGGCCGGAGCCGAGTCGTGAGGGAGGTGGAGATTCCCGCGGCCTTCGTGTTCGTCCCGCGCCCAGGTCGGGTGCGCTTGCAGTAGGGGGTTACAAGCGTCCACGCGGGTGAGGGGAGCGAGCGGCCCCAAGAGAGCGCCTGCCCCTGCCCTCGTTCCCGTGGGGGCCAACCTTCTCTAAGAAGGCCCTGGTCCTTCCTTTTATAGGCGTAAGGAGAGGATCCAGGTGTACAAATGGGGGTGTAGCAAGGTGCTACGTGTCTAGCGGGGGAGAGCTAGTGCCCTAAGTACATGCCAAGGTGGCAGCCGGAGAGATCTTGGCACCCAGCTGGTGTGGTGTCGTGGCTGTCGGAGGAGTAACGGAGCCTGGTGGAGGGACAGCTGTCGGAGCGGTTGGGCCCTTGCTGACGTCCTCCTGCTTCCGTAAGGGAGCTGAGAGCCGCCGTCGTCATGGGTCTAGCGGGGCGTCATCATTGCCTATCTGGCGGAGCTAGCCAGATGGGACGTCGGTCCTGTTCTCTGCGGCCCGAGTCGGCTCGGGGTAGGGTGATGATGGCGCTTCCTGTTGACGTGGCGGGCTTGCGTCCTAGGTCGGGCGACGTGGAGGCTCCTCCGAGGCCGAGGTCGAGTCCGTCCTGCATGGCCGAGGCCGAGCCCGAGCTCCTGGGTCGGGCGAGGCGGAGGTCGTTTGGCAGAGGCCAGGGCGGAGTCCGACCCCTGGGGTCGGGCGAGGCGGAGTTCGTCGTCTTCCGGGGCCTTAGCCCAAGTCCGAGCCCTGGGTCGGGCGGAGCGGAGTTCGCCGTCTTCCGGGGCCTTAGCCCGAGTCCGAGCCCTGGGTCGGGCGGAGCGGAGTTCGCCGTCTTCCGGGGCCTTAGCCCGAGTCCGAGCCCTGGGTCGGGCGGAGCGGAGTTCGCCGTCTTCCGGGGCCTTAGCCCGAGTCCGAGCCCTGGGTCGGGCGGAGCTTCCTATGGCGCCTTTGGCAAGGCCTGGCTGCCTGTCAGTCTCACTCTGTCAAGTGGCACTGCAGTCGGGATGGCGCAGGCGGCGCTGTCCTTCTGTCAGACCGGTCAGTGGAGCGGCGAAGTGACGGCGGTCACTTCGGCTCTGCCAGGGGGCGCGCATCAGGATAGAGGTGCCAGGCTACCTTTGCGTTAAATGCCCCTGTGACTTGGTCGGTCGGCGCGGCGATTTAGTCAGGGTTGCTTCTTAACGAAGGCAAGGCCTCGGGCGAGCTGGAGGTGCGTCTGCCGTGAAAAGGGGGCCTCGGGCGAGACGGAAACACCTCAGGGTCGGCTGCCCTTGCCCGGGGCTAGGCTCGGGCGAGGCGTGATCGAGTCGCTCGTATGGACCGATCCCTGACTTAATCGCACCCATCAGGCCTCTGCAGCTTTATGCTGATGGGGGTTACCAGCTGAGAATTAGGCGTCTTGAGGGTACCCCTAATTATGGTCCCCGACAGTAGCCCCCGAGCCTCGAAGGGAGTGTTAGCACTCGCTTGGAGGCTTTCGTCGCACTTTTTTGCAAGGGGACCAGCCTTTCTTGGTTGCATTTTGTTCCGGTGGGTGCGCGCAAGCGCACCCGCCGGGTGTAGCCCCCGAGGCCTCGGAGGAGTGGTTTCACTCCTTCGAGGTCTTAATGCCTTGCGTAATGCTTCGGCTGGTCTGGTGGTTCCCTCATGCGAACTGGCCGTAGCCCGGGTGCACTGTCGGGGCCCAAGTTCTCGGGCTGGTATGTTGACGCTGTCAACGGTTTGGCCGGAGCCGGGTTTGCGAGAGCAGCCCCCGAGCCTCCGCACAGGGCGAGAGGGCGATCAGGGACAGACTCGGCTTTTTTACATACGCCCCTACGTCGCCTTTCCGCAAGGAGGAGGGGGGAGAGCGCCATGTTACCCTCGATGGGCACCGAACATGGTGTCTCCGGTGAGCTGCAAGCGGGTAATCCGAGTGGACGTCCGTGCCCCGTTCGTTGGGGGTCGGCTAGGGGCCCGGAGGCACGCCCAAAAGTACCTGCGGGTGATCTGCCGGACCCGGTCCCCTGGCGACGGGGTCCGAGGGCTCGATGCCTCCCTCCGATGGGATTCCGTTACAGGATCGTTCCCGCTGGTCTCGGAAATGTCCTAGGGTACCTCGGGAGCGCAGCCCGAGCCTTGGTTATGTATCGAACGTACCCCTGGTCATCCCTCGCTCGGTGTCTGAGGCGACTGTGAACCCTTCGAGGGGCCAGCCTTCGAACCCCTGATCAGTAATGGGCGCGGAGCCCGAGTAGCCTGAGGCGGCCGTGGAACCCTTCGGGGGGCCGACCTTCGAACCCCTGACCAGTAGTGGGTGTCGGGCCCACGCGATCTGAGGCGGCTGTTGAACCCTTCGGGGGGCCAGCCTTCGAACCCCTGATCAGTAAGGAGGCTCGGAGCCTAGTCCCTTCACGGGGAAGGATCCCTTTAGGGGTATCCCCTTTCCCGGTCCCTGTTGCAAGAGATAGAGAAAGAGAAAAAAGGGAAAAGGATACGAAATTGAACGACGCGGCGTACCTTTTTTGGGGTGGTCGTTTTGGCGAAGGCGAAGCGTCGCCAGCTGCCCCTGCCAGAAGCGCCGCTTGTCCAGCCGCGGAGTTAATGCGACAGGGCGAGTAGTTGGTGGGGCCACCGTTTCGTGCGCGAGCCGTTCGAGGAACGGCTGTTTCGCTTCGCGTTTTTTGAACCCCGCATCCGGTCCGGGCGGAACGTTGGAACCGTCTTCGCCTTGGCCTTTATATACCCCGGAGAGGGTCCGGTGGCGGTTTCTGACTCTGCTTCTTGTCTCCCTCTTAGGTTTTTTGCAGCCTGAGAGATCTAGCCAGGGAAAAGAAAACCGCCCTCCCTGTCCTTCGTGCCGCCACCCTTCCCGCTCGGTGATGGCTGACCGGGTGACCATCATCTCGCCGCGCGACCCATGGCCTTTCTCCACGGTGACGGCGAGTGATCTGGAGGATCTCGTCGGCGAGGGTTTGCTCCGCCCTCTCACCGATGAGCAGCGGCCGGAATGGATTCCTCCTACGGGCGGAGTCACCCCATCCCCACCGCCGGGGTACGTCGTGAGCTTCGTCTCCTTCCATGAGCGGGGATTTGGGGTGCCGACGAGCCGCTTTATGCGGGCCATCCTGTTCCACTATGGGGTGGAGTTGCATAACCTCACCCCCAACTCCATCTCGCAAGCCGCTATCTTCGTAGCGGTGTGCGAAGGGTATTTGGGGATCACCCCCCATTGGGATTTGTGGACCCATCCCTTCTTCGCCGAGCTTTTTGCCTTGCCGACGGGAGAGAGGAAGGTCCGCGCAGCGGTGCGGGCCGGCGGCTGCACCCTTTTGTTGAGGCAGTCGCGGTCGTCGCAGTACATCCCTGCCGTCCTCGCATCCTCGAACAAGGGGTGGCAGCGCCGGTGGTTCTACCTCCGGAATGACGGAGAGTTGCTCCCACCGTTCTCTCAGCGGGTCGTCACCGCCGCCACCGACGCCTGGCGCCACGGGACTCCACACGAGAGGCAGAAGAACCTCGAACCTCTTCTCCAGGCCCTGAAGGCGTTACGGGAGGGAGGACTCACCGCCGCGGGAGTGGTTGCCGCCATCCACCGTCGGAGAGTGCTCCCCTTGGCGGAGCGGCGGCTGCCGCTTTGGGAGATGACCCTGGAGGCCGACTGGGAGGGGTCGCGAATGTCCCCTGATTCTCTTCCCCTCGACGCCCTCCAATGGCGGGTGTCGGCCGCGATGGGGAAGCCGGACCCAAACGCCTTCTCCCAGCCTCGGATGCGCCCCGACCAGGGGTGCGTGACTCTGGTGAGTGTTCGCTCCTTCCTTCTTCATGCACCGGGTTGCTCCTGGTTCTCACGACTGGGTTTCTTTCCCCCCTTTTTAGGAGGTGTGATAGTCGCCTAGAGGGGGGGTGAATAGGGCGAAACTGAAATTTACAAATATAATCACAACTACAAGCCGAGTTAGCGTTAGAAACAATAACGAGTCCGCGAGAGAGCGAGCAAAACAAATCGCAAGCGAATAACAAGTGAGACACGTGGATTTGTTTTACCGAGGTTCGGTTCTCGCAAACCTACTCCCCGTTGAGGAGGCCACAAAGGCCGGGTCTCTTTCAACCCTTCCCTCTCTCAAACGGTCCCTCCGACCGAGTGAGCTTTCTTTTCTCAATCACTTGGAACACAAAGTTCCTACAAGGATCACCACAAGATTGGTGTCTCTTGCCTCAATTACAAGTGAGTTTGGTTGCAATGAAAGAATCAAGAAAGCACGATTAAAAAGCCAAGCAACAAGAGCGACAAATAGCACACGGATCACTTTCTCTCTCAAGCCACTAATCACTAATGATCTCTTTTCTCAATTGTGAAACTTGGAGAGGTGGAGGCTTTGAATGTGTCTTGGAATGGATTGCTAGCTCTTGTATTGAATGTTGAAGGTTGGAATGCTTGGATGAAGTGAATGGAGGTGGTTGGGGTTGTATTTATAGCCACCAACCACTTCCTAGCCGTTGCACCATTCTGCTGAGCGCGGACGGTCCGCGAGCCAGGTCCGGACGGTCCGCCCCTGTAGATCAACGGCTGAAAATGCAACGGTCAGCAGTAACGGCTATATCAACGGCTATATTGCATTTAATGCGACGTCAGATGTCAGACAGAGCCAGTCGCGGACGGTCCGGTCGTGCACCCCGGACGGTCCGCGAGGCCCTCTATAATTCATTTCTCCGAACCCGTTACCTTCGGGTTTTTCGGTTTCTTACCGACCGGACGGTCCGCGCCTGAGGCCGGACGGTCCGCGAGTGGGCTCGGACGGTCTTTCCTTTTCCTCCGGACAGTCCGTAGTGGAAACTTGTATTTTTGCATTGGTTCTGTCCGAGAGTCATCCTAGTGTCGCGGACGGTCCGCCGCAAGGGCCCGGACGGTCCGCGCTTGGCCTGTTTTTCCAAAAAGCTTCTCCTGTCCGGAATAATCTACGGTATTCCGGACAGTCGATTTAGTATAGTTATAGATGAACCTTTGGCACCTGTAGAACATATAATCTAGAGCAAACTAGTTAGTCCAATTGTTTGTGTTGGGCAATTCAACCACCAAAATTATTTAGGAACTAGGTGTAAGCCTAATTCCCTTTCAATCTCCCCCTTTTTGGTGATTGATGCCAACACAAACCAAAGCAAATATAGAAGTGCATAGTTGAACTAGTTTACATAATGTAAGTGCAAAGGTTGCTTGGAATTGAGCCAATATAAATACTTATGTGATGCGCATGGATGGTTTCTTTGTTTTTGACATATTGGACCACATTTGCACCATAAGTTTTGTTTTTGCAAACTCTTTTGTAAATTCTTTTCAAAGGCATTTTGCAAGATAGTCAAAGGTAAATGAGTAAGATTTGCAAAGCATTTTCAAGTTTTGAAATTTTCTTCCTTTGTTCCAAATGCTTTTCCTTTGACTAAACAAAACTCCCCCTAAATGAGATCCTCCTCTTAGTGTTCAAGAGGGTTTTAAGACATCAATTTTGAAAATACTAGTTGCTCCCCCTTTAGAACACAAAGAGATACCAATTTTGAAATTTACCAATATAAAATCATTAAATTTATAAAATTAGGTGGTGGTGCGGTCCTTTTGCTTTGGGCTCATATTTTCTCCCCCTTTGGCATGAATCGCCAAAAACGGAATCATTAGAGCCCAATGAAGTACTTTCTCCCCCTTTGGTCATGAAATGAATGAGTGAAGATTATACCAAAGTTGGAGAGGTGATGTGGAGCGACGGCGAAGGATGAGTAGTAGAGTGGAGTGGAAGCCTTGTCTTCGCCGAAGACTCCTATTCCCTTTCAATATACCTATGACTTGGTTGAAATACACTTGAAAACACATTAGTCATAGCATATATAAAAGAGACATGATCAAAGGTATATTTATGAGCTATGTGTGCAAGACTAGCAAAAGAAATTCCTAGAATCAAGAATATTAAGCTCATGCCTAAGTCGGGTAAAAGATTGTTCATCAAGTGGTTTGGTAAAGATATCGGCTAATTGATCTTTAGTATTAATATAAGAAATCTCGATATCCCCCTTTTGTTGGTGATCCCGAAGAAAATGATACCGAATGGCTATGTGCTTAGTGCGGCTGTGCTCGACGGGATTGTCGGCCATTTTGATTGCACTCTCATTGTCACATAGCAAAGGGACTTTGGTTAATTTGTAACCGTAGTCCCGCAGGGTTTGCCTCATCCAAAGTAATTGCGCGCAACAATGGCCTGCGGCAATATACTCGGCTTCGGCGGTAGAAAGAGCGACCGAGTTTTGCTTCTTTGAAGCCCAAGACACCAGGGATCTTCCCAAGAACTGACAAGTCCCCGATGTGCTCTTCCTGTTAATCCTACACCCCGCCCAATCGGCATCCGAATAACCAATCAAATCAAAAGTGGATCCCCGAGGGTACCAAAGCCCAAACTTAGGAGTAAAAGCCAAATATCTCAAGATTCGTTTTACGGCCGTAAGGTGTGATTCCTTAGGGTCGGCTTGGAATCTTGCACACATGCAAACGGAAAGCATAATGTCCGGTCGAGATGCACATAAATAAAGCAATGATCCAATCATCGACCGGTATACCTTTTGATCCACGGACTTACCTCCCGTGTCGAGGTCGAGATGCCCATTAGTTCCCATGGGTGTCTTGATGGGCTTGGCATCCTTCATTCCAAACTTGCTTAGGATATCTTGAGTATACTTCGTTTGGCTAATGAAGGTGCCTTCTTGGAGTTGCTTCACTTGGAATCCTAGAAAGTACTTCAACTCCCCCATCATTGACATCTCGAATTTTTGCGTCATGATCCTACTAAATTCTTCACATGTAGATTTGTTAGTAGACCCAAATATGATATCATCAACATAAATTTGGCATACAAACAAATCATTGTCAAGAGTTTTAGTGAACAAAGTAGGATCGGCCTTGCCGACTTTGAAGCCATTTGCAATAAGGAAATCTCTAAGGCATTCATACCATGCTCTTGGGGCTTGCTTGAGCCCATAAAGCGCCTTTGAGAGCCTATAAACATGGTTAGGATACTCACTGTCTTCAAAGCCGGGAGGTTGCTCAACATAGACCTCCTCCTTGATTGGTCCATTGAGGAAAGCACTCTTCACGTCCATTTGATAAAGCTTGAAGCCATGGTAAGTAGCATAGGCTAATAATATACGAATTGACTCAAGCCTAGCTACGGGTGCATAGGTTTCACCAAAATCCAAACCTTCGACTTGTGAATATCCCTTGGCCACGAGTCGAGCTTTGTTCCTAGTCACCACACCATGCTCGTCTTGCTTGTTGCGGAAAACCCACTTGGTTCCTACAACATTTTGGTTAGGACGTGGAACTAAGTGCCATACCTCGTTCCTTGTGAAGTTGTTGAGCTCCTCTTGCATCGCCATCACCCAATCTGAATCTTGTAGTGCTTCCTCTACCCTGGTTGGCTCAATAGAGGAAACAAACGAGTAATGTTCACAAAAATGAGCAACACGAGATCGAGTAGTTACCCCCTTATGAATATCGCCAAGGATAGTGTCGACGGGGTGATCACGTTGTATTGCTTGGTGGACTCTTGGATGTGGCGGCCTTGGTTGTTCATCCTCCTTGTCTTCATCATTTGAATCTCCCCCTTGATCGTTGCCGTCATTTTGAGGTGGCTCATCTTCTTGATTTTCTTGTTCAACATCTTGAGCCTCATCCTCAACTTGAGTTGGTGGAGATGCTTGCATGGAGGAGGATGGTTGATCTTGTGCATTTGGAGGCTCTTCGGATTCCTTAGGACACACGTCCCCGATGGACATGTTCCTTAGCGCTATGCATGGAGCCTGTTCTTCACCTACATCATCAAGATCAACTTGCTCTACTTAAGAGCCATTAGTCTCATCAAACACAACGTCACAAGAAACTTCAACAAGTCCTGAGGACTTGTTAAAGACTCTATATGCCCTTGTGTTTGAGTCATATCCTAGTAAAAAGCCTTCTACAGTTTTAGGAGCAAATTTAGATTTTCTACCTCTTTTAACAAGTATAAAACATTTGCTACCAAAAACTCTAAAATATGAAATATTGGGCTTTTTACCGGTTAGGAGTTCATAAGATGTCTTCTTGAGGATTCGGTGAAGATATAACCGGTTGATGGCGTAGCAGGCGGTGTTGACCGCCTCGGCCCAAAACCGATCCGGTGTCTTGTACTCATCAAGCATGGTTCTTGCCATGTCCAATAGAGTTCGATTCTTCCTCTCCACTACACCATTTTGTTGTGGAGTGTAGGGAGAAGAGAACTCATGCTTGATGCCCTCCTCCTCAAGGAAACCTTCAATTTGAGCGTTCTTGAACTCCGTTCCATTGTCGCTTCTAATTTTCTTGATCCTTAAGCCGAACTCATTTTGAGCCCGTCTCAAGAATCCCTTTAAGGTCTCTTGGGTTTGTGATTTTTCCTGCAAAAAGAATACCCAAGTGAAGCGAGAATAGTCATCCACAATTACAAGGCAATACTTACTACCGCCGATGCTTATGTAAGCGATCGGGCCGAACAAATCCATGTGAAGGAGCTCCAGTGGCCTGTCGGTAGTCATGATGTTTTTGTGTGGATGATGAATGCCAACTTGCTTCCCGGCTTGGCATGCGCTACAAATCCTGTCTTTCTCAAAGTAAACATCGGTTAGTCCCAAAATGTGTTCTCCCTTTAGAAGCTTGTGGAGATTCTTCATTCCAACATGGGCTAGTCGGCGGTGCCAGAGCCAACCCAAGTTAGTCTTAGCAATCAAGCAAGTGTCGAGTTCAGCTCTATTAAAATCTACTAAGTATAGCTGACCCTCTAACACTCCCTTAAATGCTACTGAATCATCACTTCTTCTAAAGACAGTAACACCAATATCAGTAAAAAGACAGTTGTAGCCCATTTGACATAATTGGGATACGGAAAGCAAATTGTAATCTAAGGAATCTACAAGAAAAACATTAGAAATGGAATGGTCAGGGGATATAGCAATTTTACCCAAACCTTTGACCAAACCTTGATTTCCATCCCCGAATGTGATAGCTCGTTGGGGATCTTGGTTTTTCTCATATGAGGAGAACATCCTTTTCTCCCCGGTCATGTGGTTTGTGCACCCGCTGTCGAGTATCCAACTTGTGCCCCCGGATGCATAAACCTACAAAACAAGTTTAGTTCTTGATTTTAGGTACCCAAACGGTTTTGGGTCCTTTGGCATTAGATACAAGAACTTTGGGTACCCAAACACAAGTCTTGGAGCCCTTGTGTTTGCCCCCAACAATCTTGGCAACTACCTTGCCGGATTTGTTAGTTAAAACATAAGATGCATCAAAAGTTTTAAATGACATGGCATGATCATTTGATGCATTAGGGATTTTCTTTCTAGGCAACTTGGCATGGGTTGGTTGCCTAGATCTAGATGTCTCACCCTTATACATAAAAGCATGATTAGGGCCAGAGTGAGACTTCCTAGAGTGAATTTTCCTAATCTTGTTCTCAGGATAGCCGGCAGGGTACAAAATGTAACCCTCGTTATCCTGAGGCATGGGAGCCTTGCCCTTAACAAAGTTAGATAGGTTCTTAGGAGGGGCATTAATTTTGACATTATCTCCCCTTTGGAAGCCAATGCCATCCTTAATGCCAGGGCGTCTCCCATTATAGAGCATGCTTCTAGCAAGTTTAAATTTTTCATTTTCTAAGTCATGCTCTCTAATTTTAGCATTAAGTTGTGCTATGTGATCATTTTGTTTTTTAATTAAGGCTAGGTGATCATGGATAGCATCAACATTAATATCTCTACATCTAGTACAAATGGAAACATGCTCAACATTAGATGTAGAGGGTTTGCAAGATTTAAGTTCAACGACCTTAGCATGCAACATATCATTTTTAGTTCTAAGGTCGGAAATAGTAGCATTGCAAACATCAAAATTCTTAGCCTTAGCAATTAATTTCTCATTCTCATTTCTAAGGCTAGCAATGGAAACATTCAACTCATCAATCCTAGCAAGCAAATCAACATTATCATTTCTAGGATCAATGCAAACATGAGAATCAACCTTAGCAATTAATTTGACATTTTCATTTCTAAGGTTGGCAATGATGTCATGGCAAGTGCTTAGCTCACTAGATAATTTGTTACATTTTTCTACCTCTAGAGCATAAGCATTTTTAACCTTAACATGTTTCTTGTTTTCCTTGATTAGGAAGTCCTCTTGGGAGTCCAAGAGATCATCCTTTTCATGGATGGCACTAATTAGCTCATTTAATTTTTCTTTTTGTTCCATGTTAAGGTTGGCAAAAAGAATACGCAAATTATCCTCTTCATTTTTATCATTATCCTCATCACTAGATGTTTCATATTTAGTGGAGGACTTTGATTTTACCTTCTTTTTGCCGTCCTTGGCCATGAGGCACTTGTGGCCGACGTTGGGGAAGAGGAGGCCCTTGGTGACGGCGATGTTGGCGGCGTCCTCGTCGTCGGAGGAGTCGCTAGAGCTTTCGTCGGAGTCCCACTCCCGACAAACATGGGCATCGCCGCCCTTCTTCTTGTAGTACTTCTTCTTCTCCTTCCTCTTGCCCTTCTTGTCGTCGCCCCTGTCACTATCACTTGATAATGGACATTTAGCAATAAAGTGACCGGGCTTACCACACTTGTAGCAAACCTTCTTGGAACGGGATTTATAGTCCTTCCCCTTCCTTTGTTTGAGGATTTGCCGGAAGCTTTTGATGATTAGGGCCATCTCCTCGTTGTCGAGCTTGGAGGCGTCAATTGGTTGTCTACTTGGTGTAGACTCCTCCTTCTTCTCCTCCGTTGCCTTGAAGGCCACGGGTTGCGCCTCGGATGTGGAAGGCTCATCAAGCTCGTTGATCTTCTTGGAGCCCTTAATCATGCATTCAAAACTAACAAAATTCCCGATGACTTCCTCGGGGGTCATTTGTGTATATCTAGGATTGCCACGAATTAATTGTACTTGAGTAGGGTTAAGGAAAATAAGGGCTCTTAGAATAACCTTAACCACTTCGTGGTCATCCCATTTTGCGCTCCCGAGGTTGCGCACTTGGTTCACCAAGGTCTTGAGCCGGTTGTACATGTCTTGTGGCTCCTCCCCTTGGCGAAGACGGAAGCGACCGAGCTCCCCCTCGATCGTTTCCCGCTTGGTGATCTTGGTGAGTTCATCACCCTCGTGCGCCGTCTTGAGTAGGTCCCAAATCTCCTTGGCGTTCTTCAACCCTTGTACTTTGTTGTATTCCTCCTTGCTTAGAGAGGCAAGAAGGATGGTTGTGGCTTGGGAGTTGAAGTGCTCGATTTGGGCCACTTCGTCCGTGTCGTAGTCTTCATCCCCTACGGATGGTACCTGTACACCATACTCAACAACATCCCATAATCTTTTGTGGAGAGAGGTTAGATGAAATCGCATCAAATTACTCCACATAGCATAATCTTCACCATTAAAAGTTGGTGGTTTGCCTAATGGGACGGAAAGTAAAGGTGTATGTTTAGGAATGCGAGGATAGCGTAGGGGGATCTTACTATACTTCTTACGCTCTTGGCGTTTAGAAGTGACGGACGCCGCGTCGGAGCCGGAGGTAGATGTTGATGAAGTGTCGGTCTCGTAGTAGACCACTTTCCTCATCCTTTTGTGCTTGTCCCCACTCCGATGCGGCTTGTGAGAAGAAGATTTTTCCTTCTTCTCTTTGTGATGAGAAGAGGAAGATCTTTTCTCCTTCCGCTTGGAGGATTTCTTCTTCTTCTCTCTTCTCTTGGTGCGGGACTCTTCCGATGAGGATGAAGTGCTCCCTTGACTTGTAGTGGGCTTGTCATCGCCGGTCTCCATCTCCCTCTTGGTGTGATCTCCCGACATCACTTCGAGCGGTTAGGCTCTAATGAAGTACCGGGCTCTGATACCAATTGATAGTCGCCTAGAGGGGGGGTGAATAGGGCGAAACTGAAATTTACAAATATAATCACAACTACAAGCCGAGTTAGCGTTAGAAACAATAACGAGTCCGCGAGAGAGCGAGCAAAACAAATCGCAAGCGAATAACAAGTGAGACACGTGGATTTGTTTTACCGAGGTTCGGTTCTCGCAAACCTACTCCCCGTTGAGGAGGCCACAAAGGCCGGGTCTCTTTCAACCCTTCCCTCTCTCAAACGGTCCCTCCGACCGAGTGAGCTTTCTTTTCTCAATCACTTGGAACACAAAGTTCCTACAAGGATCACCACAAGATTGGTGTCTCTTGCCTCAATTACAAGTGAGTTTGGTTGCAATGAAAGAATCAAGAAAGCACGATTAAAAAGCCAAGCAACAAGAGCGACAAATAGCACACGGATCACTTTCTCTCTCAAGCCACTAATCACTAATGATCTCTTTTCTCAATTGTGAAACTTGGAGAGGTGGAGGCTTTGAATGTGTCTTGGAATGGATTGCTAGCTCTTGTATTGAATGTTGAAGGTTGGAATGCTTGGATGAAGTGAATGGAGGTGGTTGGGGTTGTATTTATAGCCACCAACCACTTCCTAGCCGTTGCACCATTCTGCTGAGCGCGGACGGTCCGCGAGCCAGGTCCGGACGGTCCGCCCCTGTAGATCAACGGCTGAAAATGCAACGGTCAGCAGTAACGGCTATATCAACGGCTATATTGCATTTAATGCGACGTCAGATGTCAGACAGAGCCAGTCGCGGACGGTCCGGTCGTGCACCCCGGACGGTCCGCGAGGCCCTCTATAATTCATTTCTCCGAACCCGTTACCTTCGGGTTTTTCGGTTTCTTACCGACCGGACGGTCCGCGCCTGAGGCCGGACGGTCCGCGAGTGGGCTCGGACGGTCTTTCCTTTTCCTCCGGACAGTCCGTAGTGGAAACTTGTATTTTTGCATTGGTTCTGTCCGAGAGTCATCCTAGTGTCGCGGACGGTCCGCCGCAAGGGCCCGGACGGTCCGCGCTTGGCCTGTTTTTCCAAAAAGCTTCTCCTGTCCGGAATAATCTACGGTATTCCGGACAGTCGATTTAGTATAGTTATAGATGAACCTTTGGCACCTGTAGAACATATAATCTAGAGCAAACTAGTTAGTCCAATTGTTTGTGTTGGGCAATTCAACCACCAAAATTATTTAGGAACTAGGTGTAAGCCTAATTCCCTTTCAAGGTGGGGTGGCACAAACCCTCCCTGCCGCGGGTCCCGGAGGACGCGGTGGATCGGGCAGCGCGGCGGGTCGCCGCGGAGGAGGAGAAGAGGAAGAAGGATGCGGAGAAGGCCCGGGCCCGTAAGCGGAGGCGGGCTCGGGACGCCTTGGAGAAACGCCGTCGCCAGCAGGAGAGGGAAGGACTCCCAAGGGAGTCGTCGCCGGAGACATCTGATGACGATGACGACGATGGTGAGAAGGAGGAGGACGACATGGCCGCCCGTCTCGGCCTCAGCCCCAGCTCGGGGTGTGGCCAGGAGCCGTCGAGTCAGCCCCCGAGCGGGCCGATGCCGTTGGTTCCCGGAGCCGGGACGCCGGATTCCCGACCCGAGGGGCGGGGGCAACCCGAGAGGGTACTTGACCCCTCGGCTGGAGGAGCTGACGCGACTCCGGGGAGCCGGGCCGAGGTACCCGTCCCTCGAGAGCCGCCACCCGCGCCGGCAGCGCGGGGGAGCGGTCCTCAGGTCGCCATGGCGGCGCCTGGGCAGTCCGCCTCCCGGGCGTCAGGGGCGCCCAAAGCGAGGGTGGTGCCGAGGCTGTCGGCGAAGCGGACCTCGACGGCGGTTCTAGGGAGCGGGAGCCAAGAGTCCTCCCCCCAGGCACGGTTGATCATGGCCCGGAGCGGGTGAGTATCTTGGAATGTCTTCGTCCCGGCGCTTCATTCATGCGTCTCGGCCGTGATTTTCCCTTTCTTCTTTTTTCAGCAAGCGAAGCCATGGTCATACCGACCTGGCGCCCCGGAAAGCCCTTAAGACGGCGTCGGTCCGGGCGGCTGGCGCCACCCCGGGCCCTGCCGCTCAGCCAACCCTTTCGCAGGGCGTTTCGCCGCATGGGGCTCGGGCGTCGCACGTCTCGGGGGAGCAGGTTCCCGAGGCGGGCTCTTCTGCCGTGGCGGCCATCGTGATCGGGGAGGCGGCCGGCGCCGACGCGGTCCCGAGCCCGCCTGCCGTGCCGGCAATGCCGGCGCCTGCCGCCACCGCGGTCGCCGCCGGCCCGGTCGGAGAGCAGCTGGTTGCTGCCAGCGTCGAGATGGCTGCAGCGTCGGTGCCCAGGGCCTCGGAAGAGGTGGGCGTGGACGCACAGTTCATCCAGGCGGGCGGCAGCCTCGTCGCTGTGCGGCGGAGCCCCGAGGCCCGGCGCCAGTTGCTCCGATTCCGGACCCGAGAGGCCTCGGACCCTATCTTCGTTCTTGACGATGAAGAGGAGGACCAGTCCTGGGACGAGCTCCGCAAGCGTGCGGAAGCAACGGCGGGGTCGCTCCGATCGTCGCTGGAGGTTCTCTGCAGGGACGTCCCCAAAATCCTCCAGGTAACGGTTTCAGGCATACCTTTTCCTTTCTGTGAGTGAGGTGTTCGTCGTGACGCCTTGTTTTCCTTTCCCAGGATCTGACGGATCGGAGCGCCGCCAAGTCGTCGTTCATCCGCCGCGAGGCCGACGTCTGGGGCTCGCTGCGATCCCTGAGGACCTCGCTCGCCGGGGCTACCGCGCGCCTTTCTCAGCAGGACGCTAAGATAGCGGACCTCCAGTTGCTTTGCGCCGACCTGAGGGCCGAGGCGGCGGCGGCGCGCGCGGAGGCGCTACGGCAGCGGTCAGAGTTCGTCCAGGTTGCCGAGGAGCGGGACCAATCTCGGGGCCAGGCTGCCGAGGCCGAAAGCCGGGCTAAGGCCCTCGCGGCCGATCTAGCCGCAGCCCAAGTCGTGGCCTCGGAGCAGCGCGTCCGAGCCGGAGGTATGCCTCGACTGTCCTCGGTTCTTGTTCTTGTCCGTTTCTTCTGCTTGTGCTTGAGGTCTTTCTTCTGGCTGTTCGCAGAGCTCGAGTCTGCCCTTGACGAGTCTGCCAAAGCGCTCGCCGAGGCGCTTGCTGGAGCTGCTGAGCAGAGGGAGGCCGACCTCGCGGCCATGTCCGAGGCTGTCTCGGATGTTTATCGGATCCTTGGCCCCGGCGACGTCCCTTCGGGAAGCTCCCCTCAAAGCCGTCTTCAAGCCTTAGGTGATTACGCGCGCGGTAAAGTCCGCGGGGCGCTACACCACGGCGTCAGGCGGGCCTTCGCCGTGCTTGCTTCCCACTACGTTGTGGACCTGGAGCGGGTCAGTGAGGGGTATTGTCTTCCCGACGAAGACGAAGCCGCCCTGGCAGAGGTTCAGCGGCTCGACGCGGTCACCGCGGGTCCGAGCGCGGCGCTGGCGACCACCTTTGAGGCGGAGATCCTTCCTCCTGCGCCGCCGCTGGAAGCGGAGGTGGACCTTACCGACGGCGGGGGCGGAACTGAGGGCGCGGCGCCTTCCCAAGGCGGCGCCTGACTTTTGTTGGGGCAGTTTCTGTTTGATGTGCTCTTTACCGCGGCCGCCGAGGCCTGGACACTTTACTTTTCTTGCGTGAAGTCGTACTTTCTTCTCTTTCAATTCGCGCGCCTGGCCTGATTTGTCAACAACAGGGTGATTTCCCGAGTTGGGTCCTTCTTCGTGGCAGGCGATGAGTGAGGTGTCCCTAGCCCGGAGGCATAGGTGTTCCTCGGCTCAGTCGGTCTCGCCACTTATTTGTATCCACGTTCGCTCCTCGGGACCCTGCTTCTGACACATCCGGGAGAACACAAAAGCCCCTTCTTGATCGAAATGTTTTTTGACGCGAAAAAGTGCATCCAATCGCGACGCGGAGGGGTTCCCCCCTTTTTAGCCCCCGAGGGAGGGTCGGGCTCCGCCAAGGCGAGGCCGACCCTTCCTTGATGACTGATACTCGTGTGTGAGCGGGGGAAGGGTGCAGCCCCCGGGCGTCATCCGTGCAGAGGCCACTTGACGAGTCGGGCTCCTGCCCGAATATCCGGCGAGTGCTCGGTGACATCCCTCGGTACGCCGAGCATGTCCGAGGGACCCCGCGCAAAAATGTCGGCGTTTGAGCGGAGAAAGCCGACGAGCACTGCTTCCTATTTGGGGTCGAGCCCGAAACTGATCCGGATCTGCTTGGAGGTGTCGTCATTGGGGTTGAGAGGGACGGCCTTGACCGTCTCCGCTGGCTCGAAGTTGCCGGCGTGTCGCTTAACGTCCGGCACCTCTCGGGAGAGGTTCTCCAGGTCGGCGATGAGGGCCTCGGACTCGGCGAGGGCCTCGGCGTACTCCACGCACTCCACATCGCATTCGAACGCGTGTTTGTACGTGGGGCCGACGGTGATGACCCCGTTGGGGCCCGGCATCTTGAGCTTCAGGTAGGTGTAGTTGGGGATGGCCATGAACTTCGCGTAGCATGGCCTCCCCAATACCGCGTGGTAGGTTCCTCGGAACCCGACCACCTCGAACGTCAAAGTCTCCCTTCGGAAGTTGGAGGGTGTTCCGAAGCAGACAGGAAGGTCGAGCCGTCCGAGGGGCTGGACGCGCTTCCCAGGAGTGATCCCGTGGAAGGGCGCAGCGCCCGCTCGGACGGAGGACAGATCGACGCGCAGGAGCCTGAGGGTCTCGGCGTAGATGATATTGAGGCAGCTGCCCCCATCCATTAGGACCTTGGTGAGCCTAACGTCGCCGATGATGGGGTCGACGACGAGCGGGTACTTCCCCAGGCTCGGCACGTGGTCGGGGTGGTCATCTTGGTCGAAGGTGATGGGCTTGTCGGACCAGTCTAGGTAGACTGGCGCCGCCACCTTCACCGAGCAGACCTCCCGACGCTCTTGCTTATGATGCCGAGCCGAGGCATTCGCCGCATGCCCTCAGTAGATCATGAAGCAGTCGTGGACCTCGGGGAACTCTCCTGCTTGGTGATCTTCCTTTTTGTCGTCGTCACGGGCCCTGCCACCCTCTGCGGGTGGCCCGGCCTTGTGGAAGTGGCGCCGAAGCATGACGCACTCCTTGAGGGTGTGCTTGACGGGCCCCTGATGGTAAGGGCACGTCTCCTTGAGTGCCTTGTCGAAGAGGTTGGCACCTCCGGGGGGCTTCCGAGGGTTCTTGTATTCGGCAGCGGCGACAAGATCTGCGTCGGCGGCGTCGCGTTTCGCCTGCGACTTCCTCCTGCCTTTCTTCTTGGCGCCGAGCGGAGTAGACGCCTCGGGGGCATCCTCCGACGGGCGGCCCTGGGGCTGCTTGTCCTTTCGGAAGATGGCCTCGACCGCCTCCTGGCCAGAGGCGAACTTGGTGGCGATGTCCATCAGCTCGCTCGCCCTGGTGGGGGTCTTGCGACCCAACTTGCTCACCAGGTCACGGCAGGTGGTGCCGGCAAGGAACGCGCCGATGACATCTGAGTCGGTGATGTTGGGTAGCTCGGTGCGCTGCTTCGAGAATCGCCGGATGTAGTCCCGAAGAGACTCTCCCGGCTGTTGCCGGCAGCTTCGGAGGTCCCAGGAATTCCCGGGGCGCACGTACGTGCCCTGGAAGTTGCCGGCGAAAGCTTGGACCAAATCCTCCCAGTTGGAAATCTGCCCCGGAGGCAGGTGCTCCAACCAAGCGCGAGCAGTGTCGGAGAGGAACAGGGGGAGGTTGCGGATGATGAGGTTGTCGTCGTCCGTTCCACCCAGTTGACAGGCCAGGCGGTAGTCCGCGAGCCATAATTCCGGTCTCGTTTCCCCCGAGTACTTCGTGATAGTAGTCGGGGGCCGGAATCGGGCCGGAAACGGCGCCCGCCGAATGGCCCGGCTGAAGACCTGCGGACCGGGTGGTTCGGGCGAGGGACTCCGATCCTCCCCGCTGTCGTAGCGTCCCCCACGCCTGGGGTGATAGCCTCGGCGCACCCTTTCTTCGAGGCGGGCCCGACGGTCGCGATGAGGGTGCTCGTCGCCGAGGTGGCCCGGGGCCGCAGGCGCAGTGTTGCGCGTGCGCCCGGTGTAGACCGAGGCTTCCCGCACGAGTCGGGAAGTCGTGGCACGAGGTTTCGAGGGGTACCCCTGCCTTCAGGAGGCGGAGCTCTCGGCCCGACGGGCCGCAGCGCCTTCCAGGAGATGCTTGAGCTCTCCCTGGATTCGCCGACCCTCAGTGGTTGATGACTCCGGCATCGCGGGGAGGAGCATCGCTGCGGCTGCCAGGTCCTGACCGGTCCCGCTGGATGCGGGTGGCGGCCTGTCCCTGGCATCATTGGCGATGCGGTGCTGGAGACCTTGGGGCAGGTGACGTATTTCTCCGGCCGGGGGCTGGCCCACCCATACCTGCCCGACGTCCCGGCGGATCGGCTCGAGCGCTCCTGCCCCCTCGTCGAGCCCGGCCTGCGCCCCGCGGACTTGCTCGAGCTATGGGTCGTGACCCCCCGCCGGAACGGGGACCACAGCTAGCTCTCGCGGGATGTCGGCGCGAGGCACTGGCCTAGGGAGATCACCATCCTCCGGCATGCCGAGACGGTTACCTCCGGAGGGATCCCCTAGCTCGACGTGGAAACATTCGCGGCTCGGGCCGCAGTCCTTGTCGTCAAGGCTGCGGCTGCCGTCGGAACAGTCGGAGAGGCAGTAGTTGCATGCGGTCATGAAGTCCCGCATGGCACTGGGGTTGCCAGATCCGGAGAAATCCCAGCAGATGCTGGGGTCGTCATCTTCCTCGGACCCAGAGGGTCCGTAGGTCGAGACGCCCGTCAATCGGTCCCAAGGCGACCGCACACGAAACCCCAGAGAGGTTGCGCTTGCCTCAACGTGAGCGCCCGCCAGAGCGAGGTCGCTAGGCGGGTTGAGGTCGAGTCGAAATGACGAAGGATGGGAATCGGTCGGTACCTTTAGGTCGACGAGGAGCGACGAAGTCACGTCGGGGACTGATCGCGCCGTTGTCCTGGGTACGAGGGCGACGTCCTTCAGGCCCTCCGTGAGCGTGCTGGCGTCGTCCACTTGCTCGGGGTTGGCGTGTTGCGGGGGGATGGCGCTCGCCTTCGCCTCAAACGCGAGGGTGACGCCCGACGCGTCCTCCGTTGGGGCGCTGGGGATGTCGATTCGCTCGACAGCCGACGGAGCGCAGCCTCCCGCTCGGCCCCGGTTGCCCCGCCTCCTCCTCCGATGGCGAGGGAGAGGATGGGGCAAGCTCGAATGTTGTTCTTCCCCCACGCGGGGAAGACGTCGTCGATTCCGCCGCCGGCGGGCGGGCTGTCGGCGACCATTGTCGTCGTCGCGCGGCGGTGGAAGGAGTATCATGTCGTAGCTGCCGTCGAAAGACATGAATTCGAGGCTCCCGAAACAGAGCACCGTCTCGGGTTGGAGAGGTCGTTGGAGACTGCCCATCTGGAGCTTGACGGGAAACTGCTCGTCAACACGCAGCAGGCCCCTACCTGGCGCGCCAACTGTCGGCGTTTCGAGACCGGGGGGTCCCTGAGCCGACGAGTGAGTGTGCCGCGTGCCCCAGCCCAGATGGGTCGAGCGCGTGGGCGAGCGCGAAGGGGGGAAGAGAGCGAGGTGGCCGGAGCCGAGTCGTGAGGGAGGTGGAGATTCCCGCGGCCTTCGTGTTCGTCCCGCGCCCAGGTCGGGTGCGCTTGCAGTAGGGGGTTACAAGCGTCCACGCGGGTGAGGGGAGCGAGCGGCCCCAAGAGAGCGCCTGCCCCTGCCCTCGTTCCCGCGGGGGCCAACCTTCTCTAAGAAGGCCCTGGTCCTTCCTTTTATAGGCGTAAGGAGAGGATCCAGGTGTACAAATGGGGGTGTAGCAAGGTGCTACGTGTCTAGCGGGGGAGAGCTAGTGCCCTAAGTACATGCCAAGGTGGCAGCCGGAGAGATCTTGGCACCCAGCTGGTGTGGTGTCGTGGCTGTCGGAGGAGTAACGGAGCCTGGTGGAGGGACAGCTGTCAGAGCGGTTGGGCCCTTGCTGACGTCCTCCTGCTTCCGTAAGGGAGCTGAGAGCCGCCGTCGTCATGGGTCTAACGGGGCGTCATCATTGCCTATCTGGCGGAGCTAGCCAGATGGGACGTCGGTCCTGTTCTCTGTGGCCCGAGTCGGCTCGGGGTAGGGTGATGATGGCGCTTCCTGTTGACGTGGCGGGCTTGCGTCCTAGGTCGGGCGACGTGGAGGCTCCTCCGAGGCCGAGTCCGTCCTGCATGGCCGAGGCCGAGCCCGAGCTCCTGGGTCGGGCGAGGCGGAGGTCGTTTGGCAGAGGCCAGGGCGGAGTCCGACCCCTGGGGTCGGGCGAGGCGGAGTTCGTCGTCTTCCGGGGCCTTAGCCCGAGTCCGAGCCCTGGGTCGGGCGGAGCGGAGTTCGCCGTCTTCCGGGGCCTTAGCCCGAGTCCGAGCCCTAGGTCGGGCGGAGCGGAGTTCGCCGTCTTCCGGGGCCTTAGCCCGAGTCCGAGCCCTGGGTCGGGCGGAGCGGAGTTCGCCGTCTTCCGGGGCCTTAGCCCGAGTCCGAGCCCTGGGTCGGGCGGAGCTTCCTATTGCGCCTTTGGCAAGGCCTGGCTGCCTGTCAGTCTCACTCTGTCAAGTGGCACTGCAGTCGGGATGGCGCAGGCGGCGCTGTCCTTCTGTCAGACCGGTCAGTGGAGCGGCGAAGTGACGGCGGTCACTTCGGCTCTGCCAGGGGGCGCGCGTCAGGATAGAGGTGCCAGGCTACCTTTGCGTTAAATGCCCCTGTGACTTGGTCGGTCGGCGCGGCGATTTAGTCAGGGTTGCTTCTTAACGAAGGCAAGGCCTCGGGCGAGCCGGAGGTGCGTCTGCCGTGAAAAGGGGGCCTCGGGCGAGACGGAAACACCTCAGGGTCGGCTGCCCTTGCCCGAGGCTAGGCTCGGGCGAGGCGTGATCGAGTCGCTCGTATGGACCGATCCCTGACTTAATCGCACCCATCAGGCCTCTGCAGCTTTATGCTGATGGGGGTTACCAGCTGAGAATTAGGCGTCTTGAGGGTACCCCTAATTATGGTCCCCGACAAATAGCCACTGCATGAGTCGATGTCGGGGCTGGTGTCGAACGAATACGGGGAGGAGGCGCCTGCTCCTACGCCCTCTGCCGAGAATGGGGTGGCTCGGAGGTGGAGGCATGAGGAGAAAGAGAAAAGAAGTAGAATGACGAACGAGGTGGTGGCAACTGAGACGATGACCATTATTATCGTGTGGAGATATAGATGGTCAAATGGGTCGTGTCTGACGAGCTGGCCCGAGGCATGACCCACTTAATAGTGCCTGGGCCGATCCGACACGAGTATCGTGCGGTGATTAGGCCGTAGCCTCGGCCATAGTGCTATCTCAGCCCAGCACGATTTTTTTTATTTTACAAAAAAATCACATATACATATGTACAATTTATATTTAATATTATAAACACATGAGCATGATGTTCTACTGATTAGATAGCTTCACTCAGTGTCTTCCACCCTTCTTCCATCTGGGTGTGGGTTCAAACCCCACCTCCTGTACCGTTTTTAACATACCCTACATGCTGCACCGCTTTTTAATATTTTACGTTGAGTTGATTTGGATCCTGCACCGTTTTTTAACATACACCACATGCTGCACCGCTTTTTAATATTTTACGCTGAGTTGATTTGGAAGAAATGTAAGGACTTTTTGTAAAAAGATGACGTAGGACGACCGTTGAAACTAGTGCTTTAAGTATAGTAGAGATTGCTGCAGGCCAGGGAGCACAGAACCTCGGAGTTGGTGATTATGTTATGTTTTCTATTTTTCCAGTACCACAAATATTCCATCGTCTCAAACAGAGTGGAATATATACTTGAACCAAGGCAAGTTCTCACTAGATTTAAACTCTCTCTGTTTCGTTTTAGTTGTCGCTGGATAGTGCAAAATTGAACTATCCAGCGACAACTAGAACCAGAGGAGTACAAGTTTACGTCTTTAAATAGGTTTACTGTGGCTATATGATTAATCTAACAATGTTTATTCGTTATAGTAAGTGATATGTTAAAATTAATACGAATATTTATATTAGCATTTTTAGCGAATACGAATACAAACAATTCAAATTTTCCAGACATGTATGCAACCCAACGATAAGACCTAGACTTTCGGTCTCGGCCCGTTGCATGACTAGTGAGAATCAATGGCCATATATACTCCCTGTGCTTCTAGATTGGGCTCAATGGATCTAATGACTGGGCCGAGCAACGAGATGCAAATGCAATGCAATGCTATTTTCGGAGGCGCCCCTCGTATGGCTGCATCGTGTGTTTCGTACTTTCGTGTTGCTATTTCTGGCATGGCTGTTTTGGAGGCGCGGCAGCAGGTCGACCCTCCTCCGTGACCGTGTCTCCGTCCGGCCCCCGCCACCACCGCACTCCCATCCAGATGGGAGTGCGCAAGAGGAGCTTTCGGCATTCCGGTCTCGCTCGACCAGCCGGATCCCCGTGAGAGTCCCCACCCACACCCCGAGGGCGGCGTCGGGTCGTCGGGGACAGCTGATTTCACACGACGAGCCGGCGAGCCGGCCGGCATTTCGTCGTCGGATGGCGCCGGCCTCCTCCTCGTCCGCCGCCGTCGCGTGCCTCGTCCTGCTC
Source organism: Zea luxurians (assembly GCA_029449295.1). Lineage (NCBI taxonomy): Eukaryota > Viridiplantae > Streptophyta > Magnoliopsida > Poales > Poaceae > Zea > Zea luxurians. The sequence continues at coordinate 130,891,852 of JAOPSE010000010.1, forward strand.
CTGCTCCTCGCCGGCGCCTCCGCGGCGCACGGCTCGTTCCAGGCTAGGCGTGCTCTGTCAGGTGCGCCACGTACGGGGAGTCTCTGTGCTCATGCTTAATTTGTTATACAGTATATAACTTTGCGCCATGTATTCGAGGCTTCGAGCAGATGACCATGGGAGCGGTATAGTGGCGCGATGGCGGAGGTTGCTCGCCGACGCTGCGACTCCAGCGAACAACTCCCTTGTGCTGGCTGCGGCGAGGACTCACCGGAGCGACCCCTTCGCCAACCTCACCGCGTACAGCGGCGGCTGGAACATTAGCGACGAGCACTACTGGGCTGTACGGCACATCACATCCAACGATGTCACAATCCTTCGCCTCATCTTCTTCCTCTCTCGCCGCTCATCATCACTCCCCGCGCTTCCTCTGCAGTCCGTGACGTACACCGCGGTGCCCCTCTTCCTCATCGCCGTGCTGTGGTTCGTCGGCTTCGGCGTCGTGATGCTCGTCATCTCCTGCTGCTGCTGCTTCTGCCGGGGCAAGAACGACGCCTACTCGCCGGGGTGCTACCTCAGCTCCCTGGTGCTCCTCATCATCTTCACCATGGCCACAATGTGACTGCTGCTGCTGCTTCAACCTATATGCATGTTTCCCGTCCTCAGTGTAAAGATCTTTGCACGTATGCCCTGACGACCCCGCTCGTTCCCTTGTACAAACTGCCGATCCCAGCGCCGGGTGCCTGATCTTGCACGGCGGCAGCGACCTGTTCCACGGGAGCACCATCAGGACCGTCGAGTACGTCTTCGGGCAGGGCAACCTGACGGTGGACCACCTGAGGAACTTCGCCGACAGCTTGGCGGCGGCGAAGGACATCACGATCAACCAGATCTTCCTCCCGGCCGATGTCCAGCAGAAGATCGACGTCGTCGAGGAGAAGCTCAACTCCTCCGCGGGCGTCTTCTCCACCCGCCTGCAGGAGAACTCCAGGAAGATCAAGGGAGTGCTGAACCACATGTGCGTATGGATGGATGCCAGCTTCGACACGATTTGCACTTTTTTTTTTTATTTTGCTATGGATTTTCCTGGTCTCAACAAGATCATCAGATTGAGGGGGGCGTTTCTGATAATCGTAGTAAAGAACGTACTTTCGTTTTGCTGAATTCAGGGAGCACGAACTGTTTGCTGTTGCAGCTGTTATGGCTGGCCTTTCAATACTCGGATTCCGTAAGCATTCATCTCTCCATGATTCTGTTTTCAGCTGCAGGACAGGAGTCTGGAGCCCTCTGGCTGCATGATCTGAACTTTTTTGTTTTTTGTTTTGGGCAGTGTTCTCCGTACTGGGGTTGCGGTTTCTAGTCTCCCTGTAAGTAGTTACAGCATTTAGCTGACTAGTTAACATCAAACCATGTTTGGTGAAAATCACCATTTTTCGTGTCAATTTCTCATCTTGTGAGACATTCATATCATACCTCTGCAGACTGGTGATCGCTGCATGGATCCTTCTCACCAATACCATCATCAGTTCTGGTCTTTTCCTCCTCTTGCACAAGTAAGTTGTGTTCTCTGAAATTCTGGACATGCAATGCAAATGCAGTATATTGCAGCATGCGTTACAGAACGGGGCCGTTCCGTGCGTGGCAGCGTGGTGGCGGACACGTGCGTCGCGATGGGCGATTGGGTGGCGCACCCGCAGGCGCACACGGCGCTGGACGACATCCTCCCGTGCGTGGACGTGGCCACGGCGAACGAGTCGCTGTACCGGAGCCAGGAGGTGACGTCGCAGCTGGTGGCGCTGGTGAACAACGTCGTCGTCAACATCTCTAACCGGGACTTCCCGCCGGGGCTCCGCCCGCTCTACTTCAACCAGTCGGGGCCGCTCATGCCCGTGCTCTGCAACCCGTTCAACCCGGACATGAGCCCCCGCCGGTGCGCGCCCGGCGAGGTCGACTTCGGCAGCGCGGCGCGGGAGTGGAAGCGGTTCGAGTGCCAGACCACGGGGCCGCCGGGGTCGGAGCTGTGCGCCACGCCGGGGCGCGTGACGCCCGCGGCGTACGGCCAGATGACGGCGGCGACGAGCGTCAGCAAGGGGCTCTACGAGTTCAGCCCGTTCCTGGTGCAGCTGCAGGACTGCTCCTTCGTGCGAGAGACATTCACGTCCATCACCAACTACAACTGCCCCGGCCTCGAGCAGTACAGCCGGGACGTCTACGTCGGCCTGGTCGTCATCTCTGCCGGCGTCATGCTGTCCGTCGTCTTCTGGATGGTTCACACACGGCACCGACGGCGGCGCGCCATGCGCAAGCAGCTGTGAGCCTGTGACTGAGATCTTGATGGCGCGCCAGGCCACGCCACGATTGAGCTTTAGCTGTTACAACCGTGGTCCACGCATCCGTTTCAAATTTGTACAATACTCACTCGGTAGTCGGTTTTAAAATTAATCGTTGTCGTTTCTAATTCTAAAGGAGTCAAATATTTTCAGTTTAATTAAATATATACATATTAATATCTATGATATATAATTAATATTATTTAGATACAACGTCAAATCTATTTTTATAATAGTCTATTCAGAAATATAAATATCATTTATTTATTAAATATTTAAATCTAAAAAAGGTTTCATTGACATGAATATGATTAAAATATCTATTTTAAAACGGAAAACAGTACCATTACATATCTTTAAATGAAAAATCGAAATGACGCACGTGGTGTGGTTGCTCTATTGGGTAATTTTGTGTGTCGGTTGTTAGATTGTCTAGTAGAGCGTAAAAAATAAGAGACATGTAACTGTAAATTATATTGTTTGATATTGTTTATAGAGATAAGTTTAAAATAAGAGATTAGATAAAAAATAGGTTAGGAGATCTATTAAAGATAGCCTAGACGCACTAGAAGGGACAAACGTAGCAGCTCAGCCTCAGAGTTAGGATGTTCGTGAACTAGAAGTCTAGAAGCGAGGATAAGCAATGAGAACTAGGATCGAACCTCGGTGACCTCGTGTCACACCCGGATTTAAGCGACAAAGCCGGATGCATCTCATACATGCGCCAAAGAAGATAACATATATAATAACAGAGTGTATAGAGATAAATGTCATAAAATATCAGAGTATTTATTACATAGCGGAAGACTTAATACAAAATAAAAGAATAAACATAAAACGAACTAAGGATCGTCGGCGCCAATGTCAACTGAGAAACGCCACCTAGATCAGATCATACTCCTCGCCTTGTGGCTCCTCCTGAACCACCTGTTCTTCCCCTGTGGGGGGTGTGAGACAGCAAGAGTGAGCTCACATAAGTTCATAGCTCAACAAGTCGTGGAGAATAATGTGGCATCAACTCACCAAAGGTGGGAGTTCATGAAGTGTAAGGCTGATCAATGAAATAGAGGCTGAAGCTGAGCATTGCTTTTATAAGTTGGTCAAAATTTTATTAGCAGTTACTAAGTGTAAGTAAATATCAAACCTTAATAATAATAAATAAAGTAATAGTAAAATAATCCCAAATGCGATGCAAATGTCCAATTAAATTTAAGTTCCATAAATTAATCATGTGAGGGTCCGAGCTGCTCATGACCGTGAGCACGGCTAGTATACCAGTTTTACACTCTGTAGAGGTTGCGCATCTTTACCCACAAGTCATGTTACTCATCTGCCAAAAGATGGCCAATCCCATACACCTCTACCGAGGAGGCGAGGCAGGGTAACACTACGAGGCCTTTACAAAGTTCCACTAGCTTCAGAAAACCCGCTACAGTTTATAGGAAGCTCCAATGCAGGGTTCTTGCCTGACCGCCATCGCAGCAAAATCAACCAAGGACCTCCCTACACTGATCATTCCCCTACTGCCCTTGCCCCTTTCGGGTAAGGAAGACCTCCACTAGCTTTCCTAGTTAATCAGCCAAGGGCGTCCCATTATACCCTTGTGGTAGCACTGTTTTCCCGGGTGGTCGCTCCATGTTCCCATTAACATAATGATCTTAACATGAACAGTAATAATAAAAGAGAATAAAAGAGTAATTATGAATAAAGTATCTTCATACCCAAATCCACATAAAGCAATAGCAGGTACTACCTAAAGAAATATTTCAGTGGTGAACAAGGTATAAAGATAGCCAAAACTAGGGTAACCTATTGGGTCCCATCAAAATTATCCTATGCAGATCATTATAATTAATAAGAACATGACTGGGAAAAAATAAGTGATCAAGGACACAACTTGCCTTCAATGAGCTCCTGCTCAGCTACTTCTACTTGCTGAACCTCAGAATCCACAATGGCTTGCTCGTCTACTCGCATCAACACAATACATACATAGTATAGCATAAATTAACATCACATCAAACATGCAAATAAAATATATAGTAAAAATCTACACATTAAAATGAGATCATAGGAACTGGAATCACTAAATTTGGAGTTACAGATTTCAAGTTATGAATTTCCTAAGGTTTAATGTGCTTGAAATAGGATTAAATGCTAAATTAATTTTCTTACTGTATTTATGTCAAAACAGAGACACTAAGTGATATATATTAAATTTAAAATTTTTTAGAAATTGGAATGGTTCAATTTGGAGCAAAAATGAATTTTCTATGGAATAAACAAGTTTCTAGAATTGTTTTTGTATTAAAAACTAAATTCTATAATCATTTCTCGGTTTTTATTATCCTCTGGGCTGGGCGTCAATTTCTGAAAAGTCCAGGGGCTCCGGGGTAAGAATCCCCAGACTCAGTGAACGGTGGAGGCGGATGGCGGGTTATTTTAACCTAAACCGAGGGACTCATAAGAAAAATGGTGTGGCTGAAGGGGTATGGACCTATCGTGACCGTCCGATTAGATTCGAAGGGTCGAGATTAATTCCGTATTACATCGAACCGGTACGCAATCTAATCCATCGGATCAACTACCAACGGTGAAGATTTTAAATGGGCTCGATCCGATCATGCCCCTGCGTTGACGATCCGACGGTCGCGGATCACCCAACCCAAACGGTACGCTGGGCGCCATCGCATCAGTTAGTTTCCCAGCCCTCCGATTACATTTCTACGGACCAAATCGCCCCTGCGAGAGATTAGTCTTTGGAACAATCTGGACCGTCCCCTCATGAATCAATGCCCCCACAGTGCTTCTTTCCCAGCGTGACGTGCGGGTGTCCGAGCCGCCAGCCGAAGGTGAGCTCACCGTCGCGACGGTGAACACCCCGAGCCCGCACCCAGCTTACGCCTAACTAAATCCTTCACGCTACAGAGAGGGGGAACAGATCATACCGTCAATCGGAACGAAGGCGAAGCTGGCGCGCAAATCCCTAGCTCGCACCGCGATGGAACTCCGGGGATTCCCGACGCCGAGTCGCAAGCCGCCTCTGCCGCCACACCAGGAAGTCACGCCGCGCCCGGACACTTAGTGGCCTCCAACCGAAGGCGAGCAGAGGACAACGGCCAGCGATATGTACACACGCTCTCTCTCTCCTCCGCACTCCACGGCGATGACTGGAGGTCACGGCAATGGCGCTTTGGTTCGCATCTGTGGACAGGGAAGCACAGAAGTGCGCACCATTGGCTTGTATAGCCCAAGGACTCGGACCCCCAGGCGAGGTGGGTGTTGTGCGCCCGGAACGCTCGGTGAAGGCCGGTGCGCCGCCGTCGCATCCGGAGAGCGCGGTTGCAACAAACCCACAGAGAGAGAGAGGACCCGATCCGCGGGCCCCAAATGTAAGCGACACGCTAGATGGTCCCCTGACGAGACGGGCCCACCAGCAAGGACGTGGTGTCCAGGTGTGCGGACGACGCTGCCCAATGATCCCACAAGCCAGATGCACGCCAAGTGAGAAGCGCCCGACGAGCGGGTCCCGCCACGCAGCGGCCCAGCTGGTGCTGACGGGCAGGGCCCACCTGGCGGCGCCGACACTTGCATGCTCAGGCCGCGCTGGATCCAAAAAAAAGGAAGGTGGGCCAAAACGTGGTAGCGAGGCCCAAGTGAGTTCCCCCTTTTATTTTCTTTTTTTAACTTGTTTTTCCTTTCCATTTGAATTCAAAATTCAAACTCAACCATGTGGTACTCCTCCCTAGATTTAGAGTATGATTTAACATACTTTTATTACCTCTATTTATGATATTTATTTTGTATATATATATATATTCTCTTTTGGTTTCCATTCTAGAATTTCCTTTATGGTTTCATTCTAATTTGGGTATTATCATATTTATTTTTACCTTATCTTTATATTATCACAAAACACACACAAAATAAAAACCCAGCATGGCTCATATTTTAATGGTATACTTTTTATTAGTTATTTGTCTTTAAATATGGTATTCACATGCGGTGACAAGTGGATATAATCTACACATATACATAAAGGAAAGACTTTTCTCCTTTTATATGGTCTCTTAAGAATTGGGTATTACAAATCCTACCCCCCTTAAAAATAATCTCGTCCTCGAGATTTAGGAAGATCTAGGGAAAAGGTGCGGAAAATCTATGCGAAGCTCTTCTTCTCTTTCCCACGTTGCTTCATCTTCGCCATGGTGACTCCATTGCACTTTGCACATCTTTATAACCTTATTCCTTGTAACTCGAGTCAATGTATCAAGAATCTTGATGGGGTACTCAGCATAAGTCAAATCCTCTTGAACACTAAGGTCCTCCATTGGTAATTGTTCCTCAGGTACCCTGAGACATTTCTTCAGCTGAGATACATGAAAAACATCATGAACATCCGCAAGATGATCCGGTAACTCCAATTGATATGCAACTTCTCCCACTCGCTTTAAGATTAAGAAGGGTCCAATAAAGCGAGAGGACAACTTTCCTTTGACTTTGAATCTTCTCATACCCCCGAGTGGTGACACCTTCAAATAGACATAATCACCCTCCTTAAACTCAAGCAGTCTCCTCCGGGTATCAGCATAGCTCTTCTGCCTGGATTGTGCAGTTCTCAAATTCTCCCTTATTTGTTGGACTTGTTCTTCTGCCTCTTGTATAATCTCAGGTCCAAACAACTGCCTTTCACCAGTTTGATCCCAATATAGTGGAGTCCTGCACTTTCTGCTATACAAAGCCTCAAACGGTGACATCTTCAAACTGGCCTGATAGCTATTATTATAAGAGAACTCAGCATAAGGTAAACTCTTATCCCAACTTCCACCATGTTTAAGAGCACAAGCTCTTAACATATCTTCCAGCACTTGGTTGGTCCTTTGAGTCTATCCATCAGTCTGAGGTTGGTAGGCCGAACTAAAATTCAACTTCGTATCCATATTCTCATGAAACTTTTCCAAAATCTGGAGGTAAACTGTGATCCTCTATCCAAAATGATCTTCTTTGGTGCACCGTGTTGAGACACATCCGAGCCATATATACTCTGCCAATTGAGATACCTTATAAGTAGTCTTGACCGGAATGAAATGAACCACTTTGGTCAATCTATCCACAATAACCCATATAGAATCATATCCTTTCGAGGTGCGGGGCAATCCAGTAATGAAATCCATTCCAATCTCTTCCCACTTCCACTTGGGTATCTTCAGTGGGTGCAACAGTCCAGCTGGCTTCTGGTGTTCAGCCTTAACTCTTTGACACACATCGCACATAGCCACATGTGCAGCCACATCTCTCTTCAATCCATACCACTAGTATTTCAGCTTCAAATCCTGATACATCTTAGTACTCCCAGGTTGAATAGAATAATCCAAGTCATTGGCCTCCCTCAATATAGTCTCACGAAGGCTTTCAATCTCAGGGACACATATCTTGTCCTTGAACCACATGGTGCCTTGCTCACCCTCTGTGAATTCTGGACCTCGTCCTTCAGTAATCCGATCCTTAAACTCTTGTATTTTAGCATCACCAATTTGTCCTTTGCGGATTTCTTGTTCCAAAGTAGATTCCACATCAATAGTAACTCCTTCAGTGTGAGCAACTATCCCCAGGTTAAGTCTCCTGAAATCCTCAACAATCTCATCGGTTAGCTGGGCAACAACAGCTGAATAAACATGCTCCTTTTGACTCAAGGCATCTGCAACCAAATTTGCCTTGCCCGGGTGATAGTGAATCTCCAAATCATAATCCTTAATAAGCTCCAACCAACAGCGTTGCCTAAGGTTGAGATCCTTCTGAGTGAATATATACTTCAAACTCTTATGATCCGTGTATACTTGGCACTTAGTCCCCATAATGTAATGTCTCCAAATCTTAAGCGCATGCACTACGGCTGTCAGTTCTAAGTCATGAGTGGGGTATCATGTTTCCGCAACTGACGAGACGCATAGGCGATCACATGTTCTTCTTGCATGAGCACACATCCCAATCCTTGGCCACATGCATCACAATAAATGTCAAATCCCTTCTGTAGATCCGGCATAACCAACACTAGTGGTGATATCAATCTCTTCTTCAATTGATCAAAGCTGTCTTGGCATTTCTCGTCCCACTTAAAATTCTCTTCCCTTCTCGAGAAGCGAGGTCATAGGCTTGGCAATCTTAGAGAATCCTTCAATAAATTTCTGATAATATCCTGCAAGTCCCAAGAAACTCCAAATCTCCGTAACTGTAGTGGGTATGCTCCACACCACTATCTCCTTGACTTTAGCATGATCCATTGATATCCTTCCATGATATGTTCATGAAAGGGAAATAGGCTTTAAACCTTTTTCTAAATGATTTTGGTGGTTGAATGTCCAACACAAATAATTGGACTAACTAGTTTGCTCTAGACTGCATGTTCTACAGGTGTCAAAGATTCAACAAAAACCAATAGAAAGAACAAGACAGGGTTCAAAACAAAGGAGCAAAAAGAAACCGAAGTGCTCCCTGGTCTGGCACACCGGACTGTCCGGTGTAGCACCGGACAGTGTCCGGTGCACCACCGGACAGTGTCCGGTGCACCAGGGAGGATTGCCTTCGAACTCTTCACCTTCGGGTTTCTCAGGCGCAGCCCACTATAATTCACCGGACTGTCCGGTGCACCACCGGACAGTGTCCGGTGCTCCAGAGTGAAGCGGCTCTGATCTGGTCAGCTTCGGGAAAATGGAAGGCCGCTCCGCTAAAATTCACCGGACTGTCCGGTGTACACCGGACTGTCCGGTGCGCCAGCGGAGCAACGGCTACCTCGCGCCAACGGTCGACTCTGACAGCGAACAGTGCGCAACAGTACACGCGGCAGAAGTCAGAGCAGAAGGACAGAGGGGCACCGGACTGTCCGGTGCCACATGAGGATAAAGCCTCCAACGGTCGACCAGCTCCAACCCCAACGGATAGGATGACATGGCTGGCGCACCGGACACTGTCCGGTGTGCACCGGACTGTCCGGTGCGCCCATCGCCAGCAGCCTTCTCCAACGGCCATATTTTGTTTGGTGGCTATAAATACCACCCCAACCGGCCACTTCAAGGTGTGGGAGTCCAAGCAACATTCCAAGTCATCTAGTTGACATACTCAAGCCCTCCCAACCACATATATTCATTGATGCATCCTATACACAAGATCTAGCCCACTACAACCAATACAAGTGCCACAAAAGAGAAGAGCGAGCAATTGAGAGCTACTCAATTAAGTTTAGCCCTAGTGCCTTGTGAGATCCATTGAGAGATAGTGTGAGCTTCATCTTTGTGTTCATTTGCGCGTGGAGTTTTGACTCCCATTCGAACTTCCTCCAAAGTGTTGGAGGCTTGTAAAAGCTAGCAAGAGACACCAAAGAGTGTGGTGGTCCTTGTGGGATCGAGAGTGATCCTTGAGAAGAAGAAGAGCTCACCGATCCTTGTGTGATCGGTGGAGAGAGGAAAAGGGTTGAAAAAGACCCGTCCTTGAGTGGACTCCTCAACGGGGACTAGGCCTTCGAGGGCCGAACCTCGGTAAAACAAATCACCCGTGTCATTTGTGTTTATTGCTTGTGATTTGTTTGCTTTCCCTTACTCTAAGTTCTCTTGCACTATTCTTTGCTCATATCACTTGGTGTTGCTTCAAGTTAAATTCTCATTTAGTGAAGCAACACTCCGCAAGAAAGAACTTGAGTTATTGCTCTTTTCATCTAAGCCTTCTTGCTTTATTATCATAGATTAGTTGTATCGATTTATCACTTCCGCATTATTTGAAAGCTATTCTCTTTACTAGCAAGAACTTAGTTTTTATACTCCGATAATTGTTCATCTTGTTCTAACCACTAATCAAAGGATCTAGTTGGGGGATAAAGTTTTAATTTTCAGGTTTCGCCTATCCACCCCCCCTCTAGGCCACTTTCAATTGGTATCAGAGGTAGGCACTTCATCTTGAGTCTAACAACTCGAAGTGATGGCTCTAGAGATGGCAACGGGTATAAACCCGCCGGGTTTTGCTATTCCAAACCCGTACCCGTGAAAAATATTTACACCCATTAAAAAACCCGTACCCATGACGGGTTTGAAATTTTGCCCAAACCCGTACCCATCGGGTTTGCGGGTACCCACGGGTTACCCGCGGGTTTTTATCTCCAATATGCTTATTCTTTTTATAATCAATAAGTATCGTAATGATTAATGAGATCATGGTCCAAAATTTATGTAATGAACAACGAGTTCATGATTTGGTATAAATAATATTAGTAGAGAGAATTAAATACAAATAATAAGTTGTATAATCAAGTTACCTTGCACTAAGTTATACATCCACCACATATATAACGCTAGTAATAACTATAATAGCAAGCACGCAACACTATCACCAACTACTTATACATTCACTATTTGATAAAAATTAGGAAGTAAATAGGTAGATAACAAGTTTGTTGTTCGTTTATAAAATAAAATGACAATATGCACTAGGTTTGGTCGGGTTTAAAAAACCCACGGGTTCACGGGTTTGGGTACTATAGGAACAAACCCGTACCCATGAACCCGTCGGGTATACATTTATGCCCATTAACAAACCCATGGGTATGAAAATTGACCCAAACCCGTACCCTAATGGGGTAAAAACCCATCGGGTTTCGGGTTTCGGGTACCCATTGCCATCTCTAGATGGCTCGTAGAAGATCCCAAAAGAACAAGAAGACTCCTCCAACGAACGCAACTCAAAAGGAGGTAACTCTTGAGATATTATTTGATGATTGTTCTAATTATGATTCATGGTCTACTAGTGTGATAAATGCTTTTAAAACCGTATATCCACGGTTAGAACAAATTATAGACAAGAGTATTTTCCCTCTAGTTTTAATGGAAAAATTAATTCCGAGGAGGATCAAAGATGTTATCGCTTAAACTATCTAGCTTTTGACATCTTAACTAATTCTCTTAGCAATGAAGATTATCGTGCCTTCATATCAAACTATGATGAATCCATTCATGATGCGCATGATATTTGGACTAGAATAAAAACTAAATTTGATGAGTCCAAACATAATAGTTCATTTGATGCTTCTACTTCCTTTAGTTCTTGTGATACTAACCCTTGCAAGGAGGAAGAGGAAAATGAACGATGGAGACCAAACGATGAATCCACCTCTCCAAAAGGTTTGTCTTTCCATTTTGATTCCCACATGTGTTACGTGGCTAATGAAAATGATAGCGGAAGCACAAATGAGGATGAGGAGGAAGAAAGGAGCTTTGTACAACTCTACGCTCGCCTAAGCCAAGAAGATAAGGCGGTCATGCTCAAACTTCTAGAAAGAGCGAGAGAGCAAAGCGAAGCTCGTCAAAGGCTAGAAGATATTCTCTCCATGAAAATGCTACACTTTGACGAGTTGACTAAAGAACATGAGGAGCTAAAGTGCTCTCATGTTGATTTGGTCCAAAGGTATGAAACTATTTCAATTGAGCAAGATAATGCTTTACATTGTATCGCTCAATTAGTAAATAGGAATACCTTGCTTAAGGACCAAGTAGAAAAGCTAAAAATTGAAAATCTAGCTTTTCAACAAAAATATGATATGCTTCTATGTTCTCATGAAAATCTTAGAGATGATCATATCATATTAAACATTGCTCATGAGGTTGTAATAGAAAACTTAAAATCCCAACAACCTCACTCATGCACATGTATTCAAATAGAAACTATATTACCATGTGCTAATGCTTGTTGTCCGTCGACAAGCAAATCTTCCTTTGAGCTAGAATTTGCAGGAACAAATGATGATACCTATCAAAAGCTCAAAGAAGAAAATGAGAGGCTAAAGATGAACTTGACACAACTTAAAGGGAAGTGCATTGCTCGACCTTCTCAAGATAACCGTGATCACATGGTGAAGAAGCCTGAGACGGGAACAACCGTGGCATGCACTACATCCCTTTAAGAAAATGTCAAGGACTTGAGGATTGCCAAGAAGAGGAGGCAAAAGAAGAAAATCAACACCTCTTCCAAAAGCCTCAATCATGCCTCCATAAAAGGTAACATCCAAGGTAATAATCAAGTTACACTTCATAAGTGTAGTGAATGCTTTGAAAAGGGGCACTTGATTAGATCATGTCCCTACATTAAAAGTGTCTTGATTATTAACAAGGATGATAGACTTTGTTTTAAATGCTCCAAGAAGGGACACTTACTTAGATCTTGTCCCCATTTAAAACAAAGAGGCATAGGGTTAGAAAAGAAAGTTTTTACTAACCATGTAGCAAGCAACAAACAAGGAAAGAAGAAAGCTTCAAAACTTGAAAAACGCCTATGCTACACATGCCGAAAGAAGGGACATCAATGCAAGGATTGTCCCATTGGTAACAATCCCACTCCTAACTTGTCAATTGATTTTCATGTAACTAGGCAACCCAAAATTGCAACTTGTGCTAGAAAGGTAATGAGTCTACCTAATGCTAACACAAAGGACTTTTGGGTTCCTAGATCTTTGTTGACTAACCGTGATGGACCCATCAAGCGATGGGTACCAAAATGTGCTTGACAAGCTTTGTAGGAGAAAGAGATGATATGAAGCTTTGGGGTGCTTGAGGGAGTTAATTCAATTCTTATCAACTCAAGCTATCAATCTTCAAATGATCTACATATTCAAGATTGACCCAAGGTTACTTCAATTTATTGTATTCAAAACCCATATCATCTCGGGGAAGATATTGATGTTGTAGGAATTGAAGAATCATCATGTGCGGAAAATCAAGGCCTACAACATGGAGGAATGTCAAAGGATGGTAACACTTATACGTTTAAGTGCAAGTATCTTAAATTATCATTTCTTATATGTCTTGTGTAGTCACATAGAAAAGAAAGCACTTAAGATATTTTTAAAATTATGTCACCATTCTTTAAAAAAAATCCTCTCATATGGTAGATTGCATATTCTTCATTTCTATATTATGGCAATCTACATGCTTTAAAATTGTTCCTTTTTCATGGCATGGTTTACACTAATTACTCTGTTATTGCCATGTTCTAGATATAGAGAGATATTTCATGTTCTTTAAAAAAAAATAAGGTGTCATGTAAGGAATTCAAACACTTAGGACACTTATAAAAGGAAAATTCTATCTATAGCTAGGAAAGTAAGACTAATGTTTTATCTAAGTAATTTAAGAAGTCTCACTTATAAAATTCTCTTTGGAGATGCGTAATCCATCATGACAAGGAAAATCAATCCAATAATTTATGTTGTATGTCTTTTTGCTTAAATTGGATATGATTCTTCTACATTTATCGCTTTCCATATCATGAATTAGATTTATTCCCATGATCTTAAAGGATTGGTTATGCTTGTTTTATGAGTTAAAATTGGCATAACATCTTCTATGAATAATCTAGTTCATATTATAAAGTTTCCATGCTGTAGCAATACACTTTTCATTCCATGTCAAAATGATTACAAAAAAAGGGAAACTAGTGCTTATGTTACTAATAACATATTTCTTGAGCATATTTCTGAAAATCTACAAGATAGTATGCTCAACTCATTAAAAGACACAAGCATCAATGGGTACTCTTCACCCAAAGGAAGAAAGGTAAAAGCAAAGGTATGGGAACTCAACTTCTTAATCAGATATAATTCCCTTCAATGGTTATTTACTCTAAATTATCATTCTTGAAGAATAGATTCTTTATTGGACTAAAAACTTATCTAGACGTGCATTCAACCTCAATCTCATTAATGCACTTGTCCATTAGAATCTATTTCATACTTTTGCTATAAATGTTCTCATATTGACTTGTTTTTAAAGTAATGATTAATAAACTCAATATGAAGAAGTAAATTCCTATGATTGATCAAATAATTAGTGCATATTCCTCTTTTCCTATGATGTGCACTAATGCTAGGGATTTTACTTCATGTCTGTGTAACTTATGGATGATGAATTGTTCATATTTATTTTCTAAAAGAAATCATCATTCATCATATACTCCCTTGCGCTATTGACATCTCTCTTGAGTATTTTCAATAAGTTTGGAAGAAAAAAAAGAGACAACTACAAAGGGAGGATACTCAAATGAAAAAGGAAGAACATCAAGAACAACAACACCTCCTTGGACAATAAGGTTTTCTCAACAATCAATGGTGTGGTTGTAAGCATTCTAAATCTTTTTCATTGTGAGAATACAAGGCTTCAGTTGTTTATTGCAAATTTTATAAGCCTTGATCAAGATGTATAATGGGTCTCCCTTTATGTCTTTAATAGTGAATGCATCGAAATCAATTCTTTTAATTACTTGATGCATATCTTTAGGGGGACTCCATTCTTACATTTTGATTATGTTGAGACTATTGCTTTATCTTAGTAATTTCATATAGTCTCTTGCATGAGAATAATGTTTCTCATCTAGTATGCTACTACACATCAATCCAACTTATTAAAGTAATGTCGCTCTTATCAAGGATTGTTGCTTTCATTGCTAAAGTAGCATGCTTACTGGATTCTCGTATAATAAGCTTATTTGTTAATCTAATGCTCATATTGTTCTTTTGATCACATCTGTTATTTGTTTGATCATTGAATAACTTCTATTAACACTTATACTTCTTAGTGCCTCATATAAAATCAATCAATATCTCTTGATATGCACTAAGTTGAAAGGAGAATTCATGTTGCCTTTATACAATTCGTGATCCATTTAATTTAATCTAACGTTAACTTGGAAAAGGATCACTAGTTGTAGAACTCTCTCTTGTGCAAAATATTTCCATATATTGTCTTGAGTATAGGTCTTAAGCAACTAAGACTAAGGACAAGCACAATGAAGAGAGCGTCTCTATGTGAAGGTACAAAAGGGTAAAACTACTTCCTTTCATTCAAACTTGTACCTAAAATCTTCCTTTTCTATACTTTCCTTACATATCTTGTATAAAAGGAAGAGAAAGCATGTCCATGCATTTTTCCTGCTTCATACCTAGTTTAACCTCTCAAACATTTCATTCCTGCATTTATGCATCTTTGTTAAAACTGGATGAAGTAATCTTATTGTCAAAGAGCTTAAAGCTTAACCTTGTAACGAGGATAAGCTGCCTTTGTTCCAAAGGTGGATGGTCCTTAAGCCTCTTTGAAATCCTTAAGGGAAAATGCTTAAGACACTTATAACATGCTTTCATAAGTGCATAAACTGTCATGAGCATCACACTTATACTAGGACACAATGCACTTCACATTCTATATGGTATAGATATGTTCTCATTAACCTCATTATGTGCAATTGGCATTTCAAGGCCAAAATATGTATTCCTATCAAGGCACATATTTAGGGGGAGCAATCTATATTATATAGAACTATGATCATGCTTAATTGACATATCTTTTGATCATATCTCTTTCATTTTGGTACAAATGCATATAGCTTATTATTCTCGTACCATGACTACGACTAATATGTTTCCAAGTATATTTCTACACTAAGTCGTAGATTGAAAGGGAAATGGAGTCTTCGGCGAAGACAAGGCTTCCACTCAACTCTATCGGTACCATTTATCCTTCGCCATCACTCCACACTAGCTCTCCACATTGGTATAATATTTCACTCATATATTATTTGCCAAAGGGGGAGACAACTTACAAAAAGGGCTTATATTTCACTCAAAGTATCCGTTTTTGGCGATTCATGCCAAAGGGGGAGAAAGTATTAGCCCAAAGCAAAAGGACCGCAAGCAAAAGGACCGCACCACCACCAATTTTCAAAATTTAAAAGGTCTTGAAATGATGAATTTTCAATAGGTATAGTCTTTCAATTTGGTTTTAAAGAAGTATTTTCAAAGTGGTATCTTACTTGTGATATAATTTAAAATTGATATATCCTCTTCAAAATTAATATCAAAACCCTCTTGAACACTAAGAGGAGGATTTCATTAAGGGGGAGCTTTGTTTAAGTCAAAGGAAAAGCATTTGAAACAGGGGGAGAAAATCTCAAATCTTGTAAACGCTTCTCAAAATTCTTATTCATCTACCTTTGACTATTTGCAAAAGACTTTGAAAAGAATTTCCAAAACGTTTGCAAAAACAAAACATGTGGTGCAAGCGTGGTCCAAAAATGTCAAAAATATAAAGAAACCATTCATGCATATCTTATGAAATCAATATTGGTTTAATTCCAAGCAATCTTTGCACTTACCTTAGGCAAACTAGTTCAATTATGCTCTTATATATGTGCTTTGGTTTGTGTTGGCATCAATCACCAAAAAGGAGGAGATTGAAAGGGAAATAGGCTTTAAACCTTTTTTCTAAATGATTTTGGTGGTTGAATGTCCAACACAAATAATTGGACTAACTAGTTTGCTCTAGACTGCATGTTCTACAGGTGTCAAAGATTCAACAAAAACCAATAGAAAGAACAAGACAGGGTTCAAAACAAAGGAGCAAAAAGAAACCGAAGTGCTCCCTGGTCTGGCACACCGGACTGTCCGGTGCACCAGGGAGGATTGCCTTCGAACTCTTCACCTTCGGGTTTCTCAGGCGCAGCCCACTATAATTCAACAGACTGTCCGGTGCACCACCGGACAGTGTCCGGTGCTCCAGAGTGAAGCGGCTCTGATCTGGTCAGCTTCGGGAAAATGGAAGGCCGCTCCGCTAAAATTCACCAGACTGTCCGGTGTACACCGGACTGTCCGGTGCGCCAGCGGAGCAACGGCTACCTCGCGCCAACGGTCGACTCTGACAGCGAACAATGCGCAACAGTACACGCGGCAGAAGTCAGAGCAGAAGGACAGAGGGGCACCGGACTGTCCGGTGTGCACCAGACTGTCCGGTGCCACATGAGGATAAAGCCTCCAACGGTCGACCAGCTCCAACCCCAACGGATAGGATGACATGGCTGGCGCACCGGACACTGTCCGGTGTGCACCGGACTGTCCGGTGCGCCCATCGCCAGCAGCCTTCTCCAACGGCCATATTTTGTTTGGTGGCTATAAATACCACCCCAACCGGCCACTTCAAGGTGTGGGAGTCCAAGCAACATTCCAAGTCATCTAGTTGACATACTCAAGCCCTCCCAACCACATATATTCATTGATGCATCCTATACACAAGATCTAGCCCACTACAACCAATACAAGTGCCACAAAAGAGAAGAGCGAGCAATTGAGAGCTACTCAATTAAGTTTAGCCCTAGTGCCTTGTGAGATCCATTGAGAGATAGTGTGAGCTTCATCTTTGTGTTCATTTGCGCGTGGAGTTTTGACTCCCATTCGAACTTCCTCCAAAGTGTTGGAGGCTTGTAAAAGCTAGCAAGAGACACCAAAGAGTGTGGTGGTCCTTGTGGGATCGAGAGTGATCCTTGAGAAGAAGAAGAGCTCACCGATCCTTGTGTGATCGGTGGAGAGAGGAAAAGGGTTGAAAAAGACCCGTCCTTGAGTGGACTCCTCAACGGGGACTAGGCCTTCGAGGGCCGAACCTCGGTAAAACAAATCACCCGTGTCATTTGTGTTTATTGCTTGTGATTTGTTTGCTTTCCCTTACTCTAAGTTCTCTTGCACTATTCTTTGCTCATATCACTTGGTGTTGCTTCAAGTTAAATTCTCATTTAGTGAAGCAACACTCCGCAAGAAAGAACTTGAGTTATTGCTCTTTTCATCTAAGCCTTCTTGCTTTATTATCATAGATTAGTTGTATCGATTTATCACTTCCGCATTATTTGAAAGCTATTCTCTTTACTAGCAAGAACTTAGTTTTTATACTCTGATAATTGTTCATCTTGTTCTAACCACTAATCAAAGGATCTAGTTGGGGGATAAAGTTTTAATTTTCAGGTTTCGCCTATCCACCCCCCCTCTAGGCGACTTTCAGTTCAAGGACCGGCATCTCGTCAATCCAGAACTCGCATTTGCTAAACTTGGCGTAGAGTTGATTATCCCTTAGCTTCTGTAGCACCAATCTCAGGTGTTTATCATGATCACTTTCACTCTTAGAATAGATAAGAATATCGTCGATAACTACTACGATGAACCTCTCCAAATACTCCATGAACACCTTATTCATCAAATTCATAAAATAAGCTGGTGCATTAGTCAATCCAAACGACATAACAGTGAACTCATATAATCCATATCGGGTTGAGAAAACCGTCTTGGGAAAATCCTATGGCCTAATCTTCATTTGATGGTAACCCGATCAGAGATCAATCTTCGAGAATACCCTAGCATCTCTCATCCGATCAAATAAATCCTCAATGCGGGGTAACGGGTACGGTAACATCATTAAGGAACCTATAATCCACACACATCCGCTGTGATCTGTCCTTCTTTTGTACAAACAGAACCGGTGCTCTCCAAGGTGAAGACTCGGACGAATGTACCCAGCCTCTTGCAACTCCGTTAAGTGCTTCTTGAGTTCCTTTAGTTCTTCTACGAACATCCTGTATGACCGTTTAGAAATAGGAGCAGTCCCAGGTAAGAGATCAATGACAAACTCAACTTCCCTATATGGTGGCATCCCAGGTAACTCTTCTGGGAAGACATACGAAAAATCTCTAACCACACGGATGTTGACACCAACAAACTTCCCATCTACTAAGAATGCTGCTAGTCTGGTGGCGGTAGTTACTGCAATTCCAACTTCAAATCTTTCTCCTTTGGAACTGGTGAGTTCTATGGTTCCCTTAGCACAGTGTATAAACTGTCTTTGCCTTTCTTAACCACGACATACCAAGGATCAAGTCTATACTGCTCTCTTCTAACAGTATAGGGGTAGCTCATATGGGTTAGAAACATAGGGTAAGAAAGGAAGAATTGTAGACAAGGCGAGTAATTACGAGGAATGTTACTGCGGGGGATTTATTAGCTAAGTATATTAGTGTGTTATCTAATAAAGCTAATACATTACCTTATGGAGGTACATGCTAAGATGCCCGTCTATACTATTTCAATCAACCAAAGAAGCAAATCAAGCATTTAACATCAGAACAATCAATCAACATTTTTAAATAGAGAAAATAGTTTTAATTTCGTTTTAGGTTCCCTATCTCTTAAGAAGATCATAGTGGCAGGATTCCAGGGTGTGAAATCCATCTTGTCTTAGAGTAGTAAAGGTAAGAATAATCAGAGTAGAGTAGCAAAAGGTGAGACAGGTTCAAGATAAGATAAGTATGGAATGAATCAGGTAAGATAAGTAGGTAAGGGTTTGTCCATTTCTATCTAGGTTTCGTCCTACAGTCAACATTTCCTATGATACCACTTCTGTCACACCCGGATTTAAGGGACAAAGCCGGGTGCATCTCATACATGCGCTAAAGAAGACAACATATATAATAACAGAGTGTATAGAGATAAATGTCATAAAACATCAGAGTATTTATTACATAGCGGAAGACTTAATACAAAATAAAAGAATAAACATAAAATGAACTAAGGATCGTCGGCGCCAATGTCAACTGAGAAACGCCACCTAGATCAGATCATACTCCTCGCCTTGTGGCTCCTCCTGAACCACCTGTTCTTCTCCTGTGGGGGGGTGTGAGATAGCAAGAGTGAGCTCACATACGTTCATAGCTCAACAAGTCGTGGGGAATAATGTGGCATGAACTCACCAAAGGTGGGAGTTCATGAAGTGTAAGGCTGATCAATGAAATAGAGGCTGAAGCTGAGCATTGCTTTTATAAGTTGGTCAAAATTTTATTAGCAGTTACTAAGTGTAAGTAAATACCAAACCTTAATAATAATAAATAAAGTAATAGTAAAATAATCCCAAATGCGATGCAAATGTCCAATTAAATTTAAGTTCCATAAATTAATCATGTGAGGGTCCGAGCTGCTCATGACCGTGAGCACGACTAGTATACCAGTTTTACACTCTGCAGAGGTTGCACATCTTTACCCACAAGTCATGTTACCCATCTGCCAAGAGATGGCCAATCCCATACACCTCTACCGAGGAGGCGAGGCAGGGTAACACTATGAGGCCTTTACAAAGTTCCACTAGCTTCAGAAAACCCGCTACAGTTTATAGGAAGCTCCAATGCAGGGTTCTTGCCTGACCGCCATCGCAGCAAAATCAACCAAGGACCTCCCTACACTGACCACTCCCCTACTGCCCTTGCCCCTTTCGGGTAAGGAAGACCTCCACTAGCTTTCCTAGTTAATCAGCCAAGGGCGTCCCATTATACCCTTGTGGTAGCACTGTTTTCCTGGGTGGTCGCTCCATGTTCCCATTAACATAATGATCTTAACATGAACAGTAATAATAAAAGAGAATAAAAGAGTAATTATGAATAAAGTATCTTCATACCCAAATCCACATAAAGCAATAGCAGGTACTACCCAAAGAAATATTTTAGTGGTGAACAAGGTATAAAGATAGCCAAAACTAGGGTAACCTATTGGGTCCCATCAAAATTATACTATGCAGATCATTATAATTAATAAGAACATGACTGGGAAAAAGTAAGTGATCAAGGGCACAACTTGCCTTCAATGAGCTCCTGCTCAGCTACTTCTACTTGCTAAACCTCAGAATCCACAGTGGCTTGCTCGTCTACTCGCATCAACACAATACATACATAGTATAGCATAAATTAACATCACATCAAACATGCAAATAAAATATATAGTAAAAATCTACACATTAAAATGAGATCATAGGAACTGGAATCACTAAATTTGGAGTTACAGATTTCAAGTTATGAATTTCCTAAGGTTTAATGTGCTTGAAATAGGATTAAATGCTAAATTAATTTTCTTACTGTATTTATGTCAAAACAGAGACACTAAGTGATATATATTAAATTTAAAATTTTTTAGAAATTGGAATGGTTCAATTTGGAGCAAAAATGAATTTTCTATGGAATAAACAAGTTTCTAGAATTGTTTTTGTATTAAAAACTAAATTCTATAATCATTTCTCGGTTTTTATTATCCTCTGGACTGGTTGTCAATTTCTGGAAAGTCCAGGGGCTCCGGGGTAAGAATCTGAAAGTCGCCTAGAGGGGGGGTGGATAGGCGAAACCTGAAAATTAAAACTTTATCCCCCAACTAGATCCTTTGATTAGTGGTTAGAACAAGATGAACAATTATCGGAGTATAAAAACTAAGTTCTTGCTAGTAAGGAGAATAGCTTTCAAATAATGCGGAAGTGATAAATCGATACAACTAATCTATGATAATAAAGCAAGAAGGCTTAGATGAAAAGAGCAATAACTCAAGTTCTTTCTTGCGGAGTGTTGCTTCACTAAATGAGAATTTAACTTGAAGCAACACCAAGTGATATGAGCAAAGAATAGTGCAAGAGAACTTAGAGTAAGGGAAAGCAAACAAATCACAAGCAATAAACACAAATGACACGATTGATTTGTTTTACCGAGGTTCGGCCCTCGAAGGCCTAGTCCCCGTTGAGGAGTCCACTCAAGGACGAGACTTTTTCAACCCTTTTCCTCTCTCCACCGATCACACAAGGATCAGTGAGCTCTTCTTCTTCTCAAGGATCACTCTCGATCCCACAAGGACCACCACACTCTTTGGTGTCTCTTGCTAGCTTTTACAAGCCTCCAACACTTTGGAGGAAGTTCGAATGGGAGTCAAAACTCCACGCGCAAATGAACACAAAGATGAAGCTCACACTATCTCTCAATGGATCTCACAAGGCACTAGGGCTAAACTTAAATGAGTATCTCTCAATTGCTCGCTCTTCTCTTTTGTGGCACTTGTATTGGTTGTAGTGGGCTAGATCTTGTGTATAGGATGCACCAATGAATATATGTGGTTGGGAGGGCTTGAGTATGTCAACTAGATGACTTGGAATGTTGCTTGGACTCCCACACCTTGAAGTGGCCGGTTGGGGTGGTATTTATAGCCACCAAACAAAATATGTCCGTTGGAGAAGGCTGCTGGCGATGGGCGCACCAGACAGTCCGGTGCACACCGGACAGTGTCCGGTGCGCCAGCCATGTCATCCTATCCGTTGGGGTTGGAGCTGGTCGACCGTTGGATGCTTTGTCCTCATGTGGCACCGGACAGTCCGGTGCACACCGGACAGTCCGGTGCCCCTCTGTCCTTCTGCTCTAACTTCTGCCGCGTATACTGTTGCGCACTGTTCGCTGTCAGAGTCGACCGTTGGCGCGAGGTAGCCGTTGCTCCGCTGGCGCACCGGACAGTCCGGTGAATTTTAGCGGAGCGGCCTTCCATTTTCCCGAAGCTGACCAGATCAGAGCCGCTTCACTCTGGAGCACCGGACACTGTCCGGTGGTGCACCGGACAGTCCGGTGAATTATAGTGGGTTGCGCCTGAGAAACCCGAAGGTGAAGAGTTCGAAGGCAATCCTCCCTGGTGCACCGGACATTGTCCGGTGGTGCACCGGACACTGTCCGGTGCTACACCGGACAGTCCGGTGTGCCAGACCAGGGAGCACTTCGGTTTCTTTTTGCTCCTTTGTTTTGAACCCTGTCTTGTTCTTTCTATTGGTTTTTGTTGAATCTTTGACACCTGTAGAACATGCAGTCTAGAGCAAAGTAGTTAGTCCAATTATTTGTGTTGGACATTCAACCACCAAAATCATTTAGAAAAAGGTTTAAAGCCTATTTCCCTTTCAATCTCCCCCTTTTTGGTGATTGATGCCAACACAAACCAAAGCACATATATAAGAGCATAATTGAACTAGTTTGCCTAAGGTAAGTGCAAAGATTGCTTGGAATTAAACCAATATTGATTTCATAAGATATGCATGAATGGTTTCTTTATATTTTTGACATTTTTGGACCACGCTTGCACCACATGTTTTGTTTTTGCAAACGTTTTGGAAATTCTTTTCAAAGTCTTTTGCAAATAGTCAAAGGTAGATGAATAAGAATTTTGAGAAGCATTTACAAGATTTGAGATTTTCTCCCCCTGTTTCAAATGCTTTTCCTTTGACTTAAACAAAGCTCCCCCTTAATGAAATCCTCCTCTTAGTGTTCAAGAGGGTTTTGATATTAATTTTGAAGAGGGTATATCAATTTTAAATTATATCACAAGTAAGATACCACTTTGAAAATACTTCTTTAAAACCAAATTGAAAGACTATACCTATTGAAAATTCATCATTTCAAGACCTTTTAAATTTTGAAAATTGGTGGTGGTGCGGTCCTTTTGCTTGCGGTCCTTTTGCTTTGGGCTAATACTTTCTCCCCCTTTGGCATGAATCGCCAAAAACGGATACTTTGAGTGAAATATAAGCCCTTTTTGTAAGTTGTCTCCCCCTTTGGCAAATAATATATGAGTGAAATATTATACCAATGTGGAGAGCTAGTGTGGAGTGATGGCGAAGGATAAATGGTACCGATAGAGTTGAGTGGAAGCCTTGTCTTCGCCGAAGACTCCATTTCCCTTTCAATCTACGACTTAGTGTAGAAATATACTTGGAAACATATTAGTCGTAGTCATGGTACGAGAATAATAAGCTATATGCATTTGTACCAAAATGAAAGAGATATGATCAAAAGATATGTCAATTAAGCATGATCATAGTTCTATATAATATAGATTGCTCCCCCTAAATATGTGCCTTGATAGGAATACATATTTTGGCCTTGAAATGCCAATTGCACATAATGAGGTTAATGAGAACATATCTATACCATATAGAATGTGAAGTGCATTGTGTCCTAGTATAAGTGTGATGCTCATGACAGTTTATGCACTTATGAAAGCATGTTATAAGTGTCTTAAGCATTTTCCCTTAAGGATTTCAAAGAGGCTTAAGGACCATCCACCTTTGGAACAAAGGCAGCTTATCCTCGTTACAAGGTTAAGCTTTAAGCTCTTTGACAATAAGATTACTTCATCCAGTTTTAACAAAGATGCATAAATGCAGGAATGAAATGTTTGAGAGGTTAAACTAGGTATGAAGCAGGAAAAATGCATGGACATGCTTTCTCTTCCTTTTATACAAGATATGTAAGGAAAGTATAGAAAAGGAAGATTTTAGGTACAAGTTTGAATGAAAGGAAGTAGTTATACCCTTTTGTACCTTCACATAGAGACGCTCTCTTCATTGTGCTTGTCCTTAGTCTTAGTTGCTTAAGACCTATACTCAAGACAATATATGGAAATATTTTGCACAAGAGAGAGTTCTACAACTAGTGATCCTTTTCCAAGTTAATGTTAGATTAAATTAAATGGATCACGAATTGTATAAAGGCAACATGAATTCTCCTTTCAACTTAGTGCATATCAAGAGATATTGATTGATTTTATATGAGGCACTAAGAAGTATAAGTGTTAATAGAAGTTATTCAATGATCAAACAAATAACAGATGTGATCAAAAGAACAATATGAGCATTAGATTAACAAATAAGCTTATTATACGAGAATCCAGTAAGCATGCTACTTTAGCAATGAAAGCAACAATCCTTGATAAGAGCGACATTACTTTAACAAGTTGGATTGATGTGTAGTAGCATACTAGATGAGAAACATTATTCTCATGCAAGAGACTATATGAAATTACTAAGATAAAGCAATAGTCTCAACATAATCAAAATGTAAGAATGGACTCCCCCTAAAGATATGCATCAAGTAATTAAAAGAATTGATTTCGATGCATTCACTATTAAAGACATAAAGGGAGACCCATTATACATCTTGATCAAGGCTTATAAAATTTGCAATAAACAACTGAAGCCTTGTATTCTCAGAATGAAAAAGATTTAGAATGCTTACAACCACACCATTGATTGTTGAGAAAACCTTATTGTCCAAGGAGGTGTTGTTGTTCTTGATGTTCTTCCTTTTTCATTTGAGTATCCTCCCTTTGTAGTTGTCTCCTTTTTTTTCTTCCAAACTTATTGAAAATACTCAAGAGAGATGTCAATAGCGCAAGGGAGTATATGATGAATGATGATTTCTTTTAGAAAATAAATATGAACAATTCATCATCCATAAGTTACACAGACATGAAGTAAAATTCCTAGCATTAGTGCACATCATAGGAAAAGAGGAATATGCACTAATTATTTGATCAATCATAGGAATTTACTTCTTCATATTGAGTTTATTAATCATCACTTTAAAAACAAGTCAATATGAGAACATTTATAGCAAAAGTATGAAATAGATTCTAATGGACAAGTGCATTAATGAGATTGAGGTTGAATGCACGTCTAGATAAGTTTTTAGTCCAATAAAGAATCTATTCTTCAAGAATGATAATTTAGAGTAAATAACCATTGAAGGGAACTATATATGATTAAGAAGTTGAGTTCCCATACCTTTGCTTTTACCTTTCTTCCTTTGGGTGAAGAGTACCCATTGATGCTTGTGTCTTTTAATGAGTTGAGCATACTATCTTGTAGATTTTCAGAAATATGCTCAAGAAATATGTTATTAGTAACATAAGCACTAGTTTCCCTTTTTTTAATCATTTTGACATGGAATGAAAAGTGTATTGCTACAGCATGGAAACTTTATAATATGAACTAGATTATTCATAGAAGATGTTATGCCAATTTTAACTCATAAAACAAGCATAACCAATCCTTTAAGATCATGGGAATAAATCTAATTCATGATATGGAAAGCGATAAATGTAGAAGAATCATATCCAATTTAAGCAAAAAGACATACAACATAAATTATTGGATTGATTTTCCTTGTCATGATGGATTACGCATCTCCAAAGAGAATTTTATAAGTGAGACTACTTAAATTACTTAGATAAAACATTAGTCTTACTTTCCTAGCTATAGAGAGAATTTTCCTTTTATAAGTGTCCTAAGTGTTTGAATTCCTTACATGACACCTTATTTTTTTTAAAGAACATGAAATATCTCTCTATATCTAGAACATGGCAATAACAGAGTAATTAGTGTAAACCATGCCATGAAAAAGGAACAATTTTAAAGCATGTAGATTGCCATAATATAGAAATGAAGAATATGCAATCTACCATATGAGAGGAATTTTTTTTTCAAAGAATGGTGACATAATTTTAAAAATATCTTAAGTGCTTTCTTTTCTATGTGACTACACAAGACATATAAGAAATGATAATTTAAGATACTTGCACTTAAACGTATAAGTGTTACCATCCTTTGACATTCCTCCATGTTGTAGGCCTTGATTTTCCGCACATGATGATTCTTCAATTCCTACAACATCAATATCTTCCCCGAGATGATATGGGTTTTGAATACAATAGATTGAAGTAACCTTGGGTCAATCTTGAATATGTAGATCATTTGAAGATTGATAGCTTGAGTTGATAAGAATTGAATTAACTCCCTCAAGCACCCCAAAGCTTCATATCATCTCTTTCTCCTACAAAGCTTGTCAAGCACATTTTGGTACCCATCGCTTGATGGGTCCATCACGGTTAGTCAACAAAGATCTAGGAACCCAAAAGTCCTTTGTGTTAGCATTAGGTAGACTCATTACCTTTCTAGCACAAGTTGCAATTTTGGGTTGCCTAGTTACATGAAAATCAATTGACAAGTTAGGAGTGGGAATGTTACCAATGGGACAATCCTTGCATTGATGTCCCTTCTTTCGGCATGTGTAGCATAGGCGTTTTTCAAGTTTCGAAGCTTTCTTCTTTCCTTGTTTGTTGCTTGCTACATGGTTAGTAAAAACTTTCTTTTCTAACCCTATGCGGCTATGCCTCTTTGTTTTAAATGGGGACAAGATCTAAGTAAGTGTCCCTTCTTGGAGCATTTAAAACAAAGTCTATCATCCTTGTTAATAATCAAGACACTTTTAATGTAGGGACATGATCTAATCAAGTGCCCCTTTTCAAAGCATTCACTACACTTATGAAGTGTAACTTGATTATTACCTTGGATGTTACCTTTTATGGAGGCATGATTGAGGCTTTTGGAAGAGGTGTTGATTTTCTTCTTTTGCCTCCTCTTCTTGGCAATCCTCAAGTCCTTGACATTTTCTTCAAGGGATGTAGTGCATGCCACGGTTGTTCCCGTCTCAAGCTTCTTCACCATGTGATCACGGTTATCTTGAGAAGGTCGAGCAATGCACTTCCCTTTAAGTTGTGTCAAGTTCATCTTTAGCCTCTCATTTTCTTCTTTGAGCTTTTGATAGGTATCATCATTTGTTCCTGCAAATTCTAGCTCAAAGGAAGATTTGCTTGTCGACGGACAACAAGCATTAGCACATGGTAATATAGTTTCTATTTGAATACATGTGCATGAGTGAGGTTGTTGGGATTTTAAGTTTTCTATTACAACCTCATGAGCAATGTTTAATATGATATGATCATCTCTAAGATTTTCATGAGAACATAGAAGCATATCATATGTTTGTTGAAAAGCTAGATTTTCAATTTTTAGCTTTTCTACTTGGTCCTTAAGCAAGGTATTCCTATTTACTAATTGAGCGATACAATGTAAAGCATTATCTTGCTCAATTGAAATAGTTTCATACCTTTGGACCAAATCAACATGAGAGCACTTTAGCTCCTCATGTTCTTTAGTCAACTCGTCAAAGTGTAGCATTTTCATGGAGAGAATATCTTCTAGCCTTTGACGAGCTTCGCTTTGCTCTCTCGCTCTTTCTAGAAGTTTGAGCATGACCGCCTTATCTTCTTGGCTTAGGCGAGCGTAGAGTTGCACAAAGCTCCTTTCTTCCTCCTCATCCTCATTTGTGCTTCCGCTATCATTTTCATTAGCCACACAACACATGTGGGAATCAAAATGGAAAGACAAACCTTTTGGAGAGGTGGATTCATCGTTTGGTCTCCATCGTTCATTTTCCTCTTCCTCCTTGCAAGGGTTAGTATCACAAGAACTAAAGGAAGTAGAAGCATCAAATGAACTATTATGTTTGGACTCATCAAATTTAGTTTTTATTCTAGTCCAAATATCATGCGCATCATGAATGGATTCATCATAGTTTGATATGAAGGCACGATAATCTTCATTGCTAAGAGAATTAGTTAAGATGTCAAAAGCTAGATAGTTTAAGCGATAACATCTTTGATCCTCCTCGGAATTAATTTTTCCATTAAAACTAGAGGGAAAAATACTCTTGTCTATAATTTGTTCTAACCGTGGATCTACGGTTTTAAAAGCATTTATCACACTAGTAGACCATGAATCATAATTAGAACAATCATCAAATAATATCTCAAGAGTTACCTCCTTTTGAGTTGCGTTCGTTGGAGGAGTCTTCTTGTTCTTTTGGGATCTTCTACGAGCCATCACTTCGAGTTGTTAGACTCAAGATGAAGTGCCTAGCTCTGATACCAATTGAAAGTCGCCTAGAGGGGGGTGGATAGGCGAAACCTGAAAATTAAAACTTTATCCCCCAACTAGATCCTTTGATTAGTGGTTAGAACAAGATGAACAATTATCAGAGTATAAAAACTAAGTTCTTGCTAGTAAAGAGAATAGCTTTCAAATAATGCGGAAGTGATAAATCGATACAACTAATTTATGATAATAAAGCAAGAAGGCTTAGATGAAAAGAGCAATAACTCAAGTTCTTTCTTGCGGAGTGTTGCTTCACTAAATGAGAATTTAACTTGAAGCAACACCAAGTGATATGAGCAAAGAATAGTGCAAGAGAACTGAAAGGGAAATGTGCCTTTGGGCCATTTCTAAGTATTTTGGTCATTGAGTGCCAACGCAAGTGTTTTTGTGTTGATCTATGCAATATGGTGGACAAAGTGCAAATCATGTCAAAAGGTATGTTTCTAGACTTAGTACATTATTTTATGGACTAATGTGTTGTGTCTAAGTGTTGGAAACAGGAAAAATCGAATTGGAAATGAGATGGCTTTGTTCAGCCAAAGTCTGCTCAGTTTGGGAGCACCGGACTGTCCGGTGGTGCACCGGACAGTGTCCGGTGCGCCAGGCTGGCTCGAGCGAACTGGCCGCTCTCGGGAATTCACCGGCGACGTACGGCTATAATTCACCGGACTGTCCGGTGTGCACCGGACTGTCCGGTGTGCACCGGACTGTCCGGTGAGCCAACGGTCGGCCGGGCCAACGGTCGGCCGCGCGATCTGCGCGGGACACGTGGCCGAGCCAACGGCTAGAAGGGGGCACCAAACTGTCCGGTGTGCACCGGACATGTCCGGTGCGCCAACGGCTCTCTGGCTGCCAACGGTCGGTTGTGCCAGTTAAGGAAAGAAATCGGGCACCGGACAGTGTCCGGTGTGCACCGGACTGTCCGGTGCGCCACGCGACAGAAGGCAAGGATTGCCTTCTCAGATTGTTCTCAACGGCTCCTAGCTGCCTTGGGGCTATAAAAGGGACCCCTAGGTGCATGGAGGAGACAACCAAGCATTCCTACAACATTCCTAAGCACCAAGACATCAATTCCGCGCTTTTGATTCTTTGCGATAGCAATTAGAGCTCTAGTTGAGTAGTGAACTCTTTGAGTTGTGCTGTGAGCTCTCGTTGCAACTTGTGTGCGTGGTGTTGCTGTGATTTCTTGTCTTGAGTGCGTTGCTAATCCCTCCCTTGCTCCGTGCTTCTTTGAGAATTTCAAGTGTAAGGGCGAGAGGCTCCAAGTTGTGGAGATTCCTCGCAAACGGGATTGAGAAAAAGCAAGCAAAACACCGTGGTATTCAAGTGGGTCTTTGGACCGCTTGAGAGGGGTTGATTGCAACCCTCGTCCGTTGGGACGCCACAACGTGGAATAGGCAAGCGTTGGTCTTGGCCGAACCACGGGATAACCACCGTGCCATCTCTGTGATTGAATTCTTGTGGTTATTGTGTTTTGACTCCTCTCTAGCCACTTGGCAATTATTGTGCTAACGATTAACCAAGTTTTGTGGCTTAAGTTTTCAAGTTTCACAGGATCACCTATTCACCCCCCCTCTAGGTGCTCTCAATTGGTATCGGAGCCGTTCTCTTCAAGAAGGGACTAATCGCCCGAAGAGATGGATCCTAAGGGAAAGGGGATGGTGGTCGGCAACCACGAGAAGGAGTCTATCTTCAACGAGCCGAAGAATGACAAGCCTACCGACTTGGGCTCGAGCCACAAGCGCAAAGACGGGAAGAAGAAGAAGACAAGGCGCATCAAGGAGATCGTCTACTACGACAGCGACGAATCTTCCTCTTCCCAAAAGGATGACGACGACAACTACGAGAAAAAGAAAACGGTCAATTCGAACTTTTCTTTTGATTACTCTCGTATTCCTCAAAGTGCAAATGCTCATTTATTATCTATTCCACTTGGTAAACCTCCTCATTTTGATGGAGAGGACTACGGATTTTGGAGTCACAAAATGCGTAGTCACTTGTTCTCTCTCCATCCTAGTATATGGGAGATTGTAGAGAGTGGAATGCACTTTGATAGTTCGGATAGTCCCATGTTCATTAATGAGCAAATTCATAAGAATGCACAAGCTACTACTGTTCTTCTAGCTTCATTGTGCAGGGATGAATATCACAAAGTGAGTGGCTTGGATAACGCCAAGCAGATCTGGGACACCCTCAAGATTTCACATGAGGGGAACGACGTCACCTTGCTCACCAAGATGGAGTTGGTGGAGGGAGAGCTTGGACGATTCGCGATGATAAGGGGCGAGGAGCCGACACAAACATATAACCGACTCAAGACCCTTATCAACAAAATAAGGAGCTACGGAAGCACACGATGGACGGACCACGACGTCGTCCGATTGATGCTAAGGTCCTTTACCATTCTTGATCCTCATTTGGTGAATAACATTCGTGAGAATCCCAGGTACACCAAAATGTCGCCCGAAGAAATCCTTGGAAAATTCGTAAGCGGGCGAATGATGATCAAGGAAGCGAGGTACGTGGACGACGCTCTAAACGGTCCAATCAATGAGCCTCAACCCGTTGCTCTCAAGGCAACAAGGAGCAAGGAGGCGTTACCCAGCAGGGTAGCACAAATTGAGGTCGCCGGACATAATGATGAAGAGATGGCCCTCATCATCAAGAGATTCAAGACGGCGCTTAAGGGTCGCAAGGGACAGCCAAGCAAGACCAAAGCCAAGGGGAAGCGCTCATGCTTCAAATGCGGTAAGATTGGTCATTTTATCGCTAACTGTCCCGATAATGAAAGTGACCAGGAACATTGGAGCAAGAGGGAAAAGAAGAAAAATTACAAGAAGGCCAAGGGCGAAGCACATCTAGGAAAGGAGTGGGACTCGGATTGCTCCTCCTCCGACTCCGACAATGAAGGACTCGCCGCCACCGCCTTCAACAAGTCATCCCTCTTCCCCAACGAGTGTCACACATGCCTTATGGCAAGGGAGAAGAAGGTATGTAGTCGAAACTCTACTTATGCTTCTTCAAGTGAGGACGAATCTAGTGATGAGGATGAAATAGACTATTCATGTTTATTTAAGGGCCTAGATAGAACCAAGGTAGATAAAATTAATGAATTAATTGATGCCTTGAATGATAAGAATAGGCTTTTAGAAAAACAAGAAGATTTGTTGTATGAAGAACATGACAAATTTGTAGAAGCACAAAAATCTCATGCTTTAGAAGTTAAAAGAAATGAAATGCTTTCTTGTGAATTATCTTCTTGCCATGAGACGATTTCTAGCTTAAGGAGCATTAATGATGATTTGAATGCTAAGATAGAAATAGCTAGTAAATCAACAACTTGTGTAGAAAATGTTGTTATTTGCAATAGATGTAAAGACTTTGATATTGATGCTTGTAGTGATCACATAGCTTCTATTGCAAAGTTAAATGATGAAATGGCTAGTCTTAATGCCCAACTTAAGGCTAGAAAAAATGATTTTGATAAATTAAAATTTGCTAGGGATGCCTACACGATTGGTAGACACCCCTCAATTAAGGATGGGCTTGGCTTCAAGAGGGAAGCCAGGAACTTAACAAGCCATAAGGCTCCCATCTCCGCCAAGGAGAAAGGGAAGGTCCCTATGGAAAGTAGTACTAAAAAGAATCATGCTTTTATGTACAATGATAAAAGACAGTCTCATAGGAGTTGTAATACTTTTGATTCACATGCCTATGACTCTTATGCTATGTATGCTTTCAGTTCTTCCTATATGTATGGTAGAGATATGCCTAGGAAAAATATTCATCATGTGCCTAGAAAGAATATTGTTCATGCTCCTAGAAAAGTTATGAATGGTCCCTCTACAATTTATCATGCTTTAAATGCTTCCTTTGCTATTTGTAGAAAGGATAGGAAGATAGTTGCTAGGAAATTAGGGGCAAAATGCAAGGGTGATAAAGCTTGCATTTGGGTCCCTAAGGAAATTGTGACTAACCTTGTAGGACCCAACAAGAGTTGGGTACCTAAGACCCAAGCCTAAATTTGCCTTGCAGGTTTATGCATCCGGGGGCTCAAGCTGGATTATCGACAGCGGATGCACAAACCATATAACGGGGGAGAAGAAGATGTTCACCTCCTACGTCAAGAATAAGGATTCCCAAGATTCAATCATATTCGGTGATGGGAACCAAGGCAAGGTGAAAGGTTTAGGCAAGATTGCAATATCCAATGAGCACTCTATCTCTAATATGTTTTTAGTTGAGTCTCTTGGATATAATTTACTATCTGTCAGTCAATTATGTAATATGGGATATAATTGTCTATTTACAAATGTAGATGTGTCTGTCTTTAGAAGAAGTGATGGTTCACTAGCATTTAAGGGTGTACTAGACGGCAAACTTTATTTAGTCGATTTTGCAAAAGAGGAGGCCGGTCTATATGCATGCTTAATCGCTAAGACTAGCATGGGCTGGCTGTGGCATCGCCGCTTAGCACATGTGGGGATGAAGAACCTTCACAAGCTTCTAAAGGGAGAACACGTGATAGGTTTGACTAACGTGCAATTCGAAAAAGATAGACCTTGTGCAGCATGTCAAGCAGGTAAATAGGTAGGAGGAGCACATCACAACAAGAATGTGATGACCACATCAAGACCCCTGGAGCTGCTACATATGGACCTCTTCGGACCCGTCGCCTATCTAAGCATAGGGGGAAGTAAGTATGGTCTAGTTATTGTTGATGACTTTTCCCGCTTCACTTGGGTGTTCTTTTTGCAGGATAAGTCTGAAACTCAAGGGACCCTCAAGCGCTTCCTAAGGAGAGCCCAAAATGAGTTTGAGCTCAAGGTGAAGAAGATAAGGAGCGACAACGGGTCCGAGTTCAAGAACCTTCAAGTGGAGGAGTTCCTTGAGGAGGAAGGGATCAAGCATGAGTTCTCCGCTCCCTACACACCACAACAAAATGGTGTGGTAGAGAGGAAGAACAGGACGCTCATCGATATGGCGAGAACGATGCTGGGAGAGTTTAAGACCCCCGAGCGTTTTTGGTCGGAAGCCGTGAACACTGCTTGCCACACCATCAACAGGGTCTACCTTCACCGCCTCCTCAAGAAGACATCGTATGAGCTACTAATCGATGAAGAAGATGTTCCGACGGCCGCTATACGAACCATGACGATTGGTGAAGTACGACCACAGGAAAAAAAGGAGCAAGATCAACCTTCTTCCTCAACTATGGTGCATCCCCCAACTCAAGATGATGAACAGGTTCATCAACAGGAGGCGTGTGATCAAGGGGGAGCACAAGATGATCATGTGATGGAGGAAGAAGCGCAACCGGCACCTCCAACCCAAGTTTGAGCGATGATTCAAAGGGATCATCCCGTCGATCAAATTCTGGGTGATATTAGCAAGGGAGTAACTACTCGATCTCGATTAGTTAAATTTTGTGAGCATTACTCCTTTGTCTCTTCTATTGAGCCTTTCAGGGTAGAAGAGGCCTTGCTAGATCCGGACTGGGTGTTGGCCATGCAAGAGGAGCTCAACAACTTCAAGAGGAATGAAGTTTGGACGCTGGTGCCTCGTCCTAAGCAAAATGTTGTGGGAACCAAGTGGGTGTTCCGCAACAAACAGGACGAGCACGGGGTAGTGACGAGGAACAAGGCTCGGCTTGTGGCAAAAGGTTATGCCCAAGTCGCAGGTTTGGACTTTGAGGAGACTTTTGCTCCTGTGGCTAGGCTAGAGTCCATTCGTATTTTGCTCGCATATGCCGCTCACCATTCTTTCAGGTTGTTCCAAATGGATGTGAAGAGCGCTTTCCTCAACGGGCCAATCAAGGAGGAGGTGTACGTAGAGCAACCCCCTGGCTTCGAGGATGAACGATACCCCGACCATGTGTGTAAGCTCTCTAAGGCGCTCTATGGACTTAAGCAAGCCCCAAGAGCATGGTATGAATGCCTTAGAGACTTTCTAATTGCTAATGCTTTCAAGGTTGGGAAAGCAGATCCAACTCTTTTCACTAAGACTTGTGACGGTGATCTTTTTGTGTGCCAAATTTATGTCGATGACATAATATTTGGTTCTACTAATAAAAAGTCTTGTGAAGAGTTTAGCAGGGTGATGACGCAGAAATTCGAGATGTCGATGATGGGCGAGTTGAACTACTTCCTTGGGTTCCAAGTGAAGCAACTCAAGGACGGCACCTTCACCTCTCAAACAAAGTACACACAAGACTTGCTGAAGCGGTTTGGGATGAAGGAAGCCAAGCCCGCAAAGACGCCGATGGGAACCGACGGACACACCGATCTCAACAAAAGTGTCTAAAAGAAGGATTGAAAGGGAAAAGGTGGACTTGGACCATAAAAGACTTCCACTGCACTCCGATGAGAGGGTAACTTATTCCAAGTTCATCTCATGTACTCTTATTGCCTTTGTATTCTTATTGAAGATTTTGGTGAGGCAATGGGGTTAAAGGGCCAAGATTGATCCCGTTTTGGTGCTTGATGCCAAAGGGGGAGAAAATAAAGGCCAAAGTGATAAATGGATCAGCTACCACTTGAGAGATTTTGAAATAGTAGAATAGAGCTTTTGGTTTGTCAAAACTCTTTTATTGTCTCTCTTGTCAAAAGTTGGTCTCTTGTGGGGAGAAGTGTTGATTATGGGAAAAGGGGAGTTTTTGAAATCCTTGATCAATTTCTTTTGGAATACCTCTCTTTATGTCTTTACAAGTGTGTTTGACTTAGAGATAGGAATTTAAAGTTGATTTGCAAAAACAAACCAAGTGGTGGCAAAGAATGATACATATATGCCAAATCTGATTCAAAACAAATTTGAGTTTTATTTGAAGTGATTTTGCACTTGTTCTACTTGCCTTTTGTTATGTTGGCATAAATCACCAAAAAGGGGGAGATTGAAAGGGAAATGTGCCTTTGGGCCATTTCTAAGTATTTTGGTGATTGAGTGCCAACGCAAGTGTTTTTGTGTTGATCTATGCAATATGGTGGACAAAGTGCAAATCATGTCAAAAGGTATGTTTCTAGACTTAGTACATTATTTTATGGACTAATGTGTTGTGTCTAAGTGCTGGAAACAGGAAAAATCGAATTGGAAATGAGATGGCTTTGTTCAGCCAAAGTCTGCTCAGTCTGGGAGCACCGGACTGTCCGGTGGTGCACCGGACAGTGTCCAGTGCGCTAGGCTGGCTCGAGCGAACTGGCCGCTCTCGGGAATTCACCGGCGACGTACGGCTATAATTCACCGGACTGTCCGGTGTGCACCGGACTGTCCGGTGAGCCAACGGTCGGCCGGGCCAACGGTCGGCCGCACGATCTGCGCGGGACACGTGGCCGAGCCAACGGCTAGAAGGGGGCACCGGACTGTCCGGTGTGCACTGGACATGTCCGGTGCGCCAACGGCTCTCTGGCTGCCAACGGTCGGCTGTGCCAGTTAAGGAAAGAAATCGGGCACCGGACAGTGTCCGGTGTGCACCGGACTGTCCGGTGCGCCACGCGACAGAAGGCAAGGATTGCCTTCTCAGATTGTTCTCAACGGCTCCTAGCTGCCTTGGGGCTATAAAAGGGACCCCTAGGCGCATGGAGGAGACAACCAAGCATTCCTACAACATTCCTAAGCACCAAGACATCAATTCCGCGCTTTTGATTCTTTGCGATAGCAATTAGAGCTCTAGTTGAGTAGTGAACTCTTTGAGTTGTGCTGTGAGCTCTCATTGCAACTTGTGTGCGTGGTGTTGCTGTAATTTCTTGTCTTGAGTGCGTTGCTAATCCCTCCCTTGCACCGTGCTTCTTTGAGAATTTCAAGTGTAAGGGCGAGAGGCTCCAAGTTGTGGAGATTCCTCGCAAACGGGATTGAGAAAAAGCAAGCAAAACACCGTGGTATTCAAGTGGGTCTTTGGACCGCTTGAGAGGGGTTGATTGCAACCCTCGTCCGTTGGGATGCCACAACGTGGAATAGGCAAGCGTTGGTCTTGGCCGAACCACGGGATAACCACCGTGCCATCTCTGTGATTGAATTCTTGTGGTTATTGTGTTTTGACTCCTCTCTAGCCACTTGACAATTATTGTGCTAACGATTAACCAAGTTTTGTGGCTTAAGTTTTCAAGTTTCACAGGATCACCTATTCACCCCCCCTCTAGGTGCTCTCAAGAACTTAGAGTAAGGGAAAGCAAACAAATCACAAGCAATAAACACAAATGACACGGGTGATTTGTTTTACCGAGGTTCGGCCCTCGAAGGCCTAGTCCCCGTTGAGGAGTCCACTCAAGGACGGGTCTTTTTCAACCCTTTTCCTCTCTCCACCGATCACACAAGGATCGGTGAGCTCTTCTTCTTCTCAAGGATCACTCTCGATCCCACAAGGACCACCACACTCTTTGGTGTCTCTTGCTAGCTTTTACAAGCCTCCAACACTTTGGAGGAAGTTCGAATGGGAGTCAAAACTCCACGTGCAAATGAACACAAAGATGAAGCTCACACTATCTCTCAATGGATCTCACAAGGCACTAGGGCTAAACTTAATTGAGTAGCTCTCAATTGATCGCTCTTCTCTTTTGTGGCACTTGTATTGGTTGTAGTGGGCTAGATCTTGTGTATAGGATGCATCAATGAATATATGTGGTTGGGAGGGCTTGAGTATGTCAACTAGATGACTTGGAATGTTGCTTGGACTCCCACACCTTGAAGTGGCCGGTTGGGGTGGTATTTATAGCCACCAAACAAAATATGTCCGTTGGAGAAGGCTGCTGGCGATGGGCGCACCGGACAGTCCGGTGCACACCGGACAGTGTCCGGTGCGCCAGCCATGTCATCCTATCCGTTGGGGTTGGAGCTGGTCGACCGTTGGAGGCTTTGTCCTCATGTGGCACCGGACAGTCCGGTGCCCCTCTGTCCTTCTGCTCTGACTTCTGCCGCGTGTACTGTTGCGCACTGTTCGCTGTCAGAGTCGACCGTTGGCGCGAGGTAGCCGTTGCTCCGCTGGCGCACCGGACAGTCCGGTGTACACCAGACAGTCCGGTGAATTTTAGCGGAGCGGCCTTCCATTTTCCCGAAGCTGACCAGATCAGAGCCGCTTCACTCTGGAGCACCGGACACTGTCGGGTGGTGCACCGGACAGTCCGGTGAATTATAGTGGGCTGCGCCTGAGAAACCCGAAGGTGAAGAGTTCGACAATCCTCCCTGGTGCACCGGACACTGTCCGGTGGTGCACCGGACACTGTCCGGTGCTACACCGGACAGTCCGGTGTGCCAGACCAGGGAGCACTTCGGTTTCTTTTTGCTCCTTTGTTTTGAACCCTGTCTTGTTCTTTCTATTGGTTTTTGTTGAATCTTTGACACCTGTAGAACATGCAGTCTAGAGCAAAC
Source organism: Zea luxurians (assembly GCA_029449295.1). Taxonomy (NCBI): domain Eukaryota; kingdom Viridiplantae; phylum Streptophyta; class Magnoliopsida; order Poales; family Poaceae; genus Zea; species Zea luxurians. Next base: position 130,929,749 of record JAOPSE010000010.1, read on the forward strand.
TAGTTAGTCCAATTATTTGTGTTGGACATTCAACCACCAAAATCATTTAGAAAAAGGTTTAAAGCCTATTTCCCTTTCAGAATCCCCATACTCAGTGAACAGTGGAGGCGGATGGCGGGTTATTTTAACCTAAACCGAGGGACTCATAAGAAAAATGGTGTGGCTGAAGGGGTATGGACCTATCGTGACCATCCGATTAGATTCGAAGGGTCAAGATTAATTCCATATTACATCGAACCGGTACGCAATCTAATCCATCGGATCAACTACCAACGGTGAAGATTTTAAATGGGCTCGATCCGATCATGCCCCTGCGTTGACGATCCGACGGTCGCGGATCACCCAACCCAAATGGTACGCTGGGCGCCATCGCAGCCGTTAGTTTCCCAGCCCTCCGATTACATTTCTACGGACCAAATCGCCCCTGCGAGAGATTAGTCTTTGGAACAATCTGGACCGTCCCCTCATGAATCAATGCCCCCAAAGTGCTTCTTCCCCAGCGTGACGTGCGGGTGTCCGAGCCGCCAGCCGAAGGTGAGCTCACCGTCGCGACGGTGAACACCCCGAGCCCGCACCCAGCTTACGCCTAACTAAATCCTTCACGCTACAGAGAGGGGGAACAGATCATACCGTCAATCGGAACAAAGGCGAAGCTGGCGCGCAAATCCCTAGCTCGCACCGCGATGGAACTCCGGGGATTCCCGACGCCGAGTCGCAAGCCGCCTCTGCCGCCACACCAGGAAGTCACGCCGCGCCCGGACACTTAGTGGCCTCCAACCGAAGGCGAGTAGAGGACAACGGCCGGCGATATGTACACACGCTCTCTCTCTCCTCCGCACTCCACGACAATGACTGGAGGTCACGGCAATGGCGCTTTGGTTCGCATCTGTGGACAGGGAAGCACAGAAGTGCGCACCATTGGCTTGTATAGCCCAAGGACTCGGACCCCCAGGCGAAGTGGGCGTTGTGCGCCCGGAACGCTCGGTGAAGGCCGGTGCGCCGCCGTCGCATCCGGAGAGCGTGGTTGCAACAAACCCACAGAGAGAGAGAGGACCCGATCCGCGGGCCCCAAATGTAAGCGACACGCTAGATGGTCCCCTGATGAGACGGGCCCACCAGCAAGGACGTGGTGTCCAGGTGTGCGGACGACGCTGCCCAATGATCCCACAAGCCAGATGCACGCCAAGTGAGAAACGCCCGACGAGCGGGTCCCGCCACGCAGCGGCCCAGCTGGTGCTGACGGGCAGGGCCCACCTGGCGGCGCCGACACTTGCATGCTCAGGCCGCGCTGGATCCAAAAAAAGGAAGGTGGGCCAAAACGTGGTAGCGAGGCCCAAGTGAGTTCCCCCTTTTATTTTCTTTTTTTAACTTGTTTTTCCTTTCCATTTGAATTCAAAATTCAAACTCAACCATGTGGTACTCCTCCCTAGATTTAGAGTATGATTTAACATACTTTTATTACCTCTATTTATGATATTTATTTTGTATATATATATATATATATATATATATATTCTCTTTTGGTTTCCATTCTAGAATTTCCTTTATGGTTTCATTCTAATTTGGGTATTATCATATTTATTTTTACCTTATCTTTATATTATCACAAAACACACACAAAATAAAAACCCAGCATGGCTCATATTTTAATGGTATACTTTTTATTAGTTATTTGTCTTTAAATATGGTATTCACATGCGGTGACAAGTGGATATAATCTACACATATACATAAAGGAAAGACTTTTCTCCTTTTATATGGTCTCTTAAGAATTGGGTATTACACCTCGGGTGCCACGGTACTGGGCCCCCTCCATCACAAAAAACATAAGACTCCTATCCGTCAACTAGGGATGGATTCAGATGTCTGAAGATCCGAATTATCCATATTTGTATTCGCTTAAAATGTTAATATAAATATTCATATTCCTATTCGATTTTGATAAGGATATTAAATGGATGTATCCGAATTCAGTTTCTAGTTTTTTCTCTATCTAAATCCAGATTCCTATTCGACAAAACCGTGGAATATTCGATACTATCTGTATTCGAGAAGAAAACAGTATTTCATGAAACCGTTAAAAATTTATTTATATTCGAATTACAGAATACAAAGGATTATATTTTTTATAATATACTAGGAAAATTATGTACACCATTTAAAGTATTAAAAAATATTTATATGATAAATAAATAATTATAGTAATCTTACATTACTAGTGATATAAAACGATAAACTAATTAATATTAAAATGATTAATTGTAAATACATTAAATTATTGGGATTTTTTGAGTCCTGGATACAAATATACCTAATATAAATAATATTTAGAATCCAAAATACCTAATCAACTACAACTCTCAACTTTATAATATATAGATTAATTTGTTCATTATTTTTATTTAAAATTTGGTGCACACATTTATATACTTCATTCACTTTGAAATGATATATTTAAATTTCTTGACATATTTACTATTTTATAACAATTAAATGAATTACTAGATATCTATTTATAGAAATTGTAAAATAATATGTAAATGTGGTTAAAGCTTGACATATATTTATAAACATGGCATATCTTTTGATTGTTAAATACTATGTTTTTATTAATGAATATGCTCATAGGGTATCTATTGCTATGCTTATAATTTACTTGTAACATGATCTTTTGTCAACTGCAAATCCATCTATAAAACAAATTGATAATCATTATAACATTATGTTCCAAGTCATGTGAGTATCCGAATTTGAATCTGTATTCGAACTATTCGTTTTGTATTGTATCCGATAATATTCGCAATCGTATAGGTATTCGAAGTAAAATATAGTAAACAGTGACATCTGAATTCGTATATGTATCAGATCTAAATCCATCCTACCTTCAAACCGTTTTCTACCTAAGGATTGCATCTGCAAATCGAACACAATTAAAAAAACCTGCGCTGTTCTCTTGGATTGGAAGTTGGATCCTGCTGGCTCCGCCTAGCGCCTGCTCGTGCCCGCCTAGGCGATTGGTGGTCGCCTGATCGGCCTGCGACTGCAACTGCACGCCCGTGGACGGCTGGACGCCTGCGCGTCCGGCCACCCGCCGCGGCCGTCTGCGTGTTGTGTTGTCTGCCGCCGCTCGACTGGAAGATTACTGCTTACCTAAAAGATATTTATGGTACTTTTATTTGTATTTTCAGTAGTTTAACTTGCTTTTATTTCTGACCAGCTCAGTGAGACGTTGACGAACAATTAATTATTAAATGCTATTACATATTGTTTGCCTAATCTGATTTAAGGTAACAGATTAATAATAATTTTCTATTTAGATATGTCTAGGTCGTAATTTTTTTCTATTGGATGTTCAGTAGTATGTGTTTATACATGTTCGTTTGTCTTTAATCCGTACCGACTTATTCAGTGTTTTTTTGTCTCTATAGATTACAACAGCAACAGTTGAAATCGTTGGTTTAATCCAAAGCGAACATCCCCATATGACCTGAATCCTAATTTGGTTATACTAGTCCTTCATGGGGATGAAAACGCTTGAGAATTATATTCTCTATATGAAAGTGATTATGGATCGATCTGAAACTTATCGAACTAGCACGACCCAAAGAAAGGACTCGACCGGACCATGATTTTTGGTCCGCCGTGCCCTAGCACGGCTCGCTCATATGGATCGGGTTTGGGCCAACCCGACACAAAAAGCCCGTGGTGTTTAATTTCTATAATTTTAGTAAGCTATAGACTTTATATGATTATAATATTTATTTTATATGCAGATTAGGTTTGGACCGACATGGTCGAACGAAGATTCCACATGCTCTTTGAACCGGCACGGAACGATCCGAAAGATTTTTGGCCTTTCTCGGTCCTAGCCTCTAGCGCGATGGGCCCATTTTGTGTTCTTTCGATCCAGTCCAATTTTCAGCACTAGTTGCACTATCCTTAACTGTTGCCAAATCTTCCACAAATAGATCCTAACAGCAATCCATGTTCCAATGGTGAAGTAAAACCATTATGTTCGTAGTTCAATGTCTTTCGAGAAGCAGAATAACCTGTGTAGCGACGGATCCCATGCTACTGTAGCATAATTTTTCAGTTCCATATAAAGTCTGTATTCCGTTCTCTTTGCTGGTTAAAGTTCAATCCCCTAAAAATTGGAATGATGCATTAGTTTCCATACTTGCAAATGAAGAATCTGTCATGATGTGGGAGTTTCTGCCTAAACAAGACGCAAGCTCCTTCCCATTCCATCATGAACTGCATCCATTGGGCGGTGCAAAGCTGTAACAGTTGTGCTGTAGATAATTTTTCACTCTATCGTGAACCCAACGTCCAGTGGATGCCGATCATATGGAACTGTCGGCCCGTTCGTTTGTCCAGAAACATACCAAAGATTCGTTCCAGCTCATCAAAATTTATACAAATTAGAGAATCAATTTGACTAGAATTCATTCAAGACCTCCAATCCGTGAAAATCCAATAGGGCCTAGGAGGGCGCTGGGCTCCAGTTCTGCTCTGAAATGGAATGGCGTCGCAAATGCACATGGAATATATTCTCAACAAGAGTGTCGGGCGATCTCTGTGCAGGGATGACTGAAACAGCTGATACCGTATGCTGAAATCAAATGTACATCATGCTAAGCAAAAGGTGAAATGCTGAGCAGAGTAAAGTGTTAGTGAAGGTATATGTAACAATCTAATTCCAAGCTATGACTATCTTCCTTTATCGAAAATGTGAGGCACGATGAATATCTTCCAGAAACAGAAGAAGCTGTGGCTGTGTTCGCTGCGGCTTAAAGCCGTACTGTTACGGCTGTTTGTACTGCTGCAGCTGCAATCAGTAGAGACAACCAACATCAGGCATGTCACCAGTTTTAGTGCCACACAGAAAGTTAGCAGTTGGAGTGAACTGAGATTCTGAGAACAGTAGAGCATTAGATTAAAGCAGCTTACGTAGAAGATGGCATACGATACATACATACATCAGCACTACAGATGCTGGGGACTAGAGACTACTATGCACACACACACACACAGTCTTCACTGATTTCGGCTTACCAAGCTCAGATGTGCAGCAAGCACATCCCTGATTCTCTCCCCCTCCCTATCCTTGTCACCCTCAAAGTCCACAAACCGATCAGCATCAGCGTTCCGTTGAATCACTTCGGTCGCCGGCTCGCCGCATTGGAGGAGAAAATTGTGGAGCAGACAACCAGCAACCACAACATACGGCAGTGCCTCTTGGCACTCGCCCTTCCAGCATTCCTCAAGAAGGCGCCACCGTGCCCGCACATGGCCAAAGGCATTCTTCACCACCTGCTGCCCGTGCGCGTGCACATGGTTAAAGATGCTTTCTTTGGATAAGTCATCATCAGCGGCAATGGCATCCACCACATGCCTGTACGGTGTCACAAGCCAGGGGAGCAGCGGGCAGCAAGCAGGCCCCAAGAAGTAGCGCGGCACGGAGCCACCGATGAGCTCGCCCTGAGGCGCGTTGGCGAGCACCAGGGACTGGGAGGTGTACAGCTTCGTCCGCGGGAGGATCTCCGCCGGCGCCATCTCCGGGTCCCACCCGACGGAGACGTCGAGGAAGCGGCCGTCGGCGTCGACCAGCACCTGCGCGGTGGCCGCCTCCCCAAACCGCGCGTACCCGAGCGCGCCGCAGCAGTTGGGCAGCGAGAGCGCGCAGAACCCCGGCACGGCGCGCGCGATCCGGTCGGGCGCAACCAGGTCGAGCAGCACGGCCAGGCGCTCGGCGATCGCGCGGCACACCTCGTAGAACGCGCGCGCGGCGACGGCGGGGGACGGGAGCCCGAAGCGGCGCGCCACGGCGCGGGCGGGCGCGGCGTGGGCGAGGCGGAACAGCGCGGCGCCGAGCTTGTGGTCGGGCGGCAGCGCGAGGGCCGAGGAGGACGAGGCGGCGGGCGCCGGGAGCGCGAGGGCGTGGAGGAGCTGGAAGAAGGCGGGCTTGGACATGCGGAACGCGTCGCGCCAGGCGGAGTCCGGGAGGGACGGGCAGGAGAGGAGGCGGAGGAACCAGGAGGAAGGCAGCTGCGGCGACGGCGTGGGCGGGGACAGCGAGAGGGAGGTGAGCGTGAGCGTCTGGAGGTGGAGCGGGAGCTGCGCTAGCAGGCGGGACACGGCGCGCGCCGCGGACAGGAGGAGCGGGTCCAGCGCCAGCGTCTGGGACGGGCGCAGCAGGAGGTCGCGGTCGGACGCGAACCGTAGCGCCAGGGTGACGGACGACGCGAGCAGCGCCAGCAGCGATGTCAGCTGCGGCGGCGACTGGGGAGACGGCGGCCGCGATGGAGATGATGGCGCAGGAACGGCCGCGCCACGGGAGCGCTTGCGGCCGGAGGCGACCATCCTCGGGAGGCGAGCGCGCGCGCAGCGCGGGGGTAGTGGGGAGGTGGTGGTGGTTTTTTTGCGGGTTTCGGGGAGCTGGACGGTAGCGTTGGCGACGGCGACAGGTGGGAGTGGGAGCAGTACTGCAGTATTGGACTCCGGAGTGCGCGAGCGAGCTCGTTGGGTCAAGGAGAGCTGGGCTCCACCTTCGCCTCGGGCTTGACGACGACATGGGCTTTTCTTCAGGTTTGCAGCCCGCGGCAGGCCGGCAGTGGGGAACGGGGGTGCTTTCCTCGAGAGACGGATGCGACGGCCACGTCGTCGTGTTGGTTGGGGCATACGGACATGCAATCAATTCGCAGTAATTTTGGTGTCAGGTCAGGAATGAGGATTCAGATGGGCTGGGGTGGATTTTACGTGCACTGTGGCTAGAAAGGGGTCTGGCCCAATTTCGTATTGGACCGGGCCGCTCGTGATAGGATGGCATGCTGATCGTCGAGAAAATTTTACGTAGACTAAGGGGCGTTTTTGTATGGCTCTGTTCCACCCTATATCTGCTCTACTCCAAAATTTTGGGTTGCTCTAGAGTTTATATGTTTCTCATAATCGGTGGCAGTGACAGGTAAATAATTCCAAATTTCATGACTAGATTGCTTTTTTTGGAGCTTTCGGAGTGGCAAAAGAGGTGTTAAGTAATCCTAGTTAGGGTTATGTGGGCAAATACCTGCTTTACCCCTGAGAGGTCTCACATCTCTATGTAAGGAACCTGTACACCCCTCATACTACAGAGAAGAGAAAGAGGCCAGAGGCCCAACCCTATATCTTGTGTCCCGTGTGTTTCTTCTGTCGTGCTTATAGGAAGGGAGACGAGTCTTCTACAACTTCTTGTGCCTCTACTGCTGACGGGAGCGAAGGGAGTGGATCTGGTGATCCGTGGTGACGTAGTTCTCAACACATTATTAGCACGCTCTACCTCGACGTTGCTGCGAGATCAGATCTGCATCAACTCACCGTCAATCCGACAGGTTTCTAGCCTAGCCGAACTGTCATGGTGTTCAGCCTGTGCGACCGTCGGCATTATGAGTGACTGCGTAAAAAAATGGTTCGTCCGATCGATATGGTTGCATGCAGAATGCTGAAAGCCACCGGCATTTTTTTATGTACTTTGTCAAAGTGGTTGTCTATTATTGCGGTGACTAAGAAAGAATAAAAAAACAAAGCCAAACATGCAGGTGCATGCATAGGAAAGGATCGGGTCATTTTTTTCGCGTTGCTCGAGCGGCTGCATACAGGGTGGCATGCATGGCCGAGCCAATTCCATACATGCGTAGGAGGTGGAGTTAGTTAAGAAAAAAAACTCCCATGTGCTCTCTGGCGCAATTATCTTGTTAAAGTTTTATGAGTTTCTTACAATATAAAGTATTATACTACCAATATATAATTTCTCGTTGAATTAATCAACTTTAACATAATTTTAATTTATATACATGCTCCATATTATTTATTCTATTTATTTCCTGTTGCAAATAACAAGCAGAATAAAACATGTTTTATGTCACAATTTCTATTTTAATTAATTATTTCCCGCAGTAAATAATTAGTAAAAAATACATGTTTAAATATGGAAAATACTTTTTACACCTGATGTGTTATGCTCATGCAATAATTTTGGTGTCTATTTTTTCTGCTTTTATTTCTCGTAGCAGATATTTAGCAGAAAATTATTAAAATGCATGTAAAGTCTATATTGTCCATATTCAAATCGCTCTAAATATTTATATTGCGTTGAGCTTTTAAACTCACGATAAGCGATTAAATTGTATAATGGGTACTCGGACACGCCGATCAGGCTACGTTGTTAATCGACTTAGTTATGGCATTGGCTGAGCACTTGCTACGCCCTGGCAACATGACTCAGTATTTGTGTCTTACAAACTTGGCTGCGTCATGTGATTGCTATGTCGCACTCTCATTTAATCGAACTGCTCCCGTTGAGTCAGACCGCCATCGCCGAGTCGCATATTTTTTGCATACCCTGTAGGCACTGTCTGTCTGCCGCGAGCCACGATTGCGCCTGTTGCGCATGTTGCATGGTTTTTATCGTGTACCCCAATTACCGAGCCATAATTGTGCTTGTTGTGCTTATTACGAAGGCTTGCTATACGGTCGTAGCCCTGATGGCCGCACACACGTTGACGCCAGATACTCTAGAGCTTGTACTCGCGTGGATTGTGGTGGGTTGTTCAAGCCCCTAAAGTCACATTATGTGCAACCTTCGTAAACAATTTTGTTTAGCTCTATATTTTATTTGCTTGTGTTGTGTGGCATCATATATTTATTTATATTGCCAAGTGGCCATAACATTTATATCAAGCTCTATAGTGCTTGAATAATCTTGGAAATTAAATTGAAATACAATGAAACACAGATAAGTTAAATCTCTGCTCTCTACTCGTGCATAAAGTTTTACCCGAAGTAACCTGAAGAAATTAAATATTATTGCATGAAAGCCTTTTTGGCACAGAAAACATCACAAATTGGGATTTTATTAGTAAGCAATAAGACCTTATCAGATGAATAAATGCTAGAATCTCAGTCATACATTGCTCAACCAGATGTTGGCACATTGCTATTTGTCGCTGAACGGCATGAAGCAAACTTTGAGATAAATGGCTAGTACCTTAGCAACACGAAGTTGCGAGTACATCGAAAGGTAATTCTGAGAATTTTTTTCACAATGTTTGTGTCAAAAACCATTACGTGTTCCCGTCGAACCACTTTACTCGTCCTATCTAGGACCTCTATGCTTGTGTTGTATACATCTATCGGAATTGTAAATACTTATAGTCACCGAATTGACTCAGGATAGTCCTTTGACAAGTTTGGTATACACTGTAAGCTAAATGGTAAAGGTCGGTCCTGAATGGACACATACCTGGGGTTTATGTAGCCGAACTACACTGAATTCCACCCTTTGACATGCTTACCATTATCTGCCTCCGATATACCAGAAGTGAGAAGAGTAGACAAATAACTATGAAATCCCACATCACAACAGAGCTTGAAGCTAAATTAGACATTAACATGTCCTTGGTCCTCGGAGCCAGAAGAGTCATATGTCTTGACCACTAGACTACTAATGATGATAATTTGTGATAGAAATATGAAGATCTTGTAGAGACCTGTTGTATCCTCTCTACTCCTGATGATTTCTTCGTATGAGAGCAGTAATATCTGTTGTTGAAGATGGATCCTAGGCGAATACCAGTATTGTTTCGTTCTTGTCAAGCAGTTATCATCATTTGCTTCATCAAAAGCTAGTTATATGGTGATTTTCCCATACAAAATGAATTCTTGGCCTTGTCTGTTCTATTCCAAAGCTTCTCTTTTTGCCGAACAATGAAGAGATCGAAATAATGCTTTATAGAACAAGTTGGTATATAATATGAGGAGAAATATTTGCCCTGCTGGCAACACCATAAAGAATTGACTATTGTTATAAGTTCTCTCTCAAAATTATTATACCTAAACATGTTGCATTAATCGATACCCAATTTCAGAGCGGTATGAGTAATTGGGTAAACCATGGGCAGTGATAAAAACGAGCTGGACTATACATCTCTGCATATACAAATATTTGCTTAGCAGCATTGGCCTGATGCCGTGCACTTTACTACCAATATAAACACACATTTTCCTATGTGCCTCAAAGCACAATACAACCAGTGAATGTCTTTGTGAGCATTTGACCCTAATGGTCATTTTACTTGTTGATCTGAAGTCAACTAATGGCTCCAAACGACGAATGGTATTCATGAGCCCCTGAAGAAGCCTTATGGATAAAATAGTGTTGTGCATGTTAGTCTAAATCTTAATGATTGACTGTGTATTTGGTAATAATAACAATAAGTTTGCAGAATTATAACCACGAAGCAACTTGTTGTTGCGTGTCTCACTGGATGTTGAGACTAACCCTTCATGTTGAAGAAAAATATGTAGTATTCATGCCACTACATTAATCTAAGTCCAAAGCTCATTGCATAAAACCCCGATCTGTAATGTGCGTAAGATTTCCCAAATAAATCACCACAATAGCATACATTGGCCACAACTGGATGATTGTGGTTGGGGATTTTATCTGTATGCTTTTAGAACATCTCGGCATTAGGGGGAGGAATGCCCATATAATGTAATGCCTCAATATTCTATTAAACGCACAAAAGTCAAACTGAACCTATCGTTCGGTGTGTACTCCTGTGTATATGGAGTTTGTCAGAAATCGTTGAGGAGTAACCATATTGGTCTAAATGCTTCTACCTGATGTAGATGTGGATATACCCGGGATTAATATCATATTCACATTTGACTTATTGGTATTTGATCTATTCTCGGGGACGCCTACGAATATGATCCATCAGCCTTAGTCAAAGCATATGTTCTGATTGCAGATACACATGGTCTGTGATAACTCTCCTCCAATTAATTCACCTTGCTAGTGATTTGCCTCACGAAGAGGTTCATTATGATGATGAAGTTCCTAGCAATGCACGCAATATCATTGTGCTGGGAATACGGAACAATGAATCTTTCGTTTTGGGAAATGACGAAGATCATTATTAAATGTGGGAGACAAATGTGTCGACACCTATATTGCCTCTATAGATTGCAAAGGGATCCAAAACAAAGTCTAGGCATGAGTGCTTTAAGCTCTCTTATCGGGTCATTGATAAATGCAATCGAGGCTGAACCAATAATCGCAAAATGAAAGTCACGAGCTTGAAGTTCAGACATTTATGGGCATTATTGAAATAATGTGTGGTGAATGCGATGGTTCAAGTGGTCTTGTGAGAAACCCATCCCACATATGTGTTGAATAAACACAGTTCCACTATGTAATATATCTGGCAAATGGCATGAATTATAATATGCAGTTAATAGGATTCTGAAGATCCGTCATAAGATCCTAGGAGGACTCATATTTTTGAATTATAAAGATGCAACATATAAATCTCGTACCGAATAATACATTCCTGATGAATGAACACTCTCCTATGTAGAGAGAATATCTCCTAGATGAGATTATAGTTCCTCAATGGAATCTTTCCAGAAGAAATAAAGTTTGTGTTAAACACCAAAGTTTGATAATCCCTATAAAGGGATAAAGACCCATACAGACCCGAAAAGGAATAAGATGAGGTACCAAAGGACTTGAAGTTCACCGAATAAGCACATGTGCATTCCACGATCTTTACTCATGGTATTTTCCACTAGATGTGGAATTACGGTATCCTTTAAAGCCACGATGGCATAAACCTATAAGGTTTAGGTGTTACTGGCAAAATATCCCTATTGTGCCAGAATGATAGACTATAACGATATATCTCATCGATGATAAATCCCTGATGGATTACAATCTTTGATGGACTTTTGTTACACCATCATAGATGTTGCAATGGATGAACGTCTGGAGCGATGTGTCATATTTAGAATATGTACTATTTCAACTATATTATCCCCTAAAGTCCTATAGAAGGACATGTTGCTTGCTTTGCACAACTATGTATAAATTATGGTGTAAGGTAGAAAATTATAGCACCCCAACCTCATCCATTCTCGTTATTCCAGATGAACAACGAGACATATATCTTGAAGAATATGCTTGAGTTATGAGGGATAACGACTTTGACAGATGTCATCGTCAGGGGGAGCGAATGCTTATATTGATCACAATCGTGAGACAATAAATATCATATTCTATGCCCTGAAGGCGTGAGCTTGACGATCAATATGTGAACCTTTATTTAACTTTCTATCAAATATATAGATCCAGTCGATCGAACACCAGCAGTCAAAGTGGCTTATTTATATTGATACGTGCACTTACCTCGTATTTCCTAGAAGTGAGTAGAGGTAAAGTTACTGAAATAGTCCTTGCAAGGATATGCAATCCGTTTGCTAAATCTTTATGTGCATATACTTCCAGAAGAAGATGTTTTGCCTTATTGATACAGTTTTGCAAGGATCAGGGGAAGCACATTTCTAAAGTTAGCCCTTGTAGAAGATTCGATAGAATCTAGATCCCAGAGGATCGAAATCTGTCCCGATGACAGCTGTTGTACTCTTTTTCCCTTGGTGAGTTTTCTTGAAGTTTCTCACATGAGGTTTTTAACGAGGCAACAAAGTGCAAATGCAATTTGTATCACCATACACTCTTTCTCCATATTTTTCCCACTAGGTTTTTTGGAGTTTTAACGAGGCATGTGTTGGTCGAGGTATTCGCCCAAGGGGGAGTGTTAAGTAACCCTAGTTAGGGTTATGTGGGCAAATACCTGCTTTGCCCCTGAGGGGTCTCACATCTCTATATAAGGAACCTGTACACCCCCTCATAATACAGAGAAGAGAAAGAGGCCAGAGGCCCAACCCTATATCTTGTGTCTCGTGTGTTTCTTCTGTCGTGCTTATGGGAAGGGAGACGAGTCTTCTACAACTTCTTGCGCCTCTACTGCTGACGGGAGGGAAGGGAGTGGATCTGGTGATCCGTGGTGACATAGTTCTCAACAAGATGTACAATAAAAAAAAATGTACTGCAGCTCCAAAAACTCCATAGAGTTTACAACTCTAGAGTTAGGGTGTTTGACATGCTCTGGCTAGCTCCTCCGTAAAATTTTGCTATGAAGCCATACCAAACAGGCCCTAAGATAAACAAAAAGTATGAATGCTTATATCAGCTTATGCTAACATGGAATCCGAAATTCAGATAGATGGCTGATTATAGAATGAGCCTGGTAGTCCTTATATAGTATCATGTTATTAAGTAACTTAGAGGCTGTTTATATGACTACGGATTCTAGAAATATCTAGATCTACCCTGAAGAGGACTTCAAGATTTTGAGACTTTATTAAGTGACAAGACTTTAAGGATCTGTCTAACTATCTCCCGTATTAGGCTTTGATCATCTTTGGCTTCACGGTTAGGGCATATACAATGTATATTAATGTATTCTTGAGATGTGTCTAGAGTAATAAATGTAAATTTTAACTCTCTAGATCACATATTTAAGAAGTTAGTAATTTTGTCTGGGAGTAAAAAATTGTTGGCTCTCCAATAATTCTCTAAATATAGGTTGTAGTTTTGTTTTAAATATATTCACGCCAAACAAATAAGTCACAATGGCAAATGCCAACAATTACTTTCGTTAGCTACATAGTTTAGCCAGTTTTTTATTTAGGGATTTGGTAAATGGTTGCCATATGTAGGGAGAAAATAGAGTTAGACTAGAAGTGGCTAAATTTACCTACTACCGAAACTTCAGCATCCTGATCGGGGTGCAATAACCATAACTATTACAATTATTATGTCCCCGATCAGAGTGCTTAGTTATACTATGATAACAATCCAACAGTATGCTACTCTTGTAGTAAGTTGTTGTTGTTAAGCACATTAAGTATTAGATTATAAAGGTGAAAGTCTAGAATTAAACAATAGACCTTGAGTATATATGCATGCAAAGCAAATGCTTGTGGATCCACTTACCAAAGAGCTCTGAACACGTGTTCAGGAAAACACGTAGCCGACATAGGTTCAATGAAGCGCTTATAATTCTGTACTGAGAGGTCATAAAATACAACCATTTACCTTAAATATTAAGTTTTTTACTTTGAGATAGAAATGTGTACTATGGTCATTAAGTTCAATAGTGTCTAACAAGCCACTGCAACATTTTGGACTTGGTATACTGATGTATTGAGAGGTGGGAATTATAATTTAAGAAGTTAAGAAAGTAAGTTTTAAGTATAATCAAATAAGCATGAGATTAAGGGAGAGAATGTTGGGTTGATTTTGGGCTCGTTCAACGGTATTCTAACTACCTACGATCCAATATTAAGCGTCTTGATTAGGAACACATCAACCACAATAATTGCGATACCTCACCACACATCATATTTAAAGAGGTTAAGGGGCTAGCTCGGAAACCAACGGTCTACGGAACACCTATCGACTACACCCGAAAATCTATCCGATCTAAAGGCATGCGGAGGTGAGAAAAGACTGCCTCCAAACGGAGGTTCATGTTCTAACTCACGAATGTGATGGCCTCATCTACGCATATACTGTCTATAGCAGCCGAAGATATAACATCTGAATTCTTCGTTTTTATCTAATGGTTAATGTATTAGGGTGATCGATCCTAAGTTGATTAAGATCTATTAGTTGCTAGTTCCTGGAGATTTGAATAAATGATGAGGACTATGCGTCTATGTGTATTAGACCGTTTCCATCAGTTTACTCATATATTGACTCAAATATTGTTTTGCAATGAGTTTTGAATATGAGATGTGAAAAATAAGTTACTGGAGGTAGCTAACTTAACACCTGAAACAATAATCGAATCCCAAAAAAAGAGAATAGTTTGATACAAAATCACACGAAGTACAAGTGGAATTTGAGGAGACACCGGATGCATATACAGGCATGCAACGAGAATAGCAAAACAAATGAAGGAATGCACTTGCTGAACAGCCCGGCGGCGCGCGGGCGGCTACCACCCAAATCCGTCGACGAGCCTTTTCAAACTTTGCATCGAAAGGGCAAAAGGAGACGTTTTGCTGTGCACGTGTGCTGGGTGGAAATGGAAATGGAATGGAATGGGATGGAATCGTTCAAGTGCATTTGTAGCCTGGCGGGACGGCGCAGCCGCAGTTGACGAGCACCTCGAGCGCGATGGGCACGTAGACGGAGATGTCGAGCACCTTGGCCTTGATGGCGGTGCAAAGGCACGCCGCCGCGGAGAGCCCGGCGATGCCCTTCACGAGCGGGCAGCACTGGACGTTGGCGTCGCCGACGTGCACCTCGTTCCCGAGAACGTCCACGCAGGCGCCGAGCTTCAGCGCGTCGATGGGGCACTTGTCCGAGGACGGCGTGGGCGTGGGTGTCGGCGTCGGGGGAGACGGAGGCGGTGGGCACGCCTTCCGGTGTCCCTTCTTCGTCGGGCTCGGGCTTCCCCCAACGATCGGAATGGGAGGGAGGGTCACCGGCGGCAGGGGCACTGACGGTATGCTGACAGGGGGCAGAGGGACCGACGGTATGCTGACAGGGGGCAGCGGGACTGACGGTATGCTGACGGGAGGCAGGGGGACGCCGGTCGAGGGTGGCGAGCCGGACTCGCACGAGTGGCACTCCGGTTCCGCCTTCTCCCACGCGAGAGCGAGCGGGGACGAGGAGAGCGCGAGCATGGCGAGCACCAGCAGCGCGGAGAGCTTGGTGGACTCCATTGCTGATGAGAGGCTTGTACGTACTGTGTGTGGCGCGGGAGGCTTCGTCGGAGCTCGCCGGTTTTATAGGCGGCATGGGGTTGGGGCATTATTGCGCGCGCCGGGCAATGGTGCGGTGGCAATGCAATGGCATGCGGCGCAGCAACAGCTCACGTGGAGAGCCAGTGGGATTGCCAGTGCTGGACCTTGGCTCGTTGCCATGGCCGCCAAAAGCAAGCTCAGCGGCGTGTGACACTCGCTTGGCCCCTTCCGCTGCGCACCGAGGGCATGATTGAGACGCACTGCTCACCGCATCGTCCCTTCCGTGGCGCTGCATGCTCTGTGCCTCTGTTCCTAATGCTGGCGGTGCTACGTATATCAGGAGCGGACCTAGAAAAAAAATGAGACTAGGAGTGTAAGGATGAGCATCGTTTGCCCACGATGGCTACATGTTTCATGGTTTCCCTTCCCCCATGGGCAAGTGTGCAACCCAGTTAGATTCTTGAAAGCTTGGTACATAACACACAAGAGAGGACGGTGCCAGTTAGATTCTTGAAAGCTTTGTTCAGAACACACAAGGGAGGACGGTGAAACTTCGTTCATTCGATCTTCTCCGGCACTCCTCGTCATTTTTGTTTAACTATATATGCTTTCATCGGAATTGATCATCTCGCGCCAGCCAATATCAATGCAGGAACTTTGTTCGATCTATTGGATACATCTTTCTTTCTTTCTTTTTTTTTTTGCCCATAGAGCTAACACAAAAGGGCCTGACCAGATCACCACATTTTGTTACAAGTTCTCTTCATCTTAACACTCCCTCCACTTGTTAATTCACCTTTTTTCCATAAGGATTTGGTCAGAAGTTTCAGAATTTGCTTAATTAACTGCCAAAACCTTTTAAACGTTCAATTTTAAAGCATTAAATAATAATACTAATTAACTGTAAATTTATATTACTTTCGCACATCTCACCGTTGAATTCTATAATAGCAAAATTGTCTAAACGTATGTTCTTGCGACTTTTAATGAAAACTGAAATACTGAGCAAAAGTTGCCTGCAAAACATGTCAAATTAAGTTTTTGACCGGATTGGAGCGCCCGTACGTCCGGTCGCATGCAAGCATGTAGAACGCGAACTGAAAAGAGTCTAGCTGAAGCTGAACTCGATCGACTGCCAAGCTCATGTCTTGAAGCCTGTCCTCGTTGAAAGCAACCAGGAATGTTTAGAAAGCGTTCTCACCTCTTCAGAGGCCGCGTAGCTTTGTTAATATATATGGAGAAGAGCCCTCTGTATGGCGTACAAATTACCAACCGAAATCAAGGAGATGCCAGTATTATACCTTTCTATTTTACAACAACCATATCTGGACTTTCCTATCTTTACAACTCAGGAACTTTCTACACAATTTTACACATCAGGACTCCATGACAGGGTCGGAGCTACGTGTAATCGTTGGGGTCAGCTGACCCCTACAAATTTTGGTAAATCCTATACAAATGTAATGTTACCTTAGTGTATTTAGATAATAATTAGTGAAGCTGACCCTAATAACTTTATTGTCTGGCTTCGCCCCTGCTCCATGATTTCGGTTGGTTTGTTTCCATACAAAACATATGTTACTATATTATTTAACAGCCCCCTCAATCATAACTTTACTAAGTTAAGATTGCGTCTGAAATTATGCACTTTGTCTCTTGTAAGAGCCTTGGTGAATCCATCAGCAACTTGATCATGTGTTGATATCAACCGAACCTGCAGAAGTTTCCGAGCCACACGTTCTCTCACAAAATGAAAATCAATTTCAATATGTTTTGTACGAGCATGAAACACAGGATTTGCTGTGAGATAAGTGGCCCCTAAATTATCACACCATAACCTTGCTGCAGGTGGCGTTGGAACTTTAGGTTCCTTAAGAAGTGATTGCACCCAGATAACTTCTGCTGTTGCATTGGCTAGAGCTTTATATTCAGCTTCTGTACTTGACCTTGACATAGTGGCTTGTTTTCTTGCACTCCATGATACAAGATTACTGCCAACGAAAATTGCAAATCCTCCTGTTGATCTTCTATCATCAATGTCTCCTGCCCAGTCTGCGTCAGAGAAGACACTCACAAGCATAGATCGGCACTTGTTTATGCTCATGCCAATATCACACGTGAGTTTTACATATCTAAGAATCCTTTTGACTGCAGACCAGTGAGCTGTAGTAGGACAATGTAAAAACTGACAGACTCTGTTAATTGCAAAAGAAATATCTGGCCGAGTTAAGGTCAAATACTGTAATGCCCCAACTACACTTCTATATCGTGTAGCATCTTCAGGTCCAAGAGGTTCACCTTCCTTAATGCTTAATTTTTCAGCAACCGATAGAGGTGTAGCCAGGGGTTTGCATTGAGTCATGCCAACCCGTTTAAGAATATCTGAAGCATATTTACTTTGTGATAAATGAATACCATCACGTACCTTATTCACCTCTATGCCAAGGAAGTAATGTAATGTACCTAAATCCTTTAGGGCGAAATCTGACTTGAGATCCTTCAGCAATGCTGACACTGCTTCTGAGGAAGAGCTGACTACTATAATGTCATCTACATAAACCAACAAGAAGATGCTAACATTGCCTTTATTAAATATGAACAATGAAGTGTCGGCCTTAGAGGGGCAGAAACCAAGTTGCTGCAGTTTATCACTCAACTTTGAGTACCAAGCTCTGGGGGCCTGTTTCAGACCATATATTGCTTTATCCAACTTGCATACATGATGTGGGAATTTACTATCTTCATAACCTGGTGGTTGTCTCATGTAGACATCTTCCTCAAGAACACCATAAAGAAACGCGTTTTTTACATCTAGCTGCCTAAGACACCAGCCTCTAGACACTGCTATAGAAAGCACCACTTTGATAGTAGCAGCTTTGACAACGGGGCTAAAAGTATCCTCATAATCTATCCCATATCTCTGTTTAAATCCCTTTGCTACCAATCGAGCCTTATATCTGTCTATGCTGCCATCTGCCTTTCTTTTAATTTTGTATACCCATTTGCAATCGATAAGATTTTTTCCTTCCTGTGCTGGTACTAAATGCCATGTTTTGTTATCTTGCAAGGCACTAAATTCCTCATCCATAGCACGTTTCCAATTTTTATTACCAAGAGCTTTAGATAAATCATGTGGTTCATTACCAACCGCTAAGCATCCATAGCCATACCTTATAGTGCCATCTGTGTATGCTTTTGGTTTTCTGATTCGGTTGGTCCGGCGTGGAAGATTTGTTGCTGCAGCATTATCTGATACAGAAGACCCAGTGCCAGGGACATCCTAATGTGAATCCATCTCGGTTGACGATGGGCCAGTGGGCTCCTGACCCATGTCCGCTGTCGGCCCACCATCGAACGAAGTCAACGGGCTGCCATCATTGCACAATGATGCGCTGCCGGCACCTGGGATCGTGCTTGATCTTTGCTCCAAGATTTCCTGCGCACAAGCACCACTGTTTTCTTCCAAAGAGGTATCATTAGGTGCAGAATTTTGGGTATTTTGAATATCAGGCAACAATGAATCAGCTACATTAGTATCCCCCGGATAATTCATGGTGGTACTAGAAGGAAACAAGTGAGGAAGGAGATTTACTTTAGCCCGTAAACGAGCGCCGGCATTGGGATGGAACTCACGGAAAGGAAAAACTCCTTCATCAAATATGACATCTCTTGATATGTAGACTCGTCCTGTACTAACATCAAGGCATTTGTAGCCTTTATGAGATGAAATATAGCCCAAGAAGACGCATCACTTGGAACGAAAAGCAAGTTTATGAGTGTTATAAGGACGAAGGTTGGGCCAGCATGCACAGCCAAATACTCGAAGGAACCTATAGTCGGGTTTCTTATGAAAGAGATGCTCGTAGGGTGTCATGAAGTCAATGACTTTGGATGGGGTTCGATTAATAAGATATGCTGCCGTCAAAAGCTTCATCCCAGAATTTTAAAGGTATAGATGCATGTGCAAGCAAGGCTAGACCAACCTCAACAATGTGCTTGTGTTTTCGTTCAGCTAGTCCATTTTGTTGGTGTGCGTGAGGACACGATACTAGGTGTGCTACTCCAATTTTTGTGAAGGAGCTGAGTTTTTGGTACTCTCCACCCCAATCTGTCTGTACAGCAATAATTTTGCTGTCAAACATTCGTTCAACCATATTTTGGAAGTCATGAAATTTCTGAAAAACTTCAGATTTAAAACGAAGCAAATAGACCCAGGTGAACTTACTATAATCATCGATGAAAGAAACATAGTATTTATTTCGGCCTACCGAATCTGTGGCAGGACCCCATACATCAGAAAAAATGAGTTTTAGTGGCTTGGATGAAGCACTAGTGGACACAGGATATGAAAGCTGATGGCTCTTTGCCTGTTGACATGCATCACAGACAGAGCCTTTATTTGACTCAACTAAAAAGGGCAAAGTATTGCTACTAACGACTTTCTTAACTATCTCAAATGAGGGATGACCAAGACGATAGTGCCACAAGTCAGGAGACGATCTGGTGGCACCAAGAGCTTTTTTCAGATGCGTACTCGGTATGGGGTAGAGACCATTTCTACATCGGCCTTCAAATAGCGTCCTCTTGGTAGCTTGATCCTTAACAAGAAAATGATTTGGATAAAATTCAAGGTATGCATGGTTATCAGAAGTAAGACGGTGCACAGATATAAGATTTTTATCAGCAGCAGGAACATGAAGAACACGATTAAGTTTCAAATTGGAATTAGCGGTACTAATAATAGCATGACCAATGTGACTGATATTCATACCTGCACCGTTTGCTGCACGGATTTGATCTTTTCCCTTGTACTTCTCCTTCATGGAGAGCTTCTCGAGCTCTCTAGTGATGTGGTCGGTGGAGCCGGTATTCGTATACCAGTTTGTGTCCACTCCATATGAATGTGTCGCAGCCGATGCACTCCTCTGATTGGGATAAGACTCCTCATCGAGCCTGTACCAGCATTCTAGGGCGGTGTGGCCAATCTTGTCGCAGATTTGGCACTATGGTTTGTCGTCGCTGTAGCTGCTGTTGTTGAAGTACCCGCGACCAGTGCCACGTCCTCCTGGTGTAGCTAAGCCACGGCCACGACCGCCGGAGCGGCCACGGCCACCACCACAGCCTTGCTGATTGCCATGACCGCGGTTATTGCTGCCTCCACGGCCGCGTTTGGCCATGTTGGCAGATCCTTGCAATCCGCCATGTAGTAGATCCAATCTGTAGTGCTCAAAGCTCAGCAGCTGAGAGACCAATTCACCCACTGAGATAGACTCGGTGCGCGCCCCCACCGCCGTTACGACTGGATTGAACTCCTCATCAAGGCCGACCAGGAGATAAGAAACCAGCTCTTCATCATCAACTTTCTTTCCAACCGAGGCCATATCATCTGCCAGGAACTTTATTTTTGCAACATACTCCGTAACAAACATGTTACCTTTGCGGGTCGTTGCAAGTGCGATCCTCGTGTTGACGGTTCTCGCACGTGAGGCAGATGCGTACATCCGCACAAGTTCTCCATACACCTCTTGCGGTGTTTCGAGTGTGGCCACTTGGGCCATCACCTCCCGTGACAGCGACGTCATCAGGAACCCAAGCACCTGCTGCTCCATGGCTTTCCAGGCAGCATGATCGGGGTTGGGCACCTTCTTGACCTTCTCTCCATCCTTGGCTTCAAGTTCTGCAGGTGGAGGAGTAGTGTCGGTGCCGTCGAGATAGCCCTGCAACTGCGCTCCTCGCAGTATGGGCAAGACCTGCGCCCTCCATAAAGGGAAGTTGGTCTTGGTCAATTTTTCGGTGATGACCTGACCGAACAATGGAGACGCGACGTTGAGCGCCGAGGAGCTCGCCATGGCGACGGGCAAGACTCAGGCGACGCTAGATGTATTTTTGTGGGACCTGGCTCTGATTACTATGAAAGCAACCAGGAATGTTTAGGAAACGTTCTCACCTCTTCAGAGGCCGCGTAGCTTTGTTAGTATATGCAGAGAAGAGCCCTCTGCATGGCGTACAAATTACCAACCGAAATCAAGGAGATGTCGGTATTATACCTTTCTATTTTACAACAACCATATCTGGACTTTCCTATCTTTACAACTCCGGAACTTTCCACACAATTCTACACATCAGGACTCCATGATTTCGGTTGGTTTGTTTCCATACAAAACATGTGTTACTATATTATTTAACACTCGTTTCCTAGTTGTTGCACTGCATCGATGGGAGCGTCTAACAGAACCAGATCTGGCCAGTGTAATCACGAGAACATAGAGATGCATGGTAGGTCTGGGTCGGGCAACTGTTCCCTGATGCATGCATTATCATGTTATCATACGCTACGGTTGATAATAATAAGATGTTTTAAAACCAGCAAGGAAAGTAGCCCCCCCTCATGAGTCCCTGATCCTGATCGTGATCCTGACAAGCTCCACTGCACGTCATGTGACGACGGCTTGGCGTTATTGATCAAATGCACAGAATCCGGGGCCAGTCGAGCGCGATGTGACATTCTGCCCGCCTTTGTGACGATCAGATCCCCATATGGATTGCATATTTTACAGCAAGCAAGCTAGCTAGCTCAGTCATGCAGAACAATTCAAACAAATTCGGAGTACGCGCTAGACTCACTCGGCAACACTTGCACAAGTCAAAGGGCAAAATGATGCAAACGCTGTATCACAATAGAATCAAAGGGGTAACATTTGGGGATCCACAATTAATGGCTGCAGCCTCTGCAGGAGCATGGTGCATGCATGCATGTACGCACGCACGCACTCGCGGTCAGGCCACCGTACGTCGGGGCAGCTCCGCCTTTGCAGCAGGAGCTAGCTGGCCAGGCCAGGGGCGCCGACACCGACGTCCCACGCCGCGGGGATGCATGCCGCGAGCTGCACGGTCTCCTAGCTGGACGGTGCGGTGCAGCAGCTAGGCGCCCGCCGCGGAGAGCCCTGCACGACGTCGCGGAACTTGCTCCCGAGCTGCGCGCCGACGCAGCCACGCAGGCCCCAAACTTGACCGCGCCCGCGCGCGTCCCAGAAGAGGCAGAAACGGGCTAGCTAGCATGGGTTGCCCCCAGCTTCCAGTGCGCGACGCCGCCGCCGGCCGTCAGCAGCGTAGGCGACTGAGAGGAGGGGGAACGTGAGGGTGGCCTGACGAGCCACGACACATTTCGGGCTCCTTTTATAACCTTGGCATCGGATCCTCCCATCCCATGTATGGCGCGGAGCACGCATCGTACGTACGTAGGCTCTGCACGCAGCAACAGCAACGTACGAAGAAAAAAATGTTTGCCGCGGAGATCCGTTACCATTTGTGGCACTGTGCTGCAGTAGTGAATATCAAGTATAGAATGTGATGCGTGTGTTTTGTTGACGTGCAGGATAGACGATGGGCATCGCATGGCGCATGCAGCACAGACAGATCACAGACGGTGCATGACACCACTGCTGGAATGGACGGTTGCAAAGTTGCGACCCGCCCGGTGGTCCACGCCTGCTGCGTCGCCGCCTCGCCGGCCGCGCCCGCGCCCGCTGGTGGCGAGAGCTAGCTCATGTGAGGGAGTAGTGGCTTCATCGATGCGGCGAACCAAGGACAGGGTGGCGACGATAGCGAAACTTGCTGCGAGGGAGTGGCGACACAGGTGCCAGCCGCCTCAGCACAGCGCTATCTCGCCGTTGCAGCCTTGCAGGTTACTCAGGCCGCTTCACCGTTCCACCTGCCATGGTAGCACCACTACTACTACTCGAAAATGGGAATGGGGCTTCCAGTAAATAACATTTATTCCTGTTGTTTTAAAACCAGTATCTCTACTAACTATTAAGGCATTAGTGTAGACCGTCGGGGTGCCCCTGCCTCCCCCTCTCAGCAGCAGTAGCGCCCACTTGCCTGAAGCGCGAGTTTTACCTCGAGCAAATCGTGGCGGCGCTCGTGCTCGTGCCTCCCACGCCGAACCCTAGCGCAACCACCAGATCCGGAGATCCCATGTGGGCGCGGGCGGGACCCCAAGCCTCTGACTCAACTCAATCCCCGCACTCGCCAATGCCACCCCCTCGGCGCTGATCCGATCCCGCCGCCACCGACACTCGCGGACCCGCCCCCATGGATTCCGCCTGGAGCGCGGGCTCGTGACGCCGCTGAACACGCCCCACCGTTGTTGCCGAAGCCGCCACCGTACTCGGCGCCCACGACCGGGAAGCCCAGGAGGTTGCCCATGCCGCCCACTTCCACGAAAGAGGTTCTTTTTGTCCACCACGTCGGGCACCGCCCGAGCCAGAGTTGTTCTTGCTACCGGGGGACATCGTAGCTGGGAGCGAGGCGGTGCTGCTGGGAGCGAGGCGTTGGATCCGTCTCCGTGGGCCTGTTCTGATGTCATCGTCCGCATCGCACGACCGTTTATTAAGGAACAATTCTATTTTTATTCTCACGTTAATCCCGCGGGCACAGGGTTCTCTCTCGTGGCGATCGCTAACCGTAGCGGCCACCCTCCGCCAGGTGGCTAGATTTTCATGTGGCCCTCCGCCATGTCTTCGCAGGAGCCTCCGCCGGCGACGAGCACCCAAAAGGTATGCCTGCCCCTTCTCTGCTCTCCCTACCGTGCGATGCCAAGTACTCAAACCCTAACTCGAGCTATTTTGTGCACTCTGATCTGATCTAATTACAAGCGCGTACATGTATCATGCCTACCAAATTTGGTTTGCTGCAAAAGTTATCGGGTGTGACCCATGTCCTTTCACTGGATTTGCCCCTGCAATTGGTCTTGGTTTGTTGGTTTGCTCTATAGTGACAAAGGTTTAGGGAGGAACTAACTTGGTTTTGTTCCTGCATTGGTACCTGGACTTGCGAATCCAGTAGAAGCAATCAGAGAGTTTGGTAAACCTACTGGCAGAGGCAAGAAGGTAATGATGCTACACACCTTCCTCTCAGTCTGATAATAGCAAAATTGATGCTAATTAAGCTACTGATACAATGATGTATAATTCGTAACAGTTTAGTTTGTCTATTTGTTCATAATTCCACATGGTATGATAACTCTTACCAACATTCACATGAAACGCTAGGTCCTACCGCAAAGCATATAATGAACTATTCTCAGGTTTAATTACTGAGTGGGAGCCTGAATTATCTACTAATACTCCTGACTATATGCTTTTTGGGTGGCATCTCTTCTTAACGCTTCGTTCGAGATCACCAGAACTGTTCAAGGACCTGGTGTCTTGCATCCATGGATTAGTTGCTGTATTGGTCAGTTTGCTTATTTTCTCTTTCCTTTGTTTCATTATGGATTTTTGGACTTTGGCTGCTTTAGTGTTGTGAGCTGCTACTTGTGTTTTTAATTGATCATGAAACCGCTTACTGAAATGCAGGCCATACTATTGGTTCATGTGCCAGCTAAATTTAGGATCTTCACGATTGAAGGCTCTTCTCACTTAAGTAATTCTTCCTTCTGAATCTATTTTTTGATTTATTCATTTAGCAAATGCCCATAGTTTATGTTTTTTTGTTTGTTTTCTTGAATTCAGTCAAACAAACTGAGAAAGGTGTGGATCTTATTGCTTCTTTATGTCATAATTATCATACCTCTGAAGAACATTTGAAAGAAATGATGGACAAGTCTCACAAGGCAATAGAAGACGTTTTCAGTATGAAAGCACAAAGTGCTTCAGAGTTCAAAACAGAGAATTTGGATAAGATAGACACAGGCATGGAACCCTTCCTCACATGAATAAGAAGGGTGTTGTGAGCCAAAAGTGGGATGTCATACCAACAGTCAACAGGTAGCAGATAAAATGACAAAAACGATACAGAAACTAGGCCTCACTTGAATCCAAGGTATCTGGCGTATATAGGAATAACTGTATTTTACCTATCCTTTCTATGCGAAAGCTGCTCAAGTGCTTGAATCAGACTGTGTTTTATGGAGCAACAGACAAATCCATGGGCCACAATTCCACCTATTTCTCCACAAGTGCACCACCTTGCCCCTCTAGACCCCCAATTTACTCTCGAAACTTGTTTGTTTTTTCTATTAATATAATTTGGAAATTATCAAACTTTTTGAGGTAAAGGATGGAGGTATAAGCCTGTGTAAGGAGAAACCTGCGCCTGCATCCACATCGAAGTGGGCTTTGTCACTCACCACTCCAGCGCGCGGCAGGCAGCAGCGGGTGGTATGCTCGGCGGTTCACGGCCGGGCTTGCGGGAGCGGGACTGGACCGCTGCTGCTGTGCCGCCGCCTGTGCCACACCACACTAGCTATGTGTCGGGTACCATAATTAGGGGTACCCCCAACACTCCTAATCACGGCTGGTAAACACCCTCAGACCAACTGACGGGTGCGGTTCAAGTCAAGGCTTCGTCTACCCAAGCGACGCGACCTCACCCGAGCCCAGCCTCGGGCTGGAGCAGTAGTCCCAGACAAGTTCACGCCTCGCCTGAGGGCCTCCTCAGGCAGCGGGCACCCCCTCGGCTCTCCCGAAGCTCGGCTCGGGCAGGCTTTGTTATGAAGCAACCTTGGCCAGACCGCCTCACCAACCGACCGCTTCGCAGGCGCATTCAATGCAGAGGATGCCTGATGCCGTCTCCTGACACATGCGCCTCAGTCGGCCAGGCCGAAGTGATCGCAGTCACTTCGCCCCTCTCTTTTACTGTCCGATATGACAGGAAAACAGCGTCGCTCGCCTCGCTCCGACTGCCGTGCCAACCACCCAGGCGAAGACTGACAACAAGTCACGATCAACCACCGAGTTCGGCCCCAGGCGCAACAGGAAGCTCCGCCTCGCCCGACCTCAGGCTCCGGCCTCGGGAGGAGGTCTCTGCCTCGCCCGACCCCCGGACTCGGCCTCGACCTCAGGCTCCGGCCTCGGGAGGAGGTCTCCGCCTCGCCCGACCCCCGGACTCGGCCTCGACCTCGATTTCGGGAGGAATCGCGTCCTCGCCCGACCCCGGCCTCGGCCTCAAGAGAAGTCTCCGCCTCGCCCGACCTTGGGCTCGGAACAACCGCGCCAATAGGGGATACATCATTACCCTATTCCTAGCCTGCTCAGGCTACAAGAAACAAGACCGGCGTCCCATCTGGCTTACCCCGACGATGGGTAATGATGGTTCCTCGCGTGCACCATGACGCCGGTGGCTCTCAGCCCCTTACGGTAGCAAGGAGACGTCAGCAGGACTCTTGTCGCACTGCCAGCTATGCTCCTACAGGACTCAGGCACTCCTCCGACGGCCACACTATCACGTGTACAGGGCTCAAGCTCTCCCCCGACGGCCACGTTGGCATGTACACAAGGCTCAGGCACTCCTCTTCCGGACACGTTAGCACATAGCTACGCCCCCCATTGTACGTCTGGACCCTCTCCTTGCGTCTATAAAAGGGAGGTCCAGGGCCATCCTGGAGGGGGGTTCGCGCGGGGGAAGGAGCGGACGAACAGGCTCTCTCTCCCTCTCGAGACGCGCTTGTAACCCCTACTACGAGCGGCACCCCTGGTGCAGGATAATACAGGGCTTGCCCCACATCTTGTGTTCCATCCCGCGCCAACCCATCTGGGCAGGGGCACACAGCGATCTCACTCGTCGGTCCAAGGGACCCCTCGGGTCCGAAACGCCGATAGTTGGCGCGCCAGGTAGGGGCCTGCTGCGTGTTAACGAACACCTTCCCATTGAGTTCCAAATGGGGAGTCTTCAGCAACCTCTTCAGCCCGGGACGGTGCTCCGCTTCGGGAGTCTCGAGTCTATGTCCCTCGACGGCAGCTACAACATGGTACTCCTCCCCCCGTGGCACGACGACAACGACAGTCTTCGACTCGCCCGGCGGCGGCGAGCTCTACGACAGCATCTCCCCGCGGCAGAAGAGGAGCGCTCCGGTCGTCCCCGCCATCCTCCTCGTTGGAGGAGGCGGAGACGGAGCAACCATGGCCACGCAGGAGGCGGCACCTTGTCGGCTGTCGCACCGGAGCGAGTCGACGACGCCAGCACTCCCCCGGGGGACATGTCGGGCATTGTCCTCGCACCTGAGACGACGGCGGGTGTCACTTCCCCGCGACGTGTCAGCCCCAAGCGGACTGATGACGCCAGCACCCTCGCAAAGGATCTGTTGGGCGTTACCCTTGTACCTGAGATGATGGTGTGCTCCACCCTCGACGCGACCTCACCACCGTCCATCGACCAAGAGGTACCGTCCGTTTTCCATCCCATACCTTTTCGGTTCAGCTTCGATCCACCTAGCGACCCCGCTATGGTGAGCGCCTTCGTAAAGGCATATCCAAACCTTCCGGGGTACCACATGTGGTCGACCTGGGACCGACTGACAGCCGTCTCAACCTTCGGACCGGTGGGTTCTGAGGAAGAGGACGACCCCGACTTCGGTGGGGATTTCTCTGGCCTCAATGACCCCAGTGCCATGCGGGACTTCATGTCCGCATGTGACCACTGCCTCTCTGGTTGTTCTGACGATGGCCATGACCTTGACGACGAGGGTTATGGCCCAAGTCGCGAATGTTTCCACGTCGATCTGGGAGATCACAACGAAGGCAACCACCTCGGTATGCCAGAGGTTGACGATCCCCTTGGGCCCGCATCTCGCGTTGACATCCTGCGGGAGCTAGCTGTGGTCCCAATCCCTGCGGGGGGTCAGGACATACAGCTCGAGCAAATACATGAGATGCAGGCCCGGGTCAATGGGGAAGCAGGCCAGCTTGTGCAGCTCCGACAGAACATCGAGCAGGAGTGGGCAGGCCGAACACTCGAGGGAGAAGCCTGTCATCGGGCCCAAGACATCCGGCGCCGCATCGTCGACAATGCCAGGGCAGCGCCGCCCCTGGCCGTCAGCGGGTCCGGCCAGGACCTAGCTGCAGCGGCGATGCTACTTCGAGCCATGCCGGAGCCATCCACCACTGAGGGACAGCATATCCAGGGCGAACTCAAGGATCTCCTGGAAGGCGCCGCGGTTCGACGAGCCGAGAGCTCCACCTCCCGCAGGCAAGCTGACCCCTCGGAGCATCACGTGGTGTCCTCCCGACGCATTCGGGAAGCCTCGGTCCATCTCGAGCGCACGCGGGACGAGGCGCTTGCCGCCCGGGATCGCCTCGGCAACGAGCACCGCCATCTCGACCATCGAGCCCGCCTCGACGAGAAGGTGCGCCGAGGCTACCATCCTAGGCGTGGGGGACGCTGCAACAGTGAGGAGGATCGTAGTCCTTCGACCAAACCGCCCGGTCCGCGGGTCTTCAGCCGGGCCATACGACGAGCGTCGTTCCCTGCCCGTTTCCGAGCACCGACTACCATCACCAAGTACTCGGGGGAGACGAGGCTGGAGCTGTGGCTCGCGGACTACCGACTGGCATGCCAGTTGGGAGGGGTGGATGATGACAGCCTCATCATCCGTAATCTACCCCTTTTCCTCTCCGACGCCGCCCGAGCCTGGCTGGAGCATCTGCCTCCTACGCAGATCTCTGACTGGGACGATCTGGTCAAGGCTTTCGGGGGAAACTTCCAAGGCATGTACATGCGCCCTGGGAACTCGTGGGATCTCCAAAGCTGCCACCAACAGCCAGGGGAGTCCCTCTGAGAGTACATCCGGCGGTTTTCGAAGCAGCGCACCGAGCTGCCCAACGTTACCGACTCGGATGTCATCGGGGCTTTCCTCGCCGGCACCACTTGCCGAGACCTGGTGAGCAAACTAGGGCGCAAGACTCCCACCTGTGCGAGCGAACTGATGGACGTCACCACCAAGTTGGCCTCGGGTCAAGAGGCGGTCGAAGCCATCTTCTAAAAGGACAAGCAGCCTCAGGGAGAGCCGAAGACAGATGCCCCCGAGGCGTCCGCCCAGCGGGGCACGAAGAAGAAGGCCAAGAACAAGTCGCAAGCGAAGCGCGACGCCGCTGACGCGAATCTCGTTGCTGCGGCCGAGCACAGGAACCCTCGGAAACCTCCTGGAGGGGCCGGCGTGTTCGACAAGATGCTCAAGGAGCCGTGCCCCTATCACCAGGGGCCTGTCAAGCACACCCTCGAAGAATGTGTCATGCTCCGGCGCTACTTCCATAAGACCGGGCCCCCGGCAGAAGATGGCAAGGGCCATGACAACGACAAGAAGGAGGGTGACAAGGAAGAGGAGTTCTCGGAGGTCCACAACTACTTCATGATCTACGGCGGGCAGGCGGCGAACGCCTCGGCTCGGAACCACAAGCAGGAGCGCCGGGAGGTCTGCTTGGTGAAGGTGGCAGCGCCAGTCTACCTAGACTGGTCCAACAAGCCTATCACCTTCGACTGAGGCGACCACCCCGACTTTGTGCCAAGCCCAGGAAGGTACCCGCTCGTCGTCGATCTGATCATCGGCAACGTTAGGCTCTCCAAAGTCCTCATGGACGGAGGCAACTGCCTTAACATCATCTACGCCGAGACCCTGGAGCTCTTGGGGGTTGATCGGTCCGAGGTCCGGGCCGGTGAGGCACCCTTCCACGGGATCGCGCCCGGGAAGCGAATCCTCCCCCTCGGACGGATCGACTTACCCGTCTGCTTCGGGACTCCCTCCAACTTCCGAAAGGAGGCTCTCACCTTCGAGGTCCTTGGGTTCCGAGGAACCTACCATGCGGTGTTGGGAAGACCATGCTACGCCAAGTTCATGGCCGTCCCCAACTACACCTACCTCAAGCTCAAGATGCCGGGCCCAAATGGGATCATCACCGTCGGATCCACGTACCGCCACACGTACGAATGCGACGTGGAGTGTGTGGAGTACGCTGAGGCCCTCGCCGAGTTCGAGGCCCTCATCGCCGACCTAGAATGTCTCTCCAAGGAGGCACCCGACGCGAAGCGGCACGCCGGCAACTTCGAACCAGTTGAGGCGGTCAAGTCCGTCTCTCTCGACCCCAGCAACGATGCCAGCAAGAAAGTCTGGATCGGCTCCAAGCTCAACCCCAAATAGGAAGCAGTGCTCGTCGACTTTCTCCGCGCGAACGCTGAAGTCTTTGCGTGGAGTCCCTCGGACATGCCCGGCATACCGAGGGATGTCGCCGAGCACTCACTCGATATCAGAGCTTGAGCCCGACCCGTGAAGCAAACCTTGTGCCGTTTTGACGAAGAAAAGCGCAGGGCCATAGGCGAGGAGATCCACAAGCTACTCGCGGCAGTGTTTATCAAAGAGGTATTCCATCCCGAATGGTTAGCTAACCCTGTTCTTGTAAGGAAGAAGGATGGGAAATGGAGGATGTGTGTAGACTACACTGGTCTAAACAAAGCATGTCCGAAAGTTCACTACCCTCTACCTCGCATTGATCAAATCGTGGATTCCACTGCTGGGTGCGAAACCCTATCATTCCTCGATGCCTACTCAGGCTATCACCAAATCAAGATGAAAGAGTCCGACCAGCTCGCGACTTTTTTCATCACACCTTTTGGCATGTACTGTTACACTACAATGCCATTTGGTTTGAGGAATGCAGGCGCCACCTACCAGAGGTGCATGAACCACGTGTTCGGAGAGCACATCGACAGAACGGCCGAGGCTTACGTCGATGACATCGTTGTCAAGACGAAGAAAGCCTCCGACCTCCTCTCTGACCTTGAAACGACATTCAAGTGTCTAAGAGCGAGAGGCATGAAACTCAATCCCGAGAAGTGTGTCTTCGGAGTCCCCCGAGGCATGCTCTTAGGATTCACCGTCTCTGAGCGGGGCATCAAGGCCAATCCAGAGAAAATCACGGCCATCACCAACATGGGACCGATCAAAGATTTGAAAGAAGTACAGAGGGTCATGGGATGCCTTACAGCTCTGAGCCGCTTCATCTCACGCCTTGGCGAGAAAGGCTTGCCTCTGTACCGCCTCTTAAGGAAGGCCGAGCGCTTCACTTGGACACCCGAGGCCGAGGAAGCCCTCGGAAACCTTAAGGCGCTCCTTACAAATACACCCATCCTGGTGCCCCCCACTACAGGAGAAGCCCTCTTGATCTACGTAGCCGCGACCACTCAGGTGGTCAGCGCCACGATCGTAGTCGAGGGACGAGAAGAAGGGCATGCACTGCCCGTCCAGAGGCCAGTCTACTTCATTAGCGAAGTGCTTTCCGAGACCAAAGTCCGCTACCCACAGATCCAGAAGCTGCTCTACATAGTGATTCTGACACGGCGAAAGTTGCGACACTACTTCGAGTCTCATCCGGTGACTGTGGTGTCATCCTTCCCCCTGGGGGAGATCATCCAGTGCCGTGAGGCCTCGGGTAGGATAGAAAAGTGGGCGGTGGAACTCATGGGCGAAACATTATCATTCGCTCCTCGGAAGGCCATAAAATCCCAGGTCTTGGCAGACTTCCTGGTTGAGTGGACTAACACCCAGTTACCGACAACTCCAATCCAACCCGAGCTCTGGACCATGTATTTCGATGGGTCACTCATGAAAACAGGAGCGGGCGCTGGCTTGCTCTTTGTTTCACCCCTCGGAAAGCATCTCCGCTACGTCATTCGCCTCCATTTTCCGGCATCAAACAACGTGGCCGAGTACGAGGCTCTGGTTAATGGGCTGCACATCGCCATCGAGCTAGGGATCCGGCGCCTCGATGCTTGTGGTGACTCACAGCTTGTCATCGACCAAGTCATGAAGAACTCCCACTGCCGCGACCGGAGGATGGAAGCCTACTGCGACGAAGTCCGGCGCTTGGAAGATAAGTTCTATGGGCTGGAGCTCAACCACATCGCCCGACGGTACAACGAGACTACGAACGAGCTGGCGAAGATAGCCTCGGGGCGGACAACGGTTCCCCTGGACGCCTTTTCCAGAGACCTACATCAACCATCCGTCAAGATCAACGACGCGCCTGAGCCCGAGGTACCCTCTGCCATCGAGGAAGAGGCCTTGCCCGTCGAGGAGAAACAGAATGGGGTCACGCCAGATCCGAACTGGCAGACCCCGTACCTGGAATATCTCCTCCGAGGAGAGCTTCCCCTCGATAAGACCAAAGCTCGGCGACTGGCTCGGCGCGCCAAGTCAGTCGTCTTGCTGGGTGATGAAAAGGAACTCTATCACTGCAGCCCCTCGGGCATCCTCCAACGATGCATATCCATCGCCCAAGGACGAGAGCTATTGCAAGAAATACACTCGAGGGCTTGCGGCCACCATGCAGCACCTCGAGCCCTCGTGGGAAATGCCTTCCGACAAGGTTTCTATTGGCCAATCGCGGTGGCTGACGCCACTAGGATTGTTTGCTCCTGCCGGGGGTGTCAATTCTACGCAAAGCAGACGCATCTGCCCGCTCAGGCCTTGCAGACGATACCCATCACCTGGTCGTTTGCTGTGTGGGGTCTAGACCTCGTCGGTCCCTTGCAGAAGGCACCCGGGGGCTTCTCGCACCTGCTGGTCGCCATCGACAAATTCTCCAAGTGGATCGAGGTCCGACCCTTGACCAGCATCAGGTCCGAGCAGGCGGTGGTGTTCTTAACCAACATCATCCATCGATTCGGGGTCCCAAACTCCATCATCACCGATAATGGCACACAGTTCACCAAAAAAAAGTTCCTGGACTTCTGCGATGACCACCACATCCATGTGGACTGGGCCGCCGTGGCTCACCCCATGACGAATGGGCAGGTGGAGCGCGCCAACGGTATGATTTTGCAGGGACTCAAACCGAGGATGTACAACAACCTCAACAAGTTTGGCAAGCGATGGATGAAAGAGCTACCCTCGGTAGTCTAGAGTCTGAGGACGACGCCGAGCCGCGCCACGGGTTTCTCGCCGTTTTTTCTAGTCTATGGGGCCGAGGCCGTCCTCCCCACGGACTTGGAATATGGCTCCCCGAGGACCAGGGCGTACGACGACCGAAGCAACTAGACCAGTCGAGAGGACTCACTGGACCAGCTCGAGGAGGCACAGGACGTCGCCTTACTACATTCGGCACGGTACCAGCAGTCGCTGCGGCGCTACCACGCCCGAAGCGTTTGGCCCCGAGGCTTCCAAGTGGGAGACTTGGTGCTTCATCTGCGACAGGACGCCCGAGGGCATCACAAGCTCACTCCTCCCTGGGAAGGGCCCTTCATCATCGCCAAGATCTTGAAGCCCGGAACATACAAGCTGGCCAACGACCAAGGCGAGGTCTACAACAACGCTTGGAACATCCAACAGCTATGTCGCTTCTACCCTTAAGATGTTTTAAGTCATTCATGTACCTCGTTTACATACACAAAGTCTAACCGTCAAGGAAGGGTCGGCCTTGCCTCACCAAAGCCCGACCCTCCCTCGAGGGCTAGAAGGGGGGAACCCCCTCTGCATCAAAATTTTCCTCGGAAAAATTTTCTACCAAAACGACCTTCGTGCTTTCGGCTTCCGTATCGATAGCGGGATCCTGAAAATGACAGGAGTACATGTAAGCGGCAAGGCCGACCGAGCCGAGGAACTCCTATGCCTCTGGGATACGGATACCTCACTCATCACCTACCGCGAGAAGTAACTCACGCTCGGATAAGCGATCCTGCTACCGAACAAGTCCTAACACTCGGGTAGAAAACAACTTTCGTGCCTTCTCAACTGTATCAATAACGTAATCCTACGAACAAGTAAGAGTGCACGTAAGCGGCAAGGCCGACCGAGCCGAGGAACTCCTATGCCTCTGGGATACGGATACCTCACTCATCACCTTCCGCGAGAAGTAACTCTCGCTTGGATAAACGATTATGCTACTGACTGGCAAGTCGTGATACTCGAAACAAGAGGAAAGAAGACGTAGCTTTTTAAACACGACGATAAAGTGTTTAGGCCTCGGCGGCCGTGAAAAAACATGCGCATGCTACAGACAAACTGTTCCTGCTGGTTCAAGCATCGGCAGGGGGAGCAGCAGCACCCTCGGCAGAACCTGGCCCGGCCTTGGACGACGACCCGGGCAAAAGGACCTCCACCTAAGGGTGGACGCCAGCACCGTGCCAGTGGATGTCTTGGCCAAGCTCCAGCGGCTGCTGCCACATCTTCCTCGGCCTGGGAAGCCACCAGCTCCCGGGCTGATGAAGCCTCTTTTCGAGCCGACTCTGCCTCTGTCCGCGCTAGCACCACTGCCTCCGGCTCTGGCTCATCGCAGAGCAGCCGAGGGTTCTAAAAACTGAGCAAGAGAGGCCTTGAGCGGCAAGGCCGACCGAGCCGAGGGACTCCTACGCCTCCGGGATACGGATACCTCACTCGCCACCTTCCGCGAAAGGCAACTCACGCTCGGTTAAGTGGTTCGGCTAGCCAACAGGCAAGTCCCAGTGCTCGGAATGTGGAAGAAACACAGCTTTATACTCGAAATACCCAAATGTTCAGGCCTCGACAGCCACAAAGAACAAAACATATACTTGGGGTAACTATGCTACACAGACTTAGACGTCGGCAGAACCCTTGGCGGTTCTCCCGACCTACGACAAATGTCTAAGTACTTGAAGAGGTTACATTTTGCTCCAGCAAAAACCCGGTATATCTCCTTACAAATAGGACTCCGGTTCCATCCCCGCAGGCACGAACAACCTCCACACCGGAAGGCTTGCAGGATAACAAACTCCGGGTGGCTCGCCGGCACCCGCTCCAGCAGCAGCGACAACAACCTCCGTCTCGGGCGGCTAGACAGCTGCAGCAATGACTTCAGGGCAAACGCTGCAGCGGAGAGGCCCTTGCCCTCGAGAGACGAGAACCAGCCATTAAAGCCAAAGAGACAGAGCCACACCGGCGTACATCGTCCGCCCCAAAGCGCACCGGCAGGTCCTCACTCCCGTCCTCGCCACAAGAACGAGAATGGGGCCGTCCTAGAACACGAACGCCGCCCTCGCGGCGTACGACATGTTGGGCGACCCCCCCAATAGCCGGTGGCGCAGCAAGGACCAGCGGTAGGGGGCGGCAGCGGAGGCAGCGCCAGAGCCGCTCATGCCGGGGAGCCAGACGCGCGACAGCTGCCAGTGCCACAGGCAGCGAACACCCTTCTCCCCAGATCACTAAGGGAAGGAGCGGGCCGCTGCCTACGCCGAGGCAGGCCCTGGCTTAGCTCGCTCTCCACCTCAGCCTGCGCGACGAAAATCCTTGAAGCTGAGCAATGGCTGAAGGGCGTCGATCTCCACGAGGCCGCGCTCCTCCAATGACAGCAAGAGCAAGGCGACGCTAGGTGCACCCCATCCGGGGGCTCGAAAGGTGGAAGGGCGCAATGCATGAGGGGAGGACAAAGGCATGGCCACTGCCCGGGGGATTGATCCCCCTTTTATAGGCAGACCTCCTCACTTGCACCCCTTAGCGTCACAGGCGAAGTCTCCACTGACATACTCTAGGGTTCTCCCCCTACGACACGGGGGCTAGGACCCACACATCATACGAGCTGATCCGAAGCACGAAGAAGGCGAACCACCGCACGCGGGGCATGCAACCGCCCCGCGGTTACAAGCGTTCTCCCATCTTCGCAGAAATCGGTGGTCGAAAGGGTGGATTGCCACGCGACAGGCATCCAACTGCGCCGCAACTGTGCGCCCTTTCCGCTTCGACCGCATCCGGTGGACCAGCGCAAAGGAAGCGGGCCCGCATGTCATGTAACCGGCGCGCCGGTTACGATGTACAAGAAGCTACACCGCCACTCGCGCCAATGCTGCGCCTCCTCGACTACGGAACCAGTACCACGGCTCAAGGCAGCCCTGCGCATGACCCAACAGTGCCAACTAAAGGCGACGGCCATGGGTCAGTCAGCCGTGGGGTAGGCACGACGGTTGGCATGGTCAAAAGTGGGCCGGCAGTAACTGCAGCGGCAGACGAGCGGAAGCAGCGGTCAAGTCGCTTGCAGGCTCGCGTCCCCTCCTGAAGCAACGAGAGAGCTCTCTCCCACGGCGTGAAGATGACGCACCCGTGCCCCGTTCCTCGAACGGCTTGCACGCGCAACGGGCGCCATGTGAATCGCCCGTCCCGTCGCATTAACTCCCCGGCGGAGCAGGCGACACCTCTGGCAGGCGAGGCGGGCGTCGCTTCGCCTTCGCCATAATGACCGCGTCAAAAAAGGTGCGCCATCTTATTTAAATTCATATCCTTCCCCTCCTCCTCTCTCTCTCTCTCTTGCTACAGGAACCGAGAAAGGGGATGTTGTGGAAAGGGTCCTTCTCGGTGAAGGAAGCGGGCCTCGAGCCCTCCTACTGATCAGGGGTTCAAAGGCTGCCCCCTCGAAAGGGTTTCGACAGCCGCCCTAGAGCACTCGGACTTCAAGCCCATTACTGATTAGGGTTCGAAGGCTGGCCCCTCAGAAGGGTTCGACAGCCGCCCCAGAGCACTCGGGCTCTGTGCCCATTACTGATCAGGGTTTCGTAGGCTGGCCCCTCGGAAGGGTTCGACAGTCGCCCCAGAGCACGCAGAGTGAGGGATGACTCTGGGTACGTCCGATACATGGCTGAGGCTCGGGCTACACTCCCGAGGTACCCTAGGACATTTCCGAGACCGGTGGGAACGATTTGTAACGGAATCCCACCGGAGGAAGGCATCGAGCCCTTGGACCCTGTCGAAGGGGTCTGGGTCCGGCGAATCACCCGCAGGTACTTTTGGAGCGCGCCTCTGGGCCACCAGCCAACCCCTAACGAATGGGGCATGGGCGTCCACTCGGATCACCCATTAGCAGCTCACTGGAAACACCATGTTCGGCGCCCTCCGAGGGCAACATGGCGCTTTCCCCCTCCTCCTTGAGGAAAGGCGATGTAGGGGCGTATGATAAAAGTCGGGAAAGTCTTTGATCGTCCTCTCGCTCCATGCAGAGGCTCGGGGCTGCTCTCGCACTCGGCTATGGCCAAACTGTTGACAGCATCAACAAACCAGCTTGGTAACATGGAACCTGACCATGCACCCGGGCTACGGCCGGACCGCATGAGGGAACGATCAGACCGGCCGAGGCACCACGAAAAGCATTCAGACCTCAGAGGAATCAAACCACTCCTCCGAGGCCTCGGGGGCTACACCCGGCGGGTGCGCTCGCGTGCACCCACCAGAATGAAGCAAAACCAAGAAAGGTCGGTCCCCTCATCGAAAATGCGGCAAAAGCCTCCAAGCGAGTACCAACACTCCCTTCAAGGCTCGGGGGCTACTGTCGGGTACCATAATTAGGGGTACCCCCAACACTCCTAATCATGGCTGGTAAACACCCTCAGACCAACTGACGGGTGCGGTTCAAGTCAAGGCTTCGTCTACCCAAGGGACGCGACCTCACCCGAGCCCAGCCTCGGGCTGGAGCAGTAGTCCCAGACAAGTTCACGCCTCGCCCGAGGGCCTCCTCAGGCAGCGGGCACCCCCTCGGCTCTCCCGAAGCTCGGCTCGGGCAGGCTTCGTTGTGAAGCAACCTTGGCCAGACCGCCTCACCAACCGACCGCTTCGCAGGCGCATTCAATGCAGGGGATGCTTGACGCCTGTATCCTGACACACGTGCCTCAGTCGGCCAGGCCGAAGTGACCGCAGTCACTTCGCCCCTCTCTTTTACTGTCCGATATGACAGGAAAACAGCGCCGCTCACCTTGCTCTGACTGTCGTGCTAACCACCCAGGCGAAGACTGACAACAAGTCACGATCAACCACCGAGTTCGGCCCCGGGCGCAACAGGGAGCTCCGCCTCGCCTGACCTCAGGCTCCGACCTCGGGAGGAGGTCTCCGCCTCGCCCGACCCCCGGACTCGGCCTCGACCTCGGTTTCAGGAGGAATCGTGTCCTCGCCCGACCCCGGCCTCGGCCTCAAGAGAAGTCTCCGCCTCGCCCGACCTTGGGCTCAGACCGACCGCGCCAACAGGGGATACATCATTACCCTATTCCTAGCCTGCTTAGGCTACAAGGAACAAGACCGGCGTCCCATCTGGCTTACCCCGACGACGGGTAATGATGGTGCCCCACGTGCACCATGACGCCGGTGGCTCTCAGCCCCTTACGGCAGCAAGGAGACGTCAGCAGGACCCTTGCCGCACTGCCAGCTGTGCTCCTACAGGACTCAGGCGCTCCTCCGACGGCCACGCTATCACGTGTACAGGGCTCAAGCTCTCCCCCGACGGCCACGTTGGCATGTACACAAGGCTCAGGCACTCCTCTACCGGACACGTTAGCGCATAGCTACGCCCCCCGTTGTACGTCTGGACCCTCTCCTTGCGTCTATAAAAGGGAGGTCCAGGGCCATCCTGGAAGGGGGTTCGCGCGGGGGAAGGAGCGGACGAACGAGCTCTCTCTCCCTCTCGCAATGCGCTTGTAACCCCTACTACGAGCGGCACCCCTGGTGCAGGATAATACAGGGCTTGCCCCACATCTTGTGTTCCATCCCGCGCCAACCCATCTGGGCAGGGGCACGCAGCGATCTCACCCGTCGGTCCAAGGGACCCTCCGGGTCCGAAAAGCCGACACTATGCGTTTGGCGTTTCATATGTAGAGAAGGAGCAGAACCCCACATGGCCACATATGCATCGAGTGTTTGGTAGTTTGTGATCACGTTGCTTTTGGGACAGAATGTTACACGTGCCAAGATAGTCTGAAGTATGGTTTCCAGTGACCTTTAAAATCTTTGTGACATACCTTTTTGAAAGTAGCCTAGAGGGGGGTGAATAGGCTACACCTGAAATTTTTCACTAAAAACTTCGAGATAATGTTAAATTCAAGTTGCACTGGTGCAAACTGGTTCAACTGATTTTGTTTATAGCTGAACAAGTTTGAACCTAATCAACTTAGATTAGATAAATAGTTAAACAAGTGTGACAAAGTAATGAGATATTTTTGCTTAAGACTTTCCCTAGAGAAAATCCACTCGAATAGGTGACAAATCGGTGTGAATTGGTTTCTCACGATTTGCACACAATATAATCAAATATGAACTAACCAACAATTTAAAGCACTTATCAAGAACACACAAGAACACACGATTTAACATGAGGTTCGGCAACCACCACAAAGGTGTCCTACTCCTCGTTGAGGAGCCCACAAAAGGCCGGGTCTTTTCCAACCCTAATCCTCCACAAGCCGACCACCAAGGTCAAGGCAATTTCTTCTCAAATTAGCTCAACGAGCGGGTGATACAAACTTCTTGGGGTCGTCCACAAATTTGGAGACTCCCAAGCAACCTCTATCCATCAAGGAACTCAAGGTTCCAAGAGTAACAAATCCGCACAAGATTCAAGTTTGCGATGAGCTCGAGATATGAAGAGAAAGGGAGAATAGAGATGAAATCGACAGCGAGTTAGATCGACTTCACCTCACACCAAGGGTCCTTCAAACAATTGAAGGAGATGCGATTTTGGGTGTGAGAGGTGAATTGAATGCTCTTGTTGAAGGTCGGTCAGCCAAGAATTCGTGGAGAGGGCAGAAGTGAATGAAGTGTGACACCCCAGGTGTCAGTTTCGTGTTATGTCGGCAGATTTATCCTAATCTCGGATGCTCAGTGAAAATTTCTATTTCTCGCTCACGTATGTCTCTGATTATCCAGACTATTCGTACACATTTCACCGAATTCGGAGTTATTCAGTCTCACAGAAGGCCGAATTTGGAGCCTGTTAAAACTGTTATTCTCGACGCGAATGCAAATTCGGTAATCAGTCCTGATTTTTAAAATCTCGTCTAAAGCTCATTTAATCAAAACTCTCGACTATTGTTAGTGGATCTGTGCCCGAGTCCAATTTCTCGATACTCG
The DNA here is from genome assembly GCA_029449295.1 of Zea luxurians. NCBI lineage: Eukaryota > Viridiplantae > Streptophyta > Magnoliopsida > Poales > Poaceae > Zea > Zea luxurians. The sequence continues at coordinate 130,969,989 of JAOPSE010000010.1, forward strand.
ATCTATGTCCAAAAATTAATCCGAGTCCATACTCTCACATGGAATACTCAATATGTCGTCCTCTAATCAATTCTTATCCGACTCGGCTTAATACCTTTGTGTTCGATCCGAATTCGAAAATCAACCTCGACAATGATTTTTAACTGTCGCGCCTTGTCTCTTTCAATCATAAATCCGAAAGCCGGTCATATCCCAAGACAATTTATTTTCGAATCATGCGTAAGGAATTATTGCCGAGCGAAGTCAAATCGAACTCTCGACCGAATTAATCGCTCAACCTTCCGTTCGTCGGAACTCTAATTCGCTCTGTTCTCCGTAGAAATAAATTCCGCAGGAGCTCTTGTTTCAAAGAAATAAAATAAAGTTTATTTAGCTCCTTAACAATGTCATCAGCATCTGTTTTCTTTCCCGTGCCTGCACGCCACAGCCGACAGCGTCACCGCGTGGCGCAGGCAGTCTGCCACCGCCGCCCATGCTGGCCAGTGGCTTGTCGCCGCTCTCTACGCCAATGGCTGCAGCCGGCCAGTAGATGGCTGCCGCCCACAGTGGCCAATGGGCTGCCAGCAGCTCCTGTTAAATCAGCCAGACACCAGACTCCTCACACACGCCAGCAGGCATTCTTCCTCCCCGCGCGCAGAGGCTCCCTGCAGCCATCTCCCTTCCTCCTTCCACATCCCAGCCAACGCTGGCCTCCTCTGCCCTGCTCGGCTCCCTCTCCCAACGCGCAGGAGCTTCCAAGGAGTAGCCGCTCGCCTCTACAACTCCCTCAAGCCAGAACTCCCTGCCCTTCTTCCCCAGGTGTGGACGAGCTTCCCTGGCCAGGGTGACCCCTTTCTAGCAGCTCGCCTCCATGGCCGGACTCTTCTGGTGCAGGTGCCCCTTCTCCACACAGATCCATGGCGCTGGGAACCCTCCTTTGGGCGGTCGTGCTCCTCCATCGCATTTTGCTCGAGCTTGGGTCGTGCCTCTGCCGAACCTCCAACTCCCCTGCGCACCGCCGCGGCACATGGCCCGACGCTTCCCCCAGCGAGACCTCCTCTGGTCTGGCCTTGTGCAAGTGCTCTCTAGCCATGGCGCGGGCACCATTTCCCATGGCCGAGCTCCCCCAACCAGCCGTCATTCTCCCTGCTCCTCTTCGCTCTACGGCGCAGCAGCTCTGCGCTCCACCTCCCATGGAAACCAGCCGACCTCCATAGCACATGGGCATTCCCCCAGCAGCAGCTCTGCCCTCTCTCCCTTGGCGAGCAGGCCCTCTTCTTCCTCCCTGTTCATGGATGAAGCAGCCCATCCTCCTCTCTTCCCCCACAAAACAGCGGCTCCTCCCTCGGCACCTTCCCTGAGCAGCAGCCGTGGCAACTCCGCGCTCTGTCGGCTCACTATTTTGCACAGTCCAATGGACAGCACCAACCCTCCACTTCGGCTGAAGCATGTCCAACCCCCTACAGCGCAGCTCCTCGTAGCCGAGTTTCCCCCGCAGCCCCGCATCATTGGCGCTTCACGGGCATTCGATGAAATGCCCAAGTGAAGCTCTATGTCATGAACAGCAGCGATGTCATAGTCGTCGTGACCTCGCCTTTGTAATGCCTAAAATGTGTAAAAAAAATAATAAAATAATTATATGAAGGAATAAAATAGCAAATTCAGTGATCTCAAATTATACTTGAAGGATGAAAACTGAGAACTGAATTTTGAAAGCCAAGAATTATTTTAGAAAAAGAGTAACAGAAAAGTTTGCTATTCAACTAAATGATCATGTATTACATTAAATGGTGCGCCATAAGCTTTTATTTAAAAGAATATCTAATTCCGAAGTAACCTTTACTTTTATCCCACATTCAAAATACTATTTTTCAAAAAAAAGAAAGATAAGGAGAAATAAATATTATAAAGTACCAAAATAAATTCATAAATACATAAATTCCACACTAGTATGTTCATGATGAATACTTAATTTGAGAACAAGATATGCTACAAAATTTGAATTCAAATCCTAGTTTTGGAAATGAAAAAGAGAAAAGAAGGAAAATGCAATACAAATGTTATAAAATAAATATATAAGTATACTTACCTTCCATTAATATTTTAAATAATACAATTTTTGAACAAGGGTGAACTTCATAACCTAATTCAAATTCAAAATTTAATTCTAAAAACAAAGAAGAAAATAAATTTAGAAAAAGGGAAATAAAAAGGAAAAGGTGAAAACCACCCCATGGACCGTTTCCCATGTGCGCGGCCCAACTAGCCCTTCCTGCGCGGCCCATCTCTTCACATTCGCCCCTGCCGCGCGCTGGAACACTGACTGTGGCCCCACATGTCTGTCACTCGCCTGCACACACCTAGACTCGCCACCGTGACGCTGTTCGGTGGGTCCCATACGTCGGAGTCATCCCCAACCCCATAACAGAAGCATGCGAACCCACCGCCGGGGATCTCGCTCCTACCTCCATCACCCCTCGGACTTGCCGCTTTGGGTTTGCACGACCACGCACGCCAGCTCGCGAAATCGGTCGCTGACGGCGTGGACCCCTGGCGCAGCCGCATTTCTCTCCGAAGCGTGGACCGGGCACTGTTTTTCTTCCATCCGCCCACCTCATCTCCCCCACCCCGCAACGGCCGGGCCGCCGTGGTCAAATTCTGCGCGGTTGGCGCGGATAACGCGGTTGTGGCACGTTTCTATCTCCGCCGCCTGGGCCCGAGTTGTCCGGTCCCCCTCCCCAACGGAATCACGCGCCCACCGTCGGAACCGTGCCACAAAACTCGCTAGCGCGCCTATGGCGGGTCCTCAACCACCCTCGCTGTCCTCGCTGGGGGGATAAGAACCCGGGGTCACGAATATCTCATTCCCTTCCCCCTGCGCTTCTGAATTCCGAACAACCCAGCTTCCGTGAGCCTCCGCACCACCGCCGTCCTCTCCCCATGAGAGCCACATCGAAGGGATCTCGGGATTGACCGACGCCGGACACCGCACACCCTCGACGACTGCTCTGTGAGGTTCGCTAGGATCCGGGGATGATCTGCATAGACTAACCAGGGCCGGGGTTGGGCGCTGTGCGATCAATTGCTCGTCGGAGCAGGGACGTCCACCGTGGCTGCGCCTCTCCATGGGCAGGGAACTCCATGCCTCCAAGCTCGGTGAGTTTTGCTTCTCTAGATTCGCTAAGTCCTCCGATCCATGTAGTGCTAGTCGGGCAGTGAGGGAAGGACTTGGGGCGCGGGATGGCTGTCTCCGGCGACGGCCCCGCCGTGGGCTGTGCCAGCGCCGTTGGTCGGGTTGGCAGGGGTTGCGGAGGAGTCTCCTGCCGTCGATCATGTGATATGCGGTAGAGTTTGGATCTTGGCGCAAGCAACCAGGTGCCGTTGATCTAAGATCTGATGCATAGGGTTAAATCGTGGATACTGAAAATCGGGACCGTAGAATTTTGATCCGAGGGCTAGGGCGAACTCGCGTCAAGGTGAACTCCTGGTCTTGGATCCCTGATCGCACGGTCAAAATAATGTACCTTTTCGTGTGTGGGGAAATCTAATCTTGGCCACCGATATCGGATCGTGCGGCCAGTAGTATTACATACCCCTTCGCCGCAACATCTTTGCACAAGAGCCCCTCCACTTTTTAAGAATCAACCCGCCATCCATTACAGGGTAGATCTGAGTCTCGAGAATTCTTGCGCATTAACCCCTGTGTTTTCTTATATTAGTGCACCCAGTCCAGGAATTTGAGAAATCAGATAAATGGAATTACAAATGATTTTTTTATATAAAATTAAATCCAGAATCTTGTTTAAATCATAGAAAATTCATTTTAACTCATTTTTGACCCGTTCCAATTTCTATAATTTGGTATTAATATTGTTTATCACTTAATGACTCTGTTTTGACATGAAAGTGACATTAAAATTTATATCCCATTTAAACTTGTGCAAAATACATAGAATCTTTAGAAATTCATAACTTAAAATCTGTAACTCCGATTTGATCCGTTCAAGTTACGTTAGTCTCATACGAATGTTTACTATGCAATAACAACATTAATTATATCATGTCTCAAACTTTTATAATTAGATATTTATTTACCCTATGTATTTGGGTTAATCTATTGGATTAACCTCTGATCTTATGGTTGTAATTTGACTAAATGATCTTTAATCAAATGATTACTTAGAATGAAGTGGAGATAAGTATTTATAGAATAACCTCTCATAAGATTTATACTAACCAATTTATAATACACTTTAATATTTTAATCTCATAGATCTTCTATAAAATCATAACTCATTAATCATAACTCCGATCGTAGTAGTTCTCGTTCCCCACGATCTCGTAGAAACGCGTAGAATATTATTATTCAGTTTGTACTTATGTTTGCTGTGATGTTAATTTTATCCATACCATGTTTGTTTGTATTGCTATGACTAGCAGTGAGGTCACGAGGATTTGAAGAATCACCCTGGTAACTGGAATCTCAAGTGCCAGGCAAGTTGTGCCCTTGATCCACGTTTGTTACCCAATAATGTTCTTTGTTATCACTATTCAATGCATAGGTTTAATTTTGATGGGACCCAATAGGTCACCCTAGTCTGTTTATCCTTTTACCTTGTTTACCCCTGATTCACTTGGGTAGTTATGCTATTGCTCTATATGGTTTTGGGATTAATATTTCATCACATCCATGTTCCAATTTTTCTATTATGTTATTTATGTTCATGATAAGATCATTATGTTAATTGGAACATGGAGGACCACCCGGGAAAACAGTGCTACCACAAGGGTTTAATGGGACGCCCTTGGCTGATTAACTAGGAAAGCTAGTGGAGGTCTTCCTTACCCGAAAGGGGCAAGGGCAGTAGGGGAGTGGTCAGTGTAGGGAGGTCCTTGGGTTGACTTTGCTGCGATGGCGGTCAGGCAAGAACCCTGCATTGGAGCTTCCTATAAACTGTAGCGGGATTTCTGAAGCTAGTGGAACTTTGTAAAGGCCTCGTAGTGTTACCCTGCCTCGCTTCCTTGGTAGAGGTGTATGGGACTCATGACCCCTTGGCAGCTGGGTAACACGGCTTGTGGGTAAAGATGCGCAACCTCTGCAGAGTGTAAAACTAGTATACTAGCCGTGCTCACGGTCATGAGCGGCTCAGACCCTCACATGATTAAATTATGGAACCTAAACTCAATTGGTCATATGCATTGCATGGGATTTGTTATTAATTTTGTTCTATTATTTATATGGTTTGGTATTTACTTACACTTAGTAATTGCTAATAAAATTTTGACCAACTTATAAAAGCAATGCTCAGCTTTAACCCCTACTGTTGATCAGCCTTACACTTCACATGAACTCCCACCTTTGGTGAGTTCATACCACATTATTCCCCACAACTTGTTGAGCGATGAACATGTGTGAGCTCACCCTTGCTGTCTCACACCCCCCACAGGAGAAGAACAGGTGGTTCAAGAGAAGCCGCGTATCGAGGAGTTCGATTCGATCTAGGTGGCATCTCCCAGTTGACTTTCTGGCGCCAAGGATGGATTTTAGATCCTGTTATATTTATCTTTTATTTTTGTAAGTCTTCCGCTATGTAATAAGTACTCTGATTATTGTGACATTTATCTCTATACACTCTGTGATTATATATGTTGTCTTCTTTGGCGCATGTATGAGATGCACCCGGCTTTGTTCGCTAAAACCGGGTGTTACAGAAGTGGTATCAGAGGAATGTTGACTGTAGGACGAAACCTAGATAGAGGTGGACAAACCATTACCTACTTACCTTACTCAGATTCTTTTCTAAACTTTTCTTAATCTTTTCTCATCTAATTCCGCTTCACTCTAATTATTCTTACCTTTTCTACTCAAAGACAAATGTGGATTTCACACTTTGAAATCCTGTGCCTAGAGTGACCTTTAAGAATAGGAGACCTAACCTTAGGAACAAAAACAAAACTATTTTTATAGGTAACTATACGCTTGAGTGTTTGTTCTTGTGATATCTGTCTGATTTGGATCTTTGATTGAGTGTGATTAGTTGTGGAGTAATGTCCACAATTACATCTGCATATACGTATAGGCATAAATAGAATTCATAAGATAACTAAATAACTTAGATTATCCTCCATTAAAGAGGGATCTATTTAAAATAGATGCACTTTAACGGATCTCTCCTATCTCAAAAGACTCTCTCTTACTATAATGGATCCCTCTTAACCTAAAGGAATCTATCTTATCCTACTAGATCCATCTTATCTTAAAAGATTCTTTCTTATCTCAACCGAATCATCTTATCTTGAAAGACTCTTTCTTACCTTAATAGGTTCATCTTATCTCAAAAGATTTTATCATATCCTAATAGATCTAACTAATCTATCTAAAAAAAATTTATCTTATTCTTAGAGACCCCTCTTGTTCCAATAAGCATAGAGATCCCCACCACTTTGCTTATCTCATAATAGTGGAACGAACATGATCTATTCTAAAATAAATTAAGTAGATCTTATCTAGTCTAATATAATGGACAAACATGATAGATAATACTGGGAAAATGGATTGGACCCTACTTCTATAAGCATGTTTTAACCTAAACTAGTACCCTAGATTAACTAGACCACATACAACTACCTAACCATATGCAACTACCTTAACCACCCGACGGTTGCATAACCTATCTGTTCTAACCTAACAGAGATTTTGACCTACCTACACCATGTAATCTATCGTATCTCAAAGGATTCTAACATATCTTAATAATACATATTCTACCCTGATAGATTTATCTGACTTAAACTGAGTTTAATCCAGTCATACCCAATCTATTATGATCTAATCTAGTGTAAGTTACTTAATGCTGGTACAAAAGATAAGACCATACCCCTCATGCACTTAAACCTAAAGTTAGTGCATTAAACCAACTCAACCATGAGCAGATGAGCTAACCCAACCAATAGTGTCATGATGAATTGCATAACCTGTCCATTTCTACCTAACATTAAACAAACTTTAATCTACATCATATGGCCTATCTTACCCATACCTATCTCATCTTGACAAATTCTATCATACCTTTGGATATCCACCTTATACGACTAGTTACCCTAATCCAGACACAAAACAAAGATTAAGCCCTGCTAAAAAAAATCTTCAGATCGTAACCAGTTATTGGCCTATACGTCTGCCTGCCAAATAATTTTCCTTGCAAAATTATATTACCATATGATTCTAACTTCGATGGTAAATACCAGGAAGGAAAGATTATCAGACGACAACAAGCAGAAATGAATCCTCCAAATCTTCCATCTGTTGAAATCGATCAAGTGGTTGCCGCTCAAAGGCTGGTAATACAACAATTGACAGACATGGTGACCGAAATGCAAAATCAGATAAGACAAGAACGCGAGGAAATACATCAGATCCGTCTAGAGATACGTCAAGAAATAAGGCAATCACGGCTGGAGAGACAACGACAACAACAACCACTATCTCCACCACCACCAGCTCCACCAAGCTCCATAAACATATATATAAATTACTACTATTTGTAAGATCTAAATGTTACTTTAGTTAGTATTTGGTATGATACTATGTTAGGAAGAATAATAAGGTCTATTTGACCCCATGTGTTGCTAATAAAGTATGCATCATGCTGATATTTTTGTTTGTGCATATGTTTGAGATAACTTGATTATTCGTCCCTTTCCTTACAAATCTCGAGGACGATATTTCTGTTAAGGGGGGTAGGATTTGTAATGCCTAAAATGTGTAAAAAAATAATAAAATAATTATATGAAGGAATAAAATAGCAAATTCAGTGAACTCAAATTATACTTGAAGGATGAAAACTGAGAACTGAATTTTGAAAGCCAAGAATTATTTTAGAAAAAGAGTAACAGAAAAGTTTGCTATTCAACTAAATGATCATGTATTACATTAAATGGTGCGCCATAAGCTTTTATTTAAAAGAATATCTAATTCCGAAGTAACCTTTACTTTTATCCCACATTCAAAATACTATTTTTCAAAAAAAAGAAAGATAAGGAGAAATAAATATTATAAAGTACCAAAATAAATTCATAAATACATAAATTCCACACTAGTATGTTCATGATGAATACTTAATTTGAGAACAAGATATGCTACAAAATTTGAATTCAAATCCTAGTTTTGGAAATGAAAAAGAGAAAAGAAGGAAAATGCAATACAAATGTTATAAAATAAATATATAAGTATACTTACCTTCCATTAATATTTTAAATAATACAATTTTTGAACAAGGGTGAACTTCATAACCTAATTCAAATTCAAAATTTAATTCTAAAAACAAAGAAGAAAATAAATTCAGAAAAAGGGAAATAAAAAGGAAAAGGTGAAAACCACCCCATGGACCGTTTCCCATGTGCGCGGCCCAACTAGCCCTTCCTGCGCGGCCCATCTCTTCACATTCGCCCCTGCCGCGCGCTGGAACACTGACTGTGGCCCCACATGTCTGTCACTCGCCTGCACACACCTAGACTCGCCACCGTGACGCTGTTCGGTGGGTCCCATACGTCGGAGTCATCCCCAACCCCATAACAGAAGCACGCGAACCCACCGCCAGGGATCTCGCTCCTACCTCCATCACCCCTCGGACTTACTGCTTTGGGTCTGCACGACCGCGCACGCCAGCTCGCGAAATCGGTCGCTGACGGCGTGGACCCCTGGCGCAGCCGCATTTCTCTCCGAAGCGTGGACCGGGCACTGTTTTTCTTCCATCCGCCCACCTCATCTCCCCCACCCCGCAACGGCCGGGCCGCCGTGGTCAAATTCTGCGCGGTTGGCGCGGATAACGCGGTTGTGGCGCGTTTCTATCTCCGCCGCCTGGGCCCGAGTCGTCCGGTCCCCCTCCCCAACCGAATCACGCGCCCACCGTCGGAACCGTGCCGCAAAACTCGCCAGCGCGCCTATGGCGGGTCCTCAACCACCCTCGCTGTCCTCGCTGGGGGGATAAGAACCCGGGGTCACAAATATCTCATTCCCTTCCCCTGCGCTTCTGAATTCCGAACAACCCAGCTTCCGTGAGCCTCCGCACCACCGCCGTCCTCTCCCCGTGAGAGCCACATCGAAGGGATCTCGGGATTGACCGACGCCGGACACCGCACACCCTCGATGACTGCTCTGTGAGGTTCGCTAGGATCCGGGGATGATTTGCATAGACTAACCAGGGCCGGGGTTGGGCGCTGTGCGATCAATTGCTCGTCAGAGCAGGGACGTCCACCGTGGCCGCGCCTCTCCGTGGGCAGGGAACTCCACGCCTCCAAGCTCGGTGAGTTTTGCTTCTCTAGATTCGCTAAGTCCTCTGATCCGTGTAGTGCTAGTCGGGCAGTGAGGGAAGGACTTGGGGCGCGGGATGGCTGTCTCCGACGACGGCCCCGCCGTGGGCTGTGCCAGCGCCGTTGGTCGGGTTGGCAGGGGTTGCGGAGGAGTCTCCTGCCGTCGATCATGTGATATGCGGTAGAGTTTGGATCTTGGCGCAAGCAACCAGGTGCCGTTGATCTAAGATCTGATGCATAGGGTTAAATCATGGATACTGAAAATCGGGACCGTAGAATTTTGATCCGAGGGCTAGGGCGAACTCGCGTCAAGGTGAACTCCTGGTCTTGGATCCCTGATCGCACGGTCAAAATAATGTACCTTTTCGTGTGTGGGGAAATCTAATCTTGGCCACCGATATCGGATCGTGCGGCCAGTAGTATTACATACCCCTTCGCCGCAACATCTTTGCACAAGAGCCCCTCCACTTTTTAAGAATCAACCCGCCATCCATTACAGGGTAGATCTGAGTCTCGAGAATTCTTGCGCATTAACCCCTGTGTTTTCTTATATTAGTGCACCCAGTTCAGGAATTTGAGAAATCAGATAAATGGAATTACAAATGATTTTTTTATATAAAATTAAATCCAGAATCTTGTTTAAATCATAGAAAATTCATTTTAACTCATTTTTGACCCGTTCCAATTTCTATAATTTAGTATTAATATTCTTTATCACTTAATGACTCTGTTTTGACATGAAAGTGACATTAAAATTTATATCCCATTTAATCTTGTGCAAAATACATAGAATCTTTAGAAATTGATAACTTAAATTCTATAACTCCGATTTGATCCGTTCAAGTTACGTTAGTCTCATACGAATGTTTACTATGCAATAACAACATTAATTATATCATGTCTCAAACTTTTATAATTAGATATTTATTTACCCTATGTATTTGGGTTAATCTATTGGATTAACCTCTGATCTTATGGTTGTAATTTGACTAAATGATCTTTAATCAAATGATTACTTAGAATGAAGCGGAGATAAGTATTTATAGAATAACCTCTCATAAGATTTATACTAACCAATTTATAATATAATTTAATATTTTAATCTCATAGATCTTCTATAAAATCATAACTCATTAATCATAACTCTGATCGTAGTAGTTCTCGTTCCCCACGATCTCGTAGAAACACGTAGAATATTATTATTCAGTTTGTACTTATGTTTGCTGTGATGTTAATTTTATCCATACCATGTTTGTTTGTATTGCTACGACTAGCAGTGAGGTCACGAGGATTTGAAGAATCACCCTGCTAACTGGAATCTCAAGTGCCAGGCAAGTTGTGCCCTTGATCCACGTTTGTTACCCAATAATGTTCTTTGTTATCACTATTCAATGCATAGGTTTAATTTTGATGGGACCCAATAGGTCACCCTAGTCTGTTTATCCTTTTACCTTGTTTACCCCTGATTCACTTGGGTAGTTATGCTATTGCTCTATATGGTTTTGGGATTAATATTTCATCACATCCATGTTCCAATTTTTCTGTTATGTTATTTATGTTCATGATAAGATCATTATGTTAATTGGAACATGGAGCGACCACCCGGGAAAACAGTGCTACCACAAGGGTTTAATGGGACGCCCTTGGTTGATTAACTAGGAAAGCTAGTGGAGGTCTTCCTTACCTGAAAGGGGCAAGGGCAGTAGGGGAGTGGTCAGTGTAGGGAGGTCCTTGGGTTGACTTTGCTGCGATGGCGGTCAGGCAAGAACCCTGCATTGGAGCTTCCTATAAACTATAGCGGGATTTCTGAAGCTAGTGGAACTTTGTAAAGGCCTCGTAGTGTTACCCTGCCTCGCTTCCTTGGTAGAGGTGTATGGGACTCATGACCCCTTGGCAGATGGGTAACACGGCTTGTGGGTAAAGATGTGCAACCTCTGCAGAGTGTAAAACTAGTATACTAGCCGTGCTCACGGTCATGAGCGGCTCGGACCCTCACATGATTAAATTATGGAACCTAAACTCAATTGGTCATATGCATTGCATGGGATTTGTTATTAATTTTGTTCTATTATTTATATGGTTTGGTATTTACTTACACTTAGTAATTGCTAATAAAATTTTGACCAACTTATAAAAGCAATGCTCAGCTTTAACCCCTACTGTTGATCAGCCTTACACTTCACATGAACTCCCACCTTTGGTGAGTTCATACCACATTATTCCCCACAACTTGTTGAGCGATGAACATGTGTGAGCTCACCCTTGCTGTCTCACACCCCCCACAGGAGAAGAACAGGTGGTTCAAGAGAAGCCGCGTATCGAGGAGTTCGATTCGATCTAGGTGGCATCTCCCAGTTGACTTTCTGGCGCCAAGGATGGATTTTAGATCCTGTTATATTTATCTTTTATTTTTGTAAGTCTTCCGCTATGTAATAAGTACTCTGATTATTATGACATTTATCTCTATACACTCTGTGATTATATATGTTGTCTTCTTTGGCGCATGTATGAGATGCACCCGGCTTTGTTCGCTAAAACCGGGTGTTACAGCCTTCGTGCGTTTCTCGCATTGCTCCGCGTCGTCATCGAGTCTCCTTGCAAGCTTGTGGTTCAGCCAAAACCTTGCTTGCGTGCGAGTGGAGAACCTCGACGAAGTAAGTAATGAAGAGTATGCTGTCCCTTTTGTTTTCCAACTAATATTAGGCGATATCTTGTGCGTTGAATGTTGGTAAAGTTTATTATTCATATGTAGTGGCGTGAACGCGTGTGTGAATCGGGGAAATAACTGAGTTATGTTGATTGGATGTGATGTGTAGATTTAAAAATAGTAGGTTTGTGTGTAGGGTGTATTATTGAACATGTATGTCGATGTATTATAATAGTGATTGCGTTAAAGTCGTTTGAAGTATTTTGAATGCATGACGAAGATGGTTGCGTTCGACATAGGGAAAGACACAGGTTGTGGGATAAAAAGGCTAGATCGATTTTATAGGTCGTATGAAAAACGTTCTATTAAGTGTATACGTCGAGTATGTTAAATGGATTCTACGTATGTAGAATGTAGTGTATTGGTTAGGCGAAGAATATGGTGGTAGACGAATATGCGATGTACAGTCAAGCCACGATTGAAGTGCAACTCATGCGTCATGTGATTAAAAAGTAGAACATATATGTGTTGTATGGCCGTGATTGAATTGTAGTGCGAAGAATAGGTTTTACTATTTTAAACGGTTAGTCGGCAGACTCGATCAGTAAAGCTAAAGTTGATTATGCGATTAAGATGAGGTGATGACATGCCATCGTAGTCGTCGCCTTCTCTATGTTTTCGAGTCGGATAAATACCATAGGCAATTAATTGTTGATACTCAAAGATTGTTAGAAACAAGTAGTCATGCTCTACCTATTGCGTCAAAGGAAATATGGTGTGTTGATTAACTGGGAGCTAAGTGACCTAATATAGAAAAGTAGTTAAGAAAACTAATCGAATTACTTTTAGCTATATTTTAAGTTAAGATGTCTAAAATGGTGAAACTAGTTTTGTTGGTCTCATGGTGTTATGATTGAGAAAAATATGAACTTGTGTATGAATTACTATTTTTCATGCTGTGTTAGCCAACTCTTGTTAAATAGAGGAATTCAATTGCGTTAAGTAATTGTTATATGTAGGTGTTTCCAGTACTTCAAGTGGTTGCAAGTTAATTAGTAGACTCTCTATGTGACGCTAGATGTCTAGGTAGAATTCTGAAATTTATGGTGCCCAAATTGTCGAGTTAGAGGTTTAATTCGATCAAAGCCGATTAAGTGGCTAAAAATAACTAGTAAAGAAGTTGTAGATGTAAAACTGGAAACTAGTATGCATATGTCCTCGTATGATGTTGTGGTACCTTGATGACATTAAAATGATCATGTGTTGCGAGGGTAGAGAGTTTAGAATTAACTTATCGTCACATGCTAATTTACATTATTAAAGTGTCTCTTTCATGGTAACCAACTTACATAACATAAGCATGTGATAGTTGTGTTCGATAACCAAATCATTGCAATTTGGAAACGAGACTTTGTAGTAACTGTCCCTGATTGTGCTTGATGATTGAGTTAAGTGTTCTTGTGCTTGCAAGCTGAAAAATTCCTGCATGTATAGTTTTGGTTGTGCAATTAATCTAGTAAAGCAAAATATATTTTCTGTAAGTATGTTCCATATACAAGTTGCAGCTAACTTGTACATCTAGCTTGTCCTAAAGTTTCATGATCTTAGGATTAATGGTTTAGAAGTTGTGCTTTTCACAAGGCCATCACCTGAATTTGTCGAATTTCTGAACAGATTTTAGAGATTGCAATAGTTGCTTAAGTTAATATTGAAATCAGTGATTGGTGGTCACAAGAAAGTTGTGGAAAACTCTATTATCTTACTTGTGTTAAAATTTGACAGACATAAGTCTGATCGTTTAGGAGTTATGCTTTTTACAAAGTCAGTAACTAAATCTGTCCACTTTCTGTACAGATTTCAGAAACTGCATTGTTTGCCTAATTTAATATTACAATCTGTTCATGGTCATTATAAGAAAGTTGTAGATGCTTTTCTTATCTTGCTTGTGTTAAAATTTCATAACCATAGGCCTGACCGTTTAGGAGTTATGAATTTTACAAACTGGGTGCTGTGTTCTGTCCACCGTCAGAACAAATTTCGAAAACTGTGTTGTTTGATTTAGTTAAACATTGAATCACTTCTTGGTGATTATAGAAGTTATATATTTATTTTGCCAAGCTTTCCAAAAAGTCTTGGATCACTCTTTTTGGTGGTCTGAAGATTAAGTTATGGATGTTTAAAGTGTGAAGACTGAATCTGTCCAGTTCTGGACAGCACAGCCTTCATAGTGTATTTTAGCCTTGATACATATTAAACCAGTCAGGGATGTTTATAAATAATTTGTAGAAATTTTAATTATCTTTCCAAAAAGTCTAAGATCACTTTGTTTGGATGTCTGAATTTTTAGTTGTGAATTTTTGAAGTTGCAAGTCTGAATCTGTCCAAATCTGGACAGAGCTGTTGTATTAGCATGTTTTGACCTTGCTAAGTGTTGAATCATGTTGTGATGACAATACTAAAGTTGTAGAGCACTTTTTAAGCTTTTCAGAAAGTCCTAGTTTGCTATTTTGGACTAATAATTAAAAAGTTATGATTAGAACAAGTAGCTGTTGTATTGTTGTCTAAAAATCTGCAAGTGCTTGTTTGCTTGTTGAGTTCACCCTTTTTGCTAAAAATGTTTGGTTAACACTTAAGTAATGTAGACTTGCCATGACTAAGCTTAATAATGCACGTGTGTCATGTTTTGTATGTTCTTGCTCTAGTTGATTGTGATATAGGAGTTCCGTAGTTATTGATGCCTATGTCCTATTTAAACTTACGTTGTCGTGGTTGCTCTTGTGTAGTCAATAGGACAACAAATGAATGACTAAGGTGAGCGTAGTAAATGCGTGTACTGGTGATGTCGTAGTCGTGTTGCGTAAATCAATAAAATGTTGTCGTCTTTTTAAAGGTGTTAATGTAGAACGCCGATAACGTGTAGATAACTAATGCTAACGTGTGGTTGTTCACGGTGTCTCACAATTTAGTGTTTAGTTCGCTACTATGTCTTGAATATCTTGTGCTACTTTCATTATATTTATACATATGCATCTTGCATCTCATTTAGGACCGAGAGATGATGATCGAACCAGTGATATGGTGCCAACCACAAGATGCAGTGGGTGGACGACCTGAAGAATGATGGACTTATCCAGTGGATGCTCGCCAAGCGAGCACCTCCCCAGCAATCACAATCTAAGTGTTAAATTAAAGGCAAGCCCCGGTTTTATGCATAACCAGTTCTATATATTATTTTACTGCACTTAATGATTGTAGGATTGAATGTGCACTTAAGTGTAGGAGTTGATTGAAACCCTAGTTGCATTAACTCAGGATTCCTATTGAGATGGATACTAGTATGCTAGGTCGAGTAGCTGCTTTGCTAATTAGTGATCTCGGTAGAAGTCGGGTGATTTTTCTAGCACTCGCGCGAGGTCAGGAAATTGCTTGTATCCAATTTATATCGGAATGATGATGGTTTGTTGACAACGGTCCATGGGGATGCGTTGTCTACAAGACGGAAAATTGAATAAGGATTAAGGTGTGGTACCGTGAGTCAAGCGTTTGAACATACTAAACATATGCCGAAAATATGGTAAATCGGTAAGCCTAGTACCTGATTGAACCTGGCAGTAGACTTTATTCCTCACGCGACCTGAGACGTGGTCTCCCATTCCGGTTATGGTGGGTACAAGTGCGGTCACTGCACGACAGCAGTCGGGGTCAGTGAGGCATTGTACGCCAAGGCGGTGAGCCCTGATCTGCTGACGGGGAATCGATGGGGACGGTTGATGTGTGTGGAGACGGAGTGCCTCGCCATGTCGTATGTTTAGGTTTACCTTGCAAGGATAAAAACTCGATTCGAATCGTCTGCTTCTCGCAGCTAATGAGACTGCTTGATCCATGCTGCTACATTGAGTAATAAGTGGAAATATGATGTTTTGGCAAAAGCTATGAATTGCTAAATTTCTTGATACCATGATTGATTAGATAGTACACAATTAGTCTTAAGAGAGTCACACTAAAACTTGAAAAAGCTTAACCTTGATTTTTAGACTCAGCTAGTGCTTTTGGCAACCAAACCCCTCAGCCAAACAGCTGCATGTCTAGAGGTAGAGGACTAGACTCCTCACACCGAGTAAGTCTAGCTGAGTATTAGTATACTCAGCCTTGCTTATGGCACAATTTTTGCAGGTACTCCTTAGGATGATTGGTTGATGGTGTGACTTGGCCTTCGTCCCTGCCACCGGGACAGACGGTCGAGTGGGTTACTGCTTCCGTAGGAGAGGACCAGGAGGAGTAGCGTGGCCAGGCTTTGCCATGTTACTCGGTTTTCTCCGTTAGTTATTTCCGCTGCATTAAAAATTTATGGTTATTATTTATGAAACTCTGATAATGTAATCACTAATGATATTTCTTAAATTTGTGGTATTATGTTTTATTGTATTTCTTGGTGCCTCACCTTCGTGTGAGCTAGTGGTATTTGATCCTGGTAAGTGGCTTTATCGGACTAGATCTGAGGGACTGACGGGTTATTCCTGTTTAAGTGTGTTGCTGCCCTTAAGGGTGCGACTCGGACACTTAAGCTGGAATAATTCGGGCGGTTCCGCCACATGAAGAGAGAGAGAGAGAGTGTGAGGGGTATATAAAGGATCCCCAAAAGCTGGCGACCGTTGGGAAAAGTGAACTCAAAACCGGTTGAACCGGTTCTGAAACCAGTTGAACCGGTTTCCACCAAGGGGTTTTCGATTCACTGGCAGAGTCAGTCGGAGACTGGACCGGCTCCAAAACTGGTTGAGCCGGGCCAAAAATCGGTTGAACCGGTTTTCCAAAAATCTGCACACGACTTTTTCTGACAGGATTGACTGGCAGACTAGCAAGTCAGAAAGTTACAGAGGGAACAATGCAAAAACTGGTTGAACCAGTTTTAAGTCTGGTTGAACCGATTTTTGAAACTATTGAACAGATTTTGAGAAAACTGAGGTGAACCAAGGGGAAATCTTAGTGGCGAGTGGAAGTGGTTTTTCCAAGAGCATTAATGATCTAGTAAAAATGTTTTCTTAGAAGATTTGAAAAGGTTTGGACTGAGCTCATCGCACATACTTACTCAACTATTGCGGATCCCTCTTAATTGAATGGCGATTCCTATGACTCAAGAATTGTAAAATGTAAATTGCCATTATTCTGTAACACCCTGAATTTGGGGGTATAAAATTTCTTTGCCCAAATTCACAAATTCAGGTGTTACTCCTCTCTTCACACCTCTCCCAATCTCCTCTTTCTCTTTTCTATAGAAGAAGAGTGGCTATTTTTATGTGTGATTATAATCTAATAGGCCAAACTCAAAGGGAGTATGTAATGTGACATCTTGTTAAACCCTAAATTTCACTTTTGTTTGATGCATAATACTTGGGAGTGCTAATTTGAATTTGTGACATTTTTAGAATTGAATCAAGTGGAGTAAATAAAAAGAAAAGGGAAAGTAATTGCTAGAATAAAAGAAAAAGGAAAAAGGCCCATACCCCCGCCCCCCCCTCGGCCTTTCGGCCCAATCGGCCCATCCCGCGCGCGCCTTCTGCCCCCTCCTCTCTCTGCCCTGGCGGGCCCGCCCGTCAGCGCGGCCGCTCTCCCAGCGCGTGCGCCCGCTCCCTCGCTCTCTCTGCTCGCAGGCCCCGGCTGTCAGCTCCCTCGTCCCCGCGTAACTGCCGCCTGAGCTGCGCGTGTCGCGGTCTCCGCGCCCACGTCGCGCGTGAAGCTCGCAACCACCCCGCCCTCGGCCACTTGAGCCCCGAGCCTCGCTCACCCTCTCCCCCCTCATTTGCGCACCTGCAGAGCCCCTTTACAACCTCCCCCATGCCGCACGCACGCCAGAGTGCCACCGCCATTACCCGCCGCCCCGAGTCCGTTTCTCTGTCGACGTTGGAGCCCCGCCGTGCCCTCTGCCACGGTGAGCTTCGCCTCGACGTCCGCAACCCGGGACACGCCCCAATTTCTCCTCTCCCTCCCTAATTTCCTCTGCCCGCGCTCACCCGCCGTTCTCCGTGCAGCCGCAGTGGTCTACCACCGTCGACACGGGCCGTCGCCGCGCCTTCGCCGCCACCGGGAGGTCCCTGGGATTCGCCTTGAGGTAAGGAACCTCCCCTGTCCTCTCCCTCCCCTTCTATTGCTCCCTGCTGCGCTTAATTCCTCGCCGGAGTCGATTAGCGCCGCCGCCGAGCCATTCCGCCGTGGACCGCCCCCCTCCGGTGCCCCTATCACGACCTAGCCCCCGCCAGTAAGTTCCCCGCGCCTTCCCCAACCTCCCAGGCCATCCCGGTCACCCTAAGACCCGCGAAGCCCCCCGCGCCCCTCGCCTCCGGCGAGCTCCCCCGCCGCGGGTGCGGCGGCCGCCGCCTCTGCTGGCTGGAGAAGGGGACAGAAGCCAGCCGCCCAATCCCCGTCGTCCATCTCAGATCGGACGACCCTATTTTAAATAGCCCGAGCCTAATCCTGGTCGTCCGCCTGGAATCCGACGGCCCAGGGCCGCCCCCTCACGCCCTCGCTCGCTCTGCCCGCCCGGCCCCGCCTGTCAGCCGCCATCGCTCGCTCTGCCCACCCGGCCCCGCCTGTCTGCCGCTCGCGCTTCCACGCGCTCGCGCGCCTCCCCGCCGATCTAATCCTGAGCGTTGATCCGAGATCCAACGGCCGTAGGAGCCCGATACCCCTTCGCTCGCGCAACTTCTTAAAGAGACCCCCGGTTTTCTGCAAATTAACCCGCCGTCCCTGGAACTTCGCAGATAGGTCCTCGGACCTTTTATTTAATCCAGAATAAGTATTTAAAAAGTATTTTTAATCCCTAATCTTGTAAAATTCATAACTTTGTCATATGAACTCCAAATTAGGTGCTTCAAATTGCAAAATGTTCATAATATTTTTATCTACCTGTTTAAATAATGTTTCCCTGCTGTTTTTTATGTCCCAATT
The DNA here is from genome assembly GCA_029449295.1 of Zea luxurians. Lineage (NCBI taxonomy): Eukaryota > Viridiplantae > Streptophyta > Magnoliopsida > Poales > Poaceae > Zea > Zea luxurians. Next base: position 130,988,869 of record JAOPSE010000010.1, read on the forward strand.
AATAGTTGATCATTATTGTAAAAGCAATGTTATTGGAACCCTAATTGAAATAAAGTAAAGGTAGTAGACTTTAATAAAAGTTGGAGCACTTAAGTTTATGGACTTAACACCATGTAATGATTTAACCCCACCACTGACATAGACCTAGTTAGTGGATAATGAATCACTTTGTATAGTCACCTACCCTAGACCTAGGGAACACCAGATTGTCAATCCTTTTCTATTGTGAACCTGTGATCTCTCTGCTGCACATGTTTGGTATATTGCTTTTGTTTGTTATTTCCTAAGTACATAGAATGAATGATTACTTTGCGTAGACAACGAGCAGTCTGTGTTTCCCGAGGAAGTTGCAGAAGGAGTCCCTGAGCAGCAACTTGGTGAAGGCAAGTGTCCTCAGTCCCATTATGTCCCATTTACTTTATAATACACTGTCCCGCATACTATGAACAACCTAAGGATTGACTAGCTTTCTATTTACCTTATCCTTGTTTACCTTTCGGATTATCATGGTTAGCTCTATGCTGGTGCTTTACTTTAATCAATGAACATGATGCGAACACTTATGATACGATGTTGTCATTATGATTATGATGTTGGACTGGTGACACTTTAGGGGGCTCGAGCAGTTTCTCGAGTGCCTCTCCGTAAGGACCTGTTCGTTGAGAGACCACCCGGGATAACAGTGCAACCATGAGGGTGAAATGGGATGCCCTTAGCTAATTAATTAGAGGAACTAGAGGTGTAGTTGCTTCGCCGTCGTGCCGTCAATGGGGTCTAGGCACAGTGCTTGCTCTGCCGAGGCTGAGTGCCGAGGTCCTTTCGTTTTGCTTTTGTTAGTCACTCTCCTGCGGGGAGGGGTACTGTGTTTATCAAACTGGAGAAACCTAACGGGCGGCTATGACCTCTAGGGAATCTTTGTAAAAGCTACGTAGTGATACCCTGCCGGACCACCTAGGTAGTGGTCAATGGGGATTAGCTCTCCCCGGGCAGAAAGGGAATCATGACTCATGGGTAAAGTGTGCGACCTCTGCAGAGGGTAGTGAAACTGATATATCAGCCATGCTCACGGTTAAGAGCAGCCTTGGGATCCTCTTTGATTAGAGATATAGATGGTTCGAGATATAATGGTTCTACTTATGTTTTTGGGATTGATGATGATCATGATGTTTCCTCGATGAGGAAATGGCTCATGGGATGGTTATATGATAAAACTTGGCTTCTACAAATAATAAATACCTGACCAACTAAAAGCAACTGCTTGAGCCTAACCCCACATAAAAGCCAGTCCACTTCAGCCAAACGGGGCATTTGCTGAGTACGTTGATGTGTACTCATCCTTGCTTTACCACAAAACACCAGGTTGTCCACATTGCAACCACTGCTCAGGAGAAGACGAAGTCGTGGAAGGAGACTTCCAGGAGTTCCAAGACTACGACGAGTTTTAGGTGTGGGTTGGCGGCAACCCCCAGTCAGCTGCCTGTGAAGGCCTTACCTTTACTATGTTTCGCTTAGCACTTTGATTTATCCATTAAGTTGATGACTATGTGGATGTCTCTAACTCTGTGATGTAATAAGTTAATACTCTTTTATGTTATTATTCGAGCACTGTGCGATGATGTTTATTTATGTAATTGCTGTGTACGTGAGTTTTGATCCTGGCACGTACATAGTTCGCATTCGGTTTACCTTCCAAAACCGGGTGTGACATAAGTGGTATCAAAGCCAGGCTGACTGTAGGACTGTTGCCAACATGTGGGTTTCCCCTGCAGTTTGGCTTAGCTAGTGATGTTAATGAAGTAAGTTATTTAGTTGGGAAACCATTTACTTCTACTTTCCTCTTTATCTGAGAAGCTGTATTGTATCATAATGAAGATCAGTGAAGCTCTTTGTTCACTCAGTGTCATGAAGAATTTTGTATACTCTTTTCTTATGCTGAAGGATTGTAAGATCAATGCTGATGCGTGAATGTCTTCCACAGATGTCTGACAACAGGCGCCGATGTAACAGGCGTGCTCAGCAAGAGCAGTGTGTCCAGCAGGAGGAACATCAGAAGCAGCCTCCCTCGCCACCCCCGATGACAGTGGAGCAGATGTTCTTGATGCAAACTCAGGCAGTGCAGGCCATTGGGCAGACTCTGGCAGCCATGCAGCAAGCTCAACAACAACCCCAACCCCAGATGCAAGTGCAGATGCCCCAAATGCCACGGGATAAGCGTGGCGAGTTCATGAGAGGACACCCTCCTACCTTCGCGCACTCTGCCAATCCCATGGATGCAGAAGACTGGCTGCATGCAGTGGAAAGAGAACTGCGCACCGCCCAATGTGACAACAGGGAGAAGGTTCTGTATGGTCCCCGCCAGCTAAGGGGAGCAGCCCAGTCCTGGTGGGAGTCCTACCTCGCCACCCATGCTGACCCCGAAGCCATCACTTGGGAGGAATTCAGCGAGAGTTTCCGCAGGTACCATGTTCCAGAGGGACTGATGATCGTGAAGAAGGAGGAGTTTCTGGCTCTGAAGCAGGGACCCCTGTCTGTTAGTGAATACAGGGACAGGTTTCTGCAGCTATCTCGTTATGCACCTGAAGACGTCAATACTGATGCTAAAAGGCAGTACAGGTTCATGAGGGGTTTGGTGGATCCTCTGCATTACCAGCTGATGAACCACACCTTCCCCACCTTCCAGCACCTGATCGATAGGACAATCATGACCGAGAGGAAGCGCAAAGATATGGAAGATCAGAAGCGCAAGATGAGTGGACCACAGTCCGGGAGCATCAGCCACCCCCGCTTCTCAGGAAGTTCATCTCAGCAAGGCAAGCATAGTCACCCACAGGGATATCAGCATCAGAGTAAGCGTCCGTATGAACATCAGTTTCAGAGGCAGTACCCACAGCAGCAGCAGTATCGTCAGAACAGCCAGCAAGGAGGTAATCAGTATCAGAAGCAGAACAACCAGGCACCTCGCCTTCCTGCCCCAGCAGCGAATCAGAACAACCAAGCAGCCCCAACACAAGGAGGAGGCAGAGGATGTTTCCACTGTGGAGAACAAGGCCACTGGGCGATGCATTGCCCAAAGAAGACGGCGCAGCAACAGGCAAACCCCAATGCTCCGGCAAGGCAAGGTGTACCTCAACAGGCAGCAGATAATCGTGGCCAAGCATACAACCGTGGAAAGGTGAACCACTTGAAGGCCGAAGCGATCCAGGATGCACCAGATGTGGCAGTAGGTATGTTCTCAGTCGAATCTCATCCCGCAAAAGTGCTATTTGATACTGGTGCAACTCATTCATTTGTCACTGCAACATGGGTAGAAATGCATAACATCTCAGTAGAGGCAATGATGCCGCCCATGAGGATTAATTCGGTCGGTGGCAAAGTGCAAGCAGATAAAATATGCTCAAATATAAGGGTGGAAATAAGGGGGATAGGGTTCCCCAGCTACCTAATAGTAATAGACACCCCTGGGGTAGATGTCATCCTAGGGATGAATTGGTTAATGAAGTATGAAGCGAATGTTAGCTGTGACAAGAGGACCGTAACATTGAAGTCCCCGCTTGGAGAGGAGGTAGTGGTTGAGCTAAGGATGCCTAAGACAGTGAAAGGAGTTTGTCACTAGATTTCGGTTGATAGCAAGGAGGCCAACCCGCTCGAGGTTATCAAGGTTGTGTCGGATTTTCCGGATGTGTTTCCCGAGGAATTAACGGGCATGCCACCTGAGAGAAAAGTCGAATTTGCTATAGAGCTTATCCCTAGTACCGCCCCCATTTCCAAAAGAGCCTATCGAGTGTCTGGACCAGAATTGGTGGAACTCAAGAAACAGATAGATGAGATGTTAGAGAAGGGTTACATCAGACCAAGTACCTCGCCTTGGGCCGCTCCGGTATTGTTTGTAGAGAAGAAAGATGGTACCAAAAGGATTTGCATAGATTACAGAGCCCTGAATGAAGTCACTGTTAAGAACAAGTACCCCCTGCCAAGAATAGAAGATCTGTTTGACCAACTCAGAGGTGCCAGCGTATTCTCGAAGATAGATCTGAGATCAGGTTACCATCAACTCAGAATCCGACCCTCGGACATATCGAAGACAACATTCATCACCAAGTATGGGTTATATGAGTTTACAGTTATGTCCTTTGGTTTGACAAATGCGCCAGCCTTCTTTATGTATCTGATGAACAGTGTGTTCATGGACTACCTAGACAAGTTTGTGGTAGTGTTCATCGATGATATTCTCATATATTCTCAAAGTGAGGAAGAACATGTGGAGCATTTGAAGATGATATTGCAAAGGCTACGAGAGCATCAGTTGTATGCCAAGCTGAGTAAATGCGAGTTCTGGATTCATGAAGTCTTGTTTCTGGGTCACATCATAAACCAAGATGGGTTAGCTGTGGATCCAAAGAAAGTAGCAGATATCCTGAACTGGAAAGCACCGAAGGATGTTCCTGGAATCAAGAGCTTCATTGGAATGGCCGGATACTATAGGTGTTTCATTGAAGGCTTTTCAAAGATTGCTAGACCAATGACGGCATTGCTAGCGAAGAAAGTTGAGTTTAAGTGGACCCAAAAGTGCCAAGAGGCATTTGAAGAACTAAAGAATAGATTGACTACAACACCTGTGTTAGTTCTGCCTGATGTTCACAAGCCATTCTCGGTGTACTCTGATGCTTCCTACACCGGATTGGGATGTGTGCTAATGCAAGGAGGAAGAGTTGTAGCATACTCATCTCGATAGCTGAAGATCCATGAGAAAAATTATCCCACACACGATCTGGAGTTGGCAGCAGTGGTTCATGCTTTAAAGACATGGAGACATTACCTATATGGGCAGAAGTGCGACATCTACACAGATCACAAAAGTCTGAAATACATATTCACCCAGTCAGAGTTAAACATGAGGCAGCGAAGATGGTTGGAATTGATCAAAGACTACGAGCTGGAGATACATTACCATCCAGGCAAAGCCAATGTTGTTGCAGATGCTCTGAGCAGGAAGAGTCAAGTCAATATGATGGCCATGTACCCGATGTCATATGAGTTGGCCAAGGAGTTCGACAGACTGAGTCTTGGTTTTCTGAACAGTACACAAGGAGTAACAGTGGAATTAGAGCTCACCCTAGAGCGGGAGATCAAAGAAGGGCAGAAGGATGATGAAAACATCAACAAGATCCGGTAGCTGATCTTAGAAGGAAGAGGCAAAGACTTTCGAGAGGATGAAGAGGGAGTAATATGGTTCAAGGACCGATTGTGTGTTCCCGACATCAAACCTATTCGGGAGCTGATCCTCAAGGAAGCTCATGAGACAGCCTACTCCATACACCCTGGAAGTGAAAAGATGTATCAAAATTTAAAAAGGAGGTTTTGGTGGTATGGCATGAAAAGGGAAATCGCAGAGTATGTCGCCATCTGTGATAGCTGTCAAAGAACCAAAGCAGAGCATCAGAGGCCCGCCGGACTGTTGCAACCATTGCAGATTCCTCAGTGGAAGTGGGATGAGATCGGGATGGATTTTATAGTTGGCCTACCTCGTACCCGGGCCGGCTATGATTCCATCTGGGTGGTTGTGGACCGCTTAACAAAGGTGGCCCATTTCATACCTGTGAAGACAACATACACCGGAGCAACATTAGCTGAGTTATACATGTCTCGGATAGTCTGCCTACATGGTGTGCCGAAGAAGATAGTGTCAGACCAAGGAACACAGTTCACCTCTCATTTTTGGCAGCAACTACAAGAAGCTTTGGGCACACATTTGAACTTCAGCTCAGCTTATCACCCGCAGACAGATGGTCAGACTGAAAGAACTAATCAGATCCTAGAAGATATGTTGAGAGCCTGTGCGTTGCAAGACAAGTCAGGATGGGACAAAAGGTTACCTTATGCAGAATTCTCCTACAACAATGGTTACCAGGCCAGCTTGAAGATGTCACCGTTTCAGGCGCTCTATGGATGGAGTTGTAGGACCCCGCTGCATTGGGACCAGCCTGGAGAGAGACAGGTGTTTGGCCCCGACATCTTGCTTGAAGCCGAAGAGAATATCAAAATGGTTCGGGAGAATCTGAAGATAGCGCAATCAAGGCAGCGAAGCTATGCTGATAGAAGGAGACGAGAACTAAGTTTTGAAGTGGGAGATTACGTCTATCTGAAGGTGTCACCTATTAGAGGAGTCAGAAGGTTCAGAGTCAAAGGCAAGTTAGCACCCCGGTACGTTGGACCATATCAGATTCAAGCAAAGCGCGGAGAAGTGGCCTACCAGCTCAACCTACCAGAAAGTTTGTCGGCAGTGCACAATGTGTTCCACGTGTCGCAATTGAAGAAGTGTCTGAGAGTACCAGAAGAACAGCTGCCAGTGGAGGACTTGGAAGTTCAGGAGGATCTGACATACATAGAGAAGCCAACACAGATCCTGGAGTTTGCAGACAGAGTCACCCGGAGGAACACCATCAGGATGTGCAAAGTCAGATGGGGTCACCACTCTGAGGAAGAAGCAACCTGGGAACGAGAAGATGATCTGAAAGCCAAATACCCTGAACTCTTTGCTGACCAACCCTGAATCTCGGGGCGAGATTCTTTTAAGGGGGATAGGTTTGTAACACCCTGAATTTGGGGGTATAAAATTTCTTTGCCCAAATTCACAAATTCAGGTGTTACTCCTCTCTTCACACCTCTCCCAATCTCCTCTTTCTCTTTTCTATAGAAGAAGAGTGGCTATTTTTATGTGTGATTATAATCTAATAGGCCAAACTCAAAGGGAGTATGTAATGTGACATCTTGTTAAACCCTAAATTTCACTTTTGTTTGATGCATAATACTTGGGAGTGCTAATTTGAATTTGTGACATTTTTAGAATTGAATCAAGTGGAGTAAATAAAAAGAAAAGGGAAAGTAATTGCTAGAATAAAAGAAAAAGGAAAAAGGCCCATACCCCCGCCCCCCCCTCGGCCTTTCGGCCCAATCGGCCCATCCCGCGCGCGCGCCTTCTCCCCCCTCCTCTCTCTGCCCTGGCGGGCCCCCCGTCAGCGCGACCGCTCTCCCAGCGCGTGCGCCCGCTCCCTCGCTCTCTCTGCTCGTGGGCCCCGGCTGTCAGCTCCCTCGTCCCCGCGTCACCGCCGCCCGAGCTGCGCGTGCCGCGGTCTCCGCTCCCACGTCGCGCGTGAAGCTCGCAACCACCCCTCCCTCGGCCACTTGAGCCCCGAGCCTCGCTCACCCTCTCCCCCCCTCATTTGCGCACCTGCAGAGCCCCTTTCCAACCTCCCCCATGCCGCGCGCACGCCAGAGCGCCGCCGCCATTACCCGCCGCCGTCCCGAGTTCGTTTCTCTATCGACGTTGGAGCCCCGCCGTGCCCTCTGCCACGGTGAGCTTCGCCTCGACGTCCGCAACCCGGGACACGCCCAAATTTCTCCTCTCCCTCCCTAATTTCCTCTGCCCGCGCTCACCCGCCGTCCTCCGTGCAGCCGCAGTGGTCCGCCACCATCGACACGGGCCGTCGCCGCGCCTTCGCCGCCACCAAGAGGTCCCTAGGATTCGCCTTGAGGTAAGGAACCTCCCCTGCCCTCTCCCTCCCCTTCTATTGCTCCCTGCTGCGCTTAATTCCTCGCCGGAGTCGATTAGCGCCGCCGCCGAGCCATTCCGCCGTGGGCCGCCCATCTCCGGTGCCCCTATCACGACCTAGCCCCCGCCAGTAAGTTCCCCGCGCCTTCCCCAACCTCCCAGGCCATCCCGGTCACCCTAAAACCCGTGGAGCCCCCCGTGTAACACCCGGATTTTAGGGGTCCAAAACCCGGGGTTAACATAAACACCAGGTATGCTGGGACCAAGTCTCATACATATGATGTATAGTGGCACAGGATCGAATGTCACATCTTTATATATAACAGGAGTTCTATACAAAATCAATAATTACATTATAAGGAGACAACGGTCCAGCAACCCAAAGTTGACTGGGAGACGACGACCTAGATCTCTCACGAACTCATCACAGCATCCTCCATGAGCATCATCCTGCAGTACCTGCTCTTGACCTGTGGTGTATGTGAGACAGCAAGAGTGAGCTCACATACGTTCATCGCTCAACAAGTTGTGGGGAATAATGTGCATGAACTCGCCAAAGGTGGGAGCTCACGTGAAGTGTAAGGCTTACCAAAGAAGATGGTTAGAGCTGAGCATTGCTTTTAAAGTTGGTCAAAATTTTATTAGCAGTTACTAAGTATAAGTAAATACCAAACCCAATTAAGTAATAGAACAAAAGTAACAACTTCACCTGCAATGCCATGCATATGACAAATTGAGTTTAAGTTCCATAATTTAATCATGTGAGGGTCCGAGCTGCTCATGACCGTGAGCACGGCTAGTATACCAGTTTTACACTCTGCAGAGGTTGCGCATCTTTACCCACAAGTCGTGTATCCCATGTCGCCAGGGTTTGCAAAGCCCTTAGACACTTCCGAGGTGAATGGCTAGGGATCCACTACGAGGCCTTTACAAAGTTCCACTAGCTTCCGAAAACCCGCTACAGTTTATAGGAAGATCCAGTGCAGGAATCCCTTGCAGGACCGCCATCGCAGCAAAATCCTCCCGAGGGCCTCCCTACACTGACCTCTCCCCTACTGCCCTTGCCCCTTTCGGGTAAGGTAGTCTTCCACTAGCTTTCCTAATTAATCAGCCAAGGGCATCCCATACTACCCTTGTGGTAGCACTGTTTTCCCGGGTGGTCGCTCCATGTTCCAATTAACATAATGATCTTAACATGAACATTAAATAGCAACTGATAACAAAAAGTGTAATCATGAATAATGTATCTCCATACCCAAAACCACATATAGCACTAGCAAGTACTACCCAGAAAGATCAGTGGTAAACAAGGTATAAAGATAGACAAACTAGGGTAACCTATTGGGTCCCATCAAAATTAACCTATGCAGATCATTATGATTAATTAGAACATGGCTGGGTAAAAAGAAGTGATCAAGGGCACAACTTGCCTGGGCCTTGAGATTCCAGGTACCAGGATGATTTTCAGATGACACGTGTCCTCACTGCTAGTCGTAGTAATACAAACAAACAGTGTATAGGCAAAATTAACATTACACCAAACATGTATGCCAAAATACATATTAATAATCTACATATTAAAATAAAACCACAGGAACTGGAATCACTAAATTTGGAGTTGTAGATTTTAAGTTATGATTTTTCCAAAGATTATATGTGCTTATTACAAGATTAGTTAAGATAACAATTTTAATGTGACTTTTATGTAAAACCAGTGGCACTAATTGATAAACAATAATATTACAAAATTATAGGAAGTGGAATGGATTAATTTGGAGTTCATATGCATTTTCTATGAATTATATAAATTCTAGGAATTATTTTTATATTAAAAACTCATTTTCTAATTTATTTTCCTGATTTTATAACTCTCTGGACTGGGCCTCATTTTCAGAAAACCGCAGGGGGCTTGGCGCAAATAAACCTAAGACTCAGGCTACACCCGCACAGGACAGCGGGTTTATTATGTGAAAACCGAGGGGCTCTTTTGAAAACTGGGCAGCCCGAAGGGGTATCCACGGATCAGGGCCGTTGGATTATAATCCAAGAGCTAGGATTAGATCGAACCGGTATGCGATCCCCTCCCTCCGATGCGAGATCAACCGTCTGAATTTAATGAAGGAGAGACCGAGCCGTGGCCCTCGGATTATAAATCGACGGTGCCTGACCAATGTGACCGCGATCCAGCTTCGACCGTTGATCTAACTACGTGCGCCCCAGATCTTATCATACAGGGATATATGGGCGGATCTAATCCTGGGCGTCCATTTGAAGATCTACGGCTAGCCCTCTTTCTCCTACCCTCATCCAAGCCGAGCGATGGCACCAGGAGCTCCCCACGACGGCAGAACCTCACCGGAGCTGCGCCCAGGTGGACAATCTTGGACCGGTACACAGTGCAAACGCAAATTAGCACTATGCCGAGCACGCCAGGGTGCTTTGCCCCAACGTCCGGGCACTAGGACCCTCGACCCCCGATGTGGCGCGGCGGCGGTCCGCCCTCTGGCGCGACGGCGCCATTACTGCAGCACACCCGCACGTTTCCCTAATCGAGTGAAACTACATGCTCCGGGAATACAGGCGAACACAAAGGAGAAAACATCACCTCGATTACGCGCATGAAGGTGTCAGACCACGGAAGGAGGTGGCCCAACGGTGGCGTCGCAAGTCCGGCGAGCGATTCCCGTGACTTCATGGCTTCTCCCACCGATTTGAGGGTTGCAGCATCATCACTACGGGCACGCCAAGATCTTGGCTTCGAACACATGATTCCGCCCGTGATGATTCGCTCATCTCCCTCGCCTTCCCGCCGCTCGCCATGAGACGCCTCGGTGGCATGGTGCTCGAGGTCTGCACATCGCCACAATGGAACGGAGAGGCGAGGGGGAAACTGTGGCCTATATACACTGATTTGGCCAGGATCAACGGATTCCAAAGTCCTCCCGAAGCTCCCGGGAATCTGTTGTCGGCTTCCCCGCGCCATCGGCATGAAGAAAACCGATGACACATTAGTCCCACATGACAGAGAACCAATCGACGACAGAGAGCAAGCCTATGACCAATAGGGCCCACGCGTCAATGACACAAACATGCCACACATGTATTAGTCACTGGCCCAGGTGGCCCACACGTCAGTGGGAGCGGGGCGCGCGGTGGAGGCCGAGTTGGGCCGAGCCCAGCCAGCGCCAGGACGCGTGAATCCCAGGGAAAATGGGCCGAAGCAAAGGGATTTGGCCCAGTTGGAGGTTCCTCTTTTCCTTTTGTTTTTCTTTTTTTTTTCTTTTATTGTTTTCTATTTCTAAATTCCCAATTCAAACAGAATTCAAGTTTCAATTTCAAATACATGTTCAGTAAAAACTTTGGTACGAATACATGAATATATTTTTCTATTAATCTATTCATTATTTTATTTATTTAGATAAGATGATTCACATCCACTTATTCCAAAGAAGTCATTATATTGAATGTATATCTTACCCTTTTAATTTAGGAAGGATTTAATGTGACATCTAAAAGTGACTTTAACTCAAAAGAGAATAGTTTATATATTTCTTGAAGGGGATAATAAATTGTAATTCTTTTATTATATATGTGTATATTAACTCTCATTGCTTTAAATTTTTACTATTTATTTTAGAAAGGGTGAATTCCAAAGTATAATTATCCATTAGTTGATATTTTACTTTGATCTCTTCTACTAATCCCCTAAACAAGATTTCGGGTGTTACAAATCCTACCCCCCTTAAAAATAATCTCGCCCTCGAGATTTGTAAGGACAGGGATGTAAAAAGCTTTATTTATAGTTTAGCCTTTAACTTTTAGTTAGTTTAGGAATTAAGAAGTTTCATATTATTTAGATAGTGGTTATAAAAGCTTGGGTATGTATATCCACTCTATTGTGTATGGTAAAAGATGTCTTTAAAGCATAGAGAAGTTTGGTTAAGAAAGGGTAGGGTGAGAAAAGACTCCATCCAAGGTTGTGGATCTTGACTCCGTTGGCGATTCAACTTGATCTTTGAAGTCTTGAATTGATGCTTATCCTTCTTTGACGTAGTTGGTCTCCTTTGGCCTTTCTTCTTGGAGTTGCCATCCGATTTAAGGACATATGGTTAGGATACATGTGGGTAGGATGGATTATATGGTGTAGGTAGGTTAGAATCTCTTGCTAGGTTAAAATTTAGGGGTTATGCAGCTATCGGATGGTTAAGGTAGTTGCATATGGCCAAATCGATCTATCATTCTTTATTTAGTGCAGGGTGAACTAAGTTAAGACCTGTTCTATAGGAGTAAAGTCTAATCTATTTCATCAGTATTATCTAACATGTTTGATAAGTCACTTTAGATCAGATCTAGGTTAGATTGGTGTGACTAGTTTGACTAGATAAGATCTAATTAATTTGCATTAGATCATGGTTGTTAAACTAGGGTGGATAAGTATGCCTATTAGGATAAGACAGATCCATAAAGATAAGATAGAATCTTCTGAGGCCAGTTAGATCTATTAGGATAAGGATAAAATCTTTTCAAGACAAGATGAATCTATTAATAGTAATAGAGTATCTTTTAAGATAAGATGGATCTATATACATTAGGATAAGTTAAGACCTTTTGAGATAAGATAGATCTATGAGTGTAGGATAGAATCTCTTGAGATGAGATGAATCTATTAAGATAAGGGAGAATTTTTTTTAAGATAAGATGGGTATTGTTAGGCTAGTTACTTTATTGAAGGATAATTTAGTTTGTCTAGTTATTTTATATATATAGTCTTATACCTATGTGTATATGCAGATGCAATTGTGGACATTATTCCACAACCCATCACACTCAATCAAAGATCCAAATCAGACAAGTATCATAAGCACATAGATAAAAATAGTTTTGTCTTTGTTCCTAAGAGTAGGTCTCCTATCCCTAAAGGTCACTTTAAGCACAGGATTTCAAAGTGTGAAATCCAAGTTTGTCTTTAGAAGGAAAAGGTAAGAATAATCAGAGTAAAGCGGAAATAGATGAGAAAAGATTAAGAAAAGTTTAGAAAGAATCAGAGTAGCAAAGGTAAGTAAGGAATGGTTGTCCAGTTCTATCTAGGTTTCGTCCTACAGTCAACATTGCTCTGATACCACTTCATTGCTGGATGGGTCCAAAACCCGGGGTTAACATAAACACCAGGTATGCTGGGACCAAGTCTCATACATATGATGTATAGTGGCACAGGATCGAATGTCACATCTTTATATATAACAGGAGTTCTATACAAAATCAATAATTACATTATAAGGAGACAACGGTCCAGCAACCCAAAGTTGACTGGGAGACGACGACCTAGATCTCTCACGAACTCATCACAGCATCCTCCATGAGCATCATCCTGCAGTACCTGCTCTTGACCTGTGGTGTATGTGAGACAGCAAGAGTGAGCTCACATACGTTCATCGCTCAACAAGTTGTGGGGAATAATGTGCATGAACTCGCCAAAGGTGGGAGCTCACGTGAAGTGTAAGGCTTACCAAAGAAGATGGTTAGAGCTGAGCATTGCTTTTAAAGTTGGTCAAAATTTTATTAGCAGTTACTAAGTATAAGTAAATACCAAACCCAATTAAGTAATAGAACAAAAGTAACAACTTCACCTGCAATGCCATGCATATGACAAATTGAGTTTAAGTTCCATAATTTAATCATGTGAGGGTCCGAGCTGCTCATGACCGTGAGCACGGCTAGTATACCAGTTTTACACTCTGCAGAGGTTGCGCATCTTTACCCACAAGTCGTGTATCCCATGTCGCCAGGGTTTGCAAAGCCCTTAGACACTTCCGAGGTGAATGGCTAGGGATCCACTACGAGGCCTTTACAAAGTTCCACTAGCTTCCGAAAACCCGCTACAGTTTATAGGAAGATCCAGTGCAGGAATCCCTTGCAGGACCGCCATCGCAGCAAAATCCTCCCGAGGGCCTCCCTACACTGACCTCTCCCCTACTGCCCTTGCCCCTTTCGGGTAAGGTAGTCTTCCACTAGCTTTCCTAATTAATCAGCCAAGGGCATCCCATACTACCCTTGTGGTAGCACTGTTTTCCCGGGTGGTCGCTCCATGTTCCAATTAACATAATGATCTTAACATGAACATTAAATAGCAACTGATAACAAAAAGTGTAATCATGAATAATGTATCTCCATACCCAAAACCACATATAGCACTAGCAAGTACTACCCAGAAAGATCAGTGGTAAACAAGGTATAAAGATAGACAAACTAGGGTAACCTATTGGGTCCCATCAAAATTAACCTATGCAGATCATTATGATTAATTAGAACATGGCTGGGTAAAAAGAAGTGATCAAGGGCACAACTTGCCTGGGCCTTGAGATTCCAGGTACCAGGATGATTTTCAGATGACACGTGTCCTCACTGCTAGTCGTAGTAATACAAACAAACAGTGTATAGGCAAAATTAACATTACACCAAACATGTATGCCAAAATACATATTAATAATCTACATATTAAAATAAAACCACAGGAACTGGAATCACTAAATTTGGAGTTGTAGATTTTAAGTTATGATTTTTCCAAAGATTATATGTGCTTATTACAAGATTAGTTAAGATAACAATTTTAATGTGACTTTTATGTAAAACCAGTGGCACTAATTGATAAACAATAATATTACAAAATTATAGGAAGTGGAATGGATTAATTTGGAGTTCATATGCATTTTCTATGAATTATATAAATTCTAGGAATTATTTTTATATTAAAAACTCATTTTCTAATTTATTTTCCTGATTTTATAACTCTCTGGACTGGGCCTCATTTTCAGAAAACCGCAGGGGGCTTGGCGCAAATAAACCTAAGACTCAGGCTACACCCGCACAGGACAGCGGGTTTATTATGTGAAAACCGAGGGGCTCTTTTGAAAACTGGGCAGCCCGAAGGGGTATCCACGGATCAGGGCCGTTGGATTATAATCCAAGAGCTAGGATTAGATCGAACCGGTATGCGATCCCCTCCCTCCGATGCGAGATCAACCGTCTGAATTTAATGAAGGAGAGACCGAGCCGTGGCCCTCGGATTATAAATCGACGGTGCCTGACCAATGTGACCGCGATCCAGCTTCGACCGTTGATCTAACTACGTGCGCCCCAGATCTTATCATACAGGGATATATGGGCGGATCTAATCCTGGGCGTCCATTTGAAGATCTACGGCTAGCCCTCTTTCTCCTACCCTCATCCAAGCCGAGCGATGGCACCAGGAGCTCCCCACGACGGCAGAACCTCACCGGAGCTGCGCCCAGGTGGACAATCTTGGACCGGTACACAGTGCAAACGCAAATTAGCACTATGCCGAGCACGCCAGGGTGCTTTGCCCCAACGTCCGGGCACTAGGACCCTCGACCCCCGATGTGGCGCGGCGGCGGTCCGCCCTCTGGCGCGACGGCGCCATTACCGCAGCACACCCGCACGTTTCCCTAATCGAGTGAAACTACATGCTCCGGGAATACAGGCGAACACAAAGGAGAAAACATCACCTCGATTACGCGCATGAAGGTGTCAGACCACGGAAGGAGGTGGCCCAACGGTGGCGTCGCAAGTCCGGCGAGCGATTCCCGTGACTTCATGGCTTCTCCCACCGATTTGAGGGTTGCAGCATCATCACTACGGGCACGCCAAGATCTTGGCTTCGAACACATGATTCCGCCCGTGATGATTCGCTCATCTCCCTCGCCTTCCCGCCGCTCGCCATGAGACGCCTCGGTGGCATGGTGCTCGAGGTCTGCACATCGCCACAATGGAACGGAGAGGCGAGGGGGAAACTGTGGCCTATATACACTGATTTGGCCAGGATCAACGGATTCCAAAGTCCTCCCGAAGCTCCCGGGAATCTGTTGTCGGCTTCCCCGCGCCATCGGCATGAAGAAAACCGATGACACATTAGTCCCACATGACAGAGAACCAATCGACGACAGAGAGCAAGCCTATGACCAATAGGGCCCACGCGTCAATGACACAAACATGCCACACATGTATTAGTCACTGGCCCAGGTGGCCCACACGTCAGTGGGAGCGGGGCGCGCGGTGGAGGCCGAGTTGGGCCGAGCCCAGCCAGCGCCAGGACGCGTGAATCCCAGGGAAAATGGGCCGAAGCAAAGGGATTTGGCCCAGTTGGAGGTTCCTCTTTTCCTTTTGTTTTTCTTTTTTTTTTCTTTTATTGTTTTCTATTTCTAAATTCCCAATTCAAACAGAATTCAAGTTTCAATTTCAAATACATGTTCAGTAAAAACTTTGGTACGAATACATGAATATATTTTTCTATTAATCTATTCATTATTTTATTTATTTAGATAAGATGATTCACATCCACTTATTCCAAAGAAGTCATTATATTGAATGTATATCTTACCCTTTTAATTTAGGAAGGATTTAATGTGACATCTAAAAGTGACTTTAACTCAAAAGAGAATAGTTTATATATTTCTTGAAGGGGATAATAAATTGTAATTCTTTTATTATATATGTGTATATTAACTCTCATTGCTTTAAATTTTTACTATTTATTTTAGAAAGGGTGAATTCCAAAGTATAATTATCCATTAGTTGATATTTTACTTTGATCTCTTCTACTAATCCCCTAAACAAGATTTCGGGTGTTACACCCCGCGCCCCTCGTCTCCGGCGAGCTCCCCCGCCGCGGGTGCGGCCGCCGCCGCCTCTGCTGGCTGGAGAAGGGGACAGAAACCAGCCGCCCAATCCCCGCCGTCCATCTCAGATCGGACGACCCTATTTTAAACAGCCCGAGCCTAATCCTGGCCGTCCGCCTGGAATCCGATGCCCTCGCTCGCTCTGCCCGCCCGGCCCCGCCTGTCAGCCGCCCTCGCTCGCTCTACCCACCCGGCCCCGCCTGTCTACCGCTCGCGCTTCCGCGCGCTCGCGCGCCTCCCCGCCGATCTAATCCTGAGCGTTGATCCGAGATCCAACGGCCGTAGGAGCCCGATACCCCTTCGCCCGCGCAACTTCTTAAAGAGACCCCTGGTTTTCTGCAAATTAACCCGCCGTCCCTAGAACTTCGCAGATAGGTCCTCGGACCTTTTATTTAATCCAGAATAAGTATTTAAAGAGTATTTTTAATCCCTAATCTTGTAAAATTCATAACTTTGTCATATGAACTCCAAATTAGGTGCTTCAAATTGCAAAATGTTCATAATATTTTTATCTACCTGTTTAAACAATGTTTCCCTGCTGCTTTTTATGTCCCAATTAATAGTTGATCATTAGTGTAAAAGCAATGTTATTGGAACCCTAATTGAAATAAAGTAAAGGTAGTAGACTTTAATAAAAGTTGGAGCACTTAAGTTTATGGACTTAACACCATGTAATGATTTAACCCCACCACTGACATAGACCTAGTTAGTGGATAATGAATCACTTTGTATAGTCAACTACCCTAGACCTAGGGAACACCAGATTGTCAATCCTTTTCTATTGTGAACCTGTGATCTCTCTGCTGCACATGTTTGGTATATTGCTTTTGTTTGTTATTTCCTAAGTACATAGAATGAATGATTACTTTGCGTAGACAACGGGCAGTCTGTGTTTCCGGAGGAAGTTGCAGAAGGAGTCCCTGAGCAGCAACTTGGTGAAGGCAAGTGTCCTCAGTCCCATTATGTCCCATTTACTTTATAATACACTGTCCCGCATACTATGAACAACCTAAGGATTGACTAGCTTTCTATTTACCTTATCCTTGTTTACCTTTCGGATTATCATGGTTAGCTCTATGCTGGTGCTTTACTTTAATCAATGAACATGATGTGAACACTTATGATACGATGTTGTCATTATGATTATGATGTTGGACTGGTGACACTTTAGGGGGCTCGAGCAGTTTCTCGAGTGCCTCTCCGTAAGGACCTGTTCATTGAGAGACCACCCGAGATAACAGTGCAACCATGAGGGTGAAATGGGATGCCCTTAGCTAACTAATTAGAGGAACTAGAGGTGTAGTTGCTTCGCCGTCGTGCCGTCAATGGGGTCAAGGCACAGTGCTTGCTCTACCGAGGCTGAGTGCCGAGGTCCTTTTGTTTTGCTTTTGTTAGTCACTCTCCTGCGGGGAGGGGTACTGTGTTTATCAAACTGGAGAAACCTAACGGGCGGCTATGACCTCTAGGGAATCTTTGTAAAAGCTACGTAGTGATACCCTGCCGGACCACCTAGGTAGTGGTCAATGGGGATTAGCTCTCCCCGGGCAGAAAGGGAATCATGACTCATGGGTAAAGTGTGCGACCTCTGCAGAGGGTAGTGAAACTAATATATCAGCCGTGCTCACGGTTAAGAGCAGCCTTGGGATCCTCTTTGATTAGAGATACAGATGGTTCGAGATATAATGGTTCTACTTATGTTTTTGGGATTGATGATGATCATGATGTTTCCTCGATGAGGAAATGGCTCATGGGTTGGTTATATGATAAAACTTGGCTTCTACAAATAATAAATACCTGACCAACTAAAAGCAACTGCTTGAGCCTAACCCCACATAAAAGCCAGTCCACTTCAGCCAAACGGGGCATTTGCTGAGTACGTTG
Organism: Zea luxurians; assembly: GCA_029449295.1. Taxonomy (NCBI): domain Eukaryota; kingdom Viridiplantae; phylum Streptophyta; class Magnoliopsida; order Poales; family Poaceae; genus Zea; species Zea luxurians. Next base: position 131,006,992 of record JAOPSE010000010.1, read on the forward strand.
ATGTGTACTCATCCTTGCTTTACCACAAAACACCAGGTTGTCCACATTGCAACCACTGCTCAGGAGAAGACGAAGTCGTGGAAGGAGACTTCCAGGAGTTCCAAGACTACGACGAGTTTTAGGTGTGGGTTGGCGGCAACCCCCAGTCAGCTGCCTGTGAAGGCCTTACCTTTACTACGTTTCACTTAGCACTTTGATTTATCCGTTAAGTTGATGACTATGTGGATGTCTCTGACTCTGTGATGTAATAAGTTAATACTCTTTTATGTTATTATCCGAGCACTGTGCGATGATGTTCATTTATGTAATCGTTGTGTACGTGAGTTCTGATCCTGGCACGTACATAGTTCGCATTCGGTTTACCTTCCAAAACCGGGTGTGACATATTCCCAAGCACTTGAAGCACGCTATATGATGTAGAATTTTAATCCGCTCTGCTTTTACATTTGCGTACATATATGACCTGTGCTTCTCCTGTCTGTAGGGTAACTGTATACATGCTAGGAGCAAACTTGTTAAAATCTCTGTTTGTTTTGTCATTTAATCACCAAAACCCTCAGTTAGGGTTGATTGCACTTACAATCTCCCCTTTTTTGGTGATTGATGCCAAAACAAACTGGAGTAGAGATAAAAACAAAAAAACATTAGCGAGATGTAAATACTTGTGTATGTGTGGCTCCCCCTAAATATGTGCATGAGTTTTGTGATCTTCATATTGACTTGATATGTCAATTATGCAACATATTTGGAGAAAGTGAATGGCCAACACATTACACAATCATTGAGGGATGCAACAATATTATATAAGATATGATGTCTAACATTTTCATCATTGCATAGCATAATATATGTGATAGAACTAGCTATTACAATAATGATCATCACAGCATAATATTGTTTATGGCCCTAAGCCATCATCACAAGCATAGGCGAATACTAGAGTTATTATAGACCATTGTTCATTACATAAATAAAAGGGGGCTACCAAGCCACTATCAAGCCATCAATCCTTCTCCCCCTTTTGGCAACGAGCACCAAAAACAGAAGGAGAGAAACAACCACATATCACCAGGAAGGGGATGGATCGAAGAACTGCGACGCCAAATTTGCTGCAAAGTTTTCTTCCCCAGGGTTAGCTGGGGGAGGATAGCTGCCAGAAGGATCCTGGGGAGGAGGAGGATAGGATGAAGATGGACCTAGATCCCCCTGGTGGGGAGGCAGGACATACTGCTCTCTGTCATCAAAAAATTCTTCCTCTTCACCTTCTTCATCTTCAGTTGACATAAATGGAACCCCATAGGTTTGCTGGTGCCATTCATTAATCTCTGGCGGAGGAGGATGGAGGGGCACATCAGGTAAGTGGGGAGCAAAAGGAATACCCATAGATGTGGCCTGACGACGGAGGTTGTCGTCAGTCTCCCGCTGTCGCCTAGCCAGCTCATGAACATCAGAAGAGATATTCCTGCACATGGAGAAGAAAGCTGCGATCCCATGAGCCAATCTTACCCCCATCCCACGACCACGACCTCGATCACGACCACGACCACGTGGTGTGGGAGAGCCATGACCAGGAGAAGGACGAGAGGGACCACCAGTAGCTGGCTCACGAGAGCTGGCAGGAGCTTTCCTCAACCACCCTGCTGGATTATTTGGGTCAATCCAGAAAGGGGTATATGAGAGATGTCTTGTGCCCTTCTCATATCAAAATTGGGTCACCACTTCAATCATTTTCATGATGAAGGGGGCATGTAGACATCCCTTAAGAGGAAAGCAAGATGCATGGATAATCTCTTGCCAAATCATGTCAAACACATTTAAGCTCTCAGTGCTATTTGGCTTCATGAAGGAAAGCAGAACTTTACTTTCTCCCAGGATGTTCATTTGATTTCCCCCTTTGGGGATGAGAGTCATCCTGTAGAGAGAGTTGATGTACCTATAGTACTTGTGCAAATTTTTTGATTTCCAATATTCATCAGACTCAGAGATGTGAAGATCCTTGGCTTCATCCCTGGTGGGAGCGCGAAAGTCATGGATCTTGATCTTGTCTCCAGAGATATCCTCATCAGTAAATCCCAAAATGTGAGCAAATCTTCTGGAGCTCACTTTGTACTAGCTTCCTTCAATGAAAAAATTGAGATAAGGAAAGTTGTATGGACTTTCCTCATCAGCATGCTTAATCCACAGAGTAGAATAAAACTGAGCAATGATTTCATCATTCCAATCATATTGGAATGTCATGATAGTCTTCATCCTCTTTTGCTCATAGGCCCTCAATGCCTGTGTCATCTCAGGATCCCCAATAGCTTCGCATCCACTCCAGTTGATAAAACGCTGATGGAGGATGAGCTAGTGCTTCTTTGGAAGGATAACTGAATTATAGAAATCGACATGAAGGAGAGTCCAGAAGCGATTACCATCAATCCTGGCATCACGAACACGGAAGGTAGGATTCTGAAATCGCATATCCTAAAGAAGGGCAGACCCTCTGCTGGCACTGAAATCAATAACCTGTTTGTTGGCGGAACGATGGGCCTACGCTTTGTGAAGCACTAATCCCTGGATAATGGGGGCATGAGCAGGAGGGAGATTAACATCATCATCCTTTCCTCCTTCGTCATCACTAGTAGCCTCCCAGGCTTGTGGATTCGTCGCAGGACGAGACCGACTGGAGGGGTTCCGAGCCATTCGTCCGTGAGCTCCATGAGACCCAGAGGCCTCACCACCTGGCATGACATTGCCAGATCCGCGCCCACGCTTGGATCTGGACCGAGGAGGAGTGTCTTCATGAATTTCTAGGGCATTGTCACTTGAATCGGATTCAACCACCGATGGATTTCTACGATGAACCATCCTTAAGATCAAACCAAAAATACATATGGTGAGAGAGATATTTGATGGTCAAGGAGTTTAATGAACATGTTTGAGGAAAGACAAGTATAATATTGGGCATGCACTTCAACCGTTCATATGAGCGGTTTAGCTACAATGAATAATACCAACCTACTTAACTCAAAACAATGTTCGAGACAATGATAACAGTTTAAGTGTGACATACACCTAAACTACACAATCTCCTTGAAGAGACACTTAAGATAATCAAGAATTGTATGGATCGAGTCAAAAATAGAGAAGATGAAATAATACCTCGATCTGTGAAACCGACCACAAAAATCCGAAAGAAGAGTGGAGAGATGGTGGAGGAGCCCGAGGGGATCGAATCTCCAATAATCTCCACGAAGTTTTGATAGTTTTTAGAGGGATTTGAGTGTAGGATGTGAGAGAGGGAGAGAGAAGTGAGGGCGTCGACGGATGGAAGAAATGAGAGAGTGAAGATAAAAAGTAGAGAGGAGAGGAGAGAAAAGGGGGCGGCGGCTGCTGTGCAGACTGCCCAAAACTGGTTCAACCGGTTCAACCAGTTTTGCTGCAGTGCGCACAGTAAACACGCAGAAAATGAGGTTTGACTGGACGTACTAACAGCGCATACTGCGAGACTGACGGCGCAGACTACGGAACAGATGGCGCAGACTGCGGAACAGACTGACTGCGCAGAATTCGAAAACCGGTTCAACCGGTTCTCACCAGAGAGAATCCAGTTGAGTGGCTTACTCAGCCGGTTTACTCAACCAGTTTCAGAGATAGCCCGATAAGGCCTAGTATACAAGCAATATTTATGATATGAATGATTTAGGCAATAAAAGTAAGATTTCAAACTTCATATTGTTCACAAAACACCTTTATACCAATCAATCATGTTTCAAATTTTATTTCTTAAGACACGTTTCGAGAATCCAAGATATTTAGTTCACTCCTTAGAAAACAAAACCTAGTCTCATCAAGAGGTTTGGTGAAGATATCGGCTAGTTGATTTTCAGTGCTCACATGGAATAATTCGATATCTCCTTTGGCTTCATGGTCTCTCAAGAAATGATGTCTAATGTCGATATGTTTAGTTTTAGAGTGTTGCACAGGATTGTTTGCAAGTTTAATGGCACTCTCATTGTCACACAGCAGTGGAATTTTATTAAACTCACACCCAAAGTCTCTAAGGGTTTGCTTCATCCATAGCAACTGTGCACAACATGCACCAGCTGCTATGTACTCAGCTTCTGCAGTGGAGAGTGCAACACAATTTTGTTTCTTAGAACTCCATGACACTAAGGACCGCCCAAGGAATTGGCAAGTGCTAGTAGTGCTTTTTCGATCTACTTTGCAACCGGCATAATCTGAGTCAGAATAGCCAAGTAAATCGAAAAGGGAGCCTTTTAGGGTACCATAATCCTAGGTTTTGGGTGTGGACTAAGTATCTTAATATTCTCTTAACAGCTACAAGATGACAATCTTTTGGGTTTGCTTGAAAACGAGCACACATGCATACGCTTAACATTATATCAGGTCTAGATGCACATAAGTAAAGCAGTGACCCTATCATTGATCTATATAACTTTTGGTCTACCAGTTTACCTTCTTCATTATGGTTGAGATGTTCATTTGATGACATTGGTGTCTTGGCGTGCTTTGCCTTTTCCATGCCAAACTTCTTGAGCATGTCTTGTGTATACTTGGTTTGGCACAGAAAGGTTCCTTCCTTGAGTTGTTTTACTTGAAATCCCAGGAAGTATTTGAGCTCACCCATTGTAGGATCTAGGACACCGGCTAGAGGGGGGGTGAATAGACGGTTTTGACTAAAATCAAAAACACTAGGTAAATTTAATCAATATGACAAGAGGAATAAATTCTCTAGTGACAACAAGTAAGCAATGTATAAGAATCAACTACGGTGATTGAATACTTGAGGAACAATATGCAAAACACTAATCACTTGCAAGGCAATAAGTAATGCAAGAAAGTAAAGACACCGAATTTTATCTCGTGGTATCGGTGATTTGCCGATCACCCCTAATCCACGTTGAGATGGACTTCAAGCTCTCACTTGCTCCTCTATCAAGACACGGCTTGATCTTTGAGCCAAGTGGACAAGAAATCACTCAATACCTCGATTCCACTAATGTCACCTTTGCCGCTCCGGCGAGGTAGGCGCGAACCCCACACAAACAACACCGCGGCTTCTCCACAATCTTCTTGGAGAGCTCGACGGAGACAATCACCCGAGCCGTCTAGGAGGCGACAACCTCCAAGAGTAACAAGCCAATGACGCTTGCTCGGTGTACCACCTAGTGCCTCAAGAATCACCTAATGATGCAAATGCACTAGGAACCCTCAATCTCTCACTAGAATGCAATCTCAAGCAAAGAGTGTGAGAGAGTGAGTTGGAGGATCACAAATGAGCTCAATGTATGCAAGGAATGGCCAATCGAGCTCTCTCACACGAGCTACCCTTCTATTTATAGCCCCCCATCAAATTCCAACCGTTATGTGCAAAAAGCACCAGTTCTGCGCATACGCGGACGGTTCGCGCCCTAGGGCCGGACGGTCCGCCGTACATATAACGGCTATAATTCCCATTTGAAAAACTGTCAGAGCTGTCAGAAAAGGTGGCTCCGGATGGTCCGCCCATCGAGGCCGGACCGTCCGTGGCCTGGCAACATGAGGCACCCGGACCTCTGACCAAGAATAGTTAACACGGGCGGACCGTCCGCCTAAAAGACCGGACGGTCTGAGACCTGAGACAGTACTATCTGGACTAGTCCCCCGGACAGTCCATAGTACAAATCTACAAAATCACACAGTCCCTGTCCAAAACATGTTTGACACTTGCGGACTGTCCGTCCAACACAGTCGGACGGTCCGCGCTATAATTCAGGGACTGGCCCGAAACCAGCCTTCTCTGGTCATGACTGCGGACGGTCCGGACCTAAGGCCCGGACGGTCCGCAGTGCAAAGGAACAAGATGGTTCCCGAAGTGGTCAGACTTCGGACCCCTCTGGTGGATCGCGGACGGTCCGCCCTCAAGGCCCAGACGGTCCGCGCAGCCAAGACTTTGCATTTTTCAAACTCGCTTTTGAAAGAATTTTTAACTCAAGAAATTTGAAGCGCTGTTAGTCCTCATGCAAATGCAACTACTTGATGCTCTATGAGGCACTAAGTTTTACACAGATCAAAGTCATTGACCCCTCTTAATAGTACGACTATCTAGCCTACTAATCCGGTCAGGTATCTTCTCTAAACTCCTCAAGACCGGCAAAAACGAAACCTATATTATACCTTTGCCTTCATTTGATCCACAACCAATGCTTATGATTCTCCAATATTTCCTGTTTTATGTGGTCCAACCCTGCATTCTTATTTCTCCAAGAATCGTTAGTCCACAAGCAGTTGTCATTAATTACCAAAACATCACCAAAGGGGCCTAGATGATTCACAATCTCCCCCTTTTTGGTAATTGATGACAACACTGCATAATATATTAAAGAGAAGTTTAGTTTTTCCAAATCTCCCTCATACCTTAGGTATAAGATAGATTTTGGAGATGAGTTTCATAGGACTTATCTTGATTTGAAGTTCTGTCCGAGAGATAGATAAATCCCAATAAAAACTCAGAATGTAAGAAAGGCTCCCCCTAAGTGTGTGCAGGATTATTTGAAGCTAAAGATATAACACACATAATATATCGGAGTTTTGATGGAGACTTTCCTACAATCATGGTTATCGAGGCATACAAGAGATGATATGTAGAGTAAGCGCAGCAGTTATAATCACTCCTCGATTAACCACACACAGAGTAATTTGAACTAAACATAGTTCAACCCACAGAATATTACAGATAATTGTCCACAGACATAAGACATAGAGTTAACAGTTCAAGCCAGTTCCAAATGCATAAGACATAAACTAATGCATGCGACATAAAAAAAATAAATATGCATATGCACGGTCTCAATGTCCACATAGACCAACAACTCCCCCTGAATGTGACACCTGACAACTTCTCTTCTTCTCTTCTCATCACTTCTCTCCCCCTTTGGCATCAATTGCCACAAAGGAGAGGCCTCACTGATCACTGGGCGGAGGATGCATGTTGTAGTAGTGAGTGCTGAATGTGTCAAAAAGAGAGGAGAACTGGCCAAAATCTTGCTGGAGTTGTTGCTGCCTCTGACTGATATCATGCATGCTGTCATTAGTAGAAAGATTATCAAATTGGCTGGAGAGAGCGCCCATATTATCTTGAAAGCTCTGCTGCATATTATTCAGCCTGGTCATGATAGGATAAGTGACATTAGTGTGAATGTGATCACGAAACTCAGAAAACTCAGAGTTGAGCGCATCCCAGTTACTGTCAAAGCGAGACTGCATGTCATCTAGGCGGTGATCCATATGTGTCATCATGCCCTCAAAGCAAGTATCAATATGGGTCTCAAGTCCCTGCTGCATATTGTGAAAATATGGATCAAAGTAGCCTGGTCCAGGCTGCCAATACTGCTAAGGCTGAGGAGGAGGTGGAGGAGGAGGCATCTGCTCGGCCTCAACATTAGGAGCTGCTCCTGCATCATAGCCAGGGTCTTCCTCATCATCTGGGAAGGGAGTGAGTGGCCTGGTGAGGAACCCTATTTCATTTTTAAAGGGTCTGAACGGTGTGTGAACAATCTCACAGGGCCCCTCAAATCTTGTCTTGGCTTTGATGAGAGCCATAATATAAGGAGCATATGCTAAATTCTGATTCTTGTCCATTTTCAAATCATTGAGCTGTCTCATCATGAAAAGAACAATATTCATTACCTCACCATTCATGATGTGGTGGATAATATTCCAGAATTTGTCTCGGATTTTTCTCTTATCCCCACTCTTGGGAAGAATAGTGACTCTGGCAATCTTGTTGATTACAGCAGGATGATGCCTGAGTCCTGCTGTCTCTCCAAACCTCCTGGGTATTCCCAGCCTTGCGGGCTCATAGAATTGCACAAAGTCCTCAAAATTATCCTCAGTGTGGAGATCCAGCCCAGCAGAAATGATGCCATAATCCAGACTGTTTGCAGTAGCAAAGTCAGCAAAAGATGCAGAATATCTCTTAAATCCAGTCATCCAAGTGATGGATTCCTCTTCTATATCAATCTCTAAGGTGGCCAGGAATTGCTTGACAGCCATTTCACTGAAGTCTGTTCGTTGCCCCATAAACTGGTACAGACCACACGTCTCAAATTTAGGAATCAGATCCTTCATGACTGACTGTCCCAGCATGAAGGACCAATCAATCACTTGATGTTTATGAAAGTTTGTATCCACCAAGGTGCCCCAAAACACATCAAACTGCAGCTGAGTGTGGAAAAATTGAACATTGGTGTCAGATGGCAGAGTGTATTGGTTCACAGTCCGCCTTGAGCAGTACTCAGCCATAGAAAACATCCGCTTTGGAAATGTCCATCCTGTGGTGTCGATTGCATAGTCGGGATGTATATGAGGAAAATCTTCTGTGTCCATAGATTCAGTGCCCCCAGCTGAGGATTGGCCTCTGAATCAGTGGTTGGTGTATAGTCAGCATCATCTCCACGAGGGCGCTTTGATTTGAAGCGACCTGCAAGCTTCTTGCAGAGACCACCAAAACCACTACAATAAATGTGATAGACATCCATAGATGAATAGTTGATACCAATCACCACAATTAAAAGGAATAGAACTGCATTGCTCTGCCAGGGTCCGGACGGTCCGCGCTAGGGTGCCGGACTGTCCGCGCCAGATGTCCGGACGGTCCGCGCCCACTAGGCGGACGGTCCGCGACCGACCGGGGGCGACTCTCTAGAACCCTAGTCGCCTCAATCGTTGAATCAATGATTTCGCAGAGAATATCCATCCAAACAAGTTCAAAATTTTGCACAGCATTCAGAGAGAGTAGTATTAACAATCCCACCAATCAGATTTGTAAAACTATGGCTCAATTCCAGATCAGAGAGAAAATCCGAAGAATCCCAAAAATGAAGAGATTTGATGAAACCCATAAGATTATGAAATACCGTGAGGACGACATGTTGGTTGAGGTTCTCACAAGCTGTCGGACTGTCCGAGCGCAACGTCACTTCTCCGTCCACGCACAATCGACAAAGAAGACTAGTTGGCGAGTGGAGAGCAAGAGAGAAGTGACAAAGAACACAAATGACAAGTTTGCGGCCTCTGCCTGACTTTACTGCCTGTCGTGGACGGTCCGCGCAGGGGCGGCGGACAGTCCGTGACCTGATGAGTTCAGATGGTCTGCATTGCTGATCGGACTGTCCAGTTCCTGATGCTGCGGACGGTCCGTGGTCCATGGGCGGACGGTCCGCGTCCTGATACTTAGTGTTCCAATGTCTGTCCACTTTCTGATTTTGAATTTCAAATCCGAATTGGTGCTCATATATGGACATTTCGACCAATCCAAGGGTTAGTATGCATGCATATACATATTATGTAATTGAGTAATGCAAATTTTTTATATTAAACTACCTAGATCAATCTAAAATGAAAAATGCTTCAAAAATACCAAATACATAGCATAGAGAGCATATTTAGAGCCGAAATGCAACACTACACATGCGTGATCAACTTCAAGCCACATTTGAGAGATCGATCACATTCATTTCACTTCTTAGAGAACAAAATCTTGTTTCATCCAAAGGCTTTGTAAAAATGTCTGCTAATTGATCATCCGTGCCAATGGAATAAATAGAGATATCTCCCTTTCCAACATGATCCCTTAAGAAGTGATGTCGTATATCAATATGCTTAGTTCTTGAGTGTTGGACCGGATTTGTAGCAATTTTACCGCACTCTCATTATCACACATGAGAGGCACATTCTTGAAAATAATCCCATAATCCAATAGAGTTTGTTTCATCCATAATAGTTGAGCACAACAATTTTCGGCCGATATATATTCCGCCTCGGCGGTAGAGAGAGCAACCGAATTTTGTTTTTTAGAAGACCATGAAACAAGAGATCTACCAAGAAATTGACAACAACCGGAGGTGCTTTTTCTATCAACTTTGCACCCCGCATAGTCCGAATCCGAATATCCAATTAATTCAAATTGAGCACCTTTGGGATACCATAGACCAATATTGGGAGTATACTTCAAATATCTTAGAATTCTTTTAGCGGTCTTCAAGTGAATCTCTCTAGGTGAAGCTTGAAATCGAGCACACATGCATACACTAAACATAACATCGGGCCTAGATGCGGTAATATAAAGCAAACTACCAATTATTGAACGATAAAGTTTTTGATCAACCATAGTACCTCCTTCATCTAAGTCTAGATGACCATTTGTTGCCATAGGAGTCTTGATAGGTTTTGCATTTTCTAAGCCAAACTTCTTGAGCATGTCCTTCAAATATTTTGATTGACTTATAAAAATTCCATCTTTCAATTGTTTGATTTGAAGACCAAGAAAGAAGCTCAATTCTCCTATCATAGACATTTCAAATTCTTTGGACATCATTTTTCCAAATTCCTCACAAAATAATTCATTAGTAGATCCAAAAATAATATCATCAACATAGATTTGACAAACAAATAAGTCCTTGCCAATTCTTTTAGTGAATAGAGTAGTGTCAACCTTTCCAATTTTGAAGTCTTTGGAAAGCAAGAAATCCCTAAGCCTTTCATACCAAGCGCGTGGAGCTTGCTTAAGCCCATAAAGAGCTTTAGAAAGCTTGAACACATGGTTAGGTCTTTTGGGGTCCTCAAAACCGGGAGGTTGTTCAACATACACTAGTTCACTAATCTTACCATTTAGAAAAGCACTCTTTACATCCATTTGGTAGAGCTTGATATTATGTGCACAAGCATAAGCAAGAAGAATCCGGATTGCTTCTAATCTTGCCACGGGACCAAATGTCTCCCCAAAATCCAACCCCTCAATTTGAGTATATCCTTGTGCAACTAATCTTGCCTTGTTTCTTACTACCACACCATCTTCATTGTGCTTGTTGCGAAACACCCATTTTGTACCAATAACATTGTGGTTCTTTGGTCTCTCAACAAGCTCCCAAACTTCATTGTTTTCATTGCATTTATCAATTGAGTTCCACCAACATCATCAAGATTATAACTCTCATCTTGAGACCCATTTGTTTCATCGAATTCAACATCATATGCTTCTTCAATAATACCATGAGTTTTGTTGAAGACTCTATACGCTTTACTATTTGATGAATATCCAAGAAGGAAACCCTCATCACATTTCTTCTCAAATTTAGAAAGCCGGCTTCCCTTTCTTAAAATATAACATTTGCAACCGAATACCCTAAAATATGAGATATTTGGCTTTCTACCAATGAGCAATTCATATGGAGTTTTCTTCAAAAGCTTGTGACAATATAGTCTATTTGATGAATGACAAGCGGTATTTATTGCCTCGGCCCAATAAGAATCTGATATATTATATTCCGCTAACATAGACCTAGCCATATCAATGAGAGTTCTATTCTTTCTTTCAACAATACCATTTTGTTCCGGGGTATATTTGGAAGAGAATTCATGTTTAATACCCTTGTCATCACAATATTCATCAATTCTTGCATTTTTTAATTCCGACCCATTATTACTTCTAACCTTTTTGATGTCGAAATCAAATTGATTTTGAGCCAATATAGCGAAAGACTTGAATGTTTCAAACACATTAGATTTGTCTCGAAGAAAATAAACCCAAGTAAATCTTGAATAATCATCCACAATCACAAGACAATAAGAATTACCACCAATACTCACAAAAGATGTGGGCCCAAATAAATCCATGTGAAGTAATTCCAAAGGTCGATGAGTGGACATTTGACTTTTATTTGGATGAGTGTTTGCCACTTGCTTCCCGGCTTGACAAGAGCTACACAATTTGTTCTTCTCAAACTTCACATCTTTTAAGCCACGAACTAAGTCATGCTTGGTTAACCGATTGAGTTGCTTCATTCCAACATGACCAAGTCTTCTATGCCATAACCAACCTAGTGAAGCTTTTGAGAATAGGCAAGTTGTGAGCTTTGCCTCATTAGATGAGAAATCAACAAGATAAAGATTTTCATGTCTAAAACCTTTAAACTTAAGATTGCTACCATCAACACTAGAGATAATAACATCTTCAACCGTGAAATTGCAACAAAATCCTAAATCACATAATTGAGCTATGGAAAGTAAATTCAAATTCAAAGACTCAACCAAGAGCACATTTGGTATGGAATGATCATTTGAAATAGCAATTTTACCCAAACCTTTAACCTTTCCTTTGCGATTATCTCCAAATGTGATACTATCATAATTTGAGCAATCTTCCTCACTCATTTTGGTGAACATTTTCATATCTCCGGTCATGTGTTGAGTGCATCCACTATCTAACACCCAATGATTCCCTCCCGCCTTGTAGTTCACCTTAGCATCACCCTTTGCCATGAGACAATGGGGGGATGAGAAGAGTGAGGGAGCTTCCTTGATGGCAATTCCGGCATTAAGCTTGGATGAGGTGTCATCATCATCATCATCCGAGCTATCATCCGAGTCCCATTCAACTAAGTAGGCTTTGCCATCTTTCTTCTTGTTGTAATATTTCTTTTTCTTCTTGTCACTTTCATCTTTGCCCTTCTTCTTCTTGCTTGGGCAATTTATGGCAATGTGACCGGGTTCCCCACACTCAAAACACTTTCTATCATTGAAGGCATTTCTTCTTGATGTTTGACCTCTTCTAGGTTGACCTCTCTTCATCTTCATGAATTTACTAAATTTCCTTACAAATAGAGCCATGTCACCATCACTCTCACTTTCATTTTCTTCATCATTACTATCTTCTTTTTCAATTGCCTTTGAGGCCTTAGCTTTGAGAGCAATTGATTCATTTTTCACCTTCTTTGCCAAACTTAAAGCATCGGCTTGAGACTTCTTAAATATATCTTGAGTAAGAATTTCTCCCAATACTTCGGTTGGAGAAGTTGTGGATAGATTACTCCTTACTAACATTGTCACAATGGTCTCATATTTCTCTGGAAGTGATCTAAGGAACTTGTGAGTGAAATCCACATCCGGTACATTAAAACCAAGTCCCTTGAGTTCATTCACTATCTCATTTAACCGATTGAACATATCGGATACACTCTCATCTTCTTTCATAATAAATTGCTCGAACTTCCCTTTGCACACATATAGTTTGGCACTCTTCACAATTGTAGTTCCTTCATGAATTTCCATTAGCTTAATCCAAATCTCATGAGCGGTTGTGAGATTCTTGATGCGATTGAACTCATTTATATCAAGAGCATCATAAAAGACATTCATGGCTTGATCATTTGTGAGGATATTCTCATTGTCACTAACGGATGGTTCATCTTCTTTCAACACAACAAATCCATCCCTGACAATTGGCCAAATTTTTCCACCCATTGCTCTAAGATGCATTGACATTCTTATTTTCCAATAGTCATAATTATTCCCATCCAAATGTGGTGGCTTCCCAATGTGCACATTGTTGTTACTAGCCATTTTGTCCCACTCCGGGATGATTAGATCCACAAACAATGGAGTCCACGGCTTTGATACCACTTGTAGGATCTAGGACACCGGCTAGAGGGGGGTGAATAGACGGTTTTGACTAAAATCAAAAACACTAGGTAAATTTAATCAATATGACAAGAGGAATAAATTCTCTAGTGACAACAAGTAAGCAATGTATGAGAATCAACTACGGTGATTGAATACTTGAGGAACAATATGCAAAACACTAATCACTTGCAAGGCAATAAGTAATGCAAGAAAGTAAAGACACCGAATTTTATCCCATGGTATCGGTGATTTGCCGATCACCCCTAATCCACGTTGAGATGGACTTCAAGCTCTCACTTGCTCCTCTATCAAGACACGGCTTGATCTTTGAGCCAAGTGGACAAGAAATCACTCAATACCTCGATTCCACTAATGTCACCTTTGCCGCTCCGGCGAGGTAGGCGTGAACCCCACACAATCAACACCGCGGCTTCTCCACAATCTTCTTGGAGAGCTCGACGGAGACAATCACCCGAGTCGTCTAGGAGGCGGCAACCTCCAAGAGTAACAAGCCAATGACGCTTGCTCGGTGTACCACCTAGTGCCTCAAGAATCACCGAATGATGCAAATGCACTAGGAACCCTCAATCTCTCACTAGAATGCAATCTCAAGCAAAGAGTGTGAGAGAGTGAGTTGGAGGATCACAAATGAGCTCAATGTATGCAAGGAATGGCCAAGAGAGCTCTCTCACACGAGCTACCCTTCTATTTATAGCCCCCCATCAAATTCGAACCGTTATGTGCAAAAAGCACCAGTTCTGCGCATACGCGAACGGTCCGCGCCCTAGGGCCGGACGGTCCGCCGTACATATAACGGCTATAATTCCCGTTTGAAAAACTATCAGAGCTGTCAGAAAAGGTGGCTCCGGACGATCCGCCCATCGAGGCCGGACCGTCCGTGGCCTGGCAACATGAGGCACCCGGACCTCTGGCCAAGAACAGTTAACACGGGCGGACTGTCCGCCTAAAATTTCGGACGGTCCGAGACCTGAGACAGTACTGTCCGGACTAGTCCCCCGAACAGTCCGTAATACAAATCTACAAAATCACACAGTCCCTGTCCAAAACATGTTTGACACTTGCGGACTGTCCGTCCAACACAGCCGGACGGTCCGCGCTATAATTCAGGGACTGGCCCGAAACCAGCCTTCTCTGGTCATGACTTCGGACGGTCCGGACCTAAGGCCCGGACGGTCCGCAGTGCAAAGGAACAACATGGCTCCCGAAGTGGTCAGACTTCGGACCCCTCTGGTGGATCGCGGACGGTCCGCCCTCAAGGCCCGGACGGTCCGCGCAGCCAAGACTTTGCATTTTTCAAACTCGCTTTTGAAAGAATTTTTAACTCAAGAAATTTGAAGCGCTGTTAGTCCTCATGCAAATGCAACTACTTGATGCTCTATGAGGCACTAAGTTTTACACAGATCAAAGTCATTGACCCCTCTTAATAGTACGACTATCTAGCCTACTAATCCGGTCAGGTATCTTCTCTAAACTCCTCAAGACCGGCAAAAACGAAACCTATATTATACCTTTGCCTTCATTTGATCCACAACCAATGCTTATGATTCTCTAATATTTCCTGTTTTATGTGGTCCAACCCTGCATTCTTATTTCTCCAAGAATCGTTAGTCCACAAGCAGTTGTCATTAATTACCAAAACATCACCAAAGGGGCCTAGATGATTCACACCCATCATAGACATCTAAAACCTGTTCGTCATTACCTTACTAAATTCTTCACAAAATTTCTCATTAGTACTACCAAATATAATGTCATCGACATATATTTGGCACACAAATAATTCATTATCAACTTTGCGAGTAAATAAGGTAGAGTCAGCTTTTCCTATCACAAAGCCATTTTTAAGCAAGAAATCTTTAAGACATTCATACCATGCTCTAGGAGCTTGTTTAAGCCCATAGAGCGCTTTGTGAAGAAGGTAGACACGGTTTGTTTTCTTGGGATCTTCAAAGCCCGACGGTTGCTCCACATAGACCAACTCTTGAAGTGGTCCGTTTAGGAATGCACTTTTCACATCCATTTGATACAATTTGAAATCATGGTTAGTAGCATAGGCAATTAATATTCTTATGGACTCTAACCTTGCTACTGGTGCATAGGTTTCTCCAAAGTTAAGTCCTTCCACTTGAGTGAAACCTTGAGCAACCAGCCACGCTTTGTTCCTTGTGACCACGCCGTTTTCATCTTGCTTGTTGCGGAAGACCCATTTAGTTCCAATGACGTTTTGCTTGGGTCTTGCTACTAAGGACCAGACTTCATTCCGAGTGAAGTTATTTAACTCCTCTTGCATTGCGATTATCCAATCTGGATCACCTAGTGCTTCTTCAACCTTAAGTGGCTCAAGAGAGGAGACAAACGAGTAAAATTCACAAAAAAATGCTAAAGAGATCTAGTTGTTACCCCTCTTCTGATACTGCCAAGAATGTTGTCCACTGGATGATCTCTTTGGATGGTATGATGGACTCGAGGATGAGGCAATGATGGTTGTCTTTGAATTTGCTCTTCATCACCATCCTCGTGATCAAGAGGTACTTCATCAACAACAACTTCAGGTTCATCTTCCACCATGGTTGGCAGCTCTTGGGGTTGATGAACTTCTTCAAAAATTGGATGACTTGAGGTTGATGGGTTTGCTTGAGTGGAGGATTTATCACCCACCACCTTTGCGCCCACATCAAAGACCTCATTTGTCATCCACAAGGTTCCTTCTTCATCATCCTTTTCTTGTGGTCTCACTTCACCTATTGCAAGCTTCTTTATGGCCTCACAAGGTGGTTCCTCATTTCCTGCAATATCATTAGAAACATGCCCTTGCGAGCCATTAGATTCATCAAATGTCATGTCTATCGCTATTTCAACAAGACCGGTGGTATTGTTGAAAACACGATATCCATGCGCATTTGATGCATAACCAAGCAAGAAACCCTCGTCCACTCTAGGAGCAAACTTCGAGCTCTTGACTTTCTTGTTAAGAATAAAGCATTTACAACCAAAGACCCTAAAGTAATCAACCTTAGCTTTGTTACCAATGAGAAGCTCGTAAGCAATCTTCTTATAAATCTTATGAAGATAAAGCCGGTTGATTGCATAACAGGCGGTGTTGACCGCCTCAGCCTAGAAGTTGTCAGGTGTCTTGTATTCATCTAACATGGTTCTTGTGGCTTCAATTAGTGTTCTATTTTTCCTTTCCACTACACCACTTTGTTGTGGAGTGTAGGGGACCGAGAACTCATGTTTGATTCCTTCTTCGCTTAAGAATTCTTCAACACCTGTATTCTTGAACTCTGTCCCATTGTCACTTCTCACTTGCTTGATTTTAAGCTCAAACTCATTTTGAGCTCTTCTCATGAATTTCTTCAAGGTCTCTTGGGTTTCACCTTTGTCACTCAAAAAGAAAACCCAGGTGAAGCGAGAAAAATCATCAACAATAACTAAACCATACTTACTCCCTCCAATACTTATGTAGGCCATGGGACCAAATAGGTCCATATGAAGAAGCTCCAAAGGCCTCTTAGTTGTGACCACATTCTTTGATTGATTTGGGACTCCATGTTGCTTTCCTGCTTGGCATGCGCCACAAACCCTATCTTTCTCAAACACAACATTTGTTAGTCCAATGATGTGACTATCCTTTTGAAGTTTGGCCAAATTCCTCATGCGACATGAGCTAGTCGGCGATGCCACAGCCAACCCTTGTCGGATTTTGCCACTAAACAAGTCTCAGGTGTCACCTTATTTGTTGTGAAATCAACAAGATAAAGTTTGCCCTTCAAGCGACCCGTAAAAGCAACTGAGGAATCCTCCCTTCTAAGGATCTTCACATCCACATCAGAAAATAGACAGTTATATCCCATTCCACAAAGTTGTGAAACAGACATCAAATTGTAGCTTAGAGAATCTACTAGCAAAACATTTGAAAGTGATTGTTGGTCAGAGATAGGAATTTTACCAATACCAATCACTTTACTCTTGCCACTATCTCCAAACATAATTTCTTGTGCTTCTTGAGTTAGTTGCAAGGAGTGAAACATGTCTTTCTCCCCAGTCATGTGATTTGTACATCCACTATCAAGCACCCAGCTTGACCCACCAGAGGAGTAGACCTACAAAACAAATTTAGGCTATGCTTTTAGGTACCCAAATTGAATTGGGTCCTACAGTGTTAGTGAGAGCACCTAGAGGGGGGTGAATAGGTGATCCTGTAAAATCAAGAGCTAAATAGCCACAAACTCGATTAAAGCGTTAGAGCGACTAAGTAGCTTTGAAGCGGGTTCTTGTGAACAAAGTAAACACAGAAAAGCAACACAAGAGATACGCGATTTTTATCCCGTGGTTCGGCCAAGTAACATTTGCCTACTTCCACGTTGTGGCGTCCCAATGGACGAGGGTTGCACTCAACCCCTTTCAAGTGATCCAATGATCAACTTGAATACCACAGTCTTTTCCTTTCAGAGTGTTTTTCCCGTTTGCGAGGAATCTCCACAAGTTGGAGCCTCTCGCCCTTATAATATTGATCACAAAGAAGGCACAGAGTAAGGTTGGGAGAGCAACACACGCAAGACTCAACACCGCAGCACAACCACGCACACAAGTGAAGAACTGAGCACACAAACACAACGTGAGGAGTTTACAACTCGAATAGTGCTCAAATCTCAAGGACGATGATCCGATTGCATGAATGCAGAGTCTAGGTGTTTTAGGATGTTTCTTGTAAGCTTGGTGTTATGCTCCATGCGCCTAGGGGTCCCTTTTATAGCTCTAAGGCAGCTAGGAGCCGTTGAAGATCAACATGGAAGGCTATCCTTGCCTTCTGTCGAGTGGCGCACCGGATAGTCTGGTGCGCCACCGGACAACTACTGTAGCATGTCTAGTGCGCGATTTTCTTCCAAATCGAGCACATCCGATTGTTGCTCCTCCGGGTCGTTTGGCGCACCGGACACTGTCCGGTGCATGTTGAATTGATCTCTTTGTAATCATGTCAAATGAACACGTATCTCATTTAGGTGCATGTAGGTAGGTTGTTTTAGTAACAAATCATACATGTTTGGCGTAGAATCACGGGTGAGCTGGAGACTACCTAGTCTCACGCCG
The DNA here is from genome assembly GCA_029449295.1 of Zea luxurians. Lineage (NCBI taxonomy): Eukaryota > Viridiplantae > Streptophyta > Magnoliopsida > Poales > Poaceae > Zea > Zea luxurians. Next base: position 131,025,550 of record JAOPSE010000010.1, read on the forward strand.
TGACTGCATTTGACAGGACAAACCACCGCAGCAGATTTGTCATGCATGTCGCACTGGGCATTCCAGAAATAACGACGCACCGTGCAGCGATTTGTTGCGGTGGGGGAATACGGGGAAATCCCGCTATAAAAGGAACAAAGATTGCATTGGTGCAGACTGCACGCATTCCAAAGAAATATCGTGTCTTCTCTCGTATTCTCGTTCCTAGGTTTCTAGCGTTCGCGGTCACCACTGACCGGCGTCGCGGACTCGCCGGCGTTGGTCTTCGACGGCTGGTTCCAACACGTGGTATCAGAGCCGAGGGGAGAGGCATATGGTGGATCTAGTGGTCCATCGAGAGAGAGAGTGAACCGAGGAAGAAATCACAAGCTCCGCCACAAAATCACTGGAGGCTGCCATGGGCGACACATCCACCAAGTCTACCGTGAAGGAGAGCTCCATCATGTGGCCAATGCTCACGAGTGACAACTACACCGAGTGGGCCATGTTGATGCAGTGCAATTACGAAGCGCTTGAAATCTGGGAAGTGATCACCTGGGTGACAGGCCGAAGCGGGCACAAGATCGATAGGCCATGAGTGTGCTCCTGCGCTCGGTCCCGAAGGAGATGTGGCAGACGTTGGGGAGGAAGAACACGGTGAAAGAGGCGTGGGAGGTCGTGAAGATGATGCGTGCGGGCACAGATCGTGTCAAGGAGGTTAATGCCCAAAAACTCCTAAAAGATTTTGAGAACATTCAGTTCAAGGAGGGGGAGTCTGTCGACGATTTCGGCATGAGAATTCCCAATCTGGTTGGTAATCTCAAGATCTTGGGCGAGACGATCGACGATCTCTGGGTTGTGAAGAAGTTTCTACGTGTGGCGCCATCACGGTTCTCACAGATCGTGGTGTCCATCGAGATGTTCGTCGACCTCAAGACCCTGACAGTTGAAGAGCTGGTCGGTCAGTTGAGGGCGGTGGAGGAGCATTTTGATGACAAGATCGATCAGATCATAGACAAGGCAGGGCGGCTGCTGCTGGCCAAGGATGTTTGGCTGGAGAAGCACAAGCATCATTTTCACCCCGGCAACAAGGCTAGAGGGAGCGGTGGTGGGGGTGTCTCCTCCAAGGGCAAAGCAATAGCGCGCTCTGACGGCGGTGCCACGGGTTAGGTAAGACTGACATCCATGGGGACACCAAGAAGGAAAGGCCGATGCCGCAACTGTGGCATCTACGGTCATTAGGCGGAGGACTGCAAACGGCCGAAAAAGGAGAAGAAGGAGGTGGAGCAGTCGGAGGCGAACGTGGTTATCGGCGGTGGTGACCACTCTGGCGCTTTGATGGTGGCAACATGCGACATCGAACAGGAGATGTCCCAGGTTCATCTCACTGAGAAGGTAACACCTGTGCTTGTTCCTGATGGCGTGTGGGTTTTGGATACCGGCACTAGTAATCATATGACAGGGAACAGATTAGTACTGTCACAGCTGAATGAGGGTGTTAAAGGCTCAGTAAGGTTTGGGGATGGCTCTAGGGTTAGATTCCAAGGCATGGGTTCAATGGTGATTCAAGATCGCCAAAAGGGTCACAAGGTTCTCATTGATGTGTATTTCATTCCTAAACTGAAAAGTAACATTGTTAGTTTGGGATAGTTGGAAGAAAAGGGGTTCAAATATGTTGGGGAGAATGGGAGATTGTGTGTGTATGATTAGGAGAAAACACTGCTAATCTCTGCACCTAGAGTTGGGAACAGATTGTATCTAGCTAAGTTTGGGTTAGACTCACCAGTTTGTCTGCAAGCTCAAGTTGATGATGTTTCCTGGAGGTGGCATGCTAGATTTGGGCATTTGCATTTCAAAGCCCTGAGTGATCTAAAATCCAAAAACATGGTCACTAGTTTGCCAACAGTAACAAGGGTAGAGAAAGTGTGTGATGGGTGTGCTCTTGGGAAACTACACAGATCTCCATTTCCAAAAGTGTCTAGCTATAGGGCAGAAAAAGGCTTAGAACTTGTGCATGCAGATTTGTGTGGGCATATCTCTCCAAAGTCTCTAGGGGGAGCATCCTATTTTTTGCTGGTGGTTGATGATCACAGTAGATATATGTGGGTGGAATTGCTTAAGAGCGAGGATCAGGCTCTGTAATGTTTTAAGAAAATAAAGAACAGGGCTGAGGTTGAATGTGATGGCAAGTTGAAGGCATTGAGAACAGATCGTGGGGGAGAGTTCAATTCCAATCTATTCTCAATTTTCTGCAGTGAAGGTGGGATAAAGCATTACACTACTACTCCCTATACTCCTCAATAGAATGGGGTGGTAGAAAGGAGAAATCAGAGTGTAGTTGAGATGGCCAGATGCTTGTTGAAGACAATGGCACTACCTTCTGATTTTTGGGGTGAAGCTATATGTACTGCAGTGTATGTGTTGAACAGGTGCCCTACAAAGAGCCTGAACAACATGACCCCATATGAAGCTTGGCATGGAAGAAAACCCAACGTGAAGCACATGAGGATTTTTGGGTGTGTTGCATATGTGAAGTTGGTTGGACCTGGTTTGACAAAGCTATCTGACAGATCAGCCAGGATGATTTTCATCGGCTATGAAAGTGGAACCAAGGGCTACTGTCGGGTACCATAATTAGGGGTACCCCCAACGCTCCTAATCGCGGCTGGTTAACACCCTCAGACCAACTGACGGGTGCGGTTCAAGCCAAGACTTCGTCTACCTGAAGGACGCGATCTTACCCGAGCCCAGCCTCGGGTTGGAACAGTAGTCCCAGACGAATTCACGCCTCGCCCGAGGGCCTCCTCAGACGGCAGGCGCCCCCTCGGCTCTCCCAAGGCCCCGCTCGGGCAGGCTTCATCGTGAAGCAACCTTGGCCATACCGCCTCACCAACCGACCGCTTCACAGGCGCATTAAATGCGAGGGATGCCTGACAACGTATCCTGACACACGCGCCTCAGTCAGCCAGGCCGAAGTGACCGCAGTCACTTCGCCCCTCCTCTTTACTGTCCGATATGATAGGAAAACAGCGCCGCTCGCTCCGCTTCGACTGCCGTGTCAGCCACCCTGGCAACGACTGACAACAGGTCACGATCAACCAGCGAGCTCAAGCCTTAGGTGCAACAGGAAGCTCCGCCTCGCCCGACCTCAGGCTCCGGCCTCGGGAGGAGGTCTCTGCCTCGCCCGACCCCCGGACTCGGCCTCGACCCCAGTCTCGGGAGGAATCGCGTCCTCGCCCGACCCCAGCCTCGACCATAAGAGAAGTCTCCGCCTCGACCAACCCCGGGCTCGGACTGACCGTGCTGATGGGGGATGCATCATTCCCCTACTCCTAGCCTGCTCAGGCTACAAGGAACAAGACCGGTGTCCCATCTGACTTACCCTGGCGATGGGTAATGATGGTGCCCCGCGTGCGCCATGATGCTAGTGGCTCTCTGCCCCTTACGACAGCAAGGAGACGTCAGCAGGGTCCTCGCCGCGCTGCCAGCTGTGCTCCTACAGGACTCAGGCGCTCCTCCGGCGGCCACGCCATCACATGTACAGCGCCCAAGCTCTCCCCCGACGGCCACGTTGGCATGTACACAGGGCTTAGGCACTCCACTGCTGGACACGTTAGCGCATAGCTACGCCCCCCGTTGTACACCTGGACTCTCTCCTCGCCTCTAAAAAGGGGCGTCCAGGGCCACCCTGAGGGGGTTCGCGCGAGGGAAGCAGCGTACGAGCCCTCTCTCTCTCTCCCTCACGCGACGCGCTTGTAACCCCTACTGCGAGCGGCACCCCTGGTGCAGGATAATACAAGGCTTGTCCCACATCTTGTGTTCCATCCCGCGCCAACCCATCTGGGCAGGGACACGCAGCGACAATTTACTTGTCGGTCCAGGGACCCCCCCCCCCCGGGGTCGAAACGCCGACAGTTGGCACGCCAGGTAGGCGCCTGCTGCGTGTTAACGAACAACTTCCCGTTGAGATCCAGATGGGGAGTCTTCAGCAACCTCTCTAGCCCGGGACGGTGCTCCGCTTCGGGAGTCTTGAGTTCATGTCCTTCGACGGTAGCTACGACATGGTACTCCTCCCCCCGCGGCGCGACGACAACGACGGTCTCCGACTCGCACGATGACGACAAGCTCTATGACAGCATCTCCCCGCGGCAGAAGAGGAGCACTCCGGTCGTCCCCGCCACCCTCCTCGTCGGAGGAGGCGGAGACGGGGCAACCATGGCCATGCAGGAGGCGGCACCTTGTCGGCTGTCGCACCAGAGTGAGTCGACGACGCCGGCATTCCCCCGTGGGACATGTTGGACATTGCCCTCGCACTTGAGGCGATGGCGGGTGTCACTTCCCCGCGACGCGTCAGCCCTAAGCGGACTGATGACGCCAGCACCCTCGCGAAGGACCTGCTGGGCATTACCCTCGTACCTGAGATGACGGTGTGCACCGCCCCCGACGCGACTTCACCACCATCCAACGACCAAGAGGTACCGTCCGTTTTCCATCCCATACCTTTTCGGTTCAGCTTCGATCCACCTAGCGACCCCGCAATGGTGAGCGCCTTCATAAAGGCGTATCCAAACCTTCCGGGGTCCCACATGTGGTCGACCTGGGACCGACTGATAGCCGTCTCGACCTTCGGACCGGCGGGTTCTGAGGAGGAGGACATCCCCGACTCCGGTTGGGATTTCTCTGCCCTCAATGACCCCGGTGCCATGCAGGGCTTCATGTCCGCATGCGACCACTGCCTCTCCGGTTGTTCTGACGATGGCCATGACCTTGACGACGAGGGTTACGGCCCAAGTCGCAAATGCTTCCATGTCGATCTGGGAGATCACAACGAAGGCAACCACCTCGGTATGCCAGAGGTTGACGATCCCCCTGGGCCCTCATCTCGCGTTGACATCCTGCGGGAGCTAGTTGTCGTCCCAGTCCCTGTGGGGGGTCAGGACATACAGCTCGAGCAAATCCATGAGATGCAGGCCTGGCTCGACAGGGAAGCAGGCCGGCTTGTACAGCTCCGACAGAGCATCGAACAGGAGTGGGCAGGCCGATCACTCGCCGGAGAAGCCTTTTGTTCGAACTTGCTCTCCTGCGCAAGTTGGTCCAACGGGGTGGTGAAAGCAATGTAGACGGGGTTTCAACTCGAGATGGCAATAACTCTGTTAACCTAGCCCCTCAAGGGCACTGTGCGGGGGTATTTATAGGTGCCTGAGTGCCCAGCGTCAAGGATTAAGGACGCATGTGCCCTCAGGAGCCCAGGTTTTCCCCGGAATATTCCCATTAAAGCAGGGTTATAGACTGTAATAATAGAAAACCCTTTACAATTCAGGCCCGTAATGCGCAACAACAGCACGGGGCCCGTTATGACGGGCCGGATTGTACGTGGGCTCTCGTGTTGGGCGACCCCGCGGGATGGAGCGGCCTCGCCATGAGTCTTCGTCCTTCAACGCGTCGGGCGAAGGGTGCAGTCCGTCAGTCGTCGTCTCCGTTGGTGCAACGAGACTGGCGAAGGCATCGAGCGAAGGGTAGCATCTACGCCTTCGCCCCAACAGTTGCCCTCCGAGGGACTAGTTCGACCAAGTCATCTGGTGCCGAAGGCGTCGCTAGATGGTGGAGACGCTGCCCTCGCTTGAAGTGGTTCCGCAGGGGTTTTTGACATAACCGTTGATTGACGCCGCACTGTTGGATTGCGGGTTTCCCGAAGCGCCGTGCCCTGTGTATAAAAGGGGGCGGGGGGCGGCGCCTTTTGAACTTTATCTCTCCGCGTGCCGTGAAAACCCTAACCTCCTTTTCAAACTGCCTGCTTGCTTGTCTGCCCTCCTTGCTCCTGCTCGCCGGAGATCTGGCCCGTGTGAAGCAGACCGCCCCCATCGCCGACGGTACGTAGCCATGCCGTCCTCTTCCTCTTCTGCTGTTGATACGCCGCCGACCGGCGAATCGTCCTAGGGGACGCTGAGCAATGTGGCGGCGGAGGAGTTTCGTCCCGGCGACACAGTGGAATTCGGCGCGTCGCGGATGTCCTCAGGCCGCGTGCATGACATGCAACAGCTTGGGTATTTTGGCGGCAGGGTGGCGCGTGTGCCGGGGGCAGAGGAGGTCCCCGAGCCAGAAGGCGAGTTGGTCGTCTTCGAGGCTTTTTTCGCCGCTGGCCTTCGTCTGCCCGCGCATCGATTTGTGGGAGAAGTCCTGCGCAGATTCGAAGTCCAGGTCCACCAGCTGACACCGAATGCCGTGGTGGCCCTGGCAAAGTATGTCTGGGCGACGACCTCGTACGGCAGGCAGCCATCGGTCGAAGTCTTCGTGAAGCACTATTGTCTGCATTGGCAGAAAAGGAAAATCGGAAATAAGATTGCTCAATTTGGATCTTGCACATTTACGCCGAAGACCGGCAAGACTTCGATGGAAGTCGTGGAGTTGGTTCCCTGCGCCCGCAATAAGTGGGGCAACTGGTGGGAATTTTGGTTCTACGTTGCCGAAGGCACAGTCAAAGGCCAACCAGGGCTTCCCGTGGCCATCATGTGTTTGCATTATTACACGGCGTATCCGCAGTTTGAGGTGGCGGAGGAGGATGAAAACGAGGGGGCTCTTCGGTGCGCGGCCCGCATGAGTAGAGGGCGCGACCTCGTTGAGGAATTTGTCGGGTATGGGGTATGGCCCTTGGCGCGTGGCTGGGGCGCTGGGCAAAGTATGCCCTCGCCAGATGCCCTCCCGTGGCGGGATGTTGGTGCGGAGTCCTGCCTTCGCACTGGATCTACATGGCCGAGATCCCGCCGCATTCGTGCGCGAGGCGGAAGACGGTGCGGCGAGGATCGTGGGGCGGTACGTGCCGAAGATGGAGGGTCTGTGGAGCTGGGATATCCGCGGGGACAATGACATGCTGAATCGGGTCTTCGAGTTGAACCGCTTGGCTTACGGCGGTTACCCCGGGGAAGACGCCGCCGACCGCCGCGGGAAGAAACCGATGGGCGATACCGAGGAAGGGCCGTCGCAGGAGGCCGCCCCGGCCACGAAGAAGAGAAAATTAGGTACCGTGGTGGGAAGAAAGGGGGTGTCTGATAATTTTGTTGTGGAGTTGATGGAGACATGCGCGGCCCCCGGGGGGAGGATGTCTTCGCACGAGCTCCGGGAGTCTTCGGCGTGAATGCTGGAGGTTACCAGGGGTCGGTGGCCAAAGAATCTTCCGATCCCCTGGGCAGAGGGCGAAGACATGTCTATGTCTCGTATAGCTCATGGATTGAAGATTTTCCCTTACGGATGGAATATTGCTGCTGTTGTGTCGGCAGTGATGAACAAGGATCGGCAGGATGCTGTGCAGAAGCGCCGGGCGGTCGTCAGGCTCCCTGAGGTCAGGCCGAAGAGGGCGCGGGGAGCTGCCAAGGCTGTCGTCCCCGGCGGTAGCCAGCCTTTGCTGGCTGCGAAGGCGGCCACGCCTGGATCTGGCAAATTGCCGGAGAGCGCGAAGGCGACCGGCGCTGGCGTGGCCAAGTCCACCCCGGAGGGAGCTGCGAAGGTCCGGGAGCCGCCTTCGCCGGGGAAGCATCTTGTCGACTTCGGCACAGACATTTGCGTGGACGACTATCTCATCGGTAAGTTTTTTTGACCGGTGATACGTTGCAGGGTCAGGCGAAGGGCAACTTGTTGCCGTCTTGCCTGCGGTGGCAGCCACAGCGTCTGCCGCGGTTTTTGGGGTGAAGGGTGGCGCTTTCAGCGCTGGCGGCGAGGTGTCGGCGGCCACTACCGTCAAGGACGAAGCGGGCACTGTGTCCCGTCGGCTGCGGGAAGCGTCGCTGCAGCTGAATCAAGTAAGTTGAAGTAGGGTTCGTTGTGGGCCGCTTTCATGGTGATTGTGGACTGATGCACGTCTGTTAGGCGGCCGACTTCGCCGACCGCGTGGCGTCAGGCGCCCTAACGGCGGGCGTGGATGCCGAAGTTGAGAGACTTCGGGCGCAGCACGCGGACGCCGTCCGGGAAAAATCGGCTGCGGAGAGCAAAAACCGCAGGCTGGCGGAAAAGGTGGCCGCCCTAGAGAGCGAGAGGACTGACCTCCGGCGCCAGCTGGTGGAAGAAAGGAAGGAGGCCAATCAGGCCATCACCAAGGCGCAGACGGCGCAGGCGGAGGCCAAATTGGCGAGGGCGGAGGAGAGTCTCGCCAGCCAGCGCGTCGAGGAATGGGAGGCGCGGTTCAATGCTCTGTAGGCCCGCGTGGAGAGGGCCGAGGCTTCTACTCGCATGGAGGTTGAGCGGACGCGCAAACAGCTCGTGGACTCATACCGCGAGCTGGGTGCGCGGACTGCTGACTTCGAGGTGCCCGACCGAGAGGCGGGCCTTCGGTTCCTCGAGTGGCTGCAAGAGGAGTTGCAAGCGCTCCCGACCATCGTGGTGGGCTTCATGTCGTATGCCTCCCTCGTCACCTGTGAGGGGGCTATGAATGCGCTGTCCCACGAGGGATGCAGTCACTATGAGGTCTTCGACCGATCCGATGAAGATTTTGGGCGCGAGATTTTTAAGGTCGAAGACCCCGTGGTGAAGGATGCCGAGGGGCCCTCTTCGACCGGATGTGGGGCCCCCACGGTCGGGAGGCGGTTTGGGAACGGGCTGACCGGGCGAGGGATCAGGTAAAGTTTGTGTTTTGTTTTGTGTTGTGGAATGTGGGTGTACGCGGGTGTGCTAAATCAGTGTGCTGCGTTGCAGATGGCGCGTGCTGAGGAGGTGGAGGACTTCGGACGTCTGAACAGCGTGCTGTCCGAAGCGGAGGCCAACCCGGTGACGGCCGAGGCTTGGGTCGACCCAGCGCTGCTCCCGGAAACCGGTGAAGGTTCCCATGCTGCCCCTGTGTCGACTGTGTCTGGTGGAGGCTCGTCGGTAGGCGCTTTGCCGATGGCGGAGGATCCCCCGAAGGCGGCGACGAAGCCAGCAGCGGAAGATCCCGTGGCAGCTGCTGGTCTTCGTAGGTGGCTTAGTGTGTATGGGGTAGTTAGGGAATTTTGTCTGTGTTACTGAACCTTGGTTGCTGCGCAGGTTCGTAGGGATGTTCCTAAAACATCCGAATTGTATCACAAATCTAATATTTTAGTATAGATGTACATAGAATTTGAAGCTAATTTTCGGCAATGTCATTAAGAATATTATGAAGTATTTAAATAATTTTTTGTATAATTTTTTATGTACATTATTTCCTCCCTACAACAAAAAAGGTGAAAAAACATCCGAATCCGTATTCGGATAGACATCCGAATTTTTTATGAATTATTTAAAAAGATATAGAACGAATTTAATGTTTATTTTTTGTGAAGATTAATAGCCTCAATGCTAAAAACAAGAATATAAATTTACATAGCAAATTCTATATGTTTGTTGTTCACAATCGAAGAAAGAAGACCAAAAAATTGACATCCGAATAAATATCCGGATCCATCCCTACAGGTTCGGGAGTTTGGGCCTACGCACGCAACCGCTACTGCTAATTTTGTGGCGGCTTCGACCGTGGTCTCTGGAAATGAATCGGATGGGTCTACGTCTAAGTTTTCTAAGTTTGACGACTTTGGGAGTTCGGTTTTGTGGACGGAAGAGTCTTCGGATGAGGGCTTAGATTACTTTGCGGCCTTGGATGTGGCTAAGGCGGAGGCCTCTCCGCGTGTTACGGATGCTGAAATTTTGCCTGGTCCGAGTGTTGGGCGTAGGCGGCGAAGGGCGGTGGCGAAGCGTAGAGTGAGCGGGTTTGATGGTGGTCGGCTTCGTGTAGGCAGGGCTGGTAGGCAGGAATTGTTGTCCTCGCCGGTTGGGGCGAGTATGGGTGAGGGGGAGTTGCGTAGGCTTTTTGAGGGTGAGGAGCTGAGGATAATGCTATTTAACTATAGGGAGATGGGGATCATTCCGAAGGTTGAACCAATGTAAGGTGTGATGCCCTCGCTGTACGTGTGTAACTATAGTTTGTATGATAAGGTTGTCTGCCTTTGCGCATCTGGCTGTGTTCGTAAGGCGTTGCGCACCTGATCTGGTATGTTTATTGTGTCGGTCCGGCTGCGCCTTTGATTTTTTGCGCACCTGTAGTTTGTATGATGCCCTCGCTGTACGCGTGTAACTGATGTAATGCGCCTTCGATTTTTTGCACTCGTTATGCTAGGCCGGCTGCACCCTTAGGCGACTTTTGCACGGATAATCTATTGGAGGATACTTGGAATTTACGCACTTGTTGTGCTAGTCCGGCTGCACCCTTAGGCGACTTTTGCACGGATTGTCTTTTGGAGAAGACTTCGATTTACGCACTTGTTGTGCAAGTTCGGCTGCACCCTTAGGCGACTTTTGCACGGATTGTCTTTTGGAGAAGACTTCGATTTACGCACTTGTTGTGCTAGTCCGGCTGCACCCTTAGGCGTCTTTTGCATGGATAGTCTTCGAATTTACGCACTTGTTGTGCTAGTCCGGCTGCACCCTTAGGTGACTTTTGCGCGGACTGTCGCACGCGAGGGTAGCCATTGCTGCCCCTCGCGGTGACTTTTGTGTCGGTCGAATGTCGAAGACCGTTGATGCGGTCTTTTTCGACGTAGTTTTTGCGGGGGATTTTTCGCGTATATATTACATGGCTCCTCCTCGTTAAAAACCTCACCCCCCGAGAGGAAAAGAGTGCGGGCCGGCTTAAAAACTGTTCTGCGGATTACAAGGGCGAAGTGGCCTTGAGGAGTTAAACAAAAAATTTGCGAAGATTATCAATGTTCCAAGAATGTTCTAAGTCTTCGCCGGATGGCGTTGTGAGCCTATACACGCTAGGGGACGCCTTCGTCTTGACGATGAAACGGCCCTCCCATTTTGGCTCCAACTTGCCCCGGGACTCTGTCCGAGCTGTCCGGACGAGTACGAGGTCTCCTTCGTTGAATTCCCTCGGGATGACTGTGTGGTCGCGCCATGCTTTTGTCTGAGCTTGGTATTTGTTCAGAGCTTGTAGGGCGAAGACGCGGTCTCTGTCGATGAGGTCCTTCGAAGTAGGCTCGTCTATGTCAGGGATGGCTGATGCGACTGTTCGTGGTGACCCATGTTTTATTTCTTGCGGAGTCATAGCCTCCGATCCGTATAGAAGGCGAAAAGGGGTGAACCCAGTCGCCCTGCACTCGGTCGTGTTCAGCGCCCAGACCACTTCGGGTAACAGGTCGGGCCACTTGCCTTTTCTATCGTCGAGGAGCATTTTCTTGATGGCTGTGAAAATTTTGCCGTTGGCGCGTTCCACGACTCTGTTGGATTGGGGGTGGTACACTGAGGCGAAGGCAAGCTTGGTGCCGATGGAGAAGCAGAAATCCTTGAAGTCTTGGCTGTCGAATTGCTTGCCGTTGTCGACTGTGAGTTTGGACGGGACTCCGAAGCGGCAAACAATATTTTGCCAGAAGAATTTCTGGGATGTCTTCGATGTTATCATGGATACAGCCCTCGCCTCAATCCATTTGGTGAAATACTCAACGGCGACGAAGGTGAACTTGAGGTTCCCCTGAGCCGTGGGCAGGGGTCCGACAATGTCTAGGCCCTAGCGCTGAAGAGGCCACGTGTGGGCGATCAGCTTCGTGAATTGCGAAGGGCTTCCCGAGCATGGAGAAAATTTCTGACAGGCTTCGCAGGACCTTGTGACCCGATTTGCCGCGCAAATCATGGCGGGCCAGTAAAAACCTTGATGAATCACCTTTGCCGCTAGGGCCCTAGGCCCTGCGTGAGAGCCGCAAGTCCCGCTATGGACCTCGTGCAGAATTTGGACGCCTTCAGTCTCGGTGACGCACTTAAGCATCGGTTGGCTGACCCCCCTTCATGTAAAGTTGGCCTTCGATCAACGCGAAGTCCCGGTTTCGGTGTTTGAGGCGCTTGGCCTCATTGATGTCGGCTGGATGGTAGTACCCCTGCAGGAACAGGGTTATTGGTGCCCGTCAGTCTTCGGTCATGATGAGGTTGACTATGCGGTGGCCCTCGCTGTCATTGGTTATTTGGAGCCCCTCTGGGCTGTGGATGGCTGGCATGCCGATGACGTGGTAGAACACGTCGGAGGGTAGGGCCTCGCCCCTGGCAGCCTCCTTGGCCAATGCATCGGCCTCCTCGTTCTTGGCTCGGTCCACGTGCTGCAACGTGAAACCCTTGAATTGTCTTTCGAGGCTGCGGATGGCCGCGAGGTACTGCATGAGTGCGGGGTCCTTCGCTGCATAGTCTTTCTCGACCTGGCCGGCGACTACCTTGGAGTCTGTTCTGATGATGCAGGTGGTGACACCGAGTGCCCTTAGCTTGCGAAGGCCGAGGATGACAGTCTCGTATTCTGCTATGTTGTTGGTGCACCTATCAGACTCCAAAGCAAAGCTGAGGCGCGCTGCGTATCTGTGCTTGATCCCGGTGGGCGAAGTCATGACTGCAGCGGCGCCTGCCCCCACATGGCACCATGCGCCGTCGCAATGGATTGTCCACACTTTTTCTGTGGTCGGGTCCGGCTGTGTTATTGGCCCAGTCCAGTCGACGATGAAGTCTGCCAGGACTTGTGATTTGATGGTTGTCCTAGGTTCAAATGTGATGTGGTAGCCGGATAGATCGGCTGCCCACTTGGCAATCCGTACTGATGCCTCCAGGTTTCTGAACAATGCGCCGAGTCCTCTATCTGAGGTGACCCGGACCTTGAATGCCTCGAAATAATGGCACAATTTGCGCGAGGCCATCACGACTGCATAGGCGATCTTTTCCAGTTCCGTCATATTACATTTTGATGTTGTGAGTACTTCAGAGACGTAATAAACTGGACATTGCCTGGTCATGCCCTCTCTGGTCTGCTCTTGAACCAGTGCTGCGCTGACCGCATGTGGCGAAGCCGCGACATAGAGCAATAGGGGTAGCGAAGGGTCGGGGCTTGTAAGAATCGCCAATTCCGACAAGTACTGTTTTAGTGAAGCGAAGGCCGCCGCCTGCTCTGGTCCCCATGCGAAGTCTTTTGCGCCGTGGAGTGTTTTGAGGAAAGGGAGGCTTCGCTCCGCGGACTTGGAGATGAATCTGTTGAGGGCGGCCAACCTGCCTGTCAGTCGTTGCACTTCTCTGGCTGACTGCGGGGGCGTCATATTGATGATAGCCTGGATTTTGGTTGGATTGGCCTCAATTCCGCGGTGTGATACCAGGTAGCCCAAGATTTTCCCCTGGCGAACCCCGAAGACGCACTTTTCGGGGTTGAGGCGAAGTCGTGCGTCCCGCATGTTCGCGAACGTTTCAGCGAGGTCAGCCAGGTGGTCTTCCTTGCTTCTGCTGGCGACGACGATGTCGTCCACATATGTGAATATATTTCTGCCGACCTGGCTCTCGAGCACCGTTTTGGTGAGTCGGGAGAAAGTGGACCCGGCGTTCTTAAGTCCCTCCGGCATTCTGATGAAACAATACGCGCCGAAGGGTGTTATGAAGCTGGTGCTTGCCTTGTCCTCCTCCTTCATATATATTTGGTGGTAGCCGGAGAAGCAGTCAAGGAGTGACATGACTTCGCACCCGGCCGCACTATCGACGATTTTGTCGATCCGAGGCAGCGGGAAGTTGTCCTTGGGGCAGGCCTCGTTAAGATTGGTGAAGTCTATGCACATCCGCCATTTGCCGCTCTTCTTCTGCACCATCACTACATTGGCGAGCCATGTGGGGTAGGCGATTGGCTCGATGAATTTGGCCGCGAGTAGGCGATGCACCTCGGCCTTGGCGGCTTCCGTCTTCTCATCAGACATCTTGCGCAGCCGCTGTTTCTTTGGCCTCACCGAAGGGTCGATTCCTAAGCCGTGCTCGATGATGGAGCGACTGACGCCGACCAGGTCGAGGGCGGACCAGGCGAAGACGTCTTTATTCTTGGACAGACAGCAGAGGAGCCTCTCCTCGTCATGCGAAGTGAGGTCTTCGCTGATGGTAACCATCTGCTTGGGCGTTGCCTGGTCGAGGGGGACAGTCTTGGTCCCGTCGTTGCTCTGTAACTGTGCTTTTTCATGCTCTTTGGCGGGTGGATCGGCAGGCCCGAGGACTTCGCGTTGGGCCGTGAGGCAGTGTACGTTTCTTTGTCCGGGGACGAAGTCTCTTTCTATGTTACACGCAACCTGCTGGTTGCCGTAAACTGTGATGGCGCCTTGTGGACCTGGGATCTTCATGCACAGGTAGAGTCCGTGGATAGCTACCTCAAACTTGTTGATGGAGCCCCGGCCCATTATGGCGTTGTACGGGTACACCATGTCGACGATGTCGAATGTGACTTGCTCACTTCGGGCATTGGGTGCTACACCGAAGGAGAGGGGCAACTCTATTTTGCCGACGGGAAAGGTGCCCTTGCCGCCGAAGCCGTACAGGGGGTTGTCCGAGGGCTTGAGCAGGTTGTGGCTTATGCCCATGCGATCGAAAGCATGGAGGAAAATGATATCTGCCTGGCTTCCATTGTTGACTAAGACTTTGTGCAAGTCCCAGCCTGCCACGCTGCAGTTGATGACCATGGCATCGATGTGGGGGGCGCTGCGCAGATCGACGTCTCGGGCGTCGAAGGTCAATGGCACGTGGGACCATTTTGTCTGCACGACCGGGCCGGTGACGGCGACGTGGTTGATGCTGCGGTAATGGTCCCTCTTCTGCCGCTTTGTGTCGAAGTCGGCGCTGGACCCTCCAGTAATCATATGAATGACTCCGCAATATGGTTGATCGGCGAAGTCCTCTTGCTTTGGGGCTTGGGGGTGGTTGTGGTGGTGGATGTTTTGCTGTTGATGGAGTGGGGGTGGGGGTGGGGGAGGTACGATTTGCACCTCCTGGTGGTGTTGGTATGCGTGGTGCGGTGGAAGCGGAGCGGGGCCGTGGTTGTATGGCTGGGGGGTTGCTGATATGTGTGCGCGACAACTCTAGGGTTGTCGGCTGGTTGCGCCCGTGCCATCCTGTCTCTGGTGGCCTTCGTCTCTGGGCAGTCTCTTGTGGGGTGCGCGCAGTCTTCACCGTGGAACAGGCAGTAAAATTTGCGTGGCTGTTGCGCACGCCCCCGGCCCCGACCGCGAGTTCCGTTTCCTCGGCCCTGGGAGGGATACTCCTGGCGGTGAGGGGCCTCACCAGCGGGGGGGTTGGTTGGCGATGTTGTGCACCTGTTGCTGATTGCGGCCGTCCTGGCCGAAGTCTGCCTGCGAGGGCCTTGTCCATGTGCGACTGGACTGCGGAGGGTCTTTGGGCTTCCTCTGAGACTCGACTTTGCGCTGGTGGAGCTCTTCGAATCTGGCGTATTTCTCAAACAGCTGATACAGCTCCTGGAGGTTCCTGGGCGGATCCCTGATGCAGTGGCTGTAAAGGACGCCGGCCCGAAGGCCGCTGATGGCGTAGTGGATGGCGATCTGGTCATCGACCGAAGGCAGTTGTGACTTGAGGGTCAAGAACTTGCGGTAATACTCCCGCAGAGTCTCTCGTTCCAGCAGTTTGCATAGTGAGAGTTCAGCCAAGGCATCGGTGTCTGGGCGGTACCCTTGGAAGTTGAGCAAGAATTTGTCCCGGAGACTTTTCCAGGAGTCGATGGATAGTGGGGGCAACCTGGTGTACTAGGTGAGGGCTGGGCCTTCGAGGGCAATGATGAATGACTTGGCCATCGTGGTGTCGTCCCCTCCGGAAGATGCAACGGCGACTTGATAGCTCATAATGTACTGTGCTGGGTCGGTGCTGCCGTTGTACTTGGGATAGGTCCCCGCCCTGAAGTTGGCGGGCCATGGTGTCACTTGCAGGTGAGGTGCCAGGGGACTTCGCTCGTCGAGGTAGTTGACGCCTTGGAATGCCGTGGAGTGGGGGATGGTGTGTCCGCGCTGAGGGATGAACAGGTCTTCGATTTGTGCGCGCTGCTGGAGGGGTGGGCCGTGTTGTAGGCCGAGTTGGCCTTCGCTCTGCATGAGCGTGATCTCTTGTTCAAGCTCCAGTGCCTTCTGCTCTTCGTCGCGTATCATCTGTCGCACCTTGGCTTGTGCAGACATACGTTGGCGCTTGGCCTCGAGGATCTCTTTTTGCTTTTGGAGGTTGCGGTTTTTGATGCACAGGGCGCGCAGCTGTAGCTGTTCCTCGGCCGAAACGCCGATGACTTCGCCGTCCTCGGTGGCGTCCGCGCCCTCTGGTGGAGCGAAGCCTAGGGGAGGCTGCTGTTGTCCCCCGGAGCTGCAGGTGTGGAGGCTGCCTTCGGTAGTGTGTTGTTCATTGCGCTGCTTCTTGCTGTTTGCGTCGTCTTCGCAGGGCTCTTGGAGAGTGTTGTCGACAAGGGCCTTGCCCTTTTTCTCGGCCAGCAGTGCTGCCTTCACAGCTTCGTCAGCCTTCGATGAGGTTCTCTTGGGTGCCATCGCGGGTGGTGTTTTCGTAGCACGAACGGTGGGCGCCAAATGTTGGAACTTGCTCTCCTGCGCAAGTTGGTCCAACGGGGTGGTGAAAGCAATGTAGACGGGGTTTCAACTCGAGATGGCAATAGCTCTGTTAACCTAGCCCCTCAAGGGCACTGTGCGGGGGTATTTATAGGTGCCTGAGTGCCCAGCGTCAAGGATTAAGGACGCATGTGCCCTCAGGAGCCTAGGTTTTCCCCGGAATATTCCCATTAAAGCAAGGTTACAGACTGTAATAATAGAAAACCCTTTACAATTTAGGCTCGTAATGCGCAACAACAGCGCGGGGCCCATTATGACGGGCCGGATTGTACGTGGGCTCTCGTGTTGGGTGACCCCGCAGGACGGAGCGGCCTCGCCATGAGTCTTCGTCCTTCAGCGCGTCGGGCGAAGGGTGCAGTTCGTCAGTCGTCGTCTCCGTTGGTGCAGCGAGACTGGCGAAGGCATCAAGCGGAGGGTAGCGTCTACGCCTTCGCCCCAACACCTGTCACCGGGCCCAAGACATCCGGCACCGCATCGTCGACAATGCCAGGGCAGCGCTGCCTCCGACCGTCAGCGGGTCCGGCCAGGACCTAGCTGCAGCAGCGATGCTGCTTTGGGCCATGCCGGAGCCATCCGCTACCGAGGGACGGCACATCCAGGGCGAACTCAAGAATCTTCTAGAGGGCGCCGTGGTTCGACGAGCCGAGAGCTCTGCCTCCCGTAGGCGAGCTGACCCCTCGGAGCATCACGCGGTGTCCTCCCGGCGCATTCGGGAAGCCTCGGTCCGCCCCGAGCGTACACGGGACGAGGCGCCCACCGCCTGGGAACGCCTCGGCAACGAGCACCACCATCTCGACCATCGAGCCCTCCTCGACGAGAAGGTGCGCCGAGGCTACCATCCCAGGCGCGGGGGACACTGCAACAGCGAGGAGGACCGCAGTCCTTCACCCGAACCACCCGGCCCGCGAGTCTTTAGCCGGGCTATATGACGAGCACCGTTCCCTGCCCGTTTCTGAGCCCCGACTACTATCACCAAGTACTCGGGGGAGACGAGGCCGGAGCTGTGGCTCGCGGACTACCGACTGGCCTGCCAGTTGGGAGGGGCGGATGATGACAACCTCATCATCCGTAATCTACCCCTTTTCCTCTCCGACGCCGCCCGAGCCTGGCTGGAGCATCTACCTCCTGCGCAGATCTCCGACTGGGATGATCTGGTCAAAGCTTTTGCGGGGAACTTCCAAGGCACGTATGTGCGCCCTGGGAACTCGTGGGACCTCCGAAGCTGCCGCCAGCAGCTAGGGAAGTCCCTCCGAGAGTACATCCGGCGGTTTTCGAAGCAGCGCACCGAGCTGCCCAATGTTACCGACTCGGATGTCATCGGGCCTTTCCTTGCCGGCACCACTTGCCGGGACCTGGTGAGCAAACTGGGGCGCAAGACTCCCACCCACGCGAGCGAACTGATGGACGTCGCCACCAAGTTCGCCTCGGGTCAAGAGGCGGTCGAAGCCATCTTCCGGAAGGACAAGCAGCCTTAGGTCGAGCCGAAGACAGATGCCCCTGAGGTGTCCGCCCAGCGGGGCACGAAGAAGAAGGCCAAAAACAAGTCGCGTGCGAAGCGCGACGCCGCAGACGTGAATCTCGTCGCTGCGGTCGAGCACAAGAACCCTCGGAAACCACCTGGAGGGGCCGGCGCGTTCGACAAGATGCTCAAAGAGCCATGCCCCTATCACCAGGGGCCCGTCAAGCACACCCTCGAAGAATGTATCATGCTCCGACGCCACTTCCATAAGACTGGGCCCCCAGCGGAGGATGGCAAGGGCCATGACAACGACAAGAAGGAGGGCGGCAAGGAAGAGGGATTCCCGGAAGTCCATAACTGCTTCATGATCTACGGCGGGCAGGCAGCGAACGCCTCGGCTCGGCACCACAAGCAGGAGAGCCGGGAAGTCTGCTTGGTGAAGGTGGCGGCGCCAGTCTACCTAGACTGGTCCGACAAGCCTATCACCTTCGACCAAGGCGACCACCCCGACTTCGTGCCGAGCCCGGGAAGGTACCCGCTCGTCGTCGATCCGATCATCTGCAATGTTAGGCTCTCCAAGGTCCTCATGGACGGAAGTAGCAGCCTTAACATCATCTACGCCGAGACCCTGGAACTCTTAGGGGATGGTCGATCCGAAGTCCGGGCCGGTGCGGCACCCTTCCACGGGATCGCACCCGGGAAGCGAATCCAACCCCTCGGACGGATCAACTTACCCGTCTGCTTCGGAACTCCTTCAAACTTCCGAAAGGAAGCTCTCACCTTTGAGGTCGTCGGGTTCCGAGGAACCTACCATGCGGTGTTGGGAAGACCATGCTACGCCAAGTTCATGGTCGTCCCCAACTACACCTACCTCAAGCTCAAGATGCCGGGCTCGAATGGGATCATCACTGTTGGGTCCACGTACCGCCACGCGTACGAATGTGATGTGAAGTGCGTGGAGTACGCCGAGGCTCTCGTCGAGTCCGAGGCCCTCATAGCTAACCTTGAACGCCTCTCCAAGGAGGCGCCCAACGCGAAGCGGCACGTCGGCAACTTCGAACCGGTGGAGGCGGTCAAGTCCGTCTCTCTCGACCCCAGCAACGACGCCAGCAAGCAAGTTCGGATCGGCTCCGAGCTCGACCCCAAATAGGAAGCAGTGCTCATCGACTTTCTCCACGCCAACACCGAAGTCTTTGCGTGGAGTCCCTCGGACATGCCCGGCATACCGAGGGATGTCGCTGAGCACTCACTGGATATCAGAGCTGGAGCCCGACCCGTGAAGCAAACCCTGCGCCGTTTCGACGAGGAAAAGCGCAGGGCCATAGGTGAGGAGATCCACAAGCTACTCGCGGCAGGGTTCATCAAAGAGGTATTCCATCCCGAATGGTTAGCTAACCCTGTTCTTGTAAGAAAGAAGGATGGGAAATGGAGGATGTGTGTAGACTACACTGGTCTAAACAAAGCATGTCCGAAAGTTCCCTACCCTCTATGTCGCATCGATCAAATCATGGACTCCACAGCTGGGTGCGAAACCCTGTCATTCCTCGATGACTACTCAGGCTATCACCAAATCAAGATGAAAGAGTCCGACCAGCTCGCGACTTCTTTCATCACACCTTTTGGCATGTACTGTTACACCACAATGCCATTCAGGTTGAGGAATGCAGGCGCCACTTACCAGAGGTGCATGAACCACGTGTTCGGAGAACACATCGGCAGAACGGTCGAGGCTTATGTCGACGACATCGTTGTCAAGACGAAGAGAGCCTCCGACCTCCTCTCTGACCTTGAAACGACATTCAAGTGTCTGAGAGCGAAAGGCGTGAAACTCAATCCCGAGAAGTGTGTCTTCGGAGTCCCCCGAGGCATGCTCCTTGGGTTCATCGTCTCCGAGCGGGGCATCGAGGCCAACCCGGAGAAAATCGCGGTCGTCACCAGCATGGGACCGATCAAAGATTTGAAAGGAGTACAGAGGGTCATGGGATGCCTTGTGGCTCTAAGCCGCTTCATCTCACGCCTTGGCGAGAAAGGCTTGCCTCTGTACCGCCACTTAAGGAAGGCTGAGTGCTTCACCTGGACCCCCGAGGCCGAGGAAGCTCTCGAAAACCTTAAGGCGCTTCTTACAAAAACACCTATCCTGGTGCCCCCGCCGCAGGAGAAGCCTTCTTGATCTACGTTGTCGCGACTACTCAGGTGGTCAGCGCCGCGATCGTAGTCGAGAGACGAGAAGAAGGGCATGCACTGCCCGTCCAGAGGCCGGTTTGCTTCATCAGTGAAGTACTTTCCAAGACCAAAGCTTGCTACCCACAGATCTAGAAGCTGCTCTACGCGGTGGTCCTGACACGACGAAAGTTGCAACACTACTTCGAGTCTCATCCGGTAACTGTGGTGTCATCCTTCCCCCTGAGGGAGATCATCCAGTGCCACGAGGCCTCGGGTAGGATAGCAAAGTGGGCGGTGGAGCTTATGGGCGAAACGCTATCATTTGCTCCTCAGAAGGCCATAAAATCCCAGGTCTTGGTAGACTTCCTGGCTGAGTGGACTGATACCCAGTTACCGACAACTCCAATCCAGCCCGAGCTCTGGACCATGTACTTCGATGGGTCACTCATGAAAACAGGAGCGAGCGCTGGCCTGCTCTTCGTTTCACCCCTCGGAAAGCATCTCCGCTACATCATTCGCCTCCATTTTCCGGCGTCAAACAACGTGGCCGAGTACGAAGCACTGGTTAACGGGCTACGCATCGCCGTCGAGCTAGGGGTCCGATGCCTCGACGCTCGAGGCGACTCGCAACTTGTCATTGACCAAGTCATGAAGAACTCCCACTGCCGTGACTGAAGGATGGAAGCCTACTGTGATGAAGTCCGGTGCCTGGAGAACAAGTTCTACGGGCTGGAGCT
Organism: Zea luxurians; assembly: GCA_029449295.1. Classification (NCBI taxonomy): domain Eukaryota; kingdom Viridiplantae; phylum Streptophyta; class Magnoliopsida; order Poales; family Poaceae; genus Zea; species Zea luxurians. Next base: position 131,046,267 of record JAOPSE010000010.1, read on the forward strand.
CAACCACATCGCCCGACGGTACAACGAGACTGTGGACGAGCTGACGAAAATAGCCTCGGGGCGAACAACAGTTCCCCCCGACGTTTTCTCCAGAGACCTGCATCAACCATCCATCAAGATTGACAACACGCCCGAGCCTGAGGAGGCCTCGGCCCAGCCCGAGGCACCCTCGGCCCAGCCCGAGGCACCCTCGGCCATCGAGGAAGAGGCCTTGCCCGTCGAAGAGGAACAGAATGGGGTCACACCAGATCCGAACTGGCAGGCCCCGTACCTGGAATATCTCCTCCGAGGAGAGCTTCCCATCGACAAGACCAAAGCTCGGCGGCTGGCTCGGCGCGCCAAGTAATTTGTCCTACTGGGTGATGAAAAAGAGCTCTACCATCGCAGCCCCTCGGGCATCCTTCAATGATGCATATCTATCACCCAAGGACAAGAGTTGTTGCAAGAAATACACTCGGGGGCTTGCGGCCACCATGCAGTGCCTCGAGCCCTCGTGGGGAATGCCTTTCGATAAGGTTTCTATTGGCCAACCGCGGTGGCCGACGCCACTAGGATTGTGCGCTCCTGCCGGGGGTGTCAATTCTACGCAAAGCAGATGCATCTGCCCGTTCAGGCCTTGCAGACGATACCCATCACCTGGCCATTTGTTGTGTGGGGTCTGGACCTCGTCGGACCCTTGCAGAAGGCACCCGGGGGCTTCACGCACCTGCTGGTCGCTATCGACAAGTTCTCCAAGTGGATCGAGGTCCGACCCCTAAACAGCATCAGGTCCGAGCAGGCGGTGGCATTCTTCACCAACATTATTCATCGGTTCGGGGTCCCAAACTCAATCATCACCGACAATGGCACGCAGTTCACCGGAAAAAAGTTCCTGGACTTCTGCGATGACCACCACATCCGTGTGGACTGGGCCGCCGTAGCTCATCCCATGACGAATGGGCAGGTGGAGCGTGCCAACGGTATGATTCTGCAGGGGCTCAAACCAAGGATCCACAACGACCTCAACAAGTTCAGCAAGCGATGGATGAAAGAGCTACCCTCGGTAGTCTGGAGTCTGAGGACGACGCCGAGCCGCGCCATGGGTTTTACGCCGTTCTTTCTAGTCTATGGGGCCGAGGTCGTCCTCCCCATAGACTTAGAATATGGCTCCCCGAGGACCAAGGCGTACGACGACCGAAGCAACCAGACCAGCCGAGAAGACGCGCTGGACCAACTCGAGGAGGCTCGGGACGTTGCCTTACTACATTCGGCACGGTACCAGCAGTCGCTGCGGCGCTACCATGCCCGAAGCGTTCGGGCTTGAGGCTTCCAAGTGGGAGACTTGGTGCTTCGCCTGCGACAGGATGCCCGAGGGCGCCACAAGCTCACTCCTCCCTGGGAAGGGCCCTTCATCATCGCCGAGATCTTGAAGCCCGGAACATACAAGCTGGCCAACGACCAAGGCAAGGTCTACAGCAACGCTTGGAACATCCAACAGCTACGTCGCTTCTACCCTTGAGATGTTTTAAGTCGTTCATATACCTCATTTACGTACACAAAGTCTAACCGTCAAGGAAGGGTCGGCCTTGCCTCAGCAAAGCCCGACCCTCCCTCGGGGGCTAGAAGGGGGGAACCCCCTCTGCGTCAAAATTTTCCTCGGAAAAATTTTATACCAAAACAACCTTTGTGCTTTCGACTTCCATATTGATAGCGGGATCCTAAAAACGATGAGAGTACACGTAAGCGGCAAGGCCGACCGAGCCGAGGGACTCCTATGCCTCCGGGATATGGATACCTCACTCATCACCTTCTGTGAGAAGTAACTCACGCTCGGATAAGCGATCCTGCTACCAAACAAGTCCTAACACTCGGGTAGAAAATGACTTTCACGCCTTCTCGACTGTCCTAATAATGGAATAACTCGACTGAATGAGAGCGCATGTAAGCGGCAAGGCCGACCGAGCCGAGGGACTCCTACGCCTCCGGGATACGGATACCTCACTCCTTCCGCGAAAAGTAACTCTCGTTCGGATAAACGATTCTGCCATTGACAGACAAGTCGTGATTCTCGAAACAAGAGGAGAGAAGACACAGCTTTTTAAACACGACGATAAAGTGTTTAGGCCTCGACGGCCGCACAAAAGGCATGCGCATGCTATAGACAAACTGTTCCTGCAGGTTCTGGCGTCGGCAGGGGGAGCAGCAGCACCCTCGGTGTTGATTCCACCCTCGGTGGAACCAGGCCCGGCCTCGGACGACGACCCAAGCAAAAGGACCTCCACCTAAGGGAGGATGCCAGCACCGCGCCAGCAGATGTTTTGGCCAAGCTCCAGCAGCTGCTGCCACACCTTCCTCGGCCTGGGAAGCCGCCATCTCCCGGGCCAACGAAGACTGTTTCCGAGCGGACTCCACGTCTGTCCGTGCTAGCACCGCTGCCTCCGGCTTCGGCTCATCGCAGAGCAGCCGAGGTTTCCAAAAACTAAGCAAGGGAAGCCTAGAGCGGCAAGGCCGACAAAGCCGAGGGACTCCTATGCCTCCGGGATACGGACACCTCACTCGTCACCTTCCGTGAAAGGCGACCGACGCTCGGTTAAGTGGTTCGGCCAGCCAACAGACAAGTCCCGGCGCTCGAAATGAGGAAGACACACAGCTTCGTTCTCGAATACCCAAATGTTCAGGCCTCGACAGCCACAATGAACATACAATGGCGCTCAAGGTGCCATTACAAACGGGACTCCGGTTCCGTTCCCGCGGGTATGAACAACCTCCATACCAGGGGGCCCGCGGGATGACGAACTCCAAGCGGCTCACCGGCAACAACTCCGATAGCAGCGACAACGACCTCCGTCCCGGGCGGCAAGACAACTGCAGCAACGGCTTCAGGGCAAATGCTGCGGCGGAAAAGCCCTCGCCCACGAAGGACGAGAACCAGCCATTCAAGCCAAGGAGACGGAGGTCCAAGGGTGCGGGCGGAGTTGGCGGTCTCGTCGGCAGAGACAACCTCCTCCGACTGCCCCCGCCTCAGCGCCGACGGCCACCTGCTCACTGACGCCGCACCGGCATACGGTGTCCGTCCCGAAAGTGCACCGGTAGGTCATTGCTCCCGCCCTGGCCACAAGAACAAGAACGGGCCCGTCCCAGAACACGAATGCCGCCCTCGCGGCGTACGACGTGTTGGACGACCCCCCAACAGCCGGCGACGCAGCGAGGATCAGGAGTGGGGGGCGACGCCGAAAGTAGCGCTAGAGCCGCTCGTGCCGGGGAACCAAGCGTGCGGCAGCCGCCGAACGCTACAGGCGGCGAACGCCCTTCTCCCTAGATCACTGAGGGAAGGAGCGGTCCGCTGCCTACGCAGAGGCAGGCCCCGGCTCAGCTCTCCCTCCGCCTCAGCAAGGATGACGAAGATCCTTGAAGTTGAGGGCGAGGCGGAGGCTGCAGCCCGGCTTGCTTCTCCCCACCAAACTGCCCATTGGTGAGGGAATGCGGCCGGGCTGCACGACGAAAATCCTTGAAGCCGAACGATGGCTGAAAGGTACCGATCTCCACGAGGCCGCGCTCCTCCAACGACAGCAAGAGCAAGGCGACGCTGGAGCACCCCATCCGGGGGCTCAAAAGACGGAAGGGCGCAAGGCATGAGGGGAGGACGAAGGCATGGCCACTGCCCAGGGGATCGAAGTCCCCCTTTTATAGGCAGACCTCCTCGCTTGCACCCCTTAGTGTCACGGGCGAAGTCCCCACTGACATCTTCCAGGTTCTCCCCCCACGACACGGGGGCTGGGACCCACACGTCATACGAGCTGAACCGAAGCATGAAGAAGACAAACCGCCGCGCGTGGGGCATGTAACCGTCCCGCGGTTACAAGCAATCTCCCATCTTCGAAGAAACCGGTGGTCGAAAGGGTGGACTGCCACGCGACAAGCGTCCAACTGCACCACAACTGTGCGCCCCTTCGTATTCATCCACATCCGGTGGACCAGCGCAAAGGAAGCGGGCCCGCATGTCATGTAACCGGCGCGCCGGTCACGACGTGCAAGAACCTCCACCGCCACTTATGCCAATGTTGCACCTCCTCGACTGCGGGACCAGTACCGCGACTCGAGGTACCCCTGCGCATGACCCAACAGTGCCAATTAAAGGCGACGGCCACGGGTCGATCAGCCGCGGGGCAGGCACGATGGTTGGCATGGTCAAAAGTGGGCCGGCAGTAACTGCAGCGGCAGATGAACGGAGGCAGCAGTCAAGTTGCCTGCAGGCTCGCGTCCCCTCCTGAAGCGACGGGAGAGCCCTCCCTCACGGCGTGAAGACGACGCGCCCGTGCCCCGTTCCTCGAACGGCTCGCACGCGCAACGGGCGCCACGCGAATCACCCGTCCCGTCACATCAACTCCCCGACGGAGCAGGCAACACCTCTGGCAGGCGAGGCGGGTGTCGCTTCGTCTTCGCCATAATGACCGCGTCAAAAAAGGTGCGCCACTTTATTTAAAATTCATATCCTTCCCCTCCTCCTCTCTCTCTCTTGCCACAGGGACCGGGAAAGGGGACGTTGTGGAAAGGATCCTTCCCGGCGAAAGAAGCGGGCGCCAAGCCCTCCTACTGATCAGGGGTTCGAAGGCTGGCCCCCGGAAGGGTTCGATAGCCGCCCCAGAGCGCCTGGGCTCCATGCCCACTACTGATCAGGGGTTCGTAGGCTGGCCCCTCGGAAGGGTTCGACAGTCGCCCCATGTCACACCCGGCTTCAAGGAACAAAGCCAGGTGCATCTCATACATGCGCCAAGAAGACAACATATATAATAACAGAGTGTATAGAGATGAATGTCATAAAACATCAGAGTATTTATTACATAGCGGAAGACTTATTACAAAATAAAGTAATAAAGATAAAACGAACTAAGGATCGTCGGTGCCAATGTCGACTGAGAAATGCCACCTAGATCAGATCGAACTCCTCAGTGTTAGGCGGCTCCTCTTCGACCACCTGCTCTCCTCCTGTGGGGGGGTGTGAGACAGCAAGGATGAGCTCACACATGATCATAGCTCAACAAGTTGTGGAGAACCAGTGGACATAAACTCACAAAGGTGTGAGTTCATGTGATGTGTAAGGCTAATCAATGATAGGGGTTAAAAGCTGAGCATTGCTTTTAAGTAGTTGGTCCAAATTTTATTAGCAATTACTAAGTGTAAGTAAATACCAAACCATATTAAAAGTAATAGAACAAAATTAATAATAAACCTATGCAATGCAAATGACAAAATTGAATTTAAGTTCCATAATTTAAACATCAGAGAGTCCTGAGCTGCTCATGACCGCGAGCACGGCTAGTATACCAGTTTTACACTCTGCAGAGGTTGTACCCTTTACCCACAAGTCATGTTACCCATCTGCCAAGGGATCGCGACTTCCCATACACCTCTACCTAGGAAGCGCGGTAGGGCAACACTACGAGGCCTTTACAAAGTTCCACTAGCTTCCGAAAACCCGCTACAGTTTATAGGAAGTTCCAATGCAGGGTTCCTGGCTGACCGCTATCGCAGCAAAATCAACCAGGGACCTCCCTACACTGACCACTCCCCTACTGCCCTTGCCCCTTTCGGGTAAGGTAGTCTTCCACTAGCTTTCCTAATTAGTCAGCCAAGGGCGTCCCATTAAACCCTTGTGGTGGCACGTGTTACTCAAGTTAAGCTCTATGTTCCAGTTAACATTAATGATCTCAACATGAACATAAATAGAATAACAAAAAGAATTGGAACATAGAGGTAATAGATGATTATCCCAAAACCATGTAAAGCAATAGCAAACTACCCAAGTGAATCAGGGGTAACAAGGTAATGAGATAAACAATCTAGGGTAACCTATCAGGTCCCATCAAAATTAACCTATGCATGGATAAATGATATTAAGGAACATTATTGGGTAAAAGTGGTCAAGGGCACAACTTGTCTTCAATGAGCTCCTGCTCAGCTACTTCAACCTGCTGCTCACCAGGATCCTCAGCAACGGGCTCTTCTACTCGCCACAATACAAACAAGCACAGTGCATATAGAGAAATTAACATTGCACCAAACATATATACAAAATACACAGTAATAATCTACACATTAAAATAAAATTCTAGGAACAGGAATCATAATTTTTGGAGTTATAGAATTTAAGTTATGCATTTTCAAAGGTTTTTATGTGCTTTAAATAGAATTAAGTGATTAATAAATTTCTTATTGTTTTCATGACATAACAGAGGCTCTAGGTGATAGATAATAAAATTACAAAATTTTAGGAACTGGAATGGATTAATTTGGAGTTAGTATGAATTTTCTATGAATTTATAAAGTTTTAGTAATTATTTTTCTATTAAAAATCCATTTATAAATCATTTTCCCTGGTTTTTATTATGTTCTGGACTGGGCCTCAATTTCTGCAAAGTATAGGGGGCTCGGGGTAAGTATTTCTAGACACAGAGAACAGCGCCCAAGGACGGCGGGTTCTATTTCAAGTAAACCTAGGGTCTCTTAAGCAAAACGCGCGCCGCGAAGGGGTATCTTGTGATCACGGCCGCCCGATCAGATTCTAACGGCCCAGATTATATCGCATAACACCACGAACCGGTACGCGCGTGATGTTGTTGGATTTACATCCGATGGCTCATATCTAAAGTACCCAAGCACTAATCTCATGCCTCCGATCTGAATCGGACGACCCCCGTTTCCCTAACCCAACCGATACGCTCCATCTAATCTGGACCGTAAGCCCAACATCCAACGGCTAGTACCAAGGATTCCCCTCCCTGGGAACACTCCCAAACCCCGACGGTGCCATACGCGGCGGAGCTCCATGGCCGGTGAGCGCGAAAGCTCAAATCCCCGGCCCACGTTTCCAGGTAAACAGAGCTACACGCATAGGAGAGCAGCGAGAGAGTAGGGAGGATGCCTCACCGGAGTTGGCGCGACGAAGACCACCGGCCACGGCGTTGCAGGGTTCGGCGGCGAGTCGTCTGGCCGACAAGCAATCACGCAGGCGTGGTGATGTCAACGGCGAAATCAGCGGCGGTTGAAGCTCCTAGGGGGTCCCGACGCAGCACCGGAAGGTCCCACGGTTGCCCAGGTGCCTGGGACACACGAGTTCGGCGGCGGCACTCTCTCTCTCTAGATTGGTCTACGGCGATGGGGCTGCTAACACGAAACGCTCGGTCGCATGCGAGGGGAGGCGGCCGCGCAGATCCTTATACCTCTGTCAAAGCCCTGGACCCGGGTGAGGCCGTTGCCGAGGTTGTCGCGCCCATGAGCCAGCGATCCTGGCGGCCAGTGCGGGCGGGTTGTTAGGGGTGGACCTAACGCAGGGGTCCCACATGTCAAAGGCTTGAGCGAAGGAGGAGCACGCGGGCGGAGTCAGCCGAACGAGTGGGGCTAGCGTGTCAGGGAGGCTTTAGGGTGCGCACGCAATTTTCATCTGTGGCCGAGCGGTGGGCTCCGCATGCCAGGCAGCAGCACTGAGTGAAGCGCGTCACTGGCTGACGGGTGGGGCCCAGATGTCGGCGCCAATTTTAGGTTGGGCTGGCGCGCGCTGAGGAAAGCCTAAGTGGGCCGGATTGGGGATGGTTGGCCCAGTTAGGTTTTATCCTTTTCCCTTTTTGTTTCCCTTTTCTTTTATCTTTTCCTTCTTTCCAAATTCAAACTTCAATTTGAATTCAAACTTTGTGGCACCTTTGTACACTGACTAATTATTTAGTTTTGATCATACCTACTGCGATGAAGTTATTAAATTATAATTTTATTTATTGAATAATATTCCTTTCTCTCCTCTATTTTCATGATTTTATTTTCAAGGTAGACTTTGAATTCTATGGATCCTTTGATATGCTATTAATGATACATTTATTTTATTAAGCACAAATGCACAATCAGATAAAACTCAGCATGATGCAAGATTTATTTAGGTGTCTTTGGGGTATTTATTTAATTGTGTAAGTGGGGTGTTCACATATGATGGTAAGTAGAAATAACACACATATAGATAAAGGAGTTAATTTCTCCTCTTTCCTTATATGTTACAAACTGGGTGTTACAAATCCTACCCCCCTTAAAAATAATCTCGTCCTCGAGATTTAAGAAGATCTAGGGAAAAGATGAGGAAAATCTATGCGAAGCTCTTCTTCTCTTTCCCAAGTTGCTTCATCTTCGCCATGGTGACTCCATTGCACTTTACACATCTTTATCACCTTATTTCTTGTAACTCGAGTCAAAGTATTCAAAATCTTGATCGGGTACTCCGAGTAAGTCAATTCACCTTGAACACTGAGCTCTTCCATTGGTAGCTATTCCTCGGGAACACGGAGACACTTCTTCAATTGAGATACGTGGAACACGTTATGCACATCCGATAGACTATCTGGTAACTCGAGTTGGTATGCCATCTCCCCAACTCGCCTAAAGATCAAGAATGGTCCAATATAGCGAGGGGACAATTTGCCCTTAACTTTGAATCTCCTCATTCCACGAAGTGGTGACACCTTGAGGTACACATAATCTCCTTCTTCAAATTCCAGTGGTCTTCTTCTATTATCAGCATAGCTCTTTTGCCTGGTTTGAGCCACCCTCAAATTCTCTCGAATTATACGGACTTGTTCTTCTGCTTCTTGAATCAGTTCAGGCCCAAAGAACTGTCTCTCTCCAGTCTGATCCCAATATAGAGGAGTCCTGCACTTTCTCCCATATAAAGCTTCAAAAGGTGACATCTTCAGATTGGCTTGATAGCTATTATTGTATGAGAATTCAGCATAAGGCAGACTTTTATCCCAACTTCCTCCATGCTGAAGGGCACATGCTCTCAACATATCCTCCAATACTTGATTAGTCCTTTCAGTCTGTCCATCAGTCTGAGGGTGATAAGCTGTACTAAAATTCAACTTTGTACTCATGTTCTCATGAAAGCTTCTCCAAAACCTTGAGGTAAACTGTGAACCTCGATCAGACACGATCTTCTTTGGTACTCCATGTAAACACACAATCCGAGCCATATATAACTCTGCTAGTTGAGAACCTTTATATGTAGTCTTCACAGGAATAAAGTGAGCCACTTTAGTCAATCTATCCACAATCACCCATATAGCATCATATCCTTTCTGGGTGCGAGGCAATCCAGTAATGAAATCCATACCAATCTCTTCCCACTTCCACTCGGGTATCTTTAGGGGATGCAATAGTCCAGCTGGCCTCTGGTGTTCAGCCTTAACTCTTTGACATACATCGCACATAGCCATATGTGCAGCCACATCTCTTTTCAATCCATACCACCAATATTTCCGCTTCAAATCCTGATACATCTTAGTACTACCAGGATGAATAGAATAATCCGAATTATGTGCCTCCTTTAAAATAGTCTCTCGTAGGCTTTTAATATCAGGAACACACATCCTGTCCTTGAACCATACAGTGCCTTGCTCATCTTCCGTAAATTCCGGAACTCGACCTTCAGTAATCAGATCCTTAATCTCTTTTATTTTGGCATCACCAATTTGACCTTTACGAATTTCTTGCTCCAAAGTAGGTTCCACATCAATAGTAACTCCTTCAGTATGAGCAACTATCCCCAGGTTAAGTCTCCTGAAATCCTCAACAATCTCATCGGGTAGCTGGGCAACAATAGCTGAATGAACATGCTCCTTTCGACTCAAGGCATCTGCAACCAAATTTGCCTTGCCCGGGTGATAGTGAATCTCCAAATCATAATCCTTAATAAGCTCCAACCAACGGCGTTGCCTAAGGTTGAGATCCTTCTGAGTGAATATATACTTCAAACTCTTATGATCCGTATATACTTGGCACTTGGTCCCCATGATATAATGTCTCCAAATCTTAAGCGCATGCACAACGGCTGCCAATTCCAAGTCATGAGTGGGGTAGTTCATTTCATGTTTCCGCAACTGACGAGACGCGCAGGCAATCACATGTCCTTCTTGCATAAGCACACATCCTAAGCCTTGGCCACATGCATCGCAATAGATATCAAATCCTTTCTGTAGGTCTGGCATAACCAATACTGGTGGCGACATCAACCTCTTTTTCAATTGCTCAAAGCTGTCTTGGCACTTCTCGTCCCACTTAAATTCTCTTCCTTTCTCCAAAAGCGAAGTCATAGGTTTGGCAATCTTAGAGAACCCTTCAATAAATCTCCAATAATAGCCTGCTAATCCCAAGAAACTCTGAATCTCAGTAACTGTAGTGGGTACTCTCCACTCCATTATCTCCTTAACCTTAGCAGGATCCACTGATATTCCTCCATTAGAAATAATATGACCAAGAAATGGCACCTCGCCAATCCAAAACTCGCACTTGCTAAACTTGGCATATAGCTGGTTATCTCGAAGCTTCTGTAGCACCAATCTCAGATGTTCCTCATGATCGCTATCACTCTGAGAATAAATAAGAATATCGTCGATGAATACCACGACGAATCTGTCCAAATACTCCATAAACACCTTGTTCATCAAGTTCATAAAATAAGCTGGTGCATTGGTTAATCCAAATGACATAACAGTGAACTCATATAATCCATATCGAGTCGAGAATGCTGTCTTAGGAATATCCGATGGTCTAATCCTCATCTGATGGTAACCGGATCGGAGATCAATCTTCGAGAATACTCTAGCACCTCTCATCTGATCAAATAAATCTTCAATACGGGGCAACGGATACTTGTTCTTCACTGTAACATCATTAAGAGATCTATAATCCACACACATCCGCTGCGATCCATCCTTCTTCTGTACAAACAAAACCGGCGCTCCCCAAGGTGAGGAACTCGGACGAATGTACCCAGCCTCTTGTAACTCAGTTAACTGCTTCTTAAGTTCCTTCAACTCCTCTACGGACATCCTATATGGCCGTTTAGAAATAGGGGCGGTTCCAGGTAAGAGGTCAATAACAAACTCAACTTCTCTATCAGGTGGCATCCCTGGTAACTCCTCTGGAAAGACATCCGGAAAATCTCTAACCACCCGGATGTTGTCACCAACAAACTCCTCAGGTATAAAGAACATTGCACGCATGGATGAGGAGGTTACTGCAATATTAACTTGAAATCTTTCTCCTTTAGTGGTAGTGAGTTCTACGGTACCTCTACCACATGCTATAACGGCCTTTGCCTTTCTTAGCCATGACATACCAAGGATCAAATCTATACTGCTTGACTCTAATATTATAGCAGTAGCTCCAAATTCTCTACCCATAATGGTCAATGTCAATCTACGTGTCATTTGATTCGCCTCAACAGGCCCTTTAGGTGTAATTACTATCATGGGTTTTCTCATATTTAGCAGTGGTATTTCATTTGTGTTGGCATATCTAGCAGACATGAATGAATGTGTAGCACCAGAATCAAATAATATGGTTGCAGGAATTGCATTAACATAAAACATACCAAGTACGAGGTCCCCTCCATCCGGAGTAGCATCAACGCTGACTTGATTAACCTTGGCAATAGAATATCCCTTGCCAGAACTTGGAGTTTGCTGCCTGTTCTGAACTGGAGTAGTAGCCATCCTCTGTGGGCAGACATTTGCATAATGACCAGTCTTCCCACACTTGAAACATGTGGTGCCTGGACTCTGTCCTGCAAACTTCGTCGGAGTGCCAGTGGGGGTAGCCTGTCGAGGAGGTGGAGTCCTCAGTGGTGATTGCTGAACTGGGCGCGGTCCTCCGGGTCGAGTTGGTGTACCCTGTGGTGAACTGTAGCGAGGACGAACACTGCTGCTTCCTTGTCCTTGAGATATTGCCTTTCTCTTCAAATCACCCAATTGAACACGCTTGTGTTCAATAGCAAGAGCCTTATCCAACAGTCTCTGAAATGATGGAAATGTGTGTGCCACCAGAGCATACTGCAGGGGTCCATTAAGTCCTTCAATAAAATGCTCCTGCTTCCTCTCGTCTTCAGCAACTTCTTCAGGGGCATATCTGGATAACTGAATAAACTTGTCTCTGTACTCGCTGACTGACATACTTCCTTGCTTCAGCGACAGAAATTCCTTCTTCTTGATCTTTATCATACCAGCTGGAATATGGTAGTTTCTGAACTGTGTACTGAATTCTGCCCAAGTAATAGTATCCGCAGCATCATGGGCAGCAGTATAAGAATCCCACCAGTCAGCAGCAGGACCTGTCAGACGTCCAGAAGCATATAAAACCTTCTCCCGGTCCGTGCACTATGCAATACCCAGCATCTTCTCAACGGACTTCAGCCAGTCATCCGCGTCCAGTGGATCAGGTGAGCTTGCAAATGTAGGTGGCTTATGACTCATGAACTCTCTATGCTTGTCTCGGGGTGGAACTGGTGGTGGTGGTGGAGGCAGTGGCACTTGTTGCTGCTGTTGTTGCTGTTGCATTTGTTGTTGCAGCTGCTGTTGTTGTGCCCTCCTTTCCTGGCGTATCTCATCTCGCTCCTGGCGCAACTCCTGTCGTATATCTTCTCTTTCCTGACGCATCTCCTGGCGTTCTTGCTGCATCTGGGCACGCATATCAGCCATAGTGTCCGCCATTTGCTGCATCACCGCCATCTGAGCAGCAACCAGTGGGTCAACTCCGCCTGGTGGAGGATTAGGAGGATTCATCTCTGCAGGTTGTGGCTGGGGTTGTCTATGTATCCACCGAGTGTGTCGATTAGGAGGCAAATCAATTCCACCACCCCGCCTGGTATTGACCATCTGAGTTAGATACATATGGTAAGAGAATAGCAGACAAGGCAGGTATTTACAAATCAGGTTACTTTGGGGAATTTTATTAGCTAAGCAGATTAATATTTTACCTACCATAGCTAATTTATTACCTTATGGTGGTACATATTAAGATGTCCATCTATAATAATTCAATCAATCAAAGAAGCAAATCAGGCATTTAGCATCAGCACAATCAAACAATATTTTTAAAGAAAGTAGTTTTGAATTTTGTCTTAGGTCCCCTATATCTTAAAAAGATCGTAGTGGTAGGATTCCAAGGTGTGAAATCCACCTTGTCTTAGAGTAGAAAAGATAAGATTAACCAGAGTAGAATAGCAAAAGGTGAGACAAGATCAAGATGAGATAAGTATAGAATGAAACAGAGTAAGGTAAGTAGGAAAGGGTTTGTCCATTTCTATCTAGGTCTCGTCCTACAGTCAACATTCCTCTGATACCACTTCTGTCACACCCGGCTTCAAGGAACAAAGCCAGGTGCATCTCATACATGCACCAAGAAGACAACATATATAATAACAGAGTGTATAGAGATGAATGTCATAAAACATCAGAGTATTTATTACATAGCGGAAGACTTATTACAAAATAAAGTAATAAAGATAAAACGAACTAAGGATCGTCGGCGCCAATGTCGACTGAGAAACGCCACCTAGATCAGATCGAACTCCTCAGTGTTAGGCGGCTCCTCTTCGACCACCTGCTCTCCTCCTGTGGGGGGGGTGTGAGACAGCAAGGGTGAGCTCACACATGATCATAGCTCAACAAGTTGTGGGGAACCAGTGGACATAAACTCACAAAGGTGTGAGTTCATGTGATGTGTAAGGCTAATCAATGATAGGGGTTAAAAGCTGAGCATTGCTTTTAAGTAGTTGGTCCAAATTTTATTAGCAATTACTAAGTGTAAGTAAATACCAAACCATATTAAAAGTAATAGAACAAAATTAATAATAAACCCATGCAATGCAAATGACAAAATTGAATTTAAGTTCCATAATTTAAACATCAGAGAGTCCTGAGCTGCTCATGACCGCGAGCACGGCTAGTATACCAGTTTTACACTCTGCAGAGGTTGTACCCTTTACCCACAAGTCATGTTACCCATCTGCCAAGGGATCGCGACTTCCCATACACCTCTACCTAGGAAGCGCGGCAGGGCAACACTACGAGGCCTTTACAAAGTTCCACTAGCTTCCGAAAACCCGCTACAGTTTATAGGAAGTTCCAATGCAGGGTTCCTGGCTGACCGCCATCGCAGCAAAATCAACCAGGGACCTCCCTACACTGACCACTCCCCTACTGCCCTTGCCCCTTTCGGGTAAGGTAGTCTTCCACTAGCTTTCCTAATTAGTCAGCCAAGGGCGTCCCATTAAACCCTTATGGTGGCACGTGTTACACAAGTTAAGCTCTATGTTCCAATTAACATTAATGATCTCAACATGAACATAAATAGAATAACAAAAAGAATTGGAACATAGAGGTAATAGATGATTATCCCAAAACCATGTAAAGCAATAGCAAACTACCCAAGTGAATCAGGGGTAACAAGGTAATGAGATAAACAATCTAGGGTAACCTATCAGGTCCCACCAAAATTAACCTATGCATGGATAAATGATATTAAGGAACATTATTGGGTAAAAGTGGTCAAGGGCACAACTTGCCTTCAATGAGCTCCTGCTCAGCTACTTCAACCTGCTGCTCACCAGGATCCTCAGCAACGGGCTCTTCTACTCGCCACAATACAAACAAGCACAGTGCATATAGAGAAATTAACATTGCACCAAACATATATACAAAATACACAGTAATAATCTACACATTAAAATAAAATTCTAGGAACAGGAATCATAATTTTTGGAGTTATAGAATTTAAGTTATGCATTTTCAAAGGTTTTTATGTGCTTTAAATAGAATTAAGTGATTAATAAATTTCTTACTGTTTTCATGACATAACAGAGGCTCTAGGTGATAGATAATAAAATTACAAAATTTTAGGAACTGGAATGGATTAATTTGGAGTTAGTATGAATTTTCTATGAATTTATAAAGTTTTAGTAATTATTTTTCTATTAAAATCCATTTATAAATCATTTTCCCTGGTTTTTATTATGTTCTGGACTGGGCCTCAATTTCTGCAAAGTATAGGGGGCTCGGGGTAAGTATTTCTAGACACAGAGAACAGCGCCCAAGGACGGCGGGTTCTATTTCAAGTAAACCTAGGATCTCTTAAGCAAAACGCGCGCCGCGAAGGGGTATCTTGTGATCACGGCCGCCCGATCAGATTCTAACGGCCCAGATTATATCGCATAACACCACGAACCGGTACGCGCGTGATGTTGTTGGATTTACATCCGACGGCTCATATCTAAAGTACCCAAGCACTAATCTCATGCCTCCGATCCGAATCGGACGACCCCCGTTTCCCTAACCCAACCGATACGCTCCATCTAATCTGGACCGTAAGCCCAACATCCAACGGCTAGTACCAAGGATTCCCCTCCCTGGGAACACTCCCAAACCCCGACGGTGCCATACGCGGTGGAGCTCCATGGCCGGTGAGCGCGAAAGCTCAAATCCCCGGCCCACGTTTCCAGGTAAACAGAGCTACACGCATAGGAGAGCAGCGAGAGAGTAGGGAGGATGCCTCACCGGAGTTGGCGCGACGAAGACCACCGGCCACGGCGTTGCAGGGTTCGGCGGCGAGTCGTCTGGCCGACAAGCAATCACGCAGGCGTGGTGATGTCAACGGCGAAATCAGCGGCGGTTGAAGCTCCTAGGGGGTCCCGACGCAGCACCGGAAGGTCCCACGGTTGCCCAGGTGCCTGGGACACACGAGTTCGGCGGCGGCACTCTCTCTCTCTAGATTGGTCTACGGCGATGGGGCTGCTAACACGAAACGCTCGGTCGCATGCGAGGGGAGGCGGCCGCGCAGATCCTTATACCTCTGTCAAAGACCTGGACCCGGGTGAGGCCGTTGTCGAGGTTGTCGCGCCCACGAGCCAGCGATCCTGGCGGCCAGTGCGGGCGGGTTGTTAGGGGTGGACCTGACGCAGGGGTCCCACATGTCAAAGGCTTGAGCGAAGGAGGAGCACGCGGGCGGAGTCGGCCGAACGAGTGGGGCTAGCGTGTCAGGGAGGCTTTAGGGTGCGCACGCAATTTTCATCTGTGGCCGAGCGGTGGGCTCCGCATGCCAGGCAGCAGCACTGAGTGGAGCGCGTCACTGGCTGACGGGTGGGGCCCAGATGTCGGCGCCAATTTCAGGTTGGGCTGGTGCGCGCTGAGGAAAGCCTAAGTGGGCCGGATTGGGGATGGTTGGCCCAGTTAGGTTTTATATTTTTCCCTTTTTGTTTCTCTTTTCTTTTATCTTTTCCTTCTTTCCAAATTCAAACTTCAATTTGAATTCAAACTTTGTGGCACCTTTGTACACTGACTAATTATTTAGTTTTGATCATACCTACTGCGATGAAGTTATTAAATTATAATTTTATTTATTGAATAATATTCCTTTCTCTCCTCTATTTTCATGATTTTATTTTCAAGGTAGACTTTGAATTCTATGGATCCTTTGATATGCTATTAATGATACATTTATTTTATTAAGCACAAATGCACAATCAGATAAAACTCAGCATGATGCAAGATTTATTTAGGTGTCTTTGGGGTATTTATTTAATTGTGTAAGTGGGGTGTTCACATATGATGGTAAGTAGAAATAACACACATATAGATAAAGGAGTTAATTTCTCCTCTTTCCTTATATGTTACAAACTGGGTGTTACACCCCAGAGCATGCAGAGTGGGGGATGACTCTGGGTACGTTCGATACATAACCAAGGCTCGAGCTACGCTCCCGAGGTACCCTAGGACATTTCCGAGACCGGTGGGAACGATTTGTAACGGAATCCCACCGGAGGGAGGCATCGAGCCCTCGGACCCTGTTGAAGGGGTCTGGGTCCGGCGAACCACCCACAGGTACTTTTGGAGCGCGCCTCCGGGCTACAGCCGACCCCTAATGAACGGGGCACGGGCGTCCACTCGGATCACCCATTAGCAGCTCACTGGAAACACCATGTTCGGCGCCCTCCGAGGGCAACATGGCGCTTCCCCCCCCCCCCCCTCCTCCTTGCGGAAAGGCGACGCAGGGGCGTAAATAAAAGTTGGGAAAGTCCTTGATCGTCCTCTCGCTCCGTGCAGAGGCTTGGGGGCTGCTCTCGCACCCGGCTACGGCTAAAACTGTTGACAGCGTCAACAAACCAGCCTGATAACTTGGAACCCGACCACGCACCCGGGCTACTGCCGGGCCGCAAGAGGGAACGACCAGACCGGCCGAAGCACCACGAAAAGCATTCAGACCTCAGAGGTGTCAAACCACTCCTCCGAGGCCTCGGGGGCTACACCCAGCGGGTGCGCTCGCGTGCACCCACCAGAACAAGGCAAAAAACCGAGAAAGGCCGGTCCCCTCACCGAAAACACGGCAAAAGCCTCCAAGCAAGTACCATCACTCCCTTCGAGGCTCGAGGGCTACTGTCGGGTACCATAATTAGGGGTACCCCCAACGCTCCTAATCACGGCTGGTTAACACCCTCAGACCAACTGACGGGTGCGGTTCAAGCCAAGACTTCGTCTACCCGAAGGACGCAATCTTACTCGAGCCCAGCCTCAGGTTGGAACAGTAGTCCCAGATGAATTCACGCCTCGCCCGAGGGCCTCCTCAGACGGCAGGCGCCCCCTCGGCTCTCCCGAGGCCCCGCTCGGGCAGGCTTCATCGTGAAGCAACCTTGGCCATACCGCCTCACCAACCGAATGCTTCGCAGGCGCATTAAATGCGGGGGATGCCTGACAACGTATCCTGACACACGTGCCTCAGTCAGCCAGGCCGAAGTGACTGCAGTCACTTTGCCCCTCCTCTTTACTGTCCGATATGACAGGAAAACAGCCCGCTCGCTCCGCTTCGACTGCCATGTCAGCCACCCCGGCAACGACTAACAACATGTCACGATCAACCACCGAGCTCAAGCCTCGGGCGCAACAGGAAGCTCCGCCTCGCCTGACCTCAGGCTCCGGCCTCGGGAGGAGGTCTCTGCCTCGCCCGACCCCCGGACTCGGCCTCGACCCTGGTCTCGGGAGGAATCGCGTCCTCGCCTGACCCCGGCCTCGACCACAAGAGAAGTCTCCACCTCGACCGACCCCGGGCTCGGACTGACCGTGCTGATGGGGGATGCATCATTCCCCTACTCCTAGCCTGCTCAGGCTACAAGGAACAAGACCGACGTCCCATCTGACTTACCCCGACGATGGGCAATGACGGTGCCCCACGTGCGCCATGACGCTGGTGGCTCTCCGCCCCTTACGACAGCAAGGAGACGTCAGCAGGGTCCTCGCCGCGCTGCCAGCTGTGCTCCTACAGGACTCAGGCGCTCCTCCGGCGGCCACGCCATCACATGTACAGCGCCCAAGCTCTCCCCCGATGGCCATGTTGGCATGTACACAGGCCTTAGGCACTCCACTGCCGGACACGTTAGTGCATAGCTACGCCCCCCGTTGTACACCTGGACTCTCTCCTTGCCTCTATAAAAGGGGAGTCCAGGGCCACCCTGAGGGGGGTTCGCGCGAGGGAAGCGGCGTACGAGCCCTCTCTCTCTCTCCCTCACGCGACGCGCTTGTAACCCCTACTGCGAGCGGCACCCCTGGTGCAGGATAATACAAGGCTTGTCCCACATCTTGTGTTCCATCCCGCGCCAATCCATCTGGGAAGGGACACGCAGCGACAATTTACTCGTCGGTCCAGGGACCCCCCCGGGGTCGAAACACCGACAGCTATAGATTCTTTAATCCTGCTACTGGCAAGCTAGTGGTTGGGAGAGATGTCGTGTTTGATGAAAATGTGTCATGGGACTAGGCCAATGCAGCAGGCAACACAGATCAGCTATCAGGAGAGTTTGTTGTTCATTATGAAGACTCTGACAGTAACCCTACAATAGGAGATCCTGAACCTACAGAACAGTCAGCTGAAGATGCAGTTTCAGGAGATCAAGGGGGTGCTGCTGATTCGGATCAAGCTACACCTGGCACACCTATCACACCATAGTCGAGTATTGCACAAGGACATGGTTTTGTCACACCTCCGAGCCAGGATTCAGCTTTCTCTGATCAAGGGCCACACAGATACAGGCTAATGACAGAACTGCTGGATACAACTGATGAAGTGCAGGACTATGAGTATAGTGGTATGTGTTTACTGGCAGCAGATGAACCTGCTAGTGTTGAAGCAGCTCTTGAAGAAGGTTGTTGGAGGGATGCAATGATAGCTGAATTTAAGTCTATAGAACAGAACAAGGCTTGGGCTTATGCTGATTTGCCCAAGGATCATAAGGCTATAGGCCTTAAATGGGTGTTTAAGGTGAAGAAAGATCCATCTGGCAAGATTGTCAAACACAAAGCTAGATTGGTGGTGAAAGGATATGCCCAAGTTCAGGGAGTTGACTATGATGAGGTGTTTGTTCCAGTTGCAAGGATGGAAACAGTTAGGCTATTGTTGGCTCTTGCAGCACAGGGTGAATGGCAAGTGCATCATATGGATGTAAAGTCGGTTTTTTGAATGGAAATCTGGAAGGAGAGGTGTATGTTCACCCACCGCCTGGATTCTCTGATCCTAAACATTCAGGGAAGGTTCTAAGACTCAAGAAAGCATTGTATGGCCTCAAACAGGCCCCCGAGCCTGGAATGCAAGACTTGATCAAGAGTTGAAGGTTTTGGGTTTCAATAGGAGTGTTGAAGAGCATGTTGTGTACAGAAGAGGTACAGCCAACTCTCTGATCCTAGTTGGAGTCTATGTTGATGACCTGATCATCTGTGGGCCAGACAGCAAGAACATTGTTGAATTTAAGCAGTAGATGAAGAAAAGTTTTGACATAAGTGACCTTGGGCTGTTGACCTACTATTTGGGTTTAGAGGTGGAGCAGAAGCCAGGGGAAATCATTGTGTGCCAGAGTGCTTATGCTGAAAAGATTGTTGAGATCTCAGGAATGAAAGGTTGTAACCCTGCTGACACACCAATGGAACAGCATATCAAGCAGTTGCCGGGCAAGCCAGAGCTGGTAGCTAATGCAACAAAGTACAGGAGCCTAGTTGGGAGTTTGAGATATCTGGTGAACTCAAGGCCTGATCTTGCTTATTCTGTGGGCATGATTAGCAGATTCATGGAGACACCAAACTCAGAACATTGGGGGCAATGAAAAGAATCATTAGATATGTTGCAGGTACCACCAAACTTGGTTGCAAGTATGTCAAAGGAGCACATTCAGACTTGGTTGGATTCACTAACAGTGATCACGCTGGTGATCTAGAGAAGAGGAAGAGCACATCAGGGGTGTTGTTCTTCTATGGTGGCAATGCAGTTTCTTGGAGTTCACAGAAGCAAAAGGTGGTGTCTTTATCATCTTGTGAATCTGAGTACATAGCTGTAGCTACAGGAGCCTGTCAGGGAGTATGGCTTAGCAGATTGGTGGCAGACATAACCTGTAGTGACGTGAAGAAGTTCAAGCTTTTCATCGACAACAGGTCTACCGAGGAGCTGAGTAAGAACCCAGTGTTTCATGAGAGATCAAAGCATATAGATACCAGGTATCACTACATCAGGGAATGTGTTGCTGATGGGGTGGTGGAGGTGCAGCATGTAAGCACTGAAGATCAGCTCTCTGACATACTAACAAAACCACTTGCAAGGATTCGGTTTGTAGAGATGCGGAGGCAGCTAGGGGTGGTTAACATTTGAGAGATTAAGGGGGTGAAATGTTGAATTGATCTCTTTGTAATCGTGTCAAATGAACACGTATCTCATTTAGGTGCATGTAGGTAGGTTGTTTTAGTAACAAATCATACATGGTTGGCATAGAATCGCGGGTGATGTCACACCCGGTTTTTAGAAGGTAAACCGAATGT
Source organism: Zea luxurians (assembly GCA_029449295.1). Classification (NCBI taxonomy): domain Eukaryota; kingdom Viridiplantae; phylum Streptophyta; class Magnoliopsida; order Poales; family Poaceae; genus Zea; species Zea luxurians. The sequence continues at coordinate 131,066,906 of JAOPSE010000010.1, forward strand.
GAACCATGTACGTGCCAGGATCAGTTATTCACGTACACAGCAGTTACATAACATGGACATCATCACACAGTGCTCAAAATAGTATTAAAAGGGGAAATAATAGTCGATTACATCATACGTCTGAGACGTCCATATAGTTCTTACAATAAATCAAAGTGCGGAAAAGAAACGTAGATAACGCGGCCTTCACAGGCAGCCGACTGGGGGTTGCCGCTAACCCACGCCTAGAACTCGTCGTAGTCTTGAAACTCCTGGAAGTCTCCTTCCACAGCTTCATCTTCTCCTGAGCAGTGGTTGCAATGCTGACAACCTGGAGGGGGGGGTTTGGTGTGTAGAGCAAGGGTGAGTACACATCAACATACTCAGCAAGCATCCTGTTTGGCTGTAGTGGACTAGCTTTATGTGGGGATAAGTCAAGCAGTTGCTTTTAGTTGGTCATGTCATTACTTACTAGTAGAAAGCCAGATTTTAACATTAACCCAAGTTATTAGCCCAATGTATCCTTTCCAAACGGAAAGAATACCACTTACCAGCACCATAATCATAATCAGAATCATCAATCTCATTGCCACCTGTACCAAAATGTCTCTGATCAAGTATCACTAATCTCTGGAGCTCCCTTGGCCGCTCATAACCGTGAGCACGGCTGATATATCAGTTTCATAACACTCTGCAGAGGTTGCGCACTTTACCCACAAGCCGTGATTCCCTCTTGCCTCGAGCCGATCAAACCCTTAAACACTACCAAGGTGAATAGGCAGGGTCTCACTACGTAGCCTTTACAAAGATTCCCCGGGGCTGTAGCCACCCGTTAGGTTTCCTAAATGTACCGCACTCCTCCCCAAGGGACAAATCAACCTTGGCAGAGCGAGCCGCATACACCGAGCCCCATTGACGGCACAACGGCTAAGCGAACTACACCCCGGTTCCTCTAATTATTCAGCTAAGGGCGTCCCATTCCACCCTCATGGTTGCACTGTTTTCCCGGGCGGTCATCCATTGAACAGGTCCTTACGGAGAGGCACTCAAGAAACCGCTCGAGTCCCCTTGAAGGTCACAAATATAATCATAAATAGGAAGGGAAAACAGCGTATCATAGATAATCACATCATGTTCATTGATTAGAGTTGAGCAATAGCATCAGACTAAGCAGTAATAATCCGACCCAAATAGGTAAACAAGGACATGAATAACAAAAACTAGTCAATCCTTAGGTATAAATGTGTAATGCGGGAGGTGAATTAATGAATGAATAGGACAGAGATGGGTCAAAGGACACTTGCCTCCACCAACCGACTGCTGCTCAGGGGCTTCTCCTGCGAATTCCTCAGGCTCTTCGACCGGATCGTTCTCTATGCGAGCGCAAACATACATACATCCACATATTTAATACAAAAGAACAGTACACCATACAAGGGAACAAGTAAAGCGAATATGCATCAAGTATGACATTCGATGTCGCATTCATTAAGGTTAGAAAGAAACGGGAAAGGGTCTCGCAGGGGGTTAAAGTTTATGCACTAATGATTAGTTACAACTGGTTCTTAACAAAAGAATTCTGTTATATACACTAATGGAAACCTAGTCATTTTAAGTTGATCAACATTGAACGAGATAAACAATTAACTAAATGAATCAACTAGCGCAACGAAATTCTAAATTAAGCTTCCTATTTCAATAACATGAACAATGATTAGCCTACCTAAAATAAAATAGCTATGATAACAGAAAGCAAAACAAAATAAATAAATAATATATAAAAATAAATAAAAATAAAAAAGGGGGGGGCGGTTGAACCGGCCCTGGGGGCGGTTGAACCGGCGGCTGGGCCGGCCGAGCAGGGGCGGCCGAGCGCGGGGGGGGGGGCGGCTGAGCCGGGGCGGTTGAACCGGCCCGGGGGCGGTTGAACCGGCGGCTGGGCCGGCGGGTGCGCAGGGGCGGGGGCGCGGCCAGGCGGGCGGCCAGGGCGCGGCCAGGGCGCGGCCGGGGCGCGGCCAGGGCGCGGCCGAGGGTGGCTGGGGGCAGCGCGGCCAGGGAGAGAGGAGGGGAGAGGGGAGAGGAGAGAGGAGGGAGGAGGGGGGAGGGGAGGCTCACCGGGGACGGGCGAGCGACGGCGAGGGGCAGCGGTTGGGCCGGCGGCAGGTGCGGCCGAGCTAGGGCCAGGGGGCGGCGGTGGCTAGGGTGGGGAGGGAATGGGAGGAAGGGGAGGGAGAGAGAGGGAGTTGGGGGGAAAAAGGGAGGGGGGGCGGCTGGGCCGACTAAGGCCCAAGAGGGGGGCGCGGGGGGCGGCTGGGCCGGCCAGGGGGACGGCTGGGCCGGCCAGGGGGGCCCACGGTGCGGGAGAGAGAAAAGGGAGGAGAGAGAGAAAGAAAGAAAAAGAAAAAGAAAAAGAAAAAGGTTATCTCCTTTTCGAAATTCGTTTTTCCTAGATGAATGCATCCACGTTCTCAATCAATCCAAAAGAATGCACGGTTCGGCATGGTGCATCAAACAACATAAAGTATTTTAGGGTTTTTTCTTACACGGGAATTCCAAACCGAATCCCGCTAGCTTTGGAAAAAGTCAAGGTCTAGCGAGGGGAAAAAGAAAAAGAAAAGGTAACGCCCGAATTTGGCGAGTGAAGAAAAGAAAAAATGCAACTGCAAAAATTCGGGGCGTTACAAACCTATCCCCCTTAAAAGAATCTCGCCCTCGAGATTCAGGGTTGGCTAGCAAAGAGCTCTGGGTACTTGGCCATCAAATCATCTTCACGCTCCCAGGTTGCTTCTTCCTCAGAGTGGTGATGCCATCTGATAACAACTTCCTTTCTTTGGCTCAGGCGGGACTAACTCGGTCACCACTTCCTCTCCTAGTGGGGACACCAATTTGATTGTCCTTTTATCACAACTGATAACTGCCTGATACTTATCTAGCCAATTCATCCCTAGGATGACATCTATTCCCTGAGTACCCATTACTATAAGGTTAGCGGGAAACGCTATCCCCCTTATTTCCACACTTATATTCAAACATATGCTATCAGCTCGAATTCTACCACCGGCTGAGTCAATTTGAATGGGGGTTGACATGGCAGTAATTGGAAGATTATGTGCTTCTACCCATGATGCAGTAATGAAAGAATGTGTTGCTCCAGTATCAAATAACACTTCTGCAATATGGGAGTCGACTGGGAACATACCTACTGTCATGCCGGGGGTCTCCTGAACTGCTTCAGCCTCCAAGTGGTTCAGTCTTCCATGATTATAGCGCTGCTGAGGGTGGTTGCCTGCTCCAGACTGAGACACATTCTGCTTTGCTGGGGCATTGGGGCCTGACTGCTGCTGGGCTGCCTTCTTCGGGCATTGCATCACCCAATGGCCTTGCTCTCCACAGTGGAAACATGCTCTGTTTCCAACCTGAGCTGGTGCTGCCTGACTGTTCTGCTGGCTTGCTAGGGCAGGAAGACGAGGTGTCTGCTGATTCTGCCTCTGAAACTGACCTCCTGATTGATTGCTCAGACGGTTCTAGGACTGATGCTGAGGATACTGCCTTTGGAACTGCTGATACTGCTGACGCTGCTGATGCTGCTGAGGTGGACGCTGGTTCTGCCTGAACTGCTGAGGTTGATTGCCTGAAAAACGAGGACGGCTGCTGCTTCCAGGCTGGGGTCCACTGATCTTGCGCTTACGATCCTCCATCTCCTTACGCTTCCTTTCTGTCATGATTGCTCTGTCAATCAGGTGCTGGAATGTCGGGAAGGTATGATTCATCAGTTGGTACTGAAGAGGGTCGACCAAGCCTCTCAAGAAACGGTACTGTCGCTTGGCGTCGGTGTTGACATCCTCAGGAGCATAGTGAGACAACTGCAGAAACCTGTCTCGATACTCACTGACAGATGATGACCCTTGCTTAAGGGCCAGGAACTCCTCCTTCTTCACTGTCATCAGACCTGCAGGCACATGGTACTGACGAAAGCTACCTCTGAACTCTTCCTAGGTGATGGCATCGGGGTTGGCATGGGTGGCGAGGTAAGACTCCCACCATGATTGGGCTGCTCCTCTCAACAGACGGGGACCATACAAGACTTTCTCCCTGTCGTCACACTGAGCGGTATGCAACTCCCGCTCCACAGTGCGCAGCCAATCTTCAGCATCCATGGGGTCAGAAGAGTGAGCGAACGTTGGGGGATGACCTCTCATGAATTCAGCACGCTTGTCTCTAGGCATCTGAGGCATCTGAGGCTGGGGTGGTGCTTGCTGCTGTTGCTGCTGCTGCTGCTGCTGAATGGCGGCCAGAGTCTGACCAATGGCCTGAACTGCCTGAGTCTGCATCAGAAACATCTGCTCGATCGACATCGGGGGCGGGGGTGGCAGGTGCTGCTGCTGAGGCACCTCATCCTGCGGGGCGGCTTGCTCCTGCTGAGCACGCCTTCCTCCTCTGCGCCTGTTCTCTGACATCTGCAGAATGCAACCACACATCAGAACTGATCTGGCAAATCTTGCAGCATAAGAAAAGAGTATAGAATTCTCCAACATCACTGAACAGATGAGCATCTTCACTGATCTCCAACACAGACCACACAGCTTCTCAGATAAAGAGGAAAGTAGAATAAAGGGTTTCCCAACTACATAACTAACTCCATTAACATAATAGGTAAACCAAAATGCAGGGGATACCCACACTCTGGTGACAGTCATTACAAAGATCCAAACCAAACAGAGTTCATCATGACAAACATAAATGCACAGGATATAGCAAACTACCCTGTCTAACTAAGACTGACTAAGACCGAGACTAACGCTAAGGCTGAAGCTTCTATGTATATATTTTGTATTAATTACAAGACCCAACTCTAACGAGCTATGGTTCTAGATTTATCTTGGTCTTGCAGTCGGGATTGCCATAAGACTGGAGTCCACGCCGAGGTGAGCGATACGGGTGCTGAGTCCCGACGGGAGCGGGGGAACCATCATCCAAGTGACGACGTTCCGCGCGCTCAGCCCGCAGCAGGGCGATCTCAGCACGAGCCCTACTCAGCTCGTCTAATGCATGGTCCAGCTCCGTGTTTAGCACGGCGGCTAGGTTGACTGTGCTGCTCAACCTAGGATTGTCCTCACCAGCAGGTGAAACAATCACGCCTCCTGTGCTGCCAGATGGACGGCGGGGGTAATACTTCAGATCGAGACCGTCAGCTACCCCACCGAGAACCGAGCAGTAGTGCGAAAGCGCACGCCGTGCAGCATCCTGCATGGCTGCCTCAGCTGAGTCCCGCTCAGAGATAGAATAGTGCTCTGAGCAAGCCTCCGCGCCCTGGAGACTGTTCTCCGGACGGCGCACCAAACAGGTCGCCTCCCAGCGGTCCGGGTAGACCCCGCGACTATGCTGGTAGACCACACAGCGATACTCGATGGACCAAGTACGCCGGTCAAGTGCCCGACGTAGCAGGGTGTCGAGCGCGTCGTGGAAGTGACACCCGCGAGCAGCGTCGCGAGTGATGGGTCGAGCAACCCATCCTTCCGGCTCATGGTCAGCAGAGAAGTCGATGTCGTGGCTCAAGCTGTCGTCGCCATCTCCGTCGTCTGGGTCTCCTCCAGCAGCTACTCCAGAAGCTGGGGCGCCCAGTGGTGGTGCAGGGGGCGCCTCCAGGGGAAGCACAGGGGAGCAGCTCCTCACAGACTCTATCTCCTGCTGGAGCGAGAAGGAAGAGCCCCGCTGCTCCTGTCGTCGACGTTCCTGCTCCTCATGCAGGCGGTGGTGCAGTCTCTCCAAGTGGCTGGACTGTCCGGCCACGGGACGGCGAAGCGGACGCTCAGCAAGGCGGGAGGGTAAGAAGGGGATGACGGACTTTCGTGCAGTGTGTCTAAGTCGAGCCATCTACAAAAGACATCGCAAGCAAAAGGGTGAGAACAGAATTAATATGACCAGCAAATAATGAATCATAAATAAATGAAGGATCAGAATAAAACAAAATTTTCAGCAAGGTATAATATATAGTAGAACATAGGTTTGGTCAGTAGGACCAACTTTTGAAGGGATACCAAAGTCAAGGCAGGGGCAGAGGTCTATAGTCCTTAGAACGACCATTCTACTCTAGGTTAGCGGTCCTACAGTCAGCACGGCTTTGATACCACTTATGTCACACCCGGTTTTTAGAAGGTAAACCGAATGCGAACCATGTACGTGCCAGGATCAGTTATTCACGTACACAGCAGTTACATAACATGGACATCATCACACAGTGCTCAAAATAGTATTAAAAGGGGAAATAATAGTCGATTACATCATACGTCTGAGACGTCCATATAGTTCTTACAATAAATCAAAGTGCGGAAAAGAAACGTAGATAACGCGGCCTTCACAGGCAGCCGACTGGGGGTTGCCGCTAACCCACGCCTAGAACTCGTCGTAGTCTTGAAACTCCTGGAAGTCTCCTTCCACAGCTTCATCTTCTCCTGAGCAGTGGTTGCAATGCTGACAACCTGGAGGGGGGGGTTTGGTGTGTAGAGCAAGGGTGAGTACACATCAACATACTCAGCAAGCATCCTGTTTGGCTGTAGTGGACTAGCTTTATGTGGGGATAAGTCAAGCAGTTGCTTTTAGTTGGTCATGTCATTACTTACTAGTAGAAAGCCAGATTTTAACATTAACCCAAGTTATTAGCCCAATGTATCCTTTCCAAACGGAAAGCATACCACTTACCAGCACCATAATCATAATCAGAATCATCAATCTCATTGCCACCTGTACCAAAATGTCTCTGATCAAGTATCACTAATCTCTGGAGCTCCCTTGGCCGCTCATAACCGCGAGCACGGCTGATATATCAGTTTCATAACACTCTGCAGAGGTTGCGCACTTTACCCACAAGCCGTGATTCCCTCTTGCCTCGGGCCGATCAAACCCTTAAACACTACCAAGGTGAATAGGCAGGGTCTCACTACGTAGCCTTTACAAAGATTCCCCAGGGTTGTAGCCACCCGTTAGGTTTCCTAAATGTACCGCACTCCTCCCCAAGGGACAAATCAACCTTGGCAGAGCGAGCCGCATACACCGAGCCCCATTGACGGCACAACGGCTAAGCGAACTACACCCCGGTTCCTCTAATTATTCAGCTAAGGGCGTCCCATTCCACCCTCATGGTTGCACTGTTTTCTCGGGCGGTCATCCATTGAACAGGTCCTTACGGAGAGGCACTCGAGAAACCGCTCGAGTCCCCTTGAAGGTCACAAATATAATCATAAATAGGAAGGGAAAACAGCGTATCATAGATAATCACATCATGTTCATTGATTAGAGTTGAGCAATAGCATCAGACTAAGCAGTAATAATCCGACCCAAATAGGTAAACAAGGACATGAATAACAAAAACTAGTCAATCCTTAGGTATAAATGTGTAATGCGGGAGGTGAATTAATGAATGAATAGGACAGAGATGGGTCAAAGGACACTTGCCTCCACCAACCGACTGCTGCTCAGGGGCTTCTCCTGCGAATTCCTCGGGCTCTTCGACCGGATCGTTCTCTATGCGAGCGCAAACATACATACATCCACATATTTAATACAAAAGAACAGTACACCATACAAGGGAACAAGTAAAGCGAATATGCATCAAGTATGACATTCGATGTCGCATTCATTAAGGTTAGAAAGAAACGGGAAAGGGTCTCGCAGGGGGTTAAAGTTTATGCACTAATGATTAGTTACAACTGGTTCTTAACAAAAGAATTCTGTTATATACACTAATGGAAACCTAGTCATTTTAAGTTGATCAACATTGAACGAGATAAACAATTAACTAAATGAATCAACTAGCGCAACGAAATTCTAAATTAAGCTTCCTATTTCAATAACATGAACAATGATTAGCCTACCTAAAATAAAATAGCTATGATAACAGAAAGCAAAACAAAATAAATAAATAATATATAAAAAAATATAAAAAAGGGGGGGCGGTTGAACCGGCCCTGGGGGCGGTTGAACCGGCGGCTGGGCCGGCCGAGCAGGGGCGGCCGAGCGCGGGGGGGCGGCTGAGCCGGGGCGGTTGAACCAGCCCAGGGGGCGGTTGAACCGGCGGCTGGGCCGGCGGGTGCGCAGGGGCGGGGGCGCGGCCAGGCGGGCAGCCAGGGCGCGGCCAGCGGCCAGGGCGCGGCCAGGGCGCGGCTGGGGCCGGCTGGGGCACGGCCGGGGCGCGGCCAGGGCGCGGCCGAGGGCGGCTGGGGGCAGCGCGGCCAGGGAGAGAGGAGGGGAGAGGGGAGAGGAGAGAGGAGGGAGGAGGGGGGAGGGGAGGCTCACCGGGGACGGGCGAGCGCCGGCGAGGGGCGGCGGTTGGGTCGGCGGCAGGGGCGGCCGAGCTAGGGCCAGGGGGCGGCGGCGGCTAGGGTGGGGAGGGAATGGGAGGAAGGGGAGGGAGAGAGAGGGAGTTGGGGGGAAAAAGGGAGGGGGGCGGCTGGGCCGACTAAGGCCCAAGAGGGGGGCCCGGGGGGCGGCTGGGCCGGCCAGGGGGACGGCTGGGCCGGCCAGGGGGGCCCACGGCGCGGGAGAGAGAAAAGGGAGGAGAGAGAGAAAGAAAGAAAAAGAAAAAGAAAAAGAAAAAGGTTATCTCCTTTTCGAAATTCGTTTTTCCTAGATGAATGCATCCACGTTCTCAATCAATCCAAAAGAATGCACGGTTCGGCATGGTGCATCAAACAACATAAAGTATTTTAGGGTTTTTTCTTACACGGGAATTCCAAACCGAATCCCGCTAGCTTTGGAAAAAGTCAAGGTCTAGCGAGGGGAAAAAGAAAAAGAAAAGGTAACGCCCGAATTTGGCGAGTGAAGAAAAGAAAAAATTCAACTGCAAAAATTCGGGGCGTTACAGGTGAGCTGGAGACTGCCCAGTCTCACGTCGTGACCGCATTTGACAGGACAAACCACCATAGCAAATTTGTCGTGCATGTCGCACTGGGCGTTTCGAAAATAACGGCACATCGTGCAGTGATTTGTTGCAGTGGGGGAATACAGGGAAATCCTGCTATAAAAGGAACAAAGATTGCATTGGTGCGGACTGCACACATTGCAGAGAAATCTCGTGTCTTCTCTCGTACTCTCATTCCTAGGTTTCTAGCATTTGCGGTCACCACTGACAGACGCTGCGGACTCACTGGCATTGATCTTCGACGGCTAGTTCCAACAGTGCACCAGCCGACCGTTGGAGCAGGCCACGTGTCGCGCGTTGATCGTGCGGCCGACCGTTGGCGCTGGCGCCGTTGGCTCACCGAACAGTCCGGTGCACTATCGGATAGTCCGGTGAATTATAGTTACGTCGCCTTGCTGCTTTTCCCGAGAGTGACGAGTTCACCGCGGATGACTCACCGGACAGTCCAGTGCACCACCTGATAGTTCGGTGAATTATAGCCATACGACTCCGTCGATTTCCGAGAGTAGGTAGTTCACCACCTGAGAGCACCTAGAGGGGGGGTGAATAGGTGATCCTGTAAAAACTTAAACTCAAAGCCACAAACTTGATTAAGTGTTAGCGCAATAAAGCCAAGTGGCTAGAGATGAGTTCTTGCAAAACACAATAACCACAAAAAGATCAACACAGAGAGGCATAGTGGTTTATCCCGTGGTTCGGCCAAGTCCAACACTTGCCTACTCCACGTTGTGGCATCCCAACGGACGAGGGTTGCACTCAACCCCTTTCAAGCGATCAAAGACCCACTTGAATACCACGGTGTTTTGCTTTCGTTTCACTATATCCCGCTTGCGAGGAATCTCCACAACTTGGAGCCTCTCGCCCTTACAATTTGATTATCACAAAGAATCACGGAAGTAAGGATGGGATGAGCAACACACACAAGACACAAAATCAGAGCAACAATACGCACACAAGTCACAACTCGAGCTCTCAACACAACTCGAAGAGTTCTCTACTCAAATGGAGCTCTAATTGCTATCACAAAGAATCGAATGCGCGGAAATGAAGTCTTGGTGCTTAGGAATGCTTAAGGAATGCTTGGTGTACTCCTCCATGCGCCTAGGGGTCCCTTTTATAGCCCCAAGGCAGCTAGGAGCCATTGAGAGCAATCCAGGAAGGCAATTCTTGCCTTCTGTTAACTGGCGCATCGGACAGTCCGGTGCGGATTTCTTTCCTATTCTGGCGCAGCCGACCGTTGGAGACTTGGAGCCGTTGGCGCACCGGACAGTCCGGTTGTAACACCCCTGGTGTTACTGTAACTAAAACTTGAGCATGACATCATAAACATTGGCATTGCATATGTTTGATACACCTAGAGTGCATTCACTAGGTAAAATTTTCAAACAAGGGTATTGTTTTTAGTGTTTTGCAAATAGAACCCTAGATAGGGAACTCAACCCTAAATAGGGATTAAAGGGGTAAAACTTAACCCAAGATGAGAAAACCTAAAGGCTTTAGGAAAGAGTCATAAAATGTCCCCAAAAACAAAGTTGAATCACATTTATACCCTTGGGATACTAAAAATCTCAATTAGAACCCTGGAAAACCCTAAATCCCAACCCTAGGGACCTATGTACAAAATTAGTCCACATTTGGACTAAAGTGCAAAAACCAAGTCAAATAGGTATCTCAAGTCCTTTGGTTCACAAATGTGTGGACTTGTAAGCCAAATATTGGGTTTTGGACTTAAATGCAAAATGGACCTCAATTAGGTTCTATTCTAAGTCTGAAATTCAGTGTTAAGGGCTCAACTTTGGAGCATTGTATCTTTCAAATTTTAGGGTTTTTGCCCTAGGTCACCACATCAAAATTATAGCCCAATCATAGGAGCATAACTTTGTTTAAGAGTGCAAGTCAGGTTCTTGTGAGAAATTTGAAGATAATCTTACCCAAAGTTGGACTGTCAGGCTGGTATAGACTGAACTTCAGATGGACAGTGACCTTGATCCAAGATTGAGAGCCATTTAGACTAAGATCCAGTGGGAATCTACCTTGGATTGCTATAACAAAGTTGTAGCCGGTATGTAGCATTACAACTTTGATGCAGAGCTTGGGTTATGTTGTCATTCAAAATTGAGAGAAAACTAAGCTTCAAAATGATCTGTCAGAGTGTCTGAACCTCTTCGCCATGGTACAGTAGACCAAGTGGATCAGGTTGCCAGCGCGGCTGGCTCGTTGCCGGTGAATCATCGCCGGTGATCGATCCCTTGCTGCGATTCATGCACCGTGTACAGCAGATAAACTTGACCGGGTAAAAATCCGATAGTGGGTTGAGCTACGGCTAAGGCCGCCGCACTTCACCCCCCAGCTCATCGTCGGTTGGATGACCTCGTCGCCGATAAGCTACCGCCGTTGCGCACCACGTGTCTCAGCATGGAACTTCCTCGCGGTGACTCACCGGTTGCATGCCCGGCGATCACCGGAGTCACTGCCACGGTGAAAGCCACTTTTCCCCGGATTGAGCTCGCCTCCCCTCTCCGGCCGTCCACACCCCTCGACCAAATTCTTCACTGTCGTTCGATGCGCCTATAAATTGCGTGTGCCACCAGCTCCGTAGGGTAGTAAGCTGTCCAGCCACCACGAATCAGCCCTGGTCATTCACTAAACTCCACGAATTTGGATTTCTCCCCAAAACTGTTTCCGCCACCGTAGGATCAAGCTCACCGCGGCCAGCCCTTTCTAGGTTAGCTCGTCGCTCTCTCTCCCTTGTTTGAGCACTATGGTTACTCTACGATGCTTGTCGAGCCACTGAATTGAATTAGGAGACCACCAGTCGCCGGGAACACGACGATCTAGCCGCCATGCTTTCGGTCACCGTGGCCAGAGCTCCGTAGTTAGTCTTAGATGCAATTAGGTTAGGGAAAATGATCAAGGAAGCCCCATTTTCATATCTGTTGCTCGGAGAACCCTGCCGTTGCCCCAAACGGCCGGTCTGCGTGCTCGCCGGAGTTCATCCTCCGCGCGACGCCGTCGGGGACCTTCCCCTGTGAAGGATTAGAAACCTGAGGGGCTTTCGGTAAACCGTCAGCGTCACATAGAAATAGTAAAGAAACTTATTTCCTGATACCCAAAACCCCGAGGGCCTTGGTGCAAAATTGCCGCGCGGGCACGTACGCGGGCGCGCTTCTGCATGAAGTTGGGCCGCTCGGGCCAGTTTGAGCCCAATACTGTTGAATATTTTCCTTTTTCTTTTTCAGGAGAACTTTAGAAATATGTAGAAAAATGTAGAAAAATGGTAAAATTGTGAAAACAATTTTCCTAGGTTTCTTATTTTCCCTAGAATTTAAGAAAAATAGTTTCATGATTTTTAGGTTAAATCAAGAATTTTGAGGTATTTAAAATAGTTTAAGATAGTAGTTCTGGATTTTTAAAAGATAAATGGTAATCCCAAAAATGCTCAAAATTTTCATATGAGCTCCTTATATTATTTAGAAGCCTTGGGTAGGAATTGGGTTGATTTGGACCTTGTTTGATCACCAAACCCCAAAACACCCCCCTGCCCTGTGAACTCCTTTACTGACTCCGGAAACCCTAAGTTCTCAGAGTTCCGTGAAGGAAAATTGTATTCAAGACTTAGATAATAAGTTTATATTATCTTTGCACTCTCATGAGCATTACATGGCATTCATTCTTATACATATATGTGGTTATGATTAGAACACGAGGAAGAAGTAGAAGCCACTGAAGAGCAAGTACCACCACCTTTGGAAACACAGGCTGAGAACTGTTTCTACTTCGATATTTGTGGATCTGAACCTGACTCACCCATAAACAAAGGCAAGCCCCGGTGCATTTGCCACCCCCCCCCCTTGTGTTTTAAAATCTTTCTCACTTGCTTGATGCACTAGGTGATAGGTGTTGTTTGCTTAAACAATTCCTGCATTACTTTCCTTGGATTTGATTACCTTCCTTGAAACCCTGTTTTTATAAAAGGGTTTTTCTATGCTTAGTATTGCTCTAGAAAAGCAAAAGGATTTGTTTTACAAAAGATGTTTGGCAAAGTGGGAGGGTTGTTTTCAAAATAAAACTTGATGGTGAATCTATCAAAGGCCTTGATGGATTCAACATCGGAAAAGATGTACCTCTGCCAGGTACCAACCTTTGGGGTTAAATGATTAAGCTGAGACCGGGCGGGTGACTTGCACGAGAAAGAGAGTCTCGGTGTAGTGTCTCCGTCTGAGTCGATTAAGGACCTTGTCGATGTAGGCCTGCTGACCGAGGACCCTTTAACTGGTCACATGCCTCGTCATTGGTAAGCTTTGCCTCGGGTGGACTAAGGCCAGAATAAGATAACACGAAATGGGCGTGGAGCGGTGGCGAGAGTAGCGTGTACCCTCCATGGCAAGAGGCTGGACGGTGGTGTATCTGTGCTCTCGGTTTGCGTGAACCTGATCTGGTCTTAAGAAACTCGGTGGCGGGTTGACATATGCAAGGGTTAAGTGCTACATATATCGTGTGATCGGAGATCCTCAGCTGAGTATAATCGATTCGGATCGCCGTACCTCCGCGGTTATGGAGACTTGGCCACTGACTTACACGTAGCAATCCAGTGAAGATGAAGGGTTGATAAGAAATTGGCTAGTGCAGGTCAAGTGATTGAACTAGGGTAGAAAGAACTCTAGCTGCAGGTAATTATACTTAACCTGACAATAAAATTGGATTTTAAGGATCCACTTTCGTAAGCAATTCTGCAAACAGAGTCTTTGATTATTGAAAGGCCTTACCTTGACTCTCATATAACCAGCATACCCTTGAGAGTCTTTTTCTTAGTCGGGTAAGACTTGCTGAGTAATTCCATACTCAGGGTTTATTTCCCCGTTGTTTTTAGGTGAGGAGACAACAAACTTTTGTTGTTTTTGTACCAAGGTGGTGAAAAGTGAAGATAACCAAGAATGAAGCTGCCGGAGGACCGGGTCCTCCTTAAAAACTTTTATGTAAAGAACTTAATGGGAGGAGCTTTTACCTCCCCAGGTATTGTAATAATACTTTTCTGCACTCGCTTATACTCTGGTCTGTATTATATAACTTACTCCTACTTTATAAATAAATGTAAGTTATGTAATCACTTCCGCATTTCCGCATCTCCGATGAACATATTGTCTGTCAGACGGGTGAAACGTTCCTGGAAAGGTAAGGATAAAGATACCAAACTTGTCAAGTGATTCAGGAACATCTGCAGGGTTGTCTGATGTCTGTTGGACAAGGACAACTGTAGGTGGGCCTAATGACTTGGGAGGTTCCATCACAGCTGGTATCGGAGCGTAGCCCTTCTTGACAGATATTATGTAGCATCTTCAAAAGGATTTTCTTAGACTTATCTAGGAAAATTTCTTCTCTTCTTACCTAAGCATCTCTGAAGAGTTATTTCAAAGACCAGATAGAAAGAGTGCAATGTATAGAAGGTTGAATCGACTAAGGTTGATTCTGTAATTATTCATGCATTATGCTAAGAATTGTACTAATAAATTTCCCCCTTAGAAAATGCCGCCACGTACAAGGAAGACAGCGCGAAAGCATACTGGACCTATCGGTGTACCTCGACACCAACTTGCCCCACGGGAGCAAGATAGCAGTAGCGGGAGCAACGATCCAATTGGTGATCTCGAAGCTCGCGTGAATCAACTTCAAACAGAGTTACAACGCAGGACCAATTTATGGGTTGCGGATGGAGACCGAATAAATGAATTAAGAAGTTACATCCGCACCCTGCAAGATCAACTAGCTGATCGAGATTTGGCGCTTGATTGGGCGGTGCAGTCTCGTTCAGTAGCTTGGGCTAAGGAAGCGAAGGCTCGAGCACGAGTCAACGAACTTAGCACTGCTATTGACAACTTGCAGGCATATTGCAATACTTTACATGAGGAAGTTCATGTACTGTATTCGCAATTACACCCACATGTCCCTGTGGATCCTGGCAGGTCAGAAGCCGGACCCTCGCATAATGCGGGAGAAGCGCTTGGTGGCGAGTTAGACCTTTTTAGGCCCCCTCCTTCTATGAGGCTGGTCGATGAATGGTCTCCCACACCTGACGATGAAGCTACCAAGAGCAATCAGAAGTAGGAGTAGGGTAGTTGTAGAAGTAGAAGTAGTATGTTGTATAATAGGTTGAACTTTTGTATAATGGGTAATGTATCCTGTTATATAATATCGAGTCTGTATCATTACTTTTGATAGTAATGTAAAATGGAAGGTTTCTCTGGCATTTTATATTTATTTCAAATGTTCTTTGCCTCAGATGCCTACCAGGACTCGAGGACAGGATGCAGCAGGAACTTCTGGGGGAAGGGATGTTACCCCAAATCCACCTCCGGTTCCTCCCACATTGGCCGAGGCGATTGCCGCCTTGGTGAACGCAACTGCAGACAATACCCGCTTTCTTAGAGAAATGGCGGGCCAACAATTCCAGCAGCAGGGAGGAAGGGGTTATCAGCAAGGCCCCCGTGAAACCACATATCTGGATTTCTCTGAAACCCGTCCACCACTATTTGTCAAGGCGGAGGACCCATTGGAAGCTGATGAGTGGATACGGGTTATTGAGCAAAAATTTGGTCTTCTCCGCTGTTCAGAGACATAGAAGCCGTTGTTCGCAGCGCAACAACTGCGCGGCCCTGCCAGTACTTGGTGGGGGAATTTTGTGGCTATTCAACTTGCCAACCATCAAGTCACATGGGAAGAATTTAAAGTGGTCTTCCGCGAGCACTACATACCCGAAGGTGTTCTGCATATGAAGCAAGAAGAGTTCATGAAGCTGAAACAAGGGGAGATACTGTCAATCAGTATCTCAATAAGTTCAATCACCTGTCGCAGTATGCCATCGATCAGGTGAATACTGATTTAAAAAAAAAGAACTGCTTTATGAGAGGGCTAAATGATCGATTGCAGAGAAAAATGGCCACCTGCATAGATCTCACGTATGGAAAGGCTGTCAGCACAGCCCTATCTGTTGAAGCAAAATATGCAGGTTCCGGGAAGAACAAGGGATTTGGTGGTGAGAAGCCTAATCAGGGCCAGGCAAAGAGGCAACAGTTTGTGATCCGGCCTTCTAGCCAAAATCGCTCTTTTTCTCGACCGCCCTCATTCCCTTTCAAGCAGCCAATCATTATTCGCCCCAACAATGCCCCCACTACCCCAAATCAGCCGGGTGCCCCGGGCACTCGATTCCCTACTTTGCCCAGCTCCTCAACCGGGTGTTTTAATTGTGGCAAGTCTGGACATTTCATCAAAGACTGCCCATATCCCAAGCAGAATCAATCAAATGCTCAGCAAGGATCTGGGAAGTTAGCTCAGCCCAAGGGAAATAATGTGGGGAAGAATGCAAAGAAGACGGGGCGGGTATACTATACTCAAGTGGCCACTACATCGGAAGGTGAACCGGTGATGATGGGTACGTTTCTCGTGGCCAGTCACCCTGCTATTATTCTTTTTGATTCTGGTGCTTCGCATACATTTATTAGCAAGGCATTTGTGGAGCAACATCACATTTCATGCCATGAATCAAAAGAAGGATTTAAAATTCATTCACCTGGGGGACACATTTTTACTAGAGAAGTGGCCTATCAAGTGCCAGTAACAATGGCCGGACGGAACTTTCCGACTAACATGATTGTTCTGAAAGGCCAGGATATAGATGTGATTTTGGGTATGAATTGGTTAACCCAACACAAGGCAATTCTCAACACTGAACTCAGAACCGTCAGGTTGAGCTATAATCAAGAAGAGATTCTTTTATCTATCCCCGTAACCAATCCAGCCAAAGCTTCTGGTAGAATATATGAAGCCATTGTACCGGAGATCAAGGATATTCCGGTAGTATGTGAGTTTCCAGATGTATTTCCGGAATATTTGCCTGGACTGCCCCCTAAAAGAGATGTAGAATTTGTAATTGAGCTAAAGCCCGGTACGGCTCCCATTTCCCAAAGATCGTACCATATGCCCCCTAATGAGTTGTCGGAATTGAAGATTCAATTACAAGATCTACTGAATAAGGGATTCATCCGGCCAAGCTCGTCTCCATGGGGTTGCCCCGCCATTTTTGTTAAAAAGAAGGATCAAACCTTACGAATGTGCGTGGATTATCGACCCCTGAATGAGGTCACCATCAAGAACAAGTACCCTCTTCCAAGGATCGACATCTTATTTGATCAACTGACTGGGGCGAGGGTATTTTCCAAAATTGATCTCATGTCGGGCTATCACCAAATCCGTATTCGGCCCGAGGATATACCGAAGACCGCGTTTACTATGCGGTATGGTTTATTTGAATATTTGGTAATGTCCTTCGGGCTAACGAATGTTCCTGCCCATTTCACTTATTTGATGAACTCGGTGTTCATGCCCGAGTTGGACAAGTTCGTGGTGGTCTTCATCGACGATATCTTGATATATTCTAAAAATGAAGAGGAGCATGCTCAACATTTGCGGATTGTATTGACGCGCTTGAGGGAACATCAGTTGTATGCCAAGTTCAGCAAGTGCGCGTTCTGGCTGGAGGAAATTCAATTTTTGGGACACGTGTTATCTGCCAAGGGAATTGCGGTAGATCCTAGCAAAGTCAAGGATATTCTAGAGTGGAAACCCCCAACCACTATTCACCAAGTCCGGAGTTTTCTTGGACTAGCTGGATATTATCGCAGATTCATACCAGATTTTTCTAAGCTTGTGAAGCCAATCACAAGTTTATTGAAGAATGACATTAAATTCAATTGGTCTTCTAAGTGTAATGAAGCCTTTGAGCAATTAAAGACATTATTAACCACTGCTCCGGTATTGGCTCAACCGGACATCACCAAGCCTTTTGATGTATATTATGATGCATCAGGCAGTGGACTCGGCTGTGTATTAATGCAAGAGGGCCGAGTAATTGCATATGCTTCAAGGCAGTTGCGCCGACATGAGGAGCATTACCCAACTCATGATCTGGAGCTAGCTGCTGTGGTTCATGCCCTGAAAATTTGGCGTCACTATCTGCTGGGAAATATCTGTCATATATATACAGATCATAAAAGCTTGAAGTACATCTTCACCCAGTCAGAATTAAATATGAGGCAAAGGCGATGGCTTGAGCTTATTAAGGACTATGAACTAGAAATTCATTATCACCCAGGTAAAGCCAATGTTGTGGCAGATGCACTGAGTCGTAAGGTTTCCTGCCACTGTCTTATGGCGAAGACCTCTGACAATACTTTATGTCAAGAGATGGAAAAGCTAAACCTAGGGATGGTCCAACAAGGAACCCTGAATCAGCTAAGGCTTGAGTCAATCATTTTGCAAAGGATAATTGATGCTCAAAAGGATAATGTGGGTATGAAGCACATACGGGAGAAAATAAGGGTTGGAACAGCCACATGTTTCAAAGAAGACGATCAAGGTGTGATATGGTTCAATGACCGCATAGTAGTGCCAAAAAATGAAGAACTCCGCCAGCAAATTTTAGATGAAGCGCATCTTAGTCGCTATTCTATTCATCCGGGAAGCACTAAAATGTATCATGATCTAAAACAGCACTACTGGTGGACGAAGATGAAAATTGAAATTGCACGCTATGTGGCTAAGTGTGACACTTGCAGACGTGTCAAAGCCATACACATGAAAACTGCTGGTCCATTACAATCTTTGCCGATCCCAACATGGAAATGGGAAGATATAAGTATGGACTTCATCGTGGGATTGCCCAGGACCGCAAAAGGGTATGACTCTATTTGGGTTATAATTGATCGGCTTACGAAGATTGCTCACTTTTTACCGGTCAAGACGAATTACCCGGT
This sequence comes from Zea luxurians, assembly GCA_029449295.1. Classification (NCBI taxonomy): domain Eukaryota; kingdom Viridiplantae; phylum Streptophyta; class Magnoliopsida; order Poales; family Poaceae; genus Zea; species Zea luxurians. The sequence continues at coordinate 131,085,608 of JAOPSE010000010.1, forward strand.
TACTGTCTATGCCCAATTGTACATTGCTCGTATTCTTAGTCTGCATGGTGTTCCGAAGACCATCGTGTCGGATCGTGGACCTCAATTTGTAGCCAAGTTTTGGGAAGCACTTCACAAATCCTTGGGTACTAAGTTGCTCCATAATTCGGCATATCATCCACAAACCAGTGGGCAGACTGAGAGGGTTAATCAAGTACTCGAAGATATGTTGCGAGCATGTGTTCTGGACTTTTCCCCAAAATGGGATGAATGTTTGCCTTTGGCGGAGTTTTCATATAATAACAGCTATCAAGAAAGTATCAAGATGGCACCTTTTGAAGCCTTATATGGGCGACGGTGTCGAACTCCGCTAAATTGGTCTGAACCTGGAGAAAGGTATTTCTTTAGGCCTGATATTGTGAAGGAGGCCGAGGAAAAGGTTCAGAAAATTATTCATAATATGAAGAAAGCACAAGCCCGTCAGAAGGGTTATGCAGACAGACGGCGAATGCCCTTATATTTTCATGAAGGGGACCATGTCTACCTGAAAGTTTCACCCATGAAGGGAGTATCGCGTTTCGGGGTTAAAGGGAAACTTGCACCCAGATACATTGGTCCATTCCCGGTACTTGAGCAATGTGGACCAGTGGCGTATCGACTGCAGCTCCCCGAGATTCTGTCTGCTATCCGTAATGTGTTCCATGTGTCGCAATTGAAGAAGTGTCTTCGGGTTCCCGATCGAACCATTGAAGTGACAGATGTTGTCCTGGAACCAGATTTAACATACTCGGAACATCCTATTCGAGTTCTGGATCAAAAGGACAGGGTTACCCGGAGAAAGACTCTCAAGTTCTATAAGATACAATGGAACCAACATTCTGAAGAAGAGGCTACATGGGAAACTCAAGACTTTTTAGATAAGAATTTCCCAGGCTTTCTAGCCTCATGTAATTTGTAAAGTGTATATAGTTACTGAATAAAGGAGTGAACCCCCACACCACCCCTGCCTTGTACCAGAAATAAGGGAATAAAGATGTGACACATTTCCTTTTCCATTACTCACCCTAGGACTTTAAATCTCGGGACGAGATTCTTTTATGGGGGGAAGGATGTAACACCCCTGGTGTTACTGTAACTAAAACTTGAGCATGACATCATAAACATTGGCATTGCATATGTTTGACACACCTAGAGTGCATTCACTAGGTAAAAATTTCAAACAAGGGTATTGTTTTTAGTGTTTTGCAAATAGAACCCTAGATAGGGAACTCAACCCTAAATAGGGATTAAAGGGGTAAAACTTAACCCAAGATGAGAAAACCTAAAGGCTTTAGGGAAAGAGTCATAAAATGTCCCCAAAAACAAAGTTGAATCACATTTATACCCTTGGGATACTAAAAATCTCAATTAGAACCCCAGAAAACCCTTAATCCCAACCCTAGGGACCTATGTGCAAAATTAGTCCACATTTGGACTAAAGTGCAAAAACCAAGTCAAATAGGTATCTCAAGTCCTTTGGTTCACAAATGTGTGGACTTGTAAGCCAAATATTGGGTTTTGGACTTAAATGCAAAATGGACCTCAATTAGGTTCTATTCTAAGTCTGAAATTCAGTGTTAAGGGCTCAACTTTGGAGCATTGTATCTTTCAAATTCTAGGGTTTTTGCCCTAGGTCACCACATCAAAATTATAGCCCAATCATAGGAGCATAACTTTGTTTAAGAGTGCAAGTCAGGTTCTTGTGAGAAATTTGAAGATAATCTTACCCAAAGTTGGACTGTCAGGCTGGTATAGACTGAACTTCAGATGGACAGTGACCTTGATCCAGGATTGAGAGCCATTTAGACTAAGATCCAGTGGGAATCTACCTTGGATTGCTATCACAAAGTTGTAGCCGGTATGTAGCATTACAACTTTGATGCAGAGCTTGGGTTATGTTGTCATTCAAAATTGAGAGAAAACTAAGCTTCAAAATGAACTGTCAGAGTGTCTGAACCTCTTCGCCATGGTACAGTAGACCAAGTGGATCAGGTTGCCAGCGCGGCTGGCTCGTCGCCGGTGATCGATCCCTTGCTGCGATTCGTGCACCATGTACAGCAGATAAACTTGACCGGGTAAAAATCCGATAGTGGGTTGAGCTACGGCTAAGGCCGCCGCACTTCACCCCCCGGCTCATCGTCGGTTGGATGACCTCGTCGCCGATAATCTACCGCCGTTGCGCACCACGTGTCTCAGCGCGGAACTTCCTCGCGGTGACTCACCGGTTGCATGCCCGGCGATGAGTCACTGCCACGGTGAAAGCCACTTTTCCCCGGATTGAGCTCGCCTCCCCTCTCCGGCCGTCCGCACCCCTCGACCAAATTCTTCACCGTCGTTCGATGCGCCTATAAATTGCGTGTGCCACCACCTCCGTAGGGTAGTAAGCTGTCCAGCCACCACGAATCAGCCCCGGTCATTCACTAAACTCCACGAATTTGGATTTCTCCCCAAAACTGTTTCCGCCACCGTAGGATCAAGCTCACTGCGGCCAGCCCTTTCCAGGTTAGCTCGTCGCTCTCTCTCCCTTGTTTGAGCACTATGGTTACTCTACGATGCTTGCCGAGCCACTGAATTGAATTAGGAGACCACCAGTCGCCGGGAACACGACGATCTAGCCGCCATGCTTTCGGTCACCGTGGCCAGAGCTCCGTAGTTAATCTTAGATGCAATTAGGTTGGGGAAAATGACCAAGGAAGCCCCGATTTCATATCTGTTGCTCGGAGAACCCTGCCATTGCCCCAAACGGCCGGTCTGCGTGCTCGCCGGAGTTCATCCTCCGCGCGACGCCGTCGGGGACCTTCCTTTGTGAAGGATTAGAAACCTGAGGGGCTTTCGGTAAACCGTCAGCGGCACATAGAAATAGTAAAGAAACTTATTTCCTGATACCCAAAACCCCGAGGGCCTCGGTGCAAAATTGCCACGCGGGCGCGTACGCGGGCGCGCTTCTGCGTGAAGTTGGGCCGCTCGGGCCAGTTTGAGCCCAATACTGTTGAATATTTTCCTTTTTCTTTTTCAGGAGAACTTTAGAAATATGTAGAAAAATGTAGAAAAATGGTAAAATTGTGAAACCAATTTTCCTAGGTTTCTTATTTTCCCTAGAATTTAAGAAAAATAGTTTCATGATTTTTAGGTTAAATCAGGAATTTTAAGGTATTTAAAATAGTTTAAGATAGTAGTTCTGGATTTTTAAAAGATAAATGGTAATCCCAAAAATGCTCAAAATTTTTATATGAGCTCCTTATATTATTTAGAAGCCTTGGGTGGGAATTAGGTTGATTTGGACCTTGTTTGATCACCAAACCCCAAAACACCCCCCCTGCCCTGTGAACTCCTTTACTGACTCCGGAAACCCTAAGTTCTCGGAGTTCCGTGAAGGAAAATTGTATTCAAGACTTAGATAATAAGTTTATATTATCTTTGCACTCTCATGAGCATTACATGGCATTCATTCTTATACATATATGTGGTTATGATTAGAACACGAGGAAGAAGTAGAAGCCACTGAAGAGCAAGTACCACCACCTTTGGAAACACAGGCTGAGAACTGTTTCTACTTCGATATTTGTGGATCTGAGCCTGACTCACCCATAAACAAAGGCAAGCCCCGGTGCATTTGCCACCCCCCCCCCCCCCTTGTGTTTTAAAATCTTTCTCACTTGCTTGATGCACTAGGTGATAGGTGTTGTTTGCTTAAACAATTCCTGCATTACTTTCCTTGGATTTGATTACCTTCCTTGAAATCCTGTTTTTATAAAAGGGTTTTTCTATGCTTAGTATTGCTCTAGAAAAGCAAAAGGGTTTGTTTTACAAAAGATGTTTGGCAAAGTGGGAGGGTTGTTTTCAAAATAAAACTTGATGGTGAATCTGTCAAAGGCCTTGATGGATTCAACATCGGAAAAGATGTACCTCTGCCAGGTACCAACCTTTGGGGTTAAATGATTAAGCTGAGACCGGGCGGGTGACTTGCACGAGAAAGAGAGTCTCGGTGTAGTGTCTCCGTCTGAGTCGATTAAGGACCTTGTCGATGTAGGCCTGCTGACCGAGGACCCTTTAACTGGTCACATGCCTCGTCATGGGTAAGCTTTGCCTCGGGTGGACTAAGGCCAGAATAAGATAACACGAAATGGGCGTGGAGCGGTGGCGAGAGTAGTGTGTACCCTCCGTGGCAAGAGGTTGGACGGTGGTGTATCTGTGCTCTCGGTTTGCGTGAACCTGATCTGGTCTTAAGAAACTCGGTGGCGGGTTGACATATGCAAGGGTTAAGTGCTACATATGTCGTGTGATCGGAGATCCTCAGCTGAGTATAATCGATTCGGATCGCCGTACCTCCGCGGTTATGGAGACTTGGCCACTGACTTACACGTAGCAATCCAGTGAAGATGAAGGGTTGATAAGAAATTGGCTAGTGCAGGTCAAGTGATTGAACTAGGGTAGAAAGAACTCTAGCTGCAGGTAATTATACTTAACCTGACAATAAAATTGGATTTTAAGGATCCACTTTCGTAAGCAATTCTGCAAACAGAGTCTTTGATTATTGAAAGGCCTTACCTTGACTCCCATATAACCAGCATACCCTTGAGAGTCTTTTTCTTAGTCGGGTAAGACTTGCTGAGTAATTCCATACTCAGGGTTTATTTCCCCGTTGTTTTTAGGTGAGGAGACAACAAACTTTTGTTGTTTTTGTACCAAGGTGGTGAAAAGTGAAGATAACCAAGAATGAAGCTGCCGGAGGACCGGGTCCTCCTTAAAAACTTTTATGTAAAGAACTTAATGGGAGGAGCTTTTACCTCCCCAGGTATTGTAATAATACTTTTCTGCACTCGCTTATACTCTGGTCTGTATTATATAACTTACTCCTACTTTATAAATAAATGTAAGTTATGTAATCACTTCCGCATTTCCGCATCTCCGATGAACATATTGTCTGTCAGACAGGTGAAACGTTCCTGGAAAGGTAAGGATAAAGATACCGAACTTGTCAAGTGATCTAGGAACATCTGCAGGGTTGTCTGATGTCTGTTGGACAAGGACAACTGTAGGTGGGCCTAATGACTTGGGAGGTTCCGTCACACCGGTGCCCCCATCCGACCGTTGGCTCGCCACGCGTCAAGCGCAGATTGCGCGACCAACCGTTGGCTCGGCCGACCGTTGGCTCACCGGACAGTCCGGTGAATTAAAGCCGTACGCTGTTGACTTGGTTCCCGAGAGCGGCGACTTCGCCGCAGCCGACTCATCGGACACTGTCCGGTGCACCACCGGACAGTTCAGTGATTAATAGTTGTACGCCGCCGTCGAGACCCGAGAGCAGCCAGTTGATCAGACGCCAGCCTGGCACACCAGACACTGTCCGGTGCACCCAGACTGAGCAGAGTCTTGGCTGCTCGAGCCAAGTCTTTTCCAATTGTATTTTCTCTGATTATAGCACTTAGACAAATACGTTAGTACACAACAACCAATGTACTAAGTCTAGAATCATACCTTTGTGTTGACTTTGCACTTCTTCCACCATTTGGCATAGTTTCACATTAAACCATTTGTGTTGGCACTTGATCACCAAAATACTTAGAAATGGCCCAAGGGCACATTTCCCTTTCAATCTCCCCCTTTTTGGTGATTTATGCCAACACTACAAAAAGCAACTAAAGGAAGTACAACAACAATGCAAATGAGAACACAAATTTGTTTTGATTCAAATTTGGCATATTTGGATCATTCTTTGCCACCACTTGGTTTGTTTTTGCAAATCAAACTCAATTTCCTATCTCTGAGTCAAAATCACTTGTTGAGGCATAGAGAGAAGTATTCCAAGAGAAATTGATCAAGAATTCAAAAACTCCCCCTTTTTCCCATAATCAAGCATTCTCCCCACAAGAGACAGACTTTTAGCACTAAGAGACAATAAGAGTATTTTGACAAAACAAAACTCTACTCTTCTATTTTCAAAATTCTCAAGTGGTAGCTGATCCATTTCTTGCTTTGGCCATTCTTTGCCACCACTTGGTTTGTTTTTGCAAATCAAACTCAAATTCCTATCTCTAAGTCAAAATCACTTGTTGAGGCATAGAGAGAAGTATTCCAAGAGAAATTGATCAAGAATTCAAAAACTCCCCCTTTTTCCCATAATCAAGCATTCTCCCCACAAGAGACAGACTTTTAGCACTAAGAGACAATAAGAGTATTTTGACAAAACAAAACTCTACTCTTCTATTTTCAAAATTCTCAAGTGGTAGCTGATCCATTTCTTGCTTTGGCCTTATTTTCTCCCCCTTTGGCATCAAGCACCAAAACGGGATCAATCTTGGCCCTTAAACCCCATTGCCTCACCAAAATCTTCAAATAAGAGTAAAAAGGCAATAAGGGTATTGGGATGAACTTGGAGTGAGTTACCCTCCCATCAGAGTGCAGTGGAAGTCTTGCATGGTCCAAGTTCACCTTTCCCTTTCAATCCGCCTTTGAGACTAAATCAAGCAAGCTCAAACACATGGTTAGTCTCAAAGGGTCAAGTTGTAGCACATCTCCCCCTAAATATGTGCATCACTTGCAAATGGACTTGTGAGGTCCGGGGAGAGTTTGTACAACTTGAGCACCATAAATAAACAACAATATGCATAAAGGAGCATGATCAAAAGCATAAATGCATGTATGCTAAATCAATCCAAGTTCCGCGAATCTAAGACATTTAGCTCACTACGCAGCCTGCAAAAGGTCTTCTCATCTAAAGGCTTGGTAAAGATATCGGCTAGCTGGTTCTCGGTGCTAACATAAAACACTTCGATATCTCCCTTTTGCTAGTGGTCTCTCAAAAAGTGATGCCGGATGTCAATGTGCTTTGTGCGGCTGTGCTCAACAGGATTGTCCGCCATGCGGATAGCACTCTCATTGTCACATAGGAGTGGGACTTTGCTCAGATTGTAGCCAAAGTCCCGGAGAGTTTGCCTCATCCAAAGTAGTTGCGCGCAACACTGTCCTGCGGCAACGTACTCGGCCTCAGCGGTGGATAAGGCAACGGAGGTTTGTTTCTTAGAACTCCACGACACTAGGGACCTTCCTAGAAATTGGCACGTCCTTGATGTATCTTCCTATCGACCTTACATCCAGCATAATCGGAGTCTGAATATCCAATTAAGTCAAAGGTAGACCCCTTTGGATACCAGATCCCGAAGCAAGGCGTAGCGACTAAATATCTAAGAATTCGCTTCACAGCCACTAAGTGACACTCCCTTGGATCGGATTGAAATCTAGCACACATGCATACACTAAGCATAATATCTGGTCTACTAGCACATAAATAAAGCAAGGAACCTATCATGGACCGGTATGCTTTTTGATCAACGGACTTACCTCCTTTGTTGAGGTCGACGTGTCTGTCAGTTCTCGTTGGAGTCTTTGCGGGCTTGGCGTCCTTCATCCCAAACCGCTTGAGCAAGTCTTGCGTATACTTCGTTTGGGAAATGAAAGTGCCATCCTTGAGTTGCTTCACTTGGAACCCAAGGAAGTAGTTCAACTCGCCCATCATCGACATCTCAAACTTTTGAGTCATCACCCTGCTAAACTCTTCACAAGACTGTTGGTTAGTAGAACCAAATATTATGTCATCGACATAAATTTGGCACACAAATAAGTCACCATCACATGTCTTAGTGAAAAGAGTTGGATCGGCTTTCCCAACCTTGAAAGCATTAGCAATTAAAAAGTCTCTAAGGCATTCATACCATGCTCTTGGGGCTTGCTTAAGTCCATAGAGCGCCTAAGAGAGCTTACACACGTGGTCGGGGTACCGTTCATCCTCAAAGCCAGGGGGTTGCTCCACGTACACCTCCTCCTTGATTGGCCCGTTGAGGAAAGCGCTCTTCACATCCATTTGGTACAACCTGAAAGAATGGTGAGCGGCATAGGCTAACAATATACGAATCGACTCTAGCCTAGCCACACGAGCGAAAGTCTCCTCAAAGTCCAAACCTGCGACTTGGGCATAACCTTTTGCCACAAGTCGAGCCTTGTTCCTCGTCACCACCCCGTGCTTGTCCTGTTTGTTCCAGAACACCCACTTGGTTCCCACAACATTTTGCTTGGGACGCGGCACCAGTGTCCAAACTTCATTTCGCTTGAAGTTGTTGAGCTCTTCCTGCATGGCCAACACCCAGTCCGGATCTAGCAAGGCTTCTTCTACCCTGAAAGGCTCAATAGAAGAGACGAAAGAGTAATGCTCACAAAAATTAGCTAATCTAGAGCGAGTGGTTACTCCCTTACTAATGTCACCCAAAATCTAGTCGACGGGATGGTTCCTTTGAATCATTGCTCGAACTTGAGTTGGAGGGACTTGTGGTGCTTCTTCCTCTTCAACTTGAACATCTTGTGCTCCCCCTTGATCACACGCCTCTTCTTGAGGAACCTATTCATCATCTTGAGATGGGGGTTGCACCATTGTTGAGGAAGAAGGCTGATCTTGTTCCTTGTGTTCCTGCGGTCGCACGTCTCCAATCGCCATGGTACGAATCGCGTCCGTTGGAACATCATCCTCATTTACATCATCAAGCTCAACTTGCTCTCTTGGAGAACCATTAGTCTCATCAAATACAATGTCGCTAGAGACTTCAACCAAACCCGATGATTTGTTGAAGACTCTATACGCCTTTGTATTTGAGTCATAACCTAATAAAAACCCTTCTATGGCTTTGGGAGCAAATTTTGAATTTCTACCTTTCTTCACCAGAATGTAGTATTTACTCCCAAAAACTCGAAAATACGAAACGTTGGGTTTGTTACCGGTTAGAAGCTCGTATGATGTCTTCTTGAGGAGGCGATGGAGATAGACTCGGTTTATGGCGTGGCAAGCCGTGTTCACAGCTTCCGACCAAAACCGCTCGGGCGTCTTGAATTCTCCAAGCATCGTCCTCGCCATGTCTATGAGCGTCCGGTTCTTCCTCTCTACCACACCATTTTGCTGTGGTGTGTAGGGAGTGGAGAACTCGTGCTTGATTCCTTCCTCCTCAAGGTACTCCTCCACTTGAAGGTTCTTGAACTCGGACCCGTTGTCGCTCCTTATCTTCTTCACCTTGAGCTCAAACTCATTTTGAGCTCTCCTTAGGAAGCGCTTGAGGGTTCCTTGGGTTTCAGATTTATCCTGCAAAAAGAATACCCAAGTGAAGCGGGAAAAATCATCAATAATTACTAAACCATACTTACTTCCCCCGATGCTGAGGTAGGCGACGGGTCCGCAGAGGTCCATATGCAGCAGCTCCAGGGGTCTTGATGTAGTCATCACGTTCTTGATGTGATGAGCATTTCCCACTTGTTTACCTGCTTGACAAGCTGCACAAGGTCTATCTTTTTCGAAATGCACATTTGTTAGACCTAACACATGTTCTCCCTTTAGAAGTTTGTGAAGGTTCTTCATCCCCACATGTGTTAGACGGCGATGCCACAGCCAGCCCATGCTAGTCTTAGCGATTAAGCATGCATCTAGACCGGCCTCCTCCTTTGCAAAATCAACTAAATAGAGTTTGTCGTCTAGTACACCCTTAAAAGCTAATGAACCATCACTCCTTCTAAAGACAGACACATCTACATTTGTGAATAAGCAATTATATCCCATATTACACAATTGACTAAACGACAAAAGATTATAACCTAGCGACTCTACTAAAAATACATTGGAGATAGAGTGCTCATTTGAGATGGCAATCTTGCCTAAGCCTTTAACCTTGCCTTGATTCCTGTCACCGAATATGATTGAATCTTGGGAATCTTTATTCTTGACGTAGGAGGTGAACATCTTCTTCTCCCCCGTCATGTGGTTTGTGCATCCGCTGTCGATAATCCAGCTTGATCCCCCGGATGCATAAACCTACAAGGCAAATTAGGCTTGGGTCTTAGGTACCCAACTCTTGTTGGGTCCTACAAGGTTAGTGACAATAGTCTTAGGAACCCAAATGCAAGTTTTATCTCCCTTACATTTGGCTCCCACTTTTTTAGCAATCACCTTTTTATTTTTACATGAAAGAATAAACTTAGCATTGCAAGCATGAAAAATTGTAGAGTGTTCATTACTTACATTCTTAGGAACATGAACAACATTTCTTCTAGGCATATGATGAACAACATTTTTCCTAGCCAAATTTCTACCATGCATAATAGAAGAACTTGAAGCAATCATGGTATGTGAATCATAACTTCTATCATAATGAACATTCCTAGGATATATCCTATCATGATACATGAAAGCAAGGTTCTCTTTAGCACTATTAGTCATTGGAGCCTTCCCTTTCTCCTTGGCGGAGATGGGAGCCTTATGACTTGTTAAGTTCTTGGCTTCCTTCTTAAAGCCAAGCCCATCCTTAATTGAGGGGTGTCTACTAATAGTGTAGGCATCCCTTGCAAATTTTAATTTATCAAATTCATTTTTGCTAGTCTTAAGTTGAGCATTAAGACTAGCCACTTCATCATTTAATTTAGAAATGGAAACTAGGTGTTCACTACAAGCATCAACATTAAAATCTTTACACCTATTGCAAATCACAACATGTTCTACACAAGAGGTTGATTTATTAGCTATTTCTAACTTAGCACTCAAGTCATCATTTATACTCCTTAAGCTAGAAATAGATTCATGGCATGTAGACAATTCACATGAAAGCACTTCATTTCTTTTAACTTCTAGAGCAAGAGAATTTTGCGCACTAACAAATTTATCATGCTCTTCATACAAAAGGTCCTCTTGCTTTTCTAACAACCTATTCTTCTCATTCAAAGCATCAATTAATTCATTGATTTTATCAATTTTGGTTCTATCTAAACCTTTGAATAAACATGCATAGGCTATTTCATCATCACTAGATTCATCATCACTTGAAGAAGCGTAAGTAACAGCATTACGAGTGCTTACTTTCTTTTCCCTTGCCATTAGGCAAGTGTGATGCTCGTTGGGGAAGAGGGATGATTTGTTGAAGGCGGTGGCGGCGAGTCCTTCGTCGTCGAAGTCGGACGAGGAGCAAACCGAGTCCCACTCTTTCCCAAGGTGTGCCTTGCCTTTAGCCTTCTTGTAAGTCTTTTTCTTTTCCCTCTTCTTTTCTTGATCCTAGTCACTATCATTATCGGGACAATTTGCAATAAAATGACCAACCTTACTGCACTTGAAGCAGGAGCGCTTTCCCTTCGTCTTGTTCTTTTTGGGATGCTCCTTGCGGCCCTTTAGCGCCGTCTTGAAGCGCTTGATGATGAGGGCCATTTCTTCCTCGTTGAGCCCCGCCGCCTCAACTTGCGCCACCTTGCTAGGTAGCACCTCCTTGCTACTTGTTGCTTTGAGAGCAACGGTTTGAGGCTCATGAATTGGACCATTCAACGCCTCATCGACGTATCTTGCCTCCTTGATCATCATCCGCCCGCTTACGAACTTTCCAAGTATTTCCTCGGGCGACATCTTGGTGTACCTAGGATTTTCACGAATATTGTTTACAAGATGTGGATCAAGGACAGTGAAATACCTTAGCATTAGGCGGACGACGTCGTGGTCCGTCCATCGCGTGCTTCCATAGCTCCTTATTTTGTTGACGAGGGTCTTGAGCCTGTTGTATGTTTGGGTTGGCTCCTCTCCCCTAATCATTGCGAATCTCCCAAGTTCGCCCTCCACCAACTCCATCTTGGTGAGCATGGTGACGTCATTTCCCTCATGAGAGATCCTGAGGGTGTCCCAAATCTGCTTGGCGTTATCCAAGCCGCTCACCTTATGGTATTCATCCCTGCACAATGACGCTAAAAGAACAGTAGTAGCTTGTGCATTTTTATGAATTTGTTCATTGATGAACATGGGACTATCCGTACTATCAAATTGCATTCCATTTTCTACTATCTCCCATATACTTGGATGGAGAGAGAACAAGTGGCTACGCATTTTGTGACTCCAAAATCCGTAGTCCTCTCCATCAAAGTGAGGAGGTTTACCGAGGGGAATGGAAAGCAAATGAGCATTGGTACTTTGCAGAATACAAGAGTAATCAAAAGAGAAGTTCGAGTTAACCATCTTCTTTTTCTCGTAGTCGTTGTCGCCGTCGTCCTTTTGGGAAGAAGAAGACTCGTCGCTGTTGTCGTAGTAGACAATCTTCTTAATACGTCTCTTCTTCTTCCCGTCCTTCTTCTTATGACTTGAGCCTGAGTCGGTGGGCTTGTCGTCTTTTGGCTCATTGATGAAGGACTCCTTCTCCTTGTCATTGTTGATCACCATCCCCTTGCCCTTAGGATCCATCTCTTTGGGCGATTAGTCCCTTTCGTGAAGAGAACGGCTCCGATACCAATTGAGAGCACCTAGAGGGGGGTGAATAGGTGATCCTGTAAAAACTTAAACTCAAAGCCACAAACTTGATTAAGTGTTAGCACAATAAAGCTAAGTGGCTAGAGAAGAGTTCTTGCAAAACACAATAACCACAAAAAGATTAACACAGAGAGGCACAGTGGTTTATCCCGTGGTTCGGCCAAGTCCAACACTTGCCTACTCCACGTTGTGGCATCCCAACGGACGAGGGTTGCACTCAACCCCTTTCAAGCGGTCAAAGACCCACTTGAATACCATGGTGTTTTGCTTTCGTTTCACTATATCCTGCTTGCGAGGAATCTCCACAACTTGGAGCCTATCGCCCTTACAATTTGATTATCACAAAGAATCACGGAAGTAAGGATGGGATGAGCAACACACACAAGATACAAAATCAGAGCAACAATACGCACACAAGTCACAACTCGAGCTCTCAACACAACTCGAAGAGTTCTCTACTCAAATGGAGCTCTAGTTGCTATCACAAAGAATCGAATGCGCGGAAATGAAGTCTTGGTGCTTAGGAATGCTCAAGGAATGCTTGGTGTCCTCCTCCATGCGCCTAGGGGTCCCTTTTATAGCCCCAAGGCAGCTAGGAGCCGTTGAGAGCAATCCAGGAAGGCAATTCTTGCCTTCTGTCGAATGGCGCACCGGACAGTCCGGTGCACCACCGGACACTGTCCCGTGCGGATTTCTTTCCTATTCTGGCGCAGCCGACCGTTAGAGACTTGGAGCCATTGGCACACCGGACACTGTCCGGTGCACACCGGACAGTCCGGTGCCCCCATCCGACCATTGGATCGCCACGCGTCACACGCAGATTGCGCGGCCGACCGTTGGCCCGGCCAACCGTTGGCTCACCGGACAGTCCGGTGACTCACCGAACAGTCCGGTGAATTATAGTCGTACGCTGTTGACTTGGTTCCTGAGAGCGGCGACTTCGCCGCAGCCGACTCACCGGACACTGTCCGTTGCACCACCGGACAGTCTGGTGATTTATAGTCGTACGCCGCCGTCGAGACCCGAGAGCAGCCAGTTGATCAGACGCCAGCCTGGCACACCGGACACTATTCGGTGCACCACCGGACACTATCCGGTGCACCTAGACTGAGCAGAGTCTTGGCTGCTCGAGCCAAGTCTTTTCCAATTGTATTTTCTCTGATTCTAGCACTTAGACAAATATGTTAGTACACAACAACCAATGTACTAAGTCTAGAATCATACGTTTGTGTTGACTTTGCACTTCTTCCACCATTTGGCATAGTTTCACATTAAACCATTTGTGTTGGCACTTGATCACCAAAATACTTAGAAATGGCCCAAGGGCACATTTCCCTTTCACCACCGGACACTGTCCGGTGCATCACCGGACAGTCCGGTGTGCCAGGCCGAGCTAGAGTTGGTTGTACAGCCAACTCTTTTCCAATTCATTTCTTCTCTCCTTGGCACTGTTTCTAGCACTTAGATAACCATGTTAGTACTCAAAAACAATTCACTAGGTCTAGAGACATACCTTGTCTTTGATTTGCACCTTTTGCTTGTTTAGCACATAAGAGTTCAAAACATTTGTGTTGGACACTTAATCACCAAAACAATTATAGAAATGGCCCAAGGGCACATTTCCCTTTCAATCTCCCCTTTTTGGTGATTTATGCCAACACATCAAAAAGCAACAAAAAGAGTGCAACATCAATGCAATTGAAGACCAAATTATTTTTTGCTTATGATTTGGCATATTTGGATCACTCTTTGCCACCACTTGGTTTGTTTTGTAAATCAAATTCATTTACCTATCTCTAAGTCAAACACGCTTGTTTGGGCACAAAGAGAGATATTCTAAGAGTGAAATTGATCAAGTGCCAAAAACTCCCCCTTTTACCATAATAAAAAATCTCCCCCATAAGAGACCGAATTTTGCAATAAGAGCATTTTGGGCAAAATGCAAATTCTAGCTCTCCTATTTTTTTTGAAATTCACAAGTGATAGCTGATCCATTTGCTTTGGCCTTAATTTCTCCCCCTTTGGCATTAAGCACCAAAACGGGATCATTTTTGGCCCTTTAACCCCATTGCCTCACCAAAATGTCAATTAAGAGCAGAAAAGGCAATGATAACATAAGAATGAACTTGGAATTAAATACACTAATACCGGAGTGCAGTGGAAGTATTTGCATCGTCCAAGTCCATTTTCCCTTTCAATGTACCTTCGAGACTACAACAAGTGTACTCAACCAACAAATTAGTCTCAAAGGGATCAAGTTGTAGCACACTCCCCCTGAGCACGTGCATCATTTGCATACGGACTTGTGAGGTCCGGGGGTGACTTGTACAACTTAAGCACCATAAATAAACAACAATTGATATAAATGCTCAAATTAACATGATCAAAGGCATAGGACACATGTATGCTATAGATCAATCCAAGTTACGCGAATCTAAGACATTTAGCTCACTATGCAACCTGCAAAACCTTTTCTCATCTAAAGGCTTAGTGAAGATATCGGCTAGCTGGTTCTCGGTGCTAATATGGTACACCTCGTTATCTCCCTTTTGCTGGTGGTCTCTCAGGAAGTGATGTCGAATGTCTATGTGCTTAGTGCGGCTGTGTTCAATAGGATTATCCGCCAAGCGGATTGCACTCTCATTGTCACATAGGAGTGGGACTTTGCTCAGATTGTAGCCAAAGTCCAGAAGGGTTTGCCTCATCCAAAGTAGTTGCGCGCAACACTGTCCTGCGGCTACGTACTCGGCCTCAGCAGTGGATAGGGCAACGGATGTTTGTTTCTTGGAACTCCAGGACACCAAGAACCTTCCTAGAAATTGGCACGTCCCTGATGTACTCTTCCTATCAACCTTGCACCCAGCATAATCAGAGTCTGAGTATCCAATCAAGTCAAAGGTAGACCCCTTTGGATACTAGATCCCGAAGCAAGGCGTAGAAACTAAATACCTAAGAATTCGCTTAACGGTCACAAGGTGACATTCCTTGGGGTCGGATTGAAATCTTGCACACATGCATACACTAAGCATAATGTCCGGTCTACTAGCACATAAATAAAATAATGAACCTATCATGGACCGGTATGCCTTTTGATCAACGGACTTACCTCCTTTGTTGAGGTCAACATGCCCGTCAGTTCCCATCGATGTCTTCGCGGGCTTGGCGTCCTTCATTCCAAACCTTTTGAGAAGATCCAGAGTATACTTCGTTTGGGAGATGAAGGTGCCGTACTTGAGTTGCTTCACTTGGAACCCAAGGAAGTAGGTCAACTCGCCCATCATCGACATCTCGAACTTTTGTGTCATCACCCTGCTAAACGCCTCACAAGACTTTTGATTAGTAGAACCAAATATTATGTCGTCGACATAAATTTGGCACATGAAGAGATCACAATCACAAGTCTTTGTACAAAGAGTGGGATCAGCTTTCCCAACCTTGAAAGCATTAGCAATTAAGAAATCTCTAAGGCATTCATACCATGCTCTTGGGGCTTGCTTAAGTCCATAGAGTGCCTTAGAGAGCTTATACACATGGTCGGGATACCTGTCATCCTCAAAGCCAGGGGGTTGTTCTACGTATACCTCCTCCTTGATTGGCCCGTTGAGGAAAGCGCTCTTTACGTCCATTTGAAACAGCCTAAAAGAGTGGTGAGCGGCGTAGGCTAATAATATTCGAATAAGACTCTATCCTAGCCACAGGAGCAAAAGTCTCCTCGAAATCCAAACCTGCGACTTAGGCATAACCTTTTGCCATAAGTCGAGCCTTGTTTCTTGTCACCACCCCGTGCTCGTCTTGCTTGTTGTGGAACACCCACTTGGTTCCCACAATGTTTTGCTTTGGACATGGCACCAGGCTCCAAACTTCATTTCTCTTGAAGTTGTTGAGCTCTTCCTGCATGGCCAACACCCAGTCCGGATCCTGCAAGGCCTCTTCTACCCTGAAAGGCTCAATAGAAGAGACAAACGAGTAATGCTCACAAAAATTAGCTAAGCGTGAGCGAGTAGTTACTCCCTTGCTGATATCACCCAGAATCTGATCGACGGGGTGATGTCTTTGGATCGTTGCTCGGACTTGAGTTGGAGGGACCTGTGGTGCTTCTTCCTCCATCACTTGATCTTCTTGTACTCCCCCTTGATCATGCCCTTCTTCTTGAGGTACCTGTCCATCGTCTTGAGTTGGGGGATGCACCATCTTGGAGGAAGATGGCTGATCTTGCTCCTGTTGTTCCTATGGTCGCACATCACCTGTCGCCATCGTGCGCATTGCGACCGTTGGAACTTTATCTTCATCTATGTCATCAAGATCAACTTGCTCTCTTGGAGAGCCATTAGTCTCATCAAATACAACGTTGCTAGAGACTTCAACCAATCCTGATGATTTGTTGAAGACCCTATACGCCTTTGTATTTGAGTCATACCCTAGTAAAAACCCTTCTACTGCCTTGGGAGCAAATTTAGAATGTCTACCTTTCCTCACCAGATTGTAGCATTTGCTCCCAAATACATGAAAGTAAGAAACATTGGGTTTGTTACCGGTAAGGAGTTTGTAGGAGGTCTTCTTGAGGAGGCATGAAGATAGAGCCGGTTTATGGCGTGGCAGGCTGTGTTCACAGCTTCCGACCAAAACCGCTCGGGTGTCTTAAACTCTCCAAGCATCGTTCTTGCAATGTCGATTAGCGTCATGTTCTTCCTCTCTACAACACCATTTTGTTGTGGTGTATAGGGAGCGGAGAACTCATGTTTGATGCCTTCCTCCTGAAGATACGCTTCTACTTGTAGGTTCTTGAACTCAGACCCATTGTCGCTTCTTATCTTCTTCACCTTGAGCTCAAACTCATTCTGAGCCTCCTTAAGAAGCGCTTTAGGGTCCCTTGAGTTTCTGATTTGTCCTGCAAAAAGAACACCCAAGTGAAGCGGGAAAAGTCATCAACAATTACAAGACCATACTTACTTCCCCCGATGCTGAGGTAGGCAATGGGTCCAAAGAGGTCCATGTGAAGAAGCTCTAGTGGTCTTGATGTTGTCATCACGTTCTTGCTGTGATGAGTGCTTCCCACCTGTTTCCCTGCCTGACATGCTGCACAAGGTCTGTCATTCTCAAAACAGACATTAGTTAGTCCTAACACATGTTCTCCCTTTAGAAGTTTATGAAGGTTCTTCATCCCAACATGTGCTAGACGGCGATGCCAAAGCCAGCCCATACTAGTCTTAGCCATTAAGCATGCATCTAGATCGGCATTCTCTTTCGAAAAATCAACTAAATAGAGCTTGTTGTCTAATACACCCTTAAAAGCTAATGAACCATCAGTCCTTCTAAAGACAGATACATCAACATTTGTAAACAAACAATTGTAACCCATGTGGCACAATTGGCTTACCGACAAAAGGTTGTATCCTAGTGATTCTACTAAAAATACATTAGAAATGGAGTGCTCGCTTGTGATGGCTATCTTTCCCAAACCTTTGACCTTGCCTTGATTCCCATCTCCAAATATGATTGTATCCTAGGAATCCTTGTTCTTGACGTAGGAGGTGAACATCTTCTTCTCCCCCGTCATGTGGTTTGTGCATCCGCTGTCGATAATCCAGCTTGAGCCCCCGGATGCATAAACCTACAAGGAATTAAGCTTGGGTTTTAGGTACCCAACTCTTGTTGGGTCCTACAAGGTTAGTCACAATAACTTTTGGAACCCAAATACAAGTCTTGTCTCCCTTGCATTTGGATCCCAATTTTCTAGCCACTACTTTTGTATTTTTGCATGTAAGTACAAAAGAAGTATTGCAAGCATGATAAATAGTAGAGGGTTTATTGCACATTTTTCTAGAAGCATGAGACACAACATGATTTCTCCTAGGCATACTTCTACCATAGTCATGAGTGGAGCTAGAAGCAAACATAGCATTTGAATCATAATAAGCAGCATGATCATAACTCCTATGAGAATGACTAGCAATTTTCCTATCGTAAATAAAGGCATGATTCCTTTGAGGACTACTAGCCATAGGGGCCTTCCCTTTCTCCTTGTTGAGAACGGGAGTCCTTTGACCTGTTAAGTTCTTGGTTTCCTTTCGAAAACCAAGCCCATCCTTAATTGAGGGGTGTCTACCAATAGTGTAGGCATCCCTAGCAAATTTTAGTTTATCAAATTCAACTTTGCAAGTCTTAAGTTGAGCATTAAGACTTGCCACCTCGTTGTTTAATTTAGTAATAGAAGCAAGATGTTCATCACATGCATCAACATTAAAATCCTTGCATCTATTACAAATAACAACATGCTCTACACATGAACTAGTTTTGTTAACTTCCTCTAGCTTAGCATTTAATTCATCATTTAAACTCCTTAAACTAGAGACAGATTCATGGCAAGCAGACAACTCATAGGATATCATTTCATTCCTTTTAACTTCTAAAGAAAGAGATTTTTGAACATTAACAAACTTGTCATGTTCCTCATACAAAATATCCTCTTGTTTCTCTAGCAATCTATCATTTTCATTTAGAGCACTAATTAATTCATTTATTTTGTTTACCTTAGCTCTATCTAAACCCTTAAACAAATCAGAGTAATCTATTTCATCATCAGAGGATTCTTCATCACTAGAAGAAGAGTACTTAGGAGTATCTCGAATACGTACATTCTTCTCCTTAGCTATAAGACATGTATGACGTTCGTTGGGGAAGAGTGAAGACTTGTCGAAGGCCGAGGCAGCAAGTCCTTCATCGTCGGAGTCTGATGAAGAGCAGTCAGAGTCCCATTCCTTTCCTAGATGCGCCTCGCCCTTCGCCTTCCTGTAATTCTTCTTTTTCTCCTTCTTCCCATGTCTTTCTTGTGCCTGATCATTTTCATTATCGGGACATTGAGCAATAAAATGACTAGTCTTATCGCATTTGAAGCATGAACGCTTTCCCCTTGTTTTATTCTTATTGGGGTACTCTTTGCGTCCTTTGAGCGCGATCTTGAAACGCTTGATAATGAGCGCCATTTCTTCCTCATTGAGCCCAGCATCCTCCACTTGTGCTACCTTGCTTGGTAGCACCTCCTTGCTGCTCGTTGCTTTGAGAGCAACGGGCTGTGGCTCGTAGATGGGCAGTGGTCGATTAGCGCGTCGCCCACGTAACGCGCCTCCTTCACCATCATGTGCCCACTTACGAACTTTCCGAGGATCTCCTCGGGCATCATTTTGGTGTACCTGGGGTTTTCACAAATAAGATTCACAAGATGGGGGTCAATTACAGTAAATGACCTTAGCATGAGTCGGACGACATCATGATCCGTCCATCTTGTGCTTCCATAGCTTCGAATCTTGTTGACCAAGGTCTTGAGCTTGTTGTAGGTCTGAGTTGGCTCCTCTCCCCTGATCATCACGAACCTCCCTAGCTCGCCTTCCACTAGTTCCATCTTTATGATCATAGTGGCGTTGTTTCCCTCATGAGATATCTTGAGGGTGTCCCAGATTTGCTTAGCGTTGTCCAAGCCACTCACCTTATTATATTCATCCCTGCAAAGTGAAGCTAGCAAGACAGTAGTAGCTTGGGCATTTTTATGAATTTGCTCATTTATGAAAACGGCATTGTCAGTACTATCAAAATGCATTTCATTTTCAACAATCTCCTAGATACTAGGATGAAGAGAAAATAAATGACTATGCATTTTATGACTCCAGAAAGAATAGTCTTCTCCATCAAAGTGTGGGGGTTTCCCAAGTCGAATTGATAGCAAATGAGCATTCGAATTGTATGGAATACGGGAATAATCAAATGAATAGTTTTGATTAACCGTTTTCTTCTTTGACGAAGAGTCGTCATCGTCGTCGTCCCTTGGTGAAGAAGAAGATGCATCGCTGTCGTAGTAGATGATCTTCTTGATGCGTCTCTTCTTCTTCCCGTCTCTCTTCTTGTGACTCGAGCCTGAGTCGGTAGGCTTGTCGTCTCTTGGCTCGTTGAAGAGAGACTCCTCCTTGTCGTTAATCACCATCCCCTTACCCTTAGGATCCATCTCTTCGGGTGGTTAGTCCCTTAAGTGAAGAGTACGGCTCTGATACCAATTGAGAACACCTAGAGGGGGGTGAATAGGTGATCCTGTAAAATCAAGAGCTAAATAACCACAAACTCGATTAAAGCGTTAGAGCGACTAAGTAGCTTTGAAGCGGGTTCTTGTGAACAAAGTAAACACAGAAAAGCAACACAAGGGACACGCGATTTTTATCCTGTGGTTCGGCCAAGTAACATTTGCCTACTTCTACGTTGTAGCGTCTCAATGGACGAGGGTTGCACTCAACCCCTTTCAAGTGATCCAATGATCAACTTGAATACCACGGTCTTTTCCTTTCAGAGTGTTTTTCCCGTTTGCGAGGAATCTCCACAAGTTGGAGCCTATCACCCTTACAATATTGATCACAAAGAAGGCACAGAGTAAGGTTGGGAGAGCAACACACGCAAGACTCAAAACCGTAGCACAACCACGCACACAAGTGGAGAAGTGAGCACACAAACACAACGCGAGGAGTTTACAACTCGAATAGTGCTCAAATCTCAAGAACGATGATTCGATTGCGTGAATGCAGAGTCTAGGTGTCTTAGGAAGTTTCTTGTAAGCTTGGTGTTATGCTCCATGCACCTAGGGGTCCCTTTTATAGCCCCAAGGAAGCTAGGAGTCGTTGAAGATCAACATGGAAGGCTATCCTTGCCTTCTGTCGAGTGGCGCACCGGACAGTCCGGTGCGCCACCGGATAGCTACTGTAGCATGTCCGGTGCGCGATTTCCTTCCAAATCGAGCGCAGCCGACCATTGCTCCTCCGGGTCGTTTGGCGCACCGAACAGTCCGGTGCACCAGCCGATCGTTGGAGTAGGCCACGTGTCACACGTTGATCGCGTGGCCGACCGTTGGCGCTGGCGCCATTGGCTCACCGGACAGTCAGGTGAATTATAGTCACATCGCCTTGCTGCTTTTCCCGAGAGTGACGAGTTCGCCGCGGATGACTCACTGGACAGTCCGGTGCACCGCCGGACAGTCTGGTGAATTATAGTCGTACGACTCCATCGATTTCTGAGAGTAGGTAGTTCACCACCGGACACTATCCGGTGTGCCAGGCCGAACTGGAGTTGGCTGTACACAACCAACTCTTTTCCAGTTCATTTCTTCTCTCCTTGGCACTGTTTCTAGCACTTAGATGACCATGTTAGTACTCAAAAACAATTCACTAGGTCTAGAGACATACCTTGTCTTTGATTTGCACCTTTTGCTTGTTTAGCACATAAGAGTTCAAAACATTTGTGTTGGACACTTAATCACCAAAACAATTATAGAAATGGCCCAAGGGCACATTTCCCTTTCAGTTAGTTATAGCCTTGGGTACCCACACACTTCTTTTCATAACCTTTCTCTTAGTGTAGGCACCCACATATTTTACAACCAATTTTTCTGAATCCCAAGTCAACATATAATCACAAAGATAAGAATGAGAAATGGGAGCTCTAAACTTTTCTCCATTTGTGGAGACTGCATCCTTCATCTTGTCCTTTATGTAACTCAAGTTTACCTTTACTTGAGTTGACTTGTCCTTTGAGGAGTGAATCCTCCCCAAGGCATCATATAGGGTGGTTCCCTCTATGAACTTGGGGGATCTCCACCCCTTATTCTCTATGCTAGGGTTTTCCTTATATGAGTTGTACCCAAGCCCCTTTCTCCCATTGTTGGGCTTCAAGGACTTGTACTTGGGTTCAACTTTCTTTAACCCACCATTGCTAGAGCATTTCTTCAATATTTCTTTGACCTTAACCTATGAGCTTTTCTTCCTTGCATGGTTAGTTAAACAACAAGAAGCATGATATTTTGTACAATGTTTACAAATATTATTATTTGAGAAGCTAACTTTAGACTTTTCCACTAAAGATGAAGTGTTGATGTTCTTGCAGTTTTCAAGTTGCACTTGAAGTTCTTGATTTTGAACCGTTAAGCATGACAAGCTTGATTCAAGTGCATCCTTTTCATTTGCAAGATTAACTATAGAGGTTTTCATATTTGTCATTCCTTTCTCTTTATCCTCTATAGTTATTTTGACTAAAGATACTTCCTTAGTCAAAGCTTCTAGCATTCCATCTTTATTGAATAGCAATTCTTGAAGCTCTAGGTTTCTCTCCTTTTCAAGGATGAGCGAGTCTTCTTGAGCGTCAAGAGTTGCTTTTCTTTTATCTAGCTTCTCCATCAATTTAGTAATAACATTGTATCCATTTAAACCAAATTCTTTAATCATTTTATTTTTCATGGCAATTTGTTCATCATCATCATTTGTGAAGTCATCACTAAATAAAGTTACCTTATCTCCTTTGGCCATGAGAAAAGTTGGAGTGTAGGAGTCATCGTGAAGGTTGGTGAAGAGTTGCGAGCTTGAAGTAGATTGGATGGCGATGTTTGCCACCTCTTCCTCTTCTTCGGAGCTAGAACTTTCTTCATCAGAGTTCCATTCTTCACCAATGTGGGCTTGACCATATTTCTTCTTCTTGATGTATCCCTTGTTCTTGCCCCCCTTTTTGAACTTATCCTTTTTATATTCCTTCTTGGCTTCTTGTTCCATTTTGTTTGGACAATCCGCTATGAAATGACCGGTTTGGCCACATTCATAACATGCCCTCTTCTTTCCTTTTCTTTGATACTTATCATTTTTCCTCACAAACTTCTTGAAGGTTTTGATGAACATAGCTGTGTCTTCATCACTTGAACTATGTTCATCACTTGATGTTTCGACCACTTTCTTTGTCTTGTGATCTTTGTTCTTCTTGGAAGAATCTTGTTCATTTGAGATCAAGACATGAGTGTCTCTTGTCTTGATTGGGGCTTCTTCAGACTCATGTTGTTGAATCTTTGCGAATAGTTGGTGAGGTGTCATTTCCTCATAGTCATCATGATCCCTTATCATTCTTGCTAGACTCTTATCCTTTTCTTTGTATGCTCTCATAAATAGTCTAGTGACCTTGGAGTCACTCCAATCTTCACTTCCAAGCACTCTTATTTTGTTGACCAACACCATTAGCCGGTCAAAGAGTGATTGAAGTGACTCACCCTTAGTCCAATCATATCGTGCAAGCTCACTCTCCAAAGCTTCAATTCTATGTCTCTTAGCTTTGGGGTCTCCTTCATATGACATTTTGAGAATGTTCCAAATGTCACGAGCATCCTCTCTTCCTTGGACTTTCCGGTACTCTTCGAGACAAAGGCTTCCTTTTATTATGCTCACCGCTTGAGCATTGCGGTGCACTTCTTGCATCATTTTCAAAGTCATCTCTTCTCCTTGGGCGGGCTTATACATACCTATATTGACAATCTCCCAAAGACTATGATGTACACCGATTAAATGCGACTTCATCTTATCGGCCCACTCGTCATAGTTCAACTCACTAAGAGTTGGTAACTTTCCAAGTGGGGCGGAAGAGAAGTTTGGAATAAAATTTCTAGAATAATCAAATTAAACTTTATTGAACTCGTTACCTTTACTTTTGGTGGATGATCCTTCGATAGTGAGACTTACCTTGCTCATCACCCTTGACACCAAAAGTTCTACCAAATCATTATTGTATTCGATTTTTCCCTTTCCTTTGTCTTCTTCGGCCTTTCTTCTCGATTCTTCTTCTTCGGCCCTTTTCTTAGCATCTTCCTCTTTCATTTTGAGGAACATCTTCTCGGCAATCTTCATGGCGAGGTCGAGGACCTTGGGGTCTATTTCCTCATCGGAAGATGTGATGGGGATTTCCTCGAGGAGAGGATCCACATGGTCCCTTTGAGTAGACATGATCATTTCCTCACGCGGTTAAGCGTAAAATGAGGTACGTGGCTTTGATACTAATTGAAAGTAGCCTAGAGAGGGGTGAATAGGCTACACCTGAAATTTTTCACTAAAAACTTCGAGATAATGTTAAATTCAAGTTGCGCTGGTGCAAACTGGTTCAGCTGATTTTGTTTACAGTTGAACAAGTTTGAACCTGCTCAACTTAGATTAGATAAACAGTTAAACAAGTGTGACAAAGTAATTAGAGATTTTTGCTTAAGACTTGCCCTAGAGAAAATCCACTCGAATAGGTGACAAATCGGTGTGAATTGGTTTCTCACAATTTGCACACAATATAATCGAATATGAAATAACCAACAATTTAAAGCACTTATCAAGAACACACAAGAACACATACACATCATTTAACCCGAGGTTCGGCAACCACCACAAAGGTGTCCTACTCCTCGTTGAGGAGCCCACAAAGGGCTGGGTCTTTTCCAACCCTAATCCTCCACAAGCCGACCACTAAGGTCAAGGCAATCTCTTCTCAAATTAGCTCAACGAGTGGGTGATACAAACTTCTTGGGGTCGTCCACAAATTTGGAGACTCCCAAGCAACCTCTATCCGTCAAGGAACTCAAGGTTCCAAGAGTAACAAATCCGCACAAGATTCAAGTTTGCAATGAGCTCGAGAGATGAAGAGAAAGGGAGAATAGAGATAAAATCAATAGCGAGTTAGATTGACTTCACCTCATACCAAGGGTCCTTCAAACAATTGAAGGAGATGCGATTTCAGGTGTGAGAGGTGAATTGAATGCTCTTGTTTGAAGGTTGGTCAGCCAAGAATTCGTGGAGAGGGCAGAAGTGAATGAAGAGAGAGAGTGTGAGGGGTATATAAAGGATCCCCCAAAAGCTGGCTGTAACACCCCTGGTGTTACTGTTACTAAAACTAGAGCATGACATCATAAACATTGGCATTGCATATGTTGACACACCTAGAGTGCATTCACTAGGTAAAATTTCAAACAAGTTGTATTGTTTTGATGTTTTGCAAATAGAACCCTGGAATAGGAAACTTAACCCAAAATAGGGATTAAGAGGGTAAAACAAGACCCAAATTTAGAGAACTCTAAAGTTTAAGTAAAATAGTCATAAAATATTACTAAGAATGGGTTTAAGTTGCATTTACACCCCTGAGATACCAGAGACCCTAATTGAAACCCTGGAAAACCCTAAATTCAAACCCTAGGGAGTTAAGTGCAAAATTAGTCCACTTTTGGACTAAAGTGCAAAAACCATGATAAATGAGTATCCTAAGTCAATTGGTTCACAAATGTGTAGATTTGTAAGCCAAATCTTGGATTTTGGACTTAATTGCAAAATGGACCTCATTTGAGTTCTATAGGCTAAGTCTGAAAAATCAGAGAATTGGCTTAACTTTGGAGCTCTGTAGTTTTCAAATTCTAGGGTTTTTGCCCTAGGTCACCACATCAAACTTGTAGACCTATCAAAGGAGAACAATTTTGCTTAAGAGTGTAAGCATAGTTGTTGAGAAGAAATTGGAAATAATTAAGCCCAAAGTTGGACTGTCAGACTACTTAAAGTCTGAAATCAGACTAACTGTGGGATGGCATGAACTTCAAGCTCAATTCCAAGCAAGATCCAGTGACTTTTTGTGGGAGCACAATATAGCAAAGTTGTAGCTGGTTTATAGCCCTACAATGTTGCTGTAGAGCATTGGTTGTGTTGCCACATGAATCTGGGAGAAAAATCGATCTCAAGATGCTCTGTCACGTCGTCTGAATGTTGTTTGCCATGGTACAGTAACTGAAGGGATCAGGCCGCCAGCGCGGCAACCTCACCGCCGGCGACCTCCCTGCGCAAAGATTCGTGCCATCACCGCCGTGACTCGTGACCAAATCAACTGGATAACACTTGGAGATCATCGTCGTGACAGCGTTCACCGCGGTGGAATCCGATAAGTACGCCGATGACCGCCGCTTCCCGGCCTTGCGCCGCGTGTCCATGCACTTCCACCGCATCGTCGTGACCTCCTCTCGCTCCTCGTTGATCGCCGGAGTAATTTCCACGGCATCAGACACGAATTCACTGCGCCAGTGAACTTCCCCTTTCTCTGACCGCCGCGCGTCTCGCCCAAATTCACGGCCACCGCTCACTAAGCCTATAAATTGAAGACACCGCGAGCTCCGCAAGGTCATCACACACCTAGCCACCTAGTATTTCCCCCAGCCGATCACCAGCGAGCTCGAATTTCACATTTCCCCGAAATCGGTTCAAACAAGCTGCAAGAACACTTCACGGTGGTCAGCGCAAATCAGGTCCGATCATGTTGTCTCTAGTCTTGTTCTAGCATCCCTAAGCTCTCCTCAAACTCCTCGACCCTTTAGTTTGAACTAAACCGCTGTGGATCTCTGGGAACGTGCGGTTCTATTGATTACCTCCGCTGCCACTGTGGCCAGGGACATTTGGGTAGCCATTCGTGCAATTAACTTAGGGGAAACACTCGTTGGGGCATGAATTCGGTTTCGGCCAAAGCTTGGAACCAGTCCTTGTTCCGTTTGGCCGGTCCAGATGCTCGCCGGAGCACTGCCGCGCCGTGCACCGTCGGGGACCACGGGCAGTGAAGGAATAGAACTTGGGGGACTCCTGTGTAAATTGTCAGTGACTCCAGAAAACAGTGATTGAACCCACTTCGAGTAAGCCAATAAACCGAGGGCCTTTTCGCAAAGCAGTTAGCGCGGGCGCACGCGCGTTTCCGCGTGGACTTGGGCCGCCTGAGCCAGATTCGGCCCAACACTGTTTCTTCTTTTCTCTTTTCTTTTTCTGTCCAACTTTAGAAATACGTAGAAAATTACAGAAAAATGGTAAAAATGCGAAACCAATTTTCCTAGATTCCTTATTTTCTGTAGTATTTAATAAAAATAGTTTTAGGATTTTTAGATCAAATAAGGAATTTTGGAGCATTTAAAATAGCCTAAAGCATTGCTTCTGAATTTTTAGAAAATCAATAATCATTCCAAAAATCCCCAAACTTTTTATATGAACTTTACACATTATTTAGAAGCCTTGGGTAGAGTTTGGTTTAATTTAGACCTTGTTTGATAATTAGAACCCAAAACCCCCCACCCCCTGCCCTTTGAATTCCTTTACTGACTCCGGAAACCCTAGTTTCCCGGAGAACCGTGAAGGAAAATTGTATTCAAGAACTTTAGGTGATAAATTCTTATTATCTTTGCACTCTCATGAGCATTACATGGCATTCATTCTTATATACATATATATAGTTATCTTTAGAAAACGAAGAAGAGGTTGAGGTAGAAGAGGAGAAGACTTCACCACCACCACCTGCGGAACCTCAGGCAGGGAATTGTTTTTACTTTGACATCTGTGGATCCGTGCCTGACTCACCCATAAACAAAGGCAAGCCCCGGTGCATTTACCACCTCCTTGTGTTTTAAAGATCTTTATCACTTGCTTGTTGCATTAGGTGATAGGAGTTGATTGATAAAACAATTCCTGCATTGCCTTCCTTGAATTTGATTACCTTCCTTGATTACCTGTCTTACAAAAGATTTTTATGCTTAGCCTTGCTTTAGAAAAGTAAAATGTTTTGTTTTTACAAAAGCTGATATGGCAAAAGTGGATGGGATGTTTTGAAAACAAAACTTGATGGTGGATCCATCATGGCCGTGATGGGTCCAACATCGGAAAAGATGTACCTCTGCCAGGTACCAAACTTTGGGTCGAAATGATTAAGATGAGACCGAGCGGGTGACTTGCACGAGAAGAGAGCCTCGGTGTAGTGTCTCCGTCTGAGTCGATTAAGGACCGTGTCGATGTAGGCTTGATGACCGAGGACCCTTTAACTGGTCACATGCCTCGTCATGGGTAAACCTTGCCTCAGGCAGACTAAGGCCAGAATAAGATAACACGCAATGGGCGTGGAGCGGTGGCGAGAGTAGCATGTACCCTCCGTGGCAAGAGGCTGGATGGTGGAGTATATGTACTCTCGGTTGACGTGAACCTGATCTGGTCTTAAGAAACCCGGTGGCGGGTTGACATATGCAAGGGTTAAGTGCTACATATGTCGTGTGATCGGAGATCCTCAGCTGAGTATAATCGATTCGGATCGTCGTACCTTCGCGGTTATGAAGACTTGGTCACTGCCCTATACGTAGAACTCCAGTAAAGATAAAGGGTTGTAAAGAAATTGGCTAGTGCGGGTGAAGTGATTGAACTAGGTAGAAAGAACTCTAGATGTAGGTAATTTTACCTAACTTGACTATAAAACTGGATTTTTAAGGATCCACTTTTAGTAAGCATTTCTGCAAAACAGAGTCTTTGGTCATTGAAAAACCTTACCTTGACTCCCTTATAACCAGCATACCCTTGAGAGTCTTTTCTTTAGTCGGGTAAGTCTTGCTGAGTAATTCCATACTCAGGGTTTTATTCCCTATTGTTTTTAGGTGAGGAAGCAACAAACTTTTGTTGTTTCTGTTCCAAGGTGGTTCCAAAAGAAGAAAAACAAGAGTAAAGCTGCGGGAGGAAGAGTTCCCCCATAAGAACTTTTGTTTAAAACTTATCGGGAGGGGTTTTTGCCTCCCTTGGTGTGTAATAATATTACTCTGCACTCATAAGTTATTCTGGTTTGTAATATATAACTTTGTCTTACTTTTAAATAAATGTAAGCTTATGTAATCGCTTCCGCATTTTCGTATCTCCGATGATCTGTAATGTCTGCGTGACGGGTGAAACGCTCTTGGGAAAGGTAAGAAAAGTAGATATCGAACTTGTCAAGTGATTCAGGGGCATCTGCAGGGTTGTCTGATGTCCGTTCGACAAGGATAACTGTAGGTGGGCCTAATAACTTGGGAGGTTCCGTCACACTGGCGGCCATTGGGAAAAGTGGACTCAAAACCGGTTGAACCGGTTCTGAAACCGGTTGAACCAGTTTCCACCAGAGGGTTTTCGGTTCACTGGTAGAGTCAGCCGGAGACTGGACCGGCTCCAAAACCGGTTGAGCCGGGCCAAAAATCGGTTGAACCGGTTTTCCAAAAATCTGCACATGACTTTTTCTGACAGGATTAACTGGTAGACTGGCAGGTCAGAAAATGACAGAGAGAACAGTGCAAAAACCGGTTGAACCAGTTTTACGTCCAGTTGAACCGATTTTTGAAACTGTTGAACAGATTTTGAGAAAACTGAGGTGAACCAAGGGGAAGTCTTAGTGGGGAGTGGAAGTGGTTTTTCCAAGAGCATTAATGATCTAGTAAAAATGTTTTCTTAGAGGATTTGAAAAGGTTTGGACTGAGCTCATCGCACATACTTACTCAACTTTTACGGATCCCTCTTAATTGAACGACGATTCCTATGACTCAAGAATTGAAAATGTAAATTGCCGTTGTTCCCAAGCACTTGAAGCACGCTATATGATGTAGAATTTTAATCCGCTGTGCTTTTACATTTGCGTACATATATGACATGTGCTTCTCCTGTCTGTAGAGTAACTGTATACATGCTAGAGCAAACTTGTTAGAATCTCTGTTTGTTTTGTCATTTAATCATCAAAAACCTCAGTTAGAAATAAATACATATAAATTATTTTAAAATAAGAAAAAATTACCTTGGAGCAGCCGGCGGCGGCTCGGGCGGTGGCTCGGGCGCGCGGCAGGTCGGGCAGCCGGGCGGCGCAGCGAAGGGCGAGGAGCAGTGGGCCGGGCTGCGCTCGGGCGACGCGGGAAGCGGGTGGCGTGGCGGGCGTCGCGGGGAGCGGCCGGCCGGGCAGCGGGCGTCGCGAGGAGCGGGGCGCGCGCTCGGGCGACGTGGTGGCGAGGAGAGGCGACGCGGTGAGAAGAAACACGGTGAGAAGAGAAACGCGGTGAAGAACTGATCGCACGACTAAATCCTAGCTCGGCGCCAAGACCTGTGGCGCCGAGTTAGGTGCCACGCGGACTGCCACATCAGCCCTAGCCGCCACGTCAAAGCTCGGCGCCATAGCCTATGGCGCCGAGCTAAAGGTCCAAAAGTGAGTTTAAATTTTTCTAGGGTCTAAACATGATTTTATTCTGAATAAAGGGCCAAAATGCAAAAAAAAAAATCGACACACCCGTTCGTCGTCTTCCTCTCCTCGATCTCTCCGGCCTCTTCCGTCGTCGCCTCCTCGATGGATGCCCTTCCAGCGCCATCCATCCAGCTTTAGTCTCCAATACAGAGTGACAAGTAGAAATCCGGTGTTGGAGCCGGTTCCCAACCAATATTGAATGCACATTCCGCAGCAGTGCACTCGCTCAATCAGCGTGCATGTTGACTATGCCAGCTGCTTAACGGTACTGGTCTCTCTTTTTGCATTGTGTTCAGTAGTGTCTAGCTCTTCGTCACGTTGAGTCCAAACTCCATCTAAAACGTCCCAAATACTCTGTTGTGAAGACCCGTGTCTAATACTCCCTCTGTTTCGTTTTAGTTGTCGCTGGATAGTGCAAAATTGAACTATCCAACGACAACTAAAAAGAAACGGAGAGAGTATGAGCGTATTAGAAATGGAAACCCAATATAAAGACATGTTTTTTAAATGTCGTTATGCTAGATTCTTTTAGAGACTTTTATATTGTTGTTTTAGTTTAAGTACTTCGAGATCAATCAAACATATTTTTAGATCTTAGTTGCAATGGGATGCATCCCAAAACTAAAAATCTGATTATCACATGTATTGCAGCGTTATGTTGGGCTATCTAGATAAGTTCGAATGACTTAGTGTTTAATACTACCCGATGGTTACTTTTTTGTAGGTTCTGTTTCGAGCGACCACTTAGGTTGTAGGGATTTTTAAAGAGGGATAAAGATAAGGAGGTAGTCATGGAGACGTGTCAGGTCCTCGATATGAGAAAGAAAGGACTGGATTCTTTTATTGTCTTAGGGACCTGAATGATCTAGAATCATAGGAACAAGGTGGTGTTTGATGGAAGGACCCCTTCTATCTCCTTCCTTCTTCAGGCTGCTAGTGATGAACAGGAGATGTGGCAGCTGGCGGGTGCCAAGGGGCTTTTCTTTTTGGCCGGCCAAACTACCTAACTCCTAGGGCTGTAGTTGTTTTGTCTAATTTTTTATGGATAGCTTTATGTATGTATGTTTCTGCCTCCATAAGAAGTGTTTTGTACCTGAGTCTTTACGGCCCTTTTTTCCCTCTACTTTAATATATGGGTGCACAGTCCTCCTATACCCTTTTTGAAAAAAAAAAGTCATGAGAACGTGTCGACGGATTAAAGTAGCATATATGTAAATTTTCTCTCGTTTTGATTGGAGTTTTACGAATAGGATTACGTTGTGAGATTTCCAGCCTTTCCCGTTGGGTGTCCTCTTTAGATTTGTGGTGTAGGACTCCACTCTATATTGAGAGTGCTGGTTATTTATTACTCCCTCCGTTTCTTTTTATATGTCGCTGGATAGTGCAAAATTACACTATCCAGCGACATATAAAAAGAAACGGAGGGAGTATCAGTTTGCTTTAGATTTGTGGTGTAGAACTCCACTCTATATTAAGAGTGCTGGTTATTTATTATCAGTTTGTATGCCTGGCTGTACCCTCCTTCGGTTGGGTGTCCTTTTGGAGGACAAAGCCGAAACTTGGTTTCTATTATCTAAAAAGGAAACGGAAACCAACATGTTATCCATCTCTAACGTGAGCTAACACGTCGCTGATATCGTCCACGTCGCAATTTACAAATGCAAAGCGTTTGCTAATATACATCTTGACCTGTAGTCACAAATCTAAGCAATCCAAGGCATAATCAAATTAGGCAGGAGGACGTAATGAAGCCACGACAGTCATCATGCATCTTTGAAAGCTCCCGTGCGGATGACATAATGATCTTTGCACATGTTTACAGGAAGGATGTCAGCGCCTTCACAACCTTCTCCGGCCTGCAGATGATGTGAGATGCGTCAAGGATGTACAAAGTCTAAAGGGAAGTGGATGTACAAAGCTTTTAATTCGTGAAACTGTATGTAAACGTTAAAAAAAAACTGTATGTAAACGTTAATTGGCTGAACCCATCAAGCTTCTGAAAAACAGTTACCAGTCCTCTTGCGGCATGTGACCAGCTCCTTCTATCGCCTCTAGTTTTACAACGCCAGGATTAGCTTGCTTGAATTCCTCAGCTATCGAGAGCGGTAAGTACTTGTCAGATATTCCCCATGCAAGCAGTATTGGTTTTTCCCAACTGCAATAAGATGATCATTTTTTTTGTATCAGAACAGCAATACGTTGCCAAGGGTCCACATGACTAGTATATATCAATTGCTTGTATTCAGAATGAACTTTCTAATGCTCCTGAGCACTATTACTTTTGCACATAATAATAAATCATAGTCAGCCTATCTTAACTACACAAGATGCTCTTCCGCGTATAGATATAATATGCCTACCCGTTGGACGAAAATCCGGCGGAAATTCTACTTAGTACATCTTGGAAATTGATCTTCCTGGCAGCTTCAAGCAAAGCTAAAATAAAAGGACATACAAGTACCAAGTCAAATTGCAAGACAATTGTAGAAATTTTACAACATCCCAAAAACTAGAAACACTGCAAGTAGATTACTATATTTATTCAGAAAACATTGTTTTCGCATATAACATATATAGCGACCTAATCTAGATTTGCAATATGGCATTCGTTCATGGCAATGCATCGAGTCAAGTGAAAAACTAATTCATTCAAATGTCCTAGGAGAAATTCCTTTGATGATTGGGACAGTATACCAATCTGAATGACAGAAGACTACATGCATCGATGGAAATAAATAACCTGGGAGTATGAACTAACCGAATCCAGGAGCGCCACTGGATAGATACGGTAACCTGTATACATCAGCCTTTTCCAATTTCAGCATATATCTGCCAAACAAATGAAAGACAAATGGGACATTTTAAGCCACTGTCCAAAATAAACAGTATAAAATGCAACATTTTTTGATAGGACTGGCATAATATTGCATCATATGAATAATGGACAGACTTGATTCTTCTTTCATGGAAGATGCGCTACAGCAAGAAGTAAAGAGGCATAATGGACAGTGTTTCCGCGACAAAGATACATACGCGCTACCTGCTTCAATGAAACGCTCAGCCAAAACAGCATTTTGACAAGTAAATTCACCGAAGAGTGGCCATCTGCGTTGGAAATGAAGCATTGTTAGCGTGTAGTCATATACTCATATAGGGTAGGGTTGATTGTCCTGCTGCACATGCAATCTGTGTCAGAGGGGCAAAGCTTTTGCCGCTTCCTTTAAAAAAATACTGTAAGTGGAATTTTTCATGTTCTAGTAGAGGTTGGGTGGGTGAGGAGAGCCCATTTTATGGGCCCTATAAGTTTGTCCAAGACCAGATCTGGTGTACTAGCAAATTAATGTGTATTAAGTGTAAGGAGCTAAGATAAGAAGAAATAACTGACTTTAGCTGCTGAAACAATCCAGGGACTGGAGAAGAAACTGTAAGAGGACTGTTAAGGATTGCTAACTTAAGGACTTTGCTTGAGTTATTCAGTGCCCACGTCAGCCCATAAGAACCAACAAGAAAGCCCTGCAATGAAATGAATGAAAGAAAATTCTATATGTGAAATGAAGATTTTAATATACCTTGGTTTTCATGAAAGTTACACATTTGTACCTGGACAACTAAGAAGAAGGGCTCGGTGATATTTAGAGTACCAAGAAGATCATCAAATGCCTTGTGAAATTCGTCCTCTACAAATGATACAATATACCTAAGTCTTCATAGCAAATTCCTTTAGTTTAATACACATTTTCCTGACCTTTAAAGTCGAATCCATATCCAGGTTGTGGCATTTCACTGAACCCAAATCCGATCCAGTCAGGTGCAAAGCAGTGGTAGCCAGCATCTGCCATCTTTTATTTTCAAAAGATACTTAGAGGATGGGATAATTGATTAAAACAAAAGATGCAATGTGATTAAAAATAATGTTGTAATGAACGTGGGAGTTCTAAGGTTTTTATAGAAGTTGATAATTAGAATGTTCAGAAACAAACACCATATCTTATTGTTGTTGTTTTGTTTCAGTAATACATGAAAGTGCACACATCTTTTTTGCCTAAACAAAATACATGTTAGCTTATAGCTCCAAACTACTCAAATTGAAAAGGAGACAATCTAAATAGACCAAAACACATCATAAATTTTTGTCGACAATGGAAAGTTACTTAAGCATATATATTTTCCTAAGTAAAAAAAATTGCAGAAAAATCGTCAGAATCAGCACCCTATTCATGGTTGCGTAATGCACAGTACAAATGACTGATCATTGCATGAATTGTATTTATTCCAATGGTATACGGGTTCAGTGAAGCAACCTGAGCCATAACCACCCGGTAACTAAATGACTGAGTAGGAGCTCCGTGAAGGAACACAATAGTCCCACGCCGTGCATCAGGTGACCCTACAATATATCAACAAGTACATGCATGTGACCAACGATTGCACGAGCCTGAGTTTTACTTATCCAGGGGTTAATTATAATTATACATGAGGTTTGTGGTCGCAGCCCTTTGGCTCATTTCATTCAGCAGTGGAACTAGTGGATGAAGTGATACAGCACACCAAGTCACTAACAGATAAAACTGCTACGTTTTCACTTCTCTTGCAGACAATTCAGGGAAGATGAAGGGTTACATATGACACTGGACACCAATCAGTATTGTGGACTCCATATATGTCCTCACCAACAATCTCTAATCGTGCATGTACCATGCAGTCGTGAGTGTATTTTTTTTAGATAATGGAACAAAATCCGGCTTTCGCCTCTTTCGAGGGTAGGGTCAAGGTCACACACACCATATAACAACTCCAAATGCTCGCAAAAGAAGGCCAAAATTGTTAGCCTAAAAGACTTAAACTCTCACTTACTCCTCACCGATTCAGCACTCTCTTAAAAAAGGAACCATGTCAATGTGTATCCAAATGTTTTAGGGTGTGTTTGGTCTAAGGACAAGAGTGGATGAGAGTAATTGACTAATTATATTTATATTATTCAAAAATAATAATTAATTGAACACTAATAATATGCACTAATGCTAAATTTGTCATGATGATCGCTAATTCCAAATAAAATATGTTCACAAGCACTATTATTATATAAAACATGAACTAATCAGCGTATTAACACTTGCTAATATTATCATTGTCCTCGTAATTACTAAGAAATAATATAACATACTAATAATTCTTAGTTATTTACTAATGATAGAGATTAGAGAGTATGGATGAGCTTGCTAGACATTTTTTTTATGGCAGCGACATCCAGCAAGTGACTGAATATTCCTCATATCCATACCCAATTCGCCCCTGAAACAAACACCTTGTTTTGTCCATTGACATGGCATCTCCCATCCCGAGATAAATATCGGACGAGACACGCCCTATTAAATGTTCTTTTTAACCGTCTAATTAACAACGAAACGGGAACATGAACAGATGGTACAGTACCTGTTTCCCTGACGAACCATCGAAACTCTCCTGCTCTGACATACGAGCCGTATTCCCTGCCCTTGTCTTCGATCCTCTGGACGCAACGCAACAAGTCGAGTCACTTTTAGTCTGCTATCCATAATTCCATATATGGTTCCCTGCTCTGTAATCAGAAGACGAAGAAGTCAAGTAGACAAAGCGAGGCATATAAGGCATTACGTAGAGCATCTGGCCGACATTGCCGTCCTCGGCGGGAACCGCGGGCAGCTGGATGGCGCTGCGGCTGGAGGGGTTGTCCGTCACGAACCCGAACGGATTGAACGCCGGGGCGTCGTCTTCTCCCTTCTTCCCTC
Source organism: Zea luxurians (assembly GCA_029449295.1). NCBI lineage: Eukaryota > Viridiplantae > Streptophyta > Magnoliopsida > Poales > Poaceae > Zea > Zea luxurians. Next base: position 131,121,548 of record JAOPSE010000010.1, read on the forward strand.
CAGCCGTGCCGCCGCTCCCGCCGTCCTTGCTGCCTGCCGCGACTGTCGCTTGCCCGCGCCTCGGCCCGCCGCCGCACCGCAGCTTGCTCCGACCAACAGCAGCGCTGAAGGCGCCACCGCTGCCGCTCCTGCAGGAAGAGGAGTCGGGGATGGAAGGGAGGAAGAAAGGCGCGGTGGAGGAGGAGGCACTCGCGCAGGGGCAGCAGTGAGACATGGCGGGCCGCGGCAGCCGGTGTGTGTCCCTAACTCCCTGCGATGGTGGTGCACTGGTGGCTGGTGCTCCGGTGGCTCGGTGGGCGGATCCCGGCCCGGCGAATAATTGTGGTTGTGGCCGCGAAGGAACTAGGAAGCGAGGCGATCGGTCGGGCCGGGTTGGCGTCGAGCCACGTGGCCCGTGGATTAGAGTGGGGCTGTTCAGTTCGTTAGTCGTGTGGATGTGCATGGATGTGGCCATCTCTGGCTGTGCCTTTCCGTAGCCGTTAAAATATGATCTCAATTCTAACGTCTAGATAGCTTATAATTTAATTTGCCCTTTCGTTGCTGCTGAAATATAATCCGAATTCTAACGTCTTGATAGCTTACTATTTAATTTAGGTTAATTAGTGAATTTATTTTCATATTGAATTTTAGTCTATTCATCTTATATGCCGGTGTCGATGATGCTCTTGATAAAATCGATAACAATATTTCAAATCTTAGTTTGACGAGGAGAAAATAAAATATCGTAAGGCCTTGAGCCCTTGACTTAAATTTAACTTCTTTCAGATAATATTTTGCAAGACTGTTGATAAGAGAAAATTGTAGCTAATTTATTGGTCAACTGTCTATCCTATAATGAATTTTTATTGGTCAACTTTTACAACTAGGGTTATGCTTGTGCGGTGCAACAAGAATACAAAACAATACTCTTTCCATTTTAATCTATAATTCTTTGACTTTTTTACCGTAAGTTTGATAGCTCGTCTTAATAAAAAATCATAAATATTATTAATTTTTACTGTAATATTATTTAGCATACAATATACTTTAAGCATGGATTTGATTTTTTTATTTTTTCAAATTTTTTTGAATAAGTCGAGCTGATTGGTAAAAAAAATTAAACGAAAGAAAGAGATTATTGAATAACACCATGATTATTGTGATTTGCACGTGCATTTTACAGGTTACTTTTTCACACCGCCAATAGCCCGATTATGCCCAATTTAATACAAGAATTGTGCATCTTGCTTGTCCACGCTATCAACTTCAATTTGCCGCACCACAAATTTGTCTTGTCCTCTGCCACTGATCACACTTCACAATGCTGTTTTGACATTCATTTCCCAAAAAACGAGGCGAGATCCGGATATAGAACCACCAAACTGCACAGCCCGTCGCCTCCACTCGTGAACCGGGACACCCGTACGTTGAACAAACACCCGCGGCCTGACGAGACGAGATCCGGACCTCCGTCCTCCCAGGCTCCCAGCTAACGCGCGCGCGCGACCTCGGCACCGGCGGCCTCGATCCATCGTTCTCTCGGATCCCCGCCAGTGCATGCCCTGGAACGGACGGACGGAATGGCAGCGTCGCCGGACCACCTCTTCGGCCTGCGCAACAGCTTCTACGTCGGCGCGTACCACGCCGCCATCACCAGCAGCCAGTCCCTCCCCGCGCACGCGCTCTCCCCCGACGACCTCATCGAGCGCGACGCCCTCATGTACCGCTCCTACATCGCCATCGGCTCCTACCAGGTGCGTGCCCCCCGCCCACCCATGAGGCCATGACCCATCCCACGGCCGGCAGCGCCAGCGCGTACGTCCTCCTAGTGACTCGTTTGTTGGCCTCGTCCTCGTGCATGCAGCTGGTGATCGGCGAGATCGGGCCCAGCGCGGCCACGCCGCTCCAGGCCGTCAAGCTGCTCGCCGTGTACCTCTCCGGCGACGGCGGGAACAGGGTCGGTTCTTGCGATCGATTTCCCGTGCTCTATTCAATCCGTATGAATCACCACTTGTCTGAACACGCATCGATCGGTCACTCCCTGTCTGACTTTTATACGTGCGTCCTGCGATCCTGATGCAAGGAATCGGTGGTCTCGAGGCTTCGTGAGCTCCTGTCAGACGCGGCGGTCGGGAGCAATCCGATTCTCCGGGTGATGGCCGGCACCGTCTTCATGCACGAACGCGATTACGCCGAGGCTCTCAAGCACACCAACTCCGGTGGCAGCATGGAGCTGTAAGCATATATATCTACTCATTCTTCCTCCCTTCAGCTTGCCTCGTCATCCGGTTCCTGTCGTTGCTGAAACCATTCGTGTCCTACTGTCATGTTCCTTATGGACGGACTGGGTTGCCTCTGCGGCCTGGCCGCATATGAAGCAGACATAGTAGTTTGATATACAAGTGCAGATCTACTATCTTTCGGTCTTTCCCCCGATATGATGCTCTAAAATGCACAAAACTCTGACGACTAGTCCTTCAATTTGGCGTTGCAGGCTTGCGTTGAATGTTCAGATATACCTTCAAATGAACAGGACGGACCACGCAGAGAAGCAGCTCAGGGTGATGCAGCAGCTGGACGAAGACCACACGCTGACGCAGCTCGCCAACGCATGGGTCGACCTTGTGCTGGTAGGCACACACACATCTCTGCTGGAAGAAATGGCATGAGTGGCAACCTTGGCTATAAATTCCAGACTTTCCTTCAGTCCAGGCACTTGAATTTCCGAAGAACATTCGGTGTTGTTCAAGTAGTACTGTACACCATGACTTGTCATGTTTTTCAGGGTGGTTCCAAGATCCAAGAAGCGCGCCTCATCTTCCAGGACCTGTCCGAGAAGTACCCGACGACCTGCACGATTCTTAACGGGAAAGCACTGTGCTCGATGCACATGGGCAACTTCGAGGACGCGGAGGGGTTGCTGCTCGAGTCACTGAACAAGGTCGATCAGCTCCGGTGATCCTAGCCCAGCTTTTCGCCCAAACGAGCATTTCCTTTGCAAATAGGAGTAGCCAACCACCATATAGCTGCACTGCTGAACGCACACCAATGCGTGCGCCTGTGCATTTCTGAAACAGAATCCTTGACATGTCTGTCTATGCTTACACGGAACTGCTCAAACTGTTCAGGACGCCAAGGATACCGAGACTCTCGCCAACCTCACGGTGTGCAGCCTCAACCTGGGGAAACCCGCAACGCGCTACCTCAAGTAAGTTTTCCTTTTTTTTCAAAAAAAAAAAACTTCATTTGGTGGACTTCTTCAAGTGACGTATGTTGTTTTGTTTCTGCAACTCTGGCTGACGACGAGCCTGAGTTCGGATGCCTTGAACTGAATCGCTGAAATGAAAGCAAAAACTGGTTGTTTTGCAGCCAGCTGAAGCTCGCACACCCGGACCACGCGCTGGTGAAGCGAATGTCCTCCGCTGCAGAGAGCTTCGACAGAGCCTGCCAAGCAATGGCGTGAACCTCGTTTGCGAAAATTACATCTGTTTTCCCTAGGATGAGTCGGAATAACATCGTGATCTACTCTGAAGCAAAGCAGCTAGTGCATGGCTTTCTCATGGGCAGCTTGGGCTCCACCGTCGGCATGCTTTTCCACTGGTTTCGGATAGTACATTCGGCCTCGCTGGTGCGCTGGAAAGGCCCAGGTGTTCCCTTTACCTTTTGGGCTATGCTCTCTCTCTCTCTCTCTCTGACGCCTTGTTGCGATGGGAGTGACTGAGGGGAAGCAATCCTTGAAATCCTAAACAGGAGATAGCATGAAACAGTATTTGGTTCAGGTACTGCAATGCTGGGGGTCATATCTCATATGCCTGTTCCGATCTGCATATAATAATAGGGTGTTTGGTTCAATGAGACTAATTTTTAGTCCTCTATTTTATTTAATTTTTAGTCTCTAAATTGCTAGATATGAAAAATAAAATACAATTTTAGTTCTGTATTTAACAACTTAAGTATTAAAATAGAATAAAACGAAGGGATTAAAAATTATTTCATATAAACCAAACACTTCTTAAGCTGAAAGGTATAGAAACTTGTCATACCTTTAGTCGGAGTAGATTATGAACACAAGCATGTGGCGCGGCTGCCTTTCCTCACCTCCACGCGCTGTTAGGGATGCCGATCCAGGTACATCACACTTGCTGTAAAAACTAGGCTTGGTGTTGCACTTCCAGTACAGGGTGATACATTTCACGGCGGCTATGCTTGCGATGATAGGCGTGTGATTATCCTTTTGTGCAGGACACTTAAAAAATGCTACTATTGAAGATTCAATAACACGGCCAGTAAGGAAAGCCATTCCTGTTAATGCCTGGGCACTTCAGTGTGATTTGATTTGTGGATACTAATGTTATTCTAGCCTGCATTGTTAAATCACATAGGGAAAAAAAGCGTAACTGATTATATATACAGTGATCTGGAACTGAAGCCTGTTGGTACCTTGGAAACCAAGCTTGTGCAGGCAAGATATTTGACAATCGAAGACCTGATAGGCAAACCAGACAAAGTGAAGAGAGAAGTAGAACAATTGTTAAGTTTAGTTGCTTGTTTGTGAGCCGTGTGCTTGTTTATGATGACGACGGCGTGTCAGGAGACGATTGAGATTTTTTTTGAAACAAGCAGGCAGGAGTTCTGCCTTATATATTGATAAGAAGAGAAATGCCCTAAGGCAAAAGAGTCAATACACAGGCGATGTCAAGCACAACAGATACTCTCTAAGCATCCCTTAGCAACTAAAAAAGACACACAACAAGCAACCTAGCTAAGTTGACGAGGATAAGAGGGTAGCTAATTGCCTAGCCCCGGCTGCAATCCAGGCTGCCGCGTCGCATTTAATCAGAGTTATGATCTGCTGACTGGTCGAAAACCTGCGATCAAAAGTCCTCGCATTCCTTTCCCGCCATATTATCCAATTAACAAGGATCAGCAATGATCTGAGCCCCTTTCTGCTACACCCCGATATCATAGCCAAGTTCTCCCACCAATGCATCAGCGTGTGAGATAGCTCCCAGTTAGACGGCTTCAAATCCTCAATGGCAACCCAAACAGCAATCTCCTCCCAAATCCGTTTAGTGAACCGGCATTCCACAAATAGATGCAGACCTGATTCCAGAACACCTTGACAAAGAACACAAGTCGGGGAATGGGGCCAATTTCTGGTAGCTAAACGGTCGGCAGTCCAAATGCGATTTTGAATCGCTAGCCAGCTGAAAAACTTGCGCTTTGGGGGCGCCCAATTCTTCCAAATGATGAGGTCTAAGTTAGTGCGAACTGAGCCTAAAAACTGCGCCAAATATGCTGATTTCACTGAGTAGCGATGGTCTGCAGTGAATTTCCAGGTAATGATATCCTGGGCCCCTGGGTCAAGCTGGATCTTTTGAACCTCGGACCAAAGAATAAAGAACTCATGAAGGTGGTGGGTCGTAATTACACTGCCTAGCAGTGCGAGATCTGTGATCCACGCATTGTCCCTAACCGCCCCTGCCAGTGATTTGCCCTTATGTCTTGATATGGAGAATAGACTAGGTGCCAAGTCTTTCGGCCTCCTTCCCCCTTCCCAAGCGTTGTCCCAAAATGATATCTTGGAGCCATCTCCAATCTTAATATCTGTTGATGCCGCAAAAAGCAGACAATCAACATTAGTGCAAGGCGTTTCCAAAATTCCCCAGGCATTATAAGGAGATGTGCAAGTTTGCCATAACCACCTTAAGAGCAAGGCACGCGCAAAAGCACCCAAATGCAAGACCCCCAAGCCCCCGAGGGCTTTTGGCCTCGCCACACGCTTCCAATTAACTTTGCATTTTCCTCCAGTTAGCCTGTCTGAACCCGCCCAAAGGAACTGTCTTCTTTTGGAGTCAAGGAGATTTATAATTTCCTTGGGCACGTTAAGGGCGGATAGCATGTAGATTGCTTGCGAGGTGATCACCATTTTAACAAGAGTCAAACGGCCCGCCAACGAGAAATTCCTCATATTCCAACTACTCAGCTTGCCCAAGACCTTGTCTACCAAAACTGAAGGTCCCGTTTCCTTAGCCTAGCCGAAGTGAGAGGCAGACCCAAGTATCGGATCGGGAAGGTAGCTCTTCCAGCAGGGAGGCCGTCAAGAAAAGCAAAAGCGGTAGTCCCTGGCAACAAATGGGCACAATTGTGGACTTTCGAAAATTGATCATCAAACCAGAAGCCTCTCCAAATAAGGTCAGCAAACTGACAATTGTCTCAATTTCCTCTTTTTTTGGCTTAACAAACAGAGCCGCGTCATCGGCATACAACGAAATCCTGAGGATAGGCGAGCGGTTCCCCAGCTTGCTCAAAGCTCCAGACTCAGCAGCAATCTTCAGGATTTTTTGCAATGGGTCGATCGCCAATACAAAAAGAAGGGGGGAGAGAGGGTCGCCCTGCCTAAGGCCTCTGCCATGGCGAATAGGAGGATTAGGCACCCCATTAACGGTTACTCTTGAGGATGAAGTATAAAGGATTGTAGCAATCCAGTCAATCCACCTCATAGGAAAACCTAAGCTGTCGAGTAAGGATATCAAGTAGTCCCATCGCACAGAGTCAAATGCCTTTGCAATGTCCAGCTTGATGAATAGAGTTGGTGAGTTGTTACGCTGGAAACGCCTAATCGTGCTTCTCACAGCAAGGAAGTTCTCATGGATGCTCCGTGATTTAATAAAGGCGCTTTGAAAAGGCGAGATAATCTCATTCATTCTCGGAGCCAACCGAAGAGCAAGTGTTTTGGTAATAATCTTAATAAATGAATGAATTAGGCTTATCGGCCTGAAGTCCCCGACTGTTTTTGCTCCATCTTTTTTAGGAATTAGGATGATGCTGGCCGAATTTATTAGATGAAGGTTGCAACAACGAAGGTTGTAGAAAACATTCACCGCTGCCATGAAATCGTATTTTATAGTGGCCCAACAAGATTTGAGGAAAGAGCCGGTGAAGCCGTCGGGTCCCGGTGTGTAATACCCAACTTGTAATTTGTGGAGGATAACCTAAGAGGAGAAAATTATACCCCTTAGTATACATGAGTGTGTCATCTCTACCTATCAGTCCATGTGAACACACTACTCACACAAACAAACCATTAACAAGAGACACTCAAATAAATTGTGCATCATGCTGGAATTTTTTTTGTTGTGAGTGCATCACTTGTGACAACATAAAAATAATGTGACAAGAAATATATTAAATCCCAAAGTGGAATTTAAGAGTTAAAAGAAATTTTAGAATTTAAGAAAAAGAGAAGAAGGAAATAATACTATGTGAGTGAAATGAGTAATAAAAAATATATGTAATAAAATATATTACTTCTATATTGGGATTTGAGTTTGTAAATTTTACCCAAAGGTGAAACTCCTAAAAGGATTCAAAATTCAGAATTTGAAATTAGAAACAAAAATGAAATAAAACAGAAAATAAAAGAAAAAGAGAAAACAACCTTACCTGGGCCGACTGTACCCATTCTGGCCCACCTCCTCTTTCTCCCCCGTGCAGCCCAACCCCTGGAGATATGGCGCCGACACCCTGGGCCCGGCTGCCAGTCTCTCGTGCGGGCGTGTCGTCGCTGGCGAATGGACCCGAGATCGCGACCCCTCCATCCGTAGCTCTCCATCGCTGCTTTGTGGGCCCCTTTGGCCAGGACCGCCAGCCTCACCACGACCACGCGGATCGAGTCCGTCGCCGGTGATGGCGGGCTCCCTCAACCACCTCGCCCACGGACTTTGTGCGGACTCACCGGATTATAAGGCATGGACACAGACCCCCCTTTACCCCGCGTTCGTACTTCACCACTCCGCAAAGATTTTGCGGCGCCATTACCACCGCGAGGAAGCCGTTCGCGCAGCCACCTCGATTGCCCCATTAACACCGTCACTACGAGAAATTGGGGGATTGGGGATTGACGTCGGTGTGTGGGGGCGCTCTCGGACCGGTTGCCTCAAGGGATTACGGCCTCTGGCGCCTTCGATTGCTCACCGGAGTCGGAGCTCCGCCGCGGATCTGCATACCTTCGTGGGCAGGGCGCAACTCGGTGTAAATCACGGTAAGGACCCCTTGCCCCGACTCGCTTTCATCTCTAGTTCGTGTAGTGTCGTTCAGTTAAGGAAATAGGCCCGGAAGGGGCATGAGCACGCAGCTCCGGCGAAGTCCGCCGCCGCGGGTGCGCGTGGCGCCGCCGTCCTGGCCGTCGGCCGAAGTGAGATACTAGGAACCGTAGATCTAAATATCGGCGGTCGAGATTAGAAGTTGGCATACCCCTTCGCCACCTTGGTTGGGTGCCGTTAGATCGAGATCGGGTGGCGCGGGTGAGATCGGAGTGCATTAAATCCACATCGTCGGATCGGGACCCAACGCCCCTGATTGCATACCGATTCGCAGAGCGCGGGTCTAATCTGGATCGTTCGGATCTAATCGGACCGCTCAGATTGCACCATACCCCTTCGCGGGTACATTTTGCTAAAGAAACCCTAGGGTATTTTATAATGAACCCGCCGTCCTACTTCCACTGTTCTCTGTGTCTGCGGATTATTACCCCGAGACCCTTGTACTTTGCAGAAACTGAGGCCCAGTCCAGAACCCATTTAATTTGAATAAATGAAATAGAAAATGGATTTTTAATATGAAAATAATTACTAGAACTTAAAAAATTCATAGAAAATTCATACTAACTCCAAATTAATCCATTCCAGTTCCTAACATTTTGTAGTTTTATTCTCTATCACCCAGAGCCTCTGTTTTGTCATGAAAACAGTAAGAAATTTATTTCTCACTTAATCCTATTTTTAAACACATAAGACCTTTGAAAACTCATAACTTAAAATCTATAACTCCAAAAATTATGATTCCTGTTCCTAGAATTTTATTTTAATGTGTAGATTATTACTGTGTATTTTATTTATATGTTTAGTGTAATGTTAATTTCTCTATATGCATTGTGCTTGTTTGTATTGTGGCGAGTAGAAGAGCCCGTTGCTGAGGATCCTGGTGAGCAGCAGGTTGAAGTAGCTGAGCAGGAGCTCATTGAAGGCAAGTTGTGCCCTTGACCACTTTTTACCTAATAATGTTCTTTAATATCACTTATCCATGCATAGGTTAATTTTGATGGGACCCAATAGGTCACCCTAGATTGTTTATCTCATTACCTTGTTTACCCCTGAATCACTTGGGTAGTTTGCTATTGCTTTATATGGTTTTGGGATAATCATTTATTACCTCTATGTTCCAATTCTTTTTGTTATTCTATTTATGTTCATGTTGAGATCATTAATGTTAATTGGAACATAGAGCTTAACTTGAGAACCACGTGCCACCATAAGGGTTTAATGGGACGCCCTTGGCTGACAAATTAGGAAAGCTAGTGGAAGACTACCTTACCCGAAAGGGGCAAGGGCAGTAGGGGAGTGGTCGGTGTAGGGAGGTCCTTGGTTGATTTTGCTGCGATGGCGGTCAGACAAGAACCCTGCATTGGAACTTCCTATAAACTGTAGCGGATTTTCTGAAGCTAGTGGAACTTTGTAAAGGCCTCGTAGTGTTACCCTGCCTCGCCTCCTCGGTAGAGGTGTATGGGAAGTCGTGATCCCTTGGCAGATGGGTAACATGACTTGTGGGTAAAGGGTACAACCTCTGCAGAGTGTAAAACTGGTATACTAGCCGAGCTCACGATCATGAGCCGCTCAGGACTCTCTGATGTTTAAATTATGGAACTTAAATTCAATTTTGTCATTTGCATTGCATGGGTTTATTATTAATTTTGTCCAATTACTTTATTTAAGGTTTGGTATTTACTTACACTTAGTAACTGCTAATAAAAGTTTGACCAACTACTTAAAAGCAATGCTCAGCTTTAACCCCTGCTATTGATTAGCCTTACACACCGCATGAACTCACACCTTTGTGAGTTTATGTCCACTGGTTCCCCACAACTTGTTGAGCTATGATCATGTGTGAGCTCACCCTTGCTGTCTCACACCCCCCCCCCCACAGGAGAAGAGCAGGTGGTTCAGGAGGAGCCACAAGGCGAGGAGTATGATCTGATCTAGGTGGCGTTTCTCAGTTGACATTTGTCGGCGTTCCGAGACCGGGGGGTCCCTGGGCCGACGAGTGAATGCCGCCGCGTGCCCCAGCCCAGATGGGTCGAGCGCGAGGGAGAGCGCGAAGGGGGAGAGCGAGGCGGCCGGAGACCGGCGTGAGAGAGGTGGGAATCCCGCGGCCTTCGTGTTCGTCCCGCGCCCAAGTCGGGTGCGCTTGCAGTAGGGGGTTACAAGCGTCCACGCGGGAGAGGGAGCGAGCGGCTCCAAGCGAGCGCGTGTCTCGTCCTCGTCCCCGCGCGGCCAACCCTCTCTAAGAGGGCCCTGGTCCTCCCTTTTATAGGCGTAAGGAGAGGATCCAGGTGTACAATGGGGGGTGTAGCAGAGTGCTACGTGTCTAGCGGAGGTGAGCTAGCGCCCTAGGTACATGCCGTTGTGGCAGCCAGAGAGATCTTGGCACCCAGCTGGTGTGATGTCGTAGCCGTCGGAGGAGCGATGGAGCTTGGCGGAGGGACAGCTGTCGGAGCGGTTGAGTCCTTGCTGACATCCTCTTGCTTCCGTAAGGGGGCTGAGAGCCGTCGTCGTCACAGAGCATGCGGGGCGCCATCATTGCCTATCTGGCGGAGCGAGCCAGATGGGACGCCGGTCTTGTTCCCTGCGGCCCGAGTCAGCTCGGGGTAGGGTGATGATGGCGCCTCCTGTTGATGTGGCTGGTCTGCGCCCTAGGTTGGGCGATGTGGAAGCTCCTCCGAAGCCGAGGTCGAGTCCGAGCCCCCGGGTCGGGCGAGGCGGAGATTGCCGGCTGGTGCCGGGGCGGAGTCCGAGCCCTAGGGTCGGGCGAAGCGGAGTTCGTCGTCTTCTGGGGCCGAGCCCAAGTCCGAGCCCTGGGTCGGGCGAGGCGGAGATCGTCGTCTTCTGGGGCCGAGCCCAAGTCCAAGCCCTGGGCGAGGTGGAGTTCGCCGTCTTCCGGGACTTAGCCCGAGTCCGAGCCCTGGGTCGGGCGGAGTTCGCCGTCTTCCGGGACTTAGCCCGAGTCCGAGCCCTGGGTCGGGCGAGGCGGAGATCGTCGTCTTCTAGGGCCGAGCCCAAGTCCGAGCCCTGGGTCGGGCGGAGTTCGCCGTCTTCCGGGACTTAGCCCGAGTCCGAGCCCTGGGTCGGGCGGAGTTCGCCGTCTTCCGGGACTTAGCCCGAGTCCGAGCCCTGGGTCGGGCGGAGCGGAGTTCGCCGTCTTCCGGGATTTAGCCCGAGTCCGAGCCCTGGGTCGAGCGGAGTTCGCCGTCTTTCGGGACTTAGTCCGAGTCCGAGCCCTGGGTCGGGCGGAGTTCGCCGTCTTCCGGGACTTAGCCCGAGTCCGAGCCCTGGGTCGGGCGGAGCGGAGTTCGCCGTCTTCCGGGACTTAGCCTGAGTCCGAGCCCTGGGTTGGGCGAAGCGGAGCTTCCTATGGTGCCTCCGGCAGGGCCTGACTGCCTGTCAGTCTTACTTTGTCAAGTGGCACTGCAGTCGGAGTGGCGCAGGCGGCGCTGTCCTTCTGTCAGGCCGGTCAGTGGAGCGGCGAAGTGACGGCGGTCACTTCGGCTCTGCCGGCTGGGGGGCGCGTCAGGAAAAGGGTGTCAGGCCACCTTTGCATTAAATGCTCCTGCGACTTGGTCGGTCGGTGCGGCGATTTGGTCAGGGTTGCTTCTTAGCGAAGGCAGGGCCTCGGGCGAGCCGGGATTATGTTCGTGATAGTCGCCTAGAGGGGGGGTGAATAGGGCGAAACTGAAATTTACAAAAATAATCACAACTACAAGCCGGGTTAGCGTTAGTAGTAAAGAAACGAGTCCGCGAGAGAGGGCGCAAAACAAATCGCAAGCAAATAAGAGTGTGACACGAGGATTTGTTTTACCGAGGTTCGGTTCTCGCAAACCTACTCCCCGTTGAGGAGGCCACAAAGGCCGGGTCTTTTTCAACCCTTCCCTCTCTCAAACGATCCCACGGATCGAGTGAGCTTTCTCTTCTTCTCAATCAACCGGGAACAAAACTTCCCCGCAAGGGCCACCACACAATTGGTGCCTCTTGCCTTGGTTACAATTGAGTGATGATCTCAAGAACAAGTGAGAAAGAAAGAATGCGATCCAAGCGCAAGAGCTCGAAAGAACACAAGCAAATCACTCTCTCTAGTCACTATGGAGTTGTGTGGGATTTGGAGAGGACTTGATCTATTTGGTGTATCTAGAATTGAATGCTAGAGCTCTTGTAGAGGTTGAGAAGTGGAAAACTTGGATGGCAATGAATGTGGGGTGGTTGGGGTATTTATAGCCCCAACCACCAAAAGTGACCGTTGCTGGAACTCCTCTGTTCGATGGCGCACCGGACAGTCCGGTGCACAACGGACAGTCCGGTGCCCTGCCACGTCACCATTGCCGTTGGATTCTGACCGTTGGAGCTTCTGACTTCTGGGCCCTCCTGGGTGTCCGGTGCACACCGGACATGTACTGTTTGATGTCCGGTGCACCGGTATGGGCGAGCCTGACGTCTGCGCGCGCTGCGCGCGCATTTAATGCACCGCAGGGAGCCGTTGGCGCCGCAGGGAGCCGTTGCTCCGCTGGCACACCGGACAGTCCGGTGCGCACCGGACAGTCCGGTGAATTTTAGCGGAGCGGCTGCCGAGCGAACCCGAGGCTGGCGAGTTCCGAAGGCCGCGTTTCCTTGGAGCACCGGACATGTCCGGTGCACACCGGACAGTCCGGTGAATTATTGCGCGCCCGCTTCCGAGAATTCCCGAGGGCGAAGAGTTTGAGTCGAAGTCCTCTGGCCGCACCGGACATGTCCGGTGCACACCGGACAGTCCGGTGCCTCCAGCCAGAGGTGCCCTCGGTTGCCTTGCTGCTCCTTTGTTGAATCCAACACTTGGTCTTTTTATTGGCTAAATGTGAACCTTTTGCACCTGTATAACTTATGCACTAGAGCAAACTAGTTAGTCCAATATTTGTGTTGGGCAATTCAACCACCAAAATTATTTAGGAACTAGGTGTAAGCCTAATTCCCTTTCAATCTCCCCCTTTTTGGTGATTGATGCCAACACAAACCAAAGCAAATATAGAAGTGCATAATTGAACTAGTTTCCATAATGTAAGTGCAAAGGTTGCTTGGAATTGAGCCAATATAAATACTTATGTGATGCGCATGGATAGTTTCTTTGTTTTTTTTTGACATATTGGACCACATTTGCACCATAAGTTTTGTTTTTGCAAACTCTTTTGTAAATCCTTTTCAAAGTCATTTTGCAAGATAGACAAAGGTAAATGAATAAGATTTTGCAAAGCATTTTCAAGATTTGAAAGTTTCTTCCTTTGTTCCAAAATGCTTTTCCTTTGACTAAACAAAACTCCCCCTAAATGAGATCCTCCTCTTAGTGTTCAAGAGGGTTTTTGATTTATCATTTTGAAATACTATTTCCTCCCCCTTTAGAACATAAAGAGATACCAATTTTGAAATTTACCAATGAAAATCATCAAATTTAAAAAATTAGGTGGTGGTGCGGTCCTTTTGCTTTGGGCTCACGCTTTCTCCCCCTTTGGCATGAATCGCCAAAAACGGAATCATTAGAGCCCAATGAAGTATTATCTCCCCCTTTGGTCATGAAATGAATGAGTGAAGATTATACCAAAGTTGGAGAGTGATGCGGAGCGACGGCGAAGAATGAGTAGTGAAGTGGAGTGGAAGCCTTGTCTTCGCCGAAGACTCCAATTCCCTTTCAATATACCTATGACTTGGTTTGAAATACACTTGAAAACACATTAGTCATAGCATATATAAAAGAGACATGATCAAAGGTATATTCATGTGCTATGTGTGCAAGTTTAGCAAAAGAAATTCCTAGAATCAAGAATATTGAGCTCATGCCTAAGTCGGGTAAAAGATTGTTCATCAAGCGGCTTGGTAAAGATATCGGCTAATTGATCTTTAGTGTTAATGTAAGAAATCTCGATATCCCCCTTTTGTTGGTGATCCCGAAGAAAATGATACCGAATGGCTATGTGCTTAGTGCGGCTGTGCTCGACGGGATTGTCGGCCATTTTGATTGCACTCTCATTGTCACATAGCAAAGGGACTTTGGTTAATTTGTAACCATAGTCCCGCAGGGTTTGCCTCATCCAAAGCAATTGCGCGCAGCAATGGCCTGCGGCAATATACTCGGCTTCGGCGGTAGAAAGAGCGACCGAATTTTGCTTCTTTGAAGCCCATGACACCAAGGATCTTCCCAAGAACTGGCAAGTCCCCGATGTGCTCTTCCTATTAATCCTACACCCCACCCAATCGGCATCCGAATAACCAATCAAATCAAATGTGGATCCCCGAGGGTACCAAAGCCCAAACTTAGGAGTAAAAGCCAAATATCTCAAGATTCGTTTTACGGCCGTAAGGTGTGATTCCTTAGGGTCGGCTTGAAATCTTGCACACATGCAAACGGAAAGCATAATGTCCGGTCGAGATGCACATAAGTAAAGCAATGAACCAATCATCGACCGGTATACCTTTTGATCCACGGACTTACCTCCCGTGTCGAGGTCGAGATGTCCATTAGTTCCCATGGGTGTCTTGATGGGCTTGGCATCCTTCATTCCAAATTTGCTTAGAATGTCTTGAGTATACTTCGTTTGGCTAATGAAGGTGCCCTCTTGGAGTTGTTTGACTTGAAATCCTAAGAAATATTTCAACTCCCCCATCATCGACATCTCGAATTTCTGTGTCATGATCCTACTAAATTCTTCACATGTAGATTTGTTAGTAGACCCAAATATAATATCATCAACATAAATTTGGCATACGAACAAATCGTTGTCAAGAGTTTTAGTGAATAAAGTAGGATCGGCCTTGCCGACTTTGAAGCCATTTGCAATAAGGAAATCTCTAAGGCATTCATACCATGCTCTTGGGGCTTGCTTGAGCCCATAAAGCGCCTTAGAGAGCCTATAAACATGGTTAGGGTACTCACTGTCTTCAAAGCCGGGAGGTTGCTCAACATAGACCTCTTCCTTGATTGGTCCATTGAGGAAGGCACTCTTCACGTCCATTTGATAAAGCTTGAAGCCATGGTAAGTAGCATAGGCCAATAATATGCGAATTGACTCAAGCCTAGCTACGGGTGCATAGGTTTCACCAAAATCCAAACCTTCGACTTGTGAATAACCCTTGGCCACGAGTCGAGCTTTGTTCCTTGTCACCACACCATGCTCGTCTTGCTTGTTGCGGAAGACCCACTTGGTTCCTACAACATTTTGATTGGGACGTGGAACTAAGTGCCATACCTCGTTCCTCGTGAAATTGTTGAGCTCCTCTTGCATCGCCATCACCCAATCTGAATCTTGAAGAGCTTCCTCTACCCTATGTGGCTCAATAGAGGAAACAAACGAGTAATGCTCACAAAAATGTGCAACACGAGATCGAGTAGTTACCCCCTTATGAATGTCGCCGAGGATGGTGTCAACGGGGTGATCTCGTTGTATCGCTTGGTGGATTCTTGGGTGTGTCGGCCTTGGTTGTTCATCCTCCTTGTCTTCATCATTTGAATCTCCCCCTTGATCGTTGCCGTCATTTTGAGGTGGCTCATCTTCTTGATTTTCTTGTTCAACATCTTGAGCCTCATCCTCAACTTGAGTTGGTAGAGATGCTTGCATGGAGGAGGATGGTTGATCTTGTGCATTTGGAGGCTCTTCGGATTCCTTAGGACACACATCCCCGATGGACATGTTCCTTAGCGCTATGCATGGAGCCTGTTCTTCACCTACATCATCAAGATCAACTTGCTCTACTTGAGAGCCGTTAGTCTCATCAAACACAACGTCACAAGAAACTTCAACAAGTCCTGAGGACTTGTTAAAGACTCTATATGCCCTTGTGTTTGAGTCATATCCTAGTAAAAAGCCTTCTACAGTTTTAGGAGCAAATTTAGATTTTCTACCTCTTTTAACAAGTATAAAACATTTGCTACCAAAAACTCTAAAATATGAAATATTGGGCTTTTTACCGGTTAGGAGTTCATAAGATGTCTTCTTGAGGATTCGATGAAGATATAATCGGTTGATGGCGTAGCAGGCGGTGTTGACCGCCTCGACCCAAAACCGATCCGGTGTCTTGTACTCATCAAGCATGGTTCTTGCCATGTCCAATAGAGTTCGATTCTTCCTCTCTACTATACCATTTTGTTGTGGAGTGTAGGGAGAAGAGAACTCATGCTTGATGCCCTCCTCCTCAAGAAGGCCTTCTATTTGAGAGTTCTTGAACTCCGTCCCATTGTCGCTTCTAATTTTCTTGATCCTTAAGCCGAACTCATTTTGAGCCCTTCTTAAGAATCCCTTTAAGGTCTCTTGGGTTTGTGATTTTTCCTGCAAAAAGAATACCCAAGTGAAGCGAGAATAATCATCCACAATTACAAGACAATACTTACTACCGCCGATGCTTATGTAGGCGATCGGGCCGAATAAATCCATGTGTAGGAGCTCCAGTGGCCTGTCGGTAGTCATGATGTTTTTGTGTGGATGATGGACACCAACTTGCTTCCCGGCTTGGCATGCGCTACAAATCCTGTCTTTCTCAAAATGAACATCGGTTAGTCCTAAAATGTGTTCTCCCTTTAGAAGCTTGTGAAGATTCTTCATTCCAACATGGGCTAGTCGGCGGTGCCAGAGCCAACCCAAGTTAGTCTTAGCAACTAAGCAAGTGTTGAGTTCAACTCTATCAAAATCTACCAAGTATAGCTGACCCTCTAACACTCCCTTAAATGCTACTGAATCATCACTTCTTCTAAAGACAGTAACACCAGTATCAGTAAAAAGACAGTTGTAGCCCATTTGACATAATTGGGATACGGAAAGCAAATTGTAATCTAAAGAATCTACAAGAAAAACATTGGAAATAGAATGGTCAGGAGATATAGCAATTTTACCCAAACCTTTGACCAAACCTTGATTTCCATCCCCGAATGTGATAGCTCGTTGGGGATCTTGGTTTTTCTCATAGGAGGAGAACATCCTTTTCTCCCCTGTCATATGGTTTGTGCACCCGCTGTCGAGTATCCAACTTGAGCCCCCGGATGCATAAACCTACAAAACAAGTTTAGTTCTTTGTTTTAGGTACCCAAACGGTTTTGGGTCCTTTGGCATTAGATACAAGAACTTTGGGTACCCAAACACAAGTCTTGGAGCCCTTGTGTTTGCCCCCAACAATCTTGGCAACTACCTTGCCGGATTTGTTAGTTAAAACATAAGATGCATCAAAAGTTTTAAATGAAATGCTATGATCATTTGATGCATTAAGAGTTTTCTTTCTAGGCAACTTGGCATGGGTTGGTTGCCTAGATCTAGATGTCTCACCCTTATACATAAAAGCATGATTAGGGCCAGAGTGAGACTTCCTAGAATGAATTTTCTTAATTTTACTCTCAGGATACCCGGCAGGGTACAAAATGTAACCCTCGTTATCCTGAGGCATGGGAGCCTTGCCCTTAACAAAGTTAGACAAGTTCTTAGGAGGGGCATTAATTTTGACATTGTCTCCCCTTTGGAAGCCAATGTCGTCCTTAATGCCCGAGCGTCTCCCATTATAGAGCATGCTTCTAGCCAATTTAAATTTTTCATTTTCTAAGTCATGCTCTCTAATTTTAGCATTAAGTTGTGCTATGTGATCATTTTGTTTTTTAATTAAGGCAAGGTGATCATGGATAGCATCAACATTAATATCTCTACATCTAGTGCAAATGGACACATGCTCAATAGTAGATGTAGAGGGTTTGCAAGACTTTAATTCAATAACCTTAGCATGCAACAAATCATTCTTAGTTCTAAGGTCAGAAATAGTAGTATTGCAAACATCAAAATCCTTAGCCTTAGCAATTAATTTCTCATTCTCATTTCTAAGGCTAGCAAGAGAAATGTTCAATTTTTCAATCCTAGCAAGCAAATCATTATTATCATTTCTAGGAATTGAAATATTGCAAATAGGAGAATCAACCTTAGCTAACAAATTGGCATTTTCATTTCTAAGGTTGTCTAAAGTCTCATGGCAAATACTTAGCTCACTAGACAATTTTTCACATTTTTCTCTTTCTAGAGCATAAGCATTTTTAACCTTAACATGCTTTTTATTTTCTTTAATAAGGAAGTCCTCTTGAGAATCCAAGAGATCATCCTTCTCATGTATAGCACTAATCAATTCATTTAATTTTTCTTTTTGTTCCATGTTAAGGTTGGCAAAAAGAATACGCAAATTATCCTCTTCATTTTTATCATCATCCTCATCACTAGATGTTTCATATTTAGTGGAGGACTTTGATTTTACCTTCTTTTTGCCGTCCTTGGCCATGAGGCACTTGTGGCCGACGTTGGGGAAGAGGAGGCCCTTGGTGACGGCGATGTTGGCGGCGTCCTCGTCGTCGGAGGAGTCGCTTGAGCTTTCGTCGGAGTCCCACTCCCGACAAACATGGGCATCGCCGCCCTTCTTCTTGTAGTATTTCTTCTTCTCCTTCCTCTTGCCCTTCTTGTCGTCGCCCCTGTCACTATCACTAGACATAGGACATTTTGCAATAAAATGACCGGGCTTACCACACTTGTAGCAAACCTTCTTGGAACGGGATTTGTAATCTTTCCCTTTCCGTTGCTTGAGGATTTGCCGGAAGCTTTTGATGATTAGGGCCATCTCCTCGTTGTCGAGCTTGGAGGCGTCAATTGGTTGTCTACTTGGTGTAGACTCCTCCTTCTTCTCCTCCGTTGCCTTGAAGGCCATCGGTTGCGCCTCGGATGTGGAAGGCTCATCAAGCTCGTTGATCTTCTTGGAGCCCTTAATCATGCATTCAAAACTAACAAAATTCCCGATAACTTCCTCGGGGGTCATTTGTGTATATCTAGGATTGCCACGAATTAATTGTACTTGAGTAGGGTTAAGGAAAATAAGGGCTCTTAGAATAACCTTAACCACTTCGTGGTCATCCCATTTTGCGCTCCCGAGGTTGCGTACTTGGTTCACCAAGGTCTTGAGCCGGTTGTACATGTCTTGTGGCTCCTCCCCTTGGCGAAGACGGAAGCGACCGAGCTCCCCCTCGATCGTTTCCCGCTTGGTGATCTTTGTGAGTTCATCACCCTCGTGCGCCGTCTTGAGTAGGTCCCAAATCTCCTTGGCGTTCTTCAACCCTTGTACTTTGTTGTATTCCTCCTTGCTTAGTGAGGCAAGGAGAATGGTTGTGGCTTGGGAGTTGAAGTGCTCGATTTGGGCCACTTCGTCCGTGTCGTAGTCTTCATCCCCTACGGATGGTACCTGTACACCATACTCAACAACATCCCATAATCTTTTGTGGAGAGAGGTTAGATGAAATCGCATCAAATTACTCCACATAGCATAATCTTCACCATTAAAAGTTGGTGGTTTACCTAAAGGGACGGAAAGTAAAGGTGTATGTTTAGGAATGCGAGGGTAGCGTAGGGGGATCTTACTATACTTCTTACGCTCTTGGCGTTTAGAAGTGACGGACGCCGCGTCGGAGCCGGAGGTAGATGTCGATGAAGTATCGGTCTCGTAGTAGACCACCTTCCTCATCCTCTTGTGCTTGTCCCCACTCCGATGCGGCTTGTGAGAAGAAGATTTTTCCTTCTTCTCTTTGTGGTGAGAAGAGGAAGATCTTTTCTCCTTCCGCTTGGAGGATTTCTTCTTCTTCTCTCTTCTCTTGGTGCGGGACTCTTCCGATGAAGATGAAGTGCTCCCTTGACTTGTAGTGGGCTTGTCGTCGCCGGTCTCCATCTCCCTCTTGGTGTGATCTCCCGACATCACTTCGAGCGGTTAGGCTCTAATGAAGCACCGGGCTTTGATACCAATTGATAGTCGCCTAGAGGGGGGGTGAATAGGGCGAAACTGAAATTTACAAAAATAATCACAACTACAAGCCGGGTTAGCGTTAGTAGTAAAGAAACGAGTCCGCGAGAGAGGGCGCAAAACAAATCGCAAGCAAATAAGAGTGTGACACGAGGATTTGTTTTACCGAGGTTCGGTTCTCGCAAACCTACTCCCCGTTGAGGAGGCCACAAAGGCCGGGTCTTTTTCAACCCTTCCCTCTCTCAAACGATCCCACGGATCGAGTGAGCTTTCTCTTCTTCTCAATCAACCGGGAACAAAACTTCCCCGCAAGGGCCACCACACAATTGGTGCCTCTTGCCTTGGTTACAATTGAGTGATGATCTCAAGAACAAGTGAGAAAGAAAGAATGCGATCCAAGCGCAAGAGCTCGAAAGAACACAAGCAAATCACTCTCTCTAGTCACTATGGAGTTGTGTGGGATTTGGAGAGGACTTGATCTATTTGGTGTATCTAGAATTGAATGCTAGAGCTCTTGTAGAGGTTGAGAAGTGGAAAACTTGGATGGCAATGAATGTGGGGTGGTTGGGGTATTTATAGCCCCAACCACCAAAAGTGACCGTTGCTGGAACTCCTCTGTTCGATGGCGCACCGGACAGTCCGGTGCACAACGGACAGTCCGGTGCCCCTGCCACGTCACCATTGCCGTTGGATTCTGACCGTTGGAGCTTCTGACTTCTGGGCCCTCCTGGGTGTCCGGTGCACACCGGACATGTACTGTTTGATGTCCGGTGCACCGGTATGGGCGAGCCTGACGTCTGCGCGCGCTGCGCGCGCATTTAATGCACCGCAGGGAGCCGTTGGCGCCGCAGGGAGCCGTTGCTCCGCTGGCACACCGGACAGTCCGGTGCGCACCGGACAGTCCGGTGAATTTTAGCGGAGCGGCTGCCGAGCGAACCCGAGGCTGGCGAGTTCCGAAGGCCGCGTTTCCTTGGAGCACCGGACATGTCCGGTGCACACCGGACAGTCCGGTGAATTATTGCGCGCCCGCTTCCGAGAATTCCCGAGGGCGAAGAGTTTGAGTCGAAGTCCTCTGGCCGCACCGGACATGTCCGGTGCACACCGGACAGTCCGGTGCCTCCAGCCAGAGGTGCCCTCGGTTGCCTTGCTGCTCCTTTGTTGAATCCAACACTTGGTCTTTTTATTGGCTAAATGTGAACCTTTTGCACCTGTATAACTTATGCACTAGAGCAAACTAGTTAGTCCAATATTTGTGTTGGGCAATTCAACCACCAAAATTATTTAGGAACTAGGTGTAAGCCTAATTCCCTTTCAGTTCGCCGCTGAAGGGGGGCCTCGGGCGAGACGGAAATCCTCCGGGGTCGGCTGCCCTTGTCCGAAGCCAGGCTCGGGCGAGGCGTGATCGTGTCCCTCGAATGGACTGATCCCTGACTCAATCGCACCCATCAGGCCTTTGCAGCTTTGTGCTGATGGGGGTTACCAGCTGAGAATTAGGAGCCTTGAGGGTACCCCTAATTATGGTCCCCGACAGTAGCCCCCGAGCCTCGAAGGGAGTGTTTGCACTCGCTTGGAGGCTTTCGTCGCACTTTTTTGCAAGGGGACCAGCCTTTCTCGGTTGCGTTTTGTTCCGGTGGGTGCGCACGAGCGCACCCGCCGGGTGTAGCCCCCGAGGCCTCGGAGGAGTGGTTTCACTCCTTCGAGGTCTTAATGCCTCGCGTAATGCTTCGGCTGGTCTGGTTGTTCCCTCATGCGAGTTGGTCGTAGCCCAGGTGTACGGTCGGGTCCCAAGTTCTCGGGTTGGTATGTTGACGCTGTCAACGGTTCGACCGGAGCCGGGTTTGCGAGAGCAGCCCCCGAGCCTCTGCACAGGGCGAGAGGGTGATCAGGGACAGACTCGGCTTTTTTACATACGCCCCTGCGTCGCCTTTCCGCAAGGAGGAGGGGGGAAAGCGCCATGTTGCCCTCGATGGGCATCGAACATGGTGTCTCCATTGAGCTGCAAGCGGGTGATCTGAGTGGACGTCCGTGCCCCGTTCGTTAGGGGTCGGCTAGGGGCCCAGAGGCACGCCCAAAAGTACCTGCGGATGATCTGCCAGACCCGTTCCCCTGGCGACGGGGTCCGAGGGCTCGATGCCTCCCTCTGATGGGATTCTGTTACAAGATCGTTCCCGCTGGTCTCGGAAATGTCCTAGGGTACCTCGGGAGCGCAGCCCGAGCCTCGGTTATGTATCGAACGTACCCATGGTCATCCCTCGCTCGGCGTCTGAGGCGGCTGTGAACCCTTCGGGGGCCAGCCTTCGAACCCCTGATCAGTATTGGGCGCGGAGCCCGAGTAGCCTGAGGCGGTCGTTGAACCCTTTCGAGGGGCCGGCCTTCGAACCTCTGACCAGTAGTGGGTGTAGGGCCCACGCGATCTGAGGCGGCTGTTGAACCCTTCCGGGGGCCAACCTTCGAACCTCTGATCAGTAGGGGGCTCGGAGCCTGGTTCCTTCTCGGGGAACGATCCTTTTCGGGGTATCCCCCTTTCCCAGTCCCTGTTGCAAGAGAGAGAAAGAGGAAAAACGGAAAAGGATACGAAATCGAACGACGCGGCGTACCTTTTTGGACGCGGTCATTATGGCGAAGGTGAAGCGTCGCCCGCTTCTCCTGCCAGAGGCGCCGCGTGTCCCGCCGCGGAGTTAATGCGACGGGGCGAGTGGTTGGAGGGGAGACCGTTGCGCGTGCGCGAGCCGTTCGAGGAACGGATCACGGGCGCGTTGTCTTCACGCCGTGGGAGAGGGTTCTCTCGCTGCCCTCGGATGGGACGTAAGCTTGGCTGACGATGTGGCCGCTGCTCCTGCCCGCCTGCCACCGCCATTACTGCCGGCCCACTTTTGGCCGCGTTGACCGTCGCGCCAGGCTGGTGCTGCTGGGTCACGCGCCGGGTCACCTCGAGTCGCGGTATTGGTTCCGCAGTCGAGGAGGCGCGGTAGTGGCGCAAGTGGCGGTGCAGTTGCATGCACGAAGCATTCGGCGCGCCGGTTGCATGACGCGTGGGCCTGGGCCTCCATGCTGGGCGTGTTGGGAGTCGGAGAAGCGCGCCCACTTGGCGCGGTTGCATGCCGCCTGCATGGCTGCCCACCCTTTCGCCTGCTGGTCTGGGCAAAAGTGGAGGGTCGCTTGTAACCGCTGGGCGGTTGTACGCACCGCGCGCGGCGGTTTGGCTTCTTCTGCTCTGAGCCGGCTTGCATGACGTGTGGGACCCAGCCCCCGCGCCGCAGGGGAGGACCTTGGAGTGTGTTGGAGAAGACTCAGCCCATGACGGCTGGGGACGCGAGTAGGGAGAACCGCCCTTAAAAGGAGGGTGACCCCCTTGGAAGGGCGACCATGTCCTCGCGCTTCCTTATGCATCGTGTCTTTCCACCTTCCAAGCCCCCGGATGGGGGAGATCCGCCGTCTTCCCGCCTCGTCGTTGGGGGAACGCAACTCCGTGGGAGTTGGTACCTTTCAGCCATCGTTCGGCTTCAAGGATTTTCATCGTGCAGCCCGGCTGCACCCCTCCGCCGGCGGTCACCCAAGACGGTGACCTCCAGCTTGATGATGGGGGAAAGCGAGCCAGGCTGCGATCTTGGTCCCACCCTCAGCTTCAAGGATGTTCATCATCCTTGCTGGGGTGGAGGCCGGGCTGAGCCGGAGCTCTACCTCCCGCGCGGGTTCGTGGGTCACCCTCTCCTGCGGCGTTCGAGGGAGAGGGCGCTCGCTGGCCCTGCGGGCGGGTCGGATTTCGACAACGCGGGACCGGTCGACAGCAGGCGTCGTCAGCCCCAGCGCGTCAGGCTCGTCGGGTTGGCCCCCGGTGCCCCCTCCCGCCGGAAGGCGGCTGCCGCGCCGTGTGCATGGGAGGACCGCCCAAGATGTCGCGCGCTGCTAGGGCGGCGTTCGTGTTCTGGGGCGGTCCTGCCTTTGCACCGGTACGGTGCCTCCGCGGGGAGGTCGGTGCCCTGCTCGTCCGGGAGGATCCGAGCGGGGATCTGCCGGCGGGCTGATGGCCCCTGTCGTCGATGCCGAGGCGGAGGCGGCTCGAGAAGTCCCCGTCGCCGATGGGATCACCACCACCATCCGCACTCCGGGCCTCTGGCTCTTTGTACTTGTCCTCGCCCCTCGAGCGTCGGCGTGGGCGAGGGCAAGGTTGCAGCGGCGTTCGCCCTGAGGCCATCGCCGCTGCAGTTTGGCCACCCGTAGAGGGGGTCGTTGTCGCTGCTGCTGGAGC
This sequence comes from Zea luxurians, assembly GCA_029449295.1. Classification (NCBI taxonomy): domain Eukaryota; kingdom Viridiplantae; phylum Streptophyta; class Magnoliopsida; order Poales; family Poaceae; genus Zea; species Zea luxurians. The sequence continues at coordinate 131,145,647 of JAOPSE010000010.1, forward strand.
GGGCGAAGGCGAGCCGTCCGTCGGTCCGCGATTGCTCCGCGGGTTCCCTAATCTTGTGGGGTTGTTCGTACCCGCGGAGACGGAAACGGGGTTCCGTTTGTAATGGCACTTCGAATGCCAGGGTTTTTTTTCATTGTGGTTGTCGGGGCCTGAACATGTATGTATTTTCGGCACGGAGCCATGTTTTTTCCTCCTTTTCGAGCACTAAGACTCGCCTGTTGGTTGTCTAAACCGCTTCACCAAGCGTGAGTCGCCCCGTGTACAGGTGACGAGTGAGGTATCCGTATCCCGGAGGCGTAGGAGTCCCTCGGCTCGGTCAACCTTGTTGTCCGAGGTTTCTCTAGCTTAGTTAAAAGAACCCCTCGGCCGCTCTTCGATGAGCTGAGGCCAGGGGTAGCTGCGTCAACATGAATAGAGGCAGAGTTGGCTCGAAAAGAAAAACCTGGTTGGCCAGAGCCTGGCCGGGTCGTCCGTTAGCGGGACCGACACCGGAATTGACCAGCCGAGGCCTTGGGTCGGGCTGACGTCCTTGGAGGGCAGCTGGCCGAGGCCCCGGGGTGACCGGCCGAGCCGCCTGCTCGGGCCGGATTCCCGGAGAAGACCCTGGCGGCGATGGCCCGGGCGTGGTGATGACGTCGTCCTCCAGAGTGGAGATCCTCGGACCGCGTCACCGTTCGAGGCTAGGTCGGCCCTCGCCGAAGGTGTCGTCGATGCCAAGGGTGCTGCTGCTCCCTTCAGCCGTCAAGATCCGAGCCTGCAGGATCGGATTGTCTTGTAGTGTGTGTTTCCTGTGGCCGCCGAGGCCTAAACACACCCTCGCCGTGTTGTAAAGCTGCGTCTCTTTTCCTTTTGTTTCGAGTATCTGGACTTTTTTGTCGGTAACAGAAATGTTTGTGCGAGCAAGAGTTGCTTCTCGCGGAAGGTGATGAGTGAGGTATCCGTATCCCGGAGGCGTAGGAGTCCCTCGGCTCGGTCGGCCTTGCCGCTTACGCGCACTCTTACCCGTCCATGGGGCTCTGTCACCGACACAGTCGAGAAGGCTCGAAGGATCGCTTCGGCAGAAGAGCTTTCGAGCGTGAAGACTTGTTCGGTCCACAGAATCACTTATCCGAACGTGAGTTACTTATCGTAGAAGGTGATGAGTGAGGTATCCGTATCCCGGAGGTGTAGGAGTCCCTCGGCTCGGTCAGCCTTGGCTGCTTACGTGTACTCCGTCGTTTTCAGGATCCACTTTCGAAGTAGCCAAAAAGCGCGAAAGACATTCTGGCAGAAAAGATCTTTTTTCGAGGAAAATTTCGACGTAGAGGGGGTTCCCCCTTTTAGCCCCGAGGGAGGGTCGGGCTTTGCCGAGGCGAGGCCGACCCTTCCTTGATGACTAAACTTTGCGTGGGTGCGAGGTATATGATCAACTTGAAAACATCTTAAGGGTAGAAGCGACGTAGCTGTTGGATGTTCCAGGCGTTGTCGTAGACCTCGCCTTGACAGTTGGCCAGCTTGTATGTTCCGGGCTTCAGAACTTTGGCGATGACGAATGGCCCCTCCCAGGGAGGCGTGAGCTTATGCCGCCCTCGGGCGTCTTGTCGCAGCCGAAACACCAGGTCGCCCACCTGGAGGTCTCGGGACCGAACCCCTCGGGTGTGGTAGTGTCGCAGGGACTGCTGGTACCGCGCCGAGTGTAGCAAGGCCTGGTCCCGAGCCCCCTCCAGCTGGTCCAGCGAGTTTTCTCGGCTGACTTGGTTGCTTTGGTCGGTGTAGGCCCTCGTCCTCGGGGAACCGTATTCTAAGTCTGTGGGCAAGATGGCTTCGGCCCCATAGACTAGAAAGAACGGCGTGAAGCCCGTGGCTCGGCTCGGCGTTGTCCTCAGACTCCAGACCACCGAGGGGAGTTCCTTCATCCATCGCTTGCCGAACTTGTTGAGGTCGTTGTAGATCCGAGGCTTGAGCCCTTGTAGAATCATGCCGTTGGCACGCTCCACCTGCCCATTCGTCATGGGATGAGCCACGGCGGCCCAGTCCACCCGGATGTGGTGATCCTCGCAGAAGTCCAGGAACTTTCTGCCGGTGAACTGGGTGCCGTTGTCGGTGATGATGGAGTTCGGTACCCCGAAGCGATGGATGATGTTGGTGAAGAACGCCACCGCCTGCTCGGACCTGATGCTGTTAAGGGGTCGGACCTCGATCCACTTGGAGAATTTGTCGATGGCGACCAGCAGGTGCGTGTAGCCCCCGGGTGCCTTCTGCAAGGGGCCGACGAGGTCCAGACCCCACACCGCAAAAGGCCAGGTGATGGGTATCGCCTGCAGAGCCTAAGCGGGCAGGTGGGTCTGCCTCGCGTAGAATTGACACCCTTCGCAGGTGCGGACGATTCTGGTAGCGTCGGCCACCGCCGTCGGCCAGTAGAAGCCTTGCCGGAAAGCGTTTCCGACAAGGGCTCAAGGCGCTGCGTGATGGCCACAAGCCCCCGAGTGTATCTCTCGCAGGAGTTCCTGACCTTCGGCGATGGAGATGCATCGCTGGAGGATGCCAGAGGGGCTGCGGTGGTAGAGCTCCTTCTCATCTCCCAGCAAGACGAACGATTTTGGCGCGCCGCGCCACCCGCCGAGCCTCAGCTCGGTCGAGGGGTAGCTCTCCTCGGTGGAGATATTGCAGGTACGGGGTCTGCCAGTTTCGATTAGGCACGACCCTGCTTCGTTCCTCCTCGACGCGCAGTGCCTCACCCTCGGGGGCCGAGGGTACCTCGGACTGAACCGAGGGCGCCTCGGGCCGAGCTGAGGGTGCCTCGGGATGAGCCGAGGGTGGCTCGGACCGAGCCGAGGGCGCCTCGGGTTGAGCCAAGGGTGCCTCGGACTGAGCCGAGGGTACCTCGGATTGAGCCAAGGGTACCTCGGGCTCGGACGTGTCGTCGATCTTGACGGAGGGTTGATGCAGGTCTCAGGAGAAGACGTCCGGGGGAACTGTCGTTCGCCCCGAGGCTATTTTAGCCAGCTCGTCCGCAGTCTCGTTGTAGCGCCGAGCGATGTGGTTGAGCTCGAGCCCGTAGAACTTGTCTTCCAGGCGCCAAACCTCATCACAGTAGGCCTCCATCTTCGGGTTGCGGCAATGGGAGTTCTTCATGACTTGGTCGATGACGAGCTGCAAGTCACCGCGAGCGTCGAGGCGTCGGACCCCTAGCTCGATGGCGATCCGCAACCCGTTGACCAGAGCCTCATATTCGGCCACATTGTTGGACGCTAGGAAGTGGAGGCGTAGCACGTAGCGTAGATGCTTTCCGAGGGGTGAGATGAAGAGTAGGCCTGCGCCGGCTCCTGTCTTCATCAGCGACCCGTCGAAGAACATGGTCCAGAGCTCCGGTTGGATCGGAGCCATCGGTAGCTGGGTGTCGACCCGTTCAGCCACGAAGTCCGCCAAGACCTAGGACTTAATGGCCTTCCGGGGAGCGAACGAGATCGTCTCGCCCATGATCTCCACTGCCCACTTTGCAATCCTACCCGAGGCCTCTCGGCACTGGATGATCTCTCCCAGGGGGAAGGATGACACCACAGTTACCGGATGAGACTCGAAGTAGTGTCGCAGCTTCCGTCGCGTTAGGATCACCGCGTACAGCAGCTTCTGAACTTGTGGGTAGCGGATCTTGGTTTCGGACAGTACCTCGCTGATGAAGTAGACTGGCCTTTGAACGGGCAACGTATGCCCCTCTTCTTGCCTCTCGACCACAATCGCGGCGCTAACCACCTGAGTGGTCGCGGCGACGTAAACCAGGAGGGCTTCTCCGGCAGCTGGGGGCACCAAGATAGGCGCCTTTGTGAGGAGCGCCTTCAGGTTCCCGAGGGCTTCCTCGGCCTCAGGGGTCCAAGTGAAGCACTCGGCCTTCCTTAAGAGGCGGTACAGAGGTAGACCTCTTTCGCCGAGGCGTGAGATGAAGCGGCTCAGAGCCGCGAGGCATCCCATGACCCTCTGTACGCCTTTCAAGTCCTTGATGGGCCCCATGCTGGTAATGGCTGCGATCTTCTCCGGGTTGGCTTCGATGCCCCGCTCGAAGATGATGAACCCCAAGAGCATGCCTCGGGGCACCCCGAAGACACACTTTTCGGGATTGAGCTTGACGCCTTTCGCCTTGAGACATCGGAATGTCGCTCCAAGGTCAGAAAGGAGGTCGGAGGCTTTCCTCGTCTTGACTACGATGTCATCGACGTAGGCCTCGACCGTGTGGCCAATGTGTTCGCCAAACACATGGTTCATGCACCGCTGGTACGTCGCGCCCGCATTCCTCAAGCCGAACGGCATGGTGACATAGCAGTACATGCCGAAGGGTGTGATGAAAGAAGTCGCGAGCTGGTCGGACTCTTTCATCCTGATTTGATGATACCCTGAGTAGGCATCGAGGAAAGATAGGGTTTCGCACCCAGCAGTGGAATCCACGATTTGGTCGATGCGAGGCAGAGGGTAGGGAACCTTCGGACATGCTTTGTTGAGACCAGTGTAGTCTACACACATCCGCCATTTCCCCCCTTTCTTTCTCACAAGCACAGGGTTGGCAAGCCATTCGGGATGGAATACCTCTTTGATGAACCCTGCCGCCATTAGCTTGTGGATCTCCTCACCTATGGCTCTGCGCTTCTCCTCGTCGAATCGGCGCAGGGGCTGCTTGATGGGTCGGGCTCCGGCTCAGATGTCCAGCGAGTGCTCGGCGACATCCCTCGGTATGCCGGGCATGTCCGAGGGACTCCACGTGAAGACGTCGGCGTTCGCGCGGAGAAAGTCGACGAGCACTGCTTCCTATTTGGGATCGAACCCGGAGCCGATCCGGATCTGCTTGGAGGTGTCGCCGCTGGGGTCGAGGGGGACGGACTTAACCGTCTCCGCTGGCTCAAAGTTGCCGGCGTGATGCTTCACGTCTGGCACCTCCTTAGAGAGGCTCTCCAGGTCGACGATGAGGGCCTCGGACTTGGCGAGGGCTTCGGCGTACTCCACGCACTCCACGTCGCATTCGAATGCGTGTTTGTACGTGGGGCCGACGGTGATGACCCCGTTGGGGCCCGGCATCTTGAGCTTCAGGTAGGTGTAGTTGGGGACGGCCATGAACTTCGCGTAGCATGGCCTCCCCAGCACCGCATGGTAGGTTCCTCGGAACCCGACCACCTCGAACGTCAGGGTCTCCCTTCGGAAGTTGGAGGGTGTTCCGAAGCAGACGGGAAGGTCGAGCTGTCCGAGGGGTTGGACGCGCTTCCCGGGGATGATCCCATGGAAGGGCGCAGCGCCTGCCCGGACAGAGGACAGATCAACATGCAGGAGCCCGAGGGTCTCGGCGTAGATGATGTTGAGGCTGCTGCCTCCGTCCATGAGGACCTTGGTGAGCCTGACGTCGCCGATGATGGGGTCGACGACGAGCGGGTATTTCCCCGGGCTCGGCACATGGTCGGGGTGATCGTCTCGGTCGAAGGTGATGGGCTTGTCGGACCAGTCTAGATAGACTGGCGCCGCCACCTTCACCGAGCAGACCTCCCGGCGCTCTTGCTTGCGGTGCTGAGCCGAGGTGTTCGCCGCTTGCCCACCATAGATCATGAAGCAGTCGCGGACCTCGGGGAACTCTCCTGCCTGGTGATCTTCCTTCTTGTCGTCGTCGCGGGCCTTGCCACCCTCCGCGGGTGGCCCGGCCCTGTGGAAGTGGCGCCGAAGCATGACGCATTCCTCAAGGGTGTGCTTGACGGGTCCCTGGTGATAGGGGCACGGCTCCTTGAGCATCTTGTCGAAGAGGTTGGCACCTCCGGGGGGCTTCCGAGGGTTCTTGTACTCGGCGGCGGCGACAAGGTCCGCGTCGGCGGCGTCGCGCTTCGCTTGCGACTTCTTCTTGCCCTTCTTCTTGGCGTCGCGCTGAGTTGACGCCTCGGGAGTACCTTCCGATGGGCGGCCTTGGGGCTTCTTGTCCTTTCGGAAGATAGCCTCGACCGCCTCTTGGCCGGAGGCGGACTTGGTGGCGATGTCCATCAGCTTGCTCGCCCTGGTGGGGGTCTTGCGGCCCAGCTTGCTCACCAGGTCGCGGCAGGTGGTGCCAGCGAGGAACGCGCCGATGACATCCGAGTCGGTGATGTTGGGCAGCTCGGTGCGCTGCTTCGAGAATCGCCAGATGTAGTCCCGGAGAGACTCTCCCGGCTGCTGTCGGCAGCTTCGGAGGTCCTAGGAATTCTCGGGGCGCACATACGTGCCCTAGAAATTGTCGGCGAAAGCTTGGACTAGGTCGTCCCAGTTGGAGATCTGCCCCGGAGGCAGGTGCTCCAACCAGGCGCGAGCGGAGTCGGAGAGAAACAGGGGGAGGTTGCGGATGATGAGGTCATCATCGTCCGTTCCACCCAGTTGGTAGGCCAGACGGTAGTCCACGAGCCACAGTTCCGGTCTCGTCTCCCCCGAGTACTTTGTGATAGTAGTCGGGGGTCGGAACCGGGTTGGGAACGGCGCCCGTCGGATGGCTCGGCTGAAGGCTTGCGGACCGGGTGGTTCGGGCGAGGGACTCCGATCCTCCCCACTGTCGTAGCGTCCCCCACGCCTGGGGTGGTAGCCTCGGCGCACCTTCTCGTCGAGGTGGGCCCGTCGGTCGCGGTGACGGTGCTCGTTGCCAAGGCGACCCGGGGCCGCAGGCGCTGTGTTGCGCGTGCGCCCGGTGTAGATCGAGGCTTCCCGCATGAATCGGGAAGTCGCAGCATGAGATTCCGAGGGGTACCCCTGCCTTCGGGAGGCGGAGCTCTCGGCCCGTCGGACCACGGCGCCTTCTAGGAGATTCTTGAGCTCTCCCTGGATTCGCTGCCCCTCGGTGGTTGATGGCTCCGGCATCGCGCGAAGAAGCATTGCTGCTGCCGCCAGGTTCTGGCCGACCCCACTGGAAGCGGGTGGTGGCCTGACCCTGACGTCGTCGGTGATGCGGTGCTGGAAGCCCTGGGGTAGATGACGTATTTCTCCGGCCGGAGGTTGGCCCGCCCATGCCTGCCCGACGTCCCGACGGATCGGCTCAAGCGCTCCTGCTCCCTCGTCGAGCCTGGCCTGCACCCCGCGGATTTGCTCGAGCTGTGGGTCATGACCCCCCGCCTGAACGGGGACCACAGCTAGCTCCCGTGGGATGTCAACGCGAGGCACCGGCCTAGGGAGGTCACCGTCCTCCGGCATGCCGAGATGGTTGCCTTCGGGGGGACCCCCTAGATCGACGTGGAAGCATTCGCGACTTGGGCCGCGGTCCTCGTCGCCGAGGCTACGGCTACCGTCGGAACAGTCGGAAAGGCAGTAGTCGCATGCGGTCATGAAGTCCCGCATGGCACCAGGGTTGCCAAGTCCAGAGAAATCCCAACAGATGCTGGGTTCGTCGTCTTCCTCGGACCCAGAGGGCCCGTAGGTCGAGACGTCCGTCAGCCGGTCCCAAGGTGACCGCACACGAAACCCCAGAGGGTCTGGATTTGCCTCTACGAGAGCGCCCGCCAAAGCGAAGTCGCTAGGCGGGTTGAGGCTGAATCCGAAAGACACGGGATGGGAATCGATCGGTACCTTTTGGTCGACGGGCGGCGATGAGGTCGCGTCGGGGACTGACTGCGCCGTCGTCTCAGGTACGAAGGTGACGTCCAGCAAGCTTTTCGCGAGCGTGCTGGCGTCGTCCGCTTGCTCGGGTTTGGCGTGTCGCGGGGAGACGGCGCTCGCCTTCGTCTCAAACGCGAGGTTGACGCCCAGTGCGCCCCCCGTTGGGGTACCGGGGCCGTCGACTCGCTCGACAGCCGACGAGGCGCTGTCTCCTGCTTGGCCTTGGTTCCCCTGCCTCCTCCTCCACCGGTGGGGGAGAGGACGGGGTGAGCTCGAAGATTGTTCTTCCACCATGCGGGGAAGACGTCGCCGATTCCGCCGCCGGCAGGCGGGTTGTCGGCCGCCACTGTTGTTATCGCACGGCGGTAGAAGGAGTATCATGTCGTAGCTGCCGTCGAGGGACATGAACTCAAGACTCCCGAAACGGAGCACCGTCCCGGGTTGGAGAGGTTGCTGGAGACTGCCCATCTGGAGCTTGACGGGAAGCTGTTCGTCAACACGCAGCAGGCCCCTGCCTGGTGCGCCAACTGTCGGCGTTCCGAGACCGGGGGGTCCCTGGGCCGACGAGTGAATGTCGCCGCGTGCCCCAGCCCAGATGGGTCGAGCGCGAGGGCGAGCGCGAAGGGGGGAGAGCGACGCGGCCGGAGACCGGCGTGAGAGAGGTGGGAATCCCGCGGCCTTCGTGTTCGTCCCGCGCCCAGGTCGGGTGCGCTTGCAGTAGGGGGTTACAAGCGTCCACGCGGGAGAGGGAGCGAGCAGCTCCAAGCGAGCGCGTGTCTCGTCCTCGTCCCCGCGCGGCCAACCCTCTCTAAGAGGGCCCTGGTCCTCCCTTTTATAGGCGTAAGGAGAGGATCCAGGTGTACAATGGAGGGTGTAGCAGAGTGCTACGTGTCTAGCGGAGGTTAGCTAGCGCCCTAGGTACATGCCGTTGTGGCAGCCGGAGATAGGGATGTAATCGGATCGGATACGGATGGATATCATCGAAACCATATTTGTTTTTATATTTTTATTCGGATTCGAATTCGAATACGGATAACTTCGGATACGAATACGAATACGAATGTTCTCGAATACAAATACGGATAGATGTGTGTCGAATACGGAACTAGTCGGACACGGATATTGTCGGTAACGAAATTTTTGTCGAATACCATGTAAGACATCATTCCACACATATCATGATTGTAATCATGTATCCACTCCTTGAGTCCAAACATTTTTTAGCATTATATGTGTACATATGTCGCGTTTTTAAAAAAACATGAATTTTTAGGCTATGTGCGCATTATTAATTTATTTTGCATAAAATCATCAAAATGCAAATAAGTTACCAAGACTAATAAACATTCTTTAAAAATATAACCTCAAGTCTCCACATGAAAATGATAAAGTGAAGTATTGATTATGTTGAAACTTGGATACTTAGAGTGATTTTACGTGTAATTCACGCAACAAGTGAAATTGAAATAAAAGAAACACTAGCATATTGTGGATTTTATGGTCCAAATATTTTAGAGGGTTATATTTGGACATATGTTATGCCTCCATAAAATTTCATGAATTTCTAAGGCTATTTGTGTATTATTAATTTTTTCTAAAAAAATCAACAAAATACACACAGCTATCCGGATAAGATATCCGGATATCCGAAAAGATTTATCCGAGAAAATATCCGGATATTCGATATCCGATGGATATCAGACATATTGTATTCGAATTCGATATCCGAACAGAATATCCGTATTCGTATCCGTTATTCGAAAAAAAGTCCGGATATCCGAAAATTCCATTCGAACCAGCGTTCACCATCTTCGAATCCGGATTCGGACGGATATTTTCCGAACCATATTACATCCCTAGCCAGAGAGATCTTGGCACCCAGCTGGTGTGATGTCGTGGCCGTCGGAGGAGCGATGGAGCTTGGCGGAGGGACAGCTGTCGGAGCGGTTCAGTCCTTGCTGACATCCTCTTGCTTCCGTAAGGGGGCTGAGAGCCGCCGTCGTCACAGAGCATGCGGGGCGCCATCATTGCCTATCTGGCGGAGCGAGCCAGATGGGACGTCGGTCTTGTTCCCTGCGGCCCGAGTCAGCTCGGGGTAGGGTGATGATGGCGCCTCCTGTTGATGTGGCTGGTCTGCGCCCTAGGTTGGGCGATGTGGAAGCTCCTCCGAAGCCGAGGTCGAGTCCGAGCCCCCGGGTCGGGCGAGGCGGAGATTGCCGGCTGGTGCCGGGGCGGAGTCCGAGCCCTGGGGTCGGGCGAAGCGGAGTTCGTCGTCTTCTGGGGCCGAGCCCAAGTCCGAGCCCTGGGTCGGGCGAGGCGGAGATCGTCGTCTTCTGGGGCCGAGCCCAAGTCCGAGCCCTGGGCGAGGCGGAGTTCGCCGTCTTCCGGGACTTAGCCCGAGTCCGAGCCCTGGGTCGGGCGGAGTTCGCCGTCTTCCGGGACTTAGCCCGAGTCCGAGCCCTGGGTCGGGCGGAGCGAAGTTCGCCGTCTTCCGGGACTTAGCCCGAGTCCGAGCCCTGGGTCGGGCGAAGCGGAGCTTCCTATGGTGCCTCCGGCAGGGCCTGACTGCCTGTCAGTCTTACTTTGTCAAGTGGCACTGCAGTCGGAGTGGCGCAGGCGGCGCTGTCCTTCTGTCAGGCCGGTCAGTGGAGCGGCGAAGTGACGGCGGTCACTTCGGCTCTGCCGGCTGGGGGGCGCGCGTCAGGATAAGGGTGTCAGGTCACCTTTGCATTAAATGCTCCTGCGACTTGGTCGGTCGGTGCGGCGATTTGGTCAGGGTTGCTTCTTAGCGAAGGCAGGGCCTCGGGCGAGCCGGGATTATGTTCGCCGCTGAAGGGGGGCCTCGGGCGAGACGGAAATCCTCCGGGGTCGGCTGCCCTTGTCCGAGGCCAGGCTCGGGCGAGGCGTGATCGTGTCCCTCGAATGGACTGATCCCTGACTTAATCGCACCCATCAGGCCTTTGCAGCTTTGTGCTGATGGGGGTTACCAGCTGAGAATTAGGAGCCTTGAGGGTACCCCTAATTATGGTCCCCGACAACATTGGCGCCGATGATCCTTAGTTCGTTTTATCTTTATTATTTTATTTTGTAATAAGTCTTCCGCTATGTAATAAGTACTCTGATGTTTTATGACATTTATCTCTATACACTTTGTTATTATATATGTTGTCTTCTTGGCGTATGTATGAGATGCACCTGACTTTGTTCCTTAAAGCCGGGTGTGACACGGTGCCTTATCGGCAGGCAGAAGATCGATGCTTGTTTTAATTTCACCCTCTGAAAAAGGCGCGCCTAAGCTGGAGAGGTTATGTTGCCTATTAGAAATAATCTCCCAGTTAAGGTCAACATTCCTAGGCGGTGGTTGTTTCATCGCATTCTGGAAGAAGTTTTGGATCTCCTGGGCCTTGTCTTCATGAGAGAGGGCCCATCCATTACCGACCTTTAGTCGTTGAATAAAATTTTTTAAGCAGAGGAAGACAGCTGCCACGATGAAGTAGGAGCTCGATGATATCAGAGCACGACCACGTCAATAGAGGCGCAACAACATGCGTGTGTTGAGCCGAAATGGGCCATGTAACTGCCTTCTGGGCTGGACTATAACGATAGCGATATAAACACACTGTAACAGGAGTCATGAACTGGGAACAATGACAATCAATACATTTTCCTCTCGTCGCCATTCTCTCCTCTGAGTAGTCTTCTTCTCTTCCAATAGTCTGCTTCCTCTTGCTACCTCCGATCTCTCTCTGACTATCTCCTACTCCGTTCCTACATCCATCAGCATACCAAGGGTTGCTGACACGGCGCGCATTCAAGAATCCGAATTGATTGGGTGTGCTGAGGGATCTACAACTTGGAAAACCGAAGGATGTCTGGTTAAAAATTGTAAAGGATGCGGAGATTCGAAGGGACATGAAAGTATCTGGGGTCAGGTGGTGAGCCTGATTTGCATGAAAGCAGCAATGCTCGCTTTTCTTTTTCCCTGGCCCTAGGAAATTGTCTTATTTCTTTTTGAAAGACAAGCTTTACCGTGCCTAGCTATCATCAGTCGGGGGGTGTTGTCGTAGAGGTCCGTAATGTTTTCCTCATGGCGTACGTGATTAAGGGCCTGTTTGGTTCAGCTTTTTTCTGACCAGCTTTTCTGAGAATCTGGCTGTGGGGAGAATCTGGCTGTGTAGAGAATCTGAGTATCATTAGGATTATGTGCAGAGGAAGATAAAGGTGTCCATAGGACTCAGAATCTAGAAAGTGACGGATTCCTACTATTGCAACGACTCAACCGATTATGTGTTTATGTTGATTTTGAATGGTTTTTACCTAAACGAATTTTATAGAAGCTGACTGAAAAGCTGAGCGTTTGGCAGTCCGTAGCAGCTTTTGGTGGCCAGAAGCTCCAAAAAGCTGAAACAAACAGGGGCTAAAGCAGGTGCACCTCGAGCTGCTCCCCTGTCCATACTCAGATGCCCCGTGGTGTTGCTGCCGTACGCAGCCGGCCCGTGGTTTAACTGTATTAGATTAGATTGTGGTGATGCTGCAACTGGGGTTGCTTTCCACAACTGCTAGACCGTGACATGAGACCGCGAGGAAAACAACATGCACACTTGAGTTCCACGCGCAGCGTACAGGTACTGCAGTGAGGAACGGAGAGGCGGTCGCTTGAGATTTCAGCGGTATTTGCCCAATCTGAGAGATTGGGGAGACCCCATTGCTTGCCTTGCAGCAAAGCAAGAAGTCGGCCAATTCGTCCCATCCCTTAGCGCAGCACGCGTGCCTCGTCGCACCAAACAAACCCGAATCCATCCCATCAGTTCCGGACATGTGGCGGCTGCAGTCTAGCACTAGCAGGCAAAGGCCCCAAAGCGCGCGAAAGATTCTTTCTCACATTTGGAGCTGGACAAGAGGCACGCGAGCATCCCAGGGTTTCCTTCTTCGGCCGGATTCGCTCGGAGCTTTTGACGCCATCGCCCGGGACAAAAACGCCCAGGCCCAGGGCTCCGCCTCCGCGCGAGGGATCGGCATCGGCAGGCATCCTTCCCTTCCCTTGCTCCACCCGCCCGCGGCCCGCGCCAAACGAAGCGGGCAAAGCCAGAGTTTGAGTCAATCAGAGTGAGGGAGGCTTTACTAAAGAGGATTTTGCATTATTTACATAGTGATTAACTAAGAAAATTAGTAGAATTAGGAGGACATTGCCCTCTCTGCCCCTCCCTCCCTGGGCGTCGCCCCTGGAACTGGAATGGGCACGGGCGGCGGGCACGCGTCTCCACACTAGAAAAATAAATTGTGTTTCTGGGAGGTAAACAATATACATTACTGAGCAGCCGGACAGCGGAACGGGCAAAGTACAAAGCTGCAGGATCTCTTGCTAGCTTCTCCTCCTCCTTTGTTTATTCCAGGATCTCTTTATTTCTTTTTTTTTTTTGCTTGCCGAGGCTATCCGCAAGCTTCTATTTCTAGCATGTCGCAAAAGCTGATACCTTTAAACTTTCAAAAGAAAAAGTTAAGGACTTTTACCCCCTTTTTTTGTATGATTATTGCGCACGCAGACAGTATGGGGCGCCCTAGCCCCTCCCGACTCTTTATTTTTTTTTTAAAAAAAAAGAGACTGGTAGCCGATGCGATTCAGATCGGCGTCTCAGGGTCAGGGAGGAACGAAGGATAGATGTGCGGAGCAAGAAAACAGGTTCGACAGCATATTCTATTCTGATCCAATGTGTCTTTGCCACAGAAATTTGGTTTGGGGGTCCTCTTCCTCTCTATGGTCGACCTGCAGGCCTTAGCTCCTGACCCAGATTCCTCCAGTTTCCAGGATTCGCAAAGTGCTGGAAGGCTATTGTGATGCCAACTGGATTTCTGATGCTGATGAGCTTTATGCCACAAGCGGATATGTGTTTCTGTTTGGAGGTGGCGCTGTTTCCTGGAAGTCTTGCAAGCAGACTATCTTAACGAAGTCTACAATGGAAACAGAACTCGCAGCATTAGACACTGCTGGGGCTGAGGCCGAGTGGCTTCGTGATTTCCTATTGGACTTACCGGTAGTTGAAAAACCGATACCGGCTATTTCCATGAACTGTGACAACCAAACGGTGATTACAAAGGTTAACAGTTCTAGGAATAACATGAAGTCTACAAGGCATGTTAAGAGGAGATTGAAATCTGTCAGAAAGTTGAAAAACTCCGGAGTTATAACTGTGGATTATGTTCACACATCGAACAATCTGGCAGATCAATTCACTAAGGGTCTATCACGCAATGTGATAGAAAGTGCATCGAGGGAAATGGGTATGAGACCCATGTGAGATCTACTCTAGTGGTAACCTGCTCTATGTGATCGGAGATCCCGTGAAGTAGAGTGGAGAAACAAGCTAGGAGTAGATTGTGAGGAAAGATCCCTTCTTTAACTCATTTCTGATGCACATCTTTCCTATCTGTAAGGCAGGATGGTTTTTACCTTAATGTATTCCAAGAGTCTTATAAAGGTGAGATGTTGTCCTACAGAACATCTTTTGAGGAATACACCTATATGAGTCAGACTGCTAGTCACAGTCTATGGGACTTGGGTAATCCCTAAATACTCATGAAAGGCACTGAAGTGTGACTTATATGCTTCTAAACAGCGGGAATACCCTTTTGCAGCCAAGTATCAGCAAAGGATTTGAGTGAATCTTATTTCGCACAAAACTGTCAATTCAAGGCATAGTCCATTGTTCAGTTATGAATGAGTGAAACTCTTATTCTAGATGGATGTTCAACTTAACAGTCTCCATCGAAACACTGGTATATCAAAGGATTGTGATTCTGATACTTCATCATTACAAACCCTAGAGTTTGGTGGGGATTGTTGGATCTTTTATGGGCTTGGCCCATTTATTGAATAAACTCTAAGGTGTGTAATGGTGGAGAATACCAATAGTACCACATTGTAAGTCCAAGAGTCTTTTGCCTTGACTTATATGATGAGATTTATTGCACTTAACTTGAGAAGTCAAGAAATGGACAAGGACGTGCCACACGCGCGCGCGCCGCCGCCGCCGCCGGCCGGGCCGGGCGTGGCGTGGCGTGGTGTGGCGTGGCGAGGCAGGCAGGCAGGCAGGCAGGCAGGCAAGCGGGCGTGGTGTGGTTGTGTTAATTTTTAGCACTCACTAACCGCGTACGTCAGCCGAGTGACCCTGTCTCTTCGTCTGCCGAGTGACCCTGTCTCTTCGTCAGCCAGCCGAGTGACCCTTCTCCTTCAGCTGGCCGACTCATGGCATGACTCGGCGAGTGCTGGCCGACTCATGGCATGACTCGGCGAGAGCTGGCCGACTCTTGGCGTGACTCGGCGACCTTTCTCCTTCAACTTCCCTCTGCGAGAGGTTAAATAGAGGAGCACCCCTGTCACTCGGTACACGCGAACACACCATTTTCAGAATCACAGTCCAGCCGCCGACTGAGGGTATTTCCATCTCGTGACTCTGCGCGCACAGAGAAGCGAGAGGGCAGGTGCCTCCGAAGCCGGTGCCGTTCGAGACCTTGCACGGGGGATCGGCAATTAGGTTTTTGGGGAGCGTCTACGCGACTGCCCAAACATCTACGACATGACAAAGGAAGTTGGACAAGGATCTGGATCAGAGCGCATGGGAGGGTATGATCAGTTTATTTCCTTACTGTTTTGCGTTCTACAGATTATATATGTTTTATATATGCATTTGTAATGTTTCATATATAACAAAGAGTTTATCTCATCTGTTCTGTTACCTTATAATGTGTTATATCTGTTTATTTTAATTTTACAATCATGCTGTTTATGTTTCTATTTGTTTATTTTCAATTGTTCAGTCAGTTTACATGTTTATCGTATTTATATGATTTATATAATTCATATGCTTTATGTTCTCATGATCCATATTGTTATGGATATATTTGAGAAAGTGATTTCTATGATTAATTATATTTTATATGTCATCATCACAATGTTAATTTATGGAATTAAAATGATATGGAAAATGCCTATAATTCTAACAATCCAAAAACCTAATTTTAGGCATTTTTCTGTCAGAGGTTTTGCTGCTGTGCTAAAGCCTGATCCTTTTGATGGTAAAAACTTCTTGATATGGAAAGCTAAGATGGAATTGTGGCTAACTGCAATGTCTTGTTTTCATGCCGCTGAGGGCAAGCCTGCCAACTTACCTCCTGAGGATGAGGCTAAGTTTAAGGCTGAAGACAACCTCTTTCGAGGTGCAGTGATTAGCGCACTTGACACAAAATTCCAGAAAAGCTATATCATCCTTCCCACGGGGAAAGAGCTGTGGGATGCTCTTGTTGGAAAGTTTGGAGTTACTGACGCTGGTAGCGAGCTGTATCTCATGGAGCAGCTGTATGACTACAAAATGGTTGAGAACCGATCTGTAGTGGAACAGGCTCATGAGTTTCAGGCACTAGCTAAGGAACTCAAACTTTTTCCTTGTCCTTTGCCTGACAAGTTTGTGGCTGGTGGCATAATCGCCAAGTTGCCACCTTCTTGGAAGGACTTTGCTACCTCTCTCAAACATAAGAGACAAGAGTTCAATGTGGAGGAGCTCATTGGTACTCTTGATGTTGAGGAAAGGGCTAGATCAAAGGACAATGGAAAAGGTGTGGAGACCTCTACTGCTAATGTGGTGCAGAAGAGAAACTTCCGCAAGTTTAACAAGAAGAAAAACCAGAACAAACCAGAGAACGCAAATAAACCTGTTCATACAGCACAGTTTAAAAAGAAGAACAACAACAACAAGGGAAAGGGAGGTTGCTTTGTCTGTGGCAGTGATCAACATTGGGCTAGAGAGTGCCCTGATCGCAAGTTCACACAGGACAAGAAATCAGCAAATGTTGTAACCACTGAAACTGGAGATGGAACATCTGGGTATGGTAATTCTTTACCATTTGTTCTCTCAGTTTGTAATTCACCTGAGTGGTGGATGGACAGTGGTGCAAATATTCATGTGTGTGCTGATGCCTCTATGTTCTCTTCCTACCAGGTCGGGAGGTCTGGCGCCTTGTTAATGGGAAATGGGTCGCGTGCTCATGTTCTTGGTGTTGGTACGGTCATTCTGAAGTTTACTTCGGGAAAGACGGTGACATTGAAGAGCGTGCAGCATGTGCCCTCTATCAAGAAGAATCTCGTTAGCGCGTCTATGCTATGTCGAGATGGATACAAAGTTGTTCTTGAGTCTAATAAATGTGTTGTGTCTAAACATGGTATTTTTGTTGGTAAAGGATATGACTGTGGAGGCTTGTTCCGCTTATCACTGCATGATGTGTGTAATAAACTCGTGAATTCTGTTCATTTTTCTGATGAGTCGGATTTATGGCATTCACGTTTTTGTCATGCAAGCTTTGGCTGTCTTATGCGGTTAGCAAATATAAATTTAATTCCTAAATTTAACTTGGTCAAAAGTCTAAGTGCCATGTGTGTGTTGAATCAAAATAACCTCGCAAGCCTCACAAGGTTGCTGAGGCGAGGAGTTTGGCACCTCTAGAACTTGTTCATTCTGATCTGTGCGAGATGAATGGAATTTTGACCAAAGGTGGTAAGAGATACTTTCTCACTTTTATAGATGACTCCACTAGATTTTGCTATGTGTATCTCTTAAAAACAAAAGATGAAGCGCTCAATTATTTTAAGGCCTACAAAGCTGAAGTAGAGAACCAACTTGAGAGGAAAATAAAACGTTTAAGGTCCGACCGAGGTGGAGAATATTTCTCTAATGTGTTCGATGAGTTCTGCGTGGAACATGGTATTATTCATGAGAGGACACCGCCATTCTCACCACAATCCAATGGGATTGCTGAAAGGAAAAACCGCACTCTAACAGATTTGGTGAATGCCATGTTGAGTACAGCGGGATTATCCAAGGCATGGTGGGGTGAGGCGATTTTGACAGCATGTCATGTCCTGAATAGAGTTCCAACAAAGAACAAAGAGATCACACCATTCGAGGAATGGGAAAAGAGAAGATTAAATCTCTCATATTTGCGCACTTGGGGTTGCTTGGCTAAAGTAAATGTGCCAATCAACAAAAAGCGTAAACTTGGGCCTAAAACTGTTGACTGTATATTCCTTGGGTACTCTTTTCACAGCACTGGGTATAGGTTCTTAATTATAAAATCTGATGTTCCTGATATGTATGTTGATACTATCATGGAATCAAGAGACGCAACATTTTTTAAGAATGAGTTTCCCATGAAGAATACACCTAGTGATACAAGTCATGAGACTATAATTCCCCATGAGCACGAACTGTCGATTCCTATAGATTATGCTGAGGATTCTCACGTGCACATCTCTGAGGAGGATGACACTATAGTCACTCGAAAGAGCAAGAGACAGAGGGTTGCAAAATCCTTTGGTAATGACTTTATAGTGTACCTTGTGGAAGACACACCATCTACCATTAGTGAGGCATATTCCTCTTCTGATGTTGACTTGTGGAAGGAAGCAGTAAGGAGTGAGATGGAATCTATTATGTCTAATGGAACTTGGGAGGTCGTTGACTGTCCTTATGGTTGTCAACCTATAGGTTGCAAATGGATCTTCAAGAAAAAGCTTAGGCCTGATGGTACAATTGAGAGGTACAAGGCAAGGCTTGTGGCCAAAGGATATACCCAAAAGGAGGGTGAAGATTTCTTTGATACCTACTCACCAGTGGCTCGATTGACTACAATTCGCACATTAATAGCTGTGGCAGCCTCTTATGATCTTATCATTCATTAGATGGATGTTAAGACAGCTTTCCTAAATGGAGAGTTGGATGAGGAGATCTACATGGATCAGCCAGAAGGGTTCATTGCGGATGGTCAAGAGAACAAGGTGTGCAGGTTGATAAAACCATTGTATGGCCTAAAACAAGCACCTAAGCAATGGCATGAAAAGTTTGATAATACTCTTACAGCAGCTGGCTTTGTTGTAAATGAATCTGACACGTGTGTATACTATCGGTATGGTGGGGGTGAGTCTGTTATGCTGTGCCTTTATGTTGATGACATCTTGATCTTTGGATCAAATCTCAATGTGATTGAGGAAGTTAAAAATCTTCTATCGAGCAATTTCGAGATGAAAGATTTGGGAGAGGCTGATGTCATTCTAAACATCAAGCTTGTTAGAGAAGCTGATGGTGGGGTAACTTTGTTACAATCCCATTATGTGGAAAAGGTATTGAGTCGCTTTGGTTTTAGTGACTGTGATCCTGCTCCAACACCTTATGACCCCAGTGTGCTATTAAGAAAGAATAGGAGAATAGCAAGGGATCAATTGACATACTCCCAGATCATTGGCTCGCTCATGTACCTTGCAAGTGCAACAAGGCCAGACATCTCTTATGCTGTGAGTAAGCTAAGTCGGTTTGTGTCGAAACCAGGAGATGATCACTGGCGTGCTCTTGAGAGAGTGTTGCGGTATTTGAAAGGTACTATGACATACGGTATTCATTATACCGGAAACCCAAAAGTGCTGGAAGGCTATTGTGATGCCAACTGGATTTCTGATGCTGATGAGCTTTATGCCACAAGCGGATATGTGTTTCTGTTTGGAAGTGGCGCTGTTTCCTGGAAGTCTTGCAAGCAGACTATCTTAACGAAGTCTACAATGGAAGCAGAACTCGCAGCATTAGACACTGCTGGGGCTGAGGCCGAGTGGCTTCGTGATTTCCTATTGGACTTACCGGTAGTTGAAAAACCGATACCGGCTATTTCCATGAACTGTGACAACCAAACGGTGATTACAAAGGTTAACAGTTCTAGGAATAACATGAAGTCTACAAGGCATGTTAAGAGGGAGATTGAAATCTGTCAGAAAGTTGAAAAACTCCGGAGTTATAACTGTGGATTATGTTCACACATCGAACAATCTGGCAGATCAATTCACTAAGGGTCTATCACGCAATGTGATAGAAAGTGCATCGAGGGAAATGGGTATGAGACCCATGTGAGATCTACTCTAGTGGTAACCTGCTCTATGTGATCGGAGATCCCGTGAAGTAGAGTGGAGAAACAAGCTAGGAGTAGATTGTGAGGAAAGATCCCTTCTTTAACTCATTTCTGATGCACATCTTTCCTATCTGTAAGGCAGGATGGTTTTTACCTTAATGTATTCCAAGAGTCTTATAAAGGTGAGATGTTGTCCTACAGAACATCTTTTGAGGAATACACCTATATGAGTCAGACTGCTAGTCACAGTCTATGGGACTTGGGTAATCCCTAAATACTCATGAAAGGCACTGAAGTGTGACTTATATGCTTCTAAACAGCGGGAATACCCTTTTGCAGCCAAGTATCAACAAAGGATTTGAGTGAATCTTATTTCGCACAAAACTGTCAATTCAAGGCATAGTCCATTGTTCAGTTATGAATGAGTGAAACTCTTATTCTAGATGGATGTTCAACTTAACAGTCTCCATCGAAACACTGGTATATCAAAGGATTGTGATTCTGATACTTCATCATTACAAACCCTAGAGTTTGGTGGGGATTGTTGGATCTTTTATGGGCTTGGCCCATTTATTGAATAAACTCTAAGGTGTGTAATGGTGGAGAATACCAATAGTACCACATTGTAAGTCCAAGAGTCTTTTGCCTTGACTTATATGATGAGATTTATTGCACTTAACTTGAGAAGTCAAGAAATGGACAAGGGCGTGCCACACGCGCGCGCGCGCCGCCGCCGCCGGCCGGGCCGGGCGTGGCGTGGCGTGGCGTGGCGAGGCAGGCAGGCAGGCAGGCAGGCAAGCGGGCGTGGTGTGGTTGTGTTAATTTTTAGCACTCACTAACCGCGTACGTCAGCCGAGTGACCCTGTCTCTTCGTCTGCCGAGTGACCCTGTCTCTTCGTCAGCCAGCCGAGTGACCCTTCTCCTTCAGCTGGCCGACTCATGGCATGACTCGGCGAGTGCTGGCCGACTCATGGCATGACTCGGCGAGAGCTGGCCGACTCTTGGCGTGACTCGGCGACCTTTCTCCTTCAACTTCCCTCTGCGAGAGGTTAAATAGAGGAGCACCCCTGTCACTCGGTACACGCGAACACACCATTTTCAGAATCACAGTCCAGCCGCCGACTGAGGGTATTTCCATCTCGTGACTCTGCGCGCACAGAGAAGCGAGAGGGCAGGTGCCTCCGAAGCCGGTGTCGTTCGAGACCTTGCACGGGGGATCGGCAATTAGGTTTTTGGGGAGCGTCTACGCGACTGCCCAAACATCTACGACATGACAAAGGAAGTTGGACAAGGATCTGGATCAGAGCGCATGTGAGGGTATGATCAGTTTATTTCCTTACTGTTTTGCGTTCTACAGATTATATATGTTTTATATATGCATTTGTACTGTTTCATATATAACAAAGAGTTTATCTCATCTGTTCTGTTACCTTATAATGTGTTATATCTGTTTATTTTAATTTTACAATCATGCTGTTTATGTTTCTATTTGTTTATTTTCAATTGTTCAGTCAGTTTACATGTTTATCGTATTTATATGATTTATATAATTCATATGCTTTATGTTCTCATGATCCATATTGTTATGGATATATTTGAGAAAGTGATTTCTATGATTAATTATATTTTATATGTCATCATCAAAATGTTAATTTATAGAATTAAAATGATATAGAAAATGCCTATAATTCTAACAGTGCGGAGCAAAAAAACAGGTTCGACAGCATATTCTATTCTGATCCAATGTGTCTTTGCCACAGAAATTTGGTTTGGGGGTCCTCTCTATGGTCGACCTGCTTTAGCTTCTGACCCAGATTCCTCCAGTTTCCAGGATTGGTGCCCTAGTGGATCTGGAAACACCGAATTGTTTGTGTCTTTGATGGTGCATCACCCAACAAATCTAAAAATTTGCAGGGCATCAAGCATGATGCTACTCTCCAGTGTTTGGCCGGTGCTTCGGGCCTCCGGAAGATTTGGCCATAGTTGATCTTATCATAGTTTAGAATTATAGATCTCTTTGTGTATACTTGTACTGGCCCCATAAGGCTTAATTTTCTGTAATGGCCGCTTCGGCCTTGACTATTTTCTTTTTAGTATAGTTCTCCTGCGTATTCGAACGGGTGCAATAATAAATTTCGTTTTAGATTTTTCGAAAAAAAATAGAAATTGTTGCAGTATTGATGCATTTCCCATGAATTTAAGTTTTAGGGGGGGGGGGGGGGGGGGTGTTGGGGGCTTCTAATCCTATACATTGATACAGATATTTTTGAAAGTTGTTAGATGTTTTGAAAAATATATATAACAGACTGGAAGTAACATGGCCTGCTTCCGCGGATAAATAAAGAGCCGTGCAAATTGCTGACGACGCAAATGCCAGACACATATTATTCCCGAATCCCGACATTAGCTCACGCCATGCGTTGTCCATGCATGTCTGTGAGAGAGACTGTGACCCATCACTGTGGTACTGCCACATGAACAGGCCGTGCAGGGCATCGGCTGGACGCTTCCTTGATCGTTGCGGTCTAAAATAACCTCAGCTGGCTGGCGACAAAATTACAGTCCACAATCATACAACAACTCGACACTGCACACACTTTTTGTTGTCACTTGTTTTCAATTATGGTGTGCATTCAAAAAGCAAGACATCACAGTGTTAAAAGTAATACTCTTCGTCCTTGAAGTATTTTTTTCCTTTGGGACAACCTCAAAGGTTATAATATAATCGAATGGATTACACAAAAATACGACAATGGTTATAAAAAAATATAACAAGGTTAAATATGATAACTCATCCTAAGTGACTTACCATTCCGTTTCTCTCTTCGTAAATAAGTGTAGAATCGTAAATCCGGCTTCTTGGTGCAAGATATCGCGAAGGTGCTTGGGAGATTGAACTATGCGAAGCTGTTGCACCCAGCTAAATGTGCTTTATGCAAGGTAATATTCATCTATTTATAGGACAAAGATACAGTTCGCATGAAATTACAAATATGTCCACAAAACTTGTACATACGTTTACAAATAACACAAGGGTAGTATTGTCTTCTATCTTTATCATCTTGGCTACATAATCTTATGAATACCTTCTTCCGGCCTTATTTGTCTTCTGCCTTCGTCCCCCGTATAGTTATGACGAAGATAATGCCTTCGTCCTTTTTCTTGGCTTATTCCGAAGGTGACCGATAAGGAAGCACCTACCACAACTAGAGATGCATCGAGAAACAATGATTATCTGTGGTTTTAGACCTTCGAAAGACAAAGGCTTCCAACAACAGCTTATTGAAGTATTAGTTTGTTTCCGTGTAACAGACTCAGACTGATGTGGCTTAGGCCCACTTGTAAGCCCCTTTGAGGGGTAGACTTTAGGATATGTTTAGGTCATTATATCTTACCGCGCTGTAATGACCCTGTTTTGACGAATATTCTGGAAATGTAGCAGGTAATCCGAGGTATAATGATGCTTGAGAACACCTGCCCCCCCCCCCTCGGTTAACTATAAATACCGTCGTTCTGTATATGAATGAGACACACATAACAATACACTAATTTTTACTCGAGTTTCTTGCCAACAAAGAAATACTAAAATCCAATCTAGGATATAAACTGCCAAAGTAGCCCTAAAACGGCCCCAACCATGGCGGCCTGGCCTGGCCTGGCCCGCTGGCCGTGCGTGCACGCACCAGGCTCGCGACAGCCACCGGTTCCTGGAGGCCCTGTCGCGTACCGTACCGTCTCCTCCTCGCCGCCACACAAACACACAGCTATGCCTGTGCCAGGCTCCCTGCCCGCCCGCGCGCTTGAATTTGTCTTTCCCCCTCCCCTGGGCCCTGGCCTGGCCGTCCGTCGAGTTGCACGGCCCCCCGGCCACGTTTACGTGCACGAGTCGGCCGCGGAGCGAGACGCTGTCGTCAAGTACAGGACAACTGGTACGTGTTCGTCGCGAGCGGAGCACCCCCCAGGCCCGGGGCTCGCACGCCTGGACGCGGACGTGACATTGTCGCGCTCACGTCTCCTGCCTCTTTCCTTTCCTTTCCGTCTCCGTTTCCGCTGCTGCTACCCAGCGTTTTGTAATTGTACGCACACGCTGGTTGCGATGCGATGCGAGTCTTCCCCCCCGTCGCGGTGGCTGGCAACGTGGGCCCTCGCATCGGACGCTACCGGCGCGCCGGAACGAGAGGCCAGGATGGCGCTGGAATCCGTGGGTCTGGTACTCTGGTCTGATGAGATGAGATCCCACCACGCAGGCCAGCCTCACATCCTATATCCTCTCCAGTCTCCACCCTCGCGGCGCGCCCCCTCAAGTTCTCATTCCTCCTCCTCGCTCGCCTCCTCCTATCCTCTCCTCGCCTCTGCTGCGGGAACTGCGGATTGCGGAGGCGGCGGCTTAAACCCTCGCGCCGGCGGCGGCTTCCGGCGCTCCATCAGCGCCGCGGTCGAAGGCCGCCCGTCTTCGTACGTCGCTGGTCGAGCGCGCGAGGCAGCAGGCACCGGCTAGGCAGGCAGCCAATAATGGCCCCCAAGGCCGGGCGTGGCAATAAGGGCAGGGGCGGCGGCGGCAGAGGCGGCGACAGGAGGAAGAAGGAAGAGAAAGGTACGGGCGTTGTTCTGCGCACCACCTACACAACCTACTACCTCCTCAGTCTCCACCTCCTTTCTCGTTGTATGCACGTACGTACGTGCATGGTGAAGACTGAAGAACCCTTGTTGTTCTTGACGCCATGGATGGACGGACACGACAGACACTGTGTTGCCGATCGCAGTAGCACCTGCATGATTGTAGTTTTGGCTGCTTTTAATTTGCATGTGAATGGAAAGGGAAAAAAAAGAAAAAGAAAAGAAAAGAAAAGAAGAAGGTTCTTCGTTTCTTTATACACGCTGCCTTCCTCCCTAGCTACTACCGATCACTGAAAGCAGCGGATTTCGTCCGTCTCTGATGAACGATCCTGTCTCTTTCCCCTTGGAGGCGCCTGCCTGGTGCTAGCTGTTGCCACCCAATCCATGGTTATTACTACTCCTCGTCCTTGGCCGCTCCTTCACGAGCCACCCCCTTCATTCCCGTGTTCAGAATTCAGTTAGTAGGTAGATGCAGAAGGGTAGCAGTAGTATTAAGCAGCTACTACTACTAGTACGTACTACAACCGGCCGTGGGCGGTTGGGTCATGTGGTTCGCAAGGGCGGAGTGAATTGCGCTGCCGTCCCTGGTTTCAGGGACTGGGAGACGCTGTACGTTCGTGCTCGCTCACCTATACAGTACGCTGGTTGATACTGAGAAACTTTGGTTTGCTTCTTGTCCTTTGCATGCAGTGGTGCCCAGCGTGGTGGACGTCACGGTCGTCACCCCCTACGAGTCCCAGGTGACACTCAAGGTATGTGTTGTGTTGTGCGCCATCATCGTATCATCAGCTGCCTTCCTTCCTAATCCTTCTTCTCGTACACTTGATTGAGCGCGTTAGCGCTAGGTGCTTGATGATCAGAGAGACGAGTGACTGTGCTGTGCTGTGGTGTGCTGCTGCGCACTGATTGGTTGTGCAGGGGATATCGACGGACCGTGTGCTGGACGTGCGGAGGCTGCTGGGGTCGAACGTGGAAACGTGCCACCTGACAAACTATTCACTCTCCCATGTGGTAATAATAATGCTCGGCGCCGGCCTCGCGCTCCCTCAACTGCCTACAGTACGTACTTACTAGGAGCAGGCACGGCTAATTCTCTGGCTGCGCGGTATGGCCGTGTTGCAATTGCATTGCATTGCAGGCGCGCGGGCACCGGCTGGAGGACGGCGTGGAGGTCGTGGCGCTCAAGCCCTGCGCTCTCCGGATCGTCGAAGGTGAGTGGGTGGGTGGGTGGTGAACTGGTACCACAGTCGTCGACTTGGGTTTGGGTATCGTAGAGCCCGGAGTGTCCCACCCAGTACACGAGAGGACGTACGTACCTGGCCGCCGTCGTCCAGGCAAGTACACGTACAGCGCGCCCTCTGATGGTCTGTTATTCTGCGTACATAGTACAGTACAGGCCACGCAAGCCAGTCGGGCCCAGTGGTACCGCTCGGTAGCACGTTCGACCGCGTAATGGTAGAACATGGTTTGCTACCGGCCGATCAGAACAGATGATGGCCCACCACCACCGTACGTACCCTATGCACGGCGGCATTCATCGCACGGAGGCCGGAGGGAGGGAAGAGGGACTAGGGAGGGTGGGAGGCGGATGCGACGCGCATGGCGTTCCAAACCCAGCGCCAGCGGTACACGGCTCCATCGCGGCATGCGCGAGCTAACTACCGGCCTCCTCACTAGTCACTTGGACGGACGGGTCACTCCATCTCTCCCCGTCAGTCAATGGTGGGCAGCGAGACAGCTAGCCTCGCTGCTCGCCTGCTCGGTGCGGCCGGTCGGCGGTTCCGTTCCGGGCTCTCTATCCAGGCAGCAGGTCCAGTGCCCCTGACGTCTGCCTGCCTCTCTCGTGCACTGGGCTGGCGGCTCCGAACAGGAGAACAAGTTCTCCGCCGCCGCCCTGTATGTACTGCTGTTGTCGTGGCTGTGGCTCCACGGGGGCCGAAATGGCACTGCGGTCCGCGGATGGTGAGAACTGACAACAGGACGTACGGCGGCGCGCGAGAATTTCCACGCAACGTGTCGCTCCATGTGTCTGGGGAAAAAAATCCGAGCTGGGACGTGGCAGGCAAGACTCGCAGGCCTGAGGCTCCTCCTGGCCCTAGTCGTCGTCGCCATATGCTTCTGACGGGGTTTTCTTTACTCGCAGTCGTTGCACCATTTCTTGTGTGAGGGGAGAATTAGGAACAGGGTTTTCACAGATCCGCATTGTTATCAACGTTTTGGTGTTGAAAACGCCGCAGCCACAGCCAGGCCCGTACGTGAAGCTGGTTGCTGACTTGTTGTGTGTATGTGTCTTGAGTCTGACCGAGACATCGTCGTCGTCACGCACTCACCAACACTTAACCGGTGTACCTGTACCTGTACGGCTGTACGTAAGGGCGTTCCACTGGCCTTAATTAGTTCCCTCACTGACACGAAGCGAAATCCACCTTTGGAAGCTCCTCCACTTAACCGGTGTTGTCTTTTTTGACTGACAAGGCTTTACATAGTACGCTCACCGATGTGTCCCGTCCAAAGAATTTCTTGCATGGGCTGGGCAAGATAGATACCAGTGGGCGCGAGGTCTGTACATGGAATATGGAAACGGGACCCCTGTCCCTGTCCCTGTCCCTGTCCGGCCACGACGTTTTCAACGAACAAAAACCAAATGGCGCTCTTGTATATATGGTACGCTAGCTGAGTGCAAGTAGCAGTTGTTTTTGCTCAACCGGGAAGTACTACGGGACAAGGCGACGCGCTCTTGGAATCTGCGGTGGGAGCTTCGGTTAGCTCTACGGGTATTTTTAGCCGATCGTCACACAGGCGGCAGTGACGTTACTATATACGTACTCCCTCCGTTTCTTTTTATATGTCGCTGGATAGTGCAATTTTACACTATCCAGCGACATATAAAAAGAAACGGAGGGAGTATATTACTACACCTGCTGCTGCTGCTGCTGGCACCACCTGTGCATGTCACGCTAATGATGCGTGCCATTCCTAACTTAGAGCGTGTTTGGTCTGACGGTTTGGCTCATCCGTCGTGGCCTGGCTTCGGATGGAGCAGTCCAGCAGTTTCTTGCGGAGTGAGCTGAGTGAGCTGAACCCGTATGCTAGTCTGTTATTAGACCAACACAGTGACGGATAACATCATTCCGTGATTTAAACCAAACACTGATGTAGGCTTGGATGCAGGTCTGAATGACTCCGGAAGCAGCTTAACCTGGAAACCAAACACACCAATATATTTGACTCGACGGACACCTAAATTTCTCGACGCAACATTGGCTACCTTCAAATTTGATTATCAAACGTAGTTTACCCATTATTATAAAACCATGATTTATACACAGTTTTTTTTTCTGATTTAGGGCTACTTTGAGAACTCCATTTTCCCCAAGAGATCTTCATTTTCCCAAAGAGAAATTAATTTATTTTCACTGAAAAAATATGAATTCTTTGTGAAAATGGATTTTACCAAAACAGGACTTAAGTTGTCTGAAATAACTTCTACGAAGCGAAAACGATAATCCTTTCACGACAAGAAAAATGAACTTGCTATCCTCGTGGGCCCTAAAATCTAAACCGAGGCTTGGGTCCCGAGTAAAGGCCCACACCTCAGCATCTGCACAGCCATCCAACTGGGCCTGTCGGTTCTAACTTGATCCCATTCCCAACGGCTTTGTCTGCAGAGGAGTACGCGACGGCGGAGCAGGCGGAGGCGCACGTGCGCCGGCTGCTGGACATCCTCGCCTGCACCACCGCGTTCGCCAAGCCCCGGGACGCCGCCGCCAAGCACAGGCCGTCCAAGCACGGCCGTCCCGCGACGCCGCCCGCCTCGCCCGGGGCCCATGGCGCCGTCAGCGGCGAGGCCGCGCCGCCGCCGCCGATATCGGAGGCGCACGACATGGCCGCCATCCGGCCGCCGCCCAAGCTGGGGGAGTTCTACGACTTCCTCTCCTTCGCGCATCTCACCCCGCCCGTCCACCGTGAGCATCCTCACCACGCCGAGGAACCATCATCCCATTTCGTGTTTGGTGGCCTGTGCTCTCTTGATCTGACGCGAGGTGCGTGCGTCGTTTCTGCAGTTATCAGGAGGAAGGAGGCGAGTGCCGCTTCTCGGGAAGGCGTCTACTTCGAAATCGAGGTGAGTTCTCAGGCACACATTTGAATGCACTAGCAAAATTGTGAGTTCGTTCGCATTGGTGTAGTGGCTAATCCAATTTGGTTTGCACTTTAGTGTTAAATTGCAACCGTGCATTAGCCAATCTAGGCACGTAGGTATGAGCATACGCTTAATGGAGGAGTTCATCTGACTGACCAGGTGAAGGTTTGCAACGGGAAGCTTCTGCACGTAGTTGCTTCACGAAAGGGTTTCTACTTGGCAGGGAAGCCACAAAACGTAAGCCACTCCCTGGTGGACCTGCTGCAACAGCTCAGCAACGCGTTTGCTAACGTGAGGAAACCTTCAATCTTAAATCTTCATTATCGTTTGTGCTTAGATCTCTTTACTTCGATGTTTTTATTTGTCCTGGTGAAATATATGACTGGCAGTTACCATGCATTTTCCACAGGCATATGAGGCGTTGATGAAAGCTTTTGTGGACCACAATAAGGTTATAATAGTGAATATGCTTTTCCGTCGTTTTTATTTTCTTGTACTGAGTATTGCATTGAATGATGTAGTTCGAGAACTTTTTGGTGAGAATAACCTTTTCTGCATCTGCAGTTTGGGAATTTGCCATATGGATTCCGTGCAAACACGTGGCTTATTCCTCCAATATATGTTGATCCCGCCACAAAGTGCCCAGCTCTGCCAGTTGAGGATGAGAATTGGGGTGGAAATGGGGGTGGCTGTGGTCGTGATGGAAGATATGACCGCAGATGCTGGTCAAAAGAGTTCTCTGTTCTGTCTATTATGCCATGCAAATCTGAGGAAGAACGGGTGATCAGAGACCGGAAAGCTTTTCTTTTACACAATCTGTTTGTAGATACAGCAATTTTTAGAGCTGCATCAACAATACGGCGACTCATTGATCAGTCTATGAACTCAATTGGTTCACGTGGTGCTACTCATGGTTCGAACGTATTTGAGGAACATATCGGCGACATGAATATAACTGTGAAGAAAGATGAGGCTGATGCTAGTTCAAAGGTGGACGACAAGGTTGATGGTGTTGCCTTCTGTAAAACAGGTGCTATGGATATTGCACAAAAGAATCTTCTGAAAGGTTTAACTTCTGATGAAAACGTTCTTATTAAGGTGATGCCTTGCACTTTCTAATTTTACCCGATCCCATTTTAGGGGATTAAAAATAAAAAAATCTAATATCCGTAAATATATATTTCCATCCAGGATTCTTCCACACTCGGAGTGGTGATTGTCAAGCATTGTGGATATACAGCAACTGTGAAGGTTTCTGGACGTGCAAAGGACAGTAATGATTTTAAACAAACACATGACATCTCTGATAATTTTGATGGAATGCTGAACATTGATGTACCTGATCATCCAGATGGAGGTTCTAATGCCTTGAATGTCAACAGGTTTGATATGTAGTGTCATGTAATTTTACTTGCTTAGTAATGATTTCTGTAGAAGGGCAGGCCTGCGTGCAGTGGTGAGAGTTGTCTCACTCAGTCGCGAGGTCATGGTTCGAAGTAGCCTCTCCGTATTTGCGGGGAAAGGCTTGACTCGGTTGCTCATCCCTAGTAGAGAAAAATGTTGCTTTAATACATATTATTTTTTTACCAAAATATGCAACGTCATTCTATTAACACCACCTTTTTCCTTCTTTTCTTTTTCCAGTCTAAGGATACCACTCCAAAGTGTTACGCATCCAGAAACTGTTGTTGGTAAGCAGAACCCTAGCCCAAAGTCTCATGCTAATAACCCCGCAAGGAAACTGGCACGTAAAATACTTGAGGACAGCTTGGTAAAGCTGGATAGCATGCCTAACATAAATTCTAGAATTATCAGATGGGAACTTGGGTCCTCCTGGCTACAACAGTTACAGAAAAAGGATTCTCCAGCATCTGAGGATGTTAAGCGGAATGTAACAAAGGCTGATAAAGAATCAGCTGTCAAAGGTCTTGGAAAGCATTTTGAACAATTAAAGAAAATTAAAAAGAAAGAATGCAACATTGACGGTTCCAGTTCTGAGAAGGAAGAATGTAACAGTAACTGCTCGTCAATGAATGGTATGCAAGTATCAGATAAGATATCTGTTGATGAAACAAATAAGGGGGCTGATGTAAGCAAGTTAATGTCAGAGGATGCTTTCTTTCGCTTGAAGAGTTTGGGAGCTGGCCTTCATGAAAAGGTGGTTTGATTATGCCATTCGCTCCCTTAGATTTTTTTTAATATGGTTAGAATTAGAAGTACACTTCTTATTGGCTTGTAAATTCTCTCTAACAATGCCTGTACAATATTTCTCTTCTACTACTATTAATATCTAGAACAATAGGGGCTGCCCATACTGTAGTGCTTTAAAAAGAAGCAATTTCAGAGTTATTTTAGAATTTTGAAAACCATTTCATTATTATGAAAGCAAGTTATTTTAGAACATTCAAACACAATCAATGATTTTTTTCTGACATGAAAAGTTCATTCATGTTTTGATGAGTTTTTAATGCAAATTAACTTTGGATCAACATAGCAACTTAGCAAGCAATTTATTCTACAATTTTTTTTCTCTTTTATCTGAACTCTGAAGTCTTGTGTTAAAGTCTGTGATGTGGGAATAGAAGAGCTCACCAGGAACATGTTGGTTAACCTTTATTATGTAGTTTCCTCAGTTTATTATTTCTTGATCCCAGTCCCTCGAAGAGCTCACAAAGATGACCCATAATTTCTATGATGATACTGCACTCCCAAAGCTGGTAAGCCTTGTTTTAGCTATTTTGTTAATTTTCTTTAAAATTTTGAGTCGCTTATAGCAACATTCGCTACTTTAGCTATCTTGTCCTGATTTGTTCTTTAATTACCCTATAAAAAACTCTTGTTATGGTACTTGATGTTGAATTAGTTTACTTAATAGTATCAGAGTAGTCATTCGTCAAGCATATATGATCTTGGGATGTTTCATTCCCATAGTACTTAATTCGTTTTTTTCTTGGAATACATTTCAGGTGGCTGATTTCGCGTCCCTTGAGCTTTCTCCTGTGGATGGAAGAACCATGACCGATTTCATGCATACAAGGGGACTTAATATGTCCTCTTTAGGTCGTGTGGTGGGTGTAAATTTTATCCTAAATGCTTTTCCTACTATGTTTGGACAAAGTTGCATAATAATCTGACATTGTTTTTTTATATTAATCAGGTTGAGCTAGCAGAGAAGCTCCCACACATCCAGTCTATATGCATTCATGAAATGGTTATTAGATCCTTTAAGCACATCGTCCGAGCTGTTATTGCTGCTGTTGATGACATGCAAAATATTTCTGCAGCTATAGCTGAAACTCTAAACATATTACTTGGATCTCCCAAACTTGAAAATGGTGCTGACACAGATGCCCATATTGACAATAATTTGCGTTTGAAATGGGTAGAGAGCTTCCTTTCAAAAAGATTCAGCTGGAAACTGAAAGATGAATTTGCACACTTACGGAAATTTATCATTCTGAGAGGGCTCTGCAGTAAGGTATGGTCGTATGGGTTGTGTGGTGAATTATGGGAGGCGTTCGTAGTTTCTACTCCAAACAGGCATAGTAATATGGTTTGTTGCTCAGGTTGGACTGGAGTTAGTTGCTAGAGATTATGATATGAATAGCCCTAACCCATTTGACAAATCTGACATTGTCAGCATTGTTCCTGTATGCAAGGTATAGTACATTACTGAAACTTAGGAAACTGCTTATTGTCTGTTTCTTGGATAAATTATTGATTCCATTACTTTTTTTTGGTGTGTTCTGTTTCAGCATGTGGTCTACTCATCTATTGATGGTCGAAACTTACTGGAATCATCGAAGATGGCATTGGATAAAGGAAAATTAGATGATGCTGTGAGCTATGGAACAAAGGTGCATATGTCAACCTTTGTGTATTTTTATTATTAACTTCTGTTTTAGAATTATGTCCACATTTTGTTTAGTGAAATCCTGTATTTATTTACTAAATAAGTTTGTGTGTTTTTCCTTACTGAAGGCATTGTCCAAAATTATAGCTGTTTGTGGTCCATACCATCGACTGACGGCTAATGCATACAGCCTTCTTGCTGTGGTGCTTTATCATACTGGAGATTTTAATCAGGTACTTTAATGAATCTGGTGTAGGCTCACTGTATTCTATCCGATGAATGTGCAAGTTTACTTTACCAGTTTTTGCTAAAAAAATCTCAGTAGGACTATCAAAGTATGAATACAGCAAGCTGCGAAGTTTGTTGTTGATAGCTGTTCAATCAAACTAGCAGATGTTTTCTTCACAACATTGTGACCTGTCTAGTAGCCTTATGTGCAATCTTAATTTTCATTACATGTTATTATTTTTTGGTAGGCAACTGTATATCAACAGAAGGCACTTGATATCAATGAAAGGGAGCTTGGTCTTGATCATCCGGAAACTATGAAGAGTTATGGGGATTTATCTGTCTTCTATTATCGCCTTCAACACATTGAAATGGCTCTAAAGTAAGTGTGGTTATAGGTGTTTATTGTTGAAGCAAAAGTGGTGGCATGGCATCAATTGAAACCAATCTGCCATGGTGCTAGTTTATATCTAGCCATCATATGTGTTAAGCAAGCATACATACTGAAATGATCCCTGCATCTTTGTCCTATCCTATGGCATGTGACTGCTGCCTGACTACTTGTGTCTACAGTCTACACATGTAAAAAGAGATAATGTGGAGACTGTGTTTGCTAGATAACTTTAAAGATTTCAACTATCACACTTGTAATCCAACTTATTTTGTGTCTATATAGATTTCTTCTATACCTAATTGTGTCTTAATCCTGAAGGTATGTCAACCGTGCACTATATCTGCTTCAGTTCTCGTGTGGGCTTTCACACCCGAATTCAGCTGCCACCTACATAAATGTGGCTATGATGGAAGAAGGCATGGGAAATGTTCATGTTGCTCTTCGATACTTGCATGAAGCCCTGAAGTGCAACAAGAGGTTGCTAGGAGCTGATCACATCCAGGTAAAAGAAGCTGTTTTTTATTCTCCAATGTGTTATAGGATTGTATCCATTTGAATTGTATTTTCACCCTAAAGAACTTCTAAGGCCTTGTTCTAATCCATGTGGATTGTAGTGTATTGGGCGGGATTGAGACGGAAATTGACTTGCTATGGATTTAAACCGACTCAATCTCACTCAATCCACATGGATTAGCAACAAAACGAACATGCCCTTAAGGTGTAAATTTTGGCATTCCATGTTTACATATCTTCATGAGACCATGAACCCGTCAAAAGGATTTCACATAAAATAGTGACCAGTGTTTCTTATGGAAATGGTCAATGTACATCAAAGTCCAATCTGTACTCAAACAACTGTAGGATATGTGTAGTGATGTGTTTAAATTACATTACGAGAAGAAATCTATCACATCAATATTTCTCTTTCTCTAAAATTGCGTACCAGTTCTGGAATGCATGTCTTATGTAATACTCCCTCCATTTTTTTATTTGACGTTTTGCAGTTCATTTTTGTACTATTTGGCGTCAAATAAAAAAGGATGGAGGTAGTAATTTATAAGACACCTCTGGTATATTAGGATTATCCTATTACTAATTGGCATACAGTTGATGCACAATATAACTTTGTTATAGCTCTCACCTCCTAGCAATCAGCGCACCCATACCTGATGTCTATATTCCTCTCTCTGAAAAGTCATGTCTCACTTACAAATATGTTTACGTTTCTCGATATAAAAACTCTTAAATTATTCTGTGTCCCAGGGTTCAAAAACATATTGCTTACATTGTTCTGGTAGCTATTTCTTTTAACGAAGTATTGTATTCTTGTATCAGTTTTTTTTAATTTACTAATGTTAATGTATGGCTCAGTGAAATATATTATAAGCATACAATCCTTGTCATAGAACATGTAGACATTTGATTTATAATTCATTGAACAATATGATAAAAAGTTAGGTCCTATGATCGAATTAATTACTATGAACTAACAAGCAATTTTTCAATCAAACAGACTGCTGCAAGCTACCATGCCATAGCCATAGCCCTTTCAATGATGGACGCGTACTCCCTAAGCGTGCAACATGAACAAACAACCTTGCAGATACTTCAGGAAAAACTAGGGCAAGATGACCTCCGAACTCAGGTTCTTTTTTTCAGGGCATATAAAAATATAGGATATATACTCTGATCTTCTCTTGAATTAACACATTATTGTTGTTGCAGGATGCTGCTGCATGGCTAGAATATTTTGAATCAAAAGCATTAGAACAACAAGAGGCAGCTCGAAGAGGCATGCCAAAACCTGATTCATCTATTGCAAGTAAAGGACATCTTAGGTATGAAACTACGAATAATCTGTGAAGTTTCATTTATAAAATATTTGTATTTAGATTGAAACATATATCTTTCCAGTGTATCAGATCTTCTTGACTTCATAAGCCCAGACCAGGAAAGAAAAGAAAGGGATATGCAAAGGAAATGCAGGCGTGCAAAGGTGATTATAATACACATTTTCATTTTTTTTGTCTCAAACAATGCAGGTGAGCTGTGTATCTTTGTATTAGAGATAGAAGAAGAGGCAATCACTTACAAGCAACCACTCTGACTCTGCAGAGGGTTGCGGTACAGCACATGACAAAACACAATCACCTGAAAATAAAAATAATTACCCAACCAAATAGCTTGTCAAGAACTATCAGTTAAAAAAAGAACTATTATTTTTTCGAGTGACATAGGAAAGTTGCATGCATTTCATTATGAAAAGAGGGGGCAGACCCAGTGCTGGAGGCTAAGAAGGAAGAACCATCATGACTATGGGAATAGATACATGTTTAGTTATTTAAAATGAACATTCTCAGAGAATGCTGATATTACAGTCAAAAGCTATAGGTGCACACCTGATATGATGCAATCATGATCCATGTTAAGTATATAATATATGGCAACAGGGTTGGAACCATAATTTTCGTGCTGGGTGGGTGTGTAGTAAGGAGGGGAGAGGGTGGTGGCTGTGGGTTCAAACCTGCTTTCTCCTTTTTGAAAGAAAAGGTTATGTATTCTCATGTTATAATCCATGAAGCACGGAGAGCCAAATTTTGTTATTCGTTTCTTTCCTGTGTAAACTCTTACTTAAAGGTGCAGTTGTTGCCCAAAGCATTATGTGAGCCTCTTATTTTCACCTGTTACCTCTTGCTTTCCTTTTCATGACATATAGTATTTAATTGCAGAATAATATCAGAGCTCATCATGGTGAATCAGTTGAAGAGAAGGAGAATTTTCAGCTTGTTTCAGGATCTCCTCTTGAAGCAAGCAAAGACAGTTTTCAAGAAGAAAAACTGGATGTGCATCCTCCTGCTGTATTAGAAGAAAATTATGCTGCCCATGATGAGCAGAAGCAATCTGATGTTTTATCACCAGAAGAATATTCTGATGAAGGGTGGCAAGCAGCCAGTATGAGAGGAAGATCTGCAAATGTAAGGAAGAAAAGCAGTCACAGGAAACCGGCTCTTATGAAATTAATGGTTGATCATTTTGAAGATGGTCATACAGGTTCTGTGTATAGGACTGGTTTACAACCTCAAACAAAAGGAAACAAAGAAGATTCTGTAAGTGCTCCTAGCCAGCTTTCATTTGGAAGTTTTTTGAAAACCGACAAGTTGAATGGGGATTCCAGCATTGCTGAAGATAAGACGTGCAATGGTAGCGCTAACCAAGAACAACGGACAAAGCGAACAGGAGTTAACAGGCCAACCAGTATCGCTTCCAAATTTATATCATACAAAGATGTGGCTGTTTCGCCCCCTGGCACAGTATTGAAACCCATTTTGGAGAAGAAGGAAGCAAAGGAGAAAGATAGTGGACGTGATATTGACCTAGCACTGTCATCCGAGGAAGAAGATAAAAAGTTTACAGAAAAAGAGAAAGAAAAGCCAAGTGAGGACAGTAGCAAAGAGATTCTTTCAAGTCAGCGAGACTTAGAGAGTCATGTAGAAATACCTCCTGACAGCAACAGTGATGAAGGCCCATCTGCAGCTAGTAAAGCGTCTGGAAGCAAACTGTCAGCTTCAGCTCCTCCATTCAATCCAGGATCAGTGTTATCAATGTCCCAGCCATACAGCACGGTGGCAGTATATGATGCCAGTGCTATCCTTCAGGCAATACCGAGTCAAGCAATGGAGATTCTCCCTTCTGCCATTGACACTAGAGTGCCTCGTGGTCCTCGGTCCACCTTGTACTATCGTACTGGGCATTCCTTCCAAAGGAAACAAGGTTACACGCACAGCCAGAGCACTATTGTAAGGGGTAGCTACTCCCCCACAACCATGAATCCACATGCTGCTGAATTTGTGCCTGGAAAAACTTCGCAACAATCTGATGTGGCTGACAGAGAACCCAGTCCTGCTAATCCTGTGGGCAATTCTGATCTGGATGTTGTATCGCAGACCACAGATGAAATGAAGGCTGAAACGCCTGTCGCAGAAAAGGCAGGTCAGGTTGAGAAAGTCGTTTCAGGTAAAGGAAAGGAAAACAGGGGGAAAGACATCGTGAGAAACTCATACAAAACAGAACTTGCAAGGCAAATTTTACTCAGTTTCATTGTGAAGTCGGTGCACGACAGTTTAGGTCCCTCCCGGGCTGAACCAGAGAGGAAGCCAAGTGGATCAGATGAAGCTAGTAATGAACAGACCAGCGTCTTAGGCAAGAACGCTTCTGGTCGCAAAGATCCGGATAAACAAGAGAAAGCGGCGGAGGCTACTAAGGGCCTGAAGGATACAGAGGGATTCACTGTCGTTTCAAAACGCCGAAGGCGTCCCCAGCCGTTCATGAACCCCATAAATGGCCTATATTCTCAGCCGTCTATTTGCACCTCTGTCAGTTAAGGTCATTGCGTTTTCGAAGACCTGCAATATTTTGGGAGATGGACCTTTGCCTTTGCCTTTGCTTAGAGGATTGGTAGCAAGATTTTCCCTATCCAAGTGAGCTGTGAGCATTTAGTCAAACTGTACAAAAGGTTTCCGGGATACCCTTTTTGTAATAAAAGAAACTGATGTATTCCGCAGTAGCTGTAGCGCTGGATATAATGTTCCTTTGTATGTTATATATGACAGAATCATAGGAAATAGCAGATGTTAAGTTGATCCAATATTCAGTGGAGCGCCCTTGTGCTTTATGATGTTCCTCATGTTGTCAGCCCCAGTTAATCGTTGCAATTTGCAAATATACTGCCAGAGCAGAAGAAACTGAATCTGCTAGGCGCCAAGAGTTCGAAATCTTATTGATGGAGGCGTGTCTTTGGATACCTTGCCAGCCGGTGAGCAGCACTTCGCTGAGAAGCAATTGCAGCTGCAGACCGGCCAGATCAACAGACCACCGGGGCCCGGCCAGGCGTGAACTGGTCGATCGGCAAGCTGTTGCAGCTTATACTGTAGGAGTGTAGTAGCTGCGTAGGAGCTGATGAGACCACACAAAACTGAATCAGTTACAAACTTGAAACTTTCATTAATTGCTGTGAACCAATATCCGAGATTGTTGTGAATACGCTACATATACATATTTTATGACTTATTCTGCGCTTAAATTTGAAACCGGCTCTGTATGGCCATTGCATGCGGTACCAGAATGGCAGCAACACCTTTTGACAGCGAAATAAGCTGCTTCACAGCAGAACACAGAACGCCGTCGCAGGCTCGCAGCTAGCTGCTATAGCAGCAGCAGGAGGAGCCGAGGAGGAGACAGAGTGAGTAGCCCGGTAGACGCTGCAGTGCCCCTACCAGATCCCAGAGGCTGTTAGAATTATAGGCATTTTCCGTATCATTTTAATTCCATAAATTAATATTATGATGATGACATATAAAAGATAATTAACCATAGAAATCGTAATCTCAAACATATCCATAACAATATGGATCATGAAAACACAAAGCATATGAATCATATGGATCATATAAATACGATAAACATATAAACTGACTGAACAATTGAAAATAAACAAATAGAAACATAAACAGCATGATTGTAAAATTAAAACAAACAGATATAACACATTATAAGGTAACAGAACAGATGAGATAAACTCTTTGCTATACATGAAACAATACAAATGCATATATAAAACATATATAATCTGTAGAACGCAAAACAGTAAGGAAATAAACTGATCATACCCTCCCATGCGCTCTGATCCAGATCCTTGTCCAACTTCCTTTGTCATGTCGCAGATGTTTTGGGCAGTCGCGTAGACGCTCCCCAAAAACCTAATTGCCGATCCCCGTGCAAGGTCTCGAACGGCACCGGCTTCGGAGGCACCTGCCCTCTCGCTTCTCTGTGCGCGCAGAGTCACGAGATGGAAATACCCTCACTCAGCGGCTGGACTGTGATTCTGAAAGTGGTGTGTTTTCGTGTCTCGAGTGACAGGGGTGCTCCTCTATTTATCCTCTCGCAGAGGGAAGCTGAAGGAGAAAGGTCGCCGAGTCACGCCAAGGGTCGGTCAGCTCTCGCCGAGTCATGCCATGAGTCGGCCAGCACTCGCCGAGTCACGCCATAAGTCGGCCAGCTGAAGGAGAAGGGTCACTCGGCTGGCTGACGAAGAGACAGAGTCACTCGGCTGACGTACGCGGTTAGTGAGTGCTAAAAATTAACACAACCACACCACGCCCGCTCGCCTGCCTGCCTGCCTGCCTGCCTCGCCACGCCACGCCACGCCACGCCACGCCCGGCCCGGCCCGGCCGGCGGCGGCGGCGCGCGCGCGTGTGGCACGCCCTTGTCCATTTCTTGACTTCTCAAGTTAAGTGGAATAAATCCCACCATATAAGTCAAGGCAAAAGACCCTTGGACTTCCAATGTGGTACTATTGGTATTCTCCACCATTACATACCATAGAGTTTATTCAATAAATGGGCCAAGCCCATAAAAGATTCAACAATCCCCACCAAACTCTAGGGTTTGTAATGATGAAGTATCAGAATCACAATCTTTTGATATACCAGTGTTTCGATGGAGACTGTTAAGTTGAACATCCATCTAGAATAAGAGTTTCACTCATTCACAACTGAACAATGGACTAAGCCTTGAATTGACAGTTTTGTGCGAAGTAAGATTCACTCAAATCCTTTGCTGATACTAGGCTGCAAAAGGGTATTCCCGCTGTTTAGAAGCATATAAGTCACACTTCAGTGCCTTTCATGAGTATTTAGGGATTACCCAAGTCCCATAGACTGTGACCAGCAGTCTGACTCATATAGGTGTATTCCTCAAAAGATGTTCTGTAGGACAACATCTCACCTTTATAAGACTCTTGGAATACATTAAGGTAAATACCATCCTGCCTTACAGATAGGAAAGATGTGCATCAAAAATGAGTTAAGAAAGGGATCTTTCCTCACAACCTACTCCTAGCTTGTTTCTCCACTCTACTTCACGGGATCTCCGATCACATAGAGCAGGTTACCACTAGAGTAGATCTCACATGGGTCTCATACCCATTTCCCTCGATGCACTTTCTATCACATTGCGTGATAGACCCTTAGTGAATTGATCTGCCAGATTATTCGATGTGTGGACATAATCCACAGTTATAACTCCGGAGTTTTTCAACTTTCTAACAGATTTCAATCTCCTCTTAACATGTCTTGTAGACTTCATGTTATTCCTAGAACTGTTAACCTTTGTAATCACCGTTTGATTGTCACAGTTCACGGAAATAGCCGGTATCGGTTTTTCAACTACCGGTAAGTCCAATAGGAAATCACGAAGCCACTCGGCCTCAGCCCCAGCAGTGTCTAATGCTGCGAGTTCTGCTTCCATTGTAGACTTTGTTAAGATAGTCTGCTTGCAAGACTTCCAGGAAACAGCGCCACCTCCAAACAGAAACACATATCCGCTTGTGGCATAAAGCTCATCAGCATCAGAAATCCAGTTGGCATCACAATAGCCTTCCAGCACTTTTGGGTTTCCGGTATAATGAATACCGTATGTCATAGTACCTTTCAAATACCGCAACACTCTCTCAAGAGCACGCCAGTGATCATCTCCTGGTTTCGACACAAACCAACTTAGCTTACTCACAGCATAAGAGATGTCTGACCTTGTTGCACTTGCAAGGTACATGAGCGAGCCAATGATCTGGGAGTATGTCAATTGATCCCTTGCTATTCTCCGATTCTTTCTCAATAGCACACTGGGATCATAAGGTGTTGGAGCAGGATCACAGTCACTAAAACCAAAGCGACTCAATACCTTTTCCACATAATGGGATTGTAACAAAGTTACCTGAAAGTCGCCTAGAGGGGGGGTGAATAGGCGGAACCTGAAAATTAAAACTTTATCCCCCAACTAGATCCCTTGATTAGTGGTTAGAACAAGATATACAAATATCGGAGAATAGAAACTAAGTTCTTGCTTGAAGAGAGTATTGCTAAATAATGCGAAAGGATAAATCAATACAATTAGTAAGTTATAGAATAACAAAGCAAGAAGCCTTAGATGAGAAGAGCACTAGGACAAGTTTTTTCTTGCAACGTGTTGCTTCACTAAATGGGAATTTAACTTGAAGCAACACCAAATGATATTAGTAAATAAAGGTGCAAGAAAACTTAGAGCAAGGGAAAAATGAACAAATCACAAGCAATAAACACAATGGACACGGGTGATTTGTTTTACCGAGGTTCGGCCCTCGAAGGCCTAGTCCCCGTTGAGGAGTCCACTTAAGGACGGGTCTTTTTCAACCCTTTCCCTCTCTCCCCCGATCACACAAGGATCGGTGAGCTCTTCTTCTTCTCAAGGATCACTCTCGATCCCACAAGGACCACCACAATCTTTGGTGTCTCTTGCTAGCTTTTACAAGCCTCCAAAACTTTGGAGGAAGTTCAATGGGAGTCAAAACTCCACGCGCAAATGAACACAAAGATGAAGCACACACTATCTCTCAATGAATCTCACAAGGCACTAGTGCTAAACTCAAATGAGTAGCTCTCTTTTGCTTGCTCTCTCTTTTGTGGCACTTGTGTTGGTTGTAGTGGTCTAAATCTTGTGTATAGGATGGATCAATGAATATATGTGGTTGGGAGGGCTTGAGTATGTCAACTAAATGACTTGGAATGTTGCTTGGGCTCCCACACATTGAAGTGGCCGGTTGGGGTGGTATTTATAGCCACCAAACACAAACTAGCCGTTGGTGAGGGTTGTCTGTCGTATGGTGCACCGGACAATCCGGTGCACACCGGACATGTCCGGTGTGACAGCCACGTCACCAAATAGCCGTTGGGGTTGGAGCTGGTCGACCGTTGGAGGCTTTGTCCTCATGCGGCACCGGACAGTCCGGTGCACACCGGACAGTCCGGTGCCTCTCTGATCCTCTGCTCTGACTCTGCCGCGTGCCTGTTTACTGTCAGAGTCGACCGTTGGCGCCGAAGTAGCCGTTGCCCCGCAGTTACACCGGACAGTCCGGTGTACACCGGACATGTCCGGTGAATTATAGCCGAGCACCCGTTGCGAATTCCCGAGGCAGCCAAGTTCCAGAGCCGCGTCGACTTGGAGCACCGGACACTGTCCGGTGTACACCGGACAGTCCGGTGAATTTTAGCGCGCCGGCTCCAAAGATTTCCCGAGGCTGAGGAGTTCATTTGGAAGTCTCCTGGTGCACCGGACACTGTCCGGTGGCACACCGGACAGTCCGGTGCGCCAGACCAGGGAGCCTCTCGGGATGCCTTTAGCTCTCTATTTTGAACCCAACTTTGTTCTTTTTATTGGCTTGCTGTGAACCTTTGGTACCTGTAAAACTTATATACTGGAGCAAACTAGTTAGTCCAATTATTTGTGTTGGGCAATTCAACCACCAAAATTAATTAGGGACTAGGTGTAAGCCTAATTCCCTTTCAATCTCCCCCTTTTTGGTGATTGATGCCAACACAAACCAAAGCAAATATAGAAGTGTATAATTGAACTAGTTTGCATATTGTAAGTGCAAAGGTTGCTTGGAATTGAGCCAATATGAATACTTACAAGATATGCATGGATTGTTTCTTTATAATTAACATTTTGGACCACGCTTGCACCACAAGTTTTGTTTTTGTAAACTCTTTTGTAAATTCTTTTCAAAGTCCTTTTGCAAGATAGTCAAAGTTAAATGAATAAGATTTTGCAAAGCATTTTCAAGTTTTGAAATTTTCTTACTTTGTTCCAAATGCTTTTCCTTTGACTAAACAAAACTCCCCCTCAAATAAAGTCTCCTCTTAGTGTTCAAGAGGGTTTTAAGATATCAAGTTTGAAAATACTACTTGCTCCCCCTTTAGAACACAAAGAGATACCAATTTTGAAATTTACCAATTGAAAATCATCAAATTTTAAAAATTTGGGTGGTGGTGCGGTCCTTTTGCTGGTGGTGCGGTCCTTTTGCTTTGGGCCAATACTTTCTCCCCCTTTGGCATGAATCGCCAAAAACGGATACTTAGAATGAAATATAGGCCCCTGTCCTAACTATTTTCTCCCCTTTGGCAAATAAAACATATGAGTGAAGATTATACCAAAGATGGAGAGACATTGTGGAGTGATGGCGAAGGGTAGATAATACCGATAGAGTAGAGTGGAAGCTTTG
The DNA here is from genome assembly GCA_029449295.1 of Zea luxurians. Lineage (NCBI taxonomy): Eukaryota > Viridiplantae > Streptophyta > Magnoliopsida > Poales > Poaceae > Zea > Zea luxurians. Next base: position 131,188,471 of record JAOPSE010000010.1, read on the forward strand.
TCTTCGCCAAAGACTCCAATTCCCTTTCAATGTACCTATGACTTGGTTTGAAATTTACTTGAAAACACATTAGTCATAGCATATAAAAGAGATATGATCAAGAGGATATATCAAATTAAGCATGATCATAGTTCTATATAACATAGATTGCTCCCCCTAAATATGTGCGAGAGGAAAACATATTTTGGCCTTAAATGCCAATTGCACATAATTAGGTTAATGAGAACATATCTATATCATACAGAATGTGAAGTGCATTGTGTCATAGTATAAGTGTGATGCTCATGACAGTTTATGCACTTATGAAAGCATGTTGTAAACATTTCAAGCATTTTCCCTTAAGGATTTCAAAGAGGCTTAAGGACCATCCACCTTTGGAACAAAGGCAGCTTATCCTCGTTACAAGGTTAAGCTTTAAGCTCTTTGACAATTAAATCACTTTATCTAGTTTCAACAAGGATGCATTAAAGCATGAATGAATTTTTTTTGAGAAGTTAAACTAGATATGAAGCAGGGATATGCATGGACATGCTTTCTCTTCCTTTTAAACAAGATATGTAAAGAGAGTATAGAAAAGGAAGATTTAGGTACAAGTTTAAATGAAAGGAGATAGTTTTACCTTTTTGTACCTTCACATAGGAACACTCTCTTCATTGTGCTTTGTCCTTAGTCTTGGATGCTTAAGACCTATTCTTAATGACAATATAGGGAAATATTTTGCACAAGAGAGAGTTCTACAACTAGTGATCTTTTCAAGTTATTGTTAGCATATATCAAAAAGGATCACAAGTTGCATAAATGTATCATGAATTCTCCTTTTAACTTAGTGCATATCAAGTTGAAAGTATATACGGCACTAAGAGGCATGATTGTTGATTGAAGTCATTCAATGATCAAACAAATAACAGATGTGATCAAAAGAACAACATACACATTAGATTATCAATTAAGTAGGAGAATCCAACAAATATGCTACTTTAGAGTGAAAGACAAGAATTTAAAGATAGTAGCATACTTCATGAGAAACTTATTCTCATGCAAGAGACTATATGAAATTACTGAGATAAAGCAATAGTCTCAACATAATCAAGATAAAAGGCTCCCCCTAAAGATATGCATCAAGTATTTGAATGAATTGAATGGATGCATTTATTTTAAAGACAAATAGAGAGAAGCATTATACATCTTGATCAAGGCTCATTAAATTTGTAATAAACAACTTGAGCCTAGTATTCTCAATATGAAAGGGTTTAGAATACTCACAACCACACCATTGATTGTTTCGTAGAAGTAGGTGGTGTAGTTCTTGATGTTCTCCTCTTTCATTTGAGAGTCCTCCCTTTGCAGTGGCTTCTTTTTTTTTAATAAACTTATTGAAAATACTCAAGAAGAATGTTAGTAATACAAGGGAGTATATAGTGATGGATGATTTCTTTTAGATAGGAAATAAGCATAATTCATCATCCATGAGTCACACAGACATGAAGTAAATTCCTTAACGTTAGTGCATATTAACAGAAAAGAGGAATGAGCACCTTTTTAACCATTTTTGATCAATCAAAGGAATTTTATATGGAATTTATTATCATGACTTAGAAGCGCATCAATATGAGAATGGATATAGCAAAGGCATGAATTAGATTCTAATGGACAAGCGCATTTATGAAAATGATATTGAATGCATACTTAGTTAATTTCGGTCCAATAAAGAATCTATTCCTTACAAGGGTATAATATGATAATTTAGATTAAATACCCATTGAGATGGGAACAAAACTTAAGAAGATGAGTTCCCATACCTTTGCTTTTTACCTTTCTTCCTTTGGGTGAAGATCAACCCATGAGGCTTGTGCACTTTCTTTCTTGTAGATTTTCATAATTGAACTCAAGAGAAATGTTAGTAGCAACACAAGCACTAGTTTCCATTTTTGTAATCATTTTGATAAGGAATGGGAAGCTGGATTACTAAAACATGGAAACTTCATAGCATGAACTAGATTATCCATAGATGATGTTATGCTCAATTTTAACTCATAAAACAAGCATAAATAATCCTTTAAGATTATGGGAATAAATCTAATTCATGATATGGAAAGCGATAAATGTGAAAGAATCAAATCCAATTTAAGTAAGTAGAAGCACATCATAAGTCAATGGATTGATTTTTCTTTTTATGTTAGATTACATGCTTTTCCAAAGAGAAACCTATTCTCTATAAGTGAGACTACTTGGGTTACTTAGATAAAATCATTAATCTCACTATTCTAGTTATAGAGAGAGTTTTCCTTTTACAAGTGTCCTAAGGATTTGAATTCCTTGCATGACACCTTATTCTTTTGAGAACATGAAAATATCTCTCTATACCTAGAATCATGGCAATAACAAGATAATTAGAGGAAGGATATGCCATGACATACTAGCAATAAATTAAAGCATGTAGATTGCTATAGAATGGAAATGATGAATATGCAATCTACCATATGAGAGGAAATTTCTTCAAAGAATGGTAATATCAATTTAAAGACATTTGAAGTGCTTCAATTTTTCTATGTGACTACACAAGACACATAAGAAATGATATTTTGAATATTTGCACTAAAAGATAAGTGTTACCATCCTTTGGCTTTCCTCCATGCTGTAGGCCTTGATTTTTCGCATATGATATCTGTTCACTTCCTACACCATATAATATCTTCCTCGAGATGATATGAGTTTAAGACATAGCAATTTGAAAAAATAACCTTGGGTCAATCATGTATATAGATCATTGAAGATTGATAGCTTGAGTTGATAAGAATTGAATGAACTCTCTCAAGCACCCCAAAGACTTCATATCATCTCCTTCTCCTACAAAACTTGTCAAGCATATTTTGGTACCCATCGCTTGATGGGTCCATCATGGTTAGTCAACAAAGATCTAGGAACCCAAAAGTCCTTTGTGTTAGCACTAGGTAAACTCATTACCTTTCTAGCACACGTTGCAATTTTGGGTTGCCTAGTTACATGACAATTAATTGACAAGCTAGGAGTGGAATTGTTACCAATGGGACAATCCTTGCATTGATGTCCCTTCTTTCGGCATATGTAGCATAGGCGATCTTCAACTCTTGAAGATTTCTTCTTTCCTTGTTTGTCGCCTGCTACATGGTTAGTAAAAACTTTCTTTTCTAACCCTATGCCTTTTTGTTTTAAATGGGGACAAGATCTAAGCAAGTGTCCCTTCTTGGAGCATTTAAAACAAAGTCTATCATCCTTGTTAATAATCAAGCCATTTTTAATGTAAGGACATGACCTAATCAAGTGCCCCTCTTCAAAGCATTCACTACACTTCTTAATGTGAAGTGTGGCTTGATCATTACCTTGGATGTTACCTTTTGTGGAGGCGTGGTTGAGGCTTTTGGAGGAGGTGTTGAATTTCATCTTTTGTTTCTTCCTCTTGGTAATCCTCAAATTCTTGACATTTTCTTCAAGGGATGTAGTGCATGCCACGGTTGTTCCCGTCTCAAGCTTCTTCACCATGTGATCACGGTTATCTTGAGAAGGTTGGACAATGCATTTCCCTTTTAGTTGAGTCAAGCTCTTCTTTAGCCTCCCATTTTCTTCTTTGAGCTTTTGATATGAATCATCATTCGTTCCTGCAAATTTTAGCTCAAAGGACGATTTGCTTGTCGACAAACAACAAGCATTAGCACATGGTAATATAGTATCAATTTGAATACATGTGTACGAGTAAGGTTGTTGGGATTTTAAGTTTTCTATCACAACCTCATGAGCAATGTTTAATATGATATGATCATCCATAAGATTTTCATGAGAACATAGAAGCATATCATATTTTTCTCGAAAAGCTAGATTTTCAACTTTTAGCTTTTCTACTTGGTCCTTAAGCAAGGTATTCCTATTTACTAATTGAGCGATACAATGTAAAGCGTTATCTTGCTCAATTGAAATAGTTTCATACCTTTGGACCAAATCAACATGAGAGCACTTTAGCTCCTCATGTTCTTTAGTCAACTCGTCAAAGTGTAGCATTTTCATGGAGAGAATATCTTCTAGCCTTTGACGAGCTTCGCTTTGCTCTCTCGCTCTTTCTAGAAGTTTGAGCATGACCGCCTTATCTTCTTGGCTTAGGCGAGCGTAGAGATGCACAAGGCTTCTTTCTTCCTCCTCATCCTCATTTGTGCTTCCGCTATCATTTTCATTAGCCACACAACACATGTGGGAATCGAAATGGGAAGTCAAACCTTTTGGAGAGGTGGATTCATCGTTTGGTCTCCATCGTTCATTTTCTTCTTCTTCTTCCTTGCAAGGGTTAGTATCACAAATACCAAAGGAAGTAGAAGCACAGAATGAACTATCATGTTTGGACTTATTAAATTTGCTTTTAATTCTAGTCCAAATATCATGCATATCACAAATGGGTTTGTCATATTTTATTATGAAGGCATGATAATCTTCTTTGCTAAGGGATTTACTTAAGATGTCATAAGCTAGATAGTTTAAGCGTATACATCTTAAATCATCTTCGGAGGCATTTTCCCTAGCATAGTTAGGAGGAATAATACTCTTGTCTAAAATTTGTTCTAATTGTGGGTCTACCGCTCTAAAGGCATTTATCACTCTAGTAGACCATGAATCATAATTAGAACAATCGGAAAGTAATATCTCAAGAGTTACCTCTTTTTGAGTTACGTTCGATGGAGGAGTCTTCTTGTTCTTTTGGGATCTTCTACGAGCCATCACTTCGAGTTGTTAGACTCAAGATGAAGTGCCTAGCTCTGATACCAATTGAAAGTCGCCTAGAGGGGGGGTGAATAGGCGGAACCTGAAAATTAAAACTTTATCCCCCAACTAGATCCCTTGATTAGTGGTTAGAACAAGATATACAAATATCGGAGAATAGAAACTAAGTTCTTGCTTGAAGAGAGTATTGCTAAATAATGCGAAAGGATAAATCAATACAATTAGTAAGTTATAGAATAACAAAGCAAGAAGCCTTAGATGAGAAGAGCACTAGGACAAGTTTTTTCTTGCAACGTGTTGCTTCACTAAATGGGAATTTAACTTGAAGCAACACCAAATGATATTAGTAAATAAAGGTGCAAGAAAACTTAGAGCAAGGGAAAAATGAACAAATCACAAGCAATAAACACAATGGACACGGGTGATTTGTTTTACCGAGGTTCGGCCCTCGAAGGCCTAGTCCCCGTTGAGGAGTCCACTTAAGGACGGGTCTTTTTCAACCCTTTCCCTCTCTCCCCCGATCACACAAGGATCGGTGAGCTCTTCTTCTTCTCAAGGATCACTCTCGATCCCACAAGGACCACCACAATCTTTGGTGTCTCTTGCTAGCTTTTACAAGCCTCCAAAACTTTGGAGGAAGTTCAATGGGAGTCAAAACTCCACGCGCAAATGAACACAAAGATGAAGCACACACTATCTCTCAATGAATCTCACAAGGCACTAGTGCTAAACTCAAATGAGTAGCTCTCTTTTGCTTGCTCTCTCTTTTGTGGCACTTGTGTTGGTTGTAGTGGTCTAAATCTTGTGTATAGGATGGATCAATGAATATATGTGGTTGGGAGGGCTTGAGTATGTCAACTAAATGACTTGGAATGTTGCTTGGGCTCCCACACATTGAAGTGGCCGGTTGGGGTGGTATTTATAGCCACCAAACACAAACTAGCCGTTGGTGAGGGCTGTCTGTCGTATGGTGCACCGGACAATCCGGTGCACACCGGACATGTCCGGTGTGACAGCCACGTCACCAAATAGCCGTTGGGGTTGGAGCTGGTCGACCGTTGGAGGCTTTGTCCTCATGCGGCACCGGACAGTCCGGTGCACACCGGACAGTCCGGTGCCTCTCTGATCCTCTGCTCTGACTCTGCCGCGTGCCTGTTTACTGTCAGAGTCGACCGTTGGCGCCGAAGTAGCCGTTGCCCCGCAGTTACACCGGACAGTCCGGTGTACACCGGACATGTCCGGTGAATTATAGCCGAGCACCCGTTGCGAATTCCCGAGGCAGCCAAGTTCCAGAGCCGCGTCGACTTGGAGCACCGGACACTGTCCGGTGTACACCGGACAGTCCGGTGAATTTTAGCGCGCCGGCTCCAAAGATTTCCCGAGGCTGAGGAGTTCATTTGGAAGTCTCCTGGTGCACCGGACACTGTCCGGTGGCACACCGGACAGTCCGGTGCGCCAGACCAGGGAGCCTCTCGGGATGCCTTTAGCTCTCTATTTTGAACCCAACTTTGTTCTTTTTATTGGCTTGCTGTGAACCTTTGGTACCTGTAAAACTTATATACTGGAGCAAACTAGTTAGTCCAATTATTTGTGTTGGGCAATTCAACCACCAAAATTAATTAGGGACTAGGTGTAAGCCTAATTCCCTTTCATTACCCCACCATCAGCTTCTCTAACAAGCTTGATGTTTAGAATGACATCAGCTTCTCCCAAATCTTTCATCTCGAAATTGCTCGATAGAAGATTTTTAACTTCCTCAATCACATTGAGATTTGATCCAAAGATCAAAATGTCATCAACATAAAGGCACAGCATAACAGACTCACACCCACCATACCGATAGTATACACACGTGTCAGATTCATTTACAACAAAGCCAGCTGTTGTAAGAGTATTATCAAACTTTTCATGCCATTGCTTAGGTGCTTGTTTTAGGCCATACAATGATTTTATCAACCTGCACACCTTATTCTCTTGACCATCCGCAATGAACCCTTCTGGCTGATCCATATAGATCTCCTCATCCAACTCTCCATTTAGGAAAGCTGTCTTAACATCCATCTGATGAATGATAAGACCATAAGAGGCTGCCACAGCTATTAATGTGCGAATTGTAGTCAATCGAGCCACTGGTGAGTAGGTATCAAAGAAATCTTCACCCTCCTTTTGGGTATATCCTTTGGCCACAAGCCTTGCCTTGTACCTCTCGATTGTACCATCAGGCCTAAGCTTTTTCTTGAAGACCATTTGCAACCTATAGGTTGACAACCATAAGGACGGTCAACGACCTCCCAAGTTCCATTAGACATAATAGATTCCATCTCACTCCTTACTGCTTCCTTCCATAAGTCAGCATCAGGAGAGGAATATGCCTCACTAATGGTAGTTGGTGTGTCTTCCACAAGGTACACTATAAAGTCATTACCAAAGGATTTTGCAACCCTCTGTCTCTTGCTCTTTCGAGTGACTATAGTGTTATCCTCCTCAGGGATGTGCTCGTGAGAATCCTCAGCATGATCTATAGGAATCGACAGTTCGTGCTCATGGGGAATTATAGTCTCATGACTTGTATCACTAGGTGTATTCTTCATGGGAAACTCATTCTCAAAAAATGTTGCGTCTCTTGATTCCATGATAGTATCAACATACATATCTGGCACATCAGATTTTATAATTAAGAACCTATACCCAGTGCTGTGAAAAGAGTACCCAAGGAATATACAGTCAACAGTTTTAGGCCCAAGTTTACGCTTTTTGTTGATTGGCACATTCACTTTAGCCAAGCAACCCCAAGTGCGCAAATATGAGAGATTTAATCTTCTCTTTTCCCATTCCTCGAATGGTGTGATCTCTTTGTTCTTTGTTGGAACTCTATTCAGGACATGACATGCTGTCAAAATCGCCTCACCCCACCATGCCTTGGATAATCCCGCTGTACTCAACATGGCATTCACCAAATCTGTTAGAGTGCGGTTTTTCCTTTCAGCAATCCCATTGGATTGTGGTGAGAATGGCGGTGTCCTCTCATGAATAATACCATGTTCCACGCAGAACTCATCGAACACATTAGAGAAAAATTCTCCACCTCGGTCGGACCTTAAACGTTTTATTTTCCTCTCAAGTTGGTTCTCTACTTCAGCTTTGTAGGCCTTAAAATAATTGAACGCTTCATCTTTTGTTTTTAAGAGATACACATAGCAAAATCTAGTGGAGTCATCTATAAAAGTGAGAAAGTATCTTTTACCACCTTTGGTCAAAATTCCATTCATCTCGCACAGATCAGAATGAACAAGTTCTAGAGGTGCCAAACTCCTCGCCTCAGCAACCTTGTGAGGCTTGCGAGGTTGTTTTGATTCAACACACACATGGCACTTAGACTTTTTGACAAAGTTAAATTTAGGAATTAAATTTATATTTGCTAACCGCATAAGACAGCCAAAGCTTGCATGACAAAAACGTGAATGCCATAAATCCGACTCATCAGAAAAATGAACAGAATTCACGAGTTTATTACACACATCATGCAGTGATAAGCGGAACAAGCCTCCGCAGTCATATCCTTTACCAACAAAAATACCATGTTTAGACACAACACATTTATTAGACTCAAGAACAACTTTGTATCCATCTCGACATAGCATAGACGCGCTAACGAGATTCTTCTTGATAGAGGGCACATGATGCACGCTCTTCAATGGCACCGTCTTTCTCGAAGTAAACTTCAGAATGACCGTACCAACACCAAGAACATGAGCACGCGACCCATTTCCCATTAACAAGGCGCCAGACCTCCCGACCTGGTAGGAGGAGAACATAGAGGCATCAGCACACACATGAATATTTGCACCACTGTCCATCCACCACTCAGGTGAATTACAAACTGAGAGAACAAATGGTAAAGAATTACCATACCCAGATGTTTCATCTCCAGTTTCAGTGGTTACAACATTAGCTGATTTCTTGTCCTGAGTGAACTTGCGATCAGGGCACTCTCTAGCCCAATGTTGATCACTGCCACAGACAAAGCAACCTCCCTTTCCCTTGTTATTGTTGTTCTTCTTTTTAAACTGTGCTGTTTGAACAGGTTTATTCGCGTTCTCTGGTTTGTTCTGGTTTTTCTTCTTGTTAAACTTGCGGAAGTTTCTCTTCTGCACCACATTAGCAGTAGAGGTCTCCACACCTTTTCCATTGTCCTTTGATCTAGCTCTTTCCTCAACATCAAGAGTACCAATGAGCTCCTCCACATTGAACTCTTGTCTCTTATGTTTGAGAGAGGTAGCAAAGTCCTTCCAAGAAGGTGGCAACTTGGCGATTATACCGCCAGCCACAAACTTGTCAGGCAAAGGACAAGGAAAAAGTTCGAGTTCCTTAGCTAGTGCCTGAAACTCATGAGCCTGTTCCACTACAGATCGGTTCTCAACCATCTTGTAGTCATACAGCTGCTCCATGAGGTACAGCTCGCTACCAGCGTCAGTAACTCCAAACTTTCCAACAAGAGCATCCCACAGCTCTTTCCCTGTGGGAAGGATGATATAGCTTTTCTGGAATTTTGTATCCAGTGCGCTAATTACTGCTCCTCGAAAGAGGTTGTCTTCAGCCTTAAACTTAGCCTCATCCTCAGGAGGCAAGTTGGCAGGCTTGCCCTCAGCGGCATGAAAACAAGACATTGCAGTTAGCCACAATTCCATCTTAGCTTTCCATATCAAGAAGTTTTTACCATCAAAAGGATCAGGCTTTAGCACAGCAGCAAAACCTCTGACAGAAAAATGCCTAACATTAGGTTTTTGGATTGTTAGAATTATAGGCATTTTCCGTATCATTTTAATTCCATAAATTAATATTATGATGATGACATATAAAAGATAATTAACCATAGAAATCGTAATCTCAAACATATCCATAACAATATGGATCATGAGAACACAAAGCATATGAATCATATGGATCATATAAATACGATAAACATATAAACTGACTGAACAATTGAAAATAAACAAATAGAAACATAAACAGCATGATTGTAAAATTAAAACAAACAGATATAACACATTATAAGGTAACAGAACAGATGAGATAAACTCTTTGCTATACATGAAACAATACAAATGCATATATAAAACATATATAATCTGTAGAACGCAAAACAGTAAGGAAATAAACTGATCATACCCTCCCATGCGCTCTGATCCAGATCCTTGTCCAACTTCCTTTGTCATGTCGCAGATGTTTTGGGCAGTCGCGTAGACGCTCCCCAAAAACCTAATTGCCGATCCCCGTGCAAGGTCTCGAACGGCACCGGCTTCGGAGGCACCTGCCCTCTCGCTTCTCTGTGCGCGCAGAGTCACGAGATGGAAATACCCTCACTCGGCGGCTGGACTGTGATTCTGAAAGTGGTGTGTTTTCGTGTCCCGAGTGACAGGGGTGCTCCTCTATTTATCCTCTCGCAGAGGGAAGCTGAAGGAGAAAGGTCGCCGAGTCACGCCAAGGGTCGGTCAGCTCTCGCCGAGTCATGCCATGAGTCGGCCAGCACTCGCCGAGTCACGCCATAAGTCGGCCAGCTGAAGGAGAAGGGTCATTCGGCTGGCTGACGAAGAGACAGAGTCACTCGGCTGACGTATGCGGTTAGTGAGTGCTAAAAATTAACACAACCACCCCACGCCTGCCTGCCTGCCTGGCTGCCTGCCTCGCCACGCCCGGCCGGCGGCGGCGGCGCGCGCGCGTGTGGCACGCCCTTGTCCATTTCTTGACTTCTCAAGTTAAGTGGAATAAATCCCACCATATAAGTCAAGGCAAAAGACCCTTGGACTTCCAATGTGGTACTATTGGTATTCTTCACCATTACATACCATAGAGTTTATTCAATAAATGGGCCAAGCCCATAAAAGATTACAGAGACTACCAGCTACAGCTCCCCCGCGGCCCGCCATAACTGCTTGCGAGGTCAACTCGGCCCAACTCCATGCATGGCATGGCATGGGCAAGGCAGCCCTCACCTGCCGCCCTGCCAATGGCCAGCGCCAGCCCATGCCATGCAATGCATTGGTAGAAACAATATATAATCCTGGACGGCGGCGTAGTGCACTAGTGCTAACTGGCAGCTGCCATGACTGCCAAAGTGCCGAGGCCATCCTCGCAGCATCTATCTCGCTTGCTTCGCCTCTCTGGGGGCTCTGAATTCTGACCCTGGACGGCGGACCGGCCGTGGGTGGCTGCTGTACCTGTAGACTACTCGTACATGCTCACGCTGTCACGCATGGCAATGCAGTGCTGACTGAATTGCTGCTGGCTGATGCTGCTTGCTACAGGGTACAGCAGTACATGCTGCGTTCGCTGTTTTATTGCTGGCGCGCGTGCCCATTTACTCGGAGAGACCAGGACCGGGAGACCACAGGCAGGCATATGAGCTATTGGGCATGAACGCACAGGCAGACAAACAGACAGACACGCGCACGCACCACCTGAGCTCCGAATCAATACCACTAGGCTAGGCAGGCAGTAGTAGCTTGAAACCTGTCACGGGTATCCCGTTGGGTTGGGGACTTGAGAGGGATCGGAGGCAAGGCATTCGTTTTGTATTGCATGCCCCAGCGGCTTCGAATTCAATTCGCCTTGCTTGGGCAGCCAGTGTCGCACGTGTGCTCGGCGGCGGGCTCTCCCATCATGCTTTAGCTAACCGGGGATGATCTCATTCATCTCAGCGCAGTTCTCGATCAAGGGATACATACATACGTTCCCGGCGAACGCGTACAAATCATGTGAGGCAGCCATCAGCAGATGATGAGCTCTGCGATCCATTGTCTGCGATCACGGAGGCGGCATGGCGCCCGTGAGCCCGTGACGGCCCTGTGGTGGGGTGGCTACCTCTCTCCCACTTCCCACACATATTCCTCTCCTGTAGCTGTAGATGACAACGTTCTGCAGATGTCGCCCGCCCACATTGCAGCTACTAGCCACGTGCGTGGAACGCGTTATTGATAAAACTTCAAACAGCTTTGCCTGCTTGATGCAGTTCGATGGGGGTTCCATTCCATTGCAGGATCAAGAGTTGACCTGCTGCCTGCTCTAGTGGAACACATGCATGACCCACACGGCCACACCACACACAAGACGCGCGTACGGGAAACACACTTCATTCACGCCACGCGCGTCATTAGATTCAGATATGATTAATTAGCGATCTACTAACTATAAAGCAGTAAAGGCCTAGCTAATAACAAGACCCGCTAAGAAATAATTAACAAGCGTACGACGTCGCATCGATCCATGGATCATCGTCATCTAGTTCTTCTAGCGCAAATATATATATAGACGCGCGGTTACATCACTGGAATTACCGGAACACGTGTTTGCGCAGTGGTCAACGCACACGGCTAGCTAGCTAGCCTCAGCTCGCCGGAGTTGGTTTGAGTGGACGTACGGGGAACAGCGGCAGAAGCTTGGGCTGGTCGCCGTCGCCGCCCCTGGGCGACGCGTGCAGGTAGAAGCCCTTGGACGCGATGGCCTTCTCCTCCCGCTCCTCCTCCTCCTCCCTGCTTATCACCACCACGGCCCCGCCGCACGACGGCGGCGACGACGAGTGCGGCGACATGGACGAGGACGACGACAGCGACGGCGACGTGGAGACCGCCAGCGCTATGTAGGCGTCCATGGGCGAGACCGGCGAGTGCATGGGCCCGTGGCAGTGGTGGTGGGCGTGGGCGGCGTGAGCGTGGTGGTGGTAGTAGTAGAACGACGACGACGCCGGCTGCGGCCGCGCCAGCGCCAGCTCCAGCTCCAGCCTGGCCGGCGCCGCGCGCCGCCTCTCCTGCAGCTTGGGCCGCCTCGGCGGCGGTGGTGGCGCGTGCGCGACGGTCACCGCCGCCGCCGCTGCCGCATCGTCCGTCGCGGCGCCCGTGAGCTTCTGCACGAGCGCGCGGAACGTGGCCGGGTCTGCCTGCACGAACGTGGTGTTGGCGTCGACGGCGCAGGTGGCGGCGGCCGCCTCCCTCGCGACCTTGGGCGAGTGGGACGCCGCCATGGCGAAGCTCTCTGGCCCTCTCCGTAGCTAGCTAGCTGAGCAAAGTTAGCAAGCAAGGGAGCTAGCGAGCGTGACCAAGACCAAATGCGGGATCGAGCGCCTGGTGGTAGCTTTTTAAGGGTCAAAAGGGCTGCATTAAAAGCCAAAGGGGTCGGCCGGCCCGCGACGGATGGATGGGTACCGGACCTCCTGGAGTGGAGTCCTGGACGGATCGTCGCATCCCGCTGGCTCGCCTAAGCCTCGCAGTCGCTCAGGCGCTCAGCACACAGCTGCACAGGAGGACAGGAGTCTTTTCTGCTCTCGCAAAACCTTTGCCCCCCGTACGTCCATGCAGAGTTGCAGTGTGGTGTGGCTGCTACGACGCGAACGCGAGAGAGACGACGAGTCGACGACGACCCGCGTGGTGTGCTGCATCACGCATCTTTTTCTAGCCCTACCTATCATGTGTGTCTTCCGTCACTGGCCCGGCCATGGCGCGTGTACGCACGTACCCCGTACGAACACGATAGAGGAACCGTGTGCTCATGGTGTGGTGTCTAGCTCCCGGCATTTCTGCTCCGATCCTCAGCCTTCACTCTTCAGGTACGTACAGTGCGGCGTCGCGCACATAACACACATGCAGGCAGATAGATAGATGCCGACCGACCTATGCTTAGCCGGCGCCGGCCGGTACAGCAGCAGTACCATGAACAAGTACGTACGTGGCTTTTCGTGGACGACTACCCGGCCCCCGAGGAAGAACGTCACTGAGCAAGCGTAGCGTGATATGGGCCTCCACGACTCGGTGCGTACTAGCGGATGGTAACGCCCGACCGGCCACGTCGTACGGCCACAAAAGGGGGCAGGCCGCGCTCTTGCGTGAGGTGAAGAGGATGGTGTTGCTTCCGGGGTCGGGCCATCAGCTGCGCCGCTTGCAACAACGCCAGACAGCCTCGCTCGGTTCGTCCTCATATATATGCAGCCGTGCTCTAGGTCGCCGTACGCCGTCCAGCCTCGCCACGCGCGCGGCTGCCGGCGGGCGCCGTTAGCTGTCTCGTGTTCTGCCGGAGCTCCAGCGACGAGGAGTGGACGATGCTGCATATGCTCTTGCTTGATTGGAAAGCACGGTACGTACGCACCACTGGCGCCCGCCATGACGTTTGACGTCTTCGGCTACCTGCATGCATGCAGCCGTGCGTGCATGCCAACCAAGAGGTCGATGCATACATGGCTGCTGGTCACGCGTAGTGCTGAGAATTGGGACGGGTCGGGCCAGCCCGGCTCAAGTTTATTGTGCTTCGTGTCGAACGGGTTCATGCTACAAAAGTGTAAAAACTTTTAAGTCATATCGTGCCAGTCCGAAGTACAAAAACAGTGGCTCAACTCAGTCCTAAACCACGTCGTGCCTTCGTTGGGCCGTGGCGGCTCAAGCCCGGCCCATATATTTGACTGCATAATATCAAAATATTAAAACCACATAAAGACCATAGTTTAATAAATTAAAGATATTAGACAATTCAAGCATCATTTAACCATATAAACTCTAAATGTCATAACAATATAAAGTCGATATTTTACTAAATTAAAGAAATTAAATAAATTAGGCTTAATTGGTCCGTGCTGGACCAAGCCCGACCCATCTGTCCGGACCGTGCTGGGACTCGACAGGCTGGAATTTGAGGTCCGGTCCAGATCCGTCTTCGAACCGTGCTAACCTAACCCATATTATTTCCTGCTAGACCGTGCTTTAGACTCTTGTTTTCTAACCGTGCTCGTGTTCATCCGAAAAATCCAGCCACATTACGAGCACTAGTCACGCGCACACGCGTCGTCTCGTACGTGGTCAACTACACGCTCGCGCTGGCTTCATCTGGAAACATATCGTCGCACACACGCATGCATGTGAGCTGCTGCTTGTCCAGGCACGCGCGCGATGCAAGTGTTGCTTTAATTTTAATTTGTTGTTGCGACGGGCTCATATATGGAAGGAAACATATCAAATGCAAACTACATTTTAGTGTAAACCTTGTATAAATCTACTAAACAAAGTTTCAAAAAATTCTGAAAAAAATATAAATATACATATGAGCTTACCTCATTTATATACAAAATTTCATGATCAAATTCATCTTACTCTAAAAATTACAAAAAAGACAAAATTTTTGATAAACAGTAAAAGTTCAAATGAACCAAAATTTGTTTTTTATAACCGCTAGAGTAAAATAAGTTTGACCATGAAATTTTATATATAGATGAGGTAAGCTTAGATGTATATTCATGTTTTTTCAGAATTTTTTGAAACTATTTAGTAGGTTTACACGAGATTTGCACCAAAACATGGTTTGCATTTGATATGTTCCCTATATGTAATGGGAACGAATAATTTTTATTTTGTGTTTGGATGGTATGTCGGTACCCCCGAACAGGGGTACGCTCTACTACTGTATCAAGGCGTAGTGCCCACGTGGCTATCTCTTAGCCACGCAGCAATAATACCGTGACCGGGGCCAGGCCACGACTTGGCCCAGTCGCGGACCGCTACTCAGGGCCCACAGCAGCGCCCGACCGCGCCACATGGGTGGGTCCGGAGTCGCCACATGTCCAAGAAAGAAGGAATGCTCCAGGACGTCATCAGTGAGTCCGGACCCCATGGGAGAGCGTTGGACCTCTAGGTATGCAGGTCGGGTCCTTGGGATGGAGTCCGGACCCCTTAGCGAGGGGTCCGGACCGCCCACGGCAGGGTCCTAGAATCCCAAGGAAAGAAATACTTAAGCCCTGGTTAAGGACCAGGCTAGGGTCCGGTGCTGGTACGTGTCCGGATCCCATCATGTACGCTTCTGCTCCCCGCCCAGGTGGAGACCCGATGCCGCCACGTGGCCCACGGCCCGTGACGTAAGCCAGCGGGCGGAGCCTGACGTATGGCCTCTGCGCTGTGGGCCGCACCGCGGGCTACGCCGCAAGCTACGCTATCTCAGCATTAAATGCGGATGGGCACGCCGCCTGTCCATCCCGCTGACGGGCGATGTGCCGCCTCGACATTTAATGCGCCCTGTCCACTCCGCTGGTAGGCGATGTACCGTCTCGGCATTTAATGAGCCCCCTCTATTCCTCTAGCGGATAGCGACCGGGCCATCCTGCAGGCGGTGAACCTGTCCAATCAATTGGCAGGTGGCGTGTCCATACTACCGCATGTCCTGCACTCATGATGGCTCGCGTGTTGCCGAGGAAGCAGCCGCGAGAAATCAATATTGTAAGCGCTACGGACATTGCTACACTGGGAGATCGCCCGGATGTTGCAGGCGTTAGTTATTTCCCTCCGTTTTGCCCCTGGGCCCGCATGTCGGGGCCCAGTGCCCTTGTACGTGCCCCCTTGGTCTATAGAAGGGAGGGCACATGGCGTTATAAGGGGGATCCACACAGGCCAACTTAGATTCTTAGCTCTCAAGCTCTCACAGCAATACAACACACAGTGCAGTAGGGTATTACGCTCCGACGGCCCGAACCACTCTAGATCTTTGTGTTCTTGAGTGTTCATCCCACAATCTTGTAACAGGCAAAACGTTTAGGCCCCTCATCTTAGGATTTAGGGCGAGTGCATTCCGCCACCCGGCCGGAGATTTCCTCTCCGACATTTGGCGCGCCAGGTAGGGGGCTTGGCATTAGGTTTTTGCTTGTTTTCCCGCTCGGCATCATGGTCCATATCGTCGAGCACCATGACGTGGCCTCTGAGGACTTCCTCATGGAGGAGGAGGCCGCATCTTCTGCGCTGCTAAGCTCCAGCCGCCTGGCGCCTAGTGCTGCTGCTGTGCGCCCCGTACGGCAGCACACGCCTGCACAGGCGTCCCAGACACCATCGGGGGTTGCTCCTGCCGGGGCGCTTTTCGCGGCCAGAGAGTTGTTGCGCCACCCACCAAACCCCACGGCCTCGCCAGGGGCTATGAAGCAGTGGCACGACGACGTGGATCGCCTCCTTGGCATGGCACACTCTGGCTCGGCCAGGCCCAGGCCTCGACCATCCCGGTGCCAGTATGAGGCGTCGGCCTCGGTGCGTTCACCCTCGTTGAGGGCCGCGCCGACCGAGGATCTACGGGCGAAGCTCAACCACAGACGTGTGGTAGAAGGCGCTCAAGCCTCTCTGGAGAGGCCTGAAGACCTGCGGGACGAGCTCAACCGCAGGCGTGCGGGTGAGGATGCCTGTATCTCTCTGGAGAGGGCGCGTGAGCGCCGCCAAAACCTCGAGGGTCGCAACCTCGAGCAAGACTTTGCTGCGGTCGCATCACAGACTCTAGGGGTGCCCGATTCCAGACGGGTATCCCGTTGGCTGGTGTGGGCTGCGCCGCTCTAGTGGATCATCTCCGCGTGGCGACGTGGACACCCAAGTTCTGGCCACACCTGCCGGAGAAGTACGACAGAACAACAAACCCATCGGAAATCCTGCAGGTCTACGTCACCGCCATCACAGCAGCAGGTGGAGACACCACCGTATTAGCGACCTACTTCCATGTAGCCTTGTCTGGGCCAGCCCAGACTTGGCTCATGAACCTAGCCCCAGGATCCATCTACTCCTGGGAAGAGCTCTGCGTGCGGTTCATAGCGAACTTCGCCAGCGCTTACCAACAGCATGGAGTGGAGGCACACCTCCATGCAGTGAGGCAGGAACCCGGGAGACCCTCCGGGCGTTCATTTCTCGCTTCACCAAGGTACATGGGACCATCCCTCGTATCTCAGATGCTTCCATCATCACTGCTTTCCGCCAGGGGGTACGTGATGAAAAGATGCTGGAAAAGTTGGCCACGCATGACGTGGACAACGTCACCACGCTCTTCGCTCTGGCCGACAAGTGTGCCAGAGCCGCCAAGGGCCGTGCATGGCACTTGGCGCCATAGACCGGGGTTACCCAGACGGGCGGCTCGGGTGCCGTCGCCCAGGGCGGCGGGAAGAAGAAAAAGAAGAACAAGAACCGCGGCCATGAGAAGCCGCAGGTTGCTGCTCCGGTCGTCGCTGCCGCAGCCGGGGGCCAGAGTGAGCGCAACAAGCGCCCACGGTCCCAGGGAGGCAACAGTGGCATATGCCCTGTGCACCCCAACAGCCGCCACAGCGCCGCTGACTGCCGCGAGATTATCAAACTTGCGAAGCGCGTCAGCGAGCGGCGCGAGCAGTCCTCCAAGGACGGCTCGCCACCTCGTCGCCGGCCCGACAAGGAGAGGGCCGACAAAGAAGCCGCGACCGTGGGGGAACGAGACCTCGGGTACCAGTCGCCCGAGGGGGGCCTCAAGGACGTCTTTACCAGAGACTCCGACTCCGGCGACGACAACGACCGCCGCAAGAAGTTGTACGTAATGTACGGTGGAAGCTGGGAGGTTGTTTCGGCGGTCCCGAGGGTCCCCAAGGCTGCTCCGCACCAACGGTGGAGGAGCACCACCATCTCCTTCGGGGCATCCGACTGCCCCAACAACATGGCAGGGGCATGTAACACCCCTGGTATTACTGCAACTAAAACTTGAGCATGGCATCATAAACATTGGCATTGCATATGTTTGACACACCTAGAGTGCATTCACTAGGTAAAAATTTCAAACAAGTTGTATTGTTATAGTATTTTGCAAATAGAACCCTGGATAGGGAGCTTCACCCTAAATAGGGATTAAAGGGGGTAAAACCTAACTTAAATTGAGAAAACCTAAAAGCTTTAGGGGAATAGTCATAAAATGTTCCCAAGAATGAACTTGAATCACATTTATACCCCTGAGATACCAAAAACCCCATTTGAACCCTGGAAAACCCTAAGTCCAAACCCTAGGGGCCTATGTGCAAAAAATAGTGCACATTTGGACTAAAGTGCAAAAACTACAATGTTAAGGCATATTAAGTCCTTTTGTTCACAAATATGTGAATTTGCAAGTTAAACCCTAAGTTTTGGGTCTATTTGCAAAAATCACCTCTTAAGTCCTATATAGCCTAAGTCTGAATTTCAGAGTTTTGAGCTCAACTTTGGAGCCTTGTAACTTTCAAATACTAGGGTTTTTGCCCTAGGTCATCACATCAAAGTTGTAGACCAATCATAGGAGAACAACTTTGTTTAAGAATGTGAGCTCAGTTGTTAAGAATAAATTGAAGATAATTAAGTTCAAAGTCAGGCTGTCAGGCAGTCCCTGGACTGAGTTTTCAGTAACAGGGTGATGGGATGAACTTTGAGCTCGATTTTGAATGGGCTTCGGTAACTATTTGATGGTAAGCATTGTGAAAAAGTTGAACATGGATTATAGGTGTATAACTTTGATACAGAAGGTTGGTTTAGTCACCACATAAAAATTGGATAAAATTAACCCCAAACATGGTCTTTCAGGCGTTCTGAATCAGTTCTCCATGGTACAGTAACCGCTCGGGTTCAGAACGTTTCACCGTCGACAATCGCTCCTCCGCCGCGATTCGTGTCGCCGGCGTAAGGATTCGCGCTCGCGACAGATGGATAACATCGCGGGGTGAGTGAATCTTCGCCGCCGGTGAGCTGGACTCCACTCCGATGACTCCCGTCATACCCCCCCTGCTCGGCGGCTAGAGTAGATAAGACTCGCCGGTGAACCGCCGTTGCACGACCTTGTGCCACGTATCTGAGCACCCCCGTCGCATCATCATGACTCCCTATCGCTGTCTCATCGTCGCCGGTGAAGTTGCCACGACGGAGGACATGAAATCGTGACGATGATGTTCTTCCTTATCTCCGGCCACTAGCACTGCCCGGCCAAATTAAGTGCCACCGTCGAAGCCTCCTATAAATTGAGCCCGCGGCTAGCTTCGCAACATCATCACCCACCCAGCCACCGAGAATCGCTAGCAATCGTGCACCAGTGAGCTTGAATTTCGGTTTTCCCCCAAATCAAGCTTCCGCCACCCCGAAACCAACCTCACCGCGGCCAGCCCCATTCCGGTCAGTTCATCCTCCCCTCTCCCTCATTTAAGCTTTCTCTTATGTCTACGATGCTTGCCGACCCACGCAATTGCGCTAGGAGCCCTCTGGTCGCCGGGAACATGACTGTCTAGCCGCACTGCTCACGGTCACCGTGGCCAGAGCAAACCTATTGGCCATAGATGAAATTGGGTTGGGGGAAAGGTTTAGGATGGGTCCTATTTCGTGTCCGCTGCTCGGGAGCGCCGGTCATGGCCCCGTTCGGCAGGTCTGCAAGCTCGCCGGAGCTCGGCTGTGCGCGACGCCGTCGGGGACCTCACCTCGCGAAGGATTAGAACCTGGAGGGGTTTTCTGTAGTATGTCAGCGACTCACAGAAACAGTGTTGTGACCCCGCTTCAAGTTATTCTTTTGCTAGGGCCCTTTCTGCAAAACTTGCAGCGCGGGCGCGCGTGGACGCACTTCTGCCCTAACTAGGCCGACGCAGGCCAGTTTGAGCCCAGCTCTGTAGCACCTTTTCTCTTTTCTTTTTCTTCTGGACTTTAGAAATCTATGGAAAATTGTAGAAAAATCCTAAAACTGTTAAACCAATTTTCCTAGACTTCTTATTTTCCATAGTATTTAATAAAATTAGTTTCATGATTTTTAGATTAAATAAGGAATTTTGAGGCATTTAAAATAGTTTAAAACATTGGTTCTGGAATTTTAGAAAACAAATGGTAATTCCAAAAATGCCCAAACTTTTTATATGAGTTTTACATATTATTTAGAAGCCTTGGGTAGAATTTGGTTTGATTTGGACCATGTTTGATACTTAGAACCCAAAACCCCCACCCCTGCCCTTTGAACTCCTTTACTGAATCCGGAAACCCTAAGTTCTTGGAGTTCCGTGAAGGAAAATTGTATTCAAGACCTTAGATTATAAATTCTTATTATCTTTGCACTCTCATGAGCATTACATGGCATTCATTCTTATATACATATATATGGTTATGTTTAGAAAACGAAGAAGAGATCGAAGTGACCGAAGAGAAGACACCACCACCTTTGGAATCCCAGGCAGGGACTTGTCTCTACTTTGACATCTGCGGGCCCGAGCCTGACTCACCTACTAACAAAGGCAAGCCCCGGTGCATTTGCCACCTTCCTTGATGTTTTCAAAATATTTCTCACTTGATTGATGCATTAGGTGATAGGAGTTGAATGCTTAAACAATTCCTGCATTTCCTTCCTTGATCTTTGATTACCTTCCTTGATACCCTGTTTTACAAAAGGTTTCATTATGCTTAGTATTGCTCTAGCAAAACAAAAGGTTTTGTTTTACAAAAGATGATTGGCAAAGTGGGTGGTATGTTTTTGAAAATAAAACTTGATGGTGAGTCCATCACGGCCGTGATGGATTCAACATTGGAAAAGATGTACCTCTGCCAGGTACCAAGTTTTTGGGTTTAAATGATTAAGCTGAGACCGGGCGGGTGACTTACACGAGAAGAGAGTCTCGGTGTAGTGTCTCCGTCTGAGTCGATTAAGGACCGTGTCGATGTAGGCTTGATGACCGAGGACCCTTTAACTGGTCACATGCCTCGTCATGGGTAAGCCTTGCCTCGGGCAGACTAAGGCCAGAATAAGATAACATGAAATGGGCGTGGAGCGGTGGCGAGAGTAGCGTGTACCCTCCGTAGCAAGAGGCTGGACGATGGTGTATCTGTGCTCTCGGTTTGCGTGAACCTGATCTGGTCTTAAGAACCCCGGTGGCGGGTTGACATATGCAAGGGTTAAGTGCTACATATGTCGTGTGATTGGAGATCCTCAGCTGAGTATTATCGATTCGGATCGCCGTACCTTTGCGGTTATGAAGACTTGGTCACTGCTCTATACGTAGAATTCCAGTAAAGATGAAGGACTTGTTAAGAAACTGGCTAGTGCAGGACAAGTGTTTGAACTAGGGTAGAAAGAACTCTAGATGCAGGTAAGTTTACCTAACCGAAAAATAAAATTGGATTTTAAGGATCCACTCTTAGTAAGCATTTATGCAAAACAGAGTCTTTGATCTTGAGATACCTTACCTTGACTCCCTTATAACCAGCATACCCTTGAGAGTCTTTTCTTTAGTCGGGTAAGACTTGCTGAGTAATTCCATACTCAGGGTTTATTCCCCCGTTGTTTTTAGGTGAAGAAGCAGCAAATTTTTGTTGCTTTTGTACCAAGGTGGTTCCACATGAAGAAAAACAAGAATGAAGCTGCGGGAGGACATGGTCCTCCATAAAAACTTTTGTGTAAAAACTTTTCGGGAGGAGTTTTTGCCTCCCTTGGTATTGTAATAATATTACTCAGCACTCGTTTTATAACTCTGGTCTGTAATAAGTAACTTGATCTTACTTTCTAAATAAATGCAAGTTTATGTAATCGCTTCTGCATTCCTATATCTCCGATGTTTTGTAATGTCTGCAAGACGGGTGAAACGTTCCTGGAAAGGTAAGAAAGAAAACTCAAAACTTGTCAAGTGATTCAGGAACATCTACAGGGTTGTCTGACGTCTGTTGGACAATGACAACTGTAGGTGGGCCTAATGACTTGGGAGGTTCCATCACAGCTGGTATCGGAGCGAAGCCCTTCTTTACAGATATTATGAGGCATCTTCAAAAGGATTTTCTAAAAACTTACCTAGAAAGATTTCTTCCATTCTTACCCCTTATATCTGAAGAATCTATATGAAAGACCAGATAGGAGGAGTGCAATGTATAGAAGGTATGAATCAACTAAGGTTGGTTCTGTAATTATACATGCATCATGCTAAGAACCATACTAATAAAATTTCCCCCTGAGAGAAATGCCGCTGCGCACGAGGAAAACCGCGCACAAGTCAACTGGCCCAATTGGTGTACCTCGTCACCAACTTGCTCCACGGCACGAGGATAGTAGTAGCGGAAGCAACGATCCGATTGGGGATCTTGAAGCCCGAGTAAATCAGCTTCAAGCGGAGCTTCAACGCAGGACGAACATATGGGTCGCGGATGGCGACAGAATAAATAAATTAAGAAGTCACATCCGCCGTCTGCAGGATCAGCTTGCTGATCGAGATTTAGTGCTCGATTGGGCAGTTCAGTCTCGTTCAGTGGCTTGGGCAAAGGAAGCAAAGGCTCGAGCCCGAGTCGAAGAACTTAGCTCTGCCATTGACAACCTGCAGGCGTATTGCAATACCCTACATGAGGAAGTCTATGTACTGTTGTCGGGGACCATAATTAGGGGTACCCTCAAGGCTCCTAAATCTCAGCTATTAACTCCCATCAACACAAAGCTGCAAAGGCCTGATGGGTGCGATTAAGTCAAGGATCGGTCCATTCGAGGGACGCGTTCACGCCTCGCCCGAGCCCAGCCTCGGGCAAGGGCAGCCGACCCCGGAGGATCTACGTCTCGTCCGAGGACCCCCTCCAGCAACGGACACACCTTTGGCTCGCCCGAGGCCCAGTCTTCACCAAGAAGCAACCTTGGCCAAATCGCCACGCCAACCGACCAAATCGCAGGGGCATTTAATGCAAAGCTGGCCTGACACCTTTATCCTGACGCACGCCCTCCAGTCGACAGAGCCGAAGTGACCGCAGTCACTTTGCCGCTCCACTAACCAGTCTGACAAGAGGACAGTGCCGCCTGCGCCGCTCCGACTGCTGAGCCACTCGACAGAGTGAGGCTGACAGCAGTCAAGTCTAGCCTCAGGCGTCATAGGAAACTCCGCTTCGCCCGACCCCAGGGCTCGGACTCGGGCTCAGCCCCGGAAGACGACGAACTCCGCTTCGCCCGACACCAGGGCTCGGACTCGGGCTTAGCCCTGGAAGACAACGAACTCCGCTTCGCCCGACCCCAGGGCTCGGACTCGGGCTCAGCCCCGGAAGATGACGAACTCTGCTTCGCCCAACCCTAGGGCTCGGACTCGGGCTCAGCCCCGGAAGACGACGAACTCCGCCTCGCCCGACCCTAGGGCTCGGACTCGGGCTCAGCCCCGGAAGACGACGAACTCCGCCTCGCCCGACCCCAGGGCTCGAACTCAGCCCTGGCCTCAACCGACGGTCTCCGCCTCGTCCGACTCGGGGGCTCGGACTCGACCTCGACCTTGGAAGACAGACTCGACCTCGACCTCGGAGGAGCCTCCACCTCGCCCAACCTAGGGCACAGACCGACCACGTCAACAGGAAGCGCCATCATTGCCCTACCTCGAGCTGACTCAGGCTACGGGGAACAAGACCGGTGTCCCATCTGGCTCGCTCCACTATACGAGTAATGATGGCGCCCCGCATGCCCTATGACGACAGCGGCTCTCAGTCCCCTTACAGAAGCAAGAGGACGTCAGCAAGGACTCGACAGCCCCGACAGCTGTCCTTTCGCCAGGCTCCAGCGCTCCTCCGACGGCCACGAAATCACGCGAACTAGGTGCCAAAACCTCTCCGGCTGCCACGATAGCATGTACTTAGGGCGCTAGCTCTCCACCGCTAGACACGTTAGCACACTGCTACACCCCCATTGTACACCTGGATCCTCTCCTTACGCCTATAAAAGGGAGGTCCAGGGCCCTCTTATAGAGGGTTGGCCGCGCGGGGAAGGACGGGACGACGCTCGCGCAAGGCCGCTCGCTCCCTCCTTCCCGCGTGGACGCTTGTAACCCCCTACTGCAAGCGCACCCGACCTGGGCGCGGGGCTAACACGAAGGTCGCGGGTTCCACCTCCCACGCCTGTCTCCCTCCGGCTGCTCTCTCCCCCCTTCACGTTCCACCTCGCGCCGACCCATCTGGGCTGGGGCACGCGGCGACGATTCACTCGTCGGTCTAGGGACCCCTGGGTTTCGAAACACCGACAGTTGGCGCGCCAGGTAGGGGCCTGCTGCGTGTTGACGAACAGCTTCCCGTCAAGCTCCAAATGAGCAGTCTCCAGCAACCTCTCCAGCCCGGGACGGTGCTCCGTTTCGGGAATCTTGAGTTCATGTCCCTCGACGGCAGCTACGACATGATACTCCTTCCCCCACCGCGCGACAGCGACAATGGCGGTCGACAACCCGCCCGCCGGCGGGGAAATCGACGACGCCTTCCCCACGTGGTGGAAGGACGACATTCGGACTTGTCCCGTCCCCTCCCCCGCCAACGGAGGAGGAGGCGGGGCAACCAAGGCCAAGCGGGAGGCGACACCTCATTGGCTATCGAGCGAGTCGACGGTGCCGGCGCCCCAACGGAGAGCGCGTCGGGCATCGACCTCGCGTCTGAGACGAAGACGAGCGCCATCTCCCCGCAACTACACCTACCTCAAGCTCAAGATGCCGGGCCCCAACGGGGTCATCACTGTCGGGCCCACGTACCGACACGCGTACGAATGCGACGTGGAGTGCGTGGAGTATGCCGAGGCCCTCGCCGAGTCCGAGGCCCTCATCGCCGACCTGGAGAGCCTCTCTAGGGAGGCGCCCAACGTGAAGCGCCACGCCGGCAACTTTGAGCCAGCGGAGATGGTCAAGTCCGTCCCTCTCGACCCCTGCAACGATGCCTCCAAGCAGATCCGGATCGGCTCCGAGCTCGACCCCAAATAGGAAGCAGTGCTCGTCGACTTTCTCCGCGCAAACGTCGATGTTTTCGCGTGGAGTCCCTCGGACATGCCCGGCATACCGAGGGAAGTCGCCGAGCACTCGCTGGACATCCGAGCTATAGCCCGACCCGTGAAGCAGCCCCTGCGCTGATTCGACGAAGAAAAGCGCAGAGCCATAGGCGAGGAGATCCACAAGCTAATGGCGGCAGGGTTCATCAAAGAGGTATTCCATCCCGAATGGCTTGCCAACCCTGTGCTTGTGAGAAAGAAAGGGGGGAAATGGCGGATGTTTGTAGACTACACTGGTCTAAACAAAGCATGTCCGAAAGTTCCCTACCCTCTGCCTCGCATTGATCAAATCGTGGATTCCACTGCTGGGTGCGAAACCCTATCTTTCCTCGATGCCTACTCAGGGTATCACCAGATCAGGATGAAAGAGTCCGACCAGCTCGCGACTTCTTTCATCACACCCTTCAGCATGTACTGCTATGTTACCATGCCGTTTGGTTTGAGGAACGCGGGTGCAACGTACCAGCGATGCATGAACCATGTGTTCGGCGAACACATTGGCTGAACGGTCGAGGCCTACGTTGATGACATCGTAGTCAAGACGAGGAAAGCCTCCGACCTCCTTTCCGACCTTGAAGTGACATTCCGATGTCTCAAGGCGAAAGGCGTGAAGCTCAACCCCGAAAAGTGTGTCTTCGGGGTCCCCCGAGGCATGCTCTTGGGGTTCATCGTCTCCAAGCGATGCATCGAGGCCAAGCCGGAGAAGATCGCAACCATCACCAGCATGGGGCCCATCAAGGACTTGAAAGGCGTACAGAGGGTCATGGGATGCCTCGCGGCTCTGAGCCGTTTCATCTCGCGCCTCGGCGAAAGAGGCCTGCCTCTGTACCGCCTCTTAAGGAAGGCCGAGTGCTTCGCTTGGACCCCTGAGGCCGAGGAAGCCCTCAGGAACCTAAAGGCGCTCCTCACGAACGCGCCCATCTTGGTGCCCCCCGCTGCCGGAGAAGCCCTCTTGATCTACGTCGCCGCGACCACTCAGGTGGTTAGCTGAAAGTGCATTGATCCCTTTTGTGAGTTTTGGTGATTTGGATAACAACACATTTAAAGGTCTAACAAGTTTGCTAAGTGTTGAACAGGGAATTCAGTGTGATGAACATACTTGAATAGTGTATAATGATCAGTGAACAAGGTTCAACACAAGGTCAAATAACCAGTGAGACAATGCAAATGGATATAATATGGTCTCTATATTGGTTTGAATATGTGGACAAGTCCTGAGAAATCACTATGCATAAATATGATCATAATAGAGGTTGAAGTGATCAAGAGGATTGGTCAAGCCAAAGTGAATAAGATATGAGGAATCGTGAATTGGCTTGACCATATTACTATTAGTCCATATATGAATATATGAGAATCAAACTAGAGCTTGATTGATCTTAGCAGTTATATCTAGATGACATTCAAGCAAGCTTCACAATATTGAAGAAATGATTCTCTCAATGGATGCTCAATAGGATGTGACTCAAGAATGGCCTGATAGGGTGAAGATAGCAAGGAAAGGGCTTCGAGGAACTAAGCGAAGGTGAAGGCCAAGCGACGGCTTGTAGACCGAGGTACCATGGCTAAGGTGAAGAAGAGAGTACTTGCACTAAGTCGATGAACTAATCAGCTATGAAGAGTCACAACATGTTGATGCATCAGTAAGGTGACTTGAAGCCATGATTTGAACTCATATATGGTGAAATGGCACAAGTCACAGGCTCGATTTGTGTTTGCTTCAAAAGGTGAGACAAAGATTTTTGTGATCCTTATGAAGCAACGCCATGGAGAAATCACACTTGAGACACCAATGACTCAAGGAGTTTACTTAATTATATTTTATTTAACTTGAGTATAGGAATCGTCGTACTATCAAGGGGGATCCAAAAAGAAGTTTGGTGTTGGTACTAAAGCTCAAAAAATCCTTGATCCAAAACTTCCATTTTACCCTTGTTAATCCTTAGTGAAAGTATGTAGTACAACCTTTTAAAGTCTATCTTGGCTAAAATTGCTCTTTGGAGAAAACAGGTTCAACCGGTTTTAAAACAGGTTCAACCGGTTTTTGCACTGTTCACCTTTTTTGAAAATACTGGTTCAGCCGGACACTCAACCGGACACTCAACCGGTTTTTGTCTGGTGGAAACAGGTTCAACCGGTTTTAAAATAGGTTCAACCGGTTTTTGCACTGTTCACTTTTTTCTGCCAGTCTGCTGTGTCAGCCAAAAAGCTGTGCGGAGCTTTTTGAAAACCGGTTCAACCGGTTTTTGGGCAGAAAAGTCAAAAACGGCTAGTTTTGGACCCCACCTATATATACTCACTCCTACCTCTCTCCCCACAGAAGAGCACGCACAAAACTTCATTCCCAACCTGAGAAACACCTCCCACTCTCTCTCACACACCTCTTGCCTCTCCCATTTCAAATCTTTGGAGAGAAATCTTTGAGTGAGTTTGAGAGCTACGGTTTTTGTGCTTCATCTCCAAATCTCTCTTACTCTTCTTCATTCGAGCTTTGGTACTACATCGAGTTCTTTGTGGATTCATTACTCTTGGAGCTTCTAGCTCCTAGACGACTAGGTGTCTCTTGTGAGTCTCCAAATTTTGTGGAAGACCACAAGAAAGTTTGTATTACCCGCTCGTTTGAGCAAAGATTATTGTGTGGGCTTGACCTTTGTGGTCGGCAAAGGGAGCATTAGGGTTGAAAGAGACCCGGCTCTTTGTGGGCGCCTCAACGAGGAAGTAGGGCACCTTGGTGGTGTGACCGAACCACGGGATAAATCTTGTGTCTCTTGTGTTCTTGCTCATTGTGTTTGTTTGTGTTCTTCGTTCTCTCACCATTGCGTGGAAGATTTGTTTATATCTTTTTGGTGTGTGGATTTTGAGAAGTACCCTTCTCAGATCTACTACTTTGAACCCTGTGGATCATTTAGAACATCTCATTTCCAAAGTTAACTGGGTGAATTTCGAGATCAATTCAGTTTTACCCAGTTTGCTTCTAGTTTTTGTTGAAAAAGTTTTAACTTGCCTATTCACCCCCCTCTAGGCAACTTTCAATTGGTATCAGAACCTAATCCTCGTTCTAACGCTTAACCACGTGAGGAAAGAACATGTCGGGGGGACTAAGAAACGAAAGTGCTTCTAAGATTGAAAAAGTTGAGGTTGCCTCGACTTCATCTTTTGGTGCAGATGTTGATCCTAGGGCAATAGACCTTGCCATGAGAATCGCCAAAAGGATGTTCCTCAAAATGAAGGAAGATGAGGTGAAGAACAATATTGAAGAAGAAGAAAATGATCGATGGAGACCAAACGACGAATCCACCTCTTCACAAGGTTCGTCTTTCAAATCCACTTCTCATATGTGCTTTGCTGCTAATGGGAGTGATAGGGAAAGCGAAAGTGAGGATGAGGAGGAGCATGAAAGTGATAGTGAAGACGAGGATGATCTTCAAAAATTCTTCGCTCAACTAAGCAAGAAGAACCGGATGAGCTTGCTCAAACTCATGGAAAGAGCAGAAGAACAAAAGGAAATGCTTCATAAGCAAGAAGATATCCTCATCGAAAAAATCAAAGACTTGGAGAAGTTGACCAAAGAGCATGAGAAGCTAAAGTGCTCTCATGATGATTTGGTCCAAAGGTATGAAGACATTTCAATTGAGCAAATTAAAGTTGTTAATCATTCATCATATATTGCTCAATTAGAAAGTAAAAATGCTATGCTCAAGAACATAATAGAAAAGCTAAATATTGAAAATCTAGCTTTGCAAGAAAAACATGATATGCTTGTGTGCTCTCATAATAAATTGATGGATTCACATATCATGTTAGAAATGGCTCATGAGGTTGTGATAACTAATTTGAAACCATACCAACCTCACATATGCACATGTACTCAAGTAGAAACTATATTATCATGTGCTAACAAATGTTGCTCTCAAGAAAGCCAATCTTCCATTGAGCTAGACATTTCAGGAATTAGTGATATTTCTATCACACAAGAAAATAAAGAGCTCAAGGAAGAAGTTGGAATGCTAAGAAGGAGCTTAACTCATTTGAAGGGAAAGTGTCATGCTCAACCTTCTCAAGATAACCGTGATAATATGGTGAAAAAGCTTAAGAAGGGGACAACCGTAGCATGCACAAAACCCCTTCAAAAGAATACCAAGCTTTCCAAGAAGGGCATGAGCAAAATCCATGGTGAGAAAATTAATGCTCATATAATTTGCTCTAACAATGTACCTATGTGCTTCAACAAAGAAAGATCAAAGAGAAGCGATAGGAGGTGCTATGGATGCAAGGAGAAGGGCCATGAAATTGATTCATGCCCCCACATGAAGAATCAAGACCTTGCACGATCAAGAAAGATGACCATAAAAAAGGATGAAAGCAAAAGGCAAATGCATTGCAAGGACAAGCATCGCATTTGCTACAATTGCCGTGAAAAAGGTCATCTATTCAAGGTTTGTCCCATGAGTGAGTATCCTAAGCCTACCATGTCAATTCATTCATATTCACTTAGGAGGCCCAAAAATGACACTTGTGCTAGAAAGGTAAGTAGTTCACCTAAAACTAGCACAAAGGCCATTTGGGTGCCTAAGTATTTATTAGCTAACCTTGGTGGACCCATCCAAAAATGGGTGCCAAAATGTACTTAATAAGTTTTGCAGGTACCTAGAGATGATATGAAGCTTTGGGGTGCTTGAGCGGTTTAACTCAATTCTTATCTTAAACTATCAATCTTACATTGCCTATCTTTTAAGATTGACCCAAAGATGAATTGAGTTGTTATATCACTAACTTCATATTCATCTCTAGCAAGAACTTGTGTTGTAGGGAATAAGGATTAATTTTTGTAGGAATCAAGCAAAAGGCCTACAACTATAGGTTATCCAAAGGATGGTAACAATTAATTCTTAAGTGCACATTGCTTTTAATTGGTATATTCCTTTGTGTCTTTTGTATCCACATAGGAAAAATGAAGCACTTGAGAATGAACTTAAAATATTTTACCTTGCTTTGGAAAGGATCTAATTATATGGTAGATTGCAAGTTCATATTTTTATATTGTGACAATCTACATGCTTTAACTTGATTTTATGTATCTTATGGCATATTTCAAGTTAATCATCATATTATTGCCATGACCTAGACATAAAGAGTATTATCCCATGTTCTTAAATGAATAGAGTGCTAAGTAAGAAATTCAAATTCTTATAGCACTTACCAATTGGGGAATTCTCTATATGACTAGAGTTGTGAGACTAATGTTTCTATCTAAGTGTTTATGTAGTCTCGCAACATGAGAATGTGTTTCCCAAATGGAGTGTGCCATTCAACATTCAAAGAAGATCGAACCAATACTATGTGATGTATTCATTCTTGTTTAAATTGGTTTTGAGTCTTCTACATTAATCACTCACCATGCTATAAATTAAACTTGCCATGTAAACTTAATTAAATAATCATGCTACTTTCATCTTTTTTACAATTGATGTTATGCATGATGCTTGTAAGGGTAATTTAGTTCATATCATGAGGTTTCCTTGTTTTAGTAACCTTCTTGTCATTCATATACTAGAGGTTGCTAAATAGGAAACTATTGCTTGTGTTACTAATACAATCTCTTTTAAGATATTTCATGGAAATTCATAAGTAGAGATTGTGCTCTTTCAATTGGTAAAATCACAAGCTTTAAAGGTTAATCTTCACCTAAAAGAAAGATTATGAATGCTCAAGGCAAAGGTATGGAACAAATTGCTTCAATTGGTAGTTGATCAATAGTAGTTCCTTCCAAGTGGCATTCTTTCAATTGGTAATAATATATTCTATGGAAAGGAATGTCAATATGAAGGTTAAATTCCTTTTGGCTTAAATTTGTAAATTAGTGCATATTGTGAATTCACTGCTCCATGTGCATTAACTTAAAAGGAATTTAATTTATGCCTTTACGCCTCATAAATGATGATTTGTTTGCCATTCATATACAGATATCATCATTCATTAAATACTTCCTTGTACCACTAATATCTCTCTTTCAAAGTGCTTTTTCGACTAGTTTTAAAAGGAAAAGAGATAACAAGCTAAAGAAGGAAGTCTCCACAAATGAAGAAAAGAAGAATACTTAGATGACACCATCTCATATAGTAAGATCTTTCAATTGATATAACAAATGGTACATTCTATATGGTGGTAAGTATTCTTAGGCATAAGTTAATTCATTGCAAATTTGTCATGCCTTGACCATGATATGTAATATACTCCTCATGAGATTCTTAATTGAATTGAAAGTGCATGTGGCAAGTCATTCAAATACTTGATGCACATATCTAGTGGGAGAACATTATATATCTTGTGTCATAGAGAATAAGTTTCACTTGAGTAAGCTATACTAAGACAATCCAAAATGGTAAATTTGTATCTCATTCATATGGATTGTAATCTTCGTTTTCTAAATAGCTACTCTTGATGCAGTTTAAAATTCCCTTATCGTTAATTCTAAAAGTGCATAAAAATCTTTTTGTTGATATTCATCACATACATATGCACTAACATGGATATGATTTTTAAACTGTAAAAGGTACAATTAGTGATCCATACTCTCTAAATTTTGGAAACCCATATTTTGATATCTTAGAAATCTACTTCAATCGGTATCCATATGCTTCACATTGAATTGGATCACTAAGTTGTAAATTCCATTCACAACTTGTCTTCATGATATGAATGCTTGTGCGACTAACCTTGATAAGCTAGGTGCACCCAAGGTCAAGCTAGGTTCATCATCAAGAAGGCAACACAATGATGTATTAAGAAAAAGGAGAAATGGCTCCTATTCTTAACTCTAGTTTTTATCTATGTGATTAAATACTGACTTGAAACCATGTAAGATGGTTGTCAAGTATATGTGGGTGCCTACACAAAGAGAAAGGCCACAATAAGGATTGTGTGGGTACTCAAGTCTCTTACTACTAATCTCAAAAGGACCCAATTCAAATTGGGTACCAAGATATGAAGCTTAAACTTGTTTTGCAGGATCACTCCTTCAATGGATCAAGTTGGGTGCTCGATAATGAATGTATAAATCATCTTTGGAGATAGTAGCTAGGGTGGTAACAACTGAATCTCAAGTGCATATTATTTTCAAATCTTCTCTTTTGTGACTTGTGTAGCCACTAAGGAAAAAGAAGCACTTGAGGATATACATCAGTTGTTGATTATGAAATAAAGGTCTAATTGGAAGTTGAATGTATATTATCATATGGTGAACAATCCAAATTTATGTGACATATTCTCTATCTAGTTAATTTGGATTTGATTCTTCTACATTAGACACTCACCATAATATGGATTAAGTCATCCCTTTAGACTTCATTGAATAACCATGCATATTATCCATGTCATTCAAAATATATTGTGCATGAGGGTTCAAGGAAATTTAATCCATATTATGATGTTTCTCTATTTTAGCAACACGCTTGTCTTCTATATATAAAGGGTTGCTAAATAAGAAACTAGTGCTTGTGCTACTAATGCCATCTCTTGTGTTGAGTTTATCCATGGAAAATCTATGTTAAGAGATGGTGCTTGTTTTAAATTGGATAAATCACAAGCTTAAAGGATACTATTCAACTAAAGTAAGATGAAGTTGATAAGAGGCCAAGGTATGAAAACTTCCTCTCCTTCAGTTGTTTTAGTATTCTATCCTTAGTGGGATGTACCATAGTATAGGTTAATTTCCTTGCAATATAAAATGTTCAATAGTGCATATAACTTTGACATCAACTATATGTTTGCACTAATTTAAAGGAATTTAATCTATCCTTTTGGGTTTCAAGAATGATGATTCATTCTCCTTCCACGTATAAGGATTATCATTTGTGAAACCCTCCCTTGTGTTTCTAATGCTCTCTTTTCTAAGTGTTTCAATAAGGTCCTTCCAAGTGCTTTCAAGATGGATTCAAAATCTACGGATATAAGAGTCTTGGTTGTTTCAATCATTGAATTTCAATGGGTCTCATATCAAGTATGATCGAACCAAGCAAAGATGAATAAAGTTCAAGATCACTTGGTTGGATGAAATCATAAAAGAAAAGAAAGCACATTCATTCAAGAAGGGAATTACACTTTTTGTCAACCAAATAATGAAGATGTAGTGACATATTTATATGATATCTTTTATTATGAGGTTTGAGGTTCATATTAGCATGCTTTACCCTTTAGGATTTAAATTGATATACTTTCAGTTCTTAAACTTTCAATTGGTTTGATTTCCATCATCTATGTAAAGCATGTTATGTTAAACCAAGATATAGTGCAAACATCTCCTTTAACCTCGTATTGTTGATGTGCATAAGTGTACTTTGTGTACTCTTGCATGCACAAATTGAGGGAGAGTTTAGCCTATATCTTGTGAGACTAATGATTTCTTTCAAGTTCATGTTTTGTAGTCTCACACCTTGGAGAACATCAAATGAGGATGAGTGGTTCCAAGGAAATGATCAAATATTTACCACATGTCACCCCATGGATTAGTTCTATTGGGGAACGATATGTGTTCTCTAGCATAAATTCAATTGTTTCAAATATATTATGCCTTGACCAAGATATATGATGAACTCCTCTAAGAATCTTAATTGAATCAAGTGCATGTTACAAGTAATTCGAGTACTTGATGCATACATTTAGGGGGAGCTCATTCTATATCTTGTGTCCTTAAAGACTAACATTTTCTTTTAGTGAATTTGTGTAGTTCTTTGAAGAGAATGAGTTTCTCTTGATCGTTTAAAGAGGATAAGTTGCTCTTTGAAATGTCAAGCCTATCAAAAGCTAAGATAGAAATTCATGATTATAATGAAGACCATATGGCATGGAACAAAGGTGTGTCACTCCATGAACTATTGTATTATATTTGTGTATCTAGGCTCTTACAAGTTAGTGTATGCATGTAAATGCAATATCTTAAGTCACATCATCAGGTTGCACTTGAATCTTGGCTTGAAATATTGCATATCATGTCTATTAGTACACCTTTTGATTATGAGTAATTCCTTAAATTGGTGCAATTTCATATTTTCATACTTTATTTGTACGAAGGTTCAAATTGTAGAACTTAATCCCCTGGCCTCACAAGTCCAAGTGCATAAGCTAAACAAGTATTCATCACATGTATGCGTACATTTAGGGGGAGAATGGTCTATAATTTGAATCTTTGAGACTAACTTCATTTTCAAGTCTATTATGTGTGTAGTCTCAAATTAGAAAGGAATCTTCAAGCAAAGACAATCGCTTCCACTGCAAAATTTGATGGGTATCAAAGATTCTTTACTCCAATAAATGTATCTTCTATACATTTCATAAGAGAATGAGTTTCTCTTGTATATGCTACTCCAACGTCATCTAAAATTGGTAAATATGTATCACATCCTTTTGGATTGCAAATGTCTAAAGTAGCATAGCTTATAAATTCTCTTGTCTAGAACTTAATTGATTAAATAGTTCACATGTTTCTTATGTTGCATGATTATGTTCAATTGATACTCCTTTTATGCCAATGGTACTTTAAGTTGCAAATAAGTACTCTCAACAGATATTAATTGAATTCATATATATGTGTGCACTAAAACTTGAGGAGAACATAGTGTAATATGCTATTAGTGATATGCTTATCTATCAAATTGTATCAATTGGTGTTTTTTAATTGATATTTTTCATACATGATCACTAGTCGTATAATCCATACTTGTGCAATTTTCATGCTGCCTCTTGTTATGATAAGAAAATGCTAGGTGACATCTAGACTCCAGGTATCAAGATTTATCTTTCAATTAGTATGACAATATTCATTTGATATCTTGGACCTATGTCACAACTATACCAACAAGAGTTTGCAAATGAATTGTAAATCCAACACAAGTTTGGAACTCCCCTTGAAAAGGTAAAATGCAAAGGTACATCACTTTATGTCACTTCTCCATTACCTTTGTGCCATCTAAGGACCCTCTTCATGAAAGTGTGTTCACATCATGCTTACTCATAATTTCTACCCTTTATATTCTTTGTATCCTTTTTGGAGATTTATGACAAAGGGGGAGAAATTTTGCATTAAAGCTTACCTTTAGTCTTATGTAACTAAGTGTTAGAAGACTTTTGAAAAGGGGAGAAATAATTAACAAAAAGGGGGAATCATAAGAAAAACATAAGATGTAGAAAGTTGATGAGTGCATACTATGTCATGAGCATCACGTTTATTTTATGACACACTGCACCCCATGAATAGTATGATATAAGTTGTCTCCATACTTTGACCCAAATATGTGCTTTTGGCATTTGAGTACAAAATTGGTATTTTCTGAAATGCACATATTTAGGGGGAGGAAACTATATCATAGGATTCAAAATCTTATTTATCAAATCTTATGTAAGCTTTAAATGTGTTGTCATCAATCACCAAAAAGGGGGAGATTGAAAGTGCATTGATCCCTTTTGTGAGTTTTGGTGATTTGGATAACAACACATTTAAAGGTCTAACAAGTTTGCTAAGTGTTGAACAGGGAATTCAGTGTGATGAACATACTTGAATAGTGTATAATGATCAGTGAACAAGGTTCAACACAAGGTCAAATAACCAGTGAGACAATGCAAATGGATATAATATGGTCTCTATATTGGTTTGAATATATGGACAAGTCCTGAGAAATCACTATGCATAAATATGATCATAATAGAGGTTGAAGTGATCAAGAGGATTGGTCAAGCCAAAGTGAATAAGATATGAGGAATCGTGAATTGGCTTGACCATATTACTATTAGTCCATATATGAATATATGAGAATCAAACTAGAGCTTGATTGATCTTAGCAGTTATATCTAGATGACATTCAAGCAAGGTTCACAATATTGAAGAAATGATTCTCTCAATGGATGCTCAATAGGATGTGACTCAAGAATGGCCTGATAGGGTGAAGATAGCAAGGAAAGGGCTTCGAGGAACTAAGCGAAGGTGAAGGCCAAGCGACGGCTTGTAGACCGAGGTACCATGGCTAAGGTGAAGAAGAGAGTACTTGCACTAAGTCGATGAACTAATCAGCTATGAAGAGTTACAACATGTTGATGCATCAGTAAGGTGACTTGAAGCCATGATTTGAACTCATATATGGTGAAATGGCACAAGTCACAGGCTCGATTTGTGTTTGCTTCAAAAGGTGAGACAAAGATGTTTGTGATCCTTATGAAGCAACGCCATGGAGAAATCACACTTGAGACACCAATGACTCAAGGAGTTTACTTAATTATATTTTATTTAACTTGAGTATAGGAATCGTCGTACTATCAAGGGGATCCAAAAAGAAGGTTGGTGTTGGTACTAAAGCTCAAAAAATCCTTGATCCAAAACTTCCATTTTACCCTTGTTAATCCTTAGTGAAAGTATGTAGTACAACCTTTTAAAGTCTATCTTGGCCAAAATTGCTCTTTGGAGAAAACAGGTTCAACCAGTTTTAAAACAGGTTCAACCAGTTTTTGCACTGTTCACCTTTTTTGAAAATACTGGTTCAGCCGGACACTCAACCGGACACTCAACCGGCTTTTGTCTGGTGGAAACAGGTTCAACCGGTTTTAAAATAGGTTCAACCGGTTTTTGCACTGTTCACTTTTTTCTGCCAGTCTGCTGTGTCAGCCAAAAAGCTGTGCGCAGCTTTTTGAAAACCGGTTCAACCGGTTTTTGGGCAGAAAAGTCAAAAACGACTAGTTTTGGACCCCACCTATATATACTCACTCCTACCTCTCTCCCCACAGAAGAGCACGCACAAAACTTCATTCCCAACCTGAGAAACACCTCCCACTCTCTCTCACACACACCTCTTGCCTCTCCCATTTCAAATCTTTGGAGAGAAATCTTTGAGTGAGTTTGAGAGCTGCGGTTTTTGTGCTTCATCTCCAAATCTCTCTTACTCTTCTTCATTCGAGCTTTAGTACTACATCGAGTTCTTTGTGGATTTATTACTCTTGGAGCTTCTAGCTCCTAGACGACTAGGTGTCTCTTGTGAGTCTCTAAATTTTGTGGAAGACCACAAGAAAGTTTGTATTACCCGCTCGTTTGAGCAAAGATTATTGTGTGGGCTTGACCTTTGTGGTCGGCAAAGGGAGGATTAGGGTTGAAAGAGACCCGGCTCTTTGTGGGCGCCTCAACGAGGAAGTAGGGCACCTTGGTGGTGTGACCGAACCTCGGGATAAATATTGTGTCTCTTGTGTTCTTGCTCATTGTGTTTGTTTGTGTTCTTCGTTCTCTCACCATTGCGTGGAAGATTTGTTTATATCTTTTTGGTGTGTGGATTTTGAGAAGTGCCCTTCTCAGATCTACTACTTTGAACCCTGTGGATCATTTAGAACATCTCATTTCCAAAGTTAACTGGGTGAATTTCGAGATCAATTCAGTTTTACCCAGTTTGCTTCTAGTTTTTGTTGAAAAAGTTTTAACTTGCCTATTCACCCCCCCTCTAGGCAACTTTCATTAGCGCCGCGATTATGGTCGAGAGACGAGAAGAGGGGCATGCATTGCCCGTCTAGAGGCCAGTCTACTTCATCAGTGAGGTACTGTCCGAGACCAAGATCCGCTACCCACAAATTCAGAAGCTGCTGTACGCAGTGATCCTGACGCGGCGGAAGTTGCGACACTACTTCGAGTCTCATCCGGTGACTGTGGTGTCATCCTTCCCCCTGGGGGAGATCATCCAGTCCCGAGAGGCCTCGGGTAGAATTGCAAAGTGGGCGGTGGAGATCATGGGCGAGACGATCTCATTCGCCCCACGGAAGGCCATCAAGTCCCAGGTCTTAGCGGACTTCGTGGCTGAATGGGTCGACACCCAGCTCCCAACAGCTTCGATCCAACCAGAGCTCTGGACCATGTTTTTCGATGGGTCGCTGATGAAAACGGGGACCGGCGCGGGCCTGCTCTTCATCTCGCCCCTCGGGAAGCACCTACGCTATGTGCTACGCCTCCACTTCCCGGCGTCCAACAACGTGGCTGCGTACGAGGCTCTGGTAAACGGGTTGCGAATCGCCATCGAGCTAGGGGTCCGACGCCTCGACGCTCGCGGTGACTCATAGCTCGTCATCGACCAAGTCATGAAGAACTCCCACTGCCGCGACCCTTAGATGGAAGCCTACTGCGATGAGGTTCGGCGCCTGGAAGACAAGTTCTACGGGCTCGAGCTCAACCACATCGCCCGACGCTACAACGAGACTGCGGACGAGCTGGCTAAAATAGCCTCGGGGCGAACAACGGTTCCCCCGGACGTATTCTCCCGAGACCTGCATCAACCCTCCGTCAAGACCGACGACACGCCCGAGCCCGAGGAGGCCTCGGCCCAGTCCGAGGTACCCTCAGCACAGTCCGAGGTACCCTCGGCTCAGCCCGAGGCACCCTCGGCCCCCGAGGGTGAGGCACTGCGCATTGAGGGGGAGCGGAGCGAGGTCACGCCTGATCGAAATTGGCAGACCTCGTACCTGCAATATCTCCACCGAGGAGAGCTACCCCTCGACCAAGCCGAACCTCGGCGAGTGGCGCGGCGCGCCAAGTCATTCGCCTTGCTGGGAGATGAGAAGGAGCTCTACCACCGCAGCCCCTCGGGCATCCTCCAACGATGCATTTCCATCACCGAAGGTCAGAAGCTCTTACAAGAGATACACTCGGGGGCTTGCGGCCATCACGCAGCACCTCGAACCCTTGTTGGAAACGCCTTCCGACAAGGTTTCTACTTGCCGACGGCGGTGGCCGATGCCACTAGAATTGTCCGCACCTGCGAAGGGTGTCAGTTCTACGCAAGGCAAACCCACCTGCCCGCTCAGGCTCTGCAGACCATACCCATAACCTAGTCGTTTGCTGTGTGGGGTCTGGACCTTGTCGGCCCCTTGCAGAAGGCACCCGGGGGCTACACGCACCTGTTGGTCGCCATCGACAAATTCTCCAAGTGGATCGAGGTCCGACCCCTAAACAGCATCAGGTCCGAACAGGCGATGGCATTCTTCACCAACATCATCCATCGCTTTGGGGTCCCGAAATCCATCATCACCGACAACGGCACCCAGTTCACCGGCAGAAAGTTCCTGGACTTCTGCGGGGATCACCACATCCGGGTGGACTAGGCCGCCGTGGCTCACCCCATGACGAATGGGCAGGTAGAACGTGCAACCGGCATGATTCTGCAAGGACTCAAGCCTCGGATCTACAACGACCTCAACAAGTTCGGCAAGCGGTGGATGAAGGAGCTCCCCTCGGTGGTCTAGAGTCTGAGGACAACGCCGAGCCGAGCCACGGGCTTCACACCGTTCTTTCTAGTCTATGGGGCTGAGGCCATCTTGCCCATAGACTTAGAATACGGTTCCCCGAGGACGAGGGCCTACGCCGACCAAAGCAATCAAGCTAATCGAGAAGACTCGCTGGACCAGCTGGAGGAGGCTTGGGACATGGCCTTACTACACTCGGCGCAGTACCAGCAGTCCCTGCGACGCTACCACGCCCGAGGGGTTTGGTCCTGAGACCTCTAGGTGGGCGACCTGGTGCTTCGGCTAAGACAAGATGCCCGAGGGCGGCATAAGCTCACGCCTCCCTGGGAAGGGCCGTTCGTCATCGCCAAGGTTCTGAAGCCCGGAACATACAAGCTGGCCAACAGTCAAGGCGAGGTCTACAGCAACGCTTCGAACATCCAACAGCTATGTCGCTTCTACCCTTAAGATGCTTCCAAGTTATTCGTACACCCCGTTCACACACAGAGTCTGGTCGTCAAGGAAGGGTCAGCCTTGCCTCGGCAAAGCCCGACCCTCCCTCAGGGGCTAGAAGGGGGGAACCCCCTCTGCGTCGAAATTTTCCTCGAAAAAAGAAAAAAATCTTTCCTGCCAGAATGCCTTTCGTGCTTTTCGACTACTTCGAAAGTGGATCCTGAAAACGATGGAGTACACGTAAGCAGCCAAGGCTGACCGAGCCGAGGGACTCCTACGCCTCCGGGATACGGATACCTCACTCATCACCTTCTGCGATAAGTAACTCGCGCTCAGATAAGTGATTCCGCGGACCGAACAAGTCTTCACGCTCGAAAGCTTCTCTTCCGGAACGGTTTTTCGGGCCTTCTCGACTGCGTCGATGACAGAACCCTATGGACGAGTAAGAGTGCGCGTAAGCGGCAAGGCCGACCGAGCCGAGGGATTCCTACGCCTCCGGGATATGGATACCTCACTCGTCACCTTCCGTGAAAAGCAACTCTCGCCCGCACAAACAATTCTGTTACCGACAAATAAGTCCGGATACTCGAAACAAGAGGAAAAGAAACGCAGCTTTACAACACGACGACAGTGTGTTTGGGCCTCGGCGGCCGCAGAAAACATACACACGCTACAAGACAACCCGATCCTGCAGGCTCGTACGTCAACAGTTGAAGGGGGCAGCAGCACCCTCGGCGTCAACTACACCTTCGGCGGGGTCTGACCTAGCCTCGGACGGCGACGCGGTTGGAGGATCCCCACTCTGAAGGATGACATCAGTACCACACCCGGGCCATCACCGCCAGGGTCTTCTCCAGGAATCCGGCTCGAGCAGACGGCTCGGCCGGCCACCCCGAGGCCTCGGCCAGCTGTCCCCCGAAGGCATCAGCCCGACTTGTGGCCTCGGCAGCTCAACTCCGGCGTCGGTCCCGCCAGTGGACGACCCGGCCAGGCTTCGGCCGACCACATCTTCTTTTCGAAGCCAACTCTGCCTCTGTCCGTGCTGACACCGCTACCTCCGGCTTCGGCTCATCCAAGAGCGGCCAATGGGTTCCTTTAACTAAGCAAGAGAAGCCTAGGACAGCAAGGCCGACCGAGCCGAGGGACTCCTACGCCTCCGGGATACGGATACCTCACTCGTCACCTTCGCACGAGGCAACTCACGCTTGGTGAAGCGGTTCAGATAGTCGACAGGCGAGTCTTGGTGCTCGAAATGAAGGAAAAACACGGCTCCGCGCCGAAAATACATACATGTTCAGGCCCCGACAGCCGCAATGAACAAAACACCGACACTCAAGGCGCCATTACAAATGGAACTCCGGTTCCACCTCCGCAGGTACGAACAACCCCACACGATTGGGGGGCCTGCGGAGCAACAGAAGACCGACGAACGGCTCGCCGTCACCTGCTCCAGCAGCGGCGACAACGAAGACTTCTGCTCCGGGGGGCCGAACAGCAGCAGCGATGACCTCAGGGCGGATGCTGCTGCCATGAGGCCCTCACCCATGCCCTCACTCGAGAGGCAGGGACGGGCAGAAGGTCGTAGAGTTGGAGGTCAGTCCGTGGGTGGCGCCGACTAGCTCATCGGCGGAGGAACCTCTTCCGGCTGCCGTGGCGGAAGGCGGCGCCTGGAGCGGCTCCGAAGCCACTCGGCTCAGAGAGCCGGGCACGCGACAGCTGCCAACACCACGAACGGTGAACGCCCTTCCCCCCGATCACTGAGGGAAGGAGCGGGCCGCCGCCCGCGCAGGGACCGACCCCAACTCGGCACACTCCCCTCCCCAGCACTGATGTGAACATCCTTGAAGCTGAGGGAGGGGCAGAGGCCGCAGCCCGGTTCGCTTCTCCCCGCCATCAAGCTGGAGGTCACCGTCTTGGGTGACCACCGGTGAGGGGATGCGGCCGGGCTGCCTGATGAAAATCCTTGAAGCCGAACGATGGCTGAAAGGTACCAACTTCCTTGAAGTTGCGTCCCTCCGACGACAAGACGAAAGGATTGTGGGCGTCCCCCATCCAGGGGCTCGGAAGGTGGAAAGATACGGTGCATAAGGGAGCGCGAAGACATGGTCGTCCTTCAAGGAGGTCACCCTCCTTTTAAAGGCGACTCTCCCCGCTTGCGTCCTCAGCCATCGCGGGCTGAGTCTTCTCCAACACACTCCAAGGTCCTCCCCTTACGGCGCGGGGGCTAGGTCCCACGCGTCATGCAAGCTGGTCTAGGGCAGAAGAAGCCAAACCGCCGCGCGCGGTGCATGCAACCGCCCGCCGGTTACAAGCACTCCTCCACTTTCGCCCAGACCAGCAGGTGAAAGGGCAGACAGCCATGCAGGCGGCATGCAACCATGCCAAGTGGGCGTGCCCCTCCGACTTCCAACACACCCAGCATGGAGGCCCAGGCCCACGCGTCATGCAACCGGTGTGCCCGTTGCTACGTGCGAGCAACGGCACCGCCACTCGCACCACTACCGCGCCTCCTCGACTGCGGAACCAGCACCGTGACTCGAGGCAACCCTGCGAATGACCCAGCAGTGCCAGCCAGGCGCGGCGGTCAATACGGTCAAAAATGGGCCGGCAGTAATGGCGGTGGCAGGCGGGCAGGAGCAGCGGTCACGTCGTCAGCCAAGCTTACGTCCCATCCAGGGGCAGCGAGAGAACCCTCTCTCACGGCGTGAAGACGGCGCGCCCGTGATCCGTTCCTCGAATGGCTCGCACACGCGCAACAACCGCCTCGCGAACCACTCGCCCCGTCGCATTAACTCCGTGGCGGGACAGGCGGCGCCTCAGGCGGGAGAAGCAAGCGACGCTTCACCTTCGCCATAATGGCCGCGTCGAAAAAGGTACGCCACGTCATTCGATTTCGTATCCTTTTCCTTTTCCTCTTTCTCTCTCTTACAACAGGGACCGGGAAAGGGGGATACCCCGAAAAGGATCCTTCTCCGTGAAGGAAACAGGCCCCGAGCCTCCCTACTGATCAGAGGTTCAAAGGCTGGCCCCTCGGAGGGGTTCAACGGCCGCCTCAGAGCGCTTGGGTTCTGCGCCCACTACTGGTCAGAGGTTCGATGGCCGGCCCCTCGGAAGGGTTCAACGGCCGCCTCAGGCCACTCGGGCTTCGCGCCCACTACTGATCAGGGGTTCATAGACTGGCCCTCGAAGGGTTCATAGTCGCCTCAGACACAGAGCGAGGGATGACTCTGGGTACGTTCGATACATAACCAAGGCTCGGGCTATGCTCCCAAGGTACCCTAGGACATTTCCGAGACCAGCGGGAACGATCTTGTAACGGAATCCCACCAGAGGGAGGCATCGAGCCCTCGGACCCCGTCAAAAGGGGACCGGGTCCGGCAGATCACCCGCAGGTACTTTTGGAGCGCGCCTCCGGGCCTCTAGCCGACCCCTAACAAATGGGGCACGGGCGTCCACTCGGATTACCCGCCAGCAGCTCACCGGAGACACCATGTTCGGCGCCCTCCGAGGGCAACATGGCGCTTCCCCCCCTCCTCCTTGCGGAAAGGCGACGCAGGGGCGTATGTAAAAAAGCCGAGTCTGTCCTTGACCGTCCTCTCGCCCTGTGCAGAGGCTCGGGGGCTGCTCTCGCAAACCCGGCTCCGGCCAACCCGTTGACAGCGTCAACATACCAGCCCGAGAACTTGGGACCCGACCGTGCACCCGGGCTACGACCAGCTTGCATGAGGGAACAACTAGACCAGCCGAAGTGTTGCGAAACGCACTAAGACCTCGAAGGAGTCAAACTACTCCTCCGAGGCCTCGGGGGCTACACCCGGCGGGTGCGCTCGCGCGCACCCACCGGAACAAAATGCAACCAAAAAAGGCTGGTCCCCTTGCAAAAAAGTGTGGCAAAAGCCGCCAAGCGAGTATTAACACTCCCTTCGAGGCTCGGGGGCTACTGTCGGGGACCATAATTAGGGGTACCCTCAAGGCTCCTAAATCTCAGCTGGTAACCCCCATCAGCACAAAGCTGCAAAGGCCTGATGGGTGCGATTAAGTCAAGGATCGGTCCATTCGAGGGACGCGTTCACGCCCCGCCCGAGCCCAGCCTCGAGCAAGGGCAGCCGACCCCGGAGGATCTACGTCTCGCCCGAGGACCCCCTCCAGCAACGGACACACCTTCGGCTCGCCCGAGGCCCAGTCTTCACCAAGAAGCAACCTTGGCCAAATCGCCACGCCAACCGACCAAATCGCAGGGGCATTTAATGCAAAGGTGGCCTGACACCTTTATCCTGACGCACGCCCTCCAGTCGACAGAGCCGAAGTGACCGCAGTCACTTCGCCGCTCCACTGACCAGTCTGACAAGAGGACAGCGCCGCCTGCGCCGCTCCGACTGCTGAGCCACTCGACAGAGTGAGGCTGACAGCAGCCAAGTCCGGCCTCAGGCGTCATAGGAAACTTCGCTTCGCCCGACCCCAGGGCTCGGACTCGGGCTCAGCCCTGGAAGACGACGAACTCCGCTCCGCCCGACCCC
Organism: Zea luxurians; assembly: GCA_029449295.1. Lineage (NCBI taxonomy): Eukaryota > Viridiplantae > Streptophyta > Magnoliopsida > Poales > Poaceae > Zea > Zea luxurians. Next base: position 131,232,954 of record JAOPSE010000010.1, read on the forward strand.
AGTGCTCGAACTCGGGCTCAGCCCCGGAAGACGACGAACTCCGCTTCGCCCGACCCCAGGGCTCAAACTCGGGCTCAGCCCCGGAAGACGACGAACTCCGCTTCGCCCGACCCCAGGGCTCAGACTCGGGCTCAGCCCCGGAAGACGACGAACTCCGCTTCGCCCGACCCCAGGGCTCGGACTCGGGCTCAGCCCCAGAAGACGACGAACTCCGCTTCGCCCGACCTCAGGGCTCGGACTCGGGCTCAGCCCCGGAAGACGATGAACTCCGCCTCGCCCGACCCTAGGGCTCGGACTCAGCCCTGGCCTCAGCCGACAGTCTCCGCCTCGTCCGACCCGGGGGCTCGGACTCGACCTCGACCTTGGAAGACAGACTCGACCTCGACCTCGGAGGAGCCTCCACCTCGCCCAACCTAGGGCACGGACCGACCACGTCAATAGGAAGCGCCATCATTGCCCTACCCCGAGCTGACTCAGGCTACGGGGAACAAGACCGGTGTCCCATCTGGCTCGCTCCACTATACGAGTAATGATGGCGCCCCGCATGCCCTGTGACGACGACGGCTCTCAGTCCCCTTACGGAAGCAAGAGGACGTCAGCAAGGACTCGACAGCCCCGACAGCTGTCCTTCCGCCAGGCTCCAGCGCTCCTCCGACGGCCACGACATCACGCGAACTGGGTGCCAAAACCTCTCCGGCTGCCATGATGGCATGTACTTAGGGTGCTAGCTCTCCACCGCTAGACATGTTAGCACACTGCTACACCCCCATTGTACACCTGGATCCTCTCCTTACGCCTATAAAAGGGAGGTCCAGGGCCCTCTTATAGAGGGTTGGCCGCGCGGGGAAGGACGGGACGGCGCTCGCGCAAGGCCGCTCGCTCCCTCCCGCGTGGACGCTTGTAACCCCCTACTGCAAGCGCACCCGACCTAGGCGCGGGGCTAACACGAAGGCCGCGGGTTCCACCTCCCACGCCTGTCTCCCTTCGGCGGCTCTCTCTCCCCCCCTTCGCGTTTCGCCTCGCGCCGACCCATCTGGGCTGGGGCACGCGGCGACGATTCACTCGTCGGTCCAGGGACCCCCCGGGTTTCAAAACACCGACAACTGTATTCGCAACTACACCCTAGTGCACCTATGGATCCTGTCGGGTCGGAAGCCGGACCCTCGCATGTTGTGGGAGAAGCGCATGATGGTGAGTTGGACCTTTTTAGGCCCCCTCCTTCTATGAGGCTCGTCGATGAATGGTCTCCCACACCTGACGACGAGGCTGCCGGGAGCAACCAGAAGCAGGAATAGTGGTGTAGTAGTAGAAATAGAAGTAGTGTATTGTATAATAGGTTGTACTATTGAATAATAGGTACTGTACTCCTGTTGTATAAAATCGAGTCTGTATCATTACTCTTGTTGGTAATGTAAATTGGATGGTTTTTCTTTGGCATATTATATTTGTTTTCAAATGTTTGTTGCCACAGATGCCATCCAAGACCCGATCACAGGATGCAGCTGGAACCTCCAGTGGGAGGGAGTCTACCGCAAATCCACCTCCTGTCCCTCCCACATTTGCCGAGGCGATTGCCGCCTTGGTAAATGCAACCGCGGATAATACCCGTTTTCTGAGAGAGATGGCGGGTCAACAGTTTCAACAACAAGGCGGGCGGGGTTATCAACAGGGCCCCCATGAAACCTCTTACTTGGACTTCTCAGAGACACGTCCACCCCTGTTTGTTAAAGTCGAAGACCCGTTAGAAGCAGACGAATGGATTCGTGTGATCGAGCAAAAATTTGGACTTCTGCGATGTTCTGAAACCCAAAAGCCCTTATTTGCAGCCCAGCAACTGCGCGGCCCTGCCAGCACCTGGTGGGGAAATTTCGTGGTCGTTCAACCGGCCAATCATCAGATAACATGGGAAGAATTCAAGGTGGCCTTCCGCGAACACTATATCCCAGAGGGTGTCCTTCACATGAAGCAAGAAGAATTTATGAAGCTGAAGCAAGGAGGGGATACTGTTAATCAGTATCTCAATAAGTTCAATCATTTGCCGCAATATGCAATCGATCAAGTGAACACCGATCTGAAGAAGAAGAATTGTTTTATGAGAGGTTTAAATGATCGACTGCAAAGAAAGATGGCAACCTGCATAGATCTTACTTATGGAAGAGCTGTCAGTACAACATAGGCAGTAGAAGCGAAGTATGCAGGCGCCGAAAAATCTAAGAGATTTGGAGGTGACAGGCCTAGTCAGGGCCCGGTAAAAAGGCAACGGTTTGTTATCCGACCTTCCAACTAGAATCGCTCTCGTCCACCCTCCTTCCCTTTTAAGCAACCAATATTTATTCGTCCCAATAATGCCCCCACTGCCCCAAGTCAGCCGGGTGCCCCAGGCACTCAATTCCCTGCTCTTCCCAGTTCATCGACTGGGTGTTTCAATTGTGGAAAATCTGGGCATTTCATCAAAGATTGCCCTTATCCAAAGCAAAATCAGTCAAATAATCAGCAAGGATCTGGGAATTCATCTCAAGTCAAGGGAAATACTATGGGCAAAAATACCAAGAAGACGGGACACATATATTATAGGCAAGTGGCCACTACACCGGACTGGGAGCCGGTAATGATGGGTACGTTCCTTGTGGCCAATCATCCCGCAGTAATTCTCTTTGATTCTGGTGCTTCGCATACATTCATCAGCAAGAAATTTGTGGAGCAACATTGCATTTCATGCTATGAATCAAAAGAAGGGTTTAAAATTCACTCACCTGGGGGACAAATCTTTACTAGAGAAGTGGCCTATCAAGTGCCCGTAACATTGGCCGGACGGGACTTTCCTACCAATATGATCGTTCTGAAATGCCAAGACATAGATGTCATTTTGGGCATGAATTGGTTGGCCAAACATAAAGCAACCCTCAACACTGATCAAAGAACTATCAGGTTGAGTCATAATCAAGAGGAAATTCTATTACCTATCCCCATTCCAACCAAAGCTACTGGCAGAGTTTATGAAGCCATTATACCGGAAATCAAGGATATTCCGGTAGTATGCGAGTTTCCCGATGTCTTTCCAGAGGATTTGCCTGGATTGCCACCTGAAAGGGATGTAGAGTTTGTAATTGAGTTGAAGCCCGGTACGACTCCCATATCTCGAAGATCGTACCGAATGCCTCCAAATGAGTTGGCAGAATTGAAGATTCAATTACAAGGTCTACTTGAGAAAGGATTCATCCGGCCAAGCTCGTCACCATGGGGTTGTCCAGCCATATTCGTCAAAAAGAAGGATCAAACTTTACGGATGTGTGTGGATTATCGACCCCTAAATGAGGTCACTATCAAGAACAAGTACCCTCTTCTGAGGATTGACATTTTATTTGATCAACTGACCGGGGCGAGGGTATTCTCCAAGATTGATCTCAGATCGGGCTATCATCAGATCCGTATTCGGCCCGAGGATATACCAAAAACCGCATTCACTACGCGGTATGGATTATTCAAATACCTGGTAATGTCTTTCGGATTGACAAATGCTCCAGCCCACTTCACGTATTTGATGAACTCGGTGTTCATGCCCGAGTTGGACAAGTTTGTGGTGGTCTTCATAGACGATATTTTAATATATTCCAAGAATGAAGAGGAGCATGCCCAACATTTATGGATCGTGTTAACGCGCTTGAGAGAACATCAATTATATGCCAAGTTCAGCAAATGCGCGTTTTGGCTGGAGGAAATTCAGTTTCTGGGACATATACTATCTGCCAGGGGGATTGCGGTGGATCCCAGCAAAGTCAAGGACATTTTGGAGTGGAAACCCCCGACCACTGTTCATCAAGTCCGAAGTTTCCTTGGACTGGCTGGATATTACCGCCGATTTATACCAGATTTTTCTAAGCTTGTGAAGCCAATCACAAGTTTATTGAAGAATGATATTAAATTCAATTGGTCTTCCAAGTGTAATGAAGCTTTTGAACAATTGAAGACATTATTAACCACTGCTCTGGTATTGGCTCAACCGGATATCACTAAGCCCTTTGATGTGTATTGTGATGCATCAGGCAGTGGACTCGGCTGTGTGTTAATGCAAGAAGGCCGAGTAATTGTGTATGCTTCAAGGCAGTTGCGCCGACATGAGGAGCATTATCCAACTCATGATCTGGAGCTAGCTGCTGTGGTTCATGCCCTGAAGATTTGGCGTCATTATCTGCTGGGTAATATCTGTCACATTTATACAGATCATAAAAGCTTGAAGTATATCTTCACCCAGTCAGAGTTGAACATGAGACAAAGGCGATGGCTTGAGCTTATTAAGGATTATGAACTAGAAATTCATTATCACCCAGGCAAGGCCAATGTAGTGGCAGATGCACTTAGCCGTAAGGTTTCCTGTCACTGTCTTATGATGAAGACCTCTGACAATACATTATGTCAGGAGATGGAGAAACTAAACTTGGGAATGGTCCAACAAGGAACTCTAAGTCCGCTAAAGCTTGAGTCAGTCCTCCCGCAAAGGATAATTGATGCTCAAAGAGATAACGAGGGTATGAAACACATTCGTGAGAAGATAAGGGCTGGAAAAGTCAAATGTTTCAAAGAAGATGATCAAGGCATTGTATGGTTTAATAACCGCATAGTTGTGCCGAAGAATGAAGAGGTCCGCTAGCAAATTCTTGATGAAGCACATCTTAGTCGCTATTCTATTCATCCCAGAAGCACTAAGATGTACCAAGATCTGAAACAATATTATTGGTGGACGAAAATGAAGATCGAGATTGCACGCTATGTGGCTAGATGTGACACCTGTAGACGTGTCAAGGCCATACACTTGAAAGCTTCCGGTCCATTACAGTCTCTACCAATACCGACATGGAAATGGGAAGACATAAGTATGGACTTTATTGTGGGATTGCCTAGGACCACAAAAGGGTATGACTCTATCTAGGTTATCATTGATCGACTTACCAAGATCGCCCACTTCCTCCCGGTCAAAGTAAAATATCCTGTCATCACCTATGCGGAATTATACATTGCTCGTATTCTCAGTCTGCATGGTGTTCCAAAGACTATAGTGTCGGATCGTGGACCACAATTCGTATCCTAATTTTGGGAAGAACTTCATAAATCCCTGGGTACTAAATTGCTCCACAGTTCAGCCTATCATCCTCAAACAAGTGAACAGACTGAGAGGGTTAATCAAATACTTGAAGATATGTTGCGGGCTTGTGTTTTGGACTTCTCGCAAAAATGGGATGAATGTTTGCCCTTAGCGGAGTTTTCATATAATAATAGCTATCAAGAAAGTATCAAGATGGCACCCTTTGAAGCTTTATATGGACGACGATGTCGCACTCCGCTAAATTGGTTTGAACCTGGTGAAAGGTACTTCTTCAGGCCTGATATGGTGAAAGAGACCGAAGAAAAGGTTCAGAAAATAATTCATAATATGAAGAAATCCCAAGCTCGTCAAAAGAGTTATGCAGACCAACGACGACAACCCTTGTACTTTCTCGTGGGAGATTATGTCTACCTGAAAGTTTCACCAATGAAGGGCGTATCGCGTTTCGGGGTTAAAGGGAAGCTTGCACCCAGGTACATTGGTCCATTCCCTATACTTGAGCAATGTGGACTAGTGGCGTATCGACTTTAGCTCCCCAAAACTTTGTCTGTTGTACATAATGTGTTCCACGTGTCCCAATTGAAGAAATGTCTTTGGGTTCCCGATCGAACCATTGAAGTAACAGATGTTGTCCTTGAACCGGACTTGACATATTCTGAGCACCCTATTCAAGTCTTGGATCAAAAGGACAGGGTTACCCGGAGAAAAACTCTCAAGTTCTATAAGATACAGTGGAACCAACATTCTGAAGATGAGGCTACATGGGAAACTCAAGACTTTTTAGATAAGAATTTCCCGGGCTTTTTAGCCTCATGTAATTTGTAAAGTGTGTATAGTTGTTGTAATAAAGGAGTAAGCCCCACACCACCCCTGCCTTGTACCAGAAATAAGGAAATAAGAATGTGACACATTTTCTTTTCCATTACTTACCCTAGGACTTTTAATCTCGGGGCGAGATTCTTTTATGGGGGGAAGGATGTAACACCCCTGGTGTTACTGCAACTAAAACTTGAGCATGGCATCATAAACATTGGCATTGCATATGTTTGACACACCTAGAGTGCATTCACTAGGTAAAAATTTCAAACAAGTTGTATTGTTATAGTATTTTGCAAATAGAACCCTGGATAGGGAACTTCACTCTAAATAGGGATTAAAGGGGGTAAAACCTAACTTAAATTGAGAAAACCTAAAAGCTTTAGGGGAATAGTCATAAAATGTTCCCAAGAATGAACTTGAATCACATTTATACCCCTGATATACCAAAAACCCCATTTGAACCCTGGAAAACCCTAAGTCCAAACCCTAGGGGCCTATGTGCAAAAAATAGTGCACATTTGGACTAAAGTGCAAAAACTACAATGTTAAGGCATATTAATTCCTTTGGTTCACAAATATGTGAATTTGCAAGTTAAACCCTAAGTTTTGGGTCTATTTGCAAAAATCACCTCTTAAGTCCTATATAGCCTAAGTCTGAATTTCAAAGTTTTGAGCTCAACTTTGGAGCCTTGTAACTTTCAAATACTAGGGTTTTTGCCCTAGGGCATCACATCAAAGTTGTAGACCAATCATAGGAGAACAACTTTGTTTAAGAATGTGAGCTCAGTTGTTAAGAATAAATTGAAGATAATTAAGTTCAAAGTCGCGCTGTCAAGCAGTCCCTGGACTGAGTTTTCAGTAACAGGGTGATGGGATGAACTTTGAGCTCGATTTTGAATGGGCTTCGGTAACTATTTGATGGTAAGCATTGTGACAAAGTTGAACATGGATTATAGGTGTATAACTTTGATACAGAAGGTTGGTTTAGTCACCACATAAAAATTGGATAAAATTAACCCCAAACATGGTCTGTCAGGCGTTCTGAATCAGTTCTCCATGGTACAGTAACCGCTCGGGTTCAGAACATTTTACCGTCGACGATCGCTCCTCTGCCGCGATTCGTGTCACCGGCGTAAGGATTCGCGCTCGGGGCAGATGGATAACATCGCGGGGTGAGTGAATCTTCGCCGCCGGTGAGCTGGACTCCACTCCGATGACTCCCGTCGTACCCCCCTGCTCGGCGGCTAGAGTAGATAAGACTCGCCGGTGAACCGCCGTCGCACAGCCTTGTGCCACGTATCTGAGCACCCCCGTCGCATCATCGTGACTCCCTATCGCTGTCTCATTGTCGCCGGTGAAGTTGCCACGACGGAGGACACGAAATCGCGACGATGATGTTCTTCCTTATCTCCGGCCAGCCGCACTGCCCGGCCAAATTAAGCGCCACCGTCGAAGCCTCCTATAAATTGAGCCCGCGGCTAGCTTCGCAACATCATCACCCACCCAGCCACCGAGAATCGCTAGCAATCGTGCACCAGTGAGCTTGAATTTCGGTTTTCCCCCAAATCAAGCTTCCGCCACCCCAAAACCAACCTCACCGCGGCCAGCCCCATTCCGGTCAGTTCATCCTCCCCTCTCCCTCGTTTAAGCTTTCTCTTATGTCTACGATGCTTGTCGACCCACGCAATTGCGCTAGGAGCCCTCTGGTCGCCGGGAACACGACTGTCTAGCCGCACTGCTCACGGTCACCGTGGCCAGAGCAAACCTATTGGCCATAGATGAAATTGGGTTGGGGGAAAGGTTTAGGATGGGTCCTATTTCGTGTCCGCTGCTCGGGAGCGCCGGTCATGGCCCCGTTTGGCCAGTCTGCAAGCTCGCCGGAGCTCGGCTGTGCGCGACGCCGTCGGGGACCTCACCCCGCGAAGGATTAGAACCTGGAGGGGTTTTCTGTAGTATGTCAGCGACTCACAGAAACAGTGTTGTGACCTCGCTTCAAGTTATTCGTTTGCTCAGGGCCCTTTATGCAAAACTTGCAGCGCGGGCGTGTGTGGACGCACTTCTGCCCTAACTAGGCCGACGCAGGCCAGTTTGAGCCCAGCTCTGTAGCACCTTTTCTCTTTTCTTTTTCTTCTGGACTTTAGAAATCTATGGAAAATTGTAGAAAAATCCTAAAATTGTCAAACCAATTTTTCTAGGCTTCTTATTTTCCATAGTATTTAATAAAATTAGTTTCATGATTTTTAGATTAAATAAGGAATTTTGAGGCATTTAAAATAGTTTAAAACATTGGTTCTGGAATTTTAGAAAAAAATGGTAATTCCAAAAATGCCCAAACTTTTTATATGAGTTCTACATATTATTTAGAAGCCTTGGGTAGAATTTGGTTTGATTTGGACCATGTTTGATACTTAGAACCCAAAACCCCCACCCCTGCCCTTTGAACTCCTTTACTAACTCCGGAAACCCTAAGTTCTCGGAGTTCTGTGAAGGAAAAGGTTTTGTTTTACAAAAGATGATTGGCAAAGTGGGTGGTATGTTTTTGAAAATAAAACTTGATGGTGAGTCCATCACGGCCGTGATGGATTCAACATCGGAAAAGATGTACCTCTGCTAGGTACCAAGTTTTTGGGTTTAAATGATTAAGCTGAGACTGGGCGGGTGACTTACACGAGAAGAGAGTCTCGGTGTAGTGTCTCCGTCTGAGTCGATTAAGGACCGTGTCGGGGTAGGCTTGATGACCAAGGACCCTTTAACTGGTCACATGCCTCATCATGGGTAAGCCTTGCCTCGGGCAAACTAAGGCCAGAATAAGATAACACGAAATGGGCGTGGAGCGGTGGCAAGAGTAGCGTGTACCCTCCGTAGCAAGAGGCTGGACGGTGGTGTATCTGTGCTCTCAGTTTGCGTGAACCTGATCTGGTCTTAAGAACCCTGGTGGCGGGTTGACATATGCAAGGGTTAAGTGCTACATATGTCGTGTGATTGGAGATCCTCAGCTGAGTATAATCGATTCGGATCGCCGTACCTTCGCGGTTATGAAGACTTGGTCACTGCCCTATACGTAGAATTCTAGTAAAGATGAAGGACTTGTTAAGAAACTGGCTAGTGCAGGACAAGTGTTTGAACTAGGGTAGAAAGAACTCTAGATGCAGGTAAGTTTACCTAACTGGAAAATAAAATTGGATTTTAAGGATCCACTCTTAGTAAGCATTTATGCAAAATAGAGTCTTTGATCTTGAGATACCTTACCTTGACTCCCTTATAACCAGCATACCCTTGAGAGTCTTTTCTTTAGTTGGGTAAGACTTGCTGAGTAATTCCATACTCAGGGTTTATTCCCCCGTTGTTTTTAGGTGAAGAAGTAGCAAATTTTTGTTGCTTTTGTACCAAGGTGGTTCCACATGAAGAAAAACAAGAATGAAGCTGCGGGAGGACATGGTCCTCCATAAAAACTTTTGTGTAAAAACTTTTCGGGAGGAGTTTTTGCCTCCCTTGGTATTGTAATAATACTACTCAGCACTCGTTTTATAACTCTGGTCTGTAATAAGTAACTTGATCTTACTTTCTAAATAAATGTAAGTTTATGTAATCACTTCCGCATTCCTATATCTCCGATGTTCTGTAATGTCTACAAGACGGGTGAAACGTTCCTGGAAAGGTAAGAAAGAAAATACCAAACTTGTCAAGTGATTCAGGAACATCTACAGGGTTGTCTGATGTCTGTTGGACAAGGACAACTGTAGGTGGGCCTAATGACTTGGGAGGTTCCATCACAGGGCCGGCATACTGCCGCTCATCACCGCCCCTATCGTCGCCAACATGCGGCTGCACCATGTGCTGATCGATAGAGGGGTCGGCCTCAACGTCATCAGCCATGCAGCATTCAGGCAGCTGCAGATCCTGGGGTCCCGGTTGGGGCCCTCTCGCCCATTCTCTGGGGTGGGCCCATAGCCCGTGTATCCCCTCGGGAGCATCACGCTCCCGGTTACATTCGAGAGAGAGGAAAACTTCCGCACGAAGAACGTCTAGTTCGATGTTGCGGATGTCAACCTCCCCTTCAACACCATTATTGGTAGGCTGGCCCTGTACCGGTTCATGGCCATTGCCCATTATGGGTATTTGGTCCTCAAGATGTCGTCCCCCGCAGGGGTCCTCACCGTGCGGGGCGACCGCGCCGCCGCGCTTACGGCTGTCGAGAAGCTACACGCTCTGGAGGCCGAGATTGCTCGACCGAACGACGGAGGGAGAAACCCCTCGACCTCCGGTGCCAAAGCGCCCTCCAAGGCGCCGAAGGTACAACCGTCCGGAGCAGACGGCAGACCTGCGAAGACCATCCAGATCGGCGTGGACCCCTCCCAGACCACCCGCATCGCGGGCAATCTGGGAGAGAAATAGGAACTCGCGCTCGTCGCCTTCCTCTACGAAAATGCCGACATGTTCGCTTGGGAGCCGTCGCAAATGCCTGGGATCCCCAGGGAGGTGATTGAGCACCATCTGAAGATCTACCCGGACGCCAAGTCGGTGAGCCAGAAGCCTCGGAGACAGTTCGTGGAGCGGCAGGACTTCATCTATGAGGAGGTCCGGAAGCTGTTACACGCCGGCTTCATCGAGGAGGTTCGTCACCACGTGTGGCTGGCCAACCCAGTCATCGTGCCAAAGGCAAACGGGAAACTTCGGATGTGCATCGACTACACCAGCCTGAATAAGGCATGTCCCAAAGACCCGTATCCACTGCCATGTATAGATCAGATCGTGGACTCTACCTCTAGGTGCGACCTTTTGTCCTTCTTGGATGCCTACTCCGGTTTCCATCAAATCCGGATGTCTATGGAGGATAGGTAGCATACCGCTTTTGTAACAGTGGATGGGCTGTACTGTTATGTTGTAATGCCCTATGATCTGAAAAACGCCTTGCCAACATTTGTTCGGGCAATGAGTAAGACCTTTGGGGACCTGATTCGGGACAAGGTGGAGATTTATGTCGATGACATCGTGGTCAAGACTAGGAAGGGTTCGACTCTTGTAGAAGACCTGACCCTGGTTTTCGGCAAGCTGCGGGCAACCCGCACCAAGCTAAACTCGGAGAAGTGCGTCTTCGGTGTCTCCGCAAGAAAGCTGCTGGGGTTCCTGGTTTCATACCGGGGCATTGAAGCTAACCCGGAGAAGATCAGGGCTATTGAGGCAATGAGGCCTCCCGCCCGTATAAAGGATGTCCAAAAGCTTACATGATCATTAGCCGCCCTTAGCCGCTTCATTTCGAGGCTGGCCGAGAGGGCACTGCCCTTCTTCAAGCTCCTGCGGAAATCCGGCCCATTTTTTTGGACCAAAGAGGCGGAGCAAGCCTTCCAAGAGTTGAAGCAGCACCTAGTCTCCCTGCCGATCCTGGTTGCTCTGGAGCCAGGGGAGCCACTGTATCTGTACATTACGGCGGCTGTAGAGGCGGTGAGCATGGTGCTAGTCGCCGAAAGGGCGACACAAGAAGGCCAAGGACCTGAGGTCTTAGAACCAGCTACAGAGGTCCGTACCGTCCAGAAGCCGATCCACTACATCAGCGAGGTCCTCCATGAGGCGAAGGCCAGGTACCTCGAAATGCACAAACTCCTCTATGCTGTACTGGTTGCGTCCAGGAAGTTGCGCCACTATTTCCAGGCACACAGAGTTGTGGTGGTGACCTCCTTCCCGTTAAAGGCCATCATCCACAACTCTAACGCCACTGGCAACATCGCCAAGTGGGTAGCGGAGCTAGCTGAGTTCCAGCTAGACTTCTAGCCTCGCCACGCCATCAAAAGTTAGGTCCTGGCCGACTTCATCGTGGAGTGGACTCCACCTCCGAGTGCCCTTGGGGGCTCGGATCCTGATTCGGGCCCCACACCTGCGGAGCACAGGGGCCCGGTCTTCACCGAGCCCCACTGGACGCTCTTCTTCGACGGATCTGCCCGCTAGCAGAGTGCTGGTGCGGGGGTGGTCCTCGTTGACCCAGGCGGAGATCAGGTGAAGTACGTGGTGCGCGTCGAGTTCAAGGCCACCAACAACATGGCGGAGTATGAGGCACTGATCTTCGGCTTACCTGCAGCCCTATCCATGGGGATCCGCCAACTCCTCGTGAAGGGGGACTCCTAGCTAATCATTAAGCAGGTCTACGGGGAGTGTAGCTGCAACGAGCCCAGACTCGCAGCTTACCTCCTCCACGTAAGGAAGCTGGAGAAGGACTTCATGGCTCTGGAACTGCAACATGTTCCCTGGGCCAACAATTCAGCGGCAGATGACCTCTCCTAGAGAGCATCAACTCGGGCACCCGTGCCCGAGGGCGTCTTCGGAAGATGGCTGCTGAGACCCGCCGCCTAGCCTGCCGAACTGGGCGAAGGGGGCGAGACTGGCACCTCGAAGCCAGCGGTCCCGGTGGCGTCCTAGAACCCACCAAAGGCTATGTGTGCTCTGGGGGACTTTGCCAACCCCTTAGCACCGCATCCGATAGCTCAGAGTGGTCTCGATGCATAATCTCTGAGATCCGGGACTACCTGAAGGAAAATATCCTTCCTGAAGACCATGTCTCCGCAGAGCGCATAGTGCGGTTGGCTAAACGCTACACGGTGGTGGAAGGGGATCTCTACCGTCGTGGCGCCAACGACATTCTCGTGCGGTGCATCACCCAGGAGGAGGGCCGTGAGCTGCTCATGGAGATTCATGGAGGGGAGTGCGGAAGTCATTCTTCATCCCACACACTGGTCGGTAAGGCCTTCCGGCATAGCTTTTACTAGCCAACCGCCCTCCAGGATGCGGCCGAGCTAGTAAAGTCCTGCGAATCGTGCCAGTTCCACGCAAAGCAGATACACACACCGGCTTAGGCTCTGCAAATGATTCCATGCAAATGATTTTGCCGTATGGGGGGTGGATATCCTCGGACCATTTCCCAGGGCCATCGGCGGGTACCAGTACCTCTTTGTCGCCATCGATAAGTTCACCAAGTGGCCAGAGGCCACCCCTATGGTCAACATCACCCAGGGTGCTGCTGTCGCCTTCCTTAAGTCGATCGTCTGTAGATTTGGGGTCCCAAGCCATATCATTACGGACAACGGGACCCAGTTTACAAGTTGGATCTTCCAGGAGTACTGCGAGGGCATCGGCACCCAGCTCTGCTTCGCATCTGTGGCTCATCCTATGAGCGACGGCTAGGTGGAGAGGGCAAACACAGAGATCCTCAGTAGGGATGGCAGCGGGTCAGGTAAAGTGCGGGTAAGCCATTTACCCGCCCGCCAGCATATCCGCGTCTCTGGTGTTTACCCGTACCCGCGAGAGCTTGCGGGTAAAATTTTCGACCCGTATCTGTACCCGCAGGATATCCGCGGATATCGGGCAACCCGTTACCCGCCAGAAAATAACATGTGTGTATGTGACCATGTTCATTTCACCAAATGCATCAACAGTTTGACAGACATAATATAATGGCATATAAGGAACATTGATCATCCAGAAACACAAGTCTCAAACATATCCTGATAATGAGTCATTACAATATTTGCTAAGATAAAATGAACGCACATTGATCATCCAGTAGGCGCTATTACATCAGATGGTGTAGGAGTAGGATCTCATGGCGTAGATGATGGAGTTGGAGCTCTAGAATCGCGTCGACCACCACCACTAGCAGGTCCAGCACCACTGGCACTGTCTCCCAGAGTTGACATTACAAATAGAAATCAAAAAACCTGAAATGGATTAACAAGTCCATGAACAGAGATGCATATTCTTCAATATTCTGCCCGCGGGAGTAGGATCTCGTGGCGTCCAGAATGGATTAACAAGCAAACAAGGGAGTATTTGACTTCACTTATAACCTCAGCTTGTCGCCGCCGCCAAGGGAGTGAGGGCCGGACGCCTGCACGGCTGCACTGCCGACCTGGCCTCTGGCGGTCTGCCACCGGCCGTGAGCCCATGACGGCCTGCACTGCCGCCTGCCGGTCTGGCGGTCTGCCGCCTGCCGTGAGCACGAGACAGGGTCACAGGGAGTGGCCACTGGCCAGCCGCCAACATGACCGCGTGAGAGGAGAGTGAGGATTAGAGATTTAGGGTTTTAGCCTTTGGGGATATTTGATGGGCTGACTGAGAATTGGGCCGGACCAGGGGATGTTTTTATGGGCTAATAAATTAAGCGGGTAATGGGTAATACCCGCGGGCGAAATTTTATATCCGCCAATTACCCGCGGGTGAGAAGTGTTGCCCGTATCCTTACCCGTGGGCGAGATTTTTTACCCGTATCCATGCCCATCGGGTACGAAACCCGCGGATACCCGTGCCCGCAGGCAGAATTGCCATCCCTGATCCTTAGGGGGCTCAAAATGTGCACCTATGACTGCTTGAAGAAGCATGGTGCAAATTGGGTCAGTGAGCTGCCATCCGTGCTGTGGGGGAACCGGACCACACCCAGCCGAGCTACCCGAGAGACCCCATTCTTCCTGGTCTACGGGGCCGAAGCCTGCCTTCCCCCGAAAATCATTATGGGCTCCCCACAGGTCCAGTCGTTTGATGAATCTACACAGGAACAGCTATGATGTGAGGACGTGGACTTCATCGATGAGCACAGGTGGCGAGCGGCAATCCGAAATGCACGGTACAAAAAATGCGCTCAGGCGCTACCACCAACGGTTCGTGCATAGTAGGAAGCTCGTGGCCGGGGACCTGGTCCTAAGGCGAGTACTGAACCGAGAAGGGCTCCACAAACTCTCCCCCAGCTGGGAGGGACCCTTCAAGGTGACGGAAATATGCCGCACTGGGTGCATCCGCCTCGCCACAACTGACGGAGTACCTCTTCTCATTCCTTGGAATATAGAGCATCTCTGTAAGTTTTCCCATAAAAGCAGAGCTGGGGGATTCGGTTTTCTTCCTTTGTAACTAGGTGGCACATATATGTACGCCAGCCCGGTGAGGTCCGCCCTCATAAACCCGGTCTGTTGGCCTACGCTCATGTATATCCAGTTATAAGGAAGGGGTTCGCCCCATAGATTCGTTTTTTTTGGTGATTCTATTCTGCTTCAATTTACAACCGTTATTTTTTATCTAAACCACCCATACGGTTTCCCACCCATGCTGGTATAATGACACCCGGATTGTGTAACCAGGCTTGCAGTTCGGGACCCCTCAGCAAGGGGGGTCCGATAGCTTGGGGCCAGTTTTAGAGAACGGGTACTTGTCTCCTAGGGCGGTCCGGAGCCGTGCGACCGCTTAGCTTGGTTCCGTACCCTAAGCCTGCACGCTCCACCACCCTGTGACGAATATCCTAGTATCTGGAACTATAGCCCTATGGATCCAACAGCCTAGGGTCCAGTTCTCAACAATGGACGCTTGTCTCCTGGGGTGGTCCGGAGCCGTGTAGCTGCTTAGCCTGGTCCTATACCCTAAGCCTACACGCTACACCACTCTACGATGGGTGCTCTAGTATTTAGAGCTGTGTTCCAGGGAGTCCGAACACACAGATTGGCTTCCCAGACTAAGTCCTGCAGGTCCCTGTTGCATGATTCAAAGGGTGGAAAATACCAGCTGGTGGGGATTATGGGTGCACTACTAAAACTGTTTAGCTAAAGCTGTGTACAGGAGCAGGTCCTAGTCGAGGCTACCCCCTGGGGGCCGGGTCACCAATTCTTTCTAAGGTATGCTGGTAGCCAGCCTCGACACGTCGAGCCTACCTCCCAGGGGGGCCATGTACCAGATAGAAGTTGGTGACGCACACATCAAAAAGTATTACAATGTCGCTTCCCAGCGAGACCCTTGCACCCTCTCTGCAGATCTAACTACTCATCATCGGTGGGGTCCTGCTGGAAGCGCTCGGCTACCACCTCAACAGTAACTTGAACAGCCTCCCGGGCGACGTCTTCAAGGTCAGCCACCGAACCTGCGATCACCGGCTCCAGGGAGATGGCCAGGTCGTGGCTCCGAAAACACGTCAGAATGTATTCTATCACCGCCCGGCAGAGCCTGCCGCCTTCAGCCTCCAGGCGGGCGCCCAGAATCTGGTCCAGGCGATGGAGGCAGTCCGCGGCGGAGTCCAACACCGGGAGCGCGTCGGAGATGGTCGCCGGCGGCTCCATCACCGGGATGGGGCTCACCCTTAGCGACACCAGTGTCGTGCTTGCCTCACCGGCCCAGGCGGCGAGGCGCTGGACCCCGGCGCGCTGCTCCGCCTAGAGGTCTTCAAGCATCTTCTTCATCGCCTCCACCGCCTAGGGGCCCGGGGCCGCCTGCGCCGCCTGAAACCGGCGGACCTGCTCCTCCAGTGTCCGCTCTTTCTCCTCCAATTGCTTCTCCTTCTCCTCTGCCTCGAGCTCATGCTCGGCCAGCAACTTGTTCCGCCTTTCACACATCTCCTCCCTGAAGGCGAGGTCCATCTCTTGCCAGGCGAGATCAGTCGCCCGCTTCTCCAGGGAGGCATCCTTCGCCTTGAGGTTCTCCTCGACGAGAGCAATGTTGTTGGCCTTGTCGTCGAGCTCCTACTGCAGCTTTTGCAGACTCGCCACAGCCACGGTCTGCTCGACCCGCTGGTCCTCCAGCATTACATTATAGGCACTTAGCTTTTCCTGGAGCGTCGTGATGACCTCCTCCCTTTGGTTCAGGTGCTCGTCTTTCTTGGCCAGCCTCTTCTCCTTTAGGCTTGCCTCCAGCTCTCGGTCGAACACCCTCTGGAGGTCCCACTTGTAGACCTTGCGGGTCCGCGCCAGCTCGGACCGCTCGAAGGCGAACCAATGGGACGCCGCCTTGGTGTGCTCCTCTAGCTAGGTGCTCCAATCACCGAGGCGCTGGCGCTCGGCCTCGAGTGCCTTCCATTCCCGCCGGATTGCTGCCTCGGTCTCTTGGAGGGCCTGATGTGCATGAGATAGCACCTAGGGGAGGGGAACCGGTGCTGCCTCCGGCTCGACGCCGGATCAGAGCTGCCGCCCAAGGACCACCTCCGGCTCTTCTAGAATGGGCGGCGGGGTAGAGCTGGACGTGCCCCCCATGTCACCTCCCTTGGTAGGGACGGGCACAGCAGGGACCTCCTCGGCCGCTGCCGACGGTGTACTTGGCGGCATCGCCGTCGTTGAGGTCACGGTAGCCGCCGACGGATCGCCGGCAACACTCCTAGCAGATGCCTGCTGTTGGGAACCAGACCCACCGGCGGGCATGGTGTCCGACAGGGGAGGAGCGCCCTTGGAAGAGGAGGGGGAGGAGGCCCTAACAAGCAAAGGATGGGTCAAGACCTGTCGACATAATAACTACACTCGCGAAAACAAGGATGGAGCTAAACTTACTTGGGGCCCTGGACCTTCCAGTGACCCTGGAAGCGGGACACCCGCTGCTGTTGCTGTTGTTGTTGTCGTTGCCCCTACAGTGGCGGCGGTGGGCCTGATGGTGGTGGCGATGGCGGGTGGCGGCGGATCCGAAGGCGCTGGTGGCGGAGAGCTCACGTCCCTCTGCGCACCCTAGGCCTAGGAGCCAGCCTCCTCGGTCCCACCAGCTGCCTTCTGACGTTTCTGGGGTGGATCCGAACCAAGGGGCGGGTCCCCGACAAGCGACCTGTCCGCGCGACGCAGCCGGCGCCGCCTCTCTGCCTCCAACCCCCCGGTGTAACCCAGGGTGGAGGAGCCACTTGCAGTCCCTTTGCCCCTGTCCAAGGGGCCGGGGGCTATAGGGGGGACTTTGGAGCCTGCACCAGCAGGCTGGGAACCTCCGGCTAGTATACCGGGGATCTGGATCCCGCGGTGAGGGTCCCGGTCGCCGTTCTGGTGAATCGCTACGCCGCTCTCATCGAGGGTCGGCAGCCAGTCCAAGATCACCGCCCGCAATCTTGAGTCGTCACAGAGCGGAGGGATGCCCTGGGGAGGGATTAGCATTTCAGGGATGAAGGACTCACCAGTGATCCCCTTCACCAGGAGTTCCAGTTCCTCCCAAGACAGGTCGGTGCCTGGCCCGCGTTGGATCTGGCTGAGGTCATTCGGGCTGGTGAACCAGCAGCTCAGTCGCGGCCTCCTCTGCAGCGGTGCGATTCAGCGCTTCAAGAAGTCGCCAACCACGTGCATTGACGTTAAGCCACCGGTTGCCAAGGCCCTAATCCTGTCCAGTACAGGCTCGAACTCTGGCGCCAACGGCAGCTTGGCCCTCCATTGCTTCTGGTCGAGCCTCGGCCTGTCGCTCGGCAGCGCGAGGCGGTTGTGGGCCTCGGTGCTGGCGATCACCCAGTCGGCACGCCAGTTTTCCCACCTCGTGCCGGCAAGGGAGGAGATGTAGGCGCCAGCTAAGTCTGCCCTTATCTGGAAATAGTAGGCGCTGAGGTGGTCCTTCGCCTTCCCCGACCTCACCAGCACAAAGAAATGGCGGAAGAGGGCGGTGCAGGGCGCCACCCCCACGAACATCCCACACAGGTGGGCGAAGATGGCCGCCTAGAGGATGGAGTGCGGGGTGAGGTGCTGAAGTTGGAGGCCGAGCTCCTCCATCAGCAGCAGGAAGAATGGCGAGATCGGCAGCGCCAACCCGCAAGAGAGGTAGGAGATGAAGAGCACAAACTCCCCGGCGGCGAGATTGCCGGGGGAGGCACCGGCCCGGATCCTGCTGGTGAAAGCCGACGCACTCCATCCGAGCAGGTTGCGCACCACGTTGAGTGCCCTCTCGGACTGGTAACGCTCCTGATGAGCCAGCGCGGCCATGGCGATTGCGGCGGCGGAAAGCTGAAGAGTGTGAATGTGCAGGGGTACAGAGGGCTCGGAGGCGAAAGGGCGCAGTGGTTGGAATGCGAAAGCGTAACTTCAGCCACGGAAAGAATCCCTTTTCAAGGAAGACTCCCCCGCTCGTGCCCCGGAGAATCCCGTCCGATGCGCACCTAGCGCCCAAGCAACCCAGTCGCCGACATGGGGGCCCGGGCCCACAAGCCATGTAGCGAATCTGTCGGTCTCCAAGTGCAGAAAAGGCGAACCGCCGCACGCGATCGTGTACCGCCTCGAGGCTGATGTGAAGGGATATTTACCATGACGGCGGCAATGAGGCGCCCCGTGCGTGGCTCGGTGGAACCGCTAGACGTGGGGCTATGGGTCAGTCAGCCGCGGGGACAGATGTGGCAGTCAACGTGACCCGGGGAAGGCTGACAGCGCATGCGTCACCAAATGCGTCGGGTTAATGCAGCACGCGGAGAAGTGGCACCCTAGTCATCGGTCGTGCCATGTTAACGCAAAGTACAAGTTTTAGCCCCACCTGCACGCTCGCATCCTCCCCTGAGGTAGGCCCGGGGGGCAATGTCGGTACCCCCGAACAGGGGTACCCTCTACTACTGTATCAAGGCATAGTGCCCACATGGCTATCTCTTAGCCACGCAGCAATAATGTCGTGACCGGGGCTAGGCCATGACTCGGCCCAGTGGCGGATCACTACTCAGGGCCCACAGAAGTGCCCGACCGTGCCACATGGGTGGGTCCAGAGTTGCCACATGTCCAGGAAAGAAGGAATGCTCCAGGACGTCATCAGTGAGTCCGGACCCCCATGGGAGAGCGCCGGACCTCTGGGTATGCAGGCCGAGTCCTTGGGATGGAGTCCAGACCCCCCAGCGAGGGGTCCGGACCGCCCACGGCAGGGTCCCGGAATCCCAAGGAAAGAAATACTTAAGCCCTGGTTAAGGACCAGGCTATGGTTCGGTGCTGGCACGTGTCCGGATCCCATCATGTACGCTTCTGCTCCCTGCCCAGGCGGAGACCCGATGCCGCCACGTGGCCCACAGCCCGTGACGTAAGCCAGCGAGCGGCGGCTGACGTATGGCCTCTGCGCCATGGGCCGCACCGCGGGCTACGCTGCAAGCTACGCTATCTCAGCATTAAATGCAGATGGGGCGCGCCGCCTGTCCATCCCGCTGACGGACGATGTGCCGCCTCAACATTTAATGCGCCCTGTCCACTCCGTTGGCAGGCGATGTGCCGTCTTAGCATTTAATGAGCCCTCTCTATTCTTCTGGCAGACAGCGACCGGGCCATCCTGCAGGCGGTGAACCTGTCCAATCAATTGGCAGGTGGTGTGTCCATACTACCGCATGTCCTGCACTCATGATGGCTCGCGCGTTGCCGAGGAAGCAGCCACGAGAAATCAATATTGTAAGCGCTACGGACATTGCTACACTGGGAGATTGCCCGGATGTTGCAGGCATTAGTTATTTCCCTCCGTTTTGCCCCTGGGCCCGCATGTTGGGGCCCAATGCCCTTGTACGTGCCCCCCTTGGATTTGTACTGACTATCACTACTGGAATCCGGATCTTTGCCGAGTGCTCGGCACTTTACCGAGTATTTTTTGTCAGACACTCGACAAAGAAGCCTTTGTCGAGTGTCGTACTCGGTAAAGTTCTGCTCTCGGTAACGACCACTTTGACCGAGAGCAGGACTTTCAGCACAGAAATACACTCAGCGAAGAGCAGCTCTTGGCAAAGGCCCATCAGCAGTCGTCTATAGCTGACGACCGTTATCTTTGCCAAGACTTGGGTTTTGGCTCTCGGCAAAGAAGCTTATTTGCCAAGTGTCTTATGTCTGACACTCGGCAGAGAATGCTTTGTCGAGTGCCACTTGTTGACACTCGGCAAATGTATTTTTATTTTTTTTCCTTTATCAACCAAATTTTTTGTTGTATGTTGCTACAGTATGTAGACCTACATGTATAATTTTGGTACAATTATAAAATTGTTTGTTATAACTATTAGATTTAGTTCTTTTAATTGAATTTCTTCAGATAATTCACATTTGAACTGCAAGTCACTCGAAACATGGAAAACCGTGCATGCAAAAATGATATCCATGTTAGTTAACAGAAGTTACGACCGATTTCAGGAGCACACCGGAATCTTGGAGCACCATGCTCACTAAACATGATCGTGAACTTGTCGTCCATTTATTTAAAAATTATATAAAACACATACAAAGTTAGAAAATCATAAAACTTGTCCACATGTCATGATATCATATGTAGAGGTTATGATAAAAAATTGAGAATGTTTCGAGAAAGTTGTAAGACAGTATATGTAGAAACTTCTTTGCCGAGTGTCAACTAGAACACTCAGCAAAGGCGCCGTCTCTGTCGCCCAACGCCGCGATGGTCGCTTTTCTTTGCCGAGTACCGTCTTTGCCGAGTGCCCGATAAAAAGTACTCGACAAAAAAGCCGTTGTCGATGTACTATTCGCCGAGAAGCGCTCGATTCCAGTAGTGCATTGCCTGACGGACTCAGCAGCACAAGTACCCCTAGAGATGGCAATAGAGAATTTTTGGCTCCCCATACTCGTCCTCGCGACAAAAAAATTCCTCGTGGGGATCCCCATGAACTCTTGCGGGGGTATTTCTTCTCCATCTCCGTCGGGGATCCCCGTCACCGCTTAGATTATAATTATGACATACTTCCTTTATTATTAATACAAAACATTATCACTTATACACATTGTTAGACGTTAGAAATCATTATGTGTACATCAAAATAAACATATTTGTAAAACGAGTTATCTCTTAAAATGTAATTATTTATTTTTATCATCATATATAAGTTTAACGGGTCCCCGTGGGGTACGGGGATGAGGAATGTTTCTCATCCCCGTCCTCGTTTACCCGTTGGGGAGGATTTTTCCCGTTTACATCCCCTTAGGGAAGAACCTTCTCCATCTCCATCCCTAATGAAGGAATTCACCACGGTGAATCGGAGATAAGGGCCATTGCCATCTCTTAGTACCCCTAATAACACACTAATAAGCAGCAGGAATCTCAATCCTGAAACGTCATGTATTCAACAGATCAGCAAATATCTGAATCCAAAGTTTATAGATTCATTTACCATCACATATTCAACAAATCAACAGTGATCTAACACATTGCATATCTGTACAATGAACATCTTCAGTTCTTCACCATCGCATAGTTTATAGTTTCACAGATTTATTCACGCTTCACGGATTATAGAACTTAGAAGGCAAGAACAGAAACCAACCAAGCACTTAAACCAAAATTCTAAAACCAACCAATTAACCAAGAGCCAACAGATCAGGGCAACACAAAAATATGACAGTTGAGTTATTTAGTGCAATACCATTAAAGAGACCGTGACGCCTAACAGATAGATGTGAATTAGGCCACTTAAAACTCAATTTTTACACTAAGGCCTCTAATTTTCACATAGTCGAAACTTATGCAAGAAAGTAATTAATCTATCTAGATATGCAACTATAATTTCATCAGATGTGTTGCTATTTCTATCATAAAAAGTTATACAACATAGGTTTTAATATTGTCACTAGCCTAGCAAGCTAAGCTAAACTATGAAATAAACACATAACCTAGGTAAGCAATAAATAAAGTATCAAATCTTAATTGAGATAGAGTTATGTCGAGAACTCTGATACTTTTAAGGTATTGAGAAGAGTGCAAGCTTTTGCATAGTCCTTGTTGGAGAGTCTTGCAAGCGCCAAGCTTCCGGTCGGATAATTATATAGCCTTTGGGTCTTTTCCACATGTAAGTTGGTATCCTAGATGGTCTTTTTCGAATTGTTCCCCATCGTCTTAGCCTTTGGCCAAACAGTCACTTGCCTTGTTTTCTCTGTGTGAGGTGGGGTCACACCACGAATATGGTTGGTGTGATCTCACTATAAGGCCCTGTTTGGGAACAAAGTTTTTGAAAACCACAGTTTTTGAAATACTATACTATACTTTAGTTATGACAATACCGTAGTTTATAATACCGCAGTTTTGAAAACTGAGGTCCAGAGCTAAGTTTAGAATGCCTTAAAACAACTATAGTATTTGCAATACTTCAGTTTTGAAAACAGAGATTTTACCAAGCTTGCCAAACACCATTATGTATATAATACTGCAGTATTTGAGAATACTGCAGTATTCTTCCAAAACTGCAGAAAAACTTTGTTCCCAAACACCCCCTAAGCCTCTTCGAGTATAGATATGGTGCACACAAACATTAAGTGGTATGAAGTTTTATAATCTGTGGAAACATTGTATAAACCTAGAGCCAGCGTATAAATGATAATATACTCCCTCCGGTGCAGTAAAAGAAGTCATCCTGCGCGTGCACAAAAAGAAGTCATAGCGCGCGTGGGTCTGGGATTTGGACGTTGTTGCCCCTAGTAATTGCACAAAAAAAGATGCATTTAAGAGGAATCGAACTTGAGACCTCCAGTCTAGAATGCCTTGGAGCTGCTGCAGCAACCAATCAAGTCTGATTATTTTAGTGATGTTAATGCACCCATATCCCTATTTAATAGGGGCAAACAGGGAAAACTCTATGATAATTAATCACTCCTTGGTATGCACAATCATGTCCTAAACGACTACCTTTACTGCACTGGAGGGAGTAACTAATCTAAGCACTTTCAACTGTGCAAGCATTCATACAGCCTCCTTTTTTTGTACTATTCCTTTTCTTCTTGTGATTCGTCAGTCTTTATCCGAGATGTCGCCCATGGGTTGGCCACTGACGGTGGGCTCCGGCCCCAGGCTTTAGCGCCCAATCGGCCCAAGGATTTTGTTCGAACCAACCACCACCCGCTGGCCGCTGACCAAAAGAAAAGGTTAACGAACATATTCAGTCGGTCAGTAAGCATGGACATCAACTAACTACAATGCACGACCAAACCAAACCAAACCGCCATCGCGCAAACAATTATATTGACGCCGCAAGTGTCCCGTCGCTAACCTGCCACCGGCAACGACAGAGAAATTCCAGCAGAGGCTCCGGCGGCAACGACCAGATAATTAAGACGACGAGGCCGGCAGCGGCAGGCACGTAAGGAGCCAGCCGCGCGCGGGAACGGGCATGGACGCGCTGCGCCCGCAGGTCCTGCACGTAGCCGTGGCCGGGCGCGCGCTGGCAGTGGTGGAGCGCGACGGCACGAGCGACCCGGCCACGGGCCGCGTCCTCACCGGCTCCTGGCTGTGGGAGTCGTCCCTGGTCCTGGCCGCGCACCTCGCCGCGGACTCCCGCGCCAGGCGCCGCCTCCGCGGCGCCACCGTCGTGGAGCTCGGCGCCGGCACGGGGCTCCCGGGCATCGCCGCCGTGGCCTGCCTCGGCGCCGCGCGCTGCGTGCTCACGGACGTGGCCGCGCTGCTGCCGGGCCTCAGGGCCAACGCGGACGCCAACGGCCTCAGCGCCGCGCGGGCCCGCGTGCGCGAGCTCCGCTGGGGCGACCTGCTCCCGCTCGAGGACGGCGACGGGAGGGTGAGCGTCGTGCTCTTGTCCGACGTCTTCTACGATCCCGAGGACATGCCGGCGATGGCGGCCACGCTGCGGGGTATGTGGTGGACGGACGAGGGCGGCGGCGGCACCGCGGGGTGGGCGGCGAGCGAGGTGCGGGACAGCGTGCTGGAGTGCTTGGACGTGCTGCGGGAGCATGGTTTTGAGGTGGTCGAGGTCGACAGGGTCACCACGCCGCTGCTGCGCGACCCCGGACAGAGTGCCGCCTTCGCCGTCTATCGCATCTCGCTCCGACATGGCGACTATGAGAACTTCGGTTGCTCGCTAAGCTGCTAGTAGCAAGTACACTTTGAATTTGGCGTTGCTTGTGCGGTAAGTCATTTTCACTTTTCAGTTTGCATTGTCGCACACTTTGCATAGGAGTATGACAACTTGCCCATTCAATTCGCTGCAATTTGTAGTTCCGTTTTTTTTTTTGGCCCATTCATTCTTTGTTAACTCGCGCAATTGCCATGAACACGGATCGACAAGGATATAAAGAGACATTTGCAATCGTGCAAGTCTGTGCACAAAGCTCATATGGTCAAACAGAATGACAAATGTACGCAACAGTGAGCTAGAATGCTGAAGAGGAACACGTAGCATCCATATTGGTTGCTGCCGTAAGATATAGTAGACATTTTTCTATAATTCTAGATTAAAAAAATACTAAACTGTTGGATACTCGCACATGGACAGAACCAAGAATATACACTGCTGAATAGTGACGGCCGTGAATGACCATATCCGCAACCGTCGCCAGTGGAATTGTGAGAGACATGCCTAGGGTGGCCACCAAGGGAGTAGTCCAAACAACAGAAAGAGCCCTGGCCACAAGTTCCACAGTCAGCCTGTCACAATTATCCCGAGTATGCAAGTAATAATAGAGTGGTCTCGTAATATAAAAAGATATCAGCCTTCTTTAACACATACCAGAAGTAATCTGATAGTACACTTCCAATTAGGCTATTTGCCACCACCACTTTATCCACTTTAGCAGAGTGGGGCATCGAAAACTTTGGCTCAATGCCTAGCGCGGTTAATGACCAGACTGAAATATAAACACAATAACCACATTTTTTTTACATAAACCAACCATGAAAGGCATGCGCAATTAAGAAATGTCAGAATGCGATCATAAATTACGAAATTGTATACTCCTGTTATATTAATTTCGAAAAGGGAAACAAAAAAAAATACCAATTCACCAGAGAGCAACAAGGGTAAAAAGTCCAAGATAACCAAACAGTTTTTGGACATCAACCTTTTCTCCTTCCTCCCCACAATTTTTTTTAAGCAGCACTGAAACAATATCGAAACAATTAGGGGCTGAATTCATAGAGCTCCACTGCAAATAAAGCAAAGCAAACCAACCTACCAGTAAATAGACCATACGCAATTGCCGACATAAAACCAAACATATCACCTAGAAGAGTCCTTTGTGTAGCCCTGCAATTGTAAAGCTTATGTATCAGTAGCAAGGAAATGCAGTTGAAAATAGGAACGAAATTCCAACCTCAGAATTGAAATTCGTTTTTTGTTCATGTTCATCACTAGCAAGTCATGCAAATATAGAAATAAAATACTCAAGTTTTGAGTTGTTTTTTAACCCAAAAAACCAGGCAATCCAACTAACTGAAAACTACTAGTTGTACGCAGGACCAAAAAAATTACAAGAACAATAAATTAAGTCCAATGTGATTATCAGAGTATAAAAGAGTAAAGGCCTAGTGATAAACCACTCACCCAGATTTGCCTACTTCTGATTCATCAGATGCCCAAGTCTGTCCCATAGTTGTCATTACAACGCCAGCCATGCTAATGAAAACAGCAATAACTTTCGAAGCACTTATGGAGTCTTGGCCAAGTAAAACACCAATGAATAGAGTGAAGAGTCCTGAAGTTGAAGACAGTACGGTGGTACTGGCAACACTAGTTCTTGCAAGCGCTGCATTCGATAAATACTGCATTCATTCAACGCAAGAGAAAAATGAGTTACCTTTACCTATCAAAGTATTGCTTTTACGATTGAAATTTAGGCTTTCTGAAACATATATCAGTAGTTTTTGAGAAACAAATGTCAAAAGTTATTCACATGAACATTTCAAGTCCCCTGGAATTGCAAATTAACATGCAAAGCCATTGTAAAATTACCTGTCACAAACCATAAGGGGCAAAGATACAATCCATAAGTTGCAATCTCCTTAGTCGAAAGTTGCTTGTCCTTCAAAACACCATCATTCATTTCAGTGATTCCATATATGAGTGGTTTTGTCTCTTTCACTACAGGAATGCTCACATCAGTGCAATTTATCATTAAAGTCTTCTGCGATTCCATTTCCAACATCTTCTGAAATTCGTCATTATTCAAAGGGGCACTACCACCAAAGGAAGATTTGCTTGCAATTTTTGAAGCACTGGTGTTTCCAGAATGCTGTCTAATTGAATTGTATATAAAGTCTTTTAGAAATGACAAAGGGAGATATATGACCATAAGGGAGGCCCCCAAGTAAGTAACTGCAAAAGGATGTTTGTACTTTGTGGATATCCCCTGCACAAGAAATTTAGTTACAAAATGAAAATTGATATATTTCACAAGATGGACACTACAAATATTTTTAAAAAAAGAATCAAGAACTAGAGGTTGAGGTGTTTTGCAGTCATGAGAGTGACGAAATTGTACTACCAGTATCCCCTGATTCTACCATCGGTATCTTCTTTAATCATGTTTGTGTATTGTAGGTGATCAAGCATATCACAACCACCCTCAATCAACCGCATAAGAACTGTGACAACAACCACATGCATGATTATGCTTTGCCATAGTTTACATGAACAAGCTAAGCACCGAGGACTGACGACAGGCAGGTACAAGTCGTTAAACCATTAACAGCAGATTTGACGGGTATCCATAAGAGCATGCACGCAGGCAGCTCCAAAAGTATACAGTAGAAGACAAAAGAATTTGACTTTTCTTTGCCTTTTTATGGTGTAAATAAATAAAGTCCAGTGGTGAAGCCTCGGCTGGATTCAGAATGATGCCAGATGTTCTTTTTAAGGCAGAGTGGTGGTAGATGCATAACCTTCCCCTGGGAAAAAATTTCTATCACAGGCAACCCTGCGCGTAACTTTTAAAATTCGAGATGCAGAGCAACACCCCCAAGTTGTCTCAACAAATACGCACAAAACGAACCAATAGGCCAACATGAGTCCCAAAGGCCAAGCCAAGATCCAAGAGGCTCCAATAAAAATAAACAAGTGAACAGAGGAACACCGAACACGCACCAAGATCAAAGGATCCACACCTCACCTGCGTGACCTCCGCGGAGATGACCCAAATCAGCACGACGGCGACGATGAGGCAGAGGCCAGCTCGGTACTTGAGGCTGGAGGAGCCCATGTCCGGAGGCAGGCAGTCGTCACGTTCGTTCCTCCCTTGATGTACCTCCGGACTGAAAACTTCGGCGAGAAGGACGTGCGGGGAATTTAAAACCGCGCGCTTGCCTCACCTCACCAGTCACCACGTCGCCTGGCCCCCGGGCGGCGGGCACACGAGTGCGGTGCGCGAGCCCCGTCGCCTCGGCATCCGCCTCGCTTCCCTCCTCACAGAAAGAGCGGGGAGGGGAAGCGGCGGTTTCGGTCCGGAGGGAAGGTTCTGTTTTGGACTTTGAAATTTTGGAATCTATCACAGATTCATCATATCCTTTATGGATATCATTCTGAATACCAAGACAAACAATCACCATTGTAGGCACATTTGGTAAATTCAGTAGTGTGGAGGCTAATGTGCTCAAGCTTGAGACATTATTGCTTAATGGTAATGTGTTGTCCGAAGGACACACTTGAGGTCATCATATAGATGCACCAAAGAACCATATAAAGCCTTCAATGTCCATACAATCTCTGTAATGGACCACACTCGTTCCTTTGAAACAATTCAAAGAACTTAACCAATTCAAATTAGATTTTAAGATAAGAGAGACTTAAAATCTCATTTCCGATGATACTCATCAAGTATCCATCTTATGGGAAAACATGACCAATAGAATTGTTCATAACTTTTCATTTCATCCCAACAATGGGATGACCAATTCAATCTTACCCAGCATGGTAAGTATCATCACTTGAAAAGTTATAACATATGCAACACTTTGTATGGGAGGATGTATGTAGAATACAGTCCATAAGAAATGTTTCTGAGAAACATATGCAATATCCATCACTATCACCTTGTGTTTCCACATGATAGAAATTATATGGATATCTCTATAATATGGTAAGATAACAATTAGGATATATCAACACATCCTTGATACTTCCAATACCAAAAGGGATATGATAATAACATATCATGATATCGCACGAAGCGATTGTTAAAATATTCTTTCCTTTTTCCAAAGGAATATGAGAATATTTTGTTTCCCCACTTATAGAGTCTGTGGCTCAATTCTCCACATTGCATTTTTCTTCCTCAATTGGAAGAATCCCTGTACAAGTTTGCACAACTCAAATCAATGAGTCTTCAACTCCCTTGATGAGTTGGTTCAACTCTAATCGATGAGTTTGTTCAACTCAAATCACATGAGTGATCAACTCAAATCGATGAGTTTGTTGAACTCAAATTCATATGAGTTTTTACACTCAAATCACATGAGTGTGTTCAACTCACATTGCATGAGTTGAACCTATCACAACATCAATTATGAGATTATACCAAATCTCATGCATCATTTATATAGTACTCAAAAGCGAATCATCTAACAAAGTGGTCTTCTCTTAGAAAAAGAAGTGTTGTTACATGATTAGTCCAAATCATGAATTACACAACTAACCACTGTTATCATGTCAGATGGAAGATTGAAATACACTTCATATCTTAGCTTTCATGAGTAGTATGCATCTATTGATATTTCATATACAAGATTAGATGCTTAGGCATACAACACTATACCACGTATAGTGTAATGACAAAAGAGTTTGTCATACTCATTGCCCTTTCCCTTTTAATGTGCTTATATATTTGCTTTCAAGCAAAATATATGAATACAAAGTGTTAGTCTACAACATAATGTAGACACATACTCATAAGTCCACAAGTCTTATGATTTTCTTTGCTATTCATTTTGGGCTTGCTCATCAAGCCACAAAAGCACATTAGTTCTTTTCACAAGAACCACAAGAGAAAGGGAGTATCTCACTTCCTCCAAAATAAAGAAGTGAATCCCCATATTATGCAAAGATGAAATGAACATATCCAATGAACATTAAGGATAATTAAGCCCATTAGGCGAGTTCATCAAACTCTATTAAATAATTATCCTTCAAATGACATAACCATTTTCGTTTGCTGTTGCAACTTTGCCGCAAAATATAACATATCTTTATATGTTGGAGAATTCCAGGTATCACATAAAGTGTACCAAAGATTTTTGAAAATTGGTGTACACAACGTAGATAATCTCCATGTAATGAAACAACGGAGTAGATCTCCCAGTAGTGGGCAAAACTTTTGCTGCCTGAAAGCATGGTCTCTGGGCTGATATATTCAAAGAACATACTGCAGCCAATGCTTAGGACTCCACTACCCTGTGCTTGACCAAAATTTCAAAAAATAAAATGGTAATCACCATAAAAGTGAATAACCAACATCACATCTCCAACATATCTACTTGGGAGAACACATAGGTAATCATCATGATCATATGATGTAGACCTCTTACTGATGGGCAAATAACATTTTGCTGTCTAAAAAGCTTGGTCTCAGGGCAAATAAATTCCAAGAACTTATTGCAGCCAAAGCCTAGATCTCCATCATGTGTTGAATAATCCCAAATTAAATATATATGCATCATATTTTGCAAGAATTCATCGTTTAATTAAGTAGAACTTAATTAAAAGAATTCTTTTTAGTAGTCAGCATGACTGCAGCGTCCAGCCTGGCTCCATAGCCCGCGACGCCTGCATGGTCCGTGATCTTTTTGGGTAGCACGTATAGGTAATCATCTCCAAAGATGTAGACCTCATAGTGATAGGCATTTCAAATGCGGCCTAAAGCACGGTCTCTGGGCTACTAAACTCTATAAAGAATTTAGTGCAGCCAATGCTTAGGACTCCATCACCCTATGCTTTTACCCAAAACTGCAACCTCATTTTGCATGTAGACCATGCAGTTTCGACTTATTAAAGTGCTATGTTATTCATGCAAACATAAAAGAATGCAAAAACATAAGCAAGTCGAAAATATGTGAATTATAAATGCAAATAAAAATATAATTCATTGACAAGTCTGTATTTTTTATATTATAACAGACAAGTATGTACAATTACATATATCAGTAGCAATCTAAATATTCAAATTTTAGATACAATACTGATTAAAACAGTAATTATGGATAAAACATATAGTCTTGTATTTAAAATTTGCACAGAAATAAATGAAACGCTGGTCCTATGCGGCCAGCCATAGACGGCCCAACGACCAAACATAGGTGGCCCAATGGCTAGCCCAGGCCATCCTCCAGGCATCCTCCCCAGCCGGCCCACCAACCAGCCCAGGCGGCCAGCCTAGTGGCCAGCACAGCCCAGCCGAGACAGCCACTGGCGGCCCAGCCAAACATATTAGGGGAAAACCCTAACTGCTCCTCCCTTCCTACAGCCGTCGGCGGCCCTGGCGTGCTCCACGGCGGCGCGCGGACAACCCGGCGGCCGGCGGCCCGGGCGCGTGCCCCCCGGCCTAGGAGCGGCGACGCGGGGCGCAGCTCCCCCGGCGGGTCGAGGGCAAGGCCCCCACGGTGCGCAGCCACGACCTCGCATGGCTCGGGCACGCTCGGGCGGCCCCTAGCCCCGGCCCCGGTGGCGGCGCGACTCCTAGCCGCGGCCCCGGCGGCGCGGGAGCAGCCCCACGGCGCGCGCGATCAGTTCGCGGCTCGAGGGCGCGGCATCCGGCCGGCCGGACGGGCGGGCCCCCCGGCGGCGCGCGAGCACACTCCGGTGCGCGGCCCCGGCCATGCCCCGGCGGCGGTGCGGGCGCGCAGCCCTCCGGTGGCGGCGCGGGCAGGCAGCCCAGGTGCGCGGCCCGTCGGCACGGGCAGGCGTGCCCCCGCCGGCTCGGGCGAGCAGGCCCCTAGCGGCCTCATCCGGCAGCGGCGCGAGCGCGGACCAGCGGCCTCGGCGGCGCGCAGCCCCGGGCGCGGGGTCAGGCCGTCCCCGGCGCGTAAGCCGCAGCCACAGGCGTGCTGGTGTCTCCCGGCGACGCAGGCTGCCTGGGCGCGGGCACGCGGCTCCGGCCCCAGCATCACGTCGGTCCCACAGCGGCGCAGACGGCCACCAGCGCAGATCTAGCATGGTCGAGCATCAGCGCAGTCAGAGTTTTAATGCAGGAGCAACGGCGCGAAGATCTCTGATTCCCTGGCCTCTCCCGTCTTGCTGTTTCACCGATGAAAAACCGACGTCGGAGTCCAAGAGCGTTTACCGTTACTGTATGTGTTATGGCCTTTACGCTCGATGGAGAGCAAAAGTGCTGATAATGTGTTGAAGTACAGGGGTAACGAGACACAGAGAATGACAGTTGTATCGCCTTTATTGCAGAGGAGCAGTTTATATACAAGTGTATACATGGTTCCCTAAGAGGTGTGACCCTTGGGTAGTAACTGCTAATGGATGGGCTTGATCACATGTGCATAATGTTTTGTAACAGACCCGAGGCCTGGCGGGCGCGACCGGAGCGGTCCGGGGACGATGCGATGGCGCTGACCTGGCCGCCTGCGTGGTCGATTCGGCGTCAAGCTACGGGTAAACAAAGCGAGGCGTGGTGTGCTGGCGCGGCCGCGCGCTTGCGAGGCGAGCTTTCGGCGTGCCCCGGTGGCAGAGGACGGAAGCAGTTGCGCGGTGGGAGTTCTTGGCTGATTGGCTCTGGCGGTCTGGCGGTGGCGGGCGACGCACGCAGGTAGCGGTGGCGCCGGCTCGGGTTCGGACGCGCGTTGCTGTCCCGCGGATGCGGAGGGGGCTCCCGCCCGGTCTCTCTCGATCTCGGTCACATCCCATACTCTCCACCTGCCGTGCGGGTCGGGATGGCAATCGGGCGGGTAGTACACGGATATATAGTTCGCGAATCCATATCCGCGAGATAAAACTCAATCCATATATATACCCATAAACGTTCGTAGGTATGGATCTGTATCCATACCCGTACCCACCGGATATCCACTATCCAGTGGATACCTGTTACCCGCCCGCCCACTACAATTTTAGCATTAAACACCAAACAACAATTTTATTACATTTCAAAATAATTATCATTTCAATAGCATTAGATGATAATTTCATCACCAAACAACATGTTATGGATAAAAATTGAAAAATAAGAATTTATGATAATATATAAATCTGGATGGTCCACATGTTAGATATCCATTGGATAACGGGTATGGATACTGGATATCCATACCCGCGAAAAAAATATCGACAGATACATTATTATATCCGTAATCGTACCCGTGGATATCAAATTCTACCATACCTATGTCTAATGGATAATTATCCACGGTTATTTAGTCATGCTTACCCGTTGTCATCCCTACGTGCGGGGACGCCGGGAGGAAGCTTTGTTTGGTCTCGCCATGGCTCGGCGTGCGTGACGGGATTGGATGGAAACCCCGACCGGTTCGCTGGCGTGTGCCGTGCCGGAGTGGAGGGAGGCTCGGTCTGAGTAGTCGGTGCCGGTGGACTGATGGTGTCACCGTGTCGGTGAAGGGGCTCGTGCCGTCGTGCGGGACGGATGTGGGGTTCTTTGTGTGTGTGTGGGACTGTGGGCCTAACCGAACAAAGATTCAGGTACGACGGACTTGTCAGTATGCAATCGAACATGAATGACGAGATATGGACACGAACGAACGAATGAATGGTGTCTAGCCAACAGGAATTCCACGGTTTCCAGAGAAGATCCATCTACCATCTTCTTCACGTGGGCATGAGACTGCCCTCAGTGGATCGTGCTAAATAATCTTACCTTAATTTAAACAAAACTTAGCAAACTAACTTGCAGTCTACAAACAAAATATAATATACTCCCTCCGTCCAAGTTTAATTGACGTTTTAGCTTTTCTCAGCCAAGAGAATAGACGCATGTACCCCTGTGATCTAGCGTGAAGTATTAATTGTAATTACTGCTGAGTACACGAAACGGTTCACAGCCTCCAGCCCTCCACGGTGCTTTCGGCGCCACTTTCTTCCCACCAATTTTTCACCACAAAACAATACATTGGCGGGAGCTTTTTTCATAAAAATTTCAGAAACAACTCTTCCCACCATTTTTTCACCACAAAACAACACATTGGCGGAAGCTTTTTCATAAAAATTTCAGAAACAACAGGCGGCAGCACAAATTTTTGGAGGCAATACAAATCTCTAGCGCTTCTTTTTTAGATTTACAACTATATAAATACAACCCACCCAGTTACACAGTCACAAGCACAACACCTTCAAATACACCACCATGAATTTCGATCTGAATAGCTTCCCTGGAGATGTACAAGATGAATCCGCAACAAACACATTTTTGGCGTCAGCTATTGACCTGAACAGCTTCCCAATAGATAAGTCAATCAGTTGCTTCTCTACTTGTTGTTATATTGATATTTTTGTTTCAACAACAAATGCAGATAACGAAGTTTTACCTGATCTGAATGAGGTACTCCATCCATTTGAACTCAATGAGCATTAGGGATACCAGGCGAAGAATACCACGAAGCAACAACGGGATGCAATATACAGTTCACTGCTAGAAAGAAGCCAATGGAAAATTATTCAAGAACTGTACCCGGTTAGTTTCTGTTGCCCATAATGTGAGTATCAGGACAGTGCAGCGCATATGGGATAGTCACAAGAAATGTAAAACTGCTGGAGTTCCCGTCAATATTCAATCCAAAAGACCAGAAATTTGTGGAAGAAAAAAGGTTACGACTGATCTTGGACCGATAGCTGACATTCCTCTTACCGATAAAAGCACAATTCGGGCCCTAGCTCAGAAAATTGGTACGAAAAAAGCACAGTTCATAATAGGCTTAAGCAGGGTATGCTTCGTAGGCATTCCAATGCGTTGAAACCTCTGCTCAAAGCAGGAAATATGACTGAAAGGTTGCGGTGGTGCCTATCCATGTTAGATGAGGATGGTTTACCAAATAATCCCAAATTCAAGTGTATGGACAACATTATTCATTTGGATGAGAAATGGTTCAATATCACCAAAAAAGCAAGAAACTTTTACTTGCTCCCGACTGAAGAAGATAACTATGGTGGCATCGAGGTGTAGACCACGAACGACACATAATTCTGGACAAATAAAATGAGCTAAAACGCCAGTTAAACTTGGACGGAGGGAGTATATAGCCACTCGATTACAGGTTTCAGTTGACTGCAACATATGTGAAGACCTTTTATTCAGAAAACAGCAAAAGAGAAACATGCCTTGGACATGCGATTATTGTTGGTCGTCCTTTATATTCTCATGGATATGGACATATGGTCAAGGATGGAAATAAAGAATTCATGAGCATCCTGTTGCTCGTAGCTTGCGAGGTTTGATGATGCATGCTGCCACCAACTAAAAAAATCACAATGGTACCAATAATCAGAAGAAATTTAGATACTCCTATTCAGGAGGTAGAATGAATCGATAGGTGGCATACTGTTTTCTATGCTCAGTCTCATAGAAGAATAGAGAAATTATGCTAAGCATGGAATTCATATGATCCAGATATCCTCAAACATGGGCACTGTAATAAAATCCATCCAGCAAAGACCAAGTTCCCCAGAAAACCTACAAACTCATCTGTCCAACTGTTACCTGCACTGAATTTGCTGATTTTTGTGCATTTTATCAATTTATATATATTTTTAGACAGTTAAATGGCTGATAAGCATGACAGATGACTTAAGCAGTAAGAGCAACTCCAGTAGTTCTCTAATAGACTTCCTAAATCAACAATTTAAGTAGTTAACACAAAAACTCATCTCCAACAGTTCTCTAAATGAACTTTCTAAATTTAACAACTTCTCATCTAACCTTATTTCCTCTCTACATTTGGCAACCATTTAGCAACTCCCTAAACAAAAATGTTTACTGCATTATGTAGATAATGAAGGTAATTGATGACATTTGTGACTTTATTTTTTATGTGGATAGATACAAAATAAAACTACAACCTATATTTAGAAAACTATTGGAGAACTCACATTTTTTTACTCCCAAAGTTATTTAGCAACTTATTAAATCTGTGATTTAGAGAGCTAAAATTTACATAACTATTGGAGTTGCTCTTAGGCCCAAATAGGTCAAGTTGGGAGCTTAACACTACATGTTCGATATGGGATCGGGGATAGGATGCCATGTCACCAACCAATTGTCATGTATTGAGATGTGTGGCTGTTACCCATTTTTTCTAACAGCCTTACAATAACATACTCTCTCCGTCCAAAATTAAAATTTATTTTAGTTAATTAATGTGTTCATACAATAATTAATTTATATGTTTTATATATGTGTCTATATTTACCATTATCTATTCATTTTAGCTCTTGATTTGTATGACACATACATTAATTATTGTATGTATCTATTAAAAGTCTAAAATGGATTTTAATTTTAGACGGAGGGTGTACATTATTTAGTGGCTGTTTTTTTTTAGTCCGGCCAGGTCGGTCATGATCAAATGTGAACCGAACCAAGACCAATCGGTCCCTGTCTTCAGAACCGAACTTCTAAAATGACCTTGTAGTTATGCAGGCTGAAACCTTCGTGCCATACTACTAGATTCTGAAATTAGTCGTAGATTGCACTGACATCGAAGTCGTTGTAGTATAGTGGTCAGTATTTCCGCCTGTCACGCGGACGACCCGGGTTCGATCCCCGGCAACGGCGATTTTTTTTATTATTACTCGGTATTCTCGCTTCAACTTTAGGCTTCGTTTGGGAACACCAACACCGGCCGGTTTCGGCGGGACGGGCGGGCCACGGACAAAAAAAACACGCCCTCGCTGTCTACGCGTTTGGAAGCGCTGCATGTAGGTTTCCTTACCCCGCGCACCACCGGTTTGAACAGGGATAGAGCTCCACTCATTAGACTGTCTTCAACCGTTCCCCCTAAATTTCTCCCCCTATATCCCACTCACGTGCCACGTCAGCGTTCTCTTTCCCCATATATCTCCACACTCTACAGCGGTTCCCCCTATATCAAACCTCTATACCCCACCACACCAATATTATATACTTTTATCTTCAACTAACTCAACTACCATACAATTTTTGTTTTATTTTTATTTGCTCTATGAACAGTGCGCGCCGGCAACTTAGTACACAATTAATTCGCGCACTTCGTAATTAGTATAGATACGTTAGTAAAAAATCGTTGAAATTATATGTTTTTAAAATAATAAGAAATTTGCTCTTTTCAAATGTTAATTGGTACTTCCTACACTTCCTTAGGTAACTGATGTATCATTTTCTAGGCGAGCAATACATATTGTACTTTTTTTTTGAAGAGTCCAAGGGATCAACATGGATCACGTTAATTGTATTTAGTAATACCACATTTAAAGAAATCTCTTATCAACATAATAAGAACTAGAATTCATGCTGCACAGTGTTGTCAAAGCAGGCCCGGAGTTTCCATTAGGAACCTCATCCTCTTTTGCATCCACAGATTTGGCTACAGGAGCAAGAGCAGCATCAAGGTCCCAAATGAAAACCTCACCACCAAGACCACCAGAGGCTAAAATATTGCTCTACAATTCAGAGGCAAAAAAACTGTAAAAAATGAAAAAGCTAAAAATACCACAGAAAAGCACAAGTGTGGATAATATTACATTATTCTCAGCAACAGCAAGACAAATCACGTAATCAGAATGCCGGTGGAGAGTCCTGGTACAAGCACCATCAGAGAAGCAATTCCACACCTGCGTAGTTAGGGAAATGAAACACATGCATGCTCAGCAAAATAATATTTAAGAAGAGAAAGTGTTAGACAACAAACCTTTATTGTAGTGTCTGAGGAGCAGGAAACAAGCTTGTCTCCAACTATAATGGCATCATTAACCTGCACAATAAAGAAAAAGCTTAAACAACATAAAACAATCAATGGTACTACTATTCCAGTATTCCACTTACAAACAGAAACTAAATGTTAGTTTCAAACTCCCCAAAAGTTATCTCCAAATAATAAATATAGTGCCACCAGCTTTCCAAACTTCAAAGCATATTGGGACACAGATAACTGCTAAGGCATATTAGGACACAGATAACTACTAATGCTAAAGCATGTGATTAGTATTCTTTCCAGCTCACGTTGTTTTGTTCTAAAAAAATAACAGTATAACACAGCATCAAACAAATAGGCCAAAGAAGAATAGAATCTGAGGTCTTTCTTTGACATTAGCCCTTCTGTCCACTTTTGCCTAATATGAAACTGTGGTGCTCTGATTTAAAGGGGAAAAACTGAAAGAGCTAGCTTATTTAATATAAACATGTCCCTCATAAGGCAATAAATATCCATAGTGATGCCGCTGATGCCCATAACAAGCAAGGAGAAATCAATTGTGTTCGCGACATTGTAACCTTCCAGAAATGCACCTTAAAACTCAGTACTAGGTGTCGTGAGGAAGCACTCAAACACTTCATACCCATAACATCACTTTATCACTGAATGGTCAGATGGAACACTTGATTATATGGTTCTGCTCATAGGTTGGTCCGTACTTTGTATGAACTTCTCAACAGATCAAAATATTATAGCAGATAGTCAATTAACAGAACCAATAGGAATTGGTGAGTCAGAGTTTTTTATCAAAGAATCTGGACAAAAAGTGTCAATAGCCTTGTCATATGTAGATGCATAAAATGAAGATTCTGAAATAAAAAACAAAATACAATACCCTAATGCAACAGTGTTCAATCCTACATGTATCAATCATGAATTATCTACATCTAATCATCTACAAATTTAAAATGCAACTGGTGGGTGGCAATCAATTTCAAACTGAACCATTTAAAGCTTATGTAGCATGCAATGCACTAGCTGTCATTTTCTCATATGAAAGCTAGTTCTTGACCAATATGATCCTAGTGTATGGCCAAAGTGGTTTTAATAACTAAAATTGTTATAGACATAGGAAGTAAAAAGATCACCATAGTCAGCAATGCAGCACAGGAATGATAAGTACCATTAGAATGCATGAAGACACAACTTTTGAAACTTCAAGAATTTATTACAACACATGAATAATTAATTTTTGTAGTAGTTTAGAATTCTGAATCTTCTCTTAATGGTTATGTTTTGGATTAGGATGTTATTGTCTCTGATCTATGTGGCTTTTAGTATCTAAACTCTTTTTGAATATATATCTGAATCTATGTTGTATATTGACATTTCCATCTCTCTATCAACGGAATTGAGCAGGGACCAAACTAATCCAGCAAAAACAAAACTAATTCGAAATCTAGTTTCAACTACACGGGCAGCAAAATAACTAGGTTTCATGGACTCGGCCGTACAAAACCAACCCAGGGAGAAAGCAACGATTTGGCGGGGATAGAAGAAAATAAACATAAGCCAACTGATTTGCCCAAACTGAGAATAAGGTACGATTGGTACCTCGCGCGGCGGCGGCTGGGAGAAAGAGAAAATGACCTTGGCCTGGATGGCGAGGCGGACGTCGTCGGCGTCGATCTGAGCCTTCCCGGCGTGGTCGGCGTAGACTTGGGCGTCCCCTAGCACGTCTCCGACGTATCGGTAGGCCAGGTCCAGGAACTGGTGCACGACGCGTGGCTCGTACTCGCCCTCACCGAGACCCATCGAGCGCAGGAACTCCCGCACCACCCGCGCGTCCCGGGGCTCGTCCGCGACGGAGGCCCCGACGACTGCGGCAGCAGCGGCCGACGGTGCCAATGGACGCGCGCCGGCAGCGTCCATGATTGGTGCGGAGTATTCCGAGCACGCGGGCGTGTGGGCGAAGAAGCGGCTGCGGGGAAGGAATACGGCGTAGCGTGCCCATCGATTTAGCGGGAGAGAGAAAGAATCAGGAAGGGAGAGGAGGAGGAGGAGGACGCCGTT
Organism: Zea luxurians; assembly: GCA_029449295.1. Lineage (NCBI taxonomy): Eukaryota > Viridiplantae > Streptophyta > Magnoliopsida > Poales > Poaceae > Zea > Zea luxurians. The sequence goes on from JAOPSE010000010.1 coordinate 131,272,195, forward strand.
GAAGGGGAAGGGGCGCACTGTAGCCCCTATATCGGCTACAGTGTTAGGGGAGGGAGACACCGAGAGCAACCGTTGAACACAGTCTTAGACCATTGGTTTTGTGTGCCCCCACAGCCCCACGCCTATCTCTTTCTCGTCCTCACCAAACAGTTTCCATTGGTGCACAAGCCAAATAGTTTCCAAATAGCCACAGAGCACCCAAAACCCACCGGACAACACAGAGACAGGGAAAATTATTTGCAGGTTTGCCCCGCCGGTGCTAAATGAGCAGGGTCACCTAATACCGTATTTTCCAAACGAGCCCTTAGAAACCCCTTTGTTCCCCATCATAGGAGGCGGGCATTTACTTCAACTTTTTTGCTCGGTGTATCTGCATATTTCATTGCATCAGACTTTGTATTATACCCATGTAGATGTGGTAATATAATATCTCAAAAACCACCTCTCGCTCGATTCCTAGCTCAACCACCACTGCCTCTTGGCAGCAGAGAATCCTAGCTCCTCTCGCAACAACTCCAGCTTCTCACGTACAGCCTACGACCCTGTTTGTTTCGGCTTCTGGCCACCAAAAGCTGCTGCGGACTGCCAAACGCTCAGCTTTTCAGCTAGCTTCTATAAAATTCGTTGGAGCAAAAACCATCCAAAATCAACATAAACACATAATCGGTTGAGCCGTTGTAATAGTAGGAATCCGTCACTTTCTAGATCCTGAGTCCTATGAACAACTTTATCTTCCTCCACACGTAATCGTAATTATACTCAGATTCTCCCCACAGTCAGATTCTCTCCACAGCTAGATTTTCAGAAAAGCTGGTCAGAGAAAAGCTGAACCAAACACGCCCTACGGCTCCTGCCCCAGATTCACGCTAAAAAATCACGTACATGCATATATACTATCAGGCTCACGCGCTACCCTAGTAGGCTGGTACTACTATACAATATGTCAATCTATACACATTTGCTAAACATCTGAGAACCAAACTTTGCACGCTATGTCACGATGGCAAGGCGGCGCTGCAGAGTGTTAGCTTTCAGAAAGAACAGGCCTTCTTCAACCGAGTATAAGAATGTCCTTGGCCTCCCTCAACCTCGGCGTCGACGACCGTACCAGGAGGCGCGTTGTGCCTGCATGTAGAAGCACGATGTGCGGTTACACTGAGGGTGCATTAACCAGATATATTGCCCGCGGAAAAGCTCAATGACGACAGTTGAGTTAGATAGATAAAACATTAGCCAGATTGCATCAGTCATGTAGAAATAGTCCCTCGACTCTCAAAACTGTCATACACAGGTGTTTCACTCATTTCACTGTGGTTTGACTACACTTGACCTTCTAGTTGACGCATACATGGCCTCAGGGCCAAGCTCATCACAAATGTAAAAAAAAAAAAAACAGGAAAATACAGGCCGCTTAAAACAACAGTCGACAGGCTAAATTCAGGTTTGCGTAAGGTGTATGTTGGATTAACGTGAGAAATACAACATAAATTTAAACTAGATTCTACTCCATCTTAAAATCGAAACATATGACTAGTTACAACTTCTCGGCCTATATAATATATCTCTTAGATCCCCCTTTAGAATGCGAGATTTTTTTCTCTCCTTGTTTATTACGTTTTTTCCGCGAAAATTAACTAATTCCTTTTAAAATTCCTGTGTTCCAAAGATGATCTTAACAGACTCTCGATCTTAACCTTCTCTAGGTTTAGATTGTGCTTAAAATTCTCTAAAAAAAACTAGATATAAAACTCCAATAAATTATTAGCTCTATACATCCAACGCACCTAGCGTGCACAAAAATAACTAGCAATGTGTAGATTTATAGATCCACCGACCTACACTACAGTGCTCCGATCGGTTTGTCCCGATCAGAGTGCTGCCATCGATTGTGTAACGCAGGGGGGGGGGAGGGGGGGGGGGGGGGGGGGAAGACGAATACAAGAGCTGACCAATGTTATGACTTTAGCAGCTGGCAATATAATGATGCCATGGCGTAGGAACGTGTCGCAACCACAAAGGGATGGTCAACGTCTCCACTTCTTCACGTATACACATACGGACGTACCTCGACGATGTTGACTAATGACTAGTACTCGTGTGGCCAGATAACCGTGCGCCTTCCCGCCAAAATCCCGCCCCGTTCCCTTTCTCCGCACCCAAATGTGCAGAACGACGTTGCGCTTTTATCTCACCACCCCGCGCGCTCTCACTCGCGACGCGAGCTCGTCATGACAGGATTGGGGTCCCCACACGGGCCGGGACCCGGTTCACCGGTTGCCACTGTGCGAGGGCTCGGAGGCTGACAAGTGGGCGTTGCTGCTGGTTAATTACTTCAGACAAAGCGCACGATAATCGTGCCGGGCTCTAGCTTTTGGAACAACTAGCTCGCCTCGGAAAGCGCGCCGAGGAAGTTGATTAACGGGTGAATTAGTCAATCAATGTCAAGGGAAGGGGGCATTTTGTCGTTTGATGGGACCTCAAGCAGTCGTCCTCACCGTTGCCGCGTCACTTGTGTTTGTTGAGCTTGCAGTTGCACCTGCACGCTTGCTCTCCTCACACTCAGCTCTGCACCGCGACCGCTCCGCTTGGCTCGCCACGCCACGGTCTCGTGAGGCCGGCGCCCGGAGCCAGCGGGCCATGTTCACCGACGGCATGTCGAGGCTGGCGGTGGCGGTGACCGTCACGGTGGCGCTCAGCCTGGCCATCTTCCTCACCATCCTAGTGCTCCTCCTCGCGGACCTCATCTGCGCGCACCTCCGGTGCCGGCGGCTCCGCGCCGAGGCGTCCTGGTCGAAGCTCGGCCTGGCGCTGGCGACACCGCCGTCCCCGGCGCGCGACGCCGCCGCGTCGTCGTCGTCGGTGGCGACCACGGCCACGGCCACGACGCCACGCGAGGCGCTCGCCGGCACGCCGCCCTTCTACTACGCGCACGGCGTCCTGCAGGCGCCCAGCACCAAGGACCTCCTCCGCGCCATCCCCAGGCTGGAGGGCGCCGTGTGGCGGTGGTCGCCGCCGTCGTCGTCGCGCTCGGGCTCGGGCTCGTCGGGGGCCACCTCGGCGTGCGGCGACGCGTTCATGTGCATCTCCAACCCGGTGTACGACCGAGGGCAGACCGCGGCCGCCGGCGGTGGGGACACGCCGCCGTTCGAGACGCCGGGCTCGTCGCCGTTCGGGGTCACGGAGGAGGAGGCGTGCGCGTACGACGAGGAGGACGCCGGCGGGTTCTCGCCGCCGCTGTCGGCTATGAGGAAGCTCCCGCCGTTGGGCGTCCTGGCCGCGTACCCCCCGCCGGCTCTGAGCTTCGCCGATGGCGGGCCGTCGCCGCATCCAACGGTGGCCGACACCAACCGCCACCGGGCCTCCTCCTCATCGTCCGCCCACCTTTTCTCTTATTGGTCGTCGAAGTAAGAGATCACTTGTACCTTGCGCGAATGTAGCAATGCTCTGCAGCTCGATCCCATTCATCATCGTTTTGGCCATTTTCGTCGTTCAGTCATATCAATATCATCATCATCGGCTCGGCACTGCTATTATTGCAAATTCCATCTCTAACGTCTGGGCGTGCGGAAACCAGAGCTTTTGGTCGGTGTTTTTTCAAGAAAGGAAACTATAAACAGTTGGTGAATAGCGCACCGTGTGCTCAGTTCTTGCATGCACTCTCAGCAACCTGGGCATCGGTACAGAAGGCAGAAGGGCCCCGTCATGCTCGTGCTATGATCAGGCGTAGAGCCCGACATCGGCTCACTGGGTCCTGACATCAAACCCAAGAACACCGTTCCATTAAGTGTAGGTGTTTGGTTCCAGAGACCAAAATTTAGTATGTGTCCAAGTTTTAATATATACTACGTCTGTACCCCGTGCGTTGCCACGTGAGTAAAAATTTAGTGTAAAACATCGATCCACCACTTACCCAGTCATGCTCCTCACTCCGTCGTCGCCTCCAGTCTAGCCATGATCGGCGCTGCCATAGGGCACCCTACATCCGTCGTCGCCTCCAATCTAGCCATGATCGGCGCTGCCATAGAGCACCCTACAGCCGCACCATCCTCCTCCCACTTGCATCGACCACCGTCCTCACTCCTGCCCTCCACCATCTTCCTCTCCGCTGCCGTCAACGCAGTCAGGCGGTAGGTTGACATCAACCTTGTCATCCAGTCCAATGTCTTTCCCACGGTCGTGACTGCTTCTTCATCCGGTACCACCGGCAATGCCGAGGCGGAGCGCGCGAGCTGTAGCGACGGAGAGGAGCATACGACAGCGGCGGTGTGGGGGCGGCGCAAGGAGTTCCACGGCGTGCCCTATTAATAGAAGGTTATTGTGGCTTGGGAAGGACCGGGGACACAGAGAAGTAGGGGCGACGAGTGCGGATGGCTAAGGTCATCGCCATTGACGGAGAAGAGGACATCGCATCCGTAATTCCTTTTTGGTCTATGTCTGCTCGACTCTCTGAAAATATCTCGTGTGGGGGTGAATTTCTCGATGCATATTTATTTTCCTCTCGAAGATTCTGGCAGCTGATAGAGAACACGAAGAACACTCTCATGAGCGCTTTCTTTAGCTTCACATGACCGCTTCATATGACCGCTCTGATAGCTGATATTAAAGACGACAACATGGACATCCTGGTAACACGGTTTTGCGTATCTTCATCTATTTTAACTACGTGAGTGCCCATGCGTTGCAACGAGAACATATAATACCACGATAACATATTGAAAGGGAAATGTGCCCTTGGGCCATTTCTAAGTATTTTGGTGATTGAGTGCCAACGCAAGTGCTTTTGTGTTGATCTATGCAATGTGTGAACAAAGTGCAAATCAAGTCAAAAGGTATGTTTCTAGACTTAGTACATTGTTTTATGGACTAATGTGTTGTGTCTAAGTGCTGGAAACAGGAAAGATTGAATTGGAAATGAGATGGCTTTGTTCAGCCAAAGTCTGCTCAGTCTGGGTGCACCGGACTGTCCGGTGGTGCACCGGACAGTGTCCGGTGCGCCAGACTGGCTCTGGCGAACAGGCTGCTCTCGGGACTTCGACGACGGTGTACGGCTATAATTCATCGGACTGTCCGGTGGTGCACTGGACTGTCCGGTGAGCCGTTCACAGGCGAACTCGTCGCTCTCGGGAGATGATTAATGGCGTACGGCTAAAATTCACCGGTCTGTCCGGTGGTGCACCGGACTGTCCGGTGAGTCAACAGTCAGCCGGGGCAACGGTCGGCCGAGGATTCCGCGCGTGACGCGTGGCCGAGCCAACGGTCACATTGGTGCACCGGACTGTCCGGTGTGCACCGGACAGTGTCCGGTGCGCCAACGGCTCTCAGACTCCAACGGTCGGCTTCGCCAAATAAGGAAGGATATCTGCACCGGACTGTCCGGTGCGCCAGTCGACAGAAGGCAAGATCTGCCTTCCAGAATTGCTCTCAACGGCTCCTAGCTGCCTTGGGGCTATAAAAGGGACCCCTAGGCGCATGGAGGAGTACACCAAACATTCTTTGAGCACTCTTGATCACTCACACTCCATTCTTGCGCACTTGTTTGACATTCTAGTGATTTGAGCTCCGTTCTAGTGTGCTAGTCTTTCGAGCTTAAGTCTGGGTCTTGTGTGTGTGCATTTGCTGTGATCTTAGTGTCTTGTGTGAGTTGCTAATCCCTCCCTTGCTCCGTGCTTCTTTGTGAACTTCAAGTGTAAGGGCGAGAGGCTCCAAGTTGTGGAGATTCCTCGCGAACGGGATTAAGAAAAGCAAGCAAAACACCGTGGTATTCAAGTGGGTCTTTGGACCGCTTGAGAGGGGTTGATTGCAACCCTCGTCCGTTGGGACGCCACAACGTGGAGTAGGCAAGCGTTGGTCTTGGCCGAACCACGGGATAACCACCGTGCCATCTCTGTGATTGATCTCTTGTGGTTATTGTGTTTTGTTGACGACTCCTCTTTAGCCACTTGGCGATTATTGTGCTAACGCTTAACCAAGTTTTTGTGGCTTAAGTTTCAAGTTCTACAGGATCACCTATTCACCCCCCCTCTAGGTGCTCTCAATTGGTATCAGAGCCGTTTTCTTCACAAAGGGACTAATCGCCCGAAGAGATGGATCCTAAGGGGAAGGGAATCGTGATCAACGATAAAGAGAAGGAGTCCTTCGTCAACGAGCCTAAGGATGACAAGCCTACCGACTCAGGCTCGGGCCACAGACGCAAAGATGGAAAGAAGAAGAAGACGACGAGACGCATCAAGGAGATCGTCTACTACGACGACAGTGATGAGTCCACTTCTTCCCATAAGGACAACGACGACAACGACTACGACAAACGAAAGATGATTAACTCAAACTTTTCTTTCGATTATTCGCGTATTCCTCAAAGTTCAAATTCACATTTGCTCTCCATTCCTCTCGGCAAGCCTCCACACTTTGATGGGGAGGACTACAGATTTTGGAGCCACAAAATGCGTAGTCACCTGTTCTCTCTCCATCCAAGCATATGGGAGATTGTTGAGAATGGAATGAAGTTTGATAGCTCAGATAGTCCTATTTTTATTAATGAACAGATTCATAGAAATGCATAAGCTACTACTGTATTGTTAGCCTCCTTGTGCAGGGACGGGTACCATAAAGTGAGCGGCTTGGACAATGCCAAGCAGATCTGGGACACCCTCAAGATCTCTCATGAGGGGAACGACGTCACCTTGCTCACCAAGATGGAGTTGGTGGAGGGCGAGCTTGGACGATTCACGATGATAAGGGGCGAGGAGCCAACCCAAACATACAACCGGCTCAAGACCCTTATCAACAAAATAAGGAGCTACGGAAGCACGCGATGGACGGACCACGACGTCGTCCGACTAATGCTAAGGTCCTTTACCGTTCTTGATCCACATTTGGTGAATAATATTCGTGAGAATCCCAGGTACACCAAAATATCGCCCGAAGAAGTCCTTGGAAAATTCGTAAGCGGGCGAATGATGATCAAGGAGGCGAGGTACGTGGACGACGCACTGAATGGTCCAATCAATGAGCCTCAACCCGTTGCTCTCAAGGCAACGAGAAGCAAGGAGGCGTTACCTAGCAAGGTGGCGCAAGTTGAGGCGGCAGGGCTCAATGATGAAGAGATGGCCCTCATCATCAAGCGCTTCAAGACGACGCTTAAAGGTCGCAAGGGACAGCCAAGCAAGACCAAGTCAAAGGGGAAGCGCTCATGCTTCAAATGTGGTAAGCTTGGTCATTTTATTGCTAACTGTCCCGATAATGATAGTGACCAGGAAAAAGGAAACAAGAGGGAAAAGAAGAAGAATTACAAGAAGGCCAAGGGCGAGGCACATATCGAAAAGGAGTGGGATTCGGATTGCTCCTCCTCCGACTCCGACAATGAAGGACTCGCCGCCACTGCCTTCAACAAGTCATCCCTCTTCCCCAACGAGCATCACACATGCCTCATGGCGAAGGAGAAGAAGGTATGTACTCGGGATACCACTTATGCTTCTTCAAGTGATGATTCTAGTGATGACGATGAGATAGACTATTCTAGTTTATTTAAAGGTTTGGATAGAATTAAAATTGGCAAAATTAATGAGTTAATTGATGCCTTGAATGAAAAGGATAGACTTTTAGAAAAGCAAGTCGATTTGTTGTATGAAGAGCAAGATAAATTTGTTAGTGCACAAAATTCACTTGCTTTAGAAGTTAAACAAAATGATATGCTTTCTTGCGAAATATCTACTTGCCATGAGACAATTTCTAGCTTAAAGAGCATAAATGATGATTTAAATGCTAAGTTAGAAAAATCTAGTAAATTAACATCTTGTGTAGAACATGTTGTGATTTGCACTAGGTGTAAGGATTTTAATGTTGATGCGTGTAGTGAACACCTAGATTGCATTTCTAGATTAAATGATGAAGTAGCTAGTCTTAATGCCCAACTTAAGACTAGCAAAAGTGATTTCGATAAGCTAAAATTTGCAAGGGATGCCTACACGATTGGTAGACACCCCTCAATTAAGGATGGACTTGGCTTCAAGAGGGAAGCCAAGGACTTAACAAGCCATAAGGCTCCCATCTCCACCAAGGAGAAAGGGAAGGCCCCTATGGCTAGTAGTACTAAAAAGAACCATGCTTTTATGTACCATGATAGGAGACAGACTAGAAATACTTATAGGAGTTGTAATGCATATGATGCTTTTGATTCTCATGCCATGTTTGCTTCTAGTTCTTCCTATGTGCATGATAGAAATGTTGGTAGGAGAAATGTTGTTCATAATATGCCTAGGAGAAATGTTGTTAATGTTCCTAGGAAAGTTAATGAACCATCTACAATATATCGTGCTTGCAATGCTTCTTTTGCCATTTATAGGAAAAATAAGAAAGTGATTGCTAGGAAGTTAGGGGCAAGATGCAAGGGAGATAAAACTTGCATTTGGGTCCCTAAGACAATTGTGACTAACCTTGTAGGACCCAACAAGAGTTGGGTACCTAAGACCCAAGCCTAAATTTGCCTTGCAGGTTTATGCATCCGGGGGTTCAAGCTGGATTATCGACAGCGGATGCACAAACCACATGACGGGGGAAAAGAGGATGTTCTCTTCCTACGTCAAGAACAAGGATCCCCAAGATTCAATAATATTCGGTGATGGGAACCAAGGCAAGGCAAAAGGGTTAGGTAAAATTGCTATTTCATCTGAGCACTCTATTTCTAATGTGTTTTTAGTTGAGTCGCTTGGATATAATTTGTTATCTGTTAGTCAATTATGCAAAATGGGATATAATTGTCTTTTCACAAATGTAGATGTGTCTGTCTTTAGAAGATGTGATGGTTCACTAGCTTTTAAGGGTGTACTAGACGGCAAACTTTATTTAGTTGATTTTGCAAAAGAAGAGGCCGGTCTAGATGCATGCTTAATTGCTAAGACTTGCATGGGCTGGCTGTGGCATCGCCGCTTAGCACATGTGGGGATGAAAAACCTCCACAAACTTCTAAAGGGAGAACTCGTGATAGGTCTAACTAATGTACATTTCGAATAAGATAGACCTTGTGCAGCTTGTCAAGCAGGGAAACAGGTGGGAGGCTCTCATCACACCAAAAATGTGATGACCACATCAAGACCCTTGGAGATGCTTCATATGGACCTCTTCGGACCCGTCGCCTATCTAAGTATAGGAGGAAGTAAGTATGGTCTTGTTATAGTTGATGATTTTTCCCGCTTCACTTGGGTATTCTTTTTGCAGGATAAATCTGAAACCCAAGGGACCCTCAAGCGCTTCCTCAGGAGAGCTCAAAATGAGTTTGAGCTCAAAGTGAAGAAGATAAGGAGCGACAACGGGTCCGAGTTCAAGAACCTTCAAGTGGAGGAGTTCCTTGAGGAGGAAGGGATCAAGCACGAGTTCTCCGCTCCCTACACACCACAGCAAAATGGTGTGGTAGAAAGGAAGAACAGGACGCTCATTGATATGGCGAGGACTATGCTTGGAGAGTTCAAGACCCCCGAGCGCTTTTGGTCGGAAGCCGTGAACATGGCTTGCCACGCCATCAACAGGGTCTACCTTCACCGCCTTCTCAAGAAGACTTCGTATGAGCTGCTAACCGGTAACAAACCCAATGTGTCTTATTTTCGTGTATTTGGGAGCAAGTGTTATATTCTTGTGAAGAAAGGTAGAACTTCTAAATTTGCTCCCAAAGCTGTAGAAGGGTTTCTATTAGGTTATGACTCAAATACAAAGGCGTATAGGGTCTTCAACAAATCATTGGGTTTGGTTGAAGTCTCTAGCGACGTTGTATTTGATGAGACTAATGGCTCTCCAAGAGAGCAAGTTGTTGATCTTGATGATGTAGATGAAGAAGATGTTCCAACGGCCGCAATGCGCACCATGGCGATTGGCGATGTGCGACCACAGGAAAATTTGGAGCAAGATCAACCTTCTTCCTCAACTATGGTGCATCCCCCAACCCAAGATGACGAACAGGTACCTCAAGTGGAGGCGCATGATCAAGGGGGAGCACAGGATGTTCAAGTTGAAGAGGAAGAAGCACCTCAGGCACCTCCAACCCAAGTTCGAGCGACGATTCAAAGGGATCATCCCGTCGACCAAATATTGGGTGGTATTAGCAAGGGAGTAACTACTCGTTCAAGATTAGTTAATTTTTGTGAGCACTACTCTTTTGTCTCTTCTATTGAGCCTTTCAGGGTAGAAGAGGCCTTGCTAGATCCGGACTGGGTGTTGGCCATGCAGGAGGAACTCAACAACTTCAAGCGCAATGAAGTTTGGACACTGGTGCCTCGTCCCAAGCAAAATGTTGTGGGAACCAAATGGGTGTTCCGCAACAAATAGGACGAGCACGGGGTGGTGACGAGGAACAAGGCTCGACTTGTGGCAAAAGGTTATGCCCAAGTCGCAGGTTTGGACTTTGAGGAGACATTTGCTCCTGTGGCTAGGGTAGAATCAATTCGTATTTTGCTAGCATATGCCGCTCACCATTCTTTCAGGTTGTACCAAATGGATGTGAAGAGCGCTTTCCTCAACGGGCCGATCAAGGAGGAGGTGTACGTGGAGCAACCCCCTGGCTTCGAGGATGAACGGTACCCCGACCACGTGTGTAAGCTCTCTAAGACGCTCTATGGACTTAAGCAAGCCCCAAGAGCATGGTATGAATGCCTTAGAGACTTTTTAATTGCTAATGCTTTCAAGGTCGGGAAAGCCGATCCAACTCTTTTCACTAAGACTTGCGATGGTGATCTTTTTGTGTGCCAGATTTATGTCGATGACATAATATTTGGTTCTACTAACCAAAAGTCTTGTGAAGAGTTTAGCAGGGTGATGACGCAAAAATTCGAGATGTCGATGATGGGCGAGTTGAACTACTTCCTTGGGTTCCAAGTGAAGCAACTCAAGGACGGCACTTTCATCTCCCAAACGAAGTACACGCAAGACTTGCTAAAGCGGTTTAGGATGAAGGACGCCAAGCCCACAAAGACTCCGATGGGAACCGACGGACACACCGACCTCAACAAAGGAGGTAAGTCCGTTGATCAAAAAGCATACCGGTCCATGATAGGTTCTTTGCTTTATTTATGTGCTAGTAGACCGGACATTATGCTTAGCGTATGCATGTGTGCTAGATTTCAATCCGATCCTAAGGAGTGTCACTTAGTGGCCGTGAAGCGAATTCTTAGATACTTAGTCGCTACGCCTTGCTTCGGGATCTGGTACCCAAAGGGGTCTAACTTTGACTTGATTGGATACTCAGATTCCGACTATGCTGGATGTAAGGTCGATAGGAAGAGTACATCGGGGACATGCCAATTCTTAGGAAGGTCCCTGGTGTCATGGAACTCTAAGAAACAAACTTCTGTTGCCCTATCCACCGCTGAGGCCGAGTATGTTGCCGCAGGACAGTGTTACGCGCAACTACTTTGGATGAGGCAAACCCTCCGGGACTTTGGCTACAATCTGAGCAAATTCCCACTCCTATGTGACAATGAGTGCTATCCGAATAGCGGAAAATCCTGTTGAGCACAGCCGCACAAAGAACATTGACATCCGGCATCACTTTTTGAGAGACCACCAGCAAAAGGGAGATATCGAAGTGTTTCATGTTAGCACCGAGAACCAGCTAGCCGATATCTTCACTAAGCCTTTAGATGAAAAGACCTTTTGCAGGCTGCGTAGTGAGCTAAATATCCTAGATTCGCGAAACTTGGATTGATTTATAGAATACATGTGATTATGTCTTTGATCATGTTCCTTATGCATTTTGTTGCTTACTATGGTGCTCAAGTTGTACAATCACTTCCCGGACCTCACAAGTCCTTGTGCAAGTGATGCACATATTTAGGGGGAGTTGTGCTACAACTTGACCCTTTGAGACTAACCGTTTGCTTGAGTTTGCTTGTTTTAGTCTCAAAGGAGGTTTGAAAGGGAAAAGGTGGACTTGGACCATGAAAGACTTCCACTGCACTCCGATGAGAGGGTAACTTATTCCAAGTTCATCTCATGTACTCTTATTGCCTTTGTATTCTTATTGAAGGTTTTGGTGAGGCAATGAGGTTAAAGGGCCAAGATTGATCCCGTTTTGGTGCTTGATGCCAAAGGGGGAGAAAATAAAGGCCAAAGCAATAGATGGATCAGCTACCACTTGAGAAATTTTGAAAATAGTAGATTAGAGCTTTTGGTTTGTCAAAACTCTTTTATTGTCTCTTTTGTCAAAAGTTGGCCTCTTGTGGGGAGAAGTGTTGATTATGGGAAAAAGGGGGAGTTTTTGAAATCCTTGATAAATTTCCTTTGGAATACCTCTCTTTATGTCTCTACAAGTGGATTTGACTTAGAGATAGGAATTTGAGTTTGATTTGCAAAAACAAACCAAGTGGTGGCAAAGAGTGATCCATATATGCCAAAATTGACTCAAAACAACTTTTGGTTTTCATTTGCATTGATATTGCACTTGTTCTAGTTGCTTTATGTTATGTTGGCATAAATCACCAAAAAGGGGGAGATTGAAAGGGAAATGTGCCCTTGGGCCATTTCTAAGTATTTTGGTGATTGAGTGCCAACGCAAGTGCTTTTGTGTTGATCTATGCAATGTGTGAACAAAGTGCAAATCAAGTCAAAAGGTATGTTTCTAGACTTAGTACATTGTTTTATGGACTAATGTGTTGTGTCTAAGTGCTAGAAACAGGAAAGATTGAATTGGAAATGAGATGGCTTTGTTCAGCCAAAGTCTGCTCAGTCTGGGTGCACCGGACAGTGTCCGGTGCGCCAGACTGGCTCTGGCGAACAGGCTGCTCTCGGGACTTCGACGACGGTGTACGACTATAATTCACCGGACTGTTCGGTGGTGCACCGGACTGTCCGGTGAGCCGTTCACAGGCGAACTCGTCGCTCTCGGGAGATGATTAACGGCGTACGGCTAAAATTCACCGGTCTGTCCGGTGGTGCACCGGACTGTCCGGTGAGTCAACAGTCAGCCGGGGCAACGGTCGGCCGAGGATTCCGCGCGTGACGCGTGGCCGAGCCAACGGTCACATTGGTGCACCGGACTGTCCGGTGTGCACCGGACAGTGTCCGGTGCGCCAACGGCTCTCAGACTCCAACGGTCGGCTTCGCCAAATAAGGAAGGATATCTGCACCGGACTGTCCGGTGCGCCAGTCGACAGAAGGCAAGATCTGCCTTCCAGAATTGCTCTCAACGGCTCCTAGCTGCCTTGGGGCTATAAAAGGGACCCCTAGGCGCATGGAGGAGTACACCAAGCTTCTTTGTGAACTTCAAGTGTAAGGGCGAGAGGCTCCAAGTTGTGGAGATTCCTCGCGAACGGGATTAAGAAAAGCAAGCAAAACACCGTGGTATTCAAGTGGGTCTTTGGACCGCTTGAGAGGGGTTGATTGCAACCCTCGTCCGTTGGGACGCCACAACGTGGAGTAGGCAAGCGTTGGTCTTGGCCGAACCACGGGATAACCACCGTGCCATCTCTGTGATTGATCTCTTGTGGTTATTGTGTTTTGTTGACGACTCCTCTTTAGCCACTTGGCGATTATTGTGTTAACGCTTAACCAAGTTTTTGTGGCTTAAGTTTCAAGTTCTACAGGATCACCTATTCACCCCCCCTCTAGGTGCTCTCACATATGTATGTCCATATGTTGTGCCGTTAATCAAAATTTAGCAATCTCTAGAACTTTGTGGTAGTCATACTACAACAACAAAATTAAGCCCATGAAACAAATATAGTAGACGAGCTCTATATAAGAAATATTTTGATACATCTTTGATGACCACTCAATTTTAAAGCAACTTGCAAATATTGCAAAGAAGGTTGAGCTAAAAACCAGCAAACTGGAATGCTACCTACAGTACATTTCAACAGGGTTAATAAATCACTACCCTGGTTGAACAAGCCTAATTGTGATGACTGCAGCATCAAACAGAGCATGAGCCTTCCTTGGAACATGGACCGGTAGCCTAGCCCATTCAAGACCCTAGCCTCTGCACCCTAGTGCTGACATTAGTGGAGATAGACGTTGTATCCAAGTTCATAGTCAACCTGAAACCAAAAAACAAACAAACAAATTGTTTAGGTTCTTTCCTGTTATTTTTAAAAACACGTTATCGCACGTTTAACCTCATAATTCTTTATATAGCCAAACAAACAAAGGACACCAGATGCATTTTCTGCAGTGGAGTCTCTTCTTCGCCCCACCAGCACAAGGTTCATTTCATATGAAGAACTGAAAGTGGCAACAAACAACTTTCAGGCATGATTATAGAAAAAGTTGATGGCAACATAGATTTCAGGCATGTAAGCTTCAAATACCCATCCCGCCGAGACCTCCAAGTGCTCAGTGTTGGAGACTTGTTCTCAAATGCTATGAGTTAAGAACAAGGCAACTCGAAAAATGTTAAACGTTAAAGTCCTTCGTCCTTCGAAGCATTATCTCCCTTGGGATATAATGATCTTCAGACGAAGATTATGAAGGACATACCTTCAGCAGTATAACATATGATGAGGGAGGAATGATACGAAATATAAAATAACATAAACAATCATGTATTATTATCAATTCATTTCTATTTTATTATTATGGAGAATAGAAATAAAATCAAATCACAAATGTACCTTCGGCTTGAAAGAAGGTAAAAGTACAAGCGTGACGCAAAAGCAAATGCCAAGTCAGCGTGAACAGTATAGGGGTACTGTTCATCTATTTATAGGCACAGGGCGCAGCCTGTATAAAATTACATCTATGCCCTTTATAATCGACTACAATAATGATACAAAACATCATGGGTCTTTAAGTCATTTCATCTTTAAGTCGGTTCACCCCTTCGTCTTGAGATCTGTCACCGTGCCGAAGCTTTATAGGTGATAGCTTCGGCGCTGCTTCTGAGAGGATCTGCCGAAGGTGTTCTCTTTCTTTAGGATCTTCGGCTACGAAGCATACCCCCAACAGTAGCCCCTTCGCGGTGCTAGATCGTTTTTCGTAACGAGCTTGATCCGTGAAAAAGTCTTCCTAGCTTCGGGATGCCGAAGATCCGAAAAACACCTTCCCTGAGCTCGTTGGCGAGAAACGATTAAAATAATCCGCGCGCAAAATGTCCTCATCTTGCAGCAGTTACGCGCGTCCTGGCGATTCACCTTCTCGGACCCTGTGGCCCACCGTTCAGTGAGTGTGGGTGGCTATTTGCCCGGTGCGGAAGACCTTGACGATTCACCTTCCCACCTGCGGCATTATATAAACAACGGGTAGGTGTGAAGTTACCACAACATTCATTGCTATTGCACTGTTTTGCTGCCAAAATATTGACCAAAACCGAAGGTTGTTTGTTGCACCCTCAATCCGAAGCTATTTACTTTGTGAATGGGAAATAGGCTTTAAACCTTTTCCTAAATGATTTTGGTGGTTGAATGCCCAACACAAATAATTGGACTAACTAGTTTGCTCTAGATTATACATTCTACAGGTGCCAAAGGTTCAACACAAACCAATAAAAAGAACAAGCCAGGGTTCAAAAGAAAGGAGCAAAAGGAAACGAAGTGCTCCCTGGTCTGGCGCACCGGACTGTCCGGTGTGCCACCGGACAGTGTCCGGTGCACCAGGGAAGAACAACTTCAAACTCTTCACCTTCGGGTTTCCCAGGCGCACCTCCGCTATAATTCACCAGACTGTCCGGTGTACCATCGGACTGTCCGGTGCACCAGCGGAGCAACGGCTATCTGCGCGCAACGGTCGACTCTGCAAAGTGAACAGTGAATTTCAGATGTCAGAGCAGCAAGTCAGAGGGGCACCAGACTGTCTGGTGCGACACCGGACTGTCCGGTGCCACATGAGGACAAAGCCTCCAACGGTCGAACAGCTCCAACCCTGACGAACAGGCTGACGTGGCGGCTCACCGGACACTGTCCGGTGGCGCACCGGACTGTCCGGTGCGCCCATCGCCAGTAGACTTCTCCAACGGCTACAATTTGGTTGGTGGCTATAAATACCACCCCAACCGGCCACTTCAAGGTGTGGGAGTCCAAGCAACATTCCAAGTCATCTAGTTGACATACTCAAGCCCTCCCAACCACATATATTCATTGATCCATCCTATACACAAGATTTAGATCACTACAACCCACACAAGTGCCACAAAAGCGAGAGCAAGCAAAAGAAAGCCTCTCGTGTGATTTAGCTCTAGTGCCTTGTGAGACTCATTGAGAGATAGTGTGTGCTACATCTTTGTGTTCATTTGTGCGTGGAGTTTTGACTCCCATTGAACTTCCTCCAAAGTTTTGGAGGCTTGTAAAAGCTAGCAAGAGACACCAAAGAGTGTGGTGGTCCTTGCGGGATCGAGAGTGATCCTTGAGAAGAAGAAGAGCTCACCGATCCTTGTGTGATCGGTGGAGAGAGGGAAAGGGTTGAAAAAGACCCGTCCTTAGTGGACTCCTCAACGGGGACTAGGCCTTCAAGGGCCGAACCTCGGTAAAACAAATCACCCGTGTCATTTGTGTTTATTGCTTGTGATTTGTTTGCTTTCCCTTACTCTAAGTTTTCTTGTGCTATTATTTGTTAATATCATTTGGTGTTGCTTCAAGTTAAATTCTCATTTAGCGAAGCAACACTTCGCAAGAAACAACTTGACTTATTGCTCTTCTCATTTAAACCTTCTTGCCTTATTCTCATAGACTTATTAGTTGTATTGTCTTATCAATTCCGCATTATTTGAAAGCAATACTCTTTTCAAGCAAGGACTTAGTTTTTATACTCCGATAATTGTATATCTTGTTCTAACCACTAATCAAGGGATCTAGTTGGGGGATAAAGTTTTGATTTTCAGGTTCTGCCTATCCACCCCCTCTCTAGGCGACTTTCAATTGGTATCAGAGCTAGGCACTTCATCTTGAGTCTAACAACTCGAAGTGATGGCTCGTAGGAGATCCCAAAAGAACAAGAAGACCCAGGAGAACAAGGAGGTAACTCTTGAGATATTACTTTCCGATTGTTCTAATTATGATTCATGGTCTACTAGGGTGATAAATGCTTTTAGAACGGTAGATCCACAATTAGAACAAATTTTAGACAAGAGTATTATTCCTCCTAACTATGCTAGGGAAAATGCCTCCGAAGAAGATTTAAGATGTATACGCTTAAACTATCTAGCTTATGACATCTTAAGTAAATCCCTTAGCAAAGAAGATTATCATGCCTTCATAATAAAATATGACAAACCTATTTGTGATGTGCATGATATTTGGACTAGAATTAAAAGCAAATTTGATGAGTCCAAACATGATAGTTCATTTTGTGCCTCTACTTCCTTTGGTCTTTGTGATACTAACCCTTGCAAGGAAGAAGAAGAAAATGATCAATGGAGACCAAACGATGAATCCACCTCTCCAAAAGGTTTGTCTTCCCATTTCGATTCCCACATATGTTGTGTGGCTAATGAAAATGATAGCGGAAGCACAAATGAGGATGAGGAGGAAGAAAGAAGCTTCATGCAACTCTACGCTCGTCTAAGCCAAGAAGACAAGGCGGTCATGCTCAAACTTCTAGAAAGAGCGAGAGAGCAAAGCGAAGCTCGTCAAAGGCTAGAAAGTATTCTCTCCATGAAAATACAATGCTTTGACGAGTTGACTAAGGAACATGAGGAGCTAAAGTGCTCTCATGTTGATTTGGTCCAAAGGTATGAAACTATTTCAATTGAGCAAGATAACGGTTTACATTATATCGCTCAATTAGTAAATAGGAATGCCTTGCTTAAGGACCAAGTAGAAAAGCTAAAAGATGAAAATCTAGCTTTTCAAGAAAAATATGATATGCTTCTATGTACTTATGAAAATCTTATGGATGATCATATCATATTAAATATTACTCATGAGGTTGTGATAGAAAACTTAAAATCCCAACAACCTCACTCATGCACATGTATTCAAATTGAAACTACATTGCCATGTGTTAATGCTTGTTGTCCGTCGACAAGCAAATCTTTCTTTGAGCTAGAATTTGCAGGAACAAATGATGATACATATCAAATGCTCAAAGAAGAAAATGAGGGGCTAAAGCTGAGCTTGACACAACTAAAAGGGAAATGCATTGCCCAACCTTCTCAAGATAACCGTGATCACATGGTGAAGAAGCTTGAGACGGGAACAACCGTGGCATGCATTAAATCCCTTGAAGGAAATGTCAAGGACTTGAGGATTGCCAAGAGGAAGGAACAAAAGATGAGAATCAATGCATCCTCCAAAAGCCTCAACCATGCCTCCATAAAAGGTAACATCCAAGGTAATAATCAAGCCACACTTCACACTAAGAGAAATAAGAGGTGTAGTGAATGCTTTGAAAAGGGGCACTTGATTAGGTCATGTCCCTACATTAAAAATGGCTTGATTATTAACAAGGATGATAGACTTTGTTTTAAATGCTCTAAGAAGGGACACTTATTTAGATCTTGTCCCCATTTAAAACAAAAAGGCATTATGTTAGAAAAGAAAATATTCACTAACCATGTAGCAAGCAAGAAACTGAAAGGGAAATGTGCCCTTGGGCCATTTCTAAGTATTTTGGTGATTTAGTGCCCAACACAGGTGCCTAATTGTAAAATGGTGGACAAAGTACAAATCAAGATTAAAGGTATGTTTCTAAGCTTTAGTACATTGGCTTTGAGTACTAATATACTTGTCTAAGTGTTAGAAACAGAAAGTAGAAGAAAAGAAAAGAGGAGACAAAGACTTGGCTGTGTGCAGCCAAGACTCAGTTCGGTCTGGAGCACCGGACTGTCCGGTGTGCACCGGACAGTGTCCGGTGCGCCAGGCCGACTCGGCGCGAAGTCGCCGCTCTCGGGAATTCGCCGACGGCGTACGGCTAAAATTCACCGGACTGTCCGGTGTGCACCGGACTGTCCGGTGAGCCAACGGTCGGTGGGGCCAACGGTCGGCCGCGCAATCTGCGCGGGACACGTGGCCGAGCCAACGGTCGGAAGAAGGCACCGGACATGTCCGGTGCGCCAACGGCTCCAGATCTGCCAACGGTCTGCAACGGTCGGCAACGCCAGTTAAGGAAAGAAATCGGGCACCGGACAATGTCCGGTGTGCACTGGACTGTCCGGTGCCCCCGACGACAGAAGGCAAGGATGGCCTTCCGGATTTGCTCTCAACGGCTCCTAGCTGCCTTGGGGCTATAAAAGGGGCCCCTAGGCGCATGGAGGAGATACACAAGCAACCTTTGAGCATTCTTGATCATCCACACTCAGTCATTGCGCATTCGTTTGTCATTCTAAGTGTTTCGAGCTCCGTTCTAGTGAGAACTTTGTGATACTCTTGTGAGCTCGATTCTTGGCCGTGTGTGTGCGCGTTTCGCTGTGGATTTGTGTGTGTTGCTTCCCTCCCTTACTCTGTGCTTCTTTGTGATCATATACTTGTAAGGGCAAGAGACTCCAATTTGTGGAGATTCCTTGCAAACGGGATAGTGAAAGGAAAAACAAAACACCATGGTATTCAAGTGGGTCTTTGGACCGCTTGAGAGGGGTTGATTGCAACCCTCGTCCGTTGGGACGCCACAACGTGGAGTAGGCAAGCGTTGGTCTTGGCCGAACCACGGGATAAACCACTGTGTCACCTCTGTGCTTGATCTCTTGTGGTATTGTGTTTTGTTGAGACTTCTCTTTAGCCACTTGGCAACTATTGTGCTAACACTTAACAAGTTTTTGTGGCTTAAGTTTTAAGTTTTCACAGGATCACCTATTCACCCCCCCCTCTAGGTGCTCTCAATTGGTATCGGAGCCGTTCTCTTCACAAAGGGACTAACCGCCCGAAGAGATGGATCCTAAGGGGAAGGGTATCGTGATCAATGACAAAGAGAAGGAATCCTTCGTCAACGAGCCAAAGGACGATAAGCCTACCAACTTCGGCTCGGGCCACAGACGGAAGGAAGGGAAGAAGAAGAAGAAGTCAAGGCGCATCAAGGAGATCGTCTACTACGACAGTGATGAGTCTACTTCTTCCCAAAAGGACGACCACAGCGACTACGAGAGAAGGAAACCGGTTAATTCGAACTTTTCTTTTGACTACTCTCGTATTCCGCAAAGTTCAAATTCACATTTGCTCTCCATTCCACTCGGCAAGCCCCCACACTTTGATGGAGAGGACTACGGATTTTGGAGCCACAAAATGCGTAGTCATCTATTCTCTCTTCATCCTAGTATATGGGAGATTGTAGAGAGTGGAATGCACTTTGATAGTTCGGATAGTCCCATGTTCATTAATGAACAAATTCATAAGAATGCACAAGCTACTACTGTTCTTCTAGCTTCTTTGTGCAGGGATGAATACCATAAAGTAAGCGGCTTGGATAACGCCAAGCAGATCTGGGACACCCTCAAGATTTCTCATGAGGGAAACGACGTCACCTTGCTCACCAAGATGGAGTTGGTGGAGGGAGAGCTTGGACGGTTCGCAATGATAAGGGGCGAGGAGCCGACGCAAACATACAACCGGCTCAAGACCCTTATCAACAAGATAAGGAGCTACGGAAGCACGCGATGGACGGATCACGACGTCGTCCGCCTAATGCTCAGGTCATTTACCGTTCTTGATCCTCATTTGGTAAACAATATACGTGAAAATCCCAGGTACACCAAGATGTCGCCCGAAGAAGTTCTTGGGAAATTCGTTAGCGGGCGAATGATGATCAAGGAGGCGAGGTATGTGGACGACGCCTTGAATGGTCCGATCAACGAGCCGCAACCCCTTGCTCTCAAGGCAACACGAAGCAAGGAGGCGCTACCTAGCAAGGTGGCACAGATTGAGGCGGCCGGACTCAATGATGAAGAGATGGCTCTCATCATCAAGAGATTCAAGACGGCGCTAAATGGTCGCAAGGGGCAGCCAAGCAAGACCAAGACAAAGGGGAAGCGCTCATGCTTCAAATGCGGTAAGCTTGGTCATTTTATCGCTAACTGTCCCGATAATGAAAGTGACCAGGAAAAGGGGAACAAAAGAGAGAAGAAGAAGCAATACAAGAAGGCAAAGGGCGAGGCACATCTAGGAAAGGAGTGGGACTCGGATTGCTCCTCCTCCGACTCCGACAATGAAGGACTCGCCGCCACTGCCTTCAACAAGTCTTCCCTCTTCCCCAACGAGCGTCTCACATGCCTTATGGCAAGGGAGAAGAAGGTGAGTACTCAAGACTCCACTTATGCTTCTTCTAGTGATAATGAGTCTAGTGATGATGATGACATAGATTATTCATGCTTGTTCAAGGGCTTAGATAGATCTAAGATAGATAAAATCAATGAATTGATTGATGCATTGAATGAAAAGGATAGGCTTTTAGAAAAGCAGGAGGATTTATTGTATGATGAACATGATAAATTTATAGAGGCACAAAAATCATATGCTTTAGAAGTGAAAAGAAATGAAATGCTTTCTTATGAACTATCTACTTGTCATGAAACCATTTCTACTTTACAAGGTGTTAACAATGATTTAAATGCTAAGTTAGAAGTAGCAAATAAATCTAATTCTTGTGTAGAACATGTTATGATTTGCACTAGGTGTAAGGATTTCGATGTTGATGCCTGTAGTGAACACCTAGTTTTAATTTCCAAATTAAATGAGGAATTGGCTAGTCTTAATGCCCAACTTAAGACTAGCAAGAGTGAAGTTGATAAAATAAAATTTGCAAGGGATGCCTACACGGTTGGTAGACACCCCTCAATTAAGGATGGTCTTGGCTTCAAGAGAGAGGCCAAGAACTTAACAAGCCATAAGGCTCCCATCTTCGTCAAGGAGAAAGGGAAGGCCCCTATGGCTAGTAATGCTAAAAGGAACCATGCTTTTATGTATAATGATAGGAGACATGCTAGAAATACTTATAATGATTTTGATTCACATGTTTATGATTCTCATGCCATGTTTGCTTCTAGCTCTTCCTATAAGCATGATAGAAATATGTGTAGGAGAAATATTGTGCATATGCCTAGGAGAAATTTTACTCATGTTCCTAGAAAAGTTGTGAACAAACCTTCTACCATTTATTATGCTTGCAATGCTCCCTTTGCTATTTGTAGAAAGGGTATGAAGGTAATTGCTAGGAAGTTAGGGGCAAGATGCAAGGGAGATAAAACTTGCATTTGGGTCCCTAAGGATATTTGTGCTAACCTTGCAGGACCCAACATGAGTTGGGTACCTAAGACCCAAGCCTAAATTTGCCTTGCAGGTTTATGCATCCGGGGGTTCAAGCTGGATTATCGACAGCGGATGCACAAACCATATGACGGGGGAGAAGAAGATGTTCACCTCCTACGTCAAAAATAAGGATTCCCAAGATTCAATTATATTCGGTGATGGGAATCAAGGCAAGGTAAAAGGGTTAGGTAAAATTGCAATTTCTAATGAGCACTCAATATCAAATGTATTTTTAGTTGAGTCTCTTGGTTACAATTTGCTATCTGTTAGTCAACTGTGCAATATGGGATATAATTGTCTTTTTACTAATGTAGATGTGTCTGTCTTTAGAAGATGTGATGGTTCACTAGCTTTTAAGGGTGTACTAGACGGCAAGCTTTACTTAGTAGATTTTGCAAAAGAAGAGGCCGGTCTAGATGCATGCTTAATGGCTAAGACTTGCATGGGCTGGCTGTGGCATCGCCGCTTAGCACATGTGGGGATGAAGAATCTCCACAAGCTTCTAAAGGGAGAACACGTGATAGGTCTAACCAATGTTTATTTCGAAAAAGATAGACCTTGTGCAGCTTGTCAGGCAGGTAAACAAGTGGGAGGAGCACATCACAGCAAGAATGTGATGACCACGTCAAGACCTCTGGAGCTGCTGCATATGGACCTCTTCGGACCCGTCGCCTATCTAAGCATAGGAGGAAGTAAGTATGGTTTAGTTATTGTTGATGACTTTTCCCGCTTCACTTGGGTGTTCTTTTTGCAGGATAAGTCTGAAACCCAAGGGACCCTCAAGCGCTTCCTCAGGAGAGCTCAAAATGAGTTTGAGCTCAAGGTGAAGAAGATAAGGAGCGACAACGGGTCCGAGTTCAAGAACCTTCAAGTGGAGGAGTTTCTTGAGGAGGAAGGGATCAAGCACGAGTTCTCCGCTCCCTACACACCACAGCAAAATGGTGTGGTAGAGAGGAAGAACAGGACGCTAATCGATATGGCGAGGACGATGCTTGGAGAGTTCAAGACCCCCGAGTGCTTTTGGTCGGAAGCCGTGAACACGGCTTGCCACGCCATCAACAGGGTCTACCTTCATCGACTCCTCAAGAAGACTTCGTATGAGCTACTAACCGGTAACAAACCCAATGTATCGTACTTTCGTGTATTTGGGAGCAAGTGCTACATTCTAGTGAAGAAGGGTAGAAATTCTAAGTTTGCTCCCAAAGCTGTAGAAGGGTTTTTATTAGGTTATGATTCAAATACAAAGGCGTATAGAGTCTTCAACAAATCATCGGGTTTGGTTGAAGTCTCTAGCGACGTTGTATTTGATGAGACTAATGGCTCTCCAAGAGAGCAAGTTGTTGATTGTGATGATGTAGATGAAGAAGATGTTCCAACGGCCGCTATACGAACCATGGCGATTGGAGACGTTCGACCACAGGAACAAGATGAACGAGGTCAACCTTCTTCCTCAACAACGGTGCATCCCCCAACTCAAGACGATGAACAGGTTCATCAAAAGGAGGCGTGTGATCAAGGGGGAGCACAAGATGATCATGTGATGGAGGAAGAAGCGCAACCGGCACCTCCAACCCAAGTTCGAGCGATGATTCAAAGGGATCATCCCGTCGATCAAATTCTGGGTGACATTAGCAAGGGAGTAACTACTCGGTCTCGACTAGTTAATTTTTGTGAACATTACTCTTTTGTCTCCTCTATTGAGCCTTTCAGGGTAGAGGAGGCCTTGCTAGATCCGGATTGGGTGTTGGCCATGCAGGAGGAACTTAACAACTTCAAGCGCAATGAAGTTTGGACGCTGGTGCCTCGTCCCAAGCAAAATGTTGTGGGAACCAAGTGGGTCTTCCGCAACAAACAGGACGAGCACGGGGTGGTGACAAGGAACAAGGCTCGACTTGTGGCAAAAGGTTATGCCCAAGTCGCAGGTTTGGACTTTGAGGAGACTTTTGCTCCTGTGGCTAGGCTAGAATCAATTCGTATCTTGCTAGCATATGCCGCTCACCATTCTTTCAGGTTGTACCAAATGGATGTGAAGAGCGCTTTCCTCAACGGACCAATAAAGGAGGAGGTGTACGTAGAGCAACCCCCTGGCTTCGAGGATGAGCGGTATCCCGACCACGTGTGTAAGCTCTCTAAGGCGCTCTATGGACTTAAACAAGCCCCAAGAGCATGGTATGAATGCCTTAGAGATTTCTTAATTGCTAATGCTTTCAAGGTTGGGAAAGCCGATCCAACTCTTTTCACTAAGACTTGTGATGGTGATTTGTTTGTGTGCCAAATTTATGTCGATGACATAATATTTGGTTCTACTAACCAAAAGTCTTGTGAAGAGTTTAGCAGGGTGATGACGCAGAAATTCGAGATGTCGATGATGGGCGAGTTGAACTACTTCCTTGGGTTCCAAGTGAAGCAACTCAAGGACGGTACCTTCATCTCCCAAACGAAGTACACGCAAGATCTGCTAAAACGGTTTGGGATGAAGGACGCCAAGCCCGCAAAGACTCCGATGGGAACCGACGGACACACCGACCTCAACAAAGGAGGTAAGTCCGTTGATCAAAAAGCATACCGGTCAATGATAGGGTCTTTACTTTATTTGTGTGCTAGTAGACCGGATATTATGCTTAGCGTATGCATGTGTGCTAGATTTCAATCCGATCCTAAGGAGTGTCACTTGGTGGCGGTGAAGCGAATTCTTAGATATTTAGTCGCTACGCCTTGCTTCGGGATCTGGTATCCAAAGGGGTCTAACTTTGACTTGATTGGGTACTCAGATTCCGACTATGCTGGATGTAAGGTCGATAGGAAGAGTACATCGGGGACGTGCCAATTCTTAGGAAGGTCCCTGGTGTCATGGAACTCTAAGAAACAAACCTCCGTTGCCCTATCCACCGCTGAGGCCGAGTATGTTGCCGCAGGACAGTGTTGCGCGCAACTACTTTGGATGAGGCAAACCCTCCGGGACTTCGGCTACAATCTGAGCAAAGTCCCACTCCTATGTGACAATGAGAGTGCTATCCGAATAGCGGAAAATCCTGTTGAGCACAGCCGCACAAAGCACATAGACATCCGGCATCACTTTTTGAGAGACCACCAGCAAAAGGGAGATATCGAAGTGTTTTATGTTAGCACCGAGAACCAGCTAGCCGATATCTTTACCAAGCCTTTAGATGAGAAGACCTTTTGCAGGTTGCGTAGTGAGCTCAATATCTTAGATTCGCGGAACTTGGATTGAAATGTAGCATACATGTGTTTATGCCCTTGATCATGTTCATTCTGCATTTTGTTGCTTATTATGGTGCTCAAGTTGTACGAACACTCCCTGGACCTCACAAGTCCGTTGCAAAGAGATACACATGTTTAGGGGGAGATGTGTTACAACTTGACCCTTTGAGACTAACCATATGTTGAGTTTGCTTGATTTAGTCTCGAAGGAAAATTGAAAGGGAAAGGGTGGACTTGGACCATGAAAGACTTCCACTGCACTCCGATGAGAGGGTAACTTATTCCAAGCCCATCTCATGAACTCTTATTGCCATTTGCTCTAAATTGAAGATTTTGGTGAGGCAATGGGGTTAAAGGGCCAAGATTGATCCCGTTTTGGTGCTTGATGCCAAAGGGGGAGAAAATAAAGGCCAAAGCGATAAATGGATCAGCTACCACTTGAGAAATTTGAAAATAGTAGAGTAGAGTTTTTGGTTTGATAAAACTCTTTTATTGTCTCTTTTGGCTTCTTGTGGGGAGAAATAGTAATTATGGAAAAAGGGGAGTTTTTGAAATCTTTGATCAATCTCTTTTGAAATGACTCTCTTTATGCTTTAACATGTGTGTTTGACTTAGAGATAGAGATTTGAGTTTGATTTGCAAAAACAAACCAAGTGGTGGCATAGAGTGATCCATATATGTCAAAATTGAATCAAAATAATTTGAGTTCTTATTTGAAGTGTTTTTGTACTTGTTCTACTTGCTTTATGTTGTATTGGCATAAATCACCAAAAAGGGGGAGATTGAAAGGGAAATGTGCCCTTGGGCCATTTCTAAGTATTTTGGTGATTTAGTGCCCAACACAGGTGCCTAATTGTAAAATGGTGGACAAAGTACAAATCAAGATTAAAGGTATGTTTCTAAGCTTTAGTACATTGGCTTTGAGTACTAATATACTTGTCTAAGTGTTAGAAACAGAAAGTAGAAGAAAAGAAAAGAGGAGACAAAGACTTGGCTGTGTGCAGCCAAGACTCAGTTCGGTCTGGAGCACCAGACTGTCCGGTGTGCACCGGACAGTGTCCGGTGCGCCAGGCCGACTCGGCGCGAAGTCGCCGCTCTCGGGAATTCGCCGACGGCGTACGGCTAAAATTCACCGGACTGTCCGGTGTGCACCGGACTGTCCGGTGAGCCAACGGTCGGCGGGGCCAACGGTCGGCCGCGCAATCTGCGCGGGACACGTGGCCGAGCCAACGGTCGGAAGAAGGCACCGGACTGTCCGGTGTGCACCGGACATGTCCGGTGCGCCAATGGCTCCAGATCTGCCAACGGTCTGCAACGGTCGGCAACGCCAGTTAAGGAAAGAAATCGGGCACCGGACAGTGTCCGGTGTGCACCGGACTGTCCGGTGCCCCCGACGACAGAAGGCAAGGATGGCCTTCCGGATTTGCTCTCAACGGCTCCTAGCTGCCTTGGGGCTATAAAAGGGGCCCCTAGGCGCATGGAGGAGATACACAAGCAACCTTTGAGCATTCTTGATCATCCACACTCAGTCATTGCGCATTCGTTTGTCATTCTAAGTGTTTCGAGCTCCGTTCTAGTGAGAACTTTGTGATACTCTTGTGAGCTCGATTCTTGGCCGTGTGTGTGCGCGTTTCGCTGTGGATTTGTGTGTGTTGCTTCCCTCCCTTACTCTGTGCTTCTTTGTGATCATATACTTGTAAGGGCAAGAGACTCCAATTTGTGGAGATTCCTTGCAAACGGGATAGTGAAAGGAAAAACAAAACACCGTGGTATTCAAGTGGGTCTTTGGACCGCTTGAGAGGGGTTGATTGCAACCCTCGTCCGTTGGGACGCCACAACGTGGAGTAGGCAAGCGTTGGTCTTGGCCGAACCACGGGATAAACCACTGTGTCACCTCTGTGCTTGATCTCTTGTGGTATTGTGTTTTGTTGAGACTTCTCTTTAGCCACTTGGCAACTATTGTGCTAACACTTAACAAGTTTTTGTGGCTTAAGTTTTAAGTTTTCACAGGATCACCTATTCACCCCCCCCTCTAGGTGCTCTCAGAAACAAGGAAGGAAGAAATCTTCAAGAGTTGAAGATCGCCTATGCTACATATGCCGAAAGAAGGGACATCAATGCAAGGATTGTCCCATAGGTAAATCTCCCACTCCTAGCTTGTCAATTACTTCTCATGTAACTAGGCAACCCAAAATTGCAACTTGTGCTAGAAAGGTAATGAGTTTACCAAGTGCTAACACAAAGGACATTTGGGTCCCTAGATCTTTGTTGACTAACCTTGATGGATCCATCAAGAGATGGGTACCAAAATATGCTTGACAAGCTTTGTAGGAGATGATATGAAGGTTTGGGGTGCTTGAGAGAGTTATTTCAATTCTTATCAACTCAAGCTATCAATCTCCAATGATCTACATATTCAAGATTGACCCAAAGTTATTTCAATTTATTATATTCAAAACTCATATCATCTCGGGAAGATATAAATGTTGTAGGAAATAAAAGATCATCATATGCGGAAAATTAAGGCCTACAACATTGAGGAATGCCAAAGGATGGTAACTCTTATGCTTTTAAGTGCAAGTATCTTAAATTATCATTTCTTAAGTGACTTGTGTAGTCACATAGAAAAAGGAAGCACTTAAGATGTTTTTGAAATTATGTCACCATTCTTTGAAGAAATTCCTCTTATTGAGAGCACCTAGAGGGGGGGGGGCGGTGAATAGGTGATCCTGCGAAACTTGAAACTTAGTGCCACAAAAACTTGATTAGGAGTTAGCACAATAAGGCCAAGTGGCTAGAGAGGAGTCTTAGCAAAACACAATAACCACAAAGAGATCAACACAGAGATGGCACAGTGGTTTATCCCGTGGTTCGGCCAAGTCCAATACTTGCCTACTCCACGTTGTGGCGTCCCAACGGACGAGGGTTGCACTCAACCCCTCTCAAGCGGTCCAAAGACCCACTTGAATACCACGGTGTTTTGCTTTCACTTTACTATATCCCGCTTGCGAGGAATCTCCATAACTTGGAGCCTCTCGCCCTTACAAAGATGTTCACAAAGAAGCACGGAAGTAAGGATAGGATGAGCAATGCACACAAGACACAAAATCAGAGCGACACACGCACACAAGTCACAACACGAGCTCTCAACACAACTCAAAGAGTTCTCTACTCAAATGGAGCTCTAGTTGCTATCACAAAGAATCGAATGCGCAGAATTGAAGTCTTGGTGCTTAGGAATGCTTAGAGAATGCTTGTTGTGTTCCTCCATGCGCCTAGGGGCCCCTTTTATAGCCCCAAGGCAGCTAGGAGCCGTTGAGAGCATTCCAGGAAGGCAATTCTTGCCTTCTGTCGCCTGGCGCACCGGACAGTCCGGTGCACCACCGGACACTGTCCGGTGCGGATCTCTTTCCTTATTTGGCGAAGTCGACCGTTGCAGATTCAGAGCTGTTGGCGCACCGGACACTGTCCGGTGCACACCGGACAGTCCGGTGCCCCCTTCTGACCGTTGGCTCGGCCACGCGTCGCGCGCGGATTACGTGGCCGACCGTTGGCCCGGTTGACCGTTGGCTCACCGGACAGTCCGGTGCCTCACCGGACAGTTCGGTGAATTATAGCCGTACGCCGTTAATCGCTTCCCGAGAGCGACGACTTCGCCTGTGAATGGCTCACCGGACAGTCCGGTGCATCACCGGACAGTCCGGTGATTTATAGCCGTACGCCGTTGATCGCTTCCCGAGAGCAGCCAGTTGACAGTCGCCAGCCTGGCGCACCGGACAGTGTCCGGTGGTGCACCGGACAGTGTCCGGTGCACCACCGGACAGTCCGGTGCACCCAGACTGCGCAGAGTTTTGGCTTCTTAGCCAAGACTTTTCCAAATTGGTCTTTTCCTGTTTCTAGCACTTAGACACAATACATTAGTCTCCAAAACAATGTACCAAGTCTTAGAAACATACCTTTACTCTTGATTTGCACTTTGTCCATCAATTGGCATAGATTAACACTTAAGCACTTGTGTTGGCACTCAATCACCAAAATACTTAAAAATGGCCCAAGGGCACATTTCCCTTTCAATCTCCCCCTTTTTGGTGATTTATGCCAACACAACAAAAAGCAACTAAAGAAGTGCAACATCAATGCAAATGAGAGCACAAGTTTGTTTTGATTCAAATTTGGCATATTTGGATCATTCTTTGCTACCACTTGGTTTTGTTTTTGCAAATCAACCTCAATTTCCTATCTCTAAGTCAAACACACTTGTTGAGATATAAAGAGAGTTGTTCCAAGAGAAATTGATCAAAGATTTCAAAAACTCCCCCTTTTCCCATAATCAACTATTCTCCCCACAAGAAGCCAACTTTTGACAAAAGAGACAACAAGAGAGTTTTGACAAACCAAAAGCTCTATTCTACTGTTTTCAAAATTCTCAAGTGGTAGCTGATCCATTTATTGCTTTGGCCTTATTTTCTCCCCCTTTGGCATCAAGCACCAAAACGGGATCAATCTTGGCCCTTAAACCCCATTGCCTCACCAAAATCTTCAAATAAGAGTACCAAGGCAATAAGGATATTGAGATGGACTTGGAGTGAGTTACCCTCTCATCGGAGTGCAGTGGAAGTCTTGCATGTACCAAGTCCACCTTTCCCTTTCAATCCACCTTTGAGACTAAATCAATCAAACTCAAACACATGGTTAGTCTCAAAAGGGTCAAGTTGTAGCACATCTCCCCCTAAATATGTGCATCACTCACACATGGACTTGTGAGGTCCGGGGAATGTTTGTACAACTTGAGCACCATAAATAAACAAAATGCATAAGGGAACATGATCAAAGCATAATACACATGTATGCTATAAATCAATCCAAGTTCCGTGAATCTAAGACATTTAGCTCACTATGTAGCCTGCAAAAGGTCTTTTCATCTAAAGGCTTGGTAAAGATATCGGCTAGCTGGTTCTCGGTGCTAATATAGAACACTTCGATATCTCCCTTTTGCTGGTGGTCTCTCAAAAAGTGATGGGATGTCAATGTGCTTTGTGCGGCTGTGCTCAACAGGATTGTCCGCTATGCGGATAGCACTCTCATTGTCACATAGGAGTGGGACTTTGCTCAGATTGTAGCCAAAGTCCCGGAGGGTTTGCCTCATCCAAAGTAGTTGTGCGCAACACTGTCCTGCGGCAACGTACTCGGCCTCAGCGGTGGATAGGGCAACAGAAGTTTGTTTCTTAGAACTCCATGACATCAGGGACCTTCCTAAGAATTGGCACGTCCCCGATGTACTCTTCCTATCGACCTTACATCCAGCATAATCGGAGTCTGAATATCCAATTAAGTCAAAGGTAGACCCCTTTGGATACCAGATCCCGAAGCAAGGTGTAGCAACTAAATATCTAAGAATTTGCTTCACGGCCACTAAGTGACACTCCCTTGGATCGGATTGAAATCTAGCACACATGCATACACTAAGCATAATATCCGGTCTACTAGCGCATAAATAGAGCAAAGAACCTATCATGGACCGGTATGCTTTTTGATCAATGGACTTACCTCCTTTGTTGAGGTCGATGTGTCCGTCAGTTCCCATCGGAGTCTTTGCGGGCTTGGCGTCCTTCATCCCAAACCGTGTTAGCAAGTCTTGCGTGTACTTCGTTTGGGAGATGAAGGTGCCGTCCTTGAGTTGCTTCACTTGGAACCCAAGAAAGTAGTTCAACTCGCCCATCATCGACATCTCAAACTTTTGAGTCATCACCCTGCTAAACTCTTCACAAGACTTTTGGTTAGTAGAACCAAATATTATGTCATCGACATAAATTTGGCACACAAATAAGTCACCATCACAAGTCTTAGTGAATAAAGTTGGATCGGCTTTCCCAACCTTGAAAGCATTAGCAATTAAAAAGTCTCTAAGGCATTCATACCATGCTCTTGGGGCTTGCTTAAGTCCATAGAGCGCCTTAGAGAGCTTACATATGTGGTCGGGGTACCGTTCATCCTCGAAGCCAGGGGGTTGCTCCACGTACACCTCCTCCTTGATTGGCCCGTTGAGGAAAGCGCTCTTCACATCCATTTGGATCAACCTGAAAGAATGGTGAGCGGCATATGCTAGCAAAATACGAATGGACTCTAGCCTAGCCACAGGAGCAAAAGTTTCCTCAAAGTCCAAACCTGCGACTTGGGCATAACCTTTTGCCACAAGTCGAGCCTTGTTCCTTGTCACCACCCCGTGCTCGTCTTGTTTGTTGCGGAACACCCACTTGGTTCCCACAACATTTTGCTTGGGACGAGGCACCAGTGTCCAAACTTCATTTCTCTTGAAGTTGTTGAGCTCTTCCTGCATGGCCAACACCCAGTCCGGATCTAGCAAGGCCTCTTCTACCCTAAAAGGCTCAATAGAAGAGACAAAAGAGTAATGCTCACAAAAATTAACTAATCTAGAGCGAGTAGTTACTCCCTTGCTAATATCACCCAAAATTTGGTCGACGGGATGATTCCTTTGAATCGTCGCTCGAACTTGGGTTGGAGGTGCCGGTTGTGCTTCTTCCTCTTCAACTTGGACATCCTGTGCTCCCCCTTGATCATATGCCTCCTCTTGATGAACCTGTTCATCGTCTTGAGTTGGGGGATGCACCATTGTTGAGGAAGAAGGTTGATCTTGCTCCTCGAGTTCCTGTGGTCGCACATCGCCAATCGCCATGGTGCGTATTGCGGCCGTTGGAACGTCTCCTTCATCTACATCATCAAGATCAACAACTTGCTCTCTTGGAGAGCCATTAGTCTCATCAAATACAACGTCGCTAGAGACTTCAACCAAACCCGATGATTTGTTGAAGACTCTATACGCCTTTGTATTTGAGTCATAACCTAACAAAAACCCTTCTACAGCCTTGGGAGCAAACTTAGAATTTCTACCTTTCTTCACTAGAATGTAGCATTTACTCCCAAAAACTCGGAAATATGAAACATTGGGTTTGTTACCGGTTAGAAGCTCGTATGACGTTTTCTTGAGGAGGCGATGAAGGTAGACCCGGTTGATGGCGTGGCAAGCCGTGTTCACGGCTTCCGACCAAAATCGCTCAGGCGTCTTGAACTCTCCAAGCATTGTCCTTGCCATGTCTATAAGCGTCCTGTTCTTCCTCTCTACCACACCATTTTGTTGTGGTGTGTAGGGAGCGGAGAACTCGTGCTTGATTCCTTCCTCCTTAAGGTACTCCTCTACTTGAAGGTTCTTGAACTCGGACTCGTTGTCGCTCCTTATCTTCTTCACTTTGAGCTCAAACTCATTTTGAGCTCTTCTTAGGAAGCGCTTGAGGGTCCCTTGGGTTTCAGATTTATCATGCAAAAAGAATACCTAAGTGAAGCGGGAAAAATCATCAACTATAACAAGACCATACTTACTTCCTCCTATGCTTAGATAGGCGACGGGTCCGAAGAGGTCCATATGAAGCAACTCCAAAGGTCTTGATGTGGTCATCACATTTTTGGTATGATGAGAGCTTCCCACCTGTTTACCTACTTGACAAGCTGCGCAAGGTCTATCTTTTTCGAAAGTTACATTAGTTAGACCTATCACGTGTTCTCCCTTTAGAAGCTTGTGAAGGTTCTTCATCCCCACATGAGCTAAACGGCGATGCCACAGCCAGCCCATGCAAGTCTTAGCAATTAAGCATGCATCTAGACCAGCCTCCTCTTTTGCAAAATCAACTAAATAGAGTTTGCCGTCTAATACACCCTTAAAAGCTAATGAACCATCACTTCTTCTAAAGACAGACACATCTACGTTTGTGAATAAACAATTATATCCCATATTGCATAATTGACTAACGGACAACAAATTATATCCAAGCGACTCAACTAAAAATACATTAGAGATGGAGTGCTCAGATGAAATAGCAATCTTTCCTAACCCTTTCACCTTGCCTTGATTCCCGTCACCGAATATGATTGAGTCTTGGGAATCTTTGTTCTTGTGTAGGAAGAGAACATCTTCTTCTCCCCCGTCATGTGGTTTGTGCATCCGCTGTCGATAATCCAGCTTGATCCCCCGGATGCATAAACCTGCAAGGCAAATTTAGGCTTGGGTCTTAGGTACCCAACTCTTGTTGGGTCCTACAAGGTTAGTCACAATGGTCTTAGGAACCCAAATGCAAGTTTTATCTCCCTTGCATCTTGCCCCTAACTTTCTAGCAATCACCTTCTTATCGTTTCTACAAATAGCAAAGGAAGCATTGCAAGTATGAAAAATTGTAGAAGGTTCATTGTTTACTTTTCTAGGAACATGAACAACATTTCTTCTAGGCATAGCATTTTTCCTAGCCAAATTTCTATCATGCATAATAGAAGAACTAGAAGCAAACATGGCATGAGAATCAAAAGCATCGTAACTTCTATAAGCATTCCTAGAATGTCTCCTATCATGATACAAGAAAGCATGGTTCTTTTGAGTACTACTAGCCATAGGGGCCTTCTCTTTCTCCTTGGCGGAGATGGAAGCCTTATGGCTTGTTAAGTTCTTGACTTCCCTCTTGAAGCCAAGACCATCCTTAATTGAGGGGTGTCTACCAATCGTGTAGGCATCCCTTGCAAATTTTATTTTGTCAAATTCACTCTTGCTAGTCTTAAGTTGGGCATTAAGACTAGCCACTTCATCATTCAATTTAGAAATTGAAACTAGGTGTTCACTACAAGCATCAACATTAAAATCTTTACATCTATTGCAAATTGCAACATGTTCTACACAAGATGTTGATTTATTAGCTATTTCTAACTTAGCATTCAAATCATCATTTATGCTCTTTAAGCTAGAAATAGAGTCATGGCATGTAGACAATTCACAAGAGAGCATTTCATTCCTTTTAATTTCTAAAGCAAGGGATTTTTATGCCTCTACAAACTTATCATGTTCTTCATACAAAAGATCCACTTGCTTTTCTAATAACCTATTCTTATCATTCAAGGCATCAATTAATTCATTAATCTTATCAACCTTAGTTCTATCTAGACCCTTGAATAAACATGAATAGTCTATTTCATCATCGCTAGATTCTTCATCACTTGAGGAAGCGTAAGTACTAGTATCACGAGTGCTTACCTTCTTTTCCCTTGCCATGAGGCAGGTGTGATGCTCGTTGGGGAAGAGGAACGACTTGTTGAAGGCGGTGGCGGCGAGTCCTTCGTTGTCGGAGTCGGACGACGAACAATCCGAGTCCCACTCCTTGCCAAGGTGTGCCTCGCCCTTAGCCTTCTTGTACGCCTTTTTCTTTTCCCTCTTGTTCCCTTATTCCTGGTCACTATCATTATCGAGACAATTAGCGATAAAATGACCAATCTTACCACATTTGAAGCATGAGCGCTTCCCCTTCGTCTTGGTCTTGTTGGGATGCTCCTTGCGACCCCTTAGCGCCGTCTTGAAACGCTTGATGATGAGGGCCATCTCTTCCTCATTGAGTCCTGCCGCCTCAACTTGTGCCACTTTGCTAGGTAGTACTTCCTTGCTCCTCGTTGCTTTGAGAGCAACGGTTTGAGGCTCGTGGATAGGGCCGTTCAACGCATCGTCAACGTATCTTGCCTCCTTGATCATCATCTGCCCGCTTACAAACTTTCCAAGTTTCTCCTCGGGCGTCATCTTGGTGTACCTAGGATTCTCACGAATATTGTTCACAAGATGTGGATCAAGGACGGTAAAAGACCTTAGCATTAGGCGGACGACGTTGTGGTCCGTCCATCGCGTGCTTCCATAGCTCCTTATTTTGTTGACGAGGGTCTTGAGCCGGTTGTACGTTTGGGTTGGCTCCTCGCTCCTGATCATTGCAAATCTGCCAAGTTCGCCCTCCACCAACTCCATCTTGGTGAGCATGGTGACGTCGTTCCCCTCATGTGAGATCTTGAGGGTGTCCCAAATCTGCTTGGCGTTATCCAAGCCGCTCACCTTATGGTATTCGTCCCTGCGCAATGAAGCTAGAAGAACAGTAGTAGCTTGTGCATTTTTGTGAATTTACTCATTAATGAACATGTGTCGGGGACCATAATTAGGGGTACCCTCAAGACGCCTAATTCTCAGCTGGTAACCCCCATCAGCATAAAGCTGCAGAGGCCTGATGGGTACGATTAAGTCAGGGATCAGTCCATACGAGCGACTCGATCACGCCTCGCCCGAGCCTAGCCTCGGGCAAGGGCAGCCGACCCTGAGGTGTTTCCGTCTCGCCCGAGGCCCCTTTTTTATGGCAGACGCATCTCCGGCTCGCCCGAGGCCTTGCCTTCGTTAAGAAGCAACCCTGACTAAATCGCCACGCCGACCGACCAGGTCACAGGGGCATTTAACGCAAAGGTAGCCTGGCACCTTTATCCTGACACGCGCCCCCTGGCAGAGCCGAAGTGACCGCCGTCACTTCGCCGCTCCACTGACCGGTCTGACAAAAGGACAGCGCCGCCTGTGCCATCCCGACTGCAGTGCCACTTGACATAGTGAGACTGACAGACAGCCAGGCCTTGCCAAAGGCGCCATAGGAAGCTCCGCCCGACCCAGGGCTCGGACTCGGGCTAAGGCCCCGGAAGACGGCGAACTCCGCTCCGCCCGACCCAGGGCTCGGACTCGGGCTAAAGCCCCGGAAGACGGCGAACTCCGCTCCGCCCGACCCAGGGCTCGGACTCGGGCTAAGGCCCCGGAAGACGGCGAACTCCGCTCCGCCCGACCCGGGGCTCGGACTCGGGCTAAGGCCCCGGAAGACGGCGAACTCCGCTTCGCTCGACCCAGGGCTCGGACTCGGGCTAAGGCCCCGGAAGACGGCGAACTCCGCTCCGCCCGACCCAGGGCTCGGACTCGGGCTAAGGGCCCGGAAGACGATGAACTCCGCCTCACCCGACCCCAGGGGTCGGACTCCGCCCTGGCCTCTGCCGAACGACCTCCGCCTCGCCCGACCCAGAAGCTCGGGCTCGGCCTCGGCCATGCAGGACAGACTCGACCTCGGCTTCGGAGGAGCCTCCACGTCGCCCGACCTAGGGCACAAGTCCGCCACGTCAACAGGAAGCGCCATCATCACCCTACCCCGAGCCGACTCGGGCCGCAGAGAACAGGACCGACGTCCCATCTGGCTAGCTCCGCCAGATAGGCAATGATGGCGCCCCGCTAGACCCATGACGACGGCGGCTCTCAGCTCCCTTACGGAAGCAGGGGGACGTCAGCAAGGGCCCAACCGCTCCGACAGCTGTCCCTCCACCAGGCTCCGTTACTCCTCCGACAGCCACGACACCACACCAGCTGGGTGCCAAGATCTCTCCGGCTGCCACCTTGGCATGTACTTAGGGCACTAGCTCTCCCCCGCTAGACACGTAGCACTCTGCTGCACCCCCATTGTACACCTGGATCCTCTCCTTACGCCTATAAAAGGAAGGACCAGGGCCTTCTTAGAGAAGGTTGGCCCCGCGGGAACGAGGGTAGGGGCAGGCGCTCTCTTGGGGCCGCTCGCTTCCCTCACCCGCGTGGATGCTTGTAACCCCCTACTGCAAGCGCACCCGACCTGGGCGCGGGACGAACACGAAGGCCGCGGGATCTCCACCTCCCTCACGACTCGGCTCCGGCCACCTTGCTCTCCCCCCTTCGCGCTCGCCCACGCGCTCGACCCATCTGGGCTGGGGCACGCGGCACACTCACTCGTCGGCTCAGGGACCCCCCGGTCTCGAAACGCCGATAGTTGGCGCGCCAGGTAGGGGCCTGCTGCGTGTTGACGAGCAGTTTCCCGTCAAGCTCTAGATGGGCAGTCTCCAACGACCTCTCCAACCCGGGACGGTGCTCCGTTTCGGGAGTCTCGAGTTCATGTCCTTCGACGGCAGCTACGACATGATACTCCTTCCACCGCCGTGCGACGGCGACAATGGTGGCCGACAGCCCGCCCGCCGGCGGCGGAATCGACGACGTCTTCCCCGCGTGGGGGAAGAACAACACTTGAGCTCGCCCCGTCCTCTCCCTCGCCATCGGAGGAGGAGGCGGGGCAACCAGGGCCGAGCGGGAGGCTGCGCTCCATCGGTTGTCGAGCGAATCGACATCCCCAGCGCCCCAACGGAGGACGCGTCGGGCGTCACCCTCGCGTTTGAGGCGAAGGCGAGCGCCGTCCCCCCGCAACACGCCAACCCCGAGCAAGTGGACGACGCCAGCACGCTCACGGAGGGCCTGCAGGACGTCGCCCTCGTACCCAAGACGACGGCGCGATCAGTCCCCGATGTGACTTCGTCGCTCCTCATCGACCAAAAGGTACCGACTGATTCCCATCCTTTGTCATTTCGACTCGACCTCAACCCGCCTAGCGACCTCGCTCTCGCGGGCGCTCACGTTGAGGCGAGTACAACCTCTCTTGGGTTTCGTGTGCGGTCGCCTTGGGACCGATTGACGGGCGTCTCGACCTACGGGCCCTTTGGGTCCGAGGAAGATGACGACCCCAGCATCTGCTGGGATTTCTCTGGATCTGGCA
Organism: Zea luxurians; assembly: GCA_029449295.1. Classification (NCBI taxonomy): domain Eukaryota; kingdom Viridiplantae; phylum Streptophyta; class Magnoliopsida; order Poales; family Poaceae; genus Zea; species Zea luxurians. The sequence continues at coordinate 131,310,023 of JAOPSE010000010.1, forward strand.
ACCCCAGTGCCATGCGGGACTTCATGACCGCATGCAACTACTGCCTCTCCGACTGTTCCGACGGCAGCCGCAGCCTTGACGACAAGGACTGCGGCCCGAGCCGCGAATGTTTCCACGTCGAGCTAGGAGATCCCTCTGGAGGCAACCGTCTCGGCATGCCGGAGGATGGTGATCTCCCTAGGCCAGTGCCTCGCGCCGACATCCCGCGGGAGCTAGCTGTGGTCCCCGTTCCGGCGGGGGGTCACGACCCACAGCTCGAGCAAGTCCGCGGGGCGCAGGCCGGGCTCGACGAGGGGGCAGGAGCGCTCGAGTCGATCCGCCGGGACGTCGTGCAGGTATGGGCGGGCCAGCCCCCGGCCGGAGGAATACGTCACCTGCCCCAGGGTCTCCAGCACCGCATCGCCAACGATGCCAGGGACAGGCCGCCACCTGCATCCAGCGGGACTGGTCAGGACCTGGCAGCCACAGCGATGCTCCTCCGCGCGATGCCGGAGTCATCAACCACCGAGGGTCAGCGAATCCAGGGAGAGCTCAAGCATCTCCTGGAAGGCGCTGCGGCCCGGCGGGCCGAGAGCTCAGCCTCCCGAAGGCAGGGGTACCCCTCGGAACCTCGTGCCGCGACTTCCCGACTCATGCGGGAAGCCTCGGTCTACACCGGGCGCACGCGCAACACCGCGCCTGCGGCCCCGGGCCACCTCGGCGACGAGCACCCTCATCGCGACCGTCGGGCCTGCCTCGACGAAAGGGTGTGCCGAGGCTATCACCCCAGGCGTGGGGGACGCTACGACAGCGGGGAGGATCGGAGTCCCTCGCCCGAACCACCCGGTCCGCAGGTCTTCAGCCGGGCCATCCGGCGGGCGCCGTTTCCGGCCCGATTCTGACCCCCCGACTACTATCACAAAGTACTCGGGGGAAACAAGACCGGAATTGTGGCTCGCGGACTACCGCCTGGCCTGTCAACTGGGTGGAACGGACGACGACAACCTCATCATCCGCAACCTCCCCCTGTTCCTCTCCGACACTGCTCGCGCTTGGTTGGAGCACCTGCCTCCGGGGCAGATTTCCAACTGGGAGGATTTGGTCCAAGCTTTCGCCGGCAACTTCCAGGGCACGTACGTGCGCCCCGGGAATTCCTGGGACCTCCGAAGCTGCCGGCAACAGCCGGGAGAGTCTCTTCGGGACTACATCCGGCGATTCTCGAAGCAGCGCACCGAGCTGCCCAACATCACCGACTCAGATGTCATCGGCGCGTTCCTCGCCGGCACCACTTGCCGTGACCTGGTGAGCAAGTTGGGTCGCAAGACCCCCACCAGGGCGAGCGAGCTGATGGACATCGCCACCAAGTTCGCCTCTGGCCAGGAGGCGGTCGAGGCCATCTTCCGAAAGGACAAGCAGCCCCAGGGCCACCCGTCGGAAGATGCTCCCGAGGTGTCTACTCCGCGCGGCGCCAAGAAGAAAGGCAAGAAGAAGTCGCAAGCGAAACGCGACGCTGCCGACGCAGACCTTGTCGCCGCCGCCGAGTACAAGAACCCTCGGAAGCCCCCCGGAGGGGCTAACCTCTTCGACAAGATGCTGAAGGAGACGTGCCCTTACCATCAGGGGCCTATCAAGCACACCCTCGAGGAGTGCGTCATGCTTCGGCACCACTTCCACAAGGTCGGGCCACCCGCAGAGGGTGGCAGGGCCCGCGACGACGACAAAAAGGAAGATCACCAAGCAGGAGAGTTCCCCGAGGTCCGCGACTGCTTCATGATCTGCGGAGGGCATGCGGCGAATGCCTCGGCTCGGTATCATAAGCGAGAGCGTCGGGAGGTCTGCTCGGTGAAGGTGGCGGCGCCAGTCTACCTAGACTGGTCCGACAAGCCCATCACCTTCGACCAAGATGACCACCCCGACCACGTGCCGAGCCCGGGGAAGTACCCGCTCATCGTCGATCCCGTCATCGGCGACGTCAGGCTCACCAAGGTCCTGATGGATGGGGGCAGCTGCCTCAATATCATCTACGCCGAAACCCTCAGGCTCCTGCGCGTCGATCTGTCCTCCGTCCGAGCAGGCGCTGCACCCTTCCACGGGATCGTTCCTGGGAAGCGCGTCCAGCCCCTAGGACGGCTCGACCTTCCTGTCTGCTTCGGAACACCCTCCAACTTCCGAAGGGAGACTTTGACGTTCGAGGTGGTCGGGTTCCGAGGAACCTACCACGCAGTATTGGGGAGGCCGTGCTACGCGAAGTTCATGGCCATCCCCAACTACACCTACCTGAAGCTCAAGATGCCGGGCCCCAACGGGGTCATCACCGTCGGCCCCACGTATAAACACGCGTTCGAATGCGATGTGGAGTGCGTGGAGTATGCCGAGGCCCTCGCCGAATCCGAGGCCCTCATCGCCGACCTGGAAAACCTCTCCCGAGAGGTGCCGGACGTGAAGCGACACGCCGGCAGCTTCGAACCAGCGGAGACGGTTAAGGCCGTCCCTCTCGACCCCAGTGGCGACACCTCCAAACAGATCCGGATCGGTTCCGGGCTCGACCCTAAATAGGAAGCAGTGCTCATCGACTTTCTCCGCGCAAACGCCGACGTCTTTGCGTGGAGTCCCTCGGACATGCCCGGCATACCGAGGGATGTCGCCGAGCACTCGCTGGATATCCGGGCCGGGGCCCGACCGGTCAGGCAGCCTCTACGCCGATTCGACGAGGAAAGGCGCAGGGTGATAGGCGAGGAGATCCACAAGCTAATGGCAGCAGGGTTCATCAAAGAGGTATTCCACCCCGAATGGCTTGCCAACCCTGTGCTTGTGAGGAAGAAAGGGGGGAAATGGCGGATGTGTGTAGACTACACTGGTCTCAACAAAGCATGTCCGAAGGTTCCCTACCCTCTACCTCGCATCGATCAAATCGTGGATTCCACTGCTAGGTGCGAAACCCTATCTTTCCTCGATGCCTACTCAGGGTATCATCAAATCAAGATGAAAGAGTCCGACCAGCTCGCGACTTCTTTCATCACGCCCTTCGGCATGTACTGCTGTGTCACCATGCCGTTCGGTTTGAGGAACGCGGGTGCAACGTACCAGCGGTGCATGAACCATGTGTTCGGCGAACACATCGGTCGCACGGTCGAGGCCTACGTCGATGACATCGTAGTCAAGACAAGGAAAGCCTCCGACCTTCTCTCCGACCTTGAAGTGACATTCCGGTGTCTCAAGGCAAAGGACGTCAAGCTCAATCCCGAGAAGTGTGTCTTCGGGGTACCCCGAGGCATGCTCCTGGGATTCATCGTCTCCGAGCGGGGCATCGAAGCCAACCCGGAGAAGATCGCAGCCATCACCAGCATGGGGCCCATCAAGGACTTAAAAGGCGTACAGAGGGTCATGGGATGTCTCGCGGCCTTGAGCCGTTTCATCTCGCGCCTCGGCGAAAGAGGCCTGCCTCTGTACTGTCTCTTAAGGAAGGCCGAGTGCTTCACTTGGACCCCCGAGGCCGAGGAAGCTCTCGGGAACCTGAAGGCGCTCCTCACCCAGGCGCCCGTCTTGGTACCCCCAGCTGATGGAGAAGCCCTCTTGGTCTACGTCGCCGCTACCACTCAGGTGGTTAGCGCCGCGATCGTGGTCGAAAGGCAGGAAGAGGGGCATGCATTGCCCATTCAGCGGCCAGTTTACTTCGTCAGCGAGGTGCTGTCCGAAACCAAGATCCGCTACCCACAAGTTCAGAAGCTGCTGTATGCAGTGATCCTGACGAGGCGAAAGTTGTGACATTACTTCGAGTCTCATCCGGTAACTGTGGTGTCATCCTTCCCCCTGGGGGAGATCATCTAGTACCGAGAGGCCTCGGGACGGATCGCAAAGTGGGCGGTGGAAATCATGGGCGAGACAATCTCATTCGCCCCTCGGAAGGCCATCAAGTCCCAGGTACTGGCGGACTTCGTAGCCGAATGGGTCGACACCCAGTTGCTGACGGCTCCGATCCAACCGGAGCTCTGGACCATGTTTTTCGACGGGTCGCTGATGAAGACGGGAGCTGGCGCGGGCCTGCTCTTCGTCTCGCCCCTCGGGAAACACCTACGCTACGTGCTGCGCCTCCATTTCCCGGCGTCCAACAATGTGGCTGAGTACGAAGCTCTGATCAACGGATTGCGAATCGCCATCGAGCTAGGGGTCCGACGCCTCGACGTTCGCGGCGACTCGCAGCTCGTCATCGACCAGGTCATGAAGAACTCCCACTGCCGCGACCCGAAGATGGAGGCCTACTGTGATGAGGTTCGACGCCTGGAAGACAAGTTCTACGGGCTCGAGCTTAACCACATCGCCCGGCGCTACAACGAGACTGCGGACGAGCTGGCAAAGATGGCCTCGGGGCGAACGACGGTTCCCCCGGACGTCTTCTCCCGGGATCTGCACCAACCCTCCATCAAGATCAGCGACACGCCCGAGCCCGAGGCGCCCTCGGCCCCGTCCGAGGTAACCTCGGCCCAGCCCGAGCCGTCCTCGGGTCAGCCCGAGGAACCCTCGGCTCCCGAGGGCGAGGCGCTGCGCATCGAGGAGGAACGGAGCGGGGTCACGCCTGATCAAGATTGGCAGGCCCCGTACCTGCAATATCTCCGCCAAGGAGAGCTACCCCTCGGCCAGGCCGAGGCACGGCGGGTAGCGCGACGCGCCAAGTCGTTCGTCTTGCTGGGCGATGAGAAGGAGCTCTACCACCGCAGCCCCTCGGGCATCCTCCAGCGATGCATCTCCATCGCCGAAGGTCAGGAACTCCTGCAAGAGATACACTCGGGGGCTTGCGGCCATCATGCAGCGCCTCGAGCCCTCGTCGGGAACGCTTTCCGGCAAGGCTTCTACTGGCCGACGGCGGTGGCTGACGCCACTAGAATTATCCGCACCTGCGAAGGGTGTCAATTCTATGCGAAGCAGACCCACCTGCCTGCTTAGGCTCTGCAGACGATACCCATCACCTGGCCCTTCGCTGTGTGGGGTCTGGACCTCGTCGGCCCTCTGCAGAAGGCGCCCGGGGGCTACACGCACCTGCTGGTCGCCGTCGACAAATTCTCCAAGTGGATCGAGGTCCGACCCCTGAACAGCATCAGGTCCGAGCAGGCGGTGGCGTTCTTCACCAACATCATCCATCGCTTCGGGGTCCCAAACTCCATCATCACCGACAATGGCACCCAGTTCACCGGCAAAAAATTCTTGGATTTTTGCGAGGATCACAACATCCGGGTGGACTGGGCTGCCGTAGCTCATCCCATGTCGAATGGGCAAGTAGAGCGTGCCAATGGCATGATACTACAAGGGCTCAAGCCTCGGATTTACAACGACCTCAACAAGTTCGGCAAGCGATGGATGAAGGAACTCCCCTCCGTGGTTTGGAGCCTGAGGACGACGCCGAGCCGAGCCACGGGTTTCACGCCGTTCTTCCTGGTCTACGGGGCCGAGGCCGTCTTGCCCACGGACCTGGAATACGGCTCCCCGAGGACGAGAGCCTACGATGATCAAAGCAACCAAGCTAGCCGAGAAGACTCGCTGGACCAGCTGGAAGAGGCTCGGGACAGGGCCTTACTACACTCGGCGCGGTATCAGCAGTCCCTGCGACGCTACCACGCCCGAGGGGTCCGACCCCGAGACCTCCAGGTGGGCGACCTGGTGCTTCGGCTGCGGCAAGACGCCCGAGGGAGGCACAAGCTCACGCCCCCCTGGGAGGGGCCATTCGTCATCGCCAAAGTTCTGAAGCCCGGAACGTACAAGCTGGCCAACAGTCAAGGCGAGGTCTACGACAACGCTTGGAACATCCAACAGCTACGTCGCTTCTACCCTTAAGATGTTTCCAAGTTGTTCATATACCTCGCACCCACGCAAAGTTTAGTCAACAAGGAAGGGTCGGCCTCGCCTCGGCAAAGCCCGACCCTCCCTCGGGGGCTAAAAGGGGGGAACCCCCTCTGCGTCAAAATTTTCCTCGAAAAAAATCTCTTTTACCAGAATATCTTTCGTGCTTTTTGACTACTTCGAAAAGTGGGTCCTGGAAACGACGGAGTACACGTAAGCAGTCAAGGCCGACCGAGCCGAGGGACTCCTACGCCTCTGGGATACGGATACCTCACTCGTCACCTTCTGCGATAAGTAACTCACGTTCGGATAAAGTGACTCCGCGGATCGAACAAGTCTTTACGTTCGGAAGCCCTTCTGCCGAAGCAATTCTTCGAGCCTTCTCGACCGAGTCGGTGATAGGGCCTCATGGACGAGTAAAAGTGCGCGTAAGCGGCAAGGCCGACCGAGCCGAGGGACTCCCACGCCTCCGGGATACGGATACCTCACTCATCACCTTCCGCGAGAAGCAACTCTCGCTCGCACAAACATCCCTGTTACCGACAAAAAGTCCAGATACTCGAAACAAGAGGAAAAGAGACGCAGCTTTAAAACGCAGCGAGGGTGTGTGTTCTGGCCTCGACGGCCGCACAAGGCACACGCTACAAGACAATCTGATCCTGCAGGCTCAGGTCTTGACGCTGGAAGGGGGCAGCAACACCCTCGGCATCGACGGCACCTTCGGCGAGGCCCGACCTAGCCTCGGACGGCGACGTGGTCCGAGGGTCTCCGATCCGAAGGACGACGTCATCACCACGCCCGGGCTATCGCTGCCGGGGACTTCTCCGGGAATCCGGCCCGAGCAGGCGGCTCGGCCGGCCACCTCTGGGGCCTCGGCCAACCATCTTCCGAGGGCGCCAGCCCGGTCCGAAGCCTCGGCTGATCAACTCCGACGTCGATCCTGCCAACGGACAACCCGGCTAGGCTCCGGCCAACCAGGTTTCATTTTCGAGCCAACTCCGCCTCTGTTCATACTGATATCGCTACCCCTGGCCTCGGCTCGTCGAAGAGCGGCCTAGGGGTCTCTTTAACTAAGCTAGAGGAACCTCGGACAGCAGGGCCGACCGAGCCAAGGGACTCCTACGCCTCCGGGATACGGATACCTCACTCGTCACCTTGACACGGGGCGACTCATGCTTGGTGAAGCGGTTCAGATAGTCAACAGACGAGTCTTAGTGCTCGGAAATGAGGAAAAAAACACGACTCCGTGCCGAAGTTACATACATGTTCAGGCCTCGAAAGCCGTAATGAACAAAAAATCCTGGCATTCGAAGTGCCATTACAAACGGAACTCCGGTTCCCCCTCCGCAGGTACGAACAACCCCACTCGATAGGGGTGGGCCTGTGGAGCAACAGAAGACCGACGAACGGCATGTCATCGCCCGCCCCGACAGCGGCGACGATGAAGACTTCTGTCCCGGGGGCCGAACAGCAGCAGTGATGACCTCAGGGCGGATGCTGCTGCCGGGAGGCCCCCGCCCTTGCCCAAACTCGAGAGGCAAGGACGGGCAGAAGGCCGTAGAGTTGGAGGTCGGTCCATGGCTAGCCTTGGCTGTCGCGCCGGCGCCGCGAGCGGCTCCGAAGCCACTCGCGCCCGAAGGCCAGGCACGCTGCAGATGCCAGCGCCATGGACGACAACCGCTCCTCCCTCCGATCACTAAGTGAAGGAGCGGGCCGCCGCCCACGCGGGGGCCGACCTCAACTCGGCACACTCCCCTCCCCAGCCCTGGTGATGAAAATCCTTGAGGCTGAGGAAGGGGCAGAGGCCGCAGCCCGGCTCGCTTTCCCCCACCATCAAGCCGGAGGTCACCATCTTGGATGACCGCCGGTGGAGGGGTGCAGCCGGGCTGCATGATGAAAATCCTTGAAGCCGAACGATGGCTGAAAGGTACCAACTCCCACGGAGTTGCGTTCCTCCAACGATGAGGCGAAAAGACGGCGGTTTCCCCCATCCGGGGGCTTGGAAGGTGGAAAAACACAGTGCATAAGGGAGGAAGAAGACGTGGTCGCCTTACGGAAGGGGTCGCCATCCTTTTAAAGGCGACTCTCCCTGCTTGCGCCCCCAACCGTCACGGGCTGAGTCTTCTCCAACACGCCTCCAAAGCCCTCCCCTGCGGCGCGGGGGCTGGGTCCCGCATGTCATGCAGACCGGCTCCGAGCAGAAGAAGCCAAACCGCCGCGCACGGCGCACGCAACCACCCAGCGGTTACAAGTGACCCTCCACTTTTGCCCAGACCAACGGGCGAGAGGGGCAGGCAGCCATGCAGGCGGCATGCAACCGCGCCAAGTGGACGCGCCTCTCCGACTCCTGACATGCCAGCACGGAGGCCCAAGCCCACGCGTCGCGCGACCGGCGCGCCGGATGCTGCATGCAAGCAACTGTACCACTTGCGCCACCACCGCACCTCCTCGATTGCGGAACCGATACCGCGACCCGAGGCGACCCAGCGCGCGACCCAGCAGCGCCAGCCTGACGCAGCGGTCAAACGCGGTCAAAAGTGGGCCAGCAGTAATGACGGTGGCAGGAACACGGGAGCAGCGGTCACGCCGTCAGCCAAGCTCACGTCCCATCCGGAGGCAGCGAGAGAACCCCCTCTCACGGCGTGAAGACGACGCGCCCGTGACCCGTTCCTCGAACGGCTCGCGCACGCGCAACGGCAGCCTCGCCAACTACTCGCCCCGTCGCATTAACTCCGCGGCTGGACAGGCGGCGCTTCTGGCAGGAGCAGCTGGCGACGCTTCGCCTTCGCCAAAACAACCGCGCCAAAAAAGGTACGCCGCGTCGTTCAATTTCGTATCCTTTTTCCTTTTTTCCCTCTTTCTCTATCTCTTGCAACAGGGACCGGGAAAGGGGATACCCCTAAAGGGATCCTTCCCCGTGAAGGAACTAGGCTCCGAGCCTCCTTACTGATCAGGGGTTCGAAGGCTGGCCCCCCGAAGGGTTCAACAGCCGCCTCAGATCGCGTGGGCCCGACACCCACTACTGGTCAGAGGTTCGAAGGTCGGCCTCCCGAAAGGTTCCACGGCCGCCTCAGGCTACTCGGGCTCCGCGCCCATTACTGATCAGGGGTTCGAAGGCTGGCCCCCCGAAGGGTTCACAGTCGCCTCAGACACCGAGCGAGGGATGACCAGGGGTACGTTCGATACATAACCGAGGCTCAGGCTGCGCTCCCGAGGTACCCTAGGATATTTCCGAGACCAGCGGGAACGATCCTGTAACGGAATCCCATCGGAGGGAGGCATCGAGCCCTCGGACCCCGTCGCCAGGGGACAGGGTCCGGCAGATCACCCGCAGGTACTTTTGGGCGTGCCTCCGGGCCCCTAGCCGACCCCCAACGAACGGGGCACGGACGTCCACTCGGATTACCCGCTTGCAGCTCACCGGAGACACCATGTTCGGTGCCCATCGAGGGTAACATGGCGCTCTCCCCCCCTCCTCCTTGCGGAAAGGCGACGTAGGGGCGTATGTAAAAAAGCCGAGTCTGTCCCTGATCGCCCTCTCGCCCTGTGCGGAGGCTCGGGGGCTGCTCTCGCAAACCTGGCTCCAGCCAAACCGTTGACAGCGTCAACATACCAGCCCGAGAACTTGGGCCCCGACAGTGCACCCGGGCTACGGCCAGTTCGCATGAGGGAACCACCAGATCAGCTGAAGCATTACGCAAGGCATTAAGGCCTCGAAGGAGTGAAACCACTCCTCCGAGGCCTCGGGGGCTACACCCGGCGGGTGCGCTCGCGCGCACCCACCGGAACAAAATGCAACCGAGAAAGGCTGGTCCCCTTGCAAAAAAGTGCGACGAAAGCCTCCAAGCGAGTGCTAACACTCCCTTCGAGGCTCGGGGGCTACTGTCGGGGACCATAATTAGGGGTACCCTCAAGACGCCTAATTCTCAGCTGGTAACCCCCATCAGCATAAAGCTGCAGAGGCCTGATGGGTACGATTAAGTCAGGGATCAGTCCATACGAGCGACTCGATCACGCCTCGCCCGAGCCTAGCCTCGGGCAAGGGCAGCCGACCCTGAGGTGTTTCCGTCTCGCCCGAGGCCCCTTTTTTACGGCAGACGCATCTCCGGCTCGCCCGAGGCCTTGCCTTCGTTAAGAAGCAACCCTGACTAAATCGCCGCGCCGACCGACCAGGTCACAGGGGCATTTAACGCAAAGGTAGCCTGGCACCTTTATCCTGACACGCGCCCCCTGGCAGAGCCGAAGTGACCGCCGTCACTTCGCCGCTCCACTGACCGGTCTGACAAAAGGACAGCGCCGCCTGCGCCATCCCGACTGCAGTGCCACTTGACAGAGTGAGACTGACAGGCAGCCAGGCCTTGCCAAAGGCGCCATAGGAAGCTCCGCCCGACCCAGGGCTCGGACTCGGGCTAAGGCCCCAGAAGACGGCGAACTCCGCTCCGCCCGACCCAGGGCTCGGACTCGGGCTAAAGCCCCGGAAGACGGCGAACTCCGCTCCGCCCGACCCAGGGCTCGGACTCGGGCTAAGGCCCCGGAAGACGGCGAACTCCGCTCCGCCCGACCCGGGGCTCGGACTCGGGCTAAGGCCCCGAAAGACGGCGAACTCCGCTCCGCCCGACCCAGGGCTCGGACTCGAGCTAAGGCCCCGGAAGACGGCGAACTCCGCTCCGCCCGACCCAGGGCTCAGACTCGGGCTAAGGCCCCGGAAGACGACGAACTCCGCCTCACCCGACCCCAGGGGTCGGACTCCGCCCTGGCCTCTGCCGAACGACCTCCGCCTCGCCCGACCTAGAAGCTCGGGCTCGGCCTCGGCCATGCAGGACAGACTCGACCTCGGCTTCGGAGGAGCCTCCACGTCGCCCGACCTAGGGCACAAGTCCGCCACGTCAACAGGAAGCGCCATCATCACCCTACCCCGAGCCGACTCGGGCCGCAGAGAACAAGACCGACGTCCCATCTGGCTAGCTCCGCCAGATAGGCAATGATGGCGCCCCGCTAGACCCATGACGACGGCGGCTCTCAGCTCCCTTACGGAAGCAGGGGGACGTCACCAAGGGCCCAACCGCTCCGACAGCTGTCCCTCCACCAGGCTCCGTTACTCCTCCGACAGCCACGACACCACACCAGCTGGGTGCCAAGATCTCTCCGGCTGCCACCTTGGCATGTACTTAGGGCACTAGCTCTCCCCCGCTAGACACGTAGCACTCTGCTGCACCCCCATTGTACACCTGGATCCTCTCCTTACGCCTATAAAAGGAAGGATCAGGGCCTTCTTAGAGAAGGTTGGCCCCGCGGGAACGAGGGCAGGGGCAGGCGCTCTCTTGGGGCCACTCGCTTCCCTCACCCGCGTGGACGCTTGTAACCCCTACTGCAAGCGCACCCGACCTGGGCGCGGGACGAACACGAAGGCCGCGGGATCTCCACCTCCCTCACGACTCGGCTTCGGCCACCTCGCTCTCCCCCCTTCGCGCTCACCCACGCGCTCGACCCATCTGGGCTGGGGCACGCGGCACACTCACTCGTCGGCTCAGGGACCCCCCGGTCTCGAAACGCCGACAACATGGGACTATCAGTACTATCAAATTTCATTCCACTCTCTACTATCTCCCATATGCTTGGATGGAGAGAGAACAAGTGACTACGCATTTTGTGACTCCAAAATCCGTAGTCCTCTCCATCAAAGTGAGGAGGTTTAGCAAGTGGAATGGAGAGTAAATGAGCATTGGTACTTTGCGGAATACGAGAGTAATCAAAAGAAAAGTTCGAATTGACCGTTTTCTTTTTCTCGTAGTCGTTGTCGTCGCTGTCCTTTTGGGAAGAAGAGGACTCATCGCTGTCGTCATAGTAGAAGATCTCCTTGATGCGCCTCGTTTTCTTCTTCTTCCCGTCTTTTCTTTTGTGGCCTGACCCCGAGTTAGTAGGCTTGTCATCCTTTGGATCATTGACGAAGGACTCCTTCTCCTTATCATTGACCACCATCCCCTTGCCCTTAGGATCCATCTCTTCGGCGATTAGTCCCTTTCTTGAAGAGAACGACTCCGATACCAATTGAGAGCACCTAGAGGGGGGGTGAATAGGTGATCCTGCGAAACTTGAATCTTAGTGCCACAAAAACTTGATTAGGAGTTAGCACAATAAGGCCAAGTGGCTAGAGAGGAGTCTTAACAAAACACAATAACCACAAAGAGATCAACACAGAGATGGAACAATGGTTTATCCCGTGGTTCGGCCAAGTCCAATACTTGCCTACTCCACGTTGTGGCGTCCCAACGGAAGAGGGTTGCACTCAACCCCTCTCAAGCGGTCCAAAGACCCACTTGAATACCACGGTGTTTTGCTTTCACTTTACTATATCTCGCTTGCGAGGAATCTCCACAACTTGGAGCCTCTCGCCCTTACAAAGATGTTCACAAAGAAGCACGGAAGTAAGGATAGGATGAGCAACGCACACAAGACACAAAATCAGAGCGACACACGCACACAAGTCACAACACGAGCTCTCAACACAACTCAAAGAGTTCTCTACTCAAATGGAGCTCTAGTTGCTATCACAAAGAATCGAATGCGCGGAATTGAAGTCTTGGTGCTTAGGAATGCTTAGAGAATGCTTGGTGTGTTCCTCCATGCGCCTAGGGGCCCCTTTTATAGCCCCAAGGTAGCTAGGAGCCGTTGAGAGCATTCCAGGAAGGCAATTCTTGCCTTCTGTCGCCTGGCGCACCGGACAGTCCGGTGCACCACCGGACACTGTCCGGTGCGGATCTCTTTCCATATTTGGCGAAGCCGACCGTTGCAGATTCAGAGCTGTTGGCGCACCGGACACTGTCCGGTGCACACCGGACAGTCCGGTGCCCCCTTCTGACCGTTGGTTCGGCCACGCGTCGTGCGCGGATTACACGGCCGACCGTTGGCCCGGCCGACCGTTGGCTCACCGGACAGTCCGGTGCCTCACCGGACAGTCCGGTGAATTATAGCCGTACGCCGTTAATCGCTTCCCGAGAGCGACGACTTCGCCTATGAATGGCTCACCGGACAGTCCGGTGCACCACCGGACAGTCCGGTGATTTATAGCCGTATGCCGTTGATCGCTTCCCGAGAGCAGCCAGTTGACAGTCGCCAGCCTGGCGCACCGGACACTGTCCGGTGCACCCAGACTGCGCAGAGTCTTGGCTGCTTAGCCAAGACTTTTCCAAATTGGTCTTTTCCTGTTTCTAGCACTTAGACACAATACATTAGTCTCCAAAACAATGTACCAAGTCTTAGAAACATACCTTTACTCTTGATTTGCACTTTGTCCATCAATTGGCATAGATTAACACTTAAGCACTTGTGTTGGCACTCAATCACCAAAATACTTAGAAATGGCCCAAGGGCACATTTCCCTTTCACTTATATGGTAGATTGTGCTTTCATCATTTATATATTATGACAATCTACATGCTTTAAATTATTGCAAGTTTGATGGCATGTTTTTCGCTAGTCATTCTATTATTGCCATGATTCTAGATATAGAGAGATATTTCAAGTTCTTAAAAGAATAAGGTGTCATGTAAGGAATTCAAATCCTTAGGAAACTTATAAAAGGAAAACTCTCTCTATGACTAGAATGGTGAGACTAATGATTTTATCTAAGTAACCCAAGTAGTCTCACTTGTAGAGAATAGGTTTCTCTTTGGAAAAGCATGTAATCTAACATGAAAAGAAAAATCAATCCAATGATTTATGATGTACTTCTACTTGCTTAAATTGGATTTGACTCTTTCACATTTATCGCTTTCCATATCATGAATTAGATTTATTCCCGTAATCTTAAAGGATTACTTATGCTTATTTTATGAGTTAAAATTAAGCATAACATCATCTATGGATAATCTAGTTCATGCTATGAAGTTTACATGTTTTAGTAATCTAGCTTTTCATTCCTTATAAAAAATTATTACAAAAATGGAAACTAGTGCTTGTGTTACTAACAAAGTATCTCTTGAGCCTACTTATGAATATCTACAAAAGAGAAAGTGCACAAGCCTCATAGGTTGCTCTTCACCTGAAAGAAGAAAGGTAGAAGCAAAGGTATGGGAACTTATCTTCTTAATCAAATTTAGTTCCCATCTCAATGGCTATTTACTTTAAATTATCATATTCTATCCATGTGAGGAATAGATTCTTTATTGGACTTAAATTAACTAAGTGTGCATTCAATCTCATTCTCATAAATGCACTTGTCCATTAGAATCCATTTCATGCCTTTGCTATATATGTTCTCATATTGATATGCTTTTAAAGTTATGATAATAAATTCAATATGAAGAAGTAAAAATTCCTATGATTGATCAAAATGTTTAAAAGGTGCATATTCCTCCGTCTCAAATGAAATGCACTAATGTTAAGGATTTTACTTCATGTCTGTGTGACTTATGAATGATGAATTGTTTATATTTCCTATCTAAAGAAATCATCTTTCATCATATGCCCCCTTGTGCTATTATCATCCTTCTTGAGTATTTTCAATAAGTTTGAAAGGAAAAAGGAACAACTACAAAGGGAGGACTCTCAAATGAATAAGGAGGACATCAAGAACAACACCACCTACTTGGATAGTAAGATCTACAAAACAATCAATGGTGTGGTTGTGAGTATTCTAAATCCTTTTCATTATGAGAATATCAGGCATATGTTGTCTATTGCAAATCTTATAAGCCTTGATCAAGATGTATAATGCTTCTCCCTACACATCTCTAAATTAAATGCATCTATTCATCTCACTCAAATACTTTATGCATATCTTTAGGGGGAGCCTCCTTCTATATCTTGATTATGTTGAGACTATTACTTTATCTTAGTAATTTCATATAGTCTCTTGCATGAGAATGAGTTTCTCATGAAGTATGCTACTATTTTCCAATTCTCATCTTTCACTCTAAAGTAGCATATTTGCTGGATTCTCCTACTCTAAGCTTAATTGATAATCTAATGTGTATGTTGTTCTTTTTGATCACATCTGTTGTTTGAATAACTTCAATTAACTCTTATGCCTCTTAGTGCCTCATATTCTTTCAATCAATATCTCTCTTGATATGCACTAAGTTAGAAGGAGAATTCATGATTCATTTATACAATTGGTGATCCACTTGGTATATGCTGACCATGAATTAGAAAAGAATTACTAGTTGTAAGAACTCTCTCTTGTGCAAAATATTTTCATTCATTGTCATTGAGTATAGGTCTTAAGCAAACAAGACTAAGGACAAAGCACAATGAAGAGAGCGTCTCCAAGTAAAGGTACAAAAAGGGTAAAACTACTTCCTTTCATTCAAACATGTACCTAAATCTTCCTCTTATAAACATTCTTTGCATATCTTTTATAAAAGGAAGAGAAAGCATGTCCTTTGCATTTTTACCTGCTTCATACCTAGTTTAACCTCTCAAATATTTCATTCCCGCATTTATGCATCTTTGTTAAAACTGGGTGAAGTAATTTTATTGTCAAAAAGCTTAAAGCTTAACCTTGTAACGTGGATAAGTTGCCTTTGTCCCAAAGGTGGATGGTCCTTAAGCCTCTTTGAAATCCTTAAGGGAAAATGCTTAAGATATTTATAACATGCTTTCATAAGTGCATAAACTGTCATGAGCATCACACTTATACTATGACACAATGCACTTCACATTATCTATAATATAGATATGTTCTCATTAACCTAATTATGTGCACATTGGCATTTAAGGCCAAAATATGTATTCCTCTCAAGGCATATATTTAGGGGGAGAAATCTATGTTATCTAGAACCATGATTAAGCTTAAATGACATATCTATCAATCATGTCTCTTTCATTTTGGTACAAATGCATATATCTTATTATTCTCGTACCATGACTACGACTAATATGTTTCCAAGTATATTTCTATACTAAGTCGTAGATTGAAAGGGAAATGGAGTCTTCGGCGAAGACAAGGCTTCCACTCAAACTCTATCGGTACTATTTGTCCTTCGCCATCACTCCACACTAGCTCTCCAATTATGGTATAATCTTCACTCATATATTTTTGCCAAAGGGGGAGAAAGAAGTTAAAAAGGGCTTATATTTCACTCTAAGTATCCGTTTTTGGCGATTCATGCCAAAGGGGGAGAAAGTATTAGCCCAAAGCAAAAGGACCGCACTCACCTAATTTTAAAACTCATGATTTTCAAATTGGTATCTTATTGTGTTCAAAAAGGGGGAAAAGTAGCACCTTCAAAAATTGATATCTTAAAACCCTCTTGAACTCTAAGAGGAGAATTTTATTGAAGGGGAGTTTTGTTTAGTCAAAGGAAAAAGCATTTGAAACAGGGGGAGAAAATTTCAAATCTTGAAAATGCTTCTCAAAATCTTACTCATTTACCTTTGACTATTTGCAAAAAAACTTCAAGAAGAATTTACAACAGTATTTGCAAAAACAAAACATGTGGTGCAATCGTGGTCCAAAATGTTGTATTTGAAGAAAGCATCTATGCCTATCTTATGAAATGCATATTGGTTTAATTCCAAGCAATCTTTGCACTTAATTTAAGCAAACTAGTTCAATTATTTAGCTTTGGTTTGTGTTGGCATCAATCACCAAAAAGGGGGAGATTGAAAGGGAAATAGGCTTTAAACCTTTTCCTAAATGATTTTGGTGGTTGAATGCCCAACACAAATAATTGGACTAACTAGTTTGCTCTAGATTATACATTCTACAGGTGCCAAAGGTTCAACACAAACCAATAAAAAGAACAAGCCAGGGTTCAAAAGAAAGGAGCAAAAGGAAACCGAAGTGCTCCCTGGTCTGGCGCACCGGACTGTCCGGTGTGCCACCGGACAGTGTCCGGTGCACCAGGGAAGAACGACTTCAAACTCTTCACCTTCGGGTTTCCCAGGCGCACCTCCGCTATAATTCACCGGACTATCCGGTGTACCACCGGACTGTCCGGTGCACCAGCGGAGCAACGGCTATCTGCGCGCAACGGTCGAATCTGCAAAGTGAATAGTGGATTTCAGATGTCAGAGCAGCAAGTCAGAGGCGCACCGGACTGTCCGGTGCGACACCGGACTGTCCGGTGCCACATGAGGACAAAGCCTCCAACGGTCGACCAGCTCCAACCCTGACGAACAGGCTAACGTGGCGGCTCACCGGACACTGTCCGGTGGCGCACTGGACTGTCCGGTGCGCCCATCGCCAGCAGACTTCTCCAACAGCTACAATTTGGTTGGCGGCTATAAATACCACCCCAACCGGCCACTTCAAGGTGTGGGAGTCCAAGCAACATTCCAAGTCATCTAGTTGACATACTCAAGCCCTCCCAACCACATATATTCATTGATCCATCCTATACACAAGATTTAGATCACTACAACCCACACAAGTGCCACAAAAGCGAGAGCAAGCAAAAGAAAGCCTCTCGTGTGATTTAGCTCTAGTGCCTTGTGAGACTCATTGAGAGATAGTGTGTGCTACATCTTTGTGTTCATTTGCGCGTGGAGTTTTGACTCCCATTGAACTTCCTCCAAAGTTTTGGAGGCTTGTAAAAGCTAGCAAGAGACACCAAAGAGTGTGGTGGTCCTTGCGGGATCGAGAGTGATCCTTGAGAAGAAGAAGAGCTCGCCGATCCTTGTGTGATCGGTGGAGAGAGGGAAAGAGTTGAAAAAGACCCGTCCTTAGTGGACTCCTCAACGGGGACTAGGCCTTCAAGGGCCGAACCTCGGTAAAACAAATCACCCGTGTCATTTGTATTTATTGCTTGTGATTTGTTTACTTTCCCTTACTCTAAGTTTTCTTGTGCTATTATTTGTTAATATCATTTGGTGTTGCTTCAAGTTAAATTCTCATTTAGTGAAGCAACACTTCGCAAGAAACAACTTGACTTATTGCTCTTCTCATTTAAACCTTCTTGCCTTATTCTCATAGACTTATTAGTTGTATTGTCTTATCAATTCCGCATTATTTGAAAGCAATACTCTTTTCAAGCAAGGACTTAGTTTTTATACTCCGATAATTGTATATCTTGTTCTAACCACTAATCAAGGGATCTAGTTGGGGGATAAAGTTTTGATTTTCAGGTTCCGCCTATCCACCCCCCTCTCTAGGCGACTTTCACTTTGCTCAAGCTTCGTAACAAGAAAGAGCTTCGGCAAGATAAAGAAAAATTTTCAACTTCATTCAAAAAACAAAAAATTCAATCATCAGATGGTCAGAGTGTGTTCCACAGCTAAGGTTACGCGTGACGGAGAGGAAGCCGAAGGTGCTGAAACTGCCCCAATCTCTGAAGTGATGAAGCGCTCAGGGCTGGTAGTATCGGAGGATGCACCTGCCGTTGAAACAGAACAGGCTGATGTTGAGGAGACTGAGTCCGAAGATGATTACAGCGCGGTGCCAAGTAAACCTAGCCACCTGGATTTTGGGAAATCCACCATCTCCGAAGATGATTTGCCTAAGCTGTTGAAATTGGGCTATTTCAGTGAAGCGAAGAAAGAGCTGGTTCGTTTTGGTGGGGAAGAGACTACTCCGAAGCCAGGAAAGGATGAAGTAGTAGTCTTCAAAAGTTTCTTTAAGGCTGGCTTAAGATTTCCTTTGAACAAGATGATTGCTATTGTATTGAAGAAGTTTGGGATCTACCTTCATCCGCTAACTCCCAACGCTATTGTCCGGCTTAGCGTTTATATCTGGGCTCTCCGAAGCCAAGGGGTGGAGCCATTTGGCGAAGGCTTCTGCCGAGTACACGAGCTTCATTATCAGACGAAAGCTAGAGGAGATGGGCTACATGAAAATTTTGGCTGCTACAATTTTGCCTATCGCAAGACCACAAAATTTTCAGTAATTAGCTATCGAAGCAAGTGGCCAGCTGGCTGGAAGTCTGAATGGTTTTATGTCAAGGTTGACGAAGATAAGGAGGACCTGATCCAGAGTCCGCTAGAATTGATCTTCGGAGAGACCAGACCATAGTGCAACATGACACCAGGGAGTCCAAGCCAAATTGCCCTGGCTGAATTCCGAGTTATTGCAGATCATATCGGCACTAGGGACTTAGTGCAAGAATTTTTGGCCTTCAGAGTGTTCCCAACTTTGAAGGAGTGGGATATGCCGAAGCTGAAGGGGGAAAAGAAGAAGGGGGAACTTATTCGGTTGCCTTACCATTATAAATTCAAGAAACATTTCAAAGTGCCCTGCCAAGAGTGGCTGGACACGATCGAAGTAATGTGCAATGAAATACTAGGTAATTACTCCAAAAAAGAAGATCAACTAATGACTGCAGCCTTCGGCACCCGCCCGAAACGAAGGTTGAACCGAGTAATGGATGCTCTGGACTTTGAGTATCCTGACTACGAGCGGCTAGACAAGGATGCCGAAGGGCAAAAAAGAAAGAGAGTAGCTGGCGTTCTGAATAAAGATGATGAAGAACAATTGAAAAAGAAAAAACTGAACCCTGAGCCGAAAACAGATGCTTCGAAAAAGAGAAAAGCTACAGCTCCGAAGCAGAAGACAATTGACGAAGAAGAAGAAACTGCTGCAACACCCTCTACCACCGACGTGGAGGAAATTCTAAAGGTAATGACTGAACCTTTGCCTGTCAAGCTAAGTCCACTGGGGCCACATCTGACGAAGCTTTTTCAGAAGGAAAAGGAGCCCGCAAAAACGAAGAAGGCAGCTAGGCCAAAAAAGCAAAGAATTATTACAGTGACAGAAGCCATCGAAGGGACACCACCAGGAGCTTCAGCTCTGAAGGCGCCAGCTGTTGAAAGCACGACAGCCACCGAAGCTACAGCTGCAGAAGCCACAGCTACTGAAGCTGCCACAGCCGAAGATATTCATTTAGAGTGCACGATTGCGGATATTGATAGGATACTGCTACACATGGCCGCAGAAGAAGCTGCTGCAGCCACCGAAAAGACTACGACCCCAGAACCCGAGAAGGAGAAAGAAATAGCCGAAGACACTTCAGAAGATGAAATTTTTAACTTTCAAAACTTAGTTGGTCAAGAGCTGACAAAGGCTGAAAAGGAAGAGCTAAAAGAATATGCTATATCTTGCGGATATCAGCCGGGAGCACTTCTCTTTGGTGGCATCGATGACGAAAAATTGGGCTGCATCCGAGATCAGACCGGAGCGAAGGTTATCGGTACTCTATCAAAGAGTATTGGTTTCCCGAAGCTCGAAACAGATATTAGCCGCTACCGACGACAACACATCGTCGGTAGTTTATTCTATTCCAATTTCAAGGTAAACTTTTCTTTAACTTTTATTATTTCAATAACGAAGATGTTTTGTAACGAAGGTTGTTTGTATGCAGAGTATGCTACTAAGTAAGGCTTTGAAAATGCAGCAAGATTTGGAAGATAAAAAACACGAAGTTATAATTGAAAACTTAGAAAGCAAGATAAAAGACCAATCAACTGCTCTTGAAAAGAAAGACTTCGAGCTTCAGACAAGCGAAGGCTTATTGGCAGAAGTTGAAGCTAAAATAGCAGAATTAAATTCGAAGCTTCTCTCCCAGTCAGAAAGCTTCGAACAAGAAAAGCAGCAGCTTAATGCAAAATTTGAGGCCGAGGTCCAAAAAAGTTCAGATTTGAAAAAATCATTGACAAGCCTTCAAAACAAATGTCTAGAGTTCAGTAATCGATGTGTTCAACGGTTGAAGCAAATCTTCTATTTGGTTGGAGCCAGCAGTGAAAAGTTTAATCCTTCGTCTGAAGACCTGCCAGGGGCCTTCGAACATATCGAAGGTGAAATTGATGATCTTGAAGAAGTTATAGCTGGACATGGCGACTTTTGTGCTCTGGTAGCTTCTCGGGGCACAGCTGTCGCCTTCCTGAAATCTAGCTACGAACATGGAAAGGTTATCAATAGACCCAATTTTAGCTTATCACCAGCAGACCTGGATGATATTCCCAACCTTGCCCGAAGCATAACAAATAGATTTATAAAATTGGTATGGACAAAGGGTGGACGAAGCAAAGCTGGTGATGAAGCTCGGAGTCATCTTAAGCCGGTAACAAAAATCATACCTTGTGCTTACCTCTTTCCTCAAACTTGAATTTTGCTTACAATACTTGAATACGTACAGGATGACGAAGCCGAGGCCGAAGCTAAAGAGTAAGAAGACAAAGCCGAGGTTTAATGGATAACGAAGTCGAAGCCGAAGCCGAAGCTCAATGGATGCTAATGAAGCTTGAATGGATAATTGTAGAAAAAACTCTAAAAACCCTTGTAATAACCTTTGTAAAGAACAATGTAGTTAATTTTTACTTTGTAAACTTTGTCCATACCTTGTAATGTATTCTTACCTTCCCATTAATGTATAAAGTGCTTTGGTGTGAATGAAATTAGCATTTTTGAGCCGAAGGCGAAAAACACCTTCCCTTGTTTTCGTACACAGCGAAGCATAAAGACTGCTTCTCTTTCTTTTTGCCAAAGCCTTATCTTTAGAGCCGAAGCAACTGCCTATGTTATGATGATGATGATCCTATGTATGCCTAAATGAATGTTTATGAATGCAAATGTATGATGTAATGTATGGTGCAAATGAATGTCCAAACACACACATACGAAGCCACAACCATACCCTTCATTCCCTTAGGAATAACCAAAGTGTCTTTGTCGTTTATTTTTCAGCTTCACCGCTTATTTTTCCGTGTATCAGCGCTGACTTTTCGCTGTAAGTTCTGCATCCCCTTAGGAACGTCTTTTGAACTTCTTCGCCTTCTATTTCGGCGGTATCGCGTTGACTTTTCGCGCTTCGCCTTATATTTCGGCGGAATCAGCGTTGACTTTTTGTTGTAAGCTCTGCATTCCCTTAGGAACGACTTTTGAGCAGAAAACTTACTCTGCGCTCCCTTAGGAACGTCTTTTTGTAGCTTCGTCGTGCTCTGCATCCCTTAGGGACGTCTTTCGAGCTTCTCCCTGCTTTTTCTTTTCTCTTTGCACTCGATGGTGCGTGCTTAGCTTTTACATTTACACCTTTGAGAGATATTGCTCTTGTAGAAATAAGAAAAAAAAGAGAAATTACATGCTATGGCCCCATTAAAAACCTTTCTCCCCCTTTGGAAAGGAAAAGGGTGCCATAGGAAAAAATAGAAAATAAAAAGATTACATTAAGCTACACATAATATCGCCAAAGCTCATCCGCATTCCAAGATCTAGGAATGTCATTGCCGTCCATATCCTTCAATCTGTAGGAACCGGGTCTTGACGAAGATACTACCAGAAAAGGTCCTTCCCACTTCAACTGTAACTTGCCTACTGTATCTGGGTTGGCAACTCTCCGAAGTACCAAGTGCCCTGGCCTGATATTTTTTAACCGAACTTTTCTGTCACGCCATTTTATTGTTTCAGCTTGGTATTTATTGATGTTCTCCACAGCCTGAAGCCTGATCCCTTCTATAGCATCTTTTGCCACAGAATAATCAGCTTCGTCCTCTGTCGAAGCCACTGTTCTTATTGATCCTGCTTTAGCTTCTTCCAGGGTTATTGCTTCGTCACCAAACAATAATTTGAATGGTGTAAAGCCTGTTGACCTTGACAATGTTGTGTTGTGACTCCACACCACTTTGATCAATTCATCTGGCCACTTTCCTCTAGGCTGATTGAAGATTAACTTCATTATTCCTATCATTATAATGCCATTAGCTCTTTCGACAAGTCCATTTGACTCCAGATGTCTAACTGATGCAAAATGAATCTTCGTGCCAATTTGTTCACAGAACTCTTTGAAAGCTTCGGCATCAAACTGTGTTCCGTTGTCCACAATAATAGCCTTCGGCACTTTGAAGCGACAAACAATATTCTGCCAGAAAAATTTCTGAACAGTGACCGAAGTTATTGTGGCTAAAGGCTTTGCCTCAATCCATTTGGAAAAATATTCTACTGCCACCACAACATATTTTAAATTTCCTTGTGCTGGTGGAAGTGGGCCTAACAAATCAAGGGCCCACCTTTGCAACGGCCAAGTGGGCTGTATTAGCTGAGTCAGAGATGAAGGCTGTTTTTGATCTCTTGCACATTTTTGACAACCTTCGCACTTTTGGACTAATTCTGCTGCATCCGAAGCTGCCTTCGGCCAATAAAATCTTTGACGAAAGACTTTTCCCAGCAAGGACCTAGATCCGATGTGAGATCCACACAGACCCGCATGTATTTCCTTCATTAATTCTATACCTTCAGCTCTAGATAAACATTTGAGCAATGGAGAGTAGACTCCATATTTGTATAACTCCCCTTCTATTATTACATATGGTCGGGCTCTTGCCTCTATTCTCTTATTGTAAGCTTCGTCATCTGAAAGACAATTGCCCTAGAGAAAGGATATAATCTCAGTTCTCCAATCTTCACTATGAACAGGAGATATATTGAGCACTGCTCTTTCAAGAAGTTCCACCGAAGGTGCTCTTATTGTTTCAAAGAATACTTCCGAAGGTAAAGGCAGCCCCTGTGTCGCTGACTTGGCTAGCAGATCAGCGTGCTCATTTTCTCCTCGTGGAATATTCTTGACAGAAAACCCTTCGAAAGAAGCTTCAAGCCTTCGAACTGTATCCAAGTATTTCTCAAGCTTCGGGTCTCTTGCTTTACAACTCTTGTCAATATGACCGGAAATAACTTGGGAATCAGTTTTGAGAACCGCCCTTCTTATCCCCATTGCCTTTAACTTCCGAAGCCCCAAAAGCAAAGCTTCGTATTCAGCAATATTATTTGTGTAGCTGAAATCAAGTTTCACTGCATAACATGTTCTGACTTTGGAAGGTGCAACCAAGACGGCGGCTGCACCTGCCCCGAAGGTTCCCCAGGAACCGTCGCAGAACACTGTCCAAGCTTCGTCATCTTTACTTGCTTCTTCTTCCTGAGCCCCTGGCGTCCAGTCAGCGATGAAGTCTGCTAACGCCTGGGACTGGATCGAGGATCTGTGCACATAATCAATGGTGAATTCATTGAGTTCCGCAGCCCACTTTCCAATCCTTCCAGTAGCTTCTCTGTTCCTCATAATATCCTTCAAAGGTTGTGATGAAGGAACAATTATATGACATGCTTGAAAGTAATGTCGAAGCTTCCTGGAGGCCATTAAGACAGCATATAGCACTTTCTCCAATTCTGTTTAGTTTTTCTTTGATGAGTTGAGAACTTCGGAGACAAAGTATACTGGGGCTTGCTTTTTGATTTGTCCTTCAAGCTTTTCCTGCACAAGCGCTGCGCTTACTGCAGAATGCGAAGCTGCCACATATAATAACAGAGGAGCCCCTGGCGTGGGTGGAGTTAATGTTGTTAGATCTATCAGGTACTGCTTCAGCTCTTCGAAGGCTTTCTACTGAGCTGATCCCCATTGAAAGACTTCGGCCGACTTCAGCACTTCAAAGAATGGTAAATTTCTCTCTGCTGATCTAGATATGAATCGATTCATAGATGCCAGTCTTCCTGTCAGCCGTTGGGCTCACTTCTTTGTGCTTGGCGGCTCCATCCAAAGGATAGCTTCGATTTTATTTGGATTAGCTTCAATCCCTTTTGTTGAAACTAGACAACCAAGGAATTTTCCCTTCTTTACTCCGAAGACACATTTTCTGGATTCAACTTCAGGTCAGCTTGCCTAAAGTTGGCAAATGTTTCCTGCAGATCAGCAATGTGATTTTCTTGCTTCGTGCTTTTTACTATGATATCATCAACATATGTTAGCACATTTCTGCCTATCTGGGAATGAAGGACTTTTGCTGTCATTCTGCTGAAGCTTCCTCCAGCATTCTTGAGCCCCTCAGGCATCCGAAGATAACAATATGTACCATTGGGGGTTATGAAGCTGGTTTTTGGCTCATCTTCCTTCTTCATCTAGATTTGATGGTAGCCTGAATAACAATCTAGTAGACTCATGAGCTCCGACGAAGTTGGTGCATCTACTAGAGAATCTATCCTTGGTAATGGAAACTCATCCTTCGGACATGCCTTGTTAAGATCAGTAAAATCGATGCACATTCTCCATTTACCATTGGCCTTCTTCACCATAACAGTGTTAGCTAGCCATTCTGGGTATTTTATTTCTCTGATGACTCCAGCACTAAGAAGTCTTTTCACTTCATTCCGAGCACCTTCGGCTTTGTCATCAGACATTTTCCGAAGCCTTTGTTTTCTGGGTCTGAAGGATGGATCGACATTGAGCGAGTGTTCAATGACATCCCTGTTGACACCACAGAGATTGTTGGCGGACCATGCGAAGACATCTTTGTTGTTGAACAGAAACCTTATTAGGTTTTTCTCCTGTTCCTCGTACAATTGAGATCCCAGCAACACCTTCTGCTCTGCTATATCTTCACATAAGAGCATGGGCTTCGGCTGATCGGCCGAAGCAGCCTTCTCCCTTCTGTACTTGTATTGCTCACAAGCTTCGACTCCATCTATGTTATGGATTGCTTTTGAATCTGTCCAGCTTCCTTCAGCCTTTCTGGTAGCTTCCTGGCTTCCATGAATAGCAATAGGCCCTTGATCTGAAGGTATCTTCATGCAAAGATATGCTGGATGAAGAATTGCTTCAAAAGCATTGAGTGTCCCATGACCAATGATTGCATTGTAGGGGTACTCCATGTCGACAATATCAAACACAATTTGTTCAGTTCTTGTATTGTTGACAAATCCGAAGGTCACTGGCATCATGATCTTGCCGAGCGCTACAATCTGTCTTCCTCCGAAGCCACAAAGAGGGTGTGTAGCATCATGAATCTTATCCTCTGGCTCTTGCATATGTCTGAAGACCCTAGCAAATATAATATCCACCGCACTGCCTGTGTCAACCAGAACATTGTGAACCAGAAATCCTTTGATAACACAAGAAATAACCATAGCATCATTGTGTGGGTAATCCTTGAGCTGAAGGTCCTCTTGGGAGAAGGTAATTGGGATTTGGGACCATCTTGACTTGATGAAGGGTCCCTGCACGCCGACATTCTATACCCTTCTCTATGCCTCCTTCTTCTGCTTCTTGTTGGCCGGCTCTAAGCATGAACCGCCTATTATCGGGAGTACCAGCTTCGAAGCCGAAGCAGCTTCAGCTTGGTTGTTAAACAAAGCCATCAGCTCAGAAGGTGGAAGTGAGTTCACCGGAGGTGGGCGCCAATGTTGGAGACTTGTTCTCAAATGCTATGAGTTAAGAACAAGGCAACACAAAAAATGTTAAACGTTAAAGTCCTTCGTCCTTCGAAGCATTATCTCCCTTGGGATATAATGATCTTTGGACGAAGATTATGAAGGACATACCTTCAGCAGCATAACATATGATGAGGAAGGAATGATACGAAATATAAAATAACATAAACAATCATGAGGAAGGAATGATACGAAATATAAAATAACATAAACAATCATGTATTATTATCAATTCATTTCTATTTTATTATTATGGAGAATAGAAATAACATCAAATCACAAATGTACCTTCGGCTTGAAAGAAGGTAAAAGTACAAGCGTGACGCAAAAGCAAATGCCAAGTCAGCGTGAACAGTATAGGGGTACTGTTCATCTATTTATAGGCACAGGGCGCAGCCTATGTAAAATTACATCTATGCCCTTTACAATCGACTACAATAATGATACAAAACATCATGGGTCTTTAAGTCATTTCATCTTTAAGTCGGTTCACCCCTTCGTCTTGAGATCTGTCACCGTGCCGAAGCTTTATAGGTGATAGCTTCGGCGCTGCTTCTGAGAGGATCTACCGAAGGTGTTCTCTTTCTTTAGGATCTTCGGCTACGAAGCATACCCCCAACACTCAGCAACTTTACTTTGGCCATTCCAGCAAGAAAGGTACTGCTTGCTTGATGCTTGTCATCGTTAATTCATAAGTTGTTTGACTGGAGGTGGAGGGGTAGTTAGTTATTCATTGATCATTGGGAGTAATAGGGGATGGGAACTTGGGTGGTTGATCTTGCTAGGTTAGTACCAAGTTAGACCATGCTAGACACTTCACCAAAGCGTTATGGCAATTCTTGGGCAGCTTAAATAATAGGAAATTATCAGATATTGGCTACAAATACAGTAACTATTTGCTACTTTGCTCAGGTAATCAGTGCTCATTGCTCAATTCATCTTACCTTAACATAAGTTTCAGAAAAGTTGTGTACAGGTGGTACAAAATCCATTCAGCCTTTTGCAAAATTTTAAGTTCAAACTCCATTTTCACAAGGAGTAGAAAAGGCAGAAAATATGAGATGAAAGTAAATAAAAAAGATTTACTATGAATTAAGGGTTTTCCCCATGCTATTTTATCTCTTTAGAAAGCTCAATTGCTCGCAATACCTGCTTTATACTCTAATTGAAAGTAAGAGCTCATGCAATTTGTGTTCAAAAAGGTTGGATACTTCTGGTCAATAAAAATGAGCCTGAAAAAGAATGAAAATTAATGCTTGTTTTCACATTTTCCTCTATGTTTTGTACTGATGAAACATATATACAGAATGACAAATATTAATATAATATATAAAATCCGTGTGACAAAATATCACCGTAACACTAATATTATATTAACGATATAAATATATAACATTGTTATAAATATGCCTCGAGGAACTCCACAAACGAGGGGCGCTCTGCCATGAGCCCATGACTAACTCCGAATGATGACCTGCAAGCCAAACCTCCAGACATGTGAAACACTGAGCTAGCCGTTGTGTGGCATGATCTCCTTCAGAAGCTCATTTGCTTCATTCAGATTGTTTAATTGCCCCGACCTTAGCGCATCGCCTATTGCTGCTCCTCTTGTTTTTCTTCTTCGCACCATTGTTGGTCATGGCAATACGCTTGTTACCCCTTGTCTGAAAAAGGTTTGGCTGACAACCCCATAGTACAAAGCAGAACACATGCAAGATTTATTTAAAAAAACAAAGGGAGGAGAAACAAGGATAGAAACATCAAAAATATTATGACCATAATATGAACAAAAGTGAAATAATGGGCACACCAACTCATACCTTCATCTTTCCATCATCTGAAAAAGCCATCCTCTTTTGAATGAAGAAGAATGATGGAAGCTTTTTCCCAAAATCCAACTGTGAACACATAATTTAATAGAATGAAAACATGCTAAAATCATCATGGCTATAATAGTAGCACCAAAGGTAAGAAACATAGACATGGAATTCTGATACGGAATATTAAAAAGGGAGCAATTGTATAGAATCTCGACTTTTTTCAAGCAACTTAGAAAAATATATAAGCAGACTGCTAGATTAATTGTTCTTAATTTTGTTTAGAAAAGCAAAGGCAATAGATTTAGTCATCGAGAAAATAGAGACCATGCAGTCAATACTCATCCATCCATATTTAGTAATTTATACAAAATGAAGAGCAACCAAGGAAGAAAAATAAGACTATTCAACAACATGCAACAGGTGGACTGCGATGCTTGATTATAGGGTAGTAGGGAACCTAGTTTGCTCAATCGATCGGCTAGGAAGAATACTACTGAGTGCTACTGCTTCTGATGAGACTGAAGCCTGAGTGGTCTGCTATCTTTTTTTGGTGACAATGGAGTTCAAAGTAGCACCCAATAATTGTCAGTTGGATGAAAATGTAGTTCAAACTTCAAATCCTGACAGCAACCAATTCATAGCAGAGAATGACCAATCAAACTGACAACATTATTATGTTGAACTGGATGTATGAACCTGTTGGTATGTTGCTGTTTTAAATCTGTGTACAAGTAAATCTGTGCAAGCTACCTGTTGGTAAGTTGATATTTTGCTGTCAAAACTAAAAAAACAGCAATATGTGAATCTATGTTAAAATGATGTTGCCTATTACTGAACACATGTTGCTGTCAAAATTGAAAAATGGTCAGTTCATGCAAAACAATTAGTTGGCTGGTTTTGCACTGAAGAATTGTTGACAACAACCTATTTGTATGGCTGACAGCAAGTTGTTCACCAAACAAGTAGTTAGTCAGTGACAACAACATTTGTCCTTACAACATTGTTCACCAAACAAGCAGTTCACTAAACAACATTGTTGAGAAATCAATGAGGAACAACTTCGATCATGGTCGGCGTCGAAGAAAGGGAATCAATAATTTTTAAGAGGAGCTGGTCGGTTGCTGTTCACCACTTGGTAAGCCAAAAAAAAGAGAATGAGACTCGGGAACGAATACATCTATAAACGGTACTCTAGGTTTGTAGACAAGGATGTAATGAATAAAGGTGGAACTACTCACTGCATGTGAAACTGCAAAAGTCTGATGGGAAGAGGGGAGGGCATTGGAGATTGAAGAAGACGTGTTACCCTTACTTCTGCGTCAACTACGCCACCATGGTCGCCTTCGCGCTGGTGGCCTTGCTTCTGGCAACCCGTTCTCGTTCCTCATCCTCCTGGGCCTCCTCTCCATTGTTATGGAGAAACAATTAAAATTTTTAATAGTGCAAAAACATTGCATATTATATAGTAAAGGCAAATTGTATCACCATCAGATGCCCATAGCCCACATTACAACAAGAAACTGATGGGGCATTTTTAGGGCTAGATAACCAAATTATAGCGGCCATCAATACTATTTGTAGGGACATAATACCATGTTATCCGATGGCTAATCCAGACTCCTCCATCTCTGCATACACACAGGATCAGATCTCAAGGTCAAGGGTGACATTGGAACAAAACAACAGAGGAGGCAGAAACGAAAACTTGCTGAGAAGGAAATGAGCCCAAACACAACTATGGCGGCGTCTTCACATAGGGTTGCCTAGGATGAGTTGGACGTTGGTGCCAACGACGTGCCATGGGAGAAACGTGGAACTGTGGGCCCGTTACGTCAACGAGAGGAGGAGGGAAGAGTTGGGAGGAAATTGGGGAGACGGACGGACCTGGAGGAAGCTCCGACAGAGGGTGATGGTGGCCTAGATGAAGGACATAGGCCCGACCGTGGTGCGCAGAGGTGTAGGCTTTGAGCGGGTAGCATGCGGCTTGGACGAGCGCGCGGCAGAGGGCAAGGGGGACCAGCACCGTCGGAGAAGCACCCAGCGACCTGCCCACCTTCTTGTACACGGTGGGCAGCAACACCTCATCTACCTTTTCCATCACCGATGCCATGTTCACCAGCACCAGTGTCCACTGGCGGGACAGGCTATTGATCTGGGGACGCACGTCTGTTTCAGTGGACGGTGGAATGTCTATTGTACGCGGTGGTGACGGGGTGGGATAAGAACGATGTAGATGTGGGCGGAATTTTTACTCCTCGTCCTCACCAAATTTTGCCAGATCCGAACACATCAGTTGCTGATTCAGTTTTCATGAATAAAATAAAGTGTAGGATAGTGCACTGTCAAAAAGGATATGCTGACCCAAGTAAAATCATGATGGTAATACTTTTGAGTTCTGATAAATGCTTACAACTCACCACTCTTGTTTTTCATTTTCATGGCTCCTAGTCTTCTCATTGTGCAGGCTCTTTGGTGCTGAAACATAGGGTTCCAGGTCCAGTATTGATGTTTACAGTAATCAACAAGTCCAACTGGTCTTGGAGGTGTGATTGGACAACACAAGTTTGATGTTTTCTCTAGAAGAAGGAACAAATGGTTTTGTACTTAAGGAAATATGGTTCCAGAGCCAGTAGAAGTATCGATGTCAGTTGTTTACTAACTTCACCATTGGAATTATGGTATACTGGTTCACATTGGTGTGTTTGGTTGCACGCGGAGGTAGTATTTTCTCATGTCAATGTTTTTTATTAGGAATCAATGCAAATAACAGTTCCAACAAAAGGTTATATTGGTATGCCATTTTGTTTCATTTCCTAATCCTGATGGGGTGTAGTCAATGCATGCTGAAGGACCCAAAAATACTTCTACTCGACGAGGCAACAAGTGCTCTGGATGCTGAAGGAGAGCACATTGTTCAAGATGCACTGGACCAAGTGATGGTTAGCAGGACCACCATTGTTGTGGCGCACCGATTGTCCACAATTAAAGGGGCATATATGATCGTAGTCATGAAAGATGGTGAAGTTGCTAAGAAGGGGAAGCATGAATACCTTGTGGGAAAGGGTGGAGTTTATCCATCGCTGGTAGAACTACACTCCAAGTCAGCATAAGGATATATGGGAACTTCGATGGATTATTTGGTATTACAAGGAGATATGTATGTAGTCCCATTCTAAATTCATCTTAGGTGAAAGCAAGTATGCAGTCCGTTCACTTACTTGTTTTAATCGCAGGATTGATGGGGGAGCCATCATCTTTCTTGAGCTGCACCCTGGCCCTCCCCGCCTTGAAAATATCCCGAGGGTACGACTTATCCAACTTCACATAGCAACAATTGGCTAATCAGATGTATAAACAAATGATACTGCCAATCTTGAACTGGAAAAATAAATGATCAAAGAAGGAATCAGAGCAAGTACCTCGATGGTGTGGAGGATCTTGAGGTGTGAACAATAGTTGTCGAAGAAGGAATGAGAGTGACCTGAAGAATGTTAGTAACATCATGATAGAAGCTAGATTAATCATGTATTAAGCAAACAATACCAATATGACTGGAAACAATCAACAATGTATGGATTCAATAACTGGTTAGAAAAAAGAGGAAAATACATTGTTTTGTCTATTACAGTTATTCCTTTCCAGACAGTTATTATCCTGCATATCATGAGAATCACCTGCAAAATTTTAAATTACCAGATAAGTACTTTCACTTTGTAAACAAACCAATTAACAGTGTCAGTTCAAGAATAGTACATAACATCTCAACTCTAGTATTTTCATCTGATAGTTGTAGATATGGCAGCTAAATTAGCCTCAGAGCTTATGTGGTCTGATGTTGCCAAGACATTATGGGGTACAACCAAGAGTTCTTCAAAGGTAGGAATGGCATGGGTTTAGCTATACATGTCTGCAACTTTGAAGCTTTGTGGATTATGATTTATACTCATGTGCATCAATACTTGTTCATAGTTGTTTGAATATAATTAAAGAAGTCTTGAAATTTTGTAAGGCATTAAAGGCACCCTGATCCTATAAATGTATTTTTTTATAAAATTCAAAATGCCAAACAAATAGCTTTGTATTTGAAACATTAAGCAACATGGTAGGTATAGGTTGAGCAGAAAATTCAAAATAAGAAAAAATATATAGTATCCAAAATTTCAGCTATCATCTTTAGCATGCACACATAAAAACATGACTCAATAGTAATGTTTGTTGACAATCGTAGCTATTTCTTCAATCATCGTTTCTGGTGAGTGAATAGCATTATCTCATGAAGAAAGGAATTAAACCATAGAATTTCGTTTCAACTGAGGATATAAAATCTGCAGTATTTCGTTATTTGCAAGAAGGCCTCGTGAACATTTTTTCCTAATAAAAGTTGATATTAATTAACCTTAACAAATAGGTTTGATGCTGCCAACTTTTTCAAACAAATTATTTTTACCAAGCATTGTCTAATCAGGATAGGTTTGATATCAACCATGTTTAGACTTTATAATGGATCAAAACAAAGAAAATAAGCGACAATTTTTTATTGCCCAAAATAAGAAGAATTTCAATTATATTATTAAAACAAAATAATAAATACAGAGAAGGGAGGAAAAACACCATTGCAATAATGAGAAAAGCAACAACCGGATAATTGGATATCTCTTCAGTCGAAATGGAGGAGCAGAATATATTGTGCCAAGAAATAGGCCAAGGCAGTATAGAGAGGTAATGAAAGGTCCAAAGTTTGATATAACAATTAAAAACCTGCAACTGCAAATAATACAACCAAGAGCCATGCTGACTGAACTGAGATCACAAGAACACTGTTTTTGTTTACCAATATTAGAGAATTTTGATGTGTAAAATTATGAAATTGGGTATCAATATTAAACAGAAGATACTGAAGATGATCCAATTGGAGTTGCTCTAACAACCATATATCAAATTGGGTATCAAATTATCTCACTCGCATGCATTCATTATCTACAATTTATCAAGCATCATGAGTATCCAAGAAAATGTGATCATTGATGCAACACAAACAGTACGAGAAAGCTTACATTACTACTATACTTACACTTGGGGCAGCCACAAGAATAACCATGTCCATTTATCCGTCCAACCTTATCCACCTAAAGATAATCAAAATGAAGCATAAATATTGTCCTGGAGATATCAAACCCTATGTTTCAATCAGTTTACTCGGGTTCACGGGCTCGTTGGAGATCATCCGGGTCTGCCCGACATGGGCCTTCTCGAGATCGACGGTGGCATATATCTTGGTGGTGCCCTTGCCGACACCCACGGTGTCCTCGATCCCTTCCACAAGCTGTCGAAACGAGACGAACATGTCATGTTAGCAGAGCAAAAGATGAATCCGGTGAGACACGAGGCAGGCATACTTCGAGACGAGCCTAAAATAGACTGGTCGAAGGGAACTACTCCAGTGACTGCAAGGGGGGAAAAGCTCTCTTGAGCAAAATTACGTAGAACAGTAACCTGGCCGTTAATGATGGTCGACAGAGAGTAATCTGGAGGCAGACAGTGGTGGAATTAATGAAATTCATTGAATGATTGACCTGTCTGCTGTACTAACCGCATCACTCATCGCGAGTTGGCACGACTGATCGAGGCTAGAATGCCAAGTCGGGCGCGGTGGAAATGGAACGGAAGAGATCGTTGCGTGACAAGAAAGGGAGAAGGTGAAGGGGAGACCGGGGAGTACCTTGCGGATGAACTTGGGGGCGCCGCCAGTGGCGCGGTGCGGGTTGGAGAGTGACTCGGCCTCGAAGATGGTGGCATGGAGCGTGCCGTGGAGCAAGATCTGAGTCGGGGAGGCGGCGGCTCACCTCCTTGGAGTAGGGACGACGTCGAAGGGATTCGTAGGGAGCTGCGGCTCACCTCGATGGCGCGCGCCGCGGGCTCGGCGTCGGCGTGCGGGATTCGTAGGGACGGCGCGGGGGATTGGCGCGCGCGGATCGTGAGCGGCAGGTAGGGCTAGAAACGAGCCGAGCCGAGCTCGGCTCGGTGCGGCTCGGTGCAGCTCGGTGGCTGACCGAGCTCGGCTCGGCTCGCCCATTTCACGAGCTTGGGAGACAGGCTCGACTCGAAGGTGGCTCGCGAGCCGGCTCAGCTCGGCACGCGAGCCACACCCTGATATATATAATTGCATTATCTAGTGAATTATTAGTATATAAATATAAATATATAGATATCATTCATCATTATGAGTAATCTAAATTATTAATTGTCATATATTTACCATGAAACGTTAAGAAACAAACTGGCTATCTATAAAATTACCCAATATCCATCATTATTCTACATATTCAGTAATTTGGCAAAGCTCGCGAGCCGGCTCGCGAGACGGAACGAGCCGGCTCGGCTCGGCTCGCTACCGCAACGAGCTCAAAATACTGGCTCGGCTCGGCTCGCTCGAGGCTCGCGAGCCGCTCCGAGCTCGAGCCGGCTCGCGAGCCTCGAGCTTATTTTCCAGCCCTAGCGGCAGGTTGTTGGCGCACGCGGATCGGGAGCGGCATGCCGTCGCTAAGGGAGGGGAGGGGAGCGGAGGCCTGGTATGGTCTACACCCGAGAGGTTCGGGCAGGGGATTCGCCGCGGGTGGGAGGGAATCGCGGCGAGGGACGGTCGTGCGTGTGATTCGTCGCGGGCAGGAGGGGAATCGCAGCGGAGGCGGTCGTGCGCGGGATTCGAGGCATGCGTGTTTGGCTGCTGAGGCGGGGGCAGTCTACACTGTCCCCTTAATATTTAGTAGAGATTACGAATATTAAATGTAATCTAATTATTATTTAGCTTTTTATCTATATAATTAGTTTTATAATTAAATTGTTTTCGACAAAATGTCTCATACTGTTGTTGCCCACGCCTCGGCACGCTCCCGTGTGTTCGGTAACTTGGCGTTTGGTGCAGAAATGGGGCGAGGCTTGCGGTAGGGCGGTGCGGTACCCAGTCCCGTTGCTTGCAGTCGAGAAAAGCTGTGGTGTGGCGTGTAGTTATTTAGCCGTATGAAAAAGCCTGGCCGAAACGTGCATGCATGCTCGGCCTGCCTTTGGGCAGTTCGGCTGCGCACTTGTATGGTCTACAGGTTCGGACATATTATGCATGGTGTATGTGATCCAGAGTGGTCAATGTACTATGAAGGGAAGGCTCCAGCTTGGCGGTTGATCGACGAGGACGATAGTCTTCTAATAAGGGTGAATTATGACACACCAGGTCAAGACTTAATACGATTGATAAAATAATGATACCAAAAAGATAAAAATTTGGGATAAGTAATTGACCGCAAAGTTGTTCTAGGTGTTAATCTAATATGTGTTGAGAACTACGTTACCACGGATCACCAGATCCGCTCCCTTCCCTCCCGTCAGCAGTAGAGGCGCAAGAAGCTGTAGAGTACCCGTCTCCCTTCCCGTAAGCACGACAGAGGAAACACACGAGACATATGATATAGGGTTGGGCCTCTGGCCTCTTTCTGATCTCTATCTTATGAAGTGGTGTACATGTTCCTTATATAGAGATGTGAGACTCCTCAGGGGCAAAGCTGGTATTTGCCCACATAACCCTAACTAGGGTTACTTAACACTCCCCTTGGGCGAATACCGCGACCAACACATGCCTCGTTAAAACTCTGAAAAACCCATTGGGAAAAATATGGAGAAAGAGAGCATGGTGATACAAATTGCATTTGCACTTTGTTGCCTCGTTAAAAACCTCATGTGAGAAACTTCAAGAAAACTCACAAAGGGAAAAGGAGTACAACAGCTGTCATCGGGACAGATTTCGATCCTCTGAGATCTAGATTCTATCGAATCTTCTACAAGGGCTAACTTTAGAAATGTGCTTCCCCTGATCCTTGCAAAACTGTATCAATAAGGCAAAACATCTTCTTCTAGAAGTATATGCACATAAAGATTTAGCAAACAGATTGCATATCCTTGCAAGGACTATTTCAGGAACTTTACCTCTACTCACTTCTAAGATACACGAGGTAAGTGCACATATCAATATAAATAAGCCACTTTGACTGATGGTGTTCGATCAACTAGATCTATATATTTGATAGAAAATTCCATAAAGGTTCACATATTGATCATCAAGCTCACGCCTTCAGGGCATAGAATATTACATTTATTGTCTCATGATTGTGATCAATATAAGCATTCGCTCCCCCGGACGATGACATCTGTCAAAGTCGTTATCCTTCATAACTCAAGCATATTCTTCAAGATATATGTCTCATTGTTCATCTGGAATAACGAGAATGGATGAGGTTGGGGTGCTATCATTTTCTATCTTACACCACAATTTATACATAGTTGTGCAAAGCAAATAACATGTCCTTCAATAGGACTTAGGGGATAATATAGTTGTAATAATACATATTCTAAATATGACACATCGCTCCAAGCGTTCATCCATTGCAACATCTATGATGGTGTAACAAAAGTCCATCAAAGATCGTAATCCATCAGGGATTTTTCATCGATCAGATACATTGTTATAGTCTGTCATTATGGCACAATGAGGATATTTTGCCAGTAACACCTAAACCTTATAGGTTTCTGCCATCAGGGCTTTAGAGGATACCGTAATTCCACATCTAGTAGAAATTACCGTGAGTAAAACTCGTGGAATGCACATGTGCTTATTTGGTGAACTTCAAGTCCTTTGGTACCTCATCTTATTCCTTTTCGGGTCTGTATGGGTCTTTATCCCTTTATAGGGATTATCAAACTTTGGTGTTTAACACAGACTTTATTTCTTCTGGAAAGGTTCCATCAAGGAACTATAATCTCATCTAGGAGATATTCTCTCTATATATGAGAGTGCTCATTCGTCAGGAATGTATTATTCAGTACGAGATTTATATGTTGCATATTTACAATTCAAAGATATGAGTCCTCCTAGGATCTCATGACGGATCTTCAGAATCCTATCAACTGCATATTATAATTCATGCCATTTGCCAGATATATTACATTAAGCGGAACAGTGTTTATTCAACACATATGTGGGATGAGTCTCTCACAAGACCACTTGAACCATCGCATTCACCACACATTATTTCAATAGTGCCCATAATGTCTGAACTTCAAGCTCGTGATTTTCACTTTGCGATTATTGGTTCAGCCTCGATTGCATTTATCATTGACCCGATAAGAGAGCTTCAAACACTCATGCCTAGGACTTTGTTTTCGATCCCTTTGCAATCTAGAGAGGCAAGATAGGTGTCGACATATTGTCTCCCACATTTAATAATGATCTCCGTCATTTCCCAAAACGAAAGATTCATTGTTCCGTATTCCCAGCACAATGATATTGCACGCATTGCTAGGAATTTCATCATCAAGATGAACCTCTTCGTGAGGCAAATCACCATCAGGGTGAATTAATCGGAGGAAAGTTATCACAGACCACGTGAATCTGCAATCAGAACATATGCTTTGACTAAGGCTGATGGATCATATTCGCAGGCGTCCCCGAGAATAGATCAAATACCAATAAGTCAAATGTGTATATGATATTAATCCCGGGTATATCCACATCTACATCAGGTAGAAGCATTTAGACCAATATGGTTACTCCTCAACGATTTCTGGCAAACTCCATATACACAGGAGTACACACTGAACGACAGGTTCAGTTTGACTTTTGTGCGTTTAATAGAATATTGAGGCATTACATTATATGGGCATTCCTCCCCCTAATGCCGAGATGTTCTAAAAGCATACAGATAAAATCCCCAACCACAATCATCCAGTTGTGGCCAATGTATGCTATTGTGGTGATTTATTTGGGAAATCTTACGCACATTACAGATCGGGGTTTTATGCAGTGAGCTATGGACTTAGATTAATGTAGTGGCATGAATACTCATATTTTTTCTTCAACATGAAGGGTTAGTCTCAACATCCAGTGAGACACGCAACAACAAGTTGCTTCATGGTTACAATTCTGCAAACTTATTGTTATTATTACCAAATGCACAGTCAATCATTAAGATTTAGACTAACAAGCACAACACTATTTTATCCATAAGGGTCCTTCAGGGGCTCATGAATACCATTCGTCGTTTGGAGCCATTAGTTGACTTCAGATCAACAAGTAAAATGACCATCAGGGTCTAACGCTCACAAGGACATTCACTGGTTGTATTGTGCTTTGAGGCACATAGGAAAAATGTGTGTGTTTATATTGGTAGTAAAGTGCACGGCATCAGGCCAATGCTGCCAAGCAGAGATTTTTATGTGCAGAAATGTATAGTCCAGCTCGTTTTACCATTGCCCATGGTTTACCCAATTACTCATACCGTTCTGAAATTGGGTATCGATTTATGCAACATTTTTAGGTATAATAATTTTGAGAGAGAACTTATAACAATAATTAATTATTTGTGGTGTTGCCAGCAGGGCAAACATTTCTTCTCATATTATATACCAAATTGTTCTATAAAGCATTATTTCGATCTCTTCATTGTTCAGCAAAAAGAGAAGCTTTG
Source organism: Zea luxurians (assembly GCA_029449295.1). Lineage (NCBI taxonomy): Eukaryota > Viridiplantae > Streptophyta > Magnoliopsida > Poales > Poaceae > Zea > Zea luxurians. The sequence goes on from JAOPSE010000010.1 coordinate 131,348,287, forward strand.
GAATAGAACAGACAAGGCCAAGAATTCATTTTATCTGGGAAAAATCACCATATAACTAGCTTTTGATGAAGCAAATGATGATAACTGCTTGGCAAGAACGAAACAATATTGGTATCTGCCTAGGATCCATCTTCAACAACAGATAGTACTGCTCTCATACGAAGAAATCATCAAGGGTAGAGAGGATACAACAGGTCTCTACAAGATCTTCGTATTTCTATCACAAATTATCATCACTAGTAGTCTAGTGGTCAAGACATATGGCTCTTCTGGCTCCGAGGACCAAGAATATGTTAATGTCTAATTTAGCTACAAGCTTTGTGGTGATGTGGGATTTCATAGTTATTTGTCTACTCTTCTCACTTCTGGTAGATCGGAGGTAGATAATGGTAAGCATGCCAAAGGGTGGAATTCAGTGTAGTTCGGCTACATAAACCCCAGGTATGTGTCCATTCAGGACCGACCTTTACCATTTAGTTTATAGTGTATACCAAACTTGTCAAAGGACTATCCCGAGTCAATTTAGTGACTATAAGTATTTACAATTCCGAGAGATGTATGCGACACAAGCATAGAGGTTCTAGATAGAACGAGTAAAGTGGTTCGACGGGAACACACTATGGTTTTCACACCAGCATAGTGAAAATTTTCTCAGAATAACCTCTCGGTATACTCACAACTTCGTGTTGCTGGCGATTACATGTCCTTTTATCTCATAGTTTGCTTCATGTCATTTAGAGACAAAGAGAGCAATGTGCTAACATCTGGTTGAGCAATATATGGCTGAGATTTATAGTCTTAAATTATTTGGTAAGGCCTTTTGCTTTGAAAGTGCATTCATCCCTTTTGTGAGTTTTGGTGATTTGGATAACAACACATTTAAAGGTCTAACAAGTTTGCTAAGTGTTGAACAGGAAATTCAGTATGATGAACATACTTGAATAGTGTATAATGATCAGTGAACAAAGGTTCAACACAAGGTTAAATCCAGTGAGACAATGCAAATGGATATAATATGGTCTCTCTATATTGGTTTGAATATATGGGCAAGACCTAAGAAATCACTGCATACATATGATCAGAATAGAGGTTGAAGTGATTAAGAGGATTGGTCAAGCTAAAGTGAATAAGACATGAGGAATCGTGAATTGGCTTGACCATATTACTATCAGTCCATATATGCTTCTATGAGAATCAAACTAAAGCTTGATTAATCTTAACAGTTATATCTAGAAGACATTCAAGCAAGGTTCACAATATTGAAGAAATGATTCTCTCAATGGATGCTCAATAGGATGTGACTCAAGAATGGCTTGATAGGGTGAAGATAGCAAGGAAAGGGCTTCGAGGAACTAAGCGAAGGTGAAGGCCAAGCGACGGCTTGTAGACCGAGGTACCATGGCTAAGGTGAAGAAGAGAGTACTTGCACTAAGTCGATGAACTAATCAGCTATGAAGAGTTATAACATGTTGATGCATCAGTAAGGTGACTTGAAACCATGATTTGAACTCATATATGGTGATACGGTACAAGTCACATGGTTTGGTTTGTGTTTGCTTCAAAAGGTGAGACAAAGATGTTTGTGATCCTTATGAAGCAACGCCATGGAGAAATCACACATGAGACACCAATGACTCAAGGAGTTTACTTAATTAATTTTATTTAATTTGAGTATAGGAATCGTGTACTATAAAGGGGGATCCAAAAAGAAGGTTGGTGTTTGCCAAAGCTCAAACCTCTATATTCAAAAGCTATTTTTGAAAAACAAAAATCTCTTTAACATTCTATGGTAGACCATGGTTAGGTTTGAGAAACCTAGAGTGTTTTTGTTGAAAAGCAGCTGAACTTCTTCAACTTCAGCTGAGTTGAGCTTCTTCAGCTGTAGCTGAGCTGAACTTCAGCTGAGTTGAGCTTCTTCAGCTGCAGCTGAGCTGAACTTCAGCTGAGTTGAACTTTCTCAACTCCAGCTGAATTTCAACTTCAACTGGGGTCCAGGCAGGTTCAACCGGGGTCCAGGGCAAGTTCAACCGGGGTCCAGGGCAAGTTCAACCGGGGTCCAGAGAGGTTCAACCGGTGTCTAGGGAAAGTTCAGCCGGGGTATTTTCCCCGGACCTCACTGGTCAAAACCGGTTGAACCTGTCCTAGGGGAGGTTCAACCGGTGTCAAGGTCACCTGACCGGTCTGACCTCCTGACTGGCAGACTGACTACCAGTCTGACCCCCAGGCAGTTGAACCGGCCCTAGGGGCGGTTCAACCGGTGTCAGGACCTGTTTTTGCAGTCTGACTTGCAGTCTGCCAGTCTGACTGGCAGACTGTCTGTCAGCCTGCCCCAGGCGGTTGAACCGGTCTTAGGGGCGGTTCAATCGGTCTTGGTCAACTTGACCAGTCTGCAGGTCAGTCTGCGCGTCAGTCTGCCAGCCAGACTGGCAGACAGGCTGCCAGGCCTGCCAGGGGTGGTTCAACCGGTCTCAGGCAGAAAAATCTGCCCAACGGCTAGTTTTGAGCTCCACCTATATATATTCCCTCCTACCTCTCTCCCCATAGTGAAGAGCACGACCCAAACTCCATTTCTAACTTGAAGAACACCTCCCACTCTCTCTCACACATCTCTTGCCTCTCCCATTTCAAATCTTTGGAGAGAAATCTTTGAGTGAGCTTGAGAGCTACGGTTTTTTTGTGCTTCATCTCCAATTCTCTCTCACTCTTCTTGATTTGAGCTTTGGTACTACATCGAGTTCTTTGTGGATTCATTACTCTTGAAGCTTCTAGCTCCTAGACGACTAGGTGTCGCTTGTGAGTCTTCAAATCTTGTGGAAGACCACAAGAAAGTTTGTATTACCCGCTCGTTTGAGCAAAGATTAGTGTGTGAGCTTGACCTTTGTGGTCGGCAAAGGGAGGATTAGGGTTGAAAGAGACCCGGCTCTTTGTGGGCGCCTCAACGAGGAAGTAGGGCACCTTGGTGGTGTGATCGAACCTCGGGATAAATCTTGTGTCTCTTGTGTTCTTGTTCATTATGCTTATTTGTGTTCTTCGTTCTCTCACCATTCTGTGAAAGATTTGTTTATATCTTTTTGGTGTGTGGATTTTGAGAAGTGCCCTTCTCAGATCTACTACTTTGAACCCCGTGGATCATTTAGAACATCTCATTTCCAAAGTTAACTGGGTGAATTTCGAGATCAATTCAGTTTTACCCAGTTTGCTTCTAGTTTTTGTTGAAAAAGTTTTAACTTGCCTATTCACCCCCCCTCTAGGCAACTTTCAATTGGTATCAGAGCCTAATCCTCGTTCTAACGCTTAATCGCGTGAGGAAAGATCATATCGGGGGGACTAAGAAACGAAAGTGCTTCTAAGCTTGAAAAAGTTGAGGTTGCCTCGACTTTATCTTTTGGTGCAGATGTTGATCCTAGGGCAATAGACCTTGCCATGAGAATCGCCGAAAGGATGTTCCTCAAAATGAAGGAAGATGAGGCGAAGAACATTATTGAAGAAGAAGAAAATGATCGATGGAGACCAAACGACGAATCCACCTCTTCACAAGGTTCGTCTTTCAAATCCACTTCTCATATGTGCTTTGTTGCTAATGAGAGTGACAGTGAAAGCGAAAGTGAGGATGAGGAGGAGCATGAAAGTGATAGTGAAGATGAGGATGATCTTCAAAAATTCTTCGCTCAACTAAGTAAGAAGAATCGGATGAGCTTGCTCAAACTCATGAAAAGAGCGGAAGAACAAAAGGAAATGCTTCATAAGCAAGAAGATATCCTCATCGAAAAAATCAAAGACTTGGAGAAGTTGACCAAAGAGCATGAGAAGCTAAAGTGCTCTCATGATGATTTGGTCCAAAGGTATGAAGACATTTCAATTGTGCAAATTAAAGCTATTAATCATTCATCATATATTGCTCAATTAGAAAATAAAAATGCTATGCTCAAGAACACGATAGAAAAGCTAAACATTGAAAATCTAGCTTTGCAAGAAAACATGATATGCTTGTATGCTCTCATAATAAATTTATGGATTCACATATCATGTTAGAAATGGCTCATGAGGTTGTGTTAACTAATTTGAAATCATACCAACCTCACATGTGCACATGTGTTGAAATTGAAACTATATTACCATGTGCTAACAATTGTTGTTATCAAGCAAGCCAATCTTCCATTGAGCTAGAAATTTCAGGAATTAGTGATATTTCTATCACACAAGAAAATAAAGAGCTCAAGGAAGAAGTTGGAAGGCTAAGAAGGAGCTTAACTCTTTTGAAGGGAAAGTGTCATGCTCAACCTTCTCACGATAACCGTGATAACATGGTGAAGAAGCTTGAGAAGAGGACAATCGTAGCATGCACAAACCCGCTTCAAAATAATGCTAAGTTCCCTAAGAAAGGCATGAGCAAACATCAAGAGAAGAAAGCTAAAGCTCATGACAAGTGCCTCAACCATGCCTCCACATGCTCCACACAAGGTAACAAACAAGCCACTCTTCCAAATTAGATAAGATGCACTAGAAAGTGTTATCAATGTCATGAGAAGGGACATGAGATTAAGTCATGTCCTTACATAAAAGATAGTGGTTTAACTTTGGAAAGAAAGAGGCTCACTAACCATGTAGCAAACAAGAAGCAAGGCAAGAAGGAGTCTTGCAAAATTAAAAATCATATTTGCTACACTTGCCGAAGAAAGGGACACCTTTGCAAGGATTGTCCCATGAGTAAGTATCCTAAGTCTACCATGTCAATTCATTCATATTCACTTTGGAGACCCAAAAATGACACTTGTGCTAGAAAGGTAAGTAGTTCACCTAAAACTAGCACAAAGGCCATTTGGATGCCTAAGTATTTATTAGCTAACCTTGGTGGACCCATCCAAAAATGGGTACCAAAATGTACTTAATAAGTTTTGCAGGTACCCAGAGATGATATGAAGCTTTGGGGGTGCTTGAGCGGTTTAACTCAATTCTTATCTCAAGCTGTCAATCTTACATTGTCTATCCTTTAAGATTGACCCAAAGATGAATTGAGTTGTTATATCACTAACTTCATATTCATCTCTAGCAAGAACTTGTGTTGTAGGGAATAAGGATTAACCTTTGTGGGAATCAAGCAAAAGGCCTACAACCAAGTGATACCCAAAGGATGGTAACAATTAAATCTTAAGTGCACATTGTTTTTAATTAGTATATTCCTTTGTGTCTTTTGTAGCCACATAGAAAAAATGAAGCACTTGAGAATGAACTTAAAATATTTTACCTTGTCTTGGAAAAGTTCCAATCATATGGTAGATTGCAAGTTTATATTTTTATATTGTGACAATCTACATGCTTTAAATTAGTTGTATGTATCTTGTGGCAAATTTGCAATTTATTATCATATTATTGCCATGACCTAGACATAAAGAGGATTATCCCATGTTCTTAATTGAATATAGTGCTAAGTAAGAAATTCAAATTCTTAAAGCACTTACCAAAAGGGGAATTCTCTATATGACTAGACTTGTGAGACTAATGTTTCTATCTAAGTGTTTATGTAGTCTCAGAACATGAGAATGTGTTTCTCAAATGGAGTGTGACATTCAACATTCAAAGAAGATTGAACCAATACTATGTGATGTATTCGTTCTCATTTAAATTGGTTTTTGAGTCTTCTACATTAATCACTCACCATGCTATGAATTAAACTTGCCATGTAAACTTAATTAAATAATCATGTTTTTTCACCTTGTTTAATTTTGGTGTTATGCATGATGCTTGTAAGGGCAATTCAGTTCATATCATGAGGTTTTCCTTATTTTAGTAACTTTCTTGTCATTCATATACTAGTGGTTTCTAAATAGGAAACTATTGTTTGTGTTTCTAATGCAATCTCTTTTAAGCCATTTCATGGAAATTCATAAGTAGAGATTGTGCTCTTTCATTTGGTAAAATCACAAGCATTAAAGGTTAATCTTCACCTAAAAGAAAGATTAGGAATGCTTAAGGCAAAGGTATGAAACTAGTTGTTTCATTTGGTATGTGACCAATAATAGTTCCTTTCAAGTGGCATTCTTTCAATTGGTAATAATCTATTTTATGGAAAGAAATGCCAATATGAAGGTTAAATTCCTTTTGGCTTAAATTTGTAAATTGGTGCATATTATTAATTCACTCATCCATGTGCATTAATTTAAAAGGAATTTAATTTATGCCTTTATGCCTCATAAATGATGATTTGTTTGCCATTCATATATAGATATCATCATTCATTAAATACTTCCTTGTATTACTAATACCTCTTTTCAAAGTGTTTTATCGACTAGTTTTAAAAGGAAAAGAGATAACAAAGAAGGAAGTATCCACAAATGATGAAAAGAAGAATAATAAGGTGACACCACCACAGATAGTAAGATCTGTCAAATTGGTATAAAAAATGGTACATTCTATATGGTGGTAAGTATTCTTAGGCATAAGTTAATTCATTGCAAATTTGGCATTCCTTGACCATGCTATGTAATGTACTCCCCATGAGACTCTTAACTGAATTGAAAGTGCATGTACCAAGTCATTCAAATACTTGATGCACATATCTAGTGGGAGAACATTATATATCTAGTGTCGTAGAAAATAAGGTTCCCTTGAGTAAGCTATACTAAGACAATCCAAAATGGTAAATTTGTATCTCATTCATATGGATTGTAATCTTTGTTTTCTAAATAGCTACTCTTGATGTAGTTTAAAATTCCCTTATCGTTAAATCTAAAAGTGCATAAGAATCTTTTGGTGATATTCATGACATACATATGCACTAACATGGATATGATTTTTAAACTGTAAAAGGTACAATTAGTGATCCATACTCTCTAAATTTTGGAAACCCATATTATGATATCTTAGAAATCTACTTCAATCGGTATCCATATGCTTCACATTGAATTGGATCACTAAGTTGTAAATTCCATGCATAACTTGTCTTCATGATATGAATGCTTGTGCGACTAACCTTGATAAGCTAGGTGCACCCAAGGTCAAGCTAGGTTCATCATCAAGAAGGCAACACAACGATGTATCAAGAAAAGGAGAAAAGGCTCCTATTCTTAACTCTAGTTTTTATCTATGTGATTAAATATTGAATTGAGACCATGTAAGATGGTTGTCATGTATATGTGGGTGCCTACACAAAGAGAAAGGCCACAATAAGGATTGTGTGGGTACTCAAGGCTTTTACTACTAATCTCAAAGGACCCAATTCAAATTGGGTACCAAGATATGAAGCTTAAACTTGTTTTGCAGGATCACTCCTTCAATGGATCAAGTTGGGTGCTCGATAATGAATGTATAAATCATATTTGGAGATAGTAGCAAGGGTGGTAACAACTGAATCTCAAGTGCATATTATTTTTAAATCTTATCTCTTTTGTGACTTGTGTAGCCACTAAGGGAAAAGAAGCACTTGAGGATATACATCAGTTGTTGATTATGAAATAAAGATCCAATTGGAAGATGAATGAATATTATCACATGGTCAACAATCCAAAATTATGTGACATATTCTCTATCTAGTTAATTTGGATTTGTTTCTTCTATATTAGTCACTCACCATAATATGGATTAAGTCAGCCCTTTAGACTTCATTGAATAACCATGCATATTATCCATGTCATTCAAAATATATTGTGCATGAGGGCTCAAGGGAAATTTAGTCCATATTATGAGGTTTCTCTATTTTAGCAACTCGCTTGCCTTCCACATATAAAGGGTTGCAAAATAAGAAACTAGTGCTTGTGCTACTAATGTCATCTCTTGTGTTGAGTTTATCCATAGAAAATCTATGTTAAGAGATGATGCTTGTTTTAAATCGGATAAATCACAAGTTTAAGGATACTATTCAACTAAAGTAAGATGAAGTTGATAAGAGGCCAAGGTATGAAAACTTCCTCTCCTTTAGTTGTTTTAGTATTCTATTCTTAGTGGGATGTACCATAGTATAGGTTAATTTCCTTGCAATATAAAATATTCAATAGTGCATATAACTTTGACATCAACCATATGTGTGCACTAATTTAAAGGAATTTAATCTATCCTTTTGGGTTCTAAGAATGATGATTCATTTGCCATCCACATATAAGGATCATCATTTGTGAAACCTGTGGCAGAACCACCCGAATTATTCCAGCTTAAGTGCCTAAGTCATGCCTCAAGGGCCGTGACACACTTAAATCGGAATAACCCGTTAGTCCTTCAGATCTAGTCTGATAGAGCCACTTAACCAGGATCAAATTCCACAATCTCACTCGAAGGTGAGTCACAGGAGAAATACAATAAAACAGGAAACCTCAAATTAAGTATTGAATTATTACATAAATCGGAGTTCTGGAGTAGCAAATAAAGTTCATAAAGTAAAGTGCAGCGGATAATCGATGTCGTCGGTAATGAGGAAACGGGCAAGGCCTAGCCCACTACTCCTCATGCTCCTCTCCTGCCGGAGCAACATCCCACTCGACCGTCCAACCCGGTGGCAGGGTGGTAGGCCAAGTCACACCATCAACCAATTCCTGCATGGTACCTGCAAAAATGGTGCCACAAGCAAGGCTGAGTATACTAATACTCAGCTAGACTTACCCGGTGTGAGGAGTCTACTCCTCTACCTCTAGACTATGCAGCTGTTTGGCTGAGGGGTTTGGTTTGCCAAAAGCACTAGCTGTTTCTAAAATCAATTTTTAGCTTTTCCAAATTTTACCATCGTTAACTTAGCTAGATTTGCTCCTTCTAAGCATACATGGTAACAATCAATTAGTGCAATCAACAAGTTATCTCATGTAACCACATTTCACTTCTTACTCGATGCGGTACAAGGAATCAAGCAGTCTCATTAGCTGCGAGAAGCAGACGATTCGAATCGAGTTTTAAACCTTGCAAGGTAAACCTAAACACACGGCATGTCAGGGTACTCCGACCCTGCACATGACAACCGTCCCCATCGATTCCCCGTTCGCGTCCAGGCCTCACCGCCTTGGCATACAATGCTCCACTGACCCCGACTGCCGTCGTGCAGTGGCCGCACTTGTACCCACCATAGCTAGCATGGGAGACCCAGTCTCAGGTCGCATGAGGGATAAAGTCCGCGCCCGGCTTCAATCAGGTACTAGGTTTACCGGTTACCATTTTTCCCGGCATGTGCTTAGTACGTTCAAAAGCTTGACTCAGGTATCCACATATTAATCCTTAATTCATTTTTCCCGTCTCATAGACAAGACATCCTCCCTGGATCCAAGTCCATAGACCAACATATATCCTGTTATCAAGATGAATACAATCAATTCCTGACCTCGCGCGAGTGCTAGAAAAATCACTCGACTTCTACCGAGATCCTGATTAGCAAGCAGCTACTCGACCTAGCATACTAGTATTCATCTCAAAAAGGAGTCCTAAGTTCATGCAACTAGAGGTTTCAAGCAACTCCTACACTTAAGTGCACATTGCAATCCTACAAGCATTAAGTGTAGTAAAGTAGCATATAATAACATGGTTATGCATAAGACCGGGGCTTGCCTTCAATTGCTGGGGCTGCGGGGAGATCCTCGATAGCAGCCTCTAAAGCCTGCTCCTGGTCCTCCTCTTGGACAGGTCCTTGCTCGGGGATGAGCACGTACTCTCCGTCGGCAAGATTACAATCTAATGAATGCAATGCGTAAGATATATGCATGATATGATATGTGCTTTTAGAAATCACAACTTAAAAGGTGTATGATCTTTCTTGAGTTAAACAAAGTTAACTTTACTTATGCAAGACCCTTGGGTGGTATACTTGGTAACTGGTTCAAATTTAGCTAAGGTAAAAGGTAGGTTTAATTTTGGGGTTCCTCTGAATTCTTTTTAAGTCTTAGGGATAAATGATAAGTACTCAAGTTAAACTTATTGAGGTGGGGTTTATTTCTTCTTTCCTTTTCTTTTATTCTCTTTAATGTTTTGGAGTAGGTTTGAACTACAAGTTGCTTTTATAAAATTGTAAAAATTCTGCAAAAATTGCAGTGGCTTGCTACTGGCGTGTGTTTCTCTGTCTTAAAATTTGGGGATCAGAAAGTGAATAGTTTTCTCTGCACAAAATTATTAAACTCTAGGGCAGAAGGGGTGCTTTGAACTACAACTACTATTTAACAGTGGGTAATTCTTCAGAACTTATTTTTGCTGGCTTTTAGGTGTTATAACATGACTTGATACAAATTTCTAGTCATTAATACCTTTTAATTATTTTTCTATGGTTTTCTCAAGTTTCTAGCCAATTGGGTGCTTTCTACTACCACTATACTTGAAAAATATCAAACAACAGAGTTCTTATTTTTCTTGGTTATTATTTTGTGCAAGAGCAATCATTCTGAAGTTTGGCATCTTTTTGCTTAAGGGAAGGGGTGGTATACATTATTCGAATTAAATGGCCTTTCTCTTAAATCATTAGCAATTGGTATGAATTTGCTTCTTTTTCATGGGTTTGCATTTTTCTCTGGTAGTTTACCTCATCATGGACTTAGCTAATTTTTTGTTGCCCATTATCACATTATTTGAGGTTGTTCATGATTTAGTTGGAAAATGCCTTGTTATCACCTTGTATTTATTTCCCTTACTTAAAAAGTTGGGCTGAGGTGCTCTGTATTTTTGTAGTGAGGCTCTGGTGGTTATAAGTTCACTGGATTTTTGTTAAGCATTTTGGTTATAGTTTTGCCTCTTTAATAATTGATTTTCAGTCTTATTTAGGCTAAACAAATCATTTTAATTTAAAACTGATCCAGATTAATGGTCTCTGTATTTTTCCTAAGTCCTCTGTTACATAAGTAAACTAGGAAAAATAATATCAATCACTGTTCATTAATTTCTAATATCTTTCTGATTTTCTCTAAGTTTTGGACAAAACATCTTAAAATGAGAAACTACATCATAATTTCTAATGCTGGGGTTCCTACTATTTTTAAACAGTGTCTAAAAGAGGTTTGAATACCCACAAATTTTCTTAAGTCTAGCACAGAAGAAAAACTAATTTTCCTTGATTAAATAAGGTTTAGTGGGTTTCTGTTTTTAATTTTTAACTCTAAAATTTTGAACAGAAAGTATAGGGTCTACTATTTTTAAATGATAGATTATAATATACAGAGGCTAGCAAAATTGGTTTGACACTTTTTGATTAAGAATTCATCAAGTTATGAATTTTGCAAGTTCTCTGGTTATTTAAAAAGAATAACAGAATCGATTTAATTGAAAATCTATTTTGCACTGGGGTCCCTGGCGGTTTTCTAAGTTTTCCTCGCGAATTAGTCCTCAGGCTACTATTCACATGAGTCTCTGACATTACAGAAAACCCCTCGGGTTCTTCATCTCCTAACCCGAGGTCCTTAGTCTAACTTAAACAGTAGCCGCGGCGGGGAAAAGGGCGGAGGGACTTACCGGCGGCGAGACTATTCCGGTGAAGAGGTCGAGGACGAAGGGGAGGTCTCGAGGATCACAATGGTGTGAGGAACGCCGTCGGAGATGGCCGGAGTCGGTCGGTCCACGCGCGCAGGCGGGGATGCTCGTCGGCGGCGAGGGGACCGGCCTGGTCACGGCGAGATAGTTCAATCAAATGGGTCAGGGAGGACCACGGGATGCCAGAGAAGTCATGAGCGCAAGGAATTGGGCGGAGACTCACTGGATAGCTCGGTCCACGCGCGACGGCGGAAGACCGAAGTCCGGTGAAGTCGATCTCGGGCCTCCGGTGAAGTCCGGCCGGGTCCGAGGGCTTGGCAAGCTTCACGGGCTGCTGGTGGAGCTGGCCGAAGCACTGGCTTGACTTGAGGGTGGCTGGAGGGAGCTGGCCACGGTGGCCGAAGCTCGGGCGGCAATGGCGGGCGGAAATTAAGCTCGCCGGAGCTAAGGAAAAGTGGCTGGCCGAAGAGGGCGAGTGCGGGGCGAAGTGAGGCGCGCCCGGGGAGGCTTTATAGGTGCGGGGGGGCACGGCCGAGGGCGTGAGCGCGTGGCGGACTTGACTGGACGCCGGGGAGCGCGCGCGCGGGGGTTGGGCGAGCTCTGGCGTGCCGACCAGGGTCGAACACGTGTGCCCGTGCGTTCTGCCCAAGTCCTGGCGCGTGTAGTCGCTCATCCGAGCCTGCTCTCGCCTTGGTCAGTGCACAAAACCTCTTCTCCTCCCTACAAGCTACCATTCTTGTGTGGGGGTCATAGGATTTTGCCTACTGGTCGCAGAGATATGGAGCCAGGAAATCTGGTCTGTCTCCCTGCGCAAATCCGAGGCAAATCCCGGGTTTAGTCGTGTCTAGGGCTCGCGTCCCAATGCCATCTTCTGGCACACGGCAGAGGGGTTAGTTAGACACATTTTTGTTAATGGGGTCATTAGGATTCGAGTTAGGGATCAAGGTGAACATCCCTGATCTTTGGCTCAAGGTCTGAATTTCAGAAATCTGAAATTCAGAATTCTCATTAAGTCCACACATGGAAAGCTTGATTTGGGGTTTTATTTGAGCTATTTTGGCTAAGCTTTCTCAACCTTTCTTGTTGCCCATTAAATATACTTCCATTTTTATAATTGGCTCAACTCAAAATTTTAAACTTTTCACTCCCTTTTTCTTACTTTTTGAATTTTGCTCATAGGGCTCATTAGGGTTTTTAAACTAGGGTTGCATAATCTTATCTTTTAAGGGACTCAATTGCTTTGATCATGACACTTTTAAGTATATACTTGGTGACTTCATTATTACTTAAGTTATTTTGATGCTCATGCTTACTTTGGTTCACATAAAATGATGGCTCCTGGTTTGGCTTTTTGAGAAAAACCCTGAGTGACACTGGGGTGTCACAAAACCCTCTCTTGTGTTTCTAATGCTCTCTTTTCTAAGTGTTTCAATAAGGTCCTTCCAAGTGTTTTCAAGATGGATTTAAAATCTACGAATATAAGAGTCTTGGTTGTTTCAATCATTGAGTTTCAATTGATCTCATATCAAGTATGATCGAATCAAGAAAAGATGAAAGAAGTTCAAGATCACTTGGTTGGATGAAATCGTAAAGAGAAAAGAGATCACAATGATTCAAGAAGGGAGTTATATTTTTTTGTCAACCAAATAATAAAGATTTAGTGACATATTTATATGATATCCTTCATTATGAGGTTTGAGGTTTATATCAGCATGCTTTACCTTTCAGGAATTCAATTGATATACTTTCAGTCCTTAAACCTTCAATTGGTATAATTTTCATCATCTATGTAAAACATGTTATGTTAAACCAAGATATAGTGCAAACATCTCCTTTAACCTCACATTGTTAATGTGCATAAGTGTACTTTGTGTACTCTTGCATGCACAAATTGAGGGAGAGTTTAGCCTATATCTTGTGAGACTAATGATCTCTTTCAAGTTCATGTTGTGTAGTCTCACACCTTGGAGAACATCAAATGAGGATGAATGGTTCCATAGAAATGAAAATGAGTTTCTCTTGATCATGTGAAGAGGATAAGTTTCTCTTTGAAATGTCAAGCCTATCAAAAGCTAAGATGGAAATTCATGATTATAATGGAGACCATGTGGCGTAGAACAAAGGTGTGTCACTCCATGAACTATTATATTACATTTTTGTATCTGGGCTCTTACATGCTAGTGCGTGCATGTATATGCAATATCTTAAGTCACATCATAAGGTTGTACTTGTGGTGTCGATTAAAGAATCTCTATATATTTGATTAATACCTCTTGGGGTGATGTCATAAGTTAGTCTTAAGTCATCTTAGTGAGGTATGAGTCAAACATGCTAACTTCTCAAGAATCTTGGCTTAAAATATTGCATATCATGTCTATTAGTATACTTTTTGAGTATGAGTAATTCTTTCAATTGGTACAATTTCACTTTTTCATACTTTATTTGTACCAAGGTTCAAATTGTAGAACTTAATCCCCTGGCCTCACAAGTCCAAGTGCATAAGGTAAAACAAGTATTCATCACTTGTATGCACACATTTAGGGGGAGAATAATTTGAATCTTTGAAACTAACTTCATTTTCAAGTTTATTATGTGTGTAGTCTCAAATTAGTAAGGAACCTTCGGGCAAAGACAATCGCTTCCACTGCAAATTTTGATGGGTATCAAAAATTCTTTGCTCTAATAAATGTATCTTTTATACATTTCATAAGGGAATGAGTTTCTCTTTTATATGCTACTCCAACATCATCTAAAATTGGTAAACATATATCACATTCTTTTGGATTGCAAATATCTAAAGTAGCATAGCTTATAAATTCTTCTATCTAGAACTTAATTGATTAAATAGTGCACATGTTTCTTATGTTGCATGATTATGTTCAATTGATACTCCTTTTATGCCAATGGTACTTTAAATTGCAAATAAGTACTTTCAACGGATATCAATTGAATTAAAATATATATGTGTGCACTAAAACTTGAGGAGAACTTAGTGTAATATGCTATTAGTGATCTGCTTATTTATCAAATTGTATCAATTGGTGTTTTTAAATTGATATTTTTCATACATGATCACTAGTTGCATAATCCATACTTGTGCAATTTTCATGTTGCCTCTTGTTGTGATAAGAAAATGCTAGGTGACATCTAGACTCTAGGTATCAAGTTTCACCTTCGATTTAGTATGATAATCTTCACATGATATCTTGGACTTATGTCACAACTATACCAACAAGAGCGTGCAAATGAATTCTAAATCCAACACAAGTTTGGAACACCCCCTTGAAAAGGTAAAACGCAAAGGTACATCACTTCATGTCACTTCTCCATTACCTTTGTGCCATCTAAGGACCCTTTTCATGATAGTGTGTTCCCATCTAGCTTAATCATAATTTCTACCCTTTATATTCTTTGTATCCTTTTTGGAGATTTATGACAAAGGGGGAGAAATTTTGCATTAAAGCTTACCTTTAGTCTTATGTAACTAAGTGTTAGAAGACTTTTAAAAAGGGGAGAGATAATTAACAAAAAGGGGAAATCATAAGAAAAACATAAGATGTAGAAAGTTGATAAATGCATTCTATGTCATGAACATCACGTTTATTTTATGACACAATGCACCCCACGAATAGTATGATATAAGTTGTCTTCATACTTTGACCCAAATATGTGCTTTTGGTATTTGAGTACAAAATTGGTATTTTCTGAAATGCACATATTTAGGGGGAGGAAACTATATCATAGGATTTAAAATCTTATTTATCAAATCTTATGTAAGCTTTAAATGTGTTGTCATCAATCACCAAAAAGGGGGAGATTGAAAGTGCATTCATCCCTTTTGTGAGTTTTGGTGATTTGGATAACAACACATTTAAAGGTCTAACAAGTTTGCTAAGTGTTGAACAGGAAATTCAGTATGATGAACATACTTGAATAGTGTATAATGATCTGTGAACAAAGGTTCAACACAAGGTTAAATCCAGTGAGACAATGCAAATGGATATAATATGGTCTCTCTATATTGGTATGAATATATGGGCAAGACCTAAGAAATCACTGCATACATATGATCAGAATAGAGGTTGAAGTGATTAAGAGGATTGGTCAAGCTAAAGTGAATAAGACATGAGGAATCGTGAATTGGCTTGACCATATTACTATCAGTCCATATATGCTTCTATGAGAATCAAACTAAAGCTTGATTAATCTTAACAGTTATATCTAGAAGACATTCAAGCAAGGTTCACAATATTGAAGAAATGATTCTCTCAATGGATGCTCAATAGGATGTGACTCAAGAATGGCTTGATAGGGTGAAGATAGCAAGGAAAGGGCTTCGAGGAACTAAGCGAAGGTGAAGGCCAAGCGACGGCTTGTAGACCGAGGTACCATGGCTAAGGTGAAGAAGAGAGTACTTGCACTAAGTCGATGAACTAATCAGCTATGAAGAGTTATAACATGTTGATGCATCAGTAAGGTGACTTGAAACCATGATTTGAACTCATATATGGTGATATGGTACAAGTCACATGGTTTGGTTTATGTTTGCTTCAAAAGGTGAGACAAAGATGTTTGTGATCCTTTTGAAGCAACGCCATGGAGAAATCACACATGAGACACCAATGACTCAAGGAGTTTACTTAATTAATTTTATTTAATTTGAGTATAGGAATCGTCGTACTATAAAGGGGGATCCAAAAAGAAGGTTGGTGTTTGCCAAAGCTCAAACCTCTATATTCAAAAGCTATTTTTGAAAAACAAAAATCTCTTTAACATTCTATGGTAGACCATGGTTAGGTTTGAGAAACCTAGAGTGTTCTTGTTGAAAAGCAGCTGAACTTCTTCAACTGCAGCTAAGCTGAACTTCAGCTGAGTTGAGCTTCTTCAGCTACAGCTGAGCTGAACTTCAGCTGAGTTGAGCTTCTTCAGCTGTAGCTGAGCTAAACTTCAGCTGAGTTGAACTTTCTCAACTCCAGCTGAATTTCAACTTCAACTGGGGTCCAGGCAGGTTCAACCGGGGTCCAGGGCAAGTTCAACCGGGGTCCAGGGAAAGTTCAACCGGGGTCCAGAGAGGTTCGACCGGTGTCCAGGGAAAGTTCAGCCGGGGTATTTTCCCCGGACCTCACTGGTCAAAACCGGTTGAACCGGTCCTAGGGGAGGTTCAACCGGTGTCAGGGTCTCCTGACCGGTCTGACCTCCTAACTGGTAGACTGACTGCCAGTCTGATCCCTAGGCGGTTGAACCAGCCCTAGGGGCGGTTCAACCGGTGTTAGGACCTGTTTTTGCAGTCTGACTTGCAGTCTGCCAGTCTGACTGGCAGACTGTCTGTCAGCCTGCCCAGGCGGTTGAACCGGTCTTAGGGGCGGTTCAACCGGTCTTGGTCAACTTGACCAGTCTGCAGGTCAGTCTGCGCGTCAGTCTGCCAGTCAGACTGGCAGACAGGCTGCCAGGCCTGCCAGGGGCGATTCAACCGCCCTAGGGGGCGGTGTAAGGAAAATGGACCCCGGGCCATTTAGCTTAAAAGATTTTGGTGTTTTATGATCAACATAACTTATGGACTAATGTATTTCCCAAGTGTTTGTGTGTTGTAGTTCACAGGATGCGAAGTGGATTGGACTAAGGCTCTGAGGATGCAACACCTCAAAGAATACATTATAAGACCCATATAATACATTACAAAGTCATATTGAAGACACTTTGTACATGCTAAGAGTCCAACACATCAAGAAGTAGAAGTGAGATACAAAGCTACAAAACAAAAGTGAAGTTGACAAAATTGAGAGGAAGGGCTGACTGAATTGGAAGTGTTTCACAAAATCAAATCACCTCAAACTTACATGGCTTCAACTTTGAGATGTAGACAATTTTATAAGCTTTCCAAAAAGTCCAAGATCATCAAAATCGGAGTTCGGAGCTAAAAGTTATGCCCACAATACGAAGTCAGAATTACTGAAAAACTGCACCTGTATATGGGATGTCCAGTGCACACCGGACTGTCCGGTGTGCCAAATTTGCTCAAACTGGTATGGCTTCAACTCTGGGATGTAGAGAATTTCATAAGCTTTCCAAAAAGTACAAGATAATCGAAATCGGAGTTCGGAGCTAAAAGTTATGGCCAAAATACGACAAGAGAACATGGGTTGTCCGGTTCACACCGGACCGTCCGATGCGCCATGTCCGGTGCACCATCTTCGGAAGCTCCAACGGCTACTTTTAACGGCTGGTACATGTGGCATGTCCGGTGCACCACCGGACAGTCCGGTGCACCTGTTCGGTGCGCCACAGAAAGCTGCAGAACTGCTTTCCAACGGCTATATTTGAGTTGGGGCCTATATATACTTCATCCAACCGGCCATTTGGAGGTGTGGGAGCCCAAGCAACATACCAAGGCATATAGTGCACATTTCCAAGAGCTCAAACACCCAAGTGCTTAATAGAATCACTCGGTGATTAGCGTAGGTGCTTTGCGAAGTGCTTAGGTTAGTTAGACCGCTTTAGCGCTTGCTCTAGGTGAACCCTAGTTAGTTGAGTGAGTTTTGTAAAACCACACAACCCCTCAGCTCTTGCGTGAGTCGTTGTAATTGTACCGAGTAAGGCGAGAGTCTTGCGAGACCGTGACAACCGCGTTTGTGACACGGCCGCCACCGTGTACCGGAGGGAACGAGGCCCGCGACGTTTTGGCCGGAAGCTCGATAGTGGAGACGGCGGGGAGCGTCCGAGAGGAGCCGGAAGCGGAGCACCACTTGCGCATGGAGAAGGCCCGTGGCTCTCTACGGAGTTACTCGACCGTGGTGCTTGGCCCTCGCGTGGGCTTCCCTTTGCGTAGGGGCACCAACGAGGATTAGTCGGGACCTAGCGCGGTTCCGGATACCTCGGTAAAAATACAGTCGTCATCAACGAGAGTTTGCTTCTCTACTTTGCTCTTTAAGTTTCCGCATTTATATTAAGCATTGAAGTTTCAATCTTGTATTCATACTTATTTAGTGTAGATTGAAACTTAGCCTTTTGCGGTAGAGATAGCAACTCTTAGACAAAACCTAGTTTGCACATTTAAGTTTGATTATTTGTATAGGTTTTGCTCTAGGGATTTAATTATGGCCTAGTTTAGTAAAAGTTTTAGAAGTCCTAATTCACCCCCTCTTAGGCGTCACCCGTTTCTTACAAGTGGTATCAGAACCCGGTTTGGCTCATTTGAAACGCTTTAGCTTCACCGCTAAAAGAGCCGACGCTTCTTGAGGAAGGGATGGATACCCATAGGCCACCACACTTCGACGGCACTAACTTCCCATATTATAGTGCTAGAATGGCTTGTTACCTAGAAGCCGTTGATCTAGGTGTTTGGAGAGTCACTCGTGACGGGATGAAACCCCTCAAGAATCCCGAGAAACCCACCATGAGTGAGGAAAAAGAAATCCATTTAAATGCTAGAGCCAGAAATTGCTTGTATGAATCTCTTAGCATGGATATTTTCAATCAAGTATTTACCTTGAAAACTGCTAATGAGATTTGGCTAAAATTGCATGAGCTCCATGACGGCACATCCAATGTCCGTGAGCAAAAACATTGCCTAGTCTTAAATGAGTATAATTCTTTTGCTATGAAAGATGATGAGCTTGTTAGAGACATGTATTCTCGTTTGAATCAAATTATCAATGAGCTCAATTCTATTGGCATTAATAAGCTAGGTGATGCGGACATTGTGAGGAAGATTATCTCCCTGCTACCACAACAAAGATATGGGAGCATCATCACCATTCTTCATAACATGGAGGACTTGAGTAACATGACCCCGACCATTGTGATTGGGAAAATTGCGGCCTTTGAGATGTCGCGAAAAATGAGTTAGGGAGAGGAGCCAACTTCCTCAAGACCATATGCTTTTGCATGTGATGAAAGGAAGGGCAAAAAGAAGGCTCCCACTCCAAGTTCCTCAAGTGAAGAAGAGGAAGAAGAAGAAAGTGATGATGATGAGGATAATCAACCATGCACATCATCCTCTGAGGACGAAGAAACAATCCGACGCGTCGGAAAGGTAATGAGGATGATCCGCAAGATTAATCTAATGGGTGTGCCCCTGCAGGTCGAGGATCTTCTCTTTAACATTGACAAGAAAAGGCAAAGGAAGAGAGGATGCTTCGCATGTAGGGAGAAGGGCCACTTCAGGGACAACTGTCCAAATATGGCCAAACCCAAAAAGGAGAGGAGCAAAGGCAAGGCGCTAACAAGTGTTAGGACTTGGGATGATTCTTCAAGTGAAGATGAACCTCCAAGGACGCGCAGCCACCGGTCCTCGTCACGCTCATCACGGTCATCACACAAATGCCTTATGGCAAGAGGTAACAAAAGCATTCCATCTTCCAGTGATGAAAGTAGTAGTGATGATGAAGGTGAGGGAAAGCCCTCTCTAGATGAGCTTGCGGAAGCCGTAGAATTTTTCCAGGATGTTTGCACTAAGCAAAAAGCTCAACTTAAAACTTTGAAAAATAAGTTGGTTAGCTCTCAAAATGATTACAAAGGTTTGCTAGAAAAATTTGAAACTTTTGCAAACTTAAATAGTGAGCTATCAACTAAAATTGAGCTATTAGAATCTAGTGCTCCATCCACTGCTACCGATGATAGCCTTATTAAAAAGAATGAAAAACTTAAGGCTAAGTTAGCTAGCTCCCAAGAAGCTATTGAAAATTTGCTAGAGAAAATGGAAATTCTTAGCATACACAATAATGAGCTAACTACTAAGCTAGAAAACATTGGTAGCACCCCAGCAACATCTATAGTTGAAATACCTGAAATTATTAAGAAAGATGCTTCTACTTCCTGCTTTGATTTAATTAATGATTCTAAGCCCTGCAACCAAGTTCTTGTTGAGAATATTGTTGTAGAAACATGTTCGGATGAGGTTGCAAAGGAAAATGAACAATTAAAGCAAGAAGTCGCTCGCCTTGGAAAGGCTTTGTATGACAAGAAAGACAAAGCCAAACAAATCTGACCTCCACAGGATAACACCACTGCGGGAGTGAACAAGCCTATGGAGGGAGAAACTGTGATTTGTCGGCTATGCCACATGGAAGGCCACAAGTCTTTCCAATGCAAGGTGATGACCAGGGATAAACAAAGGCAAAAGCTCAAGCAAAAGCCATCAAGCAAAATCTCCAACACCTACATCAAAAAGGTGAACAAAAAGGATGCTACACCATATTTGATCAAGAAGAAAAAGAATGGAAGGGTGATAGCAATCAAGGCCAACAAGCAAGCCAACAAAGGAAAAGGAGCCAAACGCATCTGGGTGCCAAAGGAAATAATTTCAACCATGAAAAGCACCAAGAAGGTTTAGATCCCGAAAGGGAAGTGAGTGGACCAAAGGTCTTTGGGAAATTTGGAGACTTGGCAAAGCTAGGATGTATATCATGGGATACAACATATTGGATCAAGATTACTTGCCAAGTAAGTTAGTGAAAATTTTGGACACAAATTTCCCACCCATGACTAAGGTAACTAGTTTTATTGTATCTCTTGTTTTTAGATATGCGTATCTATTTACCTTGTATCTAGTTTACCTTTATTGCCTAGTATTACATTTGTTATTTACTTTTGTTTAAAATTGCGCAAACTAGGTAAATCACATGCTAGGATTGCCTGCTTTCAATTCATATACTTAAGCAAACCTACATGGCTTAAAATGTTTATTTAAGCACGGCACATAGCTTCTATATCACTCCATAGTAAATGATACATCAATTGAAAATTTTGAATTCTACAAGTTGTATCATTTAACTTATATGTGCTAAAGTTCGGATTATAGATAATTTGCCCCTCTTGATATCAAATCAAAGTGCGTGTCTCCTATAAGTATTCAAAACTTGTATGCACACCTTCAGGGGGAGGTTACTCTATAATCTAATACTTTGAGACTAACACCTTTTCAAGTCTATTTCATGTGATAGTCTCATTGTAAGGAAAATGAGGTCCCGGAGAAAGACAACAATCTTCCACTGCAAAATCTCCAAGAACTCTCATGTCTCTCAAGCTCGCCATTGAATTTCAATCGGTATCTTTTGAGACTACATCTAGTATCATTTACATGTCTTCTCCAATATTTGATTAGACTGTATTTCATATCATATACTTCCATATTGCTAAAAATGCATAAGTGGTTAACTCATATTCTGTTACCTATGCATAAGGAAAGTTAGTCTTTTCAAATCATGTCTTGCACCTCTAATTCTCACATGCTTTTTCCTAAGTAGAAGATCTCTGTGAGGGGGAGTATTTCTTTGTCTCTACAGAGGGAGAAAATTCTTTCTAAAGGAGATCACTCATTTATGGGGAGTATCAATTTGGTGTTTCAATTGGCATTATTTTACAAATCCTTTTTGAGGGCAAGTCTTATTTGCTTCCTACATGTTTTAATGTCTTCCTTTTCGGTGGTTGATGCCAAAGGGGGAGAAGTTGTAGGGACCAAAGCAATGAAAATGCTATCAAACACCAAACACCACCAAATTAAAATTTTGATCTTTCAAGTGGTTTTGGCACTTTGGTCTAAAATAGGAAGTAAGTGAATTATGGAGTTAGAGGGAGGCTTAAATCCATAATATCACACTACGGGGACAAACATGCATCCTAGCAAGTAGATTGCATATTTTCTCTCAAATGTTTGTTATATTTGCTTGCTTTGGTTGTATTGACATCAATCACCAAAAGGGGGAGATTGTAAGGAAAATAGACCCTGGGCCATTTAGCTTAATAGATTTTGGTGTTTGATGATCAACATAACTTACGGACTAATGTATTTCCCAAGTGTTTGTGTGTTGTAGTTCACAGGATGCGAAGTGGATTGGACTGAGGCTCTAAGGATGCAACACCTCAAAGAAGACATTATAAGACCCATATAATACATTACAAAGTCATATTGAATACACTTTGTACATGCTAAGAGTCCAACACATCAAAAAGTAGAAGTGAGATACAAAGCTACAAAACAAAAGTGAAGTTGACAAAATTGAGAGGAAGGGCTGACTGAATTGGAAGTGTTTCACAAAATCAAATCACCTCAAACTGACATGGCTTCAACTTTGAGATGTAGACAATTTTATAAGCTTTCCAAAAAGTCCAAGATCATCAAAATCGGAATTCGGAGCTAAAAGTTATGCCCACAATACGAAGTCAGAATTGCTGAAAAACTGCACCTGTATATGGGATGTTCAGTGCACACCGGACTGTCCGGTGTGCCAAATTTGCTCAAACTGGTACGGCTTCAACTCTGGGATGTAGAGAATTTCATAATCTTTTCAAAAGTACAAGATCATCGAAATCGGAGTTCGGAGCTAAAAGTTATGGCCAAAATACGACAAGAGAACATGGGTTGTCCGGTGCACACCGGACCGTCCGGTGCGCCATGTTCGGTGTGCCATCTTCGGAAGCTCCAACGGCTACTTTTAATGGCTGGTACACGTGGCATGTCTGGTGCAGCACTGGCAGTCCGGTGCACCTGTCCGATGCGCCACAGAAAGCTGCAGAACTGCTTTCCAACGGCTATATTTCAGTTGGGGCCTATATATACTTCATCCAACCGGTCATTTGGAGGTGTGGGAGCCCAAGCAACATACCAAGGCATATAGTGCACATTTCCAAGAGCTCAAACACCCAAGTGCTTAATAGAATCACTTGGTGATTAGTGTAGGTGCTTTGCGAAGTGCTTAGGTTAGTTAGACCGCTTTAGCGCTTGCTCTAGGTGAACCCTAGTTAGTTGAGTGAGTTTTGTAAAACCACACAACCCCTCGGCTCTTGTGTGAGTCGTTGTAATTGTACCGAGTGAGGCAAGAGTCTTGCGAGATCGTGACAACCGCGTTTGTGTCACGGCCGCCACCGTGTACCGGAGGGAACGAGGCACGCGGCGTTTTGGCCGGAAGCTCGATAGTGGAGACGGCGGGGAGCATCCGAGAGGAGCCGGAAGAGGGGGAGATTGTAAGGAAAATAGACCCTGGGCCATTTAGCTTAATAGATTTTGGTGTTTGATGATCAACATAACTTACGGACTAATGTATTTCCCAAGTGTTTGTGTGTTGTAGTTCACAGGATGCGAAGTGGATTGGACTGAGGCTCTGAGGATGCAACACCTCAAAGAAGACATTATAAGACCCATATAATACATTACAAAGTCATATTGAATACACTTTGTACATGCTAAGAGTCCAACACATCAAAAAGTAGAAGTGAGATACAAAGCTACAAAACAAAAGTGAAGTTGACAAAATTGAGAGGAAGGGCTGACTGAATTGGAAGTGTTTCACAAAATCAAATCACCTCAAACTGACATGGCTTCAACTCTGAGATGTAGACAATTTTATAAGCTTTCCAAGAAGTCCAAGATCATCAAAATCGGAGTTCGGAGCTAAAAGTTATGCCCACAATACGAAGTCAGAATTGCTGAAAAACTGCACCTGTATATGGGATGTTCAGTGCACACCGGACTGTCCGGTGTGCCAAATTTGCTCAAACTGGTACGGCTTCAACTCTGGGATGTAGAGAATTTCATAATCTTTTCAAAAGTACAAGATCATCGAAATCGGAGTTCGGAGCTAAAAGTTATGGCCAAAATACGACAAGAGAACATGGGTTGTCCGGTGCACACCGGACCGTCCGGTGCGCCATGTTCGGTGTGCCATCTTCGGAAGCTCCAACGACTACTTTTAATGGCTGGTACACGTGGCATGTCTGGTGCAGCACTGGCAGTCCGGTGCACCTGTCCGATGCGCCACAGAAAGCTGCAGAACTGCTTTCCAACGGCTATATTTCAGTTGGGGCCTATATATACTTCATCCAACCGGTCATTTGGAGGTGTGGGAGCCCAAGCAACATACCAAGGCATATAGTGCACATTTCCAAGAGCTCAAACACCCAAGTGCTTAATAGAATCACTTGGTGATTAGCGTAGGTGCTTTGCGAAGTGCTTAGGTTAGTTAGACCGCTTTAGCGCTTGCTCTAGGTGAACCCTAGTTAGTTGAGTGAGTTTTGTAAAACCACACAACCCCTCGGCTCTTGCGTGAGTCGTTGTAATTGTACCGAGTGAGGCAAGAGTCTTGCGAGATCGTGACAACCGCGTTTGTGTCACGGCCGCCACCGTGTACCGGAGGGAACGAGGCACGCGGCGTTTTGGCCGGAAGCTCGATAGTGGAGACGGCGGGGAGCATCCGAGAGGAGCCGGAAGCGGAGCACCACTTGCGCATGGAGAAGGCCCGCGGCTCTCTACGGAGTTACTCGATCGTGGTGCTTGGCCCTCGCGTGGGCTTCCCTTTGCGTAGGGGCACCAACGAGGATTAGTTGGGACCTGGCGCGGTTCCGGATACCTCGGTAAAAATACCGGCGTCATCCACGAGAGTTTGCTTCTCTACTTTGCTCTTTAAGTTTCCGCATTTATATTAAGCATTGAAGTTTCAATCTTGTATTCATACTTATTTAGTGTAGATTGAAACTTAGCCTTTTGCAGTAGAGATAGCAACTCTTAGACAAAACCTAGTTTGCACATTTAAGTTTTATTATTTGCATAGGTTTTGCTCTAGGGATTTAATTGTGGCCTAGTTTAGTAAAAGTTTTAGAAGTCCTAATTCACCCCCCCTCTTAGACGTCACCCGTTTCCTACAGGCGGTTCAACCGGTCTCAGGCAGAAAAATCTGCCCAACGGCTAGTTTTGAGCTCCACCTATATATACTCCCTCCTACCTCTGTCCCCATAGCGAAGAGCACGACCCAAACTCCATTTCTACCTTGAAGAACACCTCCCACTCTCTCTCACACATCTCTTGCCTCTCCCATTTCAAATCTTTAGAGAGAAATCTTTGAGTGAGCTTGAGAGCTGCGGGTTTTTTTTTGTGCTTCATCTCTAAATCTCTCTCTCTTCTTGATTCGAGCTTTGGTACTACATCGAGTTCTTTGTGGATTCATTACTCTTGAAGCTTCTAGCTCCTAGACGACTAGGTGTCGCTTGTGAGTCTCCAAATCTTGTGGAAGACCACAAGAAAGTTTGTATTACCCGCTCGTTTGAGCAAAGATTAGTGTGTGAGCTTGACCTTTGTGGTCGGCAAAGGGAGAATTAGGGTTGAAAGAGACCCGGCTCTTTGTGGGCGCCTCAACGAGGAAGTAGGGCACCTTGGTGGTGTGACCGAACCTCGGGATAAATCTTGTGTCTCTTGTGTTCTTGTTCATTGTGCTTATTTGTGTTCTTCGTTCTCTCACCATTCCGTGAAAGATTTGTTTATATCTTTTTGGTGTGTGGATTTTGAGAAGTGCCCTTCTCAGATCTACTACTTTAAACCCTGTGGATCATTTAGAACATCTCATTTCCAAAGTTAACTGGGTGAATTTCGAGATCAATTTAGTTTTACCCAGTTTGCTTCTAGTTTTTGTTGAAAAAGTTTTAACTTGCCTATTCACCCCCCTCTAGGCAACTTTCATGCTTACTAATAGAATCCCAATTTGTGATGTCTTCTATGCCAAAAAGGTTTTCATGCATTATATTATATATCTTCGGGTTACTTTGGGTAAAACTTTATGCATGAGGAGAGAGCAAAGAATTAACTTATCTGTGTTTCATTGTATTTCAATTTAATTTCACAGATTTCCAAGCACTATTGAGCTTGATATAGTCGTTATGGCCACTTGGCGATATATAAATATATAATGCCACACAACACAGTCAAATAAAATATACAACCAAATAAAATTATTTAAGAAGGTTGCGTATAATGTGACTTCAGGGGTTTGAACAACCCACCACAATCCATACGAGTACAAACTCTAGCGTCTGGTGTCAACACGTGTGCGGCCATCAGGGCTACGACAACATAGCAAGCCTTCGTAATAAGCGCAACAGACATAACTATGGCTCGGTAGTCGGGGTACACGATAAGTCCACACAATGTGCGCAACAGGCGCAATTGTGGCTCAATGATCATGGCAGACAGACAGTGCCTATAGGGCATGCGAAAAATACGCGACTCAGTGATGGTAGTTCGACTCAACGGGAGTTGTCCGAATAAACGAGAGTGCTACATGGCAATCACATGACGTAGCCAAGTTCGTACGACACAATTACTGCATCGTGTTGCCAGGACGCAGCTAATGCATAGTTGATGTCATAACTCAGCCGATTAATAACGCAGCCTGATCGGCGTGTCTGAGTACCCACTATACAATTTAATCGCTCGACGTGAGTCCAAAAGCTCAACACATCATAAATATTTAGAGTGATTTTAGTCTGCGCAGTATAGTCTGCACACCCATTTTAATAATTTTCTGCTAATTATTTACTACGGGAAATAATTATTAATGCAAAAAATGAACACCAAAACAACACATCAGGTGTAACTATCATTTTACCATATTCAAGCATGTATTTTTCTACTAATTATTTGCGATAGAAAAATAACTGATTAAGATAGAAAACATGCTTAATTATTTTGTTTCTCAGCCGGTCACTTACATAAAATACTCAACGCATGATTGTTTTATTAGCCGCATGCATCATTTCCTAGTTTGACTCATGCGACAGAGGATGCATGGCATCATGCATATGTGCATGCAGACGTGCGCGGGTCAGCAGCCAGCAGGTCAGCAACGGCAAGGCGGTTGCAACTGGTTGCATGTTGTTGAATAACGTAGTTGTCGCAGATCCCCGATCCGGACTCCAAACCCTCCCAACAGCAGTAGGGACGTGAGAAGTTGTAGAAGCCCGCTCCCTTCCCAGTAACCCAACACAGAGAGGAACAAGAGACACAGTGGATGAAAGCTATTCTGTCTATCTTTATTATGAGGGGTATGGATACATATATATAACCTGTGAACCCCCTGAGGGCAGTTTCGGTATTAGCCCATTAAACCTCTTTTAGGGTTTCTCAACTGAAAGCATCTAGGCCCCTGGTTTGTTTTAGTGATTAATGACAACGTAATGTTACATGTGACTAACGTGTGTTTTGCAGAGACAAATGGTAAGTTAGGTCACATTACAGGTAGAAGTACTACAACCGTGAAAACAATCCCTGAGATAAGAACTCGAAGCGACGGCTAAAACGACGAAACAAAAGGTGAAGGACTACGGAGTCCGAGTGTCAAGGAGATGTGGACACTCGTGATTTAGTTAGGTCTTTTATTCTCTTTTAGCCGTACTATAAAGAGGGGTTGTCGATGAGTAGTTTGACCAAGAGAGTTCTAGTGTAGTGTTGGTGCACAATCACACTCACATACAGTGCTAGGTGTCACTCTAGAACTCACTCACAAGTTAGAACGAAAACCGATTTGAAAATCAGCTGAAAAACAAGAAATAGGGTTTCTGGCCCTGGGGCACCGGACTGTCCGGTGTGCACCGGACTGTCCGGTGCACCCTTTGCCAGGTGGGGCCAAGCTAGCCCAGGGGAGAGTCCTCCCCTCGCAGAAACCTGAGAGCTCAGGTTTCAGAGTTGAATTATAGTGGCGCACCGGACAGCGCACCGGACAGTGCACCGGACTGTCCGGTGTGCACCGGACAGTGACTGTTCACTGTCCGATGTGCCATGAGTCCAACGGCTATCTGTCAGAACTAGCCATTGGAAACGACCGTTGGCGCACCGGTGGCGCACCGTTGGCGCACCGGTGGCGCACCGAACTGTCCGGTGCGTCAATGCGCAGAAAGTTGCTGGTAACGGCTAGTTGGTGGGTGAGGGCTATTTATACCCCCTCCACCCACCATATTCAATGTCTTGCACTCCACATTTATTCCAGCACATTGCTAGAGCATTGCAAGCACCAAAAGCCTAGTGAGGAGATTAGAGAATCTTAATCTGCGTTTGTTCCTCATTAGCGCTAGCGAGAGCCACCTAGAGCACACACCACTTGCATTAGGCTTCTCTTGGTCAAGCGAAAGTCTACGGCTTGTTACTCTTGGTGATCGGCATCACCTAGACGGCTTGGTGGCGTTGGGAGCTCGGTGATCACCGTGAAGATCTTGTTGGTGACCCGACTCAAGTTTGTAAGCGCTCTCGAGGGATCCACCGCGCCGGAGTGGCAAAGGATCATCTCATAGTGAGCACTTGGTTCTTGCGAGGACCAAGGGGGAGCGATACCCTTGCGCGGGTGCTCCAACGAGGACTAGTGGAGAGTGCCGACTCTTCGACACCTCGGGAAAAATTGGAGGAGTCTTCTAAACCTTGCTTTACATTCCGCACTTAATTCAAGCACTTTACATTGTGTATTTGTTTAGCAAGTATTTGAAGTATTGTCTTAGCATTATTGTATTTCTAGTATTATTATCTTAGTGCTAGTTGTTGGGGTGAAGTTGGGCTCTTGCTTAGCTCTTGCTTAGTTTTTTAATTAGTGTGGATTTTTAGAAAAGCCCAATTCACCCCCCCCCTCTTGGGCATCGTGATCCTTTCATCAACACTCCCCCTTGGGCGAATACCGTGATGACTTATGTCTCATCAAAACTCCGAAAAAACCAGTGGGAAAAAATGGAGAAAGAGAGCATAGTGCCACTCGATGTATTGCACTTGTTGCCTCGTTAAAAACCATCTGTGAGAAACTTCAGGAAAACTCACAATGGGAAAAAGAGTACAACGGGTGTCTTCAGGACAACTATAACCTTCAAGGTGTATAGTATACGATCCTCAGGTCAAATTGTAAGGGCTGAAGTTCAAAGGTGATCTCCCCCTAAACCCTGCAGTTCTCTCAAATGCCTCATCCCTATACCTCGTACACATTTTCTGAATGTGACTGCAGGTAAGGATTTAGTGAATAAATCGGCCAGATTATCACAAGACTTGACTTGCAGGATTTTTACCTCACCCTCGTTCTGGAGTTCATGAGGATAAAAATACTTAGGACAGATATGCTTAGTCATATTGCTCTTAATATAGCCTGTTTCCATTTGTGCAACACATGCAACATTATCTTCATAGATAATGGTGGGGGTATTTGCGGTGTTATAACCACATGACTTCTGGATGTAGTTAGTCATCCATCGTAGCCAAGCACATTCTCGTGTGGCTTCATATAGTGAGATTATTTCTGAGTGGTTAGTAGACGTTGTTACTAATGTCTGTTTGCACGATCTCCAGGATACAACGGTGCCACCACATAGAAATACAAAGCCAGTCTGAGATATACCATTATGGGGATCTCACTGATATCCAGCATCAGCATAGCCCACCATAGTATGGTCCTGATTCTTGGAAAAAACAGGCCAACATCTTGAGTGCCTTTGAGGTATCTAAGTATAGTCTTAACACCTACCCAATGTCTTCTGGTTGGGTCTGCACTGTATCTAGCTAGTAGATTTACCGCGAATGCAATATCAGGCCTGGTGCAATTCACAAGGTACATCAGTGCTCCAATAGCGCTAAGGTAAGGAACTTCAGGTCCCAACGATTTCTCATCATCACTCTTTGGTCTAAATGGGTCGGTATCCATCCCAAGGGATCTCACGACCATCGGGGTCTTTAAAGGGTGAGCTTTAATCATAGTAAATCTCTCAAGGATCTTTTTACAATAGGTCCACTGGTGTACAAATATTCCTTCTGGGAGATGCTCGATCTGCAGGCCCAAGCAAAACTTGGTTTCTCCCAAGTCTTTCATTTCAAACTCTGTCTTGAGGTAGGCGCTGGCCTCCTCAATATCCTCAGCATATCCAATGATATTCAAGTCATCAACATAGACCGAAACTATGCAAAAACCCTTCTAGGATTTTCTAATGAATACACAAGGAGAATCTGGATTATTTACGTATCCCTTCTTCAGGAGGAATTCACTGAGCCGATTGTACCACATTCGCCCAGATTGTTTAAGCCCATACAGCGCCCTCTGCAACTTAACGCTGTACATGTTGCGATTTGACTTGGCATCCGGAACTCTCAGTCCATCCGAGACCTTCATATAGATTTCCGAATCCAATGACCCATACAAGTATGCGGTCACTACGTCCATCATCTGCATTTTTAAGTTTAATCCTGCTGCCAGTGATATCAAATATCGGAACGTTGTGCCACTCATTACCAGGGAGTAAGTTTCATCGTAATCGATGCCGGGTCTCTGCATGAACCCTTGTGCTACAAGTCTTGCTTTGTATCTCACCACCACGTTGTTCGCGTCCCTCTTTCGGACGAACACCCATTTGAACCCGACTGGGGTAACATTGGGGGGCGTGCGGGTGACAAGCCCAAATACTTGCCTCTTTGAAAGCGAGAGCAATTCCGTCTCAATTGCTTCTTTCCATTTGACCCAATCTGAGCGCTTCTGGCACTCTGCCATGGACTTTAGTTTAGGATCCTCAGCAATCACAACAGCGATCATAGAGATGAAATCAGTGTCGACAATTGTAGTCTTTCAGTTATATAACTCTCCCGTCTCAACATAGTTTATGGCAATTTCTTCAACTGAATCATCCGGTTTATTGTGATTTCCCAAGTTATTTGAAACCGGTTGCTCCGAAGTCCTTGTGCTTTTATTTGTGCGCACATTTGCACTAGGACGTTCACCTTCAAGGTGTGTTACTGCTGGAACATCTGAAAGGAAGCGTGTTGCATTCTCTTCAGTAACTTGCTGGTGCAGGCGTCCCCGCTTAGCTGATACTGAATCATCCGGTTTTCTCCCCCTTTTCCTAGGATGGGGAGTACGAGTAGAGTCCATACCCTGCAGAGGTATCTCCACTCTCTCCGGTGCATTTGCCACAGGAATATGCGACTTCGACACTCCTCTTATATCAGTAAAGGCATCTGGCAGATTATTTGCTAAGTTTTGTAGGTGTATTATTCGTTGAACTTCAAGTTCGGTTTCTCTAGTGCGTGGGTCAAGCGATTGGATGCTACTAGCACTCCATTCTATTTCTCGGCATTCTTTGTTATTAAGGTACAATCCTCCCCCTAATGCCGGGAAATGCTCTTCATCAAAGATGCTATCAGCGTACCGAGTCGTGAATAGATCCCCGGTTCTAGGCTCTAAATATTTGATTATGGACAGAGATTCATAACCAACATAGATCCCCAACTTCCGGTGAGGTCCCATAGATGTACGCTGGGGTGGTGATATCGGCACGTATACAGCACAGCCGAATTTTCGCAGATGGGAAACCACTGGTTGTTGACCACACGTTAACTGGTGGGGAGAAGCAGAGTGGTAAGCAGATGGTCTATATTGGATTAAGGCCGCAGCGTGCAAAACTGCGTGTCCCCAACAACTGGTCGGGAGTTTGCTACCTTGTAGAAGTGGCCTAGCTATGAATTTTATTCTTTTAATTAAGGACTCAGCAAGTCCATTCTGTGTATGGACATGCGGTACAGAATGCTCTACATTTATGCCCAAAGCAAGACAATAGTCATTAAAGGCCTTCGAGGTAAACTCTCCGGCATTATCCATCCTTATTGACTGAATGCGGTTCTCCGGGAAGCTCGCACGCAAACGGATAATGTGGGCAATAAATTTTGCAAATGCGTGGTTTCGCGTGGACAACAGGCACACGTGGCTCCACTTAGTAGAAGCATCTATAAGAACCATAAAATATTTGAAGGGCCCTGATAGGGGGTTGATTGGACCACAGATATCACCCTGAAGTCTCTGCAGGAAACTTGGGGACTCAGCCTTTACTTTTAGGTAAGAGGGCATAGTTATCAGTTTTCCTTTAGCACAAGAGACGCATAGAAAGTCTTTAGGAATTTGTGTGGTTTTCATGCCATGGCCAATAGAGCTAGTTATGATGTTCCACATCATCCTTAATCTAGGGTGTCCTAGTCTTTCATGCCATACTCGAAAAGACTCAGGATTTTTAAATATAGTAGACATCGCAACAAATTCAGGGGGTGGTTTAATTCTTGAGTAATACAACCCATAGGAGGTGCCTTGTGCTTTCTCTACCACTTTTGTTTCACATTCGTTTGTTGATGTGATATGGAGGTATTCAGCACCACCCACACATGCAGTTGTAACGTGATAGCCGCTACGACGGATATCTTTGAACGTGAGGAGGGTACGAGTTGCTCCTGGGTATAGGAATGCTTCTTTAATGAAGATCCTAGTACCGTTAGGGAGGACAACAATGGCTCGACCGGAGCCTACAATGCGGCCATTGTTGCCGACAATTGTAGTGATATTCTCAGTCCTCTTCAGGAGTGTCTGAAAATATTTCGTCTCTCTAAGAATCAAATTTGTGGCTGCGCTATCAATCAGGCATGGTTCATCATTTTCCTCCATCGTGGGAAGTGAGTCTTGTTCTATATAAATAATATATAATATTGATTCAGTTCATCATTCATGATGACAACATATAATAGAGCAAGAACAATTAAACCATAAATGAGGAATAAATAAAATTGCAAAGCAATTAATCTCAATCAAATAAATAGTATGCGCTCAGCAGGAGCATTTATTACAGCATAATCAAATTGAAAGGGAAATGTGCCCTTGGGCCATTTCTAAGTATTTTGGTGATTGAGTGCCAACACAAGTGCTTAAGTGAAAATATATGCCAAATGTTGGACAAAGTGCAAATCAAGTCTAAAGGTATGTTTCTAGACTTAGTACATTGTTTTGAGAACTAATGTATTGTGTCTAAGTGCTGGAAACAGGAGAAATCGAATTGGAAAAGAGATGGCTCTGTTCAGCCAAAATCAGCTCGGTCTGGGTGCACCGGACTGTCCGGTGGTACATTGTTTTGAGAACTAATGTATTGTGTCTAAGTACTGGAAACAGGAGAAATCGAATTGGAAAAGAGATGGCTCTGTTCAGCCAAAGTCAGCTCGGTCTGGGTGCACCGGACAGTGTCCGGTGCGCCAGGCTGGCTCTGGCGAACTTGCTGTTCTCGGGACTTCGACGGCGGGGTACGGCTATAAATCACCGGACTGTCCGGTGAGCCGTTCACAGGTGAACTCGTCGCTCTCGGGAGATGATTAACGGCGTACGGCTAAAATTCACTGGACTGTCCGGTGGTGCACTGGACTGTCCGGTGAACCAACGGTCGGCCGGGCCAACGGTCGGCCGCGCGATCTGCGCGGGACACGTGGTCGAGCCAACGGCTAGAAGGGTGCACCGGACAGTGTCCGGTGCGCCAACGGCTCTCAAGCTCCAACGGTCATCTTCGCCAAAGAAGGAAAGAAATCCGCACCGGACAGTGTCCGGTGGTGCACCGGACTGTCCGGTGCGCCAGGCGACTGAAGGCAAGAATTGCCTTCCTGGAATGCTCTCAACGGCTCCTAGCTGCCTTGGGGCTATAAAAGGGACCCCTAGGCGCATGGAGGAGGATACCAAGCATCCTTTGAGCATTGTTGATCACTCACACTTCGTTCTTGCGCACTTGTTCGACATTCTTGGTGATTTGAGCTCCGTTCTAGTGAGAAAATTGTGATACTCTTTTGAGCTCAAGTCTGGGTCTTGTGTGTGCGTATTTGTTGTGATCTTTGTGTCTTGTGTGAGTTGCTCATCCCTCCCTTACTCCGTGCTTCTTTGTGAACTTCAAGTGTAAGGGCGAGAGGCTCCAAGTTGTGGAGATTCCTTGCGAACGGGATATAGTAAAGCAAAGCAAAACACCGTGGTATTCAAGTGGGTCTTTGGACCGCTTAAGAGGGGTTGATTGCAACCCTCGTCCGTTGGGACGCCACAACGTGGAGTAGGCAAGCGTTGGACTTGGCCGAACCACGGGATAAACCACTGTGTCTATCTGTGTTGATCTTCTTGTGGTTATCGTGTCTTACTTAGACTCCTCTCTAGCCACTTGGCATTATTGTGCTAACGATTAATCAAGTTTTTGTGGCTTTAAGTTTAAGTTTTTACAGGTCACCTATTCACCCCCCCCCCCCCTCTAGGTGCTCTCACAAATAAATGTTATTCAAGAAATAAAATTGCTATGGAAATAAATGTGGAGCTAATGGCTGATAACGTGATCGACTACAGGAGATCATCAGTATCGAAATCGAAGTCGACTTTGCCTAACGGAGTATCGCTCTTAGTTGTGACATCAACATTTATGGCAGCATGCTCAAACTGTGCAGCAGGCTGAGGCAACTCAAGGTGCTCTCCAGATGTGGCGTCTACAGGCGCCTGGATAAAGTGAGCCTCTGAGTTCAGGCGTTTCTTCCATTCCTGATATATGTCAATCAGGTATTTCTCAGTGGTGCATGAACGGGACCAGTGCTGCTAAGACCCACACCTGAAACATCCTTTGCCAACATGCTTTGAGGCACTTGCATCGCCCTGCTGGGGGTTGCTTTTGCCTTTGCCTCTGCCTCTGCCACGACCATTGTTGCTGCTACTGCCGCTGCCATTCTGTGGCTGCTTCTTAAAAGTTCCCCTTGTCGGCCCCTGATTATTGCGGTGCCCACCACCCCTTCCTCTGGAGGAGCCTCTCTTCCCCTGAGATAGGAAGTTTGCATGTGCTTCTGGTACGGCCGCAGCGCCGACAGGACGCTTCTGATAGTTTTGCATCAGGAGCTCATTCTGAGCCTCTGCGCCAAGCAACATGTTGACGAGCTCACAGTACTTCATGTACTTGTTGTTTCGGTACTGCTGCTGAAGCACCATGTTGGAGGGGTGAAAGGTCTGGAGAGTTTTCTCAATCATCTCCAGGTCTGTGACTATCTGGCCACAGAAACATAGCTGAGCGACAATGCGATGGATGGCAGTGTTGTAAGCCTCTACAGTCTTGAAGTCGAGGAAGCGGAGTGTGGCCCATTCCTGTTGCGCCCATGGAAGCATCACATGCTTCTGCACACCGAAGCGCTCCCGCAGCTTCGTCCACAGTATTAGAGGGTCTTTCACCTCTAGATACTCCATCTTCAGGTCTGGATGGATGTGGCGCCTAAGAAAGATCGCAGCTTTTGCTTTCTCATGAAGCTGCAGGCCAATGTCGTTTGGGCCTAGCCGAACGATCGCCTTTCCCAGCTCCATCGCCTCCAGATGAAACTGGCAGTCGTCAGACCAGGTCATGCAGTTTTTGCCATTCAGGGCAAGCTCCGCGAAGTCAGTCTTGCTGCATTCAGCCATAGCCTGTCACGCAAAATTAACTCCAGGTTAATTAGGCGTGCCAATTATCCATAACATAAATTTAAATGATTGTACGTGCATTATTCTATTTACATAAATAAAATAGAATAAAATGATATATGAAACGTATATATAAAAAAATCATAAGCATGCATTTTTATTATTTTCAGCAGGAAACACAAAATAAAAAAACGCATACAAAATTAAATGTGCACTAAACAATACTAAATAAATTCATCAAGAATCCATTCTTATAGTGCACGGTCGGGAGAAAATATGGCAGTAAAAAATAATAAACAAATAAACATTTATTATTGTCCACGTCCAAAAGTAACTAATCCATAAACTTAGGCTGATTAAAATTACTTTGCATTGACGAGAAGGCGGATGGACCAATACTATGGCATGCACAGGGATCAGAAAACATTGCATGCGAAGGAATGTGCGGGGGCCTACTTTTTTTCTAACGACGAGCAAGTGGTTGCATGCGGTTTCTTTAATTTTTTTTCTCATCTCTCTAACAGACTTACCGCATGCACTGCTTTTTTTTCTCTCTCGTCTGCAGCCACATGCATCGATGCTTTTCCTTTTTTTCTCACATCTCCAACCGTCTGAGCCTGTCACAGCTGCCGCCGCCACTACTACTCCAGGGACGGCGTGCGCAACTCGAACCACATGGTCACGCGATGAACATTAAATCACAGCTCCACTTAAAATTTCATACCGTGATTACTGGTTTGACAAATGGGAACGAAGTCTGTCGCGTAGGACAGTTCGACAAGGCCGGGGACCTGCCGGCGTGATGGAGAGTCGGTGACGATCGGATCCACGAGTCGGGGTAGAGCAGTGTTGATGACGTGTTGAATAACGTAGTTGTCGCAGATCCCCGATTCGGACTTCAAACCCTCCCAACAACATTAGGGACGTGAGAAGTTGTAGAAGTCCGCTCCCTTCCTAGTAACCCAACACAGAGAGGAATAAGAGACACAGTGGATGAAAGCTATTCTGTCTATCTTTATTATGAGGGGTATGGATACATATATATATAACTTGTGAACCCCCTGAGGGCAGTTTCGGTATTAGCCCATTAAACCTCTTTTAGGGTTTCTCAACACATGTCTCCTGGATCCGAAAAATGCGCGTGGAGCCAACGACCGGACGCGCCGAGCCACGCCGCCGAGCAACCGGATCTTACAGAATGCTCTGGTTTCGGGCGTGGCCCCGGTACAGCTCCGATATAGTCGAGGCGCGGCTGCTAGCGCGCAGTATGGTCCCGACGAGCGGAGCACCACTACGGCGATGGCAGTACGTCGCGCACGAATTACAGCCCGTGCACAACTAACTGATCAATCAGTAAACATACCGTTTATTTGCGTAGATAGAGAATCGAAGACTGTCGCGTAGGACAGTTCGGCTAGGCCGTAAGACCTGCCGGCTTGACGGAGAGTTGATGCAGATCTGATCCCGTAGCGACATCGAGGTAGAGCGTGCTGATAACGTGTTGAGAACTACGTTATCACGGATCACCAGATCCGCTCCCTTCCCCCCCGTCAGCTGTAGAGGCGCAAGAAGCTGTAGAGTACACGTCTCCTTCCCGTAAGCACGACAGAGGAAACACACGAGACACATGATATAGGGTTGGGCCTCTGGCCTCTTTCTGATCTCTGTATTATGAAGTGGTGTATATGTTCCTTATATAGAGATGTGAGACCCCTCAGGGGCAAAGCAGGTATTTGCCCACATAACCATAACTAGGGTTACTTAACAATATGGATTATGACATATATCAATTAATCTAATATGGATTGACTGAAGATATTTATGCGGCAACATTCTACTGTAGAGAATCAATTGAAGAACGTGTTATAAATTGTAGAGTAGATAAATATATTGGTCCAACATGAAATTAATTTTCATCTATCACCCTAATTTAAGATATCGTTATATCTAAACTTTTGAAAAAGCGGTGGAATATTAAATTTCAAGGCAAATAGCCTATTTTATGAAGTAAATTCCAATCCATTATTAGATTTGTTGTAGCTCCGGCCCTGTTTACTAGCTTCCAAGAAAAGCAGAGGTTTTATACTTTTAAAAAACAAAACGTCTACACGCAAGAAGCCCATAGGCCGTATAGCCAGCCCAGACGGGTAATGACCCATCGGGAAGCAGACGTGGGCACGTAGCCCATGGGCCATGGCTCGTGCGTGGATGCTGGAGCCTGGAGGCAAGCAACGGCCGAGTCGGGCCGCAGCGACAGTATGCAGTCTGCGGGCGCCGCCTTCAGTCATTGTGTGCACGCTAGCCTGCAATCACTGCATGATCTTCCCGCTTCGACTGGCATGCTATACTAGCAGACCGGGCTCGTGATGCAACTTTAACGTCGGCCCAATAAGCGGCTTTCGGGAGCAGAGCAGCGGCACGGGGCCGTGGACCGGGGAGCAAGCTGCAGCTCGAACCGCCCGCCGTCCGCAGACTGTTACATCGTCGGTCGCCGTCTGGACTGGACGGGACGGGACGGCACGGGTCCGCCGCGAATCCACGGCAGTGGCTGAGTGCGACGGGGTTGGTGGCCAGAGCAGCAGAGCGAGGCTGCTGGTCCAAAGGGGCCTGCAGGTGCTGTGACATGCGCGGTGCGTGGGCGTACGCCTGGCCGCTACCGCTAGCTGCGGCGGGTGGCATCGCATGGCCCCCTACTACGACTACGACTACGGGCCTGGGACTCGCGTGTGCAGGGGCCACTACCCCTCGTGAATGTGATCGGGGACTCGGTGGGCGCGTGGCCGAAAGCTGAACGGCTGGGTCGTCGAACGACCCGCGGTGGTCAGTGGCAGCAGTAATTGCTCGGTTGACCCGTTGTGTATGCATGCATGCATGCATATGCGTGGGATCACGCACCGCGGAAATGAGCGGGCCCACCCACAGGCACAGGTAAAGCGAGATTCCCGTGACAGGCGCTTTCAGTTTAGTAGATTACAGTGTGCTTGCCATCGCCTTGGTTGCTTGTGTTAAGTAACCTTAGTTAGGGTTATATAGATAAATATTGATTTTACTATTGAGAGGTTTCACTCTCACATCTCTATATAAGAAACATGTACATCTCTCATAATTGATAGATGAGAAAGAGGCCAGAGGCCTTATCTTATATCATATGTCTTGTGTGTTTCCTTTTTCGTGTTTATGAGAAGGGAGACGGGTACTCTATAGCTTATTGCGTCTCTACTGTTGACGGGAGGGAAGGGAGCGGGTCTGGTGATCTGTGACAGACGCTTTCAGATTAGTAGATTACAGTGTGCTTGCCAGTTGCCATCGCCTGCAATTCTTGGTCCAAATGGCTCACGAGAGGGGCCGAGCGAGCAACAACCAAGCGAGCAGGGACTCGGTTGCATCCATCTAATGCCGGTCCTGACATGTTTTAGGCCTATGCGAAATTTAAAATGGAGGTCCCTCGTCTCTATACCTGTATTATACAGACTGTATATATATAGAAACTTACGCACATGTGTGTGGTGTGGCCTCTGAAAACAGCTGCGCTTTTCTGGTCGTCTTGCAAGCTACGCTCTCCCACCTATGTGGTTAAAATTATACTACTCCCTCCGTTTCTTTTTATATGTCGCTGGATAGTGCAAAATTACACTATCCAGCGACATATAAAAAGAAACGGAGGGAGTACCTACTTTCCGATATATATGTCGCTGCACATTTCAATTTTATACTAAACAACGTCATATAAAAAAAAAATCTGAGGGAGTACTATCTTAAACTTAGTTCAAGGTGTTCATGCATCCTACGGTTTCTATATATTATATCGAATTTAGAGGTTACAAGTTTGAATGTTAATAAAAATAATTGTTGTCTGCTTCTATTTAACATGTTTAACGTCTGAGACGCAAAAGTGGCTAGAGGTTAAAGTTGTCTCTCTCTCTTATATATTTAAAAAAATCATACCAATTTTGTATGAAGTCATGTGAATACAAACTTTATACCAAAGTTTTTTTTTAAAAAAAAAACATACCAACTTAATAGTGCCTAACCATTATTCACGCTAAACAGTCGCTTAGTAGGGTGAAACGATTATTTTAATGGGATGAACGGTTGATTAAAAGAACCCGGGTGTAGTACTGTGTGCAAACGGTGTGTTAAATAGACTAAGGGTCTGTTTGGTTTGATGACTAACTTGCCTCACTTTGCCACACTTTTCTGCCTAAGGTTAGTTCTTTAATTCGAACGACTAACCTTAGGCAAAGTGTGGCACGTTTAGCCACAAACCAAACAGCCCCTAAAACTAAACGATGTTTTAGACAAACAGTGAGTATACGAAATATCAGTATCTTTTAATATATATAAATCTGGTTAACTTTTTACCCTGCTGCTCCATGCGCCGGCAGAGGCGCTGTGTTACAGTGTGAAGTTCTTTCTTTCGACAAGGGCACGGTTCGAAGTTTGAAACTGTGGTCGGTGGGTCCCAGCAGTCAGGCACTCAGGCTACTTGTGTAATAACTGCTGACACGTGACTTTTGCAGACAATGCTACAGTGGTACTAAAATAGTCTACTACTCCGTAGAAGAAATTGCCATGCGGCTCGGGAGTCGGGAGTCAATGGCTGAACCAGAAACTGTCCAACGACGAGACGCCAAAATGCACGCCCTACACTGTCCTGTCCTCACACGGTACTACGCAGCTTTTACGCAGGCAGCGCGCGTCCATGTCTGATGCAGAGCCTGACGTCTCCTCTCGCCGGCCTTCCTGTGTCACTATTTGTATGAGCGGAGGGAGAAGTAGCCGGCTACCTCGACGGAAAACCCCAGCAGGATTTCTGGATGATGCTTGGAGGAAAGGCAAGGCACGTAAAGCCATGCATCATGCACCACCTAAAGTCTTAGCAGTACGAAGCAGACGAGACGACCGGTAAGCCAAAGCAGAAGAAGAAGAAGATAAGCATGCGTGCCCTGTTTTATACACTTGTTGTGTTGATGCTGAGAGGATTCTTGCCTTTCAATGGTATTGGTTTGGTGGCACACCAACACAACACTGCGCTCTTGCATCGCATTCTAGCCAGCCAGTGCCCGCTCGCCTACTGCTCTCACCTTCTTTACGTTCCCGCTAGGGAAGGGAATGGCAGATGGGCGCAGCAGCAGCAGCCCATAGCTAGCGCGTATCCACCAGCTAGCAATTTTTCTTTTGAAAGAAAAAAAAACAATCTTTTTTACCAGGCAGGTTACAGCGTGCATCTGTCAGAATATGTTGGCTCGTTGAGACGGATTAATAAGAGAGTGAGTTCGTTGAGACGGATTAATTTTTCGTCTGAACTTGCTGAAACAAGAAAATCAAGAAGAAAAAAAAGCATCCATTCAGTGATTGGTGAGCGAGCAGAGCAGGTGACGATCGAGGTGAGGTGAAAGAAAAAAGCTGGCACCGCATTTAGGCGAGGTTCTTTACGTAATTTAGCCCAAAGTGGCAGCAACGGGGAAAAGGTAAAGACCATGGCGGATCGCCGGCGCATCCTTCCACCGGCCGTATATTCGCCCCGGCCCGCGGGGTGGAGGAGGACGGACGAGGAGGAGCACGAGCCCCGTCAGAAAAGCAGCGAAGCACGCGCGGATCGACAGCGCAGGCAGGCAGGGCATCCGCATCAACGGGAGTAGGCCTCGGGCTCGGGACGTTTTACCCGAAAACCGCGCGAAAAAACAGCCTCTTTGCTTCATGAGCGGTGTGGCTGACGAGCAGCGTCTTTCCGTGCTGTTCGTGCAGTTGAACGCATCCACCTCACACACGTCGCTGGTGGAACACGAAAGGAACTGAAGAAACGCAGCGAGAATGGTGGTGGTACCGTACGTACGTGGTGGGTTCAGACTGCCTCCATGATCTTCTTTTTTTTGACCTGTTTTCTGCTTGAACAAGGCAAGTTATTTTGTGGTGGCACTTGATGTGCGGTCCACATTCTAAGCATCGCCGCCCGCCACCGCCAGAATATAAGCACCTGACGACCAAAGCCCATACAGCGCGCTTGATTAAGTTGCCAGGAAATGGCCTTTAGCAGGTGAAAAAACAAAATCACCAGAGGCTCCAGCACAGCTCACGAGTTGATGCATATATAAATGAATGTCGGCTTCTTCTGAAACAACTCGCTTTCATGATTTTTCTCATGAGCTGACAAATGTGCAGCAGCTAGCTGCACACGATCCAACTAAACATATAGTACTACTATCTTCTGAAGGGATGAAAGTGGTAATCCGAACTGTTAAACAAATTTAATATTTTAAAATAGATATATATAAAATTTGATGTTGATCTTTTCTTATGTTATCAAGCACATTAGTACAAATATGAATAAAATATTATATAAGTTATTTTATGTATTATTTGCTCTCTACAACACAAAAATTGGAAAAAATTACCGAATTTGTTTCCGAATCCATACCGAAGTTTATATCTATTATTTGAGAAAATATAGGATGAATTTGAGGTTTACCTTTTATGAATCTTAACAAGCTGGATGTTAAAAACAAGAATACAAATTTGTATTATATATTCTATATCCTATTTATTCGCAATCAAACAAAAAACTGATTACCGAATAAATACCGTTTCCGACCGTTTTCATCCCTTCTTCTCATGGCACTTGGGTTACACCCCGGAGGTATTCAATGCGAAGGATGCTACTCCGAGACAAGAAAAGAAAAAGATAAATTCAATGCGATGCAAGGGATGAGCTCATGAGCATGATGAGCATGAGCATAGCAGCCATCATCCATCCTGATG
Organism: Zea luxurians; assembly: GCA_029449295.1. Classification (NCBI taxonomy): domain Eukaryota; kingdom Viridiplantae; phylum Streptophyta; class Magnoliopsida; order Poales; family Poaceae; genus Zea; species Zea luxurians. The sequence continues at coordinate 131,390,454 of JAOPSE010000010.1, forward strand.
CTGTGCTGTCCAAGTGCAGTGTATGCAAAGGATGAGAGAGAGAGAGAGAGGAGAGGCCTTGCTGTCGTAGTGCTGCTACTGCAACTGCAAGGCTCCAAAACCAAATGGGTCAGGCGCAGGGAGGTCATGTGAAAGACAACACGATACAGGCCTCTAACCTTTGGTCCTTCATGTGAGGTCAGGTTATTAATAAGGTCATCAGTTATTTTATAACCCACCCTTCGTTTTAAACTCTAGTCTACAGAATATAGCCTGTAGTATAAATCATTGCTTTATATGTTTTTACACAAGTCCATCTAGTGATCTTATACTCCTGCTAATTCTAATGGGGGCGCATTTAAGGGTTTTTATTAGTGGGGAGGAAAAGGACCCTTGCAAAGGCCTAGAAGAGAGAGAGAGTGAGTGCCTGGATGTGGGGAAGAGGGAGAAATAAATAAACCCGAATTCAGCCAAACCTCTCTCTCCCACCTCCTGTCATCACCACCACACCCCTCCTCCTCCCCTGTCTTTCTCCCTCTCCCTCTTGACAAAATTTCCTCCACCCATTCTCTTCCTCCTCTTCTTCCCCACCGACTCCACCGATCCACCTCTTTCTATCTGAATTTCCTCTCGTCTTGCCCACCGCTCCATCTGTCTGTTGCCTCTCTCTCTTGCAACCAATCGGTTCTTGTTTCCTCCGTCTGCTGGGTTGATTCTCTCTCTCTTCCTCTCCGTGGAGAGGAGAGGATCGAGAAACAGGAGAGAGGAAAGAAGAGAAATCAGAACGGAGCCTGTTCTTTTGCCTGGATTGCGGTTCTCGCGAGTTGTTCAGAAACTCCGGGCCAGTTTCTGGTACGGTTTGTTGCATCTCTCTGTCAAACTGCCTTTTTTTGTATGTCTAGTCATATCTCTTGATTTTGCATAGCGAAACAGTCTCTTGTTTCAGTCCATGATTCCTTCGCAAATATGCGTTTTTTTTTCCTCGCTGATTCCTTCACGTTTCAATCCACAGTTCTTGTACATGGAGCGGCCTGGGTACGGCTCTCGTTAAGCTGTCAATAATTCTTGTCTTCCCAGAAACAAAATTCCCAACTTCCATGTTTGAAAAAAAACACTTTTTTTCTTCGTTTGCTCGCGGTACAGAGATAGATGGATGTACTGGGCGTGTTCTTGGTTCAGTTAAAAACCTCTTATCTGCTCCCGTATTTCGTTTTCGTCATCGCAGAGGGAATCGATCCTTCTCTTGGAAATAGTGGATGGCTACTCCCACCTTTTCCCTTTATATTTTTGCTTCTTTTACTGCGTCCTTTTCACCTTTTGCAAAACCGATAGGGAAGGGAAATAAATACAAAAGAAAAAAAACATTGTGAGCGAGCGTCCACAGGAGCAACGGGCCCCATCCTGCATGCGGTCCATCTGTTTAGGTCGTATGCATTGTACATTCACCGTGCTTTGCTTTCACCCATTAAAATGCATGCATCACCACAGCTTTTTGCTCGCAACAGCAACCCGAACCATCAAGTTTGGTGCACGCGTACGCCACACCAAATGCGCCTAATGCCAAGATTCCTACAGTCGGATTAGTTGCCAATACCCTGATTAGTTGCTGCCTACTACAGTAATGTGTGAGAGCAAAACAGGTGCAGCTGCTTCCATAGAGTAACAACCCAGAGTAGAATTACAATATTTTTGGAGTGCAGACAACAGTTCCTTGTATGTAGAGTTGACATATTTTGGTGGCAAATGTTGAAGGAATAGCCTAGATAAAGCGTAGCCTCGTTCTGTATCCCGTTCATTTCAGTCCTTTTCTTGTGTTCCAATAAAGTTGGAGCACAGTTCTGTTGCCCAAAATGTTTGATGTGTTACTTACAACTGGCAGGTCCTTTAAAATACTGGAACGAGGAACCATCAGAGATGCTAAGGCAACAGACCAATTGATGTTATCTCGCTACCCTAGTTTGGATCATCACAATGCAAGGGCAGAGGAATTCTGTGGAGCATTTTGCTGATGTTTTTGGATTCGACATTGCATCTAGTTCAGGCAACCCTGTGATGGATCAGCAGTCATATTGGAACAATGTTCTTGGATCAGTAGAATCTCAGAATCTTCAAGGTTATCAGATGAATCACAGTGATGCTGCAATGCCATATGGGAATGAGGCACAGCAAGATGGTACATTTCTTGGTTTCTGGGAATCAGGCGAAGCAAGTGCAAGTGGCAGCTCTAACAATGCCAAAACAGAGCATCTTAGTATTGGCGGTGGTCTGAGGATTGGTGAAAGGCGACTGGTAGCTGACAATGGCATTTCTCTGGATGTGGATATCAACCTTAACGCCAACGTTAACGATCTATGTGGTCAAAGTTCAAATGTTAACTGTACATCTCAGGGCCCTGAGCAGTATGGAGGCGGTGATCGTAGTGTTGTAAATTCTCAGCCAACTGATCTGAGATTACACCCATACAGGACTTTCCTACTAGATGCAGAGCAAGCAGACTCTTTTACTTTGAATCCTAGTGAAAACCCTTTGTGTGATTTTTCATTGATGCAAGAAAGCATTGACCAAAGACCCGGTAGTTCCCTGGATGGACGCCGGCTAGCCTGCAAGAGAAAAAATGTTGAAGGACCCAATGGCCAGAGTTCAGCAGGTGCTAGCACGAGTTTTTCCCACAGGAACGACAATGCTTTCCATAACATTGCTTCTTCAAGTTACAATCCTGCACCTATCAGAAATTCGTCCTCACCCAATCGCTTGACAGTTCCAAGTTCTTTCGATGATCAACTCCCACGATATGGAACTAATGCAGGGCTCTCAGCCGGTACCTATGACCTTAATGGAGGGGTCAACAATGCTGGGAATTCGCAGAGAAGTTTCCGGGCAAGAATTACCACGTCTCAACAGATTGCTCCCTGTAGTGTATGGCCCTCTTCAAATGCTATCAGACTTTCTAATTCATGGAATCACCAGCCACCTCATTTTCAAAGTGCATTTGATGATACCCAGGAGGTTATTCCTGTGGTCAGCAGCCTCAACTTGCAATACCAGCATCCAGTGAATGTTTCTGGTGTGCCACCGGCTGCAAACCGTTTCACTGGCCATGGAGCTTCATCATCGAGAGATGGCAGTTTGGAGAACAGAATTCTTGGTAGTCAAGAGGCTCCTAGAAGGAATGTGGTACCTGCCAACTACTCTGATTTAGTTCCCCCGTCTGTAGTAGACCCGAGACGTTTGCTGCCAGAACCATCTAATTGGAGTTCTGATGTCCGAGGCACTGCAATATCAGGAAGTATTCCTCCTGTATCAAGAGCTAATAACAGTGCAACTGTTAATCCGCCAGCAGGATTCAGTCACCAAAACCTCACCCGGCGCCATCCTCGAAATTTGTCAGAGGTATTTTTTCTCTCCATTTTTCGCATTTGGTTTGATTTTGGTTTTCAGTTTGATTGCTCATCTTCCCACCAAAATATCAAGTGACGCCATACTTAAAATTTGGTTTGATCATCTTCTCGATTTGATCTTTTATTTTCTTATAGGAGATTGGTCGGCTATCTGGAGCACTTCGCGGCCATCAACCCCCACGCTTAAGGCCAGGGTTTCTGCTGGAGCGCCAGGGCGATGGTGTTTGGGGTGTTCCTTTATCAACAAGGGGTAGAGAAGGAAGAAGGTTAATGGAGGTAAGACGATCGGTTCTGTTCAAAAAATGGTTTTTAGCATCCACTTGGAAACATAAAGTCCATCATTATTAGTTGTTTTTTGTGTGGCAGCAAAGATTACACTAAATCAGCCTCTAATTTATGAATTTCTGCTTGCAAAAGTCCCCCTTGTTTTCTGCTATCCTCTTTGTGTCTGCCTATCTAAGCAAATTACCCTATTCTATTCCCACGCCAAATTGGTAGAACTGCTCTACTCGAAATGCTTTATTTCATTTTGTTTGTGCACTTCATATTTTCTAATTTGATCTAGCATGCTTCTTCATGCCCCTGCAACTCTTGAAATACTGAATTTTTTATCATTTATTTCCACATATTACCACACTGCCCGTTGTTGTATCTTTTACTTTTTTTTCTTAGATATTTTCGCTAGTATTGTTATAGAGAAACTTGAACCTTAATGATATGTTTCGCCTTATGTTTTTATGCAAAATACTGCACTATTGTATCCTTTTTCTTCCCTAGCCTTGCTTGTTCTTGCATGCCTTAACTACTGTGACCATCATGTAATGTAAAGGTGCATGGTTCCTTGTCTTATGACAATCCAAGTTTACTTGTCAACAGATTCGGAATGCACTTGAAATGATCCATAGAGGGGAGAATGTAAGGCTTGAGGTCAGTACTAGCAATGTCCATCTGAGTTTCTTAACTCTGTTTGCTACCATTATTTCGATATGCCACTAAAATAAACAAAAGCAAAATTGTTCTTTGTGGATTGTTGTTTTTTTGCTGGACGTGGTTAAGTTATGAGTTATGACCGGCTGGTTAGTACAATCGTACTTCAGCATAATATTGTGTTAAGCCTGCCAGCCTGTGTTACCCTGTAAATAAAATTCGAATTAAAAATAGCACGGTGAGAAAAAAAAACATGACTATAATCATAAACATACCATACCTACAGCTGTCAGCAGAAAACTAAGGACTAATATCAATTACCGCATAAGTTTAAGCATATAACAGAAACACAGATATAAGTGACAATGAATTGCCTCCTGTGATCTACTGTAGTCCAAGACTACTATTTATTAGTTGGTAGGAGGTTTATATTTAATTTGCTTAAAATTAACGGGTCAACATGTAGCAAACTAGTATTCTGAAAGTTCAGTACTTGTAGATAGAAAATCATGAATCCCATGAGTGTACAGTACGAAGAAAAAATAAAACTGAATGAATTCAATAGTTTTGGGTGCCCTTGAGTTTTTACCTGCTAGTGCTTGATGGATTTCCTTCTTACGCCAAATGCATTATTGAACAGTCTATCTTCTATGGCGGTGTTGACATTCACGATAGACACAGGGACATGCGCCTTGACATTGACAATATGTCCTATGAGGTTTGTGTTCCTTAGTGAAGCATTACCAGCACCTTTGCGAATCTAAAATCTAATCTAAGATGGTTGCCCTACTTTCAGGAGCTATTAGCACTCGAGGAAAGAATAGGAAATGTTGGCACTGGCCTCAGCGAGGAAGCTGTGATAAGGTTGCTCAAACAAAGGAAATTTTCATCTTGGACACTAAAAGCATCTTTGGACCCTGAACCATGTTGTATCTGCCAGGTATTTCATATACTCCCGAGCATCTCAGAATCATGGCTTGTTCATTTGCATACACCAATCGCATTGAATGATTGAATTGGGCATTCATGTGCTGTTTGGTTTACATATTTGTAGCGTGAAAGGTAATCGATAACGTTAAACCATCACCATGTTTGTTCAAGTCCAACCGTAATCAAATACCACACTAGAAAGTGATACCGTTCTATTCAAACTTGTTACCGTTGGTAATCGAGTGTGAATTATTACCGTTGCCATTTACGTTACCGTTAGTAATCGAGTGTGAATTATTACCGTTGCCATTTACGTTTACCTCAGTTGGGTCACCTAAGCCATCATCATGTGTACAAAGCAATGCAGCACTTAACTAAATTGGCCCACAAATATTAGAAGGGCAAGTTAAGTCTAAAAGTTGCTAAGCTTGTCTACTTATATACCATCTAGGCCTCCAATGGAGAACCATACCCTGGTAGGTCTCTGGATTTGTACAAATTAACGGTTTGAAATGGTAGAATTAAGAATATTTGTCTCATCCCTTGATATTTCTACGCTATTGATCTTGGTTTCTAGTGTCTCAGGAAAGAATTACAATCTGACTCTAGCATGACTGATCACTAAAAAGACTACTTAAGGTGATAGTATAGAGGATTAGGCATAATGCGTGCGTTTAATTGCATGAAACCTTTCAGGAAAAAATATTTAGGCCCTGTTCCAATGTTGTTAGATAAACTTTAGCAGCTTTTTTTAGCTACTTTTAGTCATTTGTAATCTAAACAGGAGAGCTAATGGTGGTAATTGAAGCTAAACTTTAGCACTTCAATTCATATAGCTAAAGTTTAACAGGAAGCTAAAGTTTATTCCCGTGAGATTAAAACGGGGCCTTAGTTCAGAGGTTTGGAGGGCAAGATGCCTCTCGGGATACCTATGTCAGCACGAGATTACAAAGTCCTAACTGCCAAATATAGTCTGACTTGGATTCAGACCGAACTGTTAAACCTTTTTTATAGGGTGACTAATAAAAAATAACATCAACTCTGGCAACAAAACCTGTAGCATAGAACTGTCAATTAATCAGGATTTCCAGTGTCCATGTAAATCATGTACACCAGTATCTGTTATCTGCTGTGAATTTAATTCCTTTTTGCCTATGAACATGTGCCAACGTCACCTATAGAGCAATGAAATTAGCAGTTGAACAAGGCTAATATATATACCTCCTACCTATGTCCTTTCTCCCTGTCCAGGAGGAGTACGCTGATGGAGACGACCTCGGGATGCTGGACTGCGGGCACGACTTCCACGCTGGCTGCATCAAGCAATGGCTGGTGGTGAAGAACGTGTGCCCCATCTGCAAGAGCACCGCATTGAAGAAGACCTGAAACCCGAACGGAGGCTCGTGTCAGAGACACCCCCCCATGTTTCTATGTTCACTCGATGGTTCGCGAGATCATTTGCCGATTCGTATTGCTACGCTTTTTTTGGTCGGGAAAATTTTGCCAGCCACCTGCGATTGGGAAAGGAAAAGAGAGAAACAGAGAGAGAGAGAGGATGCGGTTGCGGTCCTCTGTAAACTGCTGCTGCAGTAAATAATCCCTGGAATATGTCTTCCCTGCATTCAACCAAATATTTAGTAGCTGTTATAGTGGACGTCGTAGGATTAAAACCTTGGAAGAGAGCCTGTTGGCTGTTGCCCACCACCTGCCATAATTATGTTCGATCCGGATTTCAATTTTCCACGTGCTGTCCTGTCGTGCTGCTGCAGTGCGGACGGAAGCCCATCGCGGATGGCGCCAGTGTTTTTTTTGCAGGAAGCACGCTGCTCTGCCTCTGCGTTCAGGTTCAACAACTTGTCTGAACTCAACAAGACAACAATCCAAGGCAACGGTTTGGATGGATCCCATGCGTTCGTTACTTGTGCTTGTGCATCTGTTCCTTGTCGGCGTCAGGCGCCGGCCGTGCCGCGAGAACGAAACCAACACGCAACTCCTCGCCCGGCAGCGGCGCCGGCGGCCCGTCGCTGTCCACCCATGAATCCATCCAGGGCAGCAGTCGTCGTTCTTCTCGTCCTGTGGCTGGCTAACAACAAGCTCTGAGCGAGGGCTTGCGTCGTGAGCACACCACACGCTGGCGGCGCGATCGATCTGATGGGTACCCGCCGCCGGCAGGGGAGCAGTCAGTGGTGCGGTGTCCTGTATAATCGGCGGCAGGGGAGGGTACCGTCTCGCCTCGCATTTACTGCAAGGTGTGGCTGGCTGCCGTAGATCTAAAAACTTGCGTAGCTGGGTGTTTGAACCATAATTGAGCACTGGCGGACGGTCCGGCCCTGAGTCCGGACGGTCCACGGTCCGGACAGTCCGCGCCTGTGGGCCGGACGGTCCGCGCGTGCACAGAGCAGTTTAGGGTTCCGAGTTTTATGCTATGGTTGTTGGCTAAAATCATGGGATAAGCTCGGAAATTAGTTTGTAAAGGGTCCAGCCCCCCTCCTCTATAAATAGAGAGGTCTACGGCCGATTTGTAATTATCAATCGAATCAATACAACTTCTATTTCGCATTTTATCCTAAGAGTAGTTCTAGTCTAGTTTAGGTTTAGTCTTCCAATCCCCGAATTCTCCGCCTCTCCTCGACTCTACGTCGATTAGAGGAGTATAGGTCGGCCTGCCCGAGCCTAGACACAACCTAGGATCTCTACTCCCCGAAACCTAGGATCTCTACTCCCCGACGGGGTCCCTCCCGGGAGCGAGATCCAGGCGCCGTCGGCGATTTTCCGCCGCCCCTGCGCACGCGCGGACCGTCCGGCCCTAGGGCGCGGACCGTCCGGACGTCAGACAGGAGCCCTAGCCGCGCACCAGGCCGCGGACCGTCCGGCCCCAGGCCGCGGACAGTCCGCCCTTGCGCAGAGAGCACCATCGCGCCTCGCACCAGGCCGCGGACCGTCCGGCCCCTGCGCGCGGACCGTCCGCCCCTGTGCAGAGGGCACCGCCACGGTTCTTGTTGAGTGTTTGGCGCTCCAAAAAGGCGTCAACACACTTTTTGGCGACTCCGCTGGGGAAAACACATCTAAGCTCATCAGATCGGCCCTCAATGGCCGGTTCAAAGGATAGCTCTGATATTTCTCTAAGCAACATCATAGAGCCGACTTGGGAAACCTTGCCGGCTGACGAGCAGCTCCAGTTTGAGGAGCATAAGAAGCGGATGATCCAGGAGGCGAAAGCAAAGTTCTTGGCCAACTTCAAAGTGGACAGGAACAACAAGGTCGTCCGACATCGGGCGACGGATCCGGCTTCGCTCCAACCCACGCCAGATATCCCCAATGTAAGTAATACCAACGATCTGCAATCTCTTAGAAATTATGTAGAAGATCAGCGTGAACAAATGCAGAACATCATAGGGGGTATGCAAAGCGATCTTAAGAGACTAGTACGTGCATTCGATAAATCTAGTACCGCAGATTTTCCTTCGTACGAGGTTGAGTTAGGAGATAACGCGCGTAACACATCGGCTACAAGTTGTCACGACCAGTCACAACCCCTTTATGGGATGCCGATGGACACATACCCTAAGCAACCGCAAATCGGCAGCAAACCAGCCGATCTGCACATGCCCGGACCGTCCGCACGTGAGCGCGGACCGTCCGGGCCAACAGCAGTTGGGCCTATTTTTAATGAGTTACCTAGATATGCACCCGAGCCACCACATATGACACAGAACCCAAATTACCCAGTCGGACGGTCCGCATACAATGACGGACGGTCCGCATATGACCACGGACGGTCCGGGTACATATCCGGACAGTCCGCGCATGAGTCTTTTGAGGAGGATTATTACCTGAATCCTCGCCCGTCCCAGCAACACTTCCCATCACATTATGCAATGCACCAGCCCATTAATTCAGGATCCAGAGCCCAGGAAAGCTTTCCGGCCCCACCTAAAAGGCCGGAAAGAAACGATCAAACCTATGAGCCATATAGGGCAAATGGGAATGCACCACGTAGCTCAAACCAATGGGGGGAACGACAACATACTAATATGCAACCAACTCCACTATGTTTGACCAGAGAGCCGGTGGTCTTGCACCGGCTGCCATTGATATAGTGAGGGAAGAAATAGCCGGGGCGTTCCGAGATAAGCTCGGAGTAAGCATGGTCCCTGGGGGGCAATCATATCGGAAACCTTATGACAGCCGATTTGATCACCACCCGTACCCACAGGGAACTAGAATACCTGAATTCGCGAAATTTTCGGGTGATCAAGGGAAAAACACGCGCGAACATATAGGCCAGTTCTTAGCACAATTGGGAGAATTGGCAGACACAGAGGCATTTCGCGTGCGTTTATTTTCATTATCGCTAACAGGAACCGCGTTTGCATGGTATGCTACTTTACCTCCTAATTCCATTTCATCATGGGGGGATCTAGAACAAAAATTTCATGATCATTTTTTCTCTGGTGATTATGAATTGGATTTGGTAGATTTAGTGTCATTGCGACAGACAAAAGACGAATCGGTTAATGATTACATCCGGAGATTCCGCGATACAAGAAACCGATGCTTTCAAATTCATTTAGCAGAAAAACAGCTAGTAGGATTAGCCTTTAACGGTCTACGATATTATTTAAAAGAGAGATTAGAAGGCATCCAATTTTTTACACTAGCACAGTTACACCAGAGGGCTTTGGCTTGCGAAAGCCGGAGCAAAGAAACTGCTAAAACAATGCGTCACAACGTACATATAGTAGAATACGACCAAAGTAGCTCAGATGACGAATCAGCAGAAGTGTATGCTGCTGAAATGGTTTGGCCAAAACAGGCCAAATCTTCGGCTTGTTCCTCCTTGCAGCCGGTTCAAAAGAAACAGCAAGAGGAGGTTAAGTTTACGTTTAATGTTGGTAAATGTGATAAAATATTTGACGAACTACTCAAAAATGGCAATATTAAAATAAATCACACTGTTCCATCCGCCGACGAGCTAAAACGTCGTGCATACTGCAAGTGGCATAACTCATTTTCTCATGCCACTAATGATTGTAATGTATTCCGACGACAGATTCAATCGGCCATTAATAAGGGACGATTGAAATTTCAGGAAATGCAGGTGGATACAGAGCCCTTTCCAATGAACGTGATCGACTTTGAGGGCAAGAAAGTCCTGGTTCGGCCAAACACGGCCGATAAAGGCAAAGGCAAAGAGGCAATCATCGGCAATTCTAAAAAGGCCGATGAGGATCATAAGGTTTCTTGCAGGAAAGTGGTAGCCGAGAAGACTCCCGATGGAGGGGAGACCCTAAAGGTGACCATCACAACCTCCAGTACTGGGGGGCAAGCGCAGACAGGGAGACAGATACAGGAACCCGTGCTGCGTATCCCGGACGGTCCGGCACGTAGGCGCGGACGGTCCGGGACCCCACCGGACGGTTCGGAGAGCTCCGGCGGACGGTCCGGCCATGCTCAGGACTCGCAGCGACCACGTACCTTCAAACCACGACGACCAGAGATAGGTACGTGGAAAACAAATACATTTAAAGCAGCTGGTCGGTTGATCAAGCCTGGCCCGACTTTCGATCAATTGTTGTCTAAATATGTGAAAAAGAAGGCTGGCCCCAGTGACCGGCCACCGAAGCGACCCCGCTCACCCATTCATGAGCAACGTCAGGTCAGTCCGATTGGACCATATCACCAATCGGAAGAAATGAAAGGTCCTATTGTACAATTGAGACCTAACATGTCGACATGGACCCCTCCACCTCCTTATCCATCTATGCCATATCCATACACATACTTACCTCCACCATATGTCCCAAATCAAATGTGGGGCATGCCACCATATCCATTTGGGATGCCACAGTACCCCGCCTGGGGGGCACCCCAAACATCCGTTTTTGATAGGTTGGCACCGCCAGTGCAAGACCGATTGAGCACTGCTGAATCCGGTCACCAGGCACAGGCCCAACAAGGTTGCCGGACTACTCGGCCTCCTAGGCCGACCAATCCGGCAGGGGGGCATATGCCTGTAGGAACTCAAAGAACAACAAAAAAGGACATCATCAAAATAGGCACTGCAGATGTTGTCATACAGGGAGACAATAAAGGGCCGATGATTTTTGGCGAATCGGCCAACACAACCGAAAAGGATACGGCTACCATCAAAACAGCCGATCCAAAATACTCCATGCCTCGATGGTGCCCAGCGGGATTGACACGATCCCAAAAGAGAAAATTACAGCGCCTAAGAGCAAAGGAGAGCCAGGAGAAGGAGGCGGAAAAGACATTTAATGACACACATCCACTATACCCGCCACCGCAAAAGAAATGGAGACCGAAGGCCGTTGAGAAAAAACAAACGGCCACAGAAATAGAAAGTCAACCTGCACCAGGCGCGGACCGTCCGGCCCCCGTGTGCGGACCGTCCGCCGTTCACCAGGAAGGCTCTGGACGACCTGCACCAGGCGCGGACCGTCCGGCCCCCGCGTGCGAACCATCCGCCGTTCATCAGGAAGCCTCCAACAACACGACAACATCAATGGAAGAGGACGACCTGCTAGGAGAAGACCTGGTCGACTACGAGGCTTCTCCAGAACGCCCAGGTATGGATGTAAATATTATTACATTTTCTTCCGATTGTACTATCATTGGCGACGATGAACCTGTTGCTGCCCAGTTTGATTTTGGTCCTAAAGAAGTCGCCTTTACTAAACCAAAGGAATCGGTAAATCATTTAAAGCCGCTCTTCGTGCGCGGTCACATTGATGGAATACCGATTGCTAAGATGTTGGTGGATGGAGGGGCGGCTGTAAATCTAATGCCTTATTCATTATACAGAAAATTAGGTAAACAAGATGACGAACTTGTCAAAACCAACATGACCCTCAGCGGTGTTGGGGATAGTTCGATTAAAGCCAGGGGAGTCACGTCCGTTGAATTAACCATCGGGACTAAGACCCTTGCTGCTGCATTCTTCGTCGCTGATGTAGAAGGGAATTACAGTTTAATTCTAGGCAGAGATTGGATTCATGCCAATCAATGTATACCTTCTACATTACATCAAATGCTAATACAATGGGTAGGCGATGAGGTAGAACAAGTACATGCTGATGTATCGGCCTGCATCGCTGTGGCCGATGCCCCTGTACTCTGGACTTATGAGACTGCTACATGTCTCACAGGGGTAAATTTTTCTGATTATCAGTTCATAAGTATAGATAAGAAAGGTTTCATTCCTGTAATGCTAGAGCCGATGGAGAATCGGCTGAATCCTAAATAGAGTTTAAACGATGAATACACACAAAGTTCATGAGTCTTTGATCACGGACAATTCGGCCCTCAAAGCCGGATGGTCTGGTCTATCACAGAACAGTTCGGACTTTAAGACCGAACATCTACCACAGCGAAAAGGTAGTATTACGGATGATCCGGTCCCCGAGACCGGAAAGTCCGCCCTCACACAAAGATCATCTGATTCCTCTGTGGGGGACATGATAGAGGAATTCAGAGATCTTGATAAACTAGGACAGGGGTTTACATCGGCTGATCCTTTGGAGGAGATTGACATAGGAAATGGTAAAACTCCAAGGCCGACTTTTGTAAACAAGACCCTGGAGACCGATTCTAGAAATGAGATGATCGGTCTATTGAAGGAATATTCAGATTGTTTTGCTTGGAATTACATTGAAATGTCTGGACTAAGCCGAGAGATTGTCGAACATCGGCTGCCCATTAAGTCTGGTTTCAGACCTTTCAAGCAGAAAGCTAGAACATTTCGTCCAGATCTTCTCCCACGAATCAAGGACGAAATCCACCGGCTGCTAGAAGCTAATTTTATTAGACCTTGCAGATACGCAGAGTGGGTCTCCAATATTGTGCCGGTGGAGAAGAAGGAGTCAGGTAAACTTAGAGTATGCATTGATTTTCGTAATTTAAATAAAGCAACTCCTAAAGATGAATATCCCATGCCCATAGCGGACACATTAATCAATAATGCATCAGGAAATAGAATTATTAGCTTCCTTGATGGTAATGCCGGATATAATCAGATTTTCATGGCTGAAGAAGATGCGTCTAAAACGACCTTTATATGTCCAGGCTTCATTGGTTTATTTGAATGGGTTGTCATGACATTCGGTCTTAAAAATGCTAGTGCTACTTATCAGAGGGCTATGAATCTGATCTTCCATGAGTTGTTAGGAAACACTGTGGAAGTCTACATTGATGATATTGTAGTCAAATCGGCTAAGTTTAGTTCTCATATAGCTGATTTGCGCAAAGCCTTTGATAAAATGCGTCGGTATGGTTTAAAAATGAACCCACGTAAATGTGCTTTTGGAGTGTCGGCTGGTAAGTTTTTAGGATTTGTCATCCATGAACATGGTATAGAAATAGACCCTGACCGAATCAAGTCTATTCGGAATGTGGGGCCTCCGACTTGTAAGGTCGAAGTGCAGAGGTTTCTCGGCAAGGTGAATTATTTACGAAGGTTTATTTCTAATCTAGCCGAGAAGATTGATGCCTTCACCCCTATCCTTCGGCTTAAGAATGATGCTGAATTCACTTGGGGGGCAGAGCAGCAGGAAGCATTTGATCTCATTAAAAAATACTTGTCTTCGGCTCCCGTGTTAAAAGCACCACAAGTAGGAGCACCATTCAGATTATACATTGCAGCTGAAGACAAGGTTATTGGGGCTGTTCTGACACAAGAAACTGAGAGGAAGGAGCATGTGGTGACATATCTAAGCCGAAGGTTAGTGGATGCTGAAACAAGGTACACTTTTATTGAAAAGTTATGCTTATGCTTGTTTTATGCATGCACCAAATGTAGATGTTATTTACTATCTAGTCATTGCACTGTTATTGGTCAAGCCGATGTAATCAAATACATGTTGCATAACCCAATTATGAGTGGTAGAATTGGTAAGTGGGCTTATGCACTCATAGAATATGACTTGGCCTATGAACCATTGAAATCTATGAAAGGACAAGTCGTAGCGGATTTTATTGTAGAACATCGGGTTAATGATATTCATGAACTAGACATGTCATACCTCACTATTACTCCTTGGACTTTATATTTTGATGGATCGGTTTGCAATGAAGGGCAAGGAATTGGCATTGTGCTTGTTTCACCAAGTAATGTCTCCTTTGACTTCTCCAGCCGATTGAAAACTTATTGCACTAATAATCAAGCCGAATATGAGGCCCTCCTATTCGGCTTAGAACTTTTAAATGGTATGGGAGTAAAACATGTGAAGGTATTTGGTGATTCTCAGCTGGTTGTCCAACAAGTGTTAGAAGAATATCAATGTTTTGATAGTAGTCTAAATAGTTATCTTGAAAAATGTTGGAGCATAATCCATTCTTTTGACGAATTCAGTATTCGACATATCTCTAGAGTTGAGAATCATAGAGCTAACGATTTGGCACAAGATGCATCAGGTTATCGGATAAAGAGAGGGAAATTTCACAAAACTGAAATTCCGATAACCAGTGCAGAGCCAAATTCCCAGGTCGCGGACCGTCCGCGTGACGACGCCGGACCGTCCGGGGTTTCCAGAAATGTTCTCTTAATCGATTCGGCTGACAATGAAGCCGATTGGAGAACACCTATACTTAATTATTTACGAAATCCCAATATTAGGACAGATAAGAACATTCGGCGAACAGCTTTCAAGTATGTTTTGATGAGTGATGAACTTTACCGCCGAACAGTCAGTGACGTCCTGCTGAAGTGCTTGGGCCCAGATGATGCTATATTAGCCATGGCCGAAGTACATGAAGGAATTTGTGGTACTCATCAATCGGCTCCAAAGATGAAGTGGTTGTTGCGAAGGTCTGGTTTTTATTGGCCTAGTATGATAGCTGATTGTTTCAAGTACTACAAGGGATGCCAAGTGTGTCAAAAATTCGGCGACCTACAGTTGGTCCCTGCAGCCGAATTGCATCCTATCATCAAGCCTTGGCCGTTTAGAGGATGGGGATTAGACTTTATTGGAGAAATTCATCCTTCATCATCAAAGGGGCATCGGTTTGTGTTAGTTGCCACTGACTATTTCACCAAATGGACTGAAGTCGTTGCTCTGAAAAACATGACGCACAAGGAGGTAATTGAGTTCATAACTGAGCATATTATTCATAGATTCGGCATTCCCCAGACCATGACTACAGATCAAGGGACTTCTTTTATGTCAAAGGAGGTACGTGAATTTGCTGAATTATACAGAATTAAGCTGCTTAATTCATCTCCATATTATGCTCAGGCCAATGGACAGGCCGAGTCTAGTAATAGGACATTGATTAATTTGATAAAAAAGAAGATATCTGATAATCCTAAACATTGGCATAAGATTTTGTCCGAAGCTTTATGGGCTCATAGAATATCTAAACATAGTGCTACTAAAGTATCTCCTTTTGAGCTTGTCTATGGGCAGGAAGCAGTATTGCCTGTGGAAATAAGTTTGAATGCTGTCAGGTTCGCCAGACAAAATGATTTAACTGTCACTGATTATTATAATTCAATGATGGATAATATTGATGAGGTGACCGACAAGAGGGTGATAGCTTTGGGAGCAATAGAAAAGGACAAGGTTATGATAGCCAGGGCCTACAACAAGAAGGTCAAAGCAAAGTCATTTCAAGTAGGAGATCTGGTGTGGAAGACCATCTTGCCTCTAAGGAATAAAGACCGAAAGTTTGGGAAATGGTCGCCAAACTGGGAGGGTCCTTATAAAGTAAAACAGGTGATGTCTGGTAACGCCTATTTGCTACAAACATTACAAGGCAAGGATTTACCAAAGGCTTTGAATGGGCGTTTCCTCAAACAGTACCATCCTAGTATGTGGCAAGATGCCTAAGAGAACCGATGTGATCACATCGAGTTAGTTGCTTTTGGTTCGCCCAGCTCCACCAAAAGGCAGGGGGCATATGTTTGAACCATAATTGAGCACTGGCGGACGGTCCGGCCCTGAGGCCGGACGGTCCGCGGTCCGGACAGTCCGCGCCTGTGGGCCGGACGGTCCGCGCGTGCGCAGAGCAGTTTAGGGTTCCGAGTTTTGTGCTATGGTTGTTGGCTAAAATCATGGGATAAGCTCGGAAATTAGTTTGTAAAGGGTCCAGCCCCCTCCTCTATAAATAGAGAGGTCTACGGCCGATTTGTAATTATCAATCGAATCAATACAACTTCTATTTCGCATTTTATCCTAGGAGTAGTTCTAGTCTAGTTTAGGTTTAGTCTTCCAATCCCCGAATTCTCCGCCTCTCCTCGACTCTACGTCGATTAGAGGAGTCTAGGTCGGCCTGCCCGAGCCTAGACACAACCTAGGATCTCTACTCCCCCGACGGGTCCCTCCCGGGAGCGAGATCCAGGCGCCGTCGGCGATTTTCCGCCGCCCCTGCGCACGCGCGGACCGTCCGGCCCTAGGGCGCGGACCGTCCGGACGTCAGGCAGGAGCCCTAGCCGCGCACCAGGCCGCGGACCGTCCGGCCCCAGGCCGCGGACAGTCCGCCCTTGCGCAGAGAGCACCACCGCGCCTCGCACCAGGCCGCGGAGCGTCCGGCCCCTGCGCGCGGACCGTCCGCCCCTGTGCAGAGGGCACCGCCACGATTCTTGTTGAGTGTTTGGCGCTCCAAAAAGGCGTCAACACTGGGGCAGTTAATGGGCTCAGACGCTGGGGCTTTGGCTCCTGAAGTCCTGATAGCCCAGAAGTGCTGCTGTCGGCAACCGTGTGGTCGAAATCCGACGGCTGGGAGATTTGAGAACACGACGACGGATTTTGTGGGCGGTTGACGGGACGGCGGCGCTCGCAGCTCCTGATGAGTGCTGAGGGATGCCGTGTGATGCCTGTATAAAGGGCGGCGATGGCGATGCACACAAACGGAAGCTTCAGGTGGAGGAACGATTCTGAAGCGCATAATCTATCTGATCAGGTTGAATTTGAGGATCAATCGAATGTGAATCAAGTTTTTTCTGCTTGCAAGAATGATTCACCGTTTGAATTTGTCGATTTGAGGAGCATGAAAATCAAACATACTCCTGTGATGTTTCGTTGGAATTCCGGGAGAAATCATACCTCAAATCCATGGAAAATCCATGGAGACATGATTCCTTCATGGATCACGCCACCCCGGGGTGACGCTGTATTACCTCAATTTCGGGAATCTAGGGGGTGTGTTGTGGAAAAATGTAAGGTGGTGAACAAGAATAATGAAAAAGCTGAGGGGCTTTGGGGAAAAACCTGAATCAGGTATATTGTGGACTGGAAAGGCCGAATCGGCTCATTTATCCTCTCCGCAAAACCCTAAATCGCCTACTTACGGATCTTCTCCTGTGTTCGCCCCAAAACCACAAATCGAAAGATTTGTTGGGCATTTCTGGGAGAGATCTCAGAGATCTTATGCTAGTGTGGTGAAAACTAAGAGAGCTCCGATCGTTGCTGTGAAGATGCAACCAAGAGGAGCTGGTCGGCGTGGAGCTGCGCGCGGTTATGGTCGTGGTTCTGGTCGCGATCATGTCTGGAGGCGTATCGAAGATGGTGATGTTCAGAATCAAAGATGTGGTCGCAGTATTGAGGAGGTGAATATGGGAGAGGGGGGTGACACCTTGAATCAAGGTAACCCGTCTCCCTGGGAAAGTCAAGTTGTCAGATCTGAAGAAAAAAATGAAGATAGTTGGAAAGGAAATCCCCATCCTATGGGAGAAGATGGTCCTAAAGATTCGCATATGAAAAAAGAGGTAACTCGCAGTTTTAATTTGGATAGGTCTGGCTGTGCTTTTTGTCACTTCAAAAATCATCTTACTAAGGATTGTCGACATCGCTTTCCTTGTGACATTTGTGGTTGTGATGATCATATTGTGTTTGATTGCAAAAAATGCTTGCCTTGGAATTTTGGTCCGGAACTTTGTGCGACACAAGTTGAGGATCAGAGTTTTTTTCTATATTGAAGAAAAAGTGGATACTAGGCTGATTAAAGAAAAATCCAGCACTGCTATTATCACTGTTGTTCAAGGGAATGTTAGTGAAAAACAAATTGAATTGGAATTCATGAACATGTTAGGCAAGAATTTGTGGCGGTGGTCTGCTAGATCTGTGGGAGACAATAAGTTTGTTATGAGATTTCCAGATCCTAAAATGATAGGGGATCTTGGATATTTTAGACCTTTGGGCATGAGAACAGCGAAAGCTCAGATTACTATTGATCCTTGGACACCTGCTGTCAATGCTAAAGGTTGCTTGCAAAAAGGATGGTTCAGAATCAGTGGCATTCCTATGGAACAAAGGTCTCTGGTGACAATTGCTAAAGTTGGTGGGCTCGTGGGTAAGGTGATTGAAATTGATGAAAGGACTAGACTTAGAAATGAATATGTGAGAGCTAGAATTGCTTGCAGGGATGTCACGGTTGTTCTCGGTGTTGTGGAAGGCTCCCTTGGATTGTTTTTATATGATTTTTTCTTTGAAAGGGAAATACACTCGGAAGAGGATGAACAATTTCTTGAGACTGGGATTAGAGTTGATGACTCTAACCAGAAAGCTGCAAAAAGATCCAAGTATGAAGGTAAAATGCAGAAAGATAAGAAAGTGGATTATGGGAATCTGGAGGATGGAAATATTAAACAACATGATGAGTGTAGCAGAAAATCTCAAAGTTATACTTATCAAATGCAAGGGCTTGACAAGAATGTAAGCAAAGAAAAAAATGTTGGAACTGAAGAAGGTAAAACTGGTAAATCTTATTCCAGTTGTTCTGGTGAAGAGAAAAACAAAGTGCACATAACTGATAGTGAGGAGGATGATGACAGTGATCTTCTGGGAGAAGAACTTATGGCTATGAAAAATCGTGGATCTGGATCAAACAGTCATACTATGTGGAATACACAGTCTGACCCAGTTGACAACCTGAATTCTAGGAGTATAAATCATATTAAATCTTCTAAATGCTCTGTCATTCTTGAAGAACTTGATACCAATGAGAAAGGAGTTGATAATTCTGAAGAACTGTTTTCTGGTACTCAAGGTAGCTCGATTGTGAATGCTTCTCAAGAGGAAGGCGATGATCTTTCGGATCAAAGAAAGAAAACTGATGGCATTATTTATCATGAAGATAATCAGAAAGTTATGCTTTCACCCATCCCGGTGAGAAGGGTCAGTGAACGTCTTAAAAAGGATATGGGTATTAGAATTGAAGAGAAGAACAGAAGAATGACTGTGAAAAGGAATCTGGAAGGTAACTCTTGTATTCCCGAACCTATTTTTTCATGTTTAGCTTCTAAGGAAATTATTGATATCAGCAAGAAAATGGGAGTTAATATAAATGAGCAAAATATGGAATCTATTGAGTTACTCAAAGAAATGGAATTAGCCAGACAATGTTTGGGTCAGAAAAAATTGAGATTTTACAGAAAAAAGATGAGGATAATATGGTTAAGCGAAATGATGAGTATATTGGGAGTCAAGCCAATGAAGAATCTGAAACAGATGACTTCATTTTGGTTCAATCCAGGAAGAAAAAAAGAGAATACAGAAAAGGAATTAAGAAAGGATGCAAAGGCAAGGCACAAGAACATCTTGGCCTCAATAAAAAAAATCAGAAACACTGGGAAAATCCCAAAAAGTGTTGATGATATTAACACAAATAAAAACGGTTCAAAATGAAAGGTCTCTTTTGGAATTGTAGAGGCATCAGGAAGAAAGGGGTTGCCCCCCTTATGAGACACGTGATTAGTCAATATAAATTCCAGTTTATTGGCCTACAAGAAACTATGATCGAGGACTGTGATGACTTTATCACAAGAAAATTGGATCCCTCTGGTGATTATCTGTGGCTTTGGTCCCCTGCTAAAGGGAAATCTGGAGGCATTCTTGTGGGTTCTAGAATTGATGATCTTGATGTGGGATCTTTTAAGAAGGGTAATCACATTCTCCAGGTGAATTACTGGGATAAAGCATTGTTGTGTAAATGGAATCTTATGGTGATTTATGGTCCTGCTCAGGAGAAATATAAGAATATTTTTTTGAAAGAGCTTGATGAGTTCTGTGAAAATAGTAGAGAACCTTACATCGTGGGAGGAGATTTCAATATTATTCGTTTCTCTTATGAGAAGAATAAAGATCACATTTTACACAAGCACTCTGCTCCTTTTAACGATTTGATTTATAAGCACAACTTGGTGGAAATTCATATGATTTCTGGTGGATTTACTTGGTCTAATAACCAGGCAACGCCCACTTTGGTTAAATTGGATAGGGTCCTGATGAGTGGGAGTTGGGAAAATATCTATCCTCTTGTTAAGGTTAAGAAACTTCCCAGAAATATCTCCGATCATAATCCTCTTGTTGTTCATTCTGGAAATTTGAGTACAAAAATGCATTCCTCTTTTGTTTTTGAAATTGGATGGATTAATCATCCAGATTTTAAACAGATCATTGAGAGGATTTGGAGTAAACCTTGCAGAGCTAAAAGTCCTTTGGATAAGATTCAACAAAAATTGAAGCTGTGTAAACAGTACCTCAAAGGCTGGGATTGGAATCTCAAAGGTATGAAAAAAAGAGAAAGGATCAGATTGCCTCTGAGTTGAAAAAACTAGAAGAAATTGAAGAATCTGACCTTTTGAACAGTAATCAGATTGATTATAGATGTTCTCTTATGACTGAAATTTTGATGATGCTTGATGAGGAAGAGCTATTCTGGAAGCAGAGGGCTCATGAAAATTGGCTCCTTCATGGTGATGGGAATAATGAATATTTTCATCGTATTGCGAATGGTCGTAGAAGGAAAAACAATATTATTTTTTTTTGAAGATGGAGATAGGAAAATTTTTGGGGATGAGAACATTTTGCTTCATGCAACAGAATACTATTCTGGTTTGTTTGGTCCTGCTCCTGGAAATATGTTCCAAATTGATAGGGAGGTTTGGGATGGACTTGAACAGTTGAATGAGTTAGACAATAATGTGCTATGTGCTCATTTCTCTGAGAAAGAGATTAAAGAGGCCCTCTTTCAGATGGAAAAAAATAAAGCTGTTGGTCCTGACAGTATTCCTGCTGAGTTTTATCAGAGTTGTTGGGACATTGTTAAAAGTGATATTGTTAGTCTTTTTCAGGACTTTCATGCTGGGCATTTGGATGTTAGTAGACTTAATTATGGCATCATTACTCTGCTTCCTAAGACCAAAGAAGCTACTAAAATTCAACAGTATAGACCTATATGTCTTCTTAACTGCTTATATAAGTTGATTACCAAGGTCTTGACCATAAGAATTGAACCTTATGCTCAGAAGTTGATTAGTGAACATCAGACTGCATTTATCAAAGGGAGAAATATAATGACTGGTGTTATGATTCTCCATGAAATCATGCATGAGACTAAAAAAGGAAAGAAACTGGTATTATTTTGAAATTGGATTTTGAGAAGGCTTATGATAAAGTCAATTGGGATTTTTTATTCCTTAGCCTTCAACATCGGGGCTTTGGCAATAAATGGATGATGTGGATGCATATGGTTGTCGAGGGTGGCACTGTTAGTGTGAAAATAAATAATCAAATTGGTAAATATATTAAGAGCTACAAAGGAGTGCGTCAGGGAGATCCTCTCTCGCCTATCCTCTTTAATTTTGTGGCGGATAGCCTCGCTAGAATGATGGACAAAGCTTGTGCTAATGGGGTTTTGAATGGTTTGGGTAGACATTTGATCCCTAATGGTGTGATGTTGTTACAATATGCCGATGACACTATCATTTGTATGGAAAATGATTTGTCCAAAGCTAGAAATTTGAAAATGCTCTTGTACATTTATGAAATGATGGCAGGATTAAAAATCAATTTTATGAAAAGTGAAATTTTTGTGATCAATGGGGATGATGATATTAAGATGCATTATGTGAATCTCTTTGATTGCCAATTGGGCTCTTTCCCCATGATGTATCTTGGGGTCCCTGTTAGTCCTTCCCGTCTGAGAATTGCAGATTGGATAAGGTTGGAAAAAAAAATTGACAAGAGATTGGATAGCTGGAAGGGAAGCTCCCTTTCCATTGCTGGGAGGATCACTTTGATTAATGCTTGTTTATCCAATTCCCCCATCTATCATATGTCGATGTATCTCCTCCCTAGCACCACTATCAAAAAACTGGATATTAAACGGAAAAAATTTCTGTGGCAAGGTGGAGGAGATAGAAAGAAATATCACCTTGTTAAATGGGATAGAGTTTGTGCAAATAGGAAAAATGGTGGTCTTGGTATTAAAGATTTGAGAGTCATGAATATTTGCCTTATGTGCAAGTGGTGGTGGAAACTTGAATATGAAAATGGGATCTGGCAAGAAATTGTGAAAAAAAAAGTATATTCACAGTGATAGTATCATGAATGTTAGTCACAAATCGTTTGATTCTCAGGTTTGGCATGATCTGTTGAATATCAGAGATCATTATGTAATTGGAAGGAAAATTATCACTCGATCTGGTGATAAAACCAGATTTTGGGAGGATCCTTGGCTTAATGAGACTCCTCTAGCTATGTCTGAACCAGATTTATATGAGATGTGTAATGATAAATTTATTCTGGTCCAGCATGCTAGGGAAAGGAATGCCCAACTTGACTTTCGTAGATGGCTGAATGATAATATCAGAGGTAACTGGGACAAAATCATGAAAAAATTCCAGGATTTTGAGTTTCAGGAGACAGAAGATTATGTCTCCTGGAAATGGGGTAAAAATAAAGAATTTTCTGTGAAATCTTTATATGATAACATTACTAGTATTACCTATGGTCCTTATTTGAAACATATTTGGAAAGGAAAAATACCTCCAAAAATTAAGGTTTTCATGTGGTTACTGGAAAATAATGTGCTGTTGACCAAAGAAAACATGGTCAGGAGAAATTGGAAGGGAAATTCTTCCTGTGGTTTCTGTGATGAGTTTGAATCGACCACTCATCTTTTTTTCAATTGTCATACAGCCAAATGTGTGTGGGGAATGGTTGCTAAATGCTTTAATTCCACTGTTGTTCCTGGAAATTTACATCAATGCTGGGTTTGGCTTGATAATAATTTGGGTGAGGCCAAAGAAATTAGCACTGTTGGTGCTGCTGCCATCTGTTGGGCAATTTGGAAAGCCAGGAATAATGTTTGCTTTGAAAACATCGTGGTCAACTCTCCTGTCGAAATTGTGTGTCATGCTTGTGCTTTGATCTTTAACTGGGCAGGTCTGAGCAAGAAAGAGCTGCAAGATTTACTTCAGGACGGGCCAAACTTCTGCTGAAAGCTGCTAATGCGAGGAATCCTGGGAGAGAGCTTCAAGGGCTCGCTGATGATGACGACCAGAAGATGGATTTGGAGTAACCGTCGGTTTCTGGGTGCTGGATGGCTGATTTGTGACTTGGGTCCCCCTTGTTATTGTCAGTCTTGTTTAGACTTCTGTATGGTTTGTGCGCTGCGTCGCAGTCTGATGCTGTTTTTTGGCTCCTTTTGGTTAATGTCTTTCCTGCTTGATGTAGTGAATTTGGACTATGCCTGATAGTTGTCCTTGACCTGAATCAGGTCGGTGTGTGGGTGCTTGGTTGCTGTGGTAGCTGGTCCGAACAATATATTTCTGTTATGCAAGTAATAGAAACGGAGTTTCTCCGGTAAAAAAAAAGGTGGAGGAACGATTCATATCGTACGGGCATTCTGATGATCATTAATAGCTAGAACTGAAACAGCATGTCACTGTTACTAATAAACTATTTTATGTGCTCGAACTGAAACCCGCCTCGCTGTCGTTGCTCCGGACCACGTCGTTCGCAGTACTGCTGCCGGCATGTTCGCGCGCTAGCCTCCGTCCTCCGCCTTCGCGCGCCGCCCATGGCTCGCAGGCCCATGGAAATCACGCACGCACGCATGACAGCTGGTCAGCTGCCAGTCGCCTTGCCATCGGGGCAAGTGCCTGCGTCGTTGAGCTGCTGCTAACAAAGCTACACAGACGGAACTTTGTCATGCTCATATGCAGCGCTCGCATACAGCGCCGATGGCGATGACGCATGCACATGATGACGCGCGCCCGCTAGCCTCCCGTAGTCCCGTTGCCGTTGCCTTTGCCTTCACTTCCCTTTTCCCTTTCCGATGTGGTGGGTGGCCTAACAACACCCACCCAACCCAAATCGCCCCATGCAAATGCAACGCGAGCATCACCGGCAGGCAGGGGGCACTGCTCACCCACCCTGCCCCTCGGCGACTGCTATCGCGATTCGTTAGTGACTGGCCACGGTGAGCTGGCAGTGGGAGGCTGATCCATGATTGCACCCATGCAGTCCTCAGCTAACTGGCTGCCGGAATTGACGAGGAAGCGGGCCGGCCGACCTAACGCGGATTCGCGCACCAGCCGACAGCTAACTGCGTTGGTAAGCCAAGGCGGGGGGCGATGCCGCCGACCCCAGACAGACGAACCGACGGAACGAAACAACTGGATCATGCCAAAGCGGGCGGCGGGGGGGATTAGTTTATGGTGCAACTCAGGCGGCAAAGATATTAATCGCTGTCAAGCAAGGCCGATTCGAATAATCATACTGCTAGTAGTAGAACTAGTAGTGAGAGAGGGTGATGATGACTTGTTTTTCTTATCGCTGTTACAGCTGTCCTTTTTGACATTTTGGAAAGACCGCCGCTTGTGGCCGCCTCCCTCCGTCTCCGCCTGCCCTGCCCCTGCCTGCCTGCCCGCGCACGCCGCGCCCCAGCTGCTGCTGCCCTCGTGCTTATCCACAACGTACCCAAAACCCTCGCCGCACCGCCCGCCCGCCCGCCGACCATCCGGTCGTCGAGGACGGATAGGATAGGATAGGCAGGCGGCCGGGTCAGCTGGATCGTCGTGTACGTACGTACGTGGGGACGGTCGTCGGACGGAGACGACAACGGCATGCCGACGTCGTGGGATTGGGAATAACCGATAACGGACGTCGTCGTTGAATCAACCTCGCCTTGGGGGTGGCTGCTGCTCAGCTCTCGCTCGCCTGTCACTCGGCGTCGGAGCTCTCGGGGCTCGGCGCTCGGTTTAGATCCGGGTTCTTGACGCGCCCGCTCCACGCAGGCCGCTGCGGCTTCTGCTCCTCTTCCTCCTGCTGCTCCTCCGCGTGCACCCGCAGCTGCGGCAGGTGGTTGTGGTGCCTATGGCGCTCGCGGTGGTGCGGCGGCGGGACCACCATGCCGGTCTGGAGCGCGTCCACGCGGGACCCCACCTCGATGGCCTTCTTCCGGATGGACGCCGCGGACAGCGTGCATCCGCCGCCGCCGCCGCCGGCCTGGTCGCGCGCCGGCTCCCCCACGCCCACGCCATCCGCCAGCCCTAACGAGGGGATCTCCTCGGGGAAGTTGAGCCGCGCCGACCGCCCGCGCAGGTAGAACACGGCCGTGTCGTAGGCGCGCGCCGCCGCCACGGCCGTGGCGTAGGACCCCAGCCAGATGCGCGTGCGCTTGTGCGGCTCCCGGATCTCCGCCACCCACTTGCCCCACTTGCGCATGCGCACGCCGCGGTACTGCCGCCGCGGCTGCATCTGCTGGTGCGCCGCCCCCAGCTGCGGCGCCGCCTGCTCCGCCTCCATCTTCACCGCCGCGGCCGCTAGAGGAGCCATGGCTGCGGCTGCGGCTGCGGCTACAGCGGCTGCCGCCGACTCCTCGCTGGAAGACCGGTACTCGCCCTGCATCAGCAACAGCTCTAGCCGCAAACCGCCGCCTTTGCTGGCTGCCTCTGCCGCTGCCGCTGCCGCCTCCCTCTCTCTCTCCCCTGCGGGCTGCGGGCTGCGGCCCTGCTGAGGGCTGTGCAGGCAGGCGCAGCAGCAGTGGTATCTGCAGCTGCTTTTGGCGGTGGCGTGGTTTTCTTGGCTTCCCTGTGTCTCTCTGTTTGCTGGGCGAGTATTTGTATTGGGATTTTGTGGGTGGAAGGGGGGATGAGTTGGGCGGAAGGCGTCGACGACACCCCCTGTACTGTGCTGTGCTGTTTGGAAGGGAGCTCTCACCGCCGGCACACGAATTGTTAGGTCCACCGGCTAACTTGCATCCGGACGTCGGAGTCGGACAGCTCCATGCCCATCCATCGACTGCCAACAGGCTAACTATATATGACTGGTTCCAAACTGCGGGTACATATATCTCCAGCTATGTTGTATTATTCTCTTATATCGACCCTAATTATCTACCGTAGTCATATAACCCTCGTCACCTCTTATATATCGCAGTTGTCTAACGCACAGTCTTCAATCTCATCTTACAATCATCTCAACACCATTTTAACTTTTCTTTTACGTACTTATAGTTGACATAAACATATTATTTTATTTAAATAAAAATACATTTGGTTACATAATTAAGCAAATAAAATTACATAAACCATTTAAAATTTAAAAGTACATGGCTTAAACCAAAAAAAATACACAATTCGTTAATATAACTATAAACTACTAGTCCTCCTTCTCATCTTCCTCTCCTACCTCGTGCACCGATTCTTTATATTCTAATTTATAAGTTGCTTTATCAATCTTTTTTCATAGCTAACTTATAGTCTTTTCTCTTGTCTTCCTTCATATCAGTAATAAAACGATCTGGTAGTTTGTTAAATTACTACCACAAAGCAACTCCAATAGTTCTATAAAAAAAGAGCTTGATAAAATCATGTTTAGCAAGTTACTAAATAGCTATCCAAAGTAAAAGTAACATAGTCTCCGATAGCTGCTCATATTTAGGGAGTAATTCGATTTTCAATCTAGCTTTGGCAGCCCTGCACCTATCAGATCAGGCTGACGGTAGGGTTGGAAGCAGAGGATGTCGAGGGCAGAAGAGAAAAGGCTGGTCGACAATGACATATGGAGGAGTGATGGTCCGCTGACACAACCTATGGGACAGTAAGGTCCAACGGTAAAGGAGAAACTTATGCCAAACGTGTTTGACCTAGCTATATCACTGTGCTAGAATGTGGAAAACGAGCTTGCTATACCTTGCTACCTCACTGTGTGGAAAATGGAAAAAATAATCATGCCAGTGTGAAGAAATTGACGTCAGATGCATTTAAGGAGCTCCTATCGAGTTGCCAAATATAGAGATTATATAGAGTTGACAGCAACTAACTAATTAGCAAGTCTATTTAGAGTTAAGTTTAAGATTTAGAGAGTTGTTTAGAGAACTATTGGAGTTACTCTAAGGAGCTCTAGCAGCTTGTCCATACCTTCTTGGTTAGGGACCCTACTGTATAACAACGAGACAAAGAAGGAAAGGTAATGGTTGTGGTAGAGAAGTGGCGAGAGGAAAAAGAGATTAGTAGGAAAGAGCGGTGGGGACGTACGTGTACATTAGAATCTGAGCTACAGAAATTTTGCGCTGAACCTAGGTAGGTTTCTGCCACGTAGAATATAATAGGTGAATTGATGTACACAGGAGCGAGCTGTGCAGGGAGCCACGGAAGCTTACGTGTTGGGCACACTGGTTAATTGCGTCAGCATTGGATGGGTTTACGAACAGCGACAATTTACAATCTAAAAAGAAAGGTGAAGACAATAATGTGAAGAACCAAATTGGCGTGGATACGATACGAGCATCTGGTTGTCACAATCACAACCCACCCCCACCCGCTCGCTCTCCTCTTCCTCTCTGCTCATCACCAACCCCATGTGCACACCTGTCGCCTCACCGTTGCCCTGCTGACCCTAACGTTTCGTTCACTAGTTCCCAGGACAGAATGCGTGGCGGATTGACCCTAACGTGGTGCGTACCTCTGGCTACGTGTGTTGGAGGACGGAATTGGGCCCGGCGATGTTTCTTGGAATGATCTCGGCCGAGGAGTGCTTCCTTCCGGAGCCGTCGTCGCTTCACTCAGTCACCACACAAGTAAAAAAAAACCTGGTTGATGCTGCGTGGTTTCGCCGTTTGAAACTTTTGGTTTGAAATGAAGCTACGCAGTCCGCAGCCAAGACTACTTTTTTTTTTATGCTGCGTGGTTTTTTTTAAGTAAATAACGTGATCGCAGCATGACGACGCTCCTGATAATTGCCTTGCCGCCATGCTGTGCTTTTTTAGGTGGGCAGGGCAGATAGGTGCCGCCACCGACCCGGGCGCGCCACTCGCGTGCATAATTTGCTGCGGGGGGAATAGCTGGCCCGGCTTTCCTCCTCTCCTGGCCGCGAGTCCAAACTCAAATCAGGCTGACTCTAACAATATCCGGTAAACCGATCTGTACGTTAAATTTAGCGTTCAGTACACGCGCTATCCGCTCCAACAACGTCCGCTAAGAGGTCCGCTAATTTAGAGGAGCCCTCTGACAGCCGCTAAAGGTGGAGAATCGCTGTTCATCCGCTATCTGTCCTTCGCATCGTCCAAAGAGGAGTTGCGACACACTGTGACGCACAGCCAGCCACCACCACGCCATGGCCTTCGGAGCTTTCGTTGGAGACTGCGGCAGCATAGAGCACCTCGACCATGCTATCCCCCATCACCGTGTATGCCAGTGTGGTCGGCGTTGTCTGACGCCCACACACATCGCGGCAGCCATCTAGCAAGTCAGCTCGCGCCATGGAGGAGGAAAGACGACCGATGCCTAGGAGGAGGAGCACGTGGCTGCGTGTCGTGGAGGAGGAAAGACGACCAACTGCCATTCGTCGGCCGTCTCCTCTGCAACCGTGTACTTTGCCGAGTCGCCGAACACGAGCTCAAGGCGGTATGGAACACGCTCGTCATGCTGCTCTTCCCTGCCCGCAGGCAAAGCGCCGCCGGGGATGCCAAGGCCATGCAGGCACCGCCGCTCGCCGTCGAGGTCATGGTGGAGCTTCCATCCCCTGCTCCATCCTCGGACTCGTGTAGCAGCCGAAGTTTGAATCAGGTCTCGTGTAGCAGGCAACGCAGGCGATGCCGAGGATGACACAGATGGTGCTCGACGATATGCTCAAGCCGGCGTAGCGCTACTCTGTTCTTTTTTCATTCGCCTTTTCTTCTCTGGCACGATGTTAGATGATGCTCCTCACTCGTTCTAGTGGGTTGGAGTACATACTGAGAAAATAAAATTAATTACGTACGATTAATCCTAGTGAAATAAAAGAAAAACATTGAATAAATATTGTAGTTTATGGATTGTGTTAATACTGTAGATATAGAGGACGAAATTTAGAGAACGTTGCTGGAGATAAAGAAAATTTAGAGGGTGAAACTTTTTAGAGTGTTCTGTAAAGGACAGAGAATATTCCTTTAGAGGATGAAATTTAGGGGACGCTGCTGGAGACAGTCTCATGCATGGAAATCTAAAGCCGAGAGCTGTCGGTTTCCTACGGCCTTGTTCGGTTACATCGCATTATACACGGAATCGTTCCGGCTAATCAAAGTTTATATAAATTAGAGAAGCAATCCGGCTCGGAATCGTTCCGATCTACCAATCCGACACAAACGAACAAGGCCTACGAGAGACCTGCTCTGCTCTCGAGACGCCAGGGCATCGCCAGTAGTACCCAATCATCAGCGCCAGCAAGCAAGCAAGCGCGCAGGTCGTACGTACGTACTACTTGCGGATCCACGTTGGGCGGTAGCGGGCGACCGTGGTGGCCCGGTTGGCGCGGACACCGGGCAGTGGGGTTTTGGATCCAGCGGCGGCAGGGCAGCACGGGGACGGACAAACACGACGTGTCGCTGGGGCGCGGTCGGCCGGCGGGGCCTTCACCTCGCCCTACCTCCTGGACCACATGCACGAGGCTCGAGCTCGATAGGTGGACAATAACGTTCTAGTCCTATAGTACGAGCGGTGTATGTAGCTGTTGCCTAGCTAGCGGCTAGGGCGCCGGTAGTGGTGCCTCAACGTCGATCGCACCCCCGAGCTATAGCCTGTGCGGTGCGGCGGTGCCGGCCAGTGCAATTCCTCTGCTCAGGTAGAGGAAAAAGCGATTCCTCTGCTCAGGTAGAGGAAAAAGCGAGCGCGGAAGGGGGCTTTCCGTTGCGGGTTTGCCGTGGCGGACGCCAGCAGCACGCGCGGAAATCGACAGCTCTCGGCTCTGCGCCTCTTGCTCCTGCTGCTTTGTTTCTTTCCTGCTGGTTTAATCGGCGGTAGGCGAGGCCTTAACTAAGGGACGTTCTCTGAATTGGGTAACTACTCTATTCACATAGTAAGAGATCCGAGTCACATAGCCAGAAACTGTATTTTTTATGGCCTTCGTGATTTTAGCGGTCTATTCAAAGGCCTACCGAAAATAACGACGTTGTTGTCCATCGTCTGACATCTAGCCACACAAACACTGATACACACAAAAAAAACCCGGCTTATTTTTACTGGCCAGCTGGCAGCTCTCAGCGACACGTTATTTTTGGCAGCTGAAAATAACGGGTTGACACCTTTTTTAACAGAAAGGGAAACCCCCTGTTCATTAGGAAATAGGAATAAAGTTCGGCAGACTCCAAGACAACCAACTACTTATTACAAGACTTAGCCCATTATGCTAAAAAACAGAAACTAAACATCCAGAACAGTTTTGGATCTAAAAGTTCACAAACTACCAATCAGATGTCACAGACATAAACCTTTGCCCACAAAAAGCCGACAACTACCAAAAGTTTTGGTAAAGCCCATCTGTTTTTACAACCACAAATTCAAAGACCATGGTGAACAAAAGACTGAAAAACAATATCGGGCAGGAAACAAGGTAGCAGACATTAGAAGCTTTCATTCATCACAAAAGAAAAACTTTAGTTGCACAACCGCTTGTCCCCCGGCGCCCACCCAAATCTTCGGTTGAAAATTTCTTTAGCCATTTTTCTGAGACGGGAGCTTCTTTCCAGCAGGATCTTTTTTTGACGTTTCTTTCTGGAGAATAGCCCAAGCATCCAACCAAGAGCAGCAAAGAAGCAAAATGTTAGCAGCATTAGAAAGATTGATGCTGTTAAAACAGCAGTCGTTTCTAGTTTTCCAAAGAGACCAAAGCACCACACTACAACCAATAGTGATCAAATTTCTTTCATGCACTTTCAAGCTACATAACCACTTCCCAAACATATCATTAGAACTCTTGGGAAGGGATATAGGACCTAAAACCATCTGAATCACCTTCCAAGTGAAAGAAGCCACCTGACAATCATAAAAAAATATGACTAGTTGTTTCAAGGCAGCCACACCAATCACATTTTGCATTACCTTGTCAGTGTCTTTTGCTTAAGTTTTCTTTTGATAAGATCTTATCGTTTAGGATCAGCCAAAGAAAAACTTTAATTCTCTGGGGAATTTTTGCCTTCCAAATAAACCAATATGGAGTTCTGGCCATATCATGTTTAAAATGTTTATACATCGACTTCACCGAGTATCCTTTCTTATCCAACAACCATGAGGGCTTGTTATCCCTATCCGTAAGCCAGTATAATTCACAATTATTGTTCAAATCTTCTAATTGTTTAGCCCCTTCTCCAAATAACCTTCTTCTAAAGGTTAATGAATTACAGTTACCACTCAAAACCCAATTCACATTTATCTCTTTGTTAAGAGATAGCTCAAACAATCTCTTGTATTTTATTGACAAAGGGACCTCGCCACACCAAATATCGTTCCAGAAACTGGTAGAGTGCCCATTCCAAATTTCCATTTTTCTATTATTGCAGTACGTATCCTTACAATAAAGAAGACCTCGCCAGAATTGTGAGTCCCCTTGCTTTTTCTTTAAAATACATAAAGGCTTGCCTTTCATGTATTTTTGTTTAACAATTGTTTGCCAAAGACCCTCATCCTTTTCAAGTTTCCATAACCATTTAGTAATAAGGCTTATGTTCATGCATCTTAGATTTAAGATGCCAACGCTCCCCCTTATTTTTATCCGTGCAAACAGAATCCCAATTGGCGAGATGATATTTTTTTATTATTTCCTCCATACCATAGTAATCTCCTTCTAAAGATATACATCTTCTTCAAAACAGAAGATGGTGCCAGATACAAAGAAAGCGTGTAAATGCGAATGTTGGACAAGCTACTATTAATAAGAGTCAATCTCCCTCCAAGACTCAGATACCTTCCTTGCCAAACACCCAATTTTTTCAAATTTCTCTCCAGTCTTAGCCCACTAAGAAGTGCTCAGCGTTTTATGATCAATAGGCACTCCAAGATAGCTCATGGGAAGGTTTGTAATTGGACAAGTAAAAATCTCTGCATAAGCGTCCTTATTATTGTTAGCATTACCAAAACAATAAACCTTATGTTGGGACCATGCTTCGTCGCCGAAGGTCCTGCAGGAAGAAACAACTTCGGCTGAAGCTGTCGGCACGTGATGACCGAAGGTTGCTGTTCATGAAGCTTCGGAATTGCAAACCGACTTAAAAGTAGAATGACCTTTTAGTCCACAAGTGTTTGAGTCATTGTTGTAAACTTTTATGAGGGGCATGATTGTAATTCCTCACAGGCTGTATCTTGTGTCTATAAATAGTGAACATTATTCCTTTACTGTTCACGCATTCCGGTAATTACAATCGCATCACTCGGGAATTATTCCTTGTCAAGGCAGAGGTATAAATGTCTCTAATATTATATTTGAATACATCAGGTTTATATGATATGTAAATGATGTTGCTTGCTTATAGTTTACTTGTTTTTAATGCTTTATATCTCACATTGTTTCATATAATCTTTGAGAATTTAATTATGAAAATTCAACCTTCGTAATTGTATCGTTTTAACCTTCGTCCGAAGTTCATTAAATCCTTGAGGAAATAATGCTTCGATGGACGAAGGACATTAGCATTTAACATTTTATGTTGCCTTGTTCTTAATTCATAGCATTTGAGAACAAGTCCCCAACACCTTACTTTTTTGAAAATTAATCTTAAGGCCAGACATTTTTTCAAAGAGAATCAGGATAAATTTTAGGTTCCTTGTGAAATCAAGATTATCTTGAAGTAATAGAATTGTATCATCAGCATGTTGAAGATACGCACATCCATTTTTTATAATATGGGGAATTAAACCTGCAATAAGTTTCTTTTCTTGTGCTTTTTCAATGAGACACGCAAGGCCATCAACTGCAATGTTAAATAGTAAAGGCGAAAAAGGCTCACCCTGTCTAACCCCTTTATGCGTAGGAAAGAAAGGACCAATCATACCATTAGTTCTAATGGCAACCTTCCCTCCTTTCACCGTTTTCATCACTCAATCTCCCCATTTATCTCCAAAACCCTTATGTTGGAGCATACTATATAAAAAATGCCAGTTAACTTTGTCATAAGCCTTCTCAAAGTCAATTTTGAGAATAATCCCATTTTGTTTTTTCCTTTTAACTTCATGGACTACCTCATGCAAAGCTACAACACAGTCCAAAATATATTTCCTTTTGACAAAACCAAATTGATTTTCACTAATGCTTTTGTGAATGCATGTAGATAACCTATTATTCAGGGTTTTGGTAATTATTTTGTCGCAAACATTCAATAAACATATAGGTCTAAACTTTTTAATTTCCATAGCATTATCCGCTTTTGGAATTAAAGTGATCAGACCATAATTGAGTCTTTCAATGTCCAAAATTCCTTTACTGAAATCATCACACAAGTTCCAAATTTCTTTTTTAATAATGTCCCAAAAATCCTGAAAAAAATCAGCGGGAAGACCATTTTTGGAGCACTATTATGTTTGAGGTCAGAAACAACCTTGTGGATCTCTTCAAGACTAAAAGGAGTAGTAAGGGACTCTTTGTCTTCATTACTAAGTTTTTTCATATTCATATCATTCATATGAATGGTCGAAATATTTGAGGGCCCAAAAAGATATTTATAGTAATCAGTGGCAAGCTTATTGATCTCACCCTCGTTCTCAACGAGTCTATCATTATCATACAGAGCATGAATTTTTAGACGTCTTCTACTTCTATTTGCTTTTAGATGAAAATGTTTAATATTTTCATCACCTGCAATGATATTTTTTTCTCTAGCAATTTGCTTCATCTTCGTTTCTTCTTCAGAAAGTAAATTTTTAAGTTGAAATTTATATTCCAACTTCTCTTCTTTATCCTTTTTAGAAAGAATACCAGTCTCGTTTTGAATATCCAATCGGTTTATATTATGTTTCAAAATATTTATTTCCCTCCTTTTTTTCCTTCTTGGTTAATATTCCAACCTTTAAGAACTTTCTTCAATCTTTTAACTTTTTCTTTCCAAACATCAATACTTTTTTTTTACTTCTAACTGGAAGAGACCAGTTATTGACCACAATGTCCCTAAAACATGTGGTCTCAATTTCTAGCTGAGTTCATATCTGAACTCATGAGAACACTTTTTTTTCCTCGGTTTGAAGAAGAAGAGGCACATGATCAGAGAGAGACCTATCAAGACCTCTTACCACGGCGTTATGAAAAAGTAAATCCCATTATGTGTTTACCAAAAACCTGTCCAATTTTTTCAAAAGTGGGGTTACCTCTATTATTTGACCAGGTATAAAGCCTATCAGAAAGTTCTAATTCAATAAGACCATACATTTCTATGATCGGGCTGACACCTTTGGCGACGAAAACTAGCTTTATATATTGACGTAGCTGCGACCAACTTATCTTCTTCCTTGCTCGTTTCATCTCTCCTTCGCACTCGGCGATGCCGGCCACTGTAGTCGCCACGTCCTAGCTAATGTTCCTCAAGACATCAACGCGCCTAGCTAGCTAGCTAGCTAGCTAGTTCCCTATTTTTCTGTCCCACGCAGAGTTTTTAACTCGGCACAACAGTGGCATCTGGCACGTATGGGCAGCATGTCAACGATATTGATTTCATCGCAGTCAACAGTACCACCCACTGTGCAGGACAATGCAAAGAAACGTCACTGTTGTAGTACGGGCCGGTAGTACTTCTCTGTTGGAGATTACACGAGTGGACAGGGAGGAAAAAAAACCCCGTCCCTCTGATCAACTGGTACGGCGCAGGTCAGCGATGCTGTAGTGGATGGTGGATGCCGGCATGGCGCGGCGGCACAGCCTGACGTCGCCCCGGGATCGGAGGTGGTCATCGGCTCATCATCAAGTGCTTTGGCCGTCGTTGGTTAGGTTCAGCCGGCGGAGGCGGAGGCGGAGAGCAAGACAAATAGGGCGCGGGCACCTGTCCAGCCGCCGTACGGAGTACGTTTGGAATTTGGTGCACGTACCGATTTGGCTAACCCCCACCCCAACCAACCGTCGTTGCGTTGCGTCCGTCGGCCTCGCTCGCATCGGCACCGCCGACATGAGGTGGGCCGTGGGCGGGCGGCTCCAGGTCCAGGTGGCAGGTGGTGTCCTGGGGGTGATGCGCGCCGACGTGGAGACGTGGCCACTTCCTTCTACGGAATTTGCTTGGCAGCGACGGCATCGGCCGACCGCCTTATCTAATCTAACCCCGTAATCATTCACGCTAACGACGCCCGTGGCGGGGTAGCGTAGGCAGCGCCCCGGCTGGCTGTGGCTGTCTGCTTGGAAGTTGGACCACGGTGCGGCGCGTAGGGGCCCGGCCAGCTGGTGGTGTCGTCTGCCCGCTCGCGTGGTCGCGTTTATTTCTCGGTCGGCGCGGGCAAGCGCTCCTCCGGTCCGGGTCCGGTCCGGGTCCGGATCCGGACCCGGACGGAAGTTAGAGGGCGCAGTTGCAGGTATAGATGCCCAAATGACACTAACACGGTGGGCCGGTCCGGGCACGGCACTAAAAAGCACGGTCCAGGCACGGCACGGACCGTTCCTTTTAGTGTCAGTGTCGGGCATGGCCCGTACATAGTCCCGTGCCTGGGCCACCAATTCAGCCCGTAGTGTCGGCCAAGGCACGACATGGCTAAATGGGCCGGCACGGCGTAGGCACGGCCCACCCAGCCGCTTAGCCGCCGCCTGAGAGCACCTAGAGGGGGGGTGAATAGGTGATCCTGTAACACTTCACAAACTTAAGCCACAAAACTTGGTTACTTGTTAGTACAGTAATTTGCCAAGTGGCTAGAGAAGGATCTCAACACAACACAATAACCAAGAGATATCAATCACAGAGATGGCACAGTGGTTATCCCGTGGTTCGGCCAAGACCAACGCTTGCCTACTCCACGTTGTGGCGTCCCAACGGACGAGGGTTGCAATCAACCCCTCTCAAGCGGTCCAAAGACCAACTTGAATACCACGATGTTGCTTTGCTTCTCTTAATCCCGTTTGCGAGGAATCTCCACAGCTTGGAGCCTCTCGCCCTTACACAAGATGTTCACGAAGAATCACAGAGCAAGGGAGGGATTAGCAACTCACACACGACACAAAGATCACAGCGAATACGCACACGCAAAACCCAGACTTGAGCTCAAGAGACTAGCACACTAGAACGGAGCTCAAATCACTAAAATGTCGAACAAGTGCGCGAGAATGAAGTGTGAGTGATCAATGATGCTCAAAGGATGCTTGGTGTACTCCTCCATGCGCCTAGGGGTCCCTTTTATAGCCCCAAGGCAGCTAGGAGCCGTTGAGCACAAGTTTGGAAAGCCATTCTTGCCTTCTGTCATCGGGGGCACCGGACAGTCCGGTGCACACCGGACACTGTCCGGTGCCCGATTTCCTTCCTTAAATAGCGAAGCCGACCGTTGGCAGCCTGAGAGCCGTTGGCGCACCGGACATGTCCGGTGCACACCGGACAGTCCGGTGCCGTCTTCTAGCCGTTGGCTCGGCCACGTGTCCCGCGCAGATTGCGCGGCCGACCGTTGGCCCGGTCGACCGTTGGCTCACCGGACAGTCCGGTGCACACCGGACAGTCCGGTGCACACCGGACAGTCCGGTGAATTTTAGTCGTACGTCGCCGGTGAATTCCCGAGAGCAGCCACTTCGCTCGAGCCAGCCTGACGCACCGGACACTGTCCGGTGCACCACCGGACAGTCCGGTGCTTGCAGACTCAGCAGATTCTTGGTTGCTCGTGCCAAGACATTTCCAATTGGATTTTTCCTGTTTCCAGCACTTAGACACAATACATTAGTCCATAAAACAATGTACTAAGTCTGAGAAACATACCTTAATTCTTGATTTGTACCTTGTCCACCTTTTTACACTTAGGCACTTGTGTTGGACACTAAATCACCAAAACACTTAGAAATGGCCCAAGGGCACATTTCCCTTTCAATCTCCCCCTTTTTGGTGATTTATGCCAACACAACATAAAGCAAGTAGAACAAGTACAAAATCAAATCAAATAAGAAATCAAAATTGTTTTGATTCAATTTTGACATATATGGATCACTCTATGCCACCACTTGGTTTGTTTTTGCAAATCAAACTCAAATTCCTATCTCTAAGTCAAGACCACTTGTAGAGACATAAAGAGAGGTTTTCCAAAGAAATTTGATCAAGGATTTCAAAAACTCCCCCTTTTTCCCATAATCAACACTTCTCCCCACAAGAGGCCAACTTTTGACATAAGAGACAATAAAAGAGTTTTGACAAACCAAAAGCTCTAATCTACTATTTCAAAATTTCTCAAGTGGTAGCTGATCCATTTATTGCTTTGGCCTTTATTTTCTCCCCCTTTGGCATCAAGCACCAAAACGGGATCAATCTTGGCCCTTTAACCCCATTGCCTCACCAAAATCTTCAACTAAGAGCAAATAGGCAATAAGAGTATAACGATGAACCTGGAAGAGTTACTCTTTTCATTGGAGTGCAGTGGAAGTCTCGCATGGTCCAAGTCCACCTTTTCCCTTTCAATTTTCCTTGGAGACTAAAACAACCAAACTCAAATACATGGTTAGCCACAAAGGGTCAAGTTGTAGCACAGCTCCCCCTAAATATGTGCATCACTTGCAAACAGGACTTGTGAGGTCCAGGGAGTGTTTGTACAACTTGAGCACCACAATAAACAACAATATGCAGAATGAACATAATCAAAAGCATAAACACATGTATGCTACATTTCAATCCAAATTCCGCGAATCTAAGATATTGAGCTCACTACGCAGCCTGCAAAAGGTCTTCTCATCTAGAGGCTTGGTAAAGATATCGGCTAGCTGGTTCTCGGTGCTAACATGAAACACTTCGATATCCCCCTTTTGCTGGTGGTCTCTCAAAAAGTGATGCCGGATGTCAATGTGCTTTGTGCGGCTGTGCTCAACAGGATTTTCCGCTATTCGAATAGCACTCTCATTATCACATAGGAGTGGGACTTTGCTCAGATTGTAGCCAAAGTCCCTGAGGGTTTGCCTCATCCAAAGTAGTTGCGCGCAACACTGTCCTGCGGCAACATACTCGGCCTCAGCGGTGGATAGGGCAACAGAGGTTTGTTTCTTAGAGTTCCATGACACCAGGGACCTTCCTAAGAATTGGCACGTCCCCGATGTACTCTTCCTATCGACCTTACATCCAGCATAGTCGGAATCTGAGTACCCAATCAAGTCAAAGTTAGACCCCTTTGGATACCAGATCCCGAAGCAAGGCGTAGCGACTAAATATCGAAGAATTCGCTTCACAGCCACTAAGTGGCACTCCTTCGGATCGGATTGAAATCTAGCACACATGCATACGCTAAGCATAATATCCGGTCTACTAGCACATAAATAAAGCAAAGAACCTATCATAGACCGGTATGCTTTTTGATCAACGGACTTACCTCCTTTGTTGAGGTCGGTGTGTCCGTCGGTTCCCATCGGCGTTTTTGCGGGCTTGGCGTCCTTCATCCCAACCCTCTTTAGCAAATCTTGTGTGTACTTTGTTTGGGAGATGAAGGTGCCGTCCTTGAGTTGCTTCACTTGGAACCCAAGGAAGTAGTTCAACTCGCCCATCATTGACATCTCGAATTTCTGCGTCATCACCCTGCTAAACTCTTCACAAGACTTTTGATTAGTAGAACCAAATATTATGTCATCGACATAAATTTGGCACACAAAAAGATCACCATCGCAAGTCTTAGTAAAAAGAGTTGGATCGGCTTTCCCAACCTTGAAAGCATTAGCAATTAAAAAGTCTCTAAGGCATTCATACCATGCTCTTGGGGCTTGCTTAAGTCCATAGAGCGCCTTAAAGAGCTTACACACGTGGTCGGGGTACCGTTCATCCTCGAAGCCAGGGGGCTGCTCCACGTACACCTCCTCCTTGATCGGCCCGTTGAGGGAAGCGCTCTTCACATCCATTTGGTACAACCTGAAAGAATGGTGAGCGGCATATGCTAGCAAGATACGAATTGATTCTAGTCTAGCCACAGGAGCAAAAGTCTCCTCAAAGTCCAAACCTGCGACTTGGGCATAACCTTTTGCCACAAGTCGAGCCTTGTTCCTCGTCACCACCCCGTGCTCGTCCTGTTTGTTGCGGAACACCCACTTGGTTCCCACAACATTTTGCTTGGGACGAGGCACTAGTGTCCAAACTTCGTTGCGCTTGAAGTTGTTGAGTTCCTCCTGCATGGCCAACACCCAGTCCGGATCTAGCAAGGCCTCTTCTACCCTGAAAGGCTCAATAGAAGAGACAAAAGAGTAATGCTCACAAAAATTAACTAATCTTGAGAGAGTAGTTACTCCCTTGCTAATATCACCCAATATCTGGTCGACGGGATGATCCCTTTGAATTGTCGCTCGAACTTGGGTTGGAGGTGCCTGAGGTGCTTCTTCCTCTTGAACATCCTGTGCTCCCCCTTGATCATGTGCCTCCACTTGAGGTACCTGTTCGTCATCTTGGGTTGGGGGATGCACCATAGTTGATGAAGACGGTTGATCTTGCTCCAAATGTTCCTGAGGCCGTACATCTCCAATCGCCATGGTGCGTATCGCGGCCGTTGGAACGTCTTCTTCATCTACATCATCAAGATCAACAACTTGCTCTCTTGGAGAGCCATTAGTCTCATCAAATACAACGTCGCTAGAGACTTCAACCAAACCCGATGATTTGTTGAAGACCCTATACGCCTTTGTATTTGAATCATAACCTAATAAAAACCCTTCTACGGCTTTGGGAGCAAATTTGGAATTCCTACCCTTCTTCACTAGAATGTAGCATTTACTCCCAAAAACACGAAAATACGATACTTTAGGTTTGTTACCGGTTAGCAGCTCATACGACGTCTTCTTGAGGAGGCGGTGAAGGTAGACCCTGTTGATGGCGTGGCAAGCCGTGTTCACGGCTTCCGACCAAAAGCACTCGGGGGTCTTGAATTCTCCAAGCATAGTCCTCGCCATATCTATGAGCGTCCTGTTCTTCCTCTCTACCACACCATTTTGCTGAGGTGTGTAGGGAGCGGAGAACTCGTGCTTGATCCCCTCCTCCTCAAGAAACTCCTCCACTTGAAGGTTCTTGAATTCGGACCCGTTGTCGCTCCTTATCTTCTTCACCTTGAGCTCAAACTCATTTTGAGCTCTCCTTAGGAAGCGCTTGAGGGTCCCTTGGGTTTCAGACTTATCCTGCAAAAAGAACACCCAAGTGAAGCGGGAAAAGTCATCAACGATAACTAGACCATACTTACTTCCTCCTATGCTCAGATAGGCGACGGGTCCGAAGAGGTCCATATGTAGCAGCTCCAGGGGTCTTGATGTTGTCATCACATTTTTGGTGTGATGAGAGCCTCCCACCTGTTTCCCTGCTTGACAAGCTGCACAAGGTCTATCTTTTTCGAAATGAACATTGGTTAGACCTATCACGTGTTCTCCCTTTAGAAGCTTGTGGAGGTTCTTCATCCCCACATGTGCTAAGCGGCGATGCCACAGCCAGCCCATGCAAGTCTTAGCCATTAAGCATGCATCTAGACCGGCCTCTTCTTTT
Source organism: Zea luxurians (assembly GCA_029449295.1). NCBI lineage: Eukaryota > Viridiplantae > Streptophyta > Magnoliopsida > Poales > Poaceae > Zea > Zea luxurians. Next base: position 131,431,337 of record JAOPSE010000010.1, read on the forward strand.
GCAAAATCAACTAAGTAAAGCTTGCCGTCTAGTACACCCTTAAAAGCTAGTGAACCATCACATCTTCTAAAGATAGACACATCTACATTTGTAAACAAACAGTTATATCCCATATTGCATAATTGACTAACAGATAGCAAATTATATCCAAGAGACTCTACTAAAAACACATTAGAGATAGAGTGCTCATTTGAGATTGCAATTTTACCTAACCCTTTTACCTTGCCTTGATTCCCATCACCGAATATTATTGAATCTTGGGAATCTTTATTCTTGACGTAGGAGGTGAACATCTTCTTCTCCCCCGTCATATGGTTTGTGCATCCGCTGTCAATAATCCAGCTTGAACCCCCGGATGCATAAACCTGCAAGGCAAATTTAGGCTTGGGTCTTAGGTACCCAACTCATGTTGGGTCCTATAAGGTTAGCACAAATATCCTTTGGGACCCAAATGCAAGTTTTGTCTCCCTTGCATCTTGCCCCTAATTTTCTAGCAACTATCTTCCTATCCTTTCTACAAATAGCAAAAGAAGCATTTAAAGCATGATATATTGTAGAAGGTTCATTAACTTTCCTAGGAACATTAACGACATTTCTCCTAGGCATATTATGAATAACATTTCTCCTACCAACATTTCTATCATGCACATAAGAAGAACTAGAAGCAACCATGGCATGAGAATCAAAGGCATTATATACATTACAACTCCTATAAGCATTTCTAGGTTGTCTTCTATCATAGTACATAAAGGCATGGTTCTTTTGCACACTACTAGCCATAGGGGCCTTCCCTTTCTCCTTGGCGGAGATGGGAGCCTTATGGCTTGTCAAGTTCTTGGCTTCCCTCTTGTAGCCAAGTCCATCCTTAATTGAGGGGTGTCTACCAATCGTGTAGGCATCCCTTGCAAATTTTAGCTTGTCAAATTCATTCTTGCTAGTCTTAAGTTGGGCATTAAGACTAGCTAATTCATCATTTAATTTGGAAATTAAAACTAAATGATCACTACAAGCATCAATGTCAAAATCTTTACACCTACTACAAGTTTCAACAATTTCTACACAAGAATTAGATTTACTAGCTACTTCTAGTTTAGCATTTAAATCATCATTAAAACTTTTTAACTTAGCAATAGTTTCATGACAAGAAGATAATTCACTAGAGAGCATTTCATTCCTCTTAATTTCTAGAGCAAGAGATTTCTGTGCTTCTACAAATTTATCATGTTCTTCATACAACAAATCCTCTTGTTTTTCTAAAAGCATATTCTTGTCATTCAAGGCATCAATTAATTCATTAATTTTGTCTACCTTGGTTCTATCTAATCCCTTGAATAAGCATGAGTAATCTATCTCATCATCATCATTAGACTCATCTTCACTCGAAGAAGCATAAGTACTAGTATGAGTGCTTACTTTCTTCTCTCTTGCCATGAGGCAAGTGTGACGCTCGTTGGGGAAGAGGGATGACTTGTTGAAGGCGGTGGCGGCGAGTCCTTCATTGTCAGAGTCGGAGGAGGAACAATCCGAATCCCACTCCTTTCCGATATGTGCCTCGCCCTTGGCCTTCTTGTAATGCTTCTTTTTCTCCCTCTTGTTCCCTTGGTCCCGATCACTATCATTGTCGGGACAGTTAGCAATAAAATGACCAAGCTTACCGCATTTGAAGCATGAGCGCTTCCCCTTGGCTTTGGTCTTGCTTGGCTGCCCCTTGCGACCTTTAAGCGCCGTCTTGAAGCGCCGTCTTGAAGCGCTTAATGATGAGGGCCATCTCCTCATCATTGAGTCCGGCCGCCTCAACTTGCGCCACCTTGCTTGGTAGCGCCTCCTTGCTCTTTGTTGCCTTGAGAGCAATGGGTTGAGGCTCATGACTAGGACCGTTCAACGCGTCGTCCACGTATCTTGCCTCCTTGATCATCATTCGCCCGCTTACGAACTTCCCAAGAACTTCTTCGGGCGACATCTTGGTGTACCTGGGATTTTCACGTATATTGTTCACCAAATGAGGATCAAGAACGGTAAATGACCTTAGCATTAGGCGGACGACGTCGTGGTCTGTCCATCGCGTGCTCCCGTAGCTCCTTATTTTGTTGATAAGGGTCTTGAGCCGGTTGTATGTTTGTGTCGGCTCCTCGCCCCTTATCATCGCGAACCATCCAAGCTCGCCCTCCACCAACTCCATTTTGGTGAGCAAGGTGACGTCGTTTCCCTCATGAGAGATCTTGAGGGTGTCCCAGATCTGCTTGGCATTGTCCAAGCCGCTCACCTTGTGATACTCGTCCCTGCACAAAGAGGCTAGCAACACAGTAGTAGCTTGTGCATTTTTATGAATCTGTTCATTAATAAACACAGGGCTATCCGAGCTATCAAATTTCATTCCACTTTCTACAATCTCCCAAATGCTTGGATGGAGAGAAAACAGGTGAGTACGCATTTTGTGGCTCCAAAATCCGTAATCCTCTCCATCAAAGTGAGGGGGCTTGCCAAGTGGAATGGGGAGCAATTGAGCATTTGAACTATGCGGGATGCGCGAATAATCGAAAGAAAAGTTTGAGTTAACCGTCTTTCGTCTATCGTAGTCGTCGTCGTCGTCGTCCTTTTGGGAGGAGGAAGATTCGTCGCTGTCGTAGTAGACAATTTCCTTGATGCGCCTTGTCTTCTTCTTCCTCCCGTCTTTTCTTTTGTGGCCCGAGCCTGAGTCGGTGGGCCTGTCATCATTGGGCTCGTTGACGAAGGACTCCTTCTCCTTGTCGTTGATCACCATCCCCTTGCCTTTAGGATCCATCTCTTCAGGCGGTTAGTCCCTTTCTTGAAGAGAATGGCTCTGATACCAATTGAGAGCACCTAGAGGGGGGGGGGGTGAATAGGTGATCCTGTAACACTTCACAAACTTAAGCCACAAAACTTGGTTACTTGTTAGTACAGTAATTTGCCAAGTGGCTAGAGAAGGATCTCAACACAACACAATAACCAAGAGATATCAATCACAGAGATGGCACAGTGGTTATCTCGTGGTTCGGCCAAGACCAACGCTTGCCTACTCCACGTTGTGGCGTCCCAACAGACGAGGGTTGCAATCAACCCCTCTCAAGCGGTCCAAAGACCAACTTGAATACCACGGTGTTGCTTTGCTTCTCTTAATCCCGTTTGCGAGGAATCTCCACAGCTTGGAGCCTCTCGCCCTTACACAAGATGTTCACGAAGAATCACAGAGCAAGGGAGGGATTAGCAACTCACACACGACACAAAGATCACAGCGAATACGCACACGCAAAACCCAGACTTGAGCTCAAGAGACTAGCACACTAGAACGGAGCTCAAATCACTAAAATGTCGAACAAGTGCGCGAGAATGAAGTGTGAGTGATCAATGATGCTCAAAGGATGCTTGGTGTACTCCTTCATGCGCCTAGGGGTCCCTTTTATAGCCCCAAGGCAGCTAGGAGCCGTTGAGCACAAGTTTGGAAAGCCATTCTTGCCTTCTGTCATCGGGGGCACCGGACAGTCCGGTGCACACCGGACACTGTCCGGTGCCCGATTTCCTTCCTTAAATAGCGAAGCCGACCGTTGGCAGCCTGAGAGCCGTTGGCGCACCGGACATGTCCGGTGCACACCGGACAGTCCGGTGCCGTCTTCTAGCCGTTGGCTCGGCCACGTGTCCCGCGCAGATTGCGCGGCCGACCGTTGGCCCGGTCGACCGTTGGCTCACCGGACAGTCCGGTGCACACCGGACAGTCCGGTGAATTTTAGCCGTACGTCGCCGGTGAATTCCCGAGAGCAGCCACTTCGCTCGAGCCAGCCTGACGCACCGGACACTGTCCGGTGCACCACCGGACAGTCCGGTGCTTGCAGACTCAGCAGATTCTTGGCTGCTCGAGCCAAGACATTTCCAATTGGATTTTTCCTGTTTCCAGCACTTGGACACAATACATTAGTCCATAAAACAATGTACTAAGTCTGAGAAACATACCTTAATTCTTGATTTGTACCTTGTCCACCTTTTTACACTTAGGCACTTGTGTTGGACACTAAATCACCAAAACACTTAGAAATGGCCCAAGGGCACATTTCCCTTTCACCGCCCCAGCCCACTAACCCAGCATCCCACCCGCCGCGGGCGCGTCCGCGTGTGTAAACCCTAACCCTAACCGTGCCTCACTCAGTCACTCGCTCACTGCCTCAGCCTCAATCGCTCTCTCTCAGCCGCGGCAACCGGCGAACAGCGAACTCTCTTCCTCGTTCCCTCCGCCTTCGCTAAGCGCTCGGCTCCGGTCTGCGGTCACCATCTCCGTCTCCGGTGTCCGGTTCTCTGCCCAGGCTCGGATCGATCGTCGCTCGTCGGAGATCCTCTCCGGCTCTCCCCCGCTCGGATCTGCGCATTTGTGAACCGGGTAACTCAGATCCATAACCCTAGCTCCTCTCTCCTGTCTTCTTCTCCCCCTCCGGTGTGATCTGCGAAGATCCCGGTGCTCCGGCTTATTAGGGTTTACACGCGCACAACGCATGGATCTGCGCATTTGTGAACCGGTGTGATCTGCGCTTCTGCGGAGATCCCGGTGCTCTGTTCTCCCTCATCTCTCTCCTCTCTCTTGTCTTCTTCTCCCCCTCCGGTCTCCGGTGTGATCTGCGCTTCTGCAGAGATCCCGGTGCTCCGGCTTACTCCGTTGAGGAACCGGGACTCCGGGGTCCGGTACGGCGGCACTGGCACTGGTACTCTCCTCTCTCCTAGCTCCGGTCTCCCTCTCCTATCTTTTTCTCCCCCTCCGGTACTGTCCGGCACTGGCACACAGCTCCGGTCTCCCTCTCCCCCTCCGGCCTTCGGTGTGATCTGCGCTTCTGCGGAGATCCTGGTGCTGTCCGGCTTACTCCGTTGAGGAACCGGGACTCCTCTCTCCTATCTTCTAGCTACGGTGCTCTAGTATCCCTCTCCTCTCTCCTAGCTCCGGTCTCCCTCTCCTCTCTCCTAGCTCCGGTCTCCCTCTCCTCTCTCCTAGCTCCGGTGCTCTGGATTCAAATCCATGGAGGAACCGGTAGGTCGGACCGGTCGTCCTCTCCTCTCTCCTAGATTCCGGTGCTCCGGCTTACTCCGTTGAGGAACCGGGACTCCGAGTCCGAGGTGGGTCGATGGCCGTCTCCGACGATGAAACTGTTGAGATCGACTACAACGAGGAGCGACGGTTGTGCGGGTTGGCCGGAGATGACGATGAGGATGACCTCCGGGAGGATGCTGCAGCGCTCTTTGGCCATAGCAGTGAGCATCCCGTCCATGTCGGTGATGAACAACAAGTCGGTGGTCAGGATCAGGAAGGTGAAGGGGACGAACATAGTGCCAAGCGTTGTCGTCCTTCTACTTCTGCAGTGTGGTTAGATTTCGAGAAACTTTTCAAAATCGTGAACGGTAAGAAGGTAAGGTTTGCAGCTAAGTGCATACATTGCTCTAAGCAATATTCTGCTCTCTCTAGTGGTGGCACTGGCCACCTCACCCGACATAGAGATAGATGTCCCAGGAGACGTGAAAAAACCCGCATGTCTCAGTCTCAGATATCTTTTAATCCTTATGGTAGTATGCGTAACTGGGAGTACTATCCTATGGTTGCACGTAATGAATTGGTTCGATTGCTTGCTAGGCTAGAAATTCCTATTACTTTGGGTGAAAATGCTGCATTTGAACACTACATTAGAACTGCTCATAATCCTAAATTTGTGCCTGTCTCTAAGCAAACCACCACCAGAGACATGGTTAAATACTTCACTGACAAAAAGGCTAAGCTTGATGAGACTCTTACTTCTTCTGATGTTAATTGTGTGTGTTTGACCTCTGACATTTGGTCTGGTAATGCCAAAGAGGACTACCTTAGTGTTGTTGCCCATTACATAAACCCTGATTGGCAACTAGAGAAAAGGGTGCTTGCTTTAGTGCTTATTGATGTGTCACACAATGGACAAAACATTGCTGATCGTGTTGCTGGTGTGCTTGCTGATTATGGCTTGACTAATAAGGTGTTTGCTTTTACCCTAGACAATGCATCATCTAATGCTGTTGCCATGAGGTTGCTTAGACCTATAATGTCACCATATCTTGGTATTGATAATGGGGCAGAATCTGAAATGTTCTTGCATCAGCATTGTGCATGTCATATAATCAATTTGATAGTTAAAGAGGCCCTAGATGCTCTTAAGAATTTGATTGAAACATTTAGAACTGCAATATCTTTTTTAAACTCCTCTAATCAGAGAATTGCTGCATATAAAAGTTATTGCATTGCTACTAATATCAGGCCTAGAAAATTCCAGTTGGACATGGAGGTTAGGTGGAACTCTACATATCTGATGCTTAAGCATTTGTTTCCTCATAGGATACCTTTCACTACTTTCATTCATGCAAACTATCCTAGGACTGAAGGTGATCAATTTATTTTAACTGATGAACATTGAGTTATTGGAGAAAAAGTACTTAAATTTCTTGAGCTATTTTATGATTCTACAGTTGCATTGTCTGGTGTTTATTATCCTACATCTCCACTTATGCTTCATTCAACCTATGATAGATAAATATAATAAATATTGGAGGAACATCCCTTTACTTTACTCTTTTGCATTCATCTTGGACCCTAGAGCTAAAATGAAAGGTTTTAGTAGAGTGCTTAGAAGATTAATGAATCTGACAAGTACAGATTATGTTGTTTATCAGGTTACCACTAGAGCTAAGCTTACTGATGTTTATAATAAATATGAAGAGAAATATGGATCTGTTAGATTGAACAGGGTTGTCTCTCCTAACTTTTCTGGTAAGAAACAGTCTGCTTGGGATGAAATTTATGATGATGCTGATGATGTGGGTACTTCTGTTGGTATGCATTCTTTTGCTTCTACTCTAAACATTGCTAGAGATACCTCTGCAACTGTGCAACTGCTCTACTGCATGCTGCAAGCTCTTCAGCTTCTACTGCTTCTGAACTCATTTCTTACTTAGATTGTGACACTGTCAACCAGCTAACTGATGATTTCAACATCTTGCACTGGTGGCATCAGCACAAACTCACATATCCAGTACTGTCAATTATGGCTAAAGATATTTTAACTGTTCCCGTGTCTACCATCTCTTCAGAATCCACTTTTAGTTTAATTGGCAGGATTATCGACGAGCGGAGGAGGAGATTGAAGTCTGAAAGGGAATTAGGCTCACACCTAGTTCCTAAATAATTTTGGTGGTTGAATTGTCCAACACAAATATTGGACTAACTAGTTTGCTCTAGTGCATAAGTTATACAGGTGCAAGAGGTTCACACTTAGCCAATAAAAAGACCAAGTTTTGGATTCAACAAAGGAGCAACGAGGCAACCGAGGGCACCTCTGGCTGAAGGCACCGGACTGTCCGGTGTGCACCGGACAGTGTCCGGTGCGCCCAGAGGAATCCAACTCCAACTCTTCGCTCTCGGGAACTCTCGGAGGCCGACGCGCTATAATTCACCGGACTGTCCGGTGTGCACCGGACATGTCCGGTGCTCCAAGGAAGCGCCGTCTCCGAAACTCGCCAGCCTCGGGTTCGCGCGGCAGCCGCTCCGCTAAAATTCACCGGACTGTCCGGTGTGCACTGGACTGTCCGGTGTACCAGCGGAGCAACGGCTCTCTGCGGCGCCAACGGCTCCCTGCGGAGCATTTATTGCGCGCGCAGCGCGCGCAGACGTCAGACGTGCCCATACCGGTGCACCGGACATCAAACAGTACATGTCCGGTGTGCACCGGACACCCAGGAGGGCCCAGAAGTCAGAAGCTCCAACGGTCAGAATCCAACGGCAATGGTGACGTGGCAGGGGCACCGGACTGTCCGGTGTGCACCGGACTGTCCGGTGCGCCATCGAACAGAAGGGTTCCAGCAACGGTCACTTTTGGTGGTTGGGGCTATAAATACCCCAACCACCCCACATTCATTGCCATCCAAGTTTTCCACTTCTCAACTACTACAAGAGCTCTAGCATTCAATTCTAGACACACCAAATAGATCAAGTCCTCTCCAAATTCCACACAACTCCATAGTGACTAGAGAGAGTGATTTGCTTGTGTTCTTTCGAGCTCTTGCGCTTGGATCGCATTCTTTTCTTTCTCACTTGTTCTTGAGATCAACACTCAATTGTAACCAAGGCAAGAGGCACCAATTGTGTGGTGGCCCTTGCGGGGAAGTTTTGCTCCCGGTTGATTGAGAAGAAGAGAAAGCTCACTCGATCCGTGGGATCGTTTGAGAGAGGGAAGGGTTGAAAGAGACCCGGCCTTTGTGGCCTCCTCAACGGGGAGTAGGTTTGCGAGAACCGAACCTCGGTAAAACAAATCCTCGTGTCACACTCTTATTTGCTTACGATTTGTTTTGCGCCCTCTCTCTCGCGGACTCGTTTCTTTATTACTAACGCTAACCCGGCTTGTAGTTGTGATTATTTTGTAAATTTCAGTTTCGCCCTATTCACCCCCCCCTCTAGGCGACTATCAATTGGTATCAAAGCCCGGTGCTTCATTAGAGCCTAACCGCTCGAAGTGATGTCGGGAGATCACGCCAAGAAGGAGATGGAGACCGGCGACAAGCCCACTACAAGCCAAGGGAGTACTTCATCGGAAGAGTCCCGCACCAAGAGAAGGGAGAAGAAGAAGAACTCCTCCAAGCGGAAGGAGAAAAGATCCTCCTCTTCTCACCACAAGGAGAAGAGGGAAAAATCTTCTTCTCACAAGCCGCATCGGAGTGGGGACAAGCACAAAAGGATGAGGAAGGTGGTCTACTACGAGACCGACACTTCATCGACATCTACCTCCGGCTCCGACGCGGCATCCGTTACTTCTAAACGCCAAGAGCGTAAGAAGTATAGTAAGATTCCCCTACGCTACCCTCGCATTCCTAAACATACACCTTTACTTTCCGTCCCATTAGGCAAACCACCAACTTTTAATGGTGAAGATTATGCTATGTGGAGTAATTTGATGCGATTTCATCTAACCTCTCTCCACAAAAGATTATGGGATATTGTTGAGTATGGTGTACAGGTACCATCCGTAGGGGATGAGGACTATGACACGGACGAAGTGGCCCAAATCGAGCACTTCAACTCCCAAGCCGCAACCATCCTCCTTGCCTCTCTAAGCAAGGAAGAATACAACAAAGTACAAGGGTTGAAGAACGCCAAGGAGATTTGGGACCTACTAAAGACGGCGCACGAGGGTGATGAACTCACCAAGATCACCAAGCGGGAAACGATCGAGGGGGAGCTCGGTCGCTTCCGTCTTCGCCAAGGGGAGGAGCCACAAGACATGTACAACCGGCTCAAGACCTTGGTGAACCAAGTGCGCAACCTCGGAAGCGCAAAATGGGATGACCACGAAGTGGTTAAGGTTATTCTAAGAGCCCTTATTTTCCTTAACCCCACACAAGTTCAATTAATTCGTGGCAATCCTAGATATACTCAAATGACCCCCGAAGAAGTCATCGGGAATTTTGTTAGTTTTGAATGCATGATTAAGGGCTCAAAGAAGATCAACGAGCTTGATGAACCCTCCACATCCGAGGCGCAACCCGTGGCCTTCAAGGCAACGGAGGAGAAGAAGGAGGAGTCTACACCAAGTAGACAACCGATTGACGCCTCCAAGCTCGACAATGAGGAGATGGCCCTAATCATCAAAAACTTTCGGCAAATCCTCAAGCAACGGAAGGGGAAGGACTACAAATCCCGTTCCAAGAAGGTTTGCTACAAGTGTGGTAAGCCCGGTCACTTTATTGCTAAATGTCCATTATCAAGTGATAGTGACAGGGGCGATGACAAGAAGGGCAAGAGGAAGGAAAAGAAGAGATACTACAAGAAGAAGGGCGGCGATGCCCATGTTTGTCGGGAGTGGGACTCCGACGAAAGCTCAAGCGACTCCTCCGACGACGAGGACGCCGCCAACATCGCCGTCACCAAGGGTCTCCTCTTCCCCAACGTCGGCCACAAGTGCCTCATGGCCAAGGATGGCAAAAAGAAGGTAAAATCAAAGTCCTCCACTAAATATGAAACATCTAGTGATGAGGATGATGATAAAAATGAAGAGGATAATTTGCGTATTCTTTTTGCTAACCTCAACATGAAACAAAAGGAGAAATTAAATGAATTAATTAGTGCTATACATGAGAAGGATGAACTCTTAGATTCCCAAGAGGACTTCCTTATTAAAGAAAATAAGAAGCATGTTAAGGTTAAAAATGCTTATGCTCTAGAGGTAGAAAAATGTAACAAATTATCTAGTGAGCTAAGCACCTGCCATGACACTATTGCCAACCTTAGAAATGAAAATGTTAAATTAATTGCTAAGGTTGACTCTCATGTTTGCATTGATCCTAGAAATGATAATATTGATTTGCTAGCTAGGATTGGTGAGTTGAATGTTTCTATTGTTGGCCTTAGAAATGAAAATGAGAAACTAATTGCTAAGGCTAAAGATTTTGATGTTTGCAATACTACTATTTCCGACCTTAGAACCAAAAATGACATGTTGCATGCTAAGGTTGTTGAACTAAAATCTTGCAAACCCTCTACATCTAATGTTGAGCATATTTCCATTTGTACTAGATGTAGAGATATTAATGTTGATGCTATCCATGATCACCTAGGCTTAATTAAAAAACAAAATGATCACATAGCACAACTTAATGCTAAAATTAGAGAGCATGACTTAGAAAATGAAAAATTTAAATTGGCTAGAAGCATGCTCTATAATGGGAGACGCCCGGGCATTAAGGACGGCATTGGCTTCCAAAGGGGAGACAATGTCAAAATTAATGCCCCTCCTAAAAACCTGTCTAACTTTGTTAAGGGCAAGGCTCCCATGCCTCAGGATAACGAGGGTTACATTTTGTACCCTGCCGGGTATCCTGAGAGTAAAATTAAGAAAATTCATTCTAGGAAGTCTCACTCTGGCCCTAATTATGCTTTTATGTATAAGGGTGAGACATCTAGATCTAGGCAACCAACCCATGCCAAGTTGCCTAGAAAGAAAACTACTAATGCATCAAATGATCATGCCATTTCATTTAAAACTTTTGATGCATCTTATGTTTTGACTAGCAAATCCGGCAAGGTAGTTGCCAAAATTGTTGGGGGCAAACACAAGGGCTCCAAGACTTGTGTTTGGGTACCCAAAGTTCTTGTATCTAATGCCAAAGGACCCAAAACCGTTTGGGTACCTAAAACAAAGAACTAAACTTGTTTTGTAGGTTTATGCATCCGGGGGCTCAAGTTGGATACTCGACAGCGGGTGCACAAACCATATGACAGGGGAGAAAAGGATGTTCTCCTCTTATGAGAAAAACCAAGATCCCCAACGAGCCATCACATTCGGGGATGGAAATCAAGGTTTGGTCAAAGGTTTGGGTAAAATTGCTATATCTCCTGACCATTCTATTTCCAATGTTTTTCTTGTAGATTCTTTAGATTACAATTTGCTTTTCGTATCCCAATTATGTCAAATGGGCTACAACTGTCTTTTTACTGATACTGGTGTTACTGTCTTTAGAAGAAGTGATGATTCAATAGCTTTTAAGGGAGTGTTAGAGGGTCAGCTATACTTGGTAGATTTTAATAAAGCTGAACTCGACACTTGCTTGATTGCTAAGACTAACTTGGGTTGGCTCTGGCACCGTCGACTAGCCCATGTTGGAATGAAGAATCTTCATAAGCTTCTAAAGGGAGAACACATTTTGGGACTAACCGATGTTCATTTTGAGAAAGACAGAATTTGTAGCGCATGCCAAGCCGGGAAGCAAGTTGGCGTCCATCATCCACACAAAAACATCATGACTACCGACAGGCCACTGGAGCTCCTACACATGGATTTGTTCGGCCCGATCGCTTACATAAGCATCGGCGGTAGTAAGTATTGTCTTGTAATTGTGGATGATTATTCTCGCTTCACTTGGGTGTTCTTTTTACAGGACAAATCTTATACCCAAGAGACCTTAAAGGGATTCTTGAGACGGGCTCAAAATGAGTTCGGCTTAAGAATCAAGAAAATTAGAAGCGACAATGGGACGGAGTTCAAGAACTCTCAAATCGAAGGCTTCCTTGAGGAGGAGGGCATCAAGCATGAGTTCTCTTCTCCCTACACTCCACAACAAAATGGTGTAGTGGAGAGGAAGAATCGAACTCTATTGGACATGGCAAGAACCATGCTTGATGAGTACAAGACACCGGATCGGTTTTGGGCCGAGGCGGTCAACACCGCCTGCTACGCCGTCAACCGGTTATATCTTCACCGAATCCTCAAGAAGACATCTTATGAACTCCTAACCGGTAAAAAGCCCAATATTTCATATTTTAGAGTTTTTGGTAGCAAATGCTTCATTCTTGTTAAGAGAGGTAGAAAATCTAAATTTGCTCCTAAAACTGTAGAAGGCTTTTTACTAGGATATGACTCAAACACAAGGGCATATAGAGTCTTTAATAAGTCCTCAGGACTTGTTGAAGTTTCTTGTGACGTTGTGTTTGATGAGACTAACGGCTCTCAAGTAGAGCAAGTTGATCTTGATGATATAGGTGAAGAACAGGCTCCATGCATAGCACTAAGGAACATGTCCATTGGGGATGTGTGTCCTAAGGAATCCGAAGAGCCTTCACATGCACAAGATCAACCATCCTCCTCTACGCAGGCATCTCCACCAACTCAAGTTGAGGATGAGGTTCAAGATGTTGAACAAGAAGATCAAGAAGATGAGCCACCTCAAAATGACGGCAACGATCAAGGGGGAGATGCAAATGATGAAGACAAGGAGGATGAACAACCAAGACCGCCACACCCAAGAGTCCACCAAGCAATACAACGAGATCACCCCGTCGACACCATCCTCGGCGATATTCATAAGGGGGTAACTACTCGATCTCGTGTTGCTCATTTCTGTGAACATTACTCGTTTGTTTCCTCTATTGAGCCACACAGGGTAGAGGAAGCACTTCAAGATTCGGATTGGGTGATGGCGATGCAAGAGGAGCTCAACAATTTCACGAGGAACGAGGTATGGCACTTAGTTCCACGTCCTAATCAAAATGTTGTAGGAACCAAGTGGGTCTTCCGCAACAAGCAAGACGAGCATGGTGTGGTGACAAGGAACAAAGCTCGACTCGTGGCCAAAGGGTATTCACAAGTCGAAGGTTTGGATTTTGGTGAAACCTATGCACCCGTAGCTAGGCTTGAGTCAATTCGCATATTATTAGCCTATGCTACTTACCATGGCTTCAAGCTTTATCAAATGGACGTGAAGAGTGCCTTCCTCAATGGACCGATCAAGGAGGAGGTCTATGTTGAGCAACCTCCCGGCTTTGAAGACAGTGAGTATCCTAATCATGTTTATAGGCTCTCTAAGGCGCTTTATGGGCTCTAATGATTCCGTTTTTGGCGATTCATGCCAAAGGGGGAGAAAATATGAGCCCAAAGCAAAAGGACCGCACCACCACCCTAATTTTCAAATTGATGATTTTCATTTGGTAAATTTCAAAATTGGTATCTCTTTGTGTGCTAGAGGGGGAGCAAATAGTATTTTCAAAATTGATGTAAAACCCTCTTGATCACTAAGAGGAGACCTTATTTGAGGGGGAGTTTTGTTTAGTCAAAGGAAAAGCATTTGTACAAAGGTAGAAAATTTCAAAACTTGAAAATGCTTTGCAAAATCTTATTCATTTACCTTTGACTATCTTGCAAAATGACTTTGAAAAGAATTTACAAAAGAGTTTGCAAAAACAAAACTTATGGTGCAAATATGGTCCAATATGTCAAATACAAAGAAATAATCCATGCGCATCATATAAATATTTATTGGCTTAATTCCAAGCAACCTTTGCACTTACTTTACGTAAACTAGTTCAATTATGCACTTCTCTATTTGCTTTGGTTTGTGTTGGCATCAATCACCAAAAAGGGGGAGATTGAAAGGGAATTAGGCTCACACCTAGTTCCTAAATAATTTTGGTGGTTGAATTGTCCAACACAAATATTGGACTAACTAGTTTGCTCTAGTGCATAAGTTATACAGGTGCAAGAGGTTCACACTTAGCCAATAAAAAGACCAAGTTTTGGATTCAATAAAGGAGCAACGAGGCAACCGAGGGCACCTCTGGCTGAAGGCACCAGACTGTCCGGTGTGCACCGGACAGTGTCCGGTGCGCCCAGAGGAATCCAACTCCAACTCTTCGCTCTCGGGAACTCTCGGAGGCCGGCGCGCTATAATTCACCGGACTGTCCGGTGTGCACCGGACATGTCCGGTGCTCCAAGGAAGCGCCGTCTCCGGAACTCGCCAGCCTCGGGTTCGCGCGGCAGCCGCTCCGCTAAAATTCACCGGACTGTCCGGTGTGCACCGGACTGTCCGGTGTGCACCGGACTGTCCGGTGTACCAGCGGAGCAACGGCTCTCTGCGGCGCCAACGGCTCCCTGCGGAGCATTTATTGCGCGCGCAGCGCGCGCAGACGTCAGACGTGCCCATACCGGTGCACCGGACATCAAACAGTACATGTCCGGTGTGCACCGGACACCCAGGAGGGCCCAGAAGTCAGAAGCTCCAACGGTCAGAATCCAACGGCAATGGTGACGTGGCAGGGGCACCGGACTGTCCGGTGTGCACCGGACTGTCCGGTGCGCCATCGAACAGAAGGGTTCCAGCAACGGTCACTTTTGGTGGTTGGGGCTATAAATACCCCAACCACCCCACATTCATTGCCATCCAAGTTTTCCACTTCTCAACTACTACAAGAGCTCTAGCATTCAATTCTAGACACACCAAATAGATCAAGTCCTCTCCAAATTCCACACAACTCCATAGTGACTAGAGAGAGTGATTTGCTTGTGTTCTTTCGAGCTCTTGCGCTTGGATCGCATTCTTTTCTTTCTCACTTGTTCTTGAGATCAACACTCAATTGTAACCAAGGCAAGAGGCACCAATTGTGTGGTGGCCCTTGCGGGGAAGTTTTGCTCCCGGTTGATTGAGAAGAAGAGAAAGCTCACTCGATCCGTGGGATCGTTTGAGAGAGGGAAGGGTTGAAAGAGACCCGGCCTTTGTGGCCTCCTCAACGGGGAGTAGGTTTGCGAGAACCGAACCTCGGTAAAACAAATCCTCGTGTCACACTCTTATTTGCTTACGATTTGTTTTGCGCCCTCTCTCTCGCGGACTCGTTTCTTTATTACTAACGCTAACCCGGCTTGTAGTTGTGATTATTTTGTAAATTTCAGTTTCGCCCTATTCACCCCCCCTCTAGGCGACTATCAAAGTCTGATGTGGTTGAGATGTTGACATGCATTAAAGATTGGGAGGATGCTGAAGCAAGGATGCAACACATGGTGGATGACAAAGAGCTTGAAGAAACATTTGAAAACCTTTATCTTGATTAGTCTCTTACTCTCTTTGTGACCATTTCTGTAATGGGACTGTAATATGCACCTGGACTTTGTTGTAAGGACAATAAACTTTTTAATGAGCTGGGTTGTACTCTTTTTTCCTGTCTAGGGTTTCTCACAAGGGTGAGTTTTACCTAGGCAGGTTTTTAACGAGGCAGCCATTGCACTACAGCTCATAATAAAATTGTTGTTTGATTAGTCTTTTACTCTCTTTGTGACTATTTTTATGTTGTTTGAAACTGTTAAGTCATAATAAAAACATCTTATATCTGTTGTGATCATTTTTTTGTGATTAGTCTCTTACTGTCTTTGTCTTACTGTCTTTGTGACCATTTTTCTGCACATAGTGCCCGTGCTGGCACTAGCACTGGCGTGCCGCCGTGACTGGTGGCACGGAACGGCACGGTTAGACGCTGTTAGTGCCGTGCCTAGGCCGAGGGCCCAGCATGGGGGGCACTAACAGTCACGGCACGAATCTTTTACCGTGTCTGATCGTACCGTGCCTGGTCGTGTTAGTGCGAGTGCCGTACCGTGCGGTCCGGTTGGCCATCTATAGTTGCAGGTCGGTGGGCGAGGGCGGGCGAGTCGTATACGTCGCGGAGAGCTGGATCGGAGTTGGGTGTGCAGGTAGATAGGTGTGCGCCCGCCCCAGCAGATCTGGGAGGACGTGGGGAGTTCTGTTGGGTCCGTCCGGCCCGCCGTACGTAGTAAGCCAGCTCGCTGCTTGGCTGTACTAGAGTGGCCAGCAGCCGAGCTCGAGACGGGTACTCTACTGGATGCCGGTCCGTACCGGTGGTGAACAGCGAGTGCAGCTAGCTAGATCCAGTACTAGTAGTAGTATTTAACTATATATTCGTCGTACCAGATCAGAGGCAGAGCTGGTCCCCGCCTCCCCGCCCCGGACAGGTAAACTGCTTCCATCTGTTTCCATCGGAGACGGCCTGCACGCGGCGGTTGCTAGCTGCCGCCAGGCCCAGGCGCGACCGGCCGCAGCGCGCCGACAAGGAACCATGCCGGTTGCCTAACTAACTAATTAACGGCTGACTCGCTCGATCGAGCGGAGCATGCGGACACTGCAGGTTGATACTTCCAAGGAGCAATAGCTGAGCTAGCCAAGCCTAGCTGTACGATGTGTGGACACCCATGCATGTCCATGTCCATGTCCATGGGGTCTATACTGCGCGACGATGCTCCTCAGCTGCTTGCCCTCAGGGGCACGACGTTATCAGTAGCCTCGGCCCGTGAAGCAGGGAACACGAGCCCTTCCACGGCTACGACCTGAACTCCCATCGGGGTTGTTTGTTTCGACTTCTGGCAGCTTCTGGCCACCACAAGCTGCTGTGGACTGCCAAACGCTCAGCTTTTCAGCCAGCTTCTATAAAATTCGTTGGAGCAAAAACCATCCTAAATTAACATAAACACATAATCAGTTGAGTCGTTGTAATAGTAGGAATCCGTCACTTTCTAGATCCTGAACCCTATGAACAATTTTATCTTCCTTCACACGTAATCGTAATGATACTCAGATTCTCTCTACAACCAGATTCTCCCCACCGCCAGATTCTCAGAAAAGCTGGTCAGAAAAAAGCTGAACTAAACAGGCCCGATGCCACCGCCCAGGTTATCTTCAGCTTCGATTCCATGTGTCTCCTGCATGATGAAAAGGTTGGGGGGCTGCCCGCCTGGATCCGTTTCCGTGCATGATTAGATGCAGTGCAGGCCCTGAAACTTGCTGCTTTCTTCTCACAAGTCGCCACAGGCAGAGGCGGCCGGCCGGCCGCAGTCCGCTTGTCGCCTTGCGCAGAGATGCCATGCCACGGGTTGGCCGGCGCGGGGAGGGGAGGGGCCGGACGGGGGACCGGGCCCCCGATGACAAGCCTCCTGCAGTCCTGTCGATATGATGTGGAGCAAACCAGGACAGGCGCCAGCAGATGAACGCAGAGTGGGCACTCTCTTTGTGTGTGTGTGTGGTGGCATCTTGCCGTCTTGCATGGATCCATCATGGTCGGTGGCTGGACCGTCGGAGGGCACCGCACCATAGATAGAGGAGCATTGCATTCACGATAACACAGAAGAGGCTGCCCAGACCGGTGGTAAAGCTAGGTGACAAGGAAAATGATGCATGGACAAGTGCTGCAGACAGAGAGTCGTCCCCTTACACTCGGCACTTTCGGTGCAGGTGCTGAGGTGTTGATCCGGCGATCGAGCGAGCGAGGCCCCTCCCCCGGCCCGACGAGGGCAAGCGATCGAGAAAAAAGCCTGAATCGAGAACGGTTGGTGCTGCTGGTCGACGAGCTGACGACCACTGCCTCCTTTTGCTACGACTAGCGTTTGGTGCATGGCAGTACCCGTGACCAAGCTGGTTTGGTGCATGGCAGTACCCGTGACCAAGCTGGTTCATGAGAATTCCGGGTGTAATCCGACGCAAACGAACAAAGCCTGAGAGAAATTTTGACTTATTAGGGATTAAAACTCCCTCAATCCCCCTCAATCCATATGGATTGGGGTAGAACCGAACAAGCCCTTAGTGCTAATTTGGTGACCAGGGATCACGGGGGATTAGACGGGATTGAGGGGGAAATTAGTTTATTTTTCTCTCAATCTCCTCCAATCCTCCCGTGATCCACTCGTCACCAAATTAGCCCTTAGCTTTGCATCCGGCCACCGCTTTTCCATCTCTTCCTTAGGGGTCGTTCGGCAGGTTAGGACCCGATCCAGGCCAGGAATAGTTACAAGCCAGGAGTCAGTGGAGCCAGCCCTTTCACTCATTCCGGACATGTAATTAATCCGGCTTGAATGAATCTAGTGAAGCATTTTTTATCTGTTTGCTAGCAAAGGATTGAATCCTATCACTTCTGTTCAAATCAAATTTTCAGCCACACACAATGTCACAAACAAAACTCATAAATTGGTACACCAACAAAAACAAAGCAATTTCATGAATCAATCTGAGCTTGTAAGCACATCTTCATTCCTTTAGGTGAGTACATCATCAACTTCATCATTTACCTCATGAACCACATTGCTATCAAAGCCTTCTATTAAATATGCCTCACTTCATTTTTTTCAGACAGTGAACTAGTGTATTCTATTGCAGAAACATGAACTGCTCATATATTTACATCCAAATGTGCAACTAGTGTATTTGTTTATATAAACCATGGATACACTTGTAAGAATGGTTACAATCTGAAGCAGAAACTGAAACTATTTGAATCAGCTTGCAACTAGTGGATTCTCTGCTATTCAGATCCAGTGTATATCCATCATTTTCAATCATATTGCAGGGTTACCACAGGAACCGAACGCTGCACTTTTCAAGGGAAGCAAGAATGGTGGTATTGCTGCCTTTTCTTTTTCCTGTAAAAAGAAACTGACTTGGTATTACTTGGGTATTGCTTCAGGATTTGAGTAGTAGCATGTACATTCAAAAACCATTCAGAACCTTAGCAGTACCGATGAACCTTAGCAGGGATGGGATGAGAAAGGGGGTAGATGAGGCAGAGGAGATGGCGCTACGAGCTCGAGGGGCACACCTGCATCTAGTGTCGGGATAGAGCCCCCTGTGTGGGTCTGGTTCTCTGGGCGGCGAGAATCGGACATGAACCCCGTCGTCGTGGTGCTCAACGACATCAAGAACACGAGGGTAGGATGCAACACTTACCAGTGAGAAGGCGACGAGGAGGGTCATCGTCGAGGCTGCATTGTGCCGTCACTTCGCTCAACCGCCTCCTCGCCTCCTCGGTCGCCACTCGCCAGTGCTGCACCGTCTCGCCGAGTTTCGATCCGGAGGGTAGGAGACCGGGATTCGTACCAGACAGCAGTGAGAGAGGAAACTTCAAACCGGATCACTTTTGTTTTTGATTCGGGTCGAAATGAATGGTTCACAGAGAGACAACCGAATTTCAAACCGGCTCATTTTTTCCACCTAGAACCAGACCTAGAATAATCCAAACCAACTGAAATGAACGAGGCAATCAGTATCAATCCCCTCCAATCCATATAGATTGAAAATAACCGAACAAGCCCTAAGAGCTTGTTCGGTTCTACCCCAATCCATATGGATTGAGGGGGATTGAGGGGTTTTAATCCCTAGTAAGTCAAAATCCCTCTCAATATGTATCAATCCCTTCCAATCCATATGGATTGAAAATAACCGAACAAGCCCTAAGGGGGCTCATGCCCCCTGTCTAATGTTGGCCTCATCATTCATCAAGCCTGCCACCCTACCCGACCAAGAAGCTATATATATAGTAGTCGTGCCGCTGTCTTTCGAAGCCTGCAAGGTCCCTGCCAACCGCCTCCGCATCTGTCAGGAAAGGTGGCATGATGCATATGCTACCCCCAAAACCTAAAGGGCAATTAACCACTGTAATTAGCCGCAGTACAATCTCGGCCATTTCAGAACCTTTTAATTAGGGTTGAAAACGGGTTGGGTATATCCGCCGGGTACCGGATACGGATAGTGCAAATACCCGTTTTTTGGATACAGATACGGGTATTTTTATATTCGGGACGGATACGGGTAATACCCGGATAGTGCAACTTCGGATTCGGGTCGGATACGGAGCCAATACTACCCGGTAAATACCCGGATATTCGGGTCGGATACGGGTATACGGAATTCGGGTACCTGTTTTTTCTTTTTCTGCATAATAATATAGTTATAAAATCATAACTTTTACATATGAAATCAGATGAAAATTGAAAGTCGCCTAGAGGGGGGTGAATAGGCGGAATCTGAAAATTATAAACTTAAGCACAACTACAAGTCGGGGTTAGCGTTAGAAATATAATCGAGTCCGAAAGAGAGGCCGAAAACAAATCACAAGCAAATGAAGAGTGAGACGCGGTGATTTATTTTACTGAGGTTCGGTTCTTGCAAACCTACTCCCCGTTGAGGTGGTCACAAAGACCAGATCTCTTTCAACTCTTTCCCTATCTCAAACGGTCACTTAGACCGAGTGAGCTTCCTTCCTTGATTTCCCGGGTCACTTAGACCCCGCAAGGACCACCACACAATTGGTGTCTCTTGCTTCGCTTACAAGGTTTTGAGAGTAAGAATGAGAGAAAGAAGAAAGCAAACGAAGCAACAAGAGCAACAAAAGAACACAAGTCGATCTCCTCACAAGTCCTAAAAACTAGAGTTGAATTAGGGACTTTGATTCGATCGGAGGCTCTGATTTGTGTCTTGGAGTGTTGTGTATTGCTCTTGTATTGAATGAGCACTGTCCGGTGCGCCAGCCACGTCACCAGGTCGTTGGGTTCCGACCGTTAGAGCTCTGACAATTGGGGCCACCGGACAGTCCGGTGGTGCACCGGACAGGTCCTGTAGACTGTCCAGTGCGCCTTCTGACGCCTGCTCTGACTTCTGCGCGCGCAGGCGTGCACTGTTTGATTTTACTGTTCACTTGCAGACGACCGTTGGCAGGAAGTAGCCGTTGCTCCGTGTCACACCCGGCTTTAAGGAACAAAGCCAGGTGCATCTCATACATGCGCCAAAGTAGACAACATATATAATAACAGAGTGTATAGAGATAAATGTCATAATATAATCAGAGTATTTAATACATAGCGGAAGTCTTACAAAATAAAAGATTAATATAACACGAACTAAGGATCGTCGGCGCCAATGTCAACTGAGAAACGCCACCTAGATCAGATCGAACTCCTCGCCTTGTGGCTCCACCTGAACCACCTATTCTTCTCCTGTTGGGGGGTGTGAGATAGCAAGGGTGAGCTCACACACGTTCATCGCTCAACAAGTTGTGGGGAATAATGTGACATGAACTCACCAAAGGTGGGAGTTCATGAAGTGTAAGGCTGATCAACAATAGAGGTTAAAGCTGAGCATTGCTTTTATAAGTTGGTTAAAATTTTATTAGCAGTTACTAAGTGTAAGTAAATACCAAACCATAATAAAATAATAGAACAAAATTAATAACAAATCCCATGCAAAATGCAAATGACAAATTGAGTTTAGGTTCTATAATTTAATCATCGGAGAGTCCTGAGCCGCTCATGACCGTGAGCTCGGCTAGTATACCAGTTTTACACTCTGCAGAGGTTGTACCCTTTACCCACAAGTCGTGTTTCCCATGTCGCCAGGGTTAGCTAGGCCCTTAGACACTACCGAGGTGAATGGCTAGGGATCCACTACGAGGCCTTTACAAAGTTCCACTAGCTTCCGAAAACCCGCTACAGTTTATAGGAAGTTCCAATGCAGGGTTCTTGTCTGACCGCCATCGCAGCAAAATCAACCAAGGACCTCCCTACACTGACCACTCCCCTACTGCCCTTGCCCCTTTCGGGTAAGGTAGTCTTCCACTAGTTTTCCTAATTAGTCAGCCAAGGGGTCCCATTCCTCCCTTGTGGTGGCACGTGTTTCTCAAGTTAAGCTCCATGTTCCAATTAACAATAATATAATGATCTTGACATGAACATAAATAGAATAACAAAACAACTGGAACATGGATGTAATAAATGATTATCCCAAAACCATATAAAGCAATAGCAAAAACTACCCATGTGATTCAGGGGTAAACAAGGTAATGAGATAAACAATCTAGGGTGACCTATCGGGTCCCATCAAAATTAAACCTATGCATGGTAAATGATTATAAAGAACATTATTGGGTAACAAAAGTGAATCAAGGGCACAACTTGCCTGGCACTTGAGATTCCAGGTACCAACTTGCTTTTCAGATGACACGTGTCCTCGCGCTAGTCGTAGCAATACAAACAAACATGGTATAGATAAAATTAACATCACATCAAACATAAGAATATACTGCATAATAATGATCTACGCGTTGCTGTGAGACTAACGCAACTTGAACGGATCAAATCGGAGTTAAAACGGAGGAGATACGAATTTCCTAAGGTTTTATGTATTTGATATAAGATTAATTGAGTAATCAATTCTAGTATGATTTTCATGTTATAACAGTGTTATTATGTGATAAACAATATTATTACAAAATTATAGGAACTGGAATGGACTAAAAAGGATTTAATATGAATTCTCTATGATTTATACAAGTTTCTACCATTATTTTTGTATTAAAATGAATTTAGAATGAATTTCTATGATTTTATTTGTTATCTGGATTGCGCGCAAAATATTTGGAAAGCACAGGGACCAAAACAGAAACCTTCCTAAGACTCAGATACCCAGTCACTAGGACTGCGGGTTGAATTCCATTTTACTCAGGGGTTCTTTTGCAGTTTTACAGACCGAACGGGTACCGTGCACTCAGAGCCGTTGGATCCCCAGCCGAGGGCACGGATTAGATCGCTACTTCAACCGAAGCGGTACCCAACCGGATCCATCGGATCGCTAATCTACGGCTCAGATCAGCCTGGATGTGAAATGCACTCCCACCCTTGGATTAGAATTGTACGGTCCCGATGTCGAAGACGCGGAAGGGTACACGTGACCTAATCTGGGCTGTTCGTGAGCCGATCCACGGCTCTGGACACTCCACCGCTCCTCCGCCGAGACCGGCACGGCGGCGAGCATTGCCATAGCCGCACGCCTCACCGGTGGTGACAACCCGGCGATTCCTGCCCCCATCCTAACCCCCGTCTAGTGCTGAGCGTATAGGAGATCACTACGAACTGGGTGGGGCAATTCTTACCTTGGATCTTTGCTCTGGTGGTCGCGGCCACGGCGGGACGCAAGCTCGGCGGAAAACGCAACTCCGATGAGAAATCCCGCGATCGCCACGGGTCCAACCACCCTTCTGCCCCCGCAAACACTTCCGCCACACCCTGATGCGACCGCCCACACTTGCTATCGGTCGGCGGCGACCAGGGGAACAGATTCGCCAATGGGCTCGCGGTGCACCTCCCTTCTCACCCACACAGTGGCGGCGGCGCAAAATTTAAGCTTGGGTTTTCGCGACAGGGGTCCATGGAGGCTACTTATGCGCA
Organism: Zea luxurians; assembly: GCA_029449295.1. NCBI lineage: Eukaryota > Viridiplantae > Streptophyta > Magnoliopsida > Poales > Poaceae > Zea > Zea luxurians. Next base: position 131,454,659 of record JAOPSE010000010.1, read on the forward strand.
GCAGAGGGCGTCCGAGGAGGTAGGGAGGTCGTTGAGCCGGCCCGGCCAGCTCCGAGGTCTTGCGGCGGCCGTTGCACGTGGTTTCCATGGAGGCGGCCGCGGCACAGGGGATAAGGCCCAACCACCCCCGATGGCGACGAGATGGCAACAGCTCATGCGAGTTCTTCTCCCTCCCCTGCGGACCGAAATGGGTCAGCGCCCGTGGAGGTCACGCGGATTTCGCGGGAGGTTGAGGAAGCTTCTGACATGGTTGCCCCACCAAGTCAGCGAACGACCGAGCACGCACATGACCTGCAGTTCTGGTCAGCGGGCCCCACAACTCGGTGGATGACGGAATGGAGCGATCGCGCCGCGGTTGATAGTGGGGCCAGGTGACCAGTCAGCCATCACAAACTCGTGCGCGGATGAAGTCACACAGAGCGGCTGCGGTACCGGGCCCGCATGTCAGTCTCCATCCACGGAGCAGGCAAGTGCGGGAGGGTGGTGATCAGTGGGCCGATTGCGCAGTAGAAGTGGGAGTGGGCCAAATTGCACCCGGGCGGCCCAGGAATGTTATAGCTCCTTTTTCTTATTTTCGATTTTGTTTTATTTTGAATTCTCTTTACTAATTTCAAACCTGATATTTGATATCAAATTTGTTTTACAGATTTCACCCAGGTCATATGAACAAATAAAAGTGCCAGGTTTAGAGATATAATTATATTTATTTTATTATTATTATTTTTTATACACCTTTCCTTTTCTTTTCTCCACATTTTAATTTCTACTTCAAATTTAAATTCCCATCTTGTGTCGAGTTTGCCCCTAAATCAAAGGTGCAATTTGAACATACCCAAAATGAGATGAGTTTGTGTATTTATAAATTTTATTTTGGTTTTGTATAATATTCTTTTCTTTCCTTCTACATTTTCAACCCAAATCTAAATTTAGGTTTTCCCTCAAATCCTCTTCTCATTATTATTATATTTTAATTCATATTATTATTATTCTTATTAAGTGCACAAACAAACAAAACTCATCATGATGTGCAATTTAATGCATGTCCTTTATTAAGTATTTTTTTAATGAGGTGTTCACATGAAATAATAAATAGGGACAACACACATACATATAAAGGAATATAATTTATCCTTTTAGACTTTTCTTACAAAGTGGGTATTACACTCCGCTGGCACACCGGACAGTCTGGTGTTACACTGGACAGTCCGGTGAATTATAGCGGAGCGGTCTCCCAAATTCCCGAAGCTGGCAAGTTCAGAGTCGATCTCCCTGGTGCACCGGACATTGTCCAGTGGCACACCGGACAGTCCGGTGAGCCAAACCAGGGCTGCCTTCGGTATACTTTGCTCCTTAGTTTTGAACCCTTTCTTTTGACTTGTATTGATTTGTTGTGAACCTTTGGCACCTGTAGAACTCATAATCTAGAGCAAACTAGTTAGTCCAATTGTTTGTGTTGGGCAATTCAACCATCAAAATTCATATAGGAAAAGGTTTGACCCTATTTCCCTTTCAATCTCCCCCTTTTTGGTGATTGATTCCAACACAAACCAAAGCAAATATAAAGGTGCAAAATTGAACTAGTTTGCATAAGGTAAGTGCAAAGGTTGCTTGGAATTGAAACCAACAAACTTATTTCAATAGATGTGCATGGATGGTTTTCTTCTTATTTAAAATTTTGGACCTCATTTGCACCATGGGTTTTGTTTTTGCAAATCCTTTGTAAAATTCTTTTCAAAAACCTTTTGTAAATAGTTAAAGGTACATGAATAATATTGAAAGAAGCATTTTCAAGATTTGAAATTTTCTCCCCTGTTTCAAATGCTTTTCCTTTGACTTAAACAAAACTCCCCCTAAATAAAATTCTCCTCTTAGTGTTCAAGAGGGTTTTGCAAGTTTTGAAGATACTACTTTGTCCCCCTTTTGAACACAATAAGATATCAATTTTAAAAACTTCATTTTAAAATTCGGTCGTTGTGACGGAACCTCCCAAGTCATTAGGTCCACCTACAGTTGTCCTTGTCCAACGGACATCAGACAACCCTGCAGATGCCGCTGAATCACTTGACAAGTTCGGTATCTACTTTTCTTACCTTTCCCAAGAGCGTTTCACCCGTCATGCAGACATTACAGATCATCGGAGATACGAAAATGCGGAAGCGGTTACATATATTTACATTTATTTAAAAAGTAAGTCAAAGTTATATATATATATATATATATATATATATATATATATATATATATATATATATATATATATATATATATATATATATATATTACAGACCGGGATAGAACTTATGAGTGCAGAGTAATATTATTACACACCAAGGGAGGCAAAAACCCCTCCCATAAGTTTTTATACAAAAGTTCTTATGGAGGAACTCTTCCTCCCGCAGCTTTACTCTTGCTTTTCTTCTTTTGGAACCACCTTGGAACAGAAACAACAAAAGTTTGTTGCTTCCTCACCTAAAAACAATAGGGAATAAAACCCTGAGTATGGAATTACTCAGCAAGACTTACCTGACTAAGGAAAAGACTCTCAAGGGTATGCTAGTTATCAGGGAGTCAAGGTAAGGTTTCTCAATAATCAAAGACTCTGTTTGCAGAAATGCTTACTAAAGTGGATCCTTAAAAATGCAGTTTTATTGTCAGGTTAGGTAAAATTACCTGCATCTAGAGTTCTTTCTATCCTAGTTCAAACACTTGACCTATACTAGCAAATTTCTTAACAAGCCCTTCATCTTTACTGGAATTCTACGTATAGGGCAGTGACCAAGTCTTCATAACCGCGAAGGTACGGCGATTCGAATCAATTATACTCAGCTGAGGATCTCTGATCACACGACATATGTAGCACTTAACCCTTGCATATGTCAACCCGCCACCGGGGTTCTTAAGACCAGATCAGGTTCACGTCAACCGAGAGCACAGATACACCACCGTCCAGCCTCTTGCCACGGAGGGTACACGCTACTCTCGCCACCGCTCCACGCCCATTGCGTGTTATCTTATTCTGGCCTTAGTCTGCCCGAGGCAAGGCTTACCCATGACGAGGCATGTGACCAGTTAAAGGGTCCTCAGTCATCAAGCCTACATCGACACGGTCCTTAATCGACTCAGACGGAGACACTACACCGAGACTCTCTTCTCGTGCAAGTCACCCGCCCGGTCTTAGCTTAATCATTTCGAAACCCAAAGCTTGGTAATTGGCAGAGGTACATCTTTTCCGATGTTGAACCCATCACGGCCATGATGAGTCCAGCATCAAGTTTTGTTTTCAAAAATATCCCACCCACTTTTGCCATATCACCTTTGGTAAAAGAAAAACATTTGTTTTTTCTAAAGCAAGGCTAAGCATCAAAATCTTTTGTAAAACAGGTGATCAAGGAAGGTAATCAAACTCAAGGAAGGTAATGCATGAATTGTTTTAGCAATCAACTCCTATCATCTAATGCTTCAAACAAGTGAAAAAGGTTTTCAAAACACAAGGTGGTGGCAAATGCACCGGGGCTTGCCTTTGTTTATAGGTGAGTCAGGCACGGATCCGCAGATATCAAAGTAAAAACAATTTCCTGCCTAAGGTTCCGCAGGTGGTGGTGAAGTCTTCTCCTCTTCTACCTCAAGTTCCTCTTCGTTTTCTAGATATAGCCATATATATACATGTATAAGAATGAATGTCATGTAATGCTCATGAGAGTGCAAAGATAATCAAAATTTATTATCTAAAGTTCTTGAATACAATTTTCCTTCACGGAACTCCGAGAACCTAGGGTTTCCGGAGTCAACAGTGAAGTTCAAAGAGCAGGGGTGGGGGTTTTGGGTTCTAATTATCAAACAAGGTCCAAATCAAACCAAATTCTACCCAAAGCTTTGAAATAATGTTTTGAGTTCATATAAAAAGTTTGGGCATTTTTGGAATTATTATATATTTTCTAAAAATCCATAAGCAATGCTATAGGCTATTTTAAATAACCCAAAATTCCCTATTTGTCTTAAAAATCATAAAACTATTTTTATTAAATTCTATGGAAAATTAGGAATTTAACAAAATTGGTTTGGCATTTTTAACATTTTTCTACAATTTTCTAGAATTGTTTGAACTCTGGTAGAAAAAGAAAAAGAAAAGATAGTGAATAGTGCTGGGCTCAATCCAGCCCATGCGGCCCAAGTCTAGAGGAAACGCGCGTGCGTGCCCGCGCGCCTGCAGATTTTGCACCGAAGACCCTAGCGCCATGAATAACCACAGAAGCAACTCGCGCACTATTTCGGGGAGTCACTAACAGTTTACAGGAAAACCCCTAGGTTTCTAATTCTTTACCGACTAAAGTCCACGACGGCGAGCAATGCAGGGCCGTGCTCCGGCGAGCTAGACTGCCCGGAGGAAGCCAAGACCAGTGCTCCCGAGCAGCGGACATAGGATTGAACCATTCCCGATCACTTCCCCTAACTTAATTTCAGAAATGGTGACCCGATTTGCTCTGGCCGCGGAGACCGAGGGTGTTGCGGACAGATGAATGTGTTCCTGGTGATTGGTGGCGGTTTAGTTCAATCAAATGGGTCGACGAGCATCACGAGCATATAAGGTCACTCAAACACAAGAGCAACAGGGATGAACTAACCTGTATCGCGCTGGCCACGGCGAGGTGCTCTTCGCGGTGGCGGAGACTTGATTTGGGGAAAGTTCAAAATTGGGGCTCACTGGCGATCGACTGAGGACGATTCTTGGTGGTTGGGTTCTTGACTACCCTACGGAGCTGGCGGGGGCTTCAATTTATAGGGATCAACGGTGGTGGCCGGGAATTTCAGTGGGGACGCGCGGCGGTCGGAGGAGGGAGAAGAGCACTCGCGCAGTGGCTTGGTGTCCTACGCCGTGGCAATCGCTCCGGTGATCAACGGAGAGCGAGAGCAGGCTACGGCGATGCGCTGGAAAGGGTTAGACACGCTGCGGACAACGGTGATGGCTTAACGGCGGTGAGAATCCTTGTCCAAGGGCGGCGAGCAAGGGAAGAGGTACCGCGGCTAGCCGGAGTGGCGTCCAGTTCACCAGTGGCGAAGATTTTCTTACCCTGCGATGTTATCCATCTGCCACGAGCACGAATCCATACGCTGGTGACACGAATCGCGGTGGAGGATCGGTTGTCGACGGTGAGGTTTACTGAACCTGATCGTGTTACTGTTGTGGGGGTTAGATATCCCCCGGGCCCACTAAAAGAGTAAAGGACCTCACGAAAGGCCCAAGGGCCCAATAAATCGTAAGGTCATTCTTTCGTGGGCCTGGGGAGAAACAGCCAGCGAAGCAGAACGACATGGGGCCGGATTGGTACAAGCCCGGACGGCCCGCAGCATCGAGCGAATGACCGCAACAGAGATCCGACTTTCCCGCGCTGGAGCCTCCATGCAACGAAGCCACGCGGGGATAAGTCGGCGAGGGTTACGTAGGGATAATCTCAAGAGGTTCACTATCTTTTAGCTACTCGTTGCTATCTTATCCACGTGTACTGCCCCACGGTCGAGTATATAAGGCCTAGGGGCACCCCTTCAGAACGATCGACCCTTTACTTAGCCATCCACATTAACTTTCTGTATTCTCGATCCAGAGAGCTTTCTTGTAACCACATCCACCAAGCATACTCATCAGGACGTAGGGTGTTACGCATCTCTAAGCGGCCCGAACCTGAAAAACTTGTCCATTGTCCCTCGTGCGATCGGCGCGAACCATTTTGCTACAGTTGTTGACACAGTCCTACTCCAAAAAACACCTTGAGGAGCAACCCCGGGTGTGCGGTCGGACCCAAAACACCGACAGCTGGCGCGCCAGGTAGGGGGTGTGTCGACAATCCAAGCTAGCTCAATGGCCATCTCCTTCTACAGCAAGATCACCCTACGTCCCGGATCCGTGTTCTGCTTTGGAACAATCTCATTTGTAGCGGATGAAGAAGGAGTTCTGCACCGTATCGCGGATCCGCCGGAAAAGGAGTCTCCCCCAACGAACTCCAAAAATACCGGAGAAGCGCAACCTCCAGCTCTCCGGATGAAGATCGTCTCCGGAAAGCCAGGGGCCGAGGGCTCGCTGACTCGGAGAACTCCGCTGCCTACTTCTCCGACAAAGGAATGGACACAGATCGCAAGAAAGAAGGTAACTGGGGAGAAGCAAGTTGCTCTTTCCGTCCCTCATGCCTCAAAGGGGGACGAGAGGAAGATCACCACGACAGCAGCACCGTTCTACCCCGACGTCCTCTTCATCGGGAGAGCGGAGTCGCCCATCATCTCCGACGACGAGCCGACTGTACCCGGGGAGGAATCGCCCCAACGAGAGTCCCGTCGACGGAGGAACTGGCGCAGGAACGTTCGACGACATCACGCAGCCGGAGAGCGGAATCCAGAACAGCCTGTCTCACGATACGAGGTCTCGGAGGTAGGAGAAACTCTGGAAGAACGCGTCTTCAGAGAACGAAGGAACTCCCGACGATGTGATCGCCGACGAGCTCAGGAACAGGCTGAGCAGGATGCAAGGCAGCGTCGAGAGAATCCATTCTTCGGGCGCAACCTGAACCCCGACTTCGCCCGAGCTATGAACACGCCGAGCGAAGTCGGAGGGGTACTGGCTCGGATAGCCGAGGGACTTCCTCGGACTCTTGACGCCGATGGCTACCGACGACTGTTCACCCAGGCGGCCAACCATCTTCTACCGCTTGCTCACCCGCCGAACGATCTACGACGCGCCATCAACAGTCGCCGAGACGCGCGAAGCTCCATCAATGCTTCGCGCGAGCGGCGGCATGAGAACGAGATTCGCCGTCGGGAGGAGTATGACAGGGATCATGGCATCCCGACTCAGAGCCAAGCTACCAGAACTGAGTCGGCAACGGCTTCAACTAGCGGAGCCACCCGGGGACGGTCGAGGAATCACAATCACAACTCCCCTCCCCGGGACAGACATCATCCCCGACGACAGGAGGACACGTGCGGAGTGTCCGCCCTCACTCCGCGCCTTGGGGCCATCCAATGGCCTCCCAACTTCAAGGTATCCAATGTTGACAAATATGAACCTAAGCAGGATCCATGGGGTTGGCTAGCCGTCTACACCACCGCCGCTCGAAGACGTGATGACCGCATACTTACCCATTGTCCTTGGGCAAGACGCGCTGCAATGGCTGCGACATCTACCCCGACACTGCATCGACGTTTGGGGCGACTTTAGTCGACGCTTCACCGCCAACTTCCAGTCCCTCTCCGACAAGCCGGCGCAACCGTGGGACCTCAAATCCATCAAGCGCCGGGGGGACGAGACTCTCCGGTCGTACCTCAAAAGGTTTCAGACCATGAGAAATCGTATCCCTGAGGTCACGGAGGCGGCCGTGATTGAGGACTTCTACAGAGGCTCCAATGACTCGGTTTTCGTCCGAGCCATACTACAGAAGGCACCGACTACCTCCGAGGAGCTGTTCCGGGAAGCCGACCTCTACATCACCGCCGACGAGCGAGCCCAGGACCTCATCGGAGGAGCAAAACCCGCACCGGCAGCACCACGACGCGACACGAACCAGCAACCCGACAAACGATGGGAGAAGAGGCCTTGCGAAGAAGTGCACGCTGCCGGACCACCTGCCTCTCGCGCCCGAGGAGGACCTCGCGGAGGCGAACGCACGTTGGACGACATCCTCGACGCCCAGTGCCCGTACCACAAGGACATGCGCCACACTCTTCGTAACTGCCGAGACTTCAAGCATTCCGTCGGACACGGCCGACCCTTCCAACCTCTACCTCCTCCTCCGCCGAGGGGAGGACCAGATGAACCACGACAACCCCATCGGCAGGAGGAGGGAGGAGGAGGAGCTTTCCCACGCGTTGACAGGGAGGTCAACATCATCTTCGGTGGACACGGATCGCAGGAGAACAGAAGACGGCAAAAGCTCAACGATCGCCAGATACTGGTGGCGACCACCGGCCCTCCCGCCCCATACCGGTGGTCGGAGCACCCGATCACCTTTACTCGGGCGGATCAATGGCTCAACTTCGACCATCCGGGCAAATACCCGCTTCTCGTCGATCCGGTGATCCGAGAAAGCCGGGTGAAGAAGGTGTTAGTGGACGGGGGGAGCAGCATCAACGTCACCTTCCCCCGGACACTCCAAGGCTTGGGAGTTCACCTCAAAGAGCTCCATGAGTTGGACACTCCTTTCTTCGGCATCGTGCCGACGGAAGGGGAATACCCGCTGGGCCACATCTACATGCCAGTCACCTTCGGAACTCCGGAGAACTACAGAACCGAGTTCCTGAGGTTCGAAGTGGCGAACTTCGACTGCGGGTACAACGCCATCATCGGGAGGCCTGGATTGGCCAAGTTCATGGCCATTCCGCATTACACATACATGATACTGAAGATGCCAGGACCGCAAGGGATCATAACTGTGCGCGCCGACTTCCAAGGCGCCGCAGAGTGTTTCCGAGTGGCTATTCAAGCAGCCCTCACCGCCAAGCCATCGACGGCTCCCTCCACACTGGCGAACTCTAAGCCTGAGGAGGACCTCGCGGTACCGGCGAGCGAAGCTCAGACCGCGACCTCTATGCGGCCGACTAAAGAAACCAAGAGAATCAACCTGGGGTTCGCTGATGAGCGCAAGACGGCCATCATCAGCTCCAGCTTGGATGACAAATAGGAAAGCGCGCTCGTCCGGTTTCTGCAAGATAACCGAGATGTATTCGCATGGCAACCTGCGGATATGCCGGGAGTCCCAAGAGAACTGGCCGAGCACAAACTGAAGGTTTATCCCCAGGCAAGGCCGATTCGGCAAAAACTACGCCGATTCACGCCCGACAAGAGAGAGGCCATTCGCACTGAGTTAGCTCGCTTGATCACAGCTGGATTCATTAGAGAAGTATTACATCCCGAGTGGTTAGCCAACCCTGTTCTTGTACTCAAAAAGAATAAAGTGGATTGGCGCATGTGTGTTGATTATACTGATCTCAACAAACACTGTCCGAAGGATCCTTTCGGGCTCCCGAGGATAGATCAGGTGGTGGACTCCACCGCTGGATGTTCTATGCTGTCTTTCCTGGATTGCTATTCTGGATACCATCAGATTAGTCTGGCAAAGGAAGATGAAGAAAAAACGGCATTCATTACTCCGTTTGGTGCTTTCTGTTATACCTCCATGCCGTTTGGCCTCAAAAATGCTGGAGCAACTTACCAGAGAGCCATTCAAATATGCTTAGCCGATCACTGGGGCAAGCGTGTGGAAGCCTATGTGGATGATGTGGTAATCAAAACACAGGACTCAAAAGACTTCATCGAAGACTTGCAACTGGTTTTCAACAGTCTGAGGCGGTATAGATGGAAGCTTAATCCCGAGAAATGTGTTTTCGGGGTACCAGCCGGAAAGTTGCTCGGGTTTATTGTCAGCCACCGGGGAATTGAAGCTAATCCAGATAAGATTGAAGCTATCATGAAGATGGAAACACCTCGATCGCAGAAGAAGGTTCAGCGACTTACTGGATGTATGGCAGCTCTAAGCAGATTTATATCCAGGCTGGGAGAAAAAGGTCTGCCATTTTACAAGTTACTCAAAAAGGTGGATAAGTTTCAATGGACTTCAGAAGCGCAAGAAGCTCTAGATGCTCTGAAAAAATTCTTGACAACACCACCAGTACTGAAACCACCTCGGCGAGCCACTTCAACTCAACCAGCTGAAGATTTGCTACTGTATATCTCTTGCACGACTCACGTGGTAAGCACCGCGTTAGTAGTCGAGCGAGTAGAAGAAGGACATGCCTATCCAATACAACATCCTGTCTACTTCATTAGTGAAGTCCTAGGCCCCTCGAAGAAAAAGTACCCTCAAGTTCAGAAGCTATTGTATGCAGTACTTCTAACTGCCCGCAAGCTGCGTCACTACTTTGACGACCACAAAGTCATAGTAGTCACAAGTTTTCCAATAGGGGATATTCTTCACAACAAGGAAACCATCGGTCGAATAGCCAAGTGGGCTTGTGAGCTAGGATCTCATGACATCGAGTTCCGACCTCGCACTGCCATCAAAACTCAAGCACTGGTTGATTTCGTATCAGAATGGACTGAACAGCAAGTACCAGACAATCCGGAGACCGCAGAAGTATGGCGAATGTATTTTGATGGCTCGCTGAAGCTGCAGGGAGCAGGAGCAGGGATTCTCTTCACTGCGCCTGGAGGCGAACACCTCAAATACGCCCTCCAGTTGCTATTCCCAGCCTCCAACAATGCAGCCGAGTATGAAGCTTTGATCCATGGATTGAACATTGCCATATCGTTGGGTGTCAAAAGATTAATGGTATACGGAGACTCTCTGGTAGTCATCAGCCAGATAAACAAGGAGTGGGATTGCTCAAGCGATTCAATGGGAAAATACTGCACTGCCGTCCGAAAGCTGGAAGATAAATTCGAGGGTCTAGAATTTCATCATGTGGAAAGAGATCGGAACACAGCAGCAGATGTACTGTCCAAACTGGGGTCCGGACGAACTCAGGTCCCACCCGGGGTTTTCGTGCAAGAAATTCTGCGGCCAAGTATCTCAATGGATCAAACAGAAGAGTGCAACATCATAGATCAACCCGAGTCAGACCCTGATGACTGGAGAAGGCCGATCATTAAGTATATAAAGAATGAAGAAGAACCAGACGACAAGAATTTGGCAGAGCGCATTGCAAGACAGTCAGCTCACTATACACTTATTGGGGAGGCATTATACAGAAGGGGTGCATCAGGCGTCCTCATGAGGTGCATTCTCCCGTCCACTGGGAAGCAACTTCTGGAGGAGGTCCATGCTGGGCAATGTGGAATACATGCAGCCTCCAGAACACTAGTCGGGAAGGTCTTCAGGTCAGGATTCTATTGGCCAACAGCAAAGAACGACGCAGCCGAGTTAGTTTAGAGGTGCGAAGCCTGCCAATACTTGTCAAAGCAACAACACATGCCAGCACAGCAACTGCAGACCATACCGGTAACTTGGCCTTTCGCATGCTGGGGACTGGATATGATTGGACCTTTCAAGAAAGCTCAAGGGGGATACACTCATGTATTGGTAGCAATCGACAAATTCACTAAATGGATAGAGTTCAAGCCCATTGTCTCCTTAACCTCTGCTAAGGCCGTGAAATTCATACAAGACATAATATTCAGATTCGGGATACCAAACAGCATCATAACTGATTTAGGATCCAACTTCACAAGTTCAGAATTCTTTGACTTCTGCGAGCAAAAGAGCATTCAGATCAAGTATGCCTCTGTAGCCCATCCAAGAGCCAACGGGCAAGTTGAGCGAGCCAACGGGATGATATTGGATGCACTCAGGAAAAAGATCTTCGATAAGAATGAAAAATTCGCAGGAAAGTGGATAAGGGAATTACCCTATGTTGTTTGGAGCCTAAGAACCCAACCTAGTCGAGCTTTGCATGGAAACACTCCTTTCTTCATGGTCTATGGGTCGGAGGCAGTGCTACCTGCTGATCTCAAGTTTGGGGCGCCAAGGCTGATCTTTGAAAGCATAGCAGAAGCTGAGACCACCAGGCTGGAGGACATAGATGTACTCGAGGAAGAACGGTTAAACGCAGTAATCCAATCAGCAAGGTACCAGCAGACTCTAAGGCGCTATCACGACAAGGCTGTGCGACAACGATTCTTCTCAGTAGGAGATCTCGTCCTCCGCCGAATTCTAACGGGAGAGGGACGACACAAGTTATCACCCTTATGGGAAGGACCCTTCGTGGTAGCAGAAGTCACTCGGCCCGGATCGTATTGCCTCACTTAGATGGATGGCACAGAAGTTGGGAACTCCTGGAACATAGAACACCTCAGAAAGTTTTATCCCTAGCTGTACCTCAAAACTGCTGGGATGATGATGATGTACTCTCTAAAGTGGAAATATGTCATCAATAAAAAAGAGGTCTCAAGGATACTCGATTCATTCACGATTGACTTGCATTCTTACTTAACTCAGGGTGACCACTATGCCCTGCTAACGGAGCAATCGACTTAAGTCGGCAACGACTTAAGGCGGTGCAACATGCTCACGCTTACTTAACTCGGGGTGACCACTATGCCCTGCTAACGGAGCAATCGACTTAAGTCGGCAACGACTTAAGGCGGTGCAACATGCTCACGCTTACTTAACTCGGGGTGACCACTATGCCCTGCTAACGGAGCAATCGACTTAAGTCGGCAACGACTTAAGGCGGTGCAACATGCTCACGCTTACTTAACTCAGGGTGATCACTATGCCCTGCTAACGCAGCGATCGACTTAAGTTGGCAGCAACTTAAGACCGGTGCAACATGCTCGCGCCTATATAATTCAGGGGATGACTTCCATATCCCGCAAACAAAATTCATAATCATCATGCGTCATTACTGCCAAACTCATTAACTAATAAATTCTGATACAATGAGAGAGTAATTATGTCATTAGAATGGTAAACTGGTGTCCTCTAACAAATACTCAATCATGCAAACCGCGCGCTTGGAGCACGCAAAGTGTTTTTCTATTTTGCAACGTTTTTCTCAGGAGCGACCGACGAAGAAGGGCGACTCGAGGAATCAGGGGCGGCGTTCACGTCAGCCCTTATGTCTTCAGGAACAGCCACGTCGGGTCTCCTCATCAAGATTCGTCCCGCCCGAATAGCCTTGTCCAGGGCTTTGTCGCGTTGGGCCTTAAGAGTAACAGAAGTTTCTTCAGCAGTTTTTGCAGCCAGTCGAGCGCTCTCTAACTCCTGGGCAATGGATTTTTTGGAAGCTCGGAGCCCTTTGATAGTAGCATCCTTCGCTGATATCAACTGCTTAAGCCGGGTTACCTCCTCCATGGACTCCTGTAGCTTATGACGTTGGAGGTCTAATTCTTTCATGGTGAAGCGATGACTTCTTTCCAAGATAGTCAGCGAATTGCTACAATCTCGATACAACCTGTCAAGATTGTCACGAGAAGCAGCAAGGATACGTTTTCCTTCCTGCAAGCACAGGTCAGTTCCTTCAAAAAACCAAGCAAGTAATAGGAACACAGCAAGGCAAAGCACAGTTTCGTATATCACCTTTTCAGAATCGAGCTGAGCATGAAGAGAAGAACTCAGTGAATTGGCATCGTTTAAGGCAGCGGAGACCTGACTCAGCTCAATTTGACTTTGAGAGTACTTTTCCTCAAAATCAGTGCATCGCTGGGCCAATTCAGCCTGATCTCGAGAATGTTTTTCCTCAAGAACTGCAATCCGCCGAGTCATTCCTAGCAAGAGGTAATCAAACAAAACGAGGTCAGAAGGTAAAACAGTCCACAACAAAGGCGAAGAAAAGAAAAAAAAAGGGGGCACTAACCAGCGTTAGTTGCCTCCAACTCGGATACACGACGATGAAGTGACACTGGATTCCAACACGTAAGAGACGAAGCCACTTCTGGGACGGAAGCACCCTGCGATCTCAGCTGGCTGGCCATCCCATCCACCAAAACCTGATGAGAAAAACAGATGAGCATAATGACAAAAGTTCATAAAGATCAAGCTAAAAAACAGCACAGTACCTGGAGGTTGGAAAAGAACGAAGGGATCCCCAAATCAGGAGGAATCAGCTGATAACCAGGTGCAAGGCCACCACCCGAAGCAGTTTGCAACGGACCAGTAGGAATCAGCTCTGCGCCTTCAACAGAGCCGAACGCCTGATCAGCGGGGATGCTGCCCTCTAAAGCGACCCCCTGGTCCAAAGTTTGGGCTACCACCATGCAGCTAGAATGCGGAGGTGATCCCACGTGAACGTCCATGGAAGTGCAGGAAGGAGACCCTGCTTGGGCACCCTCGGGGGCTGGGTCATAGTTGGCACTGCCCACTTGAGCCGGATCATCCCCGGCAGCACCCTCGGGGGCTGGGCAGTGGCTTACTCTCTTCACCCGAGCTAAGTCATCCCCGGCGACATCCTCGGGGGCTGGGCATGTGTCAGCACCATTCTTGAGGTCCAGACTCTCTGCAGTAACCACCTCTAAGGTTGACGGGCCTTCAGCCACTTCCATGGAACCAAGACAATCCAAGTCTGCATCCCGACCCTTGAGATCGCGCTCTAAGGTCGACGAGGCATGGGATGACCTCAACCCAGCATCAGGCATGGCAGCGCAAGCCTCCGTTGCATCATCATCCACTGGCTCTGATAACAAGTCCTCTGGGACCATATCCTCAAGAGTTTGATCAAAGTTGGCCAGGGACAGTTCTTGCAGACCAATGAGAGCAGACAAAGCAGGAGAGGGAACTCCACTACTTTCACCACTGGCAAGGAATTGCCGACTGTTCTTCCGAGTCAGAGGGACCTCATTCTCTTCCTCCCCGTCGTCTTCATCAGCAACACAGGCAACACCCCCATTGGGATCAGCGACAGATGGAGTACACCCATTGGGATCAACAACAGACATACCACACCCATTGGGATCAACATCAGTAAATTCAGGCACGGGAACCTCCTCAGCAGCAGGAACCGAGGGACCAGCGCCCCGATCCAAACTAGATACTTGCCGAGGACGTCTCGGGCGAACACGGATAGGTCTCTGAACATCCAAGGTTGTACCAGCTTCTGGGAGAGGCGCCACCGTCAATATCCCAGCAGGAGTAGCATCAGAAGAATCTTCAGCCAGCATATCAAGCATAGCACTTATTTCTGCATCATTAGGATCCAAAGGCACCTCAAAATGGACTTGTCGTTGGTCATCAGGAATCTCCCCAAGAGTGGCAACCAAAGCACTGACTTCTTCATCAGAGGGTCGCGTTCTAAGGCCCAAATTGCCATCAGTCGCAGGTGGATTTGACACGAAAAGAGTGAAGACTTTGGCAGGAGGCAAATTCCAGGCCGAGTACGCCACCGGAGCACCAACATTGGACAACTTGCCCCTGAGAATCATTTCCAATCGGCTCACCAAGTCTGCAGAAGGGATTCTCCTGTTGGTAACCCGAGTTGAGTCGGCTAGCCCTCGATACAGATAAGCTGGGTGGACCCTATCTTTCAGTGGCTGAATGTTCTTGAAAACGAAGTCAGCAACCACAGCTTCAGCAGTTAGACCTCTCTCTTTCAGCAGTCCAACTTCAGCTAGCAACACACCCGCTTCAGCTACCTCCTCATCTGTGGGAGACTCGGTCCAGCTTGGGGTGCGAACGTCTGGCTGTCTTCCCGACCGGGGGGGGAGAGAATTTCCATAATTATCAACTATGAACCACTCTAGACGCCATCCCTTAATGCTGTCTTTAAGGGGAATCTCAAGATATTCAGTCTTCCGTCCCCGGCGCATCTCCAAACTGGCACCCCCGACCAACTGATGTTGTCCCCCGGCCATCCCAGGGCGACAATGATACAGATATTTCCATAAACCGAAATGCGGCAGCACGCCAAGAAAGGCTTCGCATAAGTGAACGAAGATGGAGATTTGCAGAATTGAGTTAGGGTTCAGATGGGTCAGGTTAATGTGGTAGAAATCAAGGAGACCACGGAAAAAGGGAGAGATGGGAAGGCCAAGGCCGCGGAGAAGAAAAGGAGCGTAAACTACAGACTCGTGGGTATCCTCTGTCGGGACAGTAGTCCCGTGGCAAATCCGCCAAGAACAAAGTTCCCGCGGAGGAAGAACCCCGATGGACACGAGGTGGAGGAGTTCAGCTTCGGAAATGATAGACATGTGGTTACCTGCAAAAGGCAACTGGCTATTGGGATCGATGGGAGGAATCACCACAGCGGACGAGCTCGCGATTTTCCTCTTGGGAGCCATCTCGATTCTACCAGTGAGCAGATTGGAGGCGAGCGGCAGAGAGGATTCGAAAGCGGGAATGCAAGAACTAGGGCGCGGAAAGCAAAGGCGGCTAAAAGCGCAGCTCTTATGGGATATTCTCGAGCCAGATACCGTTTCAAAAAGTGCCCAGTCATCACCCGGCGGTTATTTCCAAAACCCCAACATGCCACGTGGTCATTCGGCAGTTATTCCCAAAATGCCGATGGGCCACCTCATCACTCGGTTATCATCCTCAAAATAGCTCATGCGGCCTGCTATCACTCGGCGTTGCCTCTAAAACGCTGATCTCATGTTCAATCGCTCGGCATCATTTCTAAAATGCCGACGGCGGCCTTCAATCACTCGGCGTTGCCTCTAAAACGCTGATCTCATGTTCAATCGCTCGGCATCATTTCTAAAATGCCGACGGCGGCCTTCAATCACTCGGCGTTGCCTCTAAAACGCTGATCTCATGTTCAATCGCTCGGCATTACTTCTAAAATGCTGACGGCGACCCTCAATCACTCGGCGTTGCCTCTAAAACGCTGATCTCATGTTCAATCGCTCGGCATTACTTCTAAAATGCCGACGGCGACCTTCAATCACTCGGCGTTGCCTCTAAAACGCTGATCTCATGTTCAATCGCTCGGCATTACTTCTAAAATGCCGACAGCGACCCTCAATCACTCGGCGTTGCCTCTAAAACGCTGATCTCATGTTCAATCGCTCGGCATTACTTCTAAAATGCCGACGGCGACCTCCAATCACTCGGCGTTGCCTCTAAAACGCTGATCTCGTGTTCAATCGCTCGGCATTACTTCCAAAATGCCGACGGTGACCTTCAATCACTCGGCGTTGCCTCTAAAACGCTCAATCGCTCGGCATTACTTCTAAGATGCCGACGTCGACCTTCAATCACTCGGCATTGCCTCTAAGACGCGGGTATAGCGTTCAGTCGCTCGGCATTACTTCTAAAACGTCGATACAGACTACAAGATTACTCGGCAGCTACTTCTGGAAGCGTCAGTATGATGTCCAAGTTATTCATCTACTGTCTCAAAAGAATCAGTTTTATAATCAAGCAAAGCAAGTCATCAAGAAGAAGCCAACGTCATTATTTCATTAAGGGAAGACAATAAGCTTACAAATCAACTCTTTGCGAGTTGATGTTTCCCTACTATTACTACATTACATTACTACTACTACTACACTACGCTATACTACTCTACATTACTGCTACATTATTCTAACTATACTAAACTATACTAATATCTAAGAAGACCAGTGGCGTCTAGCCACTGGCCCTGCCCCTGCCGCCGCCGCCGCCCTTGGTGCTGCCCTTGCTGCTGCCCTTGGTGCTGCCGCCTCTGGTGCTGCCCCTGCTGCCGCCGCCATCGCCGCTGCTCCTGCCGCTGCCGCTCCCGTCGCCGTCGCCACCGTCATCGCCGTCGCCGTCATCGTCGTCGTCGTCCTCATCCTCGCCGCCGCCGTCCGAGTCCTCCTCATCCGAGGAGTACTCCGACTCATCCGAGCCCTCGAGCCCGGAGCGCTCGACGGCCCGGATGTATGTCCAGACCTCCGCGGCTATCCCCTGGGAGTCGTCCGAGTCATCGGACGATGCCGGGGGAGAGACGGGAGCCGGAGATCCCTCGGACTCGGAGGAGAACTCCTCCTCCGAGTATTCCGAGTCACCGAAATCCTCTGATGGAGGAGTCGGTTCGCGCTTGCGCTTGTTGCTCTTGCCCATGGCGGAAGCAGACGGGAGAGAAGAGAAGGAAGCAGTAAAGAACAGCGAAGAGATGTGAAAAAACCAGAGGGGCAACAACGCTATTTATAGAAGGGAAAGGCAACCGCTCACCTCCAACCGCGGTCACTGAACAGTCGCAAAGCATTCAATAAGCACTTCCACCCGTCTGGAGACACGTCAGGCGGCTGACGCCGTTTCATGCAACAGTACACCCATTGGGACTCCAGTCAACAGCGCAAAGGATATGATTACACTCGCCGTCCCATCACATTACAACTCAGAAGCAGCCGGCTAAAACACTCAGCGTACCAAGCCGTCCCTTGCCCACACCCATTGGGGGGGGACGCCCAGGAATTATCAGTATATTTTTCAAAATGGTCACATCTGTGCAGAGCATGCAGTGAATGCCTCAAGACAAAAATGAGATATCAACAAGAGTTAGAGGGAAGCCAAATATAGCCAGCAGAGTGCAAAATATGGTCGACAGACACGACTTGAAGACTAGACAGAGAACGTCCATCAAATGTCCAATCAGTCACAGAGCAAATAAATTACACTACCTAGCAAGATACGGATGGATTGCAAACTCGGCTGCAAAAGACAAAATACATGCTGACCTCTGAAGCATAATATTGATGACATAGCGCGGATGACATCATGCCAACTTTTTTACAAGCAGAAAGGATAATCTTCAGCAAAAGGACATAAAAAGAAGACCTTCGAGTGAATTATCCTCAAAAATCCACTTGAAGGTCGGGGGCTACACCCATTGGGTGCACCTCCGGTGCACCCCATGGATTATCATTCCAAGCCGAGATAGTGCCGATTTCTAAAGCTTGGGACAAGATTAAAAAAGCCAACCCTCAACCAAAATGAGCGAACACAAATGGAAATGATCTCTACTGAAGACCTTCGAGTAGATTATTTTCTAAAATCTACTCGAAGCTCGGGGGCTACACCCATTGGGTGCACCTCTGGTGCACCCAATGAAGTTCAGAATCCTACAAATTGGAATGCCGACCTCTAAGGCACAGGCACGAAGCCAGGTTTTGGTCAACGAGTGATCGGAGCAGGAGAAGACAACAGGAAGCCACCTTTCTTCAAATTACCTGCAAGCTGGATCTGAGATCTTCGGGTTGATTATCTCTAAATTAACCCAAAGATCGGGGGCTTGTGGGGGTTAGATATCCCCTGGGCCCACTAAAAGAGTAAAGGACCTCACGAAAGGCCCAAGGGCCCAATAAATCGTAAGGTCATTCTTTCGTGGGCTTGGGGAGAAACAGCCAGCGAAGCAGAACGACATGGGGCCGGATTGGTACAAGCCCGGACGGCCCGCAGCATCGAGCGAATGACCGCAACAGAGATCCGACTTTCCCGCGCTGGAGCCTCCATGCAACGAAGCCACGCGGGGATAAGTCGGCGAGGGTTACGTAGGGATAATCTCAAGAAGTTCACTATCTTTTAGCTACTCGTTGCTATCTTATCCACGTGTACTGCCCCACGGTCGAGTATATAAGGCCTAGGGGGCACCCCTTCAGAACGATCGACCCTTTACTTAGCCATCCACATTAACTCTCTGTATTCTCGATCCAGAGAGCTTTCTTGTAACCACATCCACCAAGCATACTCATCAGGACGTAGGGTGTTACGCATCTCTAAGCGGCCCGAACCTGAAAAACTTGTCCATTGTCCCTCGTGCGATCGGCGCGAACCATTTTGCTACAGTTGTTGACACCGTCCTACTCCAAAAAACACCTTGAGGGGCAACCCCGGGTGTGCGGTCGGACCCAAAACACCGACAACTGTACCATGGCAATCATCATTTAAATGAACCTGACAGCCAATGTTTGAGCTTGATTTTCTCCCAAATCTCTATGGCAACTCATACCAAGTCCTGTAGCAAAGTTGTAGAGCTACAAACCAGTTGCATTTCGACTATAGGGATTGAACTCAATTAAGCACTAAATCAGGGTTGAATCCTAGGCCAAAGATGGCTCTGTTACACTGCAAGTCTAAAATTCAAAGTTCAATCAGCCTGACAGCCAGACTTCAGACTTAATTATCTCTAATATCTTCTCAACAACTATGCCTACACTCTTAAGCAAAGTTGTTCTTCTTTATTAGGTTTACAAGTTTGATGTGGTGACCTAGGGCAAAACCTCAATAATTTGGAAGTTACAAGGGCTCAAAGTTGAGCTCAAACACTGAAATTCAGACTTAGCATAGAACTCAAATGAGGTCCATTTTGCAAATAAGTCCAAATTCCAAGATTTAATTACAAATCCACACATTTGTGAACCAAATGACTTAGTATATTCATTTATCATGGTTTTTGCATTTTAGTCCAAAAGTGGACTAATTTTGCACTTAACCCCCCTAGGGCGTGGATTTAGGGTTTTCCAGGGTTTCAATTAGGGTTTTTGGTATCTCAGGGGTGCAAATACAACTTAAACCCATCCTTAGTAATATTTTATGACTATTTCACTTAATATTTGGGGTTTTCTCTATTTAGTCCCTGTTTTGCCCTTCTAACCCCCATTTAGGGTTAAGTACCGTACACTAGGGTCTTATATACAAAATGCCATAACAATACAACTTGCTTGAAATTTTTGCCTAGTGAATGCTGAGAGCACCTAGAGGGGGG
This sequence comes from Zea luxurians, assembly GCA_029449295.1. Classification (NCBI taxonomy): domain Eukaryota; kingdom Viridiplantae; phylum Streptophyta; class Magnoliopsida; order Poales; family Poaceae; genus Zea; species Zea luxurians. The sequence goes on from JAOPSE010000010.1 coordinate 131,474,801, forward strand.
GGGTGAATAGGTGATCCTGTAAACTTCAAAAACTTAAGCCACAAAACTTTGATTAAGTGTTAGCACAGTTAATGCCAAGTGGCTAGAGCGAAGATGATAATCACAAGAAGTTCAACACAGAGATGACACGGTGATTTATCCCGTGGTTCGGCCAAGTACAAAACTTGCCTACTCCACGTTGTGGCGTCCCAACGGACGAGAGTTGCACTCAACTCCTCTCAAGTGATCCAATGATCAACTTGAAAACCACAGTGTTATGCTTTTCTCCTCAATATCCCGTTTGCGAGGAATCTCCACAACTTGGAGCCTCTCGCCCTTACACTTAAGATTCACAAAGAAGTACGGAGTAAGGTGGGAATGAGCAACGCACACAAGACTCGGAAATCAGAGCAACAACACGCACACAAGTCGCAACAAGAGCTCGCAACGCAACACAAAGAGTTCACAACTCCACAAGAGCTCTATATGCTATCACAATGAAACGAATGCGTGAGATCGATGTCTTGGTGCTTAGAAGTGTTGTAGGAATGCTTGGTGTCCTCCTCCATGCGCCTAGGGGTCCCTTTTATAGCCCCAAGGCAGCTAGGAGCCGTTGAGAACAAATCTGGAAGGCCATCCTTGCCTTCTGTCGTCGGGGGCACCGGACAGTCCGGTGCACACCGGACACTGTCCGGTGCCCGATTTGTTTCCTTTTCAGGCGCTGCCGACCGTTGCAGCCCGTTGAAGATCTGCGAGCCGTTGGCGCACCGGACAGTCCGGTGCACACCGGACAGTCCGGTGCCGTCTTCCGACCGTTGGCTCGGCCACGTGTCCCGCGCGGATTGCGCGGCCGACCGTTGGCCCTGGCCGACCGTTGGCTCACCGGACAGTCCGGTGCACACCGGACAGTCCGGTGAATTTTAGCCGTACGCCGTCGGCGAATTCCCGAGAGCGGCCAGTTCGAGCCGAGTCAGCCTGGCGCACCGGACACTGTCCGGTGCACACCGGACAGTCCGGTGCTCCAGACCGAGCAAGGTCTTGGCTGTACATGGCCAAGTCTTTCTCTCCCCTTCTCGTTTCTTCTTCTTTCTGTTTCTAACACTTAGACAAGTATATAAGTTCACAAAACCAATGTACTAAGGATTAGAAACATACCTTTACTCCATGATTTGTACCTTGTTCCATTTTACAATTAGGCACCTGTGTTGGACACTAAATCACCAAAATACTTAGAAATGGCCCAAGGGCACATTTCCCTTTCAATCTCCCCCTTTTTGGTGATTTATGCCAACACAACATAAAGCAAGTTGAACAGGTACAAAAACACTTCAAATAATAACTCAAATTTATTTTGAATCAATTTTGGCATATATGGATCATCCTTTGCCACCACTTGGTTTGTTTTTGCAAATCAATACTCAAATTTCTATCTCTAAGTCAAACACACATGTTGAAGCATAAAGAGAGTCATTCCAAAAGAGTTTGATTAAAAACTCCCCCTTTTTCCCATAATCAATACTTCTCCCCACAAGAAGCCAAAAGAGACAATAAAAAGGCAATACTTCTCCCCACAAGAAGCCAAAAGAGACAATAAAAAGGGTTTTGACAAACCAAAAACTCTACTATTTTCAAATATCTTAAGTGGTAGCTGATCCATTTATTGCTTTGGCCTTTATTTTCTCCCCCTTTGGCATCAACCACCAAAACGGGATCAATTTTGGCCCTTTAACCCCATTGCCTCACCAAAATCTTCAATTAAGAGCAAATGGCAATAAGAGTTAATGAGATGAACTTGGAATAAGTTACCCCTCATCGGAGTGCAGTGGAAGTCTTTCATGGTCCAAGTCCACCTTTTCCCTTTCAATTCTCCTTTGAGACTAAAACAGGCAAACTCAAGCATATGGTTAGTCTCAAAGGGTCAAGTTGTAACACGACTCCCCCTAAACATGTGCATCACTTTGCAACGGACTTGTGAGGTCCAGGGAGTGTTTGTACAACTTGAGCACCATAATAAGCAACAAAATGCAGAATGGACATGATCAAAGGCATAAACACATGTATGCTATAATTCAATCCAAGTTCCGCGAATCTAAGACATTTAGCTCACTACGCAGCCTGCAAAAGGTCTTCTCATCTAAAGGCTTGGTAAAGATATCGGCTAGCTGGTTCTCGGTGCTAACATAAAACACTTCGATATCTCCCTTTTGCTGGTGGTCTCTCAAAAAGTGATGCCGGATGTCTATGTGCTTTGTGCGGCTGTGCTCAACAGGATTTTCCGCTATTCGGATAGCACTCTCATTGTCACATAGGAGTGGGACTTTGCTCAGATTGTAGCCAAAGTCCCTGAGGGTTTGCCTCATCCAAAGTAGTTGCGCACAACACTGTCCTGCGGCAACGTACTCGGCCTCAGCGGTGGATAGGGCAACGGATGTTTGTTTCTTAGAGTTCCATGACACCAGGGACCTTCCTAAGAATTGGCACGTCCCCGATGTACTCTTCCTATCGACCTTACATCCAGCATAGTCGGAATCTGAGTACCCAATCAAGTCAAAGTTAGACCCCTTTGGATACCAGATCCCGAAGCAAGGCGTAGCGACTAAATATCTAAGAATTCGCTTCACCGCCACCAAGTGACATTCCTTAGGATCGGATTGAAATCTAGCACACATGCATACGCTAAGCATAATATCCGGTCTACTAGCACATAAATAAAGTAAAGACCCTATCATTGACCGGTATGCTTTTTGATCAACGGACTTACCTCCTTTGTTGAGGTCGGTGTGTCCGTCAGTTCCCATCGGAGTCTTTGCGGGCTTGGCGTCCTTCATTCCAAACCGCTTCAGCAAGTCTTGAGTGTACTTCGTTTGGGAGATGAAGGTGCCGTCCTTGAGTTGCTTCACTTGGAACCCAAGGAAGTAGTTCAACTCGCCCATCATCGACATCTCGAATTTCTGCGTCATCACCCTGCTAAACTCTTCACAAGACTTTTGATTAGTAGAACCAAATATTATGTCATCGACATAAATTTGGCATACAAACAAATCACCATCACATGTCTTAGTGAAAAGAGTTGGATCGGCTTTCCCAACCTTGAAAGCATTAGCAATTAAGAAATCTCTAAGGCATTCATACCATGCTCTTGGGGCTTGTTTAAGTCCATAGAGCGCCTTAGAGAGCTTACACACGTGGTCGGGGTACCGTTCATCCTCGAAGCCAGGGGGTTGCTCCACGTACACCTCCTCTTTTATTGGCCCGTTGAGGAACGCGCTCTTCACATCCATTTGGTACAACCTGAAAGAATGGTGAGCGGCATATGCTAGCAAGATACGAATGGACTCTAGCCTAGCCACAGGAGCAAAAGTCTCCTCAAAGTCCAAACCTGCGACTTGGGCATAACCTTTTGCCACAAGTCGAGCCTTGTTCCTTGTCACCACTCCGTGCTCGTCCTGTTTGTTGCGGAACACCCACTTGGTTCCCACAACATTTTGCTTGGGACGAGGCACCAGCGTCCAAACTTCATTGCGCTTGAAGTTGTTAAGTTCCTCCTGCATGGCCAACACCCAATCCGGATCTAGCAAGGCCTCCTCTACCCTGAAAGGCTCAATAGAGGATACAAACGAGTAATGTTCACAAAAATTAACTAGTCGAGACCGAGTAGTTACTCCCTTGCTAATGTCACCCAGAATTTGGTCGACGGGATGATCCCTTTGAATCATCGCTCGAACTTGGGTTGGAGGTGCCGGTTGCGCTTCTTCCTCCATCACATGATCATCTTGTGCCCCCCCTTGATCACACGCCTCCTTTTGATGAACCTGTTCATCGTCTTGAGTTGGGGGTTGCACCGTTGTTGAGGAAGAAGGTTGATCTTGCACATCTTGTTCCTGTGGTCGTACATCACCAATCGCCATGGTTCGTATAGCGGCCGTCGAAACATCTTCTTCATCTACATCATCAAGATCAACAACTTGCTCTCTTGGAGAGCCATTAGTCTCATCAAATACAACGTCGCTAGAGACTTCAACCAAACCCGATGATTTGTTGAAGACTCTATACGCCTTTGTATTTGAATCATAACCTAATAAAAACCCTTCTACAGCTTTGGGAGCAAACTTAGAATTTCTACCCTTCTTCACTAGAATGTAGCACTTGCTCCCAAATACACGAAAGTACGATACATTGGGTTTGTTACCGGTTAGTAGCTCATATGACGTCTTCTTGAGGAGGCGATGTAGGTAGACCCGGTTGATGGCGTGGCAAGCCGTGTTCACAGCTTCCGACCAAAAGCACTCGGGGGTCTTGAACTCTCCAAGCATCGTCCTCGCCATGTCGATTAGCGTCCTGTTCTTCCTCTCTACCACACCATTTTGCTGTGGTGTGTAGGGAGCGGAGAACTCGTGCTTGATCCCTTCCTCCTCAAGAAACTCCTCCACTTGAAGGTTCTTGAACTCGGACCCGTTGTCGCTCCTTATCTTCTTCACCTTGAGCTCAAACTCATTTTGAGCTCTCCTGAGGAAGCGCTTGAGGGTCCCTTGGGTTTCAGACTTATCCTGCAAAAAGAACACCCAAGTGAAGCGGGAAAAGTCATCAACAATAACTAAACCATACTTACTTCCTCCTATGCTTAGATAGGCGACGGGTCCGAAGAGGTCCATATGCAGCAGCTCCAGGGGTCTTGACGTGGTCATCACATTCTTGCTGTGATGTGCTCCTCCAACTTGTTTACCTGCCTGACAAGCTGCACAAGGTCTATCTTTTTCGAAATAAACATTGGTTAGACCTATCACGTGTTCTCCCTTTAGAAGCTTGTGGAGATTCTTCATCCCCACATGTGCTAAGCGGCGATGCCACAGCCAGCCCATGCAAGTCTTAGCCATTAAGCATGCATCTAGACCGGCCTCTTCTTTTGCAAAATCTACTAAGTAAAGCTTGCCGTCTAGTACACCCTTAAAAGCTAGTGAACCATCACATCTTCTAAAGACAGACACATCTACATTTGTAAATAAACAATTATATCCCATTTGACATAATTGACTAACAGATAGCAAATTATATCCAAGACTCTCCACTAAGAATACATTTGAGATAGAATGCTCATTAGAAATTGCAATTTTACCTAACCCTTTTACCTTGCCTTGATTCCCATCACCGAATATAATTGAATCTTGGGAATCCTTATTCTTGACGTAGGAGGTGAACATCTTCTTCTCCCCCGTCATATGGTTTGTGCATCCGCTGTCGATAATCCAGCTTGAACCCCCGGATGCATAAACCTGCAAGGCAAATTTAGGCTTGGGTCTTAGGTACCCAACTCATGTTGGGTCCTGCAAGGTTAGCACAAATATTCTTAGGGACCCAGATGCAAGTTTTATCTCCTTTGCATCTTGCCCCTAACTTCCTAGCAATTACCTTCTTACCCTTTCTACAAATAGCAAAGGGAGCATTACAAGCATAATAAATGGTAGAAGGTTCATTCACTACTTTCCTAGGAGCATGAATAACATTCTTTCTAGGAACATGAGCAATATCTCTCCTAGGCATATGTACAACATTTCTCCTACACATATCCCTATCATGCTTATAAGAAGAACTAGAAGCAAACATGGCATGAGAATCATAAACATGTGAATCAAAATCATTATAAGCATTTCTAGCATTTCTCCTATCATAGTACATAAAAGCATGGTTCTTTTTCGCACTACTAGCCATAGGAGCCTTCCCCTTCTCCTTGACGAAGATGGGAGCCTTATGGCTTGTTAAGTTCTTGGCCTCCTTCTTGAAGCCAAGCCCATCCTTAATTGAGGGATGTCTTCCAATTGTATAGGCATCCCTTGCAAATTTTAATTTGTCAAATTCACTTTTGCTAGTCTTAAGTTGTGCATTAAGACTAGCCAATTCAACACTTAGTTTAGAAATTGAAACTAAGTGTTCACTACAGGCATTAACATCAAAATCCTTACACCTAGTGCAACTTGTAACATTTTCAACACAGGAATTTGATTTACTAGCTACTTCTAGTTTAGCACTTAAATCATTATTAACATTTCGTAAAGTAGCAATGGTTTCATGACAAGAGGATAATTCACTAGAAAGCACTTCATTTCTTTTCACTTCTAAAGCATATGATTTTTGTGCCTCTACAAATTTATCATGTTCATCATACAATAAATCCTCCTGTTTTTCTAAAAGCCTATCCTTTTCATTCAATGCATCAATCAATTCATTGATTTTATCTATCTTAGATCTATCTAAGCCCTTAAACAAGCATGAATAATCTATGTCATCATCATCACTAGACTCACTATCACTAGAAGAAGCATAAGTGGAGTCTTGAGTACTCACCTTCTTCTCCCTTGCCATAAGGCAAGTGAGACGCTCGTTGGGGAAGAGAGCCGATTTGTTGAAGGCAGTGGCGGCGAGTCCTTCGTTGTCGGAGTCGGAGGAGGAGCAATCCGAGTCCCACTCCTTTCCTAGATGCGCCTCGCCCTTTGCCTTCTTGTATTGCTTCTTCTTCTCTCTTTTGCTCCCCTTTTCCTGGTCACTTTCATTATCGGGACAGTTAGCAATGAAATGACCAAGCTTACCGCATTTGAAGCATGAGCGCTTCCCCTTGGCTTTGGTCTTGCTTGGTTGTCCCTTGTGACCTTTAAGCACCGTCTTGAATCTTTTGATGATGAGAGCCATCTCTTCATCATTGAGCCCGGCCGCCTCGACTTGCGCCACCTTGCTAGGTAGCGACTCCTTGCTCCTCGTTGCTTTTAGAGCAATGGGTTGAGGCTCGTGGAGTGGTCCGTTCAACGCGTCGTCGACGTATCTTGCCTCCTTGATCATCATCCGCCCGCTCACGAATTTTCCAAGCACTTCCTCGGGCGTCATCATCGTGTACCTGGGATTCTCACGAATATTGTTCACGAGATGAGGATCAAGTACGGTAAAGGACCTGAGCATTAGGCGGACGACGTCGTGATCCGTCCATCGCGTGCTCCCGTAGCTTCTTATCTTGTTGATAAGGGTCTTGAGCCGGTTGTATGTTTGCGTCGGCTCCTCGCCCCTTATCATGGCGAATCGTCCAAGCTCTCCTTCCACCAATTCCATCTTGGTGAGCAAGGTGACGTCGTTCCCCTCATGAGAAATCTTGAGGGTGTCCCAGATTTGCTTGGCGTTGTCCAAGCCGCTCACCTTATGGTATTCATCCCTGCACAAGGAAGCTAGAAGAACAGTAGTAGCTTGTGCATTCTTATGAATTTGTTCATTAATGAACATGGGACTATCCGAACTATCAAAATGCATTCCACTCTCTACAATCTCCCAAATACTAGGATGGAGAGAGAATAGGTGACTACGCATTTTGTGACTCCAAAATCCGTAGTCCTCTCCATCAAAGTGTGGGGGCTTGCCGAGTGGAATGGAGAGCAAATGAGAATGTGAACTTTGCGGAATACGAGAGTAATCAAAAGAAAAGTTCGAATTAACCGGTTTTCTCCTCTCGTAGTCGTTGTGGTCCTCGTCCTTTTGGGAAGAAGTAGACTCGTCGCTGTCGTAGTAGATGATCTCCTTGATGCGCCTGGTCTTCTTCTTCTTCCCTTCCTTCCGTCTTTGACCCGAGCCGGAGTCGGTAGGCTTATCGTCCTTCGGCTCGTTGACGAAGGATTCCTTCTCTTTGTCGTTGATCACTATACCCTTCCCCTTAGGATCCATCTATTCGGGCGGTTAGTCCCTTTGTGAATAGAACGGCTCTGATACCAATTGAGAGCACCTAGAGGGGGGGGTGAATAGGTGATCCTGTAAACTTCAAAAACTTAAGCCACAAAACTTTGATTAAGTGTTAGCACAGTTAATGCCAAGTGGCTAGAGCGAAGATGATAATCACAAGAAGTTCAACACAGAGATGACACGGTGATTTATCCCGTGGTTCGGCCAAGTACAAAACTTGCCTACTCCACGTTGTGGCGTCCCAACGGACGAGAGTTGCACTCAACTCCTCTCAAGTGATCCAATGATCAACTTGAATACCACAGTGTTATGCTTTTCTCCTCAATATCCCGTTTGCGAGGAATCTCCACAACTTGGAGCCTCTCGCCCTTACACTTAAGATTCACAAAGAAGTACGGAGTAAGGTGGGAATGAGCAACGCACACAAGACTCGGAAATCAGAGCAACAACACGCACACAAGTCGCAACAAGAGCTCGCAACGCAACACAAAGAGTTCACAACTCCACAAGAGCTCTATATGCTATCACAATGAAACGAATGCGTGAGATCGATGTCTTGGTGCTTAGAAGTGTTGTAGGAATGCTTGGTGTCCTCCTCCATGCGCCTAGGGGTCCCTTTTATAGCCCCAAGGCAGCTAGGAGCCGTTGAGAACAAATCTGGAAGGCCATCCTTGCCTTCTGTCGTCGGGGGCACCGGACAGTCCGGTGCACACCGGACACTGTCCGGTGCCCGATTTGTTTCCTTTTCAGGCGCTGCCGACCGTTGCAGCCCGTTGAAGATCTGCGAGCCGTTGGCGCACCGGACAGTCCGGTGCACACCGGACAGTCCGGTGCCGTCTTCCGACCGTTGGCTCGGCCACGTGTCCCGCGCGGATTGCGCGGCCGACCGTTGGCCCTGGCCGACCGTTGGCTCACCGGACAGTCCGGTGCACACCGGACAGTCCGGTGAATTTTAGCCGTACGCCGTCGGCGAATTCCCGAGAGCGGCCAGTTCGAGCCGAGTCAGCCTGGCGCACCGGACACTGTCCGGTGCACACCGGACAGTCCGGTGCTCCAGACCGAGCAAGGTCTTGGCTGTACATGGCCAAGTCTTTCTCTCCCCTTCTCGTTTCTTCTTCTTTCTGTTTCTAACACTTAGACAAGTATATAAGTTCACAAAACCAATGTACTAAGGATTAGAAACATACCTTTACTCCATGATTTGTACCTTGTTCCATTTTACAATTAGGCACCTGTGTTGGACACTAAATCACCAAAATACTTAGAAATGGCCCAAGGGCACATTTCCCTTTCAAATGCACTCTAAATGTGTCAAACATATGCAAATGCCAATACTCATGATGTTATGCTCAAGTTTTAGTAATAGTAACACCAGAGGTGTTACATCCTTCCCCCCATAAAAGAATCTCGTCCCGAGATTAAAAGTCCTAGGGTAAGTAATGGAAAAGGAAATGCTTCACGTTTTTATTTCCTGAGTTCTGGTACAAGGCAGGGGTGGGTTTGAGGTTCACTCCTTTATATCAACGGAGTTTTACTCTTTACAGATTACAAGAGGCTAAAAAGCCTGGGAAATTCTTATCTAAGAAGTCTTGAATTTCCCAAGTAGCCTCATCTTCAGAATGTTGGTTCCACTGTATCTTGTAAAACTTAAGAGTTTTTCTTCGGGTAATCCTGTCCTTTTGTTCCAAGACTCGAATAGGATGTTCAGAATATGTCAAGTCTGGTTCAAGGACAACATCTGTCACTTCAATGGTTCGATCTGGAACTCGAAGACATTTCTTCAGTTGGGACACGTGGAACACATTATGTATGGCAGACAAGGTTTCGGGTAGTTGAAGTCGATATGCCACTAGTCCACACTGTTCCAGTATAGGGAATGGACCAATGTAACGAGGTGCAAGCTTCCCTTTAACCCTGAAACACGATACAACCTTCATTGGGGAGACCTTGAGATAAACATAATCCCCCACCAGAAAATGTAAGGGCATTAGTCGTTTGTCTGCATAACTTTTCTGACGAGCTTGAGCTTTCTTCAAATTATGAATTATTCTTTGGACTTTTCTTCGGTCTCTTTCACCATATCAGGCCTGAAGAAGTGCATTTCACCAGGTTCAGACCAATTTAGCGGAGTACGACATCGTCGTCCATATAAAGCTTCGAAGGGTGCCATCTTGTTACTTTCTTGATAGCTATTATTATACGAGAACTCCGCTAATGGTAAACATTCATCCCATTTTTGTGGAAACTCCAGAACACATGCTCGCAACATATCTTCGAGTATCTGATTGACCCTCTCAGTCTGCCCACTTGTTTGAGGATGATAGGCCGAACTGTGGAGCAATTTGGTACCCAGGGATTTATGAAGTTCTTCCCAGAATTTGGATACGAATTGAGGTCCACGGTCCGACACTATGGTCTTCGGAACTCCGTGCAAACTGATGATGCGAGCAATGTACAGCTCCGCATAGGTGATGACAGGATATTTTACTTTGACTAGAAGGAAATGGGCGATCTTTGTAAGTTGATCAACGATAACCCAAATAGAGTCAAAGCCTTTTGCTGTTCTGGGTAATCCCACAATAAAGTCCATACTTATATCTTCCCATTTCCATGTGGGTATTGGTAGAGATTGTAATGGACCGGCAGCTTTCAGGTGTATGGCCTTGACACGTTTACAAGTGTCGCATCTAGCCACATAGCATGTAATTTCAATTTTCATCTTCGTCCACCAATAATGTTGTTTCAGATCTTGATACATCTTAGTGCTTCCGGGATGAATAGAATAGCGACTAAGATGTGCTTCGTTTAAAATTTGCTGGTGGACCCCTTCATTTTTAGGCACCACTATTCGGTTGTTGAACCATACAACACCTTGATCATCTTCTCGAAAACAATTGGCTTTTCTAGCCCTTATCTTCTCACGTATATGTTTCATACCCTCATCATTTTTCTGTGCGTCACTTATCCTTTGTAGGATGACTGACTCCAGCTTCAAGTGATTTGAAGTCCCATGCTGAATCATTCCCAGGTTCAGGTTTTCCATCTCCTGGCACAATGTAATGTCAGAAGTCCTCATAGTTAAACAATGGCAGGAAGCCTTGCGACTAAGTGCATCTGCCACTACATTTGCTTTGCCTGGGTGATAATGGATCTCTAATTCATAATCCTTGATTAGCTCGAGCCATCTCCTTTGTCTCATATTGAGCTCAGACTGGGTAAAGATGTATTTCAAACTCTTATGGTCTATATAAATACGACAGACATTTCCCAGTAGATAATGACGCTATATCTTCAGGGCATGAACCACTGCAGCTAGCTCCAGATCATGAGTGGGATAATGCTCCTCATGTCGGCGCAACTGCCTTGAAGCATACGCAATTACTCGGCCCTCTTGCATTAATACGCAGCCGAGACCACTGCCCGATGCGTCACAATACACATCAAAGGGCTTATTAATGTCCGGTTAAGCCAATACCGGAGCAGTGGTTAATAAGGTCTTCAATTTCTCAAAAGCTTCATTACACTTTAAAGACCAATTGAATTTAGTCTCATTCTTCAATAGACTTGTGATTGGTTTCACAAGCTTAGAAAAATCTGGTATAAATCGGTGGTAATAACCAGCCAGTCCAAGGAAACTTCGAACTTGATGAACAGTGGTTGGGGGTTTCCACTCCAAGATATCCTTGACCTTGTTGGGATCTACCACAATCCCCCTGGCAGACAACACGTGTCCCAGAAATTGAATTTCTTCCAGCCAAAATGTGCATTTACTGAACTTGGCATATAATTGGTGTTCTCTCAAGCGCGTTAATACGACCCGTAAATGTTGAGCATGCTCCTCTTTATTCTTTGAATATATTAAAATATCATATATGAAGACCACCACAAATTTGTCCAACTCGGGCATAAATACCGAGTTCATCAAATACGTGAAGTGGGTCGGAGCATTCGTCAGTCCGAAAGACATTACCAGATATTCAAATAATCTGTATCGCGTAGTGAATGCGGTTTTTGGTATATCCTCGGCCCGAATACGGATCTGATGGTAGCCCGATCTGAGATCAATCTTGGAGAATACCCTCGCTCCAGTCAGTTGATCAAATAGAATGTCAATCCGCGGAAGAGGGTACTTGTTCTTGATAGTGACCTCATTAAGGGGTCGATAATCCACACACATCCGCAATGTTTGATCCTTCTTCTTAACGAATATGGCTGGACAACCCCATGGTGACGAGCTTGGTCGGATGAATCCTTTCTCTAGTAGATCTTGTAATTGAATCTTCAGTTCTGCCAGCTCATTTGGAGGCATTCGGTACGATCTTCTAGAAATGGGAGCCGTACCGGGCTTCAACTCAATTACAAACTCTACATCCCTTTCGGGTGGCAATCCAGGCAAATCCTCTGGAAAGACATCTGGGAACTCGCATACTACCGGAATATCCTTGATCTCCGGTATAATGACTTCATAAACTCTGCCAGTAGTTTTGGTTGGAATGGGGATAGACAAAAGAATTTCTTCTTGATTATGACTCAACCTGATGATTCTCTGATCAGTGTTGAGGGTTGCTTTATGTTTGGCCAACCAATTCATGCCCAAAATCACATCTACATCCTGGCCTTTCAGAACAATCATATTAGTAGGAAAGTCCCGTCCGGCCAAAGTTACGGGCACTTGGAAAGCCACTTCCCTAGTAAAGATTTGTCCCCCAGGTGACTGAATTTTAAACCCTTCTTTTGATTCATGGTATGAAATGCAATATTGCTCCACAAATTTCTTGCTGATGAATGTATGTGAAGCACCAGAATCAAAGAGAATAATTGCGGGTTGATTGGCCACAAGGAACGTACCCATCATTACCGGTTCACCGTCCGGTGTGGTGGCCACTTGAGTGTAGTAAATTCGTCTCGTCTTCTTTGTATTCTTGCCCGCATTTCCCTTAGCTTGAGAAGAATTCCTAGTACCTTGTTGATTGTTTGTGCGATTCTGCTTTGGATAAGGGCAATCCTTAATAAAATGCCCAGATTTTCCGCAATTGAAACAACCTGTTGACGAACTGGGAAGGGCCGGGAAACAAGTGCCAGAGGCACCCGACTGACTTGTTGCAGTGGAGGCAGCATTGGGACGGATGAACACTGGTTGCTTGAATGGGAAGGAGGGTGGGCGTACTGATGAACGACCCTGATTAAAAGGCCGGATAACCAACCATTGCCTTTTCTCAGGGCCCTGAGTAGGCCTGTTGCCTCCACTCCCCTTGATCTTTCCAGAACTTGTATATTTAGATTCGACTGCCAGCGCTGTGCTGACAGCCCTTCCGTAGGTGAGGTCGATGCAAGTGGCCATTTTCCTTTGCATCCAATCATTTAACCCTCTCATAAAACAATTCTTCTTCTTCAAATCGATGTTAACTTGGTCGATTGCATACTAGGACAAGTGATTAAATTTATTGAGATACTGATTTACAGTATCCCCTCCTTGCTTTAGCTTCATGAATTCCTCTTGTTTCATGTGAAGTACCCCTTCAGGTATATAATGCTCCCTGAAGGCTAGCCTAAATTTATCCTAGGTTATCTGATGATTGGCCAGCTGAACGACCACAAAGTTTCCCCATTAGGTGCTGGCAGGGCCACGCAGTTGCTGGGCTGCGAACAAGGGCTTCTGGGTTTCAGAACACCGAAGAAGTCCAAACTTCTGCTCGATGACACAGATCCATTTGTCTGCCTCTAAAGGGTCTTCTGCCTTGACGAACAACGGTGGGCGCGTTTCGGAGAAGTCCAAATAAGATGTTTCACGAGGCCCTTGCGGATAGCCCCGCCCGCCTTGTTGTTGAAGCTGCTGACCTGCCATCTCCCGTAGGAAACGGGTATTATCCGCTGTCGCGTTTACCAAGGCGGCGATAGCCTCGGCAAGTGTGGGAGGGACTGGAGGTGGGTTTGGTGTTGCCTCCCTCCCACGGGAGGTACTAGCACCATCCTGAGCACGAGTCTGGGAAGGCATCTGTGGCAACAAACATTTGAAAACAATATGATATGCCAAAGAAAACCATCCATTTTACATTACCAAAAAGAGTAATGTTACAGACTCGAATTTTTACAACAGGAGTACAGTACCCACTATACAATAACACTACTATTTCTTAAATTATACTATACTATTCCTACTTCCTATCACTCTTGGTAGCCTCACTGTCGGGCGTAGGAGACCACTCATCGTCCAACTTCATAGAGGGAGGGGGCCTGAAAACGTCCAATTTGCCACCAAAACTTCTCCCGCTACATGAGAAGGTCCGGCTTTTGTCTCGACAGAATTCGCAGGTACATTGGAGTGCAACTGTGAATACAGTACATGAACTTCTTCATGTAGAGTATTGCAATAGGCCTGCAAGTTATCGATGGCTGAGCTAAGCTCTTCTACTCTGGCTCAAGCTTTTGCCTTCTTAGCCCAGGCAATCGAATGAGACTGAACCGCCCAGTCGAGTGCTAAATCTCGATCTGCGAGCTGATCCTGCAGGCGGCGGATGTCGCTTCTTAACTCATTGATTCTGTCGCCATCCGCAACCCAAATGTCAGTCCCGCGTTGAAGTTCTGTTTGAAGCTGATTCACTTGTGCTTCAAGATCTCCGATCGGATCATTACTCCCACTACTGCTATCCTCGTGTCTTGGGGCAAGCTGATGACGTGGCACACCAATTGGGCCAGTGTGCTTGCGCGCGGTTTTCCTCGTGCGTGGTGGCATTTTCTAAGGGGGAAACATAATTCTTAGCATGATGCATGTGTAATTACAGAATCAACCTTAGTTGATTCACACCTTCAATATGTTGCACTCTTATTATCCGGCCTTTAAGATAAACTCTTCGGATATAGTGGGTAAGAATGGAAGAAATTTTTCTAGATAAGTCTTTAGAAAATTCTTTTGAAGATGCCTCATAATATCTGCAGAGAAGGGCTTCGCTCCGATACCAACTGTGACGGAACCTCCCAAGTCATTAGGTCCACCTACAGTTGTCCTTGTCCAACGAACATCAGACAACCCTTCAGATGCCCCTGAATCACTTGACAAGTTCGGTATCTACTTTTCTTACCTTTCCCAAGAGTGTTTCACCCGTCACGCAGACATTACAGATCATCGGAGATACGAAAATGCGGAAGCGGTTACATATATTTACATTTATTTAAAAAGTAAGGCAAAGTTATATATATTACAGACCGGGATAGAACTTATGAGTGCGGAGTAATATTATTACACACCAAGGGAGGCAAAAACCCCTCCCATAAGTTTTTATACAAAAGTTCTTACGGAGGAACTCTTCCTCCCGCAACTTTACTCTTGCTTTTCTTCTTTTGGAACCACCTTGGAACAGAAACAACAAAAGTTTGTTGCTTCTTCATCTAAAAACAATAGGGAATAAAACACTGAGTATGGAATTACTCAGCAAGACTTACCCGACTAAGGAAAAGACTCTCAAGGGTATGTTGGTTATCAGGGAGTCAAGGTAAGGTTTCTCAATAATCAAAGACTCTGTTTGCAGAAATGCTTACTAAAGTGGATCCTTAAAAATCTAGTTTTATTGTCAGGTTAGGTAAAAATACCTGCATCTAGAGTTCTTTCTATCCTAGTTCAAACACTTGACCTGTACTAGCCAATTTCTTAACAAGCCCTTCATCTTTACTGGAATTCTACGTATAGGGCAGTGACCAAGTCTTCATAACCGCGAAGGTACGGCGATCCGAATCGATTATACTCAGCTGAGGATCTCCGATCACACGACATATGTAGCACTTAACCCTTGCATATGTCAACCCGCCACCGGGGTTCTTAAGACCAGATCAGGTTCACGTCAACCGAGAGCATAGATACACCACCGTCCAGCCTCTTGCCACGGAGGGTACACGCTACTCTCGCCACCGCTCCACGCCCATTGCGTGTTATCTTATTCTGGCCTTAGTCTGCCCGAGGCAAGGCTTACCCATGACGAGGCATGTGACCAGTTAAAGGGTCCTCGGTCATCAAGCCTACATCGACACGGTCCTTAATTGACTCAGACGGAGACACTACACCGAGACTCTCTTCTCGTGCAAGTCACCCGCCCGGTCTTAGCTTAATCATTTCGAAACCCAAAGCTTGGTACCTGGCAGAGGTACATCTTTTCCGATGTTGAACCCATCACGGCCATGATGAGTCCAGCATCAAGTTTTGTTTTCAAAAATATCCCACCCACTTTTGCCATATCACCTTTGGTAAAAGCAAAACATTTGTTTTTCTAAAGCAAGGCTAAGCATCAAAATCTTTTGTAAAACAGGTGATCAAGGAAGGTAATCAAACTCAAGGAAGGTAATGCAGGAATTGTTTTAGCAATCAACTCCTATCATCTAATGCTTCAAACAAGTGAAAAAAGTTTTCAAAACACAAGGTGGTGGCAAATGCACCGGGGCTTGCCTTCATTTATAGGTGAGTCAGGCACGGATCCGCAGATGTCAAAGTAAAAACAATTTCCTGCCTGAGGTTCCGCAGGTGGTGGTGAAGTCTTCTCCTCTTCTACCTCAACTTCCTCTTCGTTTTCTAGATATAGCCATATATATACATGTATAAGAATGAATGTCATGTAATGCTCATGAGAGTGCAAAGATAATAATAATTTATTATCTAAAGTTCTTGAATACAATTTTCCTTCACGGAACTCCGAGAACCTAGGGTTTCCGGAGTCAACAGTGAAGTTCAAAGAGCAGGGGTGGGGGTTTTGGGTTCTAATTATCAAACAAGGTCCAAATCAAACCAAATTCTACCCAAAGCTTTGAAATAATGTTTTGAGTTCATATAAAAAGTTTGGGCATTTTTGGAATTATTATATATTTTCTAAAAATCCAGAAGCAATGCTTTAGGCTATTTTAAATAACCCAAAATTCCCTATTTGTCTTAAAAATCATAAAACTATTTTTATCAAATTCTATGGAAAATTAGGAATTTAACAAAATTGGTTTGGCATTTTTAACATTTTTCTACAATTTTCTAGAATTGTTTGAACTCTGGTAGAAAAAGAAAAAGAAAAGATAGTGAATAGTGCTGGGCTGAATCCAGCCCACGCGACCGAAGTCGAGAGGAAACGCGCGTGTGTGCCCGCGCGCCTGCAGATTTTGCACCGAAGACCCTGGCGCCATGAATAACCACAGAAGCAACCCGCGCACTATTTCGGGGAGTCACTGACAGTTTACAGAAAAACCCCTAGGTTTCTAATTCTTTACCGACTGAAGTCCACGACGGCGAGCAGTGCAGGGCCGTGCTCCGGCATGCTAGACTGGCCGGTGGAAGACAAGACCGGTGCTCCCGAGCAGCGGACATAGGATTGAACCATTCCCGATCACTTCCCCTAACTTAATTTCAGAAATGGTGACCCGATTTGCTCTGGCCGCGGTGACCGAGGGTGTTGCGGACAGATGAATGTGTTCCCGATGATTGGTGGCAGTTTAGTTCAATCAAATGGGTCGACGAGCATCACGAGCATATAAGGTCACTGAAACACAAGAACAACAAGGATGAAGTAACCTGTATCGCGCTGGCCACGGCGAGGTGCTCTTCACGGTGGCGGAGACTTGATTTGGGGAAAGTTCAAAATTGGGGCTCACTGGCGATCGACTGAGGACGATTCTTGGTGGCTGGGTTCTTGACTACCCTACGGAGCTGGCGGGGGCTTCAATTTATAGGGATCAACGGCGGTGGCCGAGAATTTCACTGGGGACGCGCGGCGGTCGGAGGAGGGAGAAGAGCACTGGCGCAGTGGCTTGGTGTCCTACGCCGTGGCAATCGCTCCGGTGATCAACGGAGAGCGAGAGCAGGCTACGGCGATGCGGTGGAAAGGGTTAGACACGCGGCGGACAACGGTGACGGCTTAACGGTGTTGAGAATCCTTGTCCAAGGGCGGTGAGCAAGGGAAGAGGTACCGCGGCTAGCCGGAGTGGCGTCCAGTTTACCGGTGGCGAAGATTTTCTTACCCCGCGATGTTATCCATCTGCCACGAGCACGAATCCATACGCTGGTGACACGAATCGCGGTGGAGGATCGGTCGTCGACGGTGAGGTTTACTGAACCTGATCGTGTTACTGTACCATGGCAATCATCATTCAAATGAACCTGACAGCCAATGTTTGAGCTTGATTTTCTCCCAAATCTCTATGGCAACTCATACCAAGTCCTGTAGCAAAGTTGTAGAGCTACAAACCAGTTGCATTTCGACTATAGGGATTGAACTCAATTAAGCACTAAATCAGGGTTGAATCCTAGGCCAAAGATGGCTCTGTTACACTGCAAGTCTAAAATTCAGAGTTCAATCAGCCTGACAGCCAGACTTCAGACTTAATTATCTCCAATATCTTCTCAACAACTATGCCTACACTCTTAAGCAAAGTTGTTCTCCTTTATTAGGTTTACAAGTTTGATGTGGTGACTTAGGGCAAAACCTCAATAATTTGGAAGTTACAAGGGCTCAAAGTTGAGCTCAAACACTGAAATTCAGACTCAGCATAGAACTCAAATGAGGTCCATTTTGCAAATAATTCCTAATTTCAAGATTTAACTTACAAATCCACACATTTGTGAACCAAATGACTTAGAATATTCATTTATCATGGTTTTTGCATTTTAGTCCAAAAGTGGACTAATTTTGCACTTAACCCCCCTAGGGTGTGGATTTAGGGTTTTCCAGGGTTTCAATTAGGGTTTTTGGTATCTCAGGGGTGCAAATACAACTTAAACCCATCCTTAGTAATATTTTATGACTATTTCACTTAATATTTGGGGTTTTCTCTATGTAGTCCCTGTTTTGCCCTTCTAACCCCCATTTAGGGTTAAGTACCCTACACTAGGGTCTTATATACAAAATGCCATAACAATACAACTTGCTTGAAATTTTTGCCTAGTGAATGCACTCTAAATGTGTCAAACATATGCAAATGCCAATACTCATAATGTTATGCTCAAGTTTTAGTAATAGTAACACCAGAGGTGTTACAGTGGTGGTGCGGTCCTTTTGCTTTAGGCTCATACTTTCTCCCCCTTTGGCATGAATCGCCAAAAACAGATACTTGTGAGTGAAATATAAGCCCTTTTTAATTTCTCCCCAATGGCAAATAAATAGAGATGAGTGAAGATTATACCAAAGTGGAGAATGATGTGGAATACCGGCAAATACCAATGGAGTTGAGTGGAAGCGCCTTCTTTGCCGAATACTCCATTTCCCTTTCAATTCTATGACTAAGCATAATAATAAACTTGAAAACACATTAGTCATAGACATAAAAGAGATATGATCAAAGGTATAAATGAGCTATGTGTGCAAAGAATCAATTAAAATTCCTAGAATCAAGAATATTTAGCTCATTCCTAAGTTTGGTAAAGGTTTTCTCATCTAAAGGCTTGGCAAAGATATCGGCCAATTGATCTTTGGTGTTAATATAGGCTATCTCGGTATCCCCCTTTTGTTGGTGATCTCTCAAAAAGTGATACTGAATGGCTATGTGCTTAGTGTGGTTGTGTTCAATGGGATTATCCGCCATGCGGATTGCACTCTCATTATCACATAGGAGAGGGACTTCGCTAAATTTGTAGCCATAGTCCCTAAGGGTTTGCCTCATCCAAAGCAATTGCGCGCAACAATGGCCTGCGGCAATGTACTCGGCTTTGGCGGTAGAAAGGGCTACCGAGTTTTGTTTCTTTGAAGACCAAGACACCAGAGATCTCCCCAGAAACTGACAAGTCCCTGATGTGTTCTTTCTATCAATCTTACACCCTGCCCAATCAGCATCGGAATATCCTAATAAATCAAACGAGGATCCCTTGGGGTATCAAAGACCAAACTTAGGTGTTTGAACTAAATATCTCAAGATTCGCTTCACGGCCCTAAGGTGAACTTCCTTAGGGTCGGCTTGGAACCTTGCACACATGCATACAGAAAGCATAATGTCCGGTCGAGATGCACATAAATAGAGTAAAGATCCTATCATCGACCGGTATACCTTTTGATCTACGGATTTACCTCCTGTGTCGAGGTCGAGATGCCCATTGGTTCCCATGGGTGTCTTGATGGGCTTGACATCCTTCATTTCAAACTTGGTAAGTATATCTTGAATGTACTTAGTTTTGCTAATGAAGGTGCCCTCTTGGAGTTGCTTGACCTGGAATCCTAGAAAATACTTCAACTCCCCCATCATAGACATCTCAAATTTTTGAATCATGATCCTACTAAACTCTTCACAAATAGATTTGTTAGTAGACCCAAATATGATATCATCAACATAAATTTGGCATACAAACAAATCATTCTCAATTGTCTTAGTAAAGAGAGTAGGATCAGCCTTTTCGACTTTGAAGCCATTAGTGATAAGAAAATCTCTTAGGCATTCATACCATGCTCTTGGGGCTTGCTTGAGCCCATAAAGCACCTTAGAGAGTTTATAGACATGATTAAGATACTTACTATCTTCAAAGCCGGGAGGTTGCTCAACATAGACCTCTTCCTTGATTGGTCCATTGAGGAAGGCACTCTTCACGTCCATTTGGTAGAGCTTAAAGCCATGGTAAGTAGCATAGGCAAGTAATATACGAATTGATTCAAGCCTAGCTACGGGTGCATAGGTTTCACCAAAATCCAAACCTTCGACTTGTGAATACCCCTTGGCAACAAGTCGTGCTTTGTTTCTAGTCACTACACCATGCTCATCTTGTTTGTTGCGGAAGACCCACTTGGTTCCTACAACATTTTGGTTAGGACGTGGAACTAAATGCCATACCTCATTCCTTGTGAAGTTGTTGAGCTCCTCTTGCATCGCCAACACCCAATTCGAATCTTGAAGTGCTTCCTCTACCCTGTGTGGCTCAATAGAGGAATCGAAACAAAGGAGTAATGTTCACAAAAATGAGCAACATGAGATCGAGTGGTTACCCCCTTATGAATGTCTCCTAGGATGGTGTTCATGGGGTGATCTCGGTGGATTGCTTGGTGGACTCTCGGGTGTGGCGGTCTTTGATCTTGTTCATCTTCCTTGTCTTGATCATGGGCATCTCCCCCTTGATCATTGCCCTCCTCTTGAGGTGGCTCATCTTCTTGATCTTCTCCTTCATCATCTTGAGTCTCATCCTCATCTTGAGTTGGTGGAGATGCTTGCATGGAGGAAGATGGTTGATCTTGTGCTTGTGGAGGCTCTTCGGATTCTTTAGGACACACATCCCCAATGGACATGTTCCTTAGCGCTATGCACGGAGCCTCTTCATCATCTAACTCATCAAGATCAACTTGCTCTACTTGAGAGCTGTTAGTTTCATCAAACACAATGTCACAAGAAACTTCAACTAGTCCAGTGGACTTGTTAAAGACTCTATATGCCCTTGTGTTTGAGTCATAACCAAGTAAAAAGCCTTCTACAGCCTTAGGAGCAAATTTAGATTTTCTACCTCTTTTAACAAGAATAAAGCATTTGCTACCAAAGACTCTAAAATATGAAACATTGGGCTTTTTACCGGTGAGGAGTTCATATGATGTCTTCTTGAGGATTCGGTGTAGATACAACCGGATGATGGCGTAGCAAGCGGTGTTGACCGCCTTGGCCCAAAATCGATCCGAAGTCTTGTATTCATCAAGCATGGTCCTTGCCATGTCCAATAGAGCTCTATTCTTCCTCTCCACTACACCATTTTGTTGTGGCGTGTAGGGAGAAGAGAACTCATGCTTGATGCCCTTCTCCTCAAGGAAGCCTTCAAATTTGATAATTCTTGAACTCCGTTCCGTTGTCGCTTCTTATTTTCTTGATCCTCAAGACGAACTCATTTTGAGCTCGTCTTAAGAATCCTTTCAAAGTCTCTTGGGTTTGAGATTTATCCTGTAAAAAGAATACCCAAGTGAAGCGAGAATAATCATCCACAATAACTAGACAGTACTTACTCCCGCCGATGCTTATGTAAGCTATCGGGCCGAATAAATCCATGTGGAGTAGCTCCAATGGCCTGTCAGTCGTCATGATGTTCTTATATGGATGATGAACACCAACTTGCTTCCCTGCTTGGCAAGCGCTACAAATCCTGTCTTTCTCAAAATGAACATTTGTTAGTCCCAAAATGTGTTCTCCCTTTAGAAGCTTGTGAAGATTCTTCATCCCAACATGGGCTAGTTGGCGGTGCCAGAGCCAACCCATGTTAGTCTTAGCAATTAAGCAAGTATCGAGTTCATCTCTATTGAAATCAACTAAGTATAGCTGACCCTCTAGTACTCCCTTAAAAGCTACTGAATCATCACTTCTTATAAAGACAGTAACACCTGTGTCGGGGACCGTAATTAGGGATACCCCCAATGCTCCTTAATCCGGCTGGAAAACATCTTCAGAACAAACCATAAGCGTCTGATAAAGCGTGGGATTCGTTTACCAAGGGACGCGACCTCATCCGAGCCTAGCCTCGGGCAAGGGCAGTAGTCCCGAACGAATTCACGCCTCGCCCGAGGGTCCCCTCAGTCAGCAGACACACCCCAGTCTCACCCAAGGCTGAGCTCGGGCGGACTTTGTTGTGCAGCGACCTCGTCCGAATCGCCTTACCAACCGACCGTATCGCATGTGCATTTAATGCGGGGATCGCCTGACACCTTATCCTGACACGCGTGCCTCAGTCGGCAAGGTCGAAGTGAGCGCAGTCACTTCGCCCCCTTTACTGACCGTTCTGACAGGAAAACAGCGCTGTTCACCCCGCTCCGGCAACTATGCCAGCCACCAGGGAAAGACTAACAACAGTCGCGGCCTTCCCCGAGTTCGGCCTCGGGCGCAACAGCGAGCTCCGCCTCGCCCGACCCCAGGCCTCGGCCTCAGCCTCGGCCTCGGGAGAAGGACTCCACCTCGCCCGACCTCAGCCTCGGCCTCGGAGGAGTCGTCGCCTCGCCCGACCTCAGCCTCGGTCTCAGAGGAGTCGCCGCCTTGCCCGACCTCGGCCTCGTATCAACTACGCTACTGGGGATCCATCATTACCCTACCCCTAGCTAGCCGCCTTAGGATACGAAGGAACAAGACCGGTGTCCCATCTAAGTTACTCCGGTAACAGGAAATGATAGTTCCCCACATGTGCCCGTGAAATTGGGTGCTCTCAACCCCCTACGGAAGCAAGGAAACATCAGCAAGATCCATGCCGCACCGCCAGCTATGCTTCTACAGGGCTCAAGGCACTTCTCCGACGGCCACGTTGGTACATCTACAGGGCTCAAGGCACTTCTCCGACGGCCACGTTATTACCTGTACCGGGCTCAGGGCACTTCCCTGCGAGCCACGTTATCTCATAGCTACACCCCCATTGTACAGCTGGGCATCTCCTTGTATCTATAAAAGGGGATGTCCAGGGCCTTCCAGGGAGAGAAAAGGAGAGGGGAGACGGGAGACGAACGTGCGACGTACGAACACACGGACGCACGACGCAGACGAGCGAAGGCAGGCAGAGTAGGAGAGATGCGGTAGAGGCAGCCTCAGACAGCTCGCCTCAAGGCCGAACCCTCTCTCTCTCTCTCACTCTCGCTCTCCCGCAACGCTTGTAACCCCTACTACAAGCACCTCCAGGTGCAAGATAACATAAGCCTCATTTCCCTCTTGTGTTCCATCTTGCATCAACCCATCTAGACAGGGGCACGCGGCACTAAAATTCACTAGTCGGTCCGGTTGAGGGTCCCCCGGGTCCGAAACACCGATAGTTGGCGTGCCAGGTAGGGGCTCGCTGCGTGTTAACGAATACTTTCCTGTTGAGTTCCAGATGGGTAGCTTTCAGCGGCCTCTCCAGCCCAGGACGGTGCTCCACTTCGGAAGTCTCGAGTTCATGTCCCTTGACGGCGGCTACGACATGGTACTGCTCCCTCCGCAACACGACAACAACGATGGTCGATGGCTCGCCCGGTGGAGGCAAACTCGACGACGGCATCTCTCCGCGGCAGAAGAGGAACACCCGGGTTTACCCCGCCACCCTCCTCGTCGGAGGAGGAGGAGACGGGGCAACCATGGCCAGGCAGGAGGCAGCACCTCGTCGGCTGTCGGACCAGAGCGAGTCGACGACACCGGCACCCCTGCAGGGGACATGTCGGGTGTCGTCCTCACACCTAAGACAATGACGGACGTCGCTTCCCCGCAACGTGCCAACCCCAAGCGGACTGATGGCGTCAGCACCCTCGCGAAGGACTTGCTGGGCGTTAGCCTCGTACCTAAGATAACGGTGCAGTCCGTCCCCGACGCGACTTCACCACCGTCCATCGACCAAAAGGTACCATCCGTTTTTCACCCTGTTCCCTTTAGATTCAGTTTCGATCCACCAAGCGACCCCGCTTTGGTGAGCGCTTTTATAAGGGCATATCCTGACCTTCCGGGGTGCCATATGTGGTCAACTTGGGACCGACTGACGGTTGTCTCAACCTCCAGACCCGCGGGTTCCGAGGAAGAGGACAACCCCGACGTCAGTTGGGATTTCTCCGGACTCCGTGATCCCGGTGCCATGCGCGACTTCATGTCCGCATATGACCACTGCCTCTCCGGCTGCTCTGATGATTGTCACAACCTTGACGACGAGGGTTGCGACCCAACTCGCGAGTGCTACCACATCGATCAGGAGAATCACGACGGAGAAAACCACCTTGGCATGCCAGGAAGTGACGGCGCCCTTGCACCTGCGTCTCGCGTTGAGATCCCGCGGGAGCTAGCTGTGGTCCAAGTCCCTGCAGGGGGTCAGGACACATAGCTTGAGCAACTTCGTGAGATGCAGGCCAAGCTCGACGAAGAAGCGGGACGACTTGTGCAGCTCCGGCAAAACATCGAGCAAGAATGGTAGGCCAGGCACTCGCCGGAGGAGCGCGTCATCGGGCCCAGGACGTCCAGCGCCGCATTGTTGACGATGCCAGGGTGATGCCGCCCCCGGCCTTCAATGGGGCCAGCCAGAGCCTAGTCGCAGCAGCAATGTTGCTTCGGATGATGCCAGAGCCATCCACCACCGAAGGGCGACATATCCAGGGCGAGCTCAAGGGCCTCCTGGAAGACGCCGCTGTCCGACAAGCCGAGAGCTCTGCCTCCCGGAGGCGAGGAGACCCCTCGGAGCATCGCGCAGCGCCCTCCCGATGCATGCGGGAGGCCTCGGTCCACACCGAGCGCACACGGGACGGGACGCCTGCAGCCCTGGATTGCCTCGGCGCCGAGCAATACCGCCGCGATCATCGAGCCTGCATCGAGGAGAAGGTGCGCCGGGGCTACCATCCCAGGCGCGGGGGACACTACGATAGTGAGGAGGATCGAAGTCCCTCACCCGAGCCACCAGGTCCGTGAGTCTTCAGCCGGGCCATACGACGAGCGCCGTTCCCGGCCCGGTTCTGGGCCTCGACTACCATCACCAAGTACTCGGGGGAGACAAGGCCAGAGTTGTGGCTTGCGGACTACCGGCTGGCATGCCAGTTGGGAGGGGCAGACAACGACAACCTCATCATCCGCAACCTCCCCCTTTTCCTCTCTGACGCTGCCCGGGCCTGGCTGGAGCATCTGCCTCCTGCGCAGATCTCTGACTGGGACGACCTGGTCAAGGCTTTCGCGGGAAATTTCTAAGGTACGTACGTGCGCCCTGGGAACTCGTGGGATCTCCGAAGTTGCCGCCAGCAGCCCGGGGAATCCCTGCGAGAGTACATCCGGCGGTTTTCAAAGCAGCGCACCGAGCTGCCCGACATCACCGACTCGGATGTCATTGGGGCTTTCCTCGCCGACACCACTTGCCGAGACCTGGTGAGCAAACTAGGACGCAAGACACCCACCAAGGCGAGCGAATTGATGGACATCGCCACCAAGTTCGCCTCTGGTCAGGAGGCGGTCGAAGCCATCTTCCGGAAAGACAAGCAGCCTCAGGGAGGGCAGAAGGAAGACGCCCCCGAGGCGTCCGCCCAGTGTGGCATGAAGAAGAAGGCCAAGAAGAAAGCGCAAGCGAAACGCAACACCGTCGACACGGATCTCGTCGCTGCTGCCGAGCACAAGAACCCTCGGAAGCCTCCCGGAGGGGCCAACGCATTCGACAAGATGCTCAAGGAGTCGTGCCCCTATCACCGGGGTCCCATCAAGCACACCCATGAAGAGTGCGACATGCTCTGGCGCTACTTCAACAAGGCTGGACCCTCAACAGAAGGTGGCAAAGACCAAGGCAACAACAAGGGAGGCGACAAGAAAGAGGAGTTCCCGGAGGTCCACAACTGCTTCATGATCTACGGCAGACAGGCGGTGAACGCCTTGGCTCGGCACCGCAAGTAGGAGCACCGGGAGGTCTGCTCGGTGAAGGTGGTAGCGCCAGTCTACCTAGACTGGTCCGACAAGCCTATCACCTTCGACCAAGGCGACCACCCCGACTTCGAGCCAAGCCCAGAAAGGTACCCGCTCGTCATTGACCCGATCATCGGCAACGTTAGGCTCTCCAAGGTCCTCATGGACGGAGGCAGCAGCCTCAACATCATCTACGCCGAGACCCTGGAGCTCTTAGGGGTTGATCGATCCGAGATCTAGGCTTGATGAAGAAAAGCGCAGGGCCATAGGCGAGGAGGTCCACAAGCTGATAGCTGCAGGATTCATCAAAGAGGTATTCCATCCCGAATGGTTAGCTAACCCTGTGCTTGTAAAGAAAAAAGGTGGGAAATGGAGGATGTGCGTAGACTACACTGGTCTAAACAAAGCATGTCCAAAGGTACCCTACCCTCTGCCTCGCATCGATCAAATTGTGGACTCGACTGCTGGGTGTGAAACCCTGTCTTTCCTCGATGCCTACTCAGGTTATCACCAAATCAAGATGAAAGAGTCCGACCAGCCCGCGACTTCTTTTATCACACCTTTTGGCATGTATTGTTATACTACAATGCCATTTGGCTTGAGGAATGCACGTGCCACCTACCAGAGGTGCATGAACCATGTGTTCGGAGAACACATCGGTAGGACAGTCGAGGCTTACGTTGATGACATCGTCGTCAAAACAAGGAAAGCCTCCGACCTCCTCTCTGACCTTGAGGTAACGTTCAGTTGCCTGAAAGCGAAGAGCGTAAAACTCAATCCTGAGAAGTGTGTCTTTGGAGTCCCCTGAGGCATGCTCCTAGGGTTCATCGTCTCTGAACGAGGCATCGAAGCCAACCCGAAGAAAATCACGGCCATCACCAACATGGGGCCAATCAAAGATTTGAAAGGAGTACAAAGGGTCATGGGATGCCTTGCGGCTCTGAGCCGCTTCATCTTGCACCTCGGCGAGAAAGGGTTGCCCTTGTACCGCATATTAAGGAAGGCCGAGCGCTTCACTTGGACCCTCGAGGCCGAAGAAGCCCTCGGAAACTTAAAGGCGCTCCTTACAAATGCGCCCATCTTGGTGCCCCCTGCTGTGGAAGAAGCCCTCTTGATTTACGTCGCGGCAACCACTCAGGTGGTCAGCGCTGCGGTCGTAGTTGAGAGACGAGAAGAAGGGCACGCACTGCTTGTCCAGAGGCCAGTCTACTTCATCGGTGAAGTGCTATCCGAGACCAAAGTCCGCTACCCGCAAATCCAGAAGCTGCTCTACGCAGTGATCCTGACACGACGGAAGTTGCGACACTACTTCGAGTCTCATCCGGTTACTATGGTGTCATCTTTCCCCTGGGAGAAATCATCTAGAGTCGAGAGGCCTCGGGTAGGATAGCAAAATGGGTAGTGGAACTCATGGGCGAAACACTTTCATTTGCCCCTCGGAAGGCCATAAAATCCCAAATCTTGGCCGACTTCCTGGCTGAATGGACTGACACCCAGTTGCCAACGGCCCCAATCCAGCCCGAACTTTGGACCATGTACTTCGATGGGTCGCTGATGAAAACCGGAGCAGGCGCGGGCTTGCTCTTCATCTCACCCCTCGGAGAACATGTGCGTTACGTACTGCGCCTCCATTTTCCGGCGTCAAACAACGTGGCCGAGTATGAGGCCCTGGTTAATGGATTACGCATCGCCGTCGAGCTAGGGGTTCCGCGCCTCGATGCTAGTCGTGACTCGCAGCTCGTTATTGACCAAGTCATGAAGAACTCTCAATGCCGTGACCAAAAAATGGAGGCCTACCGAAGCAACCAGGCCAGCCGAGAGGATTCATTGGACCAGCTAGAAGAGGCTCGGGACGTAGCTTTGCTACACTCAGCACGGTATCAGCAGTCCCTGCGACGCTACCACGCCCGAAGGGTTCGGCCCAGAGACTTCCAAGTGGGGGACTTGGTACTTGGGCTACGACAAGACGCCCGAGAGCGCCACAAGCTTACTCCTCCCTGGGAGGGGCCATTCATCATCACCAAAATTCTGAAGCCCAGGACATACAAGCTGGCCAACGATCAAGGCGAGGTCTACAGCAATGCTTGGAACATCGAACAACTACGTCGCTTTTACCCTTAAAATGTTTCAAGTCGTTCATGTATCTCGCTTTCTTTACATGCATAAATAAAGTCTAACCATCAAGGAAGGATCAGCCTTGCCTCGGCAAAGCCCGACCCTCCCTCGAGGGCTAGAAGGGGGGAACCCCCTCTGCGTCAAAATTTTCCTCGGAAAAGTCTTTTGCCAGAACGTCTTTCGTGCGTTTCGACTGCGTCGATAACAGAATCCTAAAGACGAGCAAGAGAGACCTTGAGCGGCAAGGCCAACCGAGCCGAGGGACTCCTATGCCTCCGGGATACGGATAACTCACTCATCACCTTCCGCGAAAGGTAGCTCACGCTCGGATAAGCGATTCTACTACCGAACAAGTCCTAACGCTCGAAAACTTTTCTACCAAAATGACTTTTCGTGCTTTTCGACTATATCGATAACGGAATCCTAAAAACGACGAGAGAACATGTAAGAGGCAAGGCCGACCGAGCCGAGGGACTCCTACGCCTCCAGGATACAGATACCTCACTCATCACCTTCCGCGAAAAGTAACTCACGCTCAGATAAGCGATTCTGCTATCGAACAAGTCCTAACGCACGAAACAAGAGGAAAGGAAACACAGCTTTATAATCCGACGATTAAAATGTCTAGGCCTTAGCGGCCACAAAAGACATACGCATACCTAGAACAAAGTGTTCCTACAGGCTCAAACATCGGCAGGGGGAGGAGCAGCACGCTCGGCGTCATTTCCATCCTCGGCAGAATCTGGCCCGGCCTCGGACGGCGACACGGGCGGAAGGACCTCCACCTCAAAGGAGGAAGCCAGTGCCGCGCTTGGGCTCTCGACAGCCGCGTCAAGCCTCTGGGCCTCGGCTAAGGTAGCCTCCTCTTCGTCGGGTAAGAAGTACCCCTCGTTGACCCGCTCCAGATCCACGTCGTAGTGGGAAGTGAGCACGGCGAAGGCCCGCCTAACGCCGTGGTGCAGCGCCCCGCGGAGTCTTCTGCGCACATGGCCGCCCAAGGCTCGCAGATGACTCTGGGGGGAGCTACATGAGGGGACGCCATCGAGACCAAAGGCCTGGCAGAAAGCCGAGATAGCCTCGAACATAGCCACACAGTCGACCTCCTTCTGCTCAGCTGCCTCGGCAAGCGCCTTGCAATTCTCAACGGACTCGTTAAGAGCCGTCTCGAACCCTGCAGACAGCAGGACAATATTCTTCAGACGCAAGGAGAAGAATAGAGACAAAAACAAAGTCACAAAGCGGGCAAAACATACCTTCGGCCCGGGCACGCTGCTGGGAGGCCTCAGCTTGGGCGGACTAGGCAGACCTGACGGCCTCGGCCAGGCTCTCCGCGAGGGCCTCAGCCTGGCTCATGGCCTCGGCAGCTTGGCTCCGAGATTGGTCCCGCTCGCCGATGGCCTGGCCAAGCTCCAGCTGCCGCTGCCACATCTCCTCGGCCTGGGAAGCCACCTGCTCCCGGGCCGACAAAGCCTCCACTCGTGCCGACGCCGCCTCTATCCGCGCCACCGCTGCCTCCGACTTCAGCCCGTCGTAGAGCAACCGAAGGTCCGCCACCTTGGCGCTCTATTGGGCAAGGCGCTCGTTGGCCTCGGCAAGCGCGGCCCGCTGGGATCTTAGCAGCTCCCAAACGTTGCTTTCGCGGCGGATGAACAGCGACTTGGCGGTGCTCGCGTTCGCGAGCTTCTGAGGAAGGAAAACAAGATGTCACAAAGAATGCCCTGGTCATGCAAGGTGAACGTCTAAATCCTTACCTGGAAAACCCTAGGAACATCCCTGGAAAGGGTTTCCATGGTCGACCGCAGCAACCTCATCGCCGCCTCGGTATACTCACGGAAACTATCCCGAGCCTTCTCCTCTAACTCATCGTTGAGGAGGAGGAGGGGCTCTGAGGTGCAGCGGCCCCAGAACCGGAGCGGCTGCCAACACCACTCATTGGGATTGAGCTGTGCAGGGATAAGGCCGCTGCTCCCCAGGATAGGCCACGGTTCTGCACGCCCGTCCACCGAGGCGTTGGGTCCCCCTGCAGCCGACACGTCGGGTACCACCGCCGTCGACGTACTAGGCCTCTCCTCGGCTAAGGTGGCGGGCCTCCGATCACCAACCTCGGCAACAACGACCGCCCTCTCCTCGTGGCCGAGAATGGGGAGGTCGGGGATGGCCACGGGCGGTGGCACCTCAACCATCCCGACGTCAGCAGCGACAGGTGGCTCCACGGGCGAATCAGCGAGACCCCGGCGGGAGTCGATGCCGGCGCCGACAACAAGTCAGGCGGGCTCAGGGCCGCGGCCACGTCAGCAGCCTCCCCCGGCATGATGGCCACTCCAACAGGGGGTCAGCCAGGGAAGCTTGCCCCATGGCAAATCATGCCGCCTGGGCCCCCCGCTAGAGGGCGCCTTGCGCGGAGGCTAACCAACCGGCATGACGCGCCACGGCACCGGCAGCCGAAGCCGGCTTCGTCTTAAGGGCCTTCGTGGGGGCCAGACCAGCCAAGCCCTGCCTCCGCTTGCTGAAAGAAAGAGAGAGCAAGTTCAAAGCACATAATGAAGAAACCAAAATAGAGGTATCCTCAGATACTTACCCGCTTCGGGGCAAGGCCAATTGTGCCTGTGGGGAGGCCCCTCGGGCCCCTATCCCCGCAGGCGCTGCCGAGGGCTGCCTCGCCGCCGGCTTCGGCACCGTTTCCGCCTCAGATGCCCGAGGTACCCAGGGAGCGGCCTGCCCAGGCGTCGTCACGATGGCCCAGGGACCGGCCTCCTGTGCAGCCAGCGCGGGCACCTGCTCTTGGGGGACAGGCGGATCGGCCTGACCCCCCGGAGTCACAACAATTATCTCGGCCAAGGGGTCAAGTACTCCGTCGGCCTGCCTCCGCTCCTCGGATTGGGACCTTGGTGTCTCGACCCCAGGCACTGGTAGTGCCAGCCCACTTGGAGGCTGGCTCGGCAGCCCCTGGCCCAGCCTCGGGTCCGGGCTGAGGCTAAGTCGGGCTGCCATGTCGTCGTCTTCATCGTCATCATCGTCGTCATCATCGTCATCGTCAGGCGTCTCCGGCGATGGCTCCCTCGGGAGCCCATCCCTCGCCTGCCTCTGACGAAGCTTCTCCAAGGCTTCCCGAGCTAGCATCCTCTCGTGAGCTCGGGCCTTTTTCGCATCCTTCTTCTCCTCCTTCTCCGCGGCAAGCCTCCGCGCGGCTCGGTCCGCCGCGTCCTCCGGGATCGGTGGCCAGACGGGTTTATATATCCTCAACCCCTGGGGACAAACGAGAATCCCAACAGTAAGAATCAAAAGCGCAGAAAACTCGGCACAAAACAGGAGAAGGACCGGGCACTTACCAGGGACACATACCCACGGTCGGGACGCATCGCGGGCTGGCTAAGGGCGCCAGCATCCAGCCTCCCAACCGTACCTTTTACCCGCTTGAGGAGGTCATCGACGGAGAGGGGAGCCGAGGACATCCACGAGCCCTCCGAATCGACCCCCGGCTTCATCTCCGCCAGCCGCAACTGTCGCTCTGCCAAAGGGAGCACCCTCCGACGATGGATAGCGGCGACGACCCCCGCAGCAGTAAGGCCCTCATCTCGTAACTTCTACAAGGCCTGCAGAATAGGCTGGAGCTTATCCTGGTTCTCGAGCATGGCCCCCCAGCGCCAGTTATTGCCGGCGGCGGTCACCACTCGTTGAGAAAATGGCGGAAGCATCCCGCCGTTCTTCCAGAGATAAAACCACCGGTTCTGCCACCCCTTGTTCGAAGACACAAGGGAGGCAGGGATGTACTGCTGCGCACGCCCCGGCCTCAGCTGGAGGGTGCAGCCACCGGCCCGCACCGCCATACGGACCTTCTTCACCTCCGTCGTCGCGGCGAAGAACTCCGCGGAGAAGAGATAGGTCCACAGGTCCCAGTGAGGGTCAAACCACAAAAAACCCTCGCAAACCGCCGCGAAGATGGCCGCTTGCGCGATAGAGTTGGGGTTGAAGTTATGCAGCTCCACCCCGTAGTGGTGCAGGAGCGCCCGCATGAAGCGACTCGCTGGCACTCCAAACCCCCACTCATGGAAGGGGATGAAACTGACCACATACCCCAACGGCGGAGTCAGGTCGGCCTCGCTCGCGGGGGCCATCCACTCCGGCTGCGGCCCACCAGAGAGAGGACGGAGCAAACCATCGGCAACAAGGGCCTCCTGATCCTCCACAGCAACGGTGGAGAAAGGCCACTGGTCGCGCGGCGGAATAACGGTCACCTTGTCAGCCATCGCCGAACAGAGGTGGTGGAGGCGGAGGGGATGAGGTGCGCGGTTTTTCTTCTCTGGCTATTCTCTTAGGTTGCGGAAACCAAAGCAGAAGGCAAGCGCAAATGGCAGGGTAGAGAACCACCGCCGGCCCTCTTCCGGGTATATAAAGGCCTAGGCGAAATCCACCCAGAACTTCGCCCGAACCCATCACGAAATTCAAACTCGAAGGTAAAATGGTTTTTCTGTTCCTCGAAAGACTCGTGCAAGCGCAACAGATGCCTCGCGAATCGCCCGTCCCGTCGCATTAACTCCTTGGCAAGACAAGCGACACCTCCGGCAGGCGAAGCGGGCGCCGTTTCGTCTCCGTCATGATGACCACGTCATAAAAGGTGTGCCACATTATTTAAATTCATATCCTTTTCCTTTTCCTCTCTCTCTCTCTTACCACAGGGACCGGGAAAGGGGATATTGCGAAAAAGATCCTTCTCGGCGAAGGAAACGGGCCCCGAGCCCTCCTACTGATCAGGGGTTCGAAGGTTGCGCCCTCCGGGGTTCGGCAACCGCCCCAGAGCACTCGGGCTCTAAGCCCATTACTGATCAGGGGTTCGAAGGTTGGCCCCTCGGAAGGGTTCGACAGCCGCCCCAAAGCACACATAGTCAGGGATGACCCTGGGTACGTCCGTTACATGGCCGAGGCTCGGGCTACGCTCCCGAGGTACCCTAGGACATTTCCGAGACCAGCGGGAATGATTTGTAATGGAATCCCACCTGAGGGAGGCACCGAGCCCTCGGATCCTATCGAATGGGTCCGGGTCCAGCAAATCACCTGCAGGTACTTTTGGAGCGCGCCTCTGGGCCACTAGCCGACTCTTATCGAACGGGGCTCGGGCGTCCACTCGGATCACCCGTTAGCAGCTCACCGGAAACACCATGTTCGGTGCCCTCCGAGGGTAACATGGCGCTTTCCCCCCTTCCTCCTCGCGGAGATGCGAGGAAGGGGCGTACGATAAAAGTTGAGACGGTCCTTGATCGTCCTCTCGCTCCGTGCAGAGGCTCGGGGGCTGCTCTCGCGCCGGGATACGGCCAAACTGTTGACCGCCACATTATTTAAATTCATATCCTTTTCCTTTTCCACTCTCTCTCTCTTGCCACAGGGACCGGGAAAGGGGATATTGCAAAAAGGATCCTTCTCGACGAAGGAAAGGGGCCTCGAGCCCTCCTACTGATCAAGGGTTCGAAGGTTGCACCCTTCGGGGTTCGGTAACCGCCCCAGAGCACTTGGGCTCCGAGCCCATTTCTGATCAGGGGTTCGAAGGCTGGCCCCTCGAAAGGGTTCGACAGCCGCCCCAGAGCACGCAGAGTCAAGGATGACCCTAGGTACGTCCGTTACATGGCCGAGGCTCGGGCTACGCTCCCGAGGTACCCTAGGACATTTCCGAGACCAGCGGGAACGATTTGTAATGGAATCCCACCGGAGGGAGGCACCGAGCCCGTGACGCCCGTGACGTTGGGTGCTCTCAGCCCCCTATGAAAGCAAGGAAACGTCAGCAGGATCCATGCCGCACCGCCAGCTATGCTTCTACAGGGCTCAAGGCACTTCTCCGACGGCCACGTTGGTACATCTACAGGGCTCAAGGCACTTCTCCGACGGCCACGTTATTACCTGTACCGGGCTCAGGGCACTTCCCTGCGAGCCACGTTAGATCATAGCTACAACCCCATTGTACAGCTGGGCATCTCCTTATATCTATAGAAGGGGATGTCCAGGGCCTTCCAGGGAGAGAAAAGGAAAGGGGAGACGGGAGACGAACGTGCGACGTACGAACACACGGACGCTCGACGCAGACGAGCGGAGGCAGGCAGAGTAGGAGAGATGCGGTAGAGGCAGCCTCAGACAGCTCGCCTCAAGGCTGAACCCTCTCTCTCTCTCTCTCTCTCGCTCTCGCTCTCCCGTAACGCTTGTAACCCCTACTGCAAGCACCCCCAGGTGCAAGATAACATAAGCCTCATTTCCCTCTTGTGTTCCATCTTGCATCAACCCATCTGGACAGGGGCACGCGGCACTAAAATTCACTAGTCGGTCCGGTTGAGGGTCCCCCGGGTCCGAAACACCGACAACCTGTATCCGTAAAAAGACAGTTGTAACCCATTTTGCATAATTGAGAAACAGAAAGCAAGTTGTAATCTAAAGAATCTACAAGAAAAACATTAGAAATAGAATGGTCAGGTGATATAGCAATTTTACCTAATCCTTTGACCAAACCTTGATTTCCATCCCCGAATGTGATAGCTCGTTGGCGATCTTGGTTTTTCTCATAGGAGGAGAACATCCTTTTCTCCCTTGTTATGTGGTTTGTGCACCCATTGTCGATGATCCAACTTGAGCCCCCGGATGCATAAACCTACAAAACAAATTTAGGCCTTGTTCTTAGGTACCCAAACGGTCTTGGGTACTTTTACATTAGAAACAAGCACCTTGGGTACCCAAACACAAGTCTTGGAGCCCTTATGTTTGCCCCCAACATATTTGGCAACTACCTTGCCTGATTTGTTAGTTAGCACATATCAAACATTATGATCATTTGATGCAGTAGGAGTTTTCTTCTTAGGCATTTTAACATGTGTAGAATGCCTAGAACTAGAAGCCTCATTCTTATAAATGAAAGCATGGTGAGAATGAGTCTTCTTTGCATGAATTCTCCTAATCTTATCTTCAGGATAACTAGCAGGGTACAAAATGTAACCCTCATTATCCTGAGGCATGGGAGCCTTGCCCTTAACAAAATTAGACAGTCTTTTAGGAGGGGCATTAAGCTTGACATTGTCTCCCTGTTGGAAGCCAATGCCATCCTTAATGCCAGGGCGTCTCCCACTATAAAGCATACTACGAGCAAATTTAAATTTCTCATTTTCTAGTTCATGCTCGGCAATTTTAGCATCTAATTTTGCTATATGATCATTTTGTTGTTTAATCATAGCAAGGTGATCATGGATAGCATCTACATTAACATCTCTACATCTAGTGCAAATAGAAACATGCTCAACGGTAGATGTAGAGGGTTTGCAATCATTTAATTCAATAATCTTAGCATGTAAAATGTCATTCTCATCTCTAAGATTGGAAATAGAAATATTGCAAACATCTAGTTCCTTAGCCTTAGCAATCAATTTTTCATTCTCATTCCTAAGGCTAGCAAGAGAGGCATTCAATTGATCAATCTTAGCAATTAAACTAGCATTATCATTTCTAAGATTGACATTTGAATCATCACAAATATTTGACTTCTCAACCTTAGCAATCAAATTAGTATTCTCAATTCTAAGGTTGGAGATAGTGTCATGGCAACTACTTAGCACACTAGTTAATTTTTCATTTTTCTCTACCTCCTGAGCATAAGCATTTTTAGTCTTAACATGCCTTTTGTTTTCCTTAATAAGGAAGTCCTCTTGGCTATCCAAGAGTTCATCTTCTCATGAATGGCACTAATCAATTCATTTAATTTCTCTTTTTGTTGCATGTTAAGATTGGCAAAAGGAGTAAGCAAGTTATCCTCCTCGTCACTAGAGTTATCCTCATCACTAGAGGTTGCATATTTAGTGGAGGATCTTGATTTTACCTTCTTCTTCTTGTCGTCCTTTGCCATGAGGCACTTGTGGCTGACGTTGGGGAAGAGAAGTCCCTTGTTGTAGTACCTCTTCTTCTCCTTCTTCTTCCCCCACTTGTCGTTTTCCCTATCACTATCACTAGACAATGGACATTTAGCGATAAAATGACAGGGCTTACCACATTTGTAGCAAACCTTCTTGGAACGGGGCTTGTAATCTTTACCCTTCCTTTGCTTGAGGATTTGGCGGAAGCGCTTGATGATGAGCGCCATCTCCTCATTGTCGAGCTTGGAGGCGTCGATGGGGACCCTACTCGGTGTAGAGTCTTTTTTCTTCTCCTCCGTTGCCTTGCATGCAACGGGTTGTGCTTCGGGTACGGAGGAAGAGGCGCCTTGCTCGATGATCTTCTCGGAGCATTTGATCATCAATTCAAAGCTCACAAATTTGCCTATCACTTCCTCGGGTGACATTAGTGAGAGCACCTAGAGGGGGGGTGAATAGGTGATCCTGTAAAAACTTAAAACTTATAGCCACAAAACTTGGTTATGTGTTAGAAAGATAATACCAAGTGACTATAAAGTGAGCTCTTGCGAATCACAACAATCACACGAAAAGCAATCACAAGAGACACGCAAGTTATCCCGTGGTTCGACAAGTACAACACTTGTCTACCTCCACGTTGTGGCGTCCCAATGGACGAGGGTTGCACTCAACCCCTTTCAAGTGATCCAATGATCAACTTGAATACCACGGTGTTCTTCTTTCTTTACTCATTCTCGTTTGCGAGGAATCTCCACAACTTGGAGTCTCTCGCCCTTACAATGAGGATCAAAGTGAAAGCACTAGAGTAAGGGAGGGAAGAAACACACACAAATCCACAGCAATACACATACACACAGCCAAGACTTGAGCTCGAATGAATCGCAACAAGTTCACCACTAGAACAGAGCTCAAATCACTAAGAATGTCAATCGAGTGCGCAAAGACAGAGTGTGAGAGATTAAGATTGCTCAAAGTATGCTTGGTGTCCTCCTCCATGCGCCTAGGGGTCCCTTTTATAGCCCCAAGGCAGCTAGGAGCTGTTGGGAGCAATCCGGGAAGGCAATTCTTGCCTTCTGTCGGGTGGCGCACCAGACAGTCCGGTGCACCACCGGACATCCCCTGTTCACTGTCCGGTGCAGATAGCCTTCCTAAATTGGCGCAGCCGACCGTTGAAGACTCAGAGCCGTTGGCACACCGGACAGTCCGGTGCCCCCATCAGACCGTTGGCTCGGCCACGCGTCACGCCCGGATTGCACGGCCGACCGTTGGCGCGCCGACCGTTGGCTCACCGGACAGTCCGGTGCATCACCGGACAGTCCAGTGAAATTTAGCCGTACGTCGCCGATGAATTCTCGAGAGCGGCCAGTTGACCAGACGCCAGCCTGACACACCGGACACTGTCCGGGCACCACCGGACAGTCTGGTGCACCCATACTGCGCAGAGTCTTGGCTGCTCCAGCCAAGTCTTTTTCCTTTCGTATTTTTCTCTGATTCTAGCACTTAGACAAATATGTTAGTGCACAAAGACTAATGTACTAAGTCTAGAATCATACCTTTGTGTTGATTTTCACTTCATCCACCATTTGGCACATAATTACTCACTTAGTTTGTGTTGGTCACTTTAATCACCAAAATACTTTAGAAATGGCCCAAGGGCACATTTCCCTTTCAATCTCCCCCTTTTTGGTGATTTATGCCAACACAACAAAAAGCAACTAAAAGAAGTGCAACATCAATGCAATTTTGAACAAGGATTGTTTTTATTCAAATTTGGCATATTTGGATCATTCTTTGCCACCACTTGGTTTGTTTTCAAAATCAAACTCAGTTTCCTATCTCTAAGTCAAACACACTTGTTTAGGCATAAAGAGAGGTACTTCATGAGAAAATTTGATCAAGAGCCAAAAAACTTCCCCTTTTTCCCATAATCCTATATTCTCCCCACAAGAGGCCAAATTTTGCACATATGAGTATTTTGACAAAACAAAAGTTCTAACTCTCT
Organism: Zea luxurians; assembly: GCA_029449295.1. Lineage (NCBI taxonomy): Eukaryota > Viridiplantae > Streptophyta > Magnoliopsida > Poales > Poaceae > Zea > Zea luxurians. The sequence goes on from JAOPSE010000010.1 coordinate 131,512,766, forward strand.
ACTATTTTCAAAATTCTCAAGTGGTAGCTGATCCATTTGCTTTGGCCTTAATTTATCCCCCTTTGGCATTAAGCACCAAAACGGGATCATTATTGGCCCTTAAACCCCATTGCCTCACCAAAATCTTCAATTAAGAGTAAAAAGGCAATAAGAGCACGGAGATGAACTTGGAGTAAATTACCCTCACATCAGAGTGCATTGGAAGTCTTGCATGGTCCAAGTTCACCTTTTCCCTTTCAATCACCTTTGAGACTAAATTAAGACAACTCAAGCACACAGTTAGTCTCAAAGGATCAAGTTGTAGCATTTCTCCCCCTAAATATGTGCATCATTTACACATGGACTTGTGAGGTCCGGGGATCCCTTGCACAACTTAAGCACCAAATAAGCAATAATATGCATAAAGGAACATGATCAAAGGCATAAAACACATGTATGCTCTAGATCAATCCAAGTTACGCGAATCTAAGACATTTAGCTCACTACGCAGCCTGCAAAAGGTCTTCTCATCTAAAGGCTTGGTAAAGATATCGGCTAGCTGGTTCTCGTTGCTAACATAAAACACTTCGATATCTCCCTTTTGCTAGTGGTCTCTCAAAAAGTGATGCCGGATGTCTATGTGCTTTGTGCAACTGTGTTCAACAGGATTGTCCGCCATGCGGATTGCACTCTCATTGTCACATAGGAGAGGGACTTTGCTCAGATTGTAGCCAAAGTCCCGGAGGGTTTGCCTCATCCAAATTAGTTGCACGCAACACTATCCTGCGGCAACATACTCGGCCTCAGCGGTGGATAGGGCAACGAAAGTTTGTTTCTTAGAACTCCACAACACTAGGGACCTTCCTAGGAATTGGCACGTCCCTGATGTACTCTTCCTATCAACCTTACATCCAGCATAGTCGGAGTCTGAGTATCCAATCAAGTCAAAGGTAGACCCCTTTGGATACCAAATCCTGAAGCAAGGCGTAGCAACTAAATATCTAAGAATTCGCTCAACGGCCACAAGGTGACACTCCCTTGGGTCGGATTGAAATCTAGCACACATGCATACGCTAAGCATAATATCCGGTCTACTAGCACATAAATAAAGTAAAGACCTTATCATAGACCGGTATGCCTTTTGATCAACGGACTTACCTCCTTTGTTGAGGTCGACATGTCCGTCGGTTCCCATTGGAGTCTTTGCGGGCTTGGCGTCCTTCATCCCGAACCGCTTGAGCAAGTCTTGCATGTACTTCGTTTGGGAAATGAAGGTGCCGTCCTTGAGTTGCTTCACTTGGAACCCAAGGAAGTAGTTCAACTCGCCCATCATCGACATCTCAAATTTTTGAGTCATCACCCTGCTAAACTCTTCACAAGACTTTTGGTTAGTAGAATCAAATATTATGTCATCGACATAAATTTGGCACACAAATAGATCGCCATCACATGTCTTAGTGAAAAGAGTTGGCTCGGCTTTCCCAACCTTGAAAGCATTAGCAATTAGAAAATCTCTAAGGCATCCATACCATGCTCTTGGGGCTTGCTTAAGTCCATAGAGCGCCTTAGAGAGCTTACACACGTGGTCGGGGTACCGTTCATCCTCAAAGCCAGGGGGTTGCACCACGTACACCTCCTCCTTGATCGGCCCGTTGAGGAAAGCGCTCTTCACGTCCATTTGGAACAACCTGAAAGAGTGGTGAGCAGCATAGGCTAACAAAATGCGAATAGACTCTAGCCTAGCCACAGGAGCAAAAGTCTCCTCAAAGTCCAAACCTGCGACTTGAGTATAACCTTTTGCCACAAGTCTAGCCTTGTTCCTTGTCACCACCCCGTGCTCATCCTGTTTGTTGCGGAACACCCACTTGGTTCCCACAACGTTTTGCTTGGGACGTGGCACCAGTGTCCAAACTTCATTTTGCTTGAAGTTGTTGAGCTCTTCCTGCATGGCCAACACCCAGTCCGTATCTAGCAAGGCCTCTTCTACCCTGAAAGGCTCAATAGAAGAGACAAAAGAGTAATGCTCACAAAAATTAGCTAATCTAGAGCGAGTGGTTACTCCCTTGCTGATATCACCCAATATCAGGTAGACGGGATGATTCCTTTGAATCATTGCTCGGACTTGAGTTGGAGGAGCCTGTGGTACTTCTTCCTCCTCATCTTCGACATCCTGTGCTCCCCCTTGATCACACACCTCTCCTTGAGGAACCTGTTCTTCATCTTGAGTCGGGGGATGCACCATCGTTGAGGAAGAAGGTTGATCTTGCTCCTGGTGTTCCTGTGGTCGCACATCTCCAATAGCCATGGTGCGAATTGCGTCCGCTGGAACATCATCCTCATCTACATCATCAAGATCAACTTGCTCTCTTGGAGAGCCATTAGTTTCATCAAATACAATGTCGCTAGAGACTTCAACCAAACCCGATGATTTGTTGAAGACCCTATACGCCTTTGTATTTGAGTCATAACCTAACAAAAACCCTTCTACATCTTTGGGAGCAAATTTTGAATTCCTACCTTTCTTCACTAGAATGTAGCATTTACTCCCAAAAACTCGAAAATATGAAATGTTGGGTTTGTTACCGGTTAGTAGTTCGTACGACGTCTTCTTGAGGAGGCGATGAAGGTAGACCCGGTTTATGGCGTGACAAGGTGTGTTCACAGCTTCCGACCAAAACCGCTCGGGCGTCTTGAATTCTCCAAGCATCGTCCTCGCCATGTCTATAAGCGTCCTGTTCTTCCTCTCTACCACACCGTTTTGCTGTGGTGTGTAGGGAGCGGAGAACTCGTGCTTGATTCCTTCCTCCTCAAGGTACTCCTTCACCTGAAGATTCTTGAACTCAAACCCGTTGTCGCTCCTTATCTTTTTCACCTTGAGCTCAAATTCATTTTGAGCTCTCCTTAAGAAGCGCTTGAGGGTCCCTTGGGTTTCTGATTTGTCCTGCAAAAAGAATACCCAAGTGAAGCGGGAAAAATCATCAACAACAACTAGACCATACTTACTTCCCCCGATGCTAAGGTAGGCGACGGGTCCGAAGAGGTCCATATGCAGTAGCTCCAGAGGTCTTGATGTAGTCATCACATTCTTGTTGTGATGAGCGCTTCCCACCTGTTTACCTGCTTGACAAGTTGCACAAGGTCTATCTTTTTCGAAAGTTACATTTGTTAGACCTAACACATGTTCTCCCTTTAGAAGTTTGTGAAGGTTCTTCATCCCCACATGTGCTAGACGGCGATGCCATAGCTAGCCCATGCTAGTCTTAGCGATTAAGCATGCATCTAGATCGGCCTCCTCCTTCGAAAAGTCAACTAAATAGAGTTTGTCGTCTAGTACACCCTTAAAAGCTAATGAACCATCACTCCTTCTAAAGACAGACACATCTACATTTGTAAATAAGCAATTGTAACCCATATTACATAATTGACTGACAGACAACAAGTTATACCCGAGCGATTCAACTAAGAACACATTAGAAATGGAATGCTCGGATGAAATAGCTATCTTCCCTAGTCCTTTAACCTTGCCTTGATTCCCGTCTCCAAAGATGATCGAATCTTGGGAATCTTTGTTCTTAACATAGGAGGTGAACATCTTCTTCTCCCCCGTCATGTGGTTTGTGCATCCGCTGTCGATAATCCAGCTTGAGCCCCCGGATGCATAAACCTGCAAGGCAAATTAGGCTTGGGTTTTACGTACCCAACTCTTGTTGGGTCCTACAAGATTAGTTATAAGAGCCTTAGGGACCCAAATGCAAGTCTTGTCTCCCTTGCATTTGGCCCCCACCTTTTTAGCAACCACCTTTTTATTTTTGCATGAAAGAACAAATGTAGTGTTGCAAGTATGAAAAACAGTGGTAGGTTTATTACAAACTTTCCTAGGAGCATGAGACACAATATTTCTCCTAGGCCTACCATTAAAGTTGGAACTCGAAGCAATCATGGCATGTGAGTCAAAAGCATTATAACTCCTATTATAATGAACATTTCTAGAAAATTTCCTATCACTATAGATAAAAGCATGATTCCTTTGAGTATTACTAGTCATAAGGGCCTTCCCTTTGTCCTTGGCGGAGATAGGAGCCCTTTGACTTGTTAAGTTCTTGGCTTCCCTTCGAAAGCCAAGCCCATCCTTAATTGAGGGATGTCTACCAACAGTGTAGGCATCCCTAGCAAATTTTAGTTTATCAAAGTCACTTTCGCAAGTCTTAAGTTGAGCATTAAGACTTACTACTTCATCATTTAATTTAGAAATAGACATTAAATGTTCATCACAAGCATCAACATTAAAATCCTTACACCTATTACAAATCACAACATGCTCTACACAAGAACTAGATTTATTTGCTACTTCTAGCTTAGCATTTAAATCATCATTAATATTTCTTAAGCTAGCCACAGTCTCATGACAAGTAGATAATTCACAAGAAAGCATTTCATTCCTTTTAATTTCTAAAACAAGAGACTTTTGCACACTTACAAATTTATCATGCTCTTCATATAAAGATCCTCTTGCTTTTCTAAAAGTTTATTCTTTTCATTTAGAGCATCAATCAATTCATTGATCTTTTCTACTTTTGCTCTATCTAATCCTTTGAACAGGCTAGTGTAATCAATTTCATCATCACTAGAGTCCTCATCACTAGAAGTAGAGAACTTAGGAGTTTCTCTAGTGTTTACCTTCTTTTCCTTTGCCATTAGGTAAGTATGGCGCTCGTTGGGGAAGAGCGACGACTTGTTGAAAGCTGAGGCAGCGAGTCCTTCGTCGTCGGAGTCAGACGACGAACAATCCGAGTCCCACTCTTTCCCGAGGTGCGCCTCGCCCTTCGCCTTCTTGTAGGCCTTCTTCTTTTCCCTCTTCCCGCTTTTCTCTTGTTCCTGGTCATTAGTATTGTCGGGACAATTTGCTATAAAATGACCATACTTACCACACTTGAAGCAGGAGCGCTTTCCCTTTGTCTTGCTCTTGTTGGGATGCTCCTTGCGACCCTTTAGCGCCATCTTGAAGCGCTTGATGATAAGGGCCATTTCTTCCTCGTTAAGCCCGGCTGCCTCAACTTGCGCCACCTTGCTAGGTAGCGCCTCCCTGCTACTTGTTGCTTTGAGAGCAACGGTTTGAGGCTCGTGGATCGGCATTGGGCCATTCAGCGCCTCATCAACATATCTCGCCTCCTTGATCATCATTCACCCGCTTACAAACTTTTCGAGTATTTCCTCGGGCGTCATCTTGGTGTACCTAGGATTTTCACGAATAGAGTTTACAAGATGTGGATCAAGGACAGTGAAGGACCTTAGCATAAGTCGGACGACGTCGTGGTCCGTCCATCTCGTGCTTCTATAGCTCCTGATTTTGTTGACCAGGGTCTTGAGCCTGTTGTACATTTGGGTTGGCTCCTCCCCCCTGATCATTGCGAACCTTCCCAGTTCACCCTCCACCAACTCCATCTTGGTTATCATGGTGACGTCGTTCCCCTCATGCGAGATCTTGAGGGTGTCCCAAATCTGCTTGGCGTTATCCAAGCCGCTCACCTTATGGTATTCTTCCCTGCACAAGGATGCTAATAGAACAGTGGTAGCTTGTGCATTTTTGTGAATTTGTTCATTGATAAACATGGGATTATCCGTACTATCAAAATTCATTCCATTTTCTACTATCTCCCATATACTTGGATGAAGAGAGAACAAATGGCTACGCATTTTATGATTCCAAAATCCGTAGTCCTCTCCATCAAAGTGCAGAGGTTTCCCAAGTGGAATTGAAAGTAAATGAGCATTGGAGTTAGACGGAATACAAGAATAATCAAAAGAAAAGTTTGAGTCAACCGCTTTCTTTTTCTCTTCGTCGTCGTCTTTTTGGGAAGAGGAAGACTCGTCGCTGTCGTAGTAGACTATCTTCTTGATGCGCCTCTTCTTCTTCCCGTCCTTATTCTTGTGACTCGAGCCAGAGTCAGTGGGCTTATCGTCTCTTGGCTCGTTGAAGACGGATTCCTTCTCCTTATCGTTGACCACCATCCCCTTTCCCTTAGGATCCATCTCTTCGGGCGATTAGTCCCTTTCGTGAAGAGAACGGCTTTGATACCAATTGAGAGCACCCTAGAGGGGGGTGAATAGGTGATCCAGTAAAAACTTAAAACTTATAGCCACAAAACTTGCTTATGTGTTAGAAAGATAATACCAAGTGACTATAATGTGAGCTCTTGCAAATCACAACAATCACACGAAAAGCAATCACAAGAGACACGCAAGTTATCCCGTGGTTCGACAAGTACAACACTTGTCTACCTCCACGTTGTGGCGTCCCAATAGACGAGGGTTGCACTCAACCCCTTTCAAGTGATCCAATGATCAACTTGAATACCACGGTGTTCTTCTTTCTTTACTCATTCCCATTTGCGAGGAATCTCCACAACTTGGAGTCTCTCGCCCTTACAATGAGGATCAAAGTGAAAGCACTAGAGTAAGGGAGGGAAGCAACACACACAAATCCACAGCAATACGCACACACACAGCCAAGACTTGAGCTCGAATGAATCGCAACAAGTTCACCACTAGAACAGAGCTCAAATCACTAAGAATGTCAATCGAGTGCGCAAAGACAGAGTGTGAGAGATTAAGATTGCTCAAAGTATGCTTGGTGTCCTCCTCCATGCGCCTAGGGGTCCCTTTTATAGCCCCAAGGCAGCTAGGAGCCGTTGGGAGCAATCCAGGAAGGCAATTCTTGCCTTCTGTCGGGTGGCGCACCGGACAGTCCGGTGCACCACCGGACATCCCCTGTTCACTGTCCGGTGCAGATAGCCTTCCTAAATTGGCGCAGCCGACCGTTGAAGACTCAGAGCCGTTGGCACACCGGACACTGTTCGGTGCACACCGGACAGTCCGGTGCCCCCATCAGACCGTTGGCTCGGCCACGCGTCACGCCCGGATTGCGCGGCCGGCCGTTGGCGCGCCGATCGTTGGCTCACCGGATAGTCCGGTGCATCACCGGACAGTCCGGTGAATTTTAGTCGTTCGCCGCCGACGAATTCCCGAGAGCGGCCAGTTGACTAGACGCCAGCCTGGCACACCGGACACTGTCCGGTGCACCCAGACTGCGTAGAGTCTTGGCTGCTCTAGCCAAGTCTTTTTCCTTTCGTATTTTTCTCTGATTCTAGCACTTAGACAAATATGTTAGTGCACAAAGACCAATGTACTAAGTCTAGAATCATACCTTTGTGTTGATTTTCACTTCATCCACCATTTGGCACATAATTACTCACTTAGTTTGTGTTGGTCACTTTAATCACCAAAATACTTTAGAAATGGCCCAAGGGCACATTTCCCTTTCAATTAGTTTATATCTTGGATCACCACGAATTAATTGAACTTGAGTGGGGTTAAGAAATATGAGTGATCTAATAATAACCTTGATCATTTCATGGTCATCCCACTTGGTGCTCCCGAGGTTGCGCACTTGGTTCACCAAGGTTTTTAGCCGGTTGTACATGGCTTGCGCGTCTTCTCCTTAGTTGAGCATGAAGCGACCGAGCTCCCTCTCGATCGTTTCCCTCTTGGTGATCTTTGTCACCTCGTCTCCTTCATGCGCCGTTTTGAGCATGTCCCAAATCTCCTTGGCGCTCTTCAATCCTTGCACCTTGTTATACTCCTCTCGACTTAGAGAGACGAGGAGTATAGTGGTGGCTTGTGAGTTGAAGTGCCGGATTTGGGCAACTTCGTCTGAATCATAGTCCTCATCCCCCGATGAAGGTACCTGTACTCCAATCTCAACAACATCCCAAATGCTACTATGGAGTGAGGTTAGATGGTGCCTCATTTTATCACTCCACATATTATAATCTTCACCATCAAACATAGGTGGTTTGCCTAATGGGACAGAAAGTAAAGGAGTACGTTTTGAAATACGAGGGTAGCGTAGGGGAATCTTACTAAACTTCTTGCGCTCATGGCGCTTAGAAGTTACGGACGGCGCGTCGGAGCCAGAGGTGGATGGCGACGAAGAGTCGGTCTCATAGTAGACCACCTTCTTCATCTTCTTTTTCTTCTCGCCACTCCGATGCGACTTGTGAGGAGGTGATTCCTCCTTCTTCTTGTTGCGGGACTCTCCCGATGGAGCCTTCCCGTGGCTTGTGGCGGGCTTCTCGCCGGTCACCATCTCCTTCTTGGCGTGTTCTCTCGATATTACTTCGAGCGGTTAGGCTCTAATGAAGCACCGGGCTTTGATAGCAATTGAAAGTCGCCTAGAGGGGGGTGAATAGGCGGAATCTGGAAATTATAAACTTAAGCACAACTACAAGCCGGGGTTAGCGTTAGAAATATAATCGAGTCCGAAAGAGGCCGAAAACAAATCACAAGCAAATGAAGAGTGAGACGCGGTGATTTGTTTTATCGAGGTTCGGTTCTTGCAAACCTACTCCCCGTTGAGGTGGTCACAAAGATCGGGTCTCTTTCAACCCTTTCCCTCTCTCAAACGACCACTTAGACCGAGTGAGCTTCCTTCCTTGATTTCCCGGTTCACTTAGACCCCGCAAGGACCACCACACAATTGGTGTCTCTTGCTTCACTTACAAGGTTTTGAGAGTAAGAATGAGAGAAACAAGAAAGCAAACCAAGCAACAAGAGCAACAAAAGAACACAAGTCGATCTCCTCACAAGTCCTAAAAACTAGAGTTGAATTGGGGACTTTGATTCGATCGGAGGCTTTGATTTGTGTCTTGGAGTGTTGTGTATTGCTCTTGTATTGAATGAGATGTAGTGAATGCTTGGATGCCTTGAAGTGTGGTGGTTGGGGGGTATTTATAGCACCAACCACCAATATGGCCGTTGGTGAAGGCTTCTGCCGTATGGCGCACCAGACAGTTCGGTGCGCCGCCAGACACTGTCCGGTGCGCCAGCCACGTCACCAGGCCGTTGGGTTCCGACCGTTGGAGCTCTGACAATTGGGGCCACCGGACTGTCCGGTGCGCCTTCTGGCGCCTGCTCTGACTTCTGCGCGCGCAGGCGCACACTGTTTGCTTTTACTATTCACTTGCAGACGACCGTTGGCGCGAAGTAGCCGTTGCTCCGCTGGCACACCGGACAGTCCGGTGAATTATGGCGGAGCGGCCTCCTAAATTCCCGAAGCTGGCAAGTTCAGAGTCGATCTCCCTGGTGCACTGGACACTGTCCGGTGGCACACCGGACAGTCCGGTGCGCCAGACCATGGCTGCCTTCGGTATACTTTGCTCCTTAGTTTTGAACCCTTTCTTTTGACTTGTATTGGTTTGTTGTGAACCTTTGGCACCTGTAGAACTTATAATCTAGAGCAAACTAGTTAGTCCAATTGTTTGTGTTGGGCAATTCAACCACCAAAATTCATATAGGAAAAGGTTTGACCCTATTTCTCTTTAAAAAATAAAGTTTATATGAAAATTATAGAGCTCGAAGAGATCTATAACTTTGTAGTACATCACATTTTTGTTTAAACACATCTTTAGGTCAAAATCATTGAAATAGTGTCCAAATTTATATCAAATTAATAGGCTTTATCATTTTCATGTGGGTCTCAAGGTTATCTCCATGTGAGAACTGAAGGTTATCTTTTTTATAGACTATTTTATTAGTATTGGTAACTTTTTTGCAATTTTCCGTCGGCGCTACAATATTTTTATGAATTTAATTGTATTTTGATGATTTCCTACCACAAGAAATTAATAATACACCAAATAGCCTCATTTTTTTTAAAAAAATACGAATGCACAACTTATGTTCATATATAACCATAAAAAATATCTGGACTATAAAATCCATAAGATGCTAGTGTTTCTTCGATTCCACTCCTACTTATTGCGTGAGTTACACGTGAAATTACTTCATGTATCAAAGTTTCAACATAATCAATACTCTTCACTTATCATTTTTGCAATTTTGGATCGAAACTAGTGCATTTTATGAATTTAATTATATTTTGATGATTTTATGTAGACGTTTCTTCTATTTTATTTCCACTTATTGCGTGAGTTACACGTGAAATCACTCTAAGTATCCAAGTTTCAACATAATCAATATTTCACTTTACTATTTTTATGTGGGAACTTGAGATTATCTTCTTATAAAATATTTATTAGTCTTGATAATTTACTTGCAATGTTGTGGTCGAACAAAAATATTTTATGATAACCAGCTAATGTATTATCCGACAAGTATCTGATATCCGACCAAATAATATCTGTATCCATCACTTATCCGCCCAGATAAATATCCGGTCCCTGTATCCGTATCCATCCTGTTTCTAACTATCCGTATCCGATCTCGAATCCATTTTAAGTATATTAGGGTAGGATACAGGATGAGCTACTATCCGTCCGTATCCGTCCGTTTTGACCCCTACTTTTAATCGGTTATCATTCCAGTGATAATAATTGTAATAGACAACTGTTGGCCATTTAGGAGTGCTGCTGTGCAGCACGAGGCCGAGAGGAGTGCTTCTTGCTTCTTGGACCGTGATCCATCCCTGATGGTACTCCTAGTATTTGCTCCCCTGCCTGTCACTGGCAGTTGTGGCTTAGTGCTAGGAATATGTGTTAGTTTTTTTTTTGGGCCAACACGCATTACCTAAAAATAGAAGCGTAAAACACGTCCCACCATAAAATAATATGAACCGAATGCGGGCCTAGGTCAGACCCTATATTCTAGCCTATCGGAACCTGACATTGGTTTTTTAATTTATTTGATTTAGTAAAGTATAGACTTTATATTGTTATAACACAGCTACAAACTTTAGGACCGGAATTAACCATTGTTTCTACTCTTTAGACGTGCACGAAACGACTCAAATTTTTCTTTTAGATCTTCTTGGCCCAAAATACAATAGGCTTTGGGACGGTCCGGTCCGGCCTGGTCCAATTTCCATCACTAGTGTGCTCACGGTCTTTGTTTTATGTGCTCTCGTAGTACGAATATGATACATACAGGCTAGGTGGCGGCCACGGGGGCGGTGTGTATTTGTATCGTCATCATGCTTTCGACGTTACCTACGCGGCTACACATAGGTAAAATATAGTTAGGGTTATACAAGGAAAAAACATCTTTTTTCTGTATTGTTTAATATAAAAACACATACAATGCCGTACAATCTAATTCACATAAAAATATATTTCAATTTATCTTAATACAATCTAATTCACATGAAAATGAAATAACTAAACAAGGCCTTAACACATAAGAAGTAAGTCGAGAAAGGAGCATGGCATGACGATTTGGATTTGCCGTGGGTGGAGATCGCTCTTTATTTGTAGCCACAGCTGCCCACTAGGCAATGCCGTCAAGGCCGGGCGTCAACAAAAATAAAGGTGATGATGGACAATGTTGCCTTGTCTTATTGGTTGGATCCCTACTGACTAGGACGTACTGTCAATGCGGATGCAGGCTTGCAGCGCAACTCGTAAACTTTGGATATGAGAGAATATCCGTACCTAGAAGAAACGTTGTTAGTACGTGATGAACAGCGTAAACAGGGCCACGCCGAGCCGTCCAGGTCCAGGTCCAGGTCCAGCCCATGCTTCGTCCTCCCGTGGTCTCATCAGACACTTGTTGCAGTCTTGCAGAGTCAGCATGTGCATCCATGGCTACCGGTACTGAGGTACACGTTGTAATACCCATGTTTAATTTCTATTGCATGCGCTCGCCCCACGTACAAGTTGTAATACTCAGACTTAGGAAGTGGAAAGGAGAAAATGGGGAAGTGGGCCGCAGGATTAAGAGTTGGGCCAGAAGGGCTCTCTTTTTTTCTTTTCTTTTTATTTGATGTTTTAATTTTCAATATGCAATTCTTACAAAAAAATGGTTATCTAGAGAAAATAGCTTCTAGTGTATAAAATACTTGAGAGAGCACTTATAAGTATATATACATATTTTCCTTTCCATAAAGAGATAACTAAAATCATATAGGGATACCTTTACTAATTTTTTTTAAGAGATCGTAACTCTAGAGGTAAGAAAATTCTTATTGGAAGGTATTTTAATTTAACATCCTTGGAGAATTTTACTAGACTACCAACATAGGATTTTGAGGCGTTACAACCTTTCTGAGCGAGTTGAGTCAAAACAGCAACTCGGAGGCAGGCATTTACAAATTACAATGCAGGTCCTGAACAGAGCTAGGGGCGGGTGGAGGAGGGGAAAAACACTGCCCAGCTCGCATGATCACAACACTGCAGAGAATGAAAGGGAGAGGCAGATACTAGATACTCGATAGATTTGATATAGAACAGGTGCTGGTCGTGCCAGAAGTTTCAGTGTGCGCCGTGATATATACGAGAACCAGTTCGCTGGAACTTTTAGTTGACAGCACAGAGCGAAGAGCAGCGTTGCCGCGATACCATGTGCTGATGTACACCACCCCTCCTGACTCCTGTACATCACACTGGCAAGATAGGGCTAGCGTCCTACTCCGATGAGTACCTAGCAGGGGCACGAGGAGGACGGGTTGGAAACTCTGTGCCTGCCGGTATGCAATGCAATGCAATGCAAGCCAAGGTACCCCATGCACAAAGCGTCTGCTGGCCGCTTTGACTTGCCGACGCGCGTCATGTCTGATCACATCATCTTGTCCACGTGTTATGATATCATATGTACAGACTGTGATAAAAATTTTAGAATGTTTGCAGAAAGTTGTGAGACACTATGTGTAGAAACCTAGAAGATCCACATTGAAACTCTATAATTTCATGTGTCGTCCTCTAGGTTTCTACACATAGTGTTTCACAACTTTCTCCAAACATTCTAAAATTTTTATCACAGTCTGTACATATGATATCATGACACGTGGACAAGTTTCATGATTTTCTGACTTTGTTTGTGTTTTATACAATTTTTAAACATGTGGATGCCAAGTTCACGACCATGTTTAGTGAGCATGTTGCTCGAAGTTTCCGGTACGCTTCTGGAATCGGTCGTAACTTATGCTAGATAACATGAATATCATTTTTTCATGCACGGTTTTCCAAGTTTCGAGTGACCTGCAGTTCAAATCTGAATTTTCCGAAGAATTTCAAATAAACGAACTAAATCTACTAACGATTGAAAACTCTGTTATAATTGTCCACAAATGATACATGTAGGTCTACATAGTGTACGAACATACCACAAAAAGTTTGGGAGACAAAATAAAAAAAATAAAAACTTTGCCGAATGCCAACTACGTGGCACTCGGCAAAGAATAGGGAAAGAGTCTTTGCCGATTGTCCCCTAGGCGACACTCGGCAAAGACAGCTTTGCCGAGTGCCAGATCACGGGCACTCGGCAAAGCGCCCTACATACCAACGACCGAGCGCTTCTTCCTCACTCTCTCTCTCACTCACTCACTCAACCGCCGCCGCCGCCGCGCCCTCACCGTCGTCGCGCCCTCCCCGCCGCCGTCGTGCCCTCCCTCGCGCCCGCGCCGCGCCGCCACGATGCGCCCGCGCCGCCGTGCCCTCGCGCTCGTGCCCTCGCACCGCCCGCCGTGCCCGCAGCCGCGCCCGCCGTGCCCTCGCGCTCGCGCCGCGCCGCCGCAGCCACGCCCGCCGTCGCGACCATGCCCGTGCCCGCCGTGCCCCGCGCCCGCCGTGCCCATCGCTCGCCGTGCTGCTCGCCCGCCGTTGTGCCCGCGCCCGCGCCGCCGTGCCCGCGCTCGCCGTGCCGTGCCCCTCGCTTGCCGTGCCCTCGCCCTCGCCCATCGTGCCCCTCGCCTAGCCCCTCGCCCTCGCCCGTGCCCCCGCCGCGCTCCTCGCCGTGCCCCCGCCCACCGCCCCCGCCGTGCCCCCGCCCACCGCCCCCGCCGCACTCCTCGTCGTGCCCTCGTCCGCCCGGCGCCTCGCCCGCGACCCGTCGTCTCGCCCGCGCCTCGTCGCCTCGCCCGCGACGAAACCTCCAAGGTGATTGCTTGATTTATGTTATACTTGTATGATTTATATGAAATGATTAGTTTTAATATTGAGTTAATTATATACGTGTATGATTAGGTTAATATGTAGTATTGTTGATTGCCGTCCATCGTGCCGTTGAATTATGCGTGGATGTCAGCCATCGTGCTGATAGTTTTATTTGCAGGATTTTGAAACCTCCCCGTGCAGAGGAGGTGCTGCCGAAATTTTCTGTTGCTAGGCTTCTGTTAGAGGATGGAGGACCGTGAGTGGATGTACACGGGCCGTAGAGGAAGGAACGATGTCACCACTGAATGGATTAGAAAGACCGATGATTTCGTGGAACGGGCATATGGCGAAGCTGCTAAAGGAGCGAGTCTAGTCACATGCCCGTGCAGCAAATGTGACAACCGGAAAAGAAAACCAAAGAAGGCCATGGTAGAACATATTTGGAAGAATGGATTTACGTCGGGCTATACTCGGTGGATATTTCATGGTGAAGCGCATCGTACGAGAGAGGAGGTGTTGAGACAACGTGTCGAGGATTATGACGCGGATGCGGGGGTGAAAGGGAAATGTGCCCTTGGGCCATTTCTAAGTATTTTGGTGGTTTAGTGTCCAACACAAGTGCCTGAGTGTAAAATGGTGGACAAAGTACAAATCAAGGATAAAGGTATGTTTCTCAGACTTAGTACATTGTTTTTGAGACTAATGTATTGTGTCTAAGTGCTGGAAACAGGAAAAATCCATTTGGAAATGCCTTGGCTCGAGCAGCCAAGACTTTGCTCAGTCTGGAGCACCGGACTGTCCGGTGGTGCACCGGACAGTGTCCGGTGCGCCAGGCTGGCTCGAGCAAAGTGGCTGCTCTCGGGACTTCGACGGCGGTGTACGGCTATAATTCACCGGACTGTCCGGTGGTGCACCGGACTGTCCGGTGGGCCGTTCACAGGCGAACTCGTCGCTCTCGGGAATTCATCGGCGACGTACGGCTATAATTCACCGGACTGTTCGGTGTGCACCGGACTGTCCTGTGAGCCAACGGTCGGCCGCGCGATCTGCGCGGGACACGTGGTCGAGCCAACGGCTAGAAGGAGGCACCGGTCTGTCCGGTGTGCACCGGACATGTCCGGTGCGCCAACGGCTCACTGGCTGCCAACGGTCGACTGCGCCAGTTAAGGAAAGAAATCAGGCACCGGACAGTGTCCGGTGTGCACCGGACTATCCGGTGCACCAGTCGACAGAAGGCAAGATCGGCCTTCCTAGATTGCTCTCAACGGCTCCTAGCTGCCTTGGAGCTATAAAAGGGACCCCTAGGCGCATGGAGGAGTACACCAAGCATTCCTACAACATTCCTAAGCACCAAGACATCGATTCCGCGCCTTTGATTCTTTGCGATAGCAATTAGAGCTCTAGTTGAGTGGTGAACTCATTGAGTTGTATTGTGAGCTCTCGTTGCGACTTGTGTGCATGGTGTTGCTGTGATTTCTTGTCTTGAGTGCGTTGCTAATCCCTCCCTTGATCCGTGTTTCTTTGTGATCTTAAAGTGTAAGGGCGAGAGGCTCCAAGTTGTGGAGATTCCTCGCAAACGGGATTGAGAAAAAGCAAGCAAAACACCGTGGTATTCAAGTGGGTCTTTGGACCGCTTGAGAGGGGTTGATTGCAACCCTCGTCCGTTGGGACGCCACAACGTGGAGTAGGGAAGCGTTGGTCTTGGCCGAACCACGGGATAACCACCGTGCCATCTCTGTGATTGATTTCTTGTGGTTATTGTGTTTTGTCTCCTCTCTAGCCACTTGGCAATTATTGTGCTAACGATTAACCAAGTTTTGTGGCTTAAGTTTTCAAGTTTCACAGGATCACCTATTCACCCCCCTCTAGGTGCTCTCAATTGGTATCGGAGCCGTTCTCTTCACAAAAGGGACTAACCGCCCGAAGAGATGGATCCTAAGGGGAAGGGAATCGTGATCAACGACAAAGAGAAGGAATCCTTCGTCAACGAGCCGAAGGATGACAAGCCTACCGACTCCGGCTCGGGCCATAGATGGAAGGATGGGAAGAAGAAGAAGACAAGGTGCATTAAGGAGATCGTCTACTACGACGACAGTGATGAGTCCACTTCTTCCCACAAGGACAACGACGACAGCGACTACGACAAACGAAAGACGGTTAACTCGAACTTTTCTTTCGATTATTCACGTATTCCTCAAAGTTCAAATTCTCATTTGCTCTCCGTTCCTCTCGGCAAGCCTCCACACTTTGATGGGGAGGACTACGGATTTTGGAGCCACAACATGCGTAGTCACCTATTCTCTCTCCATCCAAGCATATGGGAGATTGTTGAGAATGGAATAAAATTTGATAGCTCGGATAGTCCCATTTTTATTAATGAACAAATTCATAGAAATGCACAAGCTACTACTGTGTTGTTAGCCTCCTTGTGCAGGGACGAGTATCACAAAGTGAGCGGCTTGGACAATGCCAAGCAGATCTGGGACACCCTCAAGATTTCTCATGAGGGGAACGACGTCACCTTGCTCACCAAGATGGAGTTGGTGGAAGGCGAGCTTGGACGATTCGCGATGATAAGGGGCGAGGAGCCGACACAAACATACAACCGGCTCAAGACCCTTATCAACAAAATAAGGAGCTACGGAAGCACGCGATGGACGGACCACGACGTCGTCCGATTGATGCTAAGGTCCTTTACCGTTCTTGATCCTCATTTGGTGAATAATATTCGTGAGAATCCCAGGTACACCAAAATGTCGCCCAAAGAAGTCCTTGGAAAATTCGTAAGCGGGCGAATGATGATCAAGGAGGCGAGGTATGTGGACGACGCTCTGAATGGTCCAATTAATGAGGCTCAACCTCTTGCTCTCAAGGCGACAAGAAGCAAGGAGGGGCTACCTAGCAAGGTAGCACAAATTGAGGCGGCCGGACTTAATGATGAAGAGATGGCCCTCATCATCAAGAGATTCAAGACGGCGCTTAAGAGTCGCAAGGGACAGCCAAGCAAGACCAAAGCCAAGGGGAAGCGCTCATGCTTCAAATGCGGTAAGATTGGTCATTTTATTGCTAACTGTCCCGACAATGATAGTGATCAGGATCAAGGGAACAAGAGGGAGAAGAAGAAAAACTATAAGAAGGCAAAGGGCGAGGCACATCTTGGCAAGGAGTGGGATTCGGATTGCTCCTCGTCCGACTCCGACAATGAAGGACTCGCCGCCACCGCCTTCAACAAGTCATCCCTCTTCCCCAACGAGCGTCACACATGCCTTATGGCAAGGGAGAAGAAGGTATGTAGTCGAAACTCTACTTATGCTTCTTCAAGTGAGGACGAATCTAGTGATGAGGATGAAATAGATTATTCATGTTTATTTAAGGGCCTAGATAGAACCAAGGTAGATAAAATTAACGAATTGATTGATGCCTTGAATGATAAAAACAGGCTTTTAGAAAAACAAGAGGACTTGTTGTATGAAGAACATGGCAAATTTGTAGAAGCTCAAAAATCTCATGCCTTAGAAGTTAAGAGAAATGAAATGCTTTCTAGTGAATTATCTTCTTGCCATGAGACGATTTCTAGCTTAAGAAGCATTAATGATAATTTGAATGCGAAATTAGAAATAGCTAGTAAATCAACAACTTGTGTAGAAAATGTTGTTATTTGCAATAGATGTAAAGATTTCGATATTGATGCTTGTAATGAACACATAGCTTCGATTGCAAAGTTAAATGATGAACTGGCTAGTCTTAATGCCCAACTTAAGGCTAGCAAAAGTGATTTTGATAAACTAAAATTTGCTAGGGATGCCTACACGATTGGTAGACACCCCTCAATTAAGGATGGGCTTGGCTTCAAGAGGGATGCCAAGAACTTAACAAGCCATAAGGCTCCCATCTCCACCAAGGAGAAAGGGAAGGCCCCTATGGCATGTAGTACTAAAAAGAATCATGCTTTTATGTACAATGATAGAAGACAATCTCATAGGAGTTGTAATGTTTTTGATTCACATGCCTATGATTCTTATGCTATGTTTGCCCCCAGTTCTTCCTATATGCATGGTAGAGATATGCCTAGGAAGAATATTCATCATGTGCCTAGAAAGAATAGTGTTCATGTTCCTAGGAAAGTTATGAATGGACCCTCTACAATTTATCATGCTTTAAATGCTTCCTTTGCTATTTGTAGAAAGGATAGGAAGATAGTTGCTAGGAAATTAGGGGCAAAATGCAAGGGTGATAAAACTTGCATTTGGGTCCCTAAGGAAATTGTGACTAACCTTGTAGGACCCAACAAGAGTTGGGTACCTAAGACCCAAGCCTAAATTTGCCTTGCAGGTTTATGCATCCGGGGGCTCAAGCTGGATTATCGACAGCGGATGCACAAACCATATGACGGGGGAGAAGAAGATGTTCACCTCCTACGTCAAGAATAAGGATTCCCAAGATTCAATCATATTCGGTGATGGGAACCAAGGCAAGGTGAAAGGTTTAGGCAAGATTGCAATATCTAATGAGCACTCTATCTCTAATGTGTTTTTAGTTGAGTCTCTTGGATATAATTTACTATCTGTCAGTCAATTATGTAATATGGGATATAATTGTTTATTTACAAATATAGATGTGTCTGTCTTTAGAAGATGTGATGGTTCACTAGCTTTTAAGGGTGTACTAGACGGCAAACTTTACTTAGTTGATTTTGCAAAAGAAGAGGCCGGTCTAGATGCATGCTTAATGGCTAAGACTTGCATGGGCTGGTTGTGGCATCGTCGCTTAGCACATGTGGGGATGAAGAACCTCCACAAGCTTCTAAAGGGAGAACACGTGATAGGTCTGACCAATGTACATTTCGAAAAAGATAGACCTTGTGCAGCTTGTCAAGCAGGTAAACAAGTGGGAGGAGCACATCACAGCAAGAATGTAATGACCACTTAAAGACCTCTGGAGCTGCTGCATATGGACCTCTTCGGACCCGTCGCCTATCTGAGCATAGGAGGAAGTAAGTATGGTCTAGTTATTGTTGATGACTTTTCCCGCTTCACTTGGGTGTTCTTTTTGTAGGATAAGTCTGAAACCCAAGGGACCCTCAAGCGCTTCCTCAGGAGAGCTCAAAATGAGTTTGAGCTCAAGGTGAAGAAGATAAGGAGCGACAACGGGTCCGAATTCAAGAATCTTCAAGTGGAGGAGTTCCTTGAGGAGGAGGGGATCAAGCACGAGTTCTCCGCTCCCTACACACCTCAGCAAAATGGTGTGGTAGAGAGGAAGAACAGGACGCTCATAGATATGGCGAGGACTATGCTTGGAGAGTTCAAGACCCCCGAGTGCTTTTGGTCGGAAGCCGTGAACACGGCTTGCCACGCCATCAACAGGGTCTACCTTCACCGCCTTCTCAAGAAGACTTCATACGAGCTACTGACTGGTAACAAACCCAATGTATCGTACTTTCGTGTATTTGGGAGTAAATGCTACATTCTAGTGAAGAAGGGTAGGAATTCCAAATTTGCTCCCAAAGTCGTAGAAGGGTTTTTATTAGGTTATGATTCAAATACAAAGGCGTATAGGGTCTTCAACAAATCATCGGGTTTGGTTGAAGTCTCTAGCGACGTTGTATTTGATGAGACTAATGGCTCTCCAAGAGAGCAAGTTGTTGATCTTGATGATGTAGATGAAGAAGATGTTCCAACGGCCGCGATACACACCATGGCGATTGGAGATGTACGGCCTCAGGAACAATTGGAGCAAGATCAACCGTCTTCATCAACTATGGTGCATCCCCCAACCCAAGATGACGAACAGGTACCTCAAGTGGAGGCGCATGATCAAGGGGGAGCACAGGATGTTCAAATTGAAGAGGAAGAAGCACCTCAGGCACCTCCAACCCAAGTTCGAGCGACGATCCAAAGGGATCATCCAGTCGACCAAATTTTGGGTGATATTAGCAAGGGAGTAACTACTCGTTCGAGATTAGTTAATTTTTGTGAGCATTACTCTTTTGTCTCTTCTATTGAGCCTTTCAGGGTAGAAGAGGCCTTGCTAGATCCGGACTGGGTATTGGCCATGCAGGAGGAACTCAACAACTTCAAGCGCAATGAAGTTTGGACACTGGTGCCTCGTCCCAAGCAAAATGTTGTGGGAACCAAGTGGGTGTTCCGCAACAAACAGGACGAGCACGGGGTGGTGACGAGGAACAAGGCTCGACTTGTGGCAAAAGGTTATGCCCAAGTCGCAGGTTTGGACTTTGAGGAGACGTTTGCTCCTGTGGCTAGGTTAGAATCAATCCGTATTTTGCTAGCATATGCCGCTCACCATTCTTTCAGGTTGTACCAAATGGATGTGAAGAGCGCTTTCCTCAACGGGCCGATCAAGGAGGAGGTGTACGTGGAGCAACCCCCTGGCTTCGAGGATGAACGGTACCCCGACCATGTGTGTAAGCTCTCTAAGGCGCTCTATGGACTTAAACAAGCCCCAAGAGCATGGTATGAATGCCTTAGAGACTTTTTAATTGCTAATGCTTTCAAGGTTGGGAAAGCCGATCCAACTCTTTTCACTAAGACTTGCGACAGTGATCTTTTTGTGTGCCAAATTTATGTCGATGACATAATATTTGGTTCTACTAACCAAAAGTCTTGTGAAGAGTTTAGCAGGGTGATGACGCAGAAATTCGAGATGTCGATGATGGGTGAGTTGAACTACTTCCTTGGGTTCCAAGTGAAGCAACTCAAGGACGGCACTTTCATCTCCCAAACGAAGTATACGCAAGACTTGCTAAAGCGGTTTGGGATGAAGGACTCCAAGCCCGCAAAGACACCGATGGGAACTGACGGACACACCGACCTCAACAAAGGAGGTAAGTCCGTTGATCAAAAAGCATAACGGTCTATGATAGGGTCTTTACTTTATTTGTGTGCTAGTAGACCGGATATTATGCTTAGCATATGCATGTGTGCTAGATTTCAATCCGATCCTAAGGAGTGTCACTTAGTGGCTGTGAAGCGAATTCTTCGATATTTAGTCGCTACGCCTTGCTTCGGGATCTGGTATCCAAAGGGTTCTAACTTTGACTTGATTGGATATTCAGATTTCGACTATGCTGGATGTAAGGTCGATAGGAAGAGTACATCGGGGACGTGCCAATTCTTAGGAAGGTCCCTGGTGTCGTGGAACTCTAAGAAATAAACCTCCGTTGCCCTATCCACCGCTGAGGCCAAGTACGTTGCCGCAGGACAGTGTTGCGCGCAACTACTTTGGATGAGGCAAACCCTCCGGGACTTTGGCTACAATCTGAGCAAAGTCCCACTCCTATGTGACAATGAGAGTGCTATCCGCATAGCGGAAAATCCTGTTGAGCACAGCCGCACAAAGCACATTGACATCCGGCATCACTTTTTGAGAGACCACCAGCAAAAGGGGGATATCGAAGTGTTTCATGTTAGCACCGAGAACCAGCTAGCCGATATCTTCACTAAGCCTTTAGATGAAAAGACCTTTTGCAGGCTGCGCAGTGAGCTAAATATCCTAGATTCGCGGAACTTGGATTGAATTGTAGCATACATGTGTTTATGCCTTTGATCATGTTCATTCTGCATTTTGTTGCTTATTGTGGTGCTCAAGTTGTACAAACACTCCCTGGACCTCACAAGTCCTTTTTGCAAGTGATGCACATATTTAGGGGGAGCTGTGCTACAACTTGACCCTTTGAGACTAACCATATTCTTGAGTTTGGTTGTTTTAGCCTCAAAGGAGGATTGAAAGGGAAAGGTGGACTTGGACCATGCAAGACTTCCACTGCACTCCGATGAAAAGAGTAACTTTTCCAAGTTCATCTTTATACTCTTATTGCCTTTGTGTTCTCATTTGAAGATTTTGGTGAGGCAATGGGGTTAATGGGCCAAGTTGATCCCGTTTTGGTGCTTGATGCCAAAGGGGGAGAAAATAAAGGCCAAAGCGATAAATGGATCAGCTACCACTTGAGAGATTTTGAAAATAGTAGAATAGAGTTTTTGGTTTGTCAAAACTCTTTTGTTGTCTCTCTTGTCAAAAGTTGGCTTCTTGTGGGGAGAAGGGTTGATTATGGGAAAAAGGGGAGTTTTTGAAATCTTGAATCAATTTCTCTTGGAATGACTCTCTTTATGTCTTAACATGTGTGTTTGATTTAGAGATAGAAATTTGAGTTTGATTTGCAAAAACAAACCAAGTGGTGGCAAAGAGTGATCCATATATGTCAAATTTGAATCAAAACAATTTGAGTTCTTATTTGAAGTGATTTTGTAATTGTTCTACTTGCTTTATGTTGTGTTGGCATAAATCACCAAAAAGGGGGAGATTGAAAGGGAAATGTGCCCTTGGGCCATTTCTAAGTATTTTGGTGGTTTAGTGTCCAACACAAGTGCCTGAGTGTAAAATGGTGGACAAAGTACAAATCAAGGATAAAGGTATGTTTCTCAGACTTAGTACATTGTTTTTGAGACTAATGTATTGTGTCTAAGTGCTGGAAACAGGAAAAATCCATTTGGAAATGCTTTGGCTCGAGCAGCCAAGACTTTGCTCAGTCTGGAGCACCGGACTGTCCGGTGGTGCACCGGACAGTGTTCGGTGCGCCAGGCTGGCTCGAGCAAAGTGGCTGCTCTCGGGACTTCGACGGCGGTGTACGGCTATAATTCACCGGACTGTCCGGTGGTGCACCGGACTGTCCGTTGGGCCGTTCACAGGCGAACTCGTCGCTCTCGGGAATTCATCGGCGACATACGACTATAATTCACCGGACTGTTCGGTGTGCACCGGACTGTCCGGTGAGCCAACGGTCGGCAGGGTCAACGGTCGGCCACGCGATCTGCGCGGGACACGTGGCCGAGCCAACGGCTAGAAGGAGGCACCGGTCTGTCCGGTGCGCCAACGGCTCACTGGCTGCCAACGGTCGACTGCGCCAGTTAAGGAAAGAAATCAGGCACCGGACAGTGTCCGGTGTGCACCGGACTGTCCGGTGCACCAGTCGACAGAAGGCAAGATCAGCCTTCCTAGATTGCTCTCAATGGCTCCTAGCTGCCTTGGAGCTATAAAAGGGACCCCTAGGCGCATGGAGGAGTACACCAAGCATTCCTACAACATTCCTAAGCACCAAGACATCGATTCCGCGCCTTTGATTCTTTGCGATAGCAATTAGAGCTCTAGTTGAGTGGTGAACTCATTGAGTTGTATTGTGAGCTCTCGTTGCAACTTGTGTGCGTGGTGTTGCTGTGATTTCTTGTCTTGAGTGCGTTGCTAATCCCTCCCTTGCTCCGTGTTTCTTTGTGATCTTAAAGTGTAAGGGCGAGAGGCTCCAAGTTGTGGAGATTCCTCGCAAACGGGATTGAGAAAAAGCAAGCAAAACACCGTGGTATTCAAGTGGGTCTTTGGACCGCTTGAGAGGGGTTGATTGCAACCCTCGTCCGTTGGGACGCCACAACGTGGAGTAGGCAAGCGTTGGTCTTGGCCGAATCACGGGATAACCACCGTGCCATCTCTGTGATTGATTTCTTGTGGTTATTTTGTTTTGTCTCCTCTCTAGCCACTTGGCAATTATTGTGCTAACAATTAACCAAGTTTTGTGGCTTAAGTTTTCAAGTTTCACAGGATCACCTATTCACCCCCCCCCCCTCTAGTTGCTCTCAGGGGGTAGCGGATATGTTGAACGACTATCAGGAGGCACAATACATGGGAGGATGTATGGATGACGAGCCAGAGCCGACTGCAAAGGCGTTCTACGACATGTTCGACGTGGCACAGAAGCCCCTTCACGGCCAGACAAAGGTTTCTCAACTGGATGCCATTGGGCGTGTAATGGCGTTCAAGTCGCAGTACAACATGAGTAGAGACGCATTCGATGGCTTGTTGATGGTTATTGGGAGTCTGCTTCCAGATGATCACGTTCTCCCAAAGAGCATGTACGAGGCATAGAAACTACTTCGTGCACTCAAGATGACATATGAGCAGATTCATGCTTGTCCAAAGGGCTGCGTGCTATTTAGGAAAGAATACGCGGAGGCAAAGTAATGTCCCAAGTGTAATTCATCTAGGTTTATGGAGGTAGACTCTGGTGATGGACAGAAGAGGCAGCTCGACATCCCCTTGACAATCCTACGACACCTTCCGTTCATACCGAGGATCCAGCGTCTTTACATGACAGAGGAATCCGCGAAACAGATGACATGGCACAAAAATGGAAAACGATACAATCCTGACAAGATGGTGCACGCATCAGATGGTGAAGCATGGAAACACTTTGATGACATTCACCATGAGAAAGCCGAAGAGGCTCGTAATGTACTTGTTGCGTTGGCCACAGATGGGTTCAATCCCTATGGAATGAGCGCTGCCCCGTACACATGTTGGCCCGTGTTTGTTATCCTAATCAATCTCCCCCCTGGTGTGTGCTTTCAAAGGCAGAATATATTCGTGTCGTTGATAATTCCCGGACACCTGGGGAACAAAATGGGCGTGTACATGGAGCCTTTGATCGATGAATTGGTACGTGCCTGGGAGGAAGGGGTATGGACGTATGACCGAGCTACAAAGACAAACTTCAGAATGCATGTTTGGTACCAGTACTCCATGCATGACTTACCGGCGTATGGGCTATTCTGTGCCTGGTGTGTTCACGGTAAGTTCCCATGCCCAGTTTGCAAGGAAGCTCTCAGGTTCATTTGGTTGAAAAAGGGTGGCAAATATTCGTCCTTCGATAAACATCGACAATTTCTTCCTGTTGACCATCCATTCCGCCTAGACATCAAGAACTTTACGAAAGGTGTCGTAGTGACAGACCGCCCACCTGCAACGATGACTGGTGCCGAAATTCGTCAACAGATAGATGGGCTCGTGGCCAATACAGAAGGTGGTTTTGTGGGATATGGTGAGCAACATATGTGGACACATAAGTCTGGCTTGACTCAGCTCCTCTATTATGACGACCTGCTCCTTCCACACAACATTGACGTGATGCACACTGAAAAGAATGTTGCCGAGGCACTGTGGGCAACAATTATGGACATTTCTGATAAGTCAAAGGATAATGTGAAGGCAAGAGTGGATCTGGCAGCGTTATGTGATAGACCAAAACTAGAGATGAAGCCGCCAAGTGGCGGAAAGACGTGGAGAAGGCCTAAGGCCGATTTCGTCCTAAGTAGGGCCCAGAGGAAGGAAGTACTTCAGTGGATCAAGATGTTGATGTTCCCTGATGGGTATGCAGCTAACCTGAGTAGGGGGGTGAACTTATCTACTATGCGAGTCTTAGGGATGAAGAGTCATGACTTCCACATATGGATTGAACGGATTCTTCCTGCGATGGTTCGAGGCTATGTCCCTAAGCATGTCTGGCTAGCGCTTTCAGAGTTGAGCTATTTCTTCCGTCAGCTTTGTGCAAAAGAGTTATCTCGGACCGTGGTTGCAGACTTGGAAAGATTGGCCCCCGTGTTACTGTGTAAGCTTGAGAAGATATTTCCACCCGGCTTCTTCAATCCAATGCAGCATTTGATTCTTCATCTCCCCTATGAGGCACGAATGGGGGGCCCTGTGCAGGGACGTTGGTGCTATCCAATCGAGAGATGTCTAAAGACTATTCGAAAGAAATGTAGAAATAAATGCAAAATCGAGGCTTCCATTGCAGAGGCATACATTCTAGAGGAGGTCTCAAACTTCACAACAACTTATTATGGTGACAAACTGTCGAGCATGCATAATCCACCCCCTCGTTACAATGATGGCGACAATGAATCGAACCTTAGCATATTTCGAGGCCAACTCGGAAGCGCAAGTGGCTCGACCACCAAGACCCTGACACATGAAGAGTGGCGGCATATCATGCTATACGTATTGACCAACCTTGAAGAGGTGACGCCATACATGGAACAATTTCTTCATGGATTCTGGCATCGATCAAGGGACCCCACTCCACAGGAATATGACGCTCTTCTTAGAAAGGGTGCGAGAAATGGGTTGCCCGATTTCATTTCCTGGTTCAAACGTAAGGTACGTGCTTAGTTTGTAAAAGAGATACGTCTTGGAACTCAATTTAGCGTCTTTTAACTTGCGAATACTTGCAGGGCCAAAGAGATCCGTCTATGAGTGCCGAGTTGAGACAAGTAGCCAACGACTTTGCTTATAGGGTCAAGAAATATTCTGGGTATGACGTCAATGGATACCGTTTTTGCACAACACACTACGACAAAAGTCGGCCCAATCGGAAAACAACGTGTTCTGGAGTCTTTACGTCGGGCCTTGACAATGTCGATTATTTTGGACGAATCGAAGAAATATATGAGCTCAATTTTTATGGTTCCAAACCTCTTACTCCAGTGATATTCAAATGTCATTGGTTTGACCCTCAAGTGACGAGACGGACACATTCTAATCTTGGGATAGTCAAAATTCGACAAGATTCCACCTTAGCAGGAGACGATGTCTATATCGTGGCCCAACAGGCCACACAAGTGTATTATCTCCCATATGCGTGTCAAACGAAAGAACATCTTAAGGGTTGGGATGTTGTGTATAAGGTATCGCCGCACGGGAGGTTACCTGTTCCTAACGATGAAGATTACAACTTAGACCCGGACACATATGATGGAGAGTTCTTCCAAGAAGATGGGCTAGAAGGGCGATTTGAGATAGACTTAACTGAAGCTATCAGAATGGACGTAGATATTGAAATGGTTGTTGATGAGGAGGATGAGGAGGTGCAAAATGATAATGACTTAGTAATCCTTGAAGGCAATGACATTAATGACGAGATTGCGTCTTCCGATGGTGTTGAGATTGAAATGCTTGATAGTGATGATGAGAGTTATGATCCGGCTAACCCCGACACATATGAAGATTATTTTTAATCGATGTAATGCTATATGACTTTTTATTTCGCACCTATTTTTAAATACATCTTTTTATATGTGCTTATTTGTTTACTCTTAATTGCAGGTTGTTGGACAAATATGGTGGGCGGTTTCCTGAGGAGGAGGAGGGGGAGGAGGAGTAGGACGGCGGACGAGGCAGAGCAGGCAGCGCAGCAGGACGAGGCAAAGCAGGCAGCACAACAGCAGGCGGCGCCTCAGGACAACGACGACCAGCAGCAGGACGACGACGACTAGCAGCATGACGCCTCAGGTTCAGGCGGCTCTAGTTCGAGGAGCATCTACCTGCGAGGCCCCGCGAGTCTCCCTCAGCGTCCCATACTTCGGGACAGACGACCGCTGATTCGGCCGGAAGGGGAGAGGTATGTAACTTTATGTTCTTCATTCTTGTTCATATTATGTGTTCAAAATCATAATATAAACTAATACTTTTTATTTATCACTTGGACAGGTATTGGACGGTTTTGGATTATGCTGGGGGTCATCGTCGCCCCCCAATGGCATCCTTGGCCTGCTGTGCAGGGAACACTTCCCTGGACTTGTGGAGTACGCCGGAGTGACGGGCCTAGCCTTCACCTTCGACCACTACGCCGTCGCCCCCGATGCAGTAGACCGGGACGGCAGGGAATTCAATAACAAGGCAGAGCGGGTGAAGCAAGAGCTGTGGGTAAGTCTTAGTATAATGTAAAATATGTCGCATTCGTTGCAAATTCTTGAAATAATGTATGAATACATCATTTTTGTATGCAGAATTTCTTCAGATGCGATGCTGGATACGAGGCTAGGGCGGATGTGGTGCCACCACGAGCTGTAAGAAGCTCGTCGTGGACATGCACTATGAGGCCCGCATCCAGGCCATCATCACCTACCACGACTCCGTCCTTGGGGAGAGGGTAACCAAACCTCAAGCCCGAACCATGTCGTTGACCAGGGAGCAGTACCTGTAGGTAAAGTCATGCATGTTTGGTACCAGTACTCCATGCATGAATTTTATTTTATCTTCTGATATGCACTTTACGTGTTTACTTTGTAGATGATTCCACATTGGTGCGCCACACATCCTCTGTGCTGGGAGCAAATGGTGGATAGGTGGTGTTCGGCTGAGTGGGACGAGGCGCACACAGCTAGCCGGGAACGACGTTTGATGATGCAAGGCCCCTCCCACCACCAAGGCAGCCGGAGCCTGGGCCAATATGCCGAAGCATGGGTACGCCACCTTTTTTAAATAGATATATAACACTAAGTTAGATATTATTTCTAACTATCTCGTTGGTTTTCGTTGCAGTCGGCGTCACATGGTGGCAGGCCTTGCTCCACCTTCTCGGCCTATGCTATGGCCCATAAGGGTAAGGCGACGTCCGACGTCACCTACAACCCGGATGACGGGCCCGAGGCCTACACCAACCCCGCCGTCTACAGCCGCCTCCATGACTACACTGCCATGGCGCAGGAGGTCCATGGCCTAGACTATGATTCCGAGCACCGAGCCGATCGACCCCGATGTGCTCATGAGGTTCGGAGGAGGCAAGAGACATGGGCGGTACTGGATTGCCGACGGGGCAATCGACTCGTCCTCCACTCCCACTCTGTCTCAGGTGAGAGCAAGGAGCACGGGCTCGAGTCTAGCCATACGACCTCGGAACGACAGCTCACAGCATCGCATACAGCAACTCGAGGTTAGTGCTTTTGTAACTCGTGCTTCCTTGAGTTATATACCTACTCTTTGAGTTACTATAACGTTGGCTTGTAATATTACAGACCCAACTAGAAGAAGAGAGGAGGGAACGTCACGAGATGGAGGCGAGGATGATGGTGGAGCGGGAGGCGGAGCGCTGGGCAGATCATCAGAGGATGGCGGAGATGTTCCAGTACATGCAGAGCCTTGGCGCCGCACAGGGCATCGCTCCACCACCTCCATTGTTCCCTCCAGTTGACCCTGATCTCTTCCACACTCCTGTGAGTATCAAAATTGTAGTTATATGTTTGTAATGCATCTGGTATAACACATGCAATCTCTTCTCTGTGTAGGGCCAATCTAGGGCGGCATCCAACAACCCTCCGGAAGGGTTCAGCCCAACGCAGCCCCGGTCAAACCGCCCACCTCCATGAGTGTTGTGTTTTCATTGTTTTAGACTTCAGAACTTATGTATAATACTTATGTCTGTGTTTGATACTTATGTGAGAGCTTGCGACGTTTGAGACTTATGTTTGTGTTTAATACTTGTGTTGAACACTTATGTTTGTGATGGATATTTATGTTTGTGGTGACGGTTTTATGTTTGTGTTGGCTATTTATGTCTGTGATGATATCTATGATGTATATATGTGATATATATGTGATATCTTCTGTTTGTGTGGATGGAATACAAAAAACAAATAAAAAGGTATATACTGGTCACTTTGCCGAGTGTAACACTCGACAAAGAGGCGCTTTGCCGAGTGTCAGGGTCATAACACTCGGCAAAGAGCACAGACCTAGGCACCGGCTTAGGTTCTTTGCCGAGTGTTATGTCGTTGGCACTCGGCAAAGAGGTCGGCTTTGCCGAGTGCCGCACAAAACACTCGGCAAAGAGCCTGACATGGGGACCCTCTCTGGCGGGCTCTTTGCCGAGTGTCCCAAGTGGCACTCGGCAAAGATGGATTCTTTGCCGAGTGCTGCCTGGACGACACTCGGCAAAGATAACTTCTTTGCCGAGTGTCACCAGGGACACTCGGCAAAGCCGCCATCTCCGTCACACGGCGCCGTAACGGCCGCTTTTCTTTGCTGAGTGCTCCCTGGCACTCGGCAAAGAGGTTTGCCGAGTGCCCGAGAAAAAGCACTCGGCAAAGAAGGCTTTGCCGATGCACTGTTTGCCGAGCCTTCTTTGCCGAGTGTCACACTCGGCAAAGCCTTTGCCGAGTGTTTTTAAGGCTTCACCGAGTGCTTCAGGCACTCGGCAAAGCGATTGATTCCGGTAGTGCAAACACCCTTTGATCATCACGCTGCTAGCGGGAAGGATCTCATGTGTGTTGAATAATTAGACAAATTCTAGCTTAAATTCCGAATGTAAATCATGACAAAATCACAAGCACTGAAGTAAAAAGTCAAATCAGATAATGCGAACTGATTAGACATACTGATAGATGGCGCGCGCCGGAATCAGCAGAATCAACGACATCGAAGTAGCGAAATCAGCAGGGTCGACGAGGTCAGAAGATCACGAGCAGTCGCGTGAAGACGCTTCCCAAAAACCTTATTCGGCCTCTCCTGGTGCAGGATCTAGAAGGCGAAGGGTTCCGGAGACCTGCTCTCCTGATCACAGATGCACCTCTGCGATCGGGATGAAGAGAACTAGAAGGCGGCTCAGCTGTGAAGAGAGGCGAAAGCGAACTGGGATGATTTGGAGGCTTGCTGCCGGGCTCCTTTTATAGAGCCGAGTCTGCGACCCCCGATCTTATCCGCCCATAAAAATCTCGCGATCAGTTGAGATATTATAGCGATCGGTTAGGATAAACGTAACAGCCAAGAAACCAAAAAAATCAAACGGCAAAAGGTAGCCGCGCCCCCGCAAGGCGAGTGGCCGGATTTCGGCGGACCATTCACGCACATGTCGTGCGCCCGCGCCCTTCGCCCCGCCCTGCCCTGCCCCGCCCCGGCCAGGCGAGGCGAGCGAGCGCGCGCGCGTGTGGCTCTCCACACTCTCTCCTCTCATCCATGACTTGGTGAGTGAGTGTGGCTTCCATATTTAAGCTAGCTCTACTCCACTAGAACTAGCAATATGGTGCTATTGGTTCCACCTATCCCCTAGCCATACACTTATATGGGCTTTTGAGATTTTTCTGGGATTTATTAGAATTTCTTAACTAGGCCAAGCCCATAAATCCTAACAATCCCCCACCAGATCTCAAATGCCCATCTACAGTTTTCGCCACTGTTCACTACTGTTTAATATACTAGTTTTTTCAGCAGAGACTGTTAAGTTGAACTTCCGCCTAGAACTCTAAGCTACACCAACTCACAACTTGGACAATGGACTATGCCTTGAATTGCAAGTTTTGTGTGAATGGGTTTCACATGAAGTCATGACCAGTACTTGGCTACCAGTAGTCCCCTTCTCGAGTGGAGCATATACGTCATACTCCAAGGTCTCTTCATGAGTTTACTAGAGATCACCTAGATCTCATAAATTGCGATGTTAGACAGTCTAACTCATATAGGTGTGTTCTTTCAAGAATGTTCTGTAGGACAACATCTTTGCTAATACAAGCCAACAGAACACATTAAGGCACAAAGCCAACCTGCCTTACAGTATTTGAGAGTATTGCATCTTTTCTTAGAGAGGGTCAAAAGTTACTCTCCTCAGTTCACCAATGGCTTGTTCTTCCCAGGACCTAATTCATGGGATCTCCGATCACATAGACTGGGTTTCCACCATGGCAACTTTATTTGGGTCTCATACCCATCTCTCTCGATGCGATTTCTATCACATTACGTGATAGTCCCTTGGTAAAAGGATCTGCCAGATTTTTATCTGTTGAAATATAAGTCACACTTATAACTCCTGAGTTTCTCAACTTTCTAACAAACTTCAATCGTCTTTTGACATGTCTTGATGACTTTCCATTATCCATAGAACTCGTCACTTTAGCAATCACTGTCTGATTGTCACAGTTCATAAGGATAGCTGGTATTGGTTTCTCAACCACCGGCAAGTCCATCAAGAGTTCACGCAACCATTCTGCCTCAACGGTTGTTGTGTCAAGTGCAGCTAGCTCGGCTTCCATGGTTGACCTCGTCAAAATGGTCTGCTTGCATGACCTCCATGATACCGCACCTCCACCAATAGTAAAGACATAACCACTGGTGGCATAAAGCTCGTATGCATCAGATATCCAGTTCGAATCACTATATCCTTCAAGTACTGCATGCTGACCAGAATAGTGAATTCCATAACTCATTGTACCTTGCAGGTAGCGCATAACCCGCTCAAGTGCATGCCAATGATCAGTCCCGGGGTTTGACATGAACCTACTCAATTTGCTCATAGCAAACGAGATATCGGGCCTTGTTGCACCAGCAAGATACATGAGTGAACCGACAATCTGAGAGTATCTCAATTGGTCTAAACTAATTCTCTTGTTCTTTCGCAGTGTCACAGTGGGATCATAAGGTGTTGGAGAAGGTTTGCACTCAGAGAAGCCAAATCGCTTCAAAACCTTTTCAACATAGTGAGATTGCGAGAGAGTAATCCCACCATCTGCCTTAATCAGCTTGATGTTTAGAATCACATCAGCTTCTCCCAGATCTTTCATATCAAAACTCTTTGATAGAAAAGACTTGACTTCATTGATCACATCAATGTTTGTGCCAAATATCAATATATCATCAACATATAAGCACAATATAACTCCTTCGCCCCCACCACAGCGATAATATACACACCTGTCTGCCTCATTAATGGCAAAGCCTGCAGACGTTAGAGTCATGTCAAACTTCTCATGCCACTGCTTTGGTGCTTGCTTCAGACCATACAAAGATTTCAATAACTTGCACACCTTGCTTTCTTGACCCTTTACTACAAATCCATCAGGCTGTTCCATATAGATTTCCTCGTTCAGCTCTCCATTAAGAAAAGCTGTCTTTACATCCATCTGATGAACAAGGAGACCATACGAGGCAGCCAAAAAAAGTAGTACTCGAATACTGGTTATTCTAGCAACAGGTGAGTAAGTATCAAAGAAGTCTTCTCCTTCTTTCTGAGTATAGCCTTTAGCCACAAGCCTAGCCTTGTACTTTTCAATTATACCATCAGGCTTGAGCTTCTTTTTAAACACCCACTTACAACCCACAGGTTTGCATCCATAGGGTCGATCAGTGACTTCCCACGTACCATTTGAAAGAATGGAGTCCATCTCATTATGAACTGCTTCTTTCCAATCATCTGCATCAGGAGATGCAAATGCTTCTGCAATGGTAGTGGGAGTATTGTCCACAAGGTACACAATGAAATCATCACCAAAGGATTTTTCAACCCTTTGTCTCTTGCTCCTTTTAGGAGCATCATTGTCATCCTCCTCTAGGAAAATTTCATGTGGCTGTTCAAAACTCTTAATAGGTGTATTATGTTCAGGAGTTATCTCAGAAGAGTATCTAGAATTGCTATGAATGTCTTTCATTGGAAATATATGTTCAAAGAAAGTAGCATCACATGATTCCATAATAGTATCAACATACACATCAGGAACTTCAGATTTAACTACTAAAAATCTATATGCTTGTCGGCGTTTCGACCCCGGGGGGTCCCTGGACCGACGAGTAAATTGTCGCTGCGTGTCCCAGCCTAGATGGGTTGGCGCGAGATAGAGACACAAGGGGGGAAAACAGTGAGCGGAACCTGCGGCCTCGTGTTGTCCTGCGCCCAGGGCGGATGCGCTTGCAGTAGGGGGTTACAAGCGTTCGCGAGGGAGAGAGAGAGAGGGGGCGTGAGACTGCGCGTCAGCCCGTTCTCCCGCGCGGCCACCCTCTCGTACGAGGGCCCTGGGCCTTCCTTTTATAGACGTAAGGAGAGGGTCCAGGTGTACAATGGGGGGTGTAGCAGTGTGCTAACGTGTCTAGCAGAGAGGAGCCAGAGCCCTATGTACATGCCGACGTGGCTGTCGGAGAGGTGTTGGAGCCCTGTTCATGTGGCGTCGTGGCCGTCGGAGGAGCGCTTGAGCCCTGTAGAAGCACAGCTGTTGGGGCTTTTGGATCCTTGCTGACGTTTCCTTGCTTCCGTAAGGGGCTGAGAACCGCCATCGTCATGGAGAACACGGGGTGCCATCATTACTTGTTTTACCGGGGCGAGCCAGATGGGACGCCGGTCTTGTTCCCCATAGCCTGGGCTAGCTAGGGTAGGGTAATGATGGCCCCCCTTGTGGCGTGGTCGGCCCGAGCGAGGTGGTGACTCCTCCGAGGTCGAGGTTGAGCCCGAGCTCTAGGGTCGGGCGAGGCGAAGACCGTCGTCCGGAGGTCGAGGTTGAGTCCGAGCCTGGGGGTCGGGCGAGGCGGAGACTGTTGTCCGAGGTCGAGGTTGAGTCCGAGCCCGGGGGTCGGGCGAGGCGGAGACCGTCGTCCGAGGTCGAGGTTGAGCCCGAGCCCTGGGGTCGGGCGATGCGGAGAAGGTCTTCCGGAGTCGAGGTTGAGCCCGAGCCCTGGGGTCGGGCGAGGCGGAGACCGTCTTCCGGAGTCGAGGTTGAGCCCGAGCCCTGGGGTCGGGCGAGGCGGAGACCGTCTTCTGGAGTCGAGGTTGAGCCCGAGCCCTGGGGTCGGGCGAGGCGGAGATTCCTATGGCCCCCGAGGCTGGTCTTGGCTGCTGTCAGCCTCACCCTGGCGGGTGGCATAGCAATCGGGCCAGCGCAGGCAGCGCTGTTTTCCTGTCAGATCAGTCAGTGGAGGGGCGAAGTGACTACGGTCACTTCGGCCTTGTCGACTGGAAAGCGCGCGTCAGGATAAGGTGTCAGGCGATCCTTGCATTAAATGCTCCTGCGATCCGGTCGGCTGGCGAGGCGATCTGGCCAAGGTTGCTTCTCCGCGAAGCCTGCCCGAACTGGGCCTCGGGCGAGTCGAAGGTGCGTCCGTTGCTTGAGGAGACCCTCGGGCGAGGCGCGAATCTGCCTTGGTCTATCGTTCCTGCTCGAGGCTGGGCTCGGGTGAGGCGAGATCGTGTCCCTTGAGTGGACGGAGCCTTGACCGGAATTGCGCCCATCAGGCCTTTGCAGCTTTGTGCTGATGGGGGTTACCAGCTGAGATTAGGAGCCTTGGGGTACCCCTAATTACGGTCCCCGACAGTAGCCCCCGAGCCTCCAAGGGAGTGTGGGTACTCGCTTTGAGGCTTTGTCGCACTTTTTTGCAAGGGGACCGACCTTTCTTGGTTGCATTTTGTTCTGGTGGGTGCGCGCGAGCGCACCCGCCGGGTGTAGCCCCCGAGGCCTCGGAGGAGTGGTTTGACTCCTTCAAGGTCTTAATGCCTTTCGTGATGGCTCGGCCGGTCTGGTTGTTCCCTCATGCGAACTGGTCGTTGCCCGGGTGCATAGTCAGGTTCTGAGTTCTCGGGCTGGTATGTTGACGCTGTCAACGGTTTGGCCGGAGCCGGGTTTGCGAGAGCAGCCCCCGAGCCTCTGCACAGGGCGAGAGGACGGTCAAGGGCAGACTCAGCTTTTTTCATACGCCCCTGCGTCGCCTTTCCGCAAGGAGGAGGGGGGGAAGCGCCATGTTGCCCTAGGAGGGCGCCGAACATGGTGTCTTCAGTGAGTTGCTAACGGGTGATCCGAGTGGATGCCCGTGCCCCGTTCGATAAGGGTCGGCTAGTGGCCCAGAGGCGCGCTCCAAAAGTACCTATAGGTGATTTGCCGGACCCGGTCCCGTTCGATAGCGTCTGAGGGCTCGATGCCTCCCTCTGATGGGATTCCGTTACAAAATCGTTCCTGCTGGTCTCGGAAATGTCCTAGGGTACCTCAGGAGCGTAGCCTGAGCCTTGGTTATGTATCGAACATACTTAGAGTCATCCCTCACTCTGCGTGCTTTGGGGCGACTGTCGAACCCATCGGGGGGCCAGCCTACGAACCCCTGATCAGTAGTGGACGCGGAGCCCGAGTGGCCTGAGGCGGCTGTCGAACCCTTCCGAAGGGCCAGCCTTCGAACCTCTAACCAGTAGTGGGCGCGGAGCCCGAGTGATCTGAGGTGGTTGTCAAACCCTTCCGAGGGGCCAGCCTTCGAACCTCTGATCAGTACGGGGCTCGGGGCCCGCTTCCTTCGCGGAGAAGGATCCCTTTCGGAGTATCCCCTTTCCCGGTCCCTATAGCAAGAGAGAGAAAGGGGAAGAGGAAAAGGATATGAAATTGAACGACGTGGCAGACCTTTTTTGACACGGTCATTATGGCGGAAGTGAAGCGTCGCCCGCTTTGCCTGCCAAAGGTGTCGCCTGTCCTGCCGCAGAGTTAATGCGACGGGACGAGTGGTTCGCGGGGCAGCCGTTGCGCATGCGCGAGCCGTTCAAGGAACGGAACACGGGCGCGTCGTCTTGGTGCTGTGGGAGAGAGCTCTCTCGTTGTTCTAGGAGGGGACGTGAGCCTGCAGATGATTTGACTGCTGCTTCCGCCCGCCTGCCACCGCCATTACTGCTGGCCCACTTCTGACCATATTGACCGTCGCGCCTTCTCCCGCGGCTGACTGACCCATGACCGGCGTGCCTGGTTGGCACTACTGGGCCGTGCGCAGGGTTGCCTCGAGTTGCGGCACCGGTTCCGTAGTCGAGAAGGCGCGGCGCTGGCGCAAGTGGCGCTGCAGTTTTTTGCACGTAGTAAGCGGCGCGCCGGTTGCATGACGTGTGGGCCTAGGCCTCCATGCTGGATGCGTCGAAGTCGAAAGGGTGCGCCCCCTTGGTGCAGTCGCATGCCGCCTGCATGGTGGTCCGCCCTTTCACCCGCTGGTTCGGGCGAAGATGGAGGAATGCTTGTAACCGCTAGGCGGTTACACGCTCCGCGCGCGGCGGTTTGGCTCCTTCTGTCCCGAGGCAGTTTGCATGTCGCGTGGGGCCCAGCCCCCATGTCGTAGGGGGAGGACCTTGAAGCGTGTTGGTGAAGACTTAGTCCGCGACGGCTTGAGGACGCGAGCGGGGAGAGTCGCCTTTAAAAAGGGACCGACCTCCTGGGTGGTAGCCATGCCTTCGCGCTTTCCTCATGCGTCGCGTCCTTCCGCCTTCCGAGCCCCCGAATGGGGAGCGCCCGCGTTATCTTCGTCTCGTTGTGGAAGGAGCGCAACCTTGTGGAGGTTGGTACCTTTCAGCCATCGCTCGGCTTCAAGGATTTTCGTCGTGCAGCCTGGATGCATCCCCTCGCCGATGGTCACCCAAGACGGTGACCACCAGTTCGATGGTGGGGAGAAGCAAGCCGGGCTGCGGCCTCTGCCCCGCCCTCAGCATCAAGGATTTTCGTCATCTGGGCTGAGGCGGAGGGCGAGGCGAGCCGGGGCCCGCCTCGGCGTGGGCTGGCGTCTCGCTTCTTCCTCCAGCTTCTGGGGTGGAAACCATCCTCCAGCCATGCCGAGGAAGGCGAACTGCTGCTGCCCAGCCAGGGTGCAGCATTCCGTCCTCTGTCCGGGCGACAGTGGCCAGCCGCACCAGGGGGTCTCACAACACGTCATACGCCGCGAGTGCGGTACTCGTGTTCTGGGATGGTCCCATTCTTGTTCTCGTGGCGAGGACGAGAGTGAGGACCTGCCGGTGCGCTTTGGGGCGGCCGACGCCCGTTGGTGCGGTGTTGGTGGACAGGTGGACGCCGCCGTCGGTGCTGAGGTGGTGGCAGCCGGAGAAGGTTTCTCTGCCGACGAGATTGCCAACTCCGTCTGCACCCCTGGACCACCGTCTTCCTGGCTTGAATGGCTGGCTCTCGTCCTTTGTGGGCGAGAGCCTTTCCGACGCAGCGTTCGCCCTAAAGCCGTTGCTGCAGCTGTCTTGCCGCCCGGGATGGAGGTCGTTGCCGCTGTTGTCGGAGCGGGCGGCGGTGAGCCGCTTGGAGTTCGTCGTCCCACGGGCCTTTTGGTATGGAGGTTGTTTGTACCCGCGGGAACGGAACCGGAGTCCCATTTGTAATGGCATTTTAAGTGCCAGCGTATGTTCATTGTGGCTGTCAGGGCCCAAACATTTGTGTATTTGGGCGTAAAGCCGTGTTTCTTCCCCATTTTATGCACCAGGACTCGCCTGTCGGCTAGCTGGACCGCTTAACCAAGTGTGAGTTGCCCTGTGCGGAAGGTAACGAGTGAGGTATCCATATCCCGGAGGCGTAGGAGTCCCTCGGCTCGGTCGGCCTTGCCGCTCGAGGCATCTCTTGCTTAGTGAAGGAACCCTCGGCTGCTCTGCGATGAGCCAAAGCCGGAGGCAGCGGTGTCAGCACGGACAGAGGCAGAGTTGGCTGGAGAAGAAACTTCGTCGGCCCGGGAGTAGGGGACTTCCCAGGCCGAGGAGGCGTAGCAGCGGCGGCTGGGACCTGGCCAGGTCGTCCACTGGCGGGACCAACCCTGGAGTCGGGCTGCTGAGGCCATGAGTCGGGCTGGTGTCCTCGGGGGATAGCTGGCTGAGGCTACGGAGCGGTCGGTCCGGGCGTCTGCTTGGGCCGGGTTCCTGGAGGAGACCCTGGCGATGATGGCCCAGGTGCGGTGCTGACATCTTCCTTCGAGGTGGAGATCCTTCGACTATGTCGCTGTCCGAGGCCGGGTCGGATTCCGCCGAAGGTGGAGTCGATGCCGAGGGTGCTGCTGCTCCCCCTGCTGACGTCTGAACCTGCAGGAACAGTTTGTCTGCAACGTGCGTGTCGGCGTTTTGACCCCGGGGGGTCCCTGGACCGACGAGTAAATTGTCGCTGTGTGTCCCAGCCCAGAACAGTAAGGGGAAACCGCGGCCTTCGTGTTGTCCTGCACCCAGGGCGGATGGATGTGCTTGCAGTAGGGGGTTACAAGCGTTCGCGTGGGAGAGAGAGAGAGCGAGGGCCTTATGCGTCGGCCCGTTCTCCCGCGCGGCCAACCTTTTTGTACGAGAGCCTTGGACCTTCCTTTTATAGGCGTAAGGAGAGGGTCCAGGTGTACAATGGGGGGTGTAGCAGTGTGCTAATGTGTCTAGCAGAGAGGAGCTAGAGCCCTAAGTACATGCCGTTGTGGCAGTCGGAGAGGTTTTGGCACCCTGTTCATGTGATGTCGTGGCCGTCGGAGGAGCGCTGGAGCCCTGCGGAAGTACAGCTGTCGGGGCTGTCGGATCCTTGCTGACGTCTCCTTGCTGACGTAAGGGGCTGGGAGCTGCCGTCGTCATGGAGCGTGCGGGGTGTCATCATTACTTGTTTATTGGGGCGAGCCAGATGGGACGCCGGTCTTGTTCCCCGTAGCCTGAGCTAGCTAGGGGCAGGGTAATGATGGCCCCCCTGGCGACATGGCCGGTCCAGACCCGAGTTTGGGCGAGGTGGCGATTCCTCCGAGGTCGAGGTTGAGCCCGAGCCCTGGGGTCGTGCGAGGCGGAGTCCATCGTCTTCCGGAGCCGAGGCTGAGTCCGAGCCCTGGGGTCGGGCGAGGCGGAGTTCGTCGTCTTTTAAGTCGTGGTTGAGTCCCAGCCCTAGGGTCGAGCGAGGTGAAGTCCATCTTTCCGAGACCGAGACGGGGGCCGAACCCTAAGGTCGGGTGAGGCGGAGCTTCCTATGTCGCCCGAGGCTGGACTTAGCCGCTGTCGACCTCACTCTGGCGAGTGGCACGGCAGTCGGAGCAGGGCAGGCGGCGCTGTATTCCTGTTAGGTCGGTCAGTGGAGCGGCGAAGTGACTGCGGTCACTTCGGCCTTGTCGACTGGAGCGCGCGTCAGGATAAGATGTCAGGTGGTCCTTGCATTAAACGCTCCTGCGATATGGTCGGTTGGTGTGGCGATTTGGCCAAGGTTGCTTCTCCGCGAAGCCTACCCGAGCTGAGCCTCGGGCGAGTCGATGGTGCGTCCGTTGCTTGAGGGGACCCTCGGGTGAGGCGTGAATCTTCCGGGGTCGGCTGTCTTCGCCCGAGGTCGGGCTCGGGCGAGGCGGGATCGTGTCCCTTGAGCGGAGCCTTAGCCTGAATCGCGCCCATCAGGCCTTCGCAGCTTTGTGCTGATGGGGTTTACCAGCTGAGATTAGGAGTCTTGGGGGTACCCCTAATTATGGTCCCCGACAGTAGCCCCCGAGCCTCAAAGGGAGTGTTGGCACTCGCTTGGAGGCTTTTGTCGCACTTTTTTGCAAGGGGACCGGCCTTTCTCGGTTGCATTTTGTTCCGGTGGGTGCGCGCGAGCGCACCCGCCGGGTGTAGCCCCCGAGGCCTCGGAGGAGTGTTTTGACTCCTTCGAGGTCTTAGTGCCTTTCGTGATGGCTTGGCCGGTTTGGTTGTTCCCTCATGCGAACTGGTCATTGCCCGGGTGCTTAGTCAGGTCCTAAGTTCTCGGGCTGGTATGTTGACGCTGTCAACGGTTTGGCCGGAGCCGGGTTTACGAGAGCAGCCCCCGAGCCTCCGCACAGAGCGAGGGGACGGTCGAGGACAGACTCGGCTTTTTTCATACGCCCCTGCGTCGCCTTTCCGCAAGGAGGAGGGGGGAAAGCGCCATGTTGCCCTCGGAGGGCACCAAACATGGTGTCTCCAGTGAGTTGCTAATGGGTAATCCGAGTGGACGCCCGTGCCCCATTCGTTAGGGGTCGGCTAGTGGCCCGGAGGCGTGCTCCAAAAGTACCTGCGGGTGATTCGCCGGACCCGGTCCCCTTTTGACGGGGTCCGAGGGCTCGATGCCTCCCTCTGGTGGGATTCCGTTACAAAATCGTTCCCGTCGGTCTCGGAAATGTCCTAGGGTACCTCGGGAGCGTAGCCCGAGCCTTGGTTATGTATCGAACGTACCCAGGGTCATCCCTCGCTCTGCGTGCTCTGAGGAGGCTATCGAACCCTTCGGGGGCCAGCCTACGAACCCCTGATCAGTAGTGGGCGCGGAGCCCGAGTGGCCTGAGGCGGCCGTTGAACCCTTCCGAGGGGCCGGCTTTCGAACCTCTGACCAGTAGTGGGTGCGGAGCCCGAGTGCTCTAAGGCGGCTGTTGAACCCTTCCGAGGGGCCAGCCTTCGAACCTCTAATCAGTAGGGGGCTCAGGGCCCGCTTCCTTCGTGGAGAAGGATCCCTTTTGGAGTATCCCCTTTCCCGGTCCCTGTAGCAAGAGAGAGAGAGGAGAAGTGGAAAAGGATACGAAATTGAATGACGTAGCACACCTTTTTTTTGACCCGGTCATTATGGCAGAGGTGAAGCGTCGCCTGCTTTGCCTACCAAAGGTGCCGCCTGTCCCGCCGCAGAGTTAATGCGATGGGACGAGTGGTTCGTGGGGCAGCCGTTGTGCGTGCGCGAGCTGTTCGAGGAACGGAACACGGGTGCGTCGTCTTCACGCCGTGGGAGAGGGCTCTCTCGCCGTCCTAGGAGGGAACGTGAGCCTGCTGGCAATTTGACTGCTGCTTCCGCCCGCCTGCCGCCACCATTACTGCCGGCCCACTTCTGGCCGTATCGACCGTCGCGCCTTCTTCCACGGCTGACTGACCCATGACCGATGTGCTCGGTTGGCACTGTTGGGCCATGCGTAGGGTCGCCTCGAGTCGCGGCACCGGTTTCGCAGTCGAGAAGGCGCGGTACTGGCGCGAGTGGCGGTGCAGTTTCTCGCGCGTAGTAACCGGCGCGCCGGTTACATGACGTGTGGGCCTGGGCCTCCATGCTGGACGCGTTGAAGTCGAAAGGGTGCGCCCCCTTGGTGCAGTTGTATGCCGCCTGCATGGCGGTCCATCCTTTCACCCGCTGGTCTGGGCGAAAGTGGAGGAGCGCTTGTAACCGCTGGGCAGTTACGCGTACCGCGCGCGGCGGTTTGGCCTCTTCCGTCCTGGGCCAGCTTGCATGACACGTGGGACCCAGCCCCTGTGTCGAAGGGGGAGGACCTTGGAGCGTGTTGGAGAAGACTCAGTCCACGCCGGCTGAGGACGCAAGTGGGGAGAGTTGCCTTTAAAAGGAGGGCGACCCCCTTGGACGGCAACCATGTCTTCGCACTCTCCTCATGCATCGCGCCCTTCCACCTTCCGAGCCCCCGGATGGGGAGCACTCGCGTCGCTTTCGTCTTGCTGTCGTTGGAGGAACGCAACTTCGTGGAAGTTGGTACCTTTCAGCCATCGTTCGGCTTCAACGATTTTCATCAGGCAGCCCAGCTGCATCCCCTCACCGGTGGTCACCCAAGACGGTGACCACTAGTTCGACAGTGGGGAGAAGCGAGCCGGGCTGCGACCTCAGTCCCGCCCTCAGCTTCAAGGATCTTCATCATCCTTGCTGGGGCGGAGAGCGAGGCGAGCCGGGGCCTGCCTTCACGTGGGCTGGCGTCCCGCCTCTTCCAGCTTCTGCGGTGGAAACCATCCCCCAGCTCTGCGGAGGAGGCGCCCTCCAGCCATGCCAGGGAAGGCGAACTGTTGCCGCCCAGCTAGGATGCAACATTCCGTCCTCTGTCCTCGCTTTCGTGGCAAGGACGGGAGTGAGGACCTGCTGGTGCGCTTTGGGGCGGCCGGCGCTCGCTGGTGCGGTGTTGGTGGGCAGGTGGACACCGTCGTCGGTGCTTCGGTGGTGGCGGCTGGAGAAAGCTTCTCCGCCGTTGATACCGTCAGTGCCACCTATGGACCGACCTCCGGCTCTTTGGCTTTAATGTCTGGTTCGCGTCCCTTGAGTGGGGACGCGAACGAGAGCCTTCCGGTGGCTGCGTCCGTCCTGGGACCATGGCTGCTGCTGTGGAGGTTGCTTGGCGAGTCGCCCGGAGTCTGTCGTCCCGCAGGCTCTCCGATGTGGAGGTTGTTCATACCCGCGAGGGTGGAACCGGAGTTCCATTTGTGATGGCACCTTGAGTGCCGGTGTCTGTTCATTGTGGCTGTCGGGGCCTGAACATGTAGGTATTTTTGGGTGTAATACCATGTTTTTTCCTCATTTTGAGCACTAGAACTCGCCTGTCGGCTAGCCGAACCGCTTAACCAAATGTGAGTTGCTCTGTGCGGAAGGTGACGAGTGAGGTATCCATATCCCGGAGGCGTAGGAATCCCTCGGCTTGGTCGACCTTGCCGCCCGAGGCTTCACTTGCTTAGTCAAAGAAACCCTCGGCCGCTCTGCGGTGAGCCGGGGCCGAGGGCAGCGGTGTCAGCGTGGACAGAGGTGGAGTTGGCTCAAAAAAGGAAGCTTCATCAGCCGGGGCTTGGCCAGGTTGTCCACTGGCGGGACCAACGCCGGAGTTGAGTTGTCGAGGCCACGAGCCGGGCTGGTGTCCTCGGGAGACAGCTGGCTGAGGCTTCGGGGCGGCCGCCCGAGCCGTCTGCTCGGGCCGGGTTCCTGGAGGAGACCCTGGCGGCGATGGCCCGGGCGTGGTGCTGACGTCGTCCTTCGGAGCGGAGATCCTTCTCCCGTGTTGCCGTCCGAGGCTCGGTTGGACTTCGCCAATGGTGGAGTTGACGTCGAGGGTGCTGCTGCTCCCCCTCCATCGACGTCTGAGCCTACAGGATCGGTTCACCTGTAGTATGCATATGTTTTTTGCGGCCGCCGAGGCCCAAACATACTGTCATCGCGTTGTAAAGTTGCGTTTCTTTTCCCCTTGTTTCGAGTATCAGGACTTATTTGTCGGTAACAGAATTGTTTGTCCGAGCGAGAGTTACTTTTCACGGAAGGTGATGAGTGAGGTATCCATATCCTGGGGGCGTAGGAGTCCCTCGGCTCAGTCGGCCTTGCTGCTTACGTGTACTCTTACTCGTCCGTAGGATTCTGCTATCGATATAGTCGAGAAGGCACGAAAAATCGTTTCGGCATAAAAGTTTTCGAGCATTAAGACTTGTTCGGTCAGCGGAATCGCTAATCCGAACGCGAGTCACTTCTCGCAGAATGTGATGAGTGAGGTATCCGTATCCCGGAGGCGTAGGAGTCCCTCGGCTCGGTCGGCCTTGCCTGCTTACATGTACTCCGTCGTTTTCATGATCCCACTACCGAGGTAGTCAAAAAGCACGAAAGATATTCTGACAGAAAGACTTTTTCCGAGGAAAATTTTGACGCGGAGGGGGTTTCCCCCTTCTAGCCCCCGAGGGAGGGTTGGGCTTTGCCGAGGCAAGGCTGACCCTTCCTTGATGGTTAGACTTTATTGGCGTATGTAAACGAGGTGTATGAACGACTTGAAAACATCTTAAGGGTAGAAGCGACGTAGCTGTCGGATGTTCTGAGCGTTGCTATAGACCTCGCCTTGAATGTTGGCCAGCTTGTATGTTCCGGGCTTCAAAATCTTGGCGATGATGAATGGCCCTTCCCAGGGAGGAGTGAGCTTGTGGCGCCCTCGGGCATCTTGTCGCAGCCGAAGCACCAAGTCGCCCACCTGGAGGTCTCGGGACCGAACCCCTCGGGCGTGGTAGCATCGTAGGGACTGCTGATACCGCGCCGAGTGTAGTAAGGCCATGTCCCGAGCCTCTTCCAGCTGGTCCAGTGAGTCTTCTCGGTTGGTCTGGTTGCATTGGTCGTCGTAGGCCCTCGTCCTTGGGGAACCGTATTCTAAGTTTGTGGGCAAGATGGCCTCGGCCCCATAGACTAGAAAGAACGGTGTGAAGCCCGTGGCTCGGCTCGGCGTTGTCCTCAGGCTCCAGACCACCAAGGGGAGCTCCTTCATCCATCGTCTGCCGAACTTGTGGAGGTCGTTGTAGATCCTCGGCTTGAGTCCTTGCAGAATCATGCCGTTGGCACGTTCTACCTGCCCATTCGTCATGGGGTGTGCCACGGCGGCCCAGTCCACCCGGATGTGGTGATCCTCGCAGAAGTCCAGGAACTTTCTGCCGGTGAACTGGGTGCCGTTGTCGGTGATGATGGAGTTCGGGACCCCGAAGCGATGGATGATGTTGGTGAAGAATGTCACCGCCTGTTCGGACCTGATGCTGTTTAGGGGTCGAACCTCGATCCACTTGGAGAATTTGTCGATGGCAACCAGTAGGTGCGTGTAGCCCCCGGGTGCCTTCTGCAAGGGACCGACAAGGTCTAGACCCCACACAGCAAACGGTCAGGTGATGGGTATTGTTTGCAAAGCCTGAGCGGGTAGGTGCGTCTGCCTTGCGTAGAATTGACACCCTTGGCAGGTGCGGACAATTCTAGTGACGTCGGCCACCGCAGTCGAC
The DNA here is from genome assembly GCA_029449295.1 of Zea luxurians. NCBI lineage: Eukaryota > Viridiplantae > Streptophyta > Magnoliopsida > Poales > Poaceae > Zea > Zea luxurians. The sequence continues at coordinate 131,557,199 of JAOPSE010000010.1, forward strand.
CAGTAGAAACCTTGTCAGAAAGCGTTTCCAACAAGGGCTCGAGGCGTTGCGTGATGACCGCAAGCCCCCGAGTGTATTTCTTGTAAGAGCTCCTGGCCTTCAGTGATGGATATGCATCGCTGGAGGATGCCGGAGGGGCTGCGGTGGTAGAGCTCCTTCCTGTCACCCAGCAAGACGAATGACTTGGCGCACCGCGCCAGTCGCCGAGCTTCGGCTCGGTCGAGGGGCAGCTCTCCTCGGTGGAGATATTGCAGGTACGGGGTCTGCCAGTCTCGATCAGGCGGAACCCCATTCCGCTCTCCCTCAACGTGCAGTGCCTCACCCTCGGGGGCCGAGGGTGCCTCGGGCTGAGCCGAGGGTGCCTCGGGCTAAGCCGAGGGCGCCTCGGGCAGGGCCGAGACCTTCTCGGGCTCGGGCGTGTCGTTGGACTTGACTGAGGGTTGATGTAGGTCCCGGGAGAAGACGTTTAGGGGAACCGTTGTTCGCGCCGAAGCTATCTTCGCCAGCTCGTCCGCAGTCTCGTTGTACCGCCAGGCGACGTGGTTGACCTCGAGCCCGTAGAATTTGTCCTCCAGGCGCCGAACCTCGTCACAGTAGGCTTCCATCTTCGGGTCGCGGCAATGGGAGTTCTTCATGACTTGGTCGATGACAAGCTGCAAGTCACCGCGAGCATCGAGGCGTCGAACCCCTAGCTCGATGGCGATGCGCAACCCGTTAACCAGAGCCTCATACTCGGCCACATTGTTGGACGCCGGGAAATGGAGGCGCAACACGTAGCGGAGGTGCTTTCCGAGGGGTGAGATAAAGAGCAGGCCCGCGCCTGCCCCTGTTTTCATCAGCGACCCGTCGAAAAACATGGTCCAGAGTTCCGGTTGGATCGGAGCTGCTGGGAGCTGGGTGTCGACCTATTCAGCCACAAAGTCCGCCAAGACATGGGACTTAATGGCCTTCCGAGGGGCGAACGAGATTGTCTCGCCCATGATTTCCACCGCCCACTTTGCAATCCTACCCGAGGCCTCTCGGCACTGGATGATCTCCCCCAGGGGGAAGGATGACACCACAGTCACCGGATGAGACTCGAAGTAGTGTCGCAACTTCCGCCGCGTCAGAATCACCGCGTACAGCAGCTTCTGAATTTGTGGGTAGCGGATCTTGGTCTCGGACAGTACCTCACTGATGAAGTAGACCGGCCTCTGGACGGGCAATGCATGCCCTTCTTCTCGTCTTTCGACCACGACCGCGGCGCTGACCACCTGAGTGGTAGCGGCAACGTAGATTAAGAGGGCTTCTCTGGCAGCGGGAGGCACCAGGATGGGTGCGTTCGTAAGGAGCGCCTTCAGGTTCCCGAGGGCTTCCTCGGCCTCGGGGGTCCAAGTGAAACACTCGGTCTTTCTTAAGAGGCAGTACAGAGGTAGGCCTCTTTCGCCGAGGCGCGAGATGAAATGGCTCAGAGCCGCAAGGCATCCCATGACCCTCTGTACGCCTTTCAAGTCCTTGATGGGCCCCATGTTGGTGACGGTCGCGATTTTCTCCGGGTTGGCCTCGATGCCCCGCTCGGAGACGATGAACCCCAAGAGCATGCCTCGGGGGACTCCAAAGACGCACTTCTCAGGGTTGACTTTTACGCCTTTCGCCTTGAGACACTTGAATGTCGTTTCAAGGTCAGAGAGGTGGTCGGAGGCTTTCCTCGTCTTGACTATGATGTCATCAACATAAGCCTCGACGGTCCGACCAATGTGCTCTCCGAACACGTGGTTCATGCACCTTTGGTATGTCGCACCCGCATTCCTCAAACCAAATGGCATAGTAACGTAGCAGTACATGCCAAAGGGCGTGATGAAAGAAGTCGCGAGCTGGTCGGACTCTTTCATCCTGATTTGGTGATACCCTGAGTAGGCATCGAGGAAAGACAGGGTTTCGCATCCAGCAGTGGAATCCACGATTTGATCGATGCGAGGCAGAGGGTAGGGAACCTTCGGACATGCTTTGTTTAGACCAGTGTAGTCTACACACATCCGCCATTTCCCTCCTTTCTTTCTCACAAGCACAGGGTTGGCAAGCCATTCGGGATGGAATACCTCTTTGATGAACCCTGCGGCCATCAGCTTGTGGATCTCCTCGCCTATGGCTCTGCGCTTTTCTTCGTCGAATCGGCGCAGAGGCTGCTTCACGGGTCGGGCTCCAGCTTGGATATCCAGCGAGTGCTCGACGACATCCCTCGGTATGCCAGGCATGTCCGAGGGACTCCACGCGAAAACTTCGGCGTTCGCGCGGAGAAAGTCGACGAGCACTGCTTCCTATTTGGGGTCGAGCTCGGAGCCGATCCGGATCTGCTTGGAGGCGTCGTTGCTGGGGTCGAGAGGGACGGACTTAACCGTCTCTGCTGGCTCGAAGTTGCCGACGTGGCGCTTCACGTCTGGCGCCTCCTTGGGGAGGTTCTCCAGGTCGGCGATGAGGGCCTCGGATTCGGCAAGGGCCTCGGCGTATTCCACGCACTCCACGTCGCATTCGTACGCGTGTCGGTACGTGGGGCCGACGGTGATGACCCCGTTGGGGCCCGGCATTTTGAGCTTGAGGTAGGTGTAGTTGGGGACGACCATGAACTTGGCGTAGCATGGCCTCCCCAGTACTGCGTGGTAGGTTCCTCGGAACCCGACCACCTCGAACGTGAGGGTTTCCCTTCGGAAGTTGGAGGGAGTCCCGAAGCAGACGGGCAGATCGAGTTGTCCGAGGGGTTGGACGCGTTTCCCGGGGATGATCCCGTGAAAAGGCGCCGCGCCTGTCCGGATCGAGGACAGATCGATCTGCAGGAGCCCGAGGGTCTCGGCGTAGATGATGTTGAGGCTGCTGCCTCCGTCCATGAGGACCTTGGTGAGCCTGACGTTGCCGATGACGGGGTCGACAACGAGCGGATATTTCCCTGGGCTCGGCACGCGGTCGGGGTGGTCGCCCTGGTCGAAGGTGATGGGCTTGTCGGACCAGTCTAGGTAGACTGGCGCCGCCACCTTTACCGAGCAGACCTCCCGACGCTCTTGCTTGCGGTGCCGAGCCGAGGCGTTCGCCACTTGCCCACCGTAGATCATGAAGCAGTCGTGGACCTCGGGGAACTCCTCTGCCTTGTGATCCTCCTTCTTGTCGTTGTTGTGGGCCCTGCCACCTTCCCCAGGTGGCCCGGCCTTGTGAAAGTGGCGCCGAAGCATGACGCACTCCTCAAGGGTGTGCTTGACGAGCCCATGATGATAGGGGCACGGCTCCTTGAGCATCTTATCAAAGAGATTGGCACCTCCAGGAGGTTTCCGAGGGTTCTTGTACTCAGCAGCGGCGACAAGGTCCGCGTCGGTGGCGTCGCGTTTCGCTTGCGACTTCTTCTTGTTCTTCTTCTTGGTGCCGCGCTGAGCGGACGCCTCGGGGACGTCTCCCGGCTGGCGGCCCTGGGGCTGCTTGTCCTTTCAGAAGATGGTCTCAACCGCCTCCTGGCCAGAGGCGAACTTGGTGGCAATGTCCATCAGCTCGCTTGCCCTGGTGGGGGTCTTGTGACCCAGCTTGCTCACCAGGTCACGGCAGGTGGTGCCGGCGAGGAACGCGCCGATGACGTCCGAGTCGGTGACGTTTGGCAGCTCGGTGCGCTGCTTCGAGAATCACCGGATGTAGTCCCGGAGGGACTCTCCCGGTTGCTGGCGGCAGCTTCGGAGATCCCAGGAGTTCCCAGGACGCACGTACGTGCCCTGGAAGTTGCCGGGGAAGGCTTGGACCAGGTCGTCCCAGTTGGAGATCTGCCCCGGAGGCAGATGCTCCAGCCAGGCTCAAGCGGTGTCGGAGAGGAACAGGGGGAGGTTGCGGATGATGAGGTTGTCATCGTCCGTTCTACCCAGCTGGCAGGCCAGTCGGTAGTCCGCGAGCCACAGTTCCGGCCTCGTCTCCCCCGAGTACTTTGTGATGGTAGTCGGGGTTCAGAACCGGGTCGGGAACGGCGCCCGTCGTATGGCCCGGCTGAAAGCCTGCGAACCGGGTGGTTCGAGCGAGGGGCTCCGATCCTCCCCGCTGTCGTAGCGTCCCCCACGCCTGGGGTGGTAGCCTCGGCGCACCCTCTCGTCGAGGTGGGCCCGACGGTTGCGGTGGTGGTGCTCGTTGCCGAGGCGACCCGGGGCCGCAGGCGCCGTGTTGCGCGTGCGCCCGGTGTGGACCGAGGCTTCCCGCACGAATCAGGAAGTCGTGGCGCGATGCTCCGAGGGGTACCCCTGCCTTCGGGAGGCAGAGCTTTCGGTCCGTCGGACCGTGGCATCCTCCAGGAGATTCTTGAGCTCTCCCTGGATACGCCGCCCTTTGGTGGTCGATGGTTCCGGCATCGCGCGGAGTAGTATTGCTGCTGCAGCCAGGTTCTGGCCGACCCCACTGGAAGCCGGTGGCGGCCTTGCCCTGACGTCGTCGGCAATGCAGTGCTGGATGCCCTGGGGTAGATGACGCGCTTCTCCGGCCGGAGCTTGGTCTGCCCATTCCTGCCCGGTGTTCCGCCGGAACTGCTCAAGTGTTCCTGCTCCCTCGTCGAGCCTGGCCTGCATCTCATGGATTTGCTCGAGCTATGCGTCCTGACCCCCCATAGGGACTAGGACCACAGCTAGCTCCCAAAGGATGTCAACGTGAGGCGCAGGCCTAGGGGGATCGCCGTTTTCCGGCATACCAAGATGGTTGCCTTCGCCGGGACCCCCTAGATCGACGTGGAAACATTCACGATTTGGGCCGCAGTCCTCGTCATCGAAGCTGCTGCTACCATCGGAATAATCGGAGAGGCAGTAGTCGCATGCGGTCATGAAGTCCCGCATGGCACTGGGGTTACCGAGCCCGGAGAAATCCCAACAAAAGTCGGGCTCGTCATCTTCCTCGGAACCCGAGGGTTCGTAGGTCGAGACGGTCGTCAGTCTATCCCAGGGCGACCGCATACGGTACCCCAGAGGGTTGGTACATGCCTCTATGAAAGCTTCCACCAAAGCGAGGTCGCTTGGTGGGTCGAAGCTGAATCCAAAAGGCACGAGATGGGAATCGGTCGGTACCTCTTGGTCGACGGGCGGTGACGAAGTCGCGTCAGGGGCGGACTGTACCGTTGTCTCAGGTACGAGGGCGACGCCCAGCAAGTCCTTCGCGAGCGTGCTGGCACCGTTCATCTGCTTGGGATTGGCGTGTTGCGGGGAAGCGGTGCTCGTCTTCGTCTCAGACGCAAGGTCGAAGCCCGACGTGTCCCCCGCTGGGGCGCCGGCGTCGTCGACTTGCTCGACAGCCGACGAGGTGCCGCCTCCTGCTTGGCCATGGTTGCCCCGCCTCCTCCTCCGTCGGTGGGGGAGGTGACGGGACAAACCCGGATGTTGTTCTTCCACCATGTGGGGAAGACATCGTTGATTCCGCCGCCGGCGGGCGGGCTGACGGTCGCCATTGTCGCTGTCGCGCGGCGGAGGAAGGAGTATCATGTCGTAGCTGCCGTCGAGGGACATGAACTCAAGACTCCCAAAACGGAGCATCGTCCCGGGTTGGAAAGGTTGCTGGAGACTACCCATCTAGAGCTTGGCAGGAAGCTGTTCGTCAACACGCAGTAGGCCCCTACCTGGCGCGCCAACTGTCGGCGTTTCGACCCTGGGGGGTCCCTAGACCGACGAGTAAATTGTCGCTGCGTGTCCCAGCCCAGATGGGTCGGCGCGAGACGGGACACAAAGGGGGAGAACAGTAAGGGGAAACCGCGGCCTTCGTGTTGTCCTGCGCCCAGGGCGGATGGATGCGCTTGTAGTAGGGGGTTACAAGCGTTCGCGTGGGAGAGAGAGAGCGAGGGCCTTATGCGTCGGCCCGTTCTCCCGCGCGGCCAACCTTTTTGTACGAGAGCCTTGGACCTTCCTTTTATAGGCGTAAGGAGAGGGTCCAGGTGTACAATGGGGGGTGTAGCAGTGTGCTAACGTGTCTAGCAGAGAGGAGCTAGAGCCCTAAGTACATGCCGTCGTGGCAATCGGAGAGGTTTTGGCACCCTGTTCATGTGATGTCGTGGCCGTCGGAGGAGCGGTGGAGCCCTGCAGAAGTACAACTGTTGGGGCTGTCGGATCCTTGCTGACGTCTCCTTGCTGACGTAAGGGGCTAGGAGCTGCCGTCGTCATGGAGCGTGCGGGGTGTCATCATTACTTGTTTACTGGGGCGAGCCAGATGGGACGCCGGTCTTGTTCCCCGTAGCCTGAGCTAGCTAGGGGCACGGTAATGATGGCCCCCCTGGCGACATGGCCGATCCGGACCTGAGTTTGGGCGAGGTGGCGATTCCTCTGAGGTTGAGGTTGAGCCCGAGCCCTGGGGTCGGGCGAGGCGGAGTCCATCGTCTTCCGGAGCCGAGGCTGAGTCCGAGCCCTGGGGTCGGATGAGGCGGAGTTCGTCATCTTCCGGAGCCGAGACTGAGTCCGAGCCCTGGGGTCGGGCGAGGCAGAGTTCGTCGTCTTTTTAAGTCGTGGTTGAGTCCGAGCCCTGGGGTCGGGCGAGGCGAAGTCCATCTTTCCGAGGCCGAGACGGGGGCCGAACCCTAGGGTCGGGCGAGGCGGAGCTTCCTATGTCGCCCGAGGCTGGACTTAGCCGCTGTCGACCTCACTCTAGCGAGTGGCACGGCAGTCGGAGCAGGGTAGGCGGCACTGTATTCCTGTCAGGTCGGTCAGTGGAGCGGCGAAGTGACTGCGGTCACTTCGGCCTTGTCGACTGGAGCGCGCGTCAGGATAAGATGTCAGGCGGTCCTTGCATTAAACGCTCCTGCAATATGCTCGGTTGGTGTGGCGATTTGGCCAAGGTTGCTTCTCCGCGAAGCCTACCCGAGCTGAGCCTCGGGCGAGTCGATGGTGCGTCCGTTGCTTGAGGGGACCCTCGGGCGAGGCGTGAATCTTCCGGGGTCGGCTGTCTTTGCCCGAGGTCGGGCTCGGGTGAGGCGGGATCATGTCCCTTGAGCGGAGCCTTAGCCTGAATCGCGCCCATCAGGCCTTCGCAGCTTTGTGCTGATGGGGTTTACCAGCTGATATTAGGAGTCTTGGGGGCACCCCTAATTATGGTCCCCGACAGTGCGTATGTTTTTTTTGTGGTCACCGAGGCCAAAACATACCGTTGTCGTGTTGTAAAGCTGCGTTTCTTTTCCCCTTGTTTCGAGTATCCTGACTTGTTCGTCGGTAACAGAATCGTTCATCCGAGCGTGAGTTACTTATCGCAGAAGGTGATGAGTGAGGTATCCATATCCCTGAGGCATAGGAGTCCCTTAGCTCGGTCGGCCTTGCCTGCTTACGTGTACTCTTACTCTTACGTAGGATTCTGTTATCGATATAGTCGAGATGGCATAAAAAATCGTTTTGGCCGAAAAAGTTTTCGAGCGTTAAGACTTGTTCGGACAGCGGAATCCCTTATCCGAGCGTGAGTTACATATCGCAGAAGGTGATGAGTGAGGTATCCGTATCCCGGAGGCGTAGGAGTCCCTCGGCTCGGTCAGCCTTGCCTGCTTACGTGTACTCCGTCGTTTTCAGGACTCCACTATCGAAGTAGTCAAAAAGCACGAAAAGATGTTCTGGCAGAAAGACTTTTTCCGAGAAAAATTCTGATGCAGAGGGGGTTCCCCCTTCTAGCCCCCGAGGGAGGGTCGGGCTTTGCCGAGGCAAGGCTGACCCTTCCTTGATGGTTAGACTTTGCTTGCGTAAGTGAACGAGGTACATGAATGACTTGAAAACATCTTAAGGGTAGAAGCGACGTAGCTGTCGGATGTTCCAAGCGTTGCTGTAGACCTCGCCTTGACTGTTGGCCAGCTTGTATGTTCTGGGCTTCAGAATTTTGGCGATGATGAACGGCCCTTCCCAAGGAGGCGTGAGCTTGTGGCGCCCTCGGGCGTCTTGTCGTAGCCGAAGCACCAAGTCGCCCACCTGGAGGTCTCGGGACCTAACCCCTCGGTCGTGGTAGCGTCGCAGGGACTGCTGATACCGCGCCGAGTGTAGTAAGGCCATGTCCCGAGCCTCTTCCGGCTGGTCCAGTGAGTCTTCTCGGTTTGTCTGGTTGCTTCGGGCGTCATATGCCCTCGTCCTCGGGGAGCCGTATTCTAAGTCTGTGGGCAGGATAGCCTTGGCCCCATAGACTAGAAAAAATGACGTGAAGCCCGTGGCTCGGCTTGGCGTCGTCCTCAGACTCCAGACCACCGAGGGGAGTTCCTTCATCCACCGCCTGTCGAACTTGTTGAGGTCGTTGTAGATCCTCGGCTTGAGCCCCTGTAGAATCATGTCGTTGGCACGCTCTACCTGCCCATTCGTCATGGGGCGAGCTACGGCGGCCCAGTCCACCCGGATGTGGTGGTCCTCACAGAAGTCCAGGAACTTTCTGCCAGTGAACTGGGTGCCGTTGTCGGTGATGATGGAGTTCGGGACCCCGAAGCGATGGATGATGTTGGTGAAGAACGCCACCGCCTGTTCGGACCTGATGCTGTTTAGGGGTCGGACCTCGATCCACTTGGAGAATTCGTCGATGGCGACCAGCAGGTGCGTGAAGCCCCCGGGTGCCTTCTGCAAGGACCGACGAGGTACAGGCCCCACACAGCAAACGGCCAGGTGATGGGTATTGTTTACAAGGCTTGAGCGGGCAGGTGCGTCTGCCTTGCATAGAATTGACACCCTTGGCAGGTGCGTACAATCCTAGTGGCGTCGGCCACCGCGGTTGGCCAGTAGAAACCTTATCGAAAGGTGTTTCCCACGAGGGCTCGAGGTGCTGCGTGATGACCGCAAGCCCCCGAGTGTATTTCATGCAATAACTCCTGACCTTCGGCGATGGATATGCATCGCTGGAGGATGCCTGAGGGGCTGCGGTGGTAGAGCTCCTTTCCGTCACCCAGCAAGACGAACGACTTGGCGCGCCGAGCCAGTCGCCGAGCTTCGGCTCTATCGAGGGGTAGCTCTCCTCGGTGGAGATATTGCAGGTATGAGGTCTGCCAGTTTCGATTAGGCGAGGCCCCATCCCGCTCTCCCTCGATGCGCAGTGCCTCACCCTCGGGGGCCGAGGCTACCTCGGGCTGAGCTGAGGGCGCCTCGGGCTGGGCCGAGGGTGCCTCGGGCAGAGCTGAGGCCTTCTCGGGCTCGGGCGTGTCGTCGGTCTTGACGGAGGGTTGATGTAGGTCTCGGGAGAAGACATCCGGAGGAACCGTTGTTCGCCCTGAGGCTATCTTAGCCAGCTCGTCTGCAGTCTCGTTGTATCGTCGGGCGACGTGGTTAAGCTCGAGCCAGTAGAACTTGTCCTCCAGGCGCCGAACCTCGTCGCAGTAGGCTTCCATCTTCGGGTCGCGACAGTGGGAGTTCTTCATGACTTGGTCGATGACAAGCTGCGAGTCTCCACGAGCGTCGAGGCGCCGAACCCCTAGCTCGATGGCAATGCGCAACCGGTTAACCAGAGCCTCATACTCGGCCACGTTGTTGGACGCCGGGAAATGGAGGCGCAGCACGTAGCGGAGGTGCTTTCTGAGGGGTGAGATGAAGAGTAGGCCCGCGTCCGCTCCTGTTTTCATCAGCGACCCGTCGAAAAACATGGTCCAGAGTTCCGGTTGGATCGGAGCTGTTGGAAGCTGGGTGTCGACCCATTCAGCCACAAAGTCCGCCAAGACTTGGGACTTGATGGACTTCCGAGGGGCAAACGAGATTGTCTCTCCCATGATCTCCACCGCCCACTTTGCAATCCTACCCGAGGCATCTCGGCACTGGATGATCTCCCCCAGGGGAAGGATGACACCACAGTCACCGGATGAGACTCGAAGTAGTGTCGCAACTTTCGCCGTGTCAGAATCACCATGTACAACAGCTTCTGAATTTGTGGGTAGCGAACTTTGGTCTCGGACAGTACCTCACTAATGAAGTAGACCGGCCTTTGGACGGGCAATGCGTGCCCTTCTTCTCGTCTCTCAACCACGATCGTGGCGCTGACCACCTAAGTGGTAGCGGCGACGTAGATCAAGAGGGCTTCTCCGGCAGCGGGGGGCACCAGGATGGGCACGCTTGTAAGGAGCGCCTTCAAGTTCCCGAGGGCTTCCTCGGCCTCGAGGGTCAAAGTGAAGCGCTCGGTCTTCCTTAAGAGGCGATACAGTGGCAGGCCTCTTTCGCCGAGGCGCGAGATGAAGCGGCTCAGAGCCGCAAGGCATCCCATGACCCTCTGTACTCCTTTCAAGTCCTTGATGGGCCCCATGTTGGTGATGGCCGCGATTTTCTCCGGGTTGGCCTCGATGCCCCGCCTGGAGACGATGAACCCTAGGAGCGTGCCTCGGGGGACTCCGAAGACACACTTCTCGGGATTGAGTTTTACACCTTTCGCCTTGAGACACTTCAATGTCGTTTCAAGGTCGGAGAGGAGGTCGGAGGCTTTCCTCGTCTTGACTACGATGTCATCGACGTAGGCCTCGACCGTTCGACCAATGTGCTCCCCGAACACGTGGTTCATGCACCTTTGGTATGTCACACCCGCATTCCTCAAACCGAATGGCATAGTAATGTAGCAGTACATGCCAAAAGGTCTGATGAAAGAAGTCGCGAGCTGGTCGGACTCTTTCATCCTGATTTGGTGATACCCTGAGTAGGCATCGAGGAACGACAGGGTTTCACACCCAGCAGTGGAATCCACGATTTGATCGATGCGAGGCAGAGGGTAGGGAACCTTCGGACATGCTTTGTTTAGACCAGTGTAGTCTACACACATCCGCCATTTCCCACCTTTCTTTTTCACAAGCACAGGGTTGGCTAGCCATTCGGGATGGAATACCTCTTTGATGAACCCAGCAGCCATCAGCTTATGGATCTCCTCGCCTATGGCTCTGCGCTTTTCTTCATCGAATCGGCGCAGAGGCTGCTTCACGGGTCAGGCTCCAGCTCGGATATCTAGCGAGTGCTCGGTGACTTCCCTCGGTATGCCAGGCATGTCCGAGGGACTCCACGCAAAGACCTCGGCGTTTGCGCGGAGAAAGTCGATGAGCACTGCTTCCTATTTGGGGTCGAGCTCGGAGCCGATCCGGATCTGCTTGGAGGTGTCGTCGCTGGGGTCGAGAGAGACAGACTTAACCGCCTCTGCTGTTTCGAAGTTGCCGGTGTGGCGCTTTGCATCTGGAACCTCCTTGGGGAGGCTCTCCATGTCGGTGATGAGGGCCTCGGATTCGGCGAGGGCCTCAGCGTACTCCACGCACTCCACGTCGCATTTGTACGCGTGTCGGTACGTGGGGCCGACGGTGATGACCCCGTTGGGGCCCGACATCTTGAGCTTGAGGTAGGTGTAGTTGGGGACGACCATGAACTTGGCGTAGCATGGTCTCCCCAGCACTGCGTGGTAGGTTCCCCAGAACCCGACCACCTCGAACGTGAGGGTTTCCTTTCGGAAGTTGGAGGGAGTCCCGAAGCAGACGGGCAGATCGAGTTGTCCAAGGGGCTGGACGCGCTTCCCAGGACTGATCCCGTGAAAGGGCGCCGCACCGGCCCGGATCGAGGACAGATCGATCTGCAGGAGCCCGAGGGTGTCGGCGTAGATGATGTTGAGGCTGCTGCCTCCGTCCATGAGGACCTTGGTAAGCCTGACGTTGCCGATGACGGGATCAACAACGCGCGGGTACTTCCTTGGGCTCGGCACGCGGTCGGGGTGGTCGCCTTGGTCGAAGGTGATGGGCTTGTCGGACCAGTCTAGGTAGACTGGCGCCGCCACCTTCACCGAGCAGACCTCCCGGCGCTCTTGCTTGCGGTGCCGAGCCGAGGCGTTCGCCACTTGCCCACCGTAGATCATGAAGCAGTCATGGACCTCGGGGAACTCCTCTGCCTTGTAGGCTTCCTTCTTGTCGTTGTTGGGGGTCCTGCCACCTTCCACCGGTGGCCCGGCCTTGTGGAAGTAGCGCCCAAGCATGACGCAATCCTCAAGGGTGTGCTTTACGGGACCCTGATGATAGGGGCACGACTCCTTGAGCATCTTGTCGAACAAGTTGGCACCTCCGGGAGGCTTCCGAGGGTTCTTGTGCTCGGCGGCGGCGACAAGGTCTGCGTCAGCGGCATCGCGTTTCGCTTGCGACTTCTTCTTGCCCTTCTTCCTCGCGCCGCGCTGAGCAGACGCCTTGGGGGCATCGTCCGGATAGCGCCCCTGAGGCTGCTTGTCCTCCCGGAAGATGGCCTCGACCGCCTGAAAGGGAAATGTGCCCTTGGGCCATTTCTAAGTATTTTGGTGATTTAGTGTCCAACACAGGTGCCTAATTGTAAAATGGAACAAGGTGCAAATCATGAAGTAAAGGTATGTTTCTAAGCCTTAGTACATTGGTTTTGTGGACTAACATATTTGTCTGAGTGTTAGAAACAGAAAGAAGAAAAAGAGAAAAGGGGAGAGAAAGACTTGGCTGTGTGCAGCCAAGTCCCAGCTCGGTCTGGAGCACCGGACTGTCCGGTGTGCACCGGACAGTGTCCGGTGCGCCAGGCCGACTCGGCGCGTACTGGCCGCTCTCGGGAAATTGGCCGACGGCGTACGGCTAAAATTCACCGGACTGTCCGGTGTGCACCGGACTGTCCGGTGAGCCAACGGTCGGCCAGGGCCAACGGTCGGCCGCGCAATCCGCGCGGGACACGTGGCCGAGCCAACGGTCGGAAGACGGCACCGGACTGTCCGGTGTGCACCGGACTGTCCGGTGCGCCAACGGCTCTCAGATCTCCGCCGGTCTGCAACGGTCGGGAAGCGCTGGATAAGGAAAGAAATCGGTCACCGGACATGTCCGGTGTGCACCGGACTGTCCGGTGCCCCCGACGACAGAAGGCAAGGATGGCCTTCCGGATTTGCTCTCAACGGCTCCTAGCTGCCTTGGGGCTATAAAAGGAGCCCCTAGGCGCATGGAGGAGACACACAAGCAACTCTTGAGCATTCTTGATCATCCACACAAGTTCTTTGCGCATTCGTTTGTGATTCTAAGTGATTCGAGCTCTGTTCTAGTGTGAACTCTGAGATAGTCATTCGAGCTCGAGTCTTGGCCGTGTGTGTGCGCTTTTGTTGTGGATTTGTGTGTGTTGCTTCCCTCCCTTACTCTGTGCTTTCTTTGTGATCATATACTTGTAAGGGCAAGAGACTCCAATTTGTGGAGATTCCTTGCAAACGGGATAGTGAAAGGAACAACAAAACACCGTGGTATCCAAGTGGGTCTTTGGACCGCTTGAGAGGGGTTGATTGCAACCCTCGTCCGTTGGGACGCCACAACGTGGAAGTAGGCAAGCATTGGCTTGGCCGAACCACGGGATAAACCATCGTGTCACATCTGTGCTTGATCTTTTGTGGTATTGTGTTTTGTTGAGACTTCACCTTAGCCACTTGGCAATAATCGTGCTAACGCTTAACAAGTTTTTGTGGCTTAAGTTTGAAGTTTTTACAGGATCACCTATTCACCCCCACCCCCTCTAGGTGCTCTCAATTGGTATCAGAGCCGTTCTATTCACAAAGGGACTAACCGCCCGAATAGATGGATCCTAAGGGGAAGGGTATAGTGATCAACGACAAAGAGAAGGAATCCTTCGTCAACGAGCCGAAGGACGATAAGCCTACCGACTCCGGCTCGGGTCAAAGACGGAAGGAAGGGAAGAAGAAGAAGACCAGGCGCATCAAGGAGATCATCTACTACGACAGCGACGAGTCTACTTCTTCCCAAAAGGACGAGGACCACAACAACTACGAGAGGAGAAAACCGGTTAATTCGAACTTTTCTTTCGATTACTCTCGTATTCCGCAAAGTTCACATTCACATTTGCTCTCCATTCCACTTGGCAAGCCCCCACACTTTGATGGAGAGGACTACGGATTTTGGAGCCACAAAATGCGTAGTCACCTATTCTCTCTCCATCCTAGTATATGGGAGATTGTAGAGAGTGGAATGCATTTTGATAGTTCGGATAGTCCCATGTTCATTAATGAACAAATTCATAAAAATGCACAAGCTACTACTGTTCTTCTAGCTTCCTTGTGCAGGGATGAATACCATAAGGTGAGCGGCTTGGACAACGCCAAGCAAATCTGGGACACCCTCAAGATTTCTCATGAGGGGAACGACGTCACCCTACTCACCAAGATGGAGTTGGTGGAGGGCGAGCTTGGACGGTTCGCGATGATAAGGGGCGAGGAGCCAACGCAAACGTACAACCGGCTCAAGACCCTTATCAACAAGATAAGAAGCTACGGGAGCACGCGATGGACGGACCACGACGTCGTCCGCCTAATGCTCAGGTCCTTTACCGTACTTGATCCTCATCTCGTGAACAATATTCGTGAGAATCCCAGGTACACGATGATGACGCCCGAGGAAGTGCTTGGAAAATTCGTGAGCGGGCGGATGATGATCAAGGAGGCAAGATACGTCGACGACGCGTTGAACGGACCACTCCACGAGCCTCAACCCATTGCTCTAAAAGCAACGAGGAGCAAGGAGTCGCTACCTAGCAAGGTGGCGCAAGTCGAGGCGGCCGGGCTCAATGATGAAGAGATGGCTCTCATCATCAAAAGATTCAAGACGGTGCTTAAAGGTCACAAGGGACAACCAAGCAAGACCAAAGCCAAGGGGAAGCGCTCATGCTTCAAATGCGGTAAGCTTGGTCATTTCATTGCTAACTGTCCCGATAATGAAAGTGATCAGGAAAAGGGGAACAAAAGAGAAAAGAAGAAGCAATACAAGAAGGCAAAGGGCGAGGCGCATCTAGGAAAGGAGTGGGACTCGGATTGCTCCTCCTCTGACTCCGACAACGAAGGACTCGCCGCCACTGCCTTCAACAAATCGGCTCTCTTCCCCAACGAGCGTCTCACTTGCCTTATGGCAAGGGAGAAGAAGGTGAGTACTCAAGACTCCACTTATGCTTCTTCTAGTGATAGTGAGTCTAGTGACGATGATGACATAGATTATTCTTGCTTGTTCAAAGGCTTAGATAGATCTAAGATAGATAAAATCAATGAATTGATTGATGCTTTGAATGAAAAGGATAGGCTTTTAGAGAAGCAAGAGGATTTATTGTATGATGAACATGATAAGTTTATAGAGGCACAAAAATCATATGCTTTAGAAGTGAAAAGAAATGAAGTGCTTTCTAGTGAAATATCTTCTTGTCATGAAACCATTGCTACTTTACAAAGTGTTAACCATGATTTAAATGCTAAATTAGAAGTAACAAATAAATCTAAGTCTTGTGTTGAAAATGTTACAATTTGCACTAGGTGTAAAGATTTTGATGTTAACACTTGTAGCAAACACTTAGTTTCAATTTCAAAACTAAAAGATGAAGTGGCTAGTCTTAATGCCCAACTTAAGACTAGCAAGAGTGAAGTTGAAAAGATAAAATTTGCAAGGGATGCCTATACAATTGGAAGACATCCCTCAATTAAGGATGGGCTTGGCTTCAAGAGGGAAGCCAAGAACTTAACAAGCCATAAGGCTCCCATCTTCGTCAAGGAGAAGGGGAAGGCCCCTATGGCTAGTAATGCTAAAAAGAACCATGCTTTTATGTATTATGATAGGAGAAATGCTAGAAATGCTTATAATGATTTTGATTCACATGTTTATGATTCTCGTGCTATGTTTGCTTCTAGTTCTTCTTATAAGCATGATAGGGATATGCCTAGGAGAAAAATTGCTCATGTGCCTAGAAAGAATGTTATTCATGCTCCTAGGAAAGTAGTGAATGAACCTTCTACCATTTATTATGCTTGTAATGCTCCCTTTGCTATTTGTAGAAAGGGTAAGAAGGTAATTGCTAGGAAGTTAGGGGCAAGATGCAAGGGAGATAAAACTTGCATCTGGGTCCCTAAGAATATTTGTGCTAACCTTGCAGGACCCAACATGAGTTGGGTACCTAAGACCCAAGCCTAAATTTGCCTTGCAGGTTTATGCATCCGGGGGTTCAAGCTGGATTATCGACAGCGGATGCACAAACCATATGACGGGGGAGAAGAAGATGTTCACCTCCTACGTCAAGAATAAGGATTCCCAAGATTCAATTATATTCGGTGATGGGAATCAAGGCAAGGTAAAAGGGTTAGGTAAAATTGCAATTTCTAATGAGCATTCTATATCAAATGTATTCTTAGTGGAGAGTCTTGGATATAATTTGCTATCTGTTAGTCAATTATGTCAAATGGGATATAATTGTTTATTTACAAATATAGATGTGTCTGTCTTTAGAAGAGGTGATGGTTCACTAGCTTTTAAGGGTGTACTAGACGGCAAGCTTTACTTAGTTGATTTTGCAAAAGAAGAGGCCGGTCTAGATGCATGCTTAATGGCTAAGACTTGCATGGGCTGGCTGTGGCATCGCCGCTTAGCACATGTGGGGATGAAGAATCTCCACAAGCTTCTAAAGGGAGAACACGTGATAGGTCTAACCAATGTTTATTTCGAAAAAGATAGACCTTGTGCAGCTTGTCAGGCAGGTAAACAAGTGGGAGGAGCACATCACAGCAAGAATGTGATGACCACGTCGAGACCCCTGGAGCTGCTGCATATGGACCTCTTCGGACCCGTCGCCTATCTAAGCATAGGAGGAAGTAAGTATGGTTTAGTTATTGTTGATGACTTTTCCCGCTTCACTTGGGTGTTCTTTTTGCAGGATAAGTCTGAAACTCAAGGGACCCTCAAGCGCTTCCTCAGGAGAGCTCAAAATGAGTTTGAGCTCAGGGTGAAGAAGATAAGGAGCGACAATGGGTCCGAGTTCAAGAACCTTCAAGTGGAGGAGTTTCTTGAGGAGGAAGGAATCAAGCACGAGTTCTCCGCTCCCTACACACCACAGCAAAATGGTGTGGTAGAGAGGAAGAACAGGACGCTAATCGATATGGCGAGGACGATGCTTGGAGAATTCAAGACCCCCGAGTGCTTTTGGTCGGAAGCCGTGAACACGGCTTGCCACGCCATCAACAGGGTCTACCTTCACCGCCTCCTCAAGAAGACGTCATATGAGCTACTAACTGGTAACAAACCCAATGTATCGTACTTTCGCGTATTTGGGAGCAAGTGCTACATTCTAGTGAAGAAGGGTAGAAATTCTAAGTTTGCTCCCAAAGCTGTAGAAGGGTTTTTATTAGGGTATGATTCAAATACAAAGGCGTATAGAGTCTTCAACAAATCATCGGGTTTGGTTGAAGTCTCTAGCGACGTTGTATTTGATGAGACTAATGGCTCTCCAAGAGAGCAAGTTGTTGATTGTGATGATGTAGATGAAGAAGATGTTCCGACGGCCGCTATACGAACCATGGCGATTGGAGACGTTCGGCCACAGGAACAAGATGAACGAGATCAACCTTCTTCCTCAACAACGGTGCAACCCCCAACTCAAGACGATGAACAGGTTCATCAAAAGGAGGCGTGTGATCAAGGGGGAGCACAAGATGATCACGTGATGGAGGAAGAAGCGCAACCGGCACCTCCAACCCAAGTTCGAGCGATGATTCAGAGGGATCATCCCGTCGACCAAATTCTGGGTGACATTAGCAAGGGAGTAACTACTCGATCTCGATTAGTTAATTTTTGTGAGCATTACTCTTTTGTCTCCTCTATTGAGCCTTTCAGGGTAGAGGAGGCCTTGCTAGATCCGGATTGGGTGTTGGCCATGCAGGAGGAACTTAATAACTTCAAGCGCAACGAAGTTTGGACGCTGGTGCCTCGTCCCAAGCAAAACGTTGTGGGAACCAAGTGGGTGTTCCGCAACAAACAAGACGAGCACGGAGTGGTGACAAGGAACAAGGCTCGACTTGTGGCAAAAGGTTATGCCCAAGTCGCAGGTTTGGACTTTGAGGAGACTTTTGCTCCTGTGGCTAGGCTAGAGTCCATTCGTATCTTGCTAGCATATGCCGCTCACCATTCTTTCAGGTTGTACCAAATGGATGTGAAGAGCGCTTTCCTCAACGGGCCAATAAAGGAGGAGGTGTACGTGGAGCAACCCCCTGGCTTCGAGGATGAGCAGTACCCCGACCACGTGTGTAAGCTCTCTAAGGCGCTCTATGGACTTAAACAAGCCCCAAGAGCATGGTATGAATGCCTTAGAGATTTCTTACTTGCTAATGCTTTCAAGGTTGGGAAAGCCGATCCAACTCTTTTCACTAAGACATGTGATGGTGATTTGTTTGTATGCCAAATTTATGTCGATGACATAATATTTGGTTCTACTAATCAAAAGTCTTGTGAAGAGTTTAGCAGGGTGATGACGCAGAAATTCGAGATGTCAATGATGGGCGAGTTGAACTACTTCCTTGGGTTCCAAGTGAAGCAACTCAAGGACGGCACCTTCATCTCCCAAACAAAGTACACGCAAGATCTGCTGAAGCGGTTTGGGATGAAGGACGCCAAGCCCGCAAAGACTCCGATGGGAACCGACGGACACACCGACCTCAACAAAGGAGGTAAGTCCGTTGATCAAAAAGCATACCGGTCAATGATAGGGTCTTTACTTTATTTATGTGCTAGTAGACCGGATATTATGCTTAGCGTATGCATGTGTGCTAGATTTCAATCCGATCCTAAGGAATGTCACTTGGTGGCGGTGAAGCGAATTCTTAGATATTTAGTCGCTACGCCTTGCTTCGGGATCTGGTATCCAAAGGGGTCTAACTTTGACTTGATTGGGTACTCAGATTCCGACTATGCTGGATGTAAGGTCGATAGGAAGAGTACATCGGGGACGTGCCAATTCTTAGGAAGGTCCCTGGTGTCATGGAATTCCAAGAAACAAACCTCCGTTGCCCTATCCACCGCTGAGGCCGAGTACGTTGCCGCAGGACAGTGTTGCGCGCAACTACTTTGGATGAGGCAAACCCTCAGGGACTTTGGCTACAATCTGAGCAAAGTCCCACTCCTATGTGATAATGAGAGTGCTATCCGAATAGCGGAAAATCCTGTTGAGCACAGCCGCACAAAGCACATTGACATCCGGCATCACTTTCTGAGAGACCACCAGCAAAAGGGAGATATCGAAGTGTTTTATGTTAGCACCGAGAACCAGCTAGCCGATATCTTTACCAAGCCTTTAGATGAGAAGACCTTTTGCAGGCTGCGTAGTGAGCTAAATGTCTTAGATTCGCGGAACTTGGATTGAATTGTAGCATACATGTATTCATGCTTTTGATCATGTTCATTCTGCATTATGTTGCTTATTATGGTGCTCAAGTTGTACAAACACTCCCTGGACCTCACAAGTCCGTTGCAAAGTGATGCACACATTTAGGGGGAGATGTGTTACAACTTGATCCTTTTTGACTAACCATTTGATTGAGCTTGGTTGATTTAGTCTCAAAGTAGAATTGAAAGGGAAAAGGTGGACTTGGATCATGCAAGACTTCCACTGCACTCCGATGAGGGGTAACTTACTCCAAGTCCATCTCATTAACTCTTATTGCCATTTGCTCTTAAGTGAAGATTTTGGTGAGGCAATGGGGTTAAAGGGCCAAGATTTATCTCGTTTTGGTGGTTGATGCCAAAGGGGGAGAAAATAAAGGCCAAAGCAATAAATGGATCAGCTACCACTTGAGATATTTGAAAATAGTAGAGTAGAGTTTTTGGTTTGTCAAAACCCTTGTCTCTTTTGGCTTCTTGTGGGGAGAAGTATTAATTATGGGAAAAAGGGGGAGTTTTTGATCAAACTCTTTTGGAATGATTCTCTTTATGCTTAAACATGTGTGTTTAACTTAGAGATAGAGATTTGTGTTTGATTTGCAAAAACAAACCAAGTGGTGGCAAAGGATGATCCATATATGCCAAAATTGATTCAAAATAAATTTGAGTTATTATTTGAAGTGTTTTTGTACTTGTTCAACTTGCTTTATGTTGTGTTGGCATAAATCACCAAAAAGGGGGAGATTGAAAGGGAAATGTGCCCTTGGGCCATTTCTAAGTATTTTGGTGATTTAGTGTCCAACACAGGTGCCTAATTGTAAAATGGAACAAGGTGCAAATCATGAAGTAAAGGTATGTTTCTAAGCCTTAGTACATTGGTTTTGTGGACTAACATATTTGTCTGAGTGTTAGAAACAGAAAGAAGAAAAAGAGAAAAGGGGAGAGAAAGACTTGGCTGTGTGCAGCCAAGTCCCAGCTCGGTCTGGAGCACCGGACTGTCCGGTGTGCACCGGACAGTGTCCGGTGCGCCAGGCCGACTCGGCGCGTACTGGCCGCTCTCGGGAAATTGGCCGACGGCGTACGGCTAAAATTCACCGGACTGTCCGGTGTGCACCGGACTGTCCGGTGAGCCAACGGTCGGCCAGGGCCAACGGTCGGCCGCGCAATCCGCGCGGGACACGTGGCCGAGCCAACGGTCGGAAGACGGCACCGGACTGTCCGGTGTGCACCGGACTGTCCGGTGCGCCAACGGCTCTCAGATCTCCGCCGGTCTGCAACGGTCGGGAAGCGCTGGATAAGGAAAGAAATCGGTCACCGGACATGTCCGGTGTGCACCGGACTGTCCGGTGCCCCCGACGACAGAAGGCAAGGATGGCCTTCCGGATTTGCTCTCAACGGCTCCTAGCTGCCTTGGGGCTATAAAAGGAGCCCCTAGGCGCATGGAGGAGACACACAAGCAACTCTTGAGCATTCTTGATCATCCACACAAGTTCTTTGCGCATTCGTTTGTGATTCTAAGTGATTCGAGCTCTGTTCTAGTGTGAACTCTGAGATAGTCATTCGAGCTCGAGTCTTGGCCGTGTGTGTGCGCTTTTGTTGTGGATTTGTGTGTGTTGCTTCCCTCCCTTACTCTGTGCTTTCTTTGTGATCATATACTTGTAAGGGCAAGAGACTCCAATTTGTGGAGATTCCTTGCAAACGGGATAGTGAAAGGAACAACAAAACACCGTGGTATTCAAGTGGGTCTTTGGACCGCTTGAGAGGGGTTGATTGCAACCCTCGTCCGTTGGGACGCCACAACGTGGAAGTAGGCAAGCATTGGCTTGGCCGAACCACGGGATAAACCATCGTGTCACATCTGTGCTTGATCTTTTGTGGTATTGTGTTTTGTTGAGACTTCACCTTAGCCACTTGGCAATAATCGTGCTAACGCTTAACAAGTTTTTGTGGCTTAAGTTTGAAGTTTTTACAGGATCACCTATTCACCCCCCCCCTCTAGGTGCTCTCACCGCCTCCTGGCCGGAGGCAAACTTGGTGGCGATGTCCATCAGCTCGCTCGCCCTGGTGGGAGTCTTGCGACCCAGCTTGCTCACTAGGTCGCGGCAAGTGGTACCGGCGAGGAACGCGCCGATGACATCTGAGTCGGTGATGTTGGGCAGCTCGGTGCGCTGCTTCGAGAATCGCCGGATGTAGTCACTCAGGGATTCTCCCGGCTGCTGGCGACAGCTTCGGAGATCCAAGAGTTCCCAAGGCGCACGTATGTGCCCTGGAAGTTGCCGGCGAAGGCTTTGACCAGGTCGTCCCAGTTGAAGATCTGCGCAGGAGGCAGATGCTCCAGCCAGGCTCGGGCTGCGTCGGAGAGGAACAGGGGGAGGTTGCGGATGATGAGGTTGTCATCGTCCGTTCCACCCAGCTGGCAGGCCAGCCTGTAGTCTGCGAGTCACAGTTCCAGCCTCATCTCCCCCGAGTACTTGGTGATGGTAGTCGGGGCCCGGAACCGGGTCGGGAACGGCGCCCGTCGTATGGCCCGGCTGAAAGCTTGCGGACCGGGTGGTTCGGGCGAAGGGCTCCGATCCTCCCCGCTGTCATAGCGTCCCCCACGCCTGGGGTGGTGAAAGGGAAATGTGCCCTTGGGCCATTTCTAAGTATTTTGGTGATTGAGTGCCAACACAAAGTGCTTAAATGTGAATTTATGTCCATGGATGAACAAAGTGCAAATCATGAAGTAAAGGTATGTTTCTAAGCCTTAGTACATTGGTTTTGTGTACTAATATACTTGTCTAAGTGTTAGAAACAGAAAGAAGAAGAAAAGAAGAAAGGTGCAAAAGACTTGGCTGTGTACAGCCAAGACTCAGCTCGGTCTGGCATACCGGACTGTCCGGTGTGCACCGGACAGTGTCCGGTGCGCCAGGCTGACTCGGCGCGAAGTGGCTGCTCTCAGGAATTCGACGACGGCGTACGGCTAAAATTCACCGGACTGTCCGGTGTTCACCGGACTGTCCGGTGAGCCAACGGTCGGCCGCGCAATCTGCGCGGGACACGTGGCCGAGCCAACGGCTAGAAGACGGCACCGGACTGTCCGGTGTGCACCGGACATGTCCGGTGTGCACCGGACATGTCCGGTGCGCCAACGGCTCCCAGATCTGCAACGGTCTGCAACGGTCGGCAGCGCCATTTTAGGAAGGAAATCGGGCACCGGACAGTGTCCGGTGTGCACCGGACTGTCCGGTGCCCCCGACGACAGAAGGCAAGATTGGCCTTCCAGATTTGCTCTCAACGGCTCCTAGCTACCTTGGGGCTATAAAAGGGACCCCTAGGCGCATGGAGGAGACATCCAAGCAACCTTAGAGCATTCTTGATCATCCACACTCATTCTTTGCGCATTCGTTTGTGATTCTAAGTGATTCGAGCTCCGTTCTAGTGAGAACTTTGAGATAGTCATTCGAGCTCGATTCTTGGCCGTGTGTGTGCGCATTTTGCTGTGGATTTGTGTGTGTTGCTTCCCTCCCTTACTCTGTGCTTCTTTGTGATCATATACTTGTAAGGGCAAGAGACTCCAATTTGTGGAGATTCCTTGCAAACGGGATAAAGAAAAGAAAGCAAAACACCGTGGTATTCAAGTGGGTCTTTGGACCGCTTGAGAGGGGTTGATTGCAACCCTCGTCCGTTGGGACGCCACAACGTGGAGTAGGCAAGCGTTGGTCTTGGCCGAACCACGGGATAAACCACTGTGTCATCTCTGTGATTGATCTTCTGTGGTTTCTGTGTCTTGTTGAGACTCCTCTCTAGCCACTTGGCGATTATCGTGCTAACACTTAACAAGTTTTTGTGGCTATAAGTTTAAGTTTTCACAGGATCACCTATTCACCCCCCCTCTAGGTGCTCTCAATTGGTATCGGAGCCGTTCTCTTCACAAAGGGACTAATCGCCCGAAGAGATGGATCCTAAGGGAAAGGGGATGGTGGTCAACAACGAAAAGGAGTCTTTCGTCAACGAGCCAAAGGATGACAAGCCCACTGACTCCGGCTCGGGCTACAAGCGGAAGGAAGGGAAGAAGAAGAAGACAAAGCGCATCAAGGAGATCATATACTACGACGACAGTGATGAGTCTACTTCTTCCCAAAAGGACGACAACAACGACTACAAAAAGACGGTCAATTCGAACTTTTCATTTGATTATTCTCGTATTCAACATAGTTCGAATTCGCATTTGCTTTCCATTCCTCTTGGCAAACCTCCACACTTCGATGGGGAGGACTACGGATTTTGGAGTCACAAAATGCGTAGTCACTTATTCTCTCTCCATCCAAGCATTTGGGAGATTGTAGAGAATGGAATGAAGTTTGATAGCTCGGATAACTCTATGCTCATAAATGAACAAATCCATAGAAATGCACAAGGTACTACTGTTCTCTTAGCGTCCTTGTGCAGGGAAGAGTACAACAAGGTGAGCGGCTTGGACAATGCCAAGCAAATATGGGACACCCTCAAGATCTCTCACGAGGGAAATGACATCACCATGCTCACCAAAATGGAGTTGGTGGAGGGCGAGCTTGGATGATTCGCCATGATAAGGGGAGAGGAGCCAACCCAAACGTACAACCGGCTCAAGACTCTCGTCAACAAAATAAGGAGCTACGGAAGCACGCGATGGAAGGACCACAACGTCGTCCGCCTAATGCTAAGGTCCTTTACCGTTCTTGATCCTCATCTCGTGAACAATATTCGTGAGAATCCCAGGTACACGATGATGACGCCCGAGGAGGTACTCGGAAAATTCGTAAGCGGGCGAATGATGATCAAGGAGGCGAGATACGTCGACGAAGCATTGAACGGTCCAATCCACGAGTCTCAACCCATCGCTCTCAAGGCAACAAGGAGCAAGGAGCCGCTACCCAGCAAGGTGGCGCAAGTCGAGGCGGCCGGGCTCAATGATGAAGAGATGGCTCTCATCATCAAGAGATTCAAGACGGCGCTAAATGGTCGCAAGGGGCAACCAAGGAAGACCAAGACAAAGGGGAAGCGCTCATGCTTCAAATGTGGTAAGGTTGGTCATTTTATTGCTAACTGTCCCGAAAATGATAGTGACCAGGAGCAAGGGAAGAATGGGAAGAGGGAGAACAAGAAGGTTTACAAGAAGGCCAAAGGCGAAGCACACCTTGGAAAGGAGTGGGATTCGGATTGCTCTTCGTCCGACTCCGACGACGAAGGACTCGCCGCCACTGCCTTCAACAAATCGGCTCTCTTCCCAAACGAGCATCACACTTGCCTCATGGCAAGGGAGAAGAAGGTAATCACTAGTAATGCTAATACTTATGATTCTTCTAGTGATGATGAGTCTAGTGAGGATGAAATAGATTATTCTAGTTTATTCAAGGGATTGGATAGAACTAAGATAGCTAAGATTAATGAATTGATTGATGCCTTGAATGAAAAGGATAGAATCTTAGAGAAACAAGAAGATCTTTTATATGAAGAGCATGATAAATTTGTTAGTGCACAAAATTCACTTGCTCTAGAAGTTAAAAGAAATGGAATGCTTTCTTGTGAACTTTCTACTTGTAATGAAACCATTTCCTCTCTAAAAGGTGAAATTAATGATTTAAATGTGAAACTAGAAGTAGCAAGTAAATCTAACTCTTGTGTTGAACATGTTGAAATTTGCACTAGTTGTAAGGATGTTGATATTAATGCTTGTTGTGAACACCTAGTTTCAATTTCCAAACTAAATGATGAATTGGCTAGTCTTAATGCCCAACTTAAGACTAGCAAAAGTGAATTTGATAAGTTAAAATTTGCAAGGGATGCCTACACAATTGGAAGACATCCCTCAATTAAGGATGGGCTTGGCTTCAAGAGGGAAGCCAAGAACTTAACAAGCCATAAGGCTCCCATCTTCGTCAAGGAGAAAGGGAAGGCTCCTATGGCTAGTAGTACTAAAAGGAACCATGCTTTTATGTATCATGATAGGAGACAAACTAGAAATGCTTATAGGAGTTATAAGGCTTATGATGATTTTGACTCTCATGCCATGTTTGCTTCTAGTTCTTCCTATATGCATGGTAGAAATGTGTCTAGGAGAAATGCTATTCATCATGTGCCTAGAAAGAATATTATTCATGCTCCTAGGAAAGTAGTGAATGAACCTTCTACAATTTATTGTGCTTTAAATGCTTCCTTTGCTATTTGTAGAAAGGATAGGAAAATAGTTGCTAGGAAGTTAGGGGCAAAATGCAAGGGAGACAAAACTTGCATTTGGGTCCCTAAGGATATTTGCACTAACCTTGCAGGACCCAACATGAGTTGGGTACCTAAGACCCAGGCCTAAATTTGCCTTGCAGGTTTATGCATCCGGGGGTTCAAGCTGGATTATCGACAGCGGATGCACAAACCATATGACAGGGGAGAAGAAGATGTTCACCTCCTACGTCAAAAATAAGGATTCCCAAGATTCAATTATATTCGGTGATGGGAATCAAGGCAAGGTAAAAGGGTTAGGTAAAATTGCAATTTCTAATGAGCACTCAATCTCAAATGTGTTTTTAGTTGAGTCTCTTGGTTACAATTTGCTATCTGTTAGTCAACTGTGCAATATGGGATATAATTGTCTTTTTACAAATGTAGATGTGTCTGTCATTAGAAGAAGTGATGGTTCACTAGCCTTTAAGGGTGTACTAGACGGCAAGCTTTACTTAGTTGATTTTGCAAAAGAAGAGGCCGGTCTAGATGCATGCTTAATGGCTAAGACTTGCATGGGCTGGCTGTGGCATCGCCGCTTAGCACATGTGGGGATGAAGAACCTCCACAAGCTTCTAAAGGGAGAACACGTGATAGGTCTAACCAATGTTCATTTCGAAAAAGATAGACCTTGTGCAGCCTGTCAAGCAGGGAAACAGGTGGGAGGCTCTCATCACACCAAAAATGTGATGACAACATCAAGACCTCTGGAGCTGCTACATATGGACCTCTTCGGACCCGTCGCCTATCTAAGCATAGGAGGAAGTAAGTATGGTTTAGTTATTGTTGATGACTTTTCCCGCTTCACTTGGGTGTTCTTTTTGCAGGATAAGTCTGAAACCCAAGGGACCCTCAAGCGCTTCCTCAGGAGAGCTCAAAATGAGTTTGAGCTCAAGGTGAAGAAGATAAGGAGCGACAACGGGTCCGAATTCAAGAACCTTCAAGTGGAGGAGTTTCTTGAGGAGGAAGGGATCAAGCATGAGTTCTCCGCTCCCTACACACCTCAGCAAAATGGTGTGGTAGAGAGGAAGAACAGGACGCTCATAGATATGGCGAGGACTATGCTTGGAGAATTCAAGACCCCTGAGTGCTTTTGGTCGGAAGCCGTGAACACGGCTTGCCACGCCATCAACAGGGTCTACCTTCACCGCCTCCTCAAGAAGACGTCGTATGAGCTACTAACCGGTAACAAACCCAATGTATCTTACTTTCGTGTATTTGGGAGCAGGTGCTACATTCTAGTGAAGAAGGGTAGAATTTCTAAATTTGCTCCCAAAGCTGTAGAAGGGTTTTTATTAGGTTATGATTCAAATACAAAGGCGTATAGGGTCTTCAACAAATCATCGGGTTTGGTTGAAGTCTCTAGCGACGTTGTATTTGATGAGACTAATAGCTCTCCAAGAGAGCAAGTTGTTGATTGTGATGATGTAGATGAAGAAGATGTTCCGACGGCCGCTATACGAACCATGGCGATTGGAGAAGTGCGGCCACAGGAACAAGATGAATGAGATCAACCTTCTTCCTCAACAACGGTGCATCCCCCAACTCAAGCCGATGAACAGGTTCATCAAAAGGAGGTGTGTGATCAAGGGGGAGCACAAGATGATCACGTGATGGAGGAAGAAGCGCAACCGGCACCTCCAACCCAAGTTCGAGCGGTGATTCAAAGGGATCATCCCGTCGACCAAATTTTGGGTGACATTAGCAAGGGAGTAACTACTCGATCTCGATTAGTTAATTTTTGAGGAACTCAACAACTTCAAGCGCAATGAAGTTTGGACACTGGTGCCTCGTCCCAAGCAAAATATTGTGGGAACCAAGTGGGTGTTCCGCAACAAACAGGACGAGCACGGGGTGGTGACGAGGAACAAGGCTCGACTTGTGGCAAAAGGTTATGCCCAAGTCGCAGGTTTGGACTTTGAGGAGACTTTTGCTCCTGTGGCTAGGCTAGAATCAATTCGTATCTTGCTAGCATATGCCGCTCACCATTCTTTCAGGTTGTACCAAATGGATGTGAAGAGCGCTTTCCTCAATGGGCCAATCAAGGAGGAGGTGTACGTGGAGCAACCCCCTGGCTTCGAGGATGAACGGTACCCCGACCACGTGTGTAAGCTCTCTAAGGCGCTCTATGGACTTAAGCAAGCCCCAAGAGCATGGTATGAATGCCTTAGAGACTTCTTAATTGCTAATGCTTTCAAGGTTGGGAAAGCCGATCCAACTCTTTTTACTAAGACTTGTGATGGTGATTTGTTTGTGTGCCAAATTTATGTCGATGACATAATATTTGGTTCTACTAATCAAAAGTCTTGTGAAGAGTTTAGCAGGGTGATGACGCAGAAATTCGAGATGTCGATGATGGGCGAGTTGAACTACTTCCTTGGGTTCCAAGTGAAGCAACTCAAGGATGGCACTTTCATCTCCCAAACAAAGTACACGCAAGACTTGCTGAAGCGGTTTGGGATGAAGGACGCCAAGCCCGCAAAGACGCCGATGGGAATCGACGGACACACCGACCTCAACAAAGGAGGTAAGTCCGTTGATCAAAAAGCATACCAGTCCATGATAGGTTCTTTGCTTTATTTATGTGCTAGTAGACCGGATATTATGCTTAGTGTATGCATGTGTGCTAGATTTCAATCCGATCCGAAGGAGTGTCACTTAGTGGCTGTGAAGCGAATTCTTCGATATTTAGTCGCTACGCCTTGCTTCGGGATCTGGTATCCAAAGGGGTCTAACTTTGACTTGATTGGGTACTCAGATTCCGATTATGCTGGATGTAAGGTCGATAGGAAGAGTACATCGGGGACGTGCCAATTCTTAGGAAGGTCCCTGGTGTCATGGAACTCTAAGAAACAAACCTCCGTTGCCCTATCCACCGCTGAGGCCGAGTACGTTGCCGCAGGACAGTGTTGTGCGCAACTACTTTGGATGAGGCAAACCCTCAGGGACTTTGGCTACAATCTGAGCAAAGTCCCACTCCTATGTGATAATGAGAGTGCTATCCGAATAGCGGAAAATCCTGTTGAGCACAGCCGCACAAAGCACATTGACATCCGGCATCACTTTTTGAGAGACCACCAGCAAAAGGGAGATATCGAAGTGTTTCATGTTAGCACCGAGAACCAGCTAGCCGATATCTTTACCAAGCCTCTAGATGAGAAGACCTTTTGCAGGCTGCGCAGTGAGCTAAATATCTTAGATTCGCGGAACTTGGATTGAAATGTAGCATACATGTGTTTATGCCTTTGATCATGTTCATTCTGCATTTTGTTGCTTATTATGGTGCTCAAGTTGTACAAACACTCCATGGACCTCACAAGTCCGTTGCAAAGTGATGCACATGTTTAGGGGGGAGATGTGTTACAACTTGACCCTTTGAGACTAACCATATGCTTGAGTTTGCTTGTTTTAGTCTCAAAAGGAGAAGTGAAAGGGAAAAGGTGGACTTGGACCATGAAAGACTTCCACTGCACTCCGATGAGAGGGTAACCTATTCCAAGTTCATCTAATGAACTCTTATTGCCATTTGCTCTTAATTGAAGATTTTGGTGAGGCAATGGGGTTAAAGGGCCAAGATTGATCCCGTTTTGGTGCTTGATGCCAAAGGGGGAGAAAATAAAGGCCAAAGCGATAAATGGATCAGCTACCACTTGAGAGATTTTGAAAATAGTAGAATAGAGCTTTTGGTTTGTCAAAACTCTTTTGTTGTCTCTCTTATCAAAAGTTGGCTTCTTGCGGGGAGAAGTAGTGATTATGGGAAAAAGGGGGAGTTTTTTAAATCTTTGATCAATCTCTTTTGGAATGACTCTCTTTATGCTTCAACATGTGTGTTTGACTTAGAGATAGAGATTTGAGTTTGATTTGCAAAAACAAACCAAGTGGTGGCAAAGGATGATCCATATATGCCAAAATTGAATCAAAATAAATTTGAGTTTTATTTGAAGTGAGTTTGCACTTGTTCTAGTTGCTTTATGTTGTGTTGGCATAAATCACCAAAAAGGGGGAGATTGAAAGGGAAATGTGCCCTTGGGCCATTTCTAAGCATTTTGGTGATTGAGTGCCAACACAAAGTGCTTAAATGTGAATTTATGTCCATGGATGAACAAAGTGCAAATCATGAAGTAAAGGTATGTTTCTAAGCCTTAGTACATTGGTTTTGTGTACTAATATACTTGTCTAAGTGTTAGAAACAGAAAGAAGAAGAAAAGAAGAAAGGTGCAAAAGACTTGGCTGTGTACAGCCAAGACTCAGCTCGGTCTGGCACACCAGACTGTCCGGTGTGCACCGGACAGTGTCCGGTGCGCCAGGCTGACTCGGCGCGAAGTGGCTGCTCTCGGGAATTCGCCGACGGCATACGGCTAAAATTCACCGGACTGTCCGGTGTGCACCGGACTGTCCGGTGAGCCAACGGTCGGCCGCGCAATCTGCGTGGGACACGTGGCCGAGCCAACGGCTAGAAGACGGCACCGGACTGTCCGGTGTGCACCGGACATGTCCGGTGCGCCAACGGCTCCTAGATCTGCAACGGTCTGCAACGGTCGGCAGCGCCATTTTAGGAAGGAAATCGGGCACCGGACAGTGTCCGGTGTGCACCGGACTGTCCGGTGCCCCCGACGACAGAAGGCAAGATTGGCCTTCCAGATTTGCTCTCAACGGCTCCTAGCTGCCTTGGGGCTATAAAAGGGACCCCTAGGCGCATGGAGGAGACATCCAAGCAACCTTAGAGCATTCTTGATCATCCACACTCATTCTTTGCGCATTCGTTTGTGATTCTAAGTGATTCGAGCTCCGTTCTAGTGAGAACTTTGAGATAGTCATTCGAGCTCGATTCTTGGCCGTGTGTGTGCGCATTTTGCTGTGGATTTGTGTGTGTTGCTTCCCTCCCTTACTCTGTGCTTCTTTGTGATCATATACTTGTAAGGGCAAGAGACTCCAATTTGTGGAGATTCCTTGCAAACGAGATAAAGAAAAGAAAGCAAAACACCGTGGTATTCAAGTGGGTCTTTGGACCGCTTGAGAGGGGTTGATTGCAACCCTCGTCCGTTGGGACGCCACAACGTGGAGTAGGCAAGCGTTGGTCTTGGCCGAACCACGGGATAAACCACTGTGTCATCTCTGTGATTGATCTTCTGTGGTTTCTGTGTCTTGTTGAGACTCCTCTCTAGCCACTTGGTGATTATCGTGCTAACACTTAACAAGTTTTTGTGGCTATAAGTTTAAGTTTTCACAGGATCACCTATTCACCCCCCCCCTCTAGATGCTCTCAGGTGGTAGCCTCAGTGCACCCTCTTGTCGAGGTGGGCTCGACGGTTGCGACGATGGTGCTCGTTGCCGAGGCGGCCCGGGGCCACAGGCGCTGTGTCCCGCGTGCGCCCGGTGTGGACCGAGGCTTCCCGCGTGAATCAGGAAGTCGCGACACGATGCTCCGGGGGGTATCCCTGCCTTCGGGAGGTAGAGCTTTCGGCCAGTCGGACCGCGGCATCCTCCAGAAGATTCTTGAGTTCTCCCTGGATACGCCACCCCTCGGTGGTGGATGGTTCCGGCATCGCTCGGAGTAGTATTGCTGCTGCAGCCAGGTTCTGGCCGACCCCACTAGAAGCCGGGGGCAGCCTTGCCCTGGCATTGTCGGTGATGCGGTGCTGGACGTCCTAGGCCAGATGACGCGCTTCTCCGGCTGGTGCTCGGCCTGCCCGCTCCTGCCCGATGTTCTGCCGGAGCTGCACAAGTTGTCCTGCTTCCTCGTCGAGCCTGGCCTGCATCTCGCAGATTTGCTCGAGCTGTTTGTCCTGACCCCTGCAGGGACTGGGACCACAGCTAGCTCCCGAAGGATGTCAACGCGAGGCGCAGGCCTAGAGGGATCGCCGTCCTCCGGCATACCAAGGTGGTTGCCTTCATCGAGACCCTCTAGATCGATGTGGAAACATTCGCGACTTGGGCCACAGTCCTCGTCGCCGAGGCTGTGGCTATCATCGGAGCAACCGGAGAGGCAGTAGTCACATGCGGTCATGAAGTCCCGCATGGCACTAGAGTTACCGAGCCCAGAGAAATCCCAACCAGAGTTGGGCTTGTCGTCTTCCTCGGAACCCGGGGGCCTGTAGGTCGAGACGGCCGTCAATCGGTCCCAAGTTGACCACATATGGTACCCCGGAAGGTTCGGATATGCCTATATGAAAGCGTCCACCGAAGCGGGGTTGCTTGGGGGGTCGAAGCTGAATCTAAAAGGCACTGGATGGGAAACGAACGGTACCTCTTGATCGACGGATGGTGACGAAGTCGCGTCGGGGACGGACTGCACCGTTGATAGTCGCCTAGAGGGGGGGTGAATAGGGCGAAACTGAAATTTACAAAAATAATCACAACTACAAGCCGGGTTAGTGTTAGTAATAAAGAAACGAGTCCGCAAGAGAGGGCGCAAAACAAATCGCAAGCAAATAAGAGTGTGACACAAGGATTTGTTTTACCGAGGTTCGGTTCTCGCAAACCTACTCCCCGTTGAGGAGGCCACAAAGGCCGGGTCTCTTTCAACCCTTCCCTCTCTCAAACGATCCCACGGATCGAGTGAGCTTTCTCTTCTTCTCAATCAACCGGGAACAAAACTTCCCCGCAAGGGCCACCACACAATTTGGTGCCTCTTGCCTTGGTTACAATTGAGTGATGATCTCAAGAACAAATGAGAAAGAAAGAAAGCAATCCAAGCGCAAGAGCTCAAAAGAACACGGCAAATCTCTCTCGCTAGTCACTAAGGGTTTGAGTGGAATTGGAGAGGATTTGATCTCTTTGTATGTGTCTAGAATTGAATGCCTAGCTCTTGTAAGTGGTTGAGAGTTGAAAAACTTGGATGGCAATGAATGTGGGGAGGTTGGGGTATTTATAGCCCCAACCACCACAAGTGACCGTTGGCTGGAGTCCTCTGTTCGATGGCGCACCGGACAGTCCGGTGCACACCGGACAGTCCGGTGCCCCTGCCACGTCACGGTTGCCGTTGGATTCTGACCGTTGGAGCTGCTGACTTGGGGGCCCTCCTGGGTGTCCGGTGCACACCGGACATGCACTGTTTGATGTCCGGTGCACCGGCATGGGCGTGCCTGACAACTGCGCGCGCTGCGCGCGCATTTAATGCACCGCAGGGAGCCGTTGGCGCCGCAGGGAGCCGTTGCTCCGCTGACACACCGGACAGTCCGGTGCACACCGGACAGTCCGGTGAATTTTAGCGGAGCGGCTGCTGAGCAAACCCGAGGCTGGCGAGTTCCGAAGGCCGCGTTCCCTTGGAGCACCGGACATGTCCGGTGCACACCGGACAGTCCGGTGAATTATAGCGCGCCGGCTTCCGAGAAATCCCGAGGGCGAAGAGTTTGAAGTCGAAGTCCTCTGGCCGCACCGGACAGTCCGGTGTACACCGGACAGTCCGGTGCCTTCGGCCAGAGGAGCCCTCGGTTGCCTTGCTGCTCCTTTGTTGAATCCAACACTTGGTCTTTTTATTGGCTGATTGTGAACCTTTTGCACCTGTATAACTTATGCACTAGAGTAAACTAGTTAGTCCAATGTTTGTGTTGGGCAATTCAACCACCAAAATTATTTAGGAACTAGGTCTAAGCCTAATTCCCTTTCAATCTCCCCCTTTTTGGTGATTGATGCCAACACAAACCAAAGCAAATATAGAAGTGCATAATTGAATTAGTTTACATAATGTAAGTGCAAAGGTTGCTTGGAATTGAGCCAATCTAAACTTATATGATGCGCATGGATGGTTTCTTTGTTTTTGACATATTGGACCATATTTGCACCATGAGTTTTGTTTTCGCAAATTCTTTTGTAAATTCTTTTCAAAGTACTTTTGCAAGATAGTCAAAGGTAAATGAAAAAGATTTTGCAAAGCATTTTCAAGATATGGAATTTTCTCCCCCTATTTCCAATGCTTTTCCTTTGACTAAGCAAAACTCCCCCTCAAATAAGATCCTCCTCTTAGTGTTCAAGAGGGTTTTTGATTTATTATTTTGAAATACTATTTCCTCCCCTTTTAGAACATAAAGAGATACCAATTTTGAAATTTATCATTTGAAAAACATCAAATTTAAAATTAGGGTGGTGGTGCGGTCCTTTTGCTTTGGGCTCATATTTTCTCCCCCTTTGGCATGAATCGCCAAAAACGAAATCATTAGAGCCCAATGAAGTACATTCTCCCCCTTTGGTCATGAAATGAATGAGTGAAGATTATACCAAAGTTGGAGAGATGATTCGGAGTGACGGCGAAGCATGAGTAGTAGAGTGGAGTGGAAGCCTTGTCTTCGCCGAAGACTCCAATTCCCTTTCAATATGCCTATGACTTGGTTTGAAATACACTTGAAAGCACATTAGTCATAGCATATATAAAAGAGACATGATCAAAGGTATATTCATGAGCTATGTGTGCAAGACTAGCAAAAGAAATTCCTAGAATCAAGAATATTAAGCTCATGCCTAAGTCGGGTAAAAGATTGTTCATCAAGTGGTTTGGTAAAGATATCGGCTAATTGATCTTTAGTATTAATATAAGAAATCTCGATATCCCCCTTTTGTTGGTGATCCCGAAGAAAATGATACCGAATGGCTATGTGCTTAGTGCGGCTGTGCTCGACGGGATTGTCGGCCATTTTGATTGCACTCTCATTGTCACATAGCAAAGGGACTTTGGTTAATTTGTAACCGTAGTCCCGCAGGGTTTGCCTCATCCAAAGCAATTGCGCGCAACAATGGCCTGCGGCAATATACTCGGCTTCGGCGGTAGAAAGAGCGACCGAATTTTGCTTCTTTGAAGCCCATGACACCAAGGATCTTCCCAAGAACTGGCAAGTCCCCGATGTGCTCTTCCTGTTGATTCTACACCCCGCCCAATCGGCATCCGAAAAACCAATCAAATCAAAAGTGGATCCCCGAGGGTACCAAAGCCCAAACTTAGGAGTAAAAGCCAAATATCTCAAGATTCGTTTCACGGCCGTAAGGTGTGATTCCTTAGGGTCGGCTTGGAATCTTGCACACATGCAAACGGAAAGCATAATGTCCGGTCGAGATGCACACAAATAAAGCAATGAACCAATCATCGACCGGTATACCTTTTGATCCACGGACTTACCTCCCGTGTCGAGGTCGAGATGCCCATTGGTTCCCATGGGTGTCTTGATGGGCTTGGCATCCTTCATTCCAAACTTGCTTAAAATATCTTGAGTATACTTGGTTTGGCTAATGAAGGTGCCCTCTTGGAGTTGCTTCACTTGGAATCCTAGAAAGTACTTCAACTCCCCCATCATTGACATCTCGAATTTTTGCGTCATGATCCTACTAAATTCTTCACATGTAGATTTGT
Source organism: Zea luxurians (assembly GCA_029449295.1). NCBI lineage: Eukaryota > Viridiplantae > Streptophyta > Magnoliopsida > Poales > Poaceae > Zea > Zea luxurians. Next base: position 131,591,872 of record JAOPSE010000010.1, read on the forward strand.
TAGTAGACCCAAATATGATATCATCAACATAAATTTGGCATACAAACAAATCATTGTCAAGAGTTTTAGTGAACAAAGTAGGATCGGCCTTGCCGACTTTGAAGCCATTTGCAATAAGGAAATCTCTAAGGCATTCATACCATGCTCTCGGGGCTTGCTTGAGCCCATAAAGCGCCTTAGAGAGCCTATAAACATGGTTAGGATACTCACTGTCTTCAAAGCCGGGAGGTTGCTCAACATAGACCTCCTCCTTGATTGGTCCATTGAGGAAGGCACTCTTCACGTCCATTTGATAAAGCTTGAAGCCATGGTAAGTAGCATAGGCTAATAATATGCGAATTGACTCAAGCCTAGCTACGGGTGCATAGGTTTCACCAAAATCCAAACCTTCGACTTGTGAATATCCTTTGGCCACGAGTCGAGCTTTGTTCCTTGTCACCACACCATGCTCGTCTTGCTTGTTGCGGAAGACCCACTTGGTTCCTACAACATTTTGGTTAGGACGTGGAACTAAGTGCCATACCTCATTCCTTGTGAAATTGTTGAGCTCCTCTTGCATCGCCATCACCCAATCCGAATCTTGAAGTGCCTCCTCTACCCTGGTTGGCTCAATAGAGGAAACAAACGAGTAATGTTCACAAAAATGAGCAACACGAGATCGAGTAGTTACCCCCTTATGAATGTCGCCGAGGATGGTGTCGACGGGGTGATCTCGTTGGATTGCTTGGTGGACTCTTGGGTGTGGCGGCCTTGGTTGTTCATCCTCCTTTTCTTCATCATTTGAATCTCCCCCTTGATTGTTGCCGTCATCTTGAGGTGGCTCATCTTCTTGATCGTCGTGTTCAACATCTTGAGCCTCATCCTCAACTTGAGTTGGTGGAGATACTTGTGTGGAGGAGGAAGGTTGATCTTGTGCATTTGGAGGCTCTTCGGATTCCTTAGGACACACATCCCCGATGGACATGTTCCTTAGCGCTATGCATGGAGCCTGTTCTTCACCTATATCATCAAGATCAACTTGCTCTACTTGAGAGCCGTTAGTCTCATCAAACACAACGTCACAAGAAACTTCAACAAGTCCTGAGGACTTGTTAAAGACTCTATATGCCCTTGTGTTTGAGTCATATCCTAGTAAAAAGCCTTCTACAGTTTTAGGAGCAAATTTGGATTTTCTACCTCTTTTAACAAGTATAAAACATTTGCTACCAAAAACTCTAAAGTATGAAATATTGGGCTTTTTACCGGTTAGGAGTTCATAAGATGTCTTCTTGAGGATTCGATGAAGATATAACCGGTTGATGGCGTAGCAGGCGGTGTTGACCGCCTCGGCCCAAAACCGATCCGGTGTCTTGTACTCATCAAGCATGGTTCTTGCCATGTCCAATAGAGTTCGATTCTTCCTCTCCACTACACCATTTTGTTGTGGAGTGTAGGGAGAAGAGAACTCATGCTTGATGCCCTCCTCCTCAAGAAAGCCTTCAATTTGAGAGTTCTTGAACTCCGTTCCATTGTCGCTTCTAATTTTCTTGATCCTTAAGCCGAACTCATTTTGAGCCCGTCTCAAGAATCCCTTTAAGGTCTCTTGGGTTTGTGATTTTTCCTGCAAAAAGAATACCCAAGTGAAGCGAGAATAATCATCCACCATTACAAGACAATACTTACTACCGCCGATGCTTATGTAAGCGATCGGGCCAAACAGATCCATGTGAAGGAGCTCCAGTGGCCTGTCGGTAGTCATGATGTTTTTGTGTGGATGATGGACACCAACTTGCTTCCCAGCTTGGCAAGCGCTACAAATCCTGTCTTTCTCAAAATGAACATCGGTTAGTCCCAAAATGTGTTCTCCCTTTAGAAGCTTGTGAAGATTCTTCATTCCAACATGGGCTAGTCGGCGGTGCCAGAGCCAACCCAAGTTAGTCTTAGCAATCAAACAAGTGTTGAGCTCAGCTCTATGAAAATCTACTAAGTATAGCTGACCCTCTAACACTCCCTTAAAAGCTATTGAATCATCACTTCTTCTAAAGACAGTTACACCAATATCAGTAAAAAGACAGTTGTAGCCCATTTGACATAATTGGGATACGGAAAGCAAATTGTAATCTAAGGAATCTACAAGAAAAACATTAGAAATGGAATGGTCAGGAGATATAGCAATTTTACCCAAACCTTTGACCAAACCTTGATTTCCATCCCCGAATGTGATAGCTCGTTGGGGATCTTGGTTTTTCTCATATGAGGAGAACATTCTTTTCTCCCCGGTCATATGGTTTGTGCACCCGCTGTCGAGTATCCAACTTGAGCCCCCGGATGCATAAACCTACAAAACAAGTTTAGTTCTTTGTTTTAGGTACCCAAACGGTTTTGGGTCCTTTGGCATTAGATACAAGAACTTTGGGTACCCAAACACAAGTCTTTGAGCCCTTGTGTTTGCCCCCTACAATTTTGGCAACTACTTTGCCAGATTTGCTAGTCAACACATAAGATGCATCAAAAGTTTTAAATGAAATGGCATGATCATTTGATGCATTAATAGTTTTCTTTCTAGGCAACTTGGCATGGGTTGGTTGCCTAGATCTAGATGTCTCACCCTTATACATAAAAGCATAATTAGGGCCAGAGTGAGACTTCCTAGAATGAATTTTCTTAATTTTACTCTCAGGATACCCGGCAGGGTACAAAATGTAACCCTCGTTATCCTGAGGCATGGGAGCCTTGCCCTTAACAAAGTTAGACAAGTTCTTAGGAGGGGCATTAATTTTGACATTGTCTCCCCTTTGGAAGCCAATGCCATCCTTAATGCCCGGGCGTCTCCCATTATAGAGCATGCTTCTAGCAAGTTTAAATTTTTCATTTTCTAAGTCATGCTCTCTAATCTTAGCATTAAGTTGTGCTATGTGATCATTTTGTTTCTTAATTAAAGCTAGGTGATCATGGATAGCATCAACATTAATATCTCTACATCTAGTGCAAATGGACACATGCTCAATAGTAGATGTAGAGGGTTTGCAAGACTTTAATTCAATAACCTTAGCATGCAACAAATCATTCTTAGTTCTAAGGTCAGAAATAGTAGTATTGCAAACATCAAAATCTTTAGCCTTAGCAATTAATTTCTCATTCTCATTTCTAAGGCTAGTGATGGAAGCATTCAATTCATCAATCCTAGCAAGCAAATCAACATCATCATTTCTAGGATCAATGAAAACATGAGAATCAACCTTAGCTAACAAATTTGCATTTTCATTTCTAAGGTTGTCTAAAGTCTCATGACAAATACTTAGCTCACTAGACAATTTTTCACATTTTTCTCTTTCTAGAGCATAAGCATTTTTAACCTTAACATGTTTTTTGTTTTCCTTGATTAGGAAGTCCTCTTGGGAATCCAAGAGATCATCCTTTTCATGGATGGCACTAATCAACTCATTTAATTTTTCTTTTTGTTCCATGTTAAGGTTGGCAAAAAGAATACGCAAATTATCCTCTTCATTTTTGTCATCATCCTCATCACTAGATGTTTCATATTTAGTAGAGGACTTTGATTTTACCTTCTTTTTGCCGTCCTTGGCCATGAGGCACTTGTGGCCGACGTTGGGGAAGAGAAGGCCCTTGGTGACGGCGATGTTGGCGGCGTCCTCGTCGTCGGAGGAGTCGCTTGAGCTTTCGTCGGAGTCCCACTCCCGACAAACATGGGCATCGCCGCCCTTCTTCTTGTAGTACTTCTTCTTCTCCTTCCTCTTGCCCTTCTTGTCGTTGTCCCTGTCACTATCACTTGATAATGGACATTTAGCAATAAAGTGACCGGGCTTACCACACTTATAGCAAACCTTCTTGGAACGGGATTTGTAGTCCTTCCCCTTCCGTTGCTTGAGGATTTGCCGGAAGCTTTTGATGATTAGGGCCATCTCCTCGTTGTCGAGCTTGGAGGCGTCAATTGGTTGTCTACTTGGTGTAGACTCCTCTTTCTTCTCCTCCGTTGCCTTGAAGGCCACGGGATGCGCCTCGGATGTGGAAGGCTCATCAAGCTCGTTGATCTTCTTGGAGCCCTTAATCATGCATTCAAAACTAACAAAATTCCCGATGACTTCCTCGGGGGTCATTTGTGTATATCTAGGATTGCCACGAATTAATTGTACTTGAGTAGGGTTAAGGAAAATAAGGGCTCTTAGAATAACCTTAACCACTTCGTGGTCATCCCATTTTGCGCTCCCGAGGTTGCGCACTTGGTTCACCAAGGTCTTGAGCCGGTTGTACATGTCTTGTGGCTCCTCCCCTTGGCGAAGACGGAAGCGACCGAGTTCCCCCTCGATCGTTTCCCGCTTGGTGATCTTGGTGAGTTCATCACCCTCGTGCGCCGTCTTGAGTAGGTCCCAAATCTCCTTGGCGTTCTTCAATCCTTGTACTTTGTTGTATTCCTCCTTGCTTAGGGAGGCAAGGAGGATGGTTGTGGCTTGGGAATTGAAGTGCTCGATTTGGGCCACTTCGTCCGTGTCGTAGTCTTCATCCCCTACGGATGGTACCTGTACACCAAACTCAACAACATCCCATAATCTTTTGTGGAGAGAGGTTAGATGAAATCGCATCAAATTACTCCACATAGCATAATCTTCACCATTAAAAGTTGGTGGTTTGCCTAATGGGACGGAAAGTAAAGGTGTATGTTTAGGAATGCGAGGGTAGCGTAGGGGGATCTTACTATACTTCTTACGCTCTTGGCGTTTAGAAGTGACGGACGCCGCGTCGGAGCCGGAGGTGGAGGTTGATGAAGTGTCGGTCTCGTAGAAGACCACTTTCCTCATCCTTTTGTGCTTGTTCCCACTCCGATGCGGCTTGTGAGAAGAAGACTTTTCCTTCTTCTCCTTGTGGTGAGAAGAGGAAGACCTTTTCTCCTTCCGCTTGGAGGAGTGCTTCTTCTTCTCCCTTCGTTTGGTGCGGGACTCTTCCGATGAAGTGCTCCCTTGGCTTGTAGTGGGCTTGTCGTCGCTGGTCTCCATCTCCCTCTTGGTGTGATCTCCCGACATCACTTCGAGCGGTTAGGCTCTAATGAAGTACCGGGCTCTGATACCAATTGATAGTCGCCTAGAGGGGGGGTGAATAGGGCGAAACTGAAATTTACAAAAATAATCACAACTACAAGCCGGGTTAGTGTTAGTAATAAAGAAACGAGTCCGCAAGAGAGGGCGCAAAACAAATCGCAAGCAAATAAGAGTGTGACACAAGGATTTGTTTTACCGAGGTTCGGTTCTCGCAAACCTACTCCCCGTTGAGGAGGCCACAAAGGCCGGGTCTCTTTCAACCCTTCCCTCTCTCAAACGATCCCACGGATCGAGTGAGCTTTCTCTTCTTCTCAATCAACCGGGAACAAAACTTCCCCGCAAGGGCCACCACACAATTTGGTGCCTCTTGCCTTGGTTACAATTGAGTGATGATCTCAAGAACAAATGAGAAAGAAAGAAAGCAATCCAAGCGCAAGAGCTCAAAAGAACACGGCAAATCTCTCTCGCTAGTCACTAAGGGTTTGAGTGGAATTGGAGAGGATTTGATCTCTTTGTATGTGTCTAGAATTGAATGCCTAGCTCTTGTAAGTGGTTGAGAGTTGAAAAACTTGGATGGCAATGAATGTGGGGAGGTTGGGGTATTTATAGCCCCAACCACCACAAGTGACCGTTGGCTGGAGTCCTCTGTTCGATGGCGCACCGGACAGTCCGGTGCACACCGGACAGTCCGGTGCCCCTGCCACGTCACGGTTGCCGTTGGATTCTGACCGTTGGAGCTGCTGACTTGGGGGCCCTCCTGGGTGTCCGGTGCACACCGGACATGCACTGTTTGATGTCCGGTGCACCGGCATGGGCGTGCCTGACAACTGCGCGCGCTGCGCGCGCATTTAATGCACCGCAGGGAGCCGTTGGCGCCGCAGGGAGCCGTTGCTCCGCTGACACACCGGACAGTCCGGTGCACACCGGACAGTCCGGTGAATTTTAGCGGAGCGGCTGCTGAGCAAACCCGAGGCTGGCGAGTTCCGAAGGCCGCGTTCCCTTGGAGCACCGGACATGTCCGGTGCACACCGGACAGTCCGGTGAATTATAGCGCGCCGGCTTCCGAGAAATCCCGAGGGCGAAGAGTTTGAAGTCGAAGTCCTCTGGCCGCACCGGACAGTCCGGTGTACACCGGACAGTCCGGTGCCTTCGGCCAGAGGAGCCCTCGGTTGCCTTGCTGCTCCTTTGTTGAATCCAACACTTGGTCTTTTTATTGGCTGATTGTGAACCTTTTGCACCTGTATAACTTATGCACTAGAGTAAACTAGTTAGTCCAATGTTTGTGTTGGGCAATTCAACCACCAAAATTATTTAGGAACTAGGTCTAAGCCTAATTCCCTTTCAACCGTTATCTCAGGTACAAGGCTAACGCTCAGCAAGTCCTTCGCGAGCGTGCTGGCGTTGCCCGTTTGCTTGGGGTTGGCGTGTTGCGGGGAAACAACGCTCGTCTTCGTCTCAGACGCGAGGTCAACGCCCGACGTGTCCCCCGCTGGGGCGCTGGCGTCGTCGACTCGCTCGACAGCCGACAAGGCGCCGCCTCCTGCTTGGCCATGATTGCCCCGCCTCCTTCCCCGTCGACGAGGAAGGTGACGGGATAGACCCGGATGTTGTTCTTCCGCTACGCGGGGAAGACGTCGTCGATTCCGCCGCCGGCGGGCGGGTTGACGGCCGCCATTGTCGTTGTCGTGCGGCGGAGGAAGGAGTATCATGTCATAGCTGCCGTCGAGGGACATGAACTCGAGACTCCCGAAACGGAGCTTCGTCCCGGGTTGGAGAGGTTGCTGGAGACTCCCCATCTGGAGCTTGACGGGAAGCTGTTCGTCAACACACAGCAGGCCCCTACCTGGCGCGCCAACTGTCGGCGTTTCGACCCCGGGGGGTCCCTGGACCGACGAGTAAATTGTCGCTGCGTGTCCCAGCCCAGATTGGTCGGCGCGAGACGGAGACAAAAGGGGGGAAAACAGTGAGGGGAAACCGCGACCTCGTGTTGTCCTGCGCCCAGGGCGGATGCGCTTGCAGTAGGGGGTTACAAGCATTCACGAGGGAGAGAGAGGGGGCGTGAGACTGCGTGTCAGCCCGTTCTCCCGCGCGGCCACCCTCTCATACGAGGGCCCTGGACCTTCCTTTTATAGACGTAAGGAGAGGGTCCAGGTGTACAACAGGGGGTGTAGCAGTGTGCTAACATGTCTAGCAGAGAGGAGCCAGAGCCCTATGTACATGCCGACGTGGCTGTCGGAGAGGTGTTGGAGCCCTGTTCATGTGGCGTCGTGGCCGTCGGAGGAGCGCTTGAGCCCTGTAGAAGCACAGCTGTCAGGGCTGTCGAATCCTTGCTGACGTCTCCTTGCTTCCGTAAGGGGCTGAGAACCGCCATCGTCATGGAGCACGCAGGGTGCCATCATTACTTGTTTTACCGGGGCGAGCCAGATGGGACGCCGGTCTTGTTCCCCATAGCCTGGGCTAGCTAGGGTAGGGTAATGATGTCCCCCCTTGTGGCGTGGTCGGCCCGAGCAAGGTGGTGACTCCTCCGAGGTCGAGGTTGAGCCCGAGCCCTGGGGTCGGGCGAGGCGGAGACCGTCGTCCGGAGGTCGAGGTTGAGTCCGAGCCTAGGGGTCGGACGAGGCGGAGACCGTCGTCCGAGGTCGAGGTTGAGTCTAAGCCCGGGGGTCGGGCGAGGCGGAGACCGTCGTCCGAGGTCGAGGTTGAGCCCGAGCCCTGGGGTCGGGCGAGGCGGAGACCGTCTTCCGGAGTCGAGGTTGAGCCCGAGCCTTGGGGTCGGGCGAGGCGGAGACCGTCTTCCGGAGTCGAGGTTGAGCCCGAGCCCTGGGGTCGGGCGAGGCGGAGACCGTCATCCGAGGTCGAGGTTGAGCCTGAGCCCTAGGGTCGGGCGAGGCGGAGACCGTCTTCTGGAGTCGAGGTTGAGCCCGAGCCCTGGGGTCGGGCGAGGCGGAGACCGTCTTCCGGAGTCGAGGTTGAGCCTGAGCCCTGGGTCAGGCGAGGCAGAGATTCCTATGGCGCCCGAGGCTGGACTTGGCTGCTGTCAGCCTCACCCTAGCGGGTGGCACAGCAGTCGGAGCAGCACAGGCGGCGCTGTTTTCCTGTCAGATCAGTCAGTGGAGGGGCGAAGTGACTGCGGTCACTTCGGCCTTGTCGACTGGAAAGCACGCGTTAGGATAAGGTGCCAGGCGATCCTTGCATTAAATGCTCCTGCGATCCGGTCGGCTGGTGAGGCGATCTGTCCAAGGTTGCTTCTCCGTGAAGCCTGCCCGAACTGGGCCTCGGGCGAGTCGAAGGTGCGTCCGTTGCTTGAGGAGACCCTCGGGCGAGGCGCGAATCTGCCTTGGTCTATCGTTCCTGCTCGAGGCTGGGCTCGGGTGAGGCGAGATCGTGTCCCTTGAGTGGACGGAGCCTTGACCGAAATTGCGCCCATCAGGCCTTTGCAGCTTTGTGCTGATGGGGGTTACCAGCTGAGATTAGGAGCCTTGGGGGTACCCCTAATTACAGTCCCCGACAATGCTATGCTACACGAAGCATATCCAAGAAAGACACAATCCACTGTCCTTGGACCAAGCTTGCGCTTTTTATTAATTGGTACATTGACTTTCGCCATGCACCCCCAAGTGCGCAAGTATGAAAGTGATGGTTTTCTCCCAACCCACTTCTCATAAGGGGTTTTCTCTTCTTTGCCCATAGGAATTCTATTCAGAACATGACATGAAGTCAGGACTGCTTCCCCCCACCATGCCTTAGATAAACCACAAGTGTCTAACATGGCATTCACTAGGTCAGTCAACGTACGGTTTTTCCTTTCAGCAATCCCGTTTGACTTGGGTGAATAGGGAGGAGTCCTCTCATGAATAATGCCATGTTCTGCACAGAAATCATCAAAGACTTTGGGAAAGAATTCGCCACCACGATCTGATCTAAGACGTTTGATCTTTCTCTCTAGTTGGTTTTCAACTTTAGCCTTATAGATTTTAAAGTAGTCTAAAGCCTCATCTTTAGTTTTTAGCAAGTATACATAGCAAAATCTAGACGCATCATCAATCAATGTCATGAAGTATCTCTTACCACCCTTTGTCAACACACCATTCATCTCACAAAGATCAGAATGTATGAGTTCTAGAGGTGTCAGGTGTCTCTCCTCAGCAGCCTTGTGAGGCTTTCGAGGTTGCTTCGACTGCACACAACTATGGCACTTAGAACCTTTGACTATGGTGATATTCGGAATTAAACTCATGGTTGCAAGCCGAGACATAGAGCCAAAATTAATAGGACACAAACAAGAATGCCAAATACTCGCAAGATCATCAACATTAGCGCAAATATGGTTCACAGACTTATTATTGAAATGTAACAGAGAAAATCGGAACAAGCCTCCACAATCATAGCCTTTACCAATAAATTGTCCAGCCTTAGACACAACTAATTCATTGGACTCCAAAACTACCTTGAACCCATCTCTACACAGAAGGGTTCCGCTAACGAGATTCTTGTGTATAGAAGGGACATGATGCACGTTCTTCAGCTGCACGATCTTTCCCGAAGTAAACTTCAGATCCACCGTGCCAGTGCCATGAACAGAAGCATGTGACCCAGTCCCCATTAGGACGGAAGAATCCCGGGCACCCTGATAAGAAGAGAACAAGTTAATGTCAGAACACACATGAACATTAGCACCAGTATCAAGCCACCAACTAGGTGATTGAAATACTGAGAATATGACAGGTAAATGATTTTCAGCCAGCTTCTATAAAATTCATTTGGGTAAAAATCATTCAAAATCAATATAAATATATAATCGGTTGAGTCGTCGTAATAGTAGTAATCCATCACTTTATAAATCCTGGGCCCCATGGACAACTTTATCTTCCTCCACACGTAATCCTAATGATACTCAGATTCTCTACATAGCCAGATTCTTCCCACGGCTAGATTCTCAGAAAAGCTGGTCAGGAAAAAGCTGAACCAAACCGGCCCATTGTCCCGCGCTCGATCCTTCTGCCGAGGACGGCGAGGGAAAGAAAAAAAAGGAGCCGTCGCATACGTTGGATAATGCAGAGGATAGCCGCCACCAACACCAGCAGGCTCCGACTGCCGCCATGACGGTGCAGTAACAGTAAAAATAGGCTGACTCTGGCACTCTGCTGAGCAAACCGTACCCTACCCACCCTGTGCCGCTCCCCAAAAGGAGAAGGCGCGGACCCGGCACTCCCAACGGCCAACGGGGCCGTTGCGTCTGCGACTCTGCGTATCGGATCCAGTCCAATGCCTTATCCAAACGAACGGCGGCAGTCCGGTCTGGTCGCTTTGACGAGGAACGAGCGAATGATTATGGCCGCCCGTGACAAAAAGAGTACGTAGTAACCTGACAGGTCTAGTTTATGAGAAAAAAACGGAGGAGATTAAAGAGACTAGAATTTTCTTCTTTTATTTAAAATTAGACTAAAAGAGAATTTTAGCTCCTCTAATCATCTTCCGGTTTTATGACAATCAGACTAGCCTTTAGAGGGGCTGAGGTGCTGCTAAGTGCTGATGGATTTGTGATGACTGGTGCCTGTTGGCCGACGCCGTCCCCCTCGGCGTCGCTCCTTCCGATCTGCCCTGTCCGGAACTAGTGGCAACTTGCAGCCGCAGCAACCTTGGCGCTAGTGCTGTAAGTTTGGGTCGTGCTTGCTGGGCCAGCACGAGCCCGACACGAAATTAATGGCACGAAGCCCGGCTCAGCACGGCCAAAAAATACTCGGGCCAGCACGGCACGTTACGCGGGCTGGGCCGTGCTCCTATTTTCAGCCCGACGGCCCAAGTAGCCCGGCACGCCATAGTGGGCCGTGCTCGGGCCAGCCCGGCACGATTTAGGGTTAGGGTTGTTTTTTGAACGCCTCACACGGTCACACCCTCACGCGCCGCCGCTCGCTCATTTTTGGAAGCAACAGCAGCAAGTCTGGGTGGCCGCCGTCTGCTCCTGCGTGCCCTCGAAGGCGTTCTGCAGAGAAGAAGCAGCAGCAGCAAGCCACAGCGAGGTGGAGGAACAGCAGCAGCAAGTCTGCGGGGAAGCAGCAGCAGCAAGTCCAGAGGAGGCGAGGTGGAGGAGGGCCACGGCGAAGCAGCAAGTCTGCGTGTCCTCTAGTTGCCCTCGAAGGTGTTCTGCGGGGAAGCAGCAAGTCTGCGTGTCCTGTGGCACCTAAATTTGGGTCGTCTTCGTCACGCGAGCGCGTGCTCGCCGCCGGCGGTTCCTAGCTCCATTCGCTGCACATACCTGGCGCTAGTCCTGCAAGTTGCGGGTCGGGTCTGGGCCAGCACGGCCCGATGCAAGCCCGTCGTGCTTTAGGGCCGTGCTGGGCCTACGTTTTAGGAGGTGAGCACGTTTTGACCCGGCACGAAAGAAATTCGTGCTAGCACGGCACGAAGTATTTAAGCCCGAAGCACGACGGGCCTGTGTCGGGTCGGCCCGGCCCGGCCCAACTTGCAGGACTACTTGGCGCACAGCGCAATCCTCCTCCGCCACTAGGTAGGGATGAAAACAGACGGAAACGGACGGAAAAACCCCTCTCCCGTTTTCGTATCCGCATTTTATTATCGGAAACGGGATCGGGTCCGGAATAGTCGGGAACGGAAACGGGAGCGGGATAAACGGAATTGCGAAAACGAACGGAAACGGAAATACTAACGGAAACTCATAATTTAATACAAATAGAAATGTTATTGATGTTTTACTAGTGATTGATTGGCAGAACAATAACATAAAACAAATAGATATAGAGAGGCAACATTCTATTGTTGTTTGGTTGCTAAATGTGTACATTTAGCTACATCCGATGTTGTTTAAGACTTTAGATCACTTGTCATTTGAAAAGAGCCGGTGGTTACAATGCCCAATTGTGCTATAATTTGTCACCCAAATACACGAGGATTTAGTTTATATACTAATGCATATTAAGCTCGTCCCATATTTGTCAAATACGGAATAAATGCGGGTTCAATCCGAAAAAAACGAGATCCCGCAAAACCGGTCGGAATAAGTCCTCTCCCGTTTCCGTCCCGTTTCCATTTTTTTTCATAAATACGAAAACGGTCGGGTCAAATATAGAAAACAGTACAGGTCGGGACGGGATTTTTTCCGTCCGTTTTCCTACGCTACCACGAGGGCAACGGGGGCAGGGGCCTATCCGCGGGCGGGTGCTTTTGGCCTCCTTTGCTCTCCTAGGTTGGAAGAGTCTTTGCCAAGGGGATAGCAAAAGAGAAAGTACTTGCATGCCCCGACAAGGCAACATCGCCTGCTTTTGGCTGGGCTGGGGTCCTCATATCCTCTCCCTCTCCGCGCCGTCTATTCTCTTCCCTTCCCTTCCCCTCTCTTCTCTTCTCTCTTCATCACCCGAGTTGGAGTGCGAGGCAAGAAGGAGACCGAGCTGAGGAGGGCGGGCACTGACTGTACCACCACAGGCACACACACCAGCATCGTGCTCGTCTTACCAGCAAGAGAGGAACACCAGCGCCTAGCCTAGCCATGTGGGACCTTAACGACTCGCCGGCCGCCCCGCCGTCCCCGTCTGCCGACGACTCCGGCGCGTCCTTCTCGTCGGCGGCCGCGCTAGTCGACATACCCGACGACGACTCCGCCGCCGTCGTCACGCGCCAGTTCTTCGTCCTGGCCCCGGCGGCCGCCATCGGCGCGGCGCCCGGCTCGTCGAACGCGCGCGCGGGCTGGCTCCGCCGGGCTGCCGCGCCGGCCGGCGGCCCCGCTGCGGTGCAGGCTGCGGCTGGCAAGAAGAGCCGGCGCGGGCCGCGGTCGCGCAGCTCGCAGTACCGCGGCGTGACGTTCTACCGCCGGACGGGGCGGTGGGAGTCGCACATATGGTGAGTAGTCCCGAACTCCCGTTGCCGCCGCCCTTTCCTCACTCGAGGAGAGAGACGGAGCAGGCAGCAGCTCAGCGTGCGAGAGGGGAGAGGGCGTTCGCTGTTGGATTGGATTCCTCTTGTTTTGGCATTTCTCGCCTCTCCTGCTTTTGCCTTTCAGACTACCTGCAGCGCGGCCCCCTTCCCCTCCCCTCCCCTAGCACTGTTCACAGTGTAGCGGCTACAGTTCCCCCCCTACGCACGCAGCGGCAAGCCCTACGGGCAGCTCTCCGTCGCGCTCCCCTTCTCTCTCACGCCAGATGAAGGGGAGGACTGTTGCCTCCGCTACGCGCTCTTCTCGCGGAAGCCGACGCCCGCGCCCGACGGTGGAAAGTTCCAGGTCCACTTCTCTTCCTCTAGACGGCTCTTGGCAACGGGGGCGAGAAGGGGCGACGCGGCGGCGGATCTGGCGGCGCAAGGCCGATTCCGAGCCGGTGGAGGTCCGCGGCGAAGACGACCACGTCCTGTTGCTGACGACTGAAGTTCGTTCGCCTCCGAAGCGCAAGCGCCCACAAATCCCACACCGTTTTGCCGGTACGTCTCGCCATCGGTGGATTTCTTCTCCGTCCTTGGAGGGCTCGCTTGGATCCAGAGTTCATCGGTTCGAATCTTGTTGTTGCGGGCCGGATCTTGAGCTCATCAGGTACGAACATGGTGTTCCCCCTCTTCGCAGTTACTTGTTTGTAAGTTTGATTTCGAAATTTTATGATTCAGTTCCGTAGTTGACCGAACTAATGGGAATGAACGGATTCCAGTACGATGTGGCCGCCTAAGTTACCTTACATTTCCTCTTTAGGTTAGGGTTTCATGAACAAAAACCGACAGCATGACCAAAGAACTCTATGTTCATCTGTTCGACGATAGATGCGTTTACGGTGATTAAGTCGACAAGATACTCAATACGGACCATACATTGGGAGCCACATTATTTTAGTTTCTGTTCTTGTCTTAGCAGCATCATAATATGGTTACTACTACTATTACAAATATCACATTTCTATGAACTTGTATGTCATATTCGTATGGAACATTTGAGGTCATCATATATTTTGTCTCCCACATGTAAAATTCCTTATTCAGCTTCCTGAGCAATTGTTACCAGTGCATTGTCGTATGTAAGTTTCTTATTTGATATAGTAGATGCATTCATGATACATTTTTTTACTTGCATTCATATTACTGAAACATGACAGGCTCTTAACATTACATCAACTTTGCCTCATGTATCTGTGGTTCCAGTTAAGAAGGAGGACACCATATATCTTAGAAATCATACTTAAGAAGGAGGACAGCTTATATTTTTGAAATCATACTTATGCACTGTATGAAGTTACCTGTAGACCTTGTACTGTCTGATGTATGCTGTTGTTATATGTCTGTACCTACATTAGTTGTTGTAGTTGTTTGCAACTTACTAATTCCATGATGCCTATCTGGTTTCGTAAGGTTTTCCAGTTGTCACTTCTTTTATTAATTGTTTGCAGCACATTTGATCATGGCATCCTCGAAAGAAGATAACATGAAGGCTTTGCTGAAAGTCCTTGTGGACTGTGCCGAGGATGCCACAAAAACATTGGGTGGTTTAGTTGATCATGCTTTAGACCACATGCTTGATGAAGAGATATTAGCTAGAACCTTGTATGCCATCAAAGATAAGCTAGAATTGCTGCAACAAGATGCCTTAGAGGCAAAAGTGCAAGCATTTCCAGAAATTGTTAAGTACGATGGCGATGACATAAGTGTTGAGCCTACATCTCCATCGACCCCTCCAACAGTTACTGAACCATCTGTTGGTGAAGAGGAATTCTACTGCCCTGATGTGTCCGATGAATGGTACTTCAGCGACTCAGATAGGTCTACGCGTAACAGCTACTGGAATATATATTAGGAATGTATTCCAGTTCGACGTAGATGTCATCGTTTTGGACGTCTTAGTAGTCGCGCAAGGACGCAAACTGGTAGGATCTGTGCTTGTAATCCACAATAACAGTTGGGAACAATGTCTAAGTCTAAGGCAAACGTACTCATCGTAAGCTACACTTATGTCAGGTCTTTATGTGTATTTTGTTGACTATGTTGTGTTTATGTGCTGGTGTTGCAACTCAGACAGTTCATGCCGACATTTTATTGTCCTCGTTCAATTGCTTCATCTGTTATAAGGTTTTCATAGTACTGTCCATTGATTTGAGTTTAAAATATTTGACTACATCTATGGCATGTGGACATATACTAGAATGGAGCAACCAAACAATGCGACATCTTCTGAGCCGATGTCAAACGCAGCAAGTACGCAGCAATTTCCCCCTCAACCCCCTTATTGGCCTACGGGGTTCATGCAGCAGCCTCCTACGGATTACAACATGATGCCCAACATAAATTTTCCTAATCCTGCCCAAGGTCCAACTACAATGTGGGCTCCCATGCAGACTGGAAATTCTACTTCCCAATCAAACATGATTCCTGGCTCACAGTCTGCAGTTTATTGGAACCATTACCTCAACTTTGTCAGGAATCCTCTCGGTTCAGTGGAACATCCTCCTTTTGGTAACTCCTATCCTCCTTCAAATACCAGTACACCATTGCAGGGTTCAAATACTATACCTTCCATACCTGTCAACCTTGAGTCAGATGCTGAACATAGTGTTCAGGACGTCAATAGTCCAGAAAAAAATGCAGCACCTGTTGTGAAACATAAGAAGTCCAAGGAGCAAAACTATACAGCTCCTGAAGACCTTCTCCTTTGCACAACATGGTTGCAAATAAGCAGTGACCCAATTGTGCACACTGGACAAAGAAGGGAGGGGCTTTGGGCTCGAATTGAAAAAAGGTACAACGAACAAAGGGGCCAGTACCCTTGTAGACTTAACAGAGCACTAAGCAGCAGATGGGACAAGATTAGAGCTGATGTTAGTAAGTTCTCAGGCTACTACGCAAGAGTATTAAGGGAGAACCAAAGTGGCCTAACTGATGACGACAAGGTAAGGGAAATCATATACAGTTCAAATAATGTTCAATACCAACTAGTGCATACTTGTTACTGCATTTGTCTAAATCATCTAATATTTGTGCAGACTTCAAAGGCGGCAACATTGTTTGCACATGACGAACAGAAACCATTCCATTTTATGCATTGCTGGCATAAACTGAAGGGTGAACCCAAATGGGAGAGTATATGTGCAGGACATTCGTTCCGAGGCTTGAATGCAAAATCTATTGGATCTTCAGGTAATCCATCTGGTGACCAACTTGAAACTGATAGTGGTTCTGCTGGGTTGACAGGCAAACGTCCCAGAGGTCGTGATTACAGTAAATCCGAGAGAAAGAAAGGTGCATCTTCCTCGTCTACAGAGTACTTAAGCCGATTGCAAGAAATGACGGAAAAACAAATTCAGAGGTCTATTGAAAAATGTGAAAAGAAAGAGAAGAGCACAGAAGAAGACAAGGAATTTGAGAAAAAGAGGTTCGAATTGGAAGCACAAAAAGTCATAATTAGACAAAGGGAATTGAAACTTCAAGAACTCCAATCGGCCCAATCACGATTACAGATGCTGTGTTCCACGAATGAGGAGGATGTTGATCCAGAAGTTTGGATTCTTATGAAGGAACAGAAAAAGAAGTTGCAGCAGTTTATTTTTAAGTTTGAGTAATTTAAAACGTTGTGTGACATGACGTGAACATCATTCCTGGCGTGTAATGGTTGTATGTGCTATCTTTGTTGAGAACATTGAACTTAGTTCGAACCATAAATCGAGGAGGACAACATAGCTCTATGCTATGTCGTCTAATGTTGTAATAGACAATAATTGTGCGCAGGCGTGGAACCATGTTACCTAATTATTTGAAGCATATGTATGTCATGCATTTGTTTTGAACCATTATTGAAGTTTGTACTGAAGTGGATTGTTTGCGTCAATTCGTACACAATCATAATAATGTTGTGGTACACTTGAATATGGTCCACATGATTGAAACTTATTGTTTTAGTGAAACAAACGTATGTATGTAGGCCAAACATGAATCATAAATTTGCAACACGCATAAGAACGACAAGACAGTGAATTACATTAGCTGATTTGGAAGTTGAAACAAAGTACTAATGAAACGACACGTTTACATGGTGCCACGTCGAGCCCACAAATGCTCGACAAGATCATTTTGGAGGGAGCAAGACCTATCTTGACGACGAATATCAAAGTGGTTAATGACCCATTCTGCCCTTCCTTCTCCAATTATTTGAGATGCGTCAATGGCTGAACTGTTATCTCCGAAATCAGTATTAGCAGCCAAAGGGCCTTCGTCTTCCACAATCATATTGTGCATGATGATGCAAGCTGTGATTATCTCTGTTAAACGGTTGCGATCCCACCCATAAGCTGGACCACGTAGCACCGCCCACCGTGCTTGAAGAACTCCGAAAGCACGCTCAATATCTTTTCGGCAACTCTCTTGCATTTGTGTGAAATAAACTTTCTTTTCCTCATAGGGGTGTCTGATAGCTTTGACAAAAGTAGGCCAGTTCGGGTAAATTCCATCAGCTAAGTAATATCCGAAGTTGTAAGAATGGCCATTTACTGTGTAATTCACAGGTGGCATTCGACCAGTTGTCAGTGGATCAAAGACTGGAGATCGGTGCAGCACGTTAACGTCATTGTTTGTCCCTGGCATGCCAAAAAAAGCATGCCAAATCCATAGATCATAAGTTGCTACCGCCTCAAGTATCATGGACGCTCTACCATTTCGACCACAAAACTGACCACGCCAGGCTGTAGGACAATTTCGCCACTCCCAATGCATGCAATCTATGGAACCCAACATTCCAGGAAAACCCCTAGACTCGCTACTGTGCATGATACGTGCTATGTCTGCTTCGTTAGGAGTCCGTAGATACCAGGAACTAAAATATTGTATGATTGCGCGACAAAAATGATGAAGACATTCTCTAGCTGTAGACTCCCCGATTTGAATGTACTCGTCTACCGCATCAGAAGGTAAACCATATGCAAGTATGCGAAGTGCCGCACATACTTTTTGTAGGGGACCGAGTCCTGGCATGCCTGTTGCGTCAACCCTTTGTGTAAAGTATGTATCCTGCTGTTGAAGTCCTTGCAAAATACGGAGAAACAGAGGCCTACTCATGCGAAACCTAAACAAAATAACAAAGGATCGTGCTAAATAGTATGGAATTATCAAAACCTGTTAGAATTACATGATGTGCGTACCTTCTACGAAACACGTGCGTTGGATACACCGGGTTTGGCCCGAAGTAGTGATGCTGGATAAGGTTTTCTCCAGCAAAATGATCCCTGCGAATAACACAGCGAGGTAACCTGGACCGTCGTCGCTGTTGGCGTCTTGCCTCAATGTTGAGGGTCAGCAGATTAACAAGTATAAGTGTTTCGTCGTCACTATCACTTGAATCCGAATCATGTTGCCTACGACTTGGAGACATTTGGAGCAATGGTTTTGTTATATGACAAGTGCTAGATGGAAGTACATATTTGAAGACAAACATTGCATATATATAGACGAGAGAAATTTGGCTTCAGGGAGAAGCAACTGGCTTACGTCGGAAGGCAACCTTGGCTTACAACGAATGTGAAACGTGGCTTTCGGTGGAAGACAAGCGTGGCTTCCTGTGTACGACTACACGAGTATAATTGAAGCATTAGTGCGGTTATGTCATATTCTGTACAAATATTTGTGAAATTGTTATGACGGAGTAGTATGAAGAAGTAAAGTGTGCTATTACCAAATTATTTGCGAACTTAAAACTTGTATTACATTTGTTTTCCGTATTTGAAAAGAAATAAATAAATATTTTTTTTCCATTTGTGTAATACGAGCGCAGAATACCCTACGTATGAAAACATATAAAAAATAGAAAATGAAGTTGGTTATGTTAGTTATATGGAAATGTATATTTAATGAGTAGAGGGATATATAGGGGAAAATTTAGGGGGAACGGTTGCGGGACGAGTGAATTTAGGGGAGAGAATCTTGCTGACGTGGCTGCATAGTAACATTTAGGGGGAAAAATTTAGGGGGAACGGTTGCGGATAGTCTCATAGCCACATCTTATCCAAGTTATTCTCACCATGCCAATAGGCAGACCATGCTCTCTCTCTCTCTCTCCCCCCCCCCCCCTCCCCCTCCCCCTCCTCCTCCTCTGCCTCTGTGTGTGTCCCCGTCCCCTCTCCCCTGCCTCTCTCTCTCTCACACATCCCCATGCTCTCTGCTTGTGCTTGTGGCAATGCAGGGATTGCGGCAAGCAGGTCTATCTGGGTAAGTTTCGTTCATGTGCATCCATCCTTTCCATACGCATCCATGCTTGGAAGACGATACCGCCATTTCCGAGGCGTTTTCGGTTCCGGACTCCTCACAAAAAAATGGCTTGTGGCGACTTGCAGGCGGATTTGACACTGCCCATGCGGCTGCTCGGTAATAAAAGCCTACTATCTGTTTCCTTCGATTCTTATTGGTTCTCCTCACTCCCATGCCAAGTTCTCCGCCAATAGCAGAGCAGCAGGGCTCGCCGCCAAATTGTAATCTCTCCCTGTCTGGTTCTCCCGCCAACCTCAGGGCGTACGATCGAGCGGCGATCAAGTTCCGCGGCGTGGAGGCCGACATCAATTTCAGCTTGGAGGATTACCAAGACGACATGAAGCAGGTGATTTATTTATTATACAACTGCGCTACTAGGTAGGAGTAGCATGTAGCAACAATATATATAGTAATTTTTTCTCGTCTATCTAATCCACGTATTGGTCTACCAGCAGATGTGCCACCTGAGCAAGGAGGAGTTCGTTCACGTGCTCCGGCGGCAGAGCACGGGGTTCCCCCGGGGCAGCTCCAAGTACAGGGGCGTGACGCTCCACAAGTGCGGGCGGTGGGAGGCGCGCATGGGCCAGTTCCTCGGCAAGAAGTATGCCGGTCGTCCGTCCATCCCCCCCTTCTCCTCGCCTTCCTTCCCTTCTTGCCCAACCACTTCCTGTCTTCCTCTTCCCAATCCCTCCCCATCCCTGGTCCCTGTATGGCTATCTGCATCGGCATCAGCCCCTCCTTTCTTTGTCGTTGCGCTTGCGCCTCACATTATTCATTCATGGCTGTCACTTCCGGTCTGTGTCGCTGCACTGCAGGTACGTCTACTTGGGCCTGTTCGACACCGAGGAGGAAGCCGCCAGGTAAAATAATTGGACCGCACTGTGTGCTCGCGTGGCGGCGGTTCTCGGAGCCCCGCTACCCCTGGGCCGCGAAACTGACTGATGGATGCCCCATGTCTCTCTCTCTCTCTGTGTGTGTGCGCGAGCGCAGGGCGTACGACCGCGCGGCCATCAAGTGCAACGGCAAGGACGCGGCGACAAACTTCGATCCCAGCATTTACGCCGAGGAGGAGGTCGCGCCGGCGGGTTCGTCTACCCCCGCCCACGCTCTGCAACGATCACCCCCTCGTCGCTGTGCGGTGGTTTCCTACAACCTATATGGACAGGAAGCAATCTCTGACGACGGTCCGCTGTTTCGCCGTGCATGCAGCGGCGACGGGCGGCGCCGCCGGCGACGAGCACAACCTGGACCTGTCGCTGGGGAGCTCGGCGGGGAACAAAAGGGGCAGCCTTGACGACGACAAGTCCTCGGACCAGCGCGTCCCCATGGCGTTCGACATCGACTGGCAGACGGCCGCACGTCGGAGCACCACGGCAAAGGTATCCGTTTTGGTTTGGTCCCGCCCGCGTTCAGCGTTCTCTGCATCAACGAGGTGTGCGTATAAAATCTTGCCTAATAAAAGCAAGCTTGTCACGTTTCAACCACCGGATGGCATGGCAGCTCCAGCTCGACGCGAGCGCCGCCATGCAACCCCACCTGCCGCCGTACAGCCCCAGGCATCCGCAAGTGGGTACCGACTACGTACCGAGCTAACTGGCTGACGCTTTGTTTGTTCTGTGCAATGCAAATCGCGGCAGCTCCTGAGCAACGGCGATCCGGGGTCCGCGGCGGGAGGCCTTTCCCTGGCGATCGGCGGCGGAGGCGGGCACTGGCCTCCGCAGCTGCAGCATCAGCAGAGGCTCCACGGCGCCTGGGGCACGAGCTGGCCGCCGCCGCCGCACCCGCCGCCAGTACCGACGGCCGCCGCGACCGCAGCTGCAGCATCATCACGATTCCATCCCTACGTTGTTACGAGTACGACGCAAGGCCCGGCGTGCAGCTGGGTCCAGAAGAATGGGTTCCATTCGCTGGCCAGGCCCACGTAGACCAAGAACCAGGACTGGGCCGTTCGTCCTTCGACCGTACGTCTTCCACGGCGAAGGTCCATCATTTGACCCAAGGGCAAACGGCTCCTCCATCCACCGATTTACACCCCCTCCCCCTTTCTTCCTCTTATCCCTTCTCTGTGTTATTGATTGGGTGAGACATGGATCCGAGGATGGATCGATGGGCCTGCTGTAAACGAGGAGTTCCCGGGAAGAAGAGACGAGTGCTTTGGTAGGCGACTAGGCGTCGCGTCAGGCAGTGCGTCCTTTTTGCCGCTTTTTTTTCTCTCCCCCTTCTGCATTCACTCACCAATCACCATTGGCAAGCACCGATGAATGGTGGCATGGGGTGTCAACATCGCAGCTCATTTTGTTTGGTCTCATGTTGCATCACTCGCCGCTGCACGCACGATGATGACCTCCTGCGTCTGGTGAGCTGCTACTACGTGTGGCTCTCGCGCTCGTGTAAACCTAGTACTGTCATTATCAGAAACCACTCGGATGAGGATGCTGTTTGTCTTAAGATTACTGCGGCTCCTGTCGTTAAACAGCAATAGCTTCCGCATACCCTTGGATACGTGGGTCTAAAACGTGTCCCCGGCTCCTGTATCGTTTTGCTCGGGAAAGGGGGATTCCTTGTTTCTAATTCGGGCACTGCAATAACTGAGGGAGAAGAGAAGACGACCCGGGGGGCCGGGGCCGACCGGCCGAGAGCCCAGGCAGGCCAGCCCAGAATACACAGGACACACCAGCAAGCAAGCAAGCAAAAAGTGAGTGAGTACGAAGCAAAGCGGGAGCATGTGTCGACCTAGAAGATTCGTTGAAGGTTATGGACCTTCGTTGAGTCCTGACGTGATGAGATCACACTGGAGGAGAGGAGGAACAAGTGGTGAGGCAACGTGTAGAGTGGAGACGAGCAAAGTGGATGGTGTTGGCTACTTATTCTCGAGTACTATGTACAATTAAAAACAAGGTAACATAATGTTAAAAAGATAATTAACTTTCGTCCTTAAACCGTCGTTCCTTCATAACAACTTCTTTGAAGACAAAGGTTAAAACTTAATCGGACAATTCACGACTTAATTGCATACATAGGTAAAGAATGTAAAAGAATATTAACTTAGCAACTCGTCTTATATGTATGAGTATTGTATTTCTCCTCTTTCGTATAATAAATTTACAATCATACATTCGTGTCTACAGAATGAATTAGAGCGAAGATGATTTAGATAAAAGATTACACACAGGCACGCAACGATTGTCCAGTCCTTTAAAAGGTACTTTATGCATGGCACTGTTCATCTATTTATAGAGGATCGTGCAGCTTCGTACGAAATTACATTTACACCCACAAAGTTTACACACAGGATTTACAAATAATACAAGGGCAACATTGTCTTTTGCTTTCAACATTCAGGATGACTCCTCCTTGCATTGTCTCCCTGTTCTGTTATGACGAAGCTAGCTTCATCGCCCCTCCATTGTCCTGCATCGAAGTTGCTATGGTGTCGAAGCTCCTGCAATACTTGGCAACGTTTTGACAACCAATGGTTAAACGTGTTTTTGATGAGGACGTACAAAAGACGAAGGCCCTCAACAGATGGCAACAACAAAACTACTTTCATAGAACAAGTACAGTGCAAAGTCTCTTGTTTCCACAATGTCTTATGCATGGACTAACACAAGCAGTGGAAATTGGCTCGGAGGAGAGAACTCATCATGTAGGGTGCTCCTAGATGGGGCGTCCCACATAGAATAATGAGGGCTTGTTTGGGAGAAAATATAATAAAGGGGATCGAGTAAAATGAGGATTTGTTTAGGACCAAGGGTCATAGATGGGAATAGTCTAAGCCTATAAGGTGAGTCCCATCCAATAACCAGGCGGTGGTCGGCCCCCGCGGTTACCTTCATCGCCGGATGAGACGAGACCGTACCCCACGCCGTCATCAATCATCATCATACTATGTGGATGGATGGCTACATTGCCGACAAGTGCGGCCACTGTGCTCACAGCTCGCGCGCAGGAAGAAAAGTTGCTAGATAATGCTCCATCGCGCTGCTTCCGCTCGATGGGACGACGCACCCAGCTCCAGCCTCGATGGATCGTAGTACAACTCTACGAGTAAAAACTGTGCATGGCATGCATGCAGTCTGGGCCGGGGGCGGGGCCGGGGCCGGCCGGCGATCGGTTGTCGGAACAAGCGGCATATGCGTGCATGCAGCGTGACAGCGAGTACATGTCCTGTACTCCTCGTGTAGTCTTCGTGTGTGTGCACTGCCCGCTGCTGGAACGATGGACCGCTCCACAGGATATATACCAGGGATCGTCGGCCTCACGTGAATACGCATAGACAAGCCAGCCAGCGCGACGGCGGCAGGCATGCAGGCGCTGTTCACCGATCACCACCGAGATCTATCTGTCTATCTTGTTGCTGTTACGCCGACGACGACGACGCGTGCAGCGGATGAGCAATGCGATCCATCTAGCTAGGGGCCACTCATTTTCTACAACGACCTGCTGCACGCATAGTGCGCACTATAGCGTCGTCCATAGCAGAAGCTACTAGCTTTATTTAGCTGCTAGCGCTGCACTGCACTGCATGCATCGTCAGATTCTGTATGCATCGGCACTGGCAGACGCGTGGTGCTGGTTCGCCGGCCGGCCGCGCGCACCGCCGGCCCTGTTCAGGGCCTTCCCAGAACGGAAAGTGGCACTTACCGCCACCGACGCGCAGCTCACGGCCGCCCAATCCAAAGCTGCCGCCCGGGCAACAAAAAAAAGCCGCATTATTTCCCCGCGGTCCAGTCCAGCGCCGGGATGGATGGCGGCGTGAGTGAGAACTGAGAAGGAGACGCCGCACGGAAAAGGGGAGACGCCCGCCGATGGACTGGCTGGAGCCCATCCAGCTCCTTGGCCGTTTCTTTCGCTCGCTGCTCCTAGTTTTCACCTCGCTGGACGCGGCCGTGGTGGGTGTGGTGGCCACGGCCGGCTTCACGCCCGAGAGAAACGCGCTGACGTCCTTGCTTGCGCGCCGCCCGCGCGCTTAATTTGCTCGTTTATCTACTTCACTGTTCCTCACGGCGTGGCGGCAGCCGGCAGGAGATGAATTGCTCGTGTCGCTACGCCTGCGCCGTGTGCATGAATATTGGTGGATCTTGTCGGCCGAATGTTTTTACTGATTGATATATATTAACTCTCTTTTTGAATATTTCTAAACTAAACTGCGACGGAGCGAGTATGTGCTTGCAGTTTTTCATGCACACACCCATGCATACGCTTGTACATGTAGTACCTGCCGTGTGTCAGTGTCTACATAGTACTATACATTATGCAGTACCTGCACTGTTTGAGTACCATGCTAGCTGGCTAGAGATGCTCCAAGTCATCAAGGGCAACGAAAGGAGACAAGGTGAGCGATGCGTACTTAAACGTTGGCTGAAATTGGTCGGTTGATATGCTACCCCTGCTACCGACGCTACCGTACACACACATGTCAAATACTCCGTCGTCTCTTCTTTTTAACTGTTGTCCTTTTTTTTCAGAAGTCAAACATATTTAATTTTGCCATATATATATATATATATATATATATAAACTATTAATATTCATGATGCATTAATTAATATCACTAGTTCATCAACCTGTACTCTCACACGGTTTAAAATTGTAGGATATAAGCACTAGTTATTGTTTGGATAATTTATATTAAGACTCTATTACTGACCTCTAAAACTAATATATATTTATCAACTAAATTAGCTTAGAGGTTTGGATCGATCGGCTAATGGACCATCTAATTGTCCAATTAAAACTAGCTAACAACTTGTTATCTAACTAATAATTATCTCTGGAGGTTTGGAACATGCCCAAAATATATGTTTTTTGTCTTTATTTATCATCTAACATAATAAACATAATAGATACTTTAGAGTCTATATGTACATGTAATTATTAATCTTTTTGCAAAGGACGAGATTTTATGTTTTCTCATCAATATTCATATTTTCCTTTTGCATTATATCTCTCTATAGTTTGAAACATGCAATTAATTTGAATCCTATCGCTAACTAAGGTGGCTCTTGTTGCATCATATAGTCATGAATCAAATTTTGATTTTCTAAATTTTATTCTTATTATCTCAAGTTAAGTTAAAAACTCGTATGTTTATTGTATGTTTAGTTAACTCTTGTTTTTACAATTCCCTAGAATAAGTGTCGGAGAGGAAATCTCCGGCCAGGTGGCAGAATGCACCCGACCTAAATCCTAAGATAAGGAGGGGCCTAAGCGTTTTGCCTGTTACGAGATTGGGGGATGAACACACAAGAACACAAAGATTTAGAGTGGTTCGGGCCGCCGGAGCGTAACACCCTACTCCACTGTGTGTTGTATTGCTGTGAGAGCTTGAGAGCTGAGAATCTAAGTTGGCCTGTGTGGATCTGTGTTGTAACATTGCATGCCTCCCCTTTTATAGCTCAAGGGGGGCACATACAAGGGTGCTGAGCCCCGACATGTGCGCCCAGGAACATAACAGATGTAATACTTGGAGCATCTAATGCTAGTCGCCAGTGCAATCTCATTGCGTCCTGATATCCACAGCGATATCCACAGCCTGTGTAGTATTGGCGTACAGCGAGAAGCCTTCCTGGCAACGTGTGAGTGATGATGAGCACAGTGCGCGCCGCAGCACGGTCGTACTTCCTGCCAGCGGAACGGACAGGCACGCCGCCTGCGAGATGGCCTGGTCGCTGCCTGCCTGCGGAGTGGACATGGCATATTAAATGCTGAAGGGGCACATCGCCTGTCAGCGGGATAGACAGGCGGCGCGTCTTCTCCGCAATAAATGCAGAGGCAGTGTGGCCCAGAGGCCTTACGTTAGGCTCCACCCGCTGGCTTACGTCACGGGCGATAGGCCACGTGGCAATATCGAGCATCCGCCTGAGCGGGGAGCGGAAGCGCACAGGATAAAGCTTGGACACATGTCAGTACCGGACCCTTGCCTGTCCTTGACCTAGGCCAGGGTATTCCCTGTCCCGGGACCTTGCTGTGGGTGGCCCGGACCTCACTCAGGGGGGGTCCGGATCCCATCCAAGGGGTCCGGCTGCTTACTAGGGGATCCTAGACCGTACTCGGAGGTCTGAGTTGTGCGCACAGGGGTCCGGCGCTTTCTCGTAGAGGTCCAGACCCACTGATGGAATCCTGGAGTATACCACCTCTTCTGGCCACGCGGCGTCCTTGGGGCCGTCCACGTGGCGGAGTCGGGTGCTGCCGTGGGCCCTGAGCAGCCACCCGTGCCTAGGGTGGGCCACGCTTGGGCCTCCGCACGGCCATTCTGCCACACAACTAAGGGATAGCCGCGTGGGTTTCTCGCCTTTGTACAATAGCAGGGGGTACCCTAGTTTCGGGGTACCGACAGTGGCCCCCCGGGCCCACCTCAGGGGAGGATACGAGCCTGCAGGTGGGGCTAAAGCCTGGATAGTGACTGGCGCGCTGCTTCCGGGTACTTGCTGACGTAGTCGTTGCTGACCCACCTTCGGTCGACGGACGTGGGGCCCCCATACTTGATGGCTTCACCAGGCCACGCGCGAGGCACCTCGATCCTGCTGCCTTTTGTCTTCTGCGGCGGCCCCGAGGAGACGCACACTACACCATGACACATTATTGCCCACGGATTGTCTGATGGTAAAACACCTGAATAACGTCGCACAGTCCGTCGATAAAGAGTTTTAACGACAGATAATGTGTGTCGGCGAAAGTCCTGTCGGCAATACGCTTTACCGGCAGACATAGATGTACCGACATACTATCTGTCGGCAATGTTTATGTTTTTGCCGACAGACATATCTTTGCCGTCAGACAGATTTTTGCCGACATATTCTTATGTCGACGGCTTGTGTGTCGCTAAAAGTCTATGTGCCGACAGATTGTCTGATGTTATTCCCTATGTGCAGTTTAAAAAAATAATCCATGCATACAAATATATGCTAATGAAACAAATAATAAACCGATTATGATGAACATTGCAGGAGAACTTGAATAATATGTAGCTCAGAATATATGAAATTTGATTAGTAAAAGAAAGAGATCGATCTTTGACTTTGAATTCCAACATATATTTATTTAGAACATGATTCCTGTGATGAACATATAAAAATAATAGCATACACGAATATCCTAAATTTTTGAAGTGATCTTTTAGTTCTATTACATGCAAAAGTATAAATATACATCTAGCAAACTAAAATCTCTCCATCGGTTGGGTGTTACGCCAACAGCTAGCATGCATGTGAGTAATCATTTTTTCACACTTCAAGCAATCTGATCCTTGCTTCCAGCTCCTCTTCCTACAACATAATTTGATAATATGTCAATTATTATATCAGCAGGTCTATAAACTCCCAACAGAAAATATAAATTGAACGTGCAATAAAGGTCTATTAATACATATATTTATGTAATGAATGCACATGATTACAAAGAAGGGAAAATATCCAATGCAAATGATGGAGAGGTGCACATATACAATCTCAGTCATTGATCTCTGATCCAACAAATGATCTCTCTTGCATCGTCGTAGAAGATGTGATGGTTCAAGCCAGGCGCCTTCAAGCTGGTGGCCTTCAAGAACTCATTTCATAGTGTTTTTCAGAGATTGTATAGAGTAGTTCCTGAAGCTATTTCAACATGGAAGTGACTGTACAGATTGTATAGAGTAGTTCCTGAAGCTATTTCAACATGTGTGAGTGAATGATTTATGTGTACAGATTTCAGATTCCTGGTATCAACCGAGTTCCTGAAGCTATTACAGATTTCATATTGCAGATTTCAGATTCCTGTCTACTACTTGATTGCTGAAGTGATGCATCAGTGAATGGCTTGTAACCAGAAAATGTATCAACCGAGTGGCTGAACAGAACTGAGCAGAACTGAACTGATCGAACAGAGTACTGAGCAAAAATGATGTTCCGATGAACAGATCTGAGCAGAAATGATGTACTGAACAGAACAGAACTGGACAGAACAGAACTAAGCTGAAGTGATGTATTGAAGAACTGGAGAAGGAGAAGGATTGCAAAAAACAGAAACATGAAGAAAATATTTACCTGCTGCTGTTGTAGAACCTTGGGTCAATGTTGATTTTTTGTTACAACTCATCTAAAAATACAGAACATTAGAAGCTTGTTCTATTAATTACATAAATAAAATACAAGGTTGTCGTATTACAGGATTATCATCTGCATTTTGAGGTGATCCGCGATTTCTTCAACCATATTAGAATAGGAACATAAAAATATTTTCAAATCTCAACTTAAAAAATATTTTCAAATAAGGATCAGATAGCTAATGAAGACACATGTGAGTGTTTTCTGCAGGAACAAGAAACTCATTAACACTTTAGTTTGTTGTGCATTCATACTGCTGTGCCTTAGAATAATATGGGTGGCCAGATTTAGTCCCTAGAGAAAAAGTCAAAAGATGAGGTGGAGAAAAACATAAAGTATGGCCAGATTGTTGTTGAGGTGCTCCCAAAGGGACTTTACTGCCTTGTTGTCTAGTTAACCATGGAATGGTTCAAGAGTCCCAAGCTTTAGATTAAATTTTTGGATAGGAACCCAGCAGTGCAGAGCAATCTAAGAGATAACAGCTTTGTATCATTTTTGTGTCTTCTCAAACAACAACCTTAATGTAACAGCATGTATCAGTTCAGCTATAAACTGAAGGCACCCTGACAAAGTTGTTTTTCATGTAGTGACTGATGAGTTGAACTGACACTTCAACTGGAGAACTTTGTAAAAAATAGTGCACGTATGGAAGAGAAAGGATACACTAAGAAAACTTGTAATATAGAATAAAGCCTTGCGATGTTGATTTGTCAACTAATTGTTTGGTATTCATAAAATAATAGGCAACTAATTTGTTGGTTAGAATTCTCAATCCAAAAATTTATATATCCTTTGCACATCCCGTTGCCCAATATTCAATGTGAGCAATGCTTTTGAGCTTCCTATGTCCAACTCTGCATTTCGGATATGGAGGCAAACATCTCAAGGAATAGGACTCACTTTGGGTAGCAACAGATATTCATGTAATTAAGAAAAATGAGATGATTAAGAAGACTAAAACAAGCACGCTGCACAGATGTTCCCCCTCCAGTGATGTCTAGAGCAAATATATGGTCTCCATTCTCCAAGGAATGAGACTCATGTTCCTTTAGGAGCAAATACATGGGCTACACTGAACTAAGAAGGTACTTCTACCAATTCTTTCATATTATTAGTCTTTAGGTAATATTGTTTTACCTTATGTCGCTATAGAATGTAATGTAATGTTGGGCGACAATAATGATAAAATAAATCATATAACTATGAAAACCCAAGGAAATAGCCCAAGTAACTGTAGAAAGATCAGCAAAAGGCAAACAAAGGAAGAGTAACTCAGACATAAGATAAACAAGTTTAAGACAGTTATTATGAATATAAACACAATGAAGAACATGAGAATATTGGTGAGATGTTGACAAGGAACACAATACCCCATCAACAGCAAAGCTTGCACAAAAATTAAAAACCATCATTCAAAGGAGGCTGAATTGCACAAAAATTAAATGGCCATTTTCAATCACTTGTCGCTGTAGCGCCGAACGTTCAACGCTTATATTGTTCTCAACTACCAAGTACATTTAGTGGCAAGTATGAACTATTTGTATACAAACCAAACCTTTCAAGCATAAGTTTACATTCCATTTATCATAAAAGGGAATTATTTCCGTTTTCTCAACCTGTAAATAATAAAAGCTAGGACTTGAAGACAATTTTCTGCATAAGTTGTGCAACACGTGTGTAATCCGTTCTAAACATGTTTTTCTACTGAACAATTTGTGTTTTGCTAAAGTTAATGTAGTCTCAGGTTTATGCATAATCCGTTCTAAACATGTTTTTCTACTGAACAAATTGTGTTTCCTGGGTCTGTTACTAAAGTAGTGCATATTTTGAATTGAAGATACCATTTACATTTGATGTTTTTATATGTATCGAAATTTGGAGACTTTTGATTTGATTTGCAACAAACTGTAATATAGTTCATATATAGAGCTGCTAAACACATATATCAGTTAGCCGCACATGATTCCCAAGTGGTACACGAACGAACTGTTCGTTATCCTCTCTGAGTATGGCTCTGGGCATAGGCATCTGTGACTCATTATTCTGTGGGTTACATCCTTTACTTTATTTCTATTTTTTAGCCCCGCAAGAGGTGGATTGTACAGGGTTAAAGAATTATCACTACGAACCAAAACAATGGTATTGACAATTGTTAGATCAGTCAAACACTGCTTACCACCTGATGAGCACTTCCTTTTCGCTAGCAGACCGCCCACACGCCTTCTCGCCGGTAGCCCGCCCGCACTCCTCACCAGCGGTAGGGTGCGACGGTCGGGCGCCTGCACTCGTCCTCGCCAACAGCACGCCCGAAGTCATCCTCACTGGCAGCTCGCGCGCCCGCAGCTCGTCGCTGGCCTACCGCCTACAGCTCACCGTCGACCCGCCCTTCTCATCTCGCCGCCGCCCGCACCCCGTAGCTAGGTATCGCGAGACAAATAGATTGACACGTTCGGCGTTCTAGGTTTTTTTATTGCGATGGGTATATCAAACGTGGGTCGTAGCTCTCCAGTAACTAACATGTACTATGTTTATTAAGCAAAATACCGAGAATAAGCAATATAATTCTCATTAGTTCAATGGAGATGTGTCATTTTTTCAAAGGGTTGCGAGTTCGATTCCTTCTCATACACGCATTATTTTTTTTCGCAGGACCATTTACCCACAAATGATCTGATGCTATTATTTCCCGACAGACTTTGTGCCACGCATAATCATTTGTACCAACAGGTGGTCTGCCACAATAGCTCGATACTATTACCGACATATTTGTTGACGCCAATACAATAACTACCGGCAGATAATGTGATGGTAATATTTGGCGATAGACTGGCTGTCGCCAAACGTCTATTTTTACCGTCAGATGTTTGACGCTAAAATTGTGTCATGGTGTAGTGGCAGTATCAGCGGTACGACTTCTCTGCACCTAGGGGTCGGCGCCCAGAGAGGATGATTCGTGGGTCTAGGCCCCCGCGTTAGAGACTAGGTCATTGGTCGCGACGGAGATGAAGCGGCGCGCTACCACGGGTCAACAACACGTTCCTTGCGCGGCGGTTTGCCTTCTTCGCACCTAGGAACCGGCACGCCAGGTATATGACATGTGGGCCTGGGCCCCCATGCCAGAGGCTGGGCCACTGTTTTCGGTGGAGATGAAGAAGCGCGGTGATTCGCTCCTCGCGTGGCTGTTCGCCTTCTTCGCACACGGAGACCGACGCCCAAGGAGAATGACTCGTGGGACTGGGCCCCCGTTCCAGAGGCTGGGCCACCTTGGCGTGCGTTGGGCAAGATTTTCCGTGGCGCTTCGGGGCGCAAGCGGGAGAGTGTGCCTTTAAAAGGGGTTGAACCCGCGAGTAGCAGTTATGCCCTGCTTCTCTCCCACTTGCTGTGCCCTTTCGCCTCCGAGCTCTCTGCGCCCCTTTGCCTTCAAGGTTTCTGCTTTATGCCACCGTAGTTTGTCATGGCCTTGTTAGTTCATCCCGAGCGTGTCCAGACTAAGTGGGTGCTCGTCATGGTGTGCCGCCTGCTCGGATGGAGCACGCCAGCGTTTGGTGGAAGGATCCGCGTCGGCGCCTTCCCCCTCGGCGATCTCACCGCCGAGGAGCTCGTGCTCCTTGTTTCCTGCATGATGGCGCTGCCGATCTTGCCTTCTTTTTGCTATTGCTGGAGGAGCACAACCTCGCGGGCGGTGGCACTCTTCCGCTAGTGCTCAGCTTCAAGGATGTTCATCAGCCTTGCGGTGGTGGAAAGCGAGCTAGGCTGCGGCCTTCCGCCAGTGCTCAGGTTCAACGATGTTCATCAGCCTTGCGGTGATGGAAAGCGAGCTGGGCTACGGCCTTCCGCAGTGCTCAGCTTCAAGGATGTTCATCAACCTTGCGGTGGTGGAAAGCGAGCTGAGCTACGGCTCCATCTTCCGCATGGGCTAGTGGTCCACCCCCATGAACTGGTCGAGCTCCGGCTACGCCACAACGGCCGGACCGCAAGTGGCGTCTGCCGCCGTGCTTCCAACTCTT
Source organism: Zea luxurians (assembly GCA_029449295.1). Classification (NCBI taxonomy): domain Eukaryota; kingdom Viridiplantae; phylum Streptophyta; class Magnoliopsida; order Poales; family Poaceae; genus Zea; species Zea luxurians. Next base: position 131,624,212 of record JAOPSE010000010.1, read on the forward strand.
TGGCTTTAATGGCCTCGTCATCACCCCCGTAGGAAGGCGAGGGCGAGGGCCTCTTCTCCATGGCGCACGCGTTGAGGTGGCCACCGCCGCTGGCAAGCCGCCCGGAAGGATTCCATGAAGATGGTGGTCGCGTGCTTCCAGTGCAACCCTGCTGGTGCCGAGTAGTTCACACCTATAGAAATGGAGCTAGGGCTTCGCTTGACAGTGGATGTAATAACTTTTGCTTTTGTAAGGTACTTTTTGAGTACAATTTATCAAGCAGTATTAGCACTTATCTATATACTATTTGTCCCTATTGTGTGGTGTTGCCGACTCCTCCCTAGTATTTGGCCCCCCTGGGATGCAGGCTCGATGTGCCGAGGTTGGATACCAGCGTATCTAAGAAGGAGTTGACAACGGCCCCCAAGAGATAGCCTCGACTAGGACCTGGACCTGAACACAGCTTCGGCTAGGGAGCGTTAGTAGCACACCCATAGGACCCATCGCCTGATACTAGCCGTCCTTTGATACAGGCACGAGACATGCAAGATTTAGTCTGGGAAGCCAAGTTGTGTGTCTGGACCCCCTAGACCGCGGTGCCAGATACTAGGACACCCGTCGCAGAGTGCTGGAGCGTGCAGGCTTACGATACGAGACAAAGTTAAGCGGCTACACGGCTCCGGACCACCCCAGGAGACAAGTGTCCATTCTCTAGAACCGGACCATAGGTTGCCAGACCCACAGGACTATAGCTCTAGATACTAGGGTACCCATCACAGAGTGGTGGAGTGTGCAGGTTTTGGGTACGGAACTAGGCTAAGCGGCTACACAGCTCCGGACCACCCCATGGAATGAGCTCCCGTTCTCTAGAACCGGCCCCCAGGCTGCCGGGCCCTCCCGCTTTCGTAGAGGGGTCCTAAACTGCAAGCCTGGCTACTCAATTCGGATGTCATCATGTTAGCAGGGATAGGAACCGTATGAGTGGGTTAGGTAAGAAATAATATCCGGAAGCTGCAGGATAAAACCATGGAGCGGGAGGATAAGACCATCATAAAAGCACATCTAAGGGGGTAATTCTTTTCCTTATAACCTTACATGCATGGGTGCAGACCAACAGGCCGGGTTTATGAGGGCGGACCTCACCGAGCTGGCGTACACATATGCACAACCTAATTACAAAAGAAGAAAACTTAACCCCTCAGACTTGCTCCTATTGGGCAGAACTTACAGAGACGCTCCATGTTCCAGTGGCTGGGAAGAGATTCTCCTTCTGCGGGGTCGAAGCCTGCCTTCCCCCGGAAACCCTTCTGGACTCCCCATGGGTCCAGTCCTTTGATAAGTCTGTGAGGAGCAGCTGCAGCGCGGGGACATGGACTCCATCCAGAACACGGATAGCGGGCGATGATCCGAAGTTCACATTGCAACTAGGTGCCTAGGCGCTACCGCCAACGGTTCACGCATAACTAGGGAGCCCCGGATCGGGACCTAGTCCCACGGCGAGTACCGAACCAAGAAGGGGTCTGCAAACTCTCCCCTAGCCGGGAAGGACCCTTCAAGGTGAGGGAAGTATGCCGACCCGGGTGTATCCGTCTTGCCGCAACAGAGATTTCCTCTCCGACATTTGGCGCGCCAGGTAGGGGGATGAACACACAAGAACACAAAGATTTAGAGTGGTTCGGGCCGCCGAAGCGTAACACTCTACTCCACTGTGTGTTGTATTGTTGTGAGAGCTTGAGAGCTGAGAATCTAAGTTGGCCTGTGTGGATCTGTGTTGTAATGTTGCATGCCTCCCCTTTTATAGCTCAAGGGGGCACATACAAGGGTGCTGAGCCCCGACATGTGGGCCCAGGAACATAACGGATATAATACTTGGAGCATCTAATGCTAGTCGCCAGTGCAATCTCCTTGCGTCCTGATACCCGCAACCTGCGTAGTATTGGCGTACAGCGGAAGCCTTCCTGGCAACGTGTGAGTGATGATGAGCACAGTGCACGCCGCAGCACAGTCGCACTTCCTGCCAGCGGAACGGACAGGCACGTCGCCTGAGAGACGGCCTAGTCGCTGCCTGCCAACGGAGTGGACAGGGCACATTAAATGCTGAAGGGGCACATCACCTGTCAGTGGGATAGACAGGCGGCACGTCTTCACCGCAATAAATGCAGAAGCAGTGCGGCCCAGAGGCCTTGCATCAGGCTCCGCCCGCTGGCTTACGTCATGGGCGATAGGCCACGTGGCAGCATCGGGCCTCCGCCTGAGCGGGGAGCGGAAGCGCACAGGATAAAGCCTAGACACATGTCAGTACCGGACCCTTGCCTGTCCTTGACCTAGGCCAGGGTATTCCCTATCCCAGGACCCTGCTGTGGGTGGCCTAGACCTCACTCAGGGGGGGTCGGGATCCCATCCAAGGGGTCCGGCTACTTACTGGGGGATCCTGGACCGTACTCGAAGGTCCGGGTTGTGCGCACAGGGGTCTGGCGCTTTCTCGTAGAGGTCCGGACCCACTGATGGTATCCTGGAGTACACCACCTCTTCTGGCCACGCGGCGTCCTTGGAGCCGTCCACGTGGCGGAGTCGGGTGCTGCCGTGGGCCCTAAGCAGCCGCCCGTGCCTAGGGCGGGCCGCGCTTGGGCCCCCGCACGGCCCTTCTGCCACACGACTAAGGGATAGCCGCGTGAGTTCCTCGCCTTTGTACAATAGCAGGGGTACCCTAGTTTTGGGGTACCGACAATAAGGATTTTAAGTCGTGAGTACATTCATAAATACTACAATAGCATAAGAAATCGTTAAAAATATGCATAATATCATTCAAGATAAGTCATAGAGCTTGAGGTGAGCTCTAGGATCGATGCGGTAGCACAACTAACCTCGATTTTTTTAATATTCAAGCCTTAAAATGGCTGACCTTTTCTTTTAACGTAATATTAAAGAGCTTGAAAAATAGATCCATCAATGATCACCCACAGTTCTCACTTCCACTTAATTAGGGAATCATATCTGCAATTATGGTTATACTATCAATATAGATGCGTCAAAAACATCACTTAAAATATCTAAGTATATCTAAACTAACAACCTATATATAGAAATAGTTGTTATGGAAAAAATTTTATCTTATGCAACATAACATATATATATTTATTGCCCATTTATATTGGCACGATGTGCATATTTACTTTACTTTAATTTTAATGTATTAATGTTGATATACGTAGGCAATGTATATATATATATATATTGGAGAGGAAATCTCCAGCCGGGTGGCAGAATGCATCCGCCCTAAATCCTAAGATGAGGAGGGGCCTAAGCGTTTTGCTTGTTACGAGATTGGGGGGATGAACACACAAGAACACGCAAGGGTTTATAGTGGTTCGGGCCGCCGGAGCGTAATACCCTACTCCACTGTGTGTTGTATTGCTCGTGAGCTTGAGTTGTGTCTAGGATGGCTTGGGTCTGAATGAGTCCCCCCGTAACGCAGTGTGTCCTCCCTTTTATAGTCTAAGGGGGGCACGTACAAGGATGCTGAGCCTCGACAGGTGGGCTCAGGGACATAACAGATGTAATACTTGGAGCGACTAATGCTCGTCCCCAGTGCAATCTTTCCTTGCGCCCTGATATCCGCGATCTGCGTAGCATTGGCGTGCAGGAGAAGCTTTCCTGGTAGCGTACGAGTGACGATGGATGGGTACAGTGCACCTTGCAGCACGGGCGTACTGTTTTAGCAATGGAATGGACAGGCACGCCACCTGCAGGATGGCCTAGACGCGCCTGCCAGTTGAGTGGATAGGACACGTTAAATGCTGAAGGGGCACATCGCCAGTCAACCGGACAGTCAGGCGGCGTGTCTTCTCCGCAATAAATGCTGAGACAGCGCGACCCAGAGGTCTTACGTCAGGCTCCGCCCGCTTGCTTACGTCACGCGCGGTAGGCCACATGGCAGCATCAGACCTCTGTCTGGGTGGGGAGCAGAAGCACTATGCGGACAGGTCCGCATCAGGCTGGGCCTGGACACATGTCGGCACCGGACCCCTGCCTGAGCAAGGCCTGGGTATTCTCTGTCCCAGGGTCCCAGGACCCGGCTGTGGGCAGTCCGGACTCCACGCAGAGGGGTTAGGGACCCGACCCAGAGGCCCGGGTTGCACTCGCGGGGGTCCTGGGCCTTGCTCCGGAGGTCCGGTCTATATGTACAGGGGTCCGGCACTTTCCCTGGGGGTCCGGACCCACTGTTGTCATCTTGGAGTATATCATTTTCTCTAGCCACATGGCGACCCTGGGGCCATCCACGTGGTGGAGTCGGATGTTGTTCACCACGTAACTAGAGGTAGTTGCATGGGTATCGCGTCTTCATACTGTAGCAAGGGGTACCCCTGATTCAGGGTACCGACAGTGGCCCCCGGGCCCACCTCAGGGGAGGATACGAGCCTGCAAGTGGGGCTAAAGCTCGATTGGCGTGCTACTTCCGTGCGCTTGCTGCCGTAATTACTGCCAGTCCGTCTTTTGTCACATCAACTACCACGCCTGTCCCTGCGGATGACTGACATGTGGTCTTCGCACTTGATGGCTTTATTGGGCCATACGCGGGGTGCCTCGATACCGCTGCATTTGGTTTTGAAAAATCACCTTCTCTGTCTTCTGCGGCGGCCCCGAGGAGGCATGGTACTTGGCGTGAGAGGCGGTTGGACTTTTCTGCACCCAGGAACCGACGCCCAAGGAGGATGACTCGTGGGCCCGGGCCCCCGCGTCAGAGACTGGGCTGTTGGTTTCTTTGGAGGTGAAGAGGCGTACTACCGCAGGCGGTGGCATGCACCTCACGCGGTGGTCCGCCTTCTCCGCACATGGAGGTCGACGCCCGAAGAGTATGACTCGTGGGCCTGGGCCCCCGTGCTAGAGGCTGGGCTGCTGCTTTCAGCGGAGACGAAGAGGCGCAACGATTCGCTCCTTGCGTGGCGGTTCGCCTTCTCCGCACCCGGAGACCAGCGCACCAGCTGTATGACTTGTGGGGCTGGGGCCTCACGTCATTGGTTGGGTACGCCGGTGTGCATCGGGGGAGACTTTCCGTGGCGTTTCGAGGCGCGAGCGGAGGAGTCTGCCTTTAAAAAGGGGTTCATCCCTCGAGTAGCAGCCATGCCTTCGCTTCTCTCCCACTTGTTGTGCCCTTTCGCCTCCGAGCTCTCTGCGCCCCTTTGCCTTCAAGGTCTCTGCTTTGCTCCGCTGGATGGAGCACGTTGGCATTCGGTGGAAGGATCCGCGCCAGCGCCTTCTCCCTTGGCGATCTCGCCGCCGGGGAGCTCGCGCTCTTCATTTCTTGCACGATGGCGCTGCCGATCTCGCCTTCTTCTTGCTGTTGCTGGAGGAGCGCGACCTCGTGGGGGTTGACGCTCTTCCGCCAGTGCTCAGTTTCAAGGATGTTTATCAGCCTTGCGGTGGTGGAAAGCGAGCCGAGCTATGGTCTCCCACCAGCCTTGTGGTGGCGGGAAGTGAGCCATGCTGCGGCCTCCCCCCTGTCCTCAGCTTCAAGGATGTTCATCAGCCTTGCAGGGGTGGAGAGCGAGCTGAACTACGGCTTCGCCTTCCAAATGAGCTGGTGGCCTGCCTCTTCCTCTAGCATTCAGAGGAAAAGGATGTTCACCGTCCTTGTGAAGGAGGCGAACTCCAGCTACGCCTTCTGTCGGGTGGCGCACCGTACAGTCACTGTAGACAGTCCGGTGCGGATCTCCTTCCTATTTTGGCGCAGTCGACCGTTGCAGATTTGCGGCAGTTGGCGCACCGGACACTGTCCGGTGCACACCGGACAGTCCGGTGCCACCTGCCGACCGTTGGAGCGGGCCACACGTCGCCCACGGATTGCGCGGCCGACCGTTGTCCAGTCGACCGTTGGCTCACCGGACAGTCCGGTGCACCACCGGACAGTCCGGTGAATTTTAGCCATACGCCGTTGAACTTTTCCCGAGAGCGACAACTTCACCGCGGACGACTCACCGGACAGTCCAGTGCTCCACCGGACAGTCCGATGAATTATAGCCGTACGCCGCCGTCGAGTCCCGAGAGTGGCCTGTTCACCAAGACTGGTCTGGCGCACCGGGCACTGTCCGGTGCTGTAATACTCCAAATTGTATACCAGGAATAATAGAGAGTTATTCTCATTTTTGTGTGTCTCATATGCATCATAAAAAGAGCACCTATGTAATTGAGTGTGACTAAATAAAACAATGATTCTAAAATAAAAGAAAGTGCATATGTTGGAGTTTATATGTGTGTGCATTTAATAAAATAATAATTTTAAAAGATAATAATATAAGAATTGCTAGAAGTAGAATTAAAACCCTAAATTTGAAAATTAGGGTTTGAATTAAGAGAAGGGAAGAACTAAGAAAAATACTACATAAAATAAAATAAAAATTTGAATAAACATTCTTCACACTTATGTTATTAAATTATACATTTCAAACTGAGGACAAGTTATTCACAAAGTTTGAATTTAAACTTGAACTCAAATTAGATTTGAAAATGGAGAAAGGAAAATGGAAAAAGAAAAGAATAAAAGAAGACCTAGCCTAACTGGGCCTCGTACCCGAATTTGGCCCACCAAGACATTCACCCCGCGCAGCCCAGTTTTCCCACTTCCGCACGCTGGGCTCGGTCGCTGACTCGGTGGCCCCACCCGCGTGTCCGCGTCCGCGATCGTCCGAGCTCGCCGCTGTGACTGATAAGTGGGACCTACTCGTCAGCTCTATCTCTTCCCTCTCAATGCCGTTGCCGGATGACCCGAGCTCAACTAACGCGGCGATCCATCCGGGAGCAACGCGCGCCGCGACCGAGTTCGTTGACCCTATAAATTGCGGGGCAGTTCCATCGTCCTCGGCCCATCTCACAACCCCGCGTCCACCTTACCCAGCCGCTAGCGCCGTGTGGAAAACGGAGACCCGCCGCGGAGCAATTACCGGCTCACCGTCGACCGCGCCTTCATTCCACTCACCGGTAATCCACTGCAATACTTGTCGCCTTTACCTTCTCAACGCGTTACCTCGGTAGATTGGAAGAATAGGGTTGTTGGCAAGGAGTATTGCTCGTCGCAGACCCCTGTGAGTCGCCGCCACCGTGGGTAGACGGTCTGGTGGTCGCCTCGGCCTCGATTCGCGGTCAGGAACCTTCGGCGTGGGACTCTGGTGCGTGTGGTCCCCTTGGCTGGCCTATTTGGTGACCGGACCTCGTCGAATCGCTCATCGGAGTATCCATCTCCGCCGTGAGCTTAGCTGTGCCGTGGGCAGGGTGTTTGCGCTGTGTCGCGGCTGGAATTGAGGGGCGACATGGGTGCGGGCCGTTGCGAATCTCACGAGGGTCGAGTGAATTCGGGATTGGGGACTTGGTCGGCCGGAATTGAGCATACTCCGGTGAACCGTCGCCGGGGAGCGGCGTCGGGTAGGTGCGAGTTGAGCTAGATTGGGGAGATGGCTCTCTGACCGTTGATGCGAGATGAACGGCTGAGATCTGATCGCAGGATACCGAGTCAATGGTTTGATCTGGAACGTTCGTTTTGAATCAAACGCGCACGCTTCGATCTAGGTTCATAAAACTAGGGCCGTTGATCCTGGATCTTGTGGTCTCGGTGTCATACCGGTTCGCGGGGGTTGTGGTTTAATCTGGGCGCTCGGCTTATAATCCAACGGTCAGATTCCACCCGTACCCCTTCGCGATGGTCATTTTTCTAAAGAGACCCTGGGTTTTCTCGGATTCAACCCGCCATCCTCTCCAGGGGTGCTCTGAGTCTTAGGATTTCTTACGCGCCAGCCCCTGCGGTTTCCTGTATTTGTGGCCCAATCCAGAGAACCTGGAAAATCAGAAATTAATGTTAGAAATTAATTTTTAGTGCATAAATAAATGTTAAAACTTGTTTAATTCATAGTAAATGCATATGAACTCCAAATTAGACCATTCCAGTTCCTAAATTTTCATAAAATTATTGTCTATCTCTTAGTGCCTCTGTTTTGACATGAAAGACAATTTAAAATTTATCTACCACTTAATCTTGTACTAAGCACATAAAACCTTAGAAAATCCATAACTTAAAATATATAACTCTAAATTTAATAATTCCAGTTCCCGTGATCTTATTTTAATGTCTAGTTTATTACTGTATATTCTATCTGCATGTTTGATGTGATGTTAATTTATGCTATGCCATGTATGTATTGTATTGATGCGAGTAGACGAGCAACCCACTGAGGAACCTGAGCTTCAACAAGTTGAAGTAGCTGAGCAGGAGCTCGTTGAAGGCAAGTTGTGCCCTTGATCACTTCTTTTACCTATTCATGTTCTTATTATTCATAATGATCTGCATAGGATAATTTTGCTGGGACCCAATAGGATGCCCTAGATTTTGACTATCTTTATACCTTGCTTCACCACTGGTTTTACTACTAAAGTTTTGGGTAGTACATGCTATTGCTTTATGTGGATTTGGGTATAGAGATGTTCATCACTCATTGTTATATTATTTATTGTTATCTGTTTTATTATTCCTTGTTCATGTTAAGATCATTATGTTAATGGGAACATGGAGAACCACCCGGGAAAACAGTGCTACCACAAGGGTTTAATGGGACGCCCTTGGCTGATTAACTAGGAAAGCTAGGGGAGGGCTACCTTACCCGAAAGGGGCAAGGGCAGTAGGGGAGAGGTCAGCGTAGGGAGGTCCCTGGTTGATTTTGCTGCGATGGCGGTCAGCCAGGAACCCTGCACTGGATCTTCCTATAAACTGTAGCGGGTAGTCTGAAGCTAGTGGAACTTTGTAAAGGCCTCGTAGTGGTACCCTGCCTCGCTTCCTAGGTAGAGGTGAATGGAGTCTGATCAACTCTATGGCAAATGGGTAACACGACTTGTGGGTAAAGATGCGCAACCTCTGCAGAGTGTAAAACTGGTATACTAGCCGTGCTCACGGTCATGAGCGGCTCGGACACTCACATGATTAATTTATGGAACTTAAACTTAACCTGTCATTTCATTGCATTTGGGATTATTTTATTATTACTTTTATTTATTATTACTATGGATTGGTATTCACTTATACTTAGTAACTGCTAATAAAATTTTGACCAACTTATAAAAGCAATGCTCAGCTTCAGCCTTTATTTCATTGATCAGCCTTACACTTCATGAACTCCCACCTTTGGTGAGTTCATGTCACATTATTCCCCACGACTTGTTGAGCTATGATCGTATGTGAGCTCACTCTTGCTGTCTCACACCCCCCACAGGAGAAGAGCAGGTGGTTCAGGAGGAGCCGCCTAGCACTGAGGAGTTCGATCTGATCTAGGTGGCGTTTCTCAGTCGACATTGGCGCCGACGATCCTTAGTTCGTTTTACATTTATCTTTATTTTGTAATAAGTCTTCCGCTATGTAATAAATACTCTGATGTTTATGACATTTATCTCTATGCACTCTGTTATTATATATGTTGTCTTCTTTGGCGCATGTATGAGATGCACCCGGCTTTGTTCTTTAAAACCGGGTGTTACAGAAGTGGTATCAGAGGAAATGTTGACTGTAGGACGAAACCTAGATAGAAATGGACAAAACCCTTGCCTACTTATCTTATTCTGATTCATTCTACACTTACCTTACTCTGAATCTTTCTATACTTATCTTAATCCTGTCTCACCTTCTACTGTTCTACTCTGATCATTCTTATCTTCTCTATTCTAAGACAAGATGGATTTCAAACTTTGGAATCCCTACCCCTATGACATTTTTAAGAGATAGGGAACCTAAGATGAAAATAAAACTATTTTTCTCTATTTAAAAATATTGTCTGATTGTGCTGATGCTAAATGCCTGATTTGCTTCTTTGATTGATTGAACTAGGGACATCTTAGTATGTACCACCATAAGGTATTGAATTAGCTAGGATATGTAAAATATTAATCTGCTTAGCTAAAAAGTCCCCCAAAGTAACCTGATTTGTAAATACCTGCCTTGTCTATTATCTTCTTACCATATGTATCTAACTCAGATGGTCAATACCAGGAGGGGTGGTGGAATTGACTTGCCTCCTAACCAACACACTCGAAGACAATCTCAGCCACAACCTGCTGGGATGAATCCCCCCAATCCTCCACCAGGCGGAGTTGACCCACTGGTTGCTGCTCAGATGGCGGTGATGCAGCAGATGGCAGACACCATGGCTGATATGCGTGCCCAGATGCAGCAAGAACGCCAGGAGATGCGTCAAGAAAGAGAAGATATACGCCAGGAGCTGCGCCAGGAGAGAGATGAGATACGCCAAGAAAGGAGGGCGCAACAACAGCAGCTGCAACAACAACTTCAACAACAGCAGCAACAGCAGCAAGTGCCATTGCCTCCACCACCACCACCAGTTCCACCTCGAGATAAGCACCGGGAGTTTATGAGTCATAAGCCACCAACCTTCGCCAGTTCGCCAGATCCACTTGATGCAGATGATTGGCTGAAAGCAATTGAGAAGATGCTCAACATTGCACAATGCACTGACCGGGAGAAGGTTTTATATGCTTCTGGACGACTGACTGGTCCTGCTGCTGACTGGTGGGACTCTTATACTGCTGCCCATGATGCTGCGGATAATATTACTTGGGCAGAATTCAGTACACAATTCAGGAACTACCATATTCCAGCTGGGATGATAAAGATCAAGAAGAAGGAGTTTCTGTCGCTGAAACAAGGAAGTATGTCAGTCAGCGAGTACCGCGACAAGTTTATTCAGCTATCCAGATATGCCCCTGAAGAAGTTGCGGAAGACGAGAGGAAGCAGGAGCATTTCATTGAAGGACTTAATGGACCGCTGCAGTATGCTCTAGTGGCACACACTTTTCCATCATTTCAGAGGCTATTGGATAAGGCTCTTGCTATTGAACACAAGCGTGTTCAACTGGGTGATTTGAAGAGGAAGGCTATCTCGCAAGGACAGGGTAGCAGCAGTGTTCGTCCTCGCTACAGTTCACCACAGGGTACACCGACTCGACCAGGAGGACCGCACCCAGTTCAGCAATCACCACTGAGGACTCCACCTCCTCGGCAGACTACTCCCACTGGCACCCCAACGAAGTTTGCAGGACAGAGTCCGGGCACTCAATGTTTCAAGTGTGGGAAGATTGGTCATTATGCAAATGTCTGCCCACAGAGGATTGCTACTACTCCAGCTCAGAACAAGCAACAGACCCCTGGCAAGGGATATTCTATAGCCAGGGTGAATCAAGTCAGCGTTGATGATACTCCTGATGGTGGGGACCTCGTGATTGGTATGTTCTATGTTAATGCAATTCCTGCAACAATATTATTTGATTCTGGTGCTACACATTCATTCATGTCTGCTAGATATGCTAACACAAATGAAATACCACTGCTAAATATGAGAAAACCCCTGATAGTAATTACACCTAAAGGGCCTGTTGAGGCGAATCAAATGACACGTAGATTGACATTAACCATTATGGGTAGAGATTTTGGAGCTACTGCTATAATATTAGAGTCAAGCAGTATAGATCTGATCCTTGGTATGTCATGGCTAAGAAAGGCAAAGGCCGTTATAGCATGTGGTAGAGGTACCATAGAGCTTACTACCACTAAAGGAGAAAGGTTTCAAGTTAATATTGCAGTAACCTCCTCATCCATGCGTGCAATGTTCTTTATGCCTGAGGAGTTTGTTGGTGACAACATCCGGGTGGTTAGAGATTTTCCGGATGTCTTTCCAGAGGAGTTACCAGGGATGCCACCTGATAGAGAAGTTGAATTTGTCATTGATCTCTTACCTGGAACCGCCCCTATTTCTAAACGGCCCTATAGAATGTCCGTAGAGGAGTTGAAGGAACTAAAGAAGCAGTTGACGGAGTTACAAGAGGCTGGTTACATTCGTCCGAGTTCCTCACCTTGGGGAGCACCGGTGTTATTTGTGCAGAAGAAGGATGGATCGCAACGGATGTGTGTGGATTATAGATCTCTTAATGATGTTACGGTGAAGAACAAGTATCCGTTGCCCCGTATTGAGGATTTATTTGATCAGATGAGAGGAGCCAGGGTGTTCTCGAAGATTGATCTCCGATCAGGTTACCATCAGATGAAGATTAGACCATCGGATATTCCTAAGACGGCTTTCTCAACTCGATATGGATTATATGAGTTTACTGTTATGTCGTTTGGACTAACCAATGCACCAGCTTACTTCATGAATTTGATGAATAAGGTGTTTATGGAGTATTTGGACAGATTCGTCGTGGTATTCATCGACGATATTCTTGTCTATTCTAGGAATGAAAGTGATCATGAACAACATCTGAGATTGGTGCTACAGAAGTTGCGAGATAATGAGCTCTACGCTAAGTTTAGCAAGTGTGAGTTTTGGATTGACAAGGTGCCATTCCTTGGTCATATTATTTCTAATGGAGGAATAGCAGTGGATCCTGCTAAAGTTAAGGAGATTATGGAATGGAGAGTGCCCACTACAGTTACTGAGATTCGGAGTTTCTTGGGACTCGCAGGATATTATCGGAGATTTATTGAAGGATTTTCTAAGATTGCTAAGCCCATGACAACGCTTTTGGAGAAAGGAAGAGAATTTAAGTGGGATGAGAAATGTCAAGAGAGCTTTGATCAATTGAAGGAAAGATTGATGTCACCTCCAGTATTGATTATGCCAGATCTGCAGAAGGGATTTGACATTTATTGTGATGCATGTGGCCAAGGACTTGGATGTGTGCTTATGCAAGAAGGTCATGTGATTGCCTATGCATCTCGTCAGTTGAGGAAGCATGAATTGAACTACCCCACCCATGACTTGGAACTGGCTGCCGTTGTGCATGCACTTAAGATTTGGAGACACTACATTATGGGAACTAAGTGCCAAGTATATACGGATCATAAGAGTTTGAAGTATATATTCACGCAGAAGGATCTCAACCTTAGGCAACGCCGTTGGTTGGAGCTCATCAAGGATTATGATTTGGAGATTCACTATCATCCAGGCAAGGCAAATTTGGTTGCAGATGCCTTGAGTCGGAAAGAACATGTTCACTCCGCTTTCGTTGTCCAGCTACCTGATGATTTAGCAAAAGATTTTGAGAGACTCAATTTGGGAATTGTTACTCATACTGAAGGAGTTACCATTGAGTTGGAACCTACTTTGGAGCAGGAGATTCGTAAAGGTCAGATTGGTGATGCTAAGATTCAAGAGATCAAGGATCTTATTACTGAAGGAAGAGTTCCGGAATTCACGGAGGATGAGCAAGGCACCATATGGTTCAAAGATCGGATATGTGTTCCGGAGATTGATAGCCTTCGGGAGACTATATTGAAAGAAGCTCATGATTCTGATTACTCCATCCACCCTGGAAGCACTAAGATGTATCAAGATTTGAAGCGAAAGTATTGGTGGTATGGACTGAAAAGAGATGTGGCTGCTCATGTGGCTAAGTGTGATGTATGTCAAAGAGTTAAGGCTGAACATCAAAGACCCGCTGGATTATTGCACCCATTGAAGATACCTGAGTGGAAATGGGAAGAAATCGGTATGGATTTTATTGTTGGACTACCCCGCACTCCAGCAGGATATGACTCTATTTGGGTAATTGTGGACAGATTGACGAAGGTGGCTCATTTTATACCTGTGAGGACTAATTATACGGGAGCCAAGCTAGCAGAATTGTATATGACTCGGATAGTTTGTCTACATGGAGTGCCTAAGAAGATCGTGTCTGATCGAGGATCACAGTTTACTTCTCGATTTTGGAAGAAGTTGCATGAAAGTTTGGATACAAAGTTGAATTTTAGTTCAGCCTACCATCCCCAGACTGATGGACAGACAGAGAGAACCAATCAAGTGCTGGAAGATATGTTAAGAGCTTGTGCTCTCAAGCATGGTGGCAGTTGGGAGAAGAGCTTACCATATGCTGAGTTCTCTTATAATAATAGCTACCAGGCCAGTTTGAAGATGTCACCATTTGAGGCTCTATATGGCAGAAAGTGCAGGACCCCTCTATATTGGGATCAGACTGGAGAAAGACAGTTCTTCGGGTCTGAATTGATTCAAGAGGCAGAAGAGCAAGTTCGAATGATAAGAGAAAATTTGAGAGTTGCACAATCCAGGCAAAAGAGTTATGCTGATAATAGGAGAAGATTACTGGAGTTTATGGAGGGTGATCATGTCTACTTGAAGGTGTCACCACTTCGTGGTATGAGAAGATTCAAGGTCAAAGGAAAGTTGTCCCCTCGCTTCATTGGACCTTTCTTGATCTTAAAGCGAGTGGGTGAAGTTGCATATCAACTAGAGTTACCCGGTCATCTGTCAGATGTACATGATGTGTTTCATGTGTCTCAGCTGAAGAAGTGCCTCAGGGTACCTGAGGAGCAGCTACCACTGGAGGACCTTAGTGTTCAAGAGGATCTAACTTATGCGGAGTACCCTATCAAGATTTTGGACACTTTGACTCGAGTTACAAGAAACAAGGTGATAAAGATGTGCAAAGTTCAATGGAGTCACCACGGTGAAGATGAAGCTACTTGGGAAAGAGAAGAAGAGCTTCGCATAGATTTTCCCCATCTTTTCCCTAGTCCTTCCTAAAATCTCGAGGACGAGATTATTTTTAAGGGGGGTAGGATTTGTAATACTCCAAATTGTATACCAGGAATAATAGAGAGTTATTCTCATTTTTGTGTGTCTCATATGCATCATAAAAAGAGCACCTATGTAATTGAGTGTGACTAAATAAAACAATGATTCTAAAATAAAAGAAAATGCATATGTTGGAGTTTATATGTGTGTGCATTTAATAAAATAATAATGTTAAAAGATAATAATATAAGAATTGCTAGAAGTAGAATTAAAACCCTAAATTTGAAAATTAGGGTTTGAATTAAGAGAAGGGAAGAACTAAGAAAAATACTACATAAAATAAAATAAAAATTTGAATAAACATTCTTCACACTTATGTTATTAAATTATACATTTCAAACTGAGGACAAGTTATTCACAAAGTTTGAATTTAAACTTGAACTCAAATTAGATTTGAAAATGGAGAAAGGAAAATGGAAAAAGAAAAGAATAAAAGAAGACCTAGCCTAACTGGGCCTCGTACCCGAATTTGGCCCACCAAGACATTCACCCCGCGCAGCCCAGTTTTCCCACTTCCGCACGCTGGGCTCGGTCGCTGACTCGGTGGCCCCACCCGCGTGTCCGCGTCCGCGATCGTCCGAGCTCGCCGCTGTGACTGATAAGTGGGACCTACTCGTCAGCTCTATCTCTTCCCTCTCAATGCCGTTGCCGGATGACCCGAGCTCAACTAACGCGGCGATCCATCCGGGAGCAACGCGCGCCGCGACCGAGTTCGTTGACCCTATAAATTGCGGGGCAGTTCCATCGTCCTCGGCCCATCTCACAACCCCGCGTCCACCTTACCCAGCCGCTAGCGCCGTGTGGAAAACGGAGACCCGCCGCGGAGCAATTACCGGCTCACCGTCGACCGCGCCTTCATTCCACTCACCGGTAATCCACTGCAATACTTGTCGCCTTTACCTTCTCAACGCGTTACCTCGGTAGATTGGAAGAATAGGGTTGTTGGCAAGGAGTATTGCTCGTCGCAGACCCCTGTGAGTCGCCGCCACCGTGGGTAGACGGTCTGGTGGTCGCCTCGGCCTCGATTCGCGGTCAGGAACCTTCGGCGTGGGACTCTGGTGCGTGTGGTCCCCTTGGCTGGCCTATTTGGTGACCGGACCTCGTCGAATCGCTCATCGGAGTATCCATCTCCACCGTGAGCTTAGCTGTGCCGTGGGCAGGGTGTTTGCGCTGTGTCGCGGCTGGAATTGAGGGGCGACATGGGTGCGGGCCGTTGCGAATCTCACGAGGGTCGAGTGAATTCGGGATTGGGGACTTGGTCGGCCGGAATTGAGCATACTCCGGTGAACCGTCGCCGGGGAGCGGCGTCGGGTAGGTGCGAGTTGAGCTAGATTGGGGAGATGGCTCTCTGACCGTTGATGCGAGATGAACGGCTGAGATCTGATCGCAGGATACCGAGTCAATGGTTTGATCTGGAACGTTCGTTTTGAATCAAACGCGCACGCTTCGATCTAGGTTCATAAAACTAGGGCCGTTGATCCTGGATCTTGTGGTCTCGGTGTCATACCGGTTCGCGGGGGTTGTGGTTTAATCTGGGCGCTCGGCTTATAATCCAACGGTCAGATTCCACCCGTACCCCTTCGCGATGGTCATTTTTCTAAAGAGACCCTGGGTTTTCTCGGATTCAACCCGCCATCCTCTCCAGGGGTGCTCTGAGTCTTAGGATTTCTTACGCGCCAGCCCCTGCGGTTTCCTGTATTTGTGGCCCAATCCAGAGAACCTGGAAAATCAGAAATTAATGTTAGAAATTAATTTTTAGTGCATAAATAAATGTTAAAACTTGTTTAATTCATAGTAAATGCATATGAACTCCAAATTAGACCATTCCAGTTCCTAAATTTTCATAAAATTATTGTCTATCTCTTAGTGCCTCTGTTTTGACATGAAAGACAATTTAAAATTTATCTACCACTTAATCTTGTACTAAGCACATAAAACCTTAGAAAATCCATAACTTAAAATATATAACTCTAAATTTAATAATTCCAGTTCCCGTGATCTTATTTTAATGTCTAGTTTATTACTGTATATTCTATCTGCATGTTTGATGTGATGTTAATTTATGCTATGCCATGTATGTATTGTATTGATGCGAGTAGACGAGCAACCCACTGAGGAACCTGAGCTTCAACAAGTTGAAGTAGCTGAGCAGGAGCTCGTTGAAGGCAAGTTGTGCCCTTGATCACTTCTTTTACCTATTCATGTTCTTATTATTCATAATGATCTGCATAGGATAATTTTGCTGGGACCCAATAGGATGCCCTAGATTTTGACTATCTTTATACCTTGCTTCACCACTGGTTTTACTACTAAAGTTTTGGGTAGTACATGCTATTGCTTTATGTGGATTTGGGTATAGAGATGTTCATCACTCATTGTTATATTATTTATTGTTATCTGTTTTATTATTCCTTGTTCATGTTAAGATCATTATGTTAATGGGAACATGGAGAACCACCCGGGAAAACAGTGCTACCACAAGGGTTTAATGGGACGCCCTTGGCTGATTAACTAGGAAAGCTAGGGGAGGGCTACCTTACCCGAAAGGGGCAAGGGCAGTAGGGGAGAGGTCAGCGTAGGGAGGTCCCTGGTTGATTTTGCTGCGATGGCGGTCAGCCAGGAACCCTGCACTGGATCTTCCTATAAACTGTAGCGGGTAGTCTGAAGCTAGTGGAACTTTGTAAAGGCCTCGTAGTGGTACCCTGCCTCGCTTCCTAGGTAGAGGTGAATGGAGTCTGATCAACTCTGTGGCAAATGGGTAACACGACTTGTGGGTAAAGATGCGCAACCTCTGCAGAGTGTAAAACTGGTATACTAGCCGTGCTCACGGTCATGAGCGGCTCGGACACTCACATGATTAATTTATGGAACTTAAACTTAACATGTCATTTCATTGCATTTGGGATTATTTTATTATTACTTTTATTTATTATTACTATGGATTGGTATTCACTTATACTTAGTAACTGCTAATAAAATTCTGACCAACTTATAAAAGCAATGCTCAGCTTCAGCCTTTATTTCATTGATCAGCCTTACACTTCATGAACTCCCACCTTTGGTGAGTTCATGTCACATTATTCCCCACGACTTGTTGAGCTATGATCGTATGTGAGCTCACTCTTGCTGTCTCACACCCCCCCCCACAGGAGAAGAGCAGGTGGTTCAGGAGGAGCCGCCTAGCACTGAGGAGTTCGATCTGATCTAGGTGGCGTTTCTCAGTCGACATTGGCGCCGACGATCCTTAGTTCGTTTTACATTTATCTTTATTTTGTAATAAGTCTTCCGCTATGTAATAAATACTCTGATGTTTATGACATTTATCTCTATGCACTCTGTTATTATATATGTTGTCTTCTTTGGCGCATGTATGAGATGCACCCGGCTTTGTTCTTTAAAACCGGGTTTTACAGGTGCACCACCGGACAGTCCGGTGCACCTAGACCGAGCAGCAGTTGGTTGTACACAGCAAACTCTTTTCCAATTGCTTTTCTCCTATTTCTAGCACTTAGACACAATACATTAGTACCCAAATCAATGTACTAAGTCTAGAAACGTACCTTGTTATATGATTTACACTTCTTCAATCTTTGGCACAAATTAACAATTAGAGAATAGGTGTTGGGCACTTAATCACCAAAACACTTTAGAAATGGCCCAAGGGCACATTTCTCTTTCAATCTCCCCCTTTTTGGTGATTTATGCCAACACATCCAAAAGCAACCAAAAGAAGTGCAATATCAATGCAAACAAGAACCAAATTGTTTTTGTCTCTAATTTGGCATATTTGGATCATACTTTGCCACCACTTGGTTTGTTTTTGAAAATCAAATTCATTTTCCTATCTCTACAACAAACTCACTTGTTTGGGCACAAAGAGAGATAATCCAAGAGTAAAAAATGATTAAGAGCCAAAAACTCCCCCTTTTCCCATAGTCATAAATTCTCCCCACAATAGACTAAATTTTGCAATATGAGTGTTTTGGACAAATCAAAAAGTTCTAACTCTACTCATTTCAAAATTTCACAAGTGGTAGCTGATCCATTTGCTTTGGCCTTAATTTCTCCCCCTTTGGCATTAAGCACCAAAACGGGATCATTCTTGGCCCTTTAACCCCATTGCCTCACCAAAATTGTCAATGAAGAGCAAAAAGGCAATAAGAGCATATATATGAACTTGGAGTTATTACCGGAGTGCAGTGGAAGTCTTTGCATGGTCCAAGTTCACCTTTCCCTTTCAATTCACTTTTGAGACTAAATCAAGGAAACTCAACCACAAAGGTTAGCCTCAAAGGGTCAAGTTGTAACATGCCTCCCCCTAAATAAGTGCATCACTTGCAAATGGACTTGTGAGGTCCGGGGATCATGTGTACAACTTGAGCACCACAAATGAACAAAAATAGATTGAAATGCATAAATTAACCTGATCAAAGGCATAAAAACACATGTATGCTATAGATCAATCCAAGTTACGTGAATCTAAGACATTTAGCTCACTACGCAACCTGCAAAACCTTTTTTCATCTAAAGGCTTGGTGAAGATATCGGCTAGCTGGTTCTCGGTGTTCATATGGTACACCTCGATATCCCCCTTTTGCTGGTGGTCTCTCAGGAAGTGATGCCGGATGTCTATGTGCTTAGTGTGGCTGTGTTCAACAGGATTATCTGCCATGCAGATTGCACTCTCATTGTCACATAGGAGTGGGATTTTGCTCAGATTGTAGCCAATGTCCCGGAGGGTTTGCCTCATCCAAAGTAGTTGCGCGCAACACTGTCCTATGGCAACATACTCGGCCTCAGCGGTGGATAGGGCAACGAAAGTTTGTTTCTTTGAACTCCAAGACACCAGGGACCTTCCTAGGAATTGGCACGTCCCTGATGTACTCTTCCTATCAACCTTGCACCTGGCATAATCGGAGTCTGAATATCCAATCAAGTCAAAGGTAGACCCCTTTAGATACCAGATCCCGAAGCAAGGCGTAGCAACTAAATATCTAAGAATCCGCTTAACGGCCACAGGGTGACATTCCCTTGGGTCGAATTGATATCTAGCACACATGCATACGCTAAGCATAATATCCGGTCTACTAGCACATAAATACAGCAAGGAACCTATCATAAACCGGTATGCCTTTTGATCAACGGACTTACCTCCTTTGTTGAGGTCGACATGTCCGTCAGTTCCCATTGGTGTCTTTGCGGGCTTGGCGTCCTTCATCCCGAACCGCTTGAGCAGGTCTTGTGTGTACTTCGTTTGGGAGATGAAGGTGTTGTCCTTGAGTTGCTTCACTTGAAACCCAAGGAAGTAGTTCAACTCGCCCATCATCGACATCTCAAATTTCTGTGTCATCACCCTGCTAAACTCCTCACAAGACTTTTGGTTAGTAGAACCAAATATTATGTCATCGACATAAATTTGGCACACAAATAGGTCACCATCACAAGTTTTAGTGAAAAGAGTTAGATCGGCTTTCCCAACCTTGAAAGCATTAGCAATTAGGAAATCTCTAAGGCATTCATACCATGCTCTTGGGGCTTGCTTAAGTCCATAGAGCGCCTTAGAGAGCTTACACACATGGTCGGGGTACCATTCATCCTCAAAGCCAGGGGGGTGCTCCACGTACACCTCCTCCTTGATTGGCCAGTTGAGAAAAGCGCTCTTCACATCCGTTTGGAACAACCTAAAAGAGTGATGAGCGGCATAGGCTAATAGAATGCGAATAGACTCTAGCCTAGCCACAGGAGCAAAAGTCTCCTCGAAATCCAAACCTGCGACTTGGGCATAACCTTTTGCCACAAGTCAAGCCTTGTTTCGTGTCACCACCCCGTGCTCATCTTGCTTGTTGCGGAACACCCACTTGGTTCCCACAATGTTTTGCTTGGGACGTGGCACCAGTCTCCAAACTTCATTCCTCTTGAAGTTGTTGAGCTCTTCCTGCATGGCCAACACCCAGTCCGGATCTTGCAAGGCCTCTTCTACCCTGAAAGGTTCAATAGAAGAGACAAACGAGTAATGCTCACAAAAGTTAGCTAGTCTTGAGCGAGTAGTTACTCCCTTGCTTATATCACCCAGAATCTGGTCGACGGGATGATTCCTTTGAATCATCGCTCGGACTTGAGTTGGAGGGACCTGTGGTGCTTCTTTTTCCATAGCTGGGTCTTCTTGTGCTCCCCCTTGATCACACGCCTCCTCTTGAGGAACCTGTTCATCATCTTGAGTTGGGGGATGCACCATCGTTGAGGAAGAGGGTTGATCTTGCTCTTATTGTTCCTGTGGTTGCACATCTCCAATCGCCATGGTGCGAATTGCGGCCGTTGGAACGTCATCTTCATCTACATCATCAAGATCAACTTGCTCTCTTGGAGAGCCATTAGTTTCATCAAATACAACGTCGCTAGAGACTTCAACCAAACCCGATGATTTGTTGAAGACTCTATACGCCTTTGTATTTGAGTCATAGCCTAGCAAAAACCCTTCTACAGCTTTGGGAGCAAATTTGGAATTTCTACCTTTCTTTACTAGAATATAACATTTACTCCCAAATACACGAAAGTATGAAACGTTGGGTTTGTTACCGGTTAGAAGTTTATACGAGGTCTTCTTGAGGAGGCGATGAAGGTAGACCCGGTTTATGGCGTGGCAAGCTGTGTTCGCAGCTTCCGACCAAAACCGCTCGGGCGTCTTGAATTCTCCAAGCATCATCCTCGCCATGTCGATAAGTGTCCTGTTCTTCCTCTCTACCACATCGTTTTGCTGTGGTGTGTAGGGAGCGGAGAACTAGTTCTTGATTCCTTCCTCCTCAAGGTACTCCTCCACTTGTAAGTTCTTGAACTCGGACCCGTTGTCGCTTCTTATCTTTTTCACCTTGAGCTCAAATTCGTTTTGAGCTCTCCTTAGAAAGCGCTTTAGGGTCCCTTGGGTTTCTGATTTATCCTGCAAAAAGAATACCCAAGTGAAGCGGGAAAAATCATCAACAATAACAAGACCATACTTACTTCCCCCGATGCTGAGGTAGGCGACAGGTCTGAAGAGGTCCATATGAAGTAGCTCCAGAGGTCTTGATGTGGTCATCACATTCTTGCTGTGATGAGTGCTTCCCACCTGTTTACCTGCTTGACAAGCTGCACAAGGTCTATCTTTTTCGGAAAAATACATTGGTTAGACCTAACACATGTTCTCCCTTTAGAAGTTTATGAAGGTTCTTCATCCCAACATGTGCTAGACGGCGATGCCATAGCCAGCCCATGCTAGTCTTAGCAATTAAGCATGCATCTAGATCAGCGTCCTCTTTCGAAAAATCATCTAAGTAGAGTTTGCCGTCTAGTACACCCTTAAAAGCTAATGAACCATCACTCCTTCTAAAGACAGACACATCTACATTGGTAAATAGACAATTATAACCCATATTACATAGTTGACTAACAGACAATAAGTTGTATCCGAGCGATTCAAATAAGAACACATTGGATATGGAATGCTCAGATGAAATGGCTATCTTTCCTAGTCCTTTAACCTTGCCTTGGTTCCCATCTCCAAAGATGATCGAATCTTGGGAATCTTTGTTCTTGACGTAGGAGATGAACATCTTCTTCTCCCCCGTCATGTGGTTTGTGCATCCGCTGTCGATAATCCAGCTTGAGCTCCCGGATGCATAAACCTGCAAGGCAAATTAGGCTTGGGTTTTAGGTACCCAACTCTTGTTGGGTCCTACAAGGTTGGTTACAATAGCCTTTGGGACCCAAATACAAGTCTTGTCTCCCTTGTATTTGGACCCCAACTTTCTAGCAACAACTTTTTCATTTTTACATGAAAGTACATACGTAGTGTTGCAAGCATGAAAAACAGTGGTAGGTTTATTACACATTTTCTTAGGAGCATGAGACACAAAATTTCTCCTAGTCCTACCATTAAAATTAGAACTTGAAGCAATCATAGCATGAGAATCAAAAGCATTATAACTCCTATTATAATGGGAATTTCTGGAAAATTTTCTATCATTATACATGAAAGCATGATTCTTTTGATTACTACTAGCCATAGGGGCCTTCCCTTTCTTCTTGTTGGGAATGGGAGCCCTTTGGCTTGTTAAGTTCTTGGCTTCCTTTTGAAAGCCAAATCCATCCATAATTGAGGGATGTCTACCAACGGTGTAGGCATCCCTAGCAAATTTTAACTTATCAAAATCTATCTTGCAAGTCTTAAGTTGAGCAATAAGACTTGCCACCTCATTATTTAATTTAGTAATTGATGTAAGGTGTTCAACACAAGCATCAACATCAAAATCCTTACACCTATTACAAATGGCAACATGTTCTACACAAGATCTAGTTTTATTAGCTACTTCTAGCTTAGCATTTAAATCATCATTAACACTCTTTAAGCTAGACACAGTTTCATGACAAGCAGATAATTCAGAAGATATCATTTCATTCCTTTTAACCTCTAAAGCAAGAGATTTTTGCACACTAACAAACTTGTCATGCTCTTCGTACAAAATATCTTCTTGCTTCTCTAACAATCTATCTTTTTCATTCAAAGCATCAATTAACTCATTAATCTTATCTACTTTTGCTCTATCTAAACCCTTAAATAATTCAGTATAATCTACTTCATCATCACTAGAATCATCATCGCTTGAAGTAGTATACTTGGGGGTTTCTCGAGCGCTTACCTTTTTCTCCTTTGCCATGAGGCAAGTGTGGTGCTCGTTGGGGAAGAGTTACGATTTATTGAAGGCTAAGGCAGCGAGTCCTTCGTCGTCGAAGTCGAAAGAAGAGCAATCCAAATCCCATTCTTTGCCAAGGTGCGCCTCGCCCTTCGCCTTCTTGTAGGCCTTCTTCTTCTTCCTCTTCCCGCTCTTTTTTTGTTCCTGGTCATTAGTATTATCGGGACAATTTGCTATAAAATGACCAGTCTTACCGTATTTAAAACATGAGCGCTTTTCCTTTGCTTTGCTCTTGTTGGGATGCTCCTTGCGTCCTTTTAGCGCGGTCTTGAAGCGCTTGATGATGAGGGCCATCTCATCTTCGCTTAGCCCGACAGCCTCAACTTGTGCCACCTTGCTAGGTAGCGCCTCCCTGCTGCTGCTTGTTGCCTTGAGTGCAACGGGCTGGGGCTCATAGATGGGCATTGGGCCGTTCAATGCATCATCAACATATCTTGCTTCCTTGACCATCATACGCCCGCTCATAAACTTTCCGAGTATCTCCTAGGGCGTCATCTTTGTGTACCTAGGATTTTCACGGATGAGGTTCACAAGATGAGGGTCAATAACAGTGAAAGACCTGAGCATAAGTCAGACGACGTCGTGGTCCATCCATCTCATGCTTCCATAGCTCCTGATCTTGTTGACCAGGGTCTTGAGCCTGTTGTATGTTTGAGTTGGCTCCTCTCCCCTGATCATGGCAAACCTTCCTAGCTCTCCTTCCACCAACTCCATTTTGGTGATCATGGTGACGTCGTTCCCCTCATGCGATATCTTGAGGGTGTCCCATATTTGTTTGGCGTTGTCCAAGCCGCTCACCTTATTGTATTCATCCCTGCATAATGATGCTAACAAAACAGTGGTAGCTTGTGCATTCTTATGAATTTGTTCGTTAATGAATACAGGGTTATCCGTACTATCAAATTGCATTCCATTTTCAACTATCTCCCAAATACTAGGATGGAGAGAAAATAAGTGACTACACATTTTGTGACTCCAAAAAGAGTTGTCCTCTCCATCAAAGTGTGGAGGTTTACCAAGAGGAATTGAAAGCAAATGAGCATTGGAATTATAAGGAATACGAGAATAATCAAATGAAAAATTTGAATTAACCGGTTTCTTTTTCTTGTCGTCGTCTCTTGGGGAAGAGGAAGACTCGTCGCTGTCGTAGTAGACGATCTTCTTGATGCACCTCTTCTTCTTCCCGTCCTTCTTCTTATGACTCGAGCTAGAGTCAGTGGGCTTCTCGTCCCTTGGCTCGTTGAAGATGGACTCCTTCTCCTTATTGTTGACCACCATCCCCTTTCCCTTAGGATCCATCTCTTCAGGCGATTAGTCCCTTTTATGAAGAGAACGGCTCTGATACCAATTGAGAGCACCTAGAGGGGGGGGTGAATAGGTGATCCTATAAAATTCAAATACTAATAGCCACAAAACTTGGTTACGTGTTAGTATGGCTAAGTAGCGAGCTCTTGCGAACACACAAGTATCACAGAGAAACAATCACAAGAGACACGTGAGTTTATCCCGTGGTTCGGTCAAGTATAATACTTGCCTACCTCCACGTTGTGGCGTCCCAATGGACGAGGGTTGCACTCAACCCCTTTCAAGTGATCCAATGATGAACTTGAATACCACGGCTTTTCTTTGCTTATCTGTTTTTCCCGTTTGCGAGGAATCTCCACAAGTTGGAGTCTCTCGCCCTTACAACAAAGATCACAGTGAAAGCACAAGAGTAAGGGTGGGAAGCAACACACACAAATCCATAACAACACACACGCACACAAGCCAAGACTTGAGCTCAAAATGAAGCACAACGAGTTCACAACTAGAACGGAGCTCAAATCACTAACACAGTTGATCAAGTGCGCGGAGACGGAGTGTGGAAGACTTAGAATGCTTAGATGACTCCTCCATGCGCCGAGGGGTCCCTTTTATAGCCCCAAGGCAGCTAGAAGCCGTTGGAGACCAACAAGGAAGGCTAAGATTGCCTTCTGTCGGGTGGCGTACCAGACAGTCCGGTGCGCCACCGGACAGTCACTGTAGACAGTCCGGTGCGGATCTCCTTCCTATTTTGGCGCAGGCGACCGTTGCAGATTGGCGGTAGTTGGTGCACCGGACACTGTCCGGTGCACACCGGACAGGCCGGTGCCACCTGCCGACCATTAGAGCGGGCCACGTGTCGCCCGCGGATTGCACGGCCGACTGTTGCCCAGTCGACCGTTGGCTCACCGGACAGTCCGGTGCACCACCGGACAGTCCGGTGAATTTTAGCCGTATGCCGTTGATCTTTTCCCGAGAGCGACGACTTCGCCGCGGACGACTCACCGGACAGTCCGGTGCTCCACCAGACAGTCCGGTGAATTATAGTTGTACGCCGCCACCGAGTCTTGAGAGTGGCCTGTTCACCGAGACTGGTCTGGCGCACCGGACACTGTCCGGTGCACCACCGGACACTCCGGTGCACCCAGACCGAGCAGCAGTTGGCTGTACACAGCCAACTCTTTTCCAATTGCTTTTCTCCTGTTTCTAGCACTTAGACACAATACATTAGTACCCAAATCAATGTACTAAGTCTAGAAACGTACCTTGTTATATTATTTGCACTTCTTCAACCTTTGGCACAAATTAACACTTAGAGAATAGGTGTTGGGCACTTAATCACCAAAACACTTTAGAAATGGCCCAAGGGCACATTTCTCTTTCAACCGTCCTGGGCGACGGTACCGGAGCCACCCGTCTGGGCACCCCGGCCTATGGCGCCGAGTGCCACGCACGACCCTCGGCGGCCCTGGCGCACTTGTCGGCCAGAGCGAAGAGCATGGTGACGTTGTCCACGTCATGTGTGGCCAACTTCTCTAGCATCTTTTCATCACGCACCCCCTGGTGGAAGGTCGTGATGATAGAAGCATCGGAGATGCGAGGTATAGTACCTCACACCTTGGTGAAGCGGGAGATAAACGTCCGAAGAGTTTCTCCGGGCTCCTGCCTCACTGCGTGGAGCTAGGCCTCCACACCGTGTTGTTTGTAAGCGCTGGCGAAGTTTGCAGTGAACCGCGCGTAGAGCTATTCCCAGGAGTAGATTGATCCTGGGGCAAGGTTCATGAGCCAAGTCTGAGCGGGCCCAAACAAGGCGACATGAAAATATGATGCCATCACAGCAGCGTTTCCACCTGCTGTTGTGATAGCGGTGACATAAACCTGCAGAAATTCTGATGGATTTGATGTACCGTCGTACTTCTCCGACAAGTGCGGCCAGAACTTGGATGGCCAGGACGCCATGCGGAGATGATCCACGAGCGCGGCGCAGCCCACGCCGGCCAACGGGACACCCGTCAGGATCCGGGCGCCTGTTGGGGTGTGCGGTGTGTTGGGGCGAAGGCGAAGACGCTACCCTTCGCTCGATGCCTTCGCTAGTCTCGCTGCACCAATGGAGACAAGACGACTGGAAAACTCCACCCTTCGTCCAATGCGCCGAGGAACGAAGGCTTCTGGCGAGGTCGCCCCATCCCGCGGCGTCGTCCAACACGAAGGCCCACGTGCAATCTGGCCCATTGTAACAGGCCCCGCGTGGCCACTGCGCATTACGGGCCTAATTTGTAAAGGCTTCTCTATAATTACAGTCTGTAACCCTGCTTTATGGGAATATTCCGGGGATAACCTAGGCGCCTGAGGGCACATGCGTACTTAACCCAATGCGCTGGGCACTCAGGCACCTATAAATACCCCCGCACAGTGCCCTTGAGAGGCGAGATTAAGAAAGCAATTGCCCTCTTGAGCTAAACCTTGTCTGCATTACTTCTACTCCCCCGTTGGATCACCTTGCTCGGGAGAGCAAGTTCCAACATTTGGCGCCCACCGTTCGTGCTACGAAAAACCACCCGCGATGGCACCCAAGAAAGCTAGCTCGAAGGCAGCCCCATCCATTGACGAAGCTGCGAAAGCAGCACTACTGGCTGAGAAAAAGGGCAAGGCCCTTGTCGACACCACCCACCAAGAAGCCCGCGAAGACAATGACGCACTCAGCAAGAGGCAGCGCAATGAACAACCCACACCCGAAGGCAGCCTCCGCACCTGCAGCTCCGGAGGACAACAGCAGCATCCCCTAGGCTTCGCTCCACCAGAGGGCGCGGACGCCACCGAGGACGGCGAAGTCATCGGCGTTTCCACAGAGGAACAACTACAGCTGCGTGCCTTGCACATCAAGAACCGCAACCTCCAGAGGCAAAAAGAGATCCTCGAGGCCAAACGCCAACGTGTGTCTGCGCAAGCCAAAGTGCGCCAGATGATACGCGACGAAGAGCAAAAGGCTCAGGAGCTTGAGCAAGAGATCGCCCTCATGCAGCGCGAAGGCCAACTCAGTCTGCAAAACGGCCCACCCCTCCAACAGCACGCGCAGATCCAAGACTTGTTCATCCCTCAGCACAGACACACCACTCCGCATGCCACAGCATTCCAAGGTGTCAACTACCTTGACGAGCGGAGTCCCCTGGCGCCCCACCTGCAAGTATCACCATGGCCCGCCAACTTCAGGGCGGGGACCTATCCCAAGTACAACGGCAGCACTGACCCAGCACAGTATATCATGAGCTATCAGGTCGCCATTGCATCATCCGGAGGGGACGACGCCACGATGGTCAAGTCATTCATCATCGCCCTCGAAGGCCCGGCCCTCACCTGGTACACCAGGTTGCCCCCGCTGTCCATCGACTCCTGGAGAAGTCTCCGGGACAAATTCCTGCTCAACTTCCAAGGGTACCGCCAAGACACCGACACCTTGGCTGAACTTTCACTCTGCAAGCAGCTGGAACGAGAAACTCTGCGGGAGTACTACCGCAAGTTTCTGACTCTCAAGTCACAACTGCCTTCGGTTGATGACCAAATCACCATTCACTACGCCATCAGTGGCCTTGGGCTGGCGTCCTTTACAGCCACTACATTAGAGATCCGCCCAGGAACCTACAGGAGCTGTATCAGCTATTTGAAAAATACGCCAGATCCGAAGAGCTCCACCAGCGCAAAGTCGAGTCTCAGAGGAAACCTAAAGACCCTCCGCAGTCCAGCCGTACGTGGACGAGGCCTTCGCAGGCAGACTCCGGTCGGGACGGCCGCAATCAGCAGCAGGTACACAACATCGCCAACTAGCACCCCACTCGCGAGGCCCCTCGCCGCCAGGAGTATCCCCCCCAGGGTCGCGGAAACGGAACTCGTGGTTGGGGCCGGGGACGTGCGCAGCAGCCGCGCAGATTTTACTGCTTGTTCCACGGCAAAGACTGCGTGCACCCTACAAGAGACTGCCCAGAGACGAAGGCCACCGGAGATAGGATGGCACGGGTGCAACCAGCCGACAACCCCAGAGTTGTCGCGCACACATATCAACAACCCCCTCAGCCATACAACCACGGCCCCGCTCTGCATCCACCGCACCACGCATACCAACACCACCAGGAAGTACAAATCCTACCTCCCCCACCCCCACCTCCACACCCACAACAGCAAAACATCCACCACCCCAACCATCCCCAAGCCCCAAAGCAAGAAGACTTCATCGATCAGCCGTATCGCGGTGTCATTCACATGATCACTGGGGGGTCCAGCGTTGACTTCAACACAAAGCGACAGAAGAAGGACCATTACCGCAGCATCAACCACGTCGCCGTCACCGATCCAGTCGTGCAGACGAAGTGGTCCCATGTGCCATTGACCTTCGACGCCCGAGACGTCAATCTGCACAGCGCACCCCACATCGACGCCATGGTTATCAACTACAGCGTGGCAGGCTGGGACCTGCACAAAGTCTTAGTCGACAATGGCAGCCAGGCGGATATCATTTTCCTCCATGCCTTCGACCGCATGGGCATAAGCCACAGCCCACTCAAGCCTTCGGACAACCCGCTGTATGGCTTCGGCAGCAAGGGCACCTTTCCTGTCGACAAAATAGAGCTACCCCTCTCCTTCGGTGTAGCACCCAATGCACAAAGTGAGCAAGTCACGTTCGACATCGTCGACATGGTGTACCCGTACAACGCCATAATGGGTCGGGGCTCCATCAACAAGTTTGAGGCAGCCATTCACGGACTTTACCTGTGCATGAAGATCCCAGGTCCGCAAGGTGCCATCACAGTCTACGACAACCAGCAGGCCGCGCGCAACATAGAAAGAGACTTCGTTCCCAGACAAAGGAACGTACACTGCCTCACGGCCCAGCGTGAGGTCCCCGAGTCTGCCAGCCCAGCCGCTAAAGAACACGACAAAGCACAGCTGCAGAGTAACGATGGGACCAAGACTGTTCCCCTCGACCAAGCAACGCCCAAGCAAACGGTCACCATCAGCGAAGACCTCACTTCGCATGACGAGGAGAGACTCCTCTGCTGCCTGTCCAAAAATAAAGACGTCTTCGCCTGGTCCACCCTCGGCCTGGTCGGAGTCAGTCGCTCCATCATCGAGCACAGCTTGGGAATCGACCCTTCGGTGAGGCCGAAGAAGCAGCGGCTGCGCAAGATGTCTGATAAGAAGACAGAAGCCGCTAAGGCCGAGGTACATCGCCTGCTTGAGGCCAAATTCATCGAGCCAATCGCCTACCCTACATGGCTCGCCAATGTAGTGATGGTGCAGAAGAAGAGCGGCAAATGGCGGATGTGCATCGATTTCACCAGTCTCAACAAGGCCTGCCCCAAGGACAACTTCCCGCTGCCTCGGATCGACAAAATCATCGATAGTGCGGCCAGGTGTGAAGTCATGTCACTCCTTGATTGCTTCTCCGGCTACCATCAAATATATATGAAGGAGGAAGACAAGGGAAGCACCAGTTTCATGACACCCTTCGGCACGTATTGCTTCATCAGAATGCCGGAGGGACTTAAGAACGCCGGGTCCACATTCTCTTGGCTCACCAAAACGGTGCTCAAGAACCAAGTCGGCAGAAACATATTTACGTATGTGGACGACATCGTCGTCGCCAACAGAAGCAAGGAGGACCATCTGGCTGACCTCGCCGAAACGTTTGCGAACATGCGGGACGCACGACTTCGCCTAAACCCCGAAAAGTGCGTCTTCGGCGTTCGCCAGGGGAAAATATTGGGCTACCTGGTGTCGCACCGCGGGATTGAAGCCAATCCAACCAAAATCCAAGCCATCATCAACATGACGCCACCGTAGTCAGCCAGAGACGTCCAACGACTGACAGGCAGATTGGCCGCCCTCAACAGATTCATCTCCAAATCCGCAGAGCGAAGCCTCCCTTTCCTCAAAACACTCCGCGGCGCAAAAGACTTCGCATGGGGACCAGAGCAGGCGGCGGTCTTCGCTTCATTAAAGCAGTACCTGTCAGAGTTGGCGATTCTTACAAGCCCCGACCCCTCGCTACCCCTGTTGCTCTACATCGCAGCTTCGCCGCATGCGGTCAGCGCAGCACTGGTTCAAGAGCAGAACAGAGAGGGCACGATTAGGCAATGTCCAGTTTACTACGTCTCCGAAGTACTCACGACATCAAAATGCAATATGACGGAACTGGAAAAAATCGCCTACGCAGTTGTCATGGCTTCGCGCAAATTGCGCCATTATTTTGAAGCATTCAAGGTCTAGGTCACCTTAGATAGGGGACTCGGCGAATTGTTTAGAAACCCGGAGGCATCAGTTCGGATTGCCAAATGGGCAGCCAAACTCTCCGGCTACCACATTACATTCGAACCCAGGACAGCCATCAACTCACAAGTCCTAGCAGACTTCGTCGTTGACTGGACTAGGCCAATGACACAGCCGGACCCGCCCACAAAGAAGGTGCGGATAATCCATTGCGATGGGGCATGGTGCCATGCGGGGGCAGGCGCCGCTGCAGTCATTACTTCACCCACAGGGGTCAAGCACAGATATGCAGCACGCCTCAGCTTTGCTTTGGAGTCTGATAGATGCACCAACAATATAGCAGAATACGAAGCTATCATTCTCGGCCTTCGCAAGCTAAGAGCACTTGGTGTCACCACCTGCATCATCAGAATGGACTCCAAGGTAGTCGCCGGCCAAGTTGAGAAATACTACGCACCAAAGGACCCCACGCTTATGCAGTACCTCGCGGCTATCCGCAGTCTCGAAAGACAATTCAAAGGTTTTACCCTGCAGCACGTGGACTGCGCCAAGAACGAAGAGGCTGACACATTGGCCAAGGCAGCCGCCAGAGGCGAGGCCCTGCCCTCCGACGTATTCTACCATGTCATCGGCACGCCAGCCGTCCGCAGCCCAGAGGGGCTCCAAATAACCAATGACAGCGAGGGCCACCGCATAGTCAACCTCATCATGACCAAAGATTGGCGGGCACCAATAACCCTGTTTCTGCAGGGGTACTATCATCCAACCGATGTCAATGAGGCCAAGCGCCTCAAACATCGAAGCCGGGACTTCGCACTAATCGAAGGTCAGCTTTACAAGAAGGGGGTCAGTCAACCCATGCTTAAATGTGTCACCGAGACCGAAGGCGTCCAAATCCTGCGCGAAGTCCATAGCGGGACTTGCGGCTCTCACGCAGGGCCTAGGGCCCTAGCCGCAAAGGTGATCCGTCAAGCTTTCTACTGGCCCGCCATGATCTGCGCCGCAAATCAGGTCACAAGGTCCTGCGAAGCCTGCCAGAAGTTTTCCCCACGCTCGGGAAGCCCTTCGCAACTCACAAAGCTAATCGCCCACACGTGGCCTCTTCAGCGCTAGGGCCTGGACATTGTCGGGCCCCTACCCACAGCCCAGGGGAACCTCAAGTTCACCTTCGTTGCCGTTGAGTATTTTACCAAATGGATTGAGGCGAGGGCTGTATCCACAATAACATCGAAGATTGCCCATAAATTCTTCTGGCAAAACATTGTTTGCCGCTTCGGAGTCCCGTCCGAGCTCACAGTTGACAACGACAAGCAATTTGACAGCCAAGATTTCAAGGATTCCTGCTTCTCCATTGGCACCAAGCTTGCCTTCGCCTCAGTGTACCACCCGCAATCCAACGGAGTCCTGGAACACGCCAATGGTAAAATTTTCACAGCCATCAAGAAAATGCTCCTCGACGACAAGAAAGGCAAGTGGGCCGACCTGTTACCCGAAGCGGTCTGGGCGCTGAACACGACTAAGTGCAGGGCGACTAGGTTCACCCCTTTCCGCCTTCTATATGGATCGGTGGCCATGACCCCGCAAGAAATAAAACATGGGTCACCACGGACAGTCACGTCAGCTGTCCCTGACGTAGACGAGCCTACTTCGAAGGACCTCATCGACGGAGACCGCGTCTTCGCCCTATAGGCTCTAAACAAATACCAAGCTCAAACAAAAGCATGGCGCGACCACACAGTCATCCTGAGGGAATTCAGCGAAGGAGACCTCGTACTTGTCCGCACAACCCGGACAGAGTCACGGGGAAAGCTGGAACCAAAGTGGGAAGGACCATTTATCATCAAGACAAAGTCGTCTCCCAGCGCGTACAGATTAACAACACAATCTGGCGAAGATCTGGAACATTCCTGGAACATAGACAACCTTCGCAAATTTTTTGTTTAACTACTCAGGGTCAACTCACCCTTGTAATTCCCCCAAACAGTTTTATTCCGGCCCGCACTCTTTTCCTCCCGGGGGGTGAGGTTTTTAATGAGGCGGAGCCATGTAATATATACGAAAAAAATCCCCCGCAAAGAATCACGTCGAAAACAGACCGCATTGACGGTCTTCGGCATTCGACCACAACGAAGTCACCGCGAGGGGCAGCGCTTGCTACCCTCGCGTGCGACACTCCGCGCAAAAGTCGCCTAAGGGTGCGGCCAGATTAGCACAACAAGTGCGCAAAATCGAAGTCTTCTCCGAAAGACTATCCGTGCAAAAGTCGCCTAAGGGTGCAGCCGGACTAGCACAACAAGTGCGCAAAATCGAAGTCTTCTCCGAAAGACTATCCGTGCAAAAGTCACCTAAGGGTGCAGCCGGACTAGCACAACAAGTGCACAAAATTGAAGTCTTCCTCAAAAGGCTATCCGTGCAAAAGTCGCCTAAGGGTGCAGCCGGACTAGCACAACAAGTGCGCAAAATCGAAGTCCTCCTAAAAAGACTACCTGGGCAAATACCGACTACAGGTGCAGCCGGACCGACATCATAAACGTGCTAGATCAAGTGCACAAGTCCCCCACGGACACGGCCTGATCAGCGAAGGCACACAGCATCATCATCCAAATTATAGTTACATACGTACAACAAGGGCATCACACCTTACATTGGTTCAACCTTTAGAATGATACCCATCTCCCTATAGTTAAACAACATTATCCTCAACTCCCCACCCTCAAAAAGACTTCGCAACTCCCCCTCACCTACACTTGCCCCAACCGGCGAGGACAACAGTTCCCGCTTGCCAGCCCTGTCCACACGAAGACGAGCACCCTCCACCTCACTCACTCTACGCTTCGCCGCCGCCCTTCGCCGCCTACGCCCAACACTCGGACCAGGAAAAACTTCAGCATCCGTCACACACGAAGAAGCCTCCGCCGCAGCCACATCCAAGGCCGCAAAGTAATCCAAGTCCTCACCCGAAGACTCTTCCGTCCACACAACCGAACTCCCAGAATCATCAAACTAAAAAAACTTAGACACAGACTCATCCGATTAATTTCCAGCAACCACGGTCGAAGCCGCCACAAAATTAGCAGTAGTGGTTGCGTGCGCAGGCCCAAAATCCTGAACCTGCGTAGCAACCAAGGTTCAGTAACACAGACAAAATTCACTAACTCCCCCACACCCACTAAGCCACCTGCGAAGGCCCAGCTGCCGCCATGGGATCCTTTGCCGCTAGCTCCGCCTTCGGGGGATCTTCCGCCATCGGCGCAGGGGCTGGCAACGAGCCTTCACCAGACTCAGTAGACGCAGGTGTAGCGAAGGAGCCTTCACCGGTTTCCGGGGGTAGTGCCGGGTCGACCTCAGCCTCAGGCAGCACCGGGTTGACCTCCGCCTCGGGCCGCGCGCCATTCAGATGTTGTCGGCGTTTCGACCCCGGGGGGTCCCTGGACCGACGAGTAAATTGTCGCTGCGTGTCCCAGCCCAGATGGGTCGGCGCGAGACGGAACACAAGGGGGAAAACAGTAAGGGGAAACCGCGGCCTCGTGTTGTCATGCGCCCAGGGCGGATGCGCTTGCAGTAGGGGGTTACAAGCGTTCACGGGGGAGAGAGAGAGAGAGAGAGCTTGTGTGTTAGCCCGTCCTCCCGCGCGGCCACCTTCTCGTACGAGAGCCCTGGACCTTCCTTTTATAGACGTAAGGAGAGGGCCCATGTGTACAACGGGGGGTGTAGCAGTGTGCTAACGTGTCTAGTAGAGAGGAGCCAGAGCCCTATGTTCATGCTGTCGTGACTATTGGACAGGTGTTGCTGCCCTGTTCATGTGATGTCATGGCCATCGGAGGAGCGCTTGAGCCCTGTAGAAGCACAGCTGTCGGGGTTGTCGGATCCTTGCTGATGTCTCCTTGCTTCCATAGGGGGCTGAGAACCGCCGTCATCATGGAGCACGCGGGGTGCTATCATTACATTTTTACCGGGGCGAGCCAGATGGGACGCCGGTTTTGTTCCCCGTAGCCTGAGCTAGCTAGGGGTAGGGTAATGATGGGCTCCCCTGTGACGTGGTCGGTCTGAGCCCGAGGTCGAGCGAGGCGGTGGCTCCTCCGAGGTCGAGGCTGAGTCCGAGCCCAGGGGTCGGGCGAGGCGGAGACCGTCATCCGAGGTCGAGGTTGAGTCCGAGCCTTGGGGTCGGGCGAGGCGGAGACCGTCTTCCGGAGTCGAGGTAGAGTCCGAGCCCCAGGGGTCGGGCGAGGCGGAGACCATCATCCGAGGTCGAGGTAGAGTTCGAGCCCGGGGTTCGGGCGAGGCGGAGCTTCCTATGACGCCCGAGGCTGGGCTTGGCTGCTGTCAGCCTCACCCTGGCGGGTGGCACAGCAGTCGGAGCAGCGCAGGCGGCGCTGTTTTCCTGTCAGGTCAGTCAGTGGAGGGGCGAAGTGACTGCGGTCACTTCAGCCTTGTCGACTGGAGAGCGCGCGTCAGGATAAGGTGTCAGGCGATCCTCGCATTGAATGCTCCTGCGATCCGGTCGGTTGGCGAGGCGATCTGGCCAAGGTTGCTTCTCCGTGAAGCCTGCCCATGCTGAGCCTCGGGTGAGTCGAAGGTGCGCCCGTTGCTTGAAGAGGCCCTCGGGCGAAGCGTGAATCTGCCTTGGTCTACTGTTCCTGCCCGGGGCTGGGCTCGGGTGAGGCGAGATCGTGTCCCTTGAGTGGACGGAGCCTTGACCGGAATTGCGCTCATCAGGCCTTTGCAGCTTTGTGCTGATGGGGGTTACCAGCTGAGATTAGGAGTCTTGGGGGTACCCCTAATTATGGTCCCCGACAGTAGCCCCCGAGCCTCTAAGGGAGTGTGGGTACTCGCTTGGAGGCTTTGTCGCACTTTTTTGCAAGGGGACCGACCTTTCTCGGTTGCGTTTTGATCCGGTGGGTGCGCGAGAGCGCACCCGCCGGGTGTAACCCCCGAGGCCTCGGAGGAGTGGTTTGACTCCTTCGAGGTCTTAATGCCTTTCGTGATGCCTCGGCCGGTCTGGTTGTTCCCTCATGCGAACTGGTCGTTGCCCGGGTGCATAGTCAGGTTCCGAGTTCTCGGGCTGGTATGTTGACGCTGTCAACGGTTTGGTCGGAGCCGGGTTTGCGAGAGGAGCCCCCGAGCCTCTGCACAGGGCGAGAGGACGGTCAAGGACTGACTCGGCTTTTTTCATACGCCCCTTCGTCGCCTTTCCGCAAGGAGGAGGGGGGTAAAGCGCCATGTTGCCCTCGGAGGGCGCCGAACATGGTGTCTCCAGTGAGTTGCTAACGGGTGATCCGAGTGGACGCCCATGCCCCATTCTATAAGGGTCGGCTAGTGGCCCAGAGGCACGCTCCAAAAGTACATGCAGGTGATTTGCCGGACCCGGCCCCGTTTGATAGGGTTCGAGGGCTCGATGCC
This sequence comes from Zea luxurians, assembly GCA_029449295.1. Lineage (NCBI taxonomy): Eukaryota > Viridiplantae > Streptophyta > Magnoliopsida > Poales > Poaceae > Zea > Zea luxurians. Next base: position 131,660,516 of record JAOPSE010000010.1, read on the forward strand.
TCCCTCTGATGGGATTCCGTTATAGAATCGTTCCTGCTGGTCTCGAAAATGTCCTAGGGTACCTCAGGAGTGTAGCCCGAGCCTTGGTTATGTATCGAACGTACCTAAGGTCATCCCTCACTCTGCGTGCTATGGGGCGGCTGTCGAACCCTTCGAGAGGCCAGCCTGCGAACCCCTAATCAGTAGTGGGCGCAGAGCCCGAGTGGCCTGAGGCGGCTATCGAACCCTTCTGAGGGGCCAGCCTTCGAGCCTCTGACCAGTAGTGGGCGCGGAGCCCGAGTGCTCTGAGGCGGCTATTGAACCCTTCCGAGGGGCCAGCCTTCGAACCTCTGATCAGTAGGGGGGCTCGGGGCCCGCTTCCTTCATGGAGAAGGATCCCTTTCAGAGTGTCCCCCTTTCCCGGTCCCTGTAGCAAGAGAGAGAAAGGGGAAGAGGAAAAGGATACGAAATTGAACGACGTGGCGCACCTTTTTTGACGCGGTCATCATGGCGGAGGTGAAGCGTCGTCTGCTTCGCCTGCCAAAGGTGTCGCCTGCCCTGCCGCAGAGTTAATGCAATGGGACGAGTGGTTCGTGGAGCAGCCGTTGTGCATGCGCGAGCCGTTCGAGGAACGGAACACGGGCGCGTTGTCTTCATGCCGTGGGAGAGGGTTCTCCTGCTGCTCCAGGAGGGGACGTGAGCCTGCAGACGACTTGACTGCTGCTTCCGCCCGCCTGCCGTCGCTATTACTGCCAGCTCACTCCTGGCCATATCGACTATCGCGCCTTCTCCCGCGGCTGACTGACCCGTGACCGGCGTGCCTGGTTGGCACTGCTGGGCCATGCGCAGGGTTGCCTCGAGTCGCGGTACCGGTTCCGCAGTCGAGGAGGCGCGGCACTGGCGCAAGTGGCGGTGCAGTTTCTCGCACGTAGTAACCGACGTGCTGGTTACATGATGTGTGGGCCTGGGCCCCCATGTCGGACGCGTCGAAGTCGAAAGGGTGTGCCCCCTTGGTGCAGTTGCATGCTGTCTACATGGCGGTCCGCCCTTTCACCCGCTGGTCTGGGCGAAAGTGGAGGAGTGCTTGTAACCGCTGGGTAGTTACGCGCTCCACGCGTGGCGGTTCGGCTTCTTCTGTCCTGCCCAGCTTGCATGACGCGTGGGACCCAGCCCCCGTGTCATAGGGGAGGACCTTGGAGTGTGTTGGTGAAGACTTAGTCCGCGACGGCTGAGGACGCAAGTGGGGAGAGTCGCCTTTAAAAAGGGATCGACCTCCTGGGTGATAGCCATGCCTTCATACTTTCCTCATGCGTCGCGCCCTTCCGCCTTCCGAGCCCCGGATGGGGAGCACCCGCGTTGTCTTCGTCTCGCTGTGGAAGGAGCGCAACCTCGTGGAGGTTGGTACCTTTCAGCCATCGCTCGGCTTCAAGGATTTTCATCAGGCAGCCTGGCTGCATCCCCTCGCCGATGGTCACCCAAGACGGTGACCACCAGTTTGATGGTGGGGAGAAGCAAGCTGGGCTGCGGCCTCTGCCCTGCCCTCAGCTTCAAGGATCTTCATCATCCTTGCTGGGGCGGAGGGCGAGCTGAGCCGGAGCTCTACCTCCGCATGGGCTGGCGACCCACCTCTTCCTCCAGCTTCTGGGGGTGGAAACCATCCTCCAGCTCTGCAAAGGAGGCGTCCTCCAGCCATGCCGGGGAAGGTAAACTGCTGCTGCCCAGCCAGGGTGCAGCATTCCGTCCTCTGTCTGGGCAACGGTGGCCAGCCGCACCGGGGGGTCTCCCAACACGTCGTACGCTGTGAGGGCGGTGCTCGTGTTCTGGGACGGCCCCATTCTCGTTTTCGTGGCAAGGACGGGAGTGAGGACCTGCCGGTGCACTTTGGGGTGCCCGGCGCCCGCTGGTGCGGTGTTGGTGGGCAGGTGGACGCTGTCGTCGGTGCTGAGGTGGTGGCAGCCGGAGAAGGTTTCTCTGCCGACGAGACCGTCAGCGCCACCCGCGGATCGACCTCCGGCTCTTTGGCTTTTATGTCTGGTTCTCGTCCCTTGAGTGGGACGTGAACGAGAGCCTTCTCACAGCAGCGCCTGCCCTGAGGTCATCGCTGCTGCTGTTTGGCCGCCCGAGGCGGAGGTCGTTGTCGCTGCTGCTGGAGCGATCGTCGGCGAACCACCCGGAGCTTGGAAGTCGTCGTCCCGCAGGCCCTCCAATGTGGGGGGTTGTTCGTACCTGCGGGAGTGGAACCGGAGTTCTGTTTGTAATGGCACCTTGAGTGCCGGTGTATGTTCATTGCGGCTGTCGAGGCTTGAACATTTATGTATTTGGGCGTAAAGTCGTGTTTCTTCCTTATTTCGAGCACCAGGACTCGCCTGTCGGCTAGCTGAATCGCTTAACCGAGTATGAGTCGTCCTGTGCGAAAGGCGACGAGTGAGGTATCCGTATCCCGGAGGCGTAGGAGTCCCTCGGCTCGGTCAGCCTCACCGCTCAAGGCTTCTCTTGCTTAGTGAAGGAACCCTCGGCTGCTCTGCGATGAGTCGAAGCCGGAGGCAGCGGTGTCAACATGGACAGAGGCGGGGTCGGCTGGAGAAGAAACTTCGTCGGCCCAGGAGCAGGGGACTTCCCAGGCCAAGGAGGTGTAGTAGCGGCGGCTAGAACCTGGCCAGGTTGTCCACTGGCGGGACCAACCCTGGAGTCGGGTTGCCGAGGCCAAGAGCCGGGCCGGTGTCCTCGGGGGACAGCTGGCTGAGGCTTCAGAACGGTCGGTCCGGCCGTCTGCTTGGGCCGGGTTCTTGGAGGAGACCCTAGCGATGATGGCTCAGGCGTGGTGCTGACATCTTCCTTCGAGGCAGAGATCCTCCGACCGTGTCGTCGTCCGAGGCTTGGTCGGATACCGCCGAAGGTGTAGTCGGTGCCGAGGGTGCTGCTGCTCCCCCTATTGACGTCTGAACCTGTAGGAACAGTCTGTCTGTAATGCGCGTATGTTCTTTGCGGCCGCCGAGGCCCAAACATACCATCGTCATGTTGTAAAGCTGCATTTCTTTTTCCCCTTGTTTCGAGTATCAGGACTTGTTCGTCGGTAACAGAATTGTTTATCCGAGCAAGAGTTACTTATCACAGAAGGTGATGAGTGAGGTATCCGTATCCCGGAGGCATAGGAGTCCCTCGGCTCGGTCGGCCTTGCTGCTTACGTGTACTCTTACTCATCCGTAGGATTCTGTTATCGATATAGTCGAGATGGCACGAAAAATCGTTTCGGCAGAAAAGTTTTCGAGCGTTAAGACTTGTTCGGTCAGCAGAATCGCCTATCCGAGCGTGAGTTACTTATCGCATAAGGTGATGAGTGAGGTATCCATATCCCAGAGGCATAGGAGTCCCTCGGCTCGGTCGCCCTTGCTGCTTACGTGTACTCCGTCGTTTTCAGGATCCCACTATCGAAGTAGTCGAAAAGCACGAAAGATGTTCTGGCAGAAAGACTTTTTTTCGAGAAAAAATTTAACGCAGAGGGGGTTCCCCCCTTCTAGCCCCCGAGGGAGGGTCGGGCTTTGCCGAGGCAAGGTTGACCCTTCCTTGATGGTTAGACTTTGTTTGTGTATGAACGAGGCATATGAACGACTTGAAAACATATTAAGGGTAGAATCGACGTAGCTGTCGGATGTTCCAAGCGTTGCTGTAGACCTCGCCTTGACTGTTGGCCAGCTTGTATGTTCCAGACTTCAAGATCTTGGCGATGATGAACGGCCCTTCCCAGGGAGGCGTGAGCTTGTGGCGCCCTCGGGCGTCTTGTCGTAGTCGAAGCACCAAGTCGCCCACCTGGAGGTCTCGGGACCGAACCCCTCGGGCGTGGTAGCGTCGTAGGATTGCTGATACCACGCCGAGTGTAGTAAGGCCACGTCCCAAGCCTCTTCCAACTGGTCCAGTGAGTCTTCTCGGTTGGTCCGGTTGCTCCGGTCGTCGTACGCCCTCGTCCTTGGGGAACCGTATTCTAAGTCTGTGGGCAAGATAGCCTCGGCCCCATAGACTAGAAAGAACGGCGTGAAGCCCGTGGCTCGGCTTGGCGTCGTCCTCAGACTCCAGACCACCGAGGGGAGTTCCTTCATCCATCGCCTGCCGAACTTGTTGAGGTCGTTGTAGATCCTCGGCTTGAGTCCCTGTAGAATCATGCCGTTGGCACGCTCTACCTGCCCATTCGTCATGGGGTGAGCTACGACAGCCCAGTCCACCCGGATGTGGTGGTCCTCGCAGAAGTCCAGGAACTTTCTGCCGGTGAACTGGGTGTCGTTGTTGGTGATGATGGAGTTCGGGACCCCGAAGCGATGGATGATGTTGGTGAAGAACGCCACCGCCTGTTCGGACCTGATGCTGTTTAGGGGTCAAACCTCAATCCACTTAGAGAATTTGTCGATGGCGACCAGCAGGTGCGTGTAGCCCCTGGGTGCCTTCTGCAAGGGACCGACGAGGTCCAGACCCCACACAGCAAACGGCCAGGTGATGGGTATTGTTTGCAGAGCCTGAGCGGGCAGGTGCGTCTGCCTGGCGTAGAATTGACACCCTTGGCAGGTGCGTACAATCCTAGTGGCGTCGGCCACCGCGGTTGGCCAGTAGAAACCCTGTCGGAAGGCGTTTCCAATGAGGGCTCGAGGTGCTGCGTGGTGACCGCAAGCCCCCGAGTGTATTTCTTGCAATAGCTCCTGACCTTCGGCGATGGATATGCATCGCTGGAGGATGCCTGAGGGGCTGCGGTGGCAGAGCTCCTTTTCGTCACCCAGCAGAACGAACGACTTGGCGCGCCGCGCCAGTCGCCGAGCTTCGGCTCTGTCGAGGGGTAGCTCTCCTTGGTGGGGATATTGCAGGTACGGGGTCTGCCAGTTTCGATTACGCGTGTCCCCATTCCGCTCTTCCTCGACGCACAGTGCCTCACCCTCGGGGGCCGAGGGTGCCTCGGGCTGGGCGGAGGGCGCCTCGGGCTGAGCCAACGGCACCTCGGGCAGAGCCAAGGCCTTCTCGGGCTCAGGCGTGTCGTCGGTCTTGACGGAGGGTTGATGTAGGTCTCGGGAGAAGACGTCCGGAGGAACCGTTGTCCGCCCCGAGGCTATCTTAGCCAGCTCATCCACAGTCTCGTTGTATTGTCGAGCGATGTGGTTGAGCTCGAGCCCGTAGAACTTGTCCTCCAGGCGCTGAACCTCGTCGCAGTTGGCTTCCATCTTCGGGTCGCGGCAATGGGAGTTCTTCATGACTTGGTCGATGACAAGCTGCGAGTCGCCACGAGCGTCGAGGCGCCGGACCCCTAGCTCAATGGCGATGCGCAACCCGTTAACTAGAGCCTCGTACTCGGCCACGTTGTTGGACGCCGGGAAATGGAGGCGCAGCACGTAGCGGAGGTGCTTCCCGAGGGGTGAGATGAAGAGCAGGCCCGCGCCCGCTCCTGTTTTCATCAGCGACCCGTTGAAAAACATGGTCCAGAGTTCCAGTTGGATCGGAGCTGCTGGAAGCTGGGTGTCGACTCATTCAGCCACAAAGTCCGCCAAGACTTGGGACTTGATGGCCTTCCGAGGAGCGAACGAGATTGTCTCGCCCATGATCTCCACCGCTCACTTTGCAATCCTACCCGAGGCCTCTCGGCACTGGATGATCTCCCCCAGGGGGAAGGATGACACCACAGTCACCGGATGAGACTCGAAGTAGTGTCGTAACTTTCGCCGCGTCAGAATTACCGCGTACAGTAGCTTCTGGATTTGCGGGTAGCGAATTTTGGTCTCGGACAGTACCTCACTGATGAAGTAGACCGGCCTCTGGACGGGCAGTGCATGCCCTTCTTCTCGTCTCTCGACCACGATTGCGGCGCTGACCACCTGAGTGGTTGCGGCGACGTAGATCAAGAGGGCTTCTCCGGTAGCGGGGGGCACCAGGATGGGCGCGCTTGTAAGGAGCGCCTTTAGGTTCCCGAGGGCTTCCTCGGCCTCGGGGTCCAAGTGAAGCGCTTGGTTTTCCTTAAGAGGTGGTACAGAGGTAGGCCTCTTTCGCCGAGGCGTGAGATGAAGCGGCTCAGAGCCGCGAGGCATCCCATGACCCTCTGTACTCCTTTCAAGTCCTTGATGGGCCCCATGTTGGTGATGGCCGCGATTTTCTCCGGGTTGGCCTCGATGCCCCGCTCGGAGACGATGAACCCTAGGAGCATGCCTCGGGGGACTCCGAAGACACTTCTCGGGATTGAGTTTTACGCCTTTCGCCTTGAGACACTTGAATGTCGTTTCAAGGTCAGAGAGGAGGTCGGAGGCTTTCCTCGTCTTGACTACGATGTCATCGACGTAAGCCTCGACTGTTCGGCCAATGTGCTCTCCGAACATGTGGTTCATGCACCTTTGGTATGTCGCACCCGCATTCCTCAAACCGAATGGCATAGTAATGTAGCAGTACATGCCAAAAGGTGTGATGAAAGAAGTCGCGAGCTGGTCGGACTCTTTCATCCTGATTTGGTGATACCCTGAGTAGGCATCGAGGAACGACAGGGTTTCGCACCCAGCAGTGGAATCCACGATTTGATCGATGCGAGGCAGAGGGTAGGGAACTTTCGGACATGCTTTGTTTAGACCAGTGTAGTCTACACACATCCGCCATTTCCCGCCTTTCTTTCTCACAAGCACAGGGTTGGCTAGCCATTCGGGATGGAATACCTCTTTGATGAACCCTGCAGCCATCAGCTTGTGGATCTCCTCGCCTATGGCTCTGCGCTTTTCTTCGTCGAATCAGTGCAGAGGCTGCTTCACGGGTCGGGCTCCAGCTCGGATATCCAGCGAGTGCTCGGCGACATCCCTCGGTATGCCTGGCATGTCCGAGGGACTCCACACAAACACGTCGGCGTTCGCGCGGAGAAAGTCGACGAGCACTGCTTCCTATTTGGGGTCGAGCTCGGAGCCGATCCGGATCTGCTTGGAGGCGTCGTTGCTGGGTCGAGAGGGACGGACTTAACCGCCTCTGCTGGATCGAAGTTGCCGGCGTGGCGCTTCACATCTGGCGCCTCCTTTGAGAGGCTTTCTAGGTCGGCGATGAGGGCCTCGGATTCGGCGAGGGCCTCGGCGTACTCCACGCACTCCACGTCGCATTCGTACGCGTGTCGGTACGTGGGGCCGACAGTGATGACCCTGTTGGGTCCTGGCATCTTGAGCTTGAGGTAGGTGTAGTTGGGGACGGCCATGAACTTGGCGTAGCATGGTCTCCCCAGCACTGCGTGGTAGGTTCCTCGGAACCTGACCACCTCGAACGTGAGGGTTTCCTTTCGGAAGTCGGAGGGAGTCCCGAAGCAGACGGGCAGATCGAGTTGTCCAAGGGGCTGGACGCGCTTCCCGGGAATGATCTCGTGGAAGGGCGCCGCACCGGCCCGGATCGAGGACAGATCGGTTCTGCAGGAGCCCGAGGGTGTCGGCGTAGATGATGTTGAGACTGCTGCCTCCGTCCATGAGGACCTTGGTAAGCCTGACGTTGCCGATGATGGGATCGACAACGAGCGGGTACTTTCCCGGGCTCGGCACGCGGTCGGGGTGGTCGCCGTGGTCGAAGGTGATGGGCTTGTCGGACCAGTCTAGGTAGACTGGCGCCGCCACCTTCATCGAGCAGACCTCCCGGCGCTCTTGCTTGCGGTGCCGAGCCGAGGCGTTCGCCACTTGCCCACCGTAGATCATGAAACAGTCGTGGACCTCAGGGAACTCCTCTGCCTTGCGGACCTCCTTCTTGTCGTCGTCGTGGGCTCTGCCACCCTCCGCCGGTGGCCCGACCTTGTGGAAGTAGCGCCGAAGCATGACGCACTCCTCAAGGGTGTGCTTGACGGGACCCTGATGATAGGGCACGACTCCTTGAGCATCTTGTCGAACAGGTTGACGCCTCTGGGAGGCTTCCGAGGGTTCTTGTGCTTGGCAGCGGCGACAAGATCTGCGTCGGCGGCGTCGCGTTTTGTTTGCGACTTCTTCTTGCTCTTCTTCTTCGCGCCACACCGAGGGGACGCCTCGAGGACGTCTTCCGACTGGCGCCCCTGAGGCTGCTTGTCCTTCTGGAAGATGGCCTCGATCGCCTCCTAACCAGAGGCGAACTTGGTGGCGATGTCCATCAGCTCGCTCGCCCTGGTGGGAGTCTTGCGACCCAGCTTGCTCACCAGGTCGCGGCAAGTGGTGCCGGCGAGGAACGCGCCGATGATATCTGAGTCGGTGATGTTGGGCAGCTCGGTGCGCTGCTTCGAAAATCGCCGGATGTAGTCCCGCAGGGATTCTCCCAGCTGCTGGCGGCAGCTTTGGAGATCCCAGGAGTTCCCAGGGCGCACGTATGTGCCCTGGAAGTTGCCGGCGAAGGCTTTGACCAGGTCGTCCCAGTTGGAGATCTGCGCAGGAGGCAAATGCTCCAGCCAGGCTCGGGCGGCGTCGAAGAGGAACAGGGGGAGGTTGCGGATGATGAGGTTGTCATCGTCCGTCCCACCCAGCTGGTAGGCCAGCCGGTAGTCCGCAAGCCACAGTTCCGGCCTTGTCTTCCCCGAGTACTTAGTGATGGTAGTCGGGGCTCGGAACCGGGTCGGGAACGGTGCCCGTCATATGGCCCGGCTGAAAGCTTGCGGACCGGGTGGTTCGGGCGAGGGGCTCCGATCCTCCCCACTGTCGTAGCATCCCCCACGCCTAGGGTGGTAGCCTCGGCGCACCCTCTCGTCGAGGTGGGCTCGATGGTCGCGGCGGTGGTGCTCGTTGCCGAGGCGACCCGGGGCCGCAGGCGCTGTGTCTCGCGTGCGCCCGGTGTGAACCGAGGCTTCCCGCATGAATCGGGAAGTCGCGGCGCGATGCTCCGGGGGGTATCCCTGCCTTTGGGAGGCAGAGCTTTCGGCCCGTCGGACCCCAGCATCCTCCAGGAAATTCTTGAGTTCTCCCTGGATATGCCGCCCCTCGGTAGTGGATGGTTCCGGTATTGCTCGAAGTAGTATTGCTGCTGCAGCCAGGTTCTGGCCGACCCCACTGGAAGCCGGGGGCAGCCTTGCCCTGGCATCGTCGGCGATGTGGTGCTGGACGTCCTGGGCCAGATGACGTGCTTCTCCGGCCGGTGCTCGGCCTGCCCACTGCTGCCCGATGTTCTGCCGGAGCCGCGCAAGTTGTCCTGCTTCCTCGTCGAGCCTGGCCTGCATCTCGCGGATTTGCTCGAGATGTGCGTCCTGACCCCCCGCGGGGACTGGGACCACAGCTAGCTCCCGAAGGATGTCAACGCGAGGCGCGGGCCTAGGGGGATCACCGTCCTCCGGCATACCAAGATGGTTGCCTTCGTCCGGACCCCCTAGATCGACGTGGAAACATTCACGACTTGGGCCACAGTCCTCGTCGCCAAGGCTGTGGCTACCATCGGAGCAATCGGAGAGGCAGTAGTCACATGCGGTCATGAAGTCCCGCATGGCACTGGGGTTATCGAGCCCGGAGAAATCCCAACCAGAGTCGGGCTCATCGTCTTCCTCGGAACCCGGGGGCCCGTAGGTCGAGACGGCCGTCAGTCTGTCCCAGGTTGACCGCATATGGTGCCCCGGAGGGTTTGGATATGCCTTTAGGAAAGCGTCCACCAAAGTGGGGTTGCTTGGTGGGTCGAAGCTGAATCTAAAAGGCACAGGATGGGAAACGGACGGTACCTTTTGATCGACGGATGGTGACGAAGTCGCGTCGGGGACGGACTGCACCGTTATCTCAGGTACAAGACTAACGCCCACCAAGTCCTTCGCGAGCGTGTTGGCGTCGTCCGTCTACTTGGGGTTGGCGTGTTGCGGGGAAACGACGCTCGTCTTCGTCTCAGACGCGAGGTCTACATCCTCCGTGTCCCCCGTTGGGGCGCCGGCGCCGTGGACTCGCTCGACAGCCGACGAGGTGCCGCCTCCTGCTTGGCCATGGTTGCCCCGCCTCCTCCTCCGTCGGCGGGGAAGGTGACGGGACAGACCCGGATGTTGCTCTTCCGCCACACGGGGAAGACGTCGTCGATTCCACCGCCGGCGGGCAGGCTGACGACCGCCATTGTCGTTGTCGCGCGATGGAGGAAGGAGTATCATGTCGTAGCTGCCGTCGAGGGACATGAACTCAAGACCCCCGAAACGAAGCATCGCCCCGGGTTGGAGAGGTTGCTGGAGACTACCCATCTGTAGCTTGACGGGAAGTTGTTCGTCAACACGCAGCAGGCCCCTACCTGGCGCGCCAACTGTCGACGTTTCGACCCGGGGGGTCCCTGGACCGAAGAGTAAATTGTCGCTGCGTGTCCCAGCCCAGATGGGTCGGCGCGAGATGGAACACAAGGGGGAAAATAGTAAGGGGAAACCGCGGCCTCGTGTTGTCCTGCGCCCAGGGCGGATGCGCTTGCAGTAGGGGGTTACAAGCGTTCGTGGGGGAGAGAGAGAGAGCCTGTGTGTCAGTCCGTCCTCCTGCGCGGCCACCTTCTCGTACGAGAGCCCTGGACCTTCCTTTTATAGACGTAAGGAGAGGGCCTAGGTGTACAACGGGGGGTGTAGCAGTGTGCTAACGTGTCTAGCAGAGAGGAGCCAGAGCCCTTTGTACATGGCGTCGTGGCTGTTGGAGAGGTGTTGCTGCCCTGTTCATGTGATGTCGTGGCCGTCGGAGGAGCGCTTGAGCCCTGTAGAAGCATAGCTGTCGGGGCTGTCGGATCCTTGCTGACGTCTCTTTACTTCCGTAGGGGGCTGAGAACCGCCGTCGTCATAGAGCACGCAGGGTGCCATCATTACATGTTTTACCGGGGCGAGCCATTTGGGACGCCAGTCTTGTTCCCCGTAGCCTGAGCTCGCTAGGGGTAGGGTAATGATGGGCTCCCCTGTGACATGGTCGGTCTGAGCCCGAGGTCGGGCGAGGCGGTGGCTCTTCCAAGGTCGAGGCTGAGTCCGAGCCCAGGGGTTGGGCGAGGCGGAGACCGTCGTCCGAGGTCGAGGTTGAGTCTGAGCCCTGGGGTCGGGCGAGGCGGAGACCGTCTTCCGGAGTCGAGGTAGAGTCCGAGCCCCGGGGGTCGGGCGAGGCGGAGACCGTCGTCCGAGGTCAAGGTAGAGTCCGAGCCCGGGGGTCGAGCGAGGTGGAGCTTCCTATGACGCCCGAGGCTGGGCTTGGCTGCTGTCAGCCTCACCCTGGTGGGTGGCACAGCAGTCGGAGCAGCACAGGCGGCGCTGTTTTCCCGTCAGGTCAGTCAGTGGAGGGGCGAAGTGAATGCGGTCACTTCGGCCTTGTCGACTGGAGAGCGCGCGTCAGGATAAGGTGTCAGGCGATCCTCGCATTGAATGCTCCTGCGATCTGATCGACTGGCGAGGCGATCTGGCCAAGGTTGCTTCTCCGCGAAGCCTGCCCGTGTTGGGCTTCGGGTGAGTCGAAGGTGCGCCCGTTGCTTGAAGAGGCCCTCGGGCGAAGCGTGAATCTGCCTTGGTCTATTGTTCCTGCCCGAGGCTGGGCTCGGGTGAGGCGAGATCGTGTCCCTTGAGTGGACGGAGCCTTGACCGGAATTGCACCCATCAGGCCTTTGCAACTTTGTGCTGATGGGGGTTACCAGCTGAGATTAGGAGTCTTGGGGGTACCCCTAATTATGGTCCTCGACAGATGCCCAAAGTCTTCAACATCCTCGGCACGCGCCATCTGCAGCAACAACACACTTATTCATCAAACCCACGCGTACCCACATTCAACGACGCGAAACAAAAGACAAACTTTACCTGCTCCCTCGTCCGGTCAGACCGCTCCCTAACCGTCTCTCGACCATAAGGACCCCACATCCGATCGAAGAGTGCCCCCGCGGAGTCCTTCACCACAGGGTCTTTGACCTTAAAAAATTCGTGCTCAAAGTTTTCATCTGACTGATCGAAGACCTCATAGTGTTTGCACCCCTCGCGTGACAGCGCGTTCATGGCCCCCTCGCATGTGACGAGGGAGGCATAGGACATTAAGCCCTGCACAATAGTCGGGAGCACCTGCAGCTCCTCCTGCAACCATTCAAGGAAGCGGAGGCTGGCCTCATGGTCGGGCACATCGAAATCTGCAGTCTTCGCACCCAGATCGTGGCATGCCTCCGCGAGCTGCGCGTGCGTCCGCACAACTTCTGAGCGCACCGAGGTCTCCGCCTTGTCCACGTGGCTGCATAGGGCGTTGAACCTCGCCTCCCATTCCTCGGCGCGTTGGCTGGCGAGGCTACCCTTCGCTAGCGCCGCCTTAGCCTCCGCTTGCGCAGCCTGCGCTTCAGCGACAGTCTGGTTAGCCTCTCTCCTCTCCTCCGCCAGCCGGCGTCGGAGGTCAGTCTTCTCAGCCTCCAGGGCGGCCACCTTCTCCGCTAGCCTGCGGTTCTTGCTCTCCGCGGCCGACTTATCCCGGACAGCATCCGCGTGCTACGCCCGAAGATTCTCGACCTCGGCGGTGACGTCTGCAGTCAGAACGCCCGACGCAACACGGTCAGCGAAGTCGGCCGCCTGGCAAAAACACAAGTCAAACCTTCATGAGACAAACGCATGAACCAAAACACAGCAAACATCGAAGTCCAGCGCAACTTACTTGCTTCAGCTGCTGCGATAACTGCTGAGACACTTCCCTCAGCCGCTGGGACATGGTGCCCGCCACGTCGCTAGCGGCAGCGGCCATCAGAATCTCGCCGCTCGCGCAAAAGGCGGCCCACGGGTCCTACATGGCCCCCTTCGCCTTTACCACCGCCGATGGCGAGGTGGCTGCCACCGAAGGCGGGACAACAACCAAGTGTCCCTCGCCCGACCCTGCAACACGTCTCCGGTCAAAAAAAACTTACCGCCCAGATAGTCCTCAACACTGATATTTGTGCCGAAGTCAGCAACATGCTTCGCTGGCGACGGTCCGCCCGGGAGAGGCTTGGTTCCGCCAGCGGCTGCAGCCTTCTCGCCTGTCCGCGCTTTGCTGCCCCCGGGTGCAGCCGTTTTCACAGCCGGCACCAGCTTGCCACTGCCGGAGGCCGCAGCCTTCGTGCTTCCTCGCGCCCTCTTCGCCTCGCGCACGGGGTCGACCATCCTGACGACCAGCCGGCGCTTCTGCGTAGCATCTTGACGGTCCTTTTTCATCACTGCCGACACAACAACAGCAATATTCTGTCCATAAGGAAACACTCTCAAGTCATGAGCCATGCGAGACATAAAGAAGTCTTCGCCAGCCGCGCGGGGGATAGGAACGTTCTTGGGCCATCGACCTCCGGTAACCTCCATCATCCGCGCCGAAGACTCCCGGAGCTCGGGCGAAGACATCCTTCCCCCGGGGGCCGCGCATGTCCCCATCAACTCCATAGCAAAACTATCGGAGACCCCCAGTTCCCCCACCGCAGTACCTAGCTTCCTTTTCTTAGTGGCTGGGGCGGCCTCCGGCGTGGGGTCTTCTTCAACCACAGCCGCCGGTCTTTTCCCGCGGCGGTCGACAACGTCTTCCCCGGGATAACCGCCATACGGTAAACGATTCAACTCGAAGACCATATTCAGGCGGTCGTTGGATCCGCGTATATCCCAGCTCCACAGGGCCTCCGTCTTCGGCACGTAGCGCCCCACAATTCGCACCGCCCCATCCTCCGCTTCGCGCACAACCGCGACAAGATCCCGCCCTCGCACATCCAAAGCAAAAAGCGGACTTCGTACTTTCCGCCCACCCAGGGAGGGCATCTCGCGAGAGCATACTTCGCCCAACGCCCATCCATGCGCCAAGGGCCACACCCCATACGCTATGAACTCCTCAACTAGATCACACCCACTATTCGTACGGGCAGCGATCCGAAGGACCCTTTCATTCTCATCATCCTCAGCTACTTCAAATGGCGGGTACGCCACATAATAATGAGAGCACATAATGGCTGCGGGGAGCCCTGGGCGGTCTTTGACTTCGGCCTCTGAAACATAGAACCAGTAATTCCACCAGTTGCCCCACTTATTTCGGGCACAGGGGACCAGCTCCACGACTTCCATCGAAGTCTTCCCGGACTTCGGCGTGAAAGTGCACGATCCGAATTGCGCAATCTTATGTCCAATTTTTCTCTTCTGCCAGTGCAGACAGTATTGCTTGGTGAAGACTTCCACCGAAGGCTGACCGCCATACGATGTCGTTGCCCAGACGTACTTCGCTAACGCCACCACGGCGTTCGGTGTCAGCTGGTGAACCTGGACTTCGAACTTCTGCATAACCTCCAAAACAAAACGATGTGCAGGAAAATGAAGGACGGCGATAAAAAATGCCTCGAAAACGACCAATTCGCCCTCGGGCTCGGGAACCTCCTCTGCCCCCAGGATGCGTCCAACCCCGCCGCCAAAATACCCCAACTGTTGCATATCTTGCACGCGGACCAACGACATCCGCGAAACACCAAATTCCACCGTATCACCCGGCTGTAACTCTGCCGCCGCCATAGTGCCCGAGGTATCTTCGGACGACGCCTCGGTCGTCGGCGTGGTCGCAGCAGACGAGGAGGAAGATGGCATGGCTACGTACCGTCGACGGCGGCGTGCGGTCTGCTTCACGTGGGCCAGATCTCCGACGAACAGGAGCAAGGAGGGCACATGAGCAGGCGAGCAGTTTGAAAAGGAGGTTAGGGTTTTCGCGGCGCGCGGAAAGGTAAATTTCAACCTGTGCCGCCCCCCACCCCCTTTTATACACAGGGCGCGACGCTTGGGGAAACCCGCAATCCAACAGTACGGCGTCAATCAACGGTCATGTCAAAAACCCCCGTGGAACCACTTCGAGCGAGGGCAGCGTCTCCACCATCTAGCAACGCCTTCGGCACCAGATGACTTAGTCGAACTGGTCCCTCGGAGGGCAAATGTTGGGGCGAAGGCGAAGACGCTACCCTTCGCTTGATGCCTTCGCTAGTCTCGCTGCACCAACGGAGACAAGACGACTGGCAGACTCCACCCTTCGTCCAATGCGCCGAGGAACGAAGGCTTCTGGCGAGGTCGCCCCATCCCGCGGCGTCGTCCAACACGAAGGCCCACGTGCAATCTGGCCCATTGTAACAGGCCCCGCGTGGTCGCTGCGCATTACGGGCCTAATTTGTAAAGGCTTCTCTGTAATTACAGTCTGTAACCCTGCTTTATGGGAATATTCCGAGGATAACCTGGGCGCCTGAGGGCACATGCGTACTTAACCCAAGGCGCTGGGCACTCAGGCACCTATAAATACCCCCGCACAGTGCCCTTGAGAGGCGAGATTAAGAAAGCAATTGCCCTCTTGAGCTAAACCTTGTCTGCATTACTTCTACTCCCCCGTTGGATCACCTTGCTCGGGAGAGCAAGTTCCAACACGGTGCTACCGCAGCGAAGTCATAATCGAGGTTGTGACCCTCGATGTTTTATCAGCGCTCACGCGCTCTTTCCAGAGTAACACGGGCATCCTCGCCCGCATGCCTGCGGTTGAGTTCTGCCCGTAAATCGTCTGGCACCTCCAGAGAGGTTGCAGTGTCTTCTCCTGCCCGCCGGCGATTGAGCTCCGTCCGCAAGTCCTCGGTCGGCGCAGCCCCTACAGAGGGCGAGCGCACTAACGCTGACGCCTCATGTTGATGCCGGGTCGAGCGAGGCCTGGGCCTGGCTGAGCTAGAGTGCGCCATGCTAAGTAGTCGGTCGACGTCGTCACGCCACTGCTTCATGGCCCCCGGCAAGGCCGTGGAGCTAGGAGGGTGGCACAACAACTCCCTAGCTGCGGACAGCGCACTGGGGGCGGCCCTTGACGCCCTGGCCGACTGCACAGGGGTGTGCTGCTGCGCAGAGCGCACAGCAGCAGCTGCACCGGGCGCAGGGCGGCTAGAGGCCCGTGGCAGGATGGCCTGGACGCCGCCTGCCAGCTGAGTGGATAGGACACATTAAATGCTGAAGGGGCACATCGCCTGTCAGCGGGACAGTCAGGTGACGCGTCTTCTCCGCAATAAATGCAGAGACAGCGCGGCCTAGAGGTCATACGTCAGGCTCCGCCCGCTGGCTTACGTCACGCGCGGTAGGCCACGTGGCAGCATCGGGCCTCCGCCTGGGTGGGGAGCAGAAGCGCTATGCGGACAGGTCCGCATCAGGCTGGGCCTGCACACATGTCGGCACCGGACCCCTGCCTGAGCAAGGCCTGGGTATTCTCTGTCCTAGGGTCCCGAGACTCGGCTGTGGGTAGTCCGGACTCCACGCAGAGGGGTCCGAGACCCGACCCGGAGGCCCGGGTTGTACTCGCGGGGGTCCTGGACCTTGCTCCGGAGGTCCGGTCTATATGTACAGGGGTCCGGCACTTTCTCTGGGGTCCAGACCCACTGTTGTCATCCTGGAGTATATCGTTTTCTCTGGCCACATGATGACCCTGGGGCCATCCACGTAGTGGAGTCGGGTGCTATTCACCATGTAACTAGAGGTAGTTGCGTGGGTACCGCGTCTTCATACTGTAGCAAGGGTATCTCTGATTCAGGGTACCGACTATATATATATATATATATATATATATATATATATATATAGGGAAGAGGTAATGGAAGCCCTGGGCTTCCGTTAGTGGGCGAAGCCCCAGCCAGGGAGACCGATCGGGTCGCGTTCGGCCCACTGGACGCCAACCTGTGCCATTTATGCAAAGGATAACCACGTATCCCGGCTTACACGCGACATGCAATTACGCAACCATAAATATGTGTACAAATGTGCATAACTCACGCATAAATGGAATCTTTGCATGCCAGGAATCGCGCGCACGAATATTTGCATGTGCTAGACGTTTACGACTGCATAACGTTGTGATACATGATAGCGTAAACCATGCAAACGTTTACGACAGGATTTGAGATAAGGCAATACGTGATCTTCGTGCGCGTAAATAAAGGCGCAGTTACGGCAGGAAACTAATACAACTTTACAGCCGCGTCCACGTTCGCTCGTCCATCTGAATTATTGGCGGCGGTTAGCGGCGGCGGAAGTGAGAGGTCCGGCCGGCGATGCGCGGCGAGAATATGTCCACCACCGGCGCTGGCGATGACATCCTGCCTGTAACATCTGTGCATAAGCCAGCAGGTACGTCTGTTTCAATGGACATGCATCCTGTAGCGTCTGCAGTCGCCCCATACACAGAGGGTGTCTCTGTTACTCCTCCGGTGGCATTGAGGGCACCTGGACATATCGAAGAGCACACAAAAACAGCAGACGTGGTCGGCGCAGAGAAGCACATCCCCATGAGACATATTGGGCCGCATGAACAGGACACACCTCATATTCTTCAAAGCCACGTAAGTTCTCCCATATTACGTTAAATTTAGTCGCTATTGAATCGTAAATGTTAAATTTCTGTGCACAGCCGGACAATATTGATATAAGATTGATACCTAAAGTCGGTATGACATTTAGTAACGTGGACGAGGCGTATAATTTTTATAGTCAATATGCATACGAGGTAGGATTTCCGTTGAAGAAATATAGGGAGCGGAAGAATTGTAAATGGTTGAACTGTTCAATGGAAGGAAAGAATGCTGAAAGGGTAGCTGGAAATCCAAGGATACGTAACACATGTTCGAAGCGAACACAGTGCAAGGCTGGGATGAAACTTAAAAAAAATCTACGATGATGCTAAAGAGAATGTTATTTCTGTTCGGATTGATCTGGTAAACTATGAGCATAATCATGAATTTTTGAAGAAAGATACAGAAAAAGGGCAATTGCAATGCAACAAAACACATGATCGTGAATATATGGAGTTCCTTAGTGCGATGCAAGAAAGCAGGATTCCACAACATTGCATTATGGATTTTGTTACAGAAATGCATGGTGGCCCAGAAAACGTTCCAATAACCGTGCAGGACATGAGTAACCTGTAAGTGTATTATGCATTGACAATAATTGTATTTTATATTACATAAACAATCGTAATGTGTTGAGTTAGATATAGTGCATAATCATTACATTTTTTGACAGGAAAAAAGCATGGCAAAGGGAGAGAAATGCAAATGATGTGTCAAAGCTGTTATCTTTTTTTTCATTATGCAAGAAAGATAATCCACAATTTTTTTCAGACTTTCAACTGGACAAAGAAGGGAAAATTTTAAGCATATTTTGGTCCCATGCTAGCCAGCAAGCCGAGTACATTGATTTTGGTGATGCAGTTACATTTGATACTACACATAAGACTAATATGTATGATAAGCCATTAGGCATGTTTGTTGGCTCGAACCACCACCTACAATGCACAATATTTGGGTTTGCTTTACTAGGAGACGAGACAGTTGATACATTCGAGTGGGTCTTCAATACGTTCAAAACATGCATGGGATGTGACGGACCACGAGTGATGCTGACAGGTATGTTGTAATAAAATGGCTCGTAATTATTATGGCACGTACTATATGATATCATATTGGCTTGCATGATGTTATGTAAATTTATATATTTCAGATCAAGACCCTGCCATGCCAATTGCACTTGGCAGAGTATTCCCAAACACAATACATCGATTGTGTTTGTGGCATGTGCAAAACAGGTATATGCCCCACTTGAATGAATTATATGCAAGATTTGAGGACATGGATTTCAAAACAAGGTTCCAATCTATAATACATCATCCATTGAATGAAATGGAGTTCGAGGCTGCCTGGCAAATGATGCTTGATGATTTCCAACTACACGAGAACAACACCCTTGCCAGATTATATGAAATACGCAAAGATTGGGTACCTGCATTTTTCAAAGGAGACTATTGTGGTCTTATGGTCTCTACACAACGAAGCGAGAGCATGAACAAGTTGGTGAAGAGTGCCCACGTGGATGCAAACACACCGCTTCATCAATTTGCAAAGCAAATGATGAAGCTCCTGCATAGTAGGAAGATGAAAGAGGCCAAAGAGGCACTAGGATGCATGGTAAGTGAAAAAAATTAATAAACATATGTTTTATGCTATTAAAAACAAAACAGTATTAATACTATATTGTGTAATTTGCAGGGTCAAAAGGATACAACTACATTGTATATGTTTGAAATAAGAGTTGCAAGGGCATACACTAGAGCTGTGATGACAAGGTTTCAGGAGACAGTAAAATATGCAACTGCATACCGAATAGACCGTGATACAGAGGGTGATGAACATGATTGGGTGGTGAAACATACTACAAGATCAAATAAAATTGTTTGGGGTCAACACCAATTCAAGATAAGGGCTGATGTGGATGCCGGAAAGTATTCATGTGAGTGCAAGCATTGGGAGCATACAGGTATATTATACTAAACGATTTTTTGCTATATAAAATTATAAATTATTACGAATACATAGCAGTTTACGATTAATATATGACATAATGTATGTTTAATCAATTATAGGTCTATTTTGTGTTCATCTTGTACGCGCTTTCATGCATCTACAAATTGAAAGGATCCCGAGTGAGTATATTTTGCAACGATACACATACTCCGTGCATCAAGATGTGGCTTTTTCTAGAGACGATAGGAATTTGAAAGGAAAAGATGGAGAAACTAGATCATATAGACAGAAGATGTTGCTTAAAAAAGCAATGAAAGTAGTACACCATGCGAGTCTGTCTAAAGCTGGGAATGATAAAGCCCTAGAGATGATGGACGAATTATTAGGGTTATTGATGCGTGTGGAGCCTGATATAGGTACTGGTGAGAGTTGTGGCACAAGTGTTTGCGATGACATCCAGGTACGCACCTCGTGATGTTATGAATTTTGCATAATTACTTGTCGATAATGATCCATGATTGTAATGATGATATAGGTCGAAGCGTATGAAACAGAAGAAATGGCTATAGACAACTTACGCAAATTAAATGATGGGAACGAGGTATGGAACAAATCTTTATAATGCATTACATATACTGCTCTATAAGATTTGTGTCTTCACTGGACTTTGTTTTATTTCACAGGAAATTTTAATGGGCTCTAATACAAATGAATGCAATACTAAGGATGATCAATGTAATATGCAGATATTAACATTGGAACATAACACTGACATTCGGCTGGTTGAGAGTAGTTCTATGGATGTAGAAGCTAGAAAGGTGAAAACATTGCTACAATATATGATGACATACGTGAATGTAAAATCTGACTTGATATCTTTGTTTTGTAGAAACTGGAATTTCATATGGAAGGTGTAAACTTAGCAAGACCAGATAAGGCCAAGCCTAAGGGAAGAACAATCAAAAGTAGTGAGCAACAAGTTTTAAAATTGGGTGCGAAAGGAGCTAAGAAGATGAACAGGAAATGCCAGAAATGTGGCATAGCTGATGGTCACAACAGCCGTACGTGTTTAACTGTCGAGGATAATAGGGTTCGATTGGCTAACCTATCTAGACATAAGCGAGGACGGCCTCCTGGTTCAAGGAACAAAATCATAGCTGCAGCCCCGCAATGGAATGAGACATCAACGTCGAAAAAACGAACGGTGGATGTCGGAGATGATGATTCATCTGGTAGAGAGTAGAAGACCATAAGATACAGATATTTCCTTGTGTAAATGTGATTCCTGTGTTCATTTGACAACTTCCAGAAAGTATCATAAATATACTTGCAAACTGGCATAAACGTCTGTGTAATTGGTCATAAGCTTTAACAGTTATGCAGCAAACTGACTGTACATATACTTAGCATACATGTATGCGAAAAAATGCATAACTCTGCGTTGTGTAATGCATAAGATGGTTAGCCTGTGAACCATGACTGTACAAAAAAATGACCCTGTTTGCAGTATATAACTCTGATAATGTATATAATAATGTATTGGCATATAATGATGACTATTGTATCATAAGTGTATGGACAAACATGCATAAGACTGTCAATAATTATATCGTAAACTTCGGACAAGAAACATGCATACTTCGAGGTTATTGACATAACAATATTGTACAGGAACCTGGCAGAATCAAATGCAAGAAACACACATTACTTTCAAACACAGTTTGGTACAACATTCCAGTTTAGAAGTTAGCTGATCCCCAAAGTTGTCATTGACTTAAACTAAGAAACGTCTACGGACTTTGCCCATAATATACACACATGACTGATCTGAAGTTTAGGGAACCATTGTATACAAAATTTATTACATGACCACACTAAACTACATCCTTTAGACCTTGAATCTTTGGATGTCTTGGAGCAGCGATAATGCTTTGTTCTTCGGGTGGAATGTGATATAATGCAGCGCAAGAGACCGTATCTCACTGGTGTTGCCCTGCAATACAAAAACACTGAGTTAGTTATACCTCTGTTCCATATGTTGCCTTGTGCCAACTATAGAATTAACTGGTAAATTTGTACGTACTGCTTCTATGTCTGACCGCAAAGATCCTTCGTCGCATTGATAAAATAGAATGTAACCCATGACATAAAACCCACAGTCATTGGATCCAGCTGCCATGTTAGAACAATTTGGGCACAAGTCAATTGTGAAGTTACCAAACTTGGGAAAGCATGTACTGGGCCGTACATGTTGTACTGCTTTGTTTAATCTGCTCATAATAACCTTAGCCCATGGTAACTTTCTGCCACCTGAGCCCAAATGTGCAAAATGATAGTCCTTCCATGTAGTTCCACCAAGTGTTGGTCCATATGGGTTGGAATCTAAAATATGAATGCACTTCTTGACCTTGTTGACAACATACAATGTCCAATGCCCCCTGCTTACCATGGGGACCATGATCTGACCGTGTAAAAAAAGCATAAAATTACCAGGGTAACTTACAAAAGCATAACAATGTGATATGTTCCATTTAAAAGGAATTATGTTTGGATTATGAAATACGATTGTTACCGCTTTGTATTGGTCCAATTCATCTGTCTGAGGCAATGAATTGTCTAGAAGTGTGTGGAGTACAGATTCATCAAAAGGTTGAGGGTTGCGACTGTGTCGTTCCTGTTCCTCAAAGTTGAGTATTGACTGCAATAAACGATATAAATGGAGTGAGTGTACTTGGGTTCATCTAATTTGTATATGAAAATGGTGTAAGTTACGATAGTTTACCCCAACATTAACATCAAGAACCAAACTGTTCGAACTCATGGAAGTCTGCTGATTTTTTGCATCATCAATAACACATTGGATGAAACACTGCATGAATACATTGTCGAGACACTTCCCATCGGCAAAAGATTCATATATGTCAGAACATGTCGTTGAATATTCACCATAATCTATTATGGTCCTGGGGAATTTTTTATAACAATCAGATAGGTCGCGTAAAACTACCAGCATATAAACAGATTTTGATTTAGTATGAACTTCATACCTGCCGGTGTCAGATTGCAGACCACACAAATATTCGCGTAGAGCTAACACAGTTTGCATCTGCGAATCAAGAAAATCCTGGCCAACCTGTGGAGTGTTTGTAGCTGGATCGGTTTCAACAGAAACCTAAAAATATGTATGAAAATATACATAAAACTCTGTGAACAATTTTGACAACTATAAAGAAAATGAAAATTACTGAGCTTACATAAAGTGGAATATACGTAGGTGGAATGAAGTGTCATAAACCGGCATAAAATTAATGAACTGACATTACTGATACAGATCAAGAGACAGAATTATTCTTGCAAACTGCATAAATGTATGTATAATTTATCATAGGCAGCCAACAGTTATATAAAAACTGAATGCACATCTACTTAGCATACATGTATGTGCAAATATGCATAACACCGATTGTATGATGCATAACCTATTTAGACTGTGAAGCATGGTTGTACAAAATCTGTGAACAGTTGAAAACTACAAAGAAAATGTAAATTACTGAGCTGTCATGTTCAGATGGAGTCTGATCAAAGCATGGACCACTGTCAGGCAAGTCTGTTTCTGCCGCTTGTTGTACGCCGCCAGTAGACTAACAATGATGGTATAAATGGATTACAAATTTAGTAAACTGCTAATGAGAATATAGAAAAACCACGAGGGGGTTTAGTCATACCTTGATTTGCGGAGTCGCATCAAATATCGGCGCGTCAGGATCCATATGTGGTGTTGCTTTAGGAGTGACGTTTGTATTGGTCGGCATGTTCTTGCCACCGTCACCATGTTTACCCTGAAAAAATTGTAATGGTTATATGCTATTTACATAAAACGATGAATACAACCCTATAATGAAAAAATACAATTAATAAGAAAAACATTACCACTGAGGTTGTAGGTGTTTCGTTCTGTTTCGTTATATTTGTATGAACCAGTGGATCGATATTAGCTTCATCGGGGCAACTTTCTAATAGTACACGAATATGCTGTTGCCTTAACAGTAATTCATGTACCTGTGTGTCTGTAAACTGCGTATCCTGCTGAGAAACTGGAGTAGACATATCGGGTACAGTTGGGGGGGCCAGACACGTACATCCTTCTGTACGTGTCATGTAAACAAAGAAAACATTGTTTAAAATAATGGCATCAAAACGATATCGATAAATGATTGCATAACTTTTTTTATTTTGACGTAAATACATTAAACTGACTAACCAGCTGTCTGGGGAAGAATATCATCTGATTTTGATGTGGTTTTCTGCACATCATAAGCATCTTCGTTGTCACCCACCTCGGCACGGAGGACCTCGTCAATTAACTCGCCAAAAACATCAGATAGATTGAATTGTTTCTCGACAATCTGCTGAAGAGTCTGTTTAATAACTGAACACGCCTTACCAACCTCCGCATCAAAATGTGACAGCTTCTCTATGAAACCCAGGCGGTGGCGGGATGGAAGCTGATTCAGCTTGCTTGATATCAAATCCCTGATGAGCGGGAGTTCGATGTGAATTGAGTGCTGTCCAGATGGGTCAGGACGAGGAACATCAAAACTGTTGGTCCTGGTCTTATGCTATTGTAAATTGAAAATTATTAAGTAAATGTATAACATATCACTGAATATTATGTTGAAATTCTATGACAAACAAATATATAAATAGAATCATGCCTTGAATTGTGCATCAACGGGTGGTACAGCTGTGTAGCAGGTCTCTGAGGAGCTTCGGAACTAAAAAAAAGGCGTGAAAGATGGAGTAAAACTTATACAAACATATTAAATTGATAAATGAGATTCATATGTTTAGTGGAAAATGCAAAAAAACATCACAAATATGCTTACAAACGGGCATAAAGGTATGTGAACGTTATCATATGCATGTAAATAAATGATTGACACATAAAAAAAATACCGAGCAATGTCCAAATGCTTCTTCTCCTTTGCGTATCTTGCCCTTGTCAGCTCTTGTCAGGGCTTGAATAATATTCCTATCAAAGTATTTGATTCGTGGTGTTCCACGTTTGTTCTGGGGTGCCGCTGAGTCATGCAAATGATCCAAATAATACAGCTGCAAAAGGCATAACATGAGTCATTATAAGACATAACAAAAAGCATAATCTACGTGTATATGGATTTTGCATACAAGATTATGGGTACATGTAACAGACAAAAAAAGGATATGCTTACAAGAATAACGATGGAACATCCATAGATGGTTGTAGAAACGTTCGTAACGCTCCTATTATGCCACTTCTTGGCAGCTTGGCATAAATCATTGAAAATAAGCTGGCACCAGTCCATCTGGTGGAAACGA
The DNA here is from genome assembly GCA_029449295.1 of Zea luxurians. Lineage (NCBI taxonomy): Eukaryota > Viridiplantae > Streptophyta > Magnoliopsida > Poales > Poaceae > Zea > Zea luxurians. The sequence continues at coordinate 131,685,026 of JAOPSE010000010.1, forward strand.
TCCATCTCCTCGGTTAAAAGAACCTCATGGTTTGTTATTCCCCAGCTGGCAGTAGGGAACAACAACCTATTGAACAATATCAAGAAAAAGCATCTGATGCTTAAATCATCGTCAGAACCTTTCCTCAAACGATCTTGAAGAGCTGTAACCCCAAAATCTTCTTTCGATAGACCAAGTTCAGCTCTTAAATTGTTGGCAGCAACAGCTTCATCGATGCCCAATGCAGTTCCTCCCCCAGCATTCGGTAACCCCAAAATTAGGTGCACCGTATCCTTTGTAATTTTCAGCTCCTTTCCAGGGCCAGCTCGAATTGTCATGTCATTGTGGTCGAGCTTTTCCATCAGCCAAGCTAAGTGTGATCTGCTGCCGAGTGCGTCCAGTCTCATATCAAGAATACTAGAAAATCCCCTACGTGCAATTGCTTTTTGCTGTCTGTCATTTAATATATGTATGCTTACTAACACATCTTGGGGGTTGCATCTGACGTTCAGCCTCTGCTGGAAAAAGTATATAAAATGAATATTGTAAACATTTACATCTGCATAATCGCAACACAATGTTTAACTCAGACATCAAGACAACATGATTTCACGCATAAAATGATATATTGCCATAGACATAAATATCTAACCTGTCGGGGGGGGGCACTGCTTTCCTCCGCTTAGTGACTACCTTCTTCAAAACTTTCCCAGGGCTGTCGTCCAAGTTACGCTTCTTGGATAATGGCATAAAGTCATCATCCTCATCAGCAGCATGCCTTGTTTCGGGTCTAACAGTCCCCGCCGGAGCACGGGGTATGTCAACGCTGAAGCACTCCTGAGTAGACTGGATTATGATCCGTTTTGGATTCGAAGGAGGTCGGTCTATGTTCTTCATCACTGATGTTCCTGCCAAATAAAACAACACATATACATAAAATACGTAAAGGATCAAAAAAAAGATAAGCGCAAGTCAATTCAGTTCAGTTCATGACCATACATTGCATTAGATCCCAACATATCGTGCAACATCACTACTAAATTGTAAATTGCATAATTGTATCAACAAAGCAGCATAACACAATATTGTAAATTGCATAAACTTGTGAGACTAACTTGATCAAAAAAAATCTGCTCATATGCGACATCCAATTAATGTATAACCTGGTTATTTCGTGTGAGCTGGCCCAATTTGAACAGCAATAGGTTTTATGGCATAATGTATTGATGTATGGATCATATTTCTGTCAACAAATCAGCATAAACAAAGTATTGTAAACTGCATAAACGTGTGATAGATTGCATAGTATACATTTGTGTCTCCATTTAACTATAAATTTATAATGAATTGGTATTTGATAAATCAAGCAATTGGCAAAATAATAATGTGAACTCTATCTACGATTCAGAATGTAAGAGTTAAAGGTTGATGGCTTACCGGAATGTGGATGGGCCTGGAGGGCGGCTGAATTCGAGACACCTCTGCAGGGGACAACCCAATGCGACGCGGGGCTGTGTCAAATGCGTTGGGGACTCGACGTTGGGGACGGACCTCGCGACGGGGTAGGGGACTCGGCGTTCGGCCGCCGTGGTGGAGAAGATCGAGGTCTCGGTCTGTAGCACACAAAATCACGTTTTTGTGATTTACATTTGAGATAAAACGACTTCTAATTATGAATTCATTCCATTATAAATTACATCTAGTTTAAACAAATAATAACAATAAGAGTTTGATATTCAAAACTTAAATTCAAATCTTCGAACTAAAGGTTGGAACCATAAATAAAAGAATGACTTTCTATCTATTATTCCCTTTTACATATAAAAGCACTCCTTAAAAATAGTCAAAATAAAATAACTTATGGAAAAGAATATATGTTAATATCCATTTTGAGTAACTTTTACTTTGATGACATATTCAAATATAATGTTTTCATAAAACAAGTAATGTGTGTGCATTTCATATTGGAAACATTACCTAAATAAATAAATAGATAAATAAATAAATAAAGCAACTAAATAAAAATAATAATTAAATATCACTTGCATCTCATGTTGCGTTTTATTGTGATGCATTTATAAATGAGTGTGAAATTTGAAGCTAAAATAGAAAGAAAAAAAAGAAAGAACGAAAAGAATAAAACAATCAACTTTTTGGTCTAATTTCTCTCAGCTGACCAACTATCCATTCGTATGTGTTTTCCATTTGTTTATTCCTTTAGCCGCATATGTCATCATGACATTAAAAATTACATAATATAAATTACCTCACTTATTCCACTGATGTGTGGAGCCCATGACCATATCTGCTTCCTTAACGTGCTCTCTTAACAATCTGCTCAAACAGATTTCTAGACCCAACCACCCGATTTCTATCATCAGAACCGCCTTGTAGATGAGATTGTTTGTTACGAAAAACCTGGCACCACATCCGACGGCTTGATCCGATCGCAACGCTAGAGATTCAGGTGCCTCGGACTTGCACCAGAGGATATAAACTACCGCATGCGAGCTTATAATAGCAGTATCTTAGCCGTGCTTTCTTGTGCCGTCTCCGCGGCGAGTAGAGCCTACCTGCCGCTGTCGTGCATCCGTTCAATGCCGTGGACAGAGCTCTGCATCATATCAACTCAGGCAAGAAACCCATCCATGGTCGATGGTTACTTTCTCTCTCCATTTTCTTTATGTGCTTCTTGTCTAGTTTTAATGAAAAAAAGGTAGAAGATTGCCAGACCTAGATACCATATATTACATCTATATACCCCGTAATACTTTATGTGACACTGCTCTAACCAACCAGATAGCGTCATGTCACCTATTTCTGTGTAGACCTGCTAATTTATTAAAAATGTGATATCTTATAGGTCAAATAATTTGTTTTAAACTAGTCAAGTTGTGTTAGGTTCATATTAACTTTGCGTACCTCGTAATAACATTGTTTTAATTTTGCCACATTTTTTAATTAATTAATTAATTAATTACTTGTTTAATTAATGTTAATTTGCTAGATAATCTAGTTACTCCAATTTATAGTTCTAACCTACGCATTTTATAAATAATTATTAAAATGATTAATACCAACTAAAATATTTCGATTTTTATATCTTCTTAGTTTAACTCCAACATCTATTAGATTTATTACGCCTAAAAATATTGTTTTACCCATAACTTTTCCATTTTAACTCTGATTTAACCCGTTCAAGTTGCGTTAGATTCATAATAATATCATATGTACAGTATGACACTAACATTTATCACACCACATACTTTTGTTATTAGAAATTTGTCTAGCCTATGTTTAATAGATTAACTCCTCTAATCGAAGTTAACCAATCCATAATTATAGTTTGATTAAAATACGATCTCTAGTCAAGTTATAATTAAGATTAAGGTTGAGTTAATTATTTATAGAATAGTCTCTCATATGATATACACTAACCAACTTATAATATAATTTAATATTTAAACCACATAGATCTACCATAAATCCTAGTTCTTTAACCGTAACTCTGATTTTAGTAGTTCTTGATCCCACGATTTCGTTACGACGAGTAGATTATTATTACACAACTTATTCTTATGTTTGGTGTAATGTTAATCTTGCCTATAACATGTTTTTTGTATTGCTACGACTAGCGCGAGGTTACGTGTCATCTGAAGATCATCCTGGTACCTGGAATCTCAAGTCCCAGGCAAGTTGTGCCCTTGACCACTTCTTTTTACCCACTCATGTTCTAATTAATCATAATGATCGGCATAGGTTAATTTTGATGGGACCCAATAGGTTACCCTAGTTTGACTATCTTTATACCTTGTTCGCCACTGAATCTTTGGGTAGTACTTGCTATCGCTTTATGTAGTTTTGGGTATAGAGATACACATTACTATTCATGATTATACTCTTATTGTCAGTTGTTATTTACTGTTCATGTTAAGATCATTATGTTAATTGGAACATGGAGAACCACCCGGGAAAACAGTGCTACCACAAGGGTTTAATGGGACGCCCTTGGCTGATTAATTAGGAAAGCTAGTGGAAGACTACCTTACCCGAAAGGGGCAAGGGCAGTAGGGGAGTGGTCAGTGTAGGGAGGCCCTCGGGAGGATTTTGCTGCGTTAGCAGTCCTGCAAGGGATTCCTGCTAGGGAGGCCCTCGGGAGGATTTTGCTGCGATGGCGGTCCTGCAAGGGATTCCTGCATTGGAACTTCCTATAAACTGTAGCGGGTTTTCTGAAGCTAGTGGAACTTTGTAAAGGCCTCGTAGTGTTACCCTGCCTCGCCTCCTCGGTAGAGGTGTATGGGATTGGCCGTCTTTTGGCAGATGGGTAACACGACTTGTGGGTAAAGATGCGCAACCTCTGCAGAGTGTAAAACTGGTATACTAGCCGTGCTCACGGTCAAGAGCAGCTCGGACACTCACATGATTAATCTATGGAACTTAAATCCAATTTGTCATATGCATTGCATCGCAGGTGAAGTTGTTACTTTTGTTCTACTACTTAATTGGGTTTGGTATTTACTTATACTTAGTAACTGCTAATAAAATTTTGACTAACTTTAAAAGCAATGCTCAGCTCTAACCATCCTCTTTGGTAAGCCTTACACTTCACGTGAGCTCCCACCTTTGGCGAGTTCATGCACATTATTCCCCACAACTTGTTGAGCGATGAACATATGTGAGCTCACTCTTGCTGTCTCACACCCCCACAGGTCAAGAACAGGTATCACAGGATGAGGCGCATGGAGGATGCCGTGATGAGTTCGTGAGTGGTCTAGGCCGTCGTCTCCCAGTCAACTTTGGGTTGCTGGACCGTTGTCTCCTTATAATGTAATTATTTATTTTGTATAGAACTCCTGTTATATATAAAGTTGTGACATTCGATCCTGTGCCACTATACATCATATGTGTGAGACTTGGTCCCAGCATACCTGGTGTTTATGTTCGCGCCCGGGTCTTGGTGCCCCTAAAACCCGGGTGTGACAGAAGTGGTATCAGAGGAATGTTGACTGTAGGACGAAACCTAGATAGAACTGGACAACCATTCTTTACTTACCTTACTCTGATTCTTTTCTAAACTTATTTTAATCTTTTTTTTCATCTATTTCCGCTTACTCTGATTATTCTTATCTTTTCTTCCTAAAAGACAAATGTGGATTTTACACTTTGAAATCCTGTACCTAAAGTGACCTTTAGGAATAGGATACCTACTCTTAGGAACAAAAACAAAACTATTTTTATAGGTATCTATACACTTGAGTGTTTGTTCTTATGATACTTGTCTGATTTGGATCTTTGATTGAGTGTGATGTGTTGTGGAGTAATGTCCGCAATTGCATCTACATAGATAATTAGGAATAAAACATGTTTTCAAGATAATTAATAAACTTAGATTCTCCCTCATTAAACTTAATCTAGCAAAAAAAAAGATCCATCTCATCTTGAGGTATTCTATCCCTATAAATTCATCTTGTTCTAATAAACATACTTATCCCACCCTAGAGTAACCACTATGATCTAATCCAAATTAATTAGACCTCATCTAATCTAAACTAACCTAGTTTAATTGAACCTAGCCCAATCCATATGATCTAATATGGTTAATCTGATCTTCAAAAGTGAGTTGCTTAAACAAGTTAGTTAATCTGGGTGAAATAGATTAGACCATATTCCTATAAACATGCTTTAATCAAAATTGGTGTCTTAGACCAACTCGTCCGTAAAACAACAACCTAACCTACATTATAGGTTGCCCAACCCGTTTATCCTCAAAAGCAAAGTAGAACTCTATTTAACATACCTAACACATGTACCCACAATTGTTATCCCAATTCCGATAATAGCATCTAACACAAAGATCGATGGTCCCTAGATCAGACTCAAGATGGAGATCAACCTCGACATGAAAAAAATAGCAGTCAAATCATATCTCGAGATGATTCAAGATTCACCACCTTGGATGGAGTCTTTCCTTACCAAGATCTTCTTGCCATCATCTATCCTTGCTCTAACCAAATCTCATATTGCCTAATAGATGGCTAGACATAAAAGATACACGTGCTTTCCCAATCACCTGGTAATTTGTGTTAAACACTTGAACAAAAAAACACTTCTAATTTTGGACCAATTAGAAACTAAAAGCTAAATTACAACCCAATCTTTCTAGATCCCTTTTGTTACTAATCTCGGGGACGAGATTATTTTTAAGGGGGGTAGAATTTGTAGCACACAAAATCACATTTTTGTGATTTACATTTGAGATAAAACGACTTCTAATTATGAATTCATTCCATTATAAATTACATCTAGTTTAAACAAATAATAACAATAAGAGTTTGATATTCAAAACTTAAATTCAAATCTTCGAACTAAAGGTTGGAACCATAAATAAAAGAATGACTTTCTATCTATTATTCCCTTTTACATATAAAAGCACTCCTTAAAAATAGTCAAAATAAAATAACTTATGGAAAAGAATATATGTTAATATCCATTTTGAGTAACTTTTACTTTGATGACATATTCAAATATAATGTTTTCATAAAACAAGTAATGTGTGTGCATTTCATATTGGAAACATTACCTAAATAAATAAATAAATAGATAAATAAATAAATAAAGCAACTAAATAAAAATAATAATTAAATATCACTTGCATCTCATGTTGCGTTTTATTGTGATGCATTTATAAATGAGTGTGAAATTTGAAGCTAAAATAGAAAGAAAAAAAAGAAAGAACGAAAAGAATAAAACAATCAACTTTTTGGTCTAATTTCTCTCAGCTGACCAACTATCCATTCGTATGTGTTTTCCATTTGTTTATTCCTTTAGCCGCATATGTCATCATGACATTAAAAATTACATAATATAAATTACCTCACTTATTCCACTGATGTGTGGAGCCCATGACCATATCTGCTTCCTTAACGTGCTCTCTTAACAATCTGCTCAAACAGATTTCTAGACCCAACCACCCGATTTCTATCATCAGAACCGCCTTGTAGATGAGATTGTTTGTTACGAAAAACCTGGCACCACATCCGACGGCTTGATCCGATCGCAACGCTAGAGATTCAGGTGCCTCGGACTTGCACCAGAGGATATAAACTACCGCATGCGAGCTTATAATAGCAGTATCTTAGCCGTGCTTTCTTGTGCCGTCTCCGCGGCGAGTAGAGCCTACCTGCCGCTGTCGTGCATCCGTTCAATGCCGTGGACAGAGCTCTGCATCATATCAACTCAGGCAAGAAACCCATCCATGGTCGATGGTTACTTTCTCTCTCCATTTTCTTTATGTGCTTCTTGTCTAGTTTTAATGAAAAAAGGTAGAAGATTGCCAGACCTAGATACCATATATTACATCTATATACCCCGTAATACTTTATGTGACACTGCTCTAACCAACCAGATAGTGTCATGTCACCTATTTCTGTGTAGACCTGCTAATTTATTAAAAATGTGATATCTTATAGGTCAAATAATTTGTTTTAAACTAGTCAAGTTGTGTTAGGTTCATATTAACTTTGCGTACCTCGTAATAACATTGTTTTAATTTTGCCACATTTTTTAATTAATTAATTAATTAATTACTTGTTTAATTAATGTTAATTTGCTAGATAATCTAGTTACTCCAATTTATAGTTCTAACCTACGCATTTTATAAATAATTATTAAAATGATTAATACCAACTAAAATATTTCGATTTTTATATCTTCTTAGTTTAACTCCAACATCTATTAGATTTATTACGCCTAAAAATATTGTTTTACCCATAACTTTTCCATTTTAACTCTGATTTAACCCGTTCAAGTTGCGTTAGATTCATAATAATATCATATGTACAGTATGACACTAACATTTATCACACCACATACTTTTGTTATTAGAAATTTGTCTAGCCTATGTTTAATAGATTAACTCCTCTAATCGAAGTTAACCAATCCATAATTATAGTTTGATTAAAATACGATCTCTAGTCAAGTTATAATTAAGATTAAGGTTGAGTTAATTATTTATAGAATAGTCTCTCATATGATATACACTAACCAACTTATAATATAATTTAATATTTAAACCACATAGATCTACCATAAATCCTAGTTCTTTAACCGTAACTCTGATTTTAGTAGTTCTTGATCCCACGATTTCGTTACGACGAGTAGATTATTATTACACAACTTATTCTTATGTTTGGTGTAATGTTAATCTTGCCTATAACATGTTTTTTGTATTGCTACGACTAGCGCGAGGTTACGTGTCATCTGAAGATCATCCTGGTACCTGGAATCTCAAGTCCCAGGCAAGTTGTGCCCTTGACCACTTCTTTTTACCCACTCATGTTCTAATTAATCATAATGATCGGCATAGGTTAATTTTGATGGGACCCAATAGGTTACCCTAGTTTGACTATCTTTATACCTTGTTCGCCACTGAATCTTTGGGTAGTACTTGCTATCGCTTTATGTAGTTTTGGGTATAGAGATACACATTACTATTCATGATTATACTCTTATTGTCAGTTGTTATTTACTGTTCATGTTAAGATCATTATGTTAATTGGAACATGGAGAACCACCCGGGAAAACAGTGCTACCACAAGGGTTTAATGGGACGCCCTTGGCTGATTAATTAGGAAAGCTAGTGGAAGACTACCTTACCCGAAAGGGGCAAGGGCAGTAGGGGAGTGGTCAGTGTAGGGAGGCCCTCGGGAGGATTTTGCTGCGTTAGCAGTCCTGCAAGGGATTCCTGCTAGGGAGGCCCTCGGGAGGATTTTGCTGCGATGGCGGTCCTGCAAGGGATTCCTGCATTGGAACTTCCTATAAACTGTAGCGGGTTTTCTGAAGCTAGTGGAACTTTGTAAAGGCCTCGTAGTGTTACCCTGCCTCGCCTCCTCGGTAGAGGTGTATGGGATTGGCCGTCTTTTGGCAGATGGGTAACACGACTTGTGGGTAAAGATGCGCAACCTCTGCAGAGTGTAAAACTGGTATACTAGCCGTGCTCACGGTCAAGAGCAGCTCGGACACTCACATGATTAATCTATGGAACTTAAATCCAATTTGTCATATGCATTGCATCGCAGGTGAAGTTGTTACTTTTGTTCTACTACTTAATTGGGTTTGGTATTTACTTATACTTAGTAACTGCTAATAAAATTTTGACTAACTTTAAAAGCAATGCTCAGCTCTAACCATCCTCTTTGGTAAGCCTTACACTTCACGTGAGCTCCCACCTTTGGCGAGTTCATGCACATTATTCCCCACAACTTGTTGAGCGATGAACATATGTGAGCTCACTCTTGCTGTCTCACACCCCCACAGGTCAAGAACAGGTATCACAGGATGAGGCGCATGGAGGATGCCGTGATGAGTTCGTGAGTGGTCTAGGCCGTCGTCTCCCAGTCAACTTTGGGTTGCTGGACCGTTGTCTCCTTATAATGTAATTATTTATTTTGTATAGAACTCCTGTTATATATAAAGTTGTGACATTCGATCCTGTGCCACTATACATCATATGTGTGAGACTTGGTCCCAGCATACCTGGTGTTTATGTTCGCGCCCGGGTCTTGGTGCCCCTAAAACCCGGGTGTGACAGAAGTGGTATCAGAGGAATGTTGACTGTAGGACGAAACCTAGATAGAACTGGACAACCATTCTTTACTTACCTTACTCTGATTCTTTTCTAAACTTATTTTAATCTTTTTTTTCATCTATTTCCGCTTACTCTGATTATTCTTATCTTTTCTTCCTAAAAGACAAATGTGGATTTTACACTTTGAAATCCTGTACCTAAAGTGACCTTTAGGAATAGGATACCTACTCTTAGGAACAAAAACAAAACTATTTTTATAGGTATCTATACACTTGAGTGTTTGTTCTTATGATACTTGTCTGATTTGGATCTTTGATTGAGTGTGATGTGTTGTGGAGTAATGTCCGCAATTGCATCTACATAGATAATTAGGAATAAAACATGTTTTCAAGATAATTAATAAACTTAGATTCTCCCTCATTAAACTTAATCTAGCAAAAAAAAAGATCCATCTCATCTTGAGGTATTCTATCCCTATAAATTCATCTTGTTCTAATAAACATACTTATCCCACCCTAGAGTAACCACTATGATCTAATCCAAATTAATTAGACCTCATCTAATCTAAACTAACCTAGTTTAATTGAACCTAGCCCAATCCATATGATCTAATATGGTTAATCTGATCTTCAAAAGTGAGTTGCTTAAACAAGTTAGTTAATCTGGGTGAAATAGATTAGACCATATTCCTATAAACATGCTTTAATCAAAATTGGTGTCTTAGACCAACTCGTCCGTAAAACAACAACCTAACCTACATTATAGGTTGCCCAACCCGTTTATCCTCACGGAGGCTATCGATCTCCGGAACACATATCCGGTCTTTGAACCATATAGTACCTTGCTCATCCTCCGTGAACTCCGGAACTCTTCCTTCAGTAATAAGATCCTTAATCTCTTGAATCTTAGCATCACCAACCTGACCTTTACGAATCTCTTGCTCCAAGGTAGGTTCCAATTCAACGGTGACTCCCTCAGTGTGAGTAACAATTCCCAAATTGAGTCTCTCGAAGTCTTTTGCTAATTCGTCGGGTAGCTGGACGACGAAAGCGGAGTGAACATGCTCCTTCCGACTCAAGGCATCTGCAACCAAATTCGCCTTGCCTGGATGATAGTGAATCTCCAAATCATAATCCTTAATGAGCTCCAACCAACGACGTTGTCTAAGGTTGAGATCCTTCTGAGTGAATATATACTTCAAACTCTTATGATCCGTGTACACTTGGCACTTAGTTCCCATAATATAGTGTCTCCAAATCTTAAGTGCATGCACAACGGCTGCCAGTTCTAAGTCATGAGTGGGGTAGTTCAATTCATGCTTCCTCAATTGACGAGATGCATAGGCAATCACATGACCATCTTGCATAAGCACACATCCAAGTCCTTGGCCACATGCATCACAATAAATGTCAAATCCCTTCTGCAGTTCTGGCATAATCAATACCGGAGGTGACATCAATCTCTCCTTCAATTGATCAAAGCTCTCTTGGCATTTCTCATCCCACTTGAATTCTTTTCCTTTCTCCAAAAGCGATGTCATAGGCTTGGCAATTTTAGAGAACCCTTCAATAAATCTCCGATAATATCCTGCGAGTCCCAAGAAACTCCGAATCTCCGTAACTGTAGTGGGCACTCTCCACTCCATAATCTCCTTCACTTTAGCAGGATCCACTGCTATTCCTCCATTAGAAATAATATGACCAAGGAATGGCACTTTGTCAATCCAAAACTCGCACTTGCTGAACTTAGCGTAGAGCTGATTATCTCGCAACTTCTGTAGCACCAACCTTAGATGTTGTTCATGATCACTTTCATTCCTAGAATAGATAAGAATATCGTCGATGAACACCACGACGAATCTGTCCAAATACTCCATAAACACCTTATTCATCAAATTCATGAAATATGCCGGTGCATTGGTCAATCCAAACGACATAACAGTAAACTCATATAATCCATATCGAGTCGAGAAAGCCGTCTTAGGAATATCCGATGGTCTAATCTTCATCTGATGGTATCCCGATCGGAGATCAATCTTCGAGAATACCCTGGCTCCTCTCATCTGATCAAATAAATCCTCAATACGGGGCAACGGATACTTGTTCTTCACCGTAACATCATTAAGAGATCTATAATCCACACACATCCGTTGCGATCCATCCTTCTTCTGCACAAATAACACCGGTGCTCCCCAAGGTGAGGAACTTGGACGAATGTAACCAGCCTCTTGTAACTCCGTCAACTGCTTCTTAAGTTCCTTCAACTCCTCTACGGACATTCTATATGGCCGTTTAGAAATAGGGGCGGTTCCAGGTAAGAGATCAATAACAAACTCAACTTCTCTATCAGGTGGCATCCCTGGTAACTCCTCTGGAAAGACATCCGGAAAATCTCTAACCACCCGGATGTTGTCACCAACAAACTCCTCAGGCATAAAGAACATTGCACGCATGGATGAGGAGGTTACTGCAATATTAACTTGAAATCTTTCTCCTTTAGTGGTAGTGAGTTCTATGGTACCTCTACCACAAGCTATAACGGCCTTTGCCTTTCTTAGCCATGACATACCAAGGATCAAATCTATACTGCTTGACTCTAATATTATAGCAGTAGCTCCAAATTCTCTACCCATAATGGTTAATGTCAATCTACGTGTCATTTGATTCGCCTCGACAGACCCTTTAGGTGTAATTACTATCAGGGGTTTTCTCATATTTAGCAGTGGTATTTCATTTGTGTTGGCATATCTAGCAGACATGAATGAATGTGTAGCACCAGAATCAAATAATATTGTTGCAGGAATTGCGTTAACATAAAACATACCAATTACGAGGTCCCCACCATCAGGAGTATCATCAACGCTGACTTGATTCACCCTGGCTATAGAATATCCCTTGTCAGGGGTCTGTTGCTTGTTCTGAGCTGGAGTAGTAGCAATCCTCTGTGGGCAGACATTTGCATAATGACCAATCTTCCCACACTTGAAACATTGAGTGCCCGGACTCTGTCCTGCAAACTTCGTCGGGGTGCCCGTGGGAGTAGCCTGTCGAGGAGGTGGAGTCCTCAGTGGTGATTGCTGAACTGGGCGTGGTCCTCCTGGTCGGGTCGGTGTACCCTGTGGTGAACTGTAGCGAGGACGAACACTGCTGCTACCCTGTCCTTGTGAGATAGCCTTCCTCTTCAAATCACCCAATTGAACACGCTTGTGTTCAATAGCAAGAGTCTTATCCAGTAGCCTCTGAAATGATGGAAAGGTGTGTGCCACTAGAGCATACTGCAGCGGTCCATTAAGTCCTTCAATAAAATGCTCCTGCTTTCTCTCATCCTCAGCAACTTCCTCTGGAGCATACCTCGACAACTGAATGAATTTATCCCTGTACTCGCTGACTGACATGTTGCCTTGCTTCAATGCCAGAAACTCCTTCTTCTTGATCTTTATCATCCCAGGTGGAATATGGTAGTTCCTGAACTGCGTACTGAACTCTGCCCAGGTAATAGTATCAGCAGCATCGTGGGCAGCAGTATATGAATCCCACCAGTCAGCAGCGGGACCCGTCAGACGTCCAGAAGCATATAAAACCTTCTCCCGGTCAGTGCATTGTGCAATGTTGAGCATCTTCTCAATGGCTTTCAGCCAATCATCCGCGTCCAGTGGATCAGGTGAGCTAGCGAATGTAGGTGGCTTATGACTCATAAACTCCCGGTGCTTATCCCGAGGTGGAACTGGTGGTGGTGGTGGAGGCAATGGCACTTGCTGCTGCTGCTGCTGTTGTTGAAGTTGTTGTTGCAGCTGCTGTTGTTGCGCCCTCCTTTCTTGGCGTATCTCATCTCTCTCCTAGCGCAGCTCCTGGCGTATATCTTCTCTTTCCTGACGCATCTCTTGGCGTTCTTGCTGCATCTGAGCACGCATGTCAGCCATGGTGTCCGTCATTTGCTGCATCACCGCCATCTGTGCAGCAACCAGTGGGTCAACTCCGCCTGGTGGAGGATTAGGAGGATTCATCTCTGCAGGCTGTGGCTGAGGTTGTCTATAAATTCTTCGAGTGTGTCGGTTAGGAGGCAAATCAATTCCACCTCCCCTCCTGGTATTGACCATCTGAGTTAGATACATATGGTAAGAAAGAGCAGTAGACAAGGCAGTAATTACAATCATGTTACTTTGGGGGATTTATTAGCTAAGCGGTTTAATGTTTTACCTACCATAGCTAATTTATTACCTTATGCTGGCACATACTGAGATGTCCATGTAATATTTCAATCAATCAAAGAAGCAAATCAGGCATTGATCATCAGAACAATCAACCAATATTTTTAATAGAGAAGATAGTTTTAAATTTTGTCTTAGGCTTCCTATCTCTTAAAAATGTCATAGGGGTAGGGATTCCAAGGTGTGAAATCCATCTTGTCTAAGAGTAGAAAAGATAAGAATGATCAGAGTAGAACAGTAGAAGGTGAGACAGGATCAAGATAAGTATAGAAAGAATCAGAGTGAGATAAGTATAGAATGAATCAGAGTAAGGTAAGTAGGTAAGGGTTTTGTCCATTTCTATCTAGGTTTCGTCCTACAGTCAACATTTCCTCTGATACCACTTCTGTAACACCCGGTTTTAAAGAACAAAGCCGGGTGCATCTCATACATGCGCCAAAGAAGACAACATATATAATAACAGAGTGTATAGAGATAAATGTCATAAAACATCAGAGTATTTATTACATAGCGGAAGACTTATTACAAAATAAAGATAAATGTAAAACGAACTAAGGATCGTCGGCGCCAATGTCGACTGAAAAACGCCTCCTAGATCAGATCATACTCCTCGCCTTGTGGCTCCTCCTGAACCACCTGCTCTTCTCCTGTGGGGGGGGGTGTGAGACAGCAAGAGTGAGCTCACATACGTTCATAGCTCGACAAGTCGTGGGGAATAATGTGGCATGTACTCACCAAAGGTGGGAGTTCATGAAGTGTAAGGCTGATCAATGAAATAAAGGCTGAAGCTGAGCATTGCTTTTATAAGTTGGTCAAAATTTTATTAGCAATTACTAAGTGTAAGTGAATACCAATCCATAGTAATAATAAATAAAAGTAATAATAAAATAATCCCAAATGCAATGAAATGACAAGTTAAGTTTAAGTTCCATATATTAATCATGTGAGTGTCCGAGCCGCTCATGACCGTGAGCACGGCTAGTATACCAGTTTTACACTCTGCAGAGGTTGCGCATCTTTACCCACAAGTCGTGTTACCCATTTGCCACGGAGTTGATCAGACTCCATACACCTCTACCTAGGAAGCGAGGCAGGGTACCACTACGAGGCCTTTACAAAGTTCCACTAGCTTCAGACTACCCGCTACAGTTTATAGGAAGCTCCAGTGCAGGGTTCCTGGCTGACCGCCATCGCAGCAAAATCAACCAGGGACCTCCCTACACTGACCACTCCCCTACTGCCCTTGCCCCTTTCGGGTAAGGTAGCCCTCCCCTAGCTTTCCTAGTTAATCAGCCAAGGGCGTCCCATTAAACCCTTGTGGTAGCACTGTTTTCCCAGGTGGTTCTCCATGTTCCCATTAACATAATGATCTTAACATGAACAAGGAAGAATAAAACAGATAACAATAAATAGTATAACAATGAGTGATGAATATCTCTATACCCAAATCCACATAAAGCAATAGCATGTACTACCCAAAACTTTAGTAGTAAAACCAGTGGTGAAGCAAGGTATAAAGATAGTCAAAATCTAGGGCATCCTATTGGGTCCCAGCAAAATTATCCTATGCAGATCATTATGAGTAATAAGAACATGAATGGGTAAAAGAAGTGATCAAGGGCACAACTTGCCTTCAACGAGCTCCTGCTCAGCTACTTCAACTTGTTGAAGCTCAGGTTCCACAGTGGGTTGCTCGTCTACTCGCATCAAAACAATACATACATGGCATAGCATAAATTAACATCACATCAAACATGCAAATAGAATATACAGTAATAAACTAAACATTAAAATAAGATCACAGGAACTGGAATCATTAAATTTAGAGTTATATATTTTAAGTTATGGATTTTCTAAGGTTTTATGCATTTAATACAAGATTAAGTGAAAGAATAATTTTAATGTGTTTGTCATGTCAGAACAGAGGCACAAATAGATAGACAATAATTTTATGAAAATTTAGGAACTGGAATGGTCTAATTTGGAGTTCATATGCATTTACTATGAATTAAACAAGTTTTAACATTTATTTATGCACTAAAAATTAATTTCTGATATTAATTTCTGATTTTCAAAGTTCTCTGGATTGAGCCTCAAATGCCAGAAAACGCAGGGGGTCTCGGGTAAGAATTCTACAGACTCAGGCTACTATTCACTGGATTGCGGGTTCATTTTCTGTTTTTCCGAGGGCTCTTTAGAAAAATGACCATCGCGAAGGGGTACGGGTGGAATCTGACCGTTGGATTATAAGCCGAGCGCCCAGATTAAACCACAACCCCCGCGAACCGGTATGACACCGAGACCACAAGATCCAGGATCAACGGCCCTAGTTTTATGAACCTAGATCGAAGTGTGCGCGTTTGATTCAAAACGAACGTTCCAGATCAAACCATTGACTCGGTATCCTGCGATCAGATCTCAGCCGTTCATCTCGTATCAACGGTCAGAGAGCCATCGCCCCAATCTAGCTCAACCCGCACCTACCCGACGCCGCTCCCCGGCGATGGTTCACCGGAGTATGCGCAATTCCGGCCGACCAAGTCCCCAATCCCGAATTCACTCGACCCTCGTGAGATTCGCAACGGCCCGCACCCATGTCGCCCCTCAATTCCAGCCGCGACACAGCGCAGACACCCTGCCCACGGCACAGCTAAGTTCACGACGGAGATAGATACTCCGATGAGCGATTCGACGAGGTCCGGTCACCAAATAGGCCAGCCAAGGGGACCACACGCACCAGGGTCCCACGCCGAAGGTTCCTGACCGCGACTCGAGGCCGAGGCGACCACCAGACCGTCTACCCACGGTGGCGGCGACACTCAGTGGTCTGCGACGAGCAATTCTCCTTGCCAACAACGCTATTATTCCAATCTACCGAGGTAACGCGTTGAGAAGGTAAAGGCGACAAGTACTGCGGTGGATTACCGGTGAGTGGAATGAAGGCGCGCGGCGTTGACGCGAATTCGAAATGGCGGCGGAATCTCTCCCTCTCTGCGAGCCCGGCAACGACTGGCTCAACCGCGGTGTAGATCTCGTGGTCTAGTGGATGCGCAATGTGGGATGGGAAAAGAGCCGTAGGCGCCCGAGTACTTATCCCAGAGCCGCCGGTCGCAAGGAACGGAATCCGTCCGGAATTCACGCCACGGCGAGGAGTTCGCGCGTGGTTACGGTTGAGGGAAGAACGCCGACAGGCGGGACCCACACTGCAGTGAGAAGGAGCGCGGGCGAGAGATTTACCGAGCGCGGCCCGTGCGTGAGGGCGCTGACGAGGCGGGCCCATCAGTCGGCGCGCTCGGCCACAGGACTAGTGGGCTGCACGGGGTGAATGTCTTGGTGGGCCAAAATTCGTTTCCCAGGCCCAATTAGGCATGTTTATTCTTTTCTATTTTATTTTCTTTTCTCCCTTTCCCAATTCAAACTCCAACTTGAATTTAAATTTGATTTCTGTGACAAACTTGTCTCTAAATTACATATCCCACTTTGAATATGACATGAGGTAAATTAATTTATTTTTAAGAAATTTTATTTGGTGATGGCTAATGTTTTTCCCTTTCTCCACATTTCTTTAAAATTTTGCTTTCCAACAATAGAATTTAAATCCATGTGTCTATTAATATATTAACAACACCTTTATTTTATTAACCACAAATGCACAATCAAGTAAAACTCAGCATGATGCATGGTTTATTTAGTTGTTATTGGTTATTCAATCCCCCTTTTGATGGTGTTTATCCACATGTGATATTAACTAGAGATGGTACACACATATAGATAAAGGAAATATTCTCTCTTTATATGAGTTACAAATTTAGGTATTACACCAACAACGGCGGCGGATTTGGCTAGGGTTCGGCGGCAGCGATAGTTACGGGAGAGATGAGCTGAGAAAAAGAAAGCTCGGTTCCTTGATTCGTGGGCCCGGTATACGTAACCTGCCCAGATTGCGGGGACACGATCTTTTTGTGGGCCCGGATGCCGCGAGACGTGCGCACACCAAAGGAGTGTAAACGGTAACAAAAATGAGCATAACTCGTATTTATAATTGACGTAACAATGTATTACAGTCAACCAGTAAAGCGTGCGCGCCGGTCAGAGCACCTGGTCGGGGCTTCCACTAGTTAGAGAGAGCCCAGGGCTCTAAATACTATATATATATATATATATATATAATAGTGATCTAAACAATTTTATTGTAGTAGAAGATGTTAATACTCGATTTAGATGTAGATCTGAGTGGTATTCGATTTTCTACAATAATAGAATGAAAACTAAGTTATGTCAATTATTTATTACAATAGGAGGTCATTGGTAATTAGATACAAATTATGAAATTCAGGCCTACTTTAGACCATAGTGTATTTCTTCCTAATATTGATGGGTAATCTAAATATAGAGTCATGGGTTACGTGGTTTAACCGTTATCTAGAGGCACAAGTGTCCAGGATTTTCCAAAGAGTTCAGAAAACTCCGAATCCATGGCTTGTGCTTCCGTTCACTGAACTGCCTTGCCTCATCATTGGATTTTGGTTCAACTAGCACTTCATCAGTTTTGTGAGTAGTAATACCTGCAATATGCCGTATTGTTACACTACTGAACTGTTACAGCTGTTCTTCACCCTAGTAGAATCCCCACAAATTCCTCTCAATCCATCTTAAACCGGATAAGCCCTTACATGGCTGACTGTTGGACCAGCAGGTTGCTCGGTGTGGACTCTGTTATGCACTTTCTGAACGTGTGAAGACAGTTGCACCGAGAACCCGTAGATTCAGATTTAAGAAGCATCCACAACAGGATGATCAGTAGCAGTCTTAATTGATCCGGTGTTAGGTAAATAATCTAAAACTGGGTTACCTCTAGGTTATTGGCCGGGCTATATGAAGTGCTATTGTTGGATTTTCGTTGGTTAAATATTGTTCAATGAGACTGAAAAAGATATATAAATCGAAACATGGATTAAAATTCCTACATAAGAGTTAGTTTGATGACCAGATAAATGGAGTAGATCTAGCAAGGGATTCCTTCCCATGGATCACCTCTATTTTTTCTGGTCAACAAATCAACCTTAAATGATGTCTAAGATAAGATAAACACATAAGCGAGGCTTAAGAAAGAATAAATCAAAACACGGATAAAAATGTCCACATAAGAGCTTGTTCGGTTAGGTCTCAATCCATATGGATTGAGTGGGATTGAGTGAGTTTAAATCCAAATAAGTCAAATTTCTTTTTAATTTTTTTCCAATCCGACTCAATCCATGGTAACGGGATTAAGCAAGGCCGGGATGTGAAAAAGGATAAATCGAAGCCTTTCACTGTAAAAAGAATAAATTGTGGCAAACCTCTTTCGAATCCGTAGTCTGGTGACTTCTCATCACCGCAATAGGTCTGCCCTCGATGATTATACATCTTAACTTCAGTTTGATTAGAAAATTTAAATTCTGCCATTTTAACACGTGAGAGAGGTATAGATTTCCTAACAATTCCTTAAAAAACAAACAAGAAAATTCTGAAGATAAAAGGAGATCCCCAGACTGACCCGAAGGTTTGCCTATGCAAAACATGCGCCCGTAGCTTGCAACTAGCCTGCAAGGTGTTAATAGATGGTGATCCAAATATTTTTTTTCTAAAATAGTAGGACCTTAAGGTGTTTTCATTTTTTTCAAAATAAATTAGTTCATTTTATCTTATTAAAATATAAAATTCTTGAAACATGGAGTTCCCAAAATATATCTAAATAAAATTTAGTTTAAAAATTAATAGAAACATAGACTAATCCTAATTTAATCTAATCCTTAAATTTGATAGTATAAAATTTAAATCCTAGAAGGCCAAGAGAAACCAAACAGGCTATAGGGCTGACTGGGACTCGTCAGACTGCCTCCAACGACACCCTGTAAAGGGTTCTGTACGCTAAAATTAGCGGACCATGTCCTCCTATATGCCTCCAACAAGACACGCCAAATGGAACGCTAAAATTTGCAGGACGCGAAGGAGAAGCTAAATATGGCGGATTTTGGACGTCCGCTCAGTGGCGGATCTCCGACCGGGGCTGCCTGGGCTGCAGCCCCGGTTGCGGCCCACTAAAACGAATAGGACCATCGCCGTGCGACAGCCCAGCTCCAGCCGCGTCCAGCCCCGTGAACATCCTTCCTCTATCCTATACTCTCCAGCTCCAGCCGCCACCAGCCGTGGAGGTGGAGCCGCCCACGCCTGGACCCCGGAGCACCGCTGGAGCCCGCAGCGCCGCTCGCCCGGAGCACGGAGGCCGGACCGCCGGAGCACTGCCGCAGGTCGCAGGCCGCTCGCCCCGCCGGCGCCCGAAGTCTAGCCGTCGACTCGCAGGTTGTCCAGTCGCCGGCCGCCGACTTGTCGTTGTCCAGCCGCCAACCACGCGGTGACCGGAGTCCGGGGCATGGGAGCACGCGAGGCGTGCACTGAGCAGCTGTGAGCCTGTGACCGTGAGCCCGTGAGCCAAGGAGAGGTTTGTGATTTGAAGTTTTGATTTGATTATTTATTTGATAGTAACCTCATATTTGTTTGTGATGAATAGATGAATAACAACATGCTATACTATATTGAGCGTAATATGTTTGTAGATATTAAAATTAAAATATTTTAAATATTTAAATTATATTTTGTTTCTTGTGTCATATTAAACATCAATTATATATTTTTTATTTGGTTTAAAAAAATTTATAGACTTAGCTTAGCTGATCCGCCACTGCGTCCGCTACACGCTGGTCACTTCTCCCTCCCGCGCCGGAGTGGAAACTTTCCTTTTGCTCTTCCTTCCCGTCACAACCGTCTTCTCTACGACGCCTGTTCATTCCCGACGTCCTTCGTCGGAGTTGGACGTGAAGCTAGGCTCCAGGCGGTCGGAATCGAGCAGGTCCGACGGTGGATTGCTCGTCTCAGGTGGAGCCAACGGCGGAGGTCCTCACGGGCACAAGCCAGCAACGACAACCAACTCCACTGACGATTTGTCCCAAGTCGACGTCGGCAAACACATCTGCTGCTCTATTCCGTCCTCCAAGCTCGTACCGAGCATAGAAAACGAAGCCTGTTGCGACCGTCGTCTTCATCTTCGATTGGGTCGCCGGTCCCGAATCCTGTTGAAAGTGTCTTCGATTGGTGAGCTGGCATTACTTTAAACATTCTATATATTTTGGGTAAATTGGTAGCCTAATTGTGATCGAGGAGAATTTTTTTAAATGAAAATATATCGTTGAAACTATTTTAATTCCACGACATATGAAATTAATTATTTTTTGTGATAGGTGAAAAACGTAGATTATGAAATCTAGTAACACTGTAGATATAGAGGATTGAATTTAGGGGATATTGTTGGAGATGAAGAAGATATAAAGAACGAAATTTTTTAGAGAAAACTGTAAAGGATAGAAAATATTTCTTTAGAGGACGAAATTTAGAAGACGTAGCTGGAGACAGTTTACGTCAGGCAAATTTGTAAGGGCCAGAAGATCAGAACCAAGCAACCGAGCAAGTTTCTGGAGGGACTCCATTTTTCTTGAAACGTTCACCCCGAGTGGGCGACCGCCGCCGCCGCCCCACGCAAGGTGCACAGATCTTCGTCGGGCCCTTGGCCGGCGACGAACGCTCAGCAGGTATGCTCACCCCCTCCCGCTGTGCGAAACTGAACATCCAAACCCTAACTTCATTTATTTGGCCATTCGTACTGAGATCGGATCTAATTACATGGGTATACATGCCTACTAACTTCGATTGTTCTTTTGAAGATTATCGGGTATACATGCGCACAACCATGACCTTTACCGGGTCCGCCCCTGCCAATGATCCCTGCCTCGCCAAGATCCTGTCCAAGCAAGGTGCCGTGCCCTGACTCATGTCTCAATTGATCTCTTGTACTAGTTTATCCTCGGTAGACAATGCGTGCGATCTTGCTATAGGTCAATTGGTTGCGTGGTACTGTGCTGTGGATTTGATCGTTTGCTTGTGGTAAAGATGTCAATGTTTTTGAATTTATGCAATATTGGTACTTTGAATGGTGAGGTACTGAGGTGCGCCTGAAATTGCGGTAACTCCATTGGCTTGAGTGCTTGACCCATAGCGTGCTTGGTTTTGATCTTATTTATTTTAATTGATTAGTGCACGGGACTCGAGTTTCCACGTATAGCATTAGGCAATTCTACCAATTACCGTGCTGACACCCTGATCTTTTATTTTTGTTGGAGGTGTTGTCACCCTGATGTAATGCTAGCAAGTACCAGATGCTGCATTCACTTCTATATCATGTTTCCAAGTTACATTAGCATGCCGTATTATGCATCCATGAATGTGAAGAGCTTCACTGTACTACCGTATAATTCTGTATGCGTTGGGCCTACCAGGTCATGAATGTTGTGTCATTATCATATTTTGTTGTGACAATAAAATGCTGTGTCATTGATACAGTTGCCTGACATTAACTATTCCTAGTTTCATGCACGATCTCGTGACCATTTATTTTTCTAACTAAACTATGTAAGACTGTAAGTACCTAAATAGATGCTCAATATATTACAGGGGACAACAAAGTTCTCTTTGCGGACAAGGTATTAAAGTTCACCCAATCTGGAAAGATGAAAAGACGCATCCTAGTGATCACAGACTTTGCTCTATACCTTGTTGACCCCGAGGCCAACATATTGAAGAGGAGGATAGCACTTGCAGCTGTGGATAAGCTATGCATTAGCAACCTCAGTGATAACTTCTTTGCGATCATTGTGCCGACTGAGTACGATTGTTTAATGGCCAGCACCAGAAAGAAGGAAATTGTTGATGTCATTGTTAAGGCTATCAAGAGCACATCTGAGTATGAACCTGAGGTGGCTTCCTCTAACAGGTATATAGTCTGTCGAGAACCTTTGATATGTCCTTCTAATAGCCATGATCTGCTCTGATCAATTGCTTCTCAGCTACAGTCACCCAGTTTTTTTGGGAGCTGCAGCTGCAATGCTATAATTTAGGCCTTTTGAAAACTCTATGCACAATTGGCAGGTTATCATTGTTTTCCATCAACATGGCGATACCAATTCTCATAGTAAGAAAGAACTACTGTTCACAGTTTAAAAGTGTGGAATGAGAACCAACATTAAAATAGGAGAACAAATATAATGTGGGTTTCATACATATGTTATATGTTTCACTTTCACATCAACCACTGAAGGCCAAGTACATTTTGACAGACTGGCCTAAAATGTTCCGCTGATATGGTTTTTTGCCACACCCTGCCATCCTCTACATTTGGATTCTGTATCATCATTGTACCATTTAAAAGTAACTTACTGTCTAAGACTATACTTGAGGCTCTTCTATATCATGTTTTTTAACAGTTGTTCTACCCTACGCATACCATATCTGATGTATCTTTTTATTGACCTTCACTGTTTATACAAAAGGTTTAATAGCATCTGAATATTCTCACCGCTGTGATTTGACAAAAATGGATATCTCTGATGCCTGATAACATCTACATCTTTTTATTGCTCGTGAATGACAGTTCAACACGGTGCTTTATCATCCTGCAGGTTTGAGTATCATGCAGCTGCTGAAGTTATTAAGGTGGTTGAATTTGAGGAAGTCGATGGTATGTTTAATGTCGACATTACACAATATAGTTGGTATGGGCTAACCTTAGGCTATTTATTGGGTTGCTTGGAACAAGTTAATGCATTGCTGTTGTGAGCTAATTAACAATCCTGTATATTTTCCTCAAGATACACCTCTACCTGTTCAATTATGAGAATGATGTATATATGCACTTCAGTTATATACGTCATTGACACTTAAATTTGATTTTGTTTTGATGTGTGCTCATATTTTCTGATTCTTCTTTTCTTTTTATACAGGAGGCACGAAAACCAGGATCACGAACAGGGAGAAATCATGATTCAGATCTCATGGATGGGTGGTTTCCTGTAAACTGTATAGCCTCGTTTTTCATGGATGGGTGGTTTTTTATCTTCACATGTCACGTGTAGTGTGTATCGCAACCTCAATGTCAGTTCCTTTTGTTTTGCTCTGTATTATTTTACTAGAAAACTGCATGGCGTTGGCGTCCCCCATTCGCATCGAGCCCATGAATTTGTCGATGCCCTGTAACTGGACAGGATCAGGCAACTGTTTGCCCTGCTGAACCCCTGGAACATTGTTAAGCTTGACATTCGAGATAGTTCCAACAAGGCTAGTCTGTTTGGTGATGACTTAGGCCCTGTTTGAAAGCACCCGTTTTTTTTAAGAAACTGGTTTATAGAAATTAAGGTGGTTCTAAGTATACTAGTTTGTGACTTAGTTTATAGAAATTAAATTCTCAATTCCTTAAAGACCAAGAAGTTGGTCTCTCCTAGCTACTATAAGATAAAAACTGGTTTCTTAAAAACACTAGTTGCTTCCAAATAGGGTTTTAGACTCTGAGCAAACGGACATAGACATAATTTTTCGACCATTCGGTCCGTTTTTTTTTCAACATGTTTTAACCGTTTGCTCTAGCGACGTTTTAGGTTTGGTTGGATAAAGATACTGTCATATTGGGGGGTCTTCTGAACTACTACCAGCCATGGCATGCCCCCACACAAGAGAATCACAGATATACACTGCCCCTGCTGACGGACATGTCTGCATCATTCACGTATCATTAAGTGCCCTCGACTCAAGGTTAGTGGACCGTCTCTAGGCTGTGTACTTGTAGTAACAGTGTAATGTTAACTTCAGCATGATTCGAAACAAACAGTGGTAAGATAAGATGGGCAGATGGTGCTACGACACCTGGAGAACAGCATGCGGACTTTAAGGTGAACGAACAACACGTCCAATTTAATGGAGAACCAGATGCTGTTGCACGCAACCCTCCTGTCCACCGCGCCGGCACCGCCGACACTTTAAAGCTCCTCACTTATGCAAATCAATCTATCCACTCGACAGGCTCATCACTGGTTTTGGACACTGCGATTAACCTGCAGCAGAGGCTAACCTTGGGCCCCCTGGACCCTCGCGGCAATGACCTAAAGTCTCAGCTTTGCCATCGTTAATGCAGTGCTACCGTCAATCAGTTTCAACGTTGCTGTACTTGTGTCATTTCAAGGGCCTAGGAAGGACACCTTTTTTAGCCAGGTAGCTCCCACACAGAAAGCTTTGTTCTATACCCGCCTCACTTTTTCTCCCTACCAGCTACCATCCTCCACCTTTGTACTCTTGTCCTCATCTCCCTTTCCCCTCCATAGGATGCTGTCACAGGAGGAACAGTGACTCAGCGGCAACTCAGTGTTGGTGAGCTGCAGGCCTGCTGCAGCTCAGCCACACCAATCCACTCCACTCCTCGCTGTCACTGAAGGTCAGTTCAGCTTCAGCACTTCAGCTCACCATCACCCGCTGCCTTCTCCGAACTCTTTCTTCCTTCTACGTTACTCTTGTCCTTCGGATCTTGTCGCCGTGTGGGCTGCGGTGAGCACGCTCTCCGTCTTCCTTTGTTTGGTGGTTGTGAAAAGGATGGGGGGAAATCTAGTACCTGACGGAGGGCTTAGGTTGATAAGGGGGTTTCAGATGGTGATGTTTTTGGCTCAATTGCTTCATTGCACTTGCGCATGCATGCCAAAGTCTCCCTTGTCATACTGCTGCTGCTTGGCACTTTGAACCTTACGTTCTTCTTTTGGGCGAGCTTGCGTTGTACGGTTGTTCTTTTCCTGCTACGAAGCTGAGTGCTCTTTTGTGGATATGCTGCCCACTGTCCAGCGTGTAGATTTTTCCCCCCATTTCGGTTTTCCTGTCTCTCTTCCCTTTTCCCCTATTCTCCAACTCCTTGCCTGTAGTAGTGTAGTGTGGTTCTTTGCCAGGAACTTTACCGCAGTCAATTTGGAGGAAGAAGTGCAGTGGAGATAGTGCCATGTTGGCCCCAACTGTCAATCAACTTGACTGCCGTGTTCGCACTATACCTACTTCATTAGCTTTTTAATATTTGTGTTAGGTTGTTGGGAAGTGTACTTGCGTAAGGTGCAATCCTTACTGCGTTACAGCTGCAATTCCTTGTATAACTAATTAAATCCACACTTCAGGATATGCAGTCTCCTCAAGATATACGATCTCTATGACTGAATGTGCAGAGACAACTTCATAGTTGAAGCTTTTTCGATATGTATCTTGTTGAGTTTATCTTGCTAACTAGTATCCCTAGCAAACGTTCTACCTGTATCCACCCTAAAACAGGATATGCTGTAAACACACATTGCTTCTATTGTTTATCTCCAGGGAACTTTTCATATTATCATTGAATACTGATAGATATAAAGCATCCTTTGATGGATCATAAGGCATGGCTCTGGAGAAAGAAATCAGCAGAAAGGGAGTTGGAGGTATGTCGTCTACACTTCCAAAATTATACTAGATTCTTATATCTAAACCGTCGAATTTTCTTCCATGCAGAAGGAGAAGGTTTTGTTACTAGAGAAATCCTTGCAAGACTTAAATGAGCAACTTTCGTTTGCTCATTCCGAGTGCGTTGAGAAGGATGCCATTTTAGCTAAACAGTCAAAAGTAGCTGAAGAAGCCATATTAGGTATACTGTGCTCAATATGTCAGTATTATGGTGTCACATATTCCGGGATCATAACTACTCCCCCGTCCCAATTTATAATTCGTTTGACTTTTTTTAACCAAGTTTGACCGGCTTGTCTTATTCATTTTTTTGTGAAACATGAAAACTTCAAAGTCATACTTAAAGTATATTATATGCAAACGATATCAAAGGAAAAATTAATAATAATTATGAAAAAATTGAATAAACCAAGCCACTCAAACTTGAGGTAAAAAGTCAAACAAATTATAAATTGGAACGGAGTGAGTAGTTTTTACCTATGTCCACCACCCTAAAAGTAAAATGGCATATACGCTGGAAATTCTTTTTTAACAGTGTTTGTATTGCTAATATGGATACTAGGTTGGGAAAAAGCTGAGGCCGAGGCACTAGCTATCAAGACACAACTTGATGATACATTAGATGAAAAAATGGCAATGCAGCAGAGGATTTGTCAGCTTGATGAGGCTCTAAATGTTGCAATGGTAGAGAGGGACTCACTCATAAGGGAGACAGCTCAAATGATTTCTTGTGAACAACACAAAGTTCAGAAGCTGGAAGAAAATGTAGTGGATAAAATAAACATAATTGCTAGTTTAGATGCTGAGAATGTCAAACTTTCTAAAATTCTGTCAGTGAAAGAGAACATCATCACAGAGCTAGTTGAGTCCAAGGGAATAATAGAGTCAAAGTTCAAGGACCTTGCAGTAAAGCTAGAGTCAGCCGAAAGATCTAACTCTTCACATAGATATGAGGTTTGCATGCTGCAGAAGCAACTTGAGATTCGAAGCGAAGAAAGGAAATTTAGTCTCAAATCTGCTGACGCTGCACACAAGCAGCATCTTGAGAACGTAAGGAAGATAACCAAGCTCGAATCAGAATGCCAGAGGTTGCGTTCAATGGTACGTAAAAGGTTACCAGGTCCTGCTGCCATTGCCAAAATGAGAAGTGAAGTTGAAACAGTGGGTATCGATACAGGAATCACACGAATGAGAAAGTCGAATTCAGTGACATCACAGAACCCCTGTGGTTTAGTACAGAACTCTCAATATACATCACATGGAAATTCTCCGTTACTTGCAAGGCTACATGCAATTGAAGATGAAAATAAGGTCATAAAGGAATCTCTTTCTAGAAAGGATGGTGAGCTTCAGTTTTCTCGCACTATGCTTGCTCGCACAACTTCCAAACTTTCCCAAGTTGAAGCCCAGCTTGAAGATTTGTCAAAAGGTCGGACTACTGCAGAATTGGTAAAAGGTAGCCCTACTGTTGTTGAAAACCCTCTTTCATCTATCTCTGAGGATGGCTTTAATGAAGATAATGTGAGTTGTTCAGGCTCATGGGCATCAGCCTTGCTGTCTGAACTGGAACACTTCAAGAAGGGGAAACACACAGCACATTCTAGTAAGAGCACAGGAGTATCAGACATGAGTTTCATGGATGACTTTGCAGAGATAGAAAAGTTAGCATCTCTATGTAATGATAAACATGTGGAACAATATGGTTCAAAGAGAGAAGCCACAGAGTCATCTGGAAAGGAGCTAGTTCCAGTTGATGTCTCCACTGGAACAGCCGACCAAATTCGCCAACCGAGAATTGAGAAGGCTGTCCGAAAGTTAATTGAACTTATTGAGGGAGTTATCCAAAGATCATCAAAAGATTGTAGTAGCACAGTTGTGCTATCTGGCGGTGATGAGGAAAACGGCCAAGGAACACTATCAGGCTATGTTGCTCGTGCATTCTTGTGGAATACATCAGAACTTACTTCTGTACTGCAAAATTTTGTTTTTGCGTGCAACGAGCTTCTGTATGGGAGTACTGATGTTGAAAGCTTTGTTCATGACCTACAAGTCACATTAGATTGGATAATGAACCACTGCTTCTCACTTCGAGATGTATCAGACATGAAGGAAGCCATCATGAAGCATTTGGAATTAAACAACAGTGATGGACTTGAACTTGTTGCGGTAGGCAGTCACACTGGAATCCATACAACAGATGAGCCTAAAACGCCGGAAAATGTTCAGACGTCATTATTAACTGACTCAAGCTGTGTAGATATTAAGCCTGATGTTAGCAAACAGAGGACATGCGATGAAGTAGCTATCTCTAAATTTGAGGGGATAGAAGAAAAGGCTTCACATTTGCGGGCAGAACTTAATGAGCTGAAAGAATCCAGAAAAATAATGGTACACGTCGATGGTAAATCAACAATGACTGAATGCATTACACATGAATCCATCTTCATATCTGGACAAAATACGGGCAAGCAAGAGGGGGTTAGTTGTCTTGAACCCAAGCATCAGCTTGAATGGTAATTCTTTTTCAGCCTTGTCCTTCCATGGTTGATACTATTCTGTCTAACATAATATTTGCTAGCAGTTGCTCCGCTAAACAAGGCTCAAAAAGTGTCACCGAGAATGAAGATAAACATCTGCAGGTGGTGAGACCCTTACGATCTTTCTTGTCCTTGTCATTTCCCTTAAAGCAATTGACACTTCATGCTATATATTTTGCAAGCAAATTTCTCTACCTTGACGAAGCACATTCTAGATGTCCAAATTAGTAAACTAAACTTGAAACTAGCGGCCATTCTTTGCTCGAATTACTAACCAGACCTTATATCATCTGTGTCACAGGAGCTTGAGATCTCAACAGCATCAGAGAAGCTGATCGAGTGCCGGGAGACAATCATAAACCTGGGGAAGCAACTGAAAGCGCTCGCGTCGCCAAAGGACGCCATCCTCTTCGACCAGGTTCTTCAGACCGCTGTTCGTTCTGAGCGGAAACCCCGATCGCAGTCACTAAGCGAGATGTTATCCATGGAGGACGGAGGATTCTTTTACTCAGGCTCCCCAAAAACCAAGGAGATCATCTGTACTGAACCAAGTGTGTCAGGCGAAGGAAACCGTCCTGCCGACGACGAGGGAGACGGTGGTTCCGCCGCAGCATGTAGCTCTTCACACCCAATGCCGGTGGCTCCACACGTAAAGCAGGCGTGCAGGGTGAACAGGACCTGCAAGGGTGAAGCCGACGTGAAGGTAGTGACGCTTGCCGTTGTCCCGATAAAGCAGAAGGGGAACGGCGGCCTGCTGAAGAGGATCCTGACGGGCAGGAGGAAGGAGGCCATGGCCAAACAGCAGGTGGTGCTGAGTTCTTAGCTGACCGAAAGAATGGAGGTTTTGGACATGGCAAGTCATCGTTTCATGTGTAGATGGAGTTTGTTCGTTTGTGTGTGGAGCCATGTTCATGTGAGGTTAGTAATAAAGTCGCAGGCTGCTGCGTAGATGATGTATGTATTAGTGTGGTGTGTGTGTGTCAGTGTGAGGTAGTGCTCTGTCATGAACTCATGACCCTGTTTTCTGAAGACTACCTCCTTCCTTGTGTGTTCTGGGGAGGTTCCTGAACCTGTTTGAGATAGTGCTAGTTGCCTAGTATGTTGGCAATGGTACATGTTAGTGTGCTTCGTCTGACGAAAGAACCTTGTTCTGAATGACTGTAGTTGTCCCCTCTTAGTTTCTGTTTTTTTCTCTCTCTGAAAGCAACGTCAGTTTTATTTCTAAACTTGGTTACATCTCTTATGTGCACTTTCTACTCTATCAATAGAAACCTTGCACTATAAGTGTCGATTTGTTCATAAACACACATCCATCCTCCTTGACAGTTTCTAGTGGGGGCTGAAAGCCTAGGGTGTAGGGTATGGTGAGATACAGGATCCTATCCAGATTACCTTGTTCGGTTATTCCTATCAAATGGATTAGATGTGATTGGAAAAAATTATAAAGGAGTTCGATTTGTTTAAGATTACTTAGTGTAGAAACACCTATCCAGATTAGTGGATTAGTGTAGAAACATTTATCCAGATTAGTGTAGAAACATTTCAGATGGTGAATGTGAATCATTTTATGAAATCGTTTTGCTACTAGACTGGATTTTATCCATTTATATACATACTGTTTTTTTTTTAAAAAAAACATATAAATATCGATATGTTTTAAAAATCCTGTATTTTTATGAACTGAGAAGAACGTAAATACAAATTATTTTAGCTGGGTGCACTAAAATTCGATTATAATTGAAAAAATACAGTTAGTAGTGTAGAAGAGAGAATAGAATCACCGCAAACCAGGTATATTGTTGTCTCCTGTAACGACGAGCCCTAGCTCTCCCCTCCGGCAGCGAAATATTGTGGCGGCGGCGGAGGAGGAGCAATCCAGCACATCCACTCAAGCCGATGGCAGGAATGTTGAGAGAAAGCCCGATGTGAAGAGATTTGACTGCTTCTCCTCAACAGATTGACAACCAGTACTTATTGTTCAGAAAGGCCAACACTACAGGTTCACAGGCCATCACTACTAGTTCACAATCTTCAAGTTCAGAAAAAGGCCAAAATTATAATTCACAGGCCGATATTACCAAATCAACATACAAGCACCAAAAGGACATGCCTCTACATAACAATTTCAGAGACCACCAACCCAGCTTACAGCAAGTCAGCAACCAAAATTACAAGCTTACAACTACTTTAGACAGTAAATCCTTGAGGCTTCTGGCCACTTCAGCTGGAGGAGCTGCTGCTTCATTTTTCTGCTTTTTTTTCAGTGATATCACGCATGCCCTCTTATTCTTAGGAGCCTTCTTGGATGGACCAGCAGTGTCAACTTCATATTTTCTTTTCCTGTGAGTACCTTTCAGTTACAACGATACATACTTGAAACGCACAAATCAATAGAAAATTAAATGAAATTGGTTCTGACCTTTTGTTTGTTGTAGCAGTCTCACCATCTTCACCTACCATCTCTAGTTTGCACGTCTTGGAGAAGTATTCAAAACCTCCACACCTTTTGCACATAACTTCTTTCTTGGTGGCTTGTTTCTCCAGGCAGGCCCTTATCCTCTGAGTCTTTGGCCTGCCAACTCTTCTCCCCAGCAAAGGTGGGGTATACTTCGAACCCAAGCCAAAATTCAGGACATTGTGATCTATCTGTCATAGTCTGAACTCTTCCTTCATATGCAGCCTTGAATCTAGCAACAGAATAATACTCATGGACATAGTTAGCAATCTAGATACCTATGTTGGACAGTATCCCTGCCAAGGCATGCTTGCATAGATTCCCAGTTATCTGCCTTCTCTGTATGAGTACTTGTGATTCTCCAGGTCCATTGTATTCCTTTTCTGGTTAATTGTAACACCCAAAAATCCTAACTTGGAGATTTAGGAAGAATTCTCCCAAGAGTTAAATAAATGTGCTTTCTAATAAGGATTAAACAAAAAGATCCTCATATAAAATAAATTATCCTTTGATGAATTATAAATTTAGAACTATTTTCGAAAATGTTTAAGTTAAACTATCCCTTAATAAATACTACACATTAGAAATTACTTTAAAATAGTTATGTGTGTACACTACATATTTGAGGCATTTGTCAAAATGAACAAAATAATGTATACATAAATATATATGACTTTCATCTAATGCTGCATATTTTTGGTTGTTGCATATTAACTTGAATCTGAAAACTCGATTTATAATTAAGTTTGAAATTTGCGGATTGGTATAGAAAATAAAATTGAAAATAGGAAAATAAAAAGGAAAACAGAGAAGAAGAAAAATAGGGGAAACCGGCTTCCTGGGTCGAAACCTTGCCTCGGACCGGTTCTCCTTAGGGCTTGTTCGTTTACGTCGGATTGCACCCGGAATGGTTCCAACTAAGGCCTTGTTCGTTTGTACCGGATTGGTGGGTCGGAACGATTCCTAACCGGATTGTTTCTCTAATTTATATAAATTTTGATTAGCTGGAACGATTCCGGGTGCAATCCGACAGAAACGAACAAGGCCTAATCAAAGTTTATATAAATTAAAGAAGCAATCTGGCTAGGAATCGTTTCGACCTACCAATCCGACACAAACGAACAAGGCGACGTTTCCCCGCCGGCCCATTTCTGAACTCTCTTTTTTTTTCTTTTCCTGGCTATGTGTGTCACGTTGACGTAGGAGCTGCCGTCGGCGTGTGTCGCTACTATCTGAGGCCGGGAGGTCAGCTCCATCCCCCTTCGCCGTGTCTCACTGGATCCCGCCGCGAGCTGCACCGGGATTTCAGAGATTTTACAGTTACAATCCTAACGAACCCGGGGGTTTAGGGTCTAGTTAGGGCTGGAAAAAAAAAGCCCGAGCCAGCTCGCTTGGCTCGGCTCGGACTGACTCGACGCTCAGAACGAACTTGAGCTGAGCCTGTTTTGTGGCTCGTGAAAAGAGCGAGCCAGCTCGGTGCAACTCGCGAGCTGGCTCGTGGCTCGATCCAACAATAATTTATTGCATAAAATCTTAATTAGCATATAATATTAGTACCGAGTAGACAATTAATTTATGTTATTTGAGATTACTATACAAAATAATCTATTTTCTATATTACATTATTGATATATCTATTTCACTAATTTAAAATATTTTTAAGATTTTATATTATAATTTAGAGAGCAGATTTACGTTTATGACTAGGCTCGTTGGCTCGGCGAGCCGGCTCGCGAGCTAGGAGCGAGCCGAGCCGCTTTTCCGAGCTCGCTCGGCTCGGCTCGTTTCCACCCCTACTCGTTCCATGTGGACTCTACCCTTCGGGCGTTCGATTTTAAGTGGATTGAGAGAGATTGAAGAAAATTAAATCCCTTCTTATATAAGAAGAGGATTTTCTCGTTAATTCAACTCTAACTGAATAAGCCCTTTGTGGGCTATAAGAACCGAGCTTCCGATACCCTGGCCCCATCCATCCCTAGCAAAGAGTAGAGCTGAGCAAAAACATCCGAGAGAGAAGGAACCCGCCACCGTGAAATCAGGGTATGTTGTAGGCTGTAGCTAAGACGTAGGAGAGAGGGCGAGATCGTTCTATGGCGTGCACCGGAGGTGGTAGCAACGTGCGTAGGGATGGTAATGGATCGCGATGTAAATGCTTATTCAAAAAATGGTAGAGCCATAAATAAATATTAGTTCGAAAATGAATATAAATATGACTCGATCCTAATCCGATCTTTAATTCTCATAGCGTAAAATTTAGAGTCTATTTTGATAGAGTCCCAAGTGATTTTGTTATTCAACCCTGCATCCGTTCTTAATCGAACACCGCCGGCCCGAAATTCGTTTTTTCGCTTTGTAGTGAAAACGAATCGAAACCCGGTGATTTCGGAGCGAGAAGTTGTTCCGTGGAACCAACTCGTGCGCGGATCAAGGGGAGCTACATCCTTGAGACCTCTTAAATTCTAATGACTTCCTAAAGATATACCTTTGGTACGCTTTAGCTAGTTAGAAGTTCTTGGCATCAGATTGACCTAACAAGTCCGTGTTATCAACAAAAAGTGCGATATATAGAGTAGAATCAGTAGCAGGTTAAAGAGAATCGAGCTAGCTAGTTGCACGGACCACGTACGTAGCGCAAACATATATAGGATGTCTGCGGGTCGGTGGTTGGTCTTGTTGGAGATTGATGAGCATTGGAAACTGAACGCATGCCATGGTTTCTTCAGCTACTGGTGGTAAAGCATATGCATATGGACATCCAGTACTGCAAACAAGCTGGGCAAAGTTGAAGTACGAAATCATGGACATCCGCTGTGCAAGGCTGCATTCAATTCATTCTCTACAGAAATGTAAGTATATATACGGAGTAAAAAGTAGACGCCCGGGTGGCCCAACGTACGGGCCCCTGGCTGGCCTGCCTGATGAAGCGTTACAGAACGCGACCACGACGTGACCTGCCGCCTGGCCTGCGCGGTGGCCCATGGGCCATGGCCGTCACCCACCCCCACGCGACGGGGCCGGGCGCGGGCGCGGGCGGCACCACCAGTCCACTGACACTGAGCGCGAGCCAGCCATCTCAGGCTCAGGCGGCGCTCGTCGTCACCCAACCCAACCCAACCCAACCCACCGCTGACGCTTCTGGGCCCCAGCTGGGGTCTGCGCGCGTCGTTTTCCAAGCGCACGTCCAGTCCTTGCATTGTGTGCGCCTTTCCGAAAGGCGGGGCGCGGCCGCTCCCGACTGCGGTGGAGTCTCGGAAAAGAGCGACAAGATAAAGCGCGCCACCACCACCACCACCACACTGGCGTGCACGCACCACTCCCGTCTCGTGCTGTGCTGTGCTGTGCCGTCCCTCCCTTTGCTCCGCTCCCCGGGCCGGCGGGGGGACGCGCGCGGCGGCAGCCGGCAGCATGCATGGTCGGGGGGCCGGGGCGTCGTCGTCGCGCGCTGGGCTCCGTGCCCCGGGCGCGGCTCCGTCGTCGTCCGGTTGGATGGACGCCCGGGCGGAACACCCAACACCTCAACACCGCTGGGCTGTACGTACGTTTCCTGAACGCGTACCGTGCACACATGGACCATGACCGCCGTACCCGTACGTATGGCGTAGGAACATCTGAACATTCCCCCGGCCAGTGGCCATACTGCTTGCTCCTGCTAGTGAGTGAGTGCCAGTGGTACACGATGTCTTCCGGATACGCACAGACACACGCACGCACGCCGTACGTGTACGTCGTACAGGCTCCGCCGGCCTTCCGACCGAGCCAGTATATATGATTCGATCGGCGTCAGAGCATGTTTCATGCAATTATAACCATGATGTCATCGCTAGTACAGTACATGCATATGTTTAAAGCGAGCCCAGGATTATTATTGTATAAAGCTGGGGCAGAAGGCTTGCTGCTCAGGCCTGGCCTGGGTATATAATTGCCTCATAAAGCCTGAACTTGCGTCGCCTACAAGGTTATACACACACAGAGATATGCATGATTTGGTTTCGAGCGCCAAAAAGGATCATCCCTAGCTAGTCGTCTCGCCTTACAATTGTTGACTCCTTCTAATTAAGTGCTCTTGTCTATATTGTTCTTGTTTCGATTCTATATGGTTATTACTCATTGATTATTACCCCCTCCCCCCCCCCCCCCCCCACCCCTCGGTCAAAAAATGTAATACGCCGTTCTTTATTATTTTTTGTGGTCTTTGAGATAACTTTGATCATATATAAATTGGCTATTACATGCCACTACTAATGCCCATGCATTGTCTTGCATGATATATATATAACGGGCTCAGCTCCTGGCCTTACAGGCCCGACATGCTTATTGTGTCAGTCAAGGCTACAACATCTGCTTTGCTAAATAGGGTGATCTCTGTCATAGTTCGGCTCTTCTCTATACGACGCGACACGCGGCCGGATTACATGCATTCCTTCCACGTACATGTCCACGCTTGACACACACAGCCTAACAATATCTCGCATATAGTGAAACAACCCTAAAACATAGACATAGTGTATTAGGCTTCAATTATATATGCCTTTAATTTGTGTACTACTAGAATGATAGCAACCGATCTACAAGTCGTTTTCCGACAATAACCTTTGCTTTCGATTGGATACACTACTGGAGACATGTTTTTGCCAAGTGCTAAAATATTTGACAAGAACAAAATGTTAGCTGGGTACTCGGTAAAGATAGTGTTTTGCCACACTCACCGCAAAACACAAGACCTGGCAAAGTGGTGGTTTGTCATGTGCTACACACTCGGCATATCTGAACACTCGACAAAGAACATTTTGCTTAATGTTGGACACTTGGCAAAGCTAGCCACTCGGCAAAGCACTGTTGGCAGATCAAGTAAAGGCCGTTATATTTTCCAAGTGTTCTAGGAGGGCACTCGGTAAAGGCGGTGCCTTAGCCTAGTGTCACTTCCAGACATTCGACAAAGGGACAGTTTATCGAGTGTTCTAGGAGGCCACTCGTCAAATTGTCTTTATTTTTTTCCTTTTTGCCCTCAAACTTTTTTCTACTATCTTCCTACAATATCTAGAACTACATATGCGATTTTGGCACATTTTTCGAAGTGTTTGATATATTTAGTAAATTTATTTTATTTGATTGAATTTCTTCGGATAATTCAAATTTGAGCTAAAAGTCATTCAATTAATGAAAAATATAAAACAAAAAAATGATATTCATGTTATCGGTCATAAGTTGAGGCCTTATCCAAGAACAAACCAAAAATTTCGAACATCCTGTTCACGAAACATGACCACGAACTTGTGGTCCGCTTATTTTTAGATTGTATAAAAAGCAAACGAAGTCAGAAATCATAAAACTTGTCGAGATATCATGATATCATATGGATAGGTTGTGATGTAAGTTTGACAAGGTTTCATGAAAGTTATCATGTAGGATGCTTATTGGTTACCTGTGCTTGTTGGTTTACTCTTCTTAATTGCTGGTGTAAACAAGGTATAGGGAAAACAAAACTACTCAACACTCAATATATGGGTCCCATCAAGTTAACCTAACATGATGAGAATGTAATAGTAAACATTATATATGACAAAACAATGTGACCAAGGACACAATGCACAAAGAGACACAAAATTTAGACTAGTTCAGGCTCTCGTTATGAGATAATACCTTACATCCGATGTTTTGGTGGATATTAATCTGTTGTGTTCGGGTCTGCGCTCTTGGGGCTCCTCGTCCCTCTTTTTATATTCCAAGGAGGAAGCAGTTACAAGGATGAAAACTAGTAGGTTACATGATAGGTCTAATCTGGTAACCTAGTCGTATGAGATTCCAACTCTTTATAATAACAAATGTGCCTTCATTATCCTTTAGAATCATGTCCTATCTACTTAGGACTACGCCTTGTATGTTGGGATTTTTTCATGTTTGTTGAAGGCTCAGACTGGTCTCTCTTATTATAATAATATATTGGTCATATTTGTACTTCTAGAGTTTTCCTCATTAAACCTCATAATAATCATGAAGATTGGGTTCATGGACTCTATGTAAGGG
The DNA here is from genome assembly GCA_029449295.1 of Zea luxurians. Classification (NCBI taxonomy): domain Eukaryota; kingdom Viridiplantae; phylum Streptophyta; class Magnoliopsida; order Poales; family Poaceae; genus Zea; species Zea luxurians. The sequence continues at coordinate 131,722,201 of JAOPSE010000010.1, forward strand.
ACGACTCCGATGAGTGGGACCTACGCATCAACCGTTGCGATTGAGAGTCCACGCATGTGAACGCTATTCTTAGAGAAAAACAAACCTATGGATTACGACTTCGGTCCAGTTCGGCTCGAGCATGGGAAAGTGGACCGCCCACTTGGCCCACACGACCGAAGGAGAGAGGGGAAAGGAGAGAACAAATCCACGAGGTGAGTTATTTTTCTTTCTGTTTTACCTTTTCAATTTTAATTTTCATTTTCATTTTTGAATCCAAATTCAAATCAAACAAATTCAAACTCAAATTTAAATTCATGCAAACAAGAATAAATGCTCAAGCATGCAATGAATAGACAAAATTTAATATTTACCCACTCATTTATCTTAAGAAAAAATGTTTTATCTGTAGAATTCACATAAAAGCATTAATTCAAATAATCTTTTGGAGAAATTTATTTAATTCTTAAAAATAGGAATTTTGGGTGTTACATGGCACAAACCGTATATGGATCGCATTGTGCCTTGTTGAAGCACTATAAACCGTGTCATGTATAGTGGCACCCTATTTAGCATGGCCCACTTGATAGTGATGTCATCAACTTTGGCACCCAGATGAGCTAAGTTAAATAAGCCTTTTCAGTGTCGGTTAGTTAGCAACATGACATCACATGTGGTGTTAGTTGGCAACCCGACATCAATCTAACCTTCCCTTGATTTGATTTGTCTCATGGGTGTAGTAGGCTGAACAAATTAAACAAAGTACTATTGGGTCAATGACACTTTTGACCACTCACTGTCACTAGAAGCGTAAGTTTGAGCAATCCAAGCATGTCCATTAGTCCACACTATTACCATACAAAGCACACACGTGGATGCAACGCGCCAATGACCAAAGTGTTTAGTGTTCGCACGAACAGCCCGATCCAGGGGAACATGCATGGAACGACCGAGAGGACATAGACATGAATCGGGCATATACTTTACGCATATACGTACGCTTGTCCGCCTTACTTAATTAGCTAACTAGCTAGATTTATTTCCCCTGATCAGGACGCAGCGGGAAGAGCTCCAGGGTCACATCGTCGTCGGTGTAGTAGTCGTCAGCTACCTCCGTACCGGCATCGTCGCCGCCACCATGGACGACGACATCTTCCCAGGTCCTGCACCTCCGCTTGCGGCTCGACGCATCTTCACACGCTTCTTCTTTTTTCGTCTCCACTCCCTCCTGCATTGCATGCATACGTACGTACATATGATGATACTGCTAGCTGTTCACTGCATTTAAATTTATGCATGCAATGCATATATACATAATGCAAGCTGCTGCAAGGCTATATATATACTTTGGTTTCAGCAGCTGGTGGTAGCAGCGTGGAAGCAGTGGTGGTGGTGCTGAGGGTGAGGAGGGCAGCCCGCTTCTGCTTCTGGCGCTCGCGGGCCTTGTGGTTCTGGAACCAGTAGAAGACGTTCTTGCCCTCGATCCGGCCGTACTTGCCGAGCTCCTCCGTGATCTGCTCGATCTGGAACGAGTTGGGCGTGCGCATCCCCCCGCGGTACAGCATCTCCAGCACCCTTATCTGGTCCGGCGACGGGTTCCACCGCGTCGTGCCACCCACCGTCGTCGTCGGCACTTGCACCTGCAGCTTTGATACAATGAAAATTAAGAGATACGTACGTACATCTATCATCCATGCATGTGTGTTGCTACTACTGTCCTCCTAGCTAGCTAGTACATGGGCTCTCTCTTTGGTTTATAGCCTAACCGTGCAGTTTAGCAGTCTCGAAGAAGCATTCCTGACGCGAGCGAACTCAGGAAGGACGACCATCTTCCTCGCCTCAGGGAAGGAGATCTTGGGCGCAAGCGGGCGCAGACAGTATTGCTGGAGGGCCAGAGGGACGATGGTGGCAGCAGACGACGAGCTGTGACTGTGAGATGCTGGTGAGATGGATGGTGGTGACGACGACGACGGCGGCGGCGAGCCTGCCGCTTTATCCAAGTAAGCCACATGGAAATGGTGAAGCCTCATGCTAATGAACTCTGTAGATGTAGAGCTACAAAGCTTCAAACTTTGTAGAGCTAGGCGCGCGACGATGTAGCGGATCGAGCGAGAGAGTGCGTACTATATGTAAAAACGGAAAGCTGAGGGCTAGGGCTATGCTAACGACTACTAGACGAGAAGGGATCGAGCGTCCTCGCGAGTTTATATATGGGGAGACCGGCCGGCCGGCCGGAGACGATCGATCGCTGGAGAAAGAAAGCTAAGAAGGCCGGGGCTGTACGTACGTAGCGAGCGAGGGTTTGAGTGTTGTGCGATCGACCGAGACGACCATGTCGAGGTAAAAGCGTGCTCTAGCTAGCTCATGGTCTTGGGGCGGGCGGGCGACAGGGAATGTGGAGATTGCTGATGGATCGGAAGGGCGTCAGCAGCAGCTAGAGCGGTGGTGGTGGTGGTGGTGAATCGCAATCATCAGCGGAGCCACGAAAAGCAGGAGCAGTAATAAAGGTGAAAAGGTAAAATTCTCTCGCATGGAGCTGCCCTCTTTTCACCTTTCCTGTCGAAATTCATGACGATTGACAAGGAATATATGGGGAGAATATATATCAGACTCTCTCTCTCTCTCTCTCTCTCTCTCTCTCTCTCTCTCTCTCTCTCTCTCTCCGCTCTGTACGTTCGCATGCTGTTAAAGCGGGAGTTTGAATCCAGCCTAGCTACGACCCGGTTAATCTTCACCTAATAACTAGAGTATTCGGAGTGCATGTTACCAGATCACGCGACAGCTAGCTAGCTAGCTTTTTCACCTCGCTAATCAAAATGGAGGACGCTTCTCACTACTTCAGTCTTCAGATATATAGAAAGCTCGTGTCTTCTGTACCTGCATGCAGGTCGGAGTGTAGTAAAGTTCATCAGGTAGGTACTGTTCTTTTTAAAAAGATTTTATTCAGCAACCAGCAAGTAATTTATTTAGCAACCTTCTAGCCCCTCCATTTTAAATGTGCTAATTAGCCTCGATCTCTTGGTATTGGTAGCTTACTTACTGTCTACTCTATCTGTATGAATGATATCGTTTCGTTGGATCAACGACACTCATGCATCTCGCTCCCTTGTCTGTAAACTGGCCTGCACCCCATCTGCATGATTGCGCATCACAAAACCAGATGCATGAAGGCCAACAAATTAAAGAGACGACGATGCATATCTCTTGCCACAATCTAATAAGACTGGTTTTGCCATTCCTAGCTATATGTAGCTAGGCACATAGGCCTGTCAAGATTAGACCATCTAAAAAAACCTCTAATATCAGACCATCATCAGTGAGGCTGCAACACGCTAATATATGATTGGAAAAGGCATGCATGCAAACGAGAAAGCGAGAACAACCAGCATCATGGATGCTGAGGTTGACCTCGGAGTTAGCGCCGCCATCCACCGTTAGACCTACTACTAGCTTGAACAGGATACTGCACAGCTAGCCATGCATATGCATTTTATCTTGTGACCCACAACAAGGTACACCAACTATTCCCTCCGTCCTATAATATAATACATAAACATTTTTTATTCTAGTTCCATAAGAACAAATATAATATAGTTGGCTATAAGCCGGCTAAATGCTGATATGGAAGACAGAATTAAGATGAGAGAGTAGAAGCAAGCTACAAATTAACAACCATCTTGTGCAAGGTCTGATGCACGTCCCGCGCGTAAACTATATATATATGCCCATTCAATTCCAACAGCTATATGTGTAGTTGGGGCCTATAAATACATACACAACCAACACGTTGAAGACACAAGAGCTAGAGCAAATATTTATACATTCATCGCAACAACTTTAAGCCATCTAAAGCCTCACAAGTGCTATATTCAAGAGATTTAAGCTAGAAAAAGTGCCTTGTGTGTGGGTGATCGTATTGAGTTGATTGTTGCATTCTTGTGCTCTTGTGCTTGTGTTTCAACTTCCATTCTTTATAAAGCTAGCAAAAGACTCCATGTTGTGTGGAGATCCTTGTGGGGACTAAGGTCCTTCGATTGAGAAGAAAGAGAGGGCTTGAACTTCATCTTTGGAATCGCTCAAGAGGGTTGTGTGTCTTTAGGGACATCTTAGCAGAGACGTAGGTTTCCTTTGGAAACCGAACTCTGGTAAACAAATCGCTTGTGTCTTTTGTGTTGTGCTGCTTGCAATTTTGAATCCCTGGCAGCACCCGTGTATATGCCTTGTTTGAGACTCTAACACATGTAGATAAACAGTACCATGCTGTAGAGGATTATATCCCACCACGCCGACAAAAAACAAGTATACTCATTCCCGGCTTTGCTGATTAACCTAAACCGATTAATAACCCAGCTAAAAAAAGAGCAGGCAGAAGAGCAACAGGAGAAAAGGAAGCTAATATGACATGCAAATTAGCAGACATAACTGGTACGCACATGCATCATTGTCGTGCGAAAGTTGCCAGGTACACCCAGGAAAACGAGGTGCGTGCAAATGCATATGTTTCCATGTGAAAGAGACTGGTAGCATATATATATTTGCACGCAGACGCAGGTGGTTCTCGTAATCACGACTGGTTGATCTTACATATGCATGCGTGCATGGGCTGGTCCTGGCATGAGATCGATCAGACAGTCGGGCTTAGTAACTTTGAAGTACTTCTACTAGCAAGCAAAGCAATGTCTGATGAGGGGAGTAGTGTCACACACACACACACACACACAATGCATGCATGGCACACCAATGCAGCATGCAGATGCAGTGTGTCGGGGGCCCGTCAAATCGGTCGGGCTTTTACTCCCCAGTAATGATGTTACTAACAAAGAGGACCGGGCTGGCTGATGAGGGAGAGAGGCCAGGGGAGTGAGCTCTACATGCAATGCATTATGGGGATTAACACACAGGCATGCAGCAGCATGCGTATGTGAATTGTATTAAAGTTATTCTTGTCTCGATGAAACAAGTGTTCGATGAAAATCGCCTTGAAAATATATGGAGGCATTATTGAAGCCTTGATCTCGAACTGATGATATATATATATATATATATATATATATATATATATATATATATATATATATATATATATATATATATATATATATATATATATATATATATATATATGGACCCAACACCCTAATATGAAGAACTAAAACACCAATTTTTTTGACATGTTTTAAAACCTAGTAATAAAGCATTTAATTCTTGGCACGGTGGGATGATGTACTACTGTAAAATGTGCTGTGGGATTAGTGAAAAGAGGTCGTGTCAATCCCGATAAAGCGGTGAAATGCCAAAAGCCCGGAAAAGGAAAAAGCTAGTAGCACGCAGGAGCACTGGAGCAGGTCGCAGCGTACGTCAAGCCGGCCGGGCGGACGGCGGGGAGGTGTCTGCGTGAGAGCAAAGCCCCTCTCTTGCTCGCACTGAAGGAGCTACTGATAATGAAGCTGAGTCCGCGTCCAGGCCCAAGAGAGTTAGACGGCCCAACACTCGCATTACGGCCCAAGAGAGTTAAGGCAGGTTTTCTTAAAGAGTAGTGCTATATGTACGACTGTACAGGTTCGACCAACGTTCGACTCCTCTAAAGCAGCCATTCATTTTTCTCCTGAGTGTGACAAGGTTTTCTCCTGAGTGCAAAACGGGTGCAACTCGTTTACAATTGAATCGAAATAATAACAATAGGAGTACTTTATGGATAGTATATCTTCGTAACGCTTTGATGTTAAGCTCTTCACCATTCATTTTTACTAGGTGAAAAGATCCTAGCATGTTTATTCTTGTGATGGGGGTATGAGTCTTCACATTTTTGCTGGAATTTATCGATGGATTATTTATTTATTTATTTATTAAGTACAGTCTCTGCAGGATAATAGCTCTTTGATTGTATTTTCATGTTGTACCCCTGTTTTGTTTCTTTCTAATAGATGTTTGTTTTTTTCTTCTAAAAGGATAAGTTACGTATTATCTGACAGTTCACTGTTTTTTACGGCCGTTCGCTGATTAGTAGCTTCAAATGACATACTGTACAGAATTGACATGGTCTATGCCTATCGCAATGTAGTTCAAGATACTAGTAGTCACGACTTCTTCAACAGGAGGCACATCAAGCAACTCGACTTCAACAGGTCCATGGGAAGAAACAAACTGACACCTCAGCTGACGAAGGTAGGGAGGAAGAACAGGTATATGTTGTTTTATTTACACTCGGGATGGCATGCTAAAAGGCTGAGCAATCAGCTAGCTAGCTAGGACTCAACTGATCGCCCGGAAGTCGCGATGCAAGCGACCGGCATCAGTAGGAGATGTCGACGAGCGCGACCATGGCGTGCGCGACGACGGCATCCCCGTGCGTCCGCTGCTGCACGCCGCGGAGCGAGGCGTAACGGTGGTGGCTCCGCGGCTGCAGCACGGGCACGGCGGCGCCCGCGTACCGCCGCAGCTCTGCTCCGTACAAGGACGCGACCCCGCGGAACGCGATGCACGCCTGCGGCAGGTGGCGCGCCAGCGGCAGCGCCAGGTTGAAGGGCCACAGCAGGAACGCGAACTGGAACGCCTGCAGGAACCCGGCCGCCACCGCCGGCACGGCGAGGAGCGCAACGTGAACCGGCATCGCATCGATGGGCCACGGGCCACCACCCTCCCTGGATGATGATGCCTTGCCTGCTCGCTTGCACTGGACCTATCTATCACTCTGAGCCTGTGCTTGCCACGGCATGGCTATATGCTCGACGAGCGAGGCGGTGGTGGTCAGCAAGCGAAGACGGCCTGATCAACAAACCATATTGATGCCTTGCTTGCGGGCAATGGCGAAGGGGTTGACCATATATAATTGGTCCGACACTATTGATTGATTTGGAATATCTAGCTGTATCAATATTCTTTTTTCTTCTTTTTTGGAAATTTCTAGCTGCTGGTTGATAGGAGTCTAAACTGATTCTTGGACTCCGTTAGCCCTCTTGCCGATCGATCGATGTCGATGCTACCGGCCACAGATGCCAGATGGATTAATATGGACGCCAGGAGACATCAGCGTTGTCCATAGCTGATGTCTGCTTCTGCCGGGAGATTTTCTAGAGTGTGCGACGGCACGTCGTCGTTTAATTTGTCCGTTGGACACTAGCGAAACCGATACGCGATATACTACAGTATCTACGATATTTAACAAAAATATCGTACAATTAAATTATCAAATAAAATATCACAAATGCTTATATACAACTAGATGTACAGTATAGCGAAAGAAGAGCATAATAATATAGTGAAAGTAACCAGTGGCGGAGCCAGAATTATGGTTTAAGAAAGACTGAGCGATTTATCAAATATTGTAAGGTGAAAAATATCGAATGATATATACACGTGTGTATATTAATTTACGTATAGTATAGATAATAAATTAATAAAAAATTACACCATATAAATGTAAATTAATTAACTCCAACATAGATCAAAATAGTTTGCTTCTACAATGGCTAGCCAAATTAAAAGCTTCGATTATATCAAGAGTTGATTATAGTTGTCAAGATGATTAAGTAATTTCACATAAAATCATCTTTCATTTTATTTGGTAGATGTGTTTTGATAAGTTTTGTAGCTAAAATGTTGTCTCAATGGTTTCAGTAATTGTAATGTATTTGGCTCTAGATGGTTGTATACTCAAGGTGAAGCATCAAATTTGTCACGCACATAGCAACTATTCGTTGACAACTTTGGATTGTAACCATCAATTTTATTATTAGCGACGAATTTGATGCTTAAAAATGCGAGAAACTTTTACTTGATAGAGAAATTTATTTTGACCAAAGAAAATTACATGTTTCATATTGTATATATATATAAACAATACGAGAGGGTTATGGGGGGGACAAGGCCCCTGTCCGCCCCCTAGCTCCGCCCCTTAAAGTAATTGTATGTTCTCGTGTACCATCAACAACAATACGTTCATCTGTTTTTCTCATCTTCATTGGCCATTAACATTGTATTAACAACATCAATGGCACTATGGCACCGCTGTCCATCAACACTATCCAAAAGATTAATATCATAGTAAAGGTCCAAAGGATCTAGCACACTTGAAACTACGCCCGACTAAAAAACAAATATTCTGATCTAAATAACCTCCTTAGTATCTTGTGACAATGCAATGTACTTTGGTCAACTTCACATGCATCATACGCTAGCTAATTGGGATAAGGAGTCTCAAGGACATACTCTCTTTTTTCTCTTGCTTGATAATAACTCTTAAAACCAATCAATAAAGTTTCTTCCAACGAGTTTTCATTTTTTATGAATCGATCACAAATTAAAACAAGTGGGAACACTAGGTGCCATCCACAACCAAATAAAAACCAAAGTTTAGCACTATGTTTAATTTAATCTTTCATTAAACAATTTAACAAAATATTCTTCTAGTTTATGTTCTGCAATTATCTTCCCTCTAATGACATATAGTGGACAACATCCATGTTCACTAAGTTTTGTTGAGTTTTGACATCACCGTTAGAGGTTAGCAACATTTGCTAATCACATCATACACGACTCTTGTTTATTGGGTGGCATCCAAGATCCTGGCTCCTAACCTCATATCTAAGGGCTAAATATGATTTTGCAGCCTTATTAAACAAACCAACATTATGCATGCAAATGTACGACATCCACCATGTTAGATCAAGATATCTGAGGTACCTTGCTTTGTTAGACTTACCAAACGATGATTAGAATCTTTATAGGATATTGGAAGGTTGTCAAAGTGAACTCCTTTTTTCTAAGAGAAGCTATTCTATCACATTTAGTACATGGATGAATAGTATAAGAAAATAAAACATCATAGATAATCATAATAAATGTAATATAGGATTGCCCTTTACCATGGTGATCTCCCTCACCAAGTTCTAGTCCTTCAAGCCTTCATGCTTGAGTCATCCATAGTAACATCAAGAATTATGTTACCAATAGCGAGTAAAAGAATTACATGAAAATGTCAAGTATCACATATGTATTTGGGTCATACCATTCACACCATTTGAAAGGGAAATGTGCCCTTGGGCAATTTCTAAGTGTTTTGGTGATTTAGTGTCCAACACAAGTGCCTAAGTGTAAAGAGGTGGACAAAGTACAAATCAAGGATAAAGGTATGTTTCTCAGACTTAGTACATTGTTTTATGGACTAATATATTGTGTCTAAGTGCTGGAAACAGGAAAAATCCAATTGGAAATGTCTTGGCTCGAGCAGCCAAGAATCTGCTGAGTCTGGGAGCACCGGACTGTCTGGTGGTGCACCGGACAGTGTCCGGTGTGCCAGGCTGGTTCGAGCGAACTGGCCGCTCTCGGGAATTCACCGGCGACGTACGACTATAATTCACCGGACTGTCCGGTGTGCACCGGACTGTCCGGTGAGCCAACGGTCGGCCGGGCCAACGGTCGGCCGCGCAATCTGCGCGAGACACGTGGCCGAGCCAACGACTAGAAGATGGCACCGGACTGTCCGGTGTGCACCGGACATGTCCGGTGCGCCAACGGCTCTCAGGCTGCCAACGGTCGGCTTCGCTATTTAAGGAAGGAAATCGGGCACCGGACAGTGTCCGGTGTGCACCGGACTGTCCGGTGCCCCCGATGACAGAAGGCAAGAATGGCTTTCCAAATTTGTGCTCAACGGCTCCTAGCTGCCTTGGGGCTATAAAAGGGACCCCTAGGCGCATGGAGGAGGACACCAAGCATCCTTTGAGCATCATTGATCACTCACACTTCATTCTTGCGCACTTGTTCGACATTTTAGTGATTTGAGCTCCGTTCTAGTGTGCTAGTCTCTTGAGCTCAAGTCTGGGTTTTGCGTGTGCATATTCGCTGTGATCTTTGTGTCGTGTGTGAGTTGCTAATCCCTCCCTTGCTCTGTGATTCTTCGTGAACATCTTGTGTAAGGGCGAGAGGCTCCAAGCTGTGGAGATTCCTCGCAAACGGGATTAAGAGAAGCAAAGCAACACCGTGGTATTCAAGTTGGTCTTTGGACCGCTTGAGAGGGGTTGATTGCAACCCTTGTCCGTTGGGACGCCACAACATGGAGTAGGCAAGCGTTGGTCTTGGCCGAACCACGGGATAACCACTTTGCCATCTCTGTGATTGATATCTCTTGGTTATTGTGTTGTGTTGAGATCCTTCTCTAGCCACTTGGCAAATTACTGTGCTAACAAGTAACCAAGTTTTGTGGCTTAAGTTTTTGAAGTGTTACAGGATCACCTATTCACCCCCCTCTAGGTGCTCTCAATTGGTATCAGAGCCGTTCTCTTCAAGAAAGGGACTAACCGCCCGAAGAGATGGATCCTAAGGGAAAGGGGATGGTGATCAACGACAAGGAGAAGGAGTCCTTCGTCAATGAGCCCAATGATGACAGGCCCACCGACTCAGGCTCGGGCCACAAAAGAAAGGACGGGAGGAAGAAGAAGACAAGGCGCATCAAGGAAATTGTCTACTACGACAGCGACGAATCTTCCTCCTCCCAAAAGGACGACGACTACGATAGACGAAAGACGGTTAACTCAAACTTTTCTTTCGATTATTCGCGCATCCCGCATAGTTCAAATGCTCAATTGCTCCCCATTCCACTTGGCAAGCCCCCTCACTTTGATGGAGAGGATTACGGATTTTGGAGCCACAAAATGCGTACTCACATGTTTTCTCTCCATCCAAGCATTTGGGAGATTGTGGAAAGTGGAATGAAATTTGATAGCTCGGATAGCCCTGTGTTTATTAATGAACAGATTCATAAAAATGCACAAGCTACTACTGTGTTGCTAGCCTCTTTGTGCAGGGACGAGTATCACAAGGTGAGCGGCTTGGACAATGCCAAGCAGATCTGGGACACCCTCAAGATCTCTCATGAGGGAAACGACGTCACCTTGCTCACCAAAATGGAGTTGGTGGAGGGCGAGCTTGGACGATTCGCGATGATAAGGGGCGAGGAGCCGACACAAACATACAACCGGCTCAAGACCCTTATCAACAAAATAAGGAGCTACGGGAGCACGCGATGGACGGACCACGACGTCGTCCGCCTAATGCTAAGGTCATTTACCGTTCTTGATCCTCATTTGGTGAACAATATACGTGAAAATCCCAGGTACACCAAGATGTCGCCCGAAGAAGTTCTTGGGAAGTTCGTAAGCGGGCGAATGATGATCAAGGAGGCAAGATACGTGGACGACGCGTTGAACGGTCCTAGTCATGAGCCTCAACCCATTGCTCTCAAGGCAACAAGGAGCAAGGAGGCGCTACCAAGCAAGGTGGCGCTAGTTGAGGCGGCCGGACTCAATGATGAGGAGATGGCTCTCATCATTAAGCACTTCAAGACGGCGCTTAAAGGTCGCAAGGGGCAGCCAAGCAAGACCAAAGCCAAGGGGAAGCGCTCATGCTTCAAATGCGGTAAGCTTGGTCATTTTATTGCTAACTGTCCCGACAATGATAGTGATCAGGACCAAGGGAACAAGAGGGAGAAAAAGAAGCATTACAAGAAGGCCAAGGGCGAGGCACATATCGGAAAGAAGTGGGATTCAGATTGTTCCTCCTCCGACTCTGACAATGAAGGACTCGCCGCCACCGCCTTCAACAAGTCATCCCTCTTCCCCAACGAGCTTCTCACTTGCCTCATGGCAAGAGAGAAGAAAGTAAGCACTCATACTAGTACTTATGCTTCTTCGAGTGAAGATGAGTCTAGTGATGATGATGAGATAGATTACTCATGCTTATTCAAGGGATTAGATAGAACCAAGGTAGACAAAATTAATGAATTAATTGATGCCTTGAATGACAAGAATATGCTTTTAGAAAAACAAGAGGATTTGTTGTATGAAGAACATGATAAATTTGTAGAAGCACAGAAATCTCTTGCTCTAGAAATTAAGAGGAATGAAATGCTCTCTAGTGAATTATCTTCTTGTCATGAAACTATTGCTAAGTTAAAAAGTTTTAATGATGATTTAAATGCTAAACTAGAAGTAGCTAGTAAATCTAATTCTTGTGTAGAAATTGTTGAAACTTGTAATAGGTGTAAAGATTTTGACATTGATGCTTGTAGTGATCATTTAGTTTCAATTTCCAAATTAAATGATGAATTAGCTAGTCTTAATGCCCAACTTAAGACTAGCAAGAATGAATTTGACAAGCTAAAATTTGCAAGGGATGCCTACACGATTGGTAGACACCCCTCAATTAAGGATGGACTTGGCTACAAGAGGGAAGCCAAGAACTTGACAAGCCATAAGGCTCCCATCTCCACCAAGGAGAAAGGGAAGGCCCCTATGGCTAGTAGTGTGCAAAAGAACCATGCCTTTATGTACTATGATAGAAGACAACCTAGAAATGCTTATAGGAGTTGTAATGTATATAATGCCTTTGATTCTCATGCCATGGTTGCTTCTAGTTCTTCTTATGTGCATGATAGAAATGTTGGTAGGAGAAATGTTATTCATAATATGCCTAGGAGAAATGTCGTTAATGTTCCTAGGAAAGTTAATGAACCTTCTACAATATATCATGCTTTAAATGCTTCTTTTGCTATTTGTAGAAAGGATAGGAAGATAGTTGCTAGAAAATTAGGGGCAAGATGCAAGGGAGACAAAACTTGCATTTGGGTCCCTAAGGATATTTGTGCTAACCTTGCAGGACCCAACATGAGTTGGGTACCTAAGACCCAAGCCTAAATTTGCCTTGCAGGTTTATGCATCCGGGGGTTCAAGCTGGATTATTGACAGCGGATGCACAAACCATATGACGGGGGAGAAGAAGATGTTCACCTCCTATGTCAAGAATAAAGATTCCCAAGATTCAATAATATTCGGTGATGGGAATCAAGGCAAGGTAAAAGGGTTAGGTAAAATTGCAATCTCAAATGAGCACTCTATCTCTAATGTGTTTTTAGAAGAGTCTCTTGGATATAATTTGCTATCTGTTAGTCAATTATGCAATATGGGATATAACTGTTTGTTTACAAATGTAGATGTGTCTGTCTTTAGAAGATGTGATGGTTCACTAGCTTTTAAGGGTGTACTAGACGACAAGCTTTACTTAGTTGATTTTGCAAAAGAAGAGGTCGGTCTAGATGCATGCTTAATGGCTAAGACTTGCATGGGCTGGCTGTGGCATCGCCGCTTAGCACATGTGGGGATGAAGAACCTCCACAAGCTTCTAAAGGAAGAACACGTGATAGGTCTAACCAATGTTCATTTCGAAAAAGATAGACCTTGTGCAGCTTGTCAAGCAGGGAAACAGGTGGGAGGCTCTCATCACACAAAATGTGATGACAACATCAAGACCCCTGGAGCTGCTACATATGGACCTCTTCGGACCCGTCGCCTATCTGAGCATAGGAGGAAGTAAGTATGGTCTAGTTATCGTTGATGACTTTTCCCGCTTCACTTGGGTGTTCTTTTTGCAGGATAAGTCTGAAACCCAAGGGACCCTCAAGCGCTTCCTAAGGAGAGCTCAAAATGAGTTTGAGCTCAAGGTGAAGAAGATAAGGAGCGACAACGGGTCCGAATTCAAGAACCTTCAAGTGGAGGAGTTTCTTGAGGAGGAGGGGATCAAGCACGAGTTCTCCGCTCCCTACACACCTAAGCAAAATGGTGTGGTAGAGAGGAAGAACAGGACGCTCATAGATATGGCGAGGACTATGCTTGGAGAATTCAAGACCCCCGAGTGCTTTTGGTCGGAAGCCGTGAACACGGCTTGCCACGCCATCAACAGGGTCTACCTTCACCGCCTCCTCAAGAAGACGTCGTATGAGCTGCTAACCGGTAACAAACCTAATGTATCGTATTTTCGTGTTTTTGGGAGTAAATGCTACATTCTAGTGAAGAAGGGTAGGAATTCCAAATTTGCTCCCAAAGCCGTAGAAGGGTTTTTATTAGGTTATGATTCAAATACAAAGGCGTATAGGGTCTTCAACAAATCATCGGGTTTGGTTGAAGTCTCTAGCGACGTTGTATTTGATGAGACTAATGGCTCTCCAAGAGAGCAAGTTGTTGATCTTGATGATGTAGATGAAGAAGACGTTCCAACGGCCGCGATACGCACCATGGCGATTGGAGATGTACGGCCTCAGGAACATTTGGAGCAAGATCAACCGTCTTCCTCAACTATGGTGCATCCCCCAACCCAAGATGACGAACAGGTACCTCAAGTGGAGGCACATGATCAAGGGGGAGCACAGGATGTTCAAGAGGAAGAAGCACCTCAGGCACCTCCAACCCAAGTTCGAGCGACAATTCAAAGGGATCATCCCGTCGACCAGATATTGGGTGATATTAGCAAGGGAGTAACTACTCGCTCAAGATTAGTTAATTTTTGTGAGCATTACTCTTTTGTCTCTTCTATTGAGCCTTTCAGGGTAGAAGAGGCCTTGCTAGATCCGGACTGGGTGTTGGCCATGCAGGAGGAACTCAACAACTTCAAGCGCAACAAAGTTTGGACACTGGTGCCTCGTCCCAAGCAAAATGTTGTGGGAACCAAGTGGGTGTTCCGCAACAAACAGGATGAGCACGGGGTGGTGACGAGGAACAAGGCTCGACTTGTGGCAAAAGGTTATGCCCAAGTCGCAGGTTTGGACTTTGAGGAGACTTTTGCTCCTGTGGCTAGGCTAGAATCAATTCGTATCTTGCTAGCATATGCCGCTCACCATTCTTTCAGGTTGTACCAAATGGATGTGAAGAGCGCTTTCCTCAACGGGCCGATCAAGGAGGAGGTGTACGTGGAGCAGCCCCCTGGCTTCGAGGATGAACGGTACCCCGACCACGTGTGTAAGCTCTCTAAGGCGCTCTATGGACTTAAGCAAGCCCCAAGAGCATGGTATGAATGCCTTAGAGACTTTTTAATTGCTAATGCTTTCAAGGTTGGGAAAGCCGATCCAACTCTTTTTACTAAGACTTGCGATGGTGATCTTTTTGTGTGCCAAATTTATGTCGACGACATAATATTTGGTTCTACTAACCAAAAGTCTTGTGAAGAGTTTAGCAGGGTGATGACGCAGAAATTCGAGATGTCGATGATGGGCGAGTTGACCTACTTCCTTGGGTTCCAAGTGAAGCAACTCAAGGACGGCACCTTCATCTCCCAAACGAAGTACACACAAGATTTGCTAAAGAGGTTTGGGATGAAGGACGCCAAGCCCGCAAAGACGCCGATGGGAACCGACGGACACACCGACCTCAACAAAGGAGGTAAGTCCGTTGATCAAAAAAGCATACCGGTCCATGATAGGTTCTTTGCTTTATTTATGTGCTAGTAGACCGGATATTATGCTTAGCGTATGCATGTGTGCTAGATTTCAATCCGATCCGAAGGAGTGTCACTTAGTGGCTGTGAAGCGAATTCTTCGATATTTAGTCGCTACGCCTTGCTTCGGGATCTGGTATCCAAAGGGGTCTAACTTTGACTTGATTGGGTACTCAGATTCCGACTATGCTGGATGTAAGGTCGATAGGAAGAGTACATCGGGGACGTGCCAATTCTTAGGAAGGTCCCTGGTGTCATGGAACTCTAAGAAACAAACCTCTGTTGCCCTATCCACCGCTGAGGCCGAGTATGTTGCCGCAGGACAGTGTTGCGCGCAACTACTTTGGATGAGGCAAACCCTCAGGGACTTTGGCTACAATCTGAGCAAAGTCCCACTCCTATGTGATAATGAGAGTGCTATTCGAATAGCGGAAAATCCTGTTGAGCATAGCCGCACAAAGCAAATTGACATCCGGCATCACTTTTTGAGAGACCACCAGCAAAAGGGGGATATCGAAGTGTTTCATGTTAGCACCGAGAACCAGCTAGCCGATATCTTTACCAAGCCTCTAGATGAGAAGACCTTTTGCAGGCTGCGTAGTGAGCTCAATATCTTAGATTCGCGGAACTTGGATTGAAATGTAGCATACATGTGTTTATGCTTTTGATTATGTTCATTCTGCATATTGTTGCTTATTGTGGTGCTCAAGTTGTACAAACACTCCCTGGACCTCACAAGTCCTGTTTGCAAGTGATGCACATATTTAGGGGGAGCTGTGCTACAACTTGACCCTTTGTGGCTAACCATGTACTTGAGTTTGGTTGTTTTAGTCTCCAAGGAAAATTGAAAAGGAAAAGGTGGACTTGGACCATGCGAGACTTCCACTGCACTCCGATGAAAAGAGTAACTCTTCCAAGTTCATCGTTATACTCTTATTGCCTATTTGCTCTTAGTTGAAGATTTTGGTGAGGCAATGGGGTTAAAGGGCTAAGATTGATCCCGTTTTGGTGCTTGATGCCAAAGGGGGAGAAAATAAAGGCCAAAGCGATAAATGGATCAGCTACCACTTGAGATATTTTGAAAATAGTAGAATAGAGCTTTTGGTTTGTCAAAACTCTTTTGTTGTCTCTCTTGTCAAAAGTTGGCTTCTTGTGGGGAGAAGTATTGATTATGGGAAAAAGGGGGAGTTTTTGAAATCCTTGATCAAATTTCTTTGGAAAACCTCTCTTTATGTCTCTACAAGTGGTTTTGACTTAGAGATAGGAATTTGAGTTTGATTTGCAAAAACAAACCAAGTGGTGGCATAGAGTGATCCATATATGTCAAATTGAATCAAAACAATTTTGAGTTCTAATTTGAACTGTTTTTGTACTTGTTCTACTTGCTTTATGTTGTGTTGGCATAAATCACCAAAAAGGGGGAGATTGAAAGGGAAATGTGCCCTTGGGCAATTTCTAAGTGTTTTGGTGATTTAGTGTCCAACACAAGTGCCTAAGTGTAAAGAGGTGGACAAAGTACAAATCAAGGATAAAGGTATGTTTCTCAGACTTAGTACATTGTTTTATGGACTAATATATTGTGTCTAAGTGCTGGAAACAGGAAAAAATCCAATTGGAAATGTCTTGGCTCGAGCAGCCAAGAATCTGCTGAGTCTGGGAGCACCGGACTGTCCGGTGGTGCACCGGACAGTGTCCGGTGCGCCAGGCTGGTTCGAGCAAACTGGCCGCTCTCGGGAATTCACCGGCGACGTACGGCTATAATTCACCAGATTGTCCGGTGTGCACCGGACTGTCCGGTGAGCCAACGGTCGGCCGGGCCAACGGTCGGCCGCGCAATCTGCGCGGGACACGTGGCCGAGCCAACGGCTAGAAGATGGCACCGGACTGTCCGGTGTGCACCGGACATGTCCGGTGCGCCAACGGCTCTCAGGCTGCCAACGGTCGGCTTCGCTATTTAAGGAAGGAAATCGGGCACCGGACAGTGTCCGGTGTGCACCGGACTGTCCGGTGCCCCCGATGACAGAAGGCAAGAATGGCTTTCCAAATTTGTGCTCAACGGCTCCTAGCTGCCTTGGGGCTATAAAAGGGACCCCTAGGCGCATGGAGGAGGACACCAAGCATCCTTTGAGCATCATTGATCACTCACACTTCATTCTTGCGTACTTGTTCGACATTTTAGTGATTTGAGCTCCGTTCTAGTGTGCTAGTCTCTTGAGCTCAAGTCTGGGTTTTGCGTGTGCGTATTCGTTGTGATCTTTGTGTCGTGTGTGAGTTGCTAATCCCTCCCTTGCTCTGTGATTCTTCGTGAACATCTTGTGTAAGGGCGAGAGGCTCCAAGCTGTGGAGATTCCTCGCAAACGGGATTAAGAGAAGCAAAGCAACACCGTGGTATTCAAGTTGGTCTTTGGACCGCTTGAGAGGGGTTGATTGCAACCCTCGTCCGTTGGGACGCCACAACGTGGAGTAGGCAAGCGTTGGTCTTGGCCGAACCACGGGATAACCACTGTGCCATCTCTGTGATTGATATCTCTTGGTTATTGTGTTGTGTTGAGATCCTTCTCTAGCCACTTGGCAAATTACTGTGCTAACAAGTAACCAAGTTTTGTGGCTTAAGTTTTTGAAGTGTTACAGGATCACCTATTCACCCCCCCCTCTAGGTGCTCTCACCATTCCCTATAAAATTAGGTTAGTTGGAGAACCAGATAATATCATGTGATGTGAAATTAGATTATTCGAACAAATCTATGCATTATACACAAACGGTGGTCCCGAGATATTCTAAATACCTCTATTTTCACTGTTAGCCTTATTGATAATTATGTGAAATCCATCAGACTTAATGTTTTATCAACCTGAAAGGCACACACACTTTTAGCCCCGATGGTAATACCGGGTAGTACGACCAAGCTGTGTGAGTGATTACTGTGGAAAGCAAATTGACTTATGAATTGATAGTGATTCTAGCTGGTAGGGCAAACAAGCTATACGACTATAGCGACAACTAACTAATAGGTCTCAATCTATGCTACAACAAAAGGAGAACTAGATCCAATCTACTAGGTATATTGTTTATATATAAACCATCTGATAAAAAACTACACATTAATGGCTTTGGTACCACTGTAGGGAAACAAAACATATGTGCTATGATATCACGTTCAACTAGGATAACAAGTGAGTATAGTATCATGGATCATTACCATTAGATGTGCAGGGCAGCGGGACAAAAGCGCAGATGATGTAGTGAAAGTAGTTGTACGTGTTTGGGCAGCAATAACAATATGTTCATCATGCTCTTCACATTCGTTGTGGATCAACACCGCATCAAAAACATCAACTTCCCCATGATATATATCTGTAAGTAACAACCGTAGCGTTTCTATGACATACACACATGTCGTGCCTAGATGAAATGTTGCGATGTCGGTGTGCTACCACCGCGTATGCAGCGAGAGAAAGGAGACGATGGTCTTGTATGTCTGCAACCCCAAGGAGAGAGGCGATGAAGACGACTAAGATGAATCTTACAATTCCACCACACCAGTCTCTCAATGTATATATATAAGGGCATCGACTAATACATAAGCAAATCCTACGTGCAAATGTGCAATCATGTCTTTCTAATTCCTTGGATGCCCATCTAACAATCAATAATTTTTAATTTGATCCTCCCAACAACATGTTCCACCAGTGTGTACCTTTTATTAATAACCCCCTATTCGATCTACCGTTGGATAGGCATACAAGAAACTAATAGACGTGATTGCACACTTGCACGGAAGGTTTGCTTATTAGTTGATGCCGGTCACTGCTAATAAAGTTTTACTTTAAAAGCTCGCCGGGATTTTTATAGGTTATAATGTTCCCTCGTGCCTATAATCAACCAACATAATATAGGTGTACAATCTCCAGGATGCCAAGGAGCTATTCTCTTGTAATAGATTTAGTACGATTATTTTATGGACGGACTTTAGAGCATCTCCAACAGCCTAGGTAAAATACATTTAATCGGCAAAAAGAAGAAAAAACATGTTGAAGCCGGTTCCAACAGAATCGCTATCTTCTTCCTTCGCTATCGCGCTCGGCATCTCCTCTCCCTCGCTAGCCATATTTGCCTAGGGCTTTGAGCTCGGCATCGTGCCCTCCCAGGAATCCCGCCGGGGTGGACGTTACCCATTCCCGCGCTGATTCTTCCTCTCGCGTCTTCAGCACCACCGCGACGTGTCCGTGTTGTGCCGATTCCCGCCGCCGCAACCATCCGCTACCATCTCTGGTTCTCACGCCACCAGGAAGCATCTTGTGCCGCCGCCAACAACTAGATCTGCTACGCCACACCCATCCGCTAGCGTCGCTGTGTTCCCGGGGCACCAATAACAATCTTGCACTGTCGTGGCTGTCATCCTCTGTATTCCGTCGCCCACATCTAGCCATGAATATACCTCCGCGTCCCAGTTCATCGGTGAGTGAAGATATTGGCCTGTTCAACACGACATCCGCAGAGATTGGTCTTGTTTCTCCTTTTGTGCCAGGAAGACAGGATATGCCCCATGCTAATTCAATCGCGCAGGGAGGAAGACCTCGTAGGTGAGCTGATGGTTGCAATTTATCATATTTTTTCCTTATTGTTTTCAATTAGCAGAGTGATTGTATATCCCAGTTGTATAATTGTAGGAGTTCTATAGCACAATAATGAATCATGTTCAGAAGTGCCTATATCAGTGAGCGCACTGCTCATCTGTTACCAAAACTGTGTATAAAATTGAAGAAATGGTCCTGAATATACATAGGACATTGTTTTTGTGTTCATCGGCCTTGAAGTGTATGGTATATAATGACATGTGGGACCTACCAGTCTAATTTGGCTAGTCTGTTGGAATTGATCGCAATTTAGAGAGTGAATCATAGCTAAACGGCTAGCTAAATGAGAATATAGAATAAAAAATTTGGCTAATCTATTGGAGTTGCTCTAAGACTTTCCAACGGTTTATGTGTAAAACGTCATGTACCTTAAATTTTAGAGAATATTATCGCCTCTACGCAGCCAACAATATACTTTGAACGATACTCTAGAATCATCTATATGTAGAGTTTTTCAATCTTCTTTTAATTTAAATAACAGATTTAGTAAAACTAAAATATATATATACGAAAAATAAAAGCAAAATTACGTATAGACGTTATTGTTTTTTTATAGAACAGGAGGGGCGAGCCCCTACTGAAATTTTATTAAAACTTTAAAACGACCGAGTTAAAAGCAAACAAGAAAATAAATTACAAGGAAATAAATTACAGGAGGATATAACTGCCGGTTACAACTGCCAAAGATGAAGCCATTCAGGAATTGCCGAGTCAAATCTGCCTTTCACTCTACGAGTGACCAATTGTAATTCTTTTGTGAACTCATTCTTACATTGTTGCACAGTTGGATCCTTGTCCTGAAAAAGCCAGGAATTGCGACATTTCCAAATGCTCCAAGTCATTAGAATGACTATTTCCATAGTGTGAATCATCTAGGCCCCTTTGGTAATGTTTTGGTAATTAATGACAACTACTTGTGGTCTAATAATTCTTGAAGAAATAAGAATGCAGGTTGAACCACAGTGAACTGAGAAGTCTTGAAGACTTATAAGCATTGGTTGTGGATCAGGTGAAGGCAAAGGTATAACATAGGTTTTGTTTTTGCCGGTCACCAGGTGTTTAGAGAAGAAAGTGACCGGATTGGTAGGCTAGATAGCCGTACTATTAAGAGGGGTTAATGACTTTGTTCTGTGTAAGACTTAGTGCCTCATAGAGCATCTAGTGGTTGCATTTGCATGAGGACTAGCAGCGCTTCCGTTTCCGAAAGTTTAAATCTTTTCAAAAGCGAGTTTGGAAAGTGACTAAGTCTTGGGGTCGGCGGACCGTCCGGGCCAAGTGGCCGGACCGTCCGCGACCCATCCAGAGGGATCCAGTATTTGTTCATTTCGGGCTGGTTCTGTATGAGTGCACTGCGGACCGTCCGGGCCGTAGGGCCGGACTGTCCGCAGTCTTGTCCAGAGGAAGGTGTTCTCGGGTCAGTCCCTGATTTATTAGGCGGACGGTCCGCCTGTGAGTGGCGGACGGTCCGTAAGTGTCTAACTCGTCTTTGAACAGGGACTGTGTGCTTTTACTGTTTTGTACTACGGACTGTCCGGGTGGCCAGTCCGGACAGTACTGTCTCAGGTCGCGGACGGTCCGGGATTTATAGCCGGACGGTCCGCGTATGTTAACTCCGTTTGATCCGAGGCTCGGGTGTTTGAAATTGCCAGGTCGCGGACGGTCCGGCCTTGCTGGGCGGACTGTCCGGACCCACCTTTTTAGTCTGCTCTGACATGTTTCAACGGTCATTATAGCCGTTATGGTGTACGGCGGACCGTCCGGCCCTAGGGCGCGGACGGTCCGCGTGTGCGCAGAACTGCCCCCTTTTGCACATAACGGTTGGTTTTAGATGGGGGACTATAAATAGAAGGGTAGCTCGTGTGTGTGACCTCTCTTGGCCATTCCTTGCATACATTGAGCTCATTTGTGATCCTCCAACTCACTCTCTCACACTCTTTGCTTGAGATTGCATTCTAGTGAGGGATTGAGTGTTCCTAGTGCATTTGCATCATTTGGTGATTCTTGAGGCACTAGGTGGTACACCGAGCAAGCGTCGTTGGCTTGTTACTCTTGGAGGTTGCCGCCTCCTAGACGGCTCGGGTGATTGTCTCCGTCGAGCTCTCCAAGAAGATTGTGGAGAAGCCGCGGTGTGGATTGTGAGGGGTTCGCGCCTACCTCGCCGGAGCGGCAAAGGTGATATTAGTGGAATCGAGGTATTGAGTGATTTCTTGTCCACTTGGCTCAAAGATCAAGTCGTGTCTTGATAGAGGAGCAAGTGAGAGCTTGAAGTCCACCTCAACGTGGATTAGGGGTGATCGGCAAATCACCGATACCACGGGATAAATTTCGGTGTCTATTCTTTCTAGCATTACTTATTGCCTTGCAATTGATTAGTGCTTTGCTCATTGTTCTTCAAGTATTCAATCTCCGTAGTTGTTTTTCATACATTGTTTACTTATTGACACTAGATAATTTATTTCTCTTGTTGCATTGATTAAATTTATTGAGTATTGTTGTTTTTAGTCAAAACCGTCTATTCACCCCCCCTCTAGCCGGTGTCCTAGATCCTACAAGTGGTATCGGAGCCGAGGACTCCATTGTTTGTGGATCTAATCATCCCGGAGTGGGACAAAATGGCTAGTAACAACAATGTGCACATTGGGAAGCCACCGCACTTTGATGGAAACAATTATGATTATTGGAAAATAAGAATGTCAATGCATCTTAGAGCAATGGGTGGAAAAATTTGGCCAATTGTTAGAGATGGATTTGTTGTATTGAAGGAAGATGAACCATCCGTTAGTGATAATGAGAATATCCTCACAAATGATCAAGCCATGAATGTCTTTTATGATGCTCTTGATATAAATGAGTTCAATCGTATCAAGAATCTCACAACCGCTCATGAGATTTGGATAAAACTAATGGAAATTCATGAAGGAACTACAATTGTGAAGAGTGCCAAACTATATGTGTGCAAAGGGAAGTTTGAGCAATTTATTATGAAAGAAGATGAGAGTGTATCCGATATGTTCAATCGATTGAATGAGATTGTAAATGAACTCAAAGGACTTGGTTTTCACACACAAGTTCCTTAGATCACTTCCGGAGAAATATGAGACTATTGTGACAATGCTAGTAAGGAGTGATCTATCTACAACCTCTCCAACCGAAGTATTGGATGAAATTCTCACTCAAGATATATTTAAGAAGTCACAAGCCGATGCTTTAAGTTTGGCAAAGAAGGTGAAAAATGAATCTATTGCTCTCAAAGCCAAGGCCTCAAAGGCAATTGAAAAGGAAGATAGCAATGATGAAGAAAATGAAAGTGAGAGTGATGGTGACATGGCTTTATTTGTAAGGAAATTCAATAAATTCATGAAGATGAAAAGAGGTCAACCTAGAAGAGGTCAAACATCTAGAAGAAATGCTTTCAATGATAGAAAATGTTTTGAGTGTGGGGAACCCGGTCACATTGCCATGAATTGTCCAAGCAAGAAGAAGAAGGGCAAAGATGAAAGTGACAAGAAGAAAAAGAAATACTATAACAAGAAGAAAGATGGCAAAGCCTACTTAGTTGAATGGGACTCGGATGATAGCTCGGATGATGATGATGATGACACCTCATCCAAGCTTAATGCCGAAATTGCCATCAAGGAAGCTCCCTCACTCTTCTCATCCCCCCATTGCCTCATGGCAAAGGGAGATGCTAAGGTAAAAATCATCACCGATTTAAATGATATAAATGATGATGATGATATCGATGATGTTGATGATGATGGCTATTCATATGATGATCTTGTTAGAATGCTAGGTGAGGCCGATGACTACATGCACAAAGAAAAAGAAAAATTTAAGGCCTTGAGGGAATTGTATAAAAACCTCCAAGTGTCTTTTGAGGAGCTCAAGACCTCTCACAATGATCTCAAAGAAAATTGTGAGAAGCTTGCGGATGCTCAAAAATCATCTATTGTGCATGAAGTTGAGGTGGTCACTAAGGATGTTGGAGTCACTTGTGACTTACTTGATAGTCTTACAAGTGAACCACTACCTACTAACTCTATTTGTGATAAATGCAAAATTTCTCTCGATGATAATATTGCTCTTGATGAATCAAAAATTATTGTTGAGAATGAAGTGTTAGTGGATAGAATAAATGCTCTAACTCATGATCTAGAAAAGGCATATGGTGGTAAGACTAAATTGGATTTCATATTGGGAAGTCAACGATGCTCTCTTAACCGTGAAGGTCTTGGATATGTTCCTAAGAAAGGAAAGAATGCTTTTGTAAAGCAAAAGACATTGTTTGTGAAAGAATGTGACAAAGTGTGTCACAAGTGTCACAAAAAGGGGCATGTTAAGAAAAATTGTCCTAAGTTCAAAAATGTATCCTCCACTTGTTTTGAGCATTGTTATGTTCTTTCTCATAATGCAAAAGGTGTTCATGCTAAATTTGTTGGTACTTCAATTGTTGGAAACAAAAAGAAAGCTATTTGGGTGCCAAAGACCTTGGTCACTAACATCCGAGGACCCAAGCAAGTTTGGGTACCTAAAAGAGATTGATTTCCTTTTGTAGGTGAACTACAAGGCGGGAGGGAATCATTGGGTGTTGGATAGTGGATGTACTCAACACATGACCGGGGATATGAGAATGTTTACCCAAATGAGTGAGGAAGATTGCTCAAATTATGATAGTATCACATTTGGAGATAATCGTAAAGGAAAGGTTAAAGGTTTGGGTAAAATTGCTATCTCAAATGACCATTCTATTTCAAATGTGCTATTGGTTGAGTCTTTGAATTTTAATTTACTTTCCGTAGCTCAATTATGTGATTTAGGATTTTGTTGCAATTTCACAGTTGAAGATGTTATTATCTCTAGTGTTGATGGTAGCAATCTTAAATTTAAAGGCTTTAGACATGAAAATCTTTATCTTGTTGATTTCTCATCTAATGAGGCAAAGCTTACAACTTGCCTATTTTCAAAAGCTTCACTAGGTTGGTTATGGCATAGAAGACTTGGTCATGTTGGGATGAAGCAACTCAATCGGTTAACCAAGCATGACTTAGTTCGAGGCTTAAAAGATGTGAAGTTTGAAAAGAACAAATTGTGTAGCTCTTGTCAAGCCGGTAAGCAAGTGGCAAATACTCATCCAAATAAAAGTCAAATGTCCACTCATCGACCTTTGGAATTACTTCACATGGACTTATTTGGGCCCACATCTTTTGTAAGTATTGGTGGTAATTCTTATTGTCTTGTGATTGTGGATGACTATTCAAGATTTACTTGGGTTTATTTTCTACGAGACAAATCCAATGTGTTTGAAACATTCAAGTCATTTGCTATATTGGCTCAAAATCAATTTGATTTCGACATCAAAAAGGTTAGAAGTGATAATGGGTCGGAATTCAAAAATGCAAGAATTGATCAATATTGTGATGACAAGGGTATCAAACATGAATTCTCTTCCAAATATACCCCGGAACAAAACGGTATTGTTGAAAGAAAGAATAGAACTCTTATTGATATGGCAAGGTCTATGTTAGCGGAATATAATATATCGGATTCTTATTGGGCCGAGGCAATAAATACCGCTTGTCATTCATCAAATAGACTATATTGTCACAAGCTCTTGAAGAAAACTCCATATGAATTGCTCATTGGTAGAAAGCCAAATATCTCATATTTTAGGGTATTTGGTTGCAAATGTTATATTTTGAGAAAGGGAAGCCGGCTTTCTAAATTTGAGAAGAAATGTGATGAGGGTTTTCTTCTTGGATATTCATCAAATAGTAAGGCTTATAGAGTCTTCAACAAAACTCATGGTATTATTGAGGAAGCATATGATGTTGAATTTGATGAAACAAATGGGTCTCAAGATGAGAGTGATAATCTCGATGATGTTGGGGGAACTCAATTGATAAATGCAATGAAAACAATGGCCATTGGTGAAATAAAACCTAAGGAAGATGATGATAAAGATAGTGTGGTTGTCATTCCTTCATCCTCAACTATAAATGAGGAAGATCACCAAAGCCAACAACTCGATGAAACCATAGATACTCATGATCGAGGTACTTCAAGACCTACGGTTCCTCCAAATGCTTCAACAAGCAACTATCAAACGGTATCAAGAATTCATCATTCCATTGTGAAGGATCACCCGGTTGATCAAATTGTGGGTGATATTAGTAAGGGTGTTCAAACTCGCTCTCGCATAGCTTCATTTTGTGAACATTTCTCTTTTGTATCTTGTATGGAACCTAACCGTGTAGATGAAGCTCTACTTGATGTTGATTGGGTGAATGCAATGCATGAAGAATTAAATAACTTCGCTCGAAATGAAGTTTGGGAGCTTGTTGAGAGACCAAAGAACCACAATGTTATTGGTACAAAATGGGTGTTTCGCAACAAGCACAATGAAGATGGTGTGGTAGTAAGAAACAAGGCAAGATTAGTTGCACAAGGATATACTCAAATTGAAGGATTGGATTTTGGGGAGACATTTGCTCCCGTAGCAAGGTTAGAAGCAATCCGGATTCTACTTGCTTATGCTTGTGCACACAATATCAAGCTTTACCAAATGGATGTAAAGAGTGCCTTTCTAAATGGTAAGATTAGTGAACTAGTGTATGTTGAACAACCTCCCGGTTTTGAGGACCCCAAAAGACCTAACCATGTGTTCAAGCTTTCTAAAGCTCTCTATGGGCTTAAGCAAGCTCCACGCGCTTGGTATGAAAGGCTTAGGGATTTCTTGCTTTCCAAAGACTTCAAAATTGGGAAGGTTGACACTACTCTATTCACTAAAAGAATTGGCAAAGATTTATTTGTTTGTCAAATCTACGTTGATGATATTATTTTTGGATCTACTAATGAATTATTTTGTGAGGAGTTCGGAAAAATGATGTCAAAGGAATTTGAAATGTCTATGATAGGAGAATTGAGCTTCTTTCTTGGCCTTCAAATCAAACAATTGAAAGATGGTATTTTTATAAGTCAATCAAAATATTTGAAGGACATGCTCAAGAAGTTTGGTTTAGAAAATGCTAAGCCTATCAAGACTCCAATGGCAACAAATGGTCATCTAGACTTAGATGAAGGAGGTACTATGGTTGATCAAAAACTTTATCGTTCAATAATCGGTAGTTTACTTTATATTACCGCATCTAGGCCCGATGTTATGTTTAGTGTATGCATGTGTGCTCGGTTTCAAGCTTCACCTAGAGAGATTCATTTGAAGGCCGCAAAAAGAATTTTAAGATATTTGAAGTATACCCCCAATATTGGTCTATGGTATCCCAAAGGTGCTCACTTTGAATTATTTGGATACTCGGATTCGGACTATGCGGGGTGCAAAGTTGATAGAAAAAGCACCTCCGGTTGTTGTCAATTTCTTGGTAGATCTCTTGTTTCATGGTCTTCTAAGAAACAAAATTCGGTTGCTCTATCTACCGCCGAGGCGGAATATATATCGGCCGGAAATTGTTGTGCTCAACTATTATGGATGAAACAAACTTTATTGGATTATGGAGTTATTTTCAAGAATGTGCCTCTCATGTGTGATAATGAGAGTGCGGTAAAATTGGCGACAAATCCGGTCCAACACTCAAGAACCAAGCATATTGATATACGGCATCACTTCTTAAGGGATCATGTTGGCAAGGGAGATATTTGTATTTATTCCATCGGAACGGATGATCAATTGGCCGACATTTTTACAAAGCCTTTGGATGAAACAAGATTTTGTTCTCTAAGAAGTGAAATGAATGTGATCGATCTCTCAAATGTGGCTTGAAGTTGATCACACATGTGTCGTCTTGCATCTCGGGTCTAAACATGCTTTTTATGCTATTTATTTGGTATTATTGGTGCATTTTTCATTTCTAATTGTTCTAGATAGTTTAATTCGAAAGTCTCGCACTTCTCAATTACACAATATGTATATGCATGCATACTAACTCCTGGATTGGTCAAAATGTCCATATATAAGCACCAATTCGGATTCGAAATTCAAAATCAGCAAGTGGACAGAAATTGGAAAAATGGGTATCAGGCCGCGGACCGTCCGCCCATGGACCGCGGACCGTCCGCGGCATCAGGAAATGGACAGTCCGAGCAGCCTCGCAGACCGTCTGAGATCATCAGGGCGCGGACCGTCTGCCGCCCCCGCGCGGACCGTCCGCGACAGGGCAGAAAAAGGGACAGAGCCCGCAGACTTGCCAGTTGTGCCCATTTGGTTGTTCTCTCTTGCTCTCCACTCGCTATATACTCTCTTGTGTCGAGTGTGCGCAGACCGTGAAGTGAAGTTGCGTGCGGACAGTCTGACAGCTTGCAGCAACTTTCCCTCAACATGTCTTCATCACGGTATTCTCAAATCCTGTGGATTTAATCAAATTTCATCAACTTTGAGATTATTTGGGTTTCTTCTCTGATCTGAAATTGAGCAGTGAGTTTCAAAATCTGATTGGTGGGATTGATAGTTCTTCTCAATATCAATGCTATGCAAAATTTTGAACTTGTTTGGCTGGATATTATCTGCAAAAACATCAAATTGAACACTTGTGGCGGCTAGGGTTCTTGGAGTCGCCCCTGGTCGGTCGCGGACCGTCCGCCTGGTGGACGCGGACCGTCCGGGCCTCTGGCGCGGACCGTCCGGCCCCCTAGTGCGGACCGTCCGGACCCTGGCAGAGCACTACAGTTCCATTCCTTTTACACATGGTGATTGGATTCAATTATTTATCTGTGTATGTCTGTCACATTGTTGCAGTGGTCTTGGTGGTCTGCGCAAGAAACTTGCAGGTCGCTTTAAATCCAAGCGCCCTCGTGGAAATGATGATGACTATGTACCAACCACTGATTCAGAGGCCCAATCCTCAGCTGGGGGCACTGAATCCATGGATGCGGAAGATTTTCCTCATGTTCATCCTGATTATCCCATTGATATCCAAGGATGGACTTACCCAAAGCGGAGATTTTCTATGGCTGAGTACTGCTCTAGACGGACTGTGAACCAGTATGCTCTGCCATCAGATACAAATATTCAGTTTTTCCACACTCAGCTGCAGTTTGATGTCTTTTGGGGCACCCTGGTGGATACCAACTTTCATAAGCATCAGGTGATTGATTGGTCCTTCTTGCTCAGTCAATCAGTCATGGAGGGTCTCATCCCCAAATTTGAAACATGTGGGTTATATCAGTTTATGGGGCAGCGCACCGATTTCAATGAAATGGCAGTTAAGCAATTCTTGGCTACCTCAGAGATTGATATTGCAGAAGAATCTATCACCTGGATGACTGGCTTCAAGCGCTACTCTGCTTCTTTTGCTGACTTTGCAGCTGCCAACAGTCTGAACTATGGCACCATTTCTGCTGGTGTGGATCTTTATACTGAAGATAATTTTGAGGATTTTGTGCAGTTTTATGAGCCAGCCAGACTTGGTATACCCAGGCGGTTTGGAGAAACAGCAGGACTCAGACATCATCCTGCTGTCATCAACAAGATTGCCAGAGTCACCATTCTTCCCAAGAGTGGTGATAAGAGTAAAATTCGAGATAAGTTCTGGAACATAATCCAGCACATCATGAATGGTGAAGTCATGAACATTGTTCTTTTCATGATGAGGCAGCTTAATGATTTAAAGATGGACAAGAATCAAAACTTGGCATATGCTCCCTACATTATGGCTCTCATCAAATCCAAGACAAGATTTGAGGGCCCATGTGAGATTGTTCACACTCCATTCAGGCCTTTTAAGAATGAGATAGGGTTTCTCACCAGGCCGCTCACTCCATTCCCAGATGATGAGGAAGACCCTGACTATGAGGGTGGAGCAGCTCCTAATGTTGAGGAACAGCAGATGCCTCCTCCTCCACCTCCTCCTCAGCCTCAGCACTATTGGGAGCCTGCTCCAGGATATTTCGATCCTTATTTTCACAATATGCAGCAGGGCCTTGAGACTCACATTGATACACGCTTTGATGGTCTGGTGACACAAATGGATCACCGTTTCGATGCCATGCAGTCTCAGTTTGACAGTAACTGGGATGCACTCAACTCTGAGTTTTCTGATTTTCGTGATCAGATTCACACTAATGTCACTGATCCCATCATGACCAGGCTGAACAATATGCAACAGAGTTTTCAGGACAACATGGGTGCTCTCTCTAGTCAGTTTGATAATCTCTCTACCCATGACAACATGCAGGAGATCAGTCAGAGGCAGCAGCAGCTCCAGCAGGATTTTGGCCAGTTCTCCTCCCTGTTTGATACCTTCAGCACTCATTACTACAATATGCATCCTCCGCCAAGCGATCAGTGAGGCCTCTCCTTTATGGCAATTGATGCCAAAGGGGGAGAGACAAGTGAGAAGTGATGATTGTCTGGCGTCTCCTTCAGGGGGAGTTGGTGGTTCTATGTGGACATTAAAGACCATGCATATGCATTTTATCTTTTATGCCGCTTGCTTGCATTAGTTTATGACTTACGCATTTGGAACTGGTTGAACTATTAACTCTATGTCGTATGTCTGTGGACTATTGTCTGTAATATTCTGTGGGATGAACTATGTTTTAGTTCAAATTTCTCTATGTGTGGTTATTCGAGGAGTAATTATAATTGCTGCGCTCACTCTATGGATCATCTCTTGTATGCCTCGATAACCATGTTTGTAGGAAAGTCTCCATCAAGCTCCAATATATTATGTGTGTTATATCTTTAACGTCAGATAATCCTGCACACACTTAGGGGGAGCCTTTCTTACATACTGAGTTTTTTATTGGGATTTATCTATCTCTCGGACAGAACTTCAAATCAAGATAAGTCCTATAAAACTCATCTCCAAGATCTATCTTATACCTTAGGTATGAGAGAGATTTGGAGAAACTAAACTTCTCTTTTATACACAATGTGGTGTTGTCATCAATTACCAAAAAGGGGGAGATTGTGAATCATCTAGGCCCCTTTGGTAATGTTTTGGTAATTAATGACAACTACTTGTGGTCTAATAATTCTTGAAGAAATAAGAATGCAGGTTGAACCACAGTGAACTGAGAAGTCTTGAAGACTTATAAGCATTGGTTGTGGATCAGGTGAAGGCAAAGGTATAACATAGGTTTTGTTTTTGCCGGTCACCAGGTGTTTAGAGAAGAAAGTGACCGGATTGGTAGGCTAGATAGTGAAAGGGAAATGTGCCCTTGGGCCATTTCTAAGTATTTTGGTGATTGAGTGCCAACACATGTGCTTAATTGTGAATTTATGTACATGGATGAACAAGGTGCAAATCATGAGATAAAGGTATGTTTCTAAGCCTTAGTACATTGGTTTTATGTACTAATATATTTGTCTAAGTGTTAGAAACAGAAAGAAGAAGAAAAGAGAAGAGGAGGAAAGTCTTGGCTGTGTGCAGCCAAGACCCAGCTCGGTCTGGAGCACCGGACTGTCCGGTGTGCACCGGACAATGTCCGGTGCGCCAGGCTGACTCGGCTCGAACTGGCCGCTCTCGGGAATTCGCCGACGGCGTACGGCTAAAATTCACCGGACTGTCCGGTGTGCACCGGACTGTCCGGTGAGCCAACGGTCGGCCAGGGCCAACGGTCGGCCGCGCAATCCGCGCGGGACACGTGGCCGAGCCAACGGTCGGAAGACGGCACCGGACTGTCCGGTGTGCACCGGACTGTCCGGTGCGCCAACGGCTCGCAGATCTCCGGCAGTCTTCCAACGGTCGGAAGCGCCAGAAAAGGAAACAAATCGGGCACCGGACAGTGTCCGGTGTGCACCGGACTGTCCGGTGCCCCCGTCGACAGAAGGCAAGGATGGCCTTCCGGATTTGCTCTCAACGGCTCCTAGCTGCCTTGGGGCTATAAAAGGAGCCCCTAGGCGCATGGAGGAGACACACAAGCAACCTTTGAGCATTCTTGATCATCCACACTAAGTCTCTGCGCATTCGTTTGTGTTTCTAAGTGATTCGAGCTCTGTTCTAAGTGAGAACTCTGAGATAGTGTTGTGAGCTCGATTCTTGGCCGTGTGTGTGCGCTTTTGCTGTGGATTTGTGTGCGTTGCTTCCCTCCCTTACTCTGTGCTTTCTTTGTGATCATATACTTGTAAGGGCAAGAGACTCCAATTTGTGGAGATTCCTTGCAAACGGGATAGTGAAAGGAACAACAAAACACCGTGGTATTCAAGTGGGTCTTTGGACCGCTTGAGAGGGGTTGATTGCAACCCTCGTCCGTTGGGACGCCACAACGTGGAGTAGGCAAGCGTTGGTCTTGGCCGAACCACGGGATAAACCACTGTGTCACATCTGTCTTGATCTTTTGTGGTATTGTGTTTTGTTGAGACTTCACCTTAGCCACTTGGCAATAGTCGTGCTAACACTTAACAAGTTTTCGTGGCTTAAGTTTGAAGTTTTTACAGGATCACCTATTCACCCCCCCTCTAGGTGCTCTCAATTGGTATCAGAGCCGTTCTCTTCACAAAGGGACTAACCGCCCGAAGAGATGGATCCTAAGGGGAAGGGTATAGTGATCAATGACAAAGAGAAGGAATCCTTCGTCAACGAGCCGAAGGACGATAAGCCTACCGACTCCGGCTCGGGCCAAAGACGGAAGGAAGGGAAGAAGAAGAAGACAAGGCGCATCAAGGAGATCGTCTACTACGACAGCGATGAGTCTACTTCTTCCCAAAAGGATGAGGACCACAACGACTACGAGAGGAGAAAACCGGTTAATTCGAACTTTTCTTTTGATTACTCTCGTATTCCGCAAAGTTCACATTCACATTTGCTCTCCATTCCACTCGGCAAGCCCCCACACTTTGATGGAGAGGACTACGGATTTTGGAGCCACAAAATGCGTAGTCACCTATTCTCTCTCCATCCTAGTATATGGGAGATTGTAGAGAGTGGAATGCACTTTGATAGTTCGGATAGTCCCATGTTCATTAATGAACAAATTCATAAGAATGCACAAGCTACTACTGTTCTTCTAGCTTCCTTGTGCAGGGATGAATACCATAAGGTGAGCGGCTTGGACAACGCCAAGCAAATCTGGGACACCCTCAAGATTTCTCATGAGGGGAACGACGTCACCTTACTTACCAAGATGGAGTTGGTGGAGGGCGAGCTTGGACGGTTCGCAATGATAAGGGGCGAGGAGCCGACTCAAACCTACAACCGGCTCAAGACCCTTATCAACAAGATAAGGAGCTACGGAAGCACACGATGGACGGACCACGACGTCGTCCGCCTAATGCTCAGGTCGTTTACCATTCTTGATCCTCACTTGGTGAACAATATACGTGAAAATCCCAGGTACACCAAGATGTCGCCCGAAGAAGTTCTTGGGAAATTCGTCAGCGGGCGGATGATGATCAAGGAGGCGAGGTATGTGGACGACGCCCTGAATGGTCCGATCAACGAACCACAACCTCTTGCTCTCAAGGCAACACGAAGCAAGAGGCGCTACCTAGCAAGGTGGCACAGATTGAAGCGGCCGGACTCAATGATGAAGAGATGGCTCTCATCATCAAGCGATTCAAGACGGCGCTAAATGGTCGCAAGGGGCAGCCAAGCAAGACCAAGACCAAGGGGAAGCGCTCATGCTTCAAATGCGGTAAGCTTGGTCATTTTATCGCTAACTGTCCCGATAATGAAAGTGACCAGGAAAAGGGGAACAAAAGAGAGAAGAAGAAGCAATACAAGAAGGCAAAGGGCGAGGCGCATCTAGGAAAGGAGTGGGACTCGGATTGCTCCTCCTCCGACTCCGACAACGAAGGACTCGCCGCCACTGCCTTCAACAAATCGGCTCTCTTCCCCAACGAGCGTCTCACTTGCCTTATGGCAAGGGAGAAGAAGGTGAGTACTCAAGACTCCACTTATGCTTCTTCTAGTGATAGTGAGTCTAGTGATGATGATGACATAGATTATTCATGCTTGTTCAAAGGCTTAGATAGATCTAAGATAGATAAAATCAATGAATTGATTGATGCTTTGAATGAAAAGGATAGGCTTTTAGAAAAGCAAGAGGATTTATTGTATGATGAGCATGATAAATTTGTTAGTGCACAAAAATCATATGCTTTAGAAATTAAAAGAAATGAAATGCTTTCTAGTGAACTATCTGCTTGTCATGAAACCATTTCTATTTTACAAGGTGTTAATAATGACTTGAGTGCTAAACTAGAAGTAGCTAGTAAATCAAATTCCTGTGTAGAAAATGTTACAATTTGCACTAGGTGTAAGGATTTTGATGTTAATGCCTGTAGTGAACACTTAGTTTCAATTTCCAAACTAAGTGATGAATTGGCTAGTCTTAATGCTCAACTTAAGACTAGCAAAAGTGAAGTTGATAAGATAAAATTTGCAAGGGATGCCTACACGGTTGGTAGACACCCCTCAATTAAGGATGGTCTTGGCTTCAAGAGAGAGGCCAAGAACTTAACAAGCCATAAGGCTCCCATCTTCGTCAAGGAGAAAGGGAAGGCCCCTATGGCTAGTAGTGCTAAAAAGAACCATGCTTTCTTATACCATGATAGGAGACATGCTAGAAATGCTTATAATGATTTTGATTCACATGTTTATGATTCTCATGCCATGTTTGCCTCTAGTTCCTCTCATAAGCATGATAGAGATATGAGTAGGAGAAATGTTGCGCATGTGTCTAGGAGAAATTTTGCTCATGTTCCTAGAGAAGTTGTAAACAAACCTTCTACCATTTATTATGCTTGCAATACTCCCTTTGCTATTTGTAGAAAGGGTAAGAAGGTAGTTGCTAGGAAATTAGGGGCTAGATGCAAGGGAGATAAATCTTGCATTTGGGTCCCTAAAGATATTTGTGCTAACCTTGCAGGACCCAACATGAGTTGGGTACCTAAGACCCAAGCCTAAATTTGCCTTGCAGGTTTATGCATCCGGGGGTTCAAGCTGGATTATCGACAGCGGATGCACAAACCATATGACGGGGGAGAAGAAGATGTTCACCTCCTACGTCAAGAATAAGGATTCCCAAGATTCAATTATATTCGGTGATGGGAATCAAGGCAAGGTAAAAGGGTTAGGTAAAATTGCAATTTCTAATGAGCATTCTATCTCAAATGTATTCTTAGTAGAGAGTCTTGGATATAATTTGCTATCTGTTAGTCAATTATGTCAAATGGGATATAATTGTTTATTTACAAATGTAGATGTGTCTGTCTTTAGAAGATGTGATGGTTCACTAGCTTTTAAGGGTGTACTAGACGGCAAGCTTTACTTAGTAGATTTTGCAAAAGAAGAGGCCGGTCTAGATGCATGCTTAATAGCTAAGACTTGCATGGGCTGGCTGTGGCATCGCCGCTTAGCACATGTGGGGATGAAGAACCTCCACAAGCTTCTAAAGGGAGAACACGTGATAGGTCTAACAAATGTTTATTTCGAAAAAGATAGACCTTGTGCAGCTTGTCAGGCAGGTAAACAAGTGGGAGGAGCACATCACAGCAAGAATGTGATGACCACGTCAAGACCTCTGGAGCTGCTGCATATGGACCTCTTCGGACCCGTCGCCTATCTAAGCATAGGAGGAAGTAAGTATGGTTTAGTTATTGTTGATGACTTTTCCCGCTTCACTTGGGTGTTCTTTTTGCAGGATAAGTATGAAACCCAAGGGACCCTCAAGCGCTTCCTCAGGAGAGCTCAAAATGAGTTTGAGCTCAAAGTGAAGAAGATAAGGAGCGACAACGGGTCCGAGTTCAAGAACCTTCAAGTGGAGGAGTTTCTTGAGGAGGAAGGGATCAAGCACGAGTTCTCCGCTCCCTATACACCACAGCAAAATGGTGTGGTAGAGAGGAAGAACAGGACGCTAATCGATATGGCGAGGACGATGCTTGGAGAGTTCAAGACCCCCGAGTGCTTTTGGTCGGAAGCCGTGAACACGGCTTGCCACGCCATCAACAGGGTCTACCTTCACCGCCTCCTCAAGAAGACTTCGTATGAGCTACTAACCGGTAACAAACCCAATGTATCGTACTTTCGTGTATTTGGGAGCAAGTGCTACATTCTAGTGAAGAAGGGTAGAAATTCTAAGTTTGCTCCCAAAGCTGTAGAAGGGTTTTTATTAGGTTATGATTCAAATACAAAGGCGTATAGGGTCTTCAACAAATCATCGGGTTTGGTTGAAGTCTCTAGCGACGTTGTATTTGATGAGACTAATGGTTCTCCAAGAGAGCAAGTTGTTGATTGTGATGATGTAGATGAAGAAGATGTTCCAACGGCCGCTATACGAACCATGGCGATTGGAGACGTTCGGCCACAGGAACAAGATGAACGAGATCAGCCTTCTTCCTCAACAACCGTGCATCCCCCAACTCAAGACGACGAACAGGAGGCGTGTGATCAAGGGGGAGCACAAGATGATCATGTGATGGAGGAAGAAGCGCTACCGGCACCTCCAACCCAAGTTCGAGCGATGATTCAAAGGGATCATCCCGTCGACCAAATTTTGGGTGACATTAGCAAGGGAGTAACTACTCGATCTCGATTAGTTAATTTTTGTGAGCATTACTCTTTTGTCTCCTCTATTGAGCCTTTCAGGGTAGAGGAGGCCTTGCTAGATCCGGATTGGGTGTTGGCCATGCAGGAGGAACTCAACAACTTCAAGCGCAATGAAGTTTGGACGCTGGTGCCTCGTCCCAAGCAAAATGTTGTGGGAACCAAGTGGGTGTTCCGCAACAAACAGGACGAGCACGGAGTGGTGACAAGGAACAAGGCTCGACTTGTGGCCAAAGGTTATGCCCAAGTCGCAGGTTTGGACTTTGAGGAGACTTTTGCTCCTGTGGCTAGGCTAGAGTCCATTCGTATCTTGCTAGCATATGCCGCTCACCATTCTTTCAGGTTGTATCAAATGGATGTGAAGAGCGCGTTCCTCAACGGGCCAATAAAGGAGGAGGTGTACGTAGAGCAACCCCCTGGCTTCGAGGATGAACGGTACCCCGACCACGTGTGTAAGCTCTCTAAGGCGCTCTATGGACTTAAACAAGCCCCAAGAGCATGGTATGAATGCCTTAGAGATTTCTTAATTGCTAATGCTTTCAAGGTTGGGAAAGCCGATCCAACTCTTTTCACTAAGACTTGTGATGGTGATTTGTTTGTGTGCCAAATTTATGTCGATGACATAATATTTGGTTCTACTAATCAAAAGTCTTGTGAAGAGTTTAGCAGGGTGATGACGCAGAAATTCGAGATGTCGATGATGGGCGAGTTGAACTACTTCCTTGGGTTCCAAGTGAAGCAACTCAAGGACGGCACCTTCATCTCCCAAACGAAGTACACGCAAGATCTGCTAAAGAGGTTTGGGATGAAGGACGCCAAGCCCGCAAAGACGCCGATGGGAACCGACGGACACACCGACCTCAACAAAGGAGGTAAGTCCGTTGATCAAAAAGCATACCGGTCAATGATAGGTTCTCTGCTTTATTTATGTGCTAGTAGACCGGATATTATGCTTAGCGTATGCATGTGTGCTAGATTTCAATCCGATCCTAAGGAGTGTCACTTGGTGGCGGTGAAGCGAATTCTTAGATATTTAGTTGCTACGCCTTGCTTCGGGATCTGGTATCCAAAGGGGTCTAACTTTGACTTGATTGGGTACTCAGATTCCGACTATGCTGGATGTAAGGTCGATAGGAAGAGTACATCAGGGACGTGCCAATTCTTAGGAAGGTCCCTGGTGTCATGGAACTCTAAGAAACAAACATCCGTTGCCCTATCCACCGCTGAGGCCGAGTATGTTGCCGCAGGTCAGTGTTGCGCGCAACTACTTTGGATGAGGCAAACCCTAAGGGACTTTGGCTACAATCTGAGCAAAGTCCCACTCCTATGTGATAATGAGAGTGCTATCCGAATAGCGGAAAATCCTGTTGAGCACAGCCGCACAAAGCACATTGACATCCGGCATCACTTTTTGAGAGACCACCAGCAAAAGGGAGATATCGAAGTGTTTTATGTTAGCACCGAGAACCAGCTAGCCGATATCTTTACCAAGCCTTTAGATGAGAAGACCTTTTGCAGGCTGCGTAGTGAGCTAAATGTCTTAGATTCGCGGAACTTGGATTGAAATATAGCATACATGTACTTATGCCTTTGATCATGTTCATTCTGCATTTTGTTGCTTAGTATGGTGCTCAAGTTGTACAAACACTCCCCGGACCTCACAAGTCCGTTGCAAAGTGATGCACATATTTAGGGGGAGATGTGTTACAACTTGATCCTTTGAGACTAACCATATGCTTGAGTTTGCCTGTTTTAGTCTCAAAGGAGAATTGAAAGGGAAAAGGTGGACTTGGACCATGAAAGACTTCCACTGCACTCCGATGAGGGGTAACTTATTCCAAGTCCATCTCATCAACTCTTGTTGCCATTTGCTCTTAATTGAAGATTTTGGTGAGGCAATGGGGTTAAAGGGCCAAGATTCATCCCGTTTTGGTGCTTGATGCCAAAGGGGGAGAAAATAAAGGCCAAAGCAATAAATGGATCAGCTACCACTTGAGAGATTTTGAAAATAATAGAATAGAGTTTTTGGTTTGTCAAAATTCTTATGTTGTCTCTCTTGTCAAAAGTTGGCTTATTGTGGGGAGAAGTATTGATTATGAAAAAAAGGGGGAGTTTTTGAAATCTTTGATCAATCTCTTTTGGAATGACTCTCTTTATGCTTCAACATGAGTGTTTGACTTAGAGATAGAGATTTGAGTTTGATTTGCAAAAACAAACCAAGTGGTGGCAAAGGATGATCCATATATGCCAAAATTGATTCAAAACAAATTTCAGTTTTATTTGAAATGAGTTTGCACTTGTTCTAGTTGCTTTATGTTGTGTTGGCATAAATCACCAAAAAGGGGGAGATTGAAAGGGAAATGTGCCCTTGGGCCATTTCTAAGTATTTTGGTGATTGAGTGCCAACACATGTGCTTAATTGTGAATTTATGTACATGGATGAACAAGGTGCAAATCATGAGATAAAGGTATGTTTCTAAGCCTTAGTACATTGGTTTTATGTACTAATATATTTGTCTAAGTGTTAGAAACAGAAAGAAGAAGAAAAGAGAAGAGGAGGAAAGTCTTGGCTGTGTGCAGCCAAGACCCAGCTCGGTCTGGAGCACCGGACTGTCCGGTGTGCACCGGACAATGTCCGGTGCGCCAGGCTGACTCGGCTCGAACTGGCCGCTCTCGGGAATTCGCCGACGGCGTACGGCTAAAATTCACCGGACTGTCCGGTGAGCCAACGCTCGGCCAGGGCCAACGGTCGGCCGCGCAATCCGCGCGGGACACGTGGCCGAGCCAACGGTCGGAAGACGGCACCGGACTGTCCGGTGTGCACCGGACTGTCCGGTGCGCCAACGGCTCGCAGATCTCCGGCAGTCTTCCAACGGTCGGAAGCGCCAGAAAAGGAAACAAATCGGGCACCGGACAGTGTCCGGTGTGCACCGGACTGTCCGGTGCCCCCGTCGACAGAAGGCAAGGATGGCCTTCCGGATTTGCTCTCAACGGCTCCTAGCTGCCTTGGGGCTATAAAAGGAGCCCCTAGGCGCATGGAGGAGACACACAAGCAACCTTTGAGCATTCTTGATCATCCACACTAAGTCTCTGCGCATTCGTTTGTGTTTCTAAGTGATTCGAGCTCTGTTCTAAGTGAGAACTCTGAGATAGTGTTGTGAGCTCGATTCTTGGCCGTGTGTGTGCGCTTTTGCTGTGGATTTGTGTGCGTTGCTTCCCTCCCTTACTCTGTGCTTTCTTTGTGATCATATACTTGTAAGGGCAAGAGACTCCAATTTGTGGAGATTCCTTGCAAACGGGATAGTGAAAGGAACAACAAAACACCGTGGTATTCAAGTGGGTCTTTGGACCGCTTGAGAGGGGTTGATTGCAACCCTCGTCCGTTGGGACGCCACAACGTGGAGTAGGCAAGCGTTGGTCTTGGCCGAACCACGGGATAAACCACTGTGTCACATCTGTCTTGATCTTTTGTGGTATTGTGTTTTGTTGAGACTTCACCTTAGCCACTTGGCAATAGTCGTGCTAACACTTAACAAGTTTTCGTGGCTTAAGTTTGAAGTTTTTACAGGATCACCTATTCACCCCCCCCCCTCTAGGTGCTCTCAGATAGCCGTACTATTAAGAGGGGTTAATGACTTTGTTCTGTGTAAGACTTAGTGCCTCATAGAGCATCTACTGGTTGCATTTGCATGAGGACTAGCAGCGCTTCCGTTTCCGAAAGTTTAAATCTTTTCAAAAGCGAGTTTGGAAAGTGACTAAGTCTTGGGGTCGGCGGACCGTCCGGGCCAAGTGGCCGGACCGTCCGCGACCCATCCAGAGGGATCCAGTATTTGTTCATTTCGGGCTGGTTCTGTATGAGTGCACTGCGGACCGTCCGGGCCGTAGGGCCGGACTGTCCGCAGTCTTGTCCAGAGGAAGGTGTTCTCGGGTCAGTCCCTGATTTATTAGGCGGACGGTCCGCCTGTGAGTGGCGGACGGTCCGTAAGTGTCTAACTCGTCTTTGAACAGGGACTGTGTGCTTTTACTGTTTTGTACTACGGACTGTCCGGGTGGCCAGTCCGGACAGTACTGTCTCAGGTCGCGGACGGTCCGGGATTTATAGCCGGACGGTCCGCGTATGTTAACTCCGTTTGATCCGAGGCTCGGGTGTTTGAAATTGCCAGGTCGCGGACGGTCCGGCCTTGCTGGGCGGACTGTCCGGACCCACCTTTTTAGTCTGCTCTGACATGTTTCAACGGTCATTATAGCCGTTATGGTGTACGGCGGACCGTCCGGCCCTAGGGCGCGGACGGTCCGCGTGTGCGCAGAACTGCCCCCTTTTGCACATAACGGTTGGTTTTAGATGGGGACTATAAATAGAAGGGTAGCTCGTGTGTGTGACCTCTCTTGGCCATTCCTTGCATACATTGAGCTCATTTGTGATCCTCCAACTCACTCTCTCACACTCTTTGCTTGAGATTGCATTCTAGTGAGGGATTGAGTGTTCCTAGTGCATTTGCATCATTTGGTGATTCTTGAGGCACTAGGTGGTACACCGAGCAAGCGTCGTTGGCTTGTTACTCTTGGAGGTTGCCGCCTCCTAGACGGCTCGGGTGATTGTCTCCGTCGAGCTCTCCAAGAAGATTGTGGAGAAGCCGCGGTGTGGATTGTGAGGGGTTCGCGCCTACCTCGCCGGAGCGGCAAAGGTGATATTAGTGGAATCGAGGTATTGAGTGATTTCTTGTCCACTTGGCTCAAAGATCAAGTCGTGTCTTGATAGAGGAGCAAGTGAGAGCTTGAAGTCCACCTCAACGTGGATTAGGGGTGATCGGCAAATCACCGATACCACGGGATAAATTTCGGTGTCTATTCTTTCTAGCATTACTTATTGCCTTGCAATTGATTAGTGCTTTGCTCATTGTTCTTCAAGTATTCAATCTCCGTAGTTGTTTTTCATACATTGTTTACTTATTGACACTAGATAAT
The DNA here is from genome assembly GCA_029449295.1 of Zea luxurians. NCBI lineage: Eukaryota > Viridiplantae > Streptophyta > Magnoliopsida > Poales > Poaceae > Zea > Zea luxurians. Next base: position 131,763,540 of record JAOPSE010000010.1, read on the forward strand.
TTATTTCTCTTGTTGCATTGATTAAATTTATTGAGTATTGTTGTTTTTAGTCAAAACCGTCTATTCACCCCCCCTCTAGCCGGTGTCCTAGATCCTACACATAGAGAAGGGAACATTGAGCTGCTGATCTAGATTTGTTGCAGCATCCATGGGGTTCGTAATTCTTGGGGGCGTCAAACCAATTGAGCTCCAGCAAGCCTTCGCGAAGTTACACCTGAGGAAAAGGTGATAAAGAGTTTCCTCCTTTTGCTAGATGCAATTCTCACAGGTATAAGACTCAAGGATCATGTTTTTCCTTTTCAGCAAATCCCTTGTATTGAGTCTGTTCTTTAACCAAAGCCAAAAAATACCTTATGTTTTGGTTGACATTTATTTTTCCAAAGCGATCTGAAGATCTGGTGAACTTGAACCTGGCCCATCAGATGTCTATAAGTCTTTTTTGTAGAGAAATTATCCGAACCCCAAATAAGTTTCCAAGCATCTTTTGAGTTGGTCACCGTGATTTGACCCCAAGTATCTTCTAATTCAAGAAATTGCTCATAGGCCTGCACTGACAAAGGGAGCTGAAAAATCTCAGTAAGGTGCTCCTTTTGTTTAGCTTCTTTGACAGTAAGATTGCTGTTACAGGCGAAGGAAAATAATTCGGGATATTGATGAGCCGGGATGCCCTTGTTCCACATATCTCCCCAGAAGAGAATAGTTCTCCCATCGCCAATAGCAGGAGCTGCCAGTCCCTTAAAATCTTGAACGAGACTAAGTAAGCTTTTCCACCAAAAGGAGTCAATTTTTGAGCAATTAGGGAGCCTGCCTGTCCTGTAGTAATTATTCCAAACCAGATTTACCCAAGGAATATCGTGGTTGTTGAAGAACTTGTGCAAAAACTTGAGAAGCAAAGCCTTGTTGTGCGTCTCTAGTCTGACCACTCCCAGTCCCCCATTTTTTTAGTCTGAGTAACCATGCTCCAAGCAGCCCGAGCCGGTTTCTTCGAGTTGACGTCATTGCCTCTCCAAAGACAATAGTTCCGATAAGAGTCAATCTTCTTGACTGTGGCAACCGGAATTTTCAGGGTGCACATCAGAAAGGTCGGGAGAGCTGAGAACACCGAGTTAACAAGCTCAAGCCTACCGGCCTGGGAGAGGAGAGCAGAAGTACATGACAATCTCTTCTCAATCCTGTGAATGAGCGGTAGAAAGTGACAGATTTTGGACTTTGACAGACCAAGCGGAACACCAAGATAGGTGAAGGGCATTGAACCCGTCTGACAGTTGAGAGTTCTGGCTAGAATCTCCATTTTAGCCGAGCAAACATTGATGGGGTACATACTTGATTTATCATAGTTCACCTTGAGCCCCGTCGAAGTTGCAAACGAGTTCAGAAGAGAGGAAGGATGCATATAGGAGGAAATCTTATAGAGTAGACTGTAGATAACAGATATAGATGATAGATATTGAGAACGTTGCAATACCTTGACCTTTCTTCCCATCATAACTTGTAAATTGTAATTAATGCAGACAGTCTGAAGCAACCAACATCTCACATGCATATGGCATTATCAGCCTATGCCTATTGATGTACGCCTTCCACAACAGCCGCGGTGAAATTTGGTCGAGGCATAATAATCTGTTCATAGAACTGATCGCAGCTAGCTTTAGACACACACAAAAATCAGTGGAAACGGTCGCATAATAAAACAGTTGTGGAGGCTCATAGCATGTATCCATATATGTGCATAGCATAGCAGGTTGCTCCATAGAAATCGTCATCTACGATGAACCCTACCACATGCAAAAAGATGAGAAAAATGGCTCTTGGATTGCCCAGTTCACCGACAAAAGCCAGAAGAAACTGAAGTTGGGATTCCTGCGCCAAGTCGCCGACACAGACTTGTCCCCGTCAATGTTTCTGGAAGGAGCAAAATCCATTGCAACTGCACCCGCTGAACGTTCCGTTTCTGCAGACGGGGAACACCGTCCCTTTCCGAAACGGATGCTTAACAAACCGATGGCGTGGCGTGTGTGTACACACAGTTGAGAAAACCTAATATATAATACTCTATTAAGAATTTAATGTTGACGATTGATGCCACCATAACTTCATCCTCCGCGCCCGCTCCACGGACTCGACTGGTTCTCCTGATCCACGCGTCTCGCCTCGGCGCTGTCCGAATATGATATTGAGGAGTATCGCGTCTTTATATATAGAATATGAAAGAGACCAGAGGTTCAACCCTATATCATGTGTTGTGTGTTCTCTATCGTGCTTCTGGAAAGAAAAACGAAATTATGTTGATATGGGAAGAGAACATCTAGTGATCTATCGTAACATAATTCTCAACATGTTATCGGCACATGTTATCTAGTGGTCCGTGGTAACGCAACACACGTCAAATCACGCATGTTTCATGGGATCGCTGCTACTTCAATGGATCGGATAGATATTTGCAAGAGACTTGAGTAGGTGGCACGATTTGGGACGATGGATCGACCGGCAGGCAGGCACCGCGTCGCTTTCCATGGGCTACCAAGCGGGCCGGCGCTGCATGGTCGTTTCTCTACAGTTTTTTTTTTTTTTTTTTGTGTTGTGTGTGGATCGGGCTGGATGGCTCGGCCTTTCTCGGTTCCAGGAGCCGTTTTTTTCTGGGTCACTCTCGCTGCTGGCCTTTGGGTGTCGGAGATCCTTGACCGAATTTTGGCTATCGGCAGTACGATCTGCTGAGTGTGCAAGGATATCCATTTTGGATTAGATATCGTGTGATTGGTTGTTGTACTGTTGAAGGCAGGCTCGTACGCGAGGAGTCAGTCTCATATTGTGGACAGGCTAAGTTCATACATATGCTTTTGTCTGGTTGTTTACAGGATAGATATAATCTCTGTTTGGTTGTCTATATCAAAACATGTATAGAGAAAAGTGCATAAATAAATCTTCAAATAATACATAACGGCTGTCTTGGTGATTATTCACAAAAATCTTAAAAGCATGAATATATAATCAGTTTGATGATTATGTAATTTAATTATGAAATATAATAGAAAACATAACAAACATGTGTCTTGGTTTGGGTGCGACTGCATAGGCAGCGGCTGCATACCGGTGTACGCCCGTGGGCCGCGTACGGCTGGAGCCTGGCTGCGCCTCTGATTTGCATCCGTTCAACCTGTATACGAAGTGAAGTGAACCAAACAAGAGTTGCTTTAAGACTCATTAGTAGTGCTGGGAGTATGGGCCGGGCTTTTCGGGCCAGCATGAGCACGGCCCAAAAATAGGAGCCCAAAGCACGGCCCGGCACGAAATAGTTTGGGCCGGGCTAGCACGGCCCGAAGGCGGGCTTGGGCCGGGCCTCAATTGCCGGCCCGTCGGGCCCCAGCACGGCCCGCATAGATGGGTCGGGTTTGGGCCGGCACGGCCCAATTAAGCCCAATCGGTGTAATTTCTTTAATTTAGTAAGATATCGACTTTATATTGTTGTTATATTTAGAGTTTATGTGGTCAAATGATGTTAGAATTGTTTAATATCTTTAATTTAGTAAGTTATGAACTTTATATGATTGTAATATTTTGATTTTATGTGGTCAAATACACGGGCCGGGCTTGGGCCGGCACGGCCCAAAGAAGGCACGACGTGATTTAGGGCCGGGCTGGGCCACTGTTTTTATACTTCGGGCTGGCACGGCACGACCCAAAAATCATTTGGGCTTTGCTGGTCCGAACCCGTTTGACACGAAGTACGATGGGCTTGGGCCGGGCTGGCCCGACCCGGCCCAATTCCCAGCACTACTCATTAGGTGCGGTTGCATGCCGGCGTACACCAACCAAACAGACGGTAGTGTATGCTTTCGTGCCCACTCACTCATAACGGCATAATTATAAGACAAGGCACGGACTAGATTAGTTGTGAACATATTGTTAAGAATGGGGCGTACGGTCGAGATTGACATCAACACGAATACACGAGTACACAGTGGACAGTGGTTTGTGTGTTTTACTTTAGTTATGAGGTTAGTCGTGGCTGCACGCATGCGACCTCGTGCAGCGATGTAGTTATGAATTACAATTCAAATGTTTCTTTGCATGAGTTTGACCAGGGTAAGAGGCCCATCGAGTAGGGTGTCGCTCCTAGACGTTGTGTGTTGAAGCGTAGGTATGTCTCCAGCAATGTTCTCTAAATTCGTCATTTACATTCTCCTCTAAAAGATTATCTAATTTGTCTTTTTCAGTTGCAATAACGTTTTCTATATCTTGTTTTGTATACGTAAATATCTATATTAAAACATATTTTACTTTTACTTTTACTTTTATATATATGTATTTGTCGTACTCTTAAATATATTTTACATGTTTTTATTTTTGCTAAGTTTGTTGTTTTAAAAATTAAAATGGGTAAAGAAAATGAAAGAGAAACTCTACATATATAAAATCTAGCAGCATTCTTTATATTTAGAGGATCGTTTAAAATACGCTATCAGAGAAATAAAGGATGAAAATCTTCTCTAGAATCTAGAGTGCAGGAAGCATTAGGGAACCTGCTACAGAGAGTCTGAAAACTGAAGACCGAAGCCAACCACATAGCTGACAAAGGCAACCTGCTGGGCCGCTGGCCCTGTCCTACGGTCCTGCCCAGGCCGAGTGAGTAGTACACATGGCACCGGTCCTGTATAATTTTGGCGTGGCAGCGGGACGCGAATGCCGTCGATCGTCGTTGGTCCCCATCCAATGGGATCGTTGGCGACAACGATAGCAAGGGTCGATGGATCATGCCGTATTGGGCTACTTGGCATCACGTCCAAGCAATGCAAGCCAAGCATGCAGTAGCCAGTAGGTGACAAACCTGGCTATGCCCCGTTGACAGGGGCCAACTTAGAATAAGATAGGGTGAAAGTCACTAACAAGGAGAAATACTAAAATATTAAAGCAGAAAAACTAAATATCTAGGCCCTACTACTTAAAAGAAATGAGCAAATGTCTATAGCTCACCCGGGCCTATTTAGTTCCACCCCTGCTCTTTGGGAGCAACGGCTAGTTTAATCATGGTACCTATATATACTAACGGGCCACAAGACTTTTGGCCCAAACCGCATCATCCATATACATACCATTAGGGTACGTAGCCTGATTAAACCAAATGCGGAAAATAAATAATTAGGGAGGTATAATATGTTGAGTTTGTGATCCAAATTCTAAAGAAAAAGGCCAAGCTGGCGAACGAAGCAGAGGCCGTCGGCGGGAGGCTTGGAGGCTAAACGTAGTGATGTCAACTGGCCTTCGGCCCGCAACCCATGGACGCCTAGGGGATGTGGGGGACGGAGCCCCGCGGTGCGGATTGTTTCCTACTCACCTTAGGGTTTCGTCTCTATAAATACACTTATAATCCGCAGGAGATCGTCATCTCATTGTAAATCTCCCGCGATCTGTAACCACCCAAAAAATAATGATATTGTTGCTGGCCGGCGCCCGTGGTTTTTTCCCCTTCGCTTTGGAGGGATTTTACAAGTAAAATTTGTGTCTTCTCTGTATTTGATCTACTTTGTGTCATATTGATTCATAACACAATAAGCGAAAGGGGATCAACCATTTATGCCTATTTTCAAGCAAAATTGTAAATTTACCCTCGTTTTTAAGATTTTGTAATTTTACTCATGCGATATTAAAATGAAGGGATACTTTGCCTCTATTCTACTAAGTGCACTTAACAGTGTTAACTTTTGAATAATTGGACGAGTCTGGCCATACGTTTTTGCCCTTGTTTTATTTTAATATTTGTTTTTATCCCTATTTTTAGATCAGTAGTTTGTGCTTAAAATCATGGCACCCCTAACTAGGGCTGGGCAAAAAAAACCGTAACCCGAACCCGGAATATCGGAACCTGAACCCGAAATACCTGAAACCCGAATTTTTTTCGGGAATTTCGGGTAGCAACTTGCAAAACCTGAATTTATTTCGAGTAATTCGGGTATCACAATCGGGTACCCGAAATACCCGAACTTTCATGTGTCATGTACTCATGTCATGCTTAATTATAAATTTGTACATCTATAATTATGTGTAAGTGTGCATAACTTGTGATTGTAGATTGCTTGTGTTTTATATGTCCATGTATATCATTATTTAAACTATATTTTTATACTAATTTAATAGGGTGTATGTTTTTTATGAAGCCAACACAACAGTTCGGGTAGTTTGGGAATACCCGAACCCGAAATTCCGGATACCCGAATTTTCGGGTATTGTAAAACCCGTTGTAATTTCGGATATCGATTCTCAATACCTGAAATTTTAAATACCCGAATTACCCGACCCAAAAATTTCGGGTAACCCAAACGCCCACCCCTACCCCTAATCACACCACCTCCCTCTGGCCCTGCGACAACCAACCCCACCCTGGGCGACGTCCCGGATCTCTCTCAACCCATTCACTGACCGATAATCACCATCCTCGCCACCGAATGACAGATCAACCCTCTAGCTACCGCTCTTGCTCCGTCCTGGCAAGGATATTAGCCACACCCGGGAGCCCTGGCTACCCCCTCGCCGCTAGTTGGCCACCTCCATCGTGGCCTTGCCTCAAGCCGCCACCGAGAGGCGGGCATCTTCGGTTGTCTACGACAACAAAGTTCAATTTGTCATCCCATCTCTACCCATGAAACAACTTCGTCGCTGCATTCCACTCCACGCTGCATCGATGGGACTTCTAGCCAACCACAACATTCAAGACAACCACACACCATGAAGCAATTATGCAACTCAGTCGAATCGATTGATGAGGATGGCAGAATCGATTGATGAGGATGGCATGGCTGGGCGAACTATGATACACCGAAGGCGTCGTGGGATGGTCAAGTTGTCAGAGCTTTCAAGCACCCAACAACTAGACTCCCAACTTCCCCCCATCCGGATAGGAAAAATCTGCTGGTGAGTCTAAGAGGTAAGTGCATTCGTTGTTTGGCCAAAGGCACTACGTTATTGATTGTAGGGATCCGCTGAGGCGCCTCTACTGTGGAGGTGTTGGCCACAATGCCTAGTAGTGTCGAAACAAGCCTAGAGCTGCTACTTCTTTCTCTCCAGTCCCTCCTCCGCCCCTTCCTCAATAGCTCGAACTTCTGACCCTTGTGACATGCAACCATGGTGAAGCTCGGTGATTCATCTCAGCGTTCGCATGAGATGTTTGTCGTTGTTGCTTCCACTCAGGACATGGACAGTGAGCTCGCGAGGCTGAACACCCACACGGTGTGGGTCTGGGTGGGTGGTGTCCGGTCGGCTACAAGCACAATCACGATGAGAAGGGATTTCTGCTTCAGATTCGACACGTGTGGAGAAGATGTCATGGTGGTGCAACATTATCCAAAGGATTTCTTCGTCACCTTCGAGCACCAGCACCACCATGACGCAGTTGTAGTGCGCCACGACTTCACCTACAACAATATCGACATTTGGGTCAGGCTATGGTAGTTCCCTGTTCATGGTGAACGCATTAGCTTCGGTTTTCATGTTTGTCACTATCTTGAAGGCATTCCAGTGCACGCGTGGAACGAGAGCATCATCAAGCAGGTGGTGGCTAAGTGTTGTGTGCTAGACTACGTCGAATCTCAGTAATTGCTAAAGGAGGAGACAAGGACACTCAACTTCTAGGCTTGGGCATGTGGAACCCTTCGTACATCCCAAAGGTAGTGTGGCTGACCATTGTTGGCAGGAACATCATCATGCAAGACGCGTCGCCGGCGAGGTGTGGTGGCTTAACCTTCAGGGTCATTGTCCACCTCGATCATGTGGAGGGCTTGTCGGGCAAAGAGGGTCAAGGAAGTACGTGTGCATTTGACTAGAAGCTTGAAGTTATTGTTGGCGAGAATAAACCCTAATTTTCCGTGGCCAAGGGGAAGAGCCATCGAAAATAACTCTATTTTCGCCGGTCGCGGATGACGTCAAAAGTTGGTGCCTATTTTCGGCGGCCACGGTGAGGCCGCCGAAATTAACGCTAGCCACCAAAAATGGTTAGAAATGTTGTTGTGCAAGTACAAGACAGAGAAGGAACAAGGATAGAAAGTTCAGAAACGCTATGACCAAGTGAAGCACAGGGATGAATGCCTACGGGTCACTACCATGGCGTCCCAGCTGCCGAAGTGGCGAGGTGGCGTGCCAAATAGCATCGCCGCAGCTAGGAGCCGTAGCCACCCGCATGGCTCCCCCAACGTCCTATCGATGTGTTTCCTTCAGTCGAGCGACTGAGTAAGGAAAAAGCTTCTAATTGTATTGTTGTCTTTTTTACGTGCCTTTTCTTTTATTTTTTATGTGCCTTTTCTTCGGTCGAGCGACTGAGTAAGGAAAATGTGTTTCCCTGAACGGGTTCGGCACACTATGAGCTTAAATGGGCCGGCTCAGACCATAAGAACGGAAAAAGCAGACCAAAAAGCGGGCTTAACAGACCGAAAAGAACGGCATAGTACAAGGCCCGCTCTAAGCTGGCCGAACCGGCCTCGGACCGGTCCAAGAAAATGTGCTTCGGCTCAGGACTTCGGGCCTGCTGGACATTTATAGCGGCAAGGACCGATCTGTATACCACGCTGACTAACGCACCTAGTCGATACCTTGTCTTCTCTTCTTCCTCCCCCTCCCTCTCCCCCTACCATGTGTAATTCCAGCCTGCTCTATTAACCTTGTCTTATTTAAATCATAATAAGTCTTCAGGTGGTTCGCCCCCTGTTGCCATGTCAGATTTTTGACTTTTCTTAGAGTCAAAACATCTCTAACTTAATTAAAATCATAACCTCAAATAAATATACAATAAAAATATAATTTATAAAAGATCTAATGCTATTAATTAGATATATTACAAAATATAATTTGTAAAAAAACTAATAGTACTTATTTAATATCATAAATATTATTATTTTATTAAATAAATTTAGTCTAACTAGAATACCTTAATATTTAGGATTGGGAGAGTAAATTCAAATTGAAAAAAATCTACTACTCGGATATCTCCATAACTCTATCCATCACATAACATAAATCGTTTATTTCTTCTAAGTCAATTTTTTACAAATTTTATTAGATTTATGTGCTTTCATGTGAAACTTGAGTGCATTATATATGTTTTGAAAAAAAAGGTGATCCGATTAGACTGAGTGGCGTAAGAAGACTTTGAAATCAAAGAGAGGATTTCTCTTCATTCGTCACGATCACGAGCAACGTGTTTCTCCAAAATCTAAGGTCAAGTATTTTTTCTCTCTCTCGTTTTTTTCCAAACAGTAGACGTTCATACTTTGATCGAGTAAACTGGAGTACGGTGCTAAATACTTTTCGCAATATATCTTCTTAGGATTCTTTGCTTCTTCCCCGGTTTGAAAGCCAAATTTGTAGAAAAACTGCAACGACTACATTTGTACGGCATTAAATTAGAACACATCACTATCTGGACGACCCGATGATGAGAAACTTTCACTAGCTCGAACAAAATTCACCTGTATTTACAAATTAACCACGGTCCACGGTTGCATGTTACAACAATCTCCCAGATCTTTCCGATGCTACCAAAAATCACGCATGCTACGAACAAGAAGAAAGCAAAGGAGCGAGCAAGCAATGTGTTACAAAGGGGGAGGGGGAGAGAGATCCTAAGCTAATCTACGCCCTCTCGATCGCGCAGGGACGGGGTCGGAGATGGTGATTGTCGTCCGCCGTGGATGCGCGCGTCTCAGTCGGAGATGCTGAGCATGGCGTAGCGGACATACTCGTCGACGCCGCCCCGGTTCCCGGTGTGGCGCCAGGCGGCGCCGCGCGCCAGGGCGTCGCTGAGCCACGCGGCGTGGGACGCGAGCACGCCGAAGAGGACGGCGAAGGCCTCCGGCAGGTGGCGCGCGAGCGGCAGGCGGAGGTTGAGCGGCGCCGAGAGGTTGAACACCTGCATGAGGCCCCTCGCCGCCACGAACGCGAGCAGGGGGAACCCCATCGATGATCGTCGCGCGTCGAGGCGGAAGAGAAGCCAGCACCGGCGGCGCACAACAGGTCGCGGACCGGAGCTCGCCTTGGCACCGCACGGTGGCGGCTGGCTGTCTGTCGTCGTCTCTTGCCTGCAGCAGCTAGCTAGCTAGCTAGTGGGAATTGAAATAATGTCTGTCTGCCCGGCCGGCCGGTGGATCGCGTCGCGTGCAGTGCACTTGTTCTGCTGACGGGCCAATATCCGCGCTTGGTGAGCTCGATCGCGCCTGCGGAATGCGGCGTGTCCTCGCGGGTTAAGTAGGCGAAGGACACGCCAGGACGGCAGCAACAAGGTCGCTGCTGGTGGTGGGGGCTGCCGTGCCGGTGCCGGGGCCGGGGCCGGGGTTGCGGCCTTCCCCAGTTGCGAGCGGCAACGAGGCCAGGGGAGGGGACAAGGGCTGCCCGGGGTTTTCGCTGGTTCTGGATAAGAAAGAAAGCACCTCCCCCCACGGTTAGTTCTGACGTAGATCTATGGCTGTGTTTCACCCGTCATCCGTTTAAACTTTGCATCTAGATAATACACCAATTTAAACTTTATAAAATTCATCCAATCAAAAAATCACCTCTCGCTCATAACCTACACTAAATCTATCAAACAAATTGAATTCAGATAAATGAATAACCTCTATCTTTTACTCACTCAAATTCAATAGACAACATTATTTGTATCATCCTCCATCTCTTCGGCATGACCCGGCCAACCCTAGCCTTCCTTTCCCCCACACTGGCGTCGACACGACACTGTAGCATTAGTATAGACTATACGCTAGTCCAGCAATAAACAAAAAGTATTTACCTAGAAAGAGCAAGTGGTGCACGGAGAGGGAGGGTTGCTTTGAAGAAAACATGCGTGCACGACACTTGCTTTAGCGGATTAGCCGTGACTGTTGTTCGTTAGCGGTCAGCTAGCTACATATAGAGAGGGCGTTTTTGTTTTATGTGTGTTTGTGTATGCGTGGTGGTGGCCTGAGCACGCACCTCGGCGAGTTGAGCAACTTGAGCTGCCATGCCACCAGACAGCCAGAGCCAGGTGGTTCTGCTTGCGTACGTGCGTGCGGAGGAGGAGGAGAGCCGTCAACGACCGGACACCGGAGCAGCGTGCGGAGGCGGGGAGTTCGCTGCTTCCTTTTTCCGTGTCCAGCGGAGGTGCGGTGCCCGGCGGGAATTGGTTTGTCAAGTGACCTGTGCGGTTGTGCCGACTCACCACTGACGTACGGCGTGTGGCTGGCTTACCCTATTCATCCACTTGCGCTGCCACAGGACACAGTTCCATTTCTGTAGATCGGGGCGGCGTCATTTTCAGCAACGGATAAGGTTGAGAGAGGCTCATCGGATCATCACCGGCGGTGGGGCAGTCAGGCATATAAACAAATCGCAAAAAAAAAATCCTTGATACTACGGTTGGAAAAAGTAGCTAGCTAGTAGAGCTTCCGGCTAAGCACTTGACACGAATGAATTGAAGGTCGCATGTTCAGTCCCCGCAGGGGCCGGCGGGCCACCACACAAGCGACAGGCTAGCTGGTGGTGCATGGCGACGACATCAGGCTGGCATCATCATATCAAATTCTCAACCCGATCGACCTGGCATCGCCGCATCGGCATCTCGCATGCGTTCTGTGCAGAGGATGAGAAGAACCCAGCCAATAATCCTGCGCTGCATTCATACGGCGGCACACATGGTCGTTTCCCAGCGTCCCTTCCCTTCTGTTGTGGTGTGGTGCATATGACCCCTCCCGCTCCCAGGAGCCGCTCTTCCATTTTGCCTTTTGCCTCCTTCTCGTTCGGATATGGATGGTGACGACGGTCCTTAGTCATCCACCGTCCTAGCTAGTAAATTGCGTGTGTCCCACTCATCGTTCTCAACTACTGGAGCTAGCGTCGTCAAACTGACGGTTTCAAAGTTTTTCTTTCTTTCTTTCTTTCTTTCTTTCTTTCTTTCTTTCTTTCTTTCTTTCTTTCTTTCTTTCTTTGCGTTAGGTGCACAGAGCTGTAGTATGTATGTGTATGTACCGCCCGGTGCTTTGTCGTCAAAGAGAATGGTGCATTTTGTACGTGTGCGCGAATCATCGGCAGATCGCTCCTAGGGGCAGTCGGCCGACAAATGTGTTGACCCTTTCGGCTGTCGGTGTGTGTGCCTGCATTGCTCGTCCCTGTTAGTGCTGCACGCGAGCCTCTTTATATTGTGCCACATATATAGCATTCATACTATATATATTGGCTAAATTGTTAGTCAAATATTTAAAAAGGTTGGCTTTTCCAAATACTTGCACGCCTTAATCAATGGGATGGGAGGAGTATTCAATTGGTTCCAAACCCATTTTACTAGCACTACCGGTCTCTGTAGTGGTTTACATTGTGTTTTTTTACTGTTCGTTGGAGGTTTTTTTTTTGTTGAAAGGATCGATTTTGTTAAATAAACTGTAGCAATGTAGGGGCACTTGACTAGTGAACATATATTTTACGCTAAACTGAAACAATCTCTATTACTATAAAGCAATAGTTTCAACGAATGTCATGTGTCACGTGCGAAGCATGTAGGTCTATTCTCTTTCCCTAGCAGTGGCCTATTACCCCGTAGACAAAACACGAAATTCACTCAAACCCTTATTAGTGGGTTGTTACCCTACAGATGGGTCGCGACCACCCAAGCCCAACATAAGAGGGAAAAAAAGTCGCACATACGTAGCACTCATACATAGTATCATCCTGCTAGCTAAAGTGGGACGAGCGAGCGAGCTATAAAAAAAAAGATTGAGCTCTTTTTTTCAACTCATACCTTTTTCAGACCTTTTAAGTAAGATAAAATGTAATATTTAATTTTGTGTTCACGTACGGACACTGCTAGCATATAGGTGTTGGTTCACGAAATCTAACGTAAATGACAATGATAATCATTCACACTCGAGCACTAGTGATAACAAATTTAAATACGCTTGTATTAATTTTTAGTGTGGTATCTAATTACGTATGATTCACACTCGAGCGTCATAACAATTGTGGCGTGCACGTATTTTATTCGCTGTGGTGTGAAGAGAGCCTTGCGTATAAGCAGATAACTGACGTCGTATACCACCAACATATACCAACTGAACCGTGCTCTGCGTTTCTATTAATTAAGAAAACGAAGTGTGCAGCAAAGTACGACGACGAAGAGGGGGAAAAAGAAAATATGGGGATTCTTTCGTTGCCACTTGGCTGTACTAGTACGGTGGTGACGGCGGGGCTGTTGCCTCCTGCGGTGGCATGCTGCTGCCACCTGCGACTGCGAGCCGGCAATCCTCGCTGGCACTGCCCCGTTGTCAACGCGCCATTGGTGGCGCCGTCGACTTCGGTGCCGCCACGGACTCGAAATGCAAAGGACGGTTGCGCGTGCTGGCAACACACAGTACTACTAGTCCGCAACGCGATCGAGCTCCCACGGCTCGTTGAGTGTGTTACAAAATATTATATATGTGATCAATCCAAGTGGTGCGACAGTTTTCCCTAAGGGACACACCTCTTGGGATACACCCCTTCACTTGTATATAAGTGTAATGATCTGTGGAATACAAACAACAGTTCTGTCATTTGTATTCTCTCTGTCTCCCTCCACTGAGTATACTTCAACACGTTATCAGCACTGCTCGCGAGAGAACAGAAAGGAATTTCTGTTGGAGGGAATAAGAGAACATATCTGCCAACTATTGGCACTGAGCCCAAGAAAAAACATCACGAAAGGATTACTGCGCAATTAACGCAAGGTAAAATGCAAATCCATCATTTTCTACACGAAATGGAGTTTGCAACCGTTTTTTGTCGTTGCCTTGCGTGCTCCTCTGCGAGGCTGCGTCAAGCCGGTCCCGCGCCTGGATCGGGGTGGCCACACCTGCGCCACCGCTGTTCTGTATGCTGGGGCCGATCGTGTGATCGCGCCGCGGGGCCGCTGCGCGCGCTACCACGCAAGGCCTGCGCACCGGGGCCGCGTGCCCGCGCCACAAGAGGGCTGCGCCCAGGCCGACTACGCCGTCGGGCAGCCGGATCTGTGTCGCGCGCCGTCGGGCTGTTGCCCGCGCAGGGGCTGGCTGGCCGCGCCCAGGCCGCCTGCGCACCACCGGGGGCCGTCCGAGGCCAAGCGCCGTCGGGGCCGGGCCTCCATGCTGCCGAGGATGGGGCCGCCGCGCCCATGCCCGCGCCGCCCGTGGGGGGCCGTGCTCGCGCCGACGTTAGGGGCCGCGCTCGGAACGCCGGTGTCCCGCCGCCCGTGGGATGGCAATGAATGTGGGGTGGTTGGGGTATTTATAGCCCCAACCACCAAAAGTGACCGTTGCTGGAACCTGTCTGTTCGATGGCGCACCGGACAGTCCGGTGCACACCGGACAGTCCGGTGTCCCTGCCACGTCACCATTGCCGTTGGATTCTGACCGTTGGAGCTTCTGACTTCTGGGCCCTCCTGGGTGTCCGGTGCACACCGGACAGTCCGGTGCCCCTGCCACGTCACCATTGCCGTTGGATTCTGACCGTTGGAGCTTCTGACTTCTGGGCCCTCCTGGGTGTCCGGTGCACACCGGACATGTACTGTTTGATGTCCGGTGCACCGGTATGGGCGATCCTGACGTCTGCGTGCGCTGTGCGCGCATTAAGTGCACCGCAGGGAGCCGTTGGCGCCGAAGAGAGTCGTTGCCCCGCTGGTACACCGGACAGTCCGGTGCACACCGGACAGTCCGGTGAATTTTAGCGGAGCGGCTGCCGCGCGAACCCGAGGCTGGCGAGTTCCGGAGACCGCGCTTCCTTGGAGCACCGGACATGTCCGGTGCACACCGGACAGTCCGGTGAATTATAGCGCGCCGGCTTCCGAGAATTCCCGAGGGCGAAGAGTTTGAGTTGCAGTCCTCTGGGCGCACCGGACACTGTCCGGTGCACACCGGACAGTCCGGTGCCTCCAGCCAGAGGTGCCCTCGGTTGCCCCCTTGCTCCTTCGTTGAATCCAACACTTGGTCTTTTTATTGACTGAATGTGAACCTTTTGCACCTGTATAACTTATGCACTAGAGCAAACTAGTTAGTCCAATATTTGTGTTGGACAATTCAACCACCAAAATTATTTAGGAACTAGGTGTAAGCCTAATTCCCTTTCAAAGTGTTGCATATGTTATAACTTTTCAAGTGATGATACTTACCATGCTGGGTAAGATTGAATTGGTCATCCCATTGTTGGGATGAAATGAAAAGTTATGAACAATTATATTGGTCTTGTTTTTCCCATAAGATGGATACTTGATGAGTATCATCGGAAATGAGATTTTAAGTCCCTCTTATCTTAAAATCTGATCTGAATTGGTTAAATTCTTTGAATTGTTTCAAAGGAACGAGTGTGGTCCATTACAGAGATTGTATGGACATTGAAGGCTTTATATGGTTCTTTGGTGCATCTATATGATGACCTCAAGTGTGTCCTTCGGACAACACATCACCATTAAGCAATAATGTCTCAAGCTTGAGCACATTAGCCTCCACACTACTGAGTTTACCAAATGTGCTTACAATGGTGATTGTTTGTCTTGGTATTCAGAATGATATCCATAAAGGATATGATGAATCTGTGATAGATTCAAAAATTTCAGATCATTAATGACCATCAGTAATGAATTGTCATTTCCAACTGGTTATGGTTGGAGTCAGGAAGTTTTGCATGCTCCTGACTTGTGATTAACTGCATGTACTGCTGTACAAGTTCCCCTATGGTTTTTAGTACGTGGGAATCCGTGAAAGATTTCCCATGCGTACATTGGGTATGTTCCCAATCTCACCACCGCAGCGTACATATATGGGCACACAGAAAACTGGGGATCTATGTGAGAATTCATTCTCCGTCGATCATTAAGATTTAGAATCTCTTCATGAGAATCTATTTATGGCCCGTACGCTTGCTTGAATCATGAGCTTTTCCAGGCATTAGGGGGAGATTTCGAGTACCAAAATGAATGCCAGGAAATTATAATGAATGCAGTAAGCATTCAGGCTCAGGATCACGTACTAAAACTGAACCTTTGGGTTCGAATGATTTGCAAGAAGTTGCAAATTGACTGCCTTGTGCATTTACTATGAGGTGTCACTCAAATTAATCCTATGAGTAGGTGCCAGAAAGAGTGGTTACATGGAAAACCACTTTAACTCTCTATTGCAACGTTGTTGTAAATAAGAGGGGGAGAAGTATGGTCAAAAATTGGGATTAATATGCTTGCAAGCAGCTGAAGGCTAGACCTTCTGAGATAGTAAATGCAGACCATCTATTCGTTGGTAACCAACCTAGTGTTGGTGGACACCTAAAGGATATTGATTATCCTGTGAATGGAAGATATTCACAACCTAGCTCAGTGCGCACTGATGAGGCTAGGTTATCGGAAGCCCTTGATTCTCGTTTTGGGATTTCACGAAGAATCATAAGGGTGCATAAAAATGACTTCATGTCAACTAGAGAATTATGTTATTTGAAAGCTACAAGTGTCGACACATACATCTCAGCAATTGTATATGCGCTCCAAGTGATCCAAAAGACTATGGCCATAGCAGAGCATAAGTATGCTCGATTGGATCTTGTTGAGTGATACAATGTTGCAGAGATAGCCTTGCTCACTGGAAAGAAGTGTTAAGTTATTTTCACTTCAAGGTATCTTACTGTGGATACAAGTTTGTTTTCATGGACTTGGAAACAATGAGGTGGTGAGAAAGCATGGCTAGTAGCAACTGGGTTTTATACGCAAACCCAAGCATTATTTTAATGCTATAAATTCTCTTCTACCGTGAGTAGTAAAATTCCGATACAATAATATGGGCAGTAAATCATCTACCGTTGCAGTTGGTAGATGTAGTGACAACATATGCTTATGTGGTCACTGGATTATGGTATTTATGGAGCCTTGAAGGATTCCAAATACATAATCACTAATCACAAATTTGCGATGCTTGGAAAGTCTTTGTGACTTAGAGCATCCAGGTCAAATATGGTACATTCGACCTAGTGAATCCTTCCTTATGAAGGGATACACGAAAAATAGTATGTTCAATATAAATATGTGCAGCATATTTTAAACATACATTACTTATCAACGGAGTTCGAGATAAAGGCTATGAATTGAAAGAGATTTTCAATTCAAAGTAAACTATCTTGAATATCTTGGATACAAAATTGTCTATATCCAACATATATTGAAGAATATCAATATGAGAGAATCATTGTTATTTGATTCTTTCGGATCATGAGATGTGCTATTGTATCTTGCAAGAGCATCCGGCCGGATATTGCTTTGCAATGATTTGCTAGCTAACAGCACATGAGATCGAGTTATGATCTCCAGATGTACTCATGCTCTCCTTATGTTTGGATATACTGATCTTGGATATCTTTAGAAGATCCCCAGGTACAAGATCAATGACATACTTCTGTTAAGTTGGACCTACTGTTTGATAAATATCAATCAACAAAGATTAATGGTCACTTACACTAATCATTCTATAGTACAGAATGATATACTACATACTGAAGGTATGTGGTGGTCATGATTTTATATCACTGACCTTATTATCTATGAAGATAATATATTTTGTGTTGTTTAGATGAAAAACAAGTTACGAACTAAGTCTCTACCTTACTTCACATTTTAAATGTGTTTGAGAGCAGGCATGAGATGACTTAGTAATTTGCAAAGATCAGGGGGAGTTTCCTCTTGATTGGAAAAACTTGTTTTTACATCATGTTGTACTCTTTTCTTTGCATGAGTTTTCCCCCTGTTTGGGTTTCTCATTCAAAGTTTTTAACGAGGCAACATCAACACAAGGCCTATGTCGTATCATCTATTTTTCCCATAGAGGTTTTTCGAGGATGATACATTATGACATAGCTATTGTTGTATTTGAACTAGGTTATGAGTTTATCTCATAAGAGTTTAAATGATCAACAATAGATCGTGATTTTTTTCTCCTTATTTTTCTCATTGGGTTTTTAAGGAGACTCGGCTCATATGTTGATTTCTCAGATTTTCTGACTAGATTATCTTGGAGAAATATTAGCCTGAGTTATATGTCTCGTCATTTATTTTCCCCACGGGGGTTTTTGAAATGATGACTATAGACATATTATTGTTCTTTGGGCTAGAGGTCCATTGGAGAACAATGTCGTATTGTGGTTCAATTGAACCACTGACCATTATCCATAAGGATAATTGAGCTTGTGTTGTTCAGATGGAAACAGGAAAATAGAGATATGAATATCTTGCAAACAAAGTCTTGTGATAATCTTGTTGATCTATTCACAAAATCTCTACCATACTCCACGTTTCAGAAATGTGTTGAGGGGATTGGTACGAGAAGACTTAAGTGCTTGCAAGGATCAGGGGGAGTAATTCTCCATGATATTTGACCTGTTTTGAACCATCATATTACACTCTTTTCTTTGTATGAGTTTTGCCTTATTGAGGTTTTCTCATCCAAAGTTTTTAATGAGGTAATATCAACTAAGCTATATGCTTCATCATTGACTTTTCCCCACAGGGGTTTTTACGAATGATGATTACAAGCATATTTTCTTTTGGAGTTCGTGTGAGATTATTCTCATTATCCAAAAGACATTGTGTACTCCTTATTTTTCCCACAGGGTTTTTGAGGAGATAAGATCTTGGAAGAACATCTGACAGATCATCAAATGAAGTTGGATTGATCAAGGGGGAGTGTTACAAAATATTATATATGTGATCAATCCAAGGGGTGCGACAGTTTTTCCTAAGGGACACACCTCTTGGGATACACCCCTTCACTTGTATATAAGTGTAATGATCTGTGGAATACAAACAACAGTTCTGTCATTTGTATTCTCTCTGTCTCCCTCCACTGAGTATACTTCAACAGAGTGACCCGTATATTTACCAGAAGGGCCTAGTGGGACCCGGACCCAGTGGGCCAGCCAGCCAGCCTGTGGGCCCTTGTAAGTTGGGTTAACAATGAGACGGACGGCACGGGGGACAGGATCTTTCCCTTCCGCTCTCGCGAGAGATCTAGAAAAAGGGCGTCACGTCACGTCACGTCATACAGAAGATGCACTGCATTGCGGTGTGGGGGCCAGTGCCTGCCACCGCGTCTGGTCACGTCCCTCGTCACCTCGTGTAGTCGTGTAAGGGGTGTTTGGTTACCCTAAACTAAATTTTAGCCCCTATCACATCGAATGTTTGAACCTCCGTTCCGAGTATTAAATGTAGTCAGATTATAAAACTAATTTATCAGCCGAAGATTAAAAGACGAGACGAATCTAGTCCAGTTGGTTGGGTCTATATTTCATACTCCTATTTGAAAGTCAAACGCTTGATGTGACCCGGGCTAAACTTTAGCAGGGGCAACCAAACACCCCCTAATATGACCGGGCCAGTTGCGCCTGCATGCCCAGCGGGGCAGCGGCCTGAATAGTACGTGCGTGCGTACGTATCTTCGCCTTTGATTTGAGTTGGAAATATGGAGGTCAATCTAAAAAAATGTTTGTTCGGTTCGAGCGCAACTAAATAAAGAATTTCATCGTCATTTTGAAGTGTTTCCAATTGCATCTCTGCAGGAGAAGCTTTGGGAGGGGCCACCATGTGCGTCAACCTTTCTTCCTTAAAAATATGTTGAGAAATCCCTTCAAGACATTGAGGGCACTTCCTTATATAAAATAGAGATTTCAGTCTTATTATTTGTGTTTCTCGCTTGCACTCTATACTCAAACACAATAACCAGACTAAAAGAGGGACAACTACATACATTACATTTCTTTGAACAGTCAGACCAGGCTGTTTTCCACGCGTTCTTATGAAATAGTCTTAGCTTCATCATAAAAAAAACTGTTCTACAAAAAAATGTTACGGCTAAAGCTGTTTTCGTCATCGCTCAAACACGCCCGCCTTCTAATCGCTCCACGCCTCCAGCCCTGCACTGCCGCTTCCAGCACCAACAGCACGCTTCTTTCAATCCTATGTTCTAAAGGCATGTGCCTTTTATTTTTTAGAAATTTGTACTCATATCTGTTCTCGGCATTTATTTATGTTATGATTGTTGAGAAGTACGTTACCACGGATTACCAGATCTGCTCCCTTCCCTCCCGTCAGCAGTAGAGGCGCGAGAAGCTGTAGAGAATCCGTCTCCCTTCCCATAAGCACGACAGAGTAGGGTTGGGCCTCTGTCCTCTTTCTCTTCTCTGTATTATAAGAGGGTGTACATGTTCCCTTTATATAGAGACTTGAGACCCCTCAGGGGCAGAGTCGGTATTTGCCCACATAACCCTAACTAGGGTTACTTAACACTTTCCCTTGAACGAATACCGTGACCAACACATGCCTCTTTAAAACTCCCAAAACCCCAGTGGGAAAAATATGAAGAAAGAGTACATGGTGACGCAAATTGCATTTGCACTTTGTTGCCTCATTAAAAACCTTATGTGAGAAACTTTAGAAAAACTCACTAAGGAAAAAGAGTACAGCAAATGTCATCGGGACAAATTTCGATCTTCTGGATCAGGATTCCATCGAATCTTCTACAAGGGCTAAATTTAGAAATGTGCTCCCCTGATCCTTACAAAACTGTATCAATATGGCACAACATCTTCTTTTGGAAGTATACACACATAGAGATTTAGCAAACGGATTGCATACTGTTGCAAGGATTATATCAGGAACTTTACCTCTACTCACTTCTAGGATATACGAGGTAAGTACACGTATCAACATAAACAAGCCACTATGACTGATGGTGTTTGGTCGACTGGATCTTTATATTTGATAGAAACTTCCATAAAGGTTCACATATTGATCATCAAGCCGATTCCTTCAGGGCATAGAATATGACATTTATTGTCTCACGATTGTGATCAATATAAGCACTCGCTCCCCTTGACGATGACATCTGTCAAAGTCGTTATCCCTCATAACTCAAGCATATTCTTCAAGATATATGTCTCATTGTTCATCTGGAATAACGAGAATGGATGAGGTCGGGGTGCTAAAATTTTCTATCTTACACCACAATTTATACATAGTTATGCAAAGCAAATAACATGTCCTTAAATAGGACTTAGGGGATAATATAGTTGCAATAGTACATATTCTAAATATGACACATCGCTTCAGGCATTCATCCTTTGCAACATCTATGATGGTGTAACAAAAGTCCATCTAAGATCGTAATCCATCAGGGATTTTTCATCGATCAGATATATCGTTATAGTCTGCCATTCTGGCATAATGAGAATATTTTGCCAGTAACACCTAAACCTTATAGGTTTCTGCCATCGTGGTTTTAGAGGATACCGTAATTCCACATCTAGTGGAAAATACCATGAGTAAAGATCATGGAATGCACATGTGCTTATTCGGTGAACTTCAAGTCCTTTGATACCTCATCTTATTCCTTTTCGGGTCTGTATGGGTCTTTATCCCTTTATAGGGATTATCAAACTTTGGTGTTCAACACAGACTTTGTTTCTTCTGGATAGGTTCCATCTGGGAACGATAGTCTCAACTACGAGATATTCTCCCTACATAGGAGAGTGATCATTCATCAGGAATGTATTATTCGATATGAGATTTATATGTTGCATATTTATAATTCAAATATATGAGTCCTCCTAGGATCTCATGACGGATCTTTAGAATCCTATTAACTGCATATTTTAATTCATGCCATTTGCCAGATATATTACATAGTGGAACAGTGTTTATTCAACACATACGTGGGATGGGTCTCTCACAAGACCACTTGAACCATCGCATTCACCACACATTATTTCAATAGTGCCCATAAATGTCCGAACTTCAAGCTCGTGACTTTCATTTTGCGATTATTGGTTCAGCCTCGATTGCATTTATCAATGACCCGATAAGAGAGCTTCAAGCACTCATGCCTAGGACTTTGTTTTGGATCCCTTTGCAATCTATAGAGGCAAGATAAGTGTCAACATATTTGTCTTCCACATTTAATAATGATCTCCGTCATTTTCCAAAACGAAAGATTCATTGTTCCGAATTCCTAGCACAATGATATTGTGCGCATTGCTAGGAATTTCATCATCAAGATGAACCTCTTCGTGAGGCAAATCACCAATAGGGTGAATTAATCAGAGGAGAGTTATCACAGACCACGTGAATCTGCAATCAGAACATATGCTTTGACTAAGGTCGATGGATCATATTCGCAGGCGTCCCCGAGAATAGATCAAATGCCAATAAGTCAAATGTGGATATGATATTAATCCCGGGTATATCCACATCTACATCAGGTAGAAGCATTCAGACCAATATGGTTACTCCTCAACGATTTCTGGCAAACTCCATATACACAGGAGTACACACCGAACGACATATTCAGTTTGACTTTTGTGCGTTTAACAGAATATTGAGGCATTACACTATATGGGCATTCCTCCCCCTAATACCGAGATGTTCTAAAAGCATACATATAAAATCCCCAACCACAATCATCCAGTTGTGGCCAATGTATGCTATTGTGGTGATTTATTTGGGAAATCTTACACACATTACAGATAGGGGTTTTATGCAGTGAGCTTTGGACTTAGGTTAATGTAGTGGCATGAATACTACATATTTGTCCTTCACATGAAGGGTTAGTCTCAACATCCAGCGAGACACGCAACAACAAGTTGCTTCATGGTTACAATTCTGCAAACTTATTGGTATTATTACCAAATGCACAGTCAATCATTAAGATTTAGACTAACATGCACAACACTATTTTATCCATAAGGCTTCTTCAGGGGCTCATGAATACCATTCGTCTTTTGGAGCCATTAGTTGACTTCAGATCAACAAGTAAAATGACTATCAGGGTCTAGCGCTCACAAAGACATTCACTGGTTGCATTGTGCTTTGAGGCACATAGGAAAATGTGTGTTTATATTGGTAGTGAAGTGCACGGTATCAGGCCAATGCTGCCAAGCAAAGATTTTTATATGCAGAGATGTATAGTCTAGCTCGTTTTTATCACTGCCCATGGTTAACCCAATTACTCATACTGCTCTAAAATTAGGTATCGATTTATGCAACATTTTTAGGTATTATACTTTTGAGAGAGAACTAATAACAATAGTTAATTATTTGTGATGTTGCCAGCAGGGCAAACATTTCTCCTCATATTATATACCAATTTGTTCTATAAAGCATTATTTCGATCTTTTCGTTGTTCGGCAAAAAGAGAAGCTTTGGAATAGAACAGACAAGGCCAAGAATTCATTTTATCTGGGAAAATCACCATATAACTAGCTTTTGATGAAGCAAATGATGATAACTGCTTGGCAAGAACGAAACAATACTGGTATCCGCCTAGGATCCATCTTCAACACCAGATAGTACTGCTCTCGTACGAAGAAATCATCAGGAGTAGAGAGGATACAACAGGTCTCTACAAGATCTTCATACTTCTATCACAAATTATCATCACTAGTAGTCTAGTGGTCAAGACATATGGCTCTTCTGGCTCCGAGGACCAAGAATATGTTAATGTCTAATTTAGCTACAAGCTTTGTGGTGATGTGGGATTTCATAGTTATTTGTCTACTCTTCTCACTTCTGGTAGATCAGAGGTAGATAATGGTAAGCATGCCAAAGGGTGGAATTCAGTGTAGTTCGGCTACATAAACCCCAGGTATGTGTCCATTCAGGACTGACCTTTACCATTTAGTTTACAGTGTATACCAAACTTGTTAAAGGACTATCCCGAGTCAATTTAGTGACTATAAGTATTTACAATTCCGAGAGATGTATGCGACACAAGCATAGAGGTTCTAGATAGAACGAGTAAAGTGGTTTGACAGGAACACACTATGGTTTTCACACCAACATAGTGAAAATTTTCTCAGAATAACCTCTCGGTATACTCGCAACTTCGTGTTGCTGGCGATTACATGTCCTTTTATCTCATAGTTTGCTTCATGTCATTTAGCGACAAAGAGAGCAATGTGCTAACATCTGGTTGAGCAATATATGGCTGAGATTTATAGTCTTAAATTATTTGGTAAGGCCTTTTGCTTACTAATTGTCGGCGTTCCGAGACCGGGGGGTCCCCGAGCCGACGAGTGAGTGTGCCGCGTGCCCCAGCCCAGATGGGTCGAGCGCGTGGGCGAGCGCGAAGGGGGGAGAGAGCGAGTGCGAGGTGGCCGGAGCCGGGTCGTGAGGGAGTCGGAGAATCCCGCGGCCTTCGTGTTCGTCCCGCGCCCAGGTCGGGTGCGCTTGCAGTAGGGGGTTACAAGCGTCCGCGCGGGTGAAGGGAGCGAGCGGCCCCGAGAGAGCGCCTGCCCCTGCCCTTCGTCCCCGCGAGGCCAACCTTCTCTAAGAAGGCCCTGGTCCTTCCTTTTATAGGCGTAAGGAGAGGATCCAGGTGTACAGATGGGGGTGTAGCAAGGTGCTACGTGTCTAGCGGGGGAGTGCTAGTGCCCTAAGTACATGCCAAGGTGGCAGCCGGAGAGATCTTGGCACCCAGCTAGTGTGGCGTCGTGGCTGTCGGAGAAGCAATGGAGCCGGGCGGAGGGACAGCTGTCGGAGAGGCTGGGCCCTTGCTGACGTCCCCCTGCTTTCGTAAGGGAGCTGGGAGCCGCCGTCGTCATGGTCCAGCGGGGCGCCATCATTGCCTATCTGACGGGGCCAGCCAGATGGGACGTCGGTCCTGTTCTCTGCGGCCCGAGTCGGCTCGGGGTAGGGTGATGATGACGCTTCCTGTTGACGTGGCGGGCTTGTGTCCTAGGTCGGACGACGTGGAGGCTCCTCCGAGGCCGAGGTCGAGTCTGTCCTGCATGGCCGAGGCCGAACCTGAGCTCCTGGGTCGGGCGAGGCGGAGGTCGTTCGACAGAGGTCGGGGCGGAGTCCGAGCCCTGGGTCGGGCGAAGCGGAGTTCATCGTCTTCCGGGGCCTTAGCCCGAGTCCGAGCCCTGGGTCGGGCGGAGCGGAGTTCGCCGTCTTCCGGGGCCTTGGCCCGAGTCCGAGCCCTGGGTCGGGCGGAGCGGAGTTCACCGTCTTCCGGGGCCTTGGCCCGAGTCCGAGCCCTGGGTCGGGCGGAGCGGAGTTCGCCATCTTCCGGGGCCTTAGCCCGAGTCCGAGCCCTGGGTCGGGCGGAGCGGAGTTCGCCGTCTTCCGGGGCCTTGGCCCGAGTCCGAGCCCTTGGTCGGGCGGAGCTTCCTCTGGCGCTCTCGGCCAAGCCTGGCCACCCGTCAGTCTTACCTTTTGCGTTAAAGGCCCTAGTGATTTGGTCGGTCGGCGCGGTGATTTAGTCAGGGTTACTTCTTATCGAAGGCATGGCCTCGGGCGAGCCGGAGATGCGTCTGCCGTGAAAGAGGAGGCCTCGGGCGAGACGGAGACATCTCAGGGTCGGCTGCCCTCGCCCGAGGCTATGCTCGGGCGTGGCGTGATCAAGTCGCTCGTATGGACTGATCCCTGACTTAATCAAACCCATCAGGCCTCTGCAGCTTTATGCTGATTGGGGTTACCAGCTGAGAATTAGGCGTCTTGAGGGTACCCCTAATTATGGTCCCCGACAGTAGCCCCCGAGCCTCGAAGGGAGTGTTAACACTCGCTTGGAGGCTTTTGTCGCACTTTTTTGCAAGGGGACCAGCCTTTCTCGTTTGTACTTTGTTCCGGTGGGTGCGCGCGAGCGCACCCGCCGGGTGTAGCCCCCGAGGCCTCGGAGGAGTGGTTTCACTCCTTCGAGGTCTTAGTGCCTTGCGCAATGCTTCGGCTGGTCTGGCGGTTCCCTCATGCGAACAGGCCGTAGCCCAGGTGCACTGTCGGGGCCCAAGTTCTCGGGCTGGTATGTTGACGCTGTCAATGGTTTGGCCGGAGCCGGGTTTGCGAGAGCAGCCCCCGAGCCTCCGCACAGAGCGAGAGGACGATCAGGGACAGACTCGGCTTTTTTACATACGCCCCTACGTCGCCTTTCCGCAAGGAGGAGGGGGGGGAGAGCGCCATGTTACCCTCGATGGGCACCGAACATGGTGTCTCCGGTGAGCTGCAATCGGGTAATCCGAGTGGACGTCCGTGCCCCGTTCGTTGGGGGTCGGCTAGGGGCCCGGAGGCACGCCCAAAAGTACCTGCGGGTGATCTGTCGGACCCGGTCCCCTGGCGACGGGGTCCGAGGGCTCGTTGCCTCCCTCCGATGGGATTCCGTTACAGAGTCGTTCCCGCTGGTCTCGGAAACGTCCTAGGGTACCTCGGGAGCGCAGCCCGAGCCTTGGTTATGTATCGAACGTACCCCTGGTCATCCCTCGCTCGGTGTCTGAGGCGACTGTGAACCCTTCGGGGGGCCAGCCTTCGAACCCCTGATCAGTAATGGGCGCGGAGCCCTAGTAGCCTGAGGCGGTCGTGGAACCCTTCGGGGGGCCGACCTTCGAACCCCTGACCAGTAGTGGGTGTCGGGCCCACGCGATCTGAGGCGGCTGTTGAACCCTTCGGGGGGCCAGCCTTCGAACCCCTGATCAGTAAGGAGGCTCGGAGCCTAGTTCCTTCGCGGGGAAGGATCCCTTTGGGGGTATCCCCTTTCCCGGTCCCTGTTGCAAGAGATAGAGAAAGAAGGAAAAGGGAAAAAGGATTCGAAATTGAACATCGTGGCGTACCTTTTTCGGTGTGTGTCGTTTTGGCGAAGGCGAAACGTCGCTAGCTGCTCCTGCCAGTAGCGCTGCCCGTTGAGCCGCGGAGTTAATGCACCGGGGCGAGTAGTTGGCGAAGCCGCCGTTGCGCGTGCGCGAGCCGTTCGAGGAACGGGTCACGGGCGTGTCGTCTCCACACCGTGAGAGAGAGGGGGTTCTCTTGCTGCCTCCGGATGGGACGTGAGCCTGGCTGATGGCGTGATCGCTGCTCTTGCGCGCCTGCCACTGTCATTACTGCCGGCCCGCTTTTGACCGTGTTTGACCGCTGCGTCAGGCTGGCGCAGCTGGGCCGCGCGCTGGGCCACCTTGGGTCGCGGTATTGGTTCCGCAACCGAGGAGGTGCGGTGGTGGCGCAAGTGGCATAGTGGCTTACATGCAGCATCCGGCGCGCCGGTTGCGCGACGCGTGGGCTTGAGCCTCCGCGCTGGCCTATCAGGAGTCGGAGAGGCGCGTCCACTTGGCGCGGTTGCATGCCGCCCGCATGGCTGCCCACCCCCTTCGCCCGTTGGTCTGGGCAAAAGTGGAGGGTCACTTGTAACTGCTGGGTGGTTGCGCGCGCGCCGCGCGCGGCGGTTCGGCTTCTTCTGCTCGGAGCCGGTCTGCATGACAGGTGGGTCCCAGCCCCTGCGCCGTAGGGGAGGACTTTGGAGGCGTGTTGGAGAAGACTCAGCCCGTGACGGTTGGGGGCGCAAGCACGGAGAGTTGCCTTTAAAAGGAGGGCGACCCCTTTCGTAGAGCGACCATGTCTCCTTCCTCCCTTATGTGTTGCGTCTTTCCACCTTTCAAGCCCCCGGATGGGGGAAACCGCCGTCCCCATGCCTCATCGTCAGGGGACACCACTCCTTGGGAGCGGGTACCTTTCGGCCATCGTTCGGCTTCAAGGATTTTCATCAGGCAGCCCGGTTGCTCCCCTCCGCTGGGGGTCACCCGAGACGGTGACCACCAGGTCCTGGGTGGGGAGGGGCAAACCAGACTGCGATCTAGGTCCCACCCTCAGCTTCAAGGATGTTCATCATCCTCGCTGGGGTGGGTGCCGGACTGAGCCGGCGCTCTACCTCCCGCACGGGTTCGTGGGTCATCCTCTCCCACGATGTTCGAGGGAGAAGGCGCTCACTGGCCCTGCGGGCGGGCCGGACTCCGACAACGTGGGGTGGATCGGCGACGGACGTCGTCACCTCCAGCGTGTCGGGTCCGCTGGCTCGGCTCCGGCGGCCCCTTCTGTTGGGGGGCAGCTGCCGTGCCGTGTACACGGGAGGTCCACCCTAGACGTCGCGCGCTGCTAGGGCGGCGTTCGTGTTCTGGGGTGGTCCTGCCTTTGCACCAGGGCGGCGCCTTCGCGCGGAGGCCGGTGTCCCACTCATCGGGGAGGATTTGAGTGGGGATCTGCCGGTAGGCTGATGGCTCCTGGCGTCGGTGCCGAGGGGGAGGCGGCTTGAGAAGTCCCCGTCACCGACGGGATCACCGCCACCATCGGCGCCTCGGGCCTCCGGCTCTTTGTACTTGTCCTCGCCCCTCGAGCGTCGGCGCGGGCGAGGACAAGACTGCAGCAGTGCCTACCCCTGAGGCCTGCGCTGCTGCAGTTCGGCCATCCGGAGTGGGGGCCGTTGCCGTCATAGTCGGAGCGGGCGGCGACGAGCCGCCCGTCAGTCTTCCGTAGCCCCGCAGGCCCGCCCCTCCCGAGTGGGGTTGTTCGTACCTGCGGGGGGGAACCGGAGTTCCGTTTGTAATGGCACTTCGAGTGCCGGTTTTTTTTGTTCATTTTTGGCTTTCGGGGCCTGAACATGTATGTAACTACGGCACGGAGCCATGTTTTTTCCTCATTTTCGAGCACTAAGACTCGTCTGCTGATTGTCTGAACCGCTTTACTAAGCATGAGTCGCCCCGTGTCAAGGTGACGAGTGAGGTATCCGTATCCCGGAGGCGTAGGAGTCCCTCGGCTCGGTCGGCCCTGTTGTCCGAGGCTCCTCTAGCTTAGTTAAAGAGACCCCTCGGCCGCTCTTCGACGAGCCGAGGCCGGGGGGTAGCGATATCAGCATGAGCAGAGGCAGAGTTGGCTCGGAAATGAAACCTGGTTGGCCGGAGCCAAGCCGAGTTGTCCGTTGGCAGGATCGACGCCGGAGTCGGTCAGCCGAGGCTTCGGCCCGGGCTCGTGCCCTCGGAAGGTAGTTGGCCGAGGCCCCGGAGGTGGCTGGCCGAGCCGCCTGCTCGGGCCGGGTTCCCGGAGGAGTCCCTGACAACGATCGCCCGGGTGTGGTGATGACGCCGTCCTTTGGAGCGGAGGCCCTCGGACCGCGTCGCCGTCCGAGGCTAGTTCGGGCCTTGCCGAAGGTGCTGTTGATGCCGAGGGTGTCGCCGCCCCCTTCCAGCGCCAAGACCTGAGCCTGCAGGATCAACTTGTCTTGTAGCGTGTGCTTTGTGCGGCCGTCGAGGCCAGAACACACACACTTGCTGTGATGTAAAGCTGCGTCCCCTTTCCTCTTGTTCCAAGCATCTGGACTTTTTGTCGGTAACAGGGATGTTTGTGCGAGCGAAAGTTGCTTCTCGCGGAAGGTGAGGAGTGAGGTATCCGTATCCCGGAGGCGTGGGAGTCCCTCGGCTCGGTCGGCCTTGCCGCTTACGCGCACTTTTACTCGTCCATGAGGCCCTATCGCCGACTTAGTCGAGAAAACTTGAAGAATCGCTTCGACAGAAGAGCTTCCGAATGTAGAGACTTGTTCGATCCGCGGAGTCACCTTATCCGAACGCGAGTTACTTATCGCAGAAGGTGATGAGTGAGGTATCCGTATCCCGGAGGCGTAGGAGTCCCTCGGCTCGGTCAGCCTTGGCTGCTTACGTGTACCCTGTCGTTTCCGTGACCCACTTTTCGAAGTAGTCAAAAAGCACGAAAGATATTCTGATGAAAGAGATTTTTTGTTCGAGGAAAATTTTGACGCAGAGGGGGTTTCCCCCCTTTTAGCCCCCGAGGGAGGGTCGGGCTTTGCCGAGGCGAGGCCGACCCTTCCTTGTTGACTAAACTTTGCGTGGGTGCGAGGTATATGAACAATTTGGAAACATCTCAAGGGTAGAAGCGACGTAGCTGTTGGATGTTCCAAGCGTTGCCGTAGACCTCGCCCTGACTGTTGGCCAGCTTGTACGTTCCGGGCTTCAGAACTTTGGCGATGACGAACGGCCCTTCCCAGGGGGGCGTAAGCTTGTGCCTCCCTCGGGTGTCTTGCCGCAGCCGAAGCACCAGATCGCCCTCCTGGAGGTCTCGGGGTCGGACCCCTCGGGCGTGGTAGCGTCGCAGGGACTGCTGATACCGCGCCGAGTGTAGTAAGGCCCTGTCCCGAGCCTCATCCAGCTGGTCCAGCGAGTCTTCTCGGCTAGCTTGGTTGCTTTCTTCGTTGTAGGCCCTCGTCCTCGGGGAGCCGTATTCCAGGTCAGTGGGCAGGACAGCCTCGGCCCCGTAGACCAGGAAGAATGGCGTGAAACCTGTGGCTCGGCTTGGCGTCGTCCTCAGGCTCCAGACCACCGAGGGGAGTTCCTTCATCCATCGCTTGCCGAACTTGTTGAGATCATTGTAAATCTGAGGCTTGAGCCCTTGTAGAATCATGCCATTGGCACGTTCTACTTGCCCATTCGACATGGGGTGAGCTACGGCGGCCCAGTCTACCCGGATGTTGTGATCCTCGCAAAAATCCAAGAATTTTTTGCCGGTGAACTGAGTGCCGTTGTCGGTGATGATGGAGTTCGGGACCCCGAAGCGATGGATGATGTTGGTGAAGAACGCCACCGCCTGCTCGGATCTGATGCTGTTCAGGGGTCGGACCTCGATCCACTTGGAGAATTTGTCGACGGCGACCAGCAGGTGCGTGTAGCCCCCGGGCGCCTTCTGCAGAGGGCCGACGAGGTCCAGACCCCACACAGCGAAGGGCCAGGTGATGGGTATCGTCTGCAGAGCCTGAGCGGGCAGGTGGGTCTGCTTCGCATAGAATTGGCACCCTTCGCAGGCGCGGACAATTCTAGTGGCGTCAGCCACCGCCGTCGGCCAGTAGAAGCCTTGGCGGAAAGCGTTCCCGACGAGGGTTCGAGGTGCTGCATGATGGCCGCAAGCCCCCGAGTGTATTTCCTGCAGGAGTTCCTGACCCTCGGCGATGGAGATGCATCGCTGGAGGATGCCCGAGGGGCTACGGTGGTAGAGCTCCTTCTCATCGCCCAGCAAGACGAACGACTTGGCGCGTCGTGCTACCCGCCGAGCCTCGGCTCGGCCGTGGGGCAGCTCTCCTTGGCGGAGATATTGCAGGTACGGGGTCTGCCAATCTTGATCTGGCACGACCCCGCTCTGCTCTTCCTCGATGTGCAGTGCTTCGCCCTCGGGGGCCGAGGGTTCCTCGGGCTGAGCCGAGGATGGCTCGGGCTGGGCCGAGGCTGCCTCAGACGGGGCCGAGGGTACCTCGGGCTCGGGCGTGCCACGCATCTTGACGGAGGGTTGGTGCAGATCCCGGGAGAAGACATCCGGGGGAACCGTCGTTCGCCCCGAGGCTATCTTCGCCAGCTCGTCCGCAGTCTCGTTGTAGCGTCGGGCGATGTGGTTAAGCTCAAGCCCGTAGAACTTGTCTTCCAGGCGTCGAACCTCGTCACAGTAGGCCTCCATCTTCGGGTCACGGCAGTGGGAGTTCTTCATGACTTGGTCGATGACGAGCTGCGAGTCGCCACGTGCATCGAGGCGTCGGACCCCTAGCTCGATGGTGATTCGCAATCCGTTGATCAGAGCCTCATACTCAGCCACATTGTTGGACGCCGGGAAATGGAGGCGGAGCACGTAGCGCAGGTGCTTCCCGAGGGGCGAGACGAAGAGCAGGCCCGCGCCAGCTCCCGTCTTCATCAGCGACCCGTTGAAAAACATGGTCCAGAGCTCCGGCTGGATCGGAGCCGTCGGCAACTGGGTGTCGACCCATTCGGCTACGAAGTCCGCCAGTACCTGGGACTTGATGGCCTTCCGAGGGGCGAACGAGATTGCCTCGCCCATGATTTCCACCGCCCACTTCGCGATCCGTCCCGAGGCTTCTCGGCACTGGATGATCTCCCCCAGGGGGAAGGATGACACCACAGTCACCGGATGAGACTCGAAGTAATGTCGCAGCTTTCGCCTCGTTAGGATCACTGCATACAGCAGCTTCTGGACTTGTGGGTAGCGGATCTTGGTCTCAGACAGCACTTCGCTGACGAAGTAAACTGGCCTCTGAATGGGCAAAGCAAGCCCCTCTTCCTGCCTTTCGACCACGATCGCGGCGCTGACCACCTGAGTGGTTGCGGCGACGTAGACCAAGAGGGTTTCTCCATCAGCGGGGGGTACCAAGACGGGCGCCTGGGTGAGGAGCGCCTTCAGGTTCCCGAGGGCTTCCTCGGCCTCGGGAGTCCAAGTGAAGCACTCGGCCTTCCTTAAGAGACGGTACAGGGGCAGGCCTCTTTCGCCGAGGCGTGAAATGAAACGGCTCAAGGCCGCGAGGCATCCCATGACCCTCTGTACGCCTTTTAAGTCCTTGATGGGCCCCATGTTTGTGATGGCTGCGATCTTCTCCGGGTTGGCTTCGATGCCCCGCTCGGAGACGATGAATCCCAAAAGCATGCCTCGGGGCACCCCGAAGACGCACTTCTCGGGATTGAGCTTGACGCCCCTCGCCTTGAGACACCGGAATGTCAGCTCAAGGTCGGAGAGAAGGTCGGAGGCTTTCCTCGTCTTGACTACGATGTCATCGACGTAGGCCTCGACCGTGCGACCGATGTGTTCGCCGAACACATGGTTCATGCACCGCTGGTACGTTGCACCCGCGTTCCTCAGACCGAAAGGCATTGTGACATAGCAGTACATGCCGAAGGGCGTGATGAAAGAAGTCGCGAGCTGGTCGGACTCTTTCATCTTGATTTGATGATACCCTGAGTAGGCATCGAGGAAAGACAGGGTTTCGCACCCTGCAGTGGAGTCCACGATTTGATCGATGCGAGGTAGAGGGTAGGGGACTTTCGGACATGCTTTGTTGAGACCAGTGTAGTCTACACACATCCGCCATTTCCCCCTTTCTTCCTCACAAGTACAGGGTTGGCAAGCCATTCAGGATGGAATACCTCTTTGATGAACCCTGCTGCCATCAGCTTGTGGATCTCCTCGCCTATCACCCTGCGCCTTTCCTCGTCGAATCGGCGCAGGGGCTGTCTGACCGGTCGGGCTCCGGCCCGAATATCCAGCGAGTGCTCGGCGACTTCCCTCGGTATGCCGGGCATGTCCGAGGGACTCCACGCAAAGACGTCGGCGTTTGCGCGGAGAAAGTCGACGAGCACTGCTTCCTATTTGGGGTCGAGCCCGGATCCGATCCGAATCTGCTTGGAGGTGTCGCCACTGGGGTCGAGAGGGACGGCCTTAACCGTCTCTGCTGGCTCGAAGTTGCCGGCATGTCGCTTCACGTCCGGCACCTCTCGGGAGAGGCTTTCCAGGTCGGCAATGAGGGCCTCAGACTCGGCGAGGGCCTCGGCGTACTCCACGCACTCCACATCGCATTCGAATGCGTGTTTGTACGTGGGGCCGACGGTGATGACCCCGTTGGGGCCCGGCATCTTGAGCTTCAGGTAGGTGTAGTTGGGGATGGCCATGAACTTCACGTAGCATGGCCTTCCCAACACTGCGTGGTAGGTTCCTCGGAACCCGACCACCTCGAACGTCAAAGTCTCCCTTCGGAAGTTGGAGGGTGTTCCGAAGCAGACAGGAAGGTCGAGCCGTCCGAGGGGCTGGACGCGCTTCACGGGAATGATCCCATGGAAGGGTGCAGCGCCTGCTCGGACGGATGACAGATCGACGCGCAGGAGCCTGAGGGTCTCAGCGTAGATGATGTTGAGGCAGCTGCCCCCATCCATCAGGACCTTGGTGAGCCTGACGTCGCCGATGACGGGATCGACGACGAGCGGGTACTTCCCTGGGCTCGGCACGTGGTCGGGGTGGTCATCCTGGTCGAAGGTGATGGGCTTGTCGGACCAGTCTAGGTAGACTGGCGCCGCCACCTTCACCGAGCAGACCTCCCGACGCTCCTGCTTACGATGCCGAGCCGAGGCATTTGTCGCTGATAGTCGCCTAGAGGGGGGGTGAATAGGGCGAAACTGAAATTTACAAATATAATCACAACTACAAGCCGAGTTAGCGTTAGAAACAATAACGAGTCCGCGAGAGAGCGAGCAAAACAAATCGCAAGCGAATAACAAGTGAGACACGTGGATTTGTTTTACCGAGGTTCGGTTCTCGCAAACCTACTCCCCGTTGAGGAGGCCACAAAGGCCGGGTCTCTTTCAACCCTTCCCTCTCTCAAACGGTCCCTCCGACCGAGTGAGCTTTCTTTTCTCAATCACTTGGAACACAAAGTTCCTACAAGGATCACCACAAGATTGGTGTCTCTTGCCTCAATTACAAGTGAGTTTGGTTGCAATGAAAGAATCAAGAAAGCACGATTAAAAAGCCAAGCAACAAGAGCGACAAATAGCACACGGATCACTTTCTCTCTCAAGCCACTAATCACTAATGATCTCTTTTCTCAATTGTGAAACTTGGAGAGGTGGAGGCTTTGAATGTGTCTTGGAATGGATTGCTAGCTCTTGTATTGAATGTTGAAGGTTGGAATGCTTGGATGATGTGAATGGAGGTGGTTGGGGTTGTATTTATAGCCACCAACCACTTCCTAGCCGTTGCACCATTCTGCTGAGCGCGGACGGTCCGCGAGCCAGGTCCGGACGGTCCGCCCCTGTAGATCAACGGCTGAAAATGCAACGGTCAGCAGTAACGGCTATATCAACGGCTATATTGCATTTAATGCGACGTCAGATGTCAGACAGAGCCAGTCGCGGACGGTCCGGTCGTGCACCCCGGACGGTCCGCGAGGCCCTCTATAATTCATTTCTCCGAACCCGTTACCTTCGGGTTTTTCGGTTTCTTACCGACCGGACGGTCCGCGCCTGAGGCCGGACGGTCCGCGAGTGGGCTCGGACGGTCTTTCCTTTTCCTCCGGACAGTCCGTAGTGGAAACTTGTATTTTTGCATTGGTTCTGTCCGAGAGTCATCCTAGTGTCGCGGACGGTCCGCCGCAAGGGCCCGGACGGTCCGCGCTTGGCCTGTTTTTCCAAAAAGCTTCTCCTGTCCGGAATAATCTACGGTATTCCGGACAGTCGATTTAGTATAGTTATAGATGAACCTTTGGCACCTGTAGAACATATAATCTAGAGCAAACTAGTTAGTCCAATTGTTTGTGTTGGGCAATTCAACCACCAAAATTATTTAGGAACTAGGTGTAAGCCTAATTCCCTTTCAATCTCCCCCTTTTTGGTGATTGATGCCAACACAAACCAAAGCAAATATAGAAGTGCATAGTTGAACTAGTTTACATAATGTAAGTGCAAAGGTTGCTTGGAATTGAGCCAATATAAATACTTATGTGATGCGCATGGATGGTTTCTTTGTTTTTGACATATTGGACCACATTTGCACCATAAGTTTTGTTTTTGCAAACTCTTTTGTAAATTCTTTTCAAAGGCATTTTGCAAGATAGTCAAAGGTAAATGAGTAAGATTTGCAAAGCATTTTCAAGTTTTGAAATTTTCTTCCTTTGTTCCAAATGCTTTTCCTTTGACTAAACAAAACTCCCCCTAAATGAGATCCTCCTCTTAGTGTTCAAGAGGGTTTTAAGACATCAATTTTGAAAATACTAGTTGCTCCCCCTTTAGAACACAAAGAGATACCAATTTTGAAATTTACCAATATAAAATCATTAAATTTATAAAATTAGGTGGTGGTGCGGTCCTTTTGCTTTGGGCTCATATTTTCTCCCCCTTTGGCATGAATCGCCAAAAACGGAATCATTAGAGCCCAATGAAGTACTTTCTCCCCCTTTGGTCATGAAATGAATGAGTGAAGATTATACCAAAGTTGGAGAGGTGATGTGGAGCGACGGCGAAGGATGAGTAGTAGAGTGGAGTGGAAGCCTTGTCTTCGCCGAAGACGCCTATTCCCTTTCAATATACCTATGACTTGGTTGAAATACACTTGAAAACACATTAGTCATAGCATATATAAAAGAGACATGATCAAAGGTATATTTATGAGCTATGTGTGCAAGACTAGCAAAAGAAATTCCTAGAATCAAGAATATTAAGCTCATGCCTAAGTCGGGTAAAAGATTGTTCATCAAGTGGTTTGGTAAAGATATCGGCTAATTGATCTTTAGTATTAATATAAGAAATCTCGATATCCCCCTTTTGTTGGTGATCCCGAAGAAAATGATACCGAATGGCTATGTGCTTAGTGCGGCTGTGCTCGACGGGATTGTCGGCCATTTTGATTGCACTCTCATTGTCACATAGCAAGGGGACTTTGGTTAGTTTGTAACCGTAGTCCCGCAGGGTTTGCCTCATCCAAAGCAATTGCGCGCAACAATGGCCTGCGGCAATATACTCGGCTTCGGCGGTGGAAAGAGCGACCGAATTTTGCTTCTTTGAAGCCCAAGACACCAAGGATCTTCCCAAGAACTGGCAAGTCCCCGATGTGCTCTTCCTGTTAATCCGACACCCCGCCCAATCGGCATCCGAATATCCAATCAAATCAAAAGTGGATCCCCGAGGGTACCAAAGCCCAAACTTAGGAGTAAAAGCCAAATATCTCAAGATTCGTTTTACGGCCGTAAGGTGTGATTCCTTAGGGTCGGCTTGGAATCTTGCACACATGCATACGGAAAGCATAATGTCCGGTCGAGATGCACATAAATAAAGCAATGAACCAATCATTGACCGGTATACCTTTTGATCCACGGACTTACCTCCCGTGTCGAGGTCGAGATGCCCATTTGTTCCCATGGGTGTCTTGATGGGCTTGGCATCCTTCATTCCAAACTTGCTTAGAATGTCTTGAGTATACTTCGTTTGGCTAATGAAGGTGCCTTCTTGGAGTTGCTTGACTTGGAATCCTAGAAAATACTTCAACTCCCCCATCATAGACATCTCGAATTTCTGTGTCATGATCCTACTAAATTCTTCACATGTAGATTTGTTAGTAGACCCAAATATGATATCATCAACATAGATTTGGCATACAAACAAATCATTATCAAGAGTCTTAGTGAATAAAGTAGGATCGGCCTTGCCGACTTTGAAGCCATTTGCAATAAGGAAATCTCTAAGGCATTCATACCATGCTCTTGGGGCTTGCTTAAGCCCATAAAGCGCCTTAGAGAGCCTATAGACATGGTTAGGATACTCACTGTCTTCAAAGCCGGGAGGTTGCTCAACATAGACCTCCTCCTTGATTGGTCCATTGAGGAAGGCACTCTTCACGTCCATTTGATAAAGCTTGAAGCCATGGTAAGTAGCATAGGCTAATAATATACGAATTGACTCAAGCCTAGCTACGGGTGCATAGGTTTCACCAAAATCCAAACCTTCGACTTGTGAATACCCCTTGGCCACGAGTCGAGCTTTGTTCCTAGTCACCACACCATGCTCGTCTTGCTTGTTGCGGAAGACCCACTTGGTTCCTACAACATTTTGGTTGGGACGTGGAACTAAGTGCCATACCTCGTTCCTTGTGAAATTGTTGAGCTCCTCTTGCATCGCCATCACCCAATCCGAATCTTGAAGTGCTTCCTCTACCCTGTGTGGCTCAATAGAGGAAACAAAAGAGTAATGCTCACAAAAATGTGCAACACGAGATCGAGTGGTTACCCCCTTGTGAATGTCGCCGAGGATGATGTCGACGGGGTGATCTCGTTGTATTGCTTGGTGGACTCTTGGGTGTGGCGGCCTTGGTTGTTCATCCTCCTTGTTTTCATCATTTGAATCTCCCCCTTGATCGTTGCCGTCATTTTGAGGTGGCTCATCTTGTTGATCTTCTTGTTCAACATCTTGAGCCTCATCCTCAACTTGAGTTGGTGGAGATACTTGCGTGGAGGAGGATGGTTGATCTTGTGCATTTGGAGGCTCTTCGGATTCCTTAGGACACACATCCCCGATGGACATGTTCCTTAGCGCTATGCATGGAGCCTGTTCTTCACCTACACCATCAAGATCAACTTGCTCTACTTGAGAGCCATTAGTCTCATCAAACACAACGTCACAAGAAACTTCAACAAGTCCTGAGGACTTGTTAAAGACTCTATATGCCCTTGTGTTTGAGTCATATCCTAGTAAAAAGCCTTCTACAGTTTTAGGAGCAAATTTAGATTTTCTACCTCTTTTAACAAGTATAAAACATTTGCTACCAAAAACTCTAAAATATGAAATATTGGGCTTTTTACCGGTTAGGAGTTCATAAGATGTCTTCTTGAGGATTCGGTGAAGATATAACCGGTTGATGGCGTAGCAGGCGGTGTTGACCGCCTCGGCCCAAAACCGATCCGGTGTCTTGTACTCATCAAGCATGGTTCTTGCCATGTCCAATAGAGTTCGATTCTTCTTCTCCACTACACCATTTTGTTGTGGAGTGTAGGGAGAAGAGAACTCATGCTTGATGCCCTCCTCCTCAAGGAAACCTTCAATTTGAGCGTTCTTGAACTCCGTTCCATTGTCGCTTCTAATTTTCTTGATCCTTAAGCCGAACTCATTTTGAGCCCGTCTCAAGAATCCCTTTAAGGTCTCTTGGGTTTGTGATTTTTCCTGCAAAAAGAATACCCAAGTGAAGCGAGAATAGTCATCCACAATTACAAGGCAATACTTACTACCGCCGATGCTTATGTAAGCGATCGGGCCGAACAAATCCATGTGAAGGAGCTCCAGTGGCCTGTCGGTAGTCATGATGTTTTTGTGTGGATGATGAATGCCAACTTGCTTCCCGGCTTGGCATGCGCTACAAATCCTGTCTTTCTCAAAGTGAACATCGGTTAGTCCCAAAATGTGTTCTCCCTTTAGAAGCTTGTGGAGATTCTTCATTCCAACATGGGCTAGTCGGCGGTGCCAGAGCCAACCCAAGTTAGTCTTAGCAATCAAGCAAGTGTCGAGTTCAGCTCTATTAAAATCTACTAAGTATAGCTGACCCTCTAACACTCCCTTAAATGCTACTGAATCATCACTTCTTCTAAAGACAGTAACACCAATATCAGTAAAAAGACAGTTGTAGCCCATTTGACATAATTGGGATACGGAAAGCAAATTGTAATCTAAGGAATCTACAAGAAAAACATTAGAAATGGAATGGTCAGGGGATATAGCAATTTTACCCAAACCTTTGACCAAACCTTGATTTCCATCCCCGAATGTGATAGCTCGTTGGGGATCTTGGTTTTTCTCATATGAGGAGAACATCCTTTTCTCCCCGGTCATGTGGTTTGTGCACCCGCTGTCGAGTATCCAACTTGTGCCCCCGGATGCATAAACCTACAAAACAAGTTTAGTTCTTGATTTTAGGTACCCAAACGGTTTTGGGTCCTTTGGCATTAGATACAAGAACTTTGGGTACCCAAACACAAGTCTTGGAGCCCTTGTGTTTGCCCCCAACAATCTTGGCAACTACCTTGCCGGATTTGTTAGTTAAAACATAAGATGCATCAAAAGTTTTAAATGACATGGCATGATCATTTGATGCATTAGGGATTTTCTTTCTAGGCAACTTGGCATGGGTTGGTTGCCTAGATCTAGATGTCTCACCCTTATACATAAAAGCATGATTAGGGCCAGAGTGAGACTTCCTAGAGTGAATTTTCCTAATCTTGTTCTCAGGATAGCCGGCAGGGTACAAAATGTAACCCTCGTTATCCTGAGGCATGGGAGCCTTGCCCTTAACAAAGTTAGATAGGTTCTTAGGAGGGGCATTAATTTTGACATTGTCTCCCCTTTGGAAGCCAATGCCATCCTTAATGCCAGGGCGTCTCCCATTATAGAGCATGCTTCTAGCAAGTTTAAATTTTTCATTTTCTAAGTCATGCTCTCTAATTTTAGCATTAAGTTGTGCTATGTGATCATTTTGTTTTTTAATTAAGGCTAGATGATCATGGATAGCATCAACATTAATATCTCTACATCTAGTACAAATGGAAACATGCTCAACATTAGATGTAGAGGGTTTGCAAGATTTAAGTTCAACGACCTTAGCATGCAACATATCATTTTTAGTTCTAAGGTCGGAAATAGTAGCATTGCAAACATCAAAATTCTTAGCCTTAGCAATTAATTTCTCATTCTCATTTCTAAGGCTAGCAATGGAAACATTCAACTCATCAATCCTAGCAAGCAAATC
This sequence comes from Zea luxurians, assembly GCA_029449295.1. Taxonomy (NCBI): domain Eukaryota; kingdom Viridiplantae; phylum Streptophyta; class Magnoliopsida; order Poales; family Poaceae; genus Zea; species Zea luxurians. The sequence goes on from JAOPSE010000010.1 coordinate 131,803,384, forward strand.
AACATTATCATTTCTAGGATCAATGCAAACATGAGAATCAACCTTAGCAATTAATTTGACATTTTCATTTCTAAGGTTGGCAATGATGTCATGGCAAGTGCTTAGCTCACTAGATAATTTGTTACATTTTTCTACCTCTAGAGCATAAGCATTTTTAACCTTAACATGTTTCTTGTTTTCCTTGATTAGGAAGTCCTCTTGGGAGTCCAAGAGATCATCCTTTTCATGGATGGCACTAATTAGCTCATTTAATTTTTCTTTTTGTTCCATGTTAAGGTTGGCAAAAAGAATACGCAAATTATCCTCTTCATTTTTATCATTATCCTCATCACTAGATGTTTCATATTTAGTGGAGGACTTTGATTTTACCTTCTTTTTGCCGTCCTTGGCCATGAGGCACTTGTGGCCGACGTTGGGGAAGAGGAGGCCCTTGGTGACGGCGATGTTGGCGGCGTCCTCGTCGTCGGAGGAGTCGCTAGAGCTTTCGTCGGAGTCCCACTCCCGACAAACATGGGCATCGCCGCCCTTCTTCTTGTAGTACTTCTTCTTCTCCTTCCTCTTGCCCTTCTTGTCGTCGCCCCTGTCACTATCACTTGATAATGGACATTTAGCAATAAAGTGACCGGGCTTACCACACTTGTAGCAAACCTTCTTGGAACGGGATTTATAGTCCTTCCCCTTCCTTTGTTTGAGGATTTGCCGGAAGCTTTTGATGATTAGGGCCATCTCCTCGTTGTCGAGCTTGGAGGCGTCAATTGGTTGTCTACTTGGTGTAGACTCCTCCTTCTTCTCCTCCGTTGCCTTGAAGGCCACGGGTTGCGCCTCGGATGTGGAAGGCTCATCAAGCTCGTTGATCTTCTTGGAGCCCTTAATCATGCATTCAAAACTAACAAAATTCCCGATGACTTCCTCGGGGGTCATTTGTGTATATCTAGGATTGCCACGAATTAATTGTACTTGAGTAGGGTTAAGGAAAATAAGGGCTCTTAGAATAACCTTAACCACTTCGTGGTCATCCCATTTTGCGCTCCCGAGGTTGCGCACTTGGTTCACCAAGGTCTTGAGCCGGTTGTACATGTCTTGTGGCTCCTCCCCTTGGCGAAGACGGAAGCGACCGAGCTCCCCCTCGATCGTTTCCCGCTTGGTGATCTTGGTGAGTTCATCACCCTCGTGCGCCGTCTTGAGTAGGTCCCAAATCTCCTTGGCGTTCTTCAACCCTTGTACTTTGTTGTATTCCTCCTTGCTTAGAGAGGCAAGAAGGATGGTTGTGGCTTGGGAGTTGAAGTGCTCGATTTGGGCCACTTCGTCCGTGTCGTAGTCTTCATCCCCTACGGATGGTACCTGTACACCATACTCAACAACATCCCATAATCTTTTGTGGAGAGAGGTTAGATGAAATCGCATCAAATTACTCCACATAGCATAATCTTCACCATTAAAAGTTGGTGGTTTGCCTAATGGGACGGAAAGTAAAGGTGTATGTTTAGGAATGCGAGGGTAGCGTAGGGGGATCTTACTATACTTCTTACGCTCTTGGCGTTTAGAAGTGACGGACGCCGCGTCGGAGCCGGAGGTAGATGTTGATGAAGTGTCGGTCTCGTAGTAGACCACCTTCCTCATCCTTTTGTGCTTGTCCCCACTCCGATGCGGCTTGTGAGAAGAAGATTTTTCCTTCTTCTCTTTGTGATGAGAAGAGGAAGATCTTTTCTCCTTCCGCTTGGAGGATTTCTTCTTCTTCTCTCTTCTCTTGGTGCGGGACTCTTCCGATGAGGATGAAGTGCTCCCTTGACTTGTAGTGGGCTTGTCATCGCCGGTCTCCATCTCCCTCTTGGTGTGATCTCCCGACATCACTTCGAGCGGTTAGGCTCTAATGAAGTACCGGGCTCTGATACCAATTGATAGTCGCCTAGAGGGGGGGTGAATAGGGCGAAACTGAAATTTACAAATATAATCACAACTACAAGCCGAGTTAGCGTTAGAAACAATAACGAGTCCGCGAGAGAGCGAGCAAAACAAATCGCAAGCGAATAACAAGTGAGACACGTGGATTTGTTTTACCGAGGTTCGGTTCTCGCAAACCTACTCCCCGTTGAGGAGGCCACAAAGGCCGGGTCTCTTTCAACCCTTCCCTCTCTCAAACGGTCCCTCCGACCGAGTGAGCTTTCTTTTCTCAATCACTTGGAACACAAAGTTCCTACAAGGATCACCACAAGATTGGTGTCTCTTGCCTCAATTACAAGTGAGTTTGGTTGCAATGAAAGAATCAAGAAAGCACGATTAAAAAGCCAAGCAACAAGAGCGACAAATAGCACACGGATCACTTTCTCTCTCAAGCCACTAATCACTAATGATCTCTTTTCTCAATTGTGAAACTTGGAGAGGTGGAGGCTTTGAATGTGTCTTGGAATGGATTGCTAGCTCTTGTATTGAATGTTGAAGGTTGGAATGCTTGGATGATGTGAATGGAGGTGGTTGGGGTTGTATTTATAGCCACCAACCACTTCCTAGCCGTTGCACCATTCTGCTGAGCGCGGACGGTCCGCGAGCCAGGTCCGGACGGTCCGCCCCTGTAGATCAACGGCTGAAAATGCAACGGTCAGCAGTAACGGCTATATCAACGGCTATATTGCATTTAATGCGACGTCAGATGTCAGACAGAGCCAGTCGCGGACGGTCCGGTCGTGCACCCCGGACGGTCCGCGAGGCCCTCTATAATTCATTTCTCTGAACCCGTTACCTTCGGGTTTTTCGGTTTCTTACCGACCGGACGGTCCGCGCCTGAGGCCGGACGGTCCGCGAGTGGGCTCGGACGGTCTTTCCTTTTCCTCCGGACAGTCCGTAGTGGAAACTTGTATTTTTGCATTGGTTCTGTCCGAGAGTCATCCTAGTGTCGCGGACGGTCCGCCGCAAGGGCCCGGACGGTCCGCGCTTGGCCTGTTTTTCCAAAAAGCTTCTCCTGTCCGGAATAATCTACGGTATTCCGGACAGTCGATTTAGTATAGTTATAGATGAACCTTTGGCACCTGTAGAACATATAATCTAGAGCAAACTAGTTAGTCCAATTGTTTGTGTTGGGCAATTCAACCACCAAAATTATTTAGGAACTAGGTGTAAGCCTAATTCCCTTTCAGTCGCATGCCCTCCGTAGATCATGAAGCAGTCGCGGACCTCGGGGAACTCCCCTGCTTGGTGATCTTCCTTTTTGCCGTCGTCGCGGGCCCTGTCGCCCTCTGCGGGCGGCCCGGCCCGGTAGAAGTGGCGCCGAAGCATGACGCACTCCTCGAGGGTGTGCTTGACAGGCCCCTGATGGTAGGGGCACGTCTCCTTGAGTGCCTTGTCGAAGAGGTTGGCGCCTCCGGGGGGCTTCCGAGGGTTCTTGTACTCGGCGGCGGCGACAAGGTCCGTGCTGGCGGCGTCGCGTTTCGCTTGCGACTTCCTCCTGCCTTTCTTCTTGGCGCCGGGCGGAGTAGACGCCTCGGGTGCATCTTCCGACGGGCGGCCCTGGGGCTGCTTGTCCTTTCGGAAGATGGCTTCGACCGCCTCCTGACCAGAGGCGAACTTGGTGGCGATGTCCATCAGCTCGCTTGCCCTGGTGGGGGTCTTGCGACCCAACTTGCTCACCAGGTCACGGCAGGTGGTGCCGGCAAGGAACGCGCCGATGACATCGGAGTCGGTGATGTTGGGCAGCTCGGTGCGCTGCTTCGAGAATCGTCGGATGTAGTCCCGAAGAGACTCTCCCGGCTGCTGCCGACAGCTTCGGAGGTCCCAGGAATTCCCGGGGCGCACGTACGTGCCCTGGAAGTTGCCGGCGAAAGCCTGGACCAGATCCTCCCAGTTGGAAATCTGCCCCGGAGGCAGGTGCTCCAACCAAGCGCGAGCGGTGTCGGAGAGGAACAGGGGGAGGTTGCGGATGATGAGGTTGTCGTCGTCCGTCCCACCCAGTTGACAGGCTAGGCGGTAGTCCGCAAGCCACAATTCCGGTCTCGTTTCCCCCCGAGTACTTTGTGATAGTAGTCGGGGGTCGGAATCGGGGCGGAAACGGCGCCCGCCGAATGGCTCGGCTGAAGACCTGCGGACCGGGTGGTTCGGGCGAGGGACTCCGATCCTCCCCGCTGTCGTAGCGTCCCCCACGCCTGGGGTGATAACCTCGGCGCACCCTCTCGTCGAGGCGGGCCCGACGGTCGCGATGAGGGTGCTCGTCGCCGAGGTGGCCCGGGGCCGCAGGCGCGGTGTTGCGCGTGCGCCCGGTGAAGGCCGAGGCTTCCCGCGTGAGTCGGGAAGTCGCGACACGAGGTTCCGAGGGGTACCCCTGCCTTCGGGAGGCAGAGCTCTCGGCCCGCCGGGCCGCAGCGCCTTCCAGGAGATGCTTGAGCTCTCCCTGGATTCGCCGACCCTCGGTGGTTGATGACTCCGGCATCGTGCGGAGGAGCATCGCTGCGGCGGCCAGGTCCTGACCGGTTCCGCCGGATGCGGGTGGCGGTCTGTCCCTGGCATCGTTGGTGATGCGGTGCTGGAGACCTTGGGGCAGGTGACGTATTCCTCCGGCCGGGGGCTGGCTCGCCCATACCTGCCCGACGTTCCGGCGGATTGCCTCGAGCGCTCCTGCTCCCTCATCGAGCCCGGCCTGCGCCCCGCGGACTTGCTCGAGCTGTGGGTCGTGACCCCCCGCCGGAACGGGGACCACAGCTAGCTCCCGCGGGATGTCGGCGCGAGGCGCTGGTCTAGGGGGATCACCATCCTCCGGCATGCCGAGACAGCTGCCTCCGGAGGGATCCCCTAGCTCGACATGGAAACATTCGCGGCTCGGGCCGCAGTCCTTGTCGCCAAGGCTGCGGCTGCCGTCGGAACAGTCGGAGAGGCAGTAGTTACATGCGGTCATGAAGTCCCGCATGGCACTGGGGTTGCCAGATCCAGAGAAATCCCAGCAGATGCTGGGGTCGTCATCTTCCTCGGACCCAGAGGGTCCGTAGGTCGAGACACCCGTCAATCGGTCCCAAGGCGACCGCACACGAAACCCCAGAGAGGTTGCACTCGCCTCAGTGTGAGCGCCCGCCAAAGCGAGGTTGCTAGGCGGGTTGAGGCCGAGTCGAAATGACAAAGGATGGGAATCAGCCCGTACCTTTGGGTCGACGAGGATCGACGAAGTCGCATCGGGGGCTGATCATGCTGTCGTCCTGGGTGCGAGGGCGACGTCCTGCAGGCCCTCCGTGAGCGTGCTGGCGTCGTCTACTTGCTCGGGATCGGCGTGACGCGGGGGGACGGCGCTCGCCTTCGCTTCAAACGCGCGGGTGATGCCCGACGCGTCCTCCGTTGGGGCGCTGGGGATGTCGATTTGCTCGACAGTCGACTGAGCGCAGCCTCCCGCTCGGCCTTGGTTGCCCCGCCTCCTCCTCCGATGGCGAGGGAGAGGATGGGGCGAGCTCGAAAGTTGTCCTTCCCTCACGCGGGAAAGACGTCGTCGATTCCGCCGCCGGCGGGCGGGCTGTCCGCCACCATTGTCGCTGTCGCGCGGCGGTGGAAGGAGTATCATGTCGTAGCTGCCGTCGAAAGACATGAACTCGAGACTCCCGAAACGGAGCACCGTTCCGGGTTGAAGAGGTCGTTGGAGACTGCCCATCTGGAGCTTGACGGGAATCTGCTCGTCAACACGCAGCAGGCCCCTACCTGGCGCGCCAACTGTCGGCGTTCCGAGACCGGGGGGTCCCCGAGCCGACGAGTGAGTGTGCCGCGTGCCCCAGCCCAGATGGGTCGAGCGCGTGGGCGAGCGCGAAGGGGGGAGAGAGCGAGTGCGAGGTGGCCGGAGCCGGGTCGTGAGGGAGTCGGAGAATCCCGCGGCCTTCGTGTTCGTCCCGCGCCCAGGTCGGGTGCGCTTGCAGTAGGGGGTTACAAGCGTCCGCGCGGGTGAAGGGAGCGAGCGGCCCCGAGAGAGCGCCTGCCCCTGCCCTTCGTCCCCGCGAGGCCAACCTTCTCTAAGAAGGCCCTGGTCCTTCCTTTTATAGGCGTAAGGAGAGGATCCAGGTGTACAGATGGGGGTGTAGCAAGGTGCTACGTGTCTAGCGGGGGAGTGCTAGTGCCCTAAGTACATGCCAAGGTGGCAGCCGGAGAGATCTTGGCACCCAGCTAGTGTGGCGTCGTGGCTGTCGGAGAAGCAATGGAGCCGGGCGGAGGGACAGCTGTCGGAGAGGCTGGGCCCTTGCTGACGTCCCCCTGCTTTCGTAAGGGAGCTGGGAGCCGCCGTCGTCATGGTCCAGCGGGGCGCCATCATTGCCTATCTGACGGGGCCAGCCAGATGGGACGTCGGTCCTGTTCTCTGCGGCCCGAGTCGGCTCGGGGTAAGGTGATGATGACGCTTCCTGTTGACGTGGCGGGCTTGTGTCCTAGGTCGGACGACGTGGAGGCTCCTCCGAGGCCGAGGTCGAGTCTGTCCTGCATGGCCGAGGCCGAACCTGAGCTCCTGGGTCGGGCGAGGCGGAGGTCGTTCGGCAGAGGTCGGGGCGGAGTCCGAGCCCTGGGTCGGGCGAAGCGGAGTTCATCGTCTTCCGGGGCCTTAGCCCGAGTCCGAGCCCTGGGTCGGGCGGAGCGGAGTTCGCCGTCTTCCGGGGCCTTAGCCCGAGTCTGAGCCCTGGGTCGGGCGGAGCGGAGTTCGCCGTCTTCCGGGGCCTTGGCCCGAGTCCGAGCCCTGGGTCGGGCGGAGCGGAGTTCGCCATCTTCCGGGGCCTTAGCCCGAGTCCGAGCCCTGGGTCGGGCGGAGCGGAGTTCGCCGTCTTCCGGGGCCTTGGCCCGAGTCCGAGCCCTGGGTCGGGCGGAGCTTCCTCTGGCGCTCTCGGCCAAGCCTGGCCACCCGTCAGTCTTACCTTTTGCGTTAAAGGCCCCAGTGATTTGGTCGGTCGGCGCGGTGATTTAGTCAGGGTTACTTCTTATCGAAGGCATGGCCTCGGGCGAGCCGGAGATGCGTCTGCCGTGAAAGAGGAGGCCTCGGGCGAGACGGAGACATCTCAGGGTCGGCTGCCCTCGCCCGAGGCTATGCTCGGGCGTGGCGTGATCAAGTCGCTCGTATGGACTGATCCCTGACTTAATCAAACCCATCAGGCCTCTGCAGCTTTATGCTGATGGGGGTTACCAGCTGAGAATTAGGCGTCTTGAGGGTACCCCTAATTATGGTCCCCGACACTAATAGAATCCCAATTTGTGATGTCTTCTATGCCAAAAAGGCTTTCATGCATTATATTATATATCTTCGGGTTACTTCGGGTAAAACTTTATGCATGAGGAGAGAGCAACGAATTAACTTATCTGTGTTTCATTGTATTCAATTTAATTTCCCAGATTTCCAAGCACTATTGAGCTTGATATAGTCGTTATGGCCACTTGGCGATATATAAATATATAATGTCACAACACAGTCAAATAAAATATACAACCAAATAAAATTGTTTAAGAAGGTTGTGTATAATGTGACTTCAGGGGTTTGAACAACCCACCACAATCCATACGAGTACAAACTCTAGCGTCTGGTGTCAACGTGTGTGCGGCCATCAGGGCTACGACAACACAACAAGCCTTCGTAACAAGCACAATAGACGCAATTGTGGCTCGGTAATTGGGGTACACGATAAATCCACGCAACGTGCGCAACAGGCGCAATTGTGGCTCCGATGATCACGGTTGACAGACAGTGCCTACAGGGCATGCGAAAAATACGCGACTCAGCGATGGCAGTCTAACTCAACAGGAGTGATCTGATTAATAGAAGAGCGCGACATAGCAATCACATGACGCAGCCAAGTTCGAACGACACAAATATTGCGTCGTGTTGCCAGAGCGCAGTCAATATTCAGCTAATGTCATAACTCAGTCGATTACCAACGCAGCCTGATCGGCGTGTCTGTGTACCCACTATACAATTTAATCGCTCGACATGAGTCCAAAAGCTCAACACATCATAAATATTTAGAGCGATTCAGGTATACACCATATAGTCTTCACATGCACCTTTAATAATTTTCTACTATTTATCTACTACCGGAAATAAAGCAGAAAAATAATACAAGAATTATTGCATAAGCATAATCAGATCAGGTGCATGATGTCATTTCCCCATATTTAAACATGTATTTCTCTACTAATTATTTACTGCAGGAAATAATTAATTAAGATAGAGAAGACTATATAAAACTTGCGTTACTCTATTTATTTAATGTATTGGGAAATTGCCACAGAATTCTGAAAGTGGAGTTCAAAGGCTTTTTTTTGCACGCGGCCATGCAGGAGACCAACAATGCATGCAACCGATCGTGCCGTTCGTCTACTTTTTTTTTTCTTTTCCTTAGCATGCAAGTTTGGTTTCCGTGCAGCGATGGACCCGCTCCTCCTATATCCATGCGTGCGTGGGAGTATCCTATATCCATGCGCGGGAGTAGGCTGCCAATGCGCGGCCTGCCTCTGTGCGCAGGGACGATCAACCACTAGTTTTCTTGCCGGGGTTTAGGCGCAGTGCACAACGACAGCGATGGCAAGTTTGTCGCACACAAATCGCAGCCCATGCACAACAGCAGATCAAGAACAGTAAAACATACCGTTTGATTGCGTAGAGGAAGAATCGAAGCCTGTCGCGTAGGACAGTTCGGCTAGGCCGAGGGACCTGCCGGCTTGATGGTCCCGGCTTGATGGAGAGTTGATGCCGATCGGATCCGCAGCAACGTCGAGGTAGAGCGTGCTGATAACGTGTTGAAAAATACGTTACCACGGATCACCAGATCCGCTCCCTTCCCTTCCGTCAGCAGTAGAGGCGCGAGAAGCTGTAGAGAATCCGTCTCCCTTCCCATAAGCACGACAGAGTAACACACGAGACACAATGTATAGGGTTGGGCCTCTGGCCTCTTTCTCTTCTCTGTATTATGAGTGGGTGTACATGTTCCCTTTATATAGAGACTTAAAACCCCTCAGAGGCAGAGTCGGTATTTGCCCACATAACCCTAACTAGGGTTACTTAACAATGATTTCTAAGCAAGCCATCACTTTAAACGGAGCTCGCTGCTACGGGCTCCAGATGGGCCAGTACAAGTCTGCGTGTGGGCACAGCTCCTAACCTATATTCGTCCTTGATCGGGCGGACAAGTACAGTCCAATGGTCCAACACACTTAGGGTCCTTGAGACCAGAACTGGTGGCCGCCGGCCGGCATGTGCGAGTGCGAGGAGCAAACACACCCCCGGAATATTTGCATGAACAAAGGGAAAGACAGCGGCAGCCGACGATGACGCTGCAACAGAACAGAAACCCCGCGACCACATGGATGGACTACCTGCCTATGCACATGCACTGAAATGTGGTTGAGGCGAAACGCTGTGCAGTTGCCAGTTGCTGTCCATTTACCGATATAAGCCTATTTTATGTCACACAGGATTTCAGCTATAGGCAGCATAAACTGGTAAGTCACGGCTTTGCTTCTCTGTCCTGTTCTATGAGTTGCGTGCGTCAGCAGCATGGCGTGGCCAAACCGCCAAAGCTCTTGGTGTTTTTTTGCCGGGCCCTTTCAGGCGTGCATGCACAATACCAAAAGCAAGGCCCGTCTACCATGACGTTGCAACGTGGCCTGTTGGGCCATGAGATTCACCGGCCCGGCTTTTTCCATTTCCTGGACGTCACGGCGAGGCCTGGAAGCACGCACGGGCACGGCACATGAGTTTTCCTGATTCCAAAGCAGGTACGAAGATTGATCTGCAGGGGTTGGCAGTTGGCACTGCAATCATCTTCGTTGTCTGAACTTGAACAGGTTCAGCCAGTTCAGTCCGAGGATGATCAAGTGATATTGGCACCTGCCGTCTGGCGCTGAACCGCTGACAGAGACTGACATCTGGAATATGTCCTCATGCATGGGGCATGGGCCGTCTGGAATATTTGCATCGAGACTGAACTGACATCGAGAGAGAAATTCCTCTAGATTCTCCGGGTGGAGTGCTCTTTATTTGGCATCTAGTTTAGGCAGAAACGGAGCATCCTTCTCAGAGAAAAATACTACGACGAAAAACTGAAGCCACGGTGATGAAGACAGACACTGTCACACTGACTTCGCGGCGGGGGCTGAGTTCGTTTCATTCACACCGAGACCGAGCATCATCCTGTTTTTCAGACGGACGGACGGACGGAGACGGACCTTGTTTCTTTTGTCCTGTGCCTGTTTTTTCAGACGGACGTTGGGCGTTGGAGCAGTAGCAGTCATTTTTAATGTATTTGTTGAATCTGAGACTGATTAACTCTTGACTCATCGATCCAAAACTACATTTCCTTTTTTTTTCAACGACTTGAGCTGTAGCCGTCGTCACAGAGCCCGGGACGACGACCTTTCTTTTCCCTGGCCCTCTGTCCCCTGCTCCGCTGCTCGCTCCATCGATTCCCTCGTGTTAGCAGTAGCAGACTGAAGGAATGCCAGGGATCACAAGATATGGAGCCAGACAGCACCACCACCCAGGCTTCAGCGGCAGCGACACAAGAATGTGCATCGAGTGGGCCTTGATGGGCTGTATAATACACTAGTGGGGCTGGGCCTATGGAAGGTTATATATATGTGATTCTGTAACTGAGGACCGTATGGAAGAACACAGAACAGAAATGTTGAGAACTACGTCACCACGGATCACCAGATCCGCTCCCTTCCCTCCCGTCAGCAGTAGAGGCGCAAGAAGCTGTAGAGTACCCGTCTCCCTTCCCATTAGCACGACAGAGGAAACACAATAGACACGATGTAGAGTTGGGCCTCTGGCCTCTTTTTCTTCTCTGTATTATGAAGTGGTGTACAGGTTCCTTATATAGAGATGTGAGACCCCTCAGGGGCAAAGCAGGTATTTGCCCACATAACCCTAACTAGGGTTACTTAACACTCCCCCTTGGGCGAATACCGCGACCAACACATGCCTCGTTAAAAACTCCGAAAAACCCAATGGAAAAATGTGGAGAAAGAGTGCATGGTGATACAAATTGCATTTGCATTTTGTTGCCTCGTTAAAAACCTCATGTGAGAAACTTCAAGAAAACTCACCAAGGAAAAAAGAGTACAACAACTGTCATCGTGATAGATTTTGATCCTCTAGGATCTATATTCTATCGAATCTTCTACAAGGGCTAACTTTAGAAATGTGCTCCCCCTGATCCTTGCAAAACTGTATCAATAAGGCAAAACATCTTCTTCTAGAAGTATATGCACATAAAGATTTAGCAAACAGATTGCATATCCTTGCAAGGACTATTTCAGGAACTTTACCTCTACTCACTTCTAGGATATACGAGGTAAGTGCACGTATCAATATAAATAAGCCACTTTGACTGATGGTGTTCGATCGACTGGATCTATATATTTGATAGAAAGTTCCATAAAGGTTCACATATTGATCATCAAGCTCACGCCTTCAGGGCATAGAATATGACATTTATTGTCTCACGATTGTGATCAATATAAGCATTCGCTCCCCCCGACGATGACATCTGTCAAAGTCGTTATCCCTCAAAACTCAAGCATATTCTTCAAGATATATGTCTCATTGTCCATCTGGAATAACGAGAATGGATGAAGTTGGGGTGCTATCATTTTCTATCTTACACCACAATTTATACATAGTTGTGCAAAACAAATAACATGTCCTTCAATAGGACTTAGGGGATAATATAGTTGCAATAATACATATTCTAAATATGACACATCGCTTCAGGCGTTCATCTATTGCAACATCTATGATGGTGTAACAAAAGTCCATCAAAGATCGTAATCCATCAGGGATTTTCATCGATCAGATACATCGTTATAGTCTGTCATATGGCACAATGGGGATATTTTGCCAGTAACACCTAAACCTTATAGGTTTCTGCCATCAGGGCTTTAGAGGATACCGTAATTCCACATATGGTGGAATACACGAGTGTACATACACTCGGTAAAACTCGTGACATGCACATGTGCTTATCAAGCAAACTTCAAGTCCTTTGGTTCCTCATTTCATTCATTATCGGGTCTATATGGGTCTTTATCCCTTTATAGGGATTATCAAACTTTGGTGTTTAACACAGACTTTATTTCTTCTGGAAAGGTTCCATCAAGGAACTATAATCTCATCTAGGAGATATTCTCTTTACATAGGAGAGTGTTCATTCATCAGGAATGTATTATTCGGTAAGAGATTTATATGTTGCATATTTATAATTCAAAGATACGAGTCCTTCTAGGATCTCATGACGGATCTTCAAATCCTATTAACTGCATATTTTAATTCATGCCATTTGCCAGATATATTACATAGCGGAACAGTGTTTATTCAACACATATGTGGGATAGGTCTCTCACAAAACCACTTGAACCATCGCATTCACCACACATTATTTCAGCAGTGCCCATAAATGTCCGAACTTCAAGCTCGCGACTTTCATTTTGCGATTATTGGTTCAGCCTCGATTGCATTTATCAATGACCCGATAAGAGAGCTTAAAGCACTCATGCCTAGGACTTTGTTTTGGATCCATTTGCAATCTAGAGGGGCAAGATAGGTGTTGACATATTTGTCTCCCACATTTAATAATGATCTCCGTCATTTCCCAAAACGAAAGATTCAATGTTCCGTATTCCCAGCACAATGATATTGCGCGCATTGCTAGGAATTTCATCATCAAGATGAACCTCTTCGTGAGGCAGATCACAATCAAGGTGAATTAATCAGAGGAGAGTTATTACAGACCACGTGAATCTGCAATCAGAGCATATGCTTTGACTAAGGCTGATGGATCATATTCGCAGGCGTCCCCGAGAATAGATCAAATACCAATAAGTCAAATGTGGATATGATATTAATCCCGGGTATATCCACATCTACATCAGGTAGAAGCATTCAGACCAATATGGTTACTCCTCAACGATTTCTGGCAAACTCCATATACATAGGAGTACACACTAAACGACAAGTTTAGTTTGGCTTTTGTGCGTTTTATAGAATATTGAGGCATTACACTATATGGGCATTCCTCCCCCTAATGCCGAGATGTTCTAAAAGCATACAGATAAAATCCCCAACCACAATCATCCAGTTGTGGCCAATGTATGCTATTGTGGTGATTTATTTGGGAAATCTTACGCACATTACAAATAGTGGTTTTATGCAGTGAGCTTTGGACTTAGATTAATGTAGTGGCATGAATACTACATATTTGTCCTTCAACATGAAGGGTTAGTCTCAACATTCAACGAGACACGCAACAACAAGTTGCTTCATGGTTACAATTCTGCAAACTTATTGTTATTATTACCAAATGCACAGTCAATCATTATGATTTAGACTAACATGCACAACACTTATTTAATCTGTAAGGCATCTTCAGGGGCTCATGAATACCATTCGTCGTTTTGAGCCATTAGTTGACTTCAGATCAACAAGTAAAATGACCATCAGGGTCTAACACTCACAAAGACATTCACTGGTTGTATTGTGCTTTGAGGCACAAAGGAAAAATGTGTGTGCTTATATTGGTAGTAAAGTGCACGACATCAGGCCAATGCTGCCAAGCAAAGATTTTTATATGCAGAGATGTATAGTCCAGCTCATTTTATTATTGCCCATGGTTTACCCAATTACTCATACCGTTCTGAAATTGGGTATCGATTTATGCATCATTTTTAGGTATTATAATTTTGAGAGAGAATTTATAACAATAGTTAATAAATTGTGATGCTGCCAGCAGGGCAAACATTTCTCCTCATATTATATACCAATTTGTTCTATATAGCATTATTTCGATCTCTTCATTGTTCAGCAAAAAGAGAAGCTTTGGAATAGAACAGACAGGGCCAAGAATTCATTTTATCTGGGAAAATCACCATATAACTAGCTTTTGATGAAGCAAATGATGATAACTGCTTGGCAAGAATGAAAATAGGACTAGTGTCCGCCAGGATCCATTTTCAACAATAGATATTACTGCTCTCATACGAAGAAATCATCAGGAGTAGAGAGGATACAATAGGTCTCTACAAGATCTTCATATTTCTATCACAAATTATCATCACTAGTAGTCTATTGGTCAAGACATATGACTCTTCTGGCTCCGAGGACCAAGGACATGTTAATGTCTAATTTGGCTTCAAGCTCTGTTGTGATGTGGGGTTTCATAGTTATTTGTCTACTCTTCTCACTTCTAGTAGATCGGAGGTAGATAATGGTAAGCATGCCAAATGGTGGAATTCAGTGTAGTTCGGCTACATAAACCCCAGGTGTCCATTCAGGACCGACCTTTACCATTTAGCTTACAATGTATACCAAACTTGTCAAAGGACTATCCCGAGTCAATTCAGTGACTATAAGTATTTACAATTCCGAGAGATGTATGCGACACAAGCATAGAGGTCCTAGATGGAACAAGTAAAGTGGTTCGACGGGAACTCACTATGGTTTTCACACCAACATAGTGAAAAATTTCTCAGAATAACCTCTCGGTATACTCGCAACTTCGTGTTGCTAGCGGTTAAATATCCTTTTATCTCATAGTTTGCTTCATGTCATTCATTGACAAAGAGAGCAATGTGCTAACATCTGGTTGAGCAATGTATGACTGAGATTTCTGGTCTTAAATTATTTGGTAAGGTCTTTTGCTTACTAATAGAATCCCAATTTGTGATGTCTTATATGCCAAAAAGGCTTCCATGCATTATATATCTTCAGGTTACTTCAGGTAAAACTTTATGCATGAGGAAAGAGAGCACGAAATTAACTTATCTGTGTTCTATATTATTTCATTTACTTTCCCAGATTATTCAAGCACTATAGAGCTTGATATAGTTGTTATAGCCACTTGGCAATATAAATAAATATATAATACCACACAACACAATCAAATAAAATATAGAGCTAAACAAAACTATTTACAAAGGTTGCGTTATGATGTGACTTTAGGGGCTTGAACAACCCACCATAATCCACGCGAGTACAAGCTCTAGTGTCTGGTGTCAACGCGTGTGCGACCATCAGGGCTACGACAACACAACAAGCCTTCGTAATAAGCGCAACAGGCACAATTATGGCTCGGTAATCGGGGTACACGATAAGTCCACGCAACGTGCGCAACAGGCGCAATTGTGGCTCAATGATCACGGCAGACAGACAGTGCCTACAGGGCATGCGAAAAATACGCGACTCGGCGATGGCGGTCCGACTCAACGAGAGTGGTACGATTAAGCGAGAGTGCGACATAGCAATCAAATGACGCAGCCAAGTGTCGTGTTGCCAGGGCGCAGTCAATGCTCAGCTAATGTAATAACTCACTCGATTAATAACATAGTCTGATAGACTCGTCCGAGTACCCCTATATAATTTAATCGCTCCGTGTGAGTCTGAAGGCTCAACGTATTGTAAATGTTTAGAGCGATTTGATTATATGCAGTATAGCCTTCACATGCATATTATTAATTTTCTACTATTTACTACAGGAAATAAAGTAGAAAAATAATATTGGAATTTATACACGAACATAAGCACATCGGGTGCTAAAAGGCATTTTCCCATATTGAAGCATGCAATTTTCTACTAATCATTTTGTGACATGAAGTGATTAATT
This sequence comes from Zea luxurians, assembly GCA_029449295.1. NCBI lineage: Eukaryota > Viridiplantae > Streptophyta > Magnoliopsida > Poales > Poaceae > Zea > Zea luxurians. Next base: position 131,818,971 of record JAOPSE010000010.1, read on the forward strand.
AAGATAGAAATTGCAACATAAAACATGATTTATTCTATTTATTATTTACAACAGAAAATAAATAGATTGAATAATGTGGAGCATGTTAACGAATTAGAATTGTACTATCGTTGGTTAATGCAACACGAACAGGGCCACAACTTGGGGTCTCACCAAGTTCAAACAGGAGCAAGCTCAAGTGCACGTTAGCACGTGCATACAGCCATGCACTCACTATGAGGCCGAGAGAGCTATCTGTTTATAGGAGACACTGCTGCTCTGTTTTCTTTTCTCTGTCGCTCAGCATGCACAAGCGGGTGCGTGCATGCAGCCACACATGGTTTTTATTAAAACGTGACCGGAGACTTAAACACTTGCACTACAATAAAATTAAAGCCATGCATGCAGCCATGCACCATGCGAGATTTTCCTGAGTGCGCTCAAAAGTAGATTCGTGCATGGAGGAGGCATGCATGGACCATGGGCCTATGCGGCATGCAACCGTAGACGAGCCGCGTCATGCGCGAGAAGGGTGGCCAACCGTTCATGCAGATCCTAGAAAAAAGGATCACAGATCTACCCCAGACTGGTATGGGCTCATTGACTGGCCATAGATGCGCGCCGACCGACGCATCTCGCGAACGCGCGGACTCCGCCGTCCGTTCTCCAAGCATCCGAGTGCGACGAATGAATAGATCAATAATTGGTCCAATCTAAAGACATACCGCTCGACTGTGTAGAAGAGGATTCGAAGGCTGTCGCGTAGGACAGTTCGGCTAGGCCGAAGGACCTGCCGGCTTGACGGAGAGTTGATGCAGATCTGATTCCGCAGCAACGTTGAGGTAGAGCGTGCTGATAACGTGTTGAGAACTACGTCACCACGGATCACTAGATCCGCTCCCTTCCCTCCCGTCAGCAGTAGAGGCGCAAGAAGCTGTAGAGTACCTGTCTCCCTTCCCATTAGCACGACAGAGGAAACACAATAGACACGATGTAGAGTTGGGCCTCTGGCCTCTTTTTCTTCTATGTATTATGAAGTGGTGTACAGGTTCCTTATATAGAGATGTGAGACCCCTCAGGGGCAAAGCAGGTATTTGCCCACATAACCCTAACTAGGGTTACTTAACAAGAAACACTAGTTCTCTGCCTCATCTCAGCCTCGTCTTCCTCCTTGCTTTCCCGTTTCCAATTCTTCTTCCCCAATCCTCACTCCTTCCTGCTCTCTTCTAGAAGCTTCCCAATACCGACGTTAACACCTCGTCACCGAGTCCAGTTCTGGAAAAAAATCAGATCGGCAGGCAACATGAAGTCTATGGGCAGCCGCGACAAGCTTGCGGCGGCGGCAAGACACCGCCACGTCCTCTTCGTCGTCATCGCCTGCTTCGCCTTCCTCACCTTCGTATACACCACCTCCCAATTAACGACCGCGCCGGGCTCCGCCTCCGCGGGCGGCGGGTCCGAGTCCGGTTCCCATCGCGGGCTGCCCATAGACTTTTACTACATGTTTTGGTTGTTGAGAAATACGTTACCACGGATCACCAGATCCGCTCCCTTCCCTCCCGTCAGCAGTAGAGGCGCAAGAAGATGTACAGAACCCGTCTCCCTTCTGATAGTTGCCTAGAGGGGGGGTGAATAGGGCGAAACTGAAAATCTCAAAAATAATCACAACTACAAGCCGGGTTAGCGTTAGTAATAAAGAAACGAGTCCGCGAGAGAGGGTGCAAAACAAATCGCAAGCAAATAAGAGTGTGACACGCGGATTTGTTTTACCGAGGTTCGGTTCTCGCAAACCTACTCCCCGTTGAGGAGGCCACAAAGGCCGGGTCTCTTTCAACCCTTCCCTCTCTCAAACGATCCCACGGATCGAGTGAGCTTTCTCTTCTTCTCAATCAAACGGGAACAAAACTTCCCCGCAAGGGCCACCACACAATTGGTGCCTCTTGCCTTGGTTACAATTGAGATTGATCACAAGAACAAGTGAGAAAGAAAAGAATGCGATCCAAGCGCAAGAGCTCGAAAGAACACAAGCAAATCACTCTCTCTAGTCACTATGGAGTTGTGTGGAATTTGGAGAGGACTTGATCTATTTGGTGTGTCTAGAATTGAATGCTAGAGCTCTTGTAGTAGTTGAGAAGTGGAAAACTTGGATGGCAATGAATGTGGGGTGGTTGGGGTATTTATAGCCCCAACCACCAAAAGTGACCGTTGCTGGAAGCTGTCTGTTCGATGGCGCACCGGACAGTCCGGTGCACACCGGACAGTCCGGTGCCCCTGCCACGTCACCATTGCCGTTGGATTCTGACCGTTGGAGCTTCTGACTTCTGGGCCCTCCTGGGTGTCCGGTGCACACCGGACATGTACTGTTTGATGTCCGGTGCACCGGTATGGGCGATCCTGACGTCTGCGCGCGCTGCGCGCGCATTAAATGCACTGCAGAGAGCCGTTGGCGCCGCAGAGAGCCGTTGCTCCGCTGGCACACCGGACAGTCCGGTGCACACCGGACAGTCCGGTGCACACCGGACAGTCCGGTGAATTTTAGTGGAGCGGCTGCCGCGCGAACCCGAGGCTGGCGAGTTCCGGAGACCGCGCTTCCTTGGAGCACCGGACATGTCCGGTGCACACCGGACAGTCCGGTGAATTATAGCGCACCGGCTTCCGAGAATTCTCGAGAGCAAAGAGTTGGAGTTGGAGTCCTCTGGGCGCACCGGACACTGTCCGGTGCACACCGGACAGTCCGGTGCCTTCAGCCAGAGGTGCCTTCGGTTGCCTCGTTGCTCCTTTGTTGAATCCAAAACTTGGTCTTTATATTGGCTAAGTGTGAACCTTTTGCACCTGTATAACTTGAGTACTAGAGCAAACTAGTTAGTCCAATATTTGTGTTGGGCAATTCAACCACCAAAATTATTTAGGAACTAGGGGTAAGCCTAATTCGCTTTCAATCTCCCCCTTTTTGGTGATTGATGCCAACACAAACCAAAGCAAATATAGAAGTGCATAATTGAACTAGTTTACATAAAGTAAGTGCAAAGGTTGCTTGGAATTGAGCCAATATATACTTATATGATGCGCATGGATTGTTTTCTTTGTTTTTGACATATTGGACCTCATTTGCACCATAAGTTTTGTTTTTGCAAACTCTTTTGTAAATTCTTTTTAAAGTCATTTTGCAAGATAGTCAAAGGTAAATGAAAACGATTTTGCAAAGCATTTTTAAGTTTTGAAAATTTCTTCCTTGTTCCAAAATGCTTTTCCTTTGACTAAACAAAACTCCCCCTCAAATAAGGTCTCCTCTTAGTGTTCAAGAGGGTTTTAAGACATCAATTTTGAAAATACTAGTTGCTCCCCCTTTAGACCATAAAGAGATACCAATTTTGAAATTTACCAAATTAAAATCATCAAATTTAAAAAATTAGGTGGTGGTGCGGTCCTTTTGCTTTGGGCTCATATTTTCTCCCCCTTTGGCATGGATCGCCAAAAACGGAATCATTAAAGCCCAAGTGAAGTACTTTCTCCCCCTTTGGCCATGAAATGAATGAGTGAAGATTATACCAAAGTTGGAGAGAAGATGCGGAGCGACGGCGAAGGATGAGTAGTAGAGTGGAGTGGAAGCCTTGTCTTCGCCGAAGACTCCAATTCCCTTTCAATATACCTATGACTTGGTTTGAAATACACTTGGAAACACATTAGTCATAGCATATATAAAAGAGACATGATCAAAGGTATATTTATGAGCTATGTGTGCAAGACTAGCAAAAGAAATTCCTAGAATCAAGAATATTGAGCTCATGCCTAAGTCTGGTAAAAGATTGTTCATCAAGTGGCTTGGTAAAGATATCGGCTAATTGATCTTTAGTGTTAATGTATGAAATCTCGATATCCCCCTTTTGTTGGTGATCCCGAAGAAAATGATATCGAATGGCTATGTGCTTAGTGCGGCTGTGCTCGACGGGATTGTCGGCCATTTTGATTGCACTCTCATTGTCACATAGCAAAGGGACTTTGGTTAATTTGTAACCGTAGTCCCGCAGGGTTTGCCTCATCCAAAGTAATTGCGCGCAACAATGGCCTGCGGCAATATACTCGGCTTCGGCAGTGGAAAGAGCGACCGAATTTTGCTTCTTTGAAGCCCAAGACACCAAGGATCTTCCCAAGAACTGGCAAGTCCCTGATGTGCTCTTTCTATTAATCCTACACCCCGCCCAATCGGCATCCGAATATCCAATCAAATCAAAAGTGGATCCCCGAGGGTACCAAAGCCCAAACTTAGGAGTATAAGCTAAATATCTCAAGATTCGTTTTACGGCCGTAAGGTGTGATTCCTTAGGGTCGGCTTGGAATCTTGCACACATGCAGACGGAAAGCATAATATCCGGTCGAGATGCACATAAATAAAGCAGTGAACCAATCATCGACCGGTATACCTTTTGATCCACGGACTTACCTCCCGTGTCGAGGTCGAGATGCCCATTTGTTCCCATGGGTGTCTTGATGGGCTTGGCATCCTTCATTCCAAACTTGCTTAGGATATCTTGAGTATACTTCGTTTGGCTAATGAAGGTGCCCTCATGGAGTTGCTTGACTTGGAATCCTAGAAAATACTTCAACTCCCCCATCATCGACATCTCGAATTTTTGTGTCATAATCCTACTAAATTCTTCACATGTAGACTTGTTAGTAGACCCAAATATGATATCATCAACATAAATTTGGCATACAAACAAATCATTGTCAAGAGTCTTAGTGAATAAAGTAGGATCGGCCTTGCCGACTTTGAAGCCATTAGCAATAAGGAAATCTCTAAGGCATTCATACCATGCTCTTGGGGCTTGCTTGAGCCCATAAAGCGCCTTAGAGAGCCTATAAACATGGTTAGGGTACTCACTGTCTTCAAAGCCGGGAGGTTGCTCAACATAGACCTCTTCCTTGATTGGTCCATTGAGGAAGGCACTCTTCACGTCCATTTGATAAAGCTTAAAGCCATGGTAAGTAGCATAGGCCAATAATATACGAATTGACTCAAGCCTAGCTACGGGTGCATAGGTTTCACCAAAATCCAAACCTTCGACTTGTGAATACCCCTTGGCCACGAGTCGAGCTTTGTTCCTAGTCACCACACCATGCTCGTCTTGCTTGTTGCGGAAGACCCACTTGGTTCCTACAACATTTTGGTTAGGACGTGGAACTAAATGCCATACCTCATTCCTTGTGAAATTGTTGAGCTCCTCTTGCATCGCCATCACCCAATCCGAATCTTGAAGTGCTTCCTCTACCCTGTGTGGCTCAATAGAGGAAACAAAAGAGTAATGTTCACAAAAATGAGCAACACGAGATCGAGTAGTTACCCCCTTATGAATATCGCCGAGGATGGTGTCGACGGGGTGATCTCGTTGTATTGCTTGGTGGACTCTTGGGTGTGGCGGCCTTGGTTGGTCATCCTCCTTGTCTTCATCATTTGCATCTCCCCCTTGATCGTTGCCGTCATTTTGAGATGGCTCATCTTCTTGATCTTCTTGTTCAACATCTTGAGCCTCGTCCTCAATTTGAGTTGGTGGAGATGCTTGCGTGGAGGAGGATGGTTGATCTTGTGCATGTGGAGGCTCTTCGGATTCCTTAGGACACACATCCCCAATGGACATGTTCCTTAGCGCTATGCATGGAGCCTGTTCTTCACCTATATCATCAAGATCAACTTGCTCTACTTGAGAGCCGTTAGTCTCATCAAACACAACGTCACAAGAAACTTCAACAAGTCCTGAGGACTTGTTAAAGACTCTATATGCCCTTGTGTTTGAGTCATATCCTAGTAAAAAGCCTTCTACAGTTTTCGGAGCAAATTTAGATTTTCTACCTCTTTTGACAAGAATAAAACATTTGCTACCAAAAACTCTAAAATATGAAATATTGGGCTTTTTACCGGTTAGGAGTTCATATGATGTCTTCTTGAGGATTCGGTGAAGATATAACCGGTTGATGGCGTAGCAGGCGGTGTTGACCGCCTCGGCCCAAAACCGATCCGGTGTCTTGTACTCATCAAGCATGGTTCTTGCCATGTCCAATAGAGTTCGATTCTTCCTCTCCACTACACCATTTTGTTGTGGAGTGTAGGGAGAAGAGAACTCATGCTTGATGCCCTCCTCCTCAAGAAAGCCTTCAATTTGAGAGTTCTTGAACTCCGTCCCATTGTCGCTTCTAATTTTCTTGATCCTTAAGCCGAACTCATTTTGAGCCCATCTCAAGAATCCCTTTAAAGTTTCTTGGGTATAAGATTTGTCCTGCAAAAAGAACACCCAAGTGAAGCGAGAAAAATCATCCACAATTACAAGACAATACTTACTACCGCCGATGCTTATGTAAGCGATCGGGCCGAATAAATCCATGTGAAGGAGCTCCAGTGGCCTATCGGTAGTCATGATGTTTTTGTGTGGATGATGGACACCAACTTGCTTCCCGGCTTGGCATGCGCTACAGATCCTGTCTTTCTCAAAATGAACATTGGTTAGTCCTAAAATGTGCTCTCCCTTTAGAAGCTTATGAAGATTCTTCATCCCAACATGGGCTAGTCGGCGATGCCATAGCCAACCCAAGTTAGTCTTAGCAATTAAGCAAGTATCGAGTTCAGCTCTATCAAAATCTACCAAGTATAGCTGACCCTCTAATACTCCCTTAAATGCTATTGAATCATCACTCCTTCTAAAGACAGTAACACCTGAATCAGTAAATAGACAGTTGTAGCCCATTTGACATAATTGGGATACGGAAAGCAAATTGTAATCTAAGGAATCTACAAGAAAAACATTGGAAATAGTGTGGTCAGGTGATATAGCAATTTTACCCAAACCTTTGACCAAACCTTGATTTCCATCCCCGAATGTGATAGCTCGTTGGGGATCTTGGTTTTTCTCATATGAGGAGAACATCCTTTTCTCCCCTGTCATGTGGTTTGTGCACCCGCTGTCGAGTATCCAACTTGAGCCACCGGATGCATAAACCTACAAAACAAGTTTAGTTCTTTGTTTTAGGTACCCAAACGGTTTTGGGTCCTTTAGCATTAGATACAAGAACTTTGGGTACCCAAACACAAGTCTTGGAGCCCTTGTGTTTGCCCCCAACAATCTTGGCAACTACCTTGCCTGATTTGTTAGTTAAAACATAAGATGCATCAAAAATTTTAAATGAAATGCTATGATCATTTGATGCATTAGGAATTTTCTTTCTAGGCAACTTGGCATGGGTTGGTTGCCTAGATCTAGATGTCTCACCCTTATACATAAAAGCATGATTTGGGCCAGAGTGAGACTTCCTAGAATGAGTTTTCCTAATCTTGCTCTCAGGATAGCCGGCAGGGTACAAAATGTAACCCTCGTTATCCTGAGGCATGGGAGCCTTGCCCTTAACAAAGTTAGATAGGTTCTTAGGAGGGGCATTAATTTTGACATTGTCTCCCTTTTGGAAGCCAATGCCGTCCTTAATGCCAGGGCGTCTCCCATTATAGAGCATGCTTCTAGCCAATTTAAATTTTTCATTTTCTAAGTCATGCTCTCTAATTTTAGCATTAAGTTGTGCTATGTGATCATTTTGTTTTTTAATTAAGGCTAGGTGGTCATGGATAGCATCAACATTAATATCTCTACATCTAGTACAAATGGAAATATGCTCAACATTAGATGTAGAGGGTTTGCAAGATTTTAGTTCAACAACCTTAGCATGCAACAAATCATTTTTAGCTCTAAGGTCGGAAATGGTAGCATTGCAAACATCAAAATCTTTAGCCTTAGCAATTAGTTTTTCATTCTCATTTCTAAGGCTAGCAAGAGAAATATTCAATTCTTCAATCCTAGCAAGCAAATCATCATTATCATTTCTAGGACTTGGAATTGAAACATTGCAAATATGAGAATCAACCTTAGCTATCAAATTAGCATTTTCATTTCTAAGGTTGTCTATAGTCTCATGGCAAGTACTTAGCTCACTAGACAATTTTTCACATTTTTCTATTGCTAGAGCATAAGCATTTTTAACCTTAACATGTTTCTTGTTTTCCTTGATTAGGAAGTCCTCTTGGGAGTCCAAGAGATCATCCTTTTCATGGATGGCACTAATTAGTTCATTTAATTTTTCCTTTTGTTGCATGTTGAGGTTAGCAAAAAGAATGCGCAAATTATCTTCTTCATTTTTATCATCATCCTCATCACTAGATGTTTCATATTTAGTGGAGGACTTTGATTTTACCTTCTTTTTGCCGTCCTTGGCCATGAGACACTTGTGGCCGACGTTGGGGAAGAGGAGGCCCTTGGTGACGGCGATGTTGGCGGCGTCCTCGTCGTCGTCGGAGTCCCACTCCCGACAAACATGGGCATCGCCGCCCTTCTTCTTGTAGTACTTCTTCTTCTCCTTTCTTCTTCCCTTCTTGTCGTCGCCCCTGTCACTGTCACTAGACATAGGACATTTTGCAATAAAGTGACCGGGCTTACCACACTTGTAGCAAACCTTCTTGGAACGGGATTTGTAATCCTTCCCCTTCCGTTGCTTGAGGATTTGCCGAAAGCTCTTAATGATTAGGGCCATCTCCTCGTTGTCGAGCTTGGAGGCGTCAATCGGTTGTCTACTTGGTGTAGACTCCTCCTTTTTCTCCTCCGTTGCCTTGAAGGCCACCGGTTGCGCCTCGGATATGGAAGGCTCGTCAAGCTCGTTGATCTTCTTGGAGCCCTTAATCATGCATTCAAAACTCACAAAATTCCCGATAACTTCCTCGGGGGTCATTAGTGGATATCTAGGATTGCCACGAATCAATTGAACTTGTGTGGGGTTAAGGAAAATAAGAGCTCTTAGAATAACCTTAACCACTTCGTGGTCATCCCATTTTGCGCTCCCGAGGTTGCGCACTTGGTTCACCAAGGTCTTGAGCCGGTTGTACATGTCTTGTGGCTCCTCCCCTTGGCGAAGACGGAAGCGACCGAGCTCCCCCTCGATCGTTTCCCGCTTGGTGATCTTGGTGAGTTCATCACCTTCGTGCGCCGTCTTGAGTAGGTCCCAAATCTCCTTGGCGTTCTTCAACCCTTGTACTTTGTTGTATTCCTCCTTGCTTAGAGAGGCAAGGAGGATGGTTGCGGCTTGGGAGTTGAAGTGCTCGATTTGGGCCACTTCGTCCGTGTCGTAGTCCTCATCCCCTACGGATGGTACCTGTACACCATACTCAACAACATCCCATAATCTTTTGTGGAGAGAGGTTAGATGAAATCGCATCAAATTACTCCACATAGCGTAATCTTCACCATTAAAAGTCGGTGGTTTGCCTAATGGGACGGAAAGTAAAGGCGTATGTTTAGGAATGCGAGGATAGCGTAGGGGAATCTTACTATACTTCTTACGCTCTTGGCGTTTAGAAGTAACCGATGCCGCGTCGGAGCCGGAGATGGATGTCGATGAAGTGTCGGTCTCGTAGTAGACCACTTTCCTCATCCTCTTGTGCTTGTCCCCACTCCGATGCGGCTTGTGAGAGGAAGATTTTTCCTTCTTCTCTTTGTGGTGAGAAGAGGAAGATCTTTTCTCCTTCCGCTTGGAGGAGCTCTTCTTCTTCTCCCTTCTCTTGGTGCGGGACTCTTCCGATGAAGTGCTCCCTTGGCTTGTAGTGGGCTTGTCGCCGGTCTCCATCTCCTTCTTGGCGTGATCTCCCGACATCACTTCGAGCGGTTAGGCTCTAATGAAGAACCGGGCTCCGATACCAATTGATAGTCGCCTAGAGGGGGGGGGGGGTGAATAGGGCGAAACTGAAAATCTCAAAAATAATCACAACTACAAGCTGGGTTAGCGTTAGTAATAAAGAAACGAGTCCGCGAGAGAGGGTGCAAAACAAATCGCAAGCAAATAAGAGTGTGACACGCGGATTTGTTTTACCGAGGTTCGGTTCTCGCAAACCTACTCCCCGTTGAGGAGGCCACAAAGGCCGGGTCTCTTTCAACCCTTCCCTCTCTCAAACGATCCCACGGATCGAGTGAGCTTTCTCTTCTTCTCAATCAAACGGGAACAAAACTTCCCCGCAAGGGCCACCACACAATTGGTGCCTCTTGCCTTGGTTACAATTGAGATTGATCACAAGAACAAGTGAGAAAGAAAAGAATGCGATCCAAGCGCAAGATCTCGAAAGAACACAAGCAAATCACTCTCTCTAGTCACTATGGAGTTGTGTGGAATTTGGAGAGGACTTGATCTATTTGGTGTGTCTAGAATTGAATGCTAGAGCTCTTGTAGTAGTTGAGAAGTGGAAAACTTGGATGGCAATGAATGTGGGGTGGTTGGGGTATTTATAGCCCCAACCACCAAAAGTGACCGTTGCTGGAAGCTGTCTGTTCGATGGCGCACCGGACAGTCCGGTGCACACCGGACAGTCCGGTGCCCCTGCCACGTCACCATTGCCGTTGGATTCTGACCGTTGGAGCTTCTGACTTCTGGGCCCTCCTGGGTGTCCGGTGCACACCGGACATGTACTGTTTGATGTCCGGTGCACCGGTATGGGTGATCCTGACGTCTGCGCGCGCTGCGCGCGCATTAAATGCACCGCAGAGAGCCGTTGGCGCCGCAGAGAGCCGTTGCTCCGCTGGCACACCGGACAGTCCGGTGCACACCGGACAGTCCGGTGCACACCGGACAGTCCGGTGAATTTTAGCGGAGCGGCTGCCGCGTGAACCCGAGGCTGGCGAGTTCCGGAGACCGCGCTTCCTTGGAGCACCGGACATGTCCGGTGCACACCGGACAGTCCGGTGAATTATAGCGCGCCGGCTTCCGAGAATTCCCGAGAGCAAAGAGTTGGAGTTGGAGTCCTCTGGGCGCACCGGACACTGTCCGGTGCACACCGGACAGTCCGGTGCCTTCAGCCAGAGGTGCCTTCGGTTGCCTCGTTGCTCCTTTGTTGAATCCAAAACTTGGTCTTTATATTGGCTAAGTGTGAACCTTTTGCACCTGTATAACTTGAGTACTAGAGCAAACTAGTTAGTCCAATATTTGTGTTGGGCAATTCAACCACCAAAATTATTTAGGAACTAGGGGTAAGCCTAATTCGCTTTCACCTTCCCATAAGAACGACAGAGGAAACACACGAGACACTGGATATAGGGTTGGGCCTCTGGCCTCTTTCTGATCTATGTATTATGACGGGGTGTACAGGTTCCTTATATAGAGATGTGAGACCCCTCAGGGGCAAAGCAGGTATTTGCCCACATAACCCTAACTAGGGTTACTTAACACTCCCCCTTGGGCGAATACCGCGACCAACACATGCCTCGTTAAAACTCCGAAAAACCCAGTGGGAAAAATGTGGAGAAAGAGTGCATGGTGATACAAATTGCATTTGCACTTTGTTGCCTCGTTAAAAACCTCATGTGAGAAACTTCAAGAAAACTCACCAAGGAAAAAAGAGTACAACAACTGTCATCGTGACAGATTTCGATCCTCTGGGATCTAGATTCTATCGAATCTTCTACAATGGCTAACTTTAGAAATGTGCTCCCCCTGATCCTTGCAAAACCGCATCAATAAGGCAAAATATCTTCTTCTGGAAGTATATGCACATAAAGATTTACCAAACGAATTATATATCCTTGCAAGGACTATTTCAGGAACTTTACCTCTACTCACTTCTAGGATATACGAGGTAAGTGCACGTATCAATATAAATAAGCCACTTTGACTGATGGTGTTCGATCGACTTGATCTATATATTTGATAGAAAGTTCCATAAAGGTTTACATATTGATCATCAAGCTCACGCCTTCAGGGCATAGAATATGACATTTATTGTCTCACGATTGTGATCAATATAAGCATTCGCTCCCCCTGACGATGACATATGTCAAAGTCGTTATCCCTCATAACTCAAGCATATTCTTCAAGATATATGTCTCATTGTTCATCTGGAATAACGAGAATGGATGAGGTTGGGGTGCTATCATTTTCTATCTTACACCACAATTTATACATAGTTGTGCAAAGCAAATAACATGTCCTTCAATAGGACTTAGGAGATAATATAGTTGCAATAGTACATATTCTAAATATGACACATCGCTCCAGGCGTTCATCCATTGCAACATCTATGATGGTATAACAAAAGTCCATCAAGGATCGTAATCCATCAGGGATTTTTCATCGATCAGATACATCGTTATAGTCTGTCATTCTGGCACAATGGGGATATTTTGCCAGTAACACCTAAACCTTATAGGTTTCTGCCATCAGGGCTTTAGAGGATACCGTAATTCCACATCTAGTGGAAATTACCATGAGTAAAACTCATGGAATGCACATGTGCTTATTCGGTGAACTTCAAGTCCTTTGGTACCTCATCTTACTCCTTTTTGGGTCTGTATGGGTCTTTATCCCTTTATAGGGATTATCAAACTTTGGTGTTTAACACAGACTTTATTTCTTCTGGAAGGTTCCAGCTGGGAACTATAATCTCAACTATGAGATATTCTCTCTACACTGGAGAGTGGTCATTCATCAGGAATGTATTATTCGGTAAGAGATTTATATGTTGCATATTTATAATTCAAAGATATGAGTCCTCCTAGGATCTCATGACGGATCTTCAAAATCCTATTAACTGCATATTATAATTCATGCCATTTGCCAGATATATTACATAGTGGAACTGTGTTTATTCAACACATATGTGGGATGGGTCTCTCACTAGACCACTTGAACCATCGCATTCACCACACATTATTTCAATAGTGCCCATAAATGTCCGAACTTCAAGCTCGTGACTTTCATTTTGTGATTCTTGGTTCAGCCTTGATTGCATTTATCAATGACCCGATAAGAGAGCTTAAAACACTCATGCCTAGGACTTTGTTTTGGATCCATTTGCAATCTAGAGGGGCAAGATAGGCGTCGACATATTTGTCTCCCACATTTAATAATGATCTCCGTCATTTCCCAAAACAAAAGGTTCATTGTTCCGTATTCCCAGCACAATGATATTGCGCGCATTGCTAGGAATTTCATCATCAAGATGAACCTCTTCGTGAGGCAAATCACCATCAGGTTGAATTAATCGGAGGAGAGTTATCACAGACCACGTGAATCTGCAATCAGAACATATGCTTTGACTAAGGTCGATGGATCATATCCGTAGGCGTCCCCGCAGAATAGATCAAATGCCAATAAGTCAAATGTGGATATGATATTAATCCCGGGTATATCCACATCTACATCAGGTAGAAGCATTCAGACCAATATGGTTACTCCTCAACGATTTCTGGCAAACTCCATATACACAGGAGTACACACTGAACGATATGTTCAGTTTGGCTTTTGTGCGTTTAATAGAATATTGAGGCATTACACTATATGGGCATTCCTCCCCCTAATGCTGAGATGTTCTAAAAGCATACAGATAAAATCCCCAACCACAATCATCCAGTTGTGGGCAATGTATGCTATTGTGGTGATTTATTTGGGAAATCTTACGCACATTACAGATAGGGGTTTTATGCAGTGAGCTTTGGACTTAGATTAATGTAGTGGCATGAATACTACATAGTTGTCCTTCAACATGAAGGGTTAGTCTCAACATCCAGCGAGACACGCAACAACAAGTTGCTTCATGGTTACAATTCTGCAAAATTATTGTTATTACTACCAAATGCATAGTCAATCATTAAGATTTAGACTAATATGCGCAACACTATTTTATCCATAAGGGTCCTTCAGGGGCTCATGCATACCATTTGTCGTTTGGAGCTATTAGTTGACTTCAGATCAACAAGTAAAATGATCATCCGGGTCTAGCGCTCACAAGGACATTCACTGGTTGCATTGTGCTTTTAAGCACATAGGAGAATTTGCGCATATATAATGGTGGTAAAGTGCACGACATCAGGCCAATGCTACCAAGCAGAGATTTTTATATGCAGAGATGTATAGTCCAGCTCGTTTTTATCATTGCCCATGGGTTACCCAATTACTCATACCATTATGAAATTGGGTATCGATTTATGCAACATTTTTAGGTATTATAATTTTGAGAGAGAACTTATAACAATAATTAATTATTTGTGGTGTTGCCAGCAGGGCAAACATTTCTTCTCATATTATATACCAAATTGTTCTATAAAGCATTATTTCGATCTCTTCATTGTTCAGAAAAAAGAGAAGCTTTGGAATAGAACAGATAAGGCCAAGAATTCATTTTATCTGGGAAAATCACCATATAACTAGCTTTTGATGAAGCAAATGATGATAACTGCTTGGCAAGAATGAAATAGGACTGGTGTCCGTCTTGGATCCATCTTTAACAACAGATATTACTGCTCTCATACGAAGAAATCATCAGGAGTAGAGAGGATACAATAGGTCTCTACAAGATCTTCATATTTCTATCACAAATTACCATCACTGATAGTATTGCGGTCGAGAATTGTGGCTCTTCCAACGCCAAGAACCAAGGACAAATTAATGCCTAATGTAGCTTCAAGCTATGTGGTGATGTGGGATTTCATAGCTAGTTTCTACTCTTCTTACTCCTAGTAGATCAGAGATAGATTACGGTAAGCATTTTAAAGGTGGAATCCAATGTAGTTCTGCTACATAAACTCCAGGTATATGTCCATTCAGGACTGACCTTTACCATTTGGCTGAAAAGTATATCATACCAATCAAAGGACTATACCTAGTCAATTCAGCGACTATAAGTATTGACAATTCTGAGATGTATGCAACACAAGCATAGAGGTCCTGGACAGGACGAGTAAAGTGGTTCGACGGGAACATACTATGGTTTTCACACCAACATAGTGAAAAATTACTCAGAATAACCTCTCGGTATACTCACAACTTCGTGTTGCTTGCGATTACATGTCCTTTTATCTCATAGTTTGCTTCATGTCATTTAGCGACAAAGAGAGCAATGTGCTAACATCTGGTTGAGCAATGTATGGCTGAGATTTATAGTCTTAAATCATTTGGTAAGGCCTTTTGCTTACTAATAGAATCCCAATTTGTGATGTCTTCTATGCCAAAAAGGCTTTCATGCATTAATATTGAATTTCTTTAGGTTACTTCGGGTAAAACTTTATGCATGAGGAGAGAGAGCAAAAAAAATAACTTATCTATGTTTTATTGTATTTCAATTTATTTTCCCAGATTTCCAAGCACTATAGAGCTTGATATAGTTGTTATGGCCACTTGGCGATATATAAATATATATAATGCCACACAACACACTCAAATAAAATATAGGGCCAAATAAAATTGTTTATGGAGGTTGCGCATAATGTGACTTTAGGGGCCTAAACAACCCACCACAATCCACGCGAGTACAAGCTCTAGCGTCTGGTGTCAACCCGTGTGCGGCCATCAGGGCTACGACACCACAACAAGCCTTCGTAATAAGCGCAACAGGCACAATTATGACTTGGTAATTGGGGTACATGATAAGTCCACGCAACGTGCGCAACAGGCGCAATTGTGGCTCAATGATCACGGCAGACAGATAGTGCCTACAGGGCATGCGAAAAATACGCGACTCAGCGATGGCGGTCTGACTCAACAGGAGTGGTCCGATTAAGTGAGAGTGCAACATAGCAATCACATGACGCAGCCAAGTTCGTACGACACAAATACTGTGTCGTGTTGCCAGGGCGCAGTCAATATTCAGCTAATGCCATAACTCAGCCAATAATAACATAGCCTGATCAGTGTGTCCGAGTACCCACTATACAAATTAATCGTTCGCCGTGAGTCTGATAGCTCAACGCAACACAAATATTTAAAGCGGTAAAAAATACACCGCATAACCTTCAAATGCATTTTAGTAATTTTCTGCTAATTATCTACTACAGGAAATAAAGCAGAGAAATGGTACTATAATTAATGCATAAGCATAAATAGACCAGGCGCATAAAAATATTTTTACATATTTAAACATGCATTTTTCTACTAATTATTTACTACAGAAAATAATTAGCCAATGTACCTAGACATCACCAATGGTCAAGCGGTCATGCAAGGGCAAGCACACAGCCATGGCAACAGGAAACAAGAATGGACGGACGTGCTGAGCAACGTGCCTATAGCATTTTTTTCTTTCTGCACACTGCATGGTGCATGCAGGCTGGTGGCATGCAAGTTTGTTTTTCAGTGTGGCGGAATGGACGGCAGAAAGTGAGGCAAGCGGGTCAGTAGCCGGTCACTTTTTTTATAGAAATAATTCTCAACCGCATGCTCTCCTCTATCTCCTAAAAAAGGGATCTGCGTGCTAAAAAAGTTGGAGGAGTGCAGGCAATCGTCCACGCCAGGCAATCGTCCTCACGAGAAATTTGGAGGAGCGGCCATGCACAGTCTACGGAACCGCCCATTCCACGCCAGGGATGGCTAGCAGCGGCAGCCGCAGAGCGGTCTCACAATTTTTTTTTCACCGCACTAAATTTCATATCACTTTTCTTTAATCTTTTTCGAGGAACGAATGAAGAACAGTAGATCCATCCTACTTAAAAATGCATACCACGTTTGCGTAGAGGGCAAATCGAAGACTGTCGCGTAGGACAGTTCGGCTAGGCCGGTGACCTGCCGACTTGACAGAAAGTTGATGCAGATCTGATCTCGCAGCAACGTCGAGGTAGAGCGTGCTGATAACGTGTTGAGAAATACGTTACCACGGATCACCAGATCCGCTCCCTTCCCTCCCGTCAGCAGTAGAGGCGCAAGAAGATGTAGAGAACCCGTCTCCCTTCCCATAAGCACGACAGAGGAAACACACGAGACACTGGATATAGGGTTGGGCCTCTGGCCTCTTTCTGATCTATGTATTATGACGGGGTGTACAGGTTCCTTATATAGAGATGTGAGACCCCTCAGGGGCAAAGCAGATATTTGCCCACATAACCCTAACTAGGGTTACTTAACATTGGTAACCGCTCGCGGACGCGGTCGCGAGACGGATGAACGTGCAAGAGCTAATCGCTCGCAGGCTAGGGAACGGAACGGAACAACCAACCGACGAGCACCGACCACCGACACTGAGGCGAGCCGAGAATCGCGATGTCCTCCCGATGCGGTGCCACCGAAACGTGCTCGAGGCAGGAGTGGAGGGAGGCCCGTGGGATGGGGCGGTGGAGTCAGGCAGCGCGACGCTGATCAACGACTTACGACTATGCCCGACCCCCGACAACGACGAAGCTGTCTGGGGCCTGCAAATGGACCGTCCTGCCGTGGAACCGAAAGGCCAAACTGGGCCTCCATAAAGCCTGGCCACGATCAATTGAGAAAACCTAATGAAGGATTATGTGGGCAAATACGAATATAGCCCTGAGGACTATCGCGTCTATATATATAGAACCTATACCCCTCATATGGAATAGAGAAAAGGAAGAGGTCATAGGCCCAACCCTACATCGTGTCTATTGTGTTTCCTCTGCCGTGCTAATGGGAAGGGAGACGGGTACTCTACAGCTTCTTGCGCCTCTACTGCTGACGGGAGGGAAGGGAGCGGATCTGGTGATCCGTGGTGACGTAGTTCTTAACACGTTATCAGCACGCTCTACCTCGACGTTGCTGCGGGATCAGATCTGCATCAACTCTCCGTCAAGCTGGCAGGTCACTGGCCTAGCCAAACTGTCCTACGCGACAGGCTTCGATTTACCATCTACGCAATCACACGGTACCATATATTGTTGTTAATGTGTTCGTCCGAAAAAAGCGAATCAGTGGTCGAATTCATATAGCCAATCACAAACTCACGAATCTTTCAAAAAAAATCACGAACACACGATTAGTCTGTATCGCATGCTCCTGGTATGCATCACGCACAGGAACGTCGCGCCGCGTCACACCCGCGCCTGAAGCCGCGCCTGTGCGTGCCAGCTCGTGTCGTCAGCCGCACACTCGCACCCACGTCGGAGGCCACACGCCCGCGCCTGAAGCTGTGCCCGCGTCGAGGCCACGTCGTAGCCGGAGGAGTACATGGGCCCGCGGCCGCCGGTGGACATCCACCGCTACGTGCTGGTGCTGTTCGAGAAGAAGACGCGCGTGCACACGGAGGACCCCGGCGACCGCGCCAACTTCAAGGCGCGCGCGTTCGCGGCGGCCCACGAGCTCGGCCTCTTCACCGCCGTTGTCTACTTCAACGCGCAGAAGGAGCTCGCCAACCGCCGCCGCTATCTAGCAGCTCCTCTCCGAGGCACGCCAGATGCATGCGTGTGTGTGCAGGTGCATCCACCGCACTGCCGGCGGCTACCTATGACCGGTGAATAAAAAGTTTTACTGCACCCTACTCCCTCCCTCGCACGGATAAAACGGGAACTCAGTCAAAGTGCTGCCGATAAATATGAGTAGTTGGTATGCACGGAGCGGCTTTCAGTTGAAAATAGTGGCAGCGCATGCATGCAGGATGCAGTGCCGTGTAAAAAGGAGCCAGACCACTTCCTTTGACTGCACAGTTCATCCCTTCCTCTAATTGGCTATCTGGTTTTCTTCTATTTGAGATCACTCGCGTGCGGCTGCAAATGAAAAAAACAGAGAAAGTGTCAGTTAATAAAAGAGGAGGCTCCATGTTATTTCTAATATTTATTTCATGTTGTAAATAACAAATAGATATAAGCATGTATTTCTATTGCAACGTTTACTTTTGTTAATTATTTCCTGCCGTAAATAATTAATTAAAAAAATACATGTTCAAACATGGGAACATGTCTTCTTGTATCTAATGTGTTCATGCTCATGCATTAATTATAGTATTTATTGTTTCTGCTTTATTTCTCGTATTAGATAATTAGCAGAAAAATCTTCAAATGTATGTGAGTTTTTGGACTCACGATGAGCGATTAAATTGTATAGTGGGTACTCGGACACGCCGATCAGACTGCGTTATTAATCGGCTGAGTTATGGCACCAGCTATGCATTGGCTACGCCCTGGCAACACGACACAGTATTTGTGTCGTTCGAACTTGGCTGCGTCATGTGATTGCTATGTTGTACTCTCGCTTAATCGGACCACTCCTGTTGAGTTGGACTGGCATCGCCGAGTTACATATTTTTCGCATGCCCTGTAGGCTCTGTCTGTCTGTCGTGATCATTGAGCCACAATTGCGCCTGTTGCGCACGTTGCGTGGACTTATCGTGTACCCCGATTACCGAGCCATAATTGTGCCTGTTGCACTTATTACGAAGGCTTGTTGTGTTGTCGTGGCCCTGATGGCCGCACACGCGTAGACGCCAGATACGGTAGAGCTTGTACTCGCGTGGATTGTGGTGAGTTGTTCAAGGCCCTGAAGTCATATTATGCACAACCTTCCTAAAAAAATTGGCTCAATATTTTATTTGATTGTGTTGTGTGGCATCATATATTTATATATATCGCCAAGTGGCCATACACAGCTATATCAAGCTCTATAGTGCTTGGAAATCTGGGAAATTAAATTGAAATACAATGAAACACAGATAAGTTAATTCTTTGCTCTCTCCTCATGCATAAAGTTTTACCCGAAGTAACCCGAAGATATATAATATAATGCATGAAACTCTTTTTGGCACAGAAAACATCACAAATTATGATTTTATTTGTAAGCAATAAGACCTTATCAGATGAATAAATGCTAGAATCTCAGTCATACATTGCTCAACCAGATGTTAGCACATTGCTATTTGTCGCTGAACTGCATGAAGTGAACTTTGAGATAAATGACTATTACCTTAGCAACACGAAGTTGCGAGTACATCTAAAGGTAATTCTGAGAATTTTTTTCACAATGTTTGTGTGAAAAACCATTGTGTGTTCCCGTCGAACCACTTTACTCGTCCTATCTAGGACCTCTATGCTTGTGTTGCATGCATCTCTCAAAATTGTAAATACTTATAGTCACTGAATTGACTTGGTATAGTTCTTTAATTGGTATGGTATAACTTTAAGCTAAATGGTAAAGGTCAGTCCTAAATGGACATATACTGGAGTTTATGTAGCAAAACTACATTGAATTCCACCCTTTGAAATGCTTACCGTAATATATCTCTGATCTACCAGGAGTAAGAAGAGTAGAAAATAGCCATGACATCCCATATTACCACAGAGCTTGAAGTGAAATTGGGCATTTATATGTCATTGGTCCTTGGCGCCGGAAGATCCATAATTCTTGACCTATAAGCTATTGGTGATGGTAATTTGTGATATAAATATGAAGATCTTGTAGAGACCTGTTGTATCCTCTCTACTCCTGATGATTTCTTCGTATGAGAGCAGTACTATCTGTTGTTGAAGATGGATCCTAGGCGGATGCTAGTCTTGTTTCGTTCTTGCCAAGCAGTTATCATCATTTGCTTCATCAAAAGCTAGTTATATGGTGATTTTCTCAGATAAAATGAATTCTTGGCCTTGTCTGTTCTATTCCAAAGCTTCTCTTTTTGTCGAGCAACGAAGAGATCGAAATAATGCTTTATAGAACAAATTGGTATATAATATGAGAAATGTTTGCCCTACTGGCAGCATCACAAATAATTGACTATTATTATTAGTTCTCTCTCAAAAGTATAATACCTAAGAATGTTGCATAAATTGATACCCAATTTCAGCCCGGTATGAGTAATTGGGTAAACCATGGGCAATGATAAAATGAGCCGGACTATACATCTCTGCATATAAAAATCTTTGCTTGGTAGCATTGGCCCGATGCTGTGCACTTCACTACCAATGTAAACACACACATTTTTTCTATGTGCTTAAAAGCACAATGCAACCAGTGAATGTCTTTGTGAGCGTTAGACCCTGATGGTCATTTTACTTGTTGATCTGAAGTCAACTAATAGCTCCAAACGACGAATGGTATGCATGAGCCCCTGAAGGACCCTTATGGATAAAATAGTGTTGCGCATATCAGTCTAAATCTTAATGATTGACTATGCATTTGGCAGTAATAATAATAAGTTTGCAGAATTGTAACCATGAAGCAACTTGTTGTTGCGTGTCTCGCTGGATGTTGAGACTAACCCTTCATATTGAAGGACACATATGTAGTATTCATGCCACTACATTAATCTAAGTCCAAAGCTCACTGCATAAAACCCCTATCTGTAATGTGCGTAAGATTTTCCAAATAAATCACCACAATAACATACAATGGCCATAACTGGATGATTGTGGTTGGGGATATTATCTGTATGCTTTTAGAACATCTCGGCATTAGGGGGAGAAATGCCCATATAATGTAATGCCTCAATATTCTATTAAACGCACAAAAGCCAAACTAAACCTGTCGTTCGGTGTGTACTCCTGTGTACATGGAGTTTGCCAGAAATCGTTGAGGAGTAACCATATTGGTCTGAATGCTTCTACCTAATGTAGATGTGGATATACCCGGGATTAATATCATATCCACATTTGACTTATTGGTATTTGATCTATTCTCGGGGACGCCTGCGAATATGATCCATCAGCCTTAGTCAAAGCATATGTTCTGATTGCAGATTCACGTGGTCTGTGATAACTTTCCTCCGATTAATTCACCCTGATGGTGATTTGCCTCACGAAGAGGTTCATCTTGATGATGAAGTTCCTAGCAATGCGCGCAATATCATTGTGCTGAGAATACGGAACAATAAATCTTTCGTTTTGGGAAATGACGGAGATCATTATTAAATGTGGGAGACAAATATGTCGACACCTATCTTGCCTCTCTAGATTGCAAAGGGATCCAAAACAAAGTCCTAGGCATAAGTGTTTGAAGCTCTCTTATCGGGTCAACAATAAATGCAATCGAGGCTGAACCAATAACCGCAAAGTGAAAGTCACGAGCTTGAAGTTCGGACATTATGGGCACTATTGAAATAATATGTGGTGAATGCGATGGTTCAAGTGGTCTTGTGAGAGATCCATCCCACATATGTGTTGAATAAACACTGTTCCGCTATATGATATAATCTGGCAAATGGCATAAATTAAACTATGCAGTTAATAGGATTCAGAAGATCCGTCATGAGATCCAAGGAGGACTCATATTCTTGAATTATAAATATGCAACATATAAATCCCATACTGAATAATGCGTTCCTGATGAATGACCATTCTCAAGTGTAGAGAGAACATCTACTAGTTGAGATTACAGTTCCCTGATGGAACCTTTCTAGAAGAAAAAAGTCTGAGTTGAACACCAAAATTTGTTAATCCCGATAAAGGGATAAAGACCCATACAGACCCGAAAAGGAACAAGATAAGGTACCAAAGGACTTGAAGTTCACCGAATAAGCACATGTGCATTCCACGAGTTTTACTCATGGTATTTTCCACTTGATGTGGAATTACGGTATCCTCTAAAGCCCCGATGGCAGAAACCTATAAGGTTTAGGTGTTACTGGCAAAAATATCCCCATCATGCCAGAATGACAGACTATAACGATGTATCTGATCGATGAAAAATCCCTGATGGATTACGATCTTTGATGAACTTTTGTTACACCATCATAGATGTTGCAATGGATGAACGCCTGGAGCGATGTGTCATATTTAGAATATGTACTATTGCAACTATATTATCCCCTAAGTCCTATATAAGGACATGTTACTTGCTTTGCACAACTATGTATAAATTGTGGTGTAAGATAGAAAATGATAGCACCCCAACCTCGTCCATTCTCGTTATTCCAGATGAATAATGAGATATATATCTTGAAGAATATGCTTGAGTTATGAGGGATAACGACTTTGACATATGTTATCGTCAGGGGGGAGCGAATGCTTATATTGATCACAATCGTGTGACAATAAATGTCATATTCTATGCCCTGAAGGCGTCAGCTTGATGATCAATATGTGAACCTTTATGGAAGTTTCTATCAAATATGTAGATCTAGTCGATCGAACACCACTAGTCGAAGTGGTTTATTTATGTTGATACGTGCACTTACCTCGTGTATCCTAGAAGTGAGTTGAGGTGAAGTTCCTGAAATAATCTTTGCAAGGATATGCAATCTGTTTGCTAAATCTATATGTGCATATACTTCTAGAAGAAAATATTTTGCCATATTGATGCAATTTTGCAAGGATCAGGGGGAGCACATTTCTAAACTTAGCCTTTGTAGAAGATTCGGTAGAATCTAGATCCGAGAGGATCGAAATCTGTCCCGATGACAGCTGTTGTACTCTTTTTTTCCCTTGGTGAGTTTTCTTGAAGTTTCTCACATGAGGTTTTTAACGAGGCAACAAAGTGCAAATGCAATTTGTATCACCATGCACTCTTTCTCCATATTTTTCCCACTGGTTTTTTGGAGTTTTAACGAGGCATGTGTTGGTCGCGGTATTCGCCCAAGGGGAGTGTTGAGAAACCCTAATGAAGGGTTATGTGGGCAAATACCGAATATAGCCCTGAGGGCTATCGCG
Source organism: Zea luxurians (assembly GCA_029449295.1). Lineage (NCBI taxonomy): Eukaryota > Viridiplantae > Streptophyta > Magnoliopsida > Poales > Poaceae > Zea > Zea luxurians. Next base: position 131,842,310 of record JAOPSE010000010.1, read on the forward strand.
TCTCTATATATAGAACATGTATCCCTCATATGGAATAGAGAAGAGAAAGAGGCCAGAGGCCCAACCCTATATCGTGTCTATTGTGTTTCCTCTGTCGTGCTAATGGGAAGTGAGACGAGTACTCTACAGTTTCTTGCGCCTCTACTGCTGACGGGAGGAAAGGGAGCGGATCTGGTGATCCGTGGTGACGTAGTTCTTAACAACAGCAACAAGCAAATGCTTAGTTGGGCCCTTCAGTAACACGGAGCTGGCCGCGGCCCTAAATTAGCTCGGCGCCCATGGATTTGAGTGTGTTTCTTGATTTTTAATTTACAAATTTACTTTTCTTCTTTTTTTTTCTTCTTCTAAGATGTACTCTAGTCCTACCACAGTCTGCGTTGGAGTTAAATTAGTCGTCAGACACAACAGTTTAGATAACAGTCTATAGAATATGGTATGATGACATGTTCTCTTGGAGCGTCTCGACCCTCCTTTTATTTTCCAAGGAGAGAGGACAACTACTTGTTCCAATCGACCGAGCATGTCCCAGATTACCAGGGATCCTTTCTTTACTGGTACATGATTCCAGTCCTTATTAACCAAATTCATCATATTTACAAGATATTGATCTTTATCTCTTAATCAGGTACAGGTAGGATCTTGCTATCTTTTAACTTCATTGTTGGATTAAGAATAGAATCTTGCATCACTTCAGCTCCGCGACACTTCATCTTCGGAAATCGCGTCCGCCGACGACATTAGGGAAGGCACACCCCTTCTCGTTGTTCTCCATCACAAGTTGTCATCTCTTCTTTGACCAGCAGCCATCTGACAGAGAGAAAAGTGTATGGTGCCTTGCAAGAGTGCACTGCATAGCGCTGTCGCATTCCGTCACCGGCCTCCGCGAGGGCATCTTGACTGGTTGTTGTTGCGACCACTCCCTGCTAGCTAGACTATGCTCTAGGATCCAGATTATTGTACACATGTATCTCTGTCGTATGGATGGTGCCATTATAAGTTCATGTATTCATGGGAACATCGTCATCTCCGCACATGACCATCCGGATGGTGCCATTATAAGCCCATGTCTCCATGGAAACATCATCACCTGCAGCTATGACCACCACAGTAGTTTGAGGACGAGTTGTCTTCGAGGGCTGTAGTATTGTTATGGTAAGTGGAGCCGGTCGAGCGGCTGTCAGGCGTAAACAGTATCTTATGGACATTACACAATGCCTTGTGAACAGTACGAACAGATTGTATTGGTTTATTTAGCTAGGAAAAGGACAAATTAGATTGATTTGATAAGATAAAAACAAAATAAGTCAAATTGATTTGATTAGTTAGGATAAAACAGAGATAAGTCAGATTGATTTAGTTAGGATGTTATCAAATAAATATTTACGTATAAAGAGAAGATTTAGCGATAAAAAAGAAAAACACAAGAATTAAAAATAGAACCGCTTCCTCTTGTTTGGTGGTGGGCAAGGCCTCAGACGGACCATCCCCCTGCGCCTACGCTCTGAGAACTGGGATCGACCAATCTATTGTTCATGTCCAAGAAATGAATATAGCATAACATTGCTGATTGTTCCGATAAATACTTCCATTACACCAAATATCAATCGCAGTCCTGTTGAACTGCGCAGGGGGAGCTTGGCAAGAGCTAGCTGGATTTTTACATGGCATGCAAAAGCAAATTTGGCAGAGTTCCATAAACAACTGAACCCATTTTTTTTCAGGCTTATGTACAGGAGGAGTACCTACTATAGTGATATATAAGTAAATCCGTAAACAGCGGCCGCCCAGCCATGCTTTCGTCGTGAACTAAGGGACCGGGTGATCATTCTGCATGCAGGGGGGCTCTAATCATGCTGGCTGTTGACGGCCTAATGCCATGCTGCGTTTTTCTCATGCGCTGCTCTTCATGCCGTCAGCAGCTGTGTTGCCAGGGAAAGCCCAGTGCGGCTTGGCCAGGGTGCGCTTCGTAGCCTTCACTGACAGTGACAGTGGGCTGTCCTTGCCCTGTTCGTCAAGCAGTGGATTTGCCCGTTAGAAATCAAACGAATTTGACAACTGTAGAAGATCATGAAATTAATGGCCCGAGCATTTACCATGAGGCAGGTTCCCTGCTTGACGTTGCAGACGGGGTAGTCATGGGGGCAGCAGCTGTAGTGGTCGTCGCAGCAGGTGGCGCCCTCGAGCGGGCAGCAGCCCCAGGCGAAGCAGTACTTGCCGTACTCGTAGATGCAGCAGCAGGTGGTGCTGTCGGGGCACGAGTAGTAGTTGTCGCAGACGGTGGGCGGCGGGGTGGGGGAAGGCGGGGTCGGCCCAGGGTTCGGGGGGTTGGCGCCCTTCTTCAGAGGGTACGACGGCTCAACGGCGATGCCACACTTGCCGCTGGACGCCTTGATGTTGCGCTCCATCCTGACGTAGCCGGACTCGCCCCAGCTGCTGCCCCAGGAGTTCTTCACGATCCAGTAGTCCTTGCCGTTCTCTGTGCCGTAGCCGACGGCCGTGACACCATGGTCCAACGCTGTTCCACAGGTTCCTGTGAAGATACCCTGAGAGTCCAGGAAAAGATGATTAGTCACCAGTACAAGGCAGATGATTCATGGAGTTGACACTAATAGTGACAGCAACGAAGGATGAGATAATAAAATGCCTATTTAACTTTATGGCAAGGGAAACATTTTTCAGAATCTTCTGCTCGGCTTTTGCTCGAAGTGGATGATAGCTCACACCACTCTCCTACCAAAGGACGTCTTTCCAAAAGCCCTCACAAAAACAGATGAATACTCTGTGTAGCATTAAAAATTGCTTCACAAGAAGTGGCAGCATAGTCTTTGAGAAAAACAAAGGAGCATGATTCGTGCAAAGTGGTGGGGTACTCAAGCACTATTATATTGCAAAAGTTGCCAATACGTAATCTGAATTGTAGTAAACTAAGTCGGGGTATTAACTATGAACAAGGTATCATAATTGATGTAGTAGTTGCAACTTGCGGAGTGACAACAGAATCATTCCTTCCAGAGAAAATAACCTTGAGTGTAGAGATGTGATGTCTTGTTCAAGGCAGATTTTTTTTAAAAAAAGCAATTAGGTGACTCGACTCGACCAATCATGTGCATGTCTTGTTCAAGGCACATCTTTTTTTTTCTTTCATGGCCATGGATATACCATCAACTGATTCCCACCCACTGATAATCAGATACTAGCTGATTCCATAATTCATCTCCGAATTTAACGAGATGGTCCACAGATGAACCCAGCAGCAAGGTTAGTGTCAGTTACCGAGTTGTAGAGCTGAAATGCTCTGCCACCAGCCTCAATTGCAACACTGATGGGCTGGTTCGCAACTGCCTTCTGCAGACTTTTCTCACTGTTCGCTGGTACATCTTCATAGCTGTCGATAGTAACAACCTTGGCGTTTTTCTGCGATGAACCCAACACATAAAATCAGCAAGAAGAAAAAAATGACACTGATATTTGGAAGATCAAGGAAGACCATGAAGCGAAAAATACCCTGTTGACATCACACCGTCCGTCCGTGCCCTTGTAAGGGTAATCCTCCTCGGTGTCGATTCCGCCGTTGTTGATGATGAACTCAAACGCATAGTCCATCAGACCTCCATTGCACCCCTGGTTGTATGAAGTGTCACAGTCAACAAGCTCCTGCTCAGACAAGGAGATCATGTCGCCAGTAACAATCTGGTTGATGCCTTCCACAGCCGCTATTGTTGAGAAAGCCCAGCAACTCCCTGGAAAAGACAAACATATATCAGATTCCAGTATCAATATGTTATCAATATTATTGTTTAGTCATCCACGTCGATTAAAAAAGGCGGCCAAGTAACAAGTCAGAGTTATAAATTCAAAAGAGTGAAAGTTACCTGCAATAGAGTGGAAAACATCATTATCACTTTAGACCTAGTTTGGGTACTATAGTAATGAGAAGAATATGAGTGGATTAAGATGTATTGTGAAATCTATTGCGGATTTAAAGACTCTGTAAATCCCTTCAAACCACTTCAAAACTAGACTAGGCCTTATGGGCATAGCATTTTTTTAAGAGAAGAAATTTTTGGTTGTGACTGGTGAATAGGTGTGGACCAATAGAAACGTGAAACGGTCACAAGAGCCGTGAATCCGTGATGAAAGTCGTCTCCAAGAGCCTACTATCTGGAATCATGAATGAAGTGAGCATATTGGCCCAGCCACCTTGTCAGCTAGACAGCGACTGCTAGTGTAAATATCTTTCTTGGTTGCTCCTTCCAGGAAGGTCACTGCCTCGCAAGGTTTAAAGGTGATGTCCATGTTCGATGAACCTACCTACATAGTATGTGTCCCCCTTCATGCAAGGCAATAAAGATCAAATACACGGATCACTTTTCCACCTTCCGTAGCGAAAATCGTTCTACTAATATTTGTCACGCCCACGCACAAGACACAGAACCAGTACCAGTACCAAATGGAACATTTTTAAATAGTTTTATTTGTTAGTGTGTCTCGAATTCAAGTGCATGCTAATCTATATACGCGTGGCATCTGCGCAACCACCCACCCGTTTTGGTGCCCGGCTAACGAATCGCAGAACGTGAAGCTGAGCGTTGACCTTCAGCTAGTCCCCTGCTCTCTCTCTGTTCATGTGGATAACAGTAACAAACTACCGCAAGTTGTGGATGAGCAGACTTGACAGTTTTCCCCATGTTCTATCTAGAATTATTCTTGATTCAGAAGCAGGAGAGGGATAAAAAAAAAGAAGAAAGTGGAAGGGCGGAGATGGATATGGAAGCTCACCGCAGCTGCCCTGGTCCTTGACCTCCGCGACGGCGCCCTTGGCCCGCCAGTCGACGGACTCCGGCAGGTCCTCGTTGTCGCCGGCCAGGTACCTGTCACCGAGCCTCCTCTCCCTCTGCGGCCTGCTCCTGACGCCGAGGTAGGTGGCGCGGTACTCGTCGTTGGTGAGGTCGGCGAAGCGGTTGAGCCCGAGGCGGAAGGAGTGGACGCCCGCGTCGGCGGCGGCGTTGTGGGCGTCGACGTAGCGGAGGTTGTCCCTGAACACCTCGAACCTGCGCTCCTCCTCGCCGACGGCGTTGTAGGTCCGGCCGTGCGCCGCCATCCACTCGGCGTACATCCGCCGCGCCTCCTCCTCGCTCCGCTCGCCGTAGGAGACGATCGACATGTCCGCCGCCGCGGCGAGCGGCGCGAGCAGCAGCAGAAGCAGCGCCGCCGCCGCCGACGCGAGCGGCGTGGTGGAGGCGCCCATCTCCGCCGCGATGCAGGAACGGGAAGGCTAGCTAGATAGGGGGAGGAAGGAGCGGAGCGGACCGGAGCAGAGCAGATGGATGAGAGTTGAGAGCCTGAGCCTGAGGGCAGGAGGATGGAGGCCCTTCCTTTTAATACAAGTGGGCGAGGGAGCGGTGGGCCCAGATTCCGTGATCCCCTTGTTTTTTTTAAATTCATTCGCATCTAATCTACTGGACCAGTCAGCTGTACGATATTTTCCGTTGGTTTTTTATTGGTCGTGGGGTTGTGGAGCGGAAGTGGACAGGTTGGATTGGATGAGGGCGACCTTTTTTATTCTTACCCGGCTGTGTGGGCTACGAACTGATATTAATGGTATCATATTTATTTTTAATTTTTTTTATATTTTCTTTTCCGATATTCAAATGGGATACGAGATTTGTGATGGATAAGATTTAAATAGATATAAATATATTTAATATCTAACGATACAGGTATAAATTAGATATGAATCGAATATTGAATAACAGACTCGAATATATCAATATTTTTAGACGGATCGACTTCGAATACATAATGATAATATCGATAGTTCCGTACCATTTTCTATCCCGCAAAGAACGGTAAACCGTTCAGTAGTTTAAATTTAAAGTTTCTGAAACTCGTTTTTATCTCCAACAACTTTCTCTAAAATATAGAGTCTGCAGCTGATCCGCCAAATCTGGCGCTTGCTCTATACGGGTCGGTAGCGCATGGACCCTCCATCGGTGATTGGCTGAGATACGCTGCCTCCTGCCATGCTACAGTACGAGCTATGGTGAATGCGCTGTTCCCGTTAGCCTCCCAACCAATCCAATACTGTTTCTACACATTAATGAAGGGAAATAGTACGTTTGAATTTTTCTTGTTGTTAATGTGGTTGAAAAAAGAAATGGAGTATAAGTTATAAAGTACAAAATTTAAAGAATGTTGTTAGAGACGTTAAAGATATATGCCCTGTTCGCTGCGGCTTTAATCCGGCTGCGGCTGCGGCTTCTACAGTATTTTTCTCTCTATGGATTGCAGCTGCAGCAGTCCAAACGGCTTTAATCCAGCCGCAGCGAACAGCCTGATAGAGGATATTATTTTTTAAAGGGTGATGTAAAGAACTAATAGAGAGAATGAATTTAGATGCCGTTTCTAGAGACAGTCTCACGTGTTGTTCAATAGTTTTTCTCGTGACGTGTCGCTGTGAATTGCGTGCCTACCGGACCAAATGGTAATCCCGGATTAGTCAGTGTGTTAATCAAGACCGGGCGCATCGAGAAGGAGGGGTGACAGAGTGGTAACGTACGTGGAGGTGGATGAATTTGACTGGAATAATGCTCGTTTTACTGTTTATTATTCCTCTATTTCTTTTTTTAGTTGTCGTTGGATAGTGTAAAATTGAACTGTCGAGCGGCAACTAAAAAAACAGAAGGCAATTGTTTTTGTTTAATCTCCGGCAGCCGCTGCACTTTTAACATCGCTCGCCGGATACAATAAGGGGTGGAAAACACGATGCCATCACTGACCTGGATTAGCTCAAGCACCCACGACGAAGCGCTTGCGTTGCGTTGCGTTACGGTTCCGTGTTGGGATGGGACACACCCCTTGCATTGGCGCTCCTGCTGAGTGAACCGTAGGGAGAGAAGAAAAAAAAAACTCATTTGACGTCCCTGTCGACTTGATAAACAAGATAGCACTACCACTGCCGTAGACAATTGAAACAGGCTTGGTAACGTGAAGCGTGAAAGGCAGCGCCGCAGCTGGAGTGCCTGTCACGGCAGTCGGAGGTAGTAGCTCTCAGTAGTGGTAGGGCGACCACACGCTCCATCTCCTGCCGGGCCGCGATACGGAATGAGTTATTGACGCCGTACTGGCTGACTAGTCTGCTTCTAATTCTAACACGGTGGCAGATACGGAATGAGTTAGCATCATGTTAGTGTTCGGTTAGGAGAGTGAAAGCATGCGAATGTCCACCCCTATGCAGAACTGGAGAACGTTTCCCACAACGACATAGAGAGTTTCCATCGATTACGGCAAGAGACCTTTGCAGTTGGATTGGATGACCAATAACTAACAGGGTTGACCAAGATCTAGTTTTTAATCTAAGCTCGTTACTAATCCGGAATCAGCGGAGATCAACAGGCTGCTGCTTCTGACCTGACCCGGTTGCTGAATCTGAATGCACCGTATGCAGCCTGCAGGAGGAGCAAACGGATCGACACTAGAAGATTTCATCTTCCCAGTTGTATACAGAAAGCTATATATATAATATATACTAGCTACGACATGTATGTGGCTTCCAAATGATCGATATGATGCAACGCGGAGAGCACACCAACATCATATGATATTTATTTACTATATTAACCGCGGAAGCAAGTCTCACACGTCGTTGAGCCACGTAATCTTAAAAGATGCCTACCCTCCGATGGCCAATCATCGGTCAATATGAAACTACGGGAGCATATCTACCATCTCAATGTTCCACGTCAACATGACTTCCCTCAGCCGCACGATTCATTTTCGACGGCTACAATCGTGACTCCTCTTCGCGAGAGAACCGCGAACACGGCGTCACTGGCTCACGGCCGATAGGCGACAGCTCGACTCCTCAGCCTCTCGGAAGGCCGAAACATTCCAGAATTACCGCGACATCGACTACATTTGTGATCCCCGATCCTCCTCGTCCTGCTCCTCCGCCTCGCCTCCGACAACGACGTCGACCACCACCGCTGCCGCCTCCGCCTCCTCCACCAACACGAGCACCACCCATTGTCCTCTACATACGACGTCTGGATGATCTTCGAGCCCACCTCCGTCGAGGAGCGCCGCCACCTCATGCTCCAGGGCCTTGGCCTCGCCTCTGACCTGCCACCTCCCCCGCCTTGTCGCTCACATCACCTTCTACATCTCCCCCAGCCTTACCACTGGCGCTCCCTGGAGGAACCCATATCCGACGGCGGTCTCGGGAGGCCCCTACTGGCGCGGAACCCCAGCTCCAGCGGCAGGGAGCAATAAGCCAATAATGCTGGATCCGAAACCTGGACGGCGGCATGGTGGTGCAGAAGATTGTCACCGGCTGGCACCTCACCATCGAGGAAAACACAGGACTTGACAGTTGATCATGTAAAATCACCGCTCACCACCCATGCCTCCAAACATTCCGCTCATCTCCTTCGACTCCATCTGTTTCATCAGAGACTGCAAACCGCCCATGCCACCAATCTGTTTAAGCATCTACGGAGGAAGGGCCTTGCTCATCTGCTGAATATTCATGTTGCGGGTCAGTGCACTCATGTCCTTTATCTTTTGGATCTTGATACCCTCCATCTTGCCCCAGATTTTAGCAAGTTGTTTGTACTCTTTCAGCATGTGCATGCATCCCTGACAGGTCGCCGAGACCCCGTGCAATCTGAATGATCCGTGATTCAGTCATCAACTTAGCATTTGTGTTGTCAAGATCTGAGATGAAAACTTAAGCATCAAGATTACAGTTGTAGCACACTACTAGAATAAGTATATATATATATATGTGTGTATATATATATAGGGAAGAGGTAATGGAAGCCCTGAGCTTCCGTTAGTGGGCGAAGCCCCAGCCAGGACGCCGATCGTGTCGCGTTCGGCCCACTATACGCCAGTTTGCGTCAGCCATGCATAGGATAGCCACGTATCCCGGCTGAGACGCGACATGCGATATACGCACGCATAAATATATGTAGAAATGTGCATAACTCATGCATAAATAGAATCTTTTATGCCACGAATCACGGGAACGAATATTTCCATGTGCTTACCGGTTACGACTGCATAACGCTGTGTAACATGATAGCGTAAACCATGCAACATTTAAATCTCCACCGGTTTGAGATAAGGAAAGACGTGCTCTTCGTTCGCGTAAATAAAGGCGCAGTTACGGGAGGAAACAAAATACAAATTTACAGCCGCTCGTCCACGTTTGTATCTGAGATATTGGCGGCGGTTAGCGGCGGCGGAAGTGAGAGGACCGACCGGCGATTAGCAGCGAGAAAATGTCCAGCACCGGCGCTGGCGATGACATGCCACCTGTATCGTCTGTGCATAAGCGAACAGGTACGTCTATTTCAACGGACATGCATCCTGTAGCGTCTGCGATCGCCGGTTACACAGAGGGTGTCTCCGTTACTCCCCCGGCGGCATTGAGGGCACCTGGACATATCGATGAGCACACAAAAACGACAGACGTGGTCGGCGCAGAGAAGCACATCCCCATGAGACATATTGGGCCGCATGAACAGGACACACCTCATATTCTTCAAAGCCATGTAAGTTCTCCCAAATATGATACTCTTATTTTCTTACATACTTCTTTGTAATGTTGTACCTATATTACGTTAGATTTAGTCGCTATTGAATCGTAAATGTTAAATTTCTGTGCGCAGCCGGACAATATTGATATAAGATTGATACCTAAAGTCGGTATGACATTTAGTAACGTGGACGAAGCGTATAATTTTATAGTCAATATGCATACGAGGTTGGATTTCCGTTGAAGAAATATAGGGAGCGGAAGAATTGTAAATGGTTGAATTGTTCAATGGAAGGAAAGAATGCTGAAAGGGTAGTTGGAAATCCAAGGATACGTAACACATGTTCGAAACGAACACAGTGCAAGGCTGGGATGAAACTTAAAAAAATCTACGATGATGCTAAAGAGAATGTTATTTCCGTCCGGATTGATCTGGTAAACTATGAGCATAATCATGAATTCTTGAAGAAAGATACAAAAAAGGGCAATTGCAATGCAACAAAACACATGATCGTGAATATATGGAGTTCCTTAGTGCGATGCAAGAAAGCAGGATTCCACAACATTGCATTATGGATTTTGTTACAGAAATGCATGGTGGCCCAGAAAATGTTCCAATAACCGTGCAGGACATGAGTAACCTGTAAGTGTATTATGCATTGACAATAATTGTATTATATATTATAGAAACAATCGTAATGTGTTGAGTTAGATATAGTGCATAATCATTACATTTTTTGACAGGAAAAAAGTATGGCAAAGGGAAAGAAATGCAAATGATGTGTCGAAGCAGTTATCTTTTTTTCATTATGCAAGAAAGATAATCCACAATTTTTTCAGACTTTCAACTGGACAAAGAAGGGAAGATTTTAAGCATATTTTGGTCCCATGCTAGCCAGCAAGCCGAGTACATTGATTTTGGTGATGCAGTTACCTTTGATACTACACATAAGACTAATATGTATGATAAGCCATTAGGCATGTTTGTTGGCTCGAACCACCACCTACAATGCACAATATTTGGGTTTGCTTTACTAGGAGACGAGACAATTGATACATTCGAGTGGGTCTTCAATACGTTCAAAATATGCATGGGATGTGACGGACCACGAGTGATGTTGACAGGTATGTTGTAATAAATGGCTCGTATTTATTATGTCACGTACTATATGATATCATATTGGCTTGCACAATGTTATGTAAATTTATCTATTTCAGATCAAGACCCTGCTATGCCAATCGCACTAGGCAGAGTATTCCCAAACACAATACATCGATTGTGTTTGTGGCATGTGCAAAACAGGTATATGCCCCACTTGAATGAATTGTATGCAAGATTTGAGGAGATGGATTTCAAAACAAGGTTCCAATCTATAATACATCATCCATTGAATGAAATGGAGTTCGAGGCTGCCTGGCAAATGATGCTAAATGATTTCCAGCTACACGAGAACAACACCCTTGTCAGATTATATGAAATACGCAAAGATTGGGTAGCTGCATTTTTCAAAGGAGACTATTGTGGTCTTATGGTCTCTACACAACGAAGCGAGAGGATGAACAAGCTGGTGAAGAGTGCCCACGTGGATGCAAACACATCGCTTCATCAATTTGCAAAGCAAATGATGAAGCTCCTGCATAGTAGGAAGATGAAAGAGGCCAAAGAGGCACTAGGATGCATGGTAAGTGAAAAAAATGATAAACATATGTTTTATGCTATTAAAAACAAAACGGTATTAATACTATATTGTGTAATTTGCAGGGTCAAAAGGATACAACTACATTGTATATGTTTGAAATAAGAGTTGCAAGGGCATACACTAGAGTTGTGATGACAAGGTTCCAGGAGACCGTAAAATATGCAACTGCATACCGAATATACCGTGATACAGAGGGTGATGTAAATGATTGGGTAGTGAAACATACTACAAGTTCAAATAAAATTGTTTGGGGTCAACACCAATTCAAAATAAGGGCTGATGTGGATGCCGGAAAGTATTCATGTGAGTGCAAGCATTGGGAGCATACAGGTATGTTATACTAAACGATTATTTCTATATGAAATTCTAAATTATTACGAATACATAGCTGTTTGCGATTAATATATGACATAATGTATGTTTAATCAATTATAGGCCTATTTTGTGTTCATCTTGTACGCGCTTTCATGCATCTACAAATTGAAAGGATCCCGAGTGAGTATATTTTTGCAACGATACACATACTCCGCGCGACAAGATGTGGCTTTTTCAAGAGACGATAGGAATTTGAAAGGAAAAGATGGAGAAACTAGATCATATAGACAGAAGATGTTGCTTAAAAAAGCAATGAAAGTAGTACACCATGCGAGTCTGTCTAAAGCTGGGAATGATAAAGCTCTAGAGATGATGGATGAATTATTAGGGTTATTGATGAGTGTGGAGCCTGATATAGGTACTGGTGAGAGTTGTGGCACAAGTGCTGGCGATGATATCCAGGTACGCACATCGTGTTATTATGAATTTTGCATAATTACATGTCGATAATGATCCATGTATGTAATGATGATATAGGTCGAAGCGTATGAGACAGAAGACATAGTTATAGACAATTTACGCAAATTAGATGATGGGAACGAGGTATGGAACAAAATTTTATAATGTATTATATATGCTGCTCTATAAAATTTGTGTCTTCACTGGATTTTGCGTTATTTCACAGGAAATTTTAATGGGGTCTAATACAAATGATTGCAATGCTAAGGATGATCAATGTAATATGCCGATATTAACATTGGAACATAACACTGATATTCGGCTGGTTGATAGTAGTGCTACGGATGTGGAAGCTAGAAAGGTAATAACATTGCTACAATATATGATGAAATACGTGAATATAAAAACTGACTTAATATCTTTGATTTGTAGAAACTGGAGTTTCATATGGAAGGTGTAAACTTAGCAAGACCAGATAAGGCCAAGCCTAAGGGAAGAACAATCAGAAGTAGTGAGCAACAAGTTCTTAAATTGGGTGCGAAAGGAGCTAAGAAGATGAGCAGGAAGTGCCAGAAATGTGGCATAGCTGATGGTCACAACAGCCGTACGTGTTTAACTGTGGAGGATAATAGGGTTCGATTGGCTAACCTATCTGGACGTAAGCGAGGACGGCCTCCTGGTTCAAGGAACAAAATCATAGCTGCAGCACCACAGTGGAATGAGACATCAACGTCGAAAAAAACGAATGGTGGATGTCGGAGATGATGATTCATCTGGTAGAGAGTAGAATACCATAAGATTTATGATAAAATTATATTCTGGATGTAAATGTGATTCCTATGTTTAATTGACGATGTCCAGAAAGTGTCATAAATATGCTTGCAAACTGGCATAAACGTATGTGGAATTTATCATAAGCAATTAACAGTTATGTAGCAAACTGAATGTACATCTACTTAGCATACATGTATGTGCAAATATGCATAACACTGCGTTGTGTAATGCATAAACTGGTCAGACTGTGAAGCATTACTGTACAAAAAAAGAGATGTTTCGAGTATATAACGGTGATAATTGTATCATACACTTGAGACAAAACAAGAATAATGTATGGGCATAGAACGGCGATAATTGTATCATAAATGTATGGGCAAACATGCATAACACCGGCAATAAGTATATCATAAACTTGGGACAAAACAAACATAATCCGAGGTTGTTGACAGCATAAAATTGTACAGGAAATTGACAGAATCAAATGCAAGAAACACACATGACGATCAAACACATGTGGTACAATATTCCAGTTTAGACATTCGCTGATCCCCAAAGTTGTCATTGACATAACATAAGAAACATCTACCGTCTTTGCCCATATTATACACACATGACTGATCTGAAGTTTAGGGAACCATTGTATACAAAATATATTACATGTCTAAACTAAACTACATCCATTATACCTTGAATCTTTGGATGTCTTCAAGCAGCGATAATGCTTTGTTCTTCGGATGGAATGTGATATAATGCAGCGCAAGAGACCGTATCTCACTAGTGTTGCCCTGCAAGACAATAAAATTGTGTTAGTTATACATGTGTACCATATGTTGCCTTGTGCCAACTATAGAATTAACTGGTAAATTTGTACGTACTGCTTCTATGTCTGACCGCAGAGATCCTTCGTCGCCTTCATAAAAGAGAATGTAACCCATAACATAAAACCCACAGTCATTGGATCCTGCTGCCATGTTAGGACAATTTGGGCACAAGTCAATTGCGAAGTTGCCAAATTTGGGAAAGCATGTCCTGGGCCGTACATGTTGTATTGCTTTGTTTAATCTACTCATAATAACCTTAGCCCATGGTAACTTTCTGCCACCTAAGCCCAAATGTGCAAAATGATAGTCCTTCCATGTAGTACCACCAAGTGTTGCCCATATGGATTGGAATCTAAAATATGAATGCACTTCTTGACTGTATTGACAACATACAATGTCCAATGCCCCCTGCTTACCATGGGAACCATGATCTGACCGTGAAAAAAGCATAAAATGAACAGTGTAAATTACGAAAGCATAACAATGTGATATGTTCCATTTATAATAAATTATGTTTGTATTATGAAATACGATTGTTACCGCTTTGCATTTATCCAATTCATCTGTCTCGGGCAATGAATTGTATATAAGTGTGTGGAGTACAGATTCAGCAAAAGGTTGAGGGTTCCGACTGTGTCGTTCCTGTTCCTCAAAGTTGAGTAGTGACTGCAATAAACGATATAAATGGAGTCAGTATACTTGGGTTCATCCAATGTGTATATGAATATGGTGTATGTATGTTACGATAATTTACCCCAACATTAACATCAAGAATTAATCTGTTCGAACTCATGTAAGTCTGCTGATTTTTTGCATCATCATCAACACATTGGATGAAACATTGCATGAACACATTGTCGAGACACTTCCCATCGGCAAAAGATTCATATATATCAGAACATGTCGCTGAATATTCACCATAATCTATTATGGTCCTGGGGAATTTTTTATAACAATTAGAGAGGTCGCGTAATACTACCAGCATATAAACAGATTTTGATTTTGTCTGTACTTCATACCTGCTGGTGTCAGATTGCGTACCACACAAATATTCGCGTAGAGCTAACACAGTTTGCATCTCCGAATCAAGTGAAGCCTGGTCAACCTGTGGAGTGTTTGTAGCTGGATCGGTTTCAACAGAAACCTAAAAATATATATGAAAATATATATAAAAATCTGTGAACAGTTTTGACAACTATAATGAAAATGAAAATTACTGAGCTGACATAAACTGGCATAAACGTATGTGGAATCAAGTGTCATAAACTGGCATAAAATTACTGAGCTGACATTACTGATCCAAATCAAGTGTCATAAATATGCTTGCAAACTGGCATAAACGTATGTGGAATTTATCATAAGCAATTAACAGTTATGTAGCAAACTGAATGTACATCTACTTAGCATACATGTATGTGCAAATATGCATAACACTGCGTTGTGTAATGCATAAACTAGTCAGACTGTGAAGCATGACTGTACAAAATCTGTGAACAGTTTTGACAACTATAATGAAAATGAAAATTACTGAGCTGACATGTTCAGATGGAGTCTGATCAAAGCATGGACCACTGTCGGGGAGATCTGTTTCTACCGCTTGTTGGACGCCGCCAGTAGACTAACAATTATGGTATAAATGGATTAGAAGTTTAGTAAACTAATAATAATAATATAGAAAAACAACGAGGCGGTGTACTCATACCTTTATTTGCGGCGTCGCATCAAATATCGGCGCGGAAGATTCCGTATGTGGTGTTGCTTTAGGAGTGACGTTTGTGTTGGTCGGCATGTTCTTGCCACCGTCACCATGTTTACCCTGAAAAAAATGTAATGGTTATATGCTATTTAAAGAAAACGATGAATACAACCCTTCAATGAAAAATACAAGTAATAAGAAAAACATTACCACTGGGGTTGTAGGTGTTTTGTTCTGTTTCGTTATATTTGTATGAACCAGTGGATCAATATCAGCTTCATCGAGGCAACTTTCTAATAGTACACGAATATGCTGTTGCCTTAACAGTAATTTATGTACGTGTGTGTCTGTCAACTGCGTATCCTGCTGGGATGCTGGAGTAGACATATCGGGTACAGTTTGGGGGGCCGGACACGTACATCCTTCTTTATGTATCATGTAAACAAAAAAAACATTGTTTAAAATAATGGCATCAAAACGATATCGACAAATGATTACATAACTTTTTTATATTGACGTAAAGACCATAAAACTGACTAACCTGCCGTCTGGGGAAGAATATCATCTGATTTTGTAGTTGTTTTCTGCACATCATAACCATCTTCATTGTCCCCCGACTCAGCACGGAGGACCTCATCAATTAACTCGCCAAAAACATCAGATAGATTGTATTGTTTCTCAACAATCTGCTGAAGAGTCTGTTTAATAACTGAACACGCCTTACCAACCTCCGTATCATAATGTGATAACTTCTCTATGAAACCCAGGCGGTGGCGGGATGGAAGCTGATTCAGCTTGCTTGATATCAAATCCCCGATGAGCGGGAGTTCGATGTGAATTGTGTGCTGTCCAGATGGGTCAGGACGAGGTACATCAAAAGTGTTTGTCCTGGTCTTATGCTGTTGTAAATTGAAAATTATTAAGTAAACATATAGCGTATCACTGAATATTATGTTGAAATTCTATGACAAAAAATATATAAATAGAATCTTGCCTTAAATTGTGCTTCAACAAGTGGTACAGCTGTGTAGCAGGTCTCTGTGGTGCTTCAGAACTAAAAACAGGCGTGAAAGATGGAGTAAAACTTATACACACATATATAGTGGAGTTTGATTTGTAAATATAAACGACACTGCTTCTATCCATGTACCATATATAAGGCAAATTAAATTGATAAATGTGATTCATATGTTTAATTGACAATGCACAGAAAGCATCATAAATATGCTTACAAACTGGCATAAAGGTATGTGAAAGTTATCATATGCAGATAAAAAAATATGATAGACACATAAAAAAATACCGAACAATGTCCAAATGGTTCTTGTCCTTTGCGTATCTTGCCCTTGTCAGCTCTTGTCAGTGCTTGAATAATATTCCTATCAAAATATTTAATGCGTGGTGTTCCACGTTTATTCTGAGGTGCCGCTGAGTCATGAAGATGATCCAAATAATACAGCTGCAAAAATCATAACATGAATCATTGTGAGACATAACAAAGCATAATCTACGTGTATATGGATTTTGCATAAAAAAATATGGCTACATATAACAGACAAAAAAAGGATATGCCTACAAGAATGACGATGGAACATCTGTAAATGGTTGTAGAAACGTTTGTAACGCTCCTAGTATGCCACTTCTTGGCAGCTTGCCATAAATCATTGAAAATAAGCTGGCACCAGTCCATCTGGTGGAAACGATCCATCTCCTCAGTTAAAAGAACCTCATGGTTGGTTATTCCCCAGCTGGCAGTAGGGAACAACAACCTATTGAACAGTATCAGGAAGAAGGATCTGATGCTTAGATCATCGTCAGACCCTTTCCTCAGACGATCTTGAAGAGCTGCAACCCCAAAATCTTCTTTCGATAAACCAAGTTCAGCCCTTAAATTGTTGGCAGCAACAGCTTCATCAATGCCCAATGCCGTTCCTCCACCAGCATTTGGTAACCCCAAAATAAAGTGCAACGTATCCTTTGTAATTTTGAGCTCCTTCCCTGGGCTGGCTCGAATTGTCATGTCATTATGGTCAAGCTTTTCTATCAGGCAAGCTAAATGAGATCTACTGCCAAGTGCGTCAACTCTCATATCAAGAATACTGGAGAACCCCCTTCGTGCAATAGCTTGGCGCTGTCTGTCATTTAATATATGGATGCTTACTAATACGTCTTGGGGATTGCATCTCACATTAAGCCTCTGCTGAAAAAATGTATACAATGAATAGCGTAAACATTTACATCTACATAATCGCAACTCAATGTTTAAATCAAACCTCAACACAACATAATTTCATGCAGAAAATGATATATTGCCATTGACCATAAATTCTAACCTGTCGGGGGGGGGTCCACTACTTTCCTCCGCTTTGTAACTATCTTCTTCAAGACTTTTGGAGGACTATCATCAAAGTTACGCTTCTTCGATAATGGCATAAAGTCATTGTCCTCATCAGCAGCCTGCCTTGTTTTGTGTCTAACAGTTTCCGCCGGAACACGGGGTATGTCGACACTAAAGCACTCTTGAGTAGACTGAATTATAATCCGTTTTGGATTAGATGGAGGTCGGTCTACGTTCTTCATGTATGATGTTCCTGCCAAATCAAACAACACATATACATAAAAACGTAAAGGAGCAATAAAAAGATAAGCGCAAATCAATTCAGTTTAGTTCATGACCATGGATTACATTACTACACAAAAAAGCATGCAACAGCACTACTAGCATCTATGCATGTTGTGCAAAATACGAACAAAGGGGGCCGAGGAGCACTGCTAGGGCCCACTAGGAAGGGTTTGGAGGTAGGGATAGGGAGACGTGCTGCTGCGTTCTTCATATATGATGTTTGAGCAAAATCAAACAACACATATACATAAAAAAACGTAATGGATCAATAAAAATTCTACTCATATGCGACGTCCAATTAATGTATAATCTGGCTATTTCGTGCGTGCTGGCCCTAATTGAACAGCGAGATGTTTATGGCATAACATATTGATGTATATATCATAATTTTGTCAACAAAAGCAGCATAACACGGTATTGTAAAGTGCATAAACGTGTGAGACGTTGAATAGTATAAATTTGTGTATCCGTTTAACAATAAATTTATGCTGAATTGTTTTTTGATAAATCAAACAATTGAGTTAATAATAAGGTGAAACCGATTTATGATTCAGATTGTGTAAATATGCAAATGTAAGAGTTGGCGGTTGAGGACTTACCCGAGTGTGTATGTGCCTGGAGGCCGGTCGATTTCGGGACCCTCTGCAAGGGAGAAGCCCAAGGCGACGCGCGGCTCGGTCAATGCGTAGGGGACGCTGAAGTTGACGGCTGGTCGGACTCGTCGTTGGAGACGGAGCTCGTGACGGCGGGTGGATTGCCTAGGGTTCGGCCGCCGCGGTGGAGAAGAACAAGGGCTCGGTCTCTGCGGTGGAGAAGAACGAGGGGGCGGTGCCACCGCCTCCGCGATTCCGGGTCCCTTCCCCGGTGAAGAAGAACAAGGCGACGATGTCTCTGCGGTGGAGAAGGCGATTCCGGGTCTCTGCGGTGGAGAAGGTGAATGCGACGGCGGTGGAACGACGGGGGGAGAATCTCTATGGGTTCGGCGGCCGCGGTAGAGAAGAAGCTCACGGCGGCGATTAATCTAGGGTTTGGCAGCCGCGGTGGAGAAGAAGCAGACGACGGCGATTGAGCTAGGGTTCAGCCGCCGCGAGCGTTACGGGTGAGGTGAGCTGAAAAAAATGCGTGCTCAGTTGCTGGATTCGTGGGCCCGATACACGTAAACTGCTGGCGAAATCAGCGCGAAGGCCCATGGACCGACACATGGATTACTGTATCGTAAACGGAAACATAAGACCTTGTAATATCAATATTTATGTGGGGACTAGTACGGCTGCCCAGATTGCGGGAACACAATATTCTCGTGGGCCCGGATGCCCAAAACATGCGCATACCAAAAAGTGTGTAAACCGTAACACGATTGAGCATAACACGTAGTTATAATTGACGTAAGTAGGTGGTACAGTGAGCCAAAAAGCCTGCGCACCTGGTCGGTACGGTGCGGTTCGCGTACCTAGTCGGGGCTTCCATTAGTTAGAGAGAGCCCAGGACTCTAAATACTATATATATATAGGAACGTCCTTGCACCACAAATTACCTTCATCAGTCATGGAATCCATCATTGTCATGTAGCACTTTATCTTAGCCTGGCTCTCGTTCTCATGTCCTTTTGGCATTATTTCAGCGCTAAACCCAAGCAACGTTGGAGAAGACCTGCAAACAAACAAAAATCACTTTTTATTCTAGAGTGAAATCTTGACCATGATGTTAATGAATGAATGATCATGTTATCACCATGTTGGTTTTGACAAGATGTTAAAGGATTGAAGCAATTGACCAGGCCAATAGGACCAATTTTAGAATGTTCTGGAACTGCTCATACATAAGCCTGAGACTTAAAAAGCTTTCTTCAGACAGTTTCCATAGAAAATTAGGTTGTTCATCCGTAGATATATCACTTCATGAATCTTGTCCATGAAGCCTGAACAATCTCCCCATACCCGTGAATCAAACAAAGAAAGGTTAGTGGATTTTAACACACATAAACATGTAAAAACCACTAACAAATTCTATATATTAACCATGAGAGCAAAGATCGCTCCTGGAAGATCCACGTCATCATCTTTTTCACTGGCCGTTCGATCCGACGATAACGGCAACGAACTGCAGCTGCCATTGAAGGAAGAGCGACTTCTAGAACCCCACCATACTTCCTTCCTCGTGCGCCCGCGAGCTGCCGGTTGAGGCAGCGGCTAGGTTTGACCCTGTAGCTGCAGCTGCAACCGATTCACTTTGAGAAGAAGCGTTTCCTGGTGCATATGGTGCTATTTTTTCTACAAAATCAGTTGGGTTATTTTTATTTTAACAAAGGTGAGCAACATCAATGAAAAAAAAACAAAAAATGTGTTCATTATATAATTTTGTCTACCGTACATATATGCTCTTTAATTTTTAGGTAAATATCTTGATAGATTAATTATAAAGATATTATCCCTGACTCAAATTGAAAGGAAAATAGGGTAAAACCTTTTCCTATATAATTTTGGTGGTTGAATTGTCTAACACAAAAATTGGACTAACTAGTTTGCTCTAGATTACATGTTCTACAGGTGCCAAAGGTTCAACACAAACCAATAAAAAGTTAAAGTTAGGGTTCAAAAAGAAAGTAGCAAAAGCAACAGAAGGCTGCCCTGGTCTGGCACACTGGACTGTCCGGTGCACCACCGGACAGTGTCCGGTGCACCAGGAAGATCCACTCTGAACTCCTCAGCCTCGGGTTTCTGGAGAGCCACTCCACTATAATTCACCGGACTATCCGGTGTGCCAAGCGGAGCAACGGCTACTGCGCCAACGATCGTCTGCAAAAGCAATAGTGAACAGTGAACAGTGCGCGCGCAGAGTCAGAGCAGTGCCAGAAGGCACACCGGACAGTGAACAGTGCATGTCCGGTGCGGCACCGGACTGTCCGGTGCCCCAAGATGTCAGAGCTCCAACGGTCGAAACTGTCAGAACCCTAATGGTTGGGTGACATGGCTTGCGCATCGGACACTGTCCGGTGGCGCTCCAGACTGTCTGGTGCGCCCGTCGACAGACAGCCTCCCCAACTGTTGTTTTGGTGGTTGGGGCTATAAATACCCCCAACCACCACACTTCAAGGCATCCAAGTTTTCAGCCGTTGCATTTAATACAAGAGATCTAGACTTCATTCCAAGACACAAACAAGAGATCAAATCCTCTCCCAAGTCCAAAATCATTCAAAATACTTAGTGACTAGTGAGAGAGAGATTTTCGTGTTCATTTGAGTTCTTGTCGCTTGGATTGCTTTTCTTCTTCCCATTCTTGTTCTCAACACCTTTGTAATCAAAGCAAGAGACACCAAGTGTGTGGTGGTCCTTGCGGGGTCTAAGTGACCCATTTGATTGAGGAGAAAAGCTCACTCGATCTAGGTGACCGTTTGAGAGAGGGAAAGGGTTGAAAGAGACCCGGTCTTTGTTACCACCTCAACGGGGAGTAGGTTTGTGAAAGGGAAATAAGGTCAAACCTTTTCCTAAATAATTTTGGTGGTTGAATTGCCCAACACAAACAATTGGACTAACTAGTTTGCTCTAGAATATATGTTCTACAGGTGCCAAAGGTTCACAACAAACCAATACAAAGTTAGAAGAAAGGGTTCAAAAGAAATGAGCAAAGAAAACCGAAGGCTGCCCTGGTCTGGCGCACCGGACAGTGTCCGGTGCACCAGGGAGATCAACTCCGAACTCCTCAGCTTCGGGTTTCTGGAAATGCCACTCCGCTATAATTCACCGGACTGTCCGGTGTAGCACCGGACTGTCCGGTGTGCCAGCGGGAGCAACGGCTACAGCGCCAACGGTCGTCTGCAAATGAACAGTGAACAGTGCGGACTGCGCGCGTGGAAGTCAGAGCAGGTGCCAGAAGGCGCACTAGACAGTGAACAAGACCTGTCCGGTGCACCACCGGACTGTCCGGTGCACCACCGGACTGTCCGGTGGCCTAGCTGTCAAGAGCTCCAACGGTCGAACCCTAACGGTTGGGTGACATGGCTGGCGCACCGGACAGTGTCCGGTGGCGCACCGGACTATCCGGTGCACCCTTCGACAGCAGCCTTCCCCAACGGCCACTTTGGTGGTTGGGCTATAAATACCCCCCAACCACCACACGTCAAGGCATCCAAGTTTTCAGCTAACACATTCAATACAAGAGCTAGTGCATTCAATACAAGACACAATTAGATTGAATCAAAACCTCTCCAAGTCCCAATTCCACTCAAAGCTATTAGTGACTAGAAGAGAGAGTTTTGCCGTGTTCTTTAAGCTCTTGCACTTGGATCGCTTTTTCTCTTCCCCATTTCTTGTTCTCAACATCTTTGTAATCAAAGCAAGAGACACCAATTGTGTGGTGGTCCTTGTGGGGACTAAGTGTCCCAATTGATTGAGGAGAAAAGCTCACTCGGTCTAGGTGTCCGTTTGAGAGAGGGAAAGGGTTGAAAGAGACCCGGTCTTTGTGACCACCTCAATGGGGACTAGGCCTTCGAGGGCCAAACCTCGGTAAAACAAATCATTGTGTCACACTTGCCTTTTTGCTTGTGATTTGTTTTCGCCCTCTCTTTTAGACTCGATCATATTTCTAACGCTAACTCCGACTTGTAGTTGTGCTTAAAGTTTATAAATTTCAGATTTGCCTATTCACCCCCCTCTAGGCGACTTTCAATTGGTATCGGAGCCCGGTACTTCATTAGAGTCTAACCGCTTGAAGTGATGTCGGGAGATCATGCCAAGAAGGAGATGGTGGCCGGAGAGAAGCCCGCCACAAGCCACGGGAAGGGTCCATCGGGAGAGTCCGGCAACAAGGGGAAGGGATCCCCTTCACACACCAAGTCGCATCGGAGCGGCGACAAGAAAAAGAAGATGAAGAAGGTGGTCTACTATGAGACCGACTCTTCGTCGCCATCTACCTCTAGCTCCGACGTGCCGTCCGTCACTTCTAAGTGCCATGAGCGCAAGAAGTTTAGTAAGATCCCCTTACACTATCCTCGCATTTCCAAACACACCCCTTTACTTTCCGTCCCACTATGCAAACCACCGATTTTTTACGGTGAAGATTATTGTATGTGGAGTGATAAAATGAGGCACCATCTAACCTCACTCCACGCTAGCATTTGGGACATTGTTGAGTTTGGTGCGCAGGAACCATCCGTGGGGGAAGAAGGCTATGACTCGGACGAGGTAGCCCAAATTCGGCACTTCAACTCTCAAGCCACTACTATACTTCTCGCCTCTATAAGTCAAGAGGAGTATAATAAGGTGCAAGGGTTGAAGAGTGCCAAAGAGATTTGGGACGTACTCAAGACCGCGCACGAAGGAGATGAGGTGACCAAGATCACCAAGAGGGAGACGATCGAGGGGGAGCTCGGTCGATTCATGCTCAACCAAGGGGAGGAGCCACAAGCCATGTACAACCAGCTCAAAACCTTGGTGAACCAAGTGCGCAACCTCGGGAGCACAAAATGGGATGACCATGAGATGGTCAAGGTTATTCTTAGATCACTCGTTTTTCTTAACCCTACTCAAGTTCAATTAATTCGTGGTGATCCCAGATATAAGCTAATGTCTCTCGAGGAGGTTATAGGAAAGTTTGTGAGCTTTGAATTGATGATCAAAGGCTCCAAACAAATCATCGAGCGGGGCACCACCTCTACGCCCGAGGCGCAACCCGTTGCCTTCAAAGCAACAGAGGAGAAGAAAGAAGAGTCTACATCAAGTAGGCTCCCCATCGACGCCTCCAAGCTCGACAATGAGGAGATGGCGCTCATCATCAAGAGCATTCATTAAATCCTCAAGCAAAGGAGGGGGAAGGATTACAAACCCTGCTCCAAGAAGGTTTGGTACAAGTGTGGTAAGCCCGGTCACTTTATAGAAAAATGTCCTATTTCTAGTGATCGACAAGAGAGGGAAGAAGAAGGAGAAGAAGAGATACTACAAGAAGAAAGGCGACGATGCCCATGTATGCGGGGAGTGGGACTCCGACGAGAGCTCCACCGACTCCTCTTCCGACGAGGACGCCGCCAACATCGCCGTCAACAAGGGTCTTCTCTTCCCCAATGTTGGCCACAAGTGCCTCATGGCAAAGGACGGCAAGAAGAAGAAGGTAAAATCGAGAGCCTCCACTAAATAGGCAACATCTAGTGATGAGGCTAGCTCTAGTGATGATGAGGATGATTTGTTTACTCTTTTTGCCAATCTTAACATGCAACAAAAAGAAAAATTGAATGAATTGATTAGTGCTATTCATGAGAAGGATGAACTCTTGGATAGTCAAGAGGACTTCTGTTGGGGGTATGCTTCGTAGCCGAAGATCCTAAAGGAAGAAAACACCTTCGACAGACCTTCTCAGAAGGAGCGCCGAAGCTGTCACCTGTAAAGCTTCGGCACAATGACAGATCTCAAGACGAAGGGGTGAACTGACTTAAAGATGAAATGACTTAAAAACCAATGATGTTCTGTGTCATTATTGTAGTCGATTGTAAAGGGCATAGATGTAATTTCACACAGGCTGCGCCCTGTGCCTATAAATAGGTGAACAGTACCCCTATACTGTTCACGCAATCCTGTAATCATTGACACATTACACTGGAATTATTGCTCTCTGCCAAGACGAAGGTATAAATGTACCGAAATATTATGTTATAATATTTAAGTTCATATAATAAAATATGTGAACAATATTATCCGATTTCGGTATATCTTTCTCTAATGTTTTATATTTTTATATTTCATCTTATGTTGTTTCATAAATATGATCACAAAGGTGTGACTTTCGTGATATTTTTGCTCATGGCCTTCGTTCGAAGTTCATTAAATCCTTGGGGAGATAATGCTTCAGCGGACGAAGGGCATTAATATTTAACATTTTATGTTGCCTTGTTCTTAATTCATAGCATTTGAGAACAAGTCTCCAACATTGGCGCCCACCTCCGGTGAACTCACTTCCACTATTTGAGCTGATGGCTTCGTTCAACAACCAAGCTGGAGCTGCTTCGGCTACGAAGCTGTTACTTTCGATAACAAGCGGTTCATGCTCAGAACCGGCCAACAAGAAGCAGAAGAAGGAGGCACAGAGAAGGGTACAGCATGTCAGGGTGCAGGGACCCTTCATCAAGTCTAGATGGTCCCACATTCCAATTACCTTCTCCCAAGAGGACCTTCAGCTCAAGGATTACCCTCACAATGATGCTATGGTTATTTCTTGTGTTATCAAAGGATTTCTGGTCCACAATATTCTAGTTGATACAGGCAGTGCAGCGGATATTATATTTGCTAAGGCCTTCAGACAGATGCAAGAGCCAGAGGATAAGATTCTTGATGCTACACACCCTCTTTGTGGCTTCGGAGGAAGACAGATTATAGCGCTCGGCAAGATCACGATGCCAGTGACCTTCGGATTTGTCAACAATACAAGGACTGAGCAAGTCGTATTTGATATTGTCAACATGGAGTACCCCTACAATGCAATCATTGGTCGTGGGACACTCAATGCTTTCGAAGCAATTCTCCATCCAGCATTTCTTTGCATGAAGATACCTTCGGATCAAGGGCCTATTGCTATTCATGGAAGTCAGGAAGCTGCCAGAAAGGCTAAAGGAAATTAGACAGATTCAAAAGCAATCCATAATATAGATGGAGCCAAAGCTTGTGAGCAGTACAAGTATAGAAGGGAGAAGGCTGCTTCGGCCGATCAGCCGAAGCCCATGCTCTTATGTGAAGATATAGCAGAGCAGAAGGTGTTGCTGGGATCTTAATTGTCTGAGGAACAAGAGAAAAACCTAACAAGGTTTCTGTTCAACAACAAAGATGTCTTCGCATGGTCCGCCAACGATCTCTGTGGTGTCAACAGGGATGTCATTGAACACTCGCTTAATGTCGATCCATCTTTCAGACCCAGAAAGCAGAGGCTTCAGAAAATGTCTGATGACAAAGCCGAAGGTGCTCGAAATGAAGTGAAAAGACTTCTTAGTGCTAGAGTCATTAGAGAAGTAAAATACCCAGAATGGCTAGCTAACACTGTTATGGTGAAGAAGGCCAATGGTAAATGGAGAATGTGCATTGATTTTACTGATCCTAACAAGGCTTGTCCGAAGGATGAATTTCCATTACCAAGGATAGATTCTCTAGTAGATGCAGCAGCTTCGTCAGAACTAATGAGTCTACTAGATTGTTATTCAGGCTATCATCAAATCTGGATGAAGAAGGAAGATGAGCCAAAAACCAGCTTCATAACCCCCAGCGGTACATATTGTTACCTTCGGATGCCTGAGGGGCTCAAGAATGCTGGAGGAAGCTTCAGTAGAATGACAGCCAAAGTCCTTCACTCTCAGATAGGCAGAAATGTGCTAACTTATGTTGATGATATCGTAGTAAAAAGCACGAAGCAAGAAAATCACATTGCTGATCTGTAGGAGACATTTGCTAACTTTAGGCAAGCTGGCCTGAAGTTGAATCCAGAAAAGTGTGTCTTCGGAGTAAAGAAGGGGAATTTCCTTGGTTGTTTAGTTTCAACAAAAGGGATCGAAGCTAATCTAAATAAAATTGAAGCTATTCTTCGGATGGAACAGCTAAGCACAAAGAAGGGAGCTCAACGGCTGCCAGGAAGACTGGCATCTCTAAATCGATTCATATCTAGATCAGCAGAGAGAAATTTACCATTCTTTGAAGTGCTGAAGTCAGCCGAAGTCTTTCAGTGGGGATTAGCTCAACAGAAAGCCTTCGAAGAGCTGAAGCAGTATTTGATAGACCTAACGACGCTAACTCCACCTGCGCCAGGGGCTCCTCTGTTGTTATATGTGGCAGCTTCGCATTCTGCAGTAAGTGCAGCGCTTGTGCAAGAAAAGCTTGAAGGACAAATTAAAAAGCAAGCCCCAGTATACTTCGTCTCCGAAGTCCTCAGCTTATCAAAGAAAAACTATACAGAGTTGGAGAAGGTGCTATACGCTGTCTTAATGGCCTCCAGGAAGCTTCGGCATTACTTTCAAGCATCCCATATAATTGTTCCTTCATCACAGCCTTTGAAGGATATTATGAGGAACAGAGAAGCTACTGGAAGGATTGGAAAGTGGGTTGCGGAACTCAACGAATTCAACATTGATTATGTGCATAGATCCTCGATCCAGTCCCAGGCGTTAGCAGACTTTATCGCTGATTGGACGCCAGGGGCTTAGGAAGAAGAAGCAAGTAAAGATGCCGAAGCCTGGACAGTGTTCTGCGACAGTTCATGGGGAACCTTCGGGGCAGGTGCAACTGCTGTTTTAGTCGCACCTTCCAAAATCAGAACATGCTATGCAGTGAAACTCGATTTCAGCTGTACAAATAATATTGCTGAATACGAAGCTTTGGTTTTGGGGCTTCGAAAGTTAAAGGCAATGGGGATAAGAAGGGCGATTCTTAAAACCGATTCTCAAGTTATTTCTGGTCATATTGACAAGAGTTGTAAAGCAAGAGACCCGAAGCTTGAGAAATACTTGGATACAGTTCGAAGGCTTGAAGCTTCTTTCGAAGGGTTTTCTGTCAAGAATATTCCATGAGGAGAAAATGAGCACGCTGATCTGCTAGCCAAGTCAGCGGCGCAGGAGCTGCCTTTACCTTCGGATGTATTCTTTGAGACAATAAGAGCACCTTCGGTGGAACTCCTTGAGAGAGCAGTGCTCAATATATCTCCTGTTCATAGTGAAGATTGGAGAACTGAGATTATATCCTTTCTCCAGGGCAATTTCCTTTCAGATGATGAAGCTTATAACAAGAGAATAGAGGCAAGAGCCCGACCATATGTAATAATAGAAGGGGAATTATACAAACATCGAGTCTGCTCTCCATTACTCAAATGTTTATCCAGAACTGAAGGTATAGAATTGATGAAGGAAATACACGCAGGTCTGTGTGGATCTCACATCGGATCTAGGCCGTTGCTGGGAAAAGTTTTTCGTAAAGGATTTTATTGGCCGAAGGCAGCTTCGGATGAAGCAGAATTAGTCCAAAAATGTGAAGTTTGTCAAAAATGTGCAAGAGATCAAAAGCAGCCTTCATCTCTGACTCAGTTAATACAACCCACTTGGTCGTTGAAAAGGTGGGACCTTGATTTGCTAGGCCCAGTTCCACCAGCACAAGGAAATTTAAAATATGTTGTGGTGGCGGTAGAATATTTTTCCAAATGGATTGAGGCGAAGCCTTTAGCCACAATAACTTCGGTCACTATTCAGAAATTCTTCTGGCAAAATATTGTTTGTCGCTTCGGAGTATCGAAGGCTATTACTGTGGACAATGGAACACAATTTGATGTCGAAGCTTTCAAAGAGTTCTGTGAACAAATTGGCACGAAGATTCATTTCGCATCGGTTAGACATCCGGAGTCAAATGGACTTGTCGAAAGAGCTAATGGCATTATAATGACGGGAATAATGAAGTCAATCTTCAATCAGCCCAGGGGAAAGTGGCCAGACGAATTGATCAAAGTGGTGTGGAGCCACAACACAACAATGTCAAGGTCAACAGGCTTTACACCATTCAAATTACTGTTTGGTGACGAAGCAATAACCCCAGAAGAAGCGAAAGCAGGATCAATAAGAACAGTGGCTTCGGCAGAGGACGAAGCTGATTATTCTGTGGCAAAAGATGCTATAGAAGGGATCAGACTTCAGGTTGTGGAGAACATCAATAAATATCAAGCCGAAACAATAAAATGGCGTGATAGAAAAGTTCGGTTAAAAAACATCAAGCCAGGACACTTGGTACTTCGGAGAGTCGCCAACCCAGATACAGTAGGCAAGCTACAGTTGAAGTGGAAAGGACCTTTTCTGGTAGTATCTTCGTCAAGACCCGGTTCCTACAGATTGAAGGATATGGACGGCAACGACATTCCTAGATCTTGGAATGCGGATGAGCTTCGGCGATACTATGTGTAGCCTAATGTAATCTTTTTATTTTTCTTATGGCACCCTTTTCCTTTCCAAAGGGGGAGAAAGGTTTTTAATGGGGCCATAGCATGTAATTTCTCTTTTTCTTACTTCAGCTCTACAAGAGCAATATCCCCCAAAGATGTAAATGTAAAAGCTGACCACGCACCATCGAGTGCAAAAAGGAAAAAAAACAGGGAGAAGCTCGAAAGACGTCCCTAAGGGGATGCAGAGCACGACGAAGCTACAAAAAGCCGTTCCTAAGGGAGCGCAGCATAAGTTTTCTGCTCAAAAGTCGTTCCTAAGGGAATGCAGAGCTTACAGCGAAAAGTCAACGCTGATTCCGCCGAAATATAAGGAAGCCTAGAAGACTTTTTTCACGGATCAAGCTCGTTACAAAAAACGATCTAGCACCGCGAAGGGGCAACTGTTGGGGGTATGCTTCGTAGCCGAAGATCCTAAAGGAAGAAAACACCTTCGGCAGACCTTCTCAGAAGGAGCGCCGAAGCTGTCACCTATAAAGCTTCGGCACAATGACAGATCTCAAGACGAAGGGGTGAACCGACTTAAAGATGAAATGACTTAAAAACCCATGATGTTCTGTGTCATTATTGTATTCGATTGTAAAGGGCATAGATGTAATTTCACACAGGCTGCGCCCTGTGCCTATAAATAGGTGAACAGTACCCCTGTACTGTTCACGCAATCCTGTAATCATTGACACATTACACTGGAATTATTGCTCTCTGCCAAGACGAAGGTATAAATGTACCTAAATATTATGTTATAATATTTAAGTTCATATAATAAAATATATGAACAATATTATCCGATTTCGGTATATCTTTCTCTAATGTTTTATATTTTTATATTTCATCTTATGTTGTTTCATAAATATGATCACGAAGGTGTGACTTTCGTGATATTTTTGTTCATGGCCTTCGTTCAAAGTTCATTAAATCCTTGGGAAGATAATGCTTCAGCGGACGAAGGGCATTAATATTTAACATTTTATGTTGCCTTGTTCTTAATTCATAGCATTTGAGAACAAGTCTCCAACAACTTCCTAATTAAAGAAAATAAGAAGCATGTTAAGGTTAAAAATGCTTATGCTCAGGAAGTAGACAAATGTGAAAAATTAACTAGTGAGCTTAGCATTTGCCATGACACTGTTTCTAACCTTAGAAATGAAAATGCTAAATTAATTGCTAAGGTTGAGAAGCAAAATGTTTGTGATGATTCTCTTGTCAAACTTAAAAATGATAATGCTAGTTTGATTGCTAAAATTGACAAGTTGAATGAATCACTTTCTAGCCTTAAGTTTGGAAAAATTACTTGCTAAGGCTAAAGATTTAAATATTTGCAATGTATCTATTTCCAATCTTAGAAATGAGAATGCCATGTTACATGCTAAGATTGATGAATTAAATGCATGCAAACCCTCTACATCTAGTGTTGATCATGTTATTATTTGTACTAGATGTAGAGACATTAATGTTGATGCTATCCATGATCACTTAGCTTTAATTAAACAACAAAATAATCACATAGCTCAACTCAGTGCTAAAATTAGTGAGCATGACTTAGAAAATGAAAAATTTAAATTTGCTAGAAGCATGCTCTATAGTGGGAGACGCCTAGGCATTAAGGATGGCATTGGCTTCCAACAGGGAGGCAATGTTAAAATTAATGCCCCTAAAAGATTGTCTAATTTTGTTAAGGGCAGGCTCCCATGCCTCAGGAAAATGAGGGCTATATTTTATATCCTGCTGGTTATCCTGAGGATAAGATTAGGAGAATTCATTCTAGGAAGTCTCACTCTGGCTCTCATCATGCTTTTATGTATAAGAGTGAGGCATCTAGTTTTAGGCAATCCACTCATGATAAATTGCCTAAAAAGAAATCTCCTGTTGCATCAAATGAACCTATCATTGCATTTAAGACTTTTGATGCTTCTTATGTTTTAACTAACAAATCAGGCAAAGTAGTTGCCAAATATGTTGGGGCCAAGCACAAGGGCTCAAAGACTTGTGTTTGGGTACCCAAGGTGCTTGTTTCTAATGTGAAAGGACCCAAGACCGTTTGGGTACCTAAGAACAAGGCCTAAACTTGTTTTGTAGGTTTATGCATCTGGGGGCTCAAGTTGGATCATTGATAGCGGGTGCACAAACCACATGACTGGGGAGAAAAGGATGTTCTCCTCCTACAAGAAAAACGATGATCCCCAATGAGCTATTACATTCGGGGATGGAAATCAAGGTTTGGTCAAAGGACTTGGTAAAATTGCTATATCACCTGACCATTCCATTTCCAATGTTTTTCTTGTAGATTCTTTAGATTACAACTTGCTTTCTGTTTCTCAATTATGCAAAATGGGCTACAGTTGTCTTTTTACGGATATAGGTGTTACTGTCTTTAGAAGGAGTGATGATTCAATAGCATTTAAGGGACTATTAGAGGGTCAGCTATACTTAGTTGATTTCAATAGAGCTGAACTAGATACTTGCTTAATTACTAAGTCTAACATGGGTTGGCTCTGGCATCGCCGACTAGCCCACGTTGGGATGAAGAATCTTCACAAGCTTCTAAAGGGAGAACACATTTTGGGACTAACAAATGTTCATTTTGAGAAAGACAGGGTTTGTAGCGCATGTCAAGCAGGAAAGCAAGTTGGTGCCCATCATCCACACAAGAACATCATGATGACCGACAGGCCGCTTGAGCTACTCCACATGGACCTATTTGCCCAATCGCTTATATAAGCATCGGCGAGAGTAAGTATTGTCTTGTAATTGTGGATGACTATTCTCGCTTCACTTGGGTGTTCTTTTTGCAGGAAAAATCTCAAACCCAAGAGACCTTAAAGGGATTCTTGAGACAGGCTCAAAATGAGTTCGGCTTAAGGATCAAAAAGATTAGAAGCGACAACGAAACGGAGTTCAAGAATTCTCAAATTGAATGCTTCCTTGAGGAGGAGGGCATCAAGCATGAGTTCTCTTCTCCCTACACACCACAACAAAATGGTGTAGTGGAGAGGAAGAATCGAACTCTACTTGACATGGCGAGGACCATGCTTGATGAGTACAAGACTTCGGACCGGTTTTGGGCGGAAGCAATCAACACCGCTTGCTACGCCATCAACCGTCTCTACCTTCACCGAATCCTCAAGAAGACATCATATGAACTCCTCACCGGTAAAAAGCCCAATGTTTCATATTTTAGAGTCTTTGGTAGCAAATGTTTTATTCTTGTTAAAAGAGGTAGAAAATCTAAATTTGCTCCTAAGGCTGTAGAAGGCTTTTTACTTGGTTATGATTCAAACACAAGGGCATATAGAGTCTTTAACAAGTCCACAAGACTAGTTGAAGTTTCTTGTGACATTGTGTTTGATGAGACAAACGGCTCTCAAGTAGAGCAAGTTGATCTTGATGAGCTAGATGATGAAGAGGCTCCGTGCGTCGCGCTAAGGAACATGTCCATTGGGGATGTGTGTCCTAAGGAATCCGAAGAGCCTCCCCAAGCACAAGATCAACCATTATCTTCCACACAAGCATCTCCACCAACCCAAGATGAGGAGCAAGCTCAAGATGATGAAAATGATGATCAAGAGGATGAGCCACCTCAAGAGGAGGACAATGATCAAGGGGGAGATGACAATAATCAAGATAAGGAAGATGAACAGGATCAAAGACCACCACACCCAAGAGTCCACCAAGCGATACAACGAGATCACCCTGTGAACACCATCCTCGGCGATATTCATAAGGGGGTAACCACTTGATCTTGTGTCGCTCATTTTTGTGAACATTACTCTTATGTTTCCTCTATTGAGCCATACAGGGTAGAGGATGCACTAAGAGACTCGGATTGGGTGTTGGCAATGCAAGAGGAGCTCAACAACTTCACGAGGAATGAGGTATGACATTTAGTTCCACGTCCTAACCAAAATGTTGTAGGTACCAAGTGGGTATTCCGTAACAAGCAAGATGAGCATGGCGTGGTGATAAGGAACAAAGCACGACTTGTGGCCAAGGGTTATTCACAAGTCGAAGGTTTGGATTTCGGTGAAACTTATGCACCCATAGCTAGGCTTGAGTAAATTTGTATACTACTTGCCTATGCTACTTACCATGGCTTCAAGCTCTATCAAATGGACGTGAAGAGTGCCTTCCTCAATGGACCAATCAAGGAAGAGGTCTACGTTGAGCAACCTCCCGGCTTTGAAGATAGTGAGTAACCTAACTATGTATATAAGCTCTTAAAGACGCTTTATGGGCTCAAGCAAGCCCCAAGAGCATGGTATGAATGCCTTCGAGACTTCCTTATCGCTAATGGCTTCAAAGTCGGCAAAGCCAATCCTACTCTCTTTACGAAAACTATTGCAAATAATTTGTTCGTATGCCAAATTTATGTTGATGATATCATATTTGGGTCTACTAACAAATCTACATGTGAAGAGTTTAGTAGGATCATGGTTCAAAAATTCGAGATGTCAATGATGGGGGAGTTGAAGTATTTCTTAGGATTTCAAGTGAAGCAACTCCAAGAGGGAACCTTCATTAGCCAAACGAAGTACATTCAAGACATACTCACCAAGTTTGGGATGAAGGATGCCAAGCCCATCAAGACACCCATGGGAACTAATGGGCATCTCGACCTCGACACGGGAGGTAAATCCATAGATCAAAAGGTATACCGGTCGATGATAGGATCTTTACTCTACTTATGTGCATCTCGACCAGACATTATGCTTTCCGTATGCATGTGTGCAAGATTCCATGCCGATCCTAAGGAAGTTCACCTTAGGGCCGTGAAACGAATCTTGAGATATTTAGTTCATACACCTAAGTTTGGTCTTTGGTACCCCAAGGGATCCACTTTTGATTTAATAGGATATTCAGATGCTGATTGGGCAGGGTGTAAAATTGATAGAAAGAGCACATCAGGGACTTGTCAGTTCTTGGGAAGATCCCTGGTGTCTTGGGCTTCAAAGAAACAAAACTCAATAGCTCTTTCCACCGCCGAAGCCGAGTACATTGCCGCAGGCCATTGTTGCGCGCAATTGCTTTGGATGAGGCAAACCCTTAGGGACTATGGCTACAAATTTAGCAAAGTCCCTCTCCTATGTGATAATGAGAGTGCAATCCGCAGGCGGATAATCCCGTTGAGCACAGCCGCACTAAACACATAGACATTCGGTATCACTTTTTGAGGGATCACCAACAAAGGGGGATATCGAGATTTCTTATGTTAGCACCAAAGAACAATTAGCCGATATCTTTACCAAACCATTAGATGAGAAAACCTTTACCAAACTTAGGCATGAGCTAAACATTCTTGATTCTAGGAATTTTGATTAATTTTTTGCACACATAGCTCATTCGTATACCTTTGATCATATCTCTTTTATGTCTATGACTAATGTGTTTTCAAGTGTATTTTTATGCTTAGTCATAGAATTGAAAGGGAAATGGAGTATTCAGCAAAGACGATGCTTCCACTCAACTCCATCGTATTAATTCCTCTTTGCCGGTATTCCGCATCGCTCTCCACTTTGGTATAATCTTCACTCATGTTTATTTCTTTGCCATAGGGGAGAAAGTATGAAAAGGGCTTATATTTCACTCACAAGTATCCGTTTTTGGCGATTCATGCCAAAGGGGGAGAAAGTATTAGCACAAAGCAAAAGGACCGCGCCACCAATTTCAAAAAGTTTTTTAAAGAAGTTTTCATTTGGTATTAAATCTTTGATATATTTCAAATTGGTATAACTAAAACCCTCTTGAACTCTAAGAGGAGAATTTCATTGAGGGGGAGTTTTGTTAAGTCAAAGGAAAAGCATTTGAAATAGGGGGAGAAAAATTTCAAATCTTGAAAATGCTTCTTTCAATCTAATTCATATACCTTTGACTATTTGCAAAATGTTTTTGAAAAGAATTTGCAAAAACAAAACTAGTGGTGCAAGCGTGGACCAAAATTTTAAATAAGTAGAAAACCATCCATGCATATCTAGTAGAAATAATATATTGGTTTAATTCCAAGCAACTTTTGAACTTACCTTATGCAAACTAGTTTAGTTCTGCACTTATATATTTGCTTTTGTTTGTGTTGGCATCAATCACCAAAAAGGGGGAGATTGAAAGGGAAATAGGGTCAAACCTTTTCCTAAATAATTTTGGTGGTTGAATTGCCCAACACAAACAATTGGACTAACTAGTTTGCTCTAGAATATATGTTCTACATGTGCCAAAGGTTCACAACAAACCAATACAAAGTTAGAAGGGTTCAAAAGAAAGGAGCAAAGAAAACCGAAGGCTGCCCTGGTCTGGCGCACCGGACTGTCCGGTGTGCCACCGGACAGTGTCCGGTGCACCAGGGAGATCAACTCCGAACTCCTCAGCTTCGGGTTTCTGGAAATGCCACTCCGCTATAATTCACCGAACTCTCCGGTGTAGCAGCCACTCCGCTATTGTTCGGTGTGCCACTCCGCTATTGTTCGGTGTGCCAGCGGGAGCAACGGCTACAGCACCAACGGTCGTCTGTAAATGAACAGTGAACAATGAACAGTGTGGACTGCACGCGCAGAAGTCAGAGCAGGCGCCAGAAGGCGCACCGGACAGTGAACAGGACCTATCCGGTGCACCACCGGACTGTCCGGTGGCCCAGCTGTCAAGAGCTCCAACGGTCGAACCCTAATGGTTGGGTGACGTGGCTGGCGCACCGGACAGTGTCCGATGGTGCACCGGACTGTCCGGTGCGCCCTTCGACAGCAGCCTTCCCCAACAGCCACTTTGGTGGTTGGGGCTATAAATACCCTCCAACCACCACACGTCAAGGCATCCAAGTTTTCAGCCAACACATTCAATACAAGAGCTAGTGCATTCAATACAAGACACAATTAGATTGAATCAAAACCTCTCCAAGTCTCAATTCCACTCAAAGCTATTAGTGACTAAAAGAGAGAGTTTTGCCGTGTTCTTTGAGCTCTTGCGCTTGGATCGCTTTTTCTCTTCCCCATTTCTTGTTCTCGACATCTTTGTAATCAAAGCAAGAGACACCAATTGTGTGGTGGTCCTTATGGGGACTAAGTGTCCCAATTGATTGAGGAAAAAAGCTCACTCGGTCTAGGTGTCCATTTGAGAGAGGGAAAGGGTTGAAAGAGACCCGGTCTTTGTGACCACCTCAACGGGGACTAGACCTTCGAGGGCCGAACCTTGGTAAAACAAATAATCGTGTCACACTTGCCTTTTTGCTTGTGATTTGTTTTTGCCCTCTCTTTCGGACTCGATTATATTTCTAACGCTAACCCCGACTTGTAGTTGTGCTTAAAGTTTATAAATTTCAGATTTGCCTATTCACCCCCTCTAGGCGACTTTCAGTTTGCAAGAACCGAACCTCGGTAAAACAAATCACCGTGTCATCCGCTTCATTTGCCTTTGATTTGTTTTTCACCCTCTCTCTCGTACTCGGTTTTATTTCTAACGCTAACCCCGGCTTGTAGTTGTGCTTAAAGTTTGTAAATTTCAGATTCCGCCTATTCACCCCCCTCTAGGCGACTTTCAATTGGTATCGGAGCCCAGTACTTCATTTAGAGTCTAACCACTCGAAGTGATGTCAGAAGAATCCACCAAGAGGGAGATGGAGACCGCCGAGGAGGCCACAAGCCACGGGAAGGCTCCATCAAGAGAGTCTGGCACCAAGCTAAAGGAGGGATCACCTCCTCACAAGTCGCATCGAAGTGGCGACAAGAAAAAGAAGATGAAGAAGGTGGTCTACTATGAGACCGATTCTTCGTCGCCATCCACCTTCGACTCCGACGCGCCGTCTGTCACTTCTAAGCGCCATGAGCGCAAGAAGTTTAGTAAGATCCCCCTATGCTACCCTCGCATTCCTAAATGTACTCCATTACTTTCTATCCCATTAGGCAAACCACCGGTTTTTGACGGTGAAGATTATAGTATGTGGAGTGATAAAATGAGGCACCATCTAAACTCACTCCACGCTAGTATTTGGGATATTGTTGAATTTGGAGCACAGGTACCATCCGTGGGGGATGAAGATTATGACTCGGACGTGGTTGCCCAAATCCGGCACTTCGAT
This sequence comes from Zea luxurians, assembly GCA_029449295.1. Lineage (NCBI taxonomy): Eukaryota > Viridiplantae > Streptophyta > Magnoliopsida > Poales > Poaceae > Zea > Zea luxurians. The sequence continues at coordinate 131,879,239 of JAOPSE010000010.1, forward strand.
TCCCAAGCCACTACTATATTCCTCGCCTCTCTATGTCGAGAGTAGTATAGTAAGGTGTAAGGGTTGAAGAGTGCCAAAGAGATTTGGGACGTACTAAAGACCGCACACGAAGGAGATGAGGTGACCAAGATCACCAAGCGGGAGACGATCGAGGGGGAGCTCGGTCGATTCATGCTCAACCAAGGGGAGGAGCCACAAGCCATGTACAAGCGGCTCAAGACCTTGGTCAACCAAGTGCGCAACCTCGGGAGCACCAAGTGGGATGACCATGAAATGGTCAAGGTTATTCTTAGATCACTTGTTTTTCATAATCCCACTCAAGTTCAATTAATTCGTGGTGATCCTCGATATAAGTTAATGTCTCCCAAGGAAGTGATAGGAAAGTTTGTGAGCTTTGAGTTGATGATCAAAGGCTCAAAACAAATCATCAAGCAAGGCGGCACCTCCACACCCGAGGTGCAACCCGTCGCGTTCAAGGCGACGGAGGAGAAGAAAGAAGAGTCTACATCAAGTAGACTCCCCATCGACGCCTCCAAGCTCGACAACGAGGAAATGACGCTCATCATCAAGAGCTTCCGTCAAATCCTCAAGCAAAGGAGGGGGAAGAATTACAAACCCCACTCCAAGAAAGTATGCTATAAGTGTGGTAAGCTCGGTCATTTTATTGCTAAATGTCCATTATCTAGTGATAGTGACAGGGGCGACGACAAGAAGGAAAAGAGGAGGGAAAAGAAGAGATACTATAAGAAGAAGGGCGGCGATGCCCATGTATGCCGGGAGTGGGACTCCGATGAGAGCTCCACCGACTCCTCCTCCAACGAGGACACCACCAACATCGCCGTCAACAAGGGTCTCCTCTTCCCCAACGTCGGCCACAAGTGTCTCATGGCAAAGGACAGCAAAAAGAAGAAGGTAAAATCTAGAGCCTCCACTAAATATGCAACATCTAGTGAGGAGGATAACTCTAGTGATGATGAGGATGATTTGCTCACTCTTTTTGCCAACCTAAACATGCAACAAAAGGAAAAATTGAATGAATTGATTAGTGCTATTCATGAGAAGGATGAACTTTTGGATAGCCAAGAGGAATTCCTTATTAAGGAAAACAAAAAGCATGATAAGGTTAAAAATGCTTATGCTCAGGAGATAGAAAAATGTGAAAATTAACTAGTGAGCTTAGCACTTGCCATGACACTATCTCCAACCTTAGAAATGAAAATGCTAAATTAATTGCTAAGTTTGAGAAGTCAAATGTTTGTGATGATTCAATTGTTAGTCTTAGAAATGAAAATGCCAATTTAATAGCTAAGATTGATGAATTGAATGAATCACTTTCTAGCATTAAGATTGAGAATGATAAATTAATTACTAAGGCTAAGGATTTAAATGTTTGCAATGTTTCTATTTCCAATCTTAGAAATGAGAATGCCATGTTAAATGCTAAGATTGATGAATTCAATACTTGCAAACCCTCTACATCTATTGTCAGTCATGTTTCTATTTGCACTAGATGTAGAGCCATTAATGTTGATGCTATTCATGATCACCTAGCTTTAATTAAACAACAAAATGATCACATAGCTCAACTAACTGCTAAAATCAATGAGCATGAGTTAGAAAATGAAAAATTTAAATTTGCTAGGAGCATGCTTTATAATGGGAGACGCCCTGGCATTAAGGATGGCATTGGCTTCCAACAGGGAGACAATGTCAAGCTTAATGCCCCTAAAAGATTGTCTAATTTTGTTAAGGGCAAGGCTCCCATGCCTCAGGATAACAAGGGCTATATTTTATATCCTGCTGGTTATCCTGAGGATAAGATTAGGAGAATTCATTCTAGGAAGTCTCATTCTAGTTCGCATCATGCTTTTATGTATAAGAATGAGACATCTAGTTCTAGGCATTCTACTCATGTTAAAATGCCTAAAAAGAAAACCCCTACTGCATCAAATGAGCCTATTGTTTCATTTAAAACTTTTGATGCTTCTTATGTGCTGACTAACAAATCAGGCAAAGTAGTTGCCAAATATGTTGGGGCCAAACACAAGGGGACAAAGACTTGTGTTTGGGTACCCAAGGTGCTTGTTTCTAATGTGAAAGGACCCAAGACCGTTTGGGTACCTAAGAACAAGGGCTAAATTTGTTTTGTAGGTTTATGCATCCGGAGCTCAAGTTGGATCATTGATAGCGGGTGCACAAACCACATGACAGGGGAGAAAAAGATGTTCTCCTCCTATGAGAAAAATGATGATCCCTAAAGAGCTATTACATTTGGGGACGGAAATCAAGGTTTGGTCAAAGGACTTGGTAAAATTGCTATATCACCTGACCATTCTATTTCCAATGTTTTTCTTATAGATTCTTTAGATTACAATTTGCTTTCAGTTTCTCAATTATGCAAAATGGGTTACAACTGTCTTTTTACGGATATAGGTGTTACTGTCTTTGGAAGAAGTGATGATTCAGTAGCATTTAAGGGAGTATTAGAGGGTCAGCTATACTTAGTTGATTTTAATAGAGATGAACTCGATACTTGCTTAATTGCTAAGACTAATATGGGTTGGTTCTGGCATCACCGACTAGCTCATGTTGGAATGAAGAATCTTCACAAGCTTCTAAATGGAGAACACATTTTGGGACTAACCAATGTTCATTTTGAGAAAGATAGGATTTGTAGCGCATGTCAAGCAGGAAAGCAAGTTGGTGTTCATCATCCACACAAGAACATCATGACGACTGACAGGCCACTGGAGCTACTCCACATGGATCTATTCGGCTCGATCGCTTACATAAGCATCGGCGGAAGTAAGTATTGTCTTGTTATTGTGGATGATTATTCTCACTTAACTTGGGTGTTCTTTTTGCAGGAAAAATCACAAACCCAAGAGACCTTAAAGGGATTCTTGAGATGGGCTCAAAATGAGTTTGGATTGAGGATCAAAAAGATAAGAAGCGATAATGGAACGGAGTTCAAGAACTCTCAAATTGAAGGCTTTCTTGAGGAGGAGGGCATCAAGCATGAGTTCTCTTCTCCCTACACGCCACAACAAAATGGTGTAGTGGAGAGGAAGAATAGAACTCTACTTGACATGGCGAGGACCATGCTTGATGAGTACAAGACACCGGACCGATTTTGGGCCGAGGCGATTAACACCGCCTGCTACTCCATCAATCGGCTCTACCTTCACCGAATCCTCAAGAAAACATCATATGAACTCCTCACTGGTAAAAAGCCCAATGTTTCATATTTTAGAGTCTTTGGTAGCAAATGCTTTATTCTTGTTAAAAGAGGTAGAAAATCTAAATTTGCTCCTAACGTTGTAGAAGGCTTTTTACTAGGATATGATTCAAACACAAGGGCATATAGAGTCTTTAACAAGTCCACTAGACTAGTTGAAGTTTCTTGTGACATTGTGTTTGATGAGACTAATGGCTCCCAAGTGGAGCAAGTTGATCTTGATGAATTAGATGATGAAGAGGCTCCATGCGTCGCACTAAGGAACATGTCCATTGGGGATGTGTGTCCTAAGGAACCCGAAGAGTCTCCACAAACACAAGATCAACCATCATCTTCCACACAAGCATCTCCACCAACCCAAGATGAGGAACAGGCTCAAGACAATGAAATTGAAGATCAAGAGGAGGACAATGATCAAGGGGGAGATGACAATGATCAAGACAAGGAAGATGAACAGGGTCAAAGACTGCCACACCCAAGAGTCCACCAGGCGATTCAAAGAGATCACCCCGTGAACACCATCCTCGGCGATATTCATAAGGGGGTAACCACTCGATCTTGAGTCGCACATTTTTGTGAGCATTACTCTTTTGTGTCTTCTATTGAGCCATATAGGGTGGAAGATGCATTAAGAGACTCGGATTGGGTGATGGCAATGCAAGAGGATCTCAACAACTTCACGAGGAATGGGGTATGGCATTTAGTTCCACGTCCTAACCAAAATGTTGTAGGTACCAAGTGGGTATTTCGTAACAAGCAGGATGAGCATGGTGTGGTGATAAGGAACAAAGCACGACTTGTGGCCAAGGGTTATTCACAAGTCGAAGGTTTGGATATTGGTGAAACATATGCACCCGTAGCTAGGCTTGAGTCAATTCGTATATTACTTGCCTATGCTACTTACCATGGCTTCAAGCTTTATCAAATGGACGTAAAGAGTGCCTTCCTCAATGGACCAATCAAGGAAGAGGTCTATATTGAGCAACCTCCCAGCTTTGAAGATAGTGAGTACCCTAATCATGTTTACAAACTCTCAAAGGCGCTTTATGGGCTCAAGCAAGCCCCAAGAGCATGGTATGAATGCCTAAGAGATTTTCTTATCACTAATGGCTTCAAAGTTGGTAAAGTGATCCTACTCTCTTTACTAAAACTATTGCAAAAGATTTGTTTATATGCCAAATTTATGTTGATGATATCATATTTAGGTCTACTAACAAATCTACCTGTGAAGAGTTTAGTAAGATCATGATTCAAAAATTCGAGATGTCTATGATGGGGAGTTGAAGTATTTCTAGGATTTCAAGTCAAGCAACTCCAAGAGGGCACCTTCATCAGCCAAACGAAGTACATTCAAGACATACTCACCAAGTTTGGAATGAAGGATGCCAAGCCCATCAAGACACCCATGGGAACCAATGGGCATCTCGACCTCGACATGAGAGGTAAAACCGTAGATCAAAAGGTATAACGGTCGATGATAGGATCTCTACTCTATTTATGTGCATCTCGACCGGATATTATGCTTTCCGTATGTATGTGTGTAAGGTTCCAAGCCGATCCTAAGGAAGTTCACCTTAGGGTCGTGAAAAGAATCTTGGGATATTTAGTTCATACTCCTAAATTTGGTCTTTGGTACCCCAAGGGATCCTCTTTTGATTTATTAGGATATTCAGATGCTGATTGGGCAGGGTGTAAAATTGATAGAAAGAGCACATCAGGGACTTGTCAATTCTTGGGAAGATCCTTGGTGTCTTGGGCTTCAAAGAAACAAAACTCAGTAGCTCTTTCTACCGCCGAAGCCGAGTATATTGCCGCAGGTCATTGTTGCGCGCAATTACTTTGGATGAGGCAAACCCTCAGGGACTATGGCTACAAATTTAGCAAAGTCCCTCTCCTATGTGATAATGAGAGTGCAATCCGCATGGCGGATAATCCCGTTGAACACAGCCGCACTAAGCACATAGCCATTTGGTATCACTTTTTGAGAGATCACCAACAAAGGGGATATCGAGATTGCTTATGTTAGCACCAAAGAACAATTAGCCGATATCTTTACCAAACCATTAGATGAGAAAACCTTTACCAAACTTAGGAATGAGCTAAACATCCTTGATTCTCAGAATTTTGATTGATATGTTGCACACATAGCTCATTTATATACCTTTGATCATATCTCTTTTATGTCTATGACTAATGTGTTTTCAAGTATACTCTTATGCTTAGTCATAGAATTGAAAGGGAAATGGAGTATTCGGTAGAGACGACGCTTCCACTCAACTCCATCGGTATTATTTCCTCTTTGCTGGTATTCCGCCATCTCTCCACATTGGTATAATCTTTCTCTCATATATTGTTTGCCAAAGGGGGAGAAAATTTCAAGGGCTCACAAAGTCTCCGTTTTTGGCGATTAATGCCAAAGGGGGAGAGAGTATTAGCCCAAAGCAAAAGGACCGCACCACCACCAATTTCAAAAGTTTTTAAAAGAAGTTTTCAATTGGTATCTTATTTTTGACATATTTCAAATTGGTATAACCACCTTCAAAAATTGATATCTAAAACCCTCTTGAACACTAAGAGGAGAATTTCATTAAGGGGGAGTTTTGCTTAAGTCAAAGGAAAAGCATTTGAAACAGGGGGAGAAAATTTCAAATCTTGAAAATGCTTCTTTCAATCTTATTTCATATACCTTTGACTTCTTGCAAAAGGTTTTTGAAAAGAATTTTCCAAAGAATTTGCAAAAACAAAACTAGTGGTGCAAGCGTGGTCCAAAATGTTAAATATGAAGAAAGCAATCCATGCATATCTAGTGGATATAATATTGGTTTAATTCCTAGCAACCTTTGCACTTACCATATGCAAACTAGTTCAATTCTGCACTTATATATTTGCTTTGGTTTGTGTTGGCATCAATGACCAAAAAGGGGGAGATTGAAAGGAAAATAGGGTCAAACATTTTCCTATATAATTTTGGTGGTTGAATTGCCCAACACAAACAATTGGACTAACTATTTTGCTCTAGATTACATGTTCTACAGGTGCCAAAGGTTCAACACAAACCAATAAAAAGTTAAAGTTAGGGTTCAAAAAGAAAGGAACAAAAGCAACCGAAGGCTGCCATGGTCTGGCGCACCGGACTGTCCGGTGTGCCACCGGACAGTGTCCGGTGCACCAGGAAGATTCACTCTGAACTCCTCAGCCTCGGGTTTCTAGAGAGCCACTCCGCTATAATTCACCGGACTGTCCGGTGTAGCACCGGACTGTCTGGTGTGCCAAGCGGAGCAACGACTACTTGCGCCAACGGTCGTCTGCAAAAGCAACAGTGAATAGTGAATAGTGTGCGCGCAGAGTCAGAGCAGCGCCAGAAGGCGCACCGGACAGTGAACAATGCCTGTCTGGTGCGGCACTGGACTGTCCGGTGCCCTAAGATGTCAGAGCTCCAATGGTCGAAACCGTCAGAACCCTAACGGTTGGGTGACGTGGCTGGCGCATCAGACACTGTCCGGTGGCGCACCGGACTGTCCGGTGCGCCCGTCGACAGACAGCCTCCCCAACGGTTGTTTTGGTGGTTGGGGCTATAAATATCCCCAAACCACCACACTTCAAGGCATCCAAGTTTTCAGCCATTGCATTCAATACAAGAGCTCTAGACTTCATTCCAAGACACAAACAAGAGATCAAATCCTCTCCCAAGTCCAAAATCATTCCAAATACTTAGTGACTAGTGAGAGAGAGATTTTCGTGTTCATTTGAGTTCTTGTCGCTTTGGTTGCTTTTCTTCTTCCCATTCTTGTTCTCAACACCTTTGTAATCAAAGCAAGAGACACCAAGTGTGTGGTGGTCCTTGCGGAGTCTAAGTGACCCATTTGATTGAGGAGAAAAGCTCACTCGGTCTAGGTGACCGTTTGAGAGAGGGAAAGGGTTGAAAGAGACCCGATCTTTGTGACCACCTCAACGGGGAGTAGGTTTGCAAGAACCGAACCTCGGTAAAACAAATCACTGTGTCATCCGCTTCATTTGCCTTTGATTTGTTTTTCACCCTCTCTCTCGGACTCGGTTTTTTTTCTAACGCTAACCCCGGCTTGTAGTTGTGCTTAAAGTTTGTAAATTTCAGATTCCGCCTATTCACCCCCCCTCTAGGCGACTTTCACAAATCTTATATGGTGCTCAAGTTCATTGAGCCATCCCAGATTTACTCCAATAATTGAGTAACTATATTACACATAGTTTGTTTGACATTCTTTCGTTACATGCTTAGTTTACATTGAAATTGCACTTGGGCACTGCGATTTCATTTTATAGGTTTATGAAGAAGCTAAAAATCAAAATGGTGATGTCAACCATAAATACACAGAGAAGATAATGACTTTGCTCTGACTTTGCTATTGCCCGGTATCAACTTTGAGGTCATCAAATGTAAGGTTTGACACTGCTTTGCGAAGACTTTCCATGAGCAGCATCTGTTGGCTATAATATTAAACTTGATATATGATATTTAAACCAAAACGCAAATTGGATGAGGCTAGAAATGTGAATTTTCGAGTGCTCCTGACACCTTTTGCGGAAGGTGATGCCATTGCTTTGGTTGTAGGCTGCATCTGGATAGTTGAGTATTTTGCTGCATATTTGCATGCCAAAAACGGCCGATTCTCACGCCACTTCTCCAGGATCTCCATTCAAGACGCTTCAGACAAATCAAGAGCTCCTCCATATAACACACTGCATTGTGCTTCCTACATCCCCATCCTGCTGATAACACACATATTGAAATTTGGTAAATAGACAAAAGCTCTTGCCAGATGCATTACAAAAGTTTTGTGATTCTAAAGGTTTTATACAAACTGATGCTTGATATTATACGTTTATTTTGTTCAAACTGTCCTGGGACTGTATTAGATTCTGAATCCACCATTATTATTACTTATTACTAATTGTTTACTATGCGCGCAGGGCTCGCCCAAATTACTAGTAACTTCACATCAAGAACTTCAGAGCAACCACAAGAACGTCCACGTCGCTTTTTTTTGCTCACCATCCGATGTTCTATCAACGGTATCCAACAACAGTGATCTCATCGCCACGCGCTGAAAACATTGGTTGCTCGCCTGCTCCATTAGAAAAACAGAATAGGAACAACCGCTTTCGGATGCGTACACGCGCCGCGCGCAGGGCGCGCAGTCTATACTAGTATGTACTATTAACTTGCGCGCGCATTGCGTGTGGAAGCACATTTTTACAATATATTCAATAAAAATATTATATATTTGTCGGGGACCATAATTAGGGGTACCCTCAAGACGCCTAATTCTCAGCTGGTAACCTCCATCAGCATAAAGCTGCAGAGGCCTGATGGGTGCGATTAAGTCAGGGATCAGTCCGTACGAGCGACTCGATCACGCCTCGCCCGAGCCTAGCCTCGGGCAAGGGCAGCCGACCCCGAGGGGTTTCCGTCTCGCCCGAGGCCCCCCTTCAACGGCGGACACATCTCCGGCTTGCCCGAGGCCTCGCCTTCGCTAAGAAGCAACCCTGACTAAATTGCCGCACCGACCGACCAAGTCGCAGGAGCATTTAACGCGAAGGAAGCCAGGCCCTGCCAAAGGCACCATAGGAAGCTCCGCCCGACCTAGGGCTCGGACTCGGGCTAAGCCCCGGAAGACGGCGAACTCCGCTCCGCCCGACCCAGGGCTCGGACTCGGGCTAAGCCCTGGAAGACGGCGAACTCCGCTCCGCCCGACCCAGGGCTCGGACTCGGGCTAAGCCCCAGAAGACGGCGAACTCCGCTCTGCCCGACCCAGGGATCGGACTCGGGCTAAGCCCCGGAAGACGGCGAACTCCGCTCCGCCCGACCCAGGGCTCGGACTCAGGCTAAGCCCCGGAAGACGGCGAACTCCGCTCCGCCCGACCCAGGGCTCGGACTCGGGCTAAGACCCGGAAGACGGCGAACTCCGCTCCGCCCGACCCAGGGCTCGGACTCGGGCTAAGGCCCCGGAAGACGACGAACTCCGCTTCACCCGACCCTAGGGCTCGGACACCGCCCTGGCCTCTGCCGACGACTTCCGCCTCGCCCGACCCAGGGGCTCGGACTCGGCCTCGGCCATGGAAGACAGACTCGACCCCGGCTTCGGAGGAGCCTCCACGTCGCCCAACCTAGGGCACAGGCCAGCCACGTCGACAGGAAGCGCCATCATCACCCTACCCCGAGCCGACTCGGGCCGCAGAGAACAAGACCGGTGTCCCATCTGGCTAGCTCCGCCAGATAGGCAATGATGGCGCCCCGCTAGCCCCATGACGACGGCGGCTCTCAGCTCTCTTACGGAAGCAGGACGACGTCAGCAAGGACACAACCGCTCCAACAGCTGTCCCTCCGCCAGGCTCCGTCGCTCCTCCGACAGCCACGACATCACACCAGCAGGGTGCCAAGATCTCTCCGGCTGCCACATTGGCATGTACTTAGGGCACTAGCTCTCCCCCCGCTAGACACGTAGCACTCTGCTACACCCCCATTGTACACCTGGATCCTCTCCTTACGCCTATAAAAGGAAGGACCAGGGCCTTCTTAGAGAAGGTTGGCCGCGCGGGGACGAGGACGGGGACAGGCGCTCTCTTGGGGCCGCTCGCTTCCCTCACCCGCGTGGACGCTTGTAACCCCCTACTGCAAGCGCACCCGACCTGGGTGCGGGACGAACACGAAGGCCGCGGGATTTCCACCTCTCTCACGTCCGTCTCCGGCCACCTCGCTTTCCCCCCTTCGCGCTCGCCCACGCGCTCGACCCATCTGGGCTGGGGCACGCGGCACACTCACTCGTCGGCTTAGGGACCCCCCGGTCTCGAAACGCCGACAGTTGGCGCGCCAGGTAGGGGTCTGCTACGTGTTGACGAGCAGCTTCCCGTAAAGCTCCAGATGGGCAGTCTCCAACAACCTCTCCAACCCGGGACGGTGCTCCGTTTCGGGAGTCTTGAGTTCATGTCCCTCGACGGCAGCTACGACATGATACTCCTTCCACCGCCGCGCGACAACGACAATGGCGGCCGACAACCCGCCCGCCGGCGGCGGAATCGACGACATCTTCTCCGCGTGGTGGAAGAACGACATTCGAGCTCGCCCCGTCCTCTCCCCCGGCAACGGAGGAGGAGGCGGGGCAACCAAGGCCAAGCGGGAGGCCGCGCTTCGTCGGCTGTCGAGCGGATCGACGTCCCCAGCGCACCAACGGGAGGCACGTCGGGCATCAACCTCGCGTTTGAGATGACGGCGAGCGCCGTCCCCCCGCGACACGCCGATCTCGAGCAAGTGGACGACGCCAGCGAGCTCACGGAGGGCCTGCAGGACGTCGCCCTCGTACCCAAGACGACGGCGCAATCAGTCCCCGACGTGACTATGTCGCTCCTCGTCGACCAAAAGGTACCGACTGATTCGCATCCTACGTTATTTCGACTCGACCTCAACCCGCCTAGCGACCTCGCTTTGGCGGGCGCTCTCGTTGAGGCGAGTGCAACCCCTCTGGGGTTTCGTATGCGGTCGCCTTGGGACCGATTGACGGACGTCTCGACCTACGGGCCCTCTGGGTCCGAGGAAGATGACGATCCCAGCATCTGTTGGGATTTCTCTGGATTTGGCAACCCCAGTGCCATGCGGGACTTTATGACCGCATGTGACTACTGCCTCTCCGACTGTTCCGACGGTAGCCGCAGCCTTGACGACAAGGACTGCGGCCCGAGCCGCGAATGTTTCCACGTCGAGCTAGGGGATCCCTCCGAAGGCAACCATCTCGGCATGCCGGAGGACGGTGATCTCCCTAGGCCGGTGCCTCGCGCCGACATCCCGCGGGAGCTAGCTGTGGTCCCCGTTCCGGTGGGGGGTCACGACCCACAGCTCGAGCAAGTCCGCGGGGCGCAGGCCAGGCTCGACGAGGGAGCAGGGGCGCACGAGTCGATCCGCCGGGACGTCGGGCAGGTATGGGCGGGCCAGCCCCCGGCCGGAGAAATGCGTCACCTGCCCCAGGGTTTCCAGCACCGCGTCGCCAACGACGTCAGGGTCAGGCCGCCACCCGCATCCAGCGGGGTCGGTCAGAACCTGGCAGCCGCAGCGATGCTCCTCCGCGCGATGCCGGAGCCATCAACCACCGAGGGTCGGCGAATCCAGGGAGAGCTCAAGAATCTCCTAGGAGGCGCTGCGGCCCGACGGGCCGAGAGCTCTGCCTCCCGAAGGCAGGGATACCCCTCGGAACCTCATGCTGCGACTTCCCGATTCATACGGGAAGCCTCGGTCTACACCGGGCGCACGCGCAACACCGCGCCTGCGGCCCCGGGCTACCTCGGCAACGAGCACCACCGTCGCGACCGTCGAGCCCACCTCGACGAAAGGGTGCGCCGAGGCTACCACCCCAGGCGTGGGGGACGCTACGACAGCGGGGAGGATCGGAGTCCCTCGCCCGAGCCACCTGGTCCGCAGGCCTTCAGCCGGGCCATCCGGCGGGCACCGTTCCCGACCCGTTTCCGACCCCCGGCTACTATCACAAAGTACTCGGGGGAAACGAGGCCGGAATTGTGGCTCGCGGACTACCGCCTGGCCTGCCAACTGGGTGGAACGGACGACGACAACCTCATCATCCGCAACCTCCCCCTGTTCCTCTCCGATACTGCTCGCGCCTGGTTGGAGCACCTGCCTCCGGGGCAGATCTCCATCTGGGACGATTTGGTCCAAGCCTTCGCCGGAAATTTCCAGGGCACGTACGTGCGCCCCGGGAATTCTTGGGACCTCCGAAGCTGCCGACAGCAGCCGGGAGAGTCTCTTCGGGACTACATCCGGCGATTCTCGAAGCAGCGCACCGAGCTGCCCAACATCACCGACTCAGATGTCATCGGCGCGTTCCTCGCCGGCACCACCTGCCGCGACCTGGTGAGCAAGGTGGGTCGCAAGACCCCCACCAGGGCGAGCGAGCTAATGGACATCGCCACCAAGTTCGCCTCTGGCCAGGAGGCGGTCGAGGCCATCTTCCGAAGGGACAAGCAGCCCCAGGGCCGCCCGTCGGAAGAGGCTCCCGAGGCGTCTACTCCGCACGGTGCCAAGAAGAAAGGCAAGAAGAAGTCGCAAGCGAAACGTGACGCCGCCGACGCGGACCTTGTCGCCGCCGCCGAGTACAAGAACCCTCGGAAGCCCCCCGGAGGTGCCAACCTCTTCGACAAGATGCTCAAGGAGCTGTGCCCCTATCATCAGGGGCCCGTCAAGCACACCCTCGAGGAGTGCGTCATGCTTCGGCGCCACTTCCACAAGGCCGGGCCACCCGCAGAGGGTGGCAGGGCCCACGACGACGACAAAAAGGAAGATCACCGAGCAGGAGAGTTCCCCGAGGTTCGCGACTGCTTCCTGATCTACGGAGGGCATGCGGCGAATGCCTCGGCTCGGCATCGCAAGCAAGAGCGCCGGGAGGTCTGCTCGGTGAAGGTGGCGGCGCCAGTCTACCTAGACTGGTCCGACAAGCCCATCACCTTCGACCAAGCTGACCACCCCGACCACGTGCCGAGCCCGGGGAAATACCCGCTCGTCGTCGACCCCATCATCGGTGACGTCAGGCTCACCAAGGTCCTGATGGATGGGGGCAGCTGCCTCAACATCATCTACGCCGAGACCCTCAGGCTCCTGCGCGTCGATCTGTCCTCCGTCCGAGCAGGCGCTGCGCCTTTCCACGGGATCATTCCTGGGAAGCGCGTCCAGCCCCTCGGACGGCTCGACCTTCCCGTCTGCTTTGGAACGCCCTCCAACTTTCGAAGGGAGACTCTGACGTTCGAGGTGGTCGGGTTCCGAGGAACCTACCACGCGATATTGGGGAGGCCATGCTACGCGAAGTTCATGGCCGTCCCCAACTACACCTACCTGAAGCTCAAGATGCCGGGCCCCAACGGGGTCATCACCGTCGGCCCCACGTACAAACACGCGTTCGAATGCGACGTGGAGTGCATGGAGTACGCTGAGGCCCTCGCCGAGTCCGAGGCCCTCATCGCCGACCTGGAGAACCTCTCCAAAGAGGTGCCAGACGTGAAGCGACATGCCGGCAACTTCGAGCCAGCGGAGACGGTTAAGGCCGTCCCTCTCGACCCCAGTGGCGACGCCTCTAGGCAGACCCGGATTGGTTCCGAGCTCGACCCCAAGAAAGAAGCAGTGCTCGCCGACTTTCCCCGCGCGAACGCCGACGTTTTCGAGGGGAGTCCCTCGGGCATGCTTGGCGCGCCGAGGGATGTCGCCGAGCACTCGCCGGATATTCGGGCAGGAGCCCGACCCGTCAAATGGCCTCTGCGCGGATGACGCCCGGGGGCTGCGCCCCCCCCCCCGGGAAAGGCCGCCTGTCATCGCCGACGTTCTGGAGCCCGGAACGTACGAGCTGGCCGGCGGTCAAGGCGAGGTCTACGGCGACACTTGGAACGTCCGACAGCTACGTCTCTTCTACCCTTAAGATGTTTTCAAGTTGTTCGTATACCTCGCTCATACACAAGTATCAGTCGTCAAGGAAGGGTCGACCTCGCCTCGGCAGAGCCCGACCCTCCCTCGGGGGCTAAAAAGGGGGAACCCCTCCGCGTCGAGATTGGGTGTACTTTTCCGCATCAAAAATTTTCGATCCAAAAGGGGCTTTTGCGTTCTCCCGGCTATGTCAGAAGTAGGGTCCCGAGGAACGAACGTGGGTACATGTAAGTGGCGAGGCCGACTAAGCCGAGGAACTCCTATGCCTCCGGGTTAGGGACACCTCACTCATCACCTGCCACGAAAAATGACCCAACTCGGGAAGCCACCCTATTATTGACAAGCTAGGCCGGACACGCAAATTAAAAGAAAGGAGAGTACGACTTCATGCAAGAAAAACAAAGTGTTCAGGCCTCGGCGGCCGTGGTAAGACGCACATCCAACAGAAACTGTTCCAACAAAGAGTTAGGCGCCGCCTTGGGAAGGAGCCGCGCCCTCAGTTCCGTCCCCGCCGTCGGTAAGGTCCATCTCAGCTTCCGGCGACGGCGCAGGGGGAAGGATCTCCGCCTCGAAGGTGGTCGCCAGCGCCGCGCTCGGACCCGCGGCGACCGTGTCGAGCCGCTGAACTTCTGCCAGGGCAGCTTCGTCTTCGTCGGGAAGATAATACCCCTCACTGACCCGTTCCAGGTCCACGACGTAATGGGAAGCGAGCACGGCGAAGGCCCGCCTGACGCCGTGGTGTAGCGCCTCGCGGACTTTGCCGCGCGCGTGATCACCCAAGGCTTGAAGGCGGCTTTGAGGGGAGCTTCCTGAAGGGACGTCGTCGGAGCCAAGGGCCCGATAAACGTCCGAGACGGCCTCGGACATGGCCGCGAGGTCAGCCTCCCTCTGCTCGGCAGCTCCGGCAAGCGCCTCGGCGAGCGCCTTGGCGAACTCGTCAAGGGCGGACTCGAGCTCTGCGAACAACCAGAAGAAAGACCTCAAGCACAAGCAGAAGAAACAGACAAGAACAAGAACCAGTGTAACACCCCAGGTGTTTATATTCCGCTCGACAACGAGTATGGATTTAAGCACGTAATATCAGTGGGTAAACGGACGCTAAATTTTAATCATCTTTGCCTATCGCGATTTTAATATCGCATCGGTTTCGTTTGTCGCGAGTGCAACATCATTTTTATTTTCATCTATTCGGGCTCGTCCTAATTTTCGTGCTGTTCGGAACATATTTGTTCTGAAAATCGGTGCATCCGATGATTATTTAAAATTCATCGCTCGCGCGAATACGAATTTGGAAACCCGACCCCCTCGGATGCTTTTATCCCGAGCAGATTAAGATGAACTCGACGACTAAGCTTTCAGTGTAAAATAATTTAATCCCCTTTTTGTTATCCGTGACATCGCATCTAAGAATTTCAATTGAATTGTGTAGTCGAGTGTTCGAATAGCAACTGGAAATCATCTGAAGTCAACTGACTCAAATCACGTAGAGCAAAATTAACAAAGCCGAAATATGTTTAATTCGGTCCGTTGCTTTTCGCCTCGATCTAAATCGTCAAAACTGAATTAACAGTACGAATTTATCCGAGTTCAAAGAATTCGCCAAACCAAATCATGTCCAAATACTGTTATCAATCTCGTTTAATTCGACCCAATTTATATCGCTAAAATTTTTGGGTCTAAAATATATCTGTGATTCTCTAAAAAAAGAAAGTAATTAAAAAATATATTGCCGCTCATGTGGATAGATTTTTTTTTACTACCCCACGTGCCCTTCTTCCTCACAACTCTATCTCCCTTCTCTAAATTAAAAAAAAATCAGCAGCCGTCGAACAACTCCCTCACGTGTCTCTCTCTTTCTTGATTTTTTTTTCTACCGCTCAACAGCTTCCGTGTTATCTCGTAGCCGACGGAAGTCTGGAGTCTTCATCTGTTCGCAGATTTTTTTTTCAGCGTCTTTATCTTCTCGGCTGTGGAGCTTTCTTCTACGCGCGCTGCCGTCCTCTGCTTGGTATTTCCCCAGCCGTAGCCGAGCTCGCCCAGCCCTCCCTCCATCGCCAGTCTGCTCGTCGAACCCCTCTGCGCTCCCATGTCGTCCGTGCTCCCCCTGCCATGGCTGCACGTTCCTCCAGCTCGCGGAGCTCCCCGGCTCGGCTTGCGCGCCCAGCGCTGCGCGCCTGCTCGCCATGGCGCTGGCCGCCGCGCTCCTCCCTGCCGCGTGGTCTCTCTCTCCCTCTCTCTCTTTCTATCTCTGTGTGTCCCGAGATTGCTCGTGTGTGTGGCCAGAGTCGCTCACCTCGATCTCTCGCTCTCGATCTGCCATGGCGGGTTGGCCCTGCTTCTTTGTGCGCGCTCCGCGTGCCGCCGTGCTGCTCGGCTTCCTGCAGCACATGTCTAGCCCCGTGCTGCCGCGTCGCTGCTTCAGCTCGCCTTCCCTCTGCCAGTGTTGCTGCTCTAGCGCGCGTTCTCCTTGTGCCTAGTCTGCTTGTTCTCTGGTTAGTGTTTTGGGTCTGCCGGGGCGCCGTACCGGCGTTTTGTGTGCAGCGGGAAAGCTTTGCGAGTTCGTGTCATCGACTTCGCCGATTGTCGTCGTTCGTCGTCACGTCGTACGCACAGCAGCCTCAGATCTGTGCAGCCCCGGTCTTGTTGTCGACTCCGCTCGTCGTGGCTCAGCTTGCTAGTTCGTCGTTGTTTCGTCGTCTCTGAGCCGATTTTTGGCTGTCACAGTATTTTTAGTTATCCGGCTATGTCTGTGGTCGTCAAGCGTGTTTATTGCCGTGAACTCGCCCCTGGTACCCACCCTGTCTCTGGTCCGCGCTTCCTTCAGCTCGGCCAGGCAGGGCATCGTTCCGTACTGCGCTCGCCCAAGTCACCACCGTCAAATCGTTGGAGTCGCTCAACTCGCCAATCGCATCTGAACCGATTACCAATTTTCTATTCGCCATGGTACAACACAGCTGTTAGATCCGATCTCCAAACCTCTATGGCGTTTGCCGACCTCTAGTCCCAGTCCGACCCATCCGTGCTGCTCGATCCCCACCTCACCAGCTCGCTCTAGACTTCAATCGAAGACTGACGTCGTTCTCGCAAACATTGAATCAAGTTGATAACGGTGAGCCAAATCACTATTTTTACTATAGATTTTATGATTGTGAAATAAGATGCTTAGTTTGCGTAGAAAGTTTAAACTAAAAATATCCGTGAGGCGCGGTGTGCTTCGAGGAGTTTAGTGGCCGAATATATTCGAACTAGTTTTATTTTGTAGAATATAGTATTTTGGTGACGCGTAGGTTAAATTCAGTATTTTATGCTTTTGTCGATAGCTCTGTCAATGTTAATGGTGTTCAATGCACGTAAGCTGAAGTCGATGTCCTGCGCTAGTAGTTAGTATTGTCTATGTTTGTGATCGATAATGTTGGAGTAGGATATAATCGACGATTTTCTTATCTAGTGATTGGTGTGATGATATATTGTTTAAAATATGCTTAGTAAAATATATGTAGTAATATGATTCTGTTAATAAATCATAAAAGAAAGTAGAGCGTGAATATATATACTCTTGTCTTGTGATGTTTGCGTTAGGTTCGTTTAATCTCGAGAAGCATAATTATTACGCGTGGTCGTATATCGTTAACTAGTGTTTTCGTATAGAATAGTACAACGCCTCGCCGCTAGGTGTTTAAATCCGCTATCGCGTAACACTATTTAGATTTGTAATATTTCTATCGATATGCATTCATGTGCATAATGCATTCCATTCAGGTACGTTAATTAATCGCGTGATGCGGAAGACAAGCCAAGTCGACCCCAAGCGCGGACTGATTCGTGAGGTGATGCGGATGATGAACCTGAAGATGGATAATTTGAACGAGTACCAAGACAAAGGATGATTATCAAGTGATCGTCGTCTAACAAACACTAACATAGTGTTTATTCCAGGCAAGCCCCGGTGCATGCAACCCCTTTCCTTGTGTTTTAAATACTTTTCGCACACTTAAGTCTAGTGAAATGTGCATTAGGTTCATAGGAATTACTTGAAACCCTTTGATGCATTGCTTTCCTTGATATCCATACCTTTATAGATACTTCTGTGAAGTATCAAAATATGATTTACAAAAATGCTTAGCCTTGCTTAGATCTTGTGGATAGAGGTTGTCCTTAATTTAACTCGAGAAAGGATGACTTCTACCTGCAAGAGTAATTTCATTTGGAGCAATGGTGGGATCTTACTGCAAAGTTCCCTGTGATGCTCTTTCATCCTAAGGAACAGACACAATCCTAAGGATGGAAATACTTAAATCGAGACTTGGGCTAGGAACAGGTGATGCTCCGCCCGGGTCAATTAAGGATTGGATGCGTATGTAGGCCTGTTGATCAAGGACTATCTTATCTAGCCGCATGCCCTAAGAATGGGACAGGGTAAGCTTGAACCCGGCTATTCCATACATGAAAAGACAATCGCGCACTGGGAGTGGAGAGATGGCGAGAGTGGCACGTACCCTTCTGGCAACGGATCGCCTAAAAGGGGTGGTGTACTCTCGGGTGGCGCGGACCTGTTCATGCAGTGGAGGATCCGTGGGAATAGTAGACATCAAGGTTTACGAGAAACATATGTCGTGTGGTTAGAAATCCTCAGCTGAGTAAATCGATTCGGATCGCCGTTATATCCCCGGAGAGTGGAGACTTGAGCTCCGACCTACAACCTAAGTCAAGATGTAAACACTATGGATAAAATGATGTTGTATTGATGAGATGATGAAATTAGACCAGATGCAAATAGAGTCTATTAAATATTTAATCTGGCGCTAAAATATTGAAAGTAAGGACTCACTTTAGTAAGCTATTTCTGCAAAAGTATCTAAGTTGATTCTTGCTAAAGCCTCTCCTTGACTCCTATTTATCCAGCATACCCTTGAGAGTCTTTTCCTTAGTCGGGTAAGACTTGCTGAGTAATTCCATACTCAGGGTTTATCCCCTCGTTGTTTTTCAGGTTCTAACCTCGTGCTGCTGTGATGGTGTTAAGTGCCGGTGGGCTCGGCCTTCTTATAAGTATACCCCGTCTTTATCTTCTTATTGAGGATGGTCATTTGAGCTAGCATATATTTCAAACTTATACTTTTGTAATCACTCCGATAAAATAATATAAAATTTTTGTAACTTGTAAAATTTGGTAATAAGATTTCCGCTGCAAAAACATTGGTGTGTGTGATTTGTGTTACTTAATCCCGCGGTTCTGGTTGTAAGTGGTTTATCCGATGTCCTTGGGGCAATCGGACAGATCCTGTTAAGTTATCTGGTGCACATGCATAGCAGTCTGAGGTCTTTGAGACAAGGACAGGTGCATGTGGGCCAATAACTTGGGAGGTTCTGCCACAGCTGGTATCGGAGCTGGATTAAGTATCTACGGTCACATACGTATTTTCAAAACAAAAGTTTTGGTTTTGAAAAACTTATTTTCAACTAAACACATTGTTTGGCTTTGAAAAAAAAAAGTTTTGAAAAACTATAATGCTAGCGACATCCTCTGTTAAGCCCTATATTTAAGGACTATCAGGTGGCTTAGTTAAAACCACTAACCCACAACCGGGTGGGTATTGCATACATGTGTATTGTTATTTTTGAGGCCATTCAGTTTTGAATGGATCGACGCTCAAGGTAAGGTGAGATGTGAGAGCATGACCGAACAACCGTCGGTCTAGGGAAGAGTGTAAAAAGCGCTTGATTATATACATATTCCACATATGTGTATATGAAGGCTGCGATGTGGAGTAATTACTTTTCCAGGAAATCAGTACCCCATGGATGTGTATGGGTATACAGACATGGGAATACTGAGAAGTGTAATGTACTTGTAACGACGCACCTACGCTCAGGTAAGAAGGTGAGTTACCATAATGAGTTGCCCTATGGTTAAAGTGTGGCAACGGCGCCTATGCGTGGCTCGGCGCTTAATGAAGAGCTAGCCTCCATATAGCAATATATGGAGTATAAATTGTGATAAACTGTCATGTGTGAACTGCATCATTTGGGATTGGGCTGTGATGGATTTTTTCTGTAGGTACACTAACCTCGAAAACGTATGTGTAGTTGACGACTAGCAAAATATCGTGAGAGTCGTAAGTATGCCACCGATATAGAACGCTATTGCCACATTTGGTTGGCAAAATCAGTGAGGACGTATAGGACGAGCATGCATCCTGATTGTTGCATCATGTTTGTCGCCTATACACCCAAAACGCTTCTCTCATCTTTATTCCAGTAACCATTGATTGTAAATAATATGGTGTCTTAAAGCTACATGTTTAGATAGCTTTCAGGCTGTTTTAATTTGACCATTAGTGTAAATGATGTTTGCTCTTGTACTTGATGTGCCAATAGAAGGTTAGTGACTTGTTTGCCTAAATCGAAAATTAGGCCATGTTCTTATTTGGTGAACCGAGACCCAAATTTGAATTTACCATTATCCCTCCATAGCTAAACTCATGCAAATGAAGGTTTAGATAATCTCTTTATTGGACCTACGATGTACTCGGACTTCAAACAAGAATCTTAAGTCATATTTCCATCTTAGATCATGCCCTTCTTCGATTGGCACAAGTGATGTCCCTTACCCAGTTGCCTGTTCTTAAGGATCGCCATGTTGCCTTATCAACCGAACCTAGGATAGACATGTCCTATCCCTTTCTTGAAGTTTGTTGCCTTTGGTTTCATCATATCTATCGAAGGCATACCAACTTAACCTTGTGATTGTTTCCCCTCCGTATCTAATCGGATACTAATTCTTGACCTTGTAATCTCTACGATGGGCATAGAAATATGCTTGAGGCTGAATTAACAGTCTCCCATCGTACTCCTTTCATTAATTTTAGGTTATGGCCACGCCTTGTTCATTTCATCGGGACATAATCTATTTGGCTCTCTACTTGTAACCATTTTTACAGGTGGAGTATCTCCTTGTATATTGTCACCCTTGTTCAATTCATTTGTATCGCGCGAGATTTCTTATTGGTTACGTCTGGTAATGGCATTATGGCTAAAACCTGTGGTGCCGTGACGAAACCGAGGGCCTTCTGTGTGTGCGCACACACGGTTGTGCTGCTCGGCACGCGCTGGTATCATGGCTAGTAATTGTAATCCATTATGAGACTATGTCAATGCGTTATCTTGGCACAATCTATTTTTGCTATGTGAGATTTATTATTGGTGCCAGTTTTGTAATGGTGTCATGGTTAAGGACTTATGGTGCCGCTGCGAAACTGAGAGCCTCCTGTGAATGCGCACACAGGACTGTGCTACTCGTCGGATGCTGGTATCAAGGTATCTAGTCATGATCCATTATGGAACTACACTGATGTGTGATCTTCCGTGGACACCTTCCTTGAAACAATTTCTGTGTTGTTTGTCGAGTGACCAAGCAACATCTATCATCTCTGTTGGATCAAACGGGCATACCACTTCCATATGTGGTCTCTTTTCTTTTGATCTTGGTAGTGACTACTTATACAAGTTCCCTTTACATCTTTTGTGTAAAGGTAAAGCCTTGGAGTTCTTTAGTGTCGAGAGACAACTGATTAGCTCTCAAATTGGGGATCTGTTTCCCCTGCTGCTAAAATGCAGGAGTTTGTTCATTCTCTCTCCTATTTAATCCATGTATTCCCGAACCAAGTCCGTTCATCTCGCATGAAGAAACGGATGAACAACCTGACCAAATGGATTTCTGCCCAAGTGCATGATCAACTGTTAGTATGAGTAAACTCTCAACCATTGGCTTACCGATGGTATTGAGAGGACTTGCTCAATGTTAAAAGTAGTTCAACAAGTTGGTTTTACTGACTTGTAATTGCCTTGTGAACAAAGGTTGAGTTTAGAGATCGTTTTATCGAGTTGCCTGAACTCACTTTGGTTTAACCCACCCTGAAGAAAGCACTTATAAGAATCAAGATTAAGCCGACTAATAACCACCTAATCCTCGTCCTAGTCATGCCTCGATTGCTTCACGTGTGCTTTTCCAGCATGAGTGATCAGGTCGAGCCATGATTAGTGCTGGATAAAATGGACTGGTTGTAAAGTCCAGATCTACAGATCCCTTCGCTGGTGGTTCTCTCGAATCTATACCATCCTTTGTGAACTTGAATTCTCGGGTTAGCCACATGTTAACCGCGATAGTATTCGACATCCACACCCGTCCCCTGTACTATGAATTTCCTGTAACCACTTGTTGGTAAACCTCTTTCTGTATGTTTACCCAAGAGGTTGCATCTGGTTCTGTTTGGGCAAAATCGCGTATTCACCGCTCGCTCAACAGACTCAGATAGTACAGTGTCATCAGAGAAAACAAACTGCACACATGGAACCTTATGTGTTCCTCTGGCAGATATCGTCTCTATTGGTGGACATTTCTAAATTAGCTTATGGCGATACATGTTATGTCCACTAGAGAAACGACAACCTGAGACACTCGCCTTCGCTTCGGACTATCTTATGATTATCGCTGATATGGACATGGGTTACATACTTCTCTACCCTTAGAAGTCTTTCGCTCCGAATCTCGGGACGAGATTCTTTTAAGGGGGAAGGGCTGTAACACCCCAGGTGTTTATATTCCGCTCGACAACGAGTATGGATTTAAGCACGTAATATCAGTGGGTAAACGGACGCTAAATTTTAATCATCTTTGCCTATCGCGATTTTAATATCGCATCGGTTTCGTTTGTCGCGAGTGCAACATCATTTTTATTTTCATCTATTCGGGCTCGTCCTAATTTTCGTGCTGTTCGGAACATATTTGTTCTGAAAATCGGTGCATCCGATGATTATTTAAAATTCATCGCTCGCGCGAATACGAATTTGGAAACCCGACCCCCTCGGATGCTTTTATCCCGAGCAGATTAAGATGAACTCGACGACTAAGCTTTCAGTGTAAAATAATTTAATCCCCTTTTTGTTATCCGTGACATCGCATCTAAGAATTTCAATTGAATTGTGTAGTCGAGTATTCGAATAGCAACTGGAAATCATCTGAAGTCAACTGACTCAAATCACGTAGAGCAAAATTAACAAAGCCGAAATATGTTTAATTCGGTCCGTTGCTTTTCGCCTCGATCTAAATCGTCAAAACTGAATTAACAGTACGAATTTATCCGAGTTCAAAGAATTCGCCAAACCAAATCATGTCCAAATACTGTTATCAATCTCGTTTAATTCGATCCAATTTATATCGCTAAAATTTTTGGGTCAAAAATATATCTGTGATTCTCTAAAAAAAGAAAGTAATTAAAAAATATATTGCCGCTCATGTGGATAGATTTTTTTTTACTACCCCACGTGCCCTTCTTCCTCACAACTCTATCTCCCTTCTCTAAATTAAAAAAAAATCAGCAGCCGTCGAACAACTCCCTCACGTGTCTCTCTCTTTCTTGATTTTTTTTTCTACCGCTCAACAGCTTCCGTGTTATCTCGTAGCCGACGGAAGTCTGGAGTCTTCATCTGTTCGCAGATTTTTTTTTCAGCGTCTTTATCTTCTCGGCTGTGGAGCTTTCTTCTACGCGCGCTGCCGTCCTCTGCTTGGTATTTCCCCAGCCGTAGCCGAGCTCGCCCAGCCCTCCCTCCATCGCCAGTCTGCTCGTCGAACCCCTCTGCGCTCCCATGTCGTCCGTGCTCCCCCTGCCATGGCTGCACGTTCCTCCAGCTCGCGGAGCTCCCCGGCTCGGCTTGCGCGCCCAGCGCTGCGCGCCTGCTCGCCATGGCGCTGGCCGCCGCGCTCCTCCCTGCCGCGTGGTCTCTCTCTCCCTCTCTCTCTTTCTATCTCTGTGTGTCCCGAGATTGCTCGTGTGTGTGGCCAGAGTCGCTCACCTCGATCTCTCGCTCTCGATCTGCCATGGCGGGTTGGCCCTGCTTCTTTGTGCGCGCTCCGCGTGCCGCCGTGCTGCTCGGCTTCCTGCAGCACATGTCTAGCCCCGTGCTGCCGCGTCGCTGCTTCAGCTCGCCTTCCCTCTGCCAGTGTTGCTGCTCTAGCGCGCGTTCTCCTTGTGCCTAGTCTGCTTGTTCTCTGGTTAGTGTTTTGGGTCTGCCGGGGCGCCGTACCGGCGTTTTGTGTGCAGCGGGAAAGCTTTGCGAGTTCGTGTCATCGACCTCGCCGATTGTCGTCGTTCGTCGTCACGTCGTACGCACAGCAGCCTCAGATCTGTGCAGCCCCGGTCTTGTTGTCGACTCCGCTCGTCGTGGCTCAGCTTGCTAGTTCGTCGTTGTTTCGTCGTCTCTGAGCCGATTTTTGGCTGTCACAGTATTTTTAGTTATCCGGCTATGTCTGTGGTCGTCAAGCGTGTCTATTGCCGTGAACTCGCCCCTGGTACCCACCCTGTCTCTGGTCCGCGCTTCCTTCAGCTCGGCCAGGCAGGGCATCGTTCCGTACTGCGCTCGCCCAAGTCACCACCGTCAAATCGTTGGAGTCGCTCAACTCGCCAATCGCATCTGAACCGATTACCAATTTTCTATTCGCCATGGTACAACACAGCTGTTAGATCCGATCTCCAAACCTCTATAGCGTTTGCCGACCTCTAGTCCCAGTCCGACCCATCCGTGCTGCTCGATCCCCACCTCACCAGCTCGCTCTAGACTTCAATCGAAGACTGACGTCGTTCTCGCAAACATTGAATCAAGTTGATAACGGTGAGCCAAATCACTATTTTTACTATAGATTTTATGATTGTGAAATAAGATGCTTAGTTTGCGTAGAAAGTTTAAACTAAAAATATCCGTGAGGCGCGGTGTGCTTCGAGGAGTTTAGTGGCCGAATATATTCGAACTAGTTTTATTTTGTAGAATATAGTATTTTGGTGACGCGTAGGTTAAATTCAGTATTTTATGCTTTTGTCGATAGCTCTGTCAATGTTAATGGTGTTCAATGCACGTAAGCTGAAGTCGATGTCATGCGCTAGTAGTTAGTATTGTCTATGTTTGTGATCGATAATGTTGGAGTAGGATATAATCGACGATTTTCTTATCTAGTGATTGGTGTGATGATATATTGTTTAAAATATGCTTAGTAAAATATATGTAGTAATATGATTCTGTTAATAAATCATAAAAGAAAGTAGAGCGTGAATATATATACTCTTGTCTTGTGATGTTTGCGTTAGGTTCGTTTAATCTCGAGAAGCATAATTATTACGCGTGGTCGTATATCGTTAACTAGTGTTTTCGTATAGAATAGTACAACGCCTCGCCGCTAGGTGTTTAAATCCGCTATCGCGTAACACTATTTAGATTTGTAATATTTCTATCGATATGCATTCATGTGCATAATGCATTCCATTCAGGTACGTTAATTAATCGCGTGATGCGGAAGACAAGCCAAGTCGACCCCAAGCGCGGACTGATTCGTGAGGTGATGCGGATGATGAACCTGAAGATGGATAATTTGAACGAGTACCAAGACAAAGGATGATTATCAAGTGATCGTCGTCTAACAAACACTAACATAGTGTTTATTTCAGGCAAGCCCCGGTGCATGCAACCCCTTTCCTTGTGTTTTAAATACTTTTCGCACACTTAAGTCTAGTGAAATGTGCATTAGGTTCATAGGAATTACTTGAAACCCTTTGATGCATTGCTTTCCTTGATATCCATACCTTTATAGATACTTCTGTGAAGTATCAAAATATGATTTACAAAAATGCTTAGCCTTGCTTAGATCTTGTGGATAGAGGTTGTCCTTAATTTAACTCGAGAAAGGATGACTTCTACCTGCAAGAGTAATTTCATTTGGAGCAATGGTGGGATCTTACTGCAAAGTTCCCTGTGATGCTCTTTCATCCTAAGGAACAGACACAATCCTAAGGATGGAAATACTTAAATCGAGACTTGGGCTAGGAACAGGTGATGCTCCGCCCGGGTCAATTAAGGATTGGATGCGTATGTAGGCCTGTTGATCAAGGACTATCTTATCTAGCCGCATGCCCTGAGAATGGGACAGGGTAAGCTTGAACCCGGCTATTCCATACATGAAAAGACAATCGCGCACTGGGAGTGGAGAGATGGCGAGAGTGGCACGTACCCTTCTGGCAACGGATCGCCTAAAAGGGGTGGTGTACTCTCGGGTGGCGCGGACCTGTTCATGCAGTGGAGGATCTGTGGGAATAGTAGACATCAAGGTTTACGAGAAACATATGTCGTGTGGTTAGAAATCCTCAGCTGAGTAAATCGATTCGGATCGCCGTTATATCCCCGGAGAGTGGAGACTTGAGCTCCGACCTACAACCTAAGTCAAGATGTAAACACTATGGATAAAATGATGTTGTATTGATGAGATGATGAAATTAGACCAGATGCAAATAGAGTCTATTAAATATTTAATCTGGCGCTAAAATATTGAAAGTAAGGACTCACTTTAGTAAGCTATTTCTGCAAAAGTATCTAAGTTGATTCTTGCTAAAGCCTCTCCTTGACTCCTATTTATCCAGCATACCCTTGAGAGTCTTTTCCTTAGTCGGGTAAGACTTGCTGAGTAATTCCATACTCAGGGTTTATCCCCTCGTTGTTTTTCAGGTTCTAACCTCGTGCTGCTGTGATGGTGTTAAGTGCCGGTGGGCTCGGCCTTCTTATAAGTATACCTCGTCTTTATCTTCTTATTGAGGATGGTCATTTGAGCTAGCATATATTTCAAACTTATACTTTTGTAATCACTCCGATAAAATAATATAAAATTTTTGTAACTTGTAAAATTTGGTAATAAGATTTCCGCTGCAAAAACATTGGTGTGTGTGATTTGTGTTACTTAATCCCGCGGTTCTGGTTGTAAGTGGTTTATCCGATGTCCTTGGGGCAATCGGACAGATCCTGTTAAGTTATCTGGTGCACATGCATAGCAGTCTGAGGTCTTTGAGACAAGGACAGGTGCATGTGGGCCAATAACTTGGGAGGTTCTGCCACAACCAGGGACGGCCAAGGCGTACCTCCGGCTCGGGCACGCTGCTCCGAGGCCGCGACTTGGGCTGCGGCTAGGTCAGCCGCGAAGGTCTCAGCCCGGCTTTCGGCCTCGGCAGCCCGGGCCCGGGATTGGTCCCGCTCCTCGACGACCTGGACGAACTCCGACCGCTGCCGTTGCGTCTCCGCGCGCGCTGCTGCCGCCTCGGCTCTCAGGTCAGCGCAGAGCAACTGGAGGTCCGCTATCTTGGCATCCTGCTGAGAAAGGCGCGCGGTAGCCCCGGCGAGCGAGGTCCTCAGGGATCGCAGCGAGCCCCAGACATCGACCTCGCGGCGGATGAACGACGACTTGGCGGCGCTCCGATCCGTCAGATCCTGGGGGAGGGAAACAGGGCGTCACGACGAACGCCTCGCTCACGGAAAGGAAAAGGTATGCCTGAAACCGTTACCTGGAGGATTTTGGGGACGTCCCTGCAGAGAACCTCCAGCGACGACCGGGGCGACCCCACCATTGCTTCAGCACGCTCGCGGAGCTCATCCCAGGACTGGTCCTCCTGTTCATCATCGAGAACGAAGACAGGGTCCGAGGCCTCGCGGGTCTGGAATCGGAGCAACTGGCGCCGGGCCTTGGGGCTCCGCCGCACAGCGACGAGGCTGCCGCCCGGCTGGACGGATTGCGCGTCCACGCCCACCTCTTCCGAGGCACTGGGTGCCGGCGCATCAGCCACCCCGACGCTGGCAGCAACCGGTCGTTCTCCGACCGGGACGTCGGCGACATCGGTGGCGGCAAGCGCCAGCATGGCCGGCACGACAGGCGGGCTCGGGACCACGTCAGCGCCAGCCGCCTCCCCAATCACGATGGCCGCCTCGGCAGAAGAGCCCGCCTCAGGAACCTGCTCCCCAGAGACAGGCGATGCCCGAGCCCCCTGAGGTGAAACGCCCTGCGAAAGGGTCGGCTGAACGACAAGGCCCGGGGCGGCGCTGGCCGCACAGACCGACGCCTTAAGGGCCTTCCGGGGCGCCAGGTCGGTCTGGCCATGGCTTCGCTTGCTGAATAAAAAAAAGAGAAAGGGAAAATCACGGCCGAGACCTATGAATGGGAAGCCAAGACGAAGACATTCCGAGGTACTTACCCACTTCGGGGCATGATCCACCGCGCCTGGGGGAGGTTTCTTGGATCCTGGCTCCCGAAACAGCCGCCGAGGTCCGCTTCGCCGGCAACTTCGGCGCCACCTTTGCTTTGGACGCCCGGGGAGCAGATGGCCCGGGCACGGTCGCGATGACTTGAGGGTCACCCCCATGCGCTGCCGGTACGAGTGGCGGCCCCTGGGGAGCGGACGCCCTGACCTGGCCCTCCGCAGCCACCTCAGCTCCTCCAGCCGAGGGGTCAGGTGACCTATCGGGTCGCCCCCATGCCTCGGTCCGGGACCCCGATGCCCCAACTCCGGGGACTGACGGTGTCGGCCCGCTCGGGGGCTGGCTCGACGGCTCCTGGCCACACCCCAAGCCAGGGCTGAGGCCGAGACGGGCGGCCATGTCGTCCTCCTCCTCATCATCGTCGTCATCATCGTCGTCGGGTGTCTCCGGCGACGGCTCCCTTGGGAGTCCTTCCCTCTCCTGCTGGCGACGGCGCTTCTCCAAGGCGTCCCGAGCCCGCCTCCACTCGCGGGCCCGGGCCTTCTCCGCGTCCTTCTTCTTTTTATTCTCCTCCGCGGCGACCCGCCGCGCTGCCTGGTCCACCGCGTCCTCCGGGACCTGTGGCAGGGAGGGCTTGTGCCACCCCACCTCCTAAAGAAAGGGGGAAAGAAACCCAATCATAAGAACCAGGAGCAACCCGGTGTATGAAGAAGGAAGGAGCGAACACTCACCAGAGTTACGCACCCCTGGTCGGGGCGCATCTGGAGCTGGGAGAAGGCGTGGGAGTCCGGCTTCCCCATCGCGGCCGACACCCGCCATTGGAGGGCGTCGAAGGGAAGAGGATCAGGGGACATTCGTGACCCCTCCCAGTCAGCCTCCGGGGTCATCTCCCAAAGCGGCAGCCGCCGCTCCGCCAAGGGTAGCACCCTCCGACGGTGGATGGCGGCAACCACTCCCGCAGCGGTGAGTCCCCCCTCCCGCAACGCTTTCAAGGCCTGGAGAAGGGGTTCGAGGTTCTTCTGTCTCTCGTGCGGGGTCCCATGACGCCAGGCGTCGGTGGCGGCGGTGACTACCCGCTAGGAGAACGGTGGGAGCAACTCACCGTCATTCCGTAGGTAGAACCACTGGCGCTGCCACCCCTTGTTCGAGGACGCGAGGACGGCAGGGATGTACTGCGATGCCCGCGACTGCCTCAACAAGAGGGTGCAGCCGCCGGCCTGCACCGCTGCACGGACCTTCCTCTCCCCCGTTGGCAAGGCAAAAAGCTCGGCGAAGAAGAGATGAGTCCACAAATCCCAATGGGGGGTGATCCCCAAATACCCTTCGCACACCGCTACGAAGATAGCGGCCTGCGAGATGGAGTTGGGGGTGAGGTTATGCAACTCCACCCCATAGTGGAACAGGATGGCCCGCATAAAGCGGCCCGTCGGCACGCCGAATCCCCGCTCGTGGAAGGAGACGAAGCTCACGACGTACCCCGGCGGTGGGGATGGAGCGACTCCGCCCATGGGAGGAATCCATTCTGGCCGCTGCTCATCGGTGAGAGGGCGAAGCAAACCCTCGCCGACCAGCTCCTCCAAATCGCTCGCCGTCACCGTGGAAAAGGGCCACGGGTCGCGCGGGGAGATTATGGTCACCCGATCAGCCATCACCAAAACGGAAGGGGTGGCGGCGCAAGGGGGCAGGAAGGGCGTTTTCCTCTTCTCTGGCTAAAGTTTCTCGGGTTGCGAAAGCCTAAAGGAAGAGGCAGGAAGCGGAGCAAAGAACCGTCACCGGACCCTCTCCGGGGTATATAAAGACCAAGGTGAAGACGGTTCCAACGTTCCGCCCGGACCGGACGCGGGATTCAAAAACGCGAAGCGAAACGGCCGTTCCTCGAACGGCTCGCGCACGCGCAACGGCTGCCCCGCCAACTACTCGCCCCGTCGCATTAACTCCGCGGCGGGACAGGCGGCGCTTCTGGCAGGAAAAGCGGGCGACGCTTCGCCTTCGCCGAAACATCCGCGCCAAAAAAGGTACGCCGCGTCGTTCGGTTTCGTATCCTTTTTCCTTTTTTCCTCTTTCTCTATCTCTTGTAACAGGGACCGGGAAAGGGGGATACCCCGAAAGGGATCCTTCCCCGTGAAGGAACCAGGCTCCGAGCCTCCTTACTGATCAGGGGTTCGAAGGCTGGCCCCCCGAAGGGTTCAACAGCCGCCTCAGATCGCGTGGGCCCTACACCCACTACTGGTCAGAGGTTCGAAGGCCGGGCCCCCGAAGGGTTCCACGGCCGCCTCAGGCTACTCGGGCTCCGTGCCCATTACTGATCAGGGGTTCGAAGGCTGGCCCCCAAAGGGTTCACAGTCGCCCCAGACGCCGAGCGAGGGATGACCAGGGGTACGTTCGATACATAACCAAGGCTCGGGCTGCGCTCCCGAGGTACCCTAGGACATTTCCGAGACCAGCGGGAGTGATCTTGTAACGGAATCCCATCGGAGGGAGGCATCGAGCCCTCGGACCCCGTCGCCAGGGGACCGGGTCCGGCAGATCACCCGCAGGTACTTTTGGGCGTGCCTCTGGGCCCCTAGCCGACCCCTAACGAACGGGGCACGGACGTCCACTCGAATTCCCCGCTTGCAGCTCACCGGAGACACCATGTTCGGTGCCCATCGAGGGTAACATGGCGCTCTCCCCCCCCCCTCCTCCTTGCGGAAAGGCGACGTAGGGGCGTATGTAAAAAAGCCGAGTCTGTCCCTGATCGTCCTCTCGCCCTGTGCAGAGGCTCGGGGGCTGCTCTCGCAAACCCGGCTCCGGCCAAATCGTTGACAGCGTCAACATACCAGCCCGAGAACTTGGGCCCCGACCGTGCACCCGGGCTACGGCCAGTTCGCATGAGGGAACAACCAGACCAGCTGAAGCGTTACGCAAGGCATTAAGACCTCGAAGGAGTGAAACCACTCCTCCGAGGCCTCGGGGGCTACACCCGGCGGGTGCGCTCGCGCGCACCCACCGGAACAAAATGCAACCGAGAAAGGCTGGTCCCCTTGCAAAAAAGTGCGACGAAAGCCTCCAAGCGAGTGCTAACACTCCCTTCGAGGCTCGGGGGCTACTGTCAGGGACCATAATTAGGGGTACCCTCAAGACGCCTAATTCTCAGCTGGTAACCCCCATCAGCATAAAGCTGCAGAGGCCTGATGGGTGCGATTAAGTCAGGGATCAGTCCGTACGAGCGACTCGATCACGCCTCGCCCGAGCCTAGCCTCGGGCAAGGGCAGCCGACCCCTAGGGGTTTCCGTCTCGCCCGAGGCCCCCCTTCAACGGCGGACACATCTCCGGCTTGCCCGAGGCCTCGCCTTCGCTAAGAAGCAACCCTGACTAAACCGCCGCACCGACCGGCCAAGTCGCAGGAGCATTTAACGCGAAGGAAGCCAGGCCCTACCAAAGGCGCCATAGGAAGCTCCGCCCGACCTAGGGCTCGGACTCGGGGTAAGCCCCGGAAGACGGCGAACTCCGCTCCGCCCGACCTAGGGCTCGGACTCGGGCTAAGCCCCGGAAGACGGCGAACTCCGCTCCGCCCGACCCAGGGCTCGGACTCGGGCTAAGCCCCGGAAGACGGCGAACTCCGCTCCGCCCGACCCAGGGCTCGGACTCGGGCTAAGCCCCGGAAGACGGCGAACTCCGCTCCGCCCGACCCAGGGCTCGGACTCAGGCTAAGCCCCGGAAGACGGCGAACTCTGCTCCGCCCGACCCAGGGCTCGGACTCGGGCTAAGCCCCGGAAGACGGCGAACTCCGCTCCGCCCGACCCAGGGCTCGGACTCGGGCTAAGACCCGGAAGACGGCGAACTCCGCTCCGCCCGACCCAAGGCTCGGACTCGGGCTAAGGCCTCGGAAGACGACGAACTCCGCTTCACCCGACCCCAGGGCTCGGACACCGCCCTGGCCTCTGCCGACGACTTCCGCCTCGCCCGACCCAGGGGCTCGGACTCGGCCTCGGCCATGGAAGACAGACTCGACCCCGGCTTTGGAGGAGCCTCCACGTCGCCCAACCTAGGGCATAGGCCAGCCACGTCGACAGGAAGCGCCATCATCACCCTACCCCGAGCCGACTCGGGCCGCAGAGAACAAGACCGGTGTCCCATCTGGCTAGCTCCGCCAGATAGGCAATGATGGCGCCCCGCTAGCCCCATGACGACGGCGGCTCTCAGCTCTCTTACGGAAGCAGGACGACGTCAGCAAGGACACAACCGCTCCAACAGCTGTCCCTCCGCCAGGCTCCATCGCTCCTCCGACAGCCACGACATCACACCAGCAGGTGAGAGCACCTAGAGGGGGGGGGTGAATAGGTGATCCTGTAAAAACTTCAAACTTAAGCCACAAAAACTTGTTATGTGTTAGCACGATTATTGCCAAGTGGCTAAGGTGAAGTCTCAACAAAACACAATACCACAAGAGATCAAGACAGAGGTGACACGGTGGTTTATCCCGTGGTCCGGCCAAGCCAATGCTTGCCTACTTCCACGTTGTGGCGTCCCAACGGACGAGGGTTGCAATCAACCCCTCTCAAGCGGTCCAAAGACCCACTTGAATACCACGGTGTTTTGCTTTTCCTTTCACTATCCCGTTTGCAAGGAATCTCCACAAATTGGAGTCTCTTGCCCTTACAAGTATATGATCACAAAGAAAGCACAGAGTAAGGGAGGGAAGCAACACACACAAATCCACAGCAAAAACGCACACACGCGGCCAAGAATCGAGCTCACAAGACTATCTCAGAGTTCTCACTTAGAACAGAGCTCGAATCACTTAGAAACACAAACGAATGCGCAGAGACTTAGTGTGGATGATCAGGAATGCTCAAGAGTTGCTTGTGTCACTCCTCCATGCGCCTAGGGGCTCCTTTTATAGCCCCAAGGCAGCTAGGAGCCGTTGAGAGCAAATCCGGAAGGCCATCCTTGCCTTCTGTCGTCGGGGGCACCGGACAGTCCGGTGCACACCGGACACTGTCCGGTGCCCGATTTGTTTCCTTAAACGGCGAAGACGACCGTTGCAGACCGTTGGCAGATCTGGCGCCGTTGGCGCACCGGACATGTCCGGTGCACACCGGACAGTCCGGTGCCATCTTCCGACCGTTGGCCCGGCCACGTGTCCTGCGCGGATTGCGCGGCCGACCGTTGGCCCTGGCCGACCGTTGGCTCACCGGACAGTCCGGTGCACACCGGACAGTCCGGTGAATTTTAGCCGTACGCCGTCGGCGAATTCCCGAGAGCAGCCAGTTCGAGTCGAGTCAGCCTGGCGCACCGGACACTGTCCGGTGCACACCGGACAGTCCGGTGCTCCAGACCGAGCTGAGACTTGGCTGCACACAGCCAAGTCATTCTCTCCCCTTTTCTCTTTTTCTTCTTTCTGTTTCTAACACTTAGACAAATATGTTAGTCCACAAAACCAATGTACTAAGGCTTAGAAACATACCTTTACTTCATGATTTGCACCTTGTTCATCCATGTACACAAATTCACAATTAAACACATGTGTTGGCACTCAATCACCAAAATACTTAGAAATGGCCCAAGGGTACATTTCCCTTTCAATCTCCCCCTTTTTGGTGATTTATGCCAACACAACACAAAGCAACTAGAACAAGTGCAAACTTACTTCAAATAAAATAAATTTAAGTTTTATTCAATTTTGGCATATATGGATCATCCTTTGCCACCACTTGGTTTGTTTTTGCAAATCAAACTCAAATCTCTATCTCTAAGTTAAACACACATGTTTAAGCAAAAAGAGAGTCATTCCAAAAGAGATTGAACAAAGATTTCAAAAACTCCCCCTATTTCCCATAATCAATACTTCTCCCCACAAGAAGCCAATTATTGACAAGAGAGACAACATAAGAATTTTGACAAACCAAAAACTCTATTCTACTATTTTCAAAATCTCTCAAGTGGTAGCTGATCCATTTATTGCTTTGGCCTTTATTTTCTCCCCCTTTGGCATCAAGCACCAAAACGGGATCAATCTTGGCCCTTTAACCCCATTGCCTCACCAAAATCTTCAATTAAGAGCAAATGGCAATAAGAGTTAATGAGATGAACTTGGAATAAGTTACCCCTCATCGGAGTGCAGTGGAAGTCTTTCATGGTCCAAGTCCACCTTTTCCCTTTCAATTCTCCTTTGAGACTAAAACAGGCAAACTCAAGCATATGGTTAGTCTCAAAGGGTCAAGTTGTAACACGTCTCCCCCTAAACATGTGCATCACTTTGCAACGGACTTGTGAGGTCCAGGGAGTGTTTGTACAACTTGAGCACCATAATAAGCAACAAAATGCAGAAAGAACATGATCAAGGGCATAAGTACATGTATGCTACAATTCAATCCAAGTTCCGCGAATCTAAGACATTTAGCTCACTACGCAGCCTACAAAAGGTCTTCTCATCTAAAGGCTTGGTAAAGATATCGGCTAGCTGGTTCTCGGTGCTAACATAAAACACTTCGATATCTCCCTTTTGCTGGTGGTCTCTCAAAAAGTGATGCCGGATGTCAATGTGCTTTGTGCGGCTGTGCTCAACAGGATTTTCCGCTATTCGGATAGCACTCTCATTATCACATAGGAGTGGGACTTTGCTCAGATTGTAGCCAAAGTCCCTGAGGGTTTGCCTCATCCAAAGTAGTTGCGCACAACACTGTCCTGCGGCAACGTACTCGGCCTCAGCGGTGGATAGGGCAACGGAGGTTTGTTTCTTAGAGTTCCATGACACCAGGGACCTTCCTAAGAATTGGCACGTCCCTGATGTACTTTTCCTATCGACCTTACATCCAGCATAGTCGGAATCTGAGTACCCAATCAAGTCAAAGTTAGACCCCTTTGGATACCAGATCCCGAAGCAAGGCGTAGCAACTAAATATCTAAGAATTCGCTTCACCGCCACCAAGTGACACTCCTTAGGATCGGATTGAAATCTAGCACACATGCATACGCTAAGCATAATATCCGGTCTACTAGCACATAAATAAAGTAAAGACCCTATCATTGACCGGTATGCTTTTTGATCAACGGACTTACCTCCTTTGTTGAGGTCGGTGTGTCCGTCGGTTCCCATCGGAGTCTTTGCGGGCTTGGCGTCCTTCATCCCAAACCGCTTTAGCAGATCTTGCGTGTACTTCGTTTGGGAGATGAAGGTGCCATCCTTGAGTTGCTTCACTTGGAACCCAAGGAAGTAGTTCAACTCGCCCATCATCGACATCTCGAATTTCTGCGTCATCACCCTGCTAAACTCTTCACAAGACTTTTGATTAGTAGAACCAAATATTATGTCATCGACATAAATTTGGCATACAAACAAATCACCATCACATGTCTTTGTAAAGAGAGTTGGATCGGCTTTCCCAACCTTGAAAGCATTAGCAAGTAAGAAATCTCTAAGGCATTCATACCATGCTCTTGGGGCTTGTTTAAGTCCATAGAGCGCCTTAGAGAGCTTACACACGTGGTCGGGGTACCGCTCATCCTCGAAGCCAGGGGGTTGCTCCACGTACACCTCCTCCTTTATTGGCCCGTTGAGGAAAGCGCTCTTCACATCCATTTGGTACAACCTGAAAGAATGGTGAGCAGCATATGCTAGCAAGATACGAATGGACTCTAGCCTAGCCACAGGAGCAAAAGTCTCCTCAAAGTCCAAACCTGCGACTTGGGCATAACCTTTTGCCACAAGTCGAGCCTTGTTCCTCGTCACCACTCCGTGCTCGTCCTGTTTGTTGCGGAATACCCACTTGGTTCCCACAACATTTTGTTTGGGACGAGGCACCAGCGTCCAAACTTCATTGCGCTTGAAGTTGTTAAGTTCCTCCTGCATGGCCAACACCCAGTCCGGATCTAGCAAGGCCTCCTCTACCCTGAAAGGCTCAATAGAGGAGACAAAAGAGTAATGTTCACAAAAATTAACTAATCGAGATCGAGTAGTTACTCCCTTGCTAATGTCACCCAGAATTTGGTCGACGGGATGATCCCTTTGAATCATCGCTCGAACTTGGGTTGGAGGTGCCGGTTGCGCTTCTTCCTCCATCACATGATCATCTTGTGCTCCCCCTTGATTACACGCCTCCTTTTGATGAACCTGTTCACCGTCTTGAGTTGGGGGATGCACCGTCGTTGAGGAAGAAGGTTGATCTCGTTCATCTTGTTCCTGTGGCCGAACGTCTCCAATCGCCATGGTTCGTATAGCAGCCGTCGGAACATCTTCTTCATCTACATCATCACAATCAACAACTTGCTCTCTTGGAGAGCCATTAGTCTCATCAAATACAACATCGCTAGAGACTTCAACCAAACCCGATGATTTGTTGAAGACTCTATACGCCTTTGTATTTGAATCATAACCTAATAAAAACCCTTCTACAGCTTTGGGAGCAAACTTAGAATTTCTACCCTTCTTCACTAGAATGTAGCACTTGCTCCCAAAAACACGAAAGTAAGATACATTGGGTTTGTTACCGGTTAGTAGCTCATACGAAGTCTTCTTGAGGAGTCGATGAAGGTAGACCCTGTTGATGGCGTGGCAAGCCGTGTTCACGGCTTCCGACCAAAAGCACTCGGGGGTCTTGAACTCTCCAAGCATCGTCCTCGCCATATCGATTAGCGTCCTGTTCTTCCTCTCTACCACACCATTTTGCTGTGGTGTGTAGGGAGCGGAGAACTCGTGCTTGATCCCTTCCTCCTCAAGAAACTCCTCCACTTGAAGGTTCTTGAACTCGGACCCGTTGTCGCTCCTTATCTTCTTCACCTTGAGCTCAAACTCATTTTGAGCTCTCCTGAGGAAGTGCTTGAGGGTCCCTTGGGTTTCAGACTTATCCTGCAAAAAGAATACCCAAGTGAAGCGGGAAAAGTCATCAACAATAACTAAACCATACTTACTTCCTCCTATACTTAGATAGGCGACGGGTCCGAAGAGGTCCATATGCAGCAACTCCAGAGGTCTTGACGTGGTCATCACATTCTTGCTGTGATGTGCTCCTCCCACTTGTTTACCTGCTTGACAAGCTGCACAAGGTCTATCTTTTTCGAAATAAACATTTGTTAGACCTATCACGTGTTCTCCCTTTAGAAGCTTGTGGAGGTTCTTCATCCCCACATGTGCTAAGCGGCGATGCCACAGCCAGCCCATGCAAGTCTTAGCCATTAAGCATGCATCTAGACCGGCCTCTTCTTTTGCAAAATCAACTAAATAAAGCTTGCCGTCTAGTACACCCTTAAAAGCTAGTGAACCATCACATCTTCTAAAGACAGACACATCTACATTTGTAAATAAACAATTATATCCCATTTGACATAATTGACTGACAGATAGCAAATTATATCCAAGACTCTCCACTAAGAATACATTTGAGATAGAATGCTCATTAGATATTGCAATTTTACCTAACCCTCTTACCTTGCCTTGATTCCCATCACCGAATATAATTGAATCTTGGGAATCCTTATTCTTGACGTAGGAGGTGAACATCTTCTTCTCCCCCGTCATATGGTTTGTGCATCCGCTGTCGATAATCCAGCTTGAACCCCCGGATGCATAAACCTGCAAGGCAAATTTAGGCTTGGGTCTTAGGTACCCAACTCATGTTGGGTCCTGCAAGGTTAGTACAAATATCCTTAGGGACCCAAATGCAAGATTTATCTCCCTTGCATCTAGCCCCTAATTTCCTAGCAACTACCTTCTTACCCTTTCTACAAATAGCAAAAGGAGCATTACAAGCATAATAAATGGTAGAAGGTTCATTCACTACTTTCCTAGGAGCATGAATAACATTCCTTCTAGGTACATGAGCAATATCTCTCCTAGGCATATGTACAACATTTCTCCTACACATATCTCTATCATGCTTATAAGAAGAACTAGAAGCAAACATGGCATGAGAATCATAAACATGTGAATCAAAATGATTATAAGCATTTCTAGCATGTCTCCTATCATAATACATAAAAGCATGATTCTTTTTAGCATTACTAGCCATAGGGGCCTTCCCCTTCTCCTTGACGAAGATGGGAGCCTTATGGCTTGTTAAGTTCTTGGCTTCCCTCTTGAAGCCAAGCCCATCCTTAATTGAGGGATGTCTTCCAATTGTATAGGCATCCCTTGCAAATTTTATCTTTTCAACTTCACTCTTGCTAGTCTTAAGTTGGGCATTAAGACTAGCCACTTCATCTTTTAGTTTTGAAATTGAAACTAAATGTTTGCTACAAGTGTTAACATCAAAATCCTTACACCTAGTGCAAATTGTAACATTTTCAACACAAGACTTAGATTTATTTGTTACTTCTAATTTAGCATTTAAATCATGGTTAACACTTTGTAAAGTAGCAATGGTTTCATGACAAGAAGATATTTCACTAGAAAGTACTTCATTTCTTTTCACTTCTAAAGCATATGATTTTTGTGCCTCTACAAACTTATCATGTTCATCATACAATAAATCCTCTTGCTTTTCTAAAAGCCTATCCTTTTCATTCAAAGCATCAATCAATTCATTGATTTTATCTATTTTAGATCTATCTAAGCCCTTGAACAAACATGAATAATCTATGTCATCATCACTAGACTCACTATCACTCGAAGAAGCATAAGTGGAGTCTTGAGTACTTACCTTCTTCTCCCTTGCCATAAGACAAGTAAGACGCTCGTTGGGGAAGAGAGCCGATTTGTTGAAGGCAGTGGCGGCGAGTCCTTCGTTGTCGGAGTCGGAGGAGGAGCAATCCGAGTCCCACTCCTTTCCTAGATGCGCCTCGCCCTTTGCCTTCTTGTATTGCTTCTTCTTCTCTCTTTTGTTCCCCTTTTCCTGGTCACTTTCATTATCGGGACAGTTAGCGATAAAATGACCAAGCTTACCGCATTTGAAGCATGAGCGCTTCCCCTTGGTCTTGGTCTTGCTTGGCTGCCCCTTGCGACCATTTAGCGCCGTCTTGAATCTCTTGATGATGAGAGCCATCTCTTCATCATTGAGCCCGGCCGCCTCGACTTGCGCCACCTTGCTAGGTAGCGACTCCTTGCTCCTCGTTGCTTTTAGAGCAATGGGTTGAGGCTCGTGGAGTGGTCCGTTCAACGCGTCGTCGACGTATCTTGCCTCCTTGATCATCATCCGCCCGCTCACGAATTTTCCAAGTACTTCCTCGGGCGTCATCATCGTGTACCTGGGATTCTCACGAATATTGTTCACGAGATGAGGATCAAGTACGGTAAAGGACCTGAGCATTAGGCGGACGACGTCGTGGTCCGTCCATCGCGTGCTCCCGTAGCTCCTTATCTTGTTGATGAGGGTCTTGAGCCGGTTGTATGTTTGCGTCGGCTCCTCGCCCCTTATCATGGCGAACCGTCCAAGCTCTCCCTCCACCAACTCCATCTTGGTGAGCAAGGTGACGTCGTTCCCCTCATGAGAAATCTTGAGGGTGTCCCAGATCTGCTTGGCATTGTCCAAGCCGCTCACCTTGTGATACTCGTCCCTGCACAAAGAGGCTAGCAACACAGTAGTAGCTTGTGCATTTTTATGAATCTGTTCATTAATAAACATAGGGCTATCCGAGCTATCAAATTTCATTCCACTTTCCACAATCTCCCAAATGCTTGGATGGAGAGAAAACAGGTGAGTACGCATTTTGTGGCTCCAAAATCCGTAATCCTCTCCATCAAAGTGAGGAGGTTTGCCAAGTGGAATGGGAAGCAAATGAGTATTTGAGCTATGCGGAATACGCGAATAATCAAAAGAAAAGTTTGAGTTAACCGTCTTTTGTTTGTAGTCGTTGTGGTCCTCGTCCTTTTGGGAAGAAGTAGACTCGTCGCTGTCGTAGTAGACAATCTCCTTGATGCGCCTGGTCTTCTTCTTCTTCCCTTCCTTCCGTCTTTGGCCCGAGCCGGAGTCGGTAGGCCTGTCATCCTTCGGCTCGTTGACGAAGGTCTCCTTCTCTTTATCGTTGATCACTATACCCTTCCCCTTAGGATCCATCTCTTCGGGCGGTTAGTCCCTTTGAGAAGAGAACGGTTCTGATACCAATTGAGAGCACCTAGAGGGGGGGGTGAATAGGTGATCCTGTAAAAACTTCAAACTTAAGCCACAAAAACTTGTTATGTGTTAGCACGATTATTGCCAAGTGGCTAAGGTGAAGTCTCAACAAAACACAATACCACAAGAGATCAAGACAGAGGTGACACGGTGGTTTATCCCGTGGTTCGGCCAAGCCAATGCTTGCCTACTTCCATGTTGTGGCGTCCCAACGGACGAGGGTTGCAATCAACCCCTCTCAAGCGGTCCAAAGACCCACTTGAATACCACGGTGTTTTGCTTTTCCTTTCACTATCCCGTTTGCAAGGAATCTCCACAAATTGGAGTCTCTTGCCCTTACAAGTATATGATCACAAAGAAAGCACAGAGTAAGGGAGGGAAGCAACACACACAAATCCACAGCAAAAACGCACACACGCGGCCAAGAATCGAGCTCACAAGACTATCTCAGAGTTCTCACTTAGAACAGAGCTCGAATCACTTAGAAACACAAACGAATGCGCAGAGACTTAGTGTGGATGATCAGGAATGCTCAAGAGTTGCTTGTGTCACTCCTCCATGCGCCTAGGGGCTCCTTTTATAGCCCCAAGGCAGCTAGGAGCCGTTGAGAGCAAATCCGGAAGGCCATCCTTGCCTTCTGTCGTCGGGGGCACCGGACAGTCCGGTGCACACCGGACACTGTCCGGTGCCCGATTTGTTTCCTTAAACGGCGAAGACGACCGTTGCAGACCGTTGGCAGATCTGGCGCCGTTGGCGCACCGGACATGTCCGGTGCACACCGGACAGTCCGGTGCCGTCTTCCGACCGTTGGCCCGGCCACGTGTCCTGCGCGGATTGCGCGGCCGACCGTTGGCCCTGGCCGACCGTTGGCTCACCGGACAGTCCGGTGAATTTTAGCCGTACGCCGTCGGCGAATTCCCGAGAGCAGCCAGTTCGAGTCAAGTCAGCCTGGCGCACCGGACACTGTTCGGTGCACACCGGACAGTCCGGTGCTCCAGACCGAGCTGAGACTTGGCTGCACACAGCCAAGTCATTCTCTCCCCTTTTCTCTTTTTCTTCTTTCTGTTTCTAACACTTAGACAAATATGTTAGTCCACAAAACCAATGTACTAAGGCTTAGAAACATACCTTTACTTCATGATTTGCACCTTGTTCATCCATGTACACAAATTCACAATTAAACACATGTGTTGGCACTCAATCACCAAAATACTTAGAAATGGCCCAAGGGTACATTTCCCTTTCAGCAGGGTGCCAAGATCTCTCCGGCTGCCACATTGGCATGTACTTAGGGCACTAGCTCTCCCCCCGCTAGACACGTAGCACTCTGCTACACCCCCATTGTACACCTGGATCCTCTCCTTACGCCTATAAAAGGAAGGACCAGGGCCTTCTTAGAGAAGGTT
Source organism: Zea luxurians (assembly GCA_029449295.1). NCBI lineage: Eukaryota > Viridiplantae > Streptophyta > Magnoliopsida > Poales > Poaceae > Zea > Zea luxurians. Next base: position 131,920,420 of record JAOPSE010000010.1, read on the forward strand.
GGCCGCGCGGGGACGAGGACGGGGACAGGCGCTCTCTTGGGGCCGCTCGCTTCCCTCACCCGCGTGGACGCTTGTAACCCCCTACTGCAAGCGCACCCGACCTGGGCGCGAGACGAACACGAAGGTCGCGGGATTTCCACCTCTCTCACGTCCGTCTCCGGCCACCTCGCTTTCCCTCCTTCGCGCTCGCCCACGCGCTCGACCCATCTGGGCTGGGGCACGCGGCACACTCACTCGTCGGCTTAGGGACCCCCCGGTCTCGAAACGCCGACAATATTGTTACCACTGTATTGTTTCTTACTATTTCTTTTTAGCAGTGTTTCAAGTGTTAGACAAAAACTCCTGAATGAAATTAATTTCAGATTACACATTGAAATGCAAAATGACATTTGAGTACTAAATCTAAAATATTTCAATCCAAAGGTCACATTTTATTCATGTGGGAAACACATCATAGTGAAGGTAGTGACACCGATAGTAAATCATAAGATAATAATATAATATATACTTGAGAGATGAATCTTGGGAAGTGAAATAGGGCGAAGTTCGTCGTTGTCAGAAAGAAAATTGCAGTTGGCATGTATCCAAGGATATATGGTCCATTCATTAGCCTCTTGGGTGCGGGTAAAAATAGTGATATCAGTAGCAATACGAAGAATAAATAGCTTGGTCTGTAGCTTATATTTAAATGATTGCCATACTGGTTTAGGATGAAATTTGAACATATCAGCATTTAATATGTGAATTCATTCCCTACGCTTACAAAACTTGCTCAGGGTTTAGTAAAATAAAAAACATAGCACGACGAAATAAATGGTATTAGCTATGAAATCCAAGAAACATTTGTATCAATAATGTAAGAGGAATAATGAATACCATTGTAGCTTTTATATTATATCCTACATTGATATGCTTGCAATAATATAATTGACAGCTAGCGGCAAGTTTAGGAATAAGTGATATGCTACTTGATGCGTATGATGGTTTAATAAAAAAATGCGAGAAGAGGTGGTCCGGACACACAACTTGGCCACCCGGACTAAATCCTGCAAGTTCCGAGCATGTATCAAAGGATGGCTAGTGTCAGATAGGGGATCCTGTGGGTGTCCTACTAACGCTCCCTAGCTGAGGCTATGTACATGTCCAGGTCCCGGTCGGGGCTGCCTCCTGGGGGTTGTTGATAACTCTTTCAGACACGCTGGTATCCAACCTCGACACATCAAGCCTGCATCCCAGGCAGGGGGCCAGGTACCAGGAAGGAGTCAACAACATCACTCACAATAAAGACAAGTGGTATACAGATAAGTGCTAACACTGCTTGATAAATAGTACTCAAAAAGTACCTTACATGCACCTTACAAAAGCAAAGGTTATTACATCCGCCTTCAAGCGGAGCCCTAGTTCCATCTCTACTTTGCAGGAATGGACTACTCTACACCAGCAGAGCCGTACTGGAAGCTAGCTCTGGGCAGTCTCACCAGCGGCGGCAACCATCTCTGCACCAAGCAGCCTCGCCAGCGGTGGTGGCCGACTCAATGCGGGCGCCATTGCAAAGAGGTCCTTGCCCCCGTCCTCCTACGGGGTGTGACAACGAGGCCATTAAAGCCAAAGAGTTGAGGGCTCGGTGGCAGGTGGCACTGATGGCCTCACCAGCGGAGGCAACCACCTCTGCAACGGGTAGCCTCACCAGCGGCGGGGTCCACCTCAGCACCGACGACAGTGCCCACCTCCACACCAGTGGCTTACCGGCGATGGCGGCCGCCTCATTGCATGCAGAAAGGTCCTCGCCCCCGTCCTCCTACGGGGGTGAGGACAAGACCATCCAAGAACGCGATCGCCGCCCCCGCGGCGTACGACGTCTTGTACAACCCCCCGGGCGGCGTGGCTGGCGGCGCAGGGGACGCTACGGATGCGGTGGACCTGCACACGGCGTGACCGTCTCCCATGTGGTGGACAGACAGCCATGCCCCGCTTGGCGGCGGGAGGCAGCGTTGGAGGCGGCACCAAAGCCATCCAAGCCAAGGAGCCAGGCACGCGGCAGCTGACTGCCCCTGCAGCCGACCGGCCCCGCGTAGCTGGAGTTCGCCTCCTCCACGAGGCTGGTGAACATCCTTCTCCTCGAATGCTGGAGGAAGAAGCAGGTCACCAGCCCATGCGGAAGGCAGAACCCCAACTCGGCTCGCCTTCCGCCCCAGCGAGGATGATGAACATCCTTGAAGCTGAGGGCAGGGGGGAGGCCACAGCCCGGCTCGCTTCTCTCCACCACAAGGCTGGTAGTCATCCTTATAGATGACCACTGGCGGGAGACCGCAGCCGGGCTGCATGATGAAAATCCTTGAACCTGAGCGATGGTAGAAGAGCACCAACCCCCATGTGAATCATCTAGGCCCCTTAGTGATGTTTTGGTAATTAATGACAACTGCTTGTGGACTAATGGTTCTTGGAGAAATAAGAATGCAGGATTGGACCACATAGAACAGGAAATCTTGGAGATTCATAAGCATTGGTTGTGGATTAAGTGAAGGCAAAGGTATAACATAGGTTTTGTTTTTGCCGGTCTTGAGGAGTTTAGAGAAGATACTTGACCGGATTAGTAGGTTAGATAGCCGTACTATCAAGAGGGGTCAATGACTTTGATCTGTGTAAAACTTAGTGCCTCATAGAGCATCTAGTGGTTGCATTTGCATGAGGACTAACAACGCTTCAAATTTCATGAGTTAAAAATCCTTTCAAAAGCTTGTTTTGAAAAGAGCAAAGTCTTGGATGCGCGAACCGTCTGGGCCTTGAGGGCGGACCGTTCGCGATCCTCCAGTGGGGTCTGAAGTCTGACCACTTCGGACAAGTCCTGTTCATTTGCACTGCGGACCGTCCGGGCCTTGGGGCCGGACCGTCCGCAGTCCTGACCAAAGGAGGCTGCTCTCGGCACAGTCCCTGAATTATAGTGCGGACCGTCCGGCCTTGATGGGCGGACAGTCTACAGGTGCCAAATTTGGTTTGGACAGGGACTGTGTGGTTTTTGAGATTTGTACTACGGACTGTCCGGTGGATAAGCCCGGACAGTACTGTCTCCAGGTCTCGGACCGTCCGGCCTTGTAGGCGGACGGTCCGCTTGTGTTAACTGCACTTGGTCAGAGCTCTGTGTGTTCCAAGTTGCCAGGTCACGGATGGTCCAGCCAAGGTGGGCAGACTGTCCGGACCTTACTTTTCTGACAGCTCTGACAGCTTTCAAATGGGAATTATAGTCGTTATGTGTACGGCGGACTGTCCGGCCCTAGGGCACGGACCGTCCGCGTGTGCGCAGAACAAGTGCCTTTTGCTCATAACGGTTGGATTTGAGTGTGGGACTATAAATAGAAGGGTAGCTCGTGTGTGAGTGTTCTCTTGGCCATTCTTTGCATACATTGAGCTCAATTGTGATCCTCCAACTCACTCTATCACACTCTTTGCTTGAGATTGCATTCTAGTGAGAGATTGAGTGTTCCTAGTGCATTTGCATCCATCGGTGATTCTTGAGGCACTAGGTGGTACATCGGCTTGTTACTCTTGGAGGTTGCCGCCTCCTAGATGGCTCGGGTGATTGTCTCCGTCAAGCTCTCCAAGAAGATTGTGGAGAAGCCGCGGTGTTGATTGTGAGGGGTTCGTGCCTACCTCACCGGAGCGGCAAAGGTGACATTAGTGGAATCGAGGTATTGAGTGATTTCTTGTCCACTTGGCTCAAAGATCAAGCTGTGTCTTGATAGAGGAGCAAGTGAGAGCTTGAAGTCCACCTCAACGTGGATTAGGGGTGATCGGCAAATCACCGATACCACGGGATAAATTTCGGTGTCTTTACTTTCTTGCATTTACTTATTGCTGTGCAAGTGATTAGTATTTCGCATATTGTTCTTCAAGTATTCAATCACCCTAGTTGATTCTCATAGATTGTTTACTTGTTATCACTAGAGAAATTATTCCTCATGTTATATTGATTAAATTTCCCTAGTGTTTTTTATTTTAGTCAAAACCGTCTATTCACCCCCCTCTAGCCAGTGTCCTAGATCCTACAAGTGGTATCGGAGCCAAGGACTCCATTGTTTGTGGATCTAATCATCCCGGAGTGGGACAAAATGGCTAGTAACAACAATGTGCACATTGGGGAGCCACCGCATTTTGATGGGAATAACTATGACTATTGGAAAATAAGAATGTCAATGCATCTTAGAGCAATGGGTGGAAAATTTTGGCCAATTGTCAGGGATGGATTTGTTGTGTTGAAGGAAGATGAACCATCCGTTAGTGACAATGAGAATATCCTTACAAATGATCAAGCCATGAATGTATTCTACGATGCTCTTGCTATAAATGAGTTCAATCGTATCAAGAATCTCACAATCGCTCGTGAGATTTGGATTAAGCTAATGGAAATTCATGAAGGAACTATAATTGTGAAGAGTGCTAAGCTATATGTGTGCAAAGGGAAGTTTGAGCAATTTATTATGAAAGAAGATGAGAGTGTATCCGATATGTTCAACCGGTTAAATGAGATAGTGAATGAACTCAAGGGACTTGGTTTTAATGTACCGGATGTGGACTTCACTCATAAGTTCCTTAGATCACTTCCGGAGAAATATGAGACTATTGTGACAATGTTAGTAAGAAGTGATCTATCTACAACTTCTCCAACCGAAGTATTGGGGGAAATTCTTACTCAAGATATATTCAAGAAATCTCAAGCCGATGCTATAAGTTTGGCAAAGAAAGTGAAGAATGAATCAATTGCTCTCAAAGCTAAAGCCTCTAAGGCAATTGAAAAAGAAGATAGTAATGATGAAGAAAATGAAAGTGAGAGTGATGGTGATATGGCTCTATTTGTAAGGAAATTCAACAAATTTATGAAGATGAAGAGAGGTCAACCTAGAAGAGGTCAAACATCAAGAAGAAATGCTTTAAATGATAGAAAATGTTTTGAGTGTGGGGAACCCGGTCACATTGCTATGAATTGCCCTAACAAGAAGAAGAAGGGCAAAGATGAAAGTGATAAGAAGAAAAAGAAATTCTATAACAAGAAGAAAGATGGCAAAGCGTACCTAGTTGAATGGGACTCGGATGATAGCTCGGATGATGATGATGATGACACCTCATCTAAGCTTAATGCCGGAATTGCCATCAAGGAAGCTCCCTCACTCTTCTCATCCCCCCATTGTCTCATGGCAAAGGGAGATGCTAAGGTAAAAATCATCACCGACTTAAATGATATAAATGATGATGATGATGTTGATGATGTTGATGATGATGGCTATTCATATGATGATCTTGTTAGAATGTTAGGTGAGGACGATGACTACATGCACAAAGAAAAAGAAAAATTTAAGACCTTGAAGGAATTGTATAAAAACCTCCAAGTGTCTTTTGAGGAGCTCAAGACCTATCACAATGATCTAAAGGAAAATTGTGAGAAGCTTGCGGATGCTCAAGAACCATCTATTGTGCATGAAGTTGTGGTGGTCACCGAGGATGTTGGAGTCACTTGTGACTTACTTGATAGTCCTACAAGTGAACCACTACCTACTAACTCTATTTGTGATAAATGCAAAATTTCTCTCATATATGATAATATTGCTCTTGATGAATCAAAAATCATTGTTGAGAATGAAGTGTTAGTAGATAGAGTAAATGCTCTAACTCATGACCTAGAAAAGGCATATGGTGGAAAGGCTAAATTAGACTTCATATTGGGAAGTCAACGGTGCTCACTTAACCGTGAGGGTCTTGGATATGTTCCCAAGAAAGGAAAGAATGCTTTTATAAAGCAAAAGACATTGTTTGTGAAAGAATGTGACAAAGTGTGTCACAAGTGTCATAAGAAGGGACATGTTAAGAAAAATTGTCCTAAGGTCAAGAATGTATCCTCCACTTGTTTTGAGCATTGTTATGTTCTTTCTCATAATGCAAAAGGTGTTCATGCTAGATTTGTTGGTACTTCAATTGTTGGCAACAAAAAGAAAGCTATTTGGGTGCCAAAGACCTTGGTCACTAACATCCAAGGACCCAAGCAAGTTTGGGTACCTAAAAGAGATTGATTTCCTTTTGTAGGTGAACTACAAGGCGGGAGGGAATCATTGGGAGTTAGATAGTGGATGCACTCAACACATGACCGGAGATATGAGAATGTTCAGCCAAATGAGTGAGGAAGATTGCTCAAATTATGATAGTATCACATTTGGAGATAATCGCAAAGGAAAGGTTAAATGATTGGGTAAAATTGCTATTTCAAATGATCATTCCATATCAAATGTGCTCTTGGTTGAGTCTTTGAATTTTAATTTACTATCTGTAGCTCAATTATGTGATTTAGGATTTAGTTGCAATTTCACGGTTGATGATGTTATTATCTCTAGTGTTGATGGTTGCAATCTTAAGTTTAAAGGTTTTAGACATGAAAATCTTTATCTTGTTGATTTCTCATCTAGTGAGGCAAAGCTCACAACTTGCTTATTCTCAAAGGCTTCACTAGGTTGGTTATGGCATAGAAGACTTGGTCATATTGGAATGAAGCAACTCAATCGGTTAACCAAGCATGACTTAGTTCGTGGCTTGAAAGATGTGAAATTTGAGAAGAAGAAATTGTGTAGTTCTTGTCAAGCTGGGAAGCAAGTGGCAAATACTCATCCAAATAAAAGTCAAATGTCCACTCATCGACCATTAAAATTACTTCACATGGATTTATTTGGGCCCACATCGTTTGTGAGTATCGGTGGTAATTCCTATTACCTTGTGATTGTGGATGATTATTCTAGATTCACTTGGGTTTATTTCCTTCGAGATAAATCTAATGTGTTTAAAACATTCAAGTCATTTGCTATATTGGCTCAAAATCAATTTGATTTTGATATCAAGAAAGTTAGAAGTGATAATGGGTCAGAATTCAAAAATGCAAGAATTGATGAATATTGTGATGATAAGGGTATTAAACATGAATTCTCTTCCAAATATACCCCGGAACAAAATGGTATTGTTGAAAGAAAGAATAGGACTCTCATTGATATGGCTAGGTCTATGCTAGCGGAATATAATGTATCGGATTCTTATTGGGTCGAGGCAATAAACACGGCTTGTCATTCATCAAATAGACTATATTGTCACAAGCTTTTGAAGAAAACCCCCTATGAATTGCTCATTGGTAGAAAGCCAAATATCTCATATTTTAGGGTATTCGGTTGCAAATGCTATATTTTTAGAAAGGGAAGCCGGCTTTCTAAGTTTGAGAAGAAATGTGATGAGGGTTTTCTTCTTGGATATTCATCAAATAGTAAGGCTTATAGAGTTTTCAACAAAACTCATGGTATTATTGAAGAAGCATATGATGTTGAGTTTGATGAAACAAATGGGTCTCAAGATGAAAGTGATAATCTTGATGATGTTGGTTGAACTCAATTGAAAAATGCTATGAAATCAATGGCCATTGGTGAAATAAAGCCAAAGGAAGATGATGATGAAAATAGTGTGGTTGTCATTCCTTCCTCTTCAACTACAAATGAAGAAGATCACCAAAGCCAACAAAATGATGAAATTATGGATACTCATGATCAAGGTACTTCAAGTCATTCGGTTCCTCCTAATGCTTCAACTAGCAATTATCAAACGGTATCAAGAATTCATCATTCCATTGTGAAGGATCACCTGGTTGATCAAATTGTGGGTGATATTAGTAAGGGTGTTCAAAGTTGCTCTCGCATAGCTTCATTTTGTAAACATTTCTCTTTTGTATCTTGTATGGAACCTAACCGTGTAGATGAAGCTCTACTTGATGTTGATTGGGTGAATGCAATGCATGAAGAATTAAATAACTTCACTCGAAATGAAGTTTGGGAGCTTGTTGAGAGACCAAAGAACCACAATGTTATTGGTACAAAATGGGTGTTTCGCAACAAGCACAATGAAGATGGTGTAGTAGTAAGAAACAAGGCAAGATTAGTTGCACAAGGATATACTCAAATTGAGGGATTGGATTTTGGGGAGACATTTGCTCCCGTGGCAAGATTAGAAGCAATCCGGATTCTTCTTGTTTATGCTTGTGCACATAATATCAAGCTCTACCAAATGGATGTAAAGAGTGTCTTTCTAAATGGTAAGATTAGTGAACTAGTGTACATTGAACAACCTCCTGGTTTTGAGGACCCCAAAAGACCTAACCATGTGTTCAAGCTTTCTAAAGCTCTCTATGGGCTTAAGCAAGCTCCACACGCTTGGTATGAAAGGCTTAGGGATTTCTTGCTTTCCAAAGACTTTAAAATTGGGAAGGTTGACACTACCTTATTCACTAAAAGAATTGGCAAAGACTTATTTTTTGTCAAATTTATGTTGATGATATTATTTTTGGATCTACTAATGAATTGTTTTGTGAGGAATTTGGAAAAATGATGTCAAAGGAATTTGAAATGTCTATGATAGGAGAATTGAGCTTCTTTCTTGGTCTTCAAATCAAACAATTGAAAGATAGGATTTTTATAAGTCAATCAAAATATTTGAAGGACATGCTCAAGAAGTTTGGCTTAGAAAATGCAAAGCCTATCAAGACTCCTATGGCAACAAATGGTCATCTAGACTTAGATGAGGGAGGTACTATAGTTGATCAAAAACTTTATCGTTCAATAATTGGTAGTTTACTTTATATTACCGCATCTAGGCCCGATGTTATGTTTAGTGTTTGCATGTGTGCTCGATTTCAAGCTTCACCTAGAGAGATTCACTTGAAGGCCGCAAAAAGAATTCTAAGATATTTGAAGTATACCCCCAATATTGGTCTATGGTATCCCAAGGGTGCTCAATTTGAATTAATTGGATATTCGGATTCGGACTATGCGGGGTGCAAAGTTGATAAAAAAAGCACCTCCGGTTGTTGTCAATTTCTTGGTAGATCTCTTGTTTCATGGTCTTCTAAAAAGCAAAATTCTGTTGCTCTCTCTACCGCCGAGGCGGAATATATATCGGCCAGAAATTGTTGTGCTCAACTATTATGGATGAAACAAACTCTATTGGATTATGGGATTACTTTCAAGAACGTGCCTCTCATGTGTGATAATGAGAGTGCGGTAAAATTGGCTACAATCCGGTCCAACACTCAAGAACTAAGCATATTGATATACGGCATCACTTCTTAAGGGATCATGTTGGAAAGGGAGATATCTCTATATATTCCATTGGTACGGATGATCAATTAGCCGATATTTTTACAAAGCCATTGGATAAAACGAGATTTTGTACTCTAAGAAGTGAAATGAATGTGATCGATCTCTGAAATATGGCTTTATGTTGATCGCACATGTGTAGTATTGCATTTCGACTCTAAATATGCTCTCTACGTTATTTATTTGGTATTTTTGATGAATTTTTCATCTTAAATTGATCTAAGTAGTTTGTTATGAAAATTTGCATTCCTCAAATACATAATGTGTATATGCATGCATACTAACCCTTGGATTGGTCGAAATGTCCATATATGAGCATCAATTTAGATTTGAAATTCAAAATCAGAAAGTGGACAGAATTTGGAAAACTTAGTATCAGGCCGCGGACCGTCCGCCCATGGACCGTGGACCGTCCGCAGTATTAGGAACTGGACAGTCCGGTCAAAAGCGCAGACAGTCTGAAATCATTAGGGCGCGGACCGTCCGCCGCCCCTGCGCGGACCATCCACGACAGGCAGTAAAGACGGGCAGAGGCAGCAAACTTGTCATTTCTGCTCATTGCAACTCCTCTCTCGCTCTCCACTCGCCAAAAAGTCACTTTCGTCGATTGTGCGCGGACGGTGAAGAGAAGTTGCGCACGGACAGTCCGAAAGCTTGTGGAAAGTCCAACAAACATGTCTTCATCCCGTGGTCTGGGTGGTCTTCGCAAGAAGCTTGCCGGTCGCTCCAAATCAAAGCGCCCTCGTGCAGACGATGCTGACTACACTCCAACCACTGATTCAGAGGCCCAATCTTCAGCTGGGGGCAGTGAATCTATGGACACAGAAGACATTCCTCATACACATCCTGACTACCCAATTGACACCACAGGATGGACATTTCCAAAGAGGAGGTTCTCTATGGCAGAATACTGCTCCAAGAGAACTATCAACCAATATACTCTGCCATCAGACACAAATGTTCAATTCTTCCACACTCAGCTCTAATTTGATATTTTTTGGGGCACATTGATGGATACCAACTTTCACAAACATCAGGTGATTGATTGGACTTTCATGCTAGGACAATCCGTTATGGAGGACCTGATCCCAAAGTTTGAGACATGTGGTCTGTACCATTTTATGGGTCAGAGGACTAATTTCAGTGAGATGGCAGTTAAGCAATTCCTGGCCACAGCTGAGATTGATACAGAAGAGGAATCCATCACTTGGATGACTGGGTTCAAGAGGTATTCTACAACATTTGCTGAATTTGCAGCTGCCAACAGTCTTAACTATGATATCATTTCAGCTGGCATTGATCTATATACTGAAGATAATTTTGAAGATTTTGTGCAATTTTATGAGCCAGCGAGGCTGGGCATCCCTAGGAGGTTTGGAGAGACAGCAGGCCTGAGGCATCATCCTGCTGTGATCAACAAGTTTGCAAGAGTCATAATTCTTCCTAAGAGTGGGGACAAGAGCAAAATTCGAGACAAATTCTGGATCATTATCCACCATGTCATGAATGGTGAGGTAATGAATATTGTGCTCTTCATGATGAGACAGCTAAATGATCTGAAAATGGACAAAAACCAGAATTTAGCCTATGCGCCTTACATTATGGCTCTCATCAAAGAAAAGACAAGATTTAAGGGGCCCTGTGAGATAGTTCATACACCCTTTAGACCCTTCAAGAATGAAATTGGGTTCCTCACCAGGCCACTCACTCCTTTCCCTGATGATGAGGAAGACCCTGGCTATGATGCAGGAGGAGCTCCTGAAGCTGAGGCAGAACAGATGCCTCCACCTCCACCTCCTCCTCAGCCCCAGAAGTACTGGCAGCCTGGCCCAGGGTATTTTGACCCATATTTTCAAAACATGCAGCAAGGGCTTCAGACCCACATTGATAGCCGCTTCCAGGGGCTGATGACACATGTGGACCAGCGCATGGATGCAATACAAGCTAATTTTGATTATAACTGGGATGCGCTAAACACTGAGTGCTCTGAATTTCGCAGTCACATTCAAACTAATGTCACTGGTCCTATCATGACCAGACTCAATAACATGCAACAGAGTTTTCAGGACAACATGGGAGCTCTGTCTAGTCAATTTGACAACCTCTCTACCAATAACAGCATGCAAGAGATCAGTCAGAGGCAGCAGGAACTCCAACAAGACTTTGGACAGTTCTCCTCTCTTTTTGACACCTTCAGCACTCACTACTATAGCATGCATCCTCCACCAAGTGATCAGTGAAGCCTCTCCTTTGTGGCAATTGATGCCAAAGGGGGAGAGAAGTGAAGAAAGAGAAGAGAAGTTGTCATATTCAGGGGGAGTTTGTTTATGTGGACATTGAGACCGTGCATGTGCATGTTTACCATTTTATGTCGCATACATTATTTTATGTCTTATGCACTTGGTATTGGCTACTATTTGAACTTTGAACTCTATGTCTTATGCCTGTGGACAACTATTTGTAATATTCTGTGGGTTGAACTATGTTTAGTTCAAATTACTCTGTGAATGGTTAATCGAGGAGTGATTATAATTGCTGCGCTTACTTTACATATTATCTCTTGTACGCCTCGATAACCATGACTGTAGGAAGGCCTCCATCAAAACTCCGATCTATTATGTGTGTTGTATCTTCAGCTTGAAATATCCTGCACACACATAGGGGGAGATTTTCTTACATTCTGAGTTTTAATTGGGATTTATCTATCTCTCGGACAGAACTTCAAATCAAGATAAGTCCTACGAAACTCATCTCTAAAATCCTTCTTATACCTAAGGTATGAGGGAGATTTGGAAAAACAAAACTTCTCTTGAATATATTATGTAGTGTTGTCATCAATTACCAAAAAGGGGGAGATTGTGAATCATCTAGGCCCCTTAGTGATGTTTTGGTAATTAATGACAACTGCTTGTGGACTAACGGTTCTTGGAGAAATAAGAATGCAGGATTGGACCACATAGAACCGGAAATCTTGGAGATTCATAAGCATTGGTTGTGGATTAAGTGAAGGCAAAGGTATAACATAGGTTTTGTTTTTGCCGGTCTTGAGGAGTTTAGAGAAGATACTTGACCGGATTAGTAGGCTAGATAGCCGTACTATCAAGAGGGGTCAATGACTTTGATCTGTGTAAAACTTAGTGCCTCATAGAGCATCTAGTGGTTGCATTTGCATGAGGACTAACAGCGCTTCAAATTTCATGAGTTAAAAATCCTTTCAAAAGCTTGTTTTGAAAAGAGCAAAGTCTTGGATGCGCGGACCGTCCGGGCCTTGAGGGCGGACCGTCCGCAATCCTCCAGTGGGGTCCGAAGTCTGACCACTTCGGACAAGTCCTGTTCATTTGCACTGTGGACCGTCCGGGCCTTGGGGCCGGACCGTCCGCAGTCCTGACCAGAGGAGGCTGCTCTCGGCACAGTCCCTGAATTATAGTGCGGACCGTCCGGCCTTAATGGGCGGACAGTCCGCAGGTGCCAAATTTGGTTTGGGCAGGGACTGTGTGGTTTTTGAGATTTGTACTATGGACTGTCCGGAGGATAAGCCCGGACAGTACTGTCTCCAGGTCTCAGACCGTCCGGCCTTGTAGGCGGACGGTCCACTTGTGTTAACTGCACTTGGTCAGAGCTCCGTGTGCTCCAAGTTGCCAGGTCACAGACGGTCCAGCCAAGGTGGGCGGACTGTTCGGACCTTACTTTTCTGACAGCTCTGACAGCTTTCAAACGGGAGTTATAGCCATTATGTGTACGGCGGACCGTCCGGCCCTAGTGTTAGAAATATGCCCTAGAGATAATCATAGAGATGAGCATATTTCTTTGTATCCATGATATATATATTGCTAAATTGAATATCCATGGAAGGCACCTTGTATTGATTAGCAATTATGTGAATTATTTGTGAGATTCTTTACTTATATGGTTATTCTAAATGATGTCCCTAGTCAGAGTCGATGACTAGCACATGTATTAGTTGATGACTACATTTCACAAGTCATGAACATGGAGATGTTAAACTAATAATGTGGGCGCATGTATGACATGAGGCTGGACCGACCCAACGTGAGATATTGTAATATAGTTCTCTTTTTGCAACATGAATATTGTATCCTTAGACCTGAGATTGTCGCATGTTATCAAGATGTGAATTGACTTACTTAGGGACTATCAAACACTATTCCGTAACTGGGTAGTTATAAAGGTAGTTTTGGGTTTGTCAGGAAGCATGTTGTGAGGCATGGTTAGTCAAGATGGAATCTGTCCCTCTTTTTGTGAGAGAGATATCTCTGGGCCCCTCGAGTGATTGGATCAAGAAATGCATGGCCGTGCTAGGGTTAAGAGTTAACCATTGAAAGGATTCCAATTCACAGTATCGAGAAAGAGAGGTCAGCTTAGAGCCAGACCAAATATCGTGAGACAAAGGGAACAGCATGTACGTAATGTTGCAATGGTTCATCTGATATGATCTTTACGTGCGCATAGGAGTTGACATGTCTTGCTAGAGGCCGCTGTCAATTATTGGGCCAAGTAAGAGTACTCGGGCTATGTCTATTTGTACGTGAACCTATAGGGTCACACACTTAAGGGGAAGGAAGCCTAACTCGGATTAGATCCGAAATTAGACTGGGCTTTAGGGTTACTGATGGGCCTCGGTGTCAGAAGCCCACCATAACGCCTATATAATGAGGGGCGAGGGCGCGGTTAGGTTGAACCTAATTCGCCACGAGCAAACGAGTAGCCGCTCGCCTCTCGCCCTTGCCAAGCCGCCGTCGCGAACCTAGCAGTTCGGTACGCGACGCTTCCTCCCTGTACGTGTGGATACCTCGGAGGTGCTGCATCTGGAGCACTAGGATGAACTGTGCGAGGACGTGAAGGACACCGACGACTGCACGGCACTGCTCGACGCGTTCGTCTACATCGAGACGTCTTCCGCTGCCCTGCGCGTCTAGTGGTAATTCCATGACCTATAACCGCAGTAGTTCTTGGTTTTATGGGGTTGAAAATTTTGTTTTGCGCTAGCGTAGCCTCCCCGTAATCCTTCACCTAGGGCGCGGACCGTCCGCGTGTGCGCAGAACAAGTGCCTTTTGCTCATAACGGTTGGATTTGAGTGTGGGACTATAAATAGAAGGGTAGCTCGTGTGTGAGTGTTCTCTTGGCCATTCTTTGCATACATTGAGCTCAATTGTGATCCTCCAACTCACTCTCTCACACTCTTTGCTTGAGATTGCATTCTAGTGAGAGATTGAGTGTTCCTAGTACATTTGCATCCATCGGTGATTCTTGAGGCACTAGGTGGTACACCGAGCAAGCGTCATCGGCTTGTTACTCTTGGAGGTTGCCGCCTCCTAGACGGCTCGGGTGATTGTCTCCGTCGAGCTCTCCAAGAAGATTGTGGAGAAGCCGCGGTGTTGATTGTGAGGGGTTCGCGCCTACCTCGCCGGAGCGGCAAAGGTGACATTAGTGGAATCGAGGTATTGAGTGATTTCTTGTCCACTTGGCTCAAAGATCAAGTCGTGTCTTGATAGAGGAGCAAGTGAGAGCTTGAAGTCCACCTCAACGTGGATTAGGGGTGATCGGCAAATCACCGATACCACGGGATAAATTTCGGTGTCTTTACTTTCTTGCATTTACTTATTGCCGTGCAAGTGATTAGTATTTCGCATATTGTTCTTCAAGTATTCAATCACCCTAGTTGATTCTCATAGATTGTTTACTTGTTATCACTAGAGAATTTATTCCTCTTGTTATATTGATTAAATTTCCCTAGTGTTTTTTATTTTAGTCAAAACCGTCTATTCACCCCCCTCTAGCCGGTGTCCTAGATCCTACACCCCACGAAGTCGCACTCCTCCCACAGCAGCAAGAAGAAGGCATCATCGGTAGCACCACTGCGCAGGAAGCAAGGAGCGTGAGCTCCCCGGCGGAAAGACCGTTGGGAGGGGTAGCCCTGACGCGGATCCTTCCAGCAAACGCCAGTGCTCCCCATCCAGAGGCCCAGGAGACGGAAGGGCACGATGAATGCAAGGGAAGCGAGGCATGGCTGCTGCCCGGGGGATGAGCTCCTTTTTAAAGGAAGATCCCCCCGCTCGTGCCCCGAAGCGTCACGAGCGGGTCTCCCCCAATGCACACCAAGGTACCCAGCCTATGGCGTGGGGGACCGACCCTGCATAACTCACAGCTGGCTCGCTGGGGCAAAGAACGCGAATCACCGCGCAAGGAGCGTGTTACCACCCCGCGGTAGGCGCGCCGCTTCATCTTCGCCGCGACCAACGGTCCAACCCCAGGCACGGGGGCCAGAGCTGCATGTCATGCACCTGGCATGCCGATTCCTGCACGCAGAGAAGGTGGACCGCCATGGGGGAGGCACGCCACCGCCTGCGGTGATGCGCCTCTTCACCTCCACCAAAAGCAACGACCCAGTCTCTCACTCAAGGACCCGGACCCACGAATCATCCACCACGGGTGGTAGTCCCTGGGTACGGAGGAGTCAAACCACCGCTCGCGCCAATACCACGCCTCCTCGGGACAGCCGCAGAAGCCGGGAAGGTTAAATTTTCAAAAGCTAATGCAGCAATATCAAGACGCCCTGCGCATGGCCCAGGATAGCAGTCAAATACGAAGTCGTGGGTCAAGAAACGGGCAAGCTAGAGCAGCATGGCATTCGCCATTCAAACTTTGGCCCCACCTGCAGGCTCGTTCCCTCCCCTGAGGCGGGCCCGGGGGCCACTGTCGGTACCCTGGATTAGGGGTACCCCTTACTACGGTATGAAGGCACGATGACTGTACAACTATCCCTAGCCGTGCAGAGAACAGCTCTAGGGGTATCTCGCGGGCAGTTAAGGTGGCGTCCTCGGAGATGAGGCCATCGGGCCCAGAAGGCGTAGGACCCCTGTGCGCACAACCCGGACCCCCGAGGTGAAGCAGCCCGGCGCCATTGGATAGAATCCGGACCCCACCTAGTGAGCTCCGGACCCCTCATAACAAGGTCCCGGGGGAGGGAGTGCCGTGACCTAGGCATAGGTCCGGTGCTGACGCGTGTCCAGGACCTATCCAATACACCCCTGCTCGTCGCTCAGCCAAAGGCCCAATGCTGCCACGCGGCTTGTTGCCCGTGACGTAAGCCAGCGGGCAAAGGCTGACGTAAGACCACCAAGCCATGCGGTTTCTGCATTTATTACAGAGAGGACGCGCCGCCTGTCCACCCTGCTGACAGGCGATGTGCCCCCTCAGCATTTATTGCGCTCTGTCCACTCCGCTGGCAGGCGGCGCAGAGCAACGCAGCAGACGGCGTGCCTGTCCAGTCCGTTGTCGAACAGTGCGCCCGTGCTGCGGGGTGCACTGTGCTCATCATCCCTTATACGAGAAGCTTCCCCTGCACGCCGAGGCAGAGGAGATCTCAGATGTCGGGACGCAAGAAGATTGCTCCAGCAGCAAACATTAGTAGCCCCAAGTACTACATCCGTTATGTTCCTGGGCCCACATGTCGGGGCTCAGTACTCTTGTATATACCCCCCCCCCCCCCTTGGACTATAAAAGGGGAGGCATGCAACGTTGAAGACTCAGACACACTTAGACCCAGCTCAGGCTCACAAGTTCACACAAGCTCTCAAGCTCAATACATCGTACAGTGGAGTAGGGTATTACGCCCTGGCGGCCCGAACCACTATAAACCCTTGTGTGTTTTCGTGTGTTCATCCACCAATCTCATAACAGGCAAAACGCTTAGGCCTCTCCTCATTTAGGATTTAGGGCGGGTGCATTCCGTCACCCGGCCGAAAATTTCCTCTCCGACAGTATCTTTGAGTTTAGGCGTATGCCTACTTTTTTACATTGGTATAGATTGGTCTGTTTTTTTTAGAAAACTCGTTAGAAATGCTTAAAAAGGTGGGTGGTGAGCTGTGGGCTGCTATGCGCGGATTCGTCGCAGGTCCATCCAGCTTACAGCCCATGGCATGATGGATAGGATTCGTGGTGACAGTCGCTTGGGTAGCTCTAGCCCAAGATGTTTTAAGCCTCGCGTCGCTGTTTGTGCACACGACGTGGACCGGGCTGACAAGCTTTAAACTTCTAGTCGCCGAGAGAGGCTTTCTTGTTCTTTTGAAGGGCCGAGGTCAACTCCTTCCACAAATGTCGGACAGCCCAGGTTCACTCACACGCGACGCGAGCATGCAACCTCCAATTTCCGATCCAACTTCCAGGTTTATATTATTGAGAACTACGTTACCACGGATCACCAGATCCGCTCCCTTCCCTCCTGTCAGCAGTAGAGGCGCAAGAAGATGTAGAGAACCCGTCTCCCTTCCCATAAGCACGACAGAGGAAACACACGAGACACTGGATATAGGGTTGGGCCTCTGGCCTCTTTCTGATCTCTTCTCTATTCCATATGAGGGGTACATGTTCTATATATAGAGACGCGATAGCCCTCAGGGCTATATTCGGTATTTGCCCACATAACCCTTCATTAGGGTTTCTCAACACTCCCCCTTGGGAGAATACCGCGACCAACACATGCCTCGTTAAAACTCCAAAAAAACCCAGTGGGAAAAATATGGAGAAAGAGTGCATGGTGATACAAATTGCATTTGCACTTTGTTGCCTCGTTAAAAACCTCATGTGAGAAACTTCAAGAAAACTCACCAAGGGAAAAGAGTACAACAGCTGTCATCGTGACTGATTTCGATCCTCTAGGATCTAGATTCTATCGAATCTTCTACAAGGGTTAACTTTAGAAATGTGCTCCCCTGATCCTTGCAAAACTGTATCAATAAGGCAAAACATCTTCTTCTAGAAGTATATGCACATAAAGATTTAGCAAACGGATTGCATATCCTTGCAAGGACTATTTCAGGAACTTTACCTCTACTCACTTCTAGGATATACGAGATAAGTGCACGTATCAATATAAATAAGCCACTTTGACTGATGGTGTTTGATCGACTGGATCTATATATTTGATAGAAAGTTCCATAAAGGTTCACATATTGATCATCAAGCTCACGCCTTCAAGGCATAGAATATGACATTTATTGTTTCACGATTGTGATCAATATAAGCATTCGCTCCCCCTGGCGATGACATCTGTCAAAGTCGTTATCCCTCAAAACTCAAGCATATTCTTCAAGATATATGTCTCATTGTCCATCTGGAATAACGAGAATGGATGAAGTTGGGGTGCTATCATTTTCTATCTTACACCACAATTTATAGTTGTGCAAAGCAAATAACATGTCCTTCAATAGGACTTAGGGGATAATATAGTTGCAATAGTACATATTCTAAATATGACACATCGCTCCAGGCGTTCATCCATCGCAACATCTATGATGGTGTAACAAAAGTCCATTAAAGATCGTAATCCATCAGGGATTTTTCATCGATCAGATACATTGTTATAGTCTGTCATTCTGGCACAATGGGGATATTTTGCCAGTAACACCTAAACCTTATAGGTTTCTGCCATCAGGGCTTTAGAGGATACCGTAATTCCACATATGGTGGAATACACGAGTGTACATACACTCGGTAAAACTCGTGACATGCACATGTGCTTATCAAGCAAACTTCAAGTCCTTTGGTTCCTCATTTCATTCATTCTCGAGTCTATATGGGTCTTTATCCCTTTATAGGGATTATCAAACTTTGGTGTTTAACACAGACTTTGTTTCTTCTGGAAAGGTTCCATCAAGGAACTATAATCTCATCTAGGAGATATTCTCTCTACATAGGAGAGTGTTCATTCATCAGGAATGTATTATTCGGTAAGAGATTTATATGTTGCATATTTATAATTCAAAGATACGAGTCCTTCTAGGATCTCATGACGGATCTTCAGAATCCTATTAAATGCATATTTTAATTCATGCCATTTGCCAGATATATTACATAGCGGAACAGTGTTTATTCAACACATATATGGGATAGGTCTCTCACAAGACCACTTGAACCATCGCATTCACCACACATTATTTCAGCAGTGCCCATAAATGTCCGAACTTCAAGTTCGCGACTTTCATTTTGCGATTATTGGTTCAGCCTCGATTGCATTTATCAATGACCCGATAAGAGAGCTTAAAGCACTCATGCCTAGGACTTTGTTTTGGATCCATTTGCAATCTAGAGGGGCAAGATAGGTGTCGACATATTTGTCTCCCACATTTAATAATGATCTTCATCATTTCCCAAAACGAAAGATTCATTGTTCCGTATTCCTAGCACAATGGTATTGCGCGCATTGCTAGGAATTTCATCATCAAGATGAACCTCTTCGTGAGGCAAATCACCGTCAGGGTGAATTAATCGGAGGAGAGTTATCCTAGGCCACGTGAATCTGCAATCAGAAACATATGCTTTGACTAAGGCCAATGGATCATATTCGCAGGCGTCCCCGAGAATAGATCAAATGCCAATAAGTCAAATGTGGATATGATATTAATCCCGGGTATATCCACATCTACATCAGGTAGAAGCATTCAGACCAATATGGTTACTCCTCAACGATTTCTGGCAAACTCCATATACACAGGAGTACACACCGAACGACATATTCAGTTTGACTTTTGTGCGTTTAATAGAATATTGAGGCATTACACTATATGGGCATTCCTCCCCCTAATGCCGAGATGTTCTAAAAGCATACATATAAAATCCCCAACCACAATCATCCAGTTGTGGCCAATGTATGATATTGTGGTGATTTATTTGGGAAATCTTACGCACATTACAGATAGGGGTTTTATGTAGTGAGCTTTGGACTTAAATTAATGTAGTGGCATGAATACTACATATTTGTCCTTCAACATGAAGGGTTAGTCTCAACATCCAGCGAGACACGCAACAACAAGTTGCTTCATGGTTACAATTCTGCAAACTTATTGTTATTACTACCAAATGCATAGTCAATCATTAAGATTTAGACTAACATGCACAACACTATTTTATCCATAAGGCATCTTCAGGGGCTCATGAATACCATTCGTCGTTTTGAGCCATTTAGTTGACTTCAGATCAACAAGTAAAATGACCATCAGGGTCTAATGCTCACAAAGACATTCACTGGTTGCATTGTGCTTTTAAGCACATAAGAAAATGTGTGCGTATATAATGGTAGTAAAGTGCACGGCATCAGGCCAATGCTACCAAGCAAAAACATTTATATGCATAGATGTATAGTCCAGCTCGTTTTTACCACTGCCCATGGTTTACCCAATTACTCATACTGCTCTGAAATTGGGTATCGATTAATGCAACATTTTTAGGTATAATAATTTTGAGAGAGAACTTATAACAATAGTTAATTATTTGTGGTGTTGCCAGCAGGGCAAACATTTCTCCTCATATTATATACCAAATTGTTCTATATAGCATTATTTCGATCTCTTCATTGTTCAGCAAAAAGAGAAGTTTTGGAATAGAACAAACAAGGCCAAGAAATCATTTTATCTAGGAAAATCACCATATAACTGGCTTTTGTTGAAGCAAATGATGATAACTGCTTGGCAAGAACGAAACAATACTGGTATCCGCCTAGGATCCATCTTCAATAACAGATATTACTGCTCTCATACGAAGAAATCATCAGGAGTAGAGAGGATACAACAGGTCTCTACAAGATCTTCATATTTCTATCACAAATTACCATCACCAATAGCTTATAGGTCAAGAATTATGGATCTTCCGGCGCCAAGGACCAATGACATATAAATGCCCAATTTCACTTCAAGCTCTGTGGTAATATGGGATTTCATGGCTATTTTCTACTCTTCTTACTCCTGGTAGATCAGAGATATATTACGGTAAGCATTTCAAAGGGTGGAATTCAATGTAGTTTTGCTACATAAACTCCAGTATATGTCCATTTAGGACTGACCTTTACCATTTAGCTTAAAGTTATACCATACCAATCAAAGAACTATACCAAGTCAATTCAGTGACTATAAGTATTTACAATTCTGAGAGATGTATGCAACACAAGCATAGAGGTCCTAGATAGGATGAGTAAAGTGGTTCGACGGGAACACAAAATGGTTTTTCACACAAACATTGTGAAAAATTCTCAGAATTACCTTTCGATGTACTCGCAACTTCGTGTTGCTAAGGTACTAGCCATTTATATCAAAGTTCGCTTCATGTCGTTCAGCGACAAATAGCAATGTGCCCACATCTGGTTGAGCAATGTATGACTGAGATTCTAGCATTTATTCATATGATAAAGTCTTATTGCTTACTAATAAAATCCCAATTTGTGATGTTTTCTGCGCCAAAAAGGCTTTCATGCATTATATTATATACCTTCGAGTTACTTCGAGTAAAACTTTATGCATGAAGAGAGAGCAGAGAATTAGCTTATCTGTATTTCATTGTATTTCGAATTAATTTCCCAGATTTAATATAGTTGTTATGGCCACTTGGCGATATATATAAATATACGATGCCACACAACACAATCAAATAAAATATAGAGCCAAACAAAATTGTTTACGAAGGTTGCAAAATAATGTGACTTAAGGGGCTCGAATAACCCACCATAATCCACGCGAGTACAAGCTCTAGCGTATCTGACGTCAATGCGTGTGCGGCCATCAGGGCTACGACAATACAACAAGTCTTCGTAACAAGCACAATAGACGCAATTGTGGCTCGGTAATTGGGGTACACGATAAATCCACGCAACGTGCGCAACAGGCGTAATTGTGGCTCCGGCAGACAGACAGTGCCTACAGGGCATGCAAAAAATACGTGACTCAGCGATGACAGTCTGACTCAACGGGAGCGATCCGATTAATGGAGAGCGCGACATAGCAATCACATGACGCAGCCAAGTTCGAACGACACAAATATTATGTCGTGTTGCCAGGGCGCAGTCAATATTCAGCTAATGCCATAACTCAGTCGATTAATAACGCAGCCTGATCGGCATGTCCGAGTTCCCACTATACAATTTAACCCCTCGGTGTGAGTCCGAAAGCTCAACACAACATAAATATTCAGAGCGATTTGAGTATGCGCACTATATCCTTCACACATTTTAATAATTTCTGCTAATTATCTACTATGAGAAATAAAGCAGACAAATAATACTGGAATTTAATGCATAAGCATAAGCAGATCAAGTGCATGAAGGCATTTTTCCTATATCCGAGCATGTGTGAAATAATTCAACAGGAATTTATAAGAAAAAATTGTGTATAAAAAATAGCCATCTAGTGGCTAACTAAGGGACGAGGGGGCCACAGGCCAAGCGTCTGCAGGACACGAAGCCTAGAGTACGTACTAGTACTTTTTTTTTAATAGCCAGAGTAAACGGCGTGACTTTTTTAATAGCCAGAGGAAACGGCTCACGCCTGACGCCTCCGTGATCCTCTCTCTCCGCGTGGTGTGAAACAACCATCACTTGCTTCCTTCGGAAGGAAAAAGATCTCAGGCTTTCCACCAAAAGTTTTCCTCGCACACCACGCTGTTCCGTTAGGACCAAGTCCTCTGGGGCACAACAGCCAAGGCTGTGTGCGCGCCGCACTTTCCGCCTCCTGATCCCATCAGTGCCTGGCCTCGACGACATCGGCGCCAACTGCGAGTTCCTTTTTTTTTGCTCGTCGAGGACACAACCATGGTGGCGGGCCATCTTCTTTTGTGTCGTCAGGCCGCCGTTGTGGCATTCTGTTATGCACGCGGTCATGGCACGAGCCCATGAACGTGGCACTCTGCACTGCACCAAGTACCTGTCGAGCGAGCGACACTGAGACGATGGACGGGAGGGGCGAGCAGCAGGCGTCCGCCCACACGGGAAGGGTGGGGCCTGCTGTGTTCGTCACAACGTCAGCGCAAATGGGAACACGACGTTGGCACAAATCTGGTGCGGCTGTTGAAGCGGGCACAGTTCCAGCGCGGGCGCTGCTCCGCGACGGCGTGTGGCTGTTGTGCACAACTTTCTCTTCCTATTGATCGGAATAGATCAAGAAGAAAGAAAACATACCGCTCGCTCGATTGCGTAGAGGAGAAATTGAAACCTGTCGCGTGGGACAGTTCGGCTAGACCGGAGGACCTGCCGGCTTGGTGGAGAGTCGGTGCAGATCTGATCTCGCAGCAACGTCGAGGTAGAGCGTGCTGATAACGTATTGAGAACTACGTTACCACGGATCACCAGATCCGCTCCCTTCCCTCCTGTCAGCAGTAGAGGCGCAAGAAGATGTAGAGAACTCGTCTCCCTTCCCATAAGCACGACAGAGGAAACACACGAGACACTGGATATAGGGTTGGGCCTCTGGCCTCTTTCTGATCTCTTCTCTATTCCATATGAGGGGTACATGTTCTATATATAGAGACGCGATAGCCCTCAGGGCTATATTCGGTATTTGCCCACATAACCCTTCATTAGGGTTTCTCAACATATATAAGAAGAAACAAAACTAAGCCATTAGCTCAGGACTTGGGAAATGAAGATCTGGACGAAATCCTGCAGGCTGTGAGAAAAATTAGGACCACTGGCAGAAGGTAATGCTTTCGAAAGTACTTGAGTCGACTGAATATGAATCTAAAACGGAATGATTCGCCTGTGCGGAGTAGACACCAGCCAATGCTTTGATGTCATCTGACTTTGACAGCCACAAATCAAAGGTAACAACATGTTCAGAGAAGCTGTCCTAGGATTTGGGATAGCCGACGAACTGGTTTCAAAATTTGGAACACCAACACCAATTGGTATCTTGACATAAAGTATTAAAGTATAGAGAGTATACAAACTGAAGTGAAATCTAGGGCCACTAGCACAAGGTAATGCTTTGGAAAGTATTTGAGTCGACTGAAATATGTGTTGAGAACTACGTTACCACGGATCACCAGATCCGCTCCATTCCCTCCCGTCAGCAGATCAGGCGCGAGAAGATGTGGATGACTCGTATCCCTTCCCATAAGCACGACAGATAGAACACGAGACACATGATGTAGGGTTGGGCCTCTGGCCTCTTTCTCTTCTCTATCTTATGAGGTGGTGTACAGGTTGCTTATATATAGATGTGAGACCCCTCAGGGGCAAAGCAGGTATTTGCCCACATAACCCTAATTAGGGTTACTTAACACTCCCCCTTGGGCGAATACCGCGACCAACACATGCCTCATTAAAACTCTGAAAAACCCAGTGGGAAAAATGTGGAGAAAGAGTGTATGGTGATACAAATTGCATTTGCACTTTGTTGCTGTAACACCCAAAATCTTACTTTGAAAGTTTAGTAAAAGTTCTCCAAAGATTTTGATATTAGAATGCCTTCCAATAAAATTTTGTTACATTTAAAACCACATCACCTAAAACAAACACGTTCCTAATAAAAGAATCTCTATATGAATTTGTCGCTCCTTGGTTGAAATGAATATTTATAATTATTCTCTAAAAGAATTTTATATTAGAGATTACATTTCTTAAAATACCCATTCTATGTGTGTATGAATCTTATATTTGAAAGCATATCTTGATAAGATTAATAGATAAATAATTGGCAAAGTTTATACTGGTGTTTTTGTTTGTGCATTAAAAACCTAAATTTAAAACCTCAACTGCAGATTCAAACTCAATTTTGAAATTTGATATCAAATAAAAACAAAATAACAAGAAAAGAAAAAGAAAAGGAATAAAATCCTACATGGGCCGCCTACCTCGTTTTCGGCCCACCTCATCTTTCTCTCTTGCGCGGCCCAGGAATCCCTGCTGCGCTCGGTCGCTCTCACTGGTCAGTGGGGGCCACCGCTCAGCCTCTTGGTCTCACGCCCGGCTCTCCTCCGAAACGCTGACAAGTGGTCCCCCCTTGCCAGTGACGCTCCTATTCTTCTTCAACAGCGTGCGAGCTCTTCGCAACGAACCCGCCGCGCGGACTTCGCCTCGGTTGCCGCGGCCTTGCTTCACCTGATCGGACTTTGCCAAGGCGCTATAAGAACGTAAGCCCCGCGACCACCTTGATGCTCCAGTCGGCGTCGGGATGTCTCCTCGTGGCCGTTGTGGCGGATTTGGTGCTCACCGTGCGGGGAAGACTTGCCGCCGCAGACAAACGACGGTGCTCGTCACCGGTGTTGCTCCGCGAGCCAATTCTGGTCACCAGTGGAACCTTGGCAAACTGCGTGGTGCGAATTCGTCGCCGTGGGTCGCTACACGATCCTCTCCGACCTCCGTTAGAGCTCGGGACCGCCGTCGCTATGGCCGACCACTTCCGCGGTCCTCTTCGATTCGGGTTCGTGGCGCCCCTGTCTTAGCAATTGGGGTTGCGTGGGCCTACCCGAGGGTGCTAGCAACCTTCCCAACCCCGAAGCCAAGCCGGGCACTGCGCAATTGCTCGCCGGTGACCATCATCCGCCGTGAAGCCGCTCCTCACCGTGGACAGCCTTCGCCACAACATTATCGACGGTGAGTTCTCCTCCATGCTGATCGCATTGCCCTCTAGATCGCGTGGCACCATTTAATTTGGGTTTAGCGCTCGGGGGGAACGGATTTCGCGGGCTCCGGCGACGGCTCCACCGCGGTTGGTGGGCGGCGCCGCCGTCTGCTCGGTCGGGAGGTGGAGGACGAGCCTGGGTCGTTCGATCCTTGTTGAACGGCTGAGATTAGATCAGGCGATACCCTTTCGCGTGGGTGATCTGAGCCGCTGATCTGCTAATGGATGAACCCGGTTGGATCTCGTTTCATAAAATCGTGACCGTAGGATTTGGATCGTGCGGTTATAAAAGCGTACCGGTTCGTGGGGCTCGGGATCTAATCTGGGCCGTCCACTCTTGATCGGATGGTGCAGATCAGCGCGTACCCCTTCGGCCCGGGTATTTTCTTAAAGAGACCCTCCACTTTAAGCTATTCAACCCGCAGTCCAACGCCAGGCGCTCTGTGTCTTAGGAAATTTTGCTCCAGAGACCCTGCAGTTTCTTATAATTGAGGCCCAGTCCAGAACATAATAAAATCACAGAAAATGGTTATTAAATAGATTTTTTAATATGAAAATAATTGCTAAAACTTAGAAAATTCATAGAAAATTCATTTTAGCTCCAAATTGAACCATTCCAGTTTCTAAAATTTTGTAATAATATTCTTCATCATTTAGTGTCTTTGTTTTGACATGAACTCTGTCAGAAAATTTATTTATCATTTAATCATATTATAATCACCTTAAACCTTGGGAAAATCATAACTTAAAATCTACAACTCCAAATTTAGTGATTCCAGTTCCTGTGGTTTTATTTTAATGTGTAGATTATTACTGTATATTTTGTTCTTATGTTTGGTGTAATGTTAAATTTGCCTATACTATGTATGTTTGTATTGCTACGACTAGCAGTGAGGTCACGAGGATCTGAAGAATCATCCTGGTACCTGGATTCTCAAGGCCCAGGCAAGTTGTGCCCTTGATCACTTCTTTTCACCTACTCATGTTCTAATTAATCATAATGATCTGCATAGGTTAATTTTGATGGGACCCAATAGGTTACCCTAGATTGACTATCTTTATACCTTGTTCACCACTGAATCCTTGGGTAATACTTGCTAGTGCTATATGTGGTTTTGGGTATGGAGATACACTGTTCATGATTACACTTTTGTTATCAGTTGTTATTTATGGTTCATGTTGAGATCATTATGTTAATTGGAACATGGAGCGACCACCCGGGAAAACAGTGCTACCACAAGGGTAGTATGGGATGCCCTTGGCTGATTAATTAGGAAAGCTAGTGGAAGACTACCTTACCCGAAAGGGGCAAGGGCAGTAGGGGAGAGGTCAGTGCGGGGAGGCCCTCGGGAGGATTTTGCTGCGATGGCGGTCCTGCAAGGGATTCCTGTACTGGATCTTCCTATAAACTGTAGCGGGTTTTCGGAAGCTAGTGGAACTTTGTAAAGGCCTCGTAGTGCTACCCTGCCTCACTTCCTTGGTAGAGGTGTATGGGATTCATGACCCCTTGGCAGATGGGTAACACGACTTGTGGGTAAAGATGCGCAACCTCTGCAGAGTGTAAAACTGGTATACTAGCCGTGCTCACGGTCATGAGCAGCTCGGACCCTCACATGATTAATTTATGGAACTAAATTCAATTTGTCATAAGCATTGCATTGCAGGTGATGTGGTTACTTTTGTTCTATTACTTAATTGGGTTTGGTATTTACTTATACTTAGTAACTGCTAATAAAATTTTGACCAACTTTAAAAGCAATGCTCAGCTCTAACCATCTTCTTTGGTAAGCCTTACACTTCACGTGAGCTCCCACCTTTGGCGAGTTCATGCACATTATTCCCCACAACTTGTTGAGCGATGAACGTATGTGAGCTCACTCTTGCTGTCTCACATACACCACAGGTCAAGACCAGATACTGCAGGATGATGCTATTGGAGGATGCTGCGATGAGTTCGTGAGAGGTCTAGGTCGTCGTCTCCCAGTCAACTTTGGGTTGCTGGACCGTTGTCTCCTTATAAT
Organism: Zea luxurians; assembly: GCA_029449295.1. Lineage (NCBI taxonomy): Eukaryota > Viridiplantae > Streptophyta > Magnoliopsida > Poales > Poaceae > Zea > Zea luxurians. The sequence continues at coordinate 131,948,012 of JAOPSE010000010.1, forward strand.
GTAATTATTTATTTTGTATAGAACTCCTGTTATATATATAAAGTTGTGACATTCGATCCTGTGCCACTATACATCATATGTATGAGACTTGGTCCCAGCATACCTGGTGTTTATGTTAACCCCGGGTTTTGGATCCCTAAAATCCGGGTGTTACAGAAGTGGTATCAGAGGAATGTTGACTGTAGGACGAAACCTAGATAGAACTGGACAACCCCTACATACTTATCTTTGCTACTCTGATTCTTTTCTAAACTTATCTTAAATCTTTTCTCATCTATTTCCGCTTTACTCTGATTACTCTTACCTTTTCACTTCTAAAGACAAATGTGGATTCCATACTTTGAAATCCTGTGCCTAAAGTGACTTTTAGGAATAGGAGACCTATTCTTAGGAACAAAAACAAAACTATTTTTATAGATATCTATGGACTTGAATGTGTGTTCTTATGATATTTGTCTGATTTGGATCTTTGATTGAGTGTGATGGGTTGTGGAGTAATGTCCACAATTGCATCTGCATATACACATAGGTATTAAAATATATTTATAAAATAACTAGACAACCTAGAATATTCCCATTGAAACATAACTAGCTTAAGAGATTTATCTTATCCTAAAAGCTCCCATTCTAACCAATTCATCTTATCTTAATAGATTCATCTCATCTCAAGAGATTCTATCCTACACTCATAAGATCTATCTTATCTAAAAAAAAAAGTCTTAACTTATCCTAATGTATATAGATCCATCTTATCTTAAGAGGTTTTCTCTTATCTTAATAGACTCATCTTATCTTGAAGAGATTTTATGTCATCCTAATAGATCTAACTGGCCTTAAAAGATTCTATCTTATCGTTATGGATTGAAGTTATCCTAATAAGCATACTTAACCACCCTAGATTAACAATCATAATCTAATGCAAATTAATTAGATCATATCTAGTCAAACTAGTCATACCAATCTAATCTAGATCCCACCTAACCTAATATGATCTAATCTAAAGTGACTTATCAAACATGCTAGATCATACTGATGAAATAGATTAGACTCTACTCCTATAGAACATGTCTTAACTTAGTTCACCCTGCACTAAATTAAGAACGACAGACCGACTTGGCCATATGCAACTACCTTAACCATCCGATAGTTGCATAACCCCTAAATTTTAACCTAGCAAGAGATTCTGATCTACCTTCACCATATAATTCATCCCATCTCAAAAGATTCTAACATATCCTAACAAGATACATCCTACCCTGATAGATCTAGCTAATCTTAACTAGTTTAATCTAGTCATATCTAACCTAATCTAGATTTTATCTAATCCATTATAATCTAATCTAGAGTAAGTTACATAATGATGGTACAAAAGATAAGGCCATACCCTCCATGCACTTAAAACTAAACTAGTGCCTTAAACCAACTCAGCCACATGCATGAGATCTGATCCAACCAATAGAGTCATGAAGAATTGCATAGTTTGTCTGTCCCCACCTAACATCAAACAAACCTTTGACCTACATCATGTAGTCTATCTCATCCATACCTATATTAACCATATTCCCCAGCCAATAATATACACTAACTCCTAATCAATGAGACAAGACCGAAGAAGATGATCGACTTCATCAAGGAAGGATGAGCACCAACTCAAGTCTTCAAGGATCAAGTGAGGTCACCAAGATGAGTCAAGATCCACAATCGTGGATGGAGTTTTTCTTATCCTACTCTTTCTTACCCAAACCTATATATGCCCTAAAGACATCTTCTATCCTACATAATAAAATGGACATACATATAATACCCATGCTCTCCTATCACTTACTAATAATAAAAAGAGAGACCCTTGATTCAGAAATTAAAAGCTAAATTGCAAACCAATCCTTTGGTATTCCCTTTTCTTACAAATCTCGAGGACGAGATTATTTTTAAGGGGGGTAGGATTTGTAACACCCAAAATCTTACTTTGAAAGTTTAGTAAAAGTTCTCCAAAGATTTTGATATTAGAATGCCTTCCAATAAAATTTTGTTACATTTAAAACCACATCACCTAAAACAAACACGTTCCTAATAAAAGAATCTCTATATGAATTTGTCGCTCCTTGGTTGAAATGAATATTTATAATTATTCTCTAAAAGAATTTTATATTAGAGATTACATTTCTTAAAATACCCATTCTATGTGTGTATGAATCTTATATTTGAAAGCATATCTTGATAAGATTAATAGATAAATAATTGGCAAAGTTTATACTGGTGTTTTTGTTTGTGCATTAAAAACCTAAATTTAAAACCTCAACTGCAGATTCAAACTCAATTTTGAAATTTGATATCAAATAAAAACAAAATAACAAGAAAAGAAAAAGAAAAGGAATAAAATCCTACATGGGCCGCCTACCTCGTTTTCGGCCCACCTCATCTTTCTCTCTTGCGCGGCCCAGGAATCCCTGCTGCGCTCGGTCGCTCTCACTGGTCAGTGGGGGCCACCGCTCAGCCTCTTGGTCTCACGCCCGGCTCTCCTCCGAAACGCTGACAAGTGGTCCCCCCTTGCCAGTGACGCTCCTATTCTTCTTCAACAGCGTGCGAGCTCTTCGCAACGAACCCGCCGCGCGGACTTCGCCTGGGTTGCCGCGGCCTTGCTTCACCTGATCGGACTTTGCCAAGGCGCTATAAGAACGTAAGCCCCGCGACCACCTTGATGCTCCAGTCGGCGTCGGGATGTCTCCTCGTGGCCGTTGTGGCGGATTTGGTGCTCACCGTGCGGGGAAGACTTGCCGCCGCAGACAAACGACGGTGCTCGTCACCGGTGTTGCTCCGCGAGCCAATTCTGGTCACCAGTGGAACCTTGGCAAACTGCGTGGTGCGAATTCGTCGCCGTGGGTCGCTACACGATCCTCTCCGACCTCCGTTAGAGCTGGGGACCGCCGTCGCTATGGCCGACCACTTCCGCGGTCCTCTTCGATTCGGGTTCGTGGCGCCCCTGTCTTAGCAATTGGGGTTGCGTGGGCCTACCCGAGGGTGCTAGCAACCTTCCCAACCCCGAAGCCAAGCCGGGCACTGCGCAATTGCTCGCCGGTGACCATCATCCGCCGTGAAGCCGCTCCTCACTGTGGACAGCCTTCGCCACAACATTATCGACGGTGAGTTCTCCTCCATGCTGATCGCATTGCCCTCTAGATCGCGTGGCACCATTTAATTTGGGTTTAGCGCTCGGGGGGAACGGATTTCGCGGGCTCCGGCGACGGCTCCACCGCGGTTGGTGGGCGGCGCCGCCGTCTGCTCGGTCGGGAGGTGGAGGACGAGCCTGGGTCGTTCGATCCTTGTTGAACGGCTGAGATTAGATCAGGCGATACCCTTTCGCGTGGGTGATCTGAGCCGCTGATCTGCTAATGGATGAACCCGGTTGGATCCCGTTTCATAAAATCGTGACCGTAGGATTTGGATCGTGCGGTTATAAAAGCGTACCGGTTCGTGGGGCTCGGGATCTAATCTGGGCCGTCCACTCTTGATCGGATGGTGCAGATCAGCGCGTACCCCTTCGGCCCGAGTATTTTCTTAAAGAGACCCTCCACTTTAAGCTATTCAACCCGCAGTCCAACGCCAGGCGCTCTGTGTCTTAGGAAATTTTGCTCCAGAGACCCTGCAGTTTCTTATAATTGAGGCCCAGTCCAGAACATAATAAAATCACAGAAAATGGTTATTAAATAGATTTTTTAATATGAAAATAATTGCTAAAACTTAGAAAATTCATAGAAAATTCATTTTAGCTCCAAATTGAACCATTCCAGTTTCTAAAATTTTGTAATAATATTCTTCATCATTTAGTGTCTTTGTTTTGACATGAACTCTGTCAGAAAATTTATTTATCATTTAATCATATTATAATCACCTTAAACCTTGGGAAAATCATAACTTAAAATCTACAACTCCAAATTTAGTGATTCCAGTTCCTGTGGTTTTATTTTAATGTGTAGATTATTACTGTATATTTTGTTCTTATGTTTGGTGTAATGTTAAATTTGCCTATACTATGTATGTTTGTATTGCTACGACTAGCAGTGAGGTCACGAGGATCTGAAGAATCATCCTGGTACCTGGATTCTCAAGGCCCAGGCAAGTTGTGCCCTTGATCACTTCTTTTCACCTACTCATGTTCTAATTAATCATAATGATCTGCATAGGTTAATTTTGATGGGACCCAATAGGTTACCCTAGATTGACTATCTTTATACCTTGTTCACCACTGAATCCTTGGGTAATACTTGCTAGTGCTATATGTGGTTTTGGGTATGGAGATACACTGTTCATGATTACACTTTTGTTATCAGTTGTTATTTATGGTTCATGTTGAGATCATTATGTTAATTGGAACATGGAGCGACCACCCGGGAAAACAGTGCTACCACAAGGGTAGTATGGGATGCCCTTGGCTGATTAATTAGGAAAGCTAGTGGAAGACTACCTTACCCGAAAGGGGCAAGGGCAGTAGGGGAGAGGTCAGTGCGGGGAGGCCCTCGGGAGGATTTTGCTGCGATGGCGGTCCTGCAAGGGATTCCTGTACTGGATCTTCCTATAAACTGTAGCGGGTTTTCGGAAGCTAGTGGAACTTTGTAAAGGCCTCGTAGTGCTACCCTGCCTCACTTCCTTGGTAGAGGTGTATGGGATTCATGACCCCTTGGCAGATGGGTAACACGACTTGTGGGTAAAGATGCGCAACCTCTGCAGAGTGTAAAACTGGTATACTAGCCGTGCTCACGGTCATGAGCAGCTCGGACCCTCACATGATTAATTTATGGAACTAAATTCAATTTGTCATAAGCATTGCATTGCAGGTGATGTGGTTACTTTTGTTCTATTACTTAATTGGGTTTGGTATTTACTTATACTTAGTAACTGCTAATAAAATTTTGACCAACTTTAAAAGCAATGCTCAGCTCTAACCATCTTCTTTGGTAAGCCTTACACTTCACGTGAGCTCCCACCTTTGGCGAGTTCATGCACATTATTCCCCACAACTTGTTGAGCGATGAACGTATGTGAGCTCACTCTTGCTGTCTCACATACACCACAGGTCAAGACCAGATACTGCAGGATGATGCTATTGGAGGATGCTGCGATGAGTTCGTGAGAGGTCTAGGTCGTCGTCTCCCAGTCAACTTTGGGTTGCTGGACCGTTGTCTCCTTATAATGTAATTATTTATTTTGTATAGAACTCCTGTTATATATATAAAGTTGTGACATTCGATCCTGTGCCACTATACATCATATGTATGAGACTTGGTCCCAGCATACCTGGTGTTTATGTTAACCCCGGGTTTTGGATCCCTAAAATCCGGGTGTTACAGTTGCCTCGTTAAAAACCTCATGTGAGAAACTTCAAGAAAACTCACCAAGGGAAAAAGAGTACAACAACTGTCATCGGGACAGATTTCGATCCTCTGTGATCTAGATTCTATCGAATCTTCTACAAGGGCTAACTTTAGAAATGTGCTCCCCATGATCCTTGCAAAACCTTATCAATAAGGCAAAACATCTTCTTCTAGAAGTATATGCACATAAAGATTTAACAAACGGATTGCATATCCTTGCAAGGACTATTTCAGGAACTTTACCTCTACTCACTTCTAGGATATACGAGGTAAGTGCACGCATCAACATAAATAAGTCACTTTGACTGATGGTGTTCGATCGGCTGGATCTTTATATCTGATAGAAACTTCCATAAATGTTTACATATTGATCATCAAGCTGATGCCTTCAGGCATAGGATATGACATTTATTGTCTCACGATTGTGATCAATATAAGCATTCGCTCCCCCTGACGATGACATCCGTCAAAGTCGTTATCCCTCATAACTCAAGCATATTCTTCAAGATATATGTCTCATTGTTCATCTGGAATAACGAGAATGGATGAGGTTGGGGTGCTATCATTTTCTATCTTACACCACAATTTATACATAGTTGTGCAAAGCAAATAACATGTCCTTCAATAGGACTTAGGGGATAATATAGTTGCAATAGTACATATTCTAAATATGACACATCGCTCCAGGCGTTCATCCATCGCAACATCTATGATGGTGCAACAAAAGTCCATCAAAGATCGTAATCCATCAGGGATTTTTCATCGATCAGATACATTGTTATAGTCTGTCATTCTGGCACAATGGGGATATTTTGCCAGTAACACCTAAACCTTATAGGTTTCTGCCATCAGGGCTTTAGAGGATATCGTAATTCCACATATGGTGGAATACACGAGTGTACATACACTCGGTAAAACTCGTGACATGCACATGTGCTTATCAAGCAAACTTCAAGTCCTTTGGTTCCTCATTTCATTCATTCTCGGGTCTATATGGGTCTTTATCCCTTTATAGGGATTATCAAACTTTGGTGTTTAACACAGACTCTATTTCTTCTGGAAAGGTTCCATCAAAGAACTATAATCTCATCTAGGAGATATTCTCTCTACATAGGAGAGTGTTCATTCATCAAGAATGTATTATTCGGTAAGAGATTTATATGTTGCATATTTATAATTCAAAGATACGAGTCCTTCTAGGATCTCATGACGGATCTTCAGAATCCTATTAACTGCATATTTCAATTCATGCCATTTGCCAGATATATTACATAGCGGAACAGTGTTTATTCAACACATATGTGGGATAGGTCTCTCACAAGACCACTTGAACCATCGCATTCACCACACATTATTTCAGCAGTGCCCATAAATGTCCGAACTTCAAGCTCGCGACTTTCATTTTGTGATTATTGGTTTAGCCTCGATTACATTTATCAATGACCCGATAAGAGAGCTTAAAGCATTCATGCCTAGGACTTTGTTTTGGATCCATTTGCAATCTAGAGGGGCAAGATAGGTGTCGACATATTTGTCTCCCACATTTAATAATGATCTCTGTCATTTCCCAAAATGAAAGATTCATTGTTCCGTATTCCCAGCACAATGATATTGCGCGCATTGCTAGGAATTTCATCATCAAGATGAACCTCTTCGTGAGGCAGATCACCATCAAGGTGAATTAATCGGAGGAGAGTTATTACAGACCACGTGAATCTGCAATCAGAGCATATGCTTTGACTAAGGCTGATGAATTATATTCGCAGGCGTCCCCAAGAATAGATCAAATACCAATAAGTCAAATGTGGATATGATATTAATCCCGGGTATATCCACATCTACATCAGGTAGAAGCATTCAGACCAATATGGTTACTCCTCAACGATTTCTGGCAAACTCCATATATACATAGGAGTACACACTAAACGACAAGTTTAGTTTGGCTTTTGTGCGTTTTATAGAATATTGAGGCATTACACTATATGGGCATTCCTCCCCCTAATGTCGAGATGTTCTAAAAGCATACAGATAAAATCCCCAACCACAATCATCCAGTTGTGGCCAATGTATGCTATTGTGGTGATTTATTTGGAAAATCTTACGCACATTACAGATAGGGGTTTTATGCAGTGAGCATTGGACTTAGATTAATGTAGTGGCATGAATACTACATCTTTTTCCTTCAACATGAAGGGTTAGTCTCAACATCCAGTGAGACACGCAACAACAAGTTGCTTCGTGGTTACAATTCTGCAAACTTATTGTTTTTATTACCAAATACACAGTCAATCATTAAGATTTAGACAAACATGCACAACACTATTTTTATCCATAAGGGTCCTTCAGGGGCTCATGCATACCATTCGTCGTTTGGAGCCATTAGTTGACTTCAGGTCAACAAGTAAAATGACCATCAAGGTTTAGCGCTCACAAGGACATTCACTGGTTGCATTGTGCTTTGAGGCACATAGGAAAATGTGTGTTTATATTGGTAGTAAAGTGCACGGCATCAGGCCAATGCTGCCAAGCAAAGATTTTTATATGCAGAGATGTATAGTCCAGCTCATTTTATTATTGCCCATGGTTTACCCAATTACTCATACCGTTCTAAAATTGGGTATCGATTTATGCAACATTTTTAGGTATTATAATTTTGAGAGAGAATTTATAACAATAGTTAATAAATTATGATGCTGCCAGCAGGGCAAACATTTCTCCTCATATTATATACCAATTTGTTCTATAAAGCATTATTTCGATCTCTTCGTTGTTCGGCAAAAAGAGAAGCTTTAGAATAGAACAGACAAGGCCAAGAATTCATTTTTTATCTAGGAAAAATCACCATATAACTAGCTTTTGATAAAGCAAATGATGATAACTGCTTGGCAAGGATGAAACAATACTGGTATCCGCCTAGGATCCATCTTCAACAACAGATATTACTGCTCTCATACGAAAAAATCATCAGGAGTAGAGAGGATACAACAGGTCTCTACAAGATCTTCATATTTCTATCACAAATTATCATCACTAGTAGTTTATAGGTCAATAATTATGGATCTTCCGGCGCCAAGGACCAATGACATATTAATGCTCAATTTCACTTCAAGCTCTGTGGTGATGTGGGATTTCATAGTTATTTGTCTACTCTTCTCACTTCTGGTAGATCAGAGGTAGATAATGGTAAGCATGCCAATGGGTAGAATTCAGTGTAGTTCGGCTACATAAACCCCGTGTATGTGTCCATTCAGGACCGACCTTTACCATTTAGCTTACAGTGTATACCAAACTTGTCAAAGGACTATCTCGAGTCAATTCAGTGACTATAAGTATTTACAATTTCGAGAGATGTATGCGGCACAAGCATAGAGGTCATAGATAGAACGAGAAAGTGGTTCGACGGGAACACACTATGGTTTTCACATCAACATATTGAAAATTTTCTTAGAATAACCTCTCGGTATACTCGCAACTTCGTGTTGCTAGCGATTACATGTCCTTTTATCTCATAGTTTGCTTCATGTCATTCAGCGACAAAGAGAGCAATGTGCTAACATCTGGTTGAGCAATGTATGACTGAGATTTCTGGTCTTAAATTATTTGGTAAGGTCTTTTTCCTTACTAATAGAATCCCAATTTGTGATGTCTTATATGCCAAAAAGGCTTTCATGCATTATATATCTTCGGGTTACTTCGGGCAAAACTTTATGCATGAGGTGAGAGCAGAGAATTAATTTATCTATGCTTTATTGTATTTCAATTTAATTTCCCAGATTTTCAAGCACTATAGAGCTTGATACATCTGTTATGGCCACTTGGCGATATATATCAATATATGATGCCACACAACACAATAAAAAAATATAGAGCCAAATAAAATTGTTTAAGAAGGTTGCACATAATGTGACTTTAGTGGGTTGAACAACCCACCACAATCTACGCGAATACAAGCTCTAGCGTATGTGGCGTCAACGCGTGTGCGACCATCAGGGCTATGCAGCATAGCAAGCTATCGTAATAAGTGCAACATGCACAATTGTGGCTCGGTAATCGGGGTACACGATAAGTACACGCAACAGGCACAACAGGCGCAACAAGCGCAATTGTGACTGAATTGTTGCGACACACATGCAATGCCTTCGGGGCCCACAAAAAATATGACTCGGGGATGGCGGTCCGACTCAACGGGAGCGATCCGATTAAGCGAGAGCGCGACATAGCAATCACATGACGATGCCAAGTTCGAACGGCACAAATATTGCGTCGTGTTGCCACGGCGCAGTCAATATTCAGCTAATGCCACAACTCAGCCGATAATAACATAACTTGATCAATATGTCCGAGTACCCACTATAATATTTAATCGCTCGGCGTGAATCAGAAACTCAACGCACCACAAATATTTAGAGCGATTTAAAAATACACAACATAGCCTTCACATGCAATTTAATTAATTTCTGCTAATTATTTGCAGCCAGAAATAATTATTAATGCAGAAAAATTAAATACCAAAATTATTGCATGAGCATAACACGTCAGGTGTAAAAAGCATTCCCATATTTAAACATGTACTTTTCTACTAATTATTTACTGCTGAAAATAATTAATTAAAGTGGAATCTGAAACATAAAATGTTTTGTTCTTTCTGTTTATTTTCTGGTAGTTTAGTCGTGTGCGCTTAGAAAAATACACCAATTTTTTTCTTGAGACACACGAATAGCAAAAAAGCATCTGGTGCACATGCAAGCATGCAGTCCATCTAATTGGGATTTTTCTTTTCCCTTTTTTTCTCAGCTGTAGGACCCTTTCTTTTCTCTGCGCATGCACGTTTGTGCGACAGTGCGTGCGGGCCAGCCTTTTCTCCACCGCATGCACATGCATGGAGAACCGCATGCAAGCCTGATCGCGTGTCATGCAAAGGTGGGATCCTTTCTTCTCGTCGCTAGAATCGGTCAGCAGCTGCGAGGCTGTGGAGCATGCAATGCAGCAGCAGGCTACAGGCCAGGTCGCCGACGTGCGGCGCAGCGCAGCCCAGCGCATGTGTGGCTTCTGGCGCCGGCGAGGAAACCAGGCAACCGACGCGGGCACTTCCGGCGCGAGCGAGGACCAGAGCGGACGTAGCACCATGACGGTGATGGCTAGTTCGTGGCGTACAGATCGTAGCGCGTGTACACTAGCAGATCAAGAACAATAGATCTAACTGAAGCATATCGCTCGAATGTGTAGAGGGAAATCGAAGCCTCTCGCATAGGAGAGTTCGGCTAGACCAAAGACCTGCCGACTTGACATAGAGTTGATGCAGATCTGATCTCATAGTAACATCGAGGTAGAGCGTGCTGATAACGTGTTGAGAACTACGTTACCACGGATCACCAGATCCGCTCCATTCCCTCCCGTCAACAGATTAGGCGCGAGAAGATGTGGATGACTCGTATCCCTTCCCATAAGCACGACAGATAGAACACGTGACACATGATGTAGGGTTGGGCCTCTAGCCTCTTTCTCTTCTCTATCTTATGAGGTGGTGTACAGGTTGCTTATATATAGATGTGAGACCCCTCAGGGGCAAAGCAGGTATTTACCCACATAACCCTAATTAGGGTTACTTAACAATATGAATTTAAAACGGAATGATTCACCTGTGCGCGGAGTAGACACCAGCCAATGCTTTGATGACATCTGACTTTTGACAGCCAAAAATCAAAGGTAACAACATGTTCAGAGAAGTTGCCCTAGGATTTGGGATAGCCGACGAACTGGTTTCAAAATTTGGAACACCAACACCAATTGGCATCTTGACATAGAGTAAGGATTAAAGTATAGAGAGCATACAAACTGAAGCGAAAACTGGATCGTCGTTATTTCATACAAGTGTACAACCAATGCTTCGACTCCCAAACCGCAAGACTTTTGCAAGTCATTGCTCTCATCTATTTTACATGAAACAACAATGCTATTCTACAGCAAGGGGAGCGGAGGCACGGATAACTAAACTTTTTACCTATGTTTTTATACGTCGAACAAAGGGACTTTTAGACGACGGAAGTGTCCAAGACTACATGCACTGCTGGTAGCTTTATCTGTATAGTCCAAACAAATGAGCTGAGCTGAGGCGGCTTCTGTTACTTTGGCCGCGGTTGGCACCGACGGTGCAAAGTGGCCAGTGGGGAACTGGGGACTTCCGGCCAATCTTGGGGCAGTCCACACACACACAAAAAGGAAGAAATGTCCTCTAGTGCTGCTGGTCTTCAGTGCGTGCTTGCTAGAGTAGCTTGCATTGGTTGCGTCTCTGGTTGAACAGTTTGCTGACGGGCACCGGTATTCAGCGATGGAGGATCGATTTTCCATCTGTGCACACAAATGCCACATGATCAAACAAGCATTTACTGTATGACGAAAGCAGCGATAACTTAACATAGTTTCTATGAGCACAGATGTGACCCCTATTAAGTCAAATACGCAATGGTCTAGTCATGGTATTGTATAGTTGTAATGACAGGACAAGAACGGTAGAAGAGCTGGACCTGTGAATTACTGAGGAACATGAACCGAACATTTGCTTAATTATTCTATTTTGTGAATAAATAACAATTAAGTTTGTCTTTAATATGATCTGTAGCGTCAGCACGAGTAATGGTCTAGAAATGTTCCATCGGCGGAGTAGATAGGATATGTTAATTGAAGTGATAGTAGGTATGGAAATTTAGAACGACCTGGCTCTGCTTTTGACACAGCGCATAGGACAGCTACTAGATTAGGTGGGCATGTGGAGCAAATGGGGAGCTTTTGGAGAAAGTAAGGTGTACGCACGCCAGTTATGTAGTCCTTTGTGATTAAACTACGCGCACCACGAAGATCATGAAATGATTTGTCTTGAAGGAAAACGATTTTCTCAGACAATGAAGTGTCATGATGCATGTTTATTACTATCATTACTCTGCTTATATTAAAAGGATGCGTCCTAGTCCTAATATCATGGCTGTATTTAGGGATCACTAATTTATAACACAAGGCGGCATGCTACGAGACGAAGACGAAGACGAAAGGAACAGGAACCAACGACACCAACTCTGTTCATGAAAACGGCAACCACCGGCGGGGTCAGGCCTGAGGTCACAGCTCACAGCTCGCAGTCTGCAGTCCAGTCTGTACACAACGAGTATTCTGTGACAGTGCTAAGAGTACTGTTTGTGGAATTGTGGCCATGTTATGCAAATTGGCTATAATAGTTCCAAAGTACCTGTTGGCAATTTGTAAAGTTGAAATTGCAAAGTAGCAGGCGAGGTGTTCGGCGAACTTACTCGTGTGGGAATTTGACCTCGTGGATACTGTCGGAACGCAGCGAGGACCACGCGAGAGCCGCCTGGACGCAGCTGGCGAGCGGCTCGACGCGGCCAGCGTCGGTGACGAGCGCGAGGGGGCTGGCGGCGCGGGGGTCGGCGTCGTCGATGGCGCTGAGATCGCGCACCCACACCGGCCGCTCCTTGGCGTCCTCCCACAGCGCCCGCGCGTTCACCACGAAGCCGGACCACTCCAGCCTGCTGGCCATCAGCATGTCGCTCCGGTTCGCCGGCAGCACGGTCTCCTCCGAGACGCGGTAGCCCACCAGATTCCCTTCCGCGTCGCACGACGGCGCCTGTAGGAAGGACTCGCTGGCGCCGTCGTCCTCGCCCAGGATGCCGACGGGCACGGCGCCCACGGTGGTCACCTTCTGCGCCTCGTCGAACAGCTCGGTGCGTAGGATGCTGTTCTCGTCGGCGAACACCACGATGCCGTCCATCCGCTTCGTCCGAATCTCCCTGTTGCATTATCAATGAGCGAGACCCCTCCCATGCATCTCGCGGTTGGAGCTTGCGTACGGACCTGAGGGCGTGGATTCGCAGGCTCGCGGTGGAGTCGCCAGGACCGGTGATGTGGAGGAAGTCGAGGTTGGAGCGGGAGAGCACCGCGGCGACGGCGTCTGTGCGGTTGCCCGGCTCGACGACGATCCACACGAGCTGGGCGTCAACGAGGCGGAGGGTATGCGCCAGAGACGTGAGCGACGGCACCTGGAGCGCGGAGGTGGTGGTCGGGGTGACGGCGATGACGGGCCTCGCGGGTCCCGCGCCGCGGCGCTTGGTGCTGCGCTGCGCGTTCTGGACGGCGGCGAGGATGCGGTGCGCCTTGAGGAGCTCGCTGGGGTCCGGGTGGGGCCAGGCGCGGACGCGGATCGGGTGGCGGCCGACGAAGACGGGGCCGTGGCGGTGGTGGTGGTGGTGCGGGTGGGCGCCGCCGATGTCGGCGGCCACGGTGGTGGTGGTGGTGGTGACGGTGGTGGTGGTGGCGGTGGTCGTGGTGATCGTGGCCGTGGCGTTGGCCCCCGCGAGCGCCACGGCGGGCGAGGACACGAGCGAGACGAGGTGCGCGGCGGGGTTGATGGGCGGGGTGGGCAGGAAGAGGAGGAAGACGATGAGGCGGGAGAAGCGGAAGCCGACGGCCATGGATGTGGCGCAGAAGAGCGCGTGCAGCAGCAGCCACGTGGCCGGCAGCGAGGGCTTGGCCGGCTCCGGCGCCGCGTCGGGCGGCCCCGCCGCCGCAGGCCCCAGGCCCGGCCACAGCGGACGCAGCAGCGGGAGCTTCATGCCGGCCGAGCCGCGGACAAGGTTCCCCTGCCTCTGCGCTGCGGTTCGCGCGCGCGGGCGTCCTCCGGTGCTGTGGTCTCGCAGTCAGTCAGTCAGTCACAGCCTACGCGCTAAGCCAGCCAGCGGGCGGTGGCAGCAGGAGCCGGCGGTGGCGGTGGCGGTGGTGAGAAGCTAGCTGGTGAATGGTGATATAAGCACTAAGCAGCGAGGTGGCAGACGGGATCGGCTAGCCACAGGAATAAGCAGGGCGGACATGGGGCGGCGATGCAATTATTAGGAGCGCGGCAGCCGGCAGGGAAGAAAGGGCAAGCGGTGGCCTCTGGCCTGGTGGGGAAGGGGATGGGCGATGGCCCCTGGGAATTTGGCAATGGGCAGCGCCTGCCCGCGCGGCGCGGCGAGGAGCAGTGCCGATCAGTCTGGTGCGACGCGCGAAAAGGACACCCGAGTTGGGCGGGTGACGGTGGCCTCAGAAAGGGACGGAATGTTTTGGCAGGGTGTGCGCTGACAGGAAAACACGCTTCCGTGCACTGCGCCGTCTTAAAAAATGGTCATTCCCTTCACTGCTTTTTATTACCGTCCTGTGAGCCCTGTCAGTCATGACTCAGTAGTAATTGAGCTACAAAAGTGGTTACTGCTCACAGGAGTTCACAGCAGATGAAACGCATGGCGGCGTGAGGTGATCAGTGCTCCGGCGGTACCGCGCTGAACTAGTGTTAGGTTCGGTGTCAAACCGAGATGGGATGGAATCAATCTTGGACTGACCTCGTCGCTTATTTTTTGAGGGAGGACCTCATCCACCATTTTTAAGAATTTTCTTTACCCTAACTCTAGATCTCCAAACCGGATCAAGTTAAAATGATCACATCTCATCCCTCTTCGTCCTTACTCGTCCCTCCATCCAAACACACCAATGCGGTGGCAGCGGCTACGGCTGCGGCGTTCTTCGGATCGTCTGGAGCACAGACACGAGAACAAAACGACCGACCGACCGATGGTGCGCCATCTGTTCCGCATTCCACCACGTTGTCGCCGTACGTACGCTCCCGCTGCCGAACCGGAGCGCACCATCATTTGCAAGCACATGTAGGATTCCCAGGCCGTGGGTCTGGATTGGCGGCGAATCCAGATTTCCGTCTGACTGAGACCGACGGCGCATTCTCGTCGCACGTCTTCTGGGTGGAATACATGTGCAGAACGCTGTTCAAAGGTCTCCTTGTTTCAGCTTATAAATTATATAACTTGAACTGTATATAAAATTAAATAATCTGGACGTAACTGCTTGTCAACTTAACTAATTAGAATTTGATTATTGATTTTTTTTCACGTGTAACATAGCGGGTGCAAGGAAAAATAAATGAAACTTTTTTTTGTGTGTCAAGAGTGGCAATGTTTGGTAATTTCTCCTAAAATTGCCATGAACAATGAGTCCTTTGCCAAAACTAATCTCATAATAGGGACCTAGATCTTGAGTAGATTATGATAGTCTGACGTCTAGGTTATATAATTTGGCATAATAATGTGTCTGATTGTTTTCTATTTAGATTATTTAAGCAGGATTATATAATCTAGACAGATCATGTTTTTTAGCTAAGCACAACTAGCTAATAAGAGGGACTCTAGTAGTCTTTTTAAACACTAACTTATATGAAGTCGTTAGAGCTCTCAATGTTTTTTTTGTTAAACGTGTACCGAAAGAACGGACCGGTATTATCAGCGTTTCGATCCCGGAGGGTCCCTGGACCGACGAGTAAATTGTCGCTGCGTGTCCCAGCCCAGATGGGTCGGCGCGAGACGGAACACAAGGGGAGAGAACACTAGGGGGGAAACCGCGACCTCGTGTTGTCCTGCGCCCAGGGCGGTGCGCTTGCAGTAGCGGGTTACAAGCGTTCGCGTGGGAGAGTGAGAGAGAGAGCCTAGTTCGTCGGCCCCATTCTCCCGCGCGGCCACCTTCCGTTGCCACTTGCGGCTACCCTTTCTCGCTAATTCGCTCCCTTCTCCCGCGTGAGGGCCCTGGACCTTCCTTTTATAGATGTAAGGAGGAGGCCCAGGTGTACAATGGGGAGCGTAGCAACGTGCTACGTGTCTAGTAGAGAGGAGCCGGAGCCCTAAGTGTGGGATGACGTGGTTGTTGGAGAGGTGTCGCTGCCCTGTTCATGTGATGTTGTGGCCGTCGGAGGAGTGCTCGAGCCCTGTGGAAGTACAGCTGTCGGGGCTGTCGGATCCTTGCTGACGTCTCCTTGCTTCCGTAAGGGGCTGAGAGCCGCCGTCGTCGTGGAACATGCGGGGCGCCATCATTACTTGTTTACCGGGGCGAGCCAGATGGGACGTCGGTCTTGCTCCCCGTAGCCTGAGCTAGCTAGGGGTAGGGTAATGATGGCCCCCTTGTGACGTGGTTGGTCCGAGCCCGGGGTCGGGCGAGGCGGTGACTCCTCCGAGGTCGAGGTCGAGTCCGAGCCCTAGGGTCGGGCGAGGCAGAGTCCGTCGTCTTTCGGAGTCGAGGTCGAGTCCGAGCCCTGGGGTCGGACGAGGCGGAGTCCGTCGTCTTTCGGAGTCGAGGTCGAGTCCGAGCCCTGGGGTCGGGCGAGGCGGAGTTCGTCGTCTTCCAGAGTCGAGGCTGAGTCCGAGCCCTGATGTCGGGCGAGGCGGAGTCCGTCGTCTTCCGGAGTCGAGACGGGGGCCGAGCCCTGGGTCGGGCGAGGCGGAGCTTCCTATAGCGCCCGAGGCTGGACTTAGCTGTTGTCGGCCTCACTCTGGCGAGTGGCACAGCAGTCGGAGCGGGGCAGGCGGCGCCGTTTTCCTGTTAGGTTGGTCAGTGGAGCGGCGAAGTGACTACGGTCACTTCGGCCCTGTCAACTGAGCGCGCGTCAGGATAAGGTGTCAGGCGACCCTTGCATTAAATGCTCCTGCGATACGGTCGGTTGGCGTGGCGATTTGGCCAAGGTTGCTTCTCCGCGAAGCCTGCCCGAGCTGGGCCTCGGGCGAGCCGAAGGTACGCCTGTTGCTTGGGGGGCTCCTCGGGCGAGACGTGAATTCTCCGGGGTCGGCTGTCTTTGCCCGAGGCCGGGCTCGAGCGAGGCGGGATCGTGTCCCTTGGGCGGAGCCTTGGCCTGAATCGCGCCCATCAGGCCTTCGCAGCTTTGTGCTGATGGGGTTTACCAGCTGAGATTAGGAGTCTTTGGGGTACCCCTAATTATGGTCCCCGACAGTAGCCCCCGAGCCTCGAAGGGAGTGTTAACACTCGCTTGGAGGCTTTTGTTCGCACTTTTTTTGCAAGGGGACCGGCCTTTCTCGGTTGCATTTCGTTCTGGTGGGTGCGCGCGAGCGCACCCGCCGGTGTAGCCCCCGAGGCCTCGGAGGAGTGATTTGACTCCTTCGAGGTCTTAATGTCTTTCGCGATGGCTCGACCGGTCTGGTCGTTCCCTCATGCGAACTAGACGTTGCCCGGGTGCTTAGTCAGGTTCCAAGTTCTCGGGCTGGTATGTTGACGCTGTCAACGGTTTGGCCGGAGTCGGTTTTGCGAGAGCAGCCCCCGAGCCTCCGCACAGAGCGAGAGGACGGTCAAGGACAGACTCGGCTTTTTTCATACGCCCCTACGTCGCCTTTCCGCAAGGAGGAGGGGGAGGGAAAGCGCCATGTTGCCCTCGGAGGGCGCCGAACATGGTGTCTCCAATGAGTTGCTAACGGGTGATCCGAGTGGACGCCTGTGCCCCATTCGTTGGGGGTCGGCTAGTGGCCCAGAGGCGCGCTCCAAAAGTACCTGTGGGTGATTCGTCGGACCCGGTCCCCTTTTAACGGGGTCCGAGGGCTCGATGCCTCCCTCTGGTGGGATTCCGTTACAAATCGTTCCCGCTGGTCTCGGAAATGTCTTAGGGTACCTCGGGAGCGTAGCCCGAGCCTTGGTTATGTATCGAACGTACCCAGAGTCATCCCTCGCTCTGCGTGCTCTGAGGCGGCTGTGAATCCTTCGGGGGGCCAGCCTGCGAACCCCTGATCAGTAATGGGCGCGGAGCCCGAGCGGCCTGAGGCGGCTGTTGAACCCTTCCGAGTGGCCAGCCTTCGAACCTCTGACCAGTAATGGGCGCAGAGCCCGAGTGCTCTGAGGCGGCTGTCGAACCCTTCCGAGGGGCCAGCATTCGAACCTCTGATCAGTAGGAGGGCTCGGGGCCCATTTCCTTCACGGAGAAGGATCCCTTTCGAGGCATCCCCTTCCCGGTCCCTATAGCGAGAGAGAGAAAGGGGAAGAGGAAAAGGATACGAATTTGAACGACGTGGCGCACCTTTTTTGACGCGATCATTATGGCGGAGGTGAAGCGTCGCCTGCTTCGCCCGCCGATGGTGTCGCCTGCCCTGCCGCAGAGTTAATGCGACGGGACGAGTGGTTCGCGGGGCAGCCGTTGTGCATGCGTGAGCTGTTCGAGGAACGGGACACGGGCGCGTCGTCTTCACGCCATGGGAGAGGGCTCTCCTACTGCTCCATGAGGGGACGTGAGCTTGCAGACGATTCGACCGCTGCCTCCGCCCGCCTGCTACCGCCATTACTGCCGGCCCACTTTTGGCCATGTCGACGGTCGCACCTTCTCCCGCAGCCGACTGACCCATGACCGATCTGCCATGCGCAGGGTCGCCTCGAGTCGCGGTATTGATTCCGCAGTCGAGAAGGCGCGGTACTGGCGCAAGTGGCGGTGCAGCTTCTTGCACGTAGTAACCGACGCGCCGGTTACATGACGTGTGGGCCTGGGCCTCCATGCTGGATGCGTTGAAGTCGAAAGGGTGCGCCCCCTTGGTGCGGTTGCATGCCTCCTGCATGGCGGTCCGCCCTTTCACCCGCTGGTCTGGGCGAAAGTGGAGGTGTGTTTGTAACCGCTGGGCAGTTACGCGCTCCGCGCGCGGCGGTTTAGCTTCTTCTGCCCTGGGCCAGCCTGCATGACGTGTGGGACCCAGCCCCCGTGTCATAGGGGAGGATCTTGGACCGTGTTGGCGAAGACTCAGTCCGCGGCGGTTGAGGACGCAAGTGGGGAGAGTCGCCTTTAAAAGGAGGGCGACTCCCTTGCATGGCAGCCATGCCTTCGCATTCCCCTTATGCATTGCGCCCTTCCACCTTCCGAGCCCCCGGATGGGGGGTGCCCGCGTCGCTTTCGTCTTTGTTGTCGTTGGAGGAACACAACTTCGCGGAAGTTGGTACCTTTCAGCCATCGCTAGGCTTCAAGGATTTTCATCAGGCAGCCTGGCTGCATCCCTCGTCAATGGTCACCCAAGACGGTGACCACCAGCTTGATGGTGGGGAAAAGTGAGTCGGGCTGCGGCCTCTGCCCTGCCCTCAGCTTCAAGGATGTTCATCATCCGTGCTGGGGAGGGGAGTGTGCCGAGTCGGGGCCTGCCTCCGCATGGGCAGCGGCCCGCTCCTTCCCTCAGTGATCGGGGGAAAAGGGCGTTCGTCGTTCGTGGCGCTGGCAGCTGCCGCGTGTCCGGCTCTCCGGCCTGAGCGGCTCTGGCGCTGCCTCCGGTGCCACCTCCCTCCGAGGCAGCCGGGGAAGGTTTCTCCGCCGATGAGATAGTCGGTGCCACCCGTGGACTGACCTCCGACTCCACGGCCTTGGTAGCTTGTCCTCGCTCCTCGAGCGGGGACGCGAGCGAGGGCCTTGTCGCAGTAGCATATGCCCTGAGGTCATCGCTGCTGCTGTTCGGCTGCTCGGAGCGGAGGTCGTTGTCGCTGCTACCGGAGTGGACGGCGGCGAGCCACCTGGGGTTTCGTCGTCCCGCAGGCCCTCCAATGTGGGGGGTTGTTCGTACCTGCGGGAGTGGAACCGAAGTTCCGTTTGTAATGGCACCTTGAGTGCCGGTGTTTGTTCATTGTGGCTTTCGGGGCCTGAACATGTAGGTATTTTTGGATGTAATACCATGTTTCTTCCTCATTTAGAGCACTAGAACTCGCCTGTCGGCTAGCCGAACCGCTTAACCAAATGTGAGTTGCTTTGTGTGGAAGGTGACGAGTGAGGTATCCGTATCCTGGAGGCGTAGGAGTCCCTCGGCTCGGTCGGCCTTGCCGCTCGAGGCTTCACTTGCTTAGTTAAAGGAAACCCTCGGCCGCTCTAAGGTGAGCCGGAGCCGAGGGCAACGACATCAGCATGGACAGAGACGGAGTTGGCTCGAAAAGAAGCTTCGTTGGCCGGAGCCTAGCCGGGTCGTTCTCTGGCGGGACCGACGCCAGAGTCGAGTTGCCGAGGCCACGAGCCGGGCAGACGTCCTCTGGGGACAGCTGGCTGAGGCTTCGGTTGGCCGAGCCGTCTGCTCGGGCCGGGTCCTCGCCCGAGGCTGGGCTCGGGCGCGGCGCTGATGTCTTTCTTTCGGAGTGGAGGTCCTCCGACCATGTTGCCATCCGACGCCAGGTCGGATTCCGCTGAAGGTGGAGTCGGTGCCGAGGGTGCTGCTGCTCCCCCCATTGACGTCTGAACCTGCAGGATTAGTTCGTCTGTAGTATGTGTATGTCTTTTGCGGCCGCCGAGGCCCAAACATACCGTCGTCGTGTTGTAAAGTACGTTTCTTTTTTCCTTTGTTTCGAGTATCAAGACTTGTTCGTCAGTAGCCGAGTCGTTTGTCCGAGCGAGAGTTACTTCTCACGGAAGGTGATGAGTGAGGTATCCGTATCCCGGAGGCGTAGGAGTCCCTCGGCTCGGTCAGCCTTGCCGCTTATGTGTACTCTTACTCGTCCGCAGGATTCTGCTATCGATGTAGTCGAGAAGGCCCAAAAAATCGTTTCGGCAGAAGAGTCTTCGAGCGTTAAGACTTGTTCGGTCAGCGGGGCCGCTTATCCGAGCGTGAGTTACTTATCGCAGAAGGTGATGAGTGAGGTATCCGTATCTCGGAGGCGTAGGAGTCCCTCGGCTCAGTCATCCTTGCCTGCTTACGTGTACTCCGTCGTTTTCAGGATCCCACCATCGAAGTAGTCGGAAAGCACGAAAGATGTTCTGACAGAAAGACTTTTTCCGAGGAAAATTTTGACGCAGAGGGGGTTCCCCCCTTCTAGCCCCCGAGGGAGGGTCGGGCTTTGCCGAGGCAAGGCTGACCCTTCCTTGATGGTTAGACATTACTTGCGTATTTAAACGAGGTGTATGAACGACTTGAAAACATCAAGGGTAGAAGCGACGTAGTTGTCGGATGTTCCAAGCGTTGCTGTAGACCTCGCCTTGATTGTTGGCCAGCTTGTATGTTCTGGGCTTCAAAATCTTGGCGATGATGAATGACCCTTTCCAGGGAGGCGTGAGCTTGTGCCGCCCTCGGGCGTCTTGTCGTAGCCGAAGCACCAAGTCGCCCACCTGGAGGTCTAGGGACCGAACCCCTCGGGCGTGATAGCATCGCAGGGACTGCTGATACCGCACCGAGTGTAGTAAGGCCATGTCCCGAGCCTCTTCCAGCTGGTCCAGTGAGTCTTCTCGGTTGCTCCGGTTGCTTCGGTCGTCGTACGCCCTTGCCCTCGGGGAGCCGTATTCTTAGTCTGTGGGCAAGATAGCCTCAGCCCCATAGACCAGAAAGAACGACGTGAAGCCTGTGGCTCGGCTTGGCATCATCCTCAGGCTCCAAACCACCGAGGGGAGTTCCTTCATCCATCGTCTGCCGAATTTGTTGAGGTCGTTGTAGATCCTCGGCTTGAGTCCTTGCAGAATCATGTCGTTGGCACACTCCACTTGCCCATTCGTCATGGGGTGAGCTACGGCAGCCTAGTCCACCCGGATGTGGTGGTCCTCGCAGAAGTCCAAGAACTTTCTGCCAGTGAACTGGGTGCCGTTATCGGTGATGATGGAGTTCGGGACCCCGAAGCGATGGATGATGTTGGTGAAGAATGCCACCGCCTGTTCGGACCTGATGCTGTTGAGGGGTCGGACCTCGATCCACTTGGAGAACTTGTCGATGGCGACCAACAGGTGCGTGAAGCCCCCGGGTGCCTTCTGCAAGGGACCGACTAGGTCCAGACCCCATACAGCAAATGGCCAGGTGATGGGTATCGTTTGCAGGGCCTGAGCGTGCAGATGTGTCTGCCTTGCGTAGAATTGGCACCCTTGGCACGTGCGGACAATTCTAGTGGTGTCGGCCACCGCGGTCGGCCAGTAGAAACCCTGTCGGAAAGCGTTTCCAACGAGGGCCCGAGGTGCTGCGTGGTGACCGCAGGCCCCCGAGTGTATGTCTTGCAAGAGTTCCTGACCTTCGGTGATGGATATGCATCGCTGGAGGATGTCGGAGGGGCTGCGGTGGTAGAGCTCCTTTCCGTCGCCCAGCAAGACGAACGACTTTGCGCGCCGCGCCAGTCGCCGAGCCTCGGCTCGGTCGAGGGGTAGCTCTCCTCGGTGGAGATATTGCAGGTACGGGGTCTGCCAGTTTCGATTTGCCGTGACCCCATTCCGCTCTCCCTCGACACGCAGAGCCTCATCCTCGGGGACCGAGGGTGCCTCGGGCTGAGCCGAGGGCGCCTTGGGCTAGTCCGAGGGCGCCTCGGGCAGGGTCGAGGCCTTCTCAGGCTTGGGCGTGTCGTCGGTCTTTACTGAGGGTTGATGCAGGTCTCGGGAGAAGACGTCCGGGGGAACCGTTGTCCGCCCCGAGGCTATCTTCGCCAGCTCGTCCGCAGTCTCATTGTATCGTCGGGCGACATGGTTGAGCTCGAGTCCGTAGAACTTGTCCTCCAGGCGCCGAACCTCGTCGCAGTAGGCTTCCATCTTCGGGTCGCGGCAGTGGGAGTTTTTCATGACTTGGTCGATGACAAGCTGCGAGTCGCCACGAGCGTCGAGGCGCCGGACCCCTAGCTCGATAGCGATGCACAACCCGTTAACTAGAGCCTCGTACTCAGCCACGTTATTGGACGTCGGGAAATGGAGGCGCAGCACGTAGCGGAGGTGCTTTCCGAGGGGCGAGATGAAGAGCAGGCCTGCGCCTGCTCCTGTTTTCATCAGCGACCCATCAAAAAACATGGTCCAGAGTTCTGGTTGGATCAGAGCTGCTGGAAGCTGGGTGTCGACCCATTCAGCCACAAAGTCTGCCAAGACTTGGGACTTGATGGCCTTCCGAGGAGCGAACGAGATTGTCTCGCCCATGATCTCCACTGCCCACTTTGCGATCCTACCCGAGGCCTCTCGACACTGGATGATCTCCCCCAGGGGGAAGGATGACACCACAGTCACCGGATGAGACTCGAAATAGTGTCGCAACTTTCGCCGCGTCAGAATTACCGCGTACAGTAGCTTCTGAATTTGTGGGTAGCAGATCTTGTTCTCAGACAGTACCTCACTGATGAAGTATACCGGCCTCTGGACGGGCAATGTGTGCCCTTCTTCTCGTCTCTCGACTACGATCTCAGCGCTGACCACCTGAGTGGTAGCGGCGACGTATATCAAGAGGGCTTCTCCGGCAGCGGGGGCACCAAGATGGGTGCGCTTGTTAGGAGTGCCTTTAGGTTCCCGAGGGCTTCCTCGGCCTCGGGGGTCCAAGTGAAGCGCCAGGCCTTCCTTAAGAGGCGGTACAGAGGTAGGCCTCTTTCGCCGAGGCGCGAGATGAAGCGGCTCAGGGCCGCAAGGCATCCCATGACCCTCTGTACGCCTTTTAAGTCCTTGATGGGCCCCATGTTGGTGATGGCCGTGATTTTATCTGGGTTGGCCTCGATGCCCCGATCGGAGACGATGAACCCCAGGAGCATGCCTCGGGGGACTCCGAAGACACACTTCTCAGGGTTGAGTTTTACGCCTTCTGCCTTGAGACACTTGAATGTTGTCTCGAGATCAGAGAGGAGGTCGGAGGCTTTTTTCGTCTTGACTACGATGTCATCGACGTAAGTCTCGACCGTTCGACCAATGTGTTCGCCAAACACGTGGTTCATGCACCTTTGGTATGTCGCACCCGCATTTCTCAAACCAAATGGCATTGTAATGTAGCAGTACATGCCAAAGGGTGTGATGAAAGAAGTCGCGAGCTGGTCGGACTCTTTCATCCTGATTTGGTGATACCCTGAGTAGGCATCGAGGAACGACAGGGTTTCGCACCTAGTAGTGGAATCCACGATTTGATCAGTGCGAGGCAGAGGGTAGGGAACCTTCGGACATGCTTTGTTTAGACCAGTATAGTCTACACACATCCGCCATTTCCCTCCTTTCTTTCTCACGAGCACAGGGTTGGCAAGCCATCTGGGATGGAATACCTCTTTGATGAACCCTGCAGTCGTCAGCTTGTGGATCTCCTCGCCTATGGCTCTGCGCTTTTCTTCGTCGAATTGGCGCAGAGACTGCTTCACGGGTCGGGCTCCAGCTCGAATATCCAGCGAGTGCTCGACGACATCCCTCGGTATGCCAGGCATGTCTGAGGGACTCCACGCGAAAACGTCGGCGTTTGCGTGGAGAAAGTCGACGAGCACTGCTTCCTATTTCGGGTCGAGCTCGGAGCCGATCCGAACTTGCTTGGAGACATCGTTGCTGGGGTCGAGTGGGACGAACTTAACCGTCTCAGCTGGCTCGAAGTTGCCGGCATGGCGCTTCGCGTCGGGCGCCTCCTTGGAGAGGCTCTCCAGGTCGGCGATGAGGCCCTCGGACTCGGCGAGGGCCTCGGCGTACTCCACGCACTCCACGTCGCATTCGTACGCGTGTCTGTACGTGGGGCCAACGGTGATGACCCCGTTGGGGCTCGGCATCATGAGCTTGAGGTAGGTGTAGTTGGGGACGACCATGAACTTGGCGTAGCATGGTCTCCCCAGCACTGCGTGGTATGTTCCTCGGAACCCGACCACCTCGAATGTGAGGGTTTCCCTTCGGAAGTTGGAGGGAGTCCTGAAGCAGAAGGGCAGATCGAGTTGCCCGAGGGGTTGGACGCGTTTCCCGGGGATGATCCCGTGAAAAGGCGCCGCGCCGACCCGGATCGAGGACAGATCGATCTGCAGGAGCCCGAGGGTCTCGGCGTAGATGATGTTGAGGCTGCTGCCTCCGTGCATGAGGACCTTGGTGAGCCTGACGTTGCCGATGACGGGGTCGACAACGAGCGGGTACTTCCCCGGGCTCGGCACGTGGTCGGGGTGGTCACCTTGGTCGAAGGTGATGGGCTTGTCGGACCAGTCTAGGTAGACTGGCGCCGCCACCTTCACCGAGCAGACCTCCCGGCACTCTTGCTTGCGGTGCCGAGCCGAGGCGTTCGCCACTAGCCCACTGTAGATCATGAAGCAGTCATGGACCTCGGGGAACTCCTCTGCCTTGTGATCCTCCTTCTTGTCGTTGTTGTGGGCCCTGCCACCTTCCGTCGGTGGCCCGGCCTTGTGAAAGTAGCGCCGAAGCATGACGCAGTCCTCAAGGGTGTGCTTGACGAGACCCTGATGATAGGGGCACGACTCCTTGAGCATCTTGTCGAAGAGGTTGGCGCCCCTGGGAGGCTTCCGAGGGCTCTTGTACTCGGCGGCGGCGATAAGATCAGCATCGGCGGCGTCGCGTTTCGCTTGCGACTTCTTCTTGCCCTTCTTCTTTGCGCCGCGCTGAGCGGACGCCTCGGGGACGTCTTCCGGATGACGTCCCTGAGGCTGCTTGTCCTTCCGGAAAATAGCCTCGACCGCCTCTTGGCCAGAGGCGAACTTGGTGGCGATGTCCATCAGCTCGCTCGCCCTGGTGGGGGTCTTGCGACCCAGCTTGCTCACCAGTTCGCGGCACGTGGTGCCAGCGAGGAACGCGTCGATGACATCCGAGTCGGTGATGTTGGGCAGCTCGGTGCGCTGCTTCGAAAATCGCTGGATGTAGTCGCGAAGAGATTCCCCCGGCTACTAGCAGCAGCTCCGGAGATCCCAGGAGTTCCCAGGGCGCACGTATGTGCCCTGGAAGTTTCCGGCGAAGGCTTGGACCAGGTCGTCCCAGTTGGAGATCTGCCCCGGAGGCAAATGCTCCAGCCAGGCTCGGGCGGTGTCAGACAGGAACAGGGGGAGGTTGCGGATGATGAGGTTGTCATCGTTCGTTCCACCCAGTTGGCAGGCTAGTCGGTAGTCTGCGAGCCACAGTTCCGGCCTTGTTTCCCCCGAGTACTTGGTGATGGTAGTCGGGGTTCGGAAACGGGTCGGGAACGACGCCCATCGTATGGCCCGGCTGAAAGCCTGCGGACCAGGTGGTTCGGGCAAGGGGCTCCGATCCTCCTCGTTGTCGTAGCGTCCCCCACGCCTGGGGTGGTAGCCTCAGCACACCTTCTCGTCGAGGTGGGCTCGACGGTCGTGGCGGTGGTGTTCGTTGTCGAGGCGACCCGGGGCCGCAGGCGCTGAGTTGCGCGTGCGTCCGGTGTGGACCGAGGCTTCCCGCATGAGCCGGGAAGTCGCGGCGCGATGCTCCGGGGGGTATCCCTGCCTTCGGTAGGCAGAGCTTTCGGCCCGTCGGACCGCGGCATCCTCCAGGAGATTCTTGAGCTCTCCCTGGATACGCCGCCCTCGGTGGTGGATGGTTCCGGCATCGCTCGGAGTAGTATTGCCGCTGCAGCCAAGTTCTGGCCGACCCCACTGGAAGCCGGTGGCGGCCTTGCCCTGGCGTCGTCGGCGATGCGGTGCTGGACGTCCTGGAGCAGATGACGTGTTTCTCTGGCCAGAGCTCGGCCTGCCCACTCCTGCCCGATGTTCTGTCGGAGCTGCGCAAGTGTTCCTGCTTCCTCGTCGAGCCTGGCCTGCACCCCGCGGATTTGCTCGAGCTGTGCGTCCTGACCCCCCGCAGGGACTGGGACCACAGCTAGCTCCCGAAGGATGTCAACGCGAGGCGCAGGCCTAGGGGGATCGTCGTTCTCCGACATACCAAGATGGTTGCCTTCGCCGGGACCCCCTAGATCGACGTGGAAACATTCACGACTTGGGCCACAGTCCTCATCGCCGAGGGTGCGGCTGCCGTCGGAACAATCGGAGAGGCAGTAGTCGCATGCGGTCATGAAGTCCTGCATGACGCTGGGGTTACCGAGCCCGGAGAAATCCCAACCAGAGTCGGGCTCGTCATCTTCCTCAGAACCTGAGGGCCCGTAGGTCGAGACAGCCGTCAGTCTGTCCCAGGGTGACCGCATATGGTACCCCGGAGGGTTTGGGCGTGCCTTAAGGAAAGCGCCCACCAAAGCAGGATCGCTTGGTGGTTCGAAGCTGAATCTAAAAGACACGAGATGGGAAACGGTCGGTACCTCTTGATCGACGGACGGTGGTGGAGTCGCGTCAGGGACGGACTGCACCGTTGTCTCAGGTACAAGGCTGACGCTCAGCAAGTCCTTCGCGAGCGTGCTGGCATCGTCCGCCTGCTGCTTCATATGGTGGAGTTGTAGTCACTCATACTTTTTCAGAGAAAGGCATAACTCGTTGTTTAGGGTTTTCCCAAGACAATAGAAATAACACTTGCTTGACCACCACTGAGCTTCCCGCTCCTGTGGCACGACTTTCTTTCCAGAACATACACACACATTTCCTTGTTCCCGGTTGTAGTAGAAACACTAATTACCATACCATACCAGACTCGTCCATACCAGTGGACACGGACTATTCGAATAGATTTAGACTCTACGCAGAGGGGTACACTTTACCCACTAGTCCGGCTCTGCGATCTCATGGCCAATGAGACCCGAATCCGAAACTTTTTCCTTCCTTGCACGTCCTAACCTTAACGGTTATACCGGAAGGAGTCAGGCCACCGCCATGTCCAAATCGGACAAATCATTCCCCCTCCTTATCCTCCCATTGCTCTCCAGCCTTCATAACCCTGGGGTTGGATCGTACGAGTTCAGATCGAGTGGCTGCCCACACAGCCTCGAGTGGTTGTCCTTTTTGGAAAACATGTTACTTGCACCCTTTTACTTAACCCATATCTTGTAATCAAAGTAATAGTTAATGCGGGCTCTCTCATGCTCACCATGCAAATCGATTCCCATCCCATAATCCAGGCTTAGGCAGTGGTAGAGAGAAATAGGTAAATAATGCATCAAGGGAAGGATGGAGTTGCCTTCGTCGAAGCTTTCCTGGCACAAGAGGTTTATCTCGGAGGGGTCGGGTTCTTGCCCTTCTTCCGGAGCTATAAGTTCCGGAGGATCGGATCCCTCTTCCGCTAATCAACACAGATAATAACAATACATCAAACATGGTGACTTTAGTGGGGTGTGCCATTTCTTGTATCTCGTTATTTTGGTGCCCTATAATTTATTTGGACCATTTTTGGTACATAAAATATTAGCATATAAATATATATGTATAAATGGGAAAAAGAAATGGGAAAATAAAAAGGAGAAGGAATTCCCAGCTAGCTGGGTCGGGGGGGGGGGATTTCGGCCCACCCAGGCGCGCTTGCGGCCCAGTTGGCCCAGCCGTGAGGGAGCGATGGCGGGGGACGATGGGGGACGGCGCCGTGGCGCGGGGCCCACACGCCAGCGAGGGGGGTGGTTAACGACGTGGATGGCAACGGAAGGAGGGGGGCTCGACCGGAGTCCGGCCGGCGGCGAATCCCGCGGCGGTTCTCCGCCGCTGGTCCGATCCTTCGGCGGGGAAGCGATGGCGAAGCACGGGGGGTGCAGGGGATCATGGGGGTGGGGTTAATTGGACCGGCGGGGGCCTATGGCGGCTGGTCCGCGGCGCGGTGGCGAGTGTCCGTGGCGGCGATGCCGCCAGTGCGGTTGCCGGCCACAATAGGGGGGAAGTGGGGGGCCTGTGACCGTGAGAGTGTGGCGGAGCTTCGAGCATAGTTTAATTGGACGGAGGATCGCTAGAGAGGGGGAAAGGATCTCACCGGAGCGATGGGGGAAGCACGGCGGCGCTAGCTCGAATGGCTCGGGGGAAAGCAGTGGAGATGGGCGGAGCTGGTGTGGTGAGGACAGGAGCTCGGGCGGGTGCTTTTATAGGCGCTCGGGGGAGGGAGGGGATGGAGGGGACGACGAGCACCGGCGAGCTCACCATGATGGCGGGAATGGCGCTAACGTCGATTGAGATGGCTCGGGCAGGCGGGGGTGAGGGATAGCTCGTGTACAGTGGCGGGATTGTCGCGGAGGTTGGGCGAGCCTTAATGGCGAGGCGACGGGGCAGGAGGGGGTTCGGCGGCGGATGCGCCGGTGAGGGATGGGTGAGAACGAAGGAGTTGACGGGCGGGCCCGAGCTGCCAGAGAGAGGGAGCAGTGCGAGAGGGAGGGGGCGAGTCGCTGACGGGCGGGGCCAAGCTGTCAGCGAGAAGGAGCGGCGCGCGGAGCTGGGCCGCCTGGGCCGGGGAGAGGGGAAGGGGAGCGCGGGTGCGCGGGGCTGGTTGGGCCGGATTCGGCCGAGCCGAGGGAGGGGAGAGAGTTTCTCTTTTTCTTTTCTTTTTCTAATTCTTTTCTTTTCCTTTTTCTATTTTTGTTTCTTTTTGTTTCTTTTCCTTTGAATAAAAAATTCTCTAAATGAACTTGGGTGATAAATATAGTCTATGTGAGGTGCTCTAATTATTTCAATTGTATGCACATGATGAGGTGTCCTAAGGGTAGAGTTAAGGGAGAAAACAAAATAAGGGGGGTTAGGAGATTAGGGTTTCAAACCTTGGGTTGGGATTTTTGGGATGTTACAAACCTACCCCACTTAAAGGAATCTCGCGGATTTGAGAAAAGATAAGGGTATTCCCTCCTCATGGAGTCCTCACTCTCCCAGGTAGCTTCCTCTTCTCCTTCTCTGCTCCACTGAACTTTATAGAGCTTCACCTCTGAGGTGCGGGTCTTTCTGACTGCTGAATCAAGAATCTTCACTGGCTTCTCACGGTACTGGAGGTCTTTCTGAATCTGCACTGCCTCTTCTTCGATGTGACTTTCTGGTGCTTGCAGGCATTTGCGGAGCTGAGATACGTGAAACACATTGTGGATGTCGGACATGGATTCCGGTAGTTCAAGGCGGTATGCTGCGGGTCCTACCCTGCCAATGATGGGATAGGGACCGACGAATCGCGGTGCTAGCTTTCCTTTTACCTTGAACCTCCTGACACCACGCATTGGAGAAACCTTGAGGTAGACGAAGTCTCCTTCCTCAAATCTGAGTTCCCTCCGTTTGTTGTCCGCATAACTCTTCTGCCGACTCTGAGCTTCAAGTAACCTTCTGCGGATTAGAGCAACTTTCTCTTCCGCCTCCTTGACAAAGGCAGATCCTTCTAGTGCTTTTCCCCTACATTGGACCACATGAGGGGGTCTGGCATTTTCGTCCATACAACGCTTCGAACGGTGACATCTTGATGCTGGCCTGATAGCTGTTGTTGTATGAGAATTTTGCGTAGGGTAGACTGGATTCCCAACTTCTATCAAATGCTAGCACACATGCTCTTAATAGATCTTCGAGGACTTTGTTGACTCTTTCTGTCTGTCCATCTGTCTGAGGGTGATAAGCGGTGCTGAAATATAGCTTGGTGCCCATAGCTTTCTGAAGGCTTGTCCAGAATTTGGAGGTGAACTGGGTTCCCCTGTCTGACACTATCTTTCTTGGGATGCCATGGAGTCTCACTATCTCCTTGAGATAAATCCGGGCAAGGGTGGCTCCTCCAAAGGTAGTCTTCACTGGGATGAAATGGGCTACCTTGGTGAGGCGATCTATTATTACCCAGATAGAGTCATTCCCTTTTTGCGTCCGAGGTAGTCCGGTTACGAAGTCCATGCCTATTTCTTCCCACTTCCATTCAGGTATCGGGAGGGGTTGCAATAAGCCTGCAGGTTTTTGGTGCTCGGCCTTTGTTCGTTGGCAGATGTCACACCGGGCCACATACTGAGCTATTTCTTTCTTCATCCCTCTCCACCAGTATCTGGTTTTGAGGTCTAGGTACATCTTGGTAGTCCCTGGGTGGATGGAGTAGGCTGAGTTGTGAGCTTCTTTGAGCAGGACTTCTCGTGCCTCCCCTTTTGGTACACACAGACGATTTTTGAACCAAAGGATTCCTTGGTCATCTGTCCTGAGGTTCGGGAGTTGTTCCTTGCGGGCTTTCTCCACAAGTCTTGCTGTCTCTGAGTCTAGACGTTGAGCTTTGCATATGAGGTCTTCCAGCATTGGTTTGACTTCGAGACTGTCGTTGTTTCCCAGACATTTATGTAGTTGAGCTGATTCTTTCTTCCAATCTTCTAAAAAGTTGGTTCCCTTTATTCCGAATGGTTTCCAACTGAGGGCGTCTGCTACCACGTTGGCCTTCCCAGGGTGATAATGAATTTCCAGGTCATAATCCTTGATCAGCTCTAACCATCTTCGCTGATGGAGGTTGAGATCTGGTTGAGTGAATATATACCTCAGACTCTTGTGATCGGTGAAAATGTGGCATCTGTTCCAGATTAGGTAATGCCTCCATATCTTCAAGGCATGCACTATGGCTGCCAATTCCAAATCATGGGTGGGGTAATTCTGTTCGTGCGGCTTGAGTAGGCGCGATGCGTAAGCAATGACTTTCTCATTTTGCATCAGCACACAACCTAAGCCTTGCCTCGAGGCATCACAGAAGACGACAAAATCTTGATGAATATCTGGCAGTGACAAAACGGGTGCGGTGGTGAGTTTCTCCTTTATGATCTGGAAACTTCCTTCACATTTTGGGGTCCACACAAATTTATGGTCTTTTTTGAGAAGTTCTGTCATCGGTCTTGCTATGCTGGAGAATCCTTTGATGAAGCGGCGGTAATATCCTGCCATTCCCAGAAAGCTTCGAACTTCACTGACATTTGAGGGCTGCCTCCATTTGGATACTGCTTCTACCTTGGAAGGGTCCACTTCTATTCCTTCTGCGGTTAAGATATGCCCAAGGAAGGCTATCTTTTCCAACCAGAATTAACATTTACTGAGCTTGGCATAAAGTTGGTGCGCCCTGAGTTTTCCGAGGACGATCCGAAGGTGACGCTTATGGTCTTCGCGGTCCTTGGAGTAGATGAGGATGTCGTCAATGAAGACTACGACAAACTTATCTAGCTCTTCCATAAATACTTTGTTCATGAGGTTCATGAAGAAGGCGGGTGTGTTTGTCAGTCCGAACGACATCACTGTGAATTCATATTGCCCGTACCGGGTGACAAATGCAGTCTTCTGGATGTCTATTTCCTTGATCCTCAATTGGTGATAACCAGACCTTAGGTCTATCTTGGAGAAGTACTTGGCCCCTTGAAGCTGATCGAAGAGGTCGTCGATCCGAGGAAGTGGATACTTGTTCTTGATGGTGACTTCATTTAACGATCTGTAATCAATACACATTCTCATGCTTCCATCTTTCTTAGACACGAACAGGACTGGTGCTCCCCAAGGAGATGAGCTGGGACGAATGTATCCTTTTTGCTGAAGATCTACGATTTGGAGCTTCAGTTCTGCTAACTCGGTAGGAGCCATGCAGTATGGTCTCTTTGCGATGGGTGCCGTTCCAGGGATCAGATCTATGTAGAATTCCACTTTTCTTTCTGGTGGCATTCCTGGTAATTCTTCTGGAAACACATCCATGAATTCTTCTACCATTGATATGCTTTCTGCTGTTAAACTGAACATCATTGGGTCATTGGCGGGTGGCTGTGCCTGACAAGAGACTGACTTTCCCTGATGGTCGGTGAGGAGGACTGTCTGGCTTGCACAACTGATGATACCCTTGTGTTTAGTTAACCAATCCATCCCTAGGATCACATCAATTCCTTTGGATGGCAAGACGGTTAAGTCTGCCAAGAAGACTACCCCACCTAGAAGGATTCTGACTTGAGAGCATTTGAGCTGGCATAGAAGGTCTGACCCTGGGGTTGGGGTGACCAAGGGAGTCTCTAGAGGAGTAGAGGGAATGCCATGCTTTTCCACAAAACTAGTGGCTATGAAAGAGTGGGATGCTCCAGAATCAAAAAGTATGGTAGCAGGAGTAAATTCAACAAGGAACTCACCGAGCACTACCCCCGGAGCTTGTTGGGCCTCCTGGGCATCGACGTGATTCACTCGTGCCCTTCCTTGATACGTGGTCTTGTTCTGCTGGCTGACGGAGGAGGACGCCTTGGGGGCGGATGCCGAGGAATTCTTGGGGCCATTCACCGAGTTGGAGTAGGCGGGTCCTTGCGACTTCAGCTGCGGACAGTTGTTCTTGAAGTGACTGGGATCACCGCAGTGCCAACATGCATTCGCCGGGGGTTGGTTGCTTGCAACTGAGGGGGCATGGAAAGAGCTCTGACTATGCTGGCTGAACCGTGACGGGGTGGGTCCAGCTGGTCTACTAAAGTTTGGGATGACGTGGCTGTTGGAGAGGTGTCGCTGCCCTGTTCATGTGATGTCGTGGCCGTCGGAGGAGTGCTCGAGCCCTGTGGAAGTACAGCTGTCGGGGCTGTCGGATCCTTGCTGACGTCTCCTTGCTTCCGTAAGGGGCTAAGAGCCGCCATCGTCGTGGAACATGCGGGGCGCCATCATTACTTGTTTACCGGGGTGAGCCAGATGGGACGCCGGTCTTGCTCCCCGTAGCCTGAGCTAGCTAGGGGTAGGGTAATGATGGCCCCCTTGTGACGTGGTTGGTCCGAGCCCGGGGTCGGGCGAGGCGGTGACTCCTCCGAGGTCGAGGTCGAGTCCGAGCCCTAGGGTCGAGCGAGGCGGAGTCCGTCGTCTTCCGGAGTCAAGGTCGAGTCCGAGCCCTGGAGTCGGGCGAGGCGGAGTTCGTCGTCTTCCAGAGTCGAGGCTGAGTCCGAGCCCTGGGGTCGGGCGAGGCGGAGTCCGTCGTCTTCCGGAGTCGAGACGGGGGCCGAGCCCTGGGTCGGGCGAGGCGGAGCTTCCTATGGCGCCCGAGGATGGACTTAGCTACTGTTGGCCTCACTCTGGCGAGTGGCACAGCAGTCGGAGCGGGGCAGACGATGCTGTTTTCCTGTTAGGTTGGTCAGTGGAGCGGCGAAGTGACTGCGGTCACTTCGACCCTGTCAACCGAGCGCGCGTCAGGATAAGGTGTCAGGCGACCCTTGCATTAAATGCTCCTGCGATATGGTCGGTTGGCGTGGCGATCTGGCCAAGGTTGCTTCTCCGCGAAGCCTGCCCGAGCTGGGCCTCGGGCGAGTCGAAGGTACGCCTGTTGCTTGGGGGGCCCCTCGGGCGAGACGTGAATTCTCCGGGGTCGGCTGTCTTTGCCCGAGGCCGGGCTCGGGCGAGACGGGATCGTGTCCCTTGGGCGGAGCCTTGGCCTGAATCGCGCCCATCAGGCATTCGCAGCTTTGTGCTGATGTGGTTTACCAGCTGAGATTAGGAGTCTTTGGGGGTACCCATAATTATGACCCCCGACAGGTATTATTAAAACGTAATAAAAATAGAAGCCTAACATGTTATAGGCTCACAAACCACAACTATGTATGTGCATGCTTGATCGTATATTCTTGTCTGTGATCTAATAGCAGATATGGAAGCTCCTGGATAGGCTGTGGCCAAACAGGATATCAGCTTTGACGCCCTTACCCGATCCATAAAATTACACGTCATGCGGCACAAAACACCATAAAACAACTCGTAAAAGCTGTTGGAGAAACTATATATGCCAAACGTACAGAACATTGCTTTTACTCATCCAGACGTACCCCGTAGTTTGAGCTTGATCTGAAAAGAGTGAAGCTTGTGCTGGCATGCCATGTCGCCCTGGCCTACGACCATGCGGCCTTTGAAACTGCCGCAGGGTTTCATTGCCGCCTGTGCCCTGTGGCTTGGCCTTTACAGGTTATGTTATCCACGTGCGAGCCATGCAGCGTAATGTTTTCGCCGGATCCACACCAACAACCAATGCTGGGTCTCGTAGAATTAAGAACGCGGTTTGGAGCGACTGCATGCGCCATGTCATCTACGTTCCGATCCATGCAGTGTTGTCGTCGTTGGTTTTTTCCAGGAATAGAATTTGGTATCCTTTGGTCTACATGCATCTTGAGGGGCTTGAATGTTTGTCTGACAATTTTGTATCCTTGTTTCTTCTCATCGTCGTCCATGCATCAGGTAATAACATGTGGGTGGCACTGCCAGATCCGCTGTCCGGAAACTGGGAATGGGCAAGTTGCAGACGGGGTCGAGATCTCCTTTCTCGATCGGAGACAGATACGTCCTCGCTCAACGCTAGAGGCTAGACGAAACAGGGCAAAAAAACGGGAATTTCTTTTGCTGTGTAATTACACTTACTGCGACAGCAACAGAGGCGCCGACAGCAGGGAAGCGCAGCGCAGGTCGATGGAACGAATGATCATTTCTCCGGCAGAAAAAGCCGGTGGTTTGGTGCTCCTCGCTTTTCCCCCGGTCTCCAAACGAGCTGCGAATGCTCGCTAACTACCGGTTAACTATTGCTCTCTGTACTGCTGACCACATGCTCTGATTGAGCTCGCACATGTCTGACCCTGCAGTACTAAGGCCGGTGTGTGCATCTTGCATTGGTTCAAATCACCACGTAATCTTCAGCTTTCGCGACGTGATTTTGCTCTAGGATTTGTACGAAAAGGTCAGGGCGATGCACGCTTAAGCTTCAATCCTCCGTATAATGGTACGTTTCTGTTGAGCACCAAATTGAGCCGTGCGGACGGTCCGGCCCTGAGGCCGGACGGTCCGCGGTCCGGACAGTCCGCGCCTGTGGGCCGGACGGTCCGCGCATGCGCAGAACGGTTTAGGGTTCCGAGTTTTGTGCTACGGTTGTTAGCTAAAATCATGGGATAAGCTCGGAATCAGTTGTGTAAAGGGTCCAGCCCCCCTCCTCTATAAATAGAGAGGTCTACGGCCGATTTGTAATCATCAACAATCGAATCAATACAACTTCTATTTCGCATTTATCTTAGGAGTAGTTCTAGTCTAGTTTAGGTTTAGTCTTCCAATCCCTAAATTCTCCGCCTCTCCTCGACTCTACGTCGATTAGAGGAGTCTAGGTCGGTCTACCCGAGCCTAGACACCACCTAGGATCTCTACTCCCCGACGGGGTCCCTCCCGGGAGCGAGATCCAGGCGCCGTCGGCGATCTTCCGCCGTCCCTGCGTACGCGCGGACCGTCCGGCCCCAGGGCGCGGACCGTCCGGCCGTCAGGCAGGAGCCCTAGCCGCGCATCAGGCCGCGGACCGTCCGGCCCCAGGCCGCGGACAGTCCGCCCTTGCGCAGAGAGCACCCCCGCGCCTCGCACCAGGCCGCGGACCGTCCGGCCCCAGGCCGCGGACAGTCCGCCCTTGCGCAGAGAGCACCCCCGCGCCTCGCACCAGGCCGCGGACCGTCCGGCCCCTGCGCGCGGACCGTCCGCCCCTGTGCAGAAGGCACCGCCACGGTTCTTGTTGAGTGTTTGGCGCTCCGAAAAGGCGTCAACACACTTTTTGGCGACTCCGCTGGGGACGAAAAATCGGATCTATCAAATCCGATCCATTAGATCAGATCTATTAAATTAGACCTATCAGATCGGTCGCAATGGCCAATCCCAAAGATCACAACAATGTCGTCCTAGACATTAACACAAGGCTGACTAACTCGCCGGCCAATGAGGATGAGAAATTAGAAGACCACATGAAAAGGCTGGACGAGGAATTCCAACGACAACAGGCTCAGATAAGCAAGGTGGCGAAAAAGTGGTACCTCTCGCACTTCAAGGTAGATCACCACCAGAAGGTCGTCAAGAAGAGGGAAGTAAAGTACGATTCGCTCTCAGCCTTGCTTCATCAGCTCCCCATTGTAAGTAACACCACGCCATTAGCCGATATTCAATCTGTTAAAATTTCTTTTGATAATCAGATTAAAATTATAATAGAGGATATAGAGAATATGACGCATGCATTAGAAAATACTCATACACCTGATTTTTTGTCACATAAATTGTGCACTAAAATAACTGCGTCAAAAACATCGGCGACAAATGAGGCTTCTCAGTCCCAACCATATTCTGGTATGCCGATGGAGTCATATCCAGGACGACCGTCACCACCATCTTCGCTAAATGGTGAGTCAACTCTTAGCACGGCCGGACAGTCCGCACACAATCGCGGACCGTCCGACCCTCTGTCAGACCGTCCGGCACCCTACGCCGGACAGTCCGAAGTTACACAGAGCCCACCACAAGGGTCACAGGTGTTGCCTGGCGTGACCGGACAGTTCGAGGATATTACCGGACCGTCGGATTCACCCGCAGACCGTCCGACTGTGCAGGTCGGACCATCCGGAGCACCAGAAGTCACCTATGATCCGCCTAGTGCGGAAGGCCGACATAAATATAACCGGCCACCCAAGCCCCAAGAACCAAAAAGGTCACATGTCCCTGAGCTTGTTTGGCTCACTAAGGCCAAACCTTCTGTTCGCTCTCACCCGCACTCGACGCAGAAGGAAAAGGTTAAGTTTACATTTAATATTACTAAGTGTGATAAAATATTTGATGAGTTGCTTAAACATGGTAATATTAAATTATCACATATAATTCCTCCGGTGGAAGAATTAAAAGGGCGTATATATTGTAAATGGCATGGCTCCTTTCTTCATAACACCAATGATTGTGTTGTCTTTCGTCGGCAAATACAATCGGCTATAAACGAAGGCCGGTTGAGGTTTCAAAAGGAGGTGAAGATTGACAGGCCACCTGTCCCTGCCACCACATTAGAGCCGACAAGCAAAAAAGTCATAGTTCGGCCCTGTGCGGCCGATAAAAACAAAGATAAAAATATCGTCATTGGTGATCCCCGCACACCAAATATGTCACACAGAATGGTTACTCGGAAGACTCCGGACAAAAGAAAGACCGGAGGCACCGGGGGGCAAGCACGATCGGACACCCGATCACGGTCACCTGTCCTGCGTACGCCGGACGATCCGGGTACTAAGGCTGAACAGTCCGAGACAGGAGCAGTCGGTCCGGCTATAATGGTCGGACGGTCCACGGACAGTCAGAAGCAGCAACCTCAGACCACCGGACCACAAGGTTCCAAAACAAGTGTTAGGAAACAAAATAATACTAAGACGTCTAGACGACTCAGTAGAGTCGGCCCTACTTTTGGTCAGTTGCTTGCCAAATATACGAAGAAGGCCGTTCCACACAACCGGCCAATAAAGCAGACGAAGTCAAAAGGGCGATCTGTGCGAAAGCAAAAGCCGACTAAACGGACCCAAAAGGTAGCACAACCAAGATCGCCTTGTCATCCTCCTTCGGGGATAGCATGGTGCGTCCCGTTCTATCCATCGCCGATGTGTTGTCCTGCTCATGTGTGGGGTGGTACGGCGATGAATTCATATTACTGGTCCAATCCGTTTGCTTATTTGGGCTGGGGGGCACCACAAGTTTTTGCCTATTGACAGGTTGATCAGGTAGACATGGCCGAAGAGGATGCGATCCGAAACGGCCTCTGCGCATTAAAGTTCCATCAAGTATTTATATTATCTGATCGCAAGAGCGAATGACTTGCATCGAGCTGAGTCCTTACTTCGGGAACAAAAGCTCATGAGGTCAATTGTTTCCGAAGTTTTCACTGATGCTTTTGGTTCGCCAAGCTCCACCAAAACGCAGGGGGCATATGTTGGACACCAAAATGAGCGGACGGTCCGGCCCTTAGGCCCGGACGGTCCGCGTGTCCCGAGATAAGATTAACTCGGATATTTATCCTTATCTCGTGCGTGGTTATCCATCTAATCACGTGGGAGTTTGTTGCTATCTCTTAGGAAAAGGTCCAGACCTCCTCCCCTATAAATATAAAGGGGTACGGCCGATTGAGAACCTCCGAACACATTCCAATCGAACCAATTACCTTATTTACTTTTTCTGCCCTAGGAGTAGATGTAGCATAGTTCTAGTTGTAGCCTTCCGCATATCCACCTCCACCCCTATTCGACTCTACGTCGTCTAGATCCGTCTTTGGTGGCCTGCCGATCCCAAGACGACCCTAGGATCTCACCCCTCCCGGGGGGCAAGATCTAGTTGTCCACTCGAGACCTTTTCCTCGAATTGATCTCTTAATTCCTAGGCGACTCTACGTCGTCTGGGGACGCCCCGGGTGACCTGTCGACCCGGAGCATCTTAAGATCTTTTCCCCCCAGGGGACGAGATCTAGATTCCAGCAAGGAGGAGGAAGACGACCCTGTCGCCAGGTCGCGGACCGTTCGGCCCAGAGCTGCGGACCGTCCGGTGTGACGCAGGGAAGACACCGCTCCTGCGTCCAGGTCGCGGACCGTCCGCGCCGCCGCAGAGGGCACTATCAGGCAACCCGGCGACCTGTCGCAGGCCACCACCGCTGTTCACCTCGCGGAGCCGAACTCAAGGTATTGCTCATCACGAGAAGGTCATAGGGTTCGTTGCTATTTGGTCCCAAATAGGTGGTGACCATCATAGAGGTGTTGTCCCATATTTAGGATAACCACTTTATTTGGCCCTACATCATCTAAAGGTGCCAAGTACCGCCAAGCGGTTCATTATAGTGTTTGGTGACCAAAAAGGCACCAACATAATTCCAAGCAAAACAATCTGAATACTCCTTCAATAGACCGATCATCTCATCTCTAGGATCGGCCTCCAGGGTCTTGTTTACAAAAGTTGGCCTTGGAGTTTTACCATCTCCTATGTCAATCTCCTCCAATGGATCGGCCGATGTAAACCCCTGTCCTAGTTTATCAAGATCTCTGAATTCCTCTATCATGTCCCCCACAGAGGAATTAAGCTCATCAGATCGGCCCTTGATGGCCGGTTCAAAAGATAGCTCTGATATTTCTCTAAACAACATCATAGAGCCGACTTGGGAAACCTTGTCGGCTGACGAGCAGCTCCAGTTTGAGGAGCACAAGGAGCGGATGATCCAGGAGGCGAAAACAAAGTTCTTGGCCAACTTCAAAGTGGACAGGAACAACAAGGTCGTCCGACATCGGGCGACGGATCCGGCTTCACTCCAACCCACGCCAGATATCCCCAATATAAGTAATACCAACGATCTACAATCTCTTAGAAATTATGTAGAAGATCAGCGTGAACAAATGCAGAACATCATAGGGGGTATGCAAAGCGATCTTAAGAGATTAGTACGTGCATTCGATAAATCTAGTACCGCAAATTTTCCTTCGCACGAGGTTGAGTTAGGGGATAACGCGCATAACACATCGGCTACAGGTTGTCACGACCAGTCACAACCCCTTTATGGGATGCCGATGGACACATACCCTAAGCAACCGCAAATCGGCAGCAAACTAGCCGATCTGCACATGCCCGGACCGTCCGCACGTGAGCGCGGACCGTCCGGGCCAACAGCAGTCGGGCCTATTTTTAATGAGTTACCTAGATATGCGCCCAAGCCACCACATATGACACAGAACCCAAACTACCCAGCCGGACGGTCCGCATACAATGACGGACGGTCCGCATATGACCACGGACGGTCCGGGTACGTATCCGGACAGTCCGCGCATGAGTCTTTTGAGGAGAATTATTACATGAATCCTCACCCGTCCTAGCAAAACTTCCCATCACACTATGCAATGCACCAGCCCACTAATTCAGGATCCAAAGCCCAGGAAAGCTTTCCGGCCCCACCTAGAAGGCCGGAAAGAAACGATCAAACATATGAGCCATATAGAGCAAATGGAAATGCACCACGTAACTCAAACCAATGGGGGGAAAGACAACATGCTAATATCCAGCCAACCCCACCTATGTTTGACCAGAGAGCCGGTGGTCTCGCACCGGCTGCCATTGACATAGTAAGGGAAGAAATAGCCGGAGCGTTCCGAGATAAGCTCGGAGTAAGCATGGTCCCTGGGGGGCAATCATATCGGAAACCTTATGACAGCCGATTTGATCACCACCCAGACCCACAGGGAACCAGGATACCCGAATTCACAAAATTTTCGGGTGATCAAGGAAAGAACACGCGTGAACACATAGGCCAATTTTTAGCACAATTAGGAGAGTTGGCCGACACAGAGGCATTTCGCGTACGTTTGTTTTCATTATCTTTAACAGGAACTGTGTTTGCATGGTATGCCACTTTACCTCCTAATTCCATTTCATCATGGGGGGATTTAGAACAAAAATTTCATGATCATTTTTTCTCCGGTGACTATGAATTGGATTTGGTAGATTTAGCGTCGTTGCGACAGACAAAAGATGAATCGGTTAATGATTACATCCGGAGATTCCGAGATACAAGAAACCGATGCTTTCAAATTCATTTAGCAGAAAAACAGCTAGTAGGATTAGCCTTTAACGGTCTACGATATTATTTAAAAGAGAGATTAGAAGGCATCCAATTTTTTACACTAGCACAGTTACACCAGAGGGCTTTGGCTTGCGAAAGCCGGAGCAAAGAAACTGCTAAGACAATGCGTCACAACGTACATATAGTAGAACACGACCAAAGTAGCTTAGATGACGAATCAGCAGAAGTGTATGCTGCTGAAATGGTTTGGCCAAAACAGGCCAAATCCTCGGCTTGTTCTTCCTTGCAGCCGGTTCAAAAGAAACGGCAAGAGGAGGTTAAGTTTACGTTTAATGTTGGTAAGTGCGATAAAATATTCGACGAGCTACTCAAAAATGGCAATATTAAAATAAATCTGCGGCGGAGGCGGTTCCCTCGGGCGTGCGAGCAGGCGCCCGTGAGCAGGAGAGCCCCGGCCGCCGCGGCGCTCTCCAGCCGGCGGATTGGCGGTCGTGGAGGGGGCGCGAGGAGGAGCCTCAGCGTCTGCGGCGGTACAGCTTCAGGAGGCACCGGTCGGGGCGCGGCGGAGTGGGCGGCGGTGGTGCTGTTCATGGTGCTGGCGGTCGTGGTGCTGCTGGGCGCCGTGGCCGTCCTTGTGGTGGTGGTGCTGCTGCAGCCCCGCGTGCCGTACGTGGCGGTGCGGGCGAGCTGGCGGTGCTCCGCGCCTACCCGTTCCGCGTGCCCGCCAGGGGCGTCCTCCCGCTGGCGTACGTGGCGCGCGCGCAGGGCGCCCCGCTGGGCGACGCCGGCAGCGCCGCCATGGAGGCCGCGCTCCGCGACGGCGTGGTGCCGTTCCGGGTGGATGGGGAGGCCCAGACGTGATGGAAGGCCGGGGGATCGTCGGCGTCGACCAGTGGACGCGCCTGGCGTGCCAGCTCCGCTTATTCTGGCCCAACGGCACCGTGCTCCCCTTCAGATGCATCTCCAAGTCCAAGTTATTGTTCTTCTGACCGTCGTGCCCTCTGTATTGTCTAGTGGCTACTCTTCTGACCTTAGTTCCATGGCCGGGCGTGAGCGTGACGGATCAAGATTCAGGAACAGCAAATGGCTTCATCGTTTTCTTTCTTGTCTTGGGTTCGTTCAGTTATTAATTCACCCCCATGTCGCATGTATAGGTCGGCAAAAAAAAGATTTTGTCTTGGGTTCGTTCTTATTGCATTTTACGCTTCCACTAAAAAGCAAGTGCCACATTCGTCGTTTTAAAACAGATCATTGATTTACGCTAAAATTCGTATCCATTTACGCTGTTTCGGATCACGTCTTACGCTTAAATCCACCTGACCTAGAATCTGAGCACGATCTGAGCGCGATTTTGACGTCGTAATTTAGGCCACATTCGTTGTTACGAAATAGATTGATGATGTATGATAAAATTTGTACCCATTTACGCTGTTTGGTTCACGTTTTACGCTGAAATTTGACCAAGCCAAAATCCGTGCACGATCGAACGTGATCAATCTACGCTGTTTTAGCTAATATAGGATTTACGCTAAATTTCGTATTCATTTACGATGTTTTAGCTCAAGTTTTACGCGGAATCTGCCCTAGCCAGAACCCGCGCACGATTGGGTGCACGCGATTTTTACGCCGCAATTTTTAGGCTTCGTTTGCTGTTACAAAACATATATATGATTTACACTAAATTTCGTACTCATTTACGATGTTTTAGCTCACGTTTTATGCTGGAATCCGCCCGAGCAGAACCCGCGAACTGCGACTGTAAATTAAAATTTATTTCCTTCTACTAATGCTCCTCGAACCGTAACTGTCCCTTTATTTACGCGATTATGCAGCACGTCTTTCCTTATATCAAACCGTTCAAAATTTATATAATGCATGGTTTATGCTATCATGTTACACATCGTTATGCAGTCGTAAACGGTATGCATATGGTAATATTCGTTTCCGTGAGTCAAGGTACAAAAGATCCCTTCTATGCATGATTTATGCGTGCGTATTTTTTTCCTCTTGTAACTGCGCCTTTATTTACGCGCACGAAGAGCACGTCTTTCCTTATCTTAAAACCGGTGGGAGAGTTTAAATGTTTGCATGGTTTACGCTATCATGTATCACAGCGTTATGCAGTCGTAACCGGCAAGCACATGCAAAATATTCGTTCCCGTGATTCGTGGCATAAAAGATTCCATTTATGCATGAGTTATGCACATTTGTACATATATTTATGCGTGCGTATATCGCATGTCGCGTCTCAGCCGGGATACGTGGCTATCCTATGCATGGCTGATGCAAGCTGGCGTCCAGTACGCCGAACGCGACCCGATCGGCCTCCTGGCTGGGGCTTCGCCCACTAACGGAAGCCCAGGGCTTCCATTACCTCTTCCCTATATATATATATATATATATATATATATATATATATATATATATATATTACACCTGGGTGCATTCAATATAGAGAATGCACCCAGACCGAACCTACGCGCCAGGTCCGAGCCAACCGTCCCACCCAGGTCGTCTTCGTCCCTCCCGCACGTCTTCGTCCCTCCCGCACGCTTCCGACAGAATCTTTTCACTTTCCCGCCCACGCCCCTCTTTCTCTGCGAACGGCTCAACCTCTTCACATAAGTTGCAATCACACCAGACCAGCAGTTGCAATTACACCAGACAGCAGTTGCAATCATTGTTTTGTTTAACAGATTTTTGGACATAGTTATATAGAAGTTGCAATCATACCAGACCAGCAGTTGCAATTACACCAGACAGCAGTTGCAATCACACCAGACAACAGTTGCAATCATTGTTTCTTTAACAGATTTTTGGACATAGTTATATAGAAGTTGCAATCACACCAGACCAGCAGTTGCAATTACACCAGACAGCAGTTGCAATCATTGTTTGTTTAACAGTTTTTTGGACATAGTTATATAGAAGTTGCAATCACACCAGACCAGCAGTTGCAATTACACCAGACAACAGTTGCAATCATTGTTTGTTTAACAGATTTTTGGACATAGTTATATAGAAGTTGCAATCACACCAGACGAGCAGTTGCAATTACACCAGACCAGCAGTTGCAATCATATTTTTTAACAAAATTTCCTAGAGTT
Source organism: Zea luxurians (assembly GCA_029449295.1). Classification (NCBI taxonomy): domain Eukaryota; kingdom Viridiplantae; phylum Streptophyta; class Magnoliopsida; order Poales; family Poaceae; genus Zea; species Zea luxurians. Next base: position 131,992,147 of record JAOPSE010000010.1, read on the forward strand.
ATTCAGTACTTGCAATCACATCAGAGCAACTCAACAGTTGCATCCACACCATACCAGCAGTTGCAATTACAACACACCAACAGTTGCAATCATTTTGTTTACATTTTTTAACAAATATTTGGGTAGAATTATACAGCAGTTGCAATCACACCTAATGCGGGGGACAGGAAGGCCGAAGGCGCGCTAACAGAGAGGCGCGCGGCGGCGCGGGGACAGGGAGGCGCGCGGCGGCGCGGGGACAGGGAGGCGCTCGACGGCGGTGGGGGAGAGGGTGGCGCTCGGCGGCGGTGGGGGAGAGGGTGGCGCGGGGACAGGGAGGCGCGCGGCGGCGGGGGGCAGGGGGGCGCGCGTACAGGAGGGACGAGGGCGTGCTCGGGTTGTTATTGCAGCTGGGTGCATTCAATATAGAGAATGCACCCAGGTGCATTTTAGTGCCGCCGTATATGTATATATATATATACTAGGTATGTGCCCGTGCGTTGCAACGGCGTACAAAATATTTGACAAAATATGAGTGTTAGAGCAACTCTAACAAATGTCTCAAACAGGGTCTCTTGTATGAGTATTACAAACTTTCTGCAACTCCATAGCACACTCCAAGAACACAGACGCCTTGAGAAGTATGTCCACAGAAGCTCATTTGTTATCTAGGAAGCCTTGATATGTCCACTGAAGGTCGTTTGTTATCTAGGAAGCATCTCACAAGATACCACTTAAATTGAAAGGATATACATTTTTAGCATTATTCTTATAACAGATCATATCGTTTCGACAGCTTTAAACTTCTCGATATTGTAAAAAAATCAGAGGCGAGTTCAAACAGATTAAAAGGTGATGTGATGTCAATTTATCATTTTGATAGCTTTAAACTTTTTTCATATTGTAACAAAAACCGGTCAGTTTGAGCAGATTAAAAGGTGATGTCAAATTACCATTTTCGTTTTGGGACTGTATGTTATGTCTTTGATCTTGGCCACTGTGGTCTCTTCACCCTTCTTGGCAGTCTTTGTATTCTTTGGTTGAGACATGTATCTGCTCGGCACCTCAAGGCATGCCAAGTTCAGCTTCGAACATACCTCGACTGCATGTTATGTCTTTGACCTTGGCCACCGTGGTCTCCTCACCCTTCTTGGCAGTCTTTGTATTCTTCATCTGAGACATGTATCTACTCGACACCTCCCTGCACACCAAGTTCAGCTTCGAACAAACCTCAGCTTTTGTCTACCATAAACAGTTGGACCGACTCTTTTTTTGGCATCGTGCTCATGAATAGAGCCTTAACGACAGACCCTTTCTCGGTTGCAGTAGCCAAGTTAGAGTTAGCTAATAATTAAAGTTAGAGTCACCTGAAACACATGTGCTTTATATGGTGTTGCATGATCACTACTACATAACCAAGAATGACATCTTTTTTGTTTGAAACATCAATCAAGAGTGACACCTGACAGGGCATAGTAATCAAATGTCATTCAACAAAAAAATCAATTATATACAACTAACAGGCATGAAGTTTACATTATTGGTAAATAAAGCTTAGTTCATACCAAGCGGCAACTCACACCAATAACAACAGCTTGCGATGTTAGAGACTGCATTGCATCAAGTAAGCTATAAAGGAACCTCTGTTTACCTTGTAACAAAACAACATTGACATAAGTAATCTTCTCATGTCAAAACTGGCCATAGCAGTAGTATAAGCATGGTACAACATTAACCAAATGTGACATGAACATTTGTCTTACTGGAATTTAAGCAGCTGGCATAAATGAAAAGTGAATGGAACAAAATCAGCTAGTTAAAGCATATAGGGCAGCTCCCTGAACATTTCTTTGTACCTAGTTTTGAAATCACATTTACCAGTGTTTAATCATGTAAAGCAATTGTATGGCGCTAAATAGAAAGATAAATTAAGACCTACACAAGATCTGACTGAAGTAGCACATCATTCCTTTGAAGTCCAAACCGGTGACCTACAATTCCTACAGTTAAGAACCATTAAACATAATACATTTAGTTTGATTCACCTAAGGTGAACAACAGACATTAGGCTTGGTATGCATTTTTTTCTTTAGGTACAGAATCATACCTCTGGCTTGGTATGCATTTTTTTTCTTTAGGTACAACTTCGAACAGACGTCAGGTTTGATTCACCTCAGGATATACGTAGCTTCATACCTCAGGAATTGAGGGCTTCTTTCTGTGGCCTCTTGGCATTGTTAAGCAACCTGAGCACAAGGACAGGGCAGGATGTGGGTCTGTATTTGCTGAAGTAATATGTACCAAGAATTATGCCCCCTTCTTTAGAACGGACATAATTATATCAGGGTCCTAATCAGTACGGTGGTAGATTCAGCAACAGATCCAGTAGTAGACCTCAGTGCTTGGCATCGAGGATGAGATTACACTATAAAGTTAATGAGCCTTTTTTTGTCAAGGACGGACTGATAGCGAGTACCAGACAACTTGCCTTGGAGAAGGTACTGTGTGTATAAGTGTGCCAGTGCTGCTATTGTGAGAGGTTTTAATGTGTACCTTGCCTTGCATATTCTAGATGGTACTACTATCTAGAACTGATAGCCAGTGTAATCTTAACTTGATTTTCAGTGGTGCATAAAATGATTTCACCTTTAACATATAAACTGATTTCAGTTGTTCATTCTGTATTGGCAAAAAACAGATCACCTTGAAGCAAAAATAAACATGAGGCTTTCACTCATCTTGTTGTTGTGCCTCGTAATGCTGATCTATCGAAGTTCCTTTTGCAGCTTCAATTAGCAAAGTTCAACTGCTAGAAGAACTGAAATAGAGAAGAAAAAAGTATTTGACGTGATGAGTCAAATACTGGCAAAATTTGAACCACATAGTTTCTGTAACTATGAATCCTGCATCTGCCACTCTACTAATTGTTCCAGTGATCTGCCCAAGCACTTAGCATGCATTTGGATCTGCCCAAGTACCTCATAGCTACATTCTACTAATTGTTTAAGGGCAATAGTAAAAGGTTTAGAGCAGCAAATGACTGTGGTGTTAAGTAATTCGAGCAAAACAATTTTAATCAAGTTCCAAGGATCCTCCTCCTGCCGCAAACAGCAAAGCTGCTACCAATGTGTGGCACATTCATGCGCACAGCCTCAGTAAATTATGCACCAGTAAGTGCATTGAGGAGACCCTTGACAAGTTATTTAAACTCGAGAGAAATTATGCTAAGTTATCTGAAGAGAGAAATACAGAACAAGACAAGTGTGATTGTATCTTTTGAACATTGTGTCATTCTCTTTATCTAAACTCGAGAGAAATATAGGACACAAGTGTATAAAATTTTGGATACATTCTGGAGCCATGAAATGACTCACGGAATATTAGCTTCAAAGAAAAGGACAAACTTCAAATATAAACATCCTTGTGTGCTAAACACAAACTTCAAATATAAACCTATATCAGTTTCTATTTTCTACTGAAGCAGTGTTTGTTGCCTTTTGACACTTTGACTTGCATTAGCAACCATCAATAGCTTTTCCCTAGAGGAAGCAGTGCTGAACGTATTATACTGCAGCTAAGCAAATCGACGAATTTTCCGCAGGTAAAGTGAAAATGATTTGTAAATTGAATCCACTTGTTCTACTCAGTCCAGAATTATGTGCGACTACATTAAAAAATGCATAATCTTTTCCAGAAGAACGTCAATAATTCTCAGATAGAAAATTCGCTGTAAGGAAATATCTAGATGCATGCGTTAAAAAAGAAAGAACATCTAGATGCTCATAGTGATAGACACACACAGTTCTATCCGAAACAAGATTGTTTGGCCATTCTTTCTTCATGTGTTTCTTCAAAGTGATAGATCGATGAGAAAATACGGTACGGTGAACTGATGGTCTGACTGACTTGGAACAACAGTCTTACAGGCCAAAACCTAGAAGCTTAGCTGGGCAGGCAGCAGACAAGCAAACAAACAGGTTCACAGACAAGTGTATATTAATGAGTAATATGCTACAATCATCATGGACAATTTGTTACTGCATATAAGGAATCGGAAGAGGTAGACAAATTCAGGCTAAAGCTCGGACAGGCAGACTGCATATAAGGAATCGGAAGAGGTAGACAGATTCAATTAATCTAAACAAGAACATCTTGAGAGCAGATAAGTACAGCAAGACTCAGGTTCTTGTAATAACAAACAAGATCATCATGTGTTTGCAATTGACTGCAAACACACTGCTTCCAGTCACAAAATTAATGTACAATTGAATAAGAGCTATGGGTTCTAAATAGTTCTGCAGAAAAACACGATCAGCCATTTCTATTTACAGAATCTCAAGTTGCAGCAAACCAATGGTAAACAACATGAGCCACATATATATACAAATACAAAATGATTCTGAAATCAGTTATCATAAAACATAGGATGTAGAGACTTTAAAATACAAAATAGCTCTGCATCTACATTTACACCAAAGGGCATCATGCATTTACATGTATTTAGCATGCCAGCGCATAGCTGAACAGATTGAGTTATGTTTCAGTCGTGATGAGTAGGACCAAGACTAAATCTGAACAGTGATTTCAGAATCATTTTAGATTTCTCGTTTCACCTTCATTGCTCACTGTTGATTACAGACCAATTGTAGAAATCCACTTTGATGGGGTTTCCACATCAGTAACAAATCCATACATACATATATGTATGGATTTTGACTGCTCCATAAGCATAGTTTCTTATCAGAGGCTAATAAAGCTAAACTTGTGCAGTCATGCTGATCCAGCGATAATTATTTGTCCTTATGGAGCAGTCAAAATCAAAGGGCATAGAAAGATGCGAGCTTGAATAGCACGAGATAAGTTATCGCAATATATGACAACTGATTTTCTTATGAAAGCTTTTTATTCTAATTCATACATATATAGAAATGGTTATTCATACAAGTTGTTCACTCTACAAAAGCTCTTTATTCTAATTCGTGATTCGCTGCAACAGTTGAAGGACAATATTCAATATCCAACACTGGTACATAGGTAGCCGAGTTAGTAAAAATATATCAAAATCGTAAAACTAATAAACCGAATCAATATCAGGTGGATACTACCTAGATGAGAACCTAGTGTATTTTATTTGTCAAGCATAATCTAAAAGGAAGCAAATCACTCAAATTATCGTAGTAAAATACAACCTTTACTCAATGACATGCTATACTAAATTGCTATCCTAAAATCACTCAACAATCATTATAAACAGAAGAGGCACGCCCAAACTGAATTCTTTTGAGTGATTTTAGCATAAAAGTGGAAAATGAATTTGCAGGCAAAATTCAACCGGAAAGGTATTAAACTTGGGGCTTATCATGCATCAGAAGTACTTCTGATGCAAACAAATATGTGGATTAAGGACAACATGCAGTAGACAAAATGAAGTTAAAGAAAACAAACATTACAAAACAGCAAATATCATATATCCAAAATAACGTACAATTCAAGAAACTTTACGATTATTGTCTATGATACTTAACATGGAGGAAATATTTTCAATGACATCTTAGGTGTCATATTTAGACAAATTTCCGAATCTTGATATCTGTCATGCATTAAAATCCTTAAAGTTTAGGCATAGAGCAGGAAAAATGAACAAATCAAGCATATCTTTCATCTGTCATGTTGTAGAACATTAATTAATCGTGCATACAACAAGTAAACAGCTGGAAAAAATGTTGCATTGTCATATTTGATCATAGATATTATCTGTTTTTTGCTTTTAATTTCATCAAAGTGAATGCATTCAAAGATAACTCTAAAGCGGCTACTGTTAAAGATGTCCCCTTCAGTTTCCATTACAATATCGGATCAAGTTTACCAAGTGAAATAGAAACATATAGACCTTTAACATTTGCAACATGCATTTACTTGCTCAAGGGGTTTGCAGCCCGAGCATGTTGAGTTCAGTTCAGCACACAAATGAACTTTCATTGCAATCTACAATATGTTAAAGGTCTATAGTCGTACCATCGATCAAAATACGGATTTCTAAGACTTTACATTTTGTGCACAATACAGTAGGCAGGAGCATGTTGCAGGCATCGAGCGGAATTATGGAAGGAAGAGCGGTGGCGCGGCTGTGAGCACAGGGCGCAGAACGTGCACCGTGGACACCTACGTTATGTTCTTAAGTAGTAGAGAAATAGCCTTTAGTTACATTTAGACCCCCAATGACAACTTCTCCCCGAGGAATTGGTAAATCAACAATCAAGTATCCACCCTCATGCCAGTCAATCAACTAAAAATACAGTGGCTGATGTTAGGAAGTCAGGAACTGTGGGAGGTCAACAATAAGAACTAAATTCGCTGTCATGAGAATAGATAAGATAACATCAGGATAAAAATAGCTTTGCTACAAAAATCGTATCTATATCATTGGTACATAGTTAAGAAATGAAGCAGACCTTAGTATACGAATAATGTAGTGGAGCACCAATATGACCAACATATGTCAATAATCAACAAGGTATACTGAACCAGAATAATGTGAAGGACATTACCTTTTTCCTCACACCATGACTTCAAGAGAAACTCGTTTGCAAATATCCACACACTATTTTGGTTCCACTATGATTTTAGAACTAACTCAACAACTAAATGGAACCTAGATTAACCAAGCCCACAAATAAGTGCTGGAGAAAGATCAATCAAGCTAACAAGGAGAAAGATCAAAAATAAAAAATTGCTTGCATACCTGAGGAACAGTATGGTGGCGTGGTAAATGGAGATGAGCATCTGACAGGGGTAGACAAAAGTGCAGGAGCAACATGAAGTGCTGGTGCAGAAGCAGGTATAGATGCAACAGAATGTGCAGGCGTAGACACAAGGTCGACGGTCTTCAGTTCGCCATTAGTTGGACTTCCATGAGCGACATATCTAATCCAATATAATCTATCTATCTAATCTAACCATGAATGCTAAATATACTGTTAAAACTGCAGAGAAATGTTTTGCAGGCCAAACAGTCAGTCTCCATAATAAGGCTCTAGAGAACAACTTGAAGCTAAACATTCAGCAGTGGCATGTCCCGAGCTAAATCTTATAATAAGGCTCTAGATGAAATGTATCCTATAATGAATTGCAATGCAATGGTTTAAAGTGACATGATTTTTGTACTGAAAGATGCAGATAAGCACTCATACTCTCTTATGATTTTTATACTGAAAGATGCAGATAAGCCATCCTCTCTTATAATAAGGCCAAATCTTATGATTTTTAAAGTGGCTTTTTCATGGATCAAACCCCAAACTTAAAATTTGTTAGTGAACTCGCACACAGGCTAATGCATTTGTATATTGGATACCTTTGGAAAAGTGTGATTGTCTAACTCTGAATACTGAAACTGAAGAAATGAATAAACTGCCTAGGCCTATTCAAAGCACCACAGGGAAATAATCATAACGAATATCCTATGGAAATTCATAGTAATCTAATGATATGAAATTGAAACATGGTAAAACAGATAGAATATAGATGTGTGGAGCAAAAGCCTCATAAAGCCAGATAACTGTCTTCACAAGTAAATCTGATGGTAATTCCAAATGTATAGCTAATCATCACAGGCTCAACTGTGAGCACACCAATTTATAATTTTGAACTGCAATGATTTAAGAGTTCATGGACCAAAAAAAACAAGCATCAACAAAAAAAGTGCCAACAAGGCTGATGAAACAAAATCTGCCAGCAAGTGCAATTCAATTAATTCTGAAATCAGGAGAGGGAGCTCTTGACACATCATTACGACACAACCCAGAAATTATACATTAAAGACAAAAAGAATTAAATTGTAAATGGCTAAGGACAACAAGACAAATCGTATGGCTCGGTTCAAATGGATAGTAGGCATACAGATCAATCTCTTCTATAGAGATAGACATGTGATTTGGTCTGTTGAGCTTGAATATTTCCAAGTCGTCACAGCCACATTTATTTATATATATACACAAACATTTAAAAATAATTAATGATTGGGAATGTTAATATCTGAACACCAATTGCGGTGAAGACCCATATGTAACCAAATGGCCTCAGACCGTCCTAGTTCATGATAAATATCAACAGATTAGGCAAAATTTTGCCTCGTCTGTAACCATCATGTCATCAAAGGCCAAGATCAACGATAATAGTAAAACAGCTATTTTTTCTACCAACTATTGAAAATAAAATAAAGAAATGTGTCAGAAAAATGTTCTCAGCACCCTTTTTGAAGGAATCAGACAGGGATAACTGTATTTTAATTGTGTTGTCATCATCCACATCTCTAAACAGAGAGGAAAGAAACAAAAACAAGTTTCAAGAATCTATCAGATCTTCCTATTCAATATGAAAGAACTGTCATGGTACATCACAATCGAACATATTGGACGCTTTCCCTTTCAAAGTTTCACATCATTTAGATCCTGAAACAAATGGGGGAAAATGTAGAATATTTAACATGTCAATACTATATGCGAGCTTTCCAGGGCCGGATTGGCATAAGAACGCAACCAATAAGGATATGACCGCACATCAAGAGAATAGCATGTTGCGCCCGAGCCATTATACCGTGAGGGAACAAAATCATCCTCCGGAATTGGTAATGGACGCATGCAACAAAATATATTTTTAATAACTACGAAGAACCAACAAGCATAATGATGGTTTGTGAGATGAGTTCAGACAGCCAAGGGTTTGGTCTTCAACTACCACCAACGAAGTAGTAGCATCAGAAACTCTAGTAAGCCATCCTCTCTTATAATAAGGCCAAATCTTATGATTTTTAAAGTGGCTTTTTCATGGATCAAACCCCAAACTTAAAATTTGTTAGTGAACTCGCACACATGCTAATGCATTTGTATATTGGATACCTTTGGAAAAGTGTGATTGTCTAACTCTGAATACTGAACTGAAGGTTGTCCGACTCTAAAAGACTTTATCTCAAATTTCTCTTGTGTAAGTTTGTTCAGTATACTGTATAATTAAGACAAATTAAACAAAACATAATGGAGAAACAAGGAACTGGGAAGTTTTACTCTATAAGGCAAACAACACACTAAAATAACCGAGCAGGAAGGTAAAATCATTATATTACCCTTTCACCGTTTTGAAGACTCTTTGTTTCTCCGAGAGATTTCCTCTTAGGGCTGACCAGGGCATTTCAGCCTTAAAAAGAGCAGGGGTAGGGCCAACCTGAAATTTTGTAAAAAGAACATGGCAACTTTGATCTGTAAGCTATTTGTAGTTTGCATTCGCATTTTCAGTCTACATCATTTGAAAATGACGAAACAAATTAAACAAAAAAAATGACCACACCCTGCAGAGTATAAAGGTTGTGAAGACAAGAAATTGAAATGTTAATAATCACATTCCATATCACATACTACTGCCTGGCCAAAAAACATGCATCGTGAAACTGTTTATAGCATATAGAGCATCTAATCTATATTTTTGAACATACTTCAAATGGAAAATGTAGGAGGATTTTTTAGTCCTTCAATCGAGTTGTGTAGTGTGGCACAAACTTTGGTTCAACCAAACTTTGATTAACATTTTGTCCATCCTCAAATATGTTGAAGACTGAGTGATTGACACTTGGTGGTTCAGAGCAGTGAACCATTTATAGGTTAATAAAGCATAAAAACCATTGACAGACATTATAACTATTGTGACAAAGAGACGGAGAGAGTGAGAGAGGCAAACATCATGTTCATCTCACAGGTTCAGCATAGAGGCTGTAAGCAAATCACACTGCTATGTTTCTGGCATAACACAGTTTCAACACAATGCATGTTTCTGGCATAACACAAATTCATAATACATCGAGACACTCTGGGACAGGAACTAAAAACATCTCAGGAGAACAATATAAAGTACTCAAACCAAAAAAATTAGGCATTTCATCTCAGTGACCAATTAAGACGAAGCATTACAAGGATTCACATATAATTTGTTTGATGAATCCAACAAAATTTAGTAACCACATGTTAAAATTTCATTGCAGTGTAGAATAAATTGGTGTCTCATTTCAGGTTTGAACTATCATCCACCGGTTTCAATAGCTATCATCAAATTATCATCCACCCCTCTAGCTTTTCAGGTTTGAACTTAGCTGCGCAGGGGACAGTCAAAATCAGGTTTGTGCATCAGATATAAAATGCAGAAAGTAGAACACAATTCAAAACAAACTGACAGTACCTTGTTCATGTGGATCCACGATAGGGAAGATGCGTGGGGAATGGGGGTGGGTTGTCGGCATCACCTGTGTCCTTCCTTTAAAAGCAGTAATGGCAGGCATGTTGGGTGGAAGGTAGGCATCGTCGTTGGAAGGTTGCGCCAAGGTTGGAATGGGGTATTATGGATGGGGGCGGAGGCGCTGATTGGAAGCTTACCGCATACTATGGAGGTCAGCCGCCTACTGTGGAAGCTCGGTGACGGCAATGGAAGGAATACCCACTCGCGTGACGCTAGATCGTTGCAGGGGATAGAAGGAGGCGTCGGGTTTGGAAGGCGGGCATCTGGAGTTAAGGGCAGGCGTGGTCATTGCACCGGCGGGATTCACGGCGGGCATGGGGGGACGCAAGGCGGGGGCAGGAAGGAGATGAGGGCGAGTGAAGGAGCTGAGGGTGGGCATGGGCATCACGCCGGTGGGATTCACGGCGGGAATGGCGCGCCTTCCATCGAGAGGGTTGGTGGGGCGCGGAGGTGGAGGGTATCCCGGCCGTGGGCACGGTGATGCCTGGCGGGTTTCCCGGCGGCGATTCGCGCGACCTTCCTTCCCCGACTCGCGCGGCATCACTGTGACGACTGGCGGGGCGCGCGGAGCGCAGAGCTGGCGGCGGATCTCGCCTTCTGGTTTGGTGGGGGTAGGTTGGGGGCGAGCTTGGTGGGAGGTAGGCTCGGGGGCGGGGTTGGTGGGGGCGCGGAGGTGGCGGGCTGCCGGGAAAGGAAGGGCGGCATCACTGTGACGGCTGGCGGGGCGCGCGGAGCGCGGAGCTGGCTGCCGGAGAAGGAAGGGCGCCATTGGTGGGGACTCGACATCATTTGGGGAGGAAGGGCGCCATTGGTGGGGGGTCGAGCGTGGCATTCGGCAGCCGGGGAAGGAAGACGAAGACACGCGTGGGGAGATAGGCGGAGGCACGGTGTTGCTGGTGGACGCCCTCACTGTATCCTTAAGATATAGTATATATATATAGTTTATATATTAAGAGCCCTGGGCTTCCAATAATAAAGGAAGCCCAGGCTAGTCAACATGGGCATTTTGGTTGAACCACACCGAGTCAACTGATTATAGTCACGACGCCGTTACCCCTGTCAATCAGCCACCTCTCCCACGTTTCCTGTTTCTAAAACCGTACCCGCGCATTCAACGGAGATAAACCAGCGTCCATTCGAAGAAAACCCCAGCCGCGCAGAGTTCCTTTCGTGGGAGGCGACTCCCCAGGCGATTTCATCGCCTCCAAACCAGCGTAGCGCCAATCCACCGCCGCTCCAATCCAGCGCCATTCCATTACTCCTTACATCCTTCAATCTCCCAGCATTGGAGCCGATTCAAGAAGTTCCAGGTAATCCAACATTGAAATACCCCGAGTTTGCCGTCGATTTTTTGAGACCTATCGGTCGATTTGAAGTGGATTTGGTGGTAACCCTTATTATCCAGCTAAATGTGTGATTTGTATCCGCTTATACATCACTATAATCGGGTCATTGCATCGCGCATTGCATCTTTTTTTTGTTTAGGAGCCCCGATATTAGGGTGTGTATTTATTCTGTATTCCTACTATCGCCCGACATTCTGTATTTAGGCAAAAGGGTGTGGATTAGGTATTTACTGATTAGTTAGCAGATAGTACTTTTATACAACCCAAGTAACATATATATGCTGTTTGTATGTAATATATATGCATATCTTCAGTTCTGTTTATGCACATTCACCTGAGTCATTTGTTTACACATTTGGTTTATTATATATGCATATAGTCAGTACTCTTTATGCACATTTACTTTAATGATTTGTTTTCACATATATTTTATTATCAAATATGCTTATTTGTATTTGATATATATGCATATCCTCAGTTCTGTTTATGCACATTCACTTGAGTCATTTGTTTAAACATTTGTTTTATTATACATGCATATAGTCAGTATTCTTTATGCACATTTGCTCTAACGATTTGTTTTCACATCCATTTAATTATCTAATATGCTTATTGTATATCATTTATATGCATATCCTCATTACTTTTTATTCAATTAAATCATTTTGTGTACACATCTGTTTATTATATATAAAATATACCCATTGGATTTGATATATATGCATATTGGCAGTAATGTGTATGCTCATTCATACACAAGTTTGTGAACATTTATTAAGCATATTTGAATTGTTTTATTTACTTGCATAATTAGTTTACACTCCTGTTCATTATATATAAATACATACAGATATTGTTATTTAAGCAAATGATATTTAAATATTCATGTTATTTGAGCTAAATGTTTTTATTACTATGAACCAGTTATTAAAATATGTTGTATAGTTAGTTGATGCATAAAGGCTCTTATTTTATCCTGATCCATTTACAATTATATGAAATATTAAATCAATCTTTATGCTTGTATATAACAATTGCTCATTAAATGATCTCGCACAATTGCTCAGATAGTTATAGTAAAAATTAGTTTTTTTCTGGCATATATTCTTGCATAAATCAAAGTATTTAAAAACAACTTCCTTTTTCTACAGATTTATTCAGTATTTTAGTCATGAAGTCTGTTGATCGCCCGCCCAGTAATCCAAAAAGATTAACTATTGAATCCAGTCAGGAGGTTTTTTCAATTGACATTTCCAGACGTACAAGATCCAGCAGCTCAGCTCAACAAGATGATATTCCTGAAAATCAGGAACAGAATGAGCCACAGCCAGCCCCAATCCATCGTGTTCGCAGAAAGGCTTTAGCTTGTCGTTTAAAAAGAAAACCTCCTGCTCCAGCTGCTCTCTCTGACGACGACTTCATGGATGCTCCAGCGTTAAAGCGTCAATTCAGATCTGCATCACCTTCTCCTCCAGACCAAATCAGCTCAAAGAAGTTAAAAGTACCTTCTCCTCAAGTTCCGACCGTGAAAAGAAGCCCAAAATATAATATCATTGCAAAAAAAAACTCTCCTAAAAAGAAGTCTTCTGTCAAATCACAGGTAATATTTCTATATTTTATGTTTATTCATGTGTTCATCATGGTGCCCAATCAATTTTGAATTTTCCCCCACTGTACATTTATGTATATTATTATCAACAAATATGGTGTTTACTTTTTTTAGTGTTGTAGACTAGTTATTTACAAGCATGTAATAAATATAGTATCATTAGTTCTACCTATATATATACTTTCTGTATTAATGCATATTCATCTATGCTTCCAGAAATTGAATATCCGATGCATTCCCTTTGATGTTATTGTATCATCATGGATAATGAGCGATCGGCAGCGTGATGCCGTCGCTAGGTTGGGATTTTCTAGCATATTTGATTTGCGAACTGATGCATTGGAGAGCAGATCACTTATTAGGTGGTTGATGGACAAATTAGATCCAAATGACATGACCATACGCCCAGGAGCTGGCAAAGAACTTAAGATAACAAAAGACACAGTTCATCTGATTTTGGGGTTGCCATGTGCCGGAGGAGGTAGAGAGTTTACTGATTGGTACGGTGAAATCGATGCTGCTGCTAATCTGAGACGTCATCTCAATGTCTGTAAAGAAGAATTTGATGTTGTCAAGCTTCAAGATAAGCTAGTGCTTGGCAACGATGATGAGCTATCAATTAGATGTTTTTTTCTCATTCTATTCAATCGACTTCTGTTTCCTTCTGCTTCTTGGGGCATTACAAACAATGAGGTACTCATGACTTCAAACATGGCCCGAATGGCTGATATTGACTGGTGTCAACTAGTTTACACGGATTTGTGCGATGCTGCCGCACGTTGGCATAAAAGGAACAAAACAAACATCACAGCAACAATATATGGATGCTCACTCATTGTTTTAGTAAGTAATCTTCTCTTGTTTACTGTGCATATATATGGTATGCAAATATTTGTTATGTACTAATTTTATATATTTGTGCATTCCTTTTTCAGATTTACTATCTTGATCACCTACATCACCCTGCTGCTCCGGATAACAAATATGGTACTCCACACATTAAGTTTTTTGATAATGAGACCATAAGAGAGTTGGCTCGGGGTGACAGACGCCCCCCCCCCCCCCGTAAAACTGGTGAACCATTCGGATATGCAGAGGTTAGACACAAACAATTTTTTTGTCCTGTTATGCAGATGGTAAAATATTATTACTGCTAACTGTTATATTTGATTTTATACAGTTTCGTAGCCGTTCAGAAACGTGTTACGTCATTGCTCCAGAACGGCCTGCTTCTGCCGTTTTCAACATATATGTGCCACGTATCAAGAATTTGATTGGCAACAAGTTGCAATGTTTGCCCTCCCAGCAGCGTCCAATGTTTCAATCATTGTTTGATGCTCATGACAAAGAGGTTGATAAATACTGTGATTCCCTACAGCTGAGCCATCAGATGATTGTTTCGAAGCAGATTGAACTCTCTGAAACATTTGGTGAAATGATCGATGAAGTTTTGAGAGCTGCAACACAGCGCGATTCACAGCCAGAAGGTTTTAGTATTTATGTTTATTTTTTTTAAACTAATCAAGTTCACGAATTATTTCCGGAAAATAATATATATATTAATTTATACTCATACAAGCAGCAACATATTTTTCTAGTGTATAATAAAACTGTATTTTATAACGATACATTTATAATGCTGTTATATTCAGTAACAACTAATATATTATTATATGTTCCAAATGTAGATAACCCCCCCACTCCCTCAATGCCTCCAACAAATGATCCAGTATCCACACCAACTGTTCCAACACCTGATAAACAACAACATGATCAGGAAAGCCATGTTCCTACTGATCATATCAAAGTATCAGATGATGTAAGTTTTCTCATACAAACTATATATACTATGCATATATTCTATTCTGCATACAAGTTACCGTTTATTCAAATCTCAGTTGTTTCCATTATAGATTGTCAGTGGGAACGTCTGCAAAAAAGCTGAAGCTATGGATGCTCCTATTTTTGACAAGACTCCAAAATCTAATGTTTGACTTCCTTATATCATTATTATCATTATTTCAGTTACAATGTATGCAAGTAACATTAATATATATGCATGCTTTATTTTTTTAACTTCCCAGGCTCCCACAACAGACAAGCCTGCTGATCCTAAGTTAACTCCAAATATAAATAGTGTAAGTATTTACACCTTCATCATATTATGCTAATATTAATTTTTCCCTATGTTTCATTACGTTTATATTAATAAATTTATTGGTTACAGGAAGGACAAAAATCTGTTGCACATGATACTCCTGTATCTGGTGCACCTCTGTTCGATAAAACTCCATTGACAGATGTAAGACATGTTGTAATTTTCATATTTTTCCTATTCATACAATAAGACATACATATTTATGCAACTGTTTACTAACATTTATTCATATATTAGGCAACTACCGACCTGGTTGCAAAGGATAGTTCCTGTAAAGCTGCACTCGCTGAACATCCCCACGTGTCACGTGAAGACTGTGCTCGCAACCTGCTTAAGTTCATTTTGTCAGGAAAACTAGATCCGAGCATGTATGTATTCGTTATTCAAATTCCAATTAAGTATAATTAGAAGGATTGTAATCAAAGTTTTCTCCCCAGGTCTATCATTAATTTTGGAGGATTTGGAGGGTCTGTCCTTGATGTTGTCGAGTCGTTTGGTCCCAACAAATGTCTTGAGAATACTTTCATGCAGGGATTTATCGACTGTATTCGTCAGGATGATGTTTTATACAATCCAGATTCTGTAATCAACACTCTAATACTGAACGTCAACGTTGGGGTAATTGTTTCTCCACAACTTTGTATCTTATTGCAACACTTACTTTATAAATATATAATACCAATCAAGTTATTTTCTTTGTCCAGACCGTTTTGAATATTGAGGAGTTTGAACAACACAGTTCAAATCCACAGCCCTTCACAACATCACTTCTTAAAGAACATCTTGAACCGACCCTACCTTCAGATGATGTTCTTAACCAGATTAAATTGGTGAGTTCTAATCAGTTTCATTTGTACAAATGTTAGAGTGTAATTTTGGTTACTAGTTTTATGTTGTATTAGTTTTATTTTTTCATATGCATAGTATAAATCATTCATAATTTTACATATATATTTAACAGATCCTGGTTCCTATGCTACGCCGAGGCCACTGGACCCTTTATGCAATCAATTTTGAACGTCGTCGAATAGACATCTTAGATTCAAACCCTTATGGTACATTGCTTGGAGGCACTACATGGAAACAAATCCATAATGATCAAATGATGATAAATGGAACGAAGATACCTTGGTCCAGACTAATAATGAGAAGACTTAGCATTGCCTTACATGAAGCTCGACCTGAGTCAACTGTACCAAAGTTTGGCAACTACAAGATTGGGCTTCTTCCCAATTGTCCAACCATGACACCAGGGTCAAATGATTGTGGTTTTTTTGTCGCAAACTTCCTCCGCTACTACGATTTTGATGATGGCGACTTATCAGAATTTTATACTCCGGTATGTCACTAAATTAGTTTTATAATCTTGCATATATTACTCCTTCAGATTTTATTCTACCATTAAATTGATATTATGGCTATTTCAGGATGAACCATTGGACCAACGTGCCTTTGTTCTGCATTACCTTACCTTTCATCGCAACAACATGGTTGCCCCCCTTCCTGCAGAACTGCTGCCTTTCAAGTATTCTCCAAGGAGACGCCGCTGTTTGAAAGCCAAGACTTAGGTAGCATAGCTGAACATGATTCCCTGTGCGATGCACAAAACTGTTTATGTTACTTGTTAAGTCACTTATGTCAGGCCTCTGATAATGTGTTTGATACTCAGTGTGCCACTTATGTTCAATGTGGCTAATGTCTATGCTACTTCGCATCAGTTTTTATCTGAAGTGTGTCAAACATAATGGGTACCAGAATGGCTATTTATGTTATCTGTTAACAAATTCTATGTTACTTCATCTCAAGTTTGTGAGTTGGTTAATCTGTTTGCTTCCAAGGTTTGGCTTATTTGTATTATCATATTGTTTCAATATTCAAGTTTTATGCATAATATATACTTCCTTATTTTATATACACTAGGTTCATCTTTTATACATTTTTCACGCTAATTATGCTAATCGTAACAGGTGTTTATGCTATATCCTGTTTGTTGTATTTGAAGTGTGAAACCGACGTATGCACTCCCATTCGATTAGTATTGTTAAGTGTATACAGTTTTATATAACATTAATGTCCAGACCTTCCGATTGCTAAACGTTCAATGCCAATTTGTTGTGCATATTCAGTTACATAATTTGTGTAATTGTCTATATTTACGCAGCATTTTATAGTTTTATATCTACGCATTATATAACCCTTTCATGCAAACTGCTGAATTTCGAACAAAATAAAGCATAAGTCATTGTGATATTACAAGTTTCTTCTAAATCGACCACTCGTTAGTCACACTTCAAATTATTCGCCCAAATCCATATGCTCATCGCCTTCTTCATTCTCCACTTCTTCATCAATACGATGTTTTTTTGCAGTCGATGTTTCATTCCACTGTGGAGCAGTTGTTTTATTGTTTAGTCTTGATCCGGCTGGCCGTCCTCTCTTTCGATTAGACAGTTTTGCTAGCCTTGCCCTGTTCTCTTCCACAGACAGACATGTTCTGCTGTTATGCCCATCTGCTATTCCACACAAATGGCATCTCCTATTCTTCTTTTTCTCTCCTTTCGCACCTAGTCTCATAATCCTATCTTTTGAATTTTTGATTGTCCGTCCCTTTGGTCTTGCACGATCCGGCATACTCAGATTTATAACATCCACATTAAAATTCAACCTCTGCATAATAATAGACGTTACCATTTAGTATACACATATTTACATATATATTATACCAATCAGTAAAAATGCTCACCTTTTTAGCTTCTGACGATGCAGCAATATTTTCCATTTGTTCATGTACTACGTGACACGGAGAACTTGTATCACCAACCTCATGTGAAAATCTCATGTTGTCCTCCTTTAAAGCCCAACCCAAATACATCAACATTTACATGCAGCATAAAATTATATTTTCATAAAAGACAAAAAAACAATATTATTTTAATATGTACCTGGTTACCAGTTGTTATTATTGTTAATGCATGTTCACATCCAGTCCTGGTGTTATGCGAATCCTACAAAATATTATTTGCTTATTACAATGATATTATATATTCATTATATACAATACTTCATGCAAGCTTATATATATATCTTTTACATACCTTATTATGACATGTAATTGTATTGTCATCTTCCATCCCATCGCTAGCATTAATTTTATTCAACTCTTCTTCCTGGTACAAAATAACATGTTACTTATGCATAATTTATGTTACAAATAGTATAACACTAAAACATCTGCAATATTATTACCTTGTCTTCCTCATTATCACTAACATCTGTTGACTCATTACATCCAATATCTGGCTCCAATCGGCTTAGAACGGCATCGAGCTCATCCAACACATCCATCGCCTTATCGTACCCTGCTTTTGACATACACGCCTGACGAACTACTTTCATAGTTTTCGTTAACAACATTTTCTGTCTGTATGATTTAGTAACTCCATCCTTCCCCCTGAAGCTCTTATCAATTCTTTCAAACGGAACATCTTTTCTTGATGAGACAGTGTACCTTTGCAATATATACTTTGAAGGTATCTTTTCAACTTGAAGATGCATGAAGGCTCTTAAAAGATGAACACACAATAGACCTGAAAACATGAAAACAAACCATTATTTCAAAAATATACATTAATAGTACTACAATCATCAAATTATCTAGTATGCAAATTTTTTATGCTAACCAACATAATACGTACAAACCTGTATGTTCCCACTGTTTGCACTCGCATGTATACTCCCCAGCTTCTATGTCTGCTGATATCTTGAATTGATGTTGTCCCCACACAATTTTATTAGACCGTTTTGTATGCTGTACGATCCATTCATTATCACATCCGTCTGGGTCCTTTAATATTTTGTATGCAGTGGCGTATTTCATTGATTCCTCGAATCTATTCATAACAGCTCTGGTGTATGCTCTAGAGACTCTCACTTCGAACCTATATAATGTATCTGTTGTCCTTGGTGCCTATAACACATTATTATCATAATTAAACAAATTATTTACATAATTATATGCAAACCGTTATTGCTAACAAGCACGACATACCTTGCTCACCAATGCCTCCTTTGATTCTTTCATTTTCCTGTTGTGCAACATTTTCATCATTTGTTTAGCGAACTCATGCAGTGGGGTGTTCGCATCTACATGTGATTGCTTCACTAATCTGTTCATGCTCTCACTTCGTTGTGTAGATACCATTACCCCACAGAAGTCATTTTTAAAAAATGCAGGTATCCATTCTTTTCTTATTTCATATAATTTGCGTAGAGTTATATCTTCATGAAGATTGAACTCCTCTAGCATCATTTCCCAGGCACATTCAAACTCATGAGGAGTTAATGGATGATGTATAATAGACTGGAATGTTGTTTTAAAATCCTTAACAGCAAACCTGGCATATATCTCATTCAGGAATGGCATAAATCTGTTCTGTACATGCCATAAGCACAGTCTGTGAACTGTTTTTGGAAATACAGTTCTCAGAGCAATTGGCATTGCAGGATCTTGATCTGTAATTGTTCACAGATTATTCAGTTATTTTCACAATAAATTAATTCATTGTTTTGCATAACAAATTTATATATCACATACCTGTAAGCATAACTCTTGGACTCTCGCCTCCCATACATGTTTTGAATGAATTGAAAGCCCATTCAAAAGTTTGTACTGTTTCATCTCCCAACAAAACAAATCCAAACACTGTACACTGCAGATGGCTGTTAGCTCCAACAAACATGCCCAGTGGTTTATCATATATATTTGTCTTGTGAGTTGTATCAAATGTCACAGCATCACCATAATCTGCGTATTCCCCCTGCATGCTTGCGTGTGACCAAAAAATACTAACTATTTTCCCATCATCGTCTAGCTGGAAATCACAAAAAAATTGTGGATTCTGTTTTTTGCATTCTCTAAAGAAAGCCAAAAGTTTGGCTACATCATTTGAGCAATTTTTTCTTCTCCTGGCTGCTCTCCTACATTTGTTTGAACAAAAAATTGTTACACACACATTTACTATAGTAAAATTCCTGGCTATTGATATATACACATGTAACAAAAAAGTATTGCTTACATATTTTTCAGATCTTGAGCAGTTACCGGTACGTTCTCCGGCCCATCATGCATTTCTGATATGAAATCAACTATGCAATGCTGCGGCACTCGGCTATCATGCATTGCATCCACAAAATTTATGTACTCAGCATCCCTAATTTTGTTGCAACGTAAATGTTGTTTCTCTGCTTCGTCAGTTATGAACTCATGGTTATGCTCCAAGTTTACCAGTTCAATTTTTGTAGCTACAACCATTTTGTTTTCATCATCATATATTTTTTTTAATTTTATTCCAGCTTTGCATTGTGTACGCCCCGATGATCTATTCCTCATCCTAGGTGTATCATTTGATTTTGCTGCACTTTTACCCTCACGTGAACAATTTATCCACTTACTGAATGTCTTCTCTCTGTATTTCTTCAGTGGAAATCCAACTTCATATGCATACCTTTTATAGAATTTATATGCATCATCAACATCCTTGAAAGTCATCCCTACCGTTGGCACTATAGTTGGATCAATGTTTTTTGCCTGCTATTTCATTGTCATTGTTGTTTGTACCATTGAATATGTTCACAACAATGTAATCAATCGATAATCAAATACAACGACTGGACTTACATGTGAACGCAGTATCTGTGGCGTATCCATCTCCCTGGAGCTAATATTGGACATAGGAGGTCGAACCCTTTGTTCTCCTTCTTCCCCTATGCTCATCTCGGCGATCGCAGGACCCATTAGAGCAGGCGATGGTGTCACCAGTGAGTTACCACCAACTCCTCCCTCTGTCTCTGGATCAAGACGAACGCCATCTCCTTCCATCGTCGGCGACCCTCCAGAGCCGGCCATCTCCAACTCCGATTAGTTATGCAGTCTTAGTGGTCCTTTTTTCCGAATGAAAGTAAATCTAGGATACTATAAAAGTAACCGCATCCACGTTTACAGGGTCTCCCCATTATTTCGGAAACCGTCGCGATATTATGGCGACGTCTTTGTCAAACTAAAATTCATAATATAAAATTTACACAAAATGACACAACGTTTTACGCCATTCGGTATATAAAGTTTATGCATCTATTATGCCGCTTTGGTTTTATGCCATATATTTCAACATTTTATGCTTCATGTTTTTTTACCTTCCGCACATTACTTACCATGCAAGATCCATAATTTACGCGCCCACGTATCCTAGTAATCACGTTTGCATGTGGAAACTGATCCCTTTAATTTCGCGCCTTTCCCTTCTGTTTACCGCCTAGCCATTCAAACAACCGCGTAACGGCGCCGTGACTCCTGCATGCCGCCTCTCAGCGCTACGTTAAACACAGGCGCGCCTGTCCCAACGGACCAGACCTCGGGACCGACCTGAGCTTCCTTTAATATCTGAAGCCCAGGGCTCCCGTTATACGTACCCTATATATATATATATATATATATATATATATATATATGAGGTCGTAGTACGCCCATAACAAACTTGTTTGACTTAACAGGGAGTACCTCTCAGGCCAAATCTTCAGCTATGCAGAGACATGGCATGACCCCCTAACATTAGGCAAGAAGACCTAAGCTTTCGTTTGACGTTACATGTACCACCTTTTTTTCCCGGGGCATTTCATTTCTGTTGGGATCATGTTGCATGATTTGGACCATCCGACAATAAATAAATACCTTGACTTTGAGAAGCTTATCAGACACCAGCCTGCATAACTGATTTTGTCGGTCAGGAAGCAGTGGTAAAAGGTGGTGGGAGTTAACCTTGAGCAGCAGTTTACTTCTGCAGCCTCTCCAACACTTTCAGATTACGTTCATGACCTAAAATTCCCGTGCTTTCCAGCAAATTTGGAAAAAAATTTGTTGCAGCCCGGCTGCAAACCAGGTTGTTTGCAGGCCCTCACAAAAATGAGGATAGACCCCACCTGCAGGCCAATAACATAACTAAAACGTTATCGGGTGGACCTGCATATACTCCTTTTTGTGAGGGGCTGCAAACAGCCTGTTTGCAGCCGGGCTGCAACAAATTTTTTTCCGCAAATTCGCGCACATGGTTCACAACTCGGTTCCAGCGGAGCGGCTAAAATGTGTTTCGTAGAGGAACCGGGTTCTTGGCTTTGCTTTGGGTTGAAACAACGGGGAGGAAGAAAAGGGGTACAAGGCTACAAGCACTGATTGGAAGGAAGGCCCTCATCGACGCTGATGCAGGAGCAGACGCTGATTAAAGGCAGGGAGGGGAACGCAAAGATTCCTCTCCTCCTCCAGCAGCGGATCGGAGGCTGGCACATGGGTTGCTTGCTGCCTCGCTAATTTTCCGTCAAAATTGGCACGGCACGTTGGGCCGGGTAGGTCGAGTCAAACGAACGTCGGCATTTGGGAACCGGATAACGCATTTCCTCGCTGCTCTTCCTCCGGTACGGTCACTTTTGGTGCTAGCTGAGTACTAACCTCAGAGTAATTTATGAGCTCCATCACAAGACGACACTTTTGGTGCTTCCTGCGTACGCGAGCTGTGCTACGCAGGACAAGCGGTAGATGGGAGTTTCAGATCTCCCATGCAAACGTACCAGCAGCGAGACAGAAGCCAATTATCCGTGTGCTGTGGCCTGTGGTCACTGATGCCCCTTAATCGGACAGATTCAAGTTCAAGCTAAGATTTCCTGAACGCTTTTAAGAGACAGAGGGGTAATATGTTTTATTTTAGAGTTTTAGGAGAAAATTCGAATTACAAATAGTCCGAAAGGTTATACTAGACTTTTTTTTCCCGTTCGTATAAAAGCCTACACCAAAACCAGTTCAAGCCCTGGGCCGGCTTGGTGATGTTCTGTGCATGCTCTGAAAGGCGTTCGGCCCGGCTGAAAGGGCCCGTCGAGGCCCAGCAGGAATTTCTCGGCCCCTTTCACACACCAAAAAAAAAACCAGGTGAGGAATCTACCAATTGATTTTCTTCACCCGTCCACCTCGTCTTGCGCTCCTCTGTCTCGGCGACGACTGTGCTACCGCCGCCGCCGCCGCCGCCGCAAGACTTCGTCGGGCACTTTGCCGGCGACGATTTCCCACCAGGTATACTACCCACCCTATTTTCCCTTACTTCTGTGCGAAAAACCGAGGACCCAATGACCCTAACTTAAGCTATCTAGCTATTTCTACTCGGATCCGATCTATTTACAAGCCCAACAGGATCAGAGGAGGTGATGGCGAGGAGTGACAGCTGCCTGGCGCGCGTGGGTGCCGGAATTGCTATCGGTGGCGCGGTCGGCGGAGCCGTCGGTAACCTTCGTCCCTAAACCCCTAAACACTAGGCTTGCAGCATCAATCCGTCCGTGCGAGCCGCTTCACCCGTCGGTGTTTTTTTTTTTTTTTTGGTTGGAAGTAGATTAGTGTGCGATTTCAGGAATCTTCTCGAGCTAGCTAGTAGCTACATCCCTGGTTTGTGTGGTTAGCTAGCGGCAGATGTAATAACTAGGTGGCTTTTGTTAAGAGTTACTAGTGCTTAGGTAGCATCATCTGGAGGTGGAAGATATCGATGCTCGAGTTGGAGTTTGTTTGCCCCAATTGCTTGTGCTCTAAGGGCTGTTGCTGATTCGGTCTGCCGTGGTTTGGTTAACTTCCTGCTGGTGCTTAGAACTTGGGATGGAAAATGTAAGATTTTGTATTTGCCTTTGATTTGACTGAATGAATGACTTCTAATGTCAAAGGCTTGTTCAATGCCACTTTGGAATGTACCGATTAGTATATTCCTGATTTGGATTCCATTGTAGCGTCAAGATGACAGCATTTGGAATTGTCTGTATGTCGAGTTACTGGTATTTGCTGTCATAAAGTTATCCTTCCGCTTGGTGATTTTGTACTTAGCTCGTGGAGAGAGTACCGGTCACAAGGACTTAAGGGTCAGATATGGTCGTGTATTAGGCTACCAGTCTCTGACTGTCTTATCTTGATAGTCATTACTCGGGTTTTGTAAGTCAGAAAAGATGTGCCTGTGGAAAGTTACTTTTGTTGATATTTTTACGGGATCTGTGTTGACCAGTGCTTCAAGGATGTACCTAACATGCTTGGCTTGCTTCTTTCGTGCAATAACTCTTATGCAATTGTTGCTTTCAAGATGTATCTCAAACAGAGTTGCTTATATTCCCTCTGCTCACTAGAAAGTGTTTAAGGGAGCCTAATTAGCATGCATGCAGTCTTTTCTGTCCTAAATCTCATTCTTGTATGAGGGAGTTGGTAGATCTCAAAGTGCTCTTGTACCCACGTGCTTCCTAGGATATGAATGTCACAGAAATAAATGGTATATTTTTCCTTCTTTCTGACGCCATAGCATGAGTACCAAGTTACTAAGGGGGTGTTTGAATGCACTAGGGCTAATAGTTAGTTGGCTAAAAATTTGCTAGTGGAATTAGCTAACTAACAAATAGCTAGCTAACTATTAACTAATTTACTAAAAATAGCTAATAGCTGAACTATTAGCTAGGGTGTTTGGATGTCTCCAACTAATTTTAGCCGCTAACTATTATCTCCACTGCATTCAAACACCCCCTAATTGGCATGTTTTTCCTCCTTCCTCTGCAGGTGCTTGCTATGGAACTTTTGAGGCGTTCAGATACAAGGTACGCATACACTTTTGCGTTATTATATACAAAATTGCATTGTGGTAGGGCTTCTATTTCATTTCACTTCCAATATTTGGTTTTTGTGTCATTTTCTCATGACCAACAAATTTCATAAACTTTTGGATACTGATGCATCCAAACAGACTAGGAAATAAACTAGAATTTTCGTGCGGCGTTGCCGTGCACGCTGTTTTATTTCTATTGTATTTTTATCTTTGTGTAGTTTCTAACAGAAAGTGCTTATATTTTGTTTCCTCCGTTTTCTCGGGGCTCGGGGGCGGAACCAAGCTGATGGGACTTGGGCACATCTCTTATCAGCCAATTAAATGGCGCTTGCAATCTGTTTGGTGACATGCTACAAAGGATATAGTTGCGTGGAACACCATGATTTTTGGCTATGTCCAACACGGGGTGGGATGAAAGCTATCAAGTTATTTAAAAATGAAGGACGAAGAAGTGGTGCCAGACTGGATTACTCACCGTGCTTAAAATAGAATTCACATGAGCTGCAGTAAGGAGAGAGAGGTGCGATTCCATTTTTTGGCGCACTGGAGTGGAGAGAGGGAGCTGGAAGGTGGAATAAAAAAAATCAACAGCCTGTGGAGCGAGGATTGAGATCTGGATCGCACAGGGAAATGCTCCGAGGAGCTGTGGTTGGCAGCGACGGGGCTGATCTACGCCGCCGCCAGGTGCGGGGACCTTCCGGAGCTGCAGGTCGGAGTATTCTTGCCGCCAAGTTTGGCACGAAGTTCGTCTCCGCGGCGTCCATCCTCCGCAGCGGATGCGGGATCAACGCCAAGGTGAGGACCGCCGGCGACCCGCCTACTCCGGCTGGCTGGCTGACTTCTCAATCTTTCGGGCGCTTCATCTAGGGCTAGCTGCAGCGGTGAAAAGGTCCAGAAGCCATGGCGCAAACAACATAAAAAAAATGGAAGTGGAGAAAAAGAATCCAGAGCTCAACAAAGAGAAATTGCATGCCTTCTTTTGCGGTGTTCTTCAGATTCTTAAGTCTTTTTTCGTTTTCTCTTCCATTGGTTTAAGATCTTTTGGGAAAATCCTTCCGTGCAGGAAAATAAAAAACTGGAATAGGTCGGTAGTCTGGTCCTGGAAGACTCTAAAGCATAGTGGAAGGATATCCTACATGTAAATCCAACGTCCCATGTTTATTTATAGTTTGATCCGACTAGGGAGATTTTCTGACTGACGTGGCCGGGCTGTTTTACTGGGAAACACGCGTTTTAGAGTATTAAGATTGATTACCCTGTCCTTCAATGTGAAAAGGATTCAAATTGATTAGGTCTTGATTGTGCACTTCCATAACCTTTACTTTATTGAACTCATGGCATAATGTAGGTTTTGTCTATTTATCTGTCAAGAGATGCTATCTGAAATAAAAAGCTTAGAGTTGTTTTGGGTGTTATTATGAATGCTAACCGGTTTGTTATTCTGCTGCACAGATCCCTGGATTGCTAAAGATCAGATACATTGGGCAAACCACCGTTGGCAGCGCTGCGATTTTTGGGCTTTTCTTGGGGGCTGGGAGCTTGATTCACTGTGGAAAATCCTACTAGTTTGTTTCCCTTTTTTTTTCTGAAGTCTGAACACACCTTTGTCGATGGGCTTCAGTGAAAACTATTCAATGCCTGTTTCATGTAACAGCTAATAGCTCAGGGTTGGAAAGAACAATCAAGTTATGTCCTAGTTTTGGTGTGGATGGAAATAGAATCAACGTTCATCTGCACGAGAATCGTCAATTTCTCATCTAGCGTCTTATGTTCTCATCTCATTTTCTTTAAAAACGTAAGGAATTCTTTACTCACCATATACTTTAGCTCGGCAGGGCGCCGCGAAGCGCGCAACTTTTTGTTTACTAGTACTTATTAGCAGCCGGTGAAGTAATAAAAGTGCGTACAGCTTTGCTTTACTTTTTGTTTACCTATTGCATCCCTACTTTGGCTCTGTAGTGTCCTGCCAGCGGCCTGCGTACTTAGGCCTAATTTGATAGGCCATGAGTATGTGGCCAGCTGAGTGGCGCGCAGGCCATAAATGCGCTGCAGTCCGAGGGGCTACTTTTACCGTCGCGAGTACTGCACCGCGTGCGCGTCCTCCACGACCAGACACGTGTCCCGCCAGTCCTCGACCGCGCCGGCAACACGGTTCACTCCACGTCCTCGCGCGAGTGCGTGTCTCAGGTGTCAGCCACGACGACTGGCCACCCGACTGCTCCGGTCCGTCAGTTAAGACCCAGCACTCGTCCTTCATCGCTCTCGGTCCATCAGCACGAGCCCGTATGACCTTCACCTCGGCCGTCGACCACCATCCCTATGATCCACACCTACACACCACAAGCCGACCGATATGGTTGCACAAAACATAATCTCACACTCTGGTCAGTCCACAGACTACCACAGAGTGCTATTCGTTGATAATCACTCATCATCAACCCGAACCACAAGGGAAGGGACAAATCAACCTTGTGTTCGCACTTTTCCAACCCTATTTCTCCACAAGCCGACCACAAAGGTCAAGGCAAATCCTTTCCTTAAACTTGCTCAACGAGCGGGAGATACAAACTTCTTGGGGTCTTCCACAAGTTGGAGACTCCCAAGCACACACAAACCGTCAAGGAACCAAAGTTCCAAGAGTAATAAATTCGCACAAGTGAAGTTTGCAAAACGAGCTCAAGTGAGGGAGAGAGAGGAGGAGAGTGAAAAACCAACAACAAATCAACGAACGTCACCTCACACCGAAGATCCTCCAACCGTTGGAAGAGGATGCGATTTGAGGTGTGGGAGATAGAGTTAGAGCGCTTGTTTTGAGTTTGGTGAGCAGTAAAGTCAGGGAGAGTGGCTGAAGTAAATGAGGAGAGAGGGAAAGGGGAGTATATATAGGTGTCCCTCTCTCAGGGCAGAAGATTTGAAAAATCTGCGCAAAGGTCGGTTGAACCGCACCCAGGGCCGGTTCAACCGTCTGATAGGTCAGACCTGTCAGAACGGCCTTCTGACTAAAGGTCGGTTGAACCGCACCCTAGGGCCGGTTCAACCGCTATTTTCTAGAGAGGTCTGAGTATAAAGTCCGGTTGAACCAGCCAACAGGGCCAGGTTCAACCGCATTTTGTCAGAGAGGTTTGCGAGGCCGGTTCAACCGCTTTTTACCAGAGACTTCCGGAACAGAGTCCGGTTGAACCGCACCCTAGGGCCGGTTCAACCACACTTTTCCAGAGACTTCTTTTGGAGAAGTCAGGTTGAATTGCCCCTGAGGTAGGTTCAACCTTTCTTCCTAGAGAGGGTCTCAAATGCAAATTCTCTGGAGCGGATTGAACTTTTGCAAACCAAATTCGAAATGCGGTTTTCAAAATAGATTTTGAAGAGTAGAGATTTTGAGCTCTTGCAAACATTTTATACCTTTGTGTGAATCCCTCTTGATTGTACGGTGAATCCTATGACTCAAGAAAAAGTAAATTTCGAAGAGCCTTCTCTTGGAAACACCAGAAACACAGTGCGATGTATGAACCAAGTTTTAGTAGTTATCGCCTTGATCCGTGTTTCTTCCTCTTTTAAACTGTATTCTATTTATCTACCTAATTTGCAATAACTAAATATACACTTGGAGCAAACTTGTTAGACACCTTATTTGTTTTGTCATTTAATCACCAAAACCTTCAAAAAGGTTGATTGCACTTACACCTTCGGCGGTTGCGCAGAGGAAAGCGGTTGCCCGACACCGCTCCTCTCGGTATGTTGGGCTTCTGCTTCTCCTTCGCATTCGACTCTTTCCCTTGTTCCATGTTTTTTTGAGATTCCTCTGGTTAGCATGTACGTATCGAGCAAGTCTGTGAACGACGCGGCTTTGGCGGCGAAGGGGGCGCCCCGTCCCCTTGGGTCCTCTTACTGCCGGCGCCGGATGGGGCGGCTCCTTTCGCTGTCGCCTTCGTCCCACCAGCTGAGGCGGCGACTGCTCCTCGCGTGGCAGACGCTCCAGCCTCCTTGGTCGTCCTGGAGGTGCCAAGAGTGGTTGCCCCTGGTGCGGCCTTCTTTGAGCCGCCGCCTTCTGCACCTGGCCCGGGGCAGGTTTCGGTCGCCGAGGAAGTCATTATCGGCGTGCGCTCGGTGGCGGCAGGGTCGGTCGCCGCTCTGCCGCCGCCGCCCCCGCCCCGTGATGGGGGTTCTGGGTTGGCGCTGTTGCCCGCGGAGGCCCTAGGTGCCACCGCCGCCTGCCGCTATTGCCTTGACTTCCGCAGGTGCCGCGGTACCCATGGGATCTGAGGAAATCCACGGGGGGCTTCCCCTCTCCCTCCCTGAAGGATGGGGGGCAGAGGCAGAAGAGTGGCAGCGGACCGAGTCAGCCTCGTCTCGGGCCAACTCGAGCTTAGAAACTATCGAGCGCATGTTCGGTAGCTTCGAGGAGGCGATTTCGATTGCTTGGGCGTCGATGACGCGGGATCTGATTCCTTTTGGTTAGGTGAGTGCCCCCTTCTGGCTGTTTTTCTTTGTTACCTTTGATCGATGTAAAGCTGACTACCAGGTTACTTCTTGTAGCGCCTCCTTATGCGGTCGGTGGCTCGAGAGGAAGCGCTACTAGCCGCCCAACAGGAGGTGGAGCAGTTGCGTGCTGGGGCCATTCGGCTCAGGGAGTGGGAGCGCGAGCTCACCACCCTTTGTTCTGAGGCTTTCCGGCTTCGGAGCGAGACGCCGCTCCTACGCGTGGAGCATGACGATGCTTAGGGCAACATGGATCACCTACGGGAGGAGGGGTCCCGACTCTAAGAGGCCCTCGGTGGGATGAGCCTTGGGGCCGAGGGGGCCACGCCGAACCTTGGGGAGGTCGACGCCCGTCTAGGGGAGGCAAACTCGGAGCTCCAAAGGGAACGCAATGCAACTGGAGGTCAGCGCTTCTCCTTCCTCTTTGCTTGTGTTGCCTGATGCACCGAGGTGCTTTATCTTCCTTTCTTTCTCAGAGCTCTAAAAGATGATTTCCCAAGCTGAGGTCGCCAGGAAGGCAGCAGAAGAGGTGAAGACGGTGGCAGAAGGAAGGATACGAGAGCTCTCGCTTGCTTGTGATGGCACCGTTGTTTCGAGACTCCAGGCGGAGACCTCACTTTCGGAGCGGAGCGCCGAGCTCCAAGTGCTTCACCCGATCGTCGGCTCGGTGTGCGCTCACCTTTCTTCTCCACCGCCGATCGAGGTCCCTCTAATCAATCGGCTGTGAGCGCTGTCCGATCATGTGGAGCGCGTGGTCGTCGAGGGAGCATATCACGGGAGCATCCTTGCCCTGGGACAGATGGTCTCCCATTTCGATGAAATCGACTCTGGTGTGATCGCGGAAGGCTTCGCCGCCGGTTGAAGTGACGAGGAGCTGGGTGCCATTGAGGTGCAGGTCCATCCCCACGCCCGGTCGATCGTGGGCCGGGTCAATGTGAAGTTCCTCCTGACCGACCCCTGGAGCCTGGGACCACTCGCCGGTGGTCCGTCCACCCATTCTTAGTCGGCGTTCATTGTAATGTTTTGTAATGACTATCTTTAGATGTCCTGACTGTGATCTTATGTATAATATTATCTGTTTTAAACTCTGCATCCTTCCTTTTTCCTTAGGGTCCATTCTTAGATGCGCTAGGAGGTTTTTTGAGAGGTGGTGCATGTTTTGCGGTAGTAGCGAAGTGGTTCTCGCTCTTCGTCCTCCTGAGCTGAACGTGGCGACCTGGTCGTTCTGGCGATTTGGTTGTCACGTTTGGTTTAAATGAGAATGAGACCGGGAAGGGGCTCACATCTAGTTGGCATAGCCAGCGACCTGGTTGGTGCGCGGGAAAAAGGGGAAGGAGAAAAGAGGAGTCTCATGGGTCTGACACACATTTTCTTGATTCTCATTCACTTTCTTCTAGCCAATACAAGGTTCATGACTCATACTTGAAAGATCCCTTGTGGGTTTTGGTGTTTGGATGACAACCCAATTAAAGGACTAACAGGTGTACTAAGTGTTGAATAGGTTCTGAGTGCAAAGCTTGTAGAGTTCAACACAAGTGTTCAAGCGTGATGGTCTAAAGTCTGAGTTGATTATGGTTGTGGACATCACAAGTAAAGGAGAACATTGCTTATGTGAGACTTGGTGTGCATATCTTGGAGACAACTGGTCAAACCAAGTATGGAGGCAAGAAGAGCTTCGAGGCACCGAGTGCATGGGAGAAGGTCAAGGAGGCCGAGGAACCCAAAGCCAGGGGTGAAGAAGAAGACTTGCAAAGTCAAGGTTGATCGAGTTGAGCAGAGCTATGGTGCATCGAGGATCACTACTTAAGGACGTGACTTACAACCAATGAGGTGACACCTATAGTTATGTGGTGTAAGTCATAAGGCTCATGGTCAAGCTCAAGATGAAGAACAAGGTCACTAGAAGGTGGAGTAGTGTCAAAGCCAGAACCTAGAAGCAACCCACAAGAGCTAAGTTTACTATGACTTTTAGTTTAGGTTGTTCCTGTGTTTGGATATGTTCTGTGTGACCTTTGTAGGGTGTTGGAGCTCATAGATGGCAACCTAGATCAAGTCTTAGAGACTTGGAGTTTTGGAGTCCAACATCGACCTCAAACAGGCTAAAAGAAGCAAAACCGTGAAGAAGGTTAAGTATGCAGGTTTGAGTGTTCAAATATGTTGCATACACCTTCTACTACGCATATGGCACTTTGGTTTTGCTCTCTAACCATGTTTGTAGAAACGTGTCATTTGGAGCTCTGTTTGAGGTGAAACAGAAAAGCTGGGAGAAGATATAAAAAGAGGTAATCTTCTGGGACTTAGTCAATTGAATTATACTCTAAATGTGTTTGTCTAAGTCACAGGAAGGTCCTCCCAAGAGTTGAAATCAAGCGAAGAAGAAAAGGAAGAAAAAGCAAGTTTGTGCTGCTGTTTGGGTAGCACCGGACAGTCCGATGTGCACCGGACAGTCTGGTGTCTTAGTGAAAGGGAAATGTGCCCTTGGGCCATTTCTAAGTATTTTGGTGATTGAGTGACAACACAGGTGCTCAAATGTGAATCTATGCCCATGGATGGACAAAGTGAAAATCAAGAGTAAAGGTATGTTTCTAAGCCTTAGTACATTGGTTTGAAGACTAATGTTTTGTGTCTAAGTGCTAGAAACAGGAGAAATCGATTCAGAGAGAAGTTGGATGTGTACAGCCAAAAGGCAGTTTCGGTCTGGAGCACCGGACTGTCCGGTGGTGCACCGGACAGTGTCCGGTGTGCCAGGCTGCCTCGAGCGAAGTGGCCGCTCTCAGGAATTTCACTGGCGACGTACGACTATAATTCACCGGACTGTCCGGTGTGCACCGGACTGTCCGGTGAGCCAACGGTCGGCCGGGCCAACGGTCGGCCGCGGAATCCACGCGCGACACGTGGCCGAGCCAACGGTCGGAAGGGGGCACCGGACTGTCCGGTGTGCACCGGACATGTCCGGTGCGCCAACGGCTCCCAGATCTGCAACGGTTGGCTGCGCCATTTTAGGAAGGAAATCGGGCATCGGACAGTGTCCGGTGTGCACCGGACTGTCCGGTGCGCCCGATGACAGAAGGCAAGGATGGCCTTCTAGATTTACTCTCAACGGCTCCTAGCTGCCTTGGGGCTATAAAAGGGACCCCTAGGCGCATGGAGGAGTACACCAAGCAACCTTAGAGCATTCTTGATCATCCACACTCAGTCTTTGCGCATTCATTTGTCATTCTCAGTGATTCGAGCTCCGTTCTAGTGAGAACTTTGAGATAGTCTCTTGAGCTCGATTCTTGGTCGTGTGTGTGCACATCTTGCTGTGGATTTGTGTGTGTTGCTTCCCTCCCTTACTCCGTATTTCTTTGTGAACTTCAATTGTAAGGGCGAGAGACTCCAAGTTGTGGAGATTCCTCGCAAACGGGATATTGAAAGGCAAAGCAAAACACCGTGGTATTCAAGTTGGTCTTTGGACCGCTTGAGAGGGGTTGATTGCAACCCTCGTCCGTTGGGACGCCACAACGTGGAGTAGGCAAGCATTGGTCTTGGCCGAACCACGGGATAAACCACTGTGCCATCTCTGTGATTGATCTTTTGTGGTATTGTGTTTTGATTGAGATTCCTCTCTAGCCACTTGGCAATTATTGTGCTAACACTTAACAAGTTTTTGTGGCTATAAGTTTAAGTTTCACAGGATCACCTATTCACCCCCCTCTAGGTGCTCTCACTTAGGCGGCCAACCGCCTAGCCTCGGGTGTCTCGGCTAAAAATAGCGGACAGTCCGGGCCCATGCGCCGGATAGTCCGGGCTAGGTCACCGGACAGTCCGGTGGTGCTCGGAGGCAACGGCTAGTTGACACGTAGCAGCGCCAACGGGAAGATTGGAGCACCGGACAGTCCGGTGCCAGCACCAGACAGTCTGGTGCCCCACAGAAGCGGAAGGTGGCCAATCACGGATTCAGTGATCGTTGGGCGGAGGCGCACAGGACAGTCCGGTGCCAGCACCGGACCGTCCGGAGGCCCCGTAGAAGTGATAGTTTTTTCCAGGATTGAAATCTTCTTTGCAAGAAAAGGGGCAACGGCTAGGGGCTCATTTGGGGCTATAAAAGGACCTCCTAGGCGCCCATTTGGAGAACACAAGTGCAGCAAACAAGTCCATACATCAAGTGATCAAATTCTTTCTCTCCTTGTCTTATGTATCTCTCTAGTTTGTGTAGAGGCGAAGTTATAAGCCTTTAGAGAGAGGGGAAGTGCTGCCTAGAGCTAGAGCAAGTTCTTGAGCATTGTTACTCTACCGGAGTGCTGTCAAGAAGACTGTAAGCAGCCGTGGTGTCGTTGTAATCAACAAGTGACATAGTGGAAGGCTCTATCTGTCGCATTGACAGATCTGAGCAAACGGAGGAAGGAGTTGAAATAGACTCCAAGCCAAGGTGTGGCTAACTCCAACGAGGACTAGGCAAGCATTTCAGGCTTGGCTGAACCTCGGGATAAATTCCTGTGTCTGTGTGCTCTGCTCTGTGCTGTGTGCTGTCTCTCTGTCTTGATTGTTTTTATACTTGCACTTCACTACTTATCTGTGGTATAAGCTGTCTTTGAAGTGCAAGGTATTTTGAGACAGGAACTTTATTTCCGCTGTGACCTACTCGAAGTGTCTTTATTCCACTGCGATCCGGTCTTCAAGTAGAGTAAGAATTTCTAGTTTTTAAGTAAGATTTTTATTCGCCTATTCACCCCCCTCT
The DNA here is from genome assembly GCA_029449295.1 of Zea luxurians. Lineage (NCBI taxonomy): Eukaryota > Viridiplantae > Streptophyta > Magnoliopsida > Poales > Poaceae > Zea > Zea luxurians. The sequence continues at coordinate 132,026,378 of JAOPSE010000010.1, forward strand.
AGGCGACGTTCAGATCCTGTTCCCGGACAAAGGGAACTTTCAGTACTAGGTTGAGTGGCCCTTTTGCTAACCCTGATGGCTAAGAACTTGCGCGTCCTCCTCGCCGCCTGCTTTCGTTGCTCCTTCCTTTTGCCGAAGCGGTGAGTCCGCCCGCCTAATTGGCGGGGGCGCCGCGTTGGTCCGTGTGCGCTTGGGGCAGTCGTCGGAGTTAGCCGGAGCGTCCCCCTTGTCTTCAGCGGATCTGGGGATGTTGGGTCCGCCCTGGGGCGCCTGGGTGTCTCCCAGAGTTGCGATCTTTTGGGGCTTGGTTCGCTCCATTTCCATGGCCAACGTTGAGGCGAGCTCGTAGTTAGCCCGCTCGCAAGTGTACACGGCCTTGAATGAGGCAGAGGCAGTGATGACTCCGTGTGGCCTAGGCATCTTTAGCTTCAGATATGTGTAGTTTGGAATAGCCGTGAACTTGGTGTAACATGGCCTTCCGAGTATGGCGTTGTAGGACTCCGGGAAATCCACAACCTTGAACTGCAGTCGTTCGGTGTGAAAATTGGAGGGGTCGCCAAATGTCACGGGCAGGGTGACTCGCCCGAGTGGGTAGGCCTGGTGGCCGGGGATAATGCCATGAAATGGCTCTGGGCTAGGTCGCAGCGCGGAGCGTGCGATCGCTAATCCGTTGAAGGTCTCAATATACATAATATTGAGGTCGCTTCCTCCATCCATGAGTACCTTATAGAGACGCTTCGAGCCCACGATTGGCTCGACGATGAGGGGGTAGGCCCGGGGTGTGGGATCCTGTCTGGATGATCGTGGCGGTCGAAGACGATCGGGAACTCCGACCATCTAAGGTACCGAGGGACGACAGGCTCTGCCACGTGTACCTCGCGGTAGGCCATCTTGCGGTGGCGCCTGTAGCCATACACCTCGACCCCGCCAAAGATCATGAGGCATCCCATCGTTTCGGGGAAATCTTTGGCGGGAGCCTCTTGTTCCACTGGCTTGGCTGGTTCCTCCGGTTTTGCCTTCTTGGCAGGCGGCTTGGAGATGAATCGCTTCAGGAGCTCGCACTCTCGGAGCTTATGGCGAACAGGGAACCCATGGTTTTGGCACGGCGAGTCCATCAGCTTCTGGAACTGGTCGCCACCGTTCTTCGCCGGCGGCCGTGGCGGCTGATCCGCGGTGGCGACCTCCTCATCGCGCCGGGGCGGTGGTTTCTCCGGCGTCTATCAGGGTGTTCTCGTCGCTCCTTCTTCTCACAGCTTGGTTTGCCTGCATCGCATGGGCTCTTTCCTTTGCGGAAGATTGCCCCTACCACATTCTCTCCATCAGCGAATTTGGTTGCTATGTCAAGGAGGTCGGCGGTGGTCCGTGGTTGTCCGCGTCCGAGCTCATGGACAAGTGCCTCGTTGGTGGTGCCATAGGTGAAGGCGCTCACCACGTCGGCGTCCGTGGCATCGGGAAGTTCGTTTCTCTTCTGGGAGAATCTCCGGATGTAGTCTCGGAGGCTTTCCCTGCTCTTCTGGATGCATCTCTTGAGGTCCCACGAACTCCCCGGGCGCTTGTAGGTGCCTTGGAAATTTCGAACGAAGGCTTTCTTGAGGTCAACCCAGTCGTGGATTGTTCCTTCCGGCAGATGCTCAAGCCAAGCTCTTGCCCCCTTTTGCGAGGTGGACGGGGAGGAATTGGATGATGAGGCAATCGTCCTTGATCCTCGCCATGCAGCATGCAAGGCAGTAGTCTTCCAACCATACGCTAGGATTTGATGACCCGTCGTATTTGGAGATGTTCGCCGGCGCCCTCACCTTTGCCGGGAACTGAGCCTTGTGGATAGCACGTCTGAAGGCGCTTGGCCCTGGCCCAGGCGGGCTGGGGCTACGCTCGTGCCTCCTCTCGCACGGTTGCTCGACCTCCTCTTGCTCCCAGCGCTGGTTGTCGATGATGTGTCGGGTGTCGCGGATGTCCCCAAGGCGATCCTTCAGGGGGACGCGTGCTTTCGCAGGTTGGGAGTGCTGCGACCCCTGCTCCAGGATGAGGCCATATACGGGTTGTAGCTGTCCATCTCAGTGGGCAGCTGCCGATCAATTTCAGCTTGCTGCACCGCTGCCCTCTCTACTAGGTTGCGGAGGTTTCGGTACATCATCTTGGCCTTCGGTTCGTCTGGTTCTGGGATGGAGCGAAGCATCATGGCTGCCGCCGCCATGTTTTACCCAGGGTTGAGTAAGTATTGCGCCCATCACTGCTCTCGGTGAGTTGGTCGTATATCTTCCTCGCCCGAGGTTTCTCGGCTTCGAGACGCCTTCGCTCGATGTCGCCGTAAACCCGATCGAGCTTGCGGACGAGGGCGTCGAGCTCTTCCAGTTGCTGCCAGAGGGCGGCCTCACGGGCGAGGATGCGCGCCTGGCACTGATATTCTTCTTCCTGGTTAGGGGATTCCCCATTTCCCCCGCCATTGTTGTTTCATGGCGGCGTCGCCACGAAACAAGTCCTCCTCACTGCCTTGTCGGAGTCGAAGCTAGCTTCCGTCGAGGCGTGGCTTGATTCATCCTCTAGCAGGTCGAGGATGGAGTTTGGCTGCTGGCCGACTACAGCCACCAAGGTTGATGGGAGGGCTCCTTTCGTCCGCTGCTTGGCGGCTGCGACGAGCCGGTTAAGGCGCCGCTTTAAGGCGGCAGCGCGCCCCTTGAGGCGTCGTTTCTCTGCCTTGCTCCTGGTGATCCGTGTGGGTCCCATGCCTGCGGCGGTAGACACGTTGGGCCTGAAAGGGAATTAGGCTTACACCTAGTTCCTAAATAATTTTGGTGGTTGAATTACCCAACACAAATATTGGACTAACTAGTTTGCTCTAGTACTTAAGTTATACAGGTACAAAAGGTTCACACTTAGCCAATAAAAAGACCAAGTTTTGGATTTAACAAAGGAGCAACGAGGCAACCGAAGGCACCTCTGGCTGGAGGCACCGGACTGTCCGGTGTGCACCGGACAGTGTCCGGTGCGCCCAGAGGACTCCAACTCCAACTCTTCGCTCTCGGGAATTCTCGGAAGCCGGCGCGCTATAATTCACCGGACTGTCCGGTGTGCACCGGACATGTCCGGTGCTCCAATGAAGCGCGGTCTCCGGAACTCGCCAGCCTCGGGTTCGCGCGGCAGCCGCTCCGCTAAAATTCACCGGACTGTCCGGTGTGCACCGGACTGTCCGGTGTACCAGCGGAGCAACGGCTCTCTGCGGCGCCAATGGCTCCCTGCGGTGCATTTAATGCGCGCGCAGCGCGCGCAGACGTCAGGCATGCCCATACCGGTGCACCGGACATCAAACAGTACATGTCCGGTGTGCACCGGACACCCAGGAAGGCCCAGAAGTCAGAAGCTCCAACGGTCAGAATCCAACGGCAATGGTGACGTGGCAGGGGCACCGGACTGTCCGGTGTGCACCGGACTGTCCGGTGTGCCATCGAACAGACAGCTTCCAGCAACGGTCACTTTTGGTGGTTGGGGCTATAAATACCCCAACCACCCCACATTCATTGCCATCCAAGTTTTCCACTTCTCAACTACTACAAGAGCTCTAGCATTCAATTCTAGACACACCAAATAGATCAAGTCCTCTCCAAATTCCACACAACTCCATAGTGACTAGAGAGAGTGATTTGCTTGTGTTCTTTCGAGCTCTTGCGCTTGGATCGCATTCTTTTCTTCCTCACTTGTTTTTGTGATCAATCTCAATTGTAACTAAGGCAAGAGGCACCAATTGTGTGGTGGCCCTTGCGGGGAAGTTTTGTTCCCGTTTGATTGAGAAGAAGAGAAAGCTCACTCGATCCGTGGGATCGTTTGAGAGAGGGAAGGGTTGAAAGAGACCCGGCCTTTGTGGCCTCCTCAACGGGGAGTAGGTTTGCGAGAACCGAACCTCGGTAAAACAAATCCGCGTGTCACACTTTTATTTGCTTGCGATTTGTTTTGCGCCCTCTCTCGCGGACTCGTTTATATTTCTAACGCTAACCCGACTTGTAGTTGTGTTTATTTTTGAGAATTTCAGTTTCGCCCTATTCACCCCCCCCCTCTAGGCGACTATCAATTGGTATCAGAGCCCGGTGCTTCATTAGAGCCTAACCGCTCGAAGTGATGTCGGAAGATCACGCCAAGAAGGAGATGGAGACCGGCGACAAGCCCACTACAAGCCAAGGGAGCACTTCATCGGAAGAGTCCCGCACCAAGAGAAGGGAGAAGAAGAAGAACTCCTCCAAGCGGAAGGAGAAAAGATCCTCCTCTTCTCACCACAAGGAGAAGAAGGAAAAATCTTCTTCTCACAAGCCGCATCGGAGTGGGGACAAGCACAAGAGGATGAGGAAGGTGGTCTACTACGAGACCGACACTTCATCGACATCTACCTCCGGCTCCGACGCGGCGTCCGTCACTTCTAAACGCCAAGAGCGTAAGAAGTATAGTAAGATTCCCCTACGCTACCCTCGCATTCCTAAACATACACCTTTACTATCCGTCCCATTAGGCAAACCACCAACTTTTAATGGTGAAGATTACGCTATGTGGAGTAATTTGATGCGATTTCATCTAACCTCTCTCCACAAAAGATTATGGGATGTTGTTGAGTATGGTGTACAGGTACCATCCGTAGGGGATGAGGACTATGACACGGACGAAGTGGCCCAAATCGAGCACTTCAACTCCCAAGCCGCAACCATCCTCCTTGCCTCTCTAAGCAAGGAGGAATACAACAAAGTACAAGGGTTGAAGAACGCCAAGGAGATTTGGGACCTTCTCAAGACGGCGCACGAGGGTGATGAACTCACCAAGATCACCAAGCGGGAAACGATCGAGGGGGAGCTCGGTCGTTTTCGTCTTCGCCAAGGGGAGGAGCCACAAGACATGTACAACCGGCTCAAGACCTTGGTGAACCAAGTGCGCAACCTCGGGAGCGCAAAATGGGATGACCACGAAGTGGTTAAGGTTATTCTAAGAGCCCTTATTTTCCTTAACCCCACACAAGTTCAATTAATTCGTGGTAATCCTAGATATCCGCTAATGACTCTCGAGGAAGTTATCGGGAATTTTGTGAGTTTTGAATGCATGATTAAGGGCTCCAAGAAGATCAACGAGCTTGATGAACCCTCCACATCCGAGGCGCAACCGGTGGCCTTCAAGGCAACGGAGGAGAAAAAGGAGGAGTCTACACCAAGTAGACAACCAATTGATGCCTCCAAGCTCGACAACGAGGAGATGGCCCTAATCATTAAGAGCTTTCGGCAAATCCTCAAGCAACGGAAGGGGAAGGATTACAAATCCCGTTCCAAGAAGGTTTGCTACAAGTGTGGTAAGCCCGGTCACTTTATTGCAAAATGTCCTATGTCTAGTGACAGTGACAGGGGCGACGACAAGAAGGGAAGAAGAAAGGAGAAGAAGAAGTACTACAAGAAGAAGGGCGGCGATGCCCATGTTTGTCAGGAGTGGGACTCCGACGAAAGCTCAAGCGACTCCTCCGACGACGAGGACGCCGCCAACATCGCCGTCACCAAGGGCCTCCTCTTCCCAAACGTCGGCCACAAGTGTCTCATGGCCAAGGACGGCAAAAAGAAGGTAAAATCAAAGTCCTCCACTAAATATGAAACATCTAGTGATGAGGATGATGATAAAAATGAAGAAGATAATTTGCGCACTCTTTTTGCTAACCTCAACATGCAACAAAAGGAAAAATTAAATGAATTGATTAGTGCTATACATGAGAAGGATGATCTCTTGGATTCTCAAGAGGACTTCCTTATTAAAGAAAATAAGAAGCATGTTAAGGTTAAAAATGCTTATGCTCTAGAAAGAGAAAAATGTGAAAAATTGTCTAGTGAGCTAAGCACTTGTCATGAGACTTTAGACAACCTTAGAAATGAAAATGCAAATTTGTTAGCTAAGGTTGATTCTCATATTTGCAATGTTTCAACTCCAAATCCTAGAGATGATAATGATGACTTGCTTGCTAGGATTGAAGGATTGAACATTTCTCTTGCTAGCCTTAGAAATGAGAATGAGAAATTAATTGCTAAGGCTAAGAATTTTGATGTTTGCAATGCTACTATTTCGGACCTTAGAACTAAGAATGATTTGTTGCATGCTAAGGTCATTGAATTGAAATCTTGCAAACCTTCTACATCTACTGAGCATGTTTCCATTTGTACTAGATGTAGAGATATTAATGTTGATGCTATCCATGATCACCTAGCCTTAATTAAAAAACAAAATGATCACATAGCACAACTTAATGCTAAGATTAGAGAGCATGACTTAGAAAATGAAAAATTTAAACTTGCTAGAAGCATGCTCTATAATGGGAGACGCCCTGGCATTAAGGACGGCATTGGCTACCAAAAGGGAGACAATGTCAAAATTAATGCCCCTCCAAAGAACCTATCTAACTTTGTTAAGGGCAAGGCTCCCATGCCTCAGGATAACGAGGGTTACATTTTGTACCCTGCCGGCTATCCTGAGGGCAAGATTAAGAAAATTCATTCTAGGAAGTCTCACTCTGGCCCTAATCATGCTTTTATGTATAAGGGTGAGACATCTAGATCTAGGCAACCAACCCATGCCAAGTTGCCTAGAAAGAAAACTACTAATGCATCAAATGATCATAGCATTTCATTTAAAACTTTTGATGCATCTTATGTTTTGACTAACAAATCCGGCAAGGTAGTTGCCAAGATTGTTGGGGGCAAACACAAGGGCTCCAAGACTTGTGTTTGGGTACCCAAAGTTCTTATATCTAATGCCAAAGGACCCAAAACCGTTTGGGTACCTAAAACAAAGAACTAAATTTGTTTTGTAGGTTTATGCATCCGGGGGCTCAAGTTGGATACTCGACAGCGGGTGCACAAACCACATGACAGGGGAGAAAAGGATGTTCTCCTCATATGAGAAAAACCAAGATCCCCAACGAGCTATCACATTCGGGGATGGAAATCAAGGTTTGGTCAAAGGTTTGGGTAAAATTGCTATATCTCCTGACCATTCTATTTCCAATGTTTTTCTTGTAGATTCTTTAGATTACAATTTGCTTTCCGTATCCCAATTATGTCAAATGGGCTACAACTGTCTTTTTACTGATACTGGTGTTACTGTCTTTAGAAGAAGTGATGATTCAATAGCTTTTAAGGGAGTGTTAGAGGGTCAGCTATACTTGGTAGATTTTGATAGAGCCGAACTCGACACTTGCTTGATTGCTAAGACTAACTTGGGTTGGCTCTGGCACCGCCGACTAGCCCATGTTGGAATGAAGAATCTTCACAAGCTTCTAAAGGGAGAACACATTTTGGGACTAACCGATGTTCATTTTGAGAAAGACAGGATTTGTAGCGCATGCCAAGCCGGGAAGCAAGTTGGTGTCCATCATCCACACAAAAACATCATGACTACCGACAGGCCACTGGAGCTCCTACACATGGATTTGTTCGGCCCGATCGCTTACATAAGCATCGGCGGTAGTAAGTATTGTCTTGTAATTGTGGATGATTATTCTCGCTTCACTTGGGTATTCTTTTTGCAGGAAAAATCACAAAACCAAGAGACCTTAGAAGGATTCTTGAGACGAGCTCAAAATGAGTTCGGCTTAAGGATCAAGAAAATTAGAAGCGATAACGGGACGGAGTTCAAGAACTCTCAAATTGAAGGTTTTCTTGAGGAGGAGGGCATCAAGCATGAGTTCTCTTCTCCCTACACTCCACAACAAAATGGTGTAGTGGAGAGGAAGAATCGAACTCTATTGGACATGGCAAGAACCATGCTTGATGAGTACAAGACACCGGATCGGTTTTGGGCCGAGGCGGTCAACACCGCTTGCTACGCCATCAACCGGTTATATCTTCACCGAATCCTCAAGAAGACATCTTATGAACTCCTAACCGGTAAAAAGCCCAATATTTCATATTTTAGAGTTTTTGGTAGCAAATGTTTTATTCTTGTCAAAAGAGGTAGAAAATCTAAATTTGCTCCTAAAACTGTAGAAGGCTTTTTACTAGGATATGACTCAAACACAAGGGCATATAGAGTCTTTAACAAGTCCTCAGGACTTGTTGAAGTATCTTGTGACGTTGTGTTTGATGAGACTAACGGCTCTCAAGTAGAGCAAGTTGATCTTGATGATATAGGTGAAGAACAGGCTCCATGCATAGCGCTAAGGAACATGTCCATTGGGGATGTGTGTCCTAAGGAATCCGAAGAGCCTTCACATGCACAAGATCAACCATCCTCCTCAACGCAAGCATCTCCACCAACTCAAATCGAGGATGAGGCTCAAGATGTTGAACAAGAAGATCAAGAAGATGAGCCACCTCAAAATGATGGCAACGATCAAGGGGGAGATGCAAATGATGAGGACAAGGAGGATGATCAACCAAGGCAGCCACACCCAAGAGTCCACCAAGCAATACAACGAGATCACCCCGTCGACACCATCCTCGGCGATATTCATAAGGGGGTAACTACTCGATCTCGTGTTGCTCATTTTTGTGAACATTACTCGTTTGTTTCCTCTATTGAGCCACACAGGGTAGAGGAAGCACTTCAAGATTCGGATTGGGTGATGGCAATGCAAGAGGAGCTCAACAATTTCACGAGGAACGAGGTATGGCACTTAGTTCCACGTCCTAACCAAAATGTTGTAGGAACCAAGTGGGTCTTCCGCAACAAGCAAGACGAGCATGGTGTGGTGACTAGGAACAAAGCTCGACTCGTGGCCAAGGGTTATTCACAAGTCGAAGGTTTGGATGTTGGTGAAACCTATGCACCCGTAGCTAGGCTTGAGTCAATTCGCATACTATTGGCCTATGCTACTTACCATGGCTTCAAGCTTTATCAAATGGACGTGAAGAGTGCCTTCCTCAATGGACCAATCAAGGAGGAGGTCTATGTTGAGCAACCTCCCGGCTTTGAAGACAGTGAGTATCCTAATCATGTTTATAGGCTCTCTAAGGCGCTTTATGGGCTCAAGCAAGCCCCAAGAGCATGGTATGAATGCCTTAGAGATTTCCTTATTGCTAATGGCTTCAAAGTCGGCAAGGCCGATCCTACTCTATTCACTAAGACTCTTGACAATGATTTGTTCGTATGCCAAATTTATGTTGATGATATTATATTTGGGTCTACTAACAAATCTACATGTGAAGAATTTAGTAGGATCATGACACAAAAATTCGAGATGTCAATGATGGGGGAGTTGAAGTATTTTCTAGGATTTCAAGTCAAGCAACTCCATGAGGGGACCTTCATTAGCCAAACAAAGTATACTCAAGACATCCTAAGCAAGTTTGGAATGAAGGATGCCAAGCCCATCAAGACACCCATGGGAACAAATGGACATCTCGACCTCGACACGGGAGGTAAGTCCGTGGATCAAAAGGTATACCGGTCGATGATTGGTTCATTGCTTTATTTATGTGCATCTCGACCGGACATTATGCTTTCCGTTTGCATGTGTGCAAGATTCCAAGCCGACCCTAAGGAATCACACCTTACGGCCGTAAAACGAATCTTGAGATATTTGGCTTATACTCCTAAGTTTGGGCTTTGGTACCCTCGGGGATCCACTTTTGATTTGATTGGTTATTCGGATGCCGATTGGGCGGGGTGTAGGATTAATAGGAAGAGCACATCGGGGACTTGCCAGTTCTTGGGAAGATCCTTGGTGTCATGGGCTTCAAAGAAGCAAAATTCGGTCGCTCTTTCTACCGCCGAAGCCGAGTACATTGCCGCAGGCCATTGTTGCGCGCAATTACTTTGGATGAGGCAAACCCTGCGGGACTACGGTTACAAATTAACCAAAGTCCCTTTGCTATGTGACAATGAGAGTGCAATCAAAATGGCCGACAATCCCGTTGAGCATAGCCGCACTAAGCACATAGCCATTCGGTATCATTTTCTTCGGGATCACCAACAAAAGGGGGATATCGAGATTTCTTACATTAACACTAAAGATCAATTAGCCGATATCTTTACCAAGCCACTTGATGAACAATCTTTTACCAGACTTAGGCATGAGCTCAATATTCTTGATTCCAGGAATTTCTTTTGCTAGTCTTGCACACATAGCTCATTAATATACCTTTGATCATGTCTCTTTTATATATGCTATGACTAATGTGTTTTCTAGTGTATCTCAAACCAAGTCATAGGTATATTGAAAGGGAATTGGAGTCTTCGGCGAAGACAAGGCTTCCACTCCACTCTACTACTCATCCTTCGCCGTCGCTCCGCATCACTCTCCATCTTTGGTATTATCTTCACTCATTTATTTCATGACCAAAGGAGGAGAAGATACTTCTATGGGCTCTAATGATTCCGTTTTTGGTGATTCATGCCAAAGGGGGAGAAAGCATGAGCCCAAAGCAAAAGGACCGCACCACCACCCTATTTTTAAAATTGATGATTTTCAAATTGGTATATTTCAAAATTGGTATCTCTTTGTGTTCTAAAGGGGGAGCAAATAGTATTTTCAAAATTGATGTAAAACCCTCTTGAACACTAAGAGGAGACCTTATTTGAGGGGGAGTTTTGTTTAGTCAAAGGAAAAGCATTTGGAACAAAGGAAGAAAATTTCAAAACTTGAAAATGCTTTGCAAAATCTTATTCATTTACCTTTGACTATCTTGCAAAAGGACTTTGAAAAGAATTTACAAAAGAATTTGCAAAAACAAAACTTGTGGTGTAAGCGTGGTCCAATATGTCAAAAACAAAGAAAACAATCCATGCGCATCATATAAATATTCATTGGCTCAAATTCCAAGTAACCTTTGCACTTACATTATGCAAACTAGTTCAATTATGCACTTCTATATTTGCTTTGGTTTGTGTTGGCATCAATCACCAAAAAGGGGGAGATTGAAAGGGAATTAGGCTTACACCTAGTTCCTAAATAATTTTGGTGGTTGAATTGCCCAACACAAATATTGGACTAACTAGTTTGCTCTAGTACTTAAGTTATACAGGTGCAAAAGGTTCACACTTAGCCAATAAAAAGACCAAGTTTTGGATTCAACAAAGGAGCAACGAGGCAACCGAAGGCACCTCTGGCTGGAGGCACCGGACTGTCCGGTGTGCACCGGACAGTGTCCGGTGCGCCCAGAGGACTCCAACTCCAACTCTTCGCTCTCGGGAATTCTCGGAAGCCGGCGCGCTATAATTCACCGGACTGTCCGGTGTGCACCGGACATGTCCGGTGCTCCAATGAAGCGCGGTCTCCGGAACTCGCCAGCCTCGGGTTCGCGCGGCAGCCGCTCCGCTAAAATTCACCGGACTGTCCGGTGTGCACCAGACTGTCCGGTGTACCAGCGGAGCAACGGCTCTCTGCGGCGCCAACGGCTCCCTGCGGTGCATTTAATGCGCGCGCAGCGCGCGCAGACGTCAGGCATGCCCATACCGGTGCACCGGACATCAAACAGTACATGTCCGGTGTGCACCGGACACCCAGGAAGGCCCAGAAGTCAGAAGCTCCAACGGTCAGAATCCAACGGCAATGGTGACGTGGCAGGGGCACCGGACTGTCCGGTGTGCACCGGACTGTCCGGTGTGCCATCGAACAGACAGCTTCCAGCAACGGTCACTTTTGGTGGTTGGGGCTATAAATACCCCAACCACCCCACATTCATTGCCATCCAAGTTTTCCACTTCTCAACTACTACAAGAGCTCTAGCATTCAATTCTAGACACACCAAATAGATCAAGTCCTCTCCAAATTCCACACAACTCCATAGTGACTAGAGAGAGTGATTTGCTTGTGTTCTTTCGAGCTCTTGCGCTTGGATCGCATTCTTTTCTTCCTCACTTGTTTTTGTGATCAATCTCAATTGTAACTAAGGCAAGAGGCACCAATTGTGTGGTGGCCCTTGCGGGGAAGTTTTGTTCCCGTTTGATTGAGAAGAAGAGAAAGCTCACTCGATCCGTGGGATCGTTTGAGAGAGGGAAGGGTTGAAAGAGACCCGGCCTTTGTGGCCTCCTCAACGGGGAGTAGGTTTGCGAGAACCGAACCTCGGTAAAACAAATCCGCGTGTCACACTTTTATTTGCTTGCGATTTGTTTTGCGCCCTCTCTCGCGGACTCGTTTATATTTCTAACGCTAACCCGACTTGTAGTTGTGTTTATTTTTGAGAATTTCAGTTTCGCCCTATTCACCCCCCCTCTAGGCGACTATCAGGGCCGACATGGCAGAGCTCGCCGGTGGCGGTGGCGAGGAAGTTGTCGGCGTTCCGAGACCGGGGGGTCCCCGAGCCGACGAGTGAGTGTGCCGCGTGCCCCAGCCCAGATGGGTCGAGCGCGTGGGCGAGCGCGAAGGGGGGAGAGAGCGAGAGCGAGAGGTCGGTGGCCGGAGCCGGGTCGTGAGGGAGTCGGAGAATTCCCGCGGCCTTCGTGTTCGTCCCGCGCCCAGGTCGGGTGCGCTTGCAGTAGGGGGTTACAAGCGTCCGCGCGAGGTGAGGGGAAGCGAGCGGCCCCGAGAGAGCGCCTGCCCCTGCCCTTCGTCCCCGCGAGGCCAACCTTCTCTAAGAAGGCCCTGGTCCTCCCTTTTATAGTCGTAAGGAGAGGATCCAGGTGTACAAAATGGGGGTGTAGCAAGGTGCTACGTGTCTAGCGAGGGAGAGCTAGCGCCCTAAGTACATGCCCAGGTGGCAGCCGGAGAGATCTTGGCACCCTGTTGGTGTGGCGTCGTGGCTGTTGGAGGTGTAACGGAGCCGGACGGGGGTACAGCTGTCGGAGTGGCTGGGCCCTTGCTGACGTCCTCCTGCTTTCGTAAGGGAGCTGAGAGCCGCCGTCGTCATGGTCTGGCGGGGCGCCATCATTGCCTATCTGGCGTAGCCGGCCGGATGGGACGCCGGTCTTGTTCTCTGCGACCCAAGTCGGCTCGGGGCAGGGTGATGATGACGCTTCCTGTTGACGTGGCGGTCTTGTGTCCTAGGTCGGGCGCCGTGGAGGCTCCTCCGAAGTCGAGGTCGAGTCCGTCCTGCAAGACAGAGGCGGAGTCCGAGCCCTGGGTCGGGCGAGGCGGAGGTCGTTCGGCAGAGGCCGAGGCGGAATCCGAGCCCTGGGTCGGGCGAGGCGGAGTTCGCCGTCTTCCGGGGCCTTAGCCCGAGTCCGAGCCCTGGGTCGGGCGGAGCGGAGTTCGCCGTCTTCCGGGGCCTTAGCCCGAGTCCGAGCCCTGGGTCGGGCAGAGCGGAGTTCGCCGTCTTCCGGGGCCTTAGCCCGAGTCCGAGCCCTGGGTCGGGCGGAGCGGAGTTCGCCGTCTTCCGGGGCCTTAGCCCGAGTCCGAGCCCTGGGTCGGGCAGAGCCTCCTATGGCACCTCTGGCGAAGTCTGGTCGCCCGTCGGTCTTACCTTTTGCGTTAAACGCCCCGGTGACTTGGTCGGTTGGCGCGGTGATTTAGTCAGGGTTACTTCTTATCGAAGGCGGGGCCTCGGGCGAGCCGGTGATGCGTCTGCCGTGAAAGAGGAGACCTCAGGCGAGACGGAGTCATCTTAGGGTCGGCTGCCCTCGCCCGAGGCTAAGCTCGGGCGTGGCGTGATCGAGTCACTCGTATGGACTGATCCCTGACTTAATCAAACCCATCAGGCCTTTGCAGCTTTATGCTGATGGGGGTTACCAGCTGAGAATTAGGCGTCTTGAGGGTACCCCTAATTATGGTCCCCGACAGTAGCCCCCGAGCCTCGAAGAGAGTGATAACACTCGCTTGGAGGCTTGCGTCGCACTTTTTTGCAAGGGGACCAGCCTTTCTCGGAGGTACTTTGTTCCGGTGGGTGCGCGCGAGCGCACCCGCCGGGTGTAGCCCCCGAGGCCTCGGAGGAGTGGTTTCACTCCTTCGAGGTCTTAATGCCTTGCGTAATGCCTCGGCTGGTCTGGCGGTTCCCTCATGCGAGCAGGGCGTAGCCCAGGTGCACTGTCGGGGCCCAAGTTCTCGGGCTGGTATGTTGACGCTGTCAACGGTTTGGCCGGAGCCGGGTTTGCGAGAGCAGCCCCCGAGCCTCCGCACGGAGCGAGAGGACGATCAGGGACAGACTCGGCTTTTTTATATACGCCCCTACGTCGCCTTTCCGCAAGGAGGAGGGGGGGAGTGCGCCATGTTACCCTCGATGGGCACCGAACATGGTGTCTCCGGTGAGCTGCAATCGGGTAATCCGAGTGGACGTCCGTGCCCCGTTCGTTGGGGGTCGGCTAGGGGCCCGGAGGCACGCCCAAAAGTACCTGCGGGTGATCTGCCGGACCCGGTCCCCTGGCGACGGGGTCCGAGGGCTCGTTGCCTCCCTCCGATGGGATTCCGTTACAGAGTCGTTCCCGCTGGTCTCGGAAATGTCCTAGGGTACCTCGGGAGCGCAGCCCGAGCCTTGGTTATGTATCGAACGTACCCCTGGTCATCCCTCGCTCGGCGTCTGAGGCGACTGTGAACCCTTCGACAGGCCAGCCTTCGAACCCCTGATCAGTAGGGGGCACGGAGCCCGAGTAGCCTGAGGCGGTCGTGGGACCTTTCGGGGGCCGACCTTCGAACCCCTGACCAGTAGTGGGTGTCGGGCCCACGCGATCTGAGGCGGCTGTTGAACCCCTCGGGGGGCCAGCCTTCGAACCCCTGATCAGTAGGGAGGCTCGGAGCCTAGTTCCTTCACGGGGAAGGATCCCTTTGGGGGTATCCCCTTTCCCGGTCCCTGTTGCAAGAGATAGAGAAAGAAGGCAAAGGGAAAAAGGATTCGAAATTGAACGTTGTGGCGTACCTTTTTCGGCGTGGTTGTTTTGGCGAAGGCGAAACGTCGCCAGCCTCTCCCGCCCGTAGCGCTGTCCGTCGAGCCGCGGAGTTAATGCGCCGGGGTGAGTAGTTGGCGAGGTTGCCGTTGCGCGTGCGCGAGCCGTTCGAGGTACGGGTCACGGGCGCGTCGTCTTCACGCCGCGAGAGGGGGTTCTCTTGCTGCCTCCGGATGGGACGTGAGCCTGGCTGATGGCGTGACCGCTGCTCTCGCGCGCCTGCCACCGTCATTACTGCCGGCCCATTCTTGACCGCGTTTGACCGCTGCGCCAGGCTGGCGCTGCTGGGTCGCGGGCTGGGTCGCCTCGAATCGCGGTAACGGTTCCGCAATCGAGGAGGTGCGGTGGTGGAGCGAGTGGCATAGCGGTTCGCATGCAGCGCCCGGCGCGCCAGTTGCACGACGCGTGGGCTTGAGCCGTCGCGCTGGCCTGTCAGGAGTCGGAGAGGCGCGTCCACTTGGCGTGGTTGCATGCCGCCTGCATGGCCGCCTGCCCCTTTTGCCCGCTGGTCTGGGCAAAAGTGGAGGGTTACTTGTAACCGCTGGGTGGTTGTGTGCGTCGTGCGCGGCGGTTCGGCTTCTTCTGCTTGGAGCCGGTCTGCATGACAGGCGGGCCCCAGCCCCCGCGCCGCAGGGGAGGACTTTGGAGGCGTGTTGGAGAAGACTCAGCCCGTGACGGTTGAGGGCGCAAGCAGGGGGAGTTGCCTTTAAAAGGAGGGCGACCCCCTTCGTAAGGTAACCATGTCTCCTTCCTCCCCTATGCATTGTGTCTCTCCACCTTCCGAGCCCCCAGATGGGGGGAACCGCCGTCTTTTCGCTCCATCGCTGGAGGGACGCAACTCCGTGGGAGTTGGTACCTTTCAGCCATCGTTCGGCTTCAAGGATTTTCATCATGCAGCCCGGCTGCACCCCTCCACCGGCGGTCACCCAGGGTGGTGACTTCCGGCTTGATGGTGGGGGAAAGCGAGCCGGGCTGCGGCATCCGCCCCTTCCTCAGCCTCAAGGATTTTCATCACCAGGGCTGAGGAGGGGCGTGTGCCGGGTCGGGGTTGGCCCCTGCGCGGGTGGTGACCCGCTCCTTCCCTCAGTGATCGGGGGGAAGGGCGGGAGTCGCCCGTGGCGCCAACAGCTACAGCGTGCCCGGCTCTCTGAGCCGAGCACTCTCGGAGCCGCCCCCGGTGCCGCCTCCCGCCACGGCAGCTGGAAGAGGTTCTTCCGCCGGCGCGACAGCCGAGGTTGGCCACGGACCGACCTCCGACTCTACGGCCTTCTGTCCGTCCTTGCCTCTCGAGTTTGGGCAAGGGCGGGGGCCTCCCAGCAGCAGCATCCGCCCTGAGGCCATCACTGCTGCTGTCGGGCCCCCCAGGACAGACGTCTTCATCGTCGCCGCTGCCGGGGCGGGCGGCGACGTGCCGTTCGTCGGTCTTCTGCTGCCCCGCAGGCCTACCCCCATCGAGTGGGGTTGTTCGTACCTGCGGGGGGGAACCGGAGTTCCGTTTGTAATGGCACTTTGAGTGCCGGGCTTTTTGTTCATTTCGGCTTTCGGGGCCTGAACATGTATGTAACTCCGGCACAGAGCCGTGTTTTTTTCCTTATTTCTGAGCACTAAGACTCGCCTATTGTCTGTCTGAACCGCTTCACCAAGCGTGAGTCGCCCCGTGTCAAGGTGACGAGTGAGGTATCCGTATCCCGGAGGCGTAGGAGTCCCTCGACTCGGTCGGCCCTGTTGTCCGAGGCTCCTCTAGCTTAGTTAAAGAGACCCCTCGGCCGCTCTTCGACGAGCCGAGGCCAGGGGTAGCGATATCAGCACGAGCAGAGGCGGAGTTGGCTCGGAAATGAAACCTGGCTGGCCGGAGCCTAGCCGGGTTGTCCGTCGGCAGGATCGACGTCGGAGTTGATCAGCCGGGGCTTCGGACCGAGCTGGCGCCCTCGGAAGGCAGTCGGCCGAGGCCCCGGAGGTGGCCAGCCGAGCCGTCCGCTCGGGCCGGGTTCTCGGAGAAGTCCCTGGCAGAGATCGCTCGAACGTGGTGATGACGTCGTCCTTCGGAGCAGAGGCCCTCGGACCGCGTCGCCGTCTGAGGCTAGGTCGGGCCTTGCCGAAGGTGCTGTTGATGCCGAGGGTGTCATCGCCCTTTCCCAGCGTCAAGATCCGAGCCTGCAGGGTCAAATCGTCTTGTAGCGTGGGCCTTGTGCGGCCGTCGAGGCCAGAACACACACCCTTGCTGCGTTATAAAGCTGCGTCTCCTTTCCTCTTGTTTCGAGTATCTGGACCTTTCGTCGGTAGCAGGGATGTTAGTGCGAGCAAGAGTTGCTTCTCGCGGGAGGTGATGAGTGAGGTATCCGTATCCCGGAGGCGTGGGAGTCCCTCGGCTCGGTCGGCCTCGCCGCTTACGCGTACTTTTACCCGTCCATGAGGCCCTGTCACCGACTCAGTCGAGAAGGCTCGAAGAATCGCTTCGACAGAAAAACTTCCGTACGTAAAGACTCGTTCGATCCGCGGATTCGCCTTATCCGAGCGCGAGTTACTTATCGCAGAAGGTGATGAGTGAGGTATCCGTATCCCGGAGGCGTAGGAGTCCCTCGGCTCGGTCAGCCTTGACTGCTTACGTGTACCCCGTCGTTTCCAGGACCCACTTTTCGAAGTAGTCAAAAAGCACGAAAGATGTTCTGGTGAAAGAGATTTTTTGTTCGAGGAAAATTTTGACGCAGAGGGGGTTTCCCCCCTTTTAGCCCCCGAGGGAGGGTTGGGCTTTGCCGAGGCGAGGCCGACCCTTCCTTGTTGACTAAACTTTGCGTGGGTGCGGGGTATATGAACAACTTGGAAACATCTTAAGGGTAGAAGCGACGTAGCTGTTGGATGTTCCAAGCGTTGCCGTAGACCTCGCCTTGACTGTTGGCCAGCTTGTACGTTCCGGGCTTCAGAACTTTGGCGATGATGAACGGCCCCTCCCAGGGGGGCGTGAGCTTGTGCCTGCCTCGGGCGTCTTGCCGTAGCCGAAGCACCAGGTCGCCCACCTGGAGATCTCGGGGTCGGACCCCTCGGGCGTGGTAGCGTCGCAGGGACTGCTGATATCGCGCCGAGTGTAGTAAGGCCCTGTCCCGAGCCTCGTCCAGCTGGTCCAGCGAGTCTTCTCGGCTAGCTTGGTTGCTTTCTTCGTTGTAGGCCCTCGTCCTCGGGGAGCCGTATTCCAGGTCCGTGGGCAGGATGGCCTCGGCCCCGTAGACCAGGAAGAAAGGCGTGAAACCCGTGGCTCGGCTCGGCGTCGTCCTCAGGCTCCAGACCACCGAGGGGAGTTCCTTCATCCACCGCTTGCCGAACTTGTTGAGGCCGTTGTAAATCCGGGGCTTGAGCCCTTGTAGAATCATGCCGTTGGCACGTTCCACTTGCCCATTCGACATGGGGTGAGCTACGGCGGCCCAGTCCACCCGGATGTTGTGATCCTCGCAAAAATCCAAGAATTTTTTGCCGGTGAACTGGGTGCCGTTGTCGGTGATGATGGAGTTCGGGACCCCGAAGCGATGGATGATGTTGGTGAAGAACGCCACCGCCTGCTCGGACCTGATGCTGTTCAGGGGTCGGACCTCGACCCACTTGGAGAATTTGTCGATGGCGACCAGCAGGTGCGTGTAGCCCCCGGGCGCCTTCTGCAGAGGGCCGACGAGGTCCAAACCCCACACGGTGAAGGGCCAGGTGATGGGTATCGTCTGCAGAGCCTGAGCGGGCAGGTGGGTCTGCTTCGCATAGAATTGGCACCCTTCGCAGGCGCGGACAATTCTAGTGGCGTCAGCCACCGCCGTTGGCCAGTAGAAGCCTTGGCGGAAAGCGTTCCCGACGAGGGTTCGAGGTGCTGCGTGATGACCGCAAGCCCCCGAGTGTATTTCCTGCAGGAGTTCCTGACCCTCGGCGATGGAGATGCATCGCTGGAGGATGCCCGAGGGGCTTCGGTGGTAGAGCTCCTTCTCATCGCCCAGCAAGACGAACGATT
The DNA here is from genome assembly GCA_029449295.1 of Zea luxurians. Classification (NCBI taxonomy): domain Eukaryota; kingdom Viridiplantae; phylum Streptophyta; class Magnoliopsida; order Poales; family Poaceae; genus Zea; species Zea luxurians. The sequence goes on from JAOPSE010000010.1 coordinate 132,045,123, forward strand.
TGGCGCGTCGCGCTACCCGCCGAGCCTCGGCTCGGTCGAGGGGCAGTTCTCCTCGGTGGAGGTATTGCAGGTACGGGGTTTGCCAATCTTGACCTGGCACGACCCCGTTCTGCTCCTCCTCGACGCGCAGCGCTTCGCCCTCGGGCTCCGAGGGTTCCTCGGGTTGAGCCGAGGATGGCTCGGGCTGGGCCGAGGTCATCTCGGACGAGGCCGAGGGTGCCTCGGGCTCGGGCGCGTCGCCCATCTTGACGGAGGGTCGGTGCAGATCCCGGGAGAAGACGTCTGGGGGAACCGTTGTTCGCCCCGAGGCTATCTTCGCCAGCTCGTCCGCAGTCTCGTTGTAGCGCCGGGCGATGTGGTTAAGCTCGAGCCCGTAGAACTTGTCTTCCAGGCGTCGAACCTCCTCACAGTAGGCCTCCATCTTTGGGTCGCGGCAGAGGGAGTTCTTCATGACTTGGTCGATGACGAGCTGCGAGTCGCCGCGTGCATCGAGGCGTCGGACCCCTAGCTCGATGGCGATTCGCAATCCGTTGATCAGAGCCTCGTACTCAGCCACATTGTTGGACGCCGGGAAATGGAGGCGAAGCACGTAGCGCAGGTGTTTCCCGAGGGGCGAGACGAAAAGCAGGCCCGCGCCAGCTCCCGTCTTCATCAGCGACCCGTCGAAAAACATGGTCCAGAGCTCTGGTTGGATCGGAGCCGTTGGCAACTGGGTATCGACCCATTCGGCTACGAAATCCGCCAGTACCTGGGACTTGATGGCCTTCCGAGGGGCAAACGAGATCGCCTCGCCCATGATCTCTACCGCCCACTTCGCGATCCGCCCCGAGGCTTCTCAGCACTGGATGATCTCCCCCAGGGGGAAGGATGACACCACAGTCACCGGATGGGACTCGAAGTAATGTCGCAGCTTTCGCCTCGTCAGGATCACTGCGTATAGCAGCTTCTGGACTTGTGGGTATCGGATCTTGGTCTCGGACAGCACCTCGCTGACGAAGTAAACTGGCCTCTGAATGGGCAAAGCATGCCCCTCTTCCTGCCTTTCGACTACGATCGCGGCGCTGACCACCTGAGTGGTTGCGGCGACGTAGACCAGGAGGGTTTCTCCATCAGCTGGGGGTACCAAGATGGGCGCCTGGGTGAGGAGCGCCTTCAGGTTCCCGAGGGCTTCCTCGGCCTCGGGAGTCCAAGTGAAGCACTCGGCCTTCCTTAAGAGACGGTACAGGGGCAGGCCTCTTTCACCGAGGCGCGAGATGAAACGGCTCAAGGCCGCGAGGCATCCCATGACCCTCTGTACGCCTTTTAAGTCCTTGATGGGCCCCATGTTTGTGATGGCTGCGATCTTCTCCGGGTTGGCTTCGATGCCCCGCTCGGAGACGATGAATCCCAAAAGCATGCCTCGGGGTACCCCGAAGACGCACTTCTCGGGATTGAGCTTGACGCCCTTTGCCTTGAGACACCGGAATGTCAGCTCAAGGTCGGAGAGAAGGTCGGAGGCTTTCCTCGTCTTGACTACGATGTCATCGACGTAGGCCTCGACCGTGCGACCGATGTGTTCGCCGAACACATGGTTCATGCACCGCTGGTACGTTGCACCCGCGTTCCTCAAACCGAACGGCATTGTGACATAACAGTACATGCCGAAGGGCGTGATGAAAGAAGTCGCGAGCTGGTCGGACTCTTTCATCTTGATTTGATGATACCCTGAGTAGGCATCGAGGAAAGACAGGGTTTCGCACCCCGCAGTGGAGTCCACGATTTGATCGATGCGAGGTAGAGGGTAGGGGACTTTTGGACATGCTTTGTTGAGACCAGTGTAGTCCACACACATCCGCCATTTTCCCCCTTTCTTCCTCACGAGCACAGGGTTGGCAAGCCACTCAGGGTGGAATACCTCTTTGATGAACCCTGCTGCCATCAGCTTGTGGATCTCCTCGCCTATCACCCTGCGCCTTTCCTCGTCGAATCGGCGCAGAGGCTGTCTGACCGGTCGGGCCCCGGCCCGAATATCCAGCGAGTGCTCGGCGACATCCCTCGGTATGCCGGGCATGTCCGAGGGACTCCACGCAAAGACGTCGGCGTTTGCGCGGAGAAAGTCGACGAGCACTGCTTCCTATTTGGGGTCGAGCCCGGAACCGATCCGGATCAGCTTGGAGGTGTCGCCACTGGGGTTGAGAGGGACGGCCTTAACCGTCTCCGCTGGCTCGAAGTTGCCGGCATGTCGCTTCACGTCCGGTACCTCTCGGGAGAGGCTTTCCAGGTCGGCAATGAGGGCCTCGGACTCGGCGAGGGCCTCGGCGTACTCCACACACTCCACGTCGCATTCGAAGGCGTGTTTGTACGTGGGGCCGACGGTGATGACCCCGTTGGGGCCCGGCATCTTGAGCTTTAGGTAGGTGTAGTTGGGGATGGCCATGAACTTCGCGTAGCATGGCCTTCCCAACACTGCGTGGTAGGTTCCTCGGAACCCGACCACCTCGAACGTCAAAATCTCCCTTCGGAAGTTGGAGGGTGTTCCGAAGCAGACAGGGAGGTCGAGCTGTCCGAGGGGCTGGACGCGCTTCCCGGGAATGATCCCGTGGAAGGGCGCAGCACCTGCTCGGACAGATGACAGGTCGACGCGCAGGAGCCTGAGGGTCTCAGCGTAGATGATGTTGAGGCAGCTGCCCCCATCCATCAAAACCTTGGTGAGCCTGACGTCGCCGATGACGGGGTCGACGATGAGCGGGTACTTCCCCGGGCTCGGCACGTGGTCGGGGTGGTCGTCCCGGTCGAAGGTGATGGGCTTGTGAAAGGGAAATGTGCCCTTGGGCCATTTCTAAGTATTTTGGTGATTGAGTGCCAACACATGTGTTTAATTATGAATTTGTGTACATGGATGAACAAGGTGCAAATCATGAGATAAAGGTATGTTTCTAAGCCTTAGTACATTGGTTTTGTGGACTAACATATTTGTCTAAGTGTTAGAAACAGGAAGAGAGAAGAGGAGAAATGACTTGGCTGTGTGCAGCCAAGTCCCAGCTCGGTCTGGAGCACCGGACTGTCCGGTGTGCACCTGAGAGCACCTAGAGGGGGGGGGTGAATAGGTGATCCTGTAAAAACTTCAAACTTAAGCCACAAAAACTTGTTAAGCGTTAGCACAGTTAATGCCAAGTGGCTAAGGTGAAGTCTTCAACAAAACACAATACCACAAGAATCAAGCACAGAGGGACACGGTGGTTTATCCCGTGGTTCGGCCAAGCCAATGCTTGCCTACTTCCACGTTGTGGCGTCCCAACGGACGAGGGTTGCAATCAACCCCTCTCAAGCGGTCCAAAGACCCACTTGAATACCACGGTGTTTTGTTGTTCTTATCTCAATCCCGTTTGCGAGGAATCTCCACAACTTGGAGCCTCTCGCCCTTACAAAAGATGTTCACAAGGAATTACGGAGTAAGGGAGGGATTAGCAACTCACACACAACACAAAGATCACAGCGAATACGCACACACAAAACCCAGACTTGAGCTCAAGAGGCTAACACACTAGAACAGAGCTCAAATCACTAGAATTTCAAACAAGTGCGCAAGATTGATGTGTGAGTGATCAAGAGTGCTCAAGGAATGCTTGGGTGCTTCCTCCATGCGCCAAGGGGTCCCTTTTATAGCCCCAAGGCAGCTAGGAGCCGTTGGGAACAAATCTGGAAGGCCATCTTTGCCTTCTGTCTCGTGGCGCACCGGACAGTCCGGTGCACACCGGACACTGTCCGGTGCCCGATTTGTTTCCAAAAACAGCACTTCTGACCGTTGCTGGCTGCTCCAGATCTGCGCTCAGTTGGCGCACCGGACATGTCCGGTGCACACCGGACAGTCCGGTGTTCCTTCCCGACCGTTGGCTCGGCCACGTGTCCCGCGCGGATTGCGCGGCCGACCGTTGGCCCTGGCCGACCGTTGGCTCACCGGACAGTCCGGTGCACACCGGACAGTCCGGTGAATTTTAGCCGTACGCCGTCGGCGAATTCCCGAGAGCGGCCAGTTCGCGCCGAGGAGGTCTGGCGCACCGGACACTGTCCGGTGCACACCGGACAGTCCGGTGCTCCAGACCGAGCAGGGACTTGGCTGCACACAGCCAAGTCATTCTCTCCCCTTTTCTCTTTTTCTTCTTGCTGTTTCTAACACTTAGACAAACATGTTAGTCCACAAAACCAATGTACTAAGGCTTAGAAACATACCTTTACTTCATGATTTGCACCTTGTTCATCCATGTACACAAATTCATAATTTAACACATGTGTTGGCACTCAATCACCAAAATACTTAGAAATGGCCCAAGGGCACATTTCCCTTTCAATCTCCCCCTTTTTGGTGATTTATGCCAACACAACAAAAAGCCACTAGAACAAGTGCAAACTCAATTCAAATAACATAAATTTAAGTGTTATTCAATTTTGGCATATATGGATCATCCTTTGCCACCACTTGGTTTGTTTTTGCAAATCAAACACAAATCTCTATCTCTAAGTTAAACACACATGTTTAAGCATAAAGAGAGTCATTAAAAAAGATTGATCAAGGATTTCAAAAACTCCCCCTTTTTCCCATAATCAATACTTCTCCCCACAAGAAGCCAACTTTTGACAAGAGAGACAACTTAAGAATTTTGACAAATCAAAAACTCTATTCTACTATTTTCAAAATCTCTCAAGTGGTAGCTGATCCATTTATTGCTTTGGCCTTTATTTTCTCCCCCTTTGGCATCAAGCACCAAAACGGGATTAATTGTGGCCCTATAACCCCATTGCCTCACCAAAATCTTCAATTAAGAGCAAATGGCAATAAGAGTTCATGAGATGGACTTGGAATAAGTTACCCCTCATCGGAGTGCAGTGGAAGTCTTTCATGGTCCAAGTCCACCTTTTCCCTTTCAATTCTCCTTTGTGACTAACACAAGCAAACTCAAACATATGGTTAGTCTCAAAGGATCAAGTTGTAACACATCTCCCCCTAAACATGTGCATCACATTGCAACGGACTTGTGAGGTCCAGGGAGTGTTTGTACAACTTGAGCACCATAATAAGCAACAAAATGCAGAATGAACATGATCAAAGGCATAGATACATGTATGCTACGATTCAATCCAAGTTCCGCGAATCTAAGACATTTAGCTCACTTCGCAGCCTGCAAAAGGTCTTCTCATCTAAAGGCTTGGTAAAGATATCGGCTAGCTGGTTCTCGGTGCTAACATAAAACACTTCGATATCTCCCTTTTGCTGGTGGTCTCTCAAAAAGTGATGCCGGATGTCAATGTGCTTTGTGCGGCTGTGTTCAACAGGATTTTCCGCTATTCGGATAGCACTCTCATTATCACATAGGAGTGGGACTTTGCTCAGATTGTAGCCAAAGTCCCTGAGGGTTTGCCTCATCCAAAGTAGTTGCGCGCAACACTGTCCTGCGGCAACGTACTCGGCCTCAGCGGTGGATAGGGCAACGGAGGTTTGTTTCTTAGAGTTCCATGACACCAGGGACCTTCCTAAGAATTGGCACGTCCCCGATGTACTCTTCCTATCGACCTTACATCCAGCATAGTCGGAATCTGAGTACCCAATTAAGTCAAAGTTAGACCCCTTTGGATACCAGATCCCGAAGCAAGGCGTAGCGACTAAATATCTAAGAATTCGCTTCACCGCCACCAAGTGACACTCCTTAGGATCGGATTGAAATCTAGCACACATGCATACGCTAAGCATAATATCCGGTCTACTAGCACATAAATAAAGTAGAGATCCTATCATTGACCGGTATGCTTTTTGATCAACGGACTTACCTCCTTTGTTGAGGTCGGTGTGTCCGTCGGTTCCCATCGGAGTCTTTGCGGGCTTGGCGTCCTTCATCCCAAACCGCTTTAGCAGATCTTGCGTGTACTTCGTTTGGGAGATGAAGGTACCGTCCTTGAGTTGCTTCACTTGGAACCCAAGGAAGTAGTTCAACTCGCCCATCATCGACATCTCGAATTTCTGCGTCATCACCCTGCTAAACTCTTCACAAGACTTTTGATTAGTAGAACCAAATATTATGTCATCAACATAAATTTGGCATATAAACAAATCACCATCACATGTCTTTGTAAAAAGAGTTGGATCGGCTTTCCCAACCTTGAAAGCATTAGCAAGTAAGAAATCTCTAAGGCATTCATACCATGCTCTTGGGGCTTGTTTAAGTCCATAGAGCGCCTTAGAGAGCTTACACACGTGGTCGGGGTACCGCTCATCCTCGAAGCCAGGGGGTTGCTCCACGTACACCTCCTCCTTTATTGGCCCGTTGAGGAACGCGCTCTTCACATCCATTTGGTACAACCTGAAAGAATGGTGAGCGGCATATGCTAGCAAGATACGAATGGACTCTAGCCTAGCCACAGGAGCAAAAGTCTCCTCAAAGTCCAAACCTGCGACTTGGGCATAACCTTTTGCCACAAGTCGAGCCTTGTTCCTTGTCACCACCCCGTGCTCGTCCTGTTTGTTGCGGAACACCCACTTGGTTCCCACAACATTTTGCTTGGGACGAGGCACCAGCGTCCAAACTTCGTTGCGCTTGAAGTTATTAAGTTCCTCCTGCATGGCCAACACCCAATCCGGATCTAGCAAGGCCTCCTCTACCCTGAAAGGCTCAATAGAGGAGACAAAAGAGTAATGCTCACAAAAATTAACTAATCGAGATCGAGTAGTTACTCCCTTGCTAATGTCACCCAGAATTTGGTCGACGGGATGATCCCTTTGAATCATCGCTCGAACTTGGGTTGGAGGTGCCGGTTGCGCTTCTTCCTCCATCACTTGATCGTCTTGTGCTCCCCCTTGATCACACGCCTCCTTTTGATGAACCTGTTCATCGTCTTGAGGTGGGGGATGCACCGTAGTTGAGGAAGAAGGTTGATCACGTTCATCCTGTTCCTGTGGCCGAATGTCTCCAATCGCCATGGTTCGTATAGCGGCCGTCGGAACATCTTCTTCATCTACATCATCACAATCAACAACTTGCTCTCTTGGAGAGCCATTAGTCTCATCAAATACAACGTCGCTAGAGACTTCAACCAAACCCGATGATTTGTTGAAGACCCTATACGCCTTTGTATTTGAATCATAACCTAATAAAAACCCTTCTACAGCTTTGGGAGCAAACTTAGAATTTCTACCCTTCTTCACTAGAATGTAGCATTTGCTCCCAAATACACGAAAATAAGATACATTGGGTTTGTTACCGGTTAGTAGCTCATACGAAGTCTTCTTGAGGAGTCGATGAAGGTAGACCCTGTTGATGGCGTGGCAAGCCGTGTTCACGGCTTCCGACCAAAAGCACTCGGGGGTCTTGAACTCTCCAAGCATCGTCCTCGCCATATCGATTAGCGTCCTGTTCTTCCTCTCTACCACACCATTTTGCTGTGGTGTGTAGGGAGCGGAGAACTCGTGCTTGATCCCTTCCTCCTCAAGAAACTCCTCCACTTGAAGGTTCTTGAACTCGGACCCGTTGTCGCTCCTTATCTTCTTCACCTTGAGCTCAAACTCGTTTTGAGCTCTCCTGAGGAAGCGCTTGAGGGTCCCTTGGGTTTCAGACTTATCCTGCAAAAAGAACACCCAAGTGAAGCGGGAAAAGTCATCAACAATAACTAAACCATACTTACTTCCTCCTATGCTCAGATAGGCGACGGGTCCGAAGAGGTCCATATGCAGCAGCTCCAGGGGTCTCGACGTGGTCATCACGTTCTTGCTGTGATGTGCTCCTCCCACTTGTTTACCTGCCTGACAAGCTGCACAAGGTCTATCTTTTTCGAAATAAACATTTGTTAGACCTATCACGTGTTCTCCCTTTAGAAGCTTGTGGAGGTTCTTCATCCCCACATGTGCTAAGCGGCGATGCCACAGCCAGCCCATGCAAGTCTTAGCCATTAAGCATGTATCTAGACCGGCCTCTTCTTTTGCAAAATCAACTAAATAAAGCTTGCCGTCTAGTACACCCTTAAAAGCTAGTGAACCATCACATCTTCTAAAGACAGACACATCTACATTTGTAAAAAGGCAATTGTATCCCATTTGACATAATTGACTAACAGATAGCAAATTATATCCAAGACTCTCTACTAAGAATACATTTGATATAGAATGCTCATTAGAAATTGCAATTTTACCTAGCCCTTTTACCTTGCCTTGATTCCCATCACCGAATATAATTGAATCTTGGGAATCCTTATTCTTGACGTAGGAGGTGAACATCTTCTTCTCCCCCGTCATATGGTTTGTGCATCCGCTGTCGATAATCCAGCTTGAACCCCCGGATGCATAAACCTGCAAGGCAAATTTAGGCTTGGGTCTTAGGTACCCAACTCATGTTGGGTCCTGCAAGGTTAGCACAAATATCTTTAGGGACCCAAATGCAAGATTTATCTCCCTTGCATCTAGCCCCTAATTTCCTAGCAACAACCTTCTTACCCTTTCTACAAATAGCAAAAGGAGCATTACAAGCATAATAAATGGTAGAAAGTTCATTCACTATTTTCCTAGGAGCATGAATAGCATTCTTTCTAGGCATATGAGCAATATTTCTCCTAGGCATATATACAACATTCCTCCTATCATGCTTATAAGATGAACTAGAGGCAAACATGGCATGAGAATCATAAACATGTGAATCAAAATCATTATAGGCATTTCTAGCATTTCTCCTATCATAATACATAAAAGCATGGTTCTTTTTAGCATTATTAGCCATAGGGGCCTTCCCTTTCTCCTTGACGAAGACGGGAGCCTTATGGCTTGTTAAGTTCTTGGCTTCCCTCTTGAAGCCAAGCCCATCCTTAATTGAGGGGTGTCTACCAACCGTGTAGGCATCCCTTGCAAATTTTATTTTATTAACTTCATTCTTGCTAGTCTTAAGTTGGGCATTAAGACTAGCCACTTCATCATTTAATTTGGAAATTAGAACTAGGTGTTCACTACAAGCATTAACATCAAAATTCTTACACCTAGTACAAATTTCAACATGTTCAACACAAGAATTTGATTTACTAGCTACTTCTAGTTTAGCACTTAAATCAATATTAACACTTCTTAAGGTAGAAATGGTTTCATGACAGGAAGATATTTCACTAGAAAGCATTTCATTTCTTTTCACTTCTAAAGCATATGATTTTTGTGCCTCTACAAATTTATCATGTTCATCATACAATAAATCTTCTTGCTTTTCTAAAAGCCTATCCTTTTCATTCAATGCATTAATTAATTCATTGATTTTCTCTATCTTAGATCTATCTAAGCCCTTGAACAAGCAGGAATAATCTATGTCATCATCACTAGACTCACTATCACTAGATGAAGCATAAGTGGAGTCTTGAATACTCACCTTCTTCTCCCTTGCCATAAGGCAAGTGAGACGCTCGTTGGGGAAGAGAGCCGATTTGTTGAAGGCAGTGGCGGCGAGTCCTTCGTTGTCGGAGTCGGAGGAGGAGCAATCCGAGTCCCACTCCTTTCCTAGATGCGCCTCGCCTTTTGCCTTCTTGTATTGCTTCTTCTTCTCTCTTTTGTTCCCCTTTTCCTGGTCACTTTCATTATCGGGACAGTTAGCAATGAAATGACCAAGCTTACCGCATTTGAAGCATGAGCGCTTCCCCTTGGCTTTGGTCTTGCTTGGTTGTCCCTTGTGACCTTTAAGCACCGTCTTGAATCTCTTAATGATGAGAGCCATCTCTTCATCATTAAGGCCAGCCGCCTCAACTTGCGCCACCTTGCTAGGTAGCGACTCCTTGCTCCTCGTTGCCTTTAGAGCAATGGGTTGAGGCTCGTGGAGTGGTCCGTTCAACGCGTCGTCGACGTATCTTGCCTCCTTGATCATCATCCGCCCGCTCACGAATTTTCCAAGCACTTCTTCGGGCGTCATCATCGTGTACCTGGGATTCTCACGAATATTGTTCACGAGATGAGGATCAAGTACGGTAAAGGACCTGAGCATTAGGCGGACGACGTCGTGGTCCGTCCATCGCGTGCTCCCGTAGCTTCTTATCTTGTTGATAAGGGTCTTGAGCCGGTTGTACGTTTGCGTTGGCTCCTCGCCCCTTATCATCGCGAACCGTCCAAGCTCGCCCTCCACCAACTCCATCTTGGTGAGTAAGGTGACGTCGTTCCCCTCATGAGAAATCTTGAGGGTGTCCCAGATTTGCTTGGCGTTGTCCAAGCCGCTCACCTTATGGTATTCATCCCTGCACAAGGAAGCTAGAAGAACAGTAGTAGCTTGTGCATTTTTATGAATTTGTTCATTAATGAACATGGGACTATCCGAACTACCAAAGTGCATTCCACTCTCTACAATCTCCCATATACTAGGATGGAGAGAGAATAGGTGACTACGCATTTTGTGACTCCAAAATCCGTAGTCCTCTCCATCAAAGTGTGGGGGCTTGCCAAGTGGAATGGAGAGCAAATGAGAATGTGAACTTTGCGGAATACGAGAGTAATCAAAGGAAAAGTTCGAGTTAACCGGTTTTCTCCTCTCGTAGTCGTTGTGGTCCTCATCCTTTTGGGAAGAAGTAGACTCGTCGCTGTCGTAGTAGATTATCTCCTTGATGCGCCTGGTCTTCTTCTTCTTCCCTTCCTTCCGTCTTTGACCCGAGCCGGAGTCGGTAGGCTTGTCGTCCTTTGGCTCGTTGACGAAGGTCTCCTTCTCTTTGTCGTTGATCACTATACCCTTCCCCTTAGGATCCATCTATTCGGGCGGTTAGTCCCTTTGTGAATAGAACGGCTCTGATACCAATTGAGAGCACCTAGAGGGGGGGGGTGAATAGGTGATCCTGTAAAAACTTCAAACTTAAGCCACAAAAACTTGTTAAGCGTTAGCACAGTTAATGCCAAGTGGCTAAGGTGAAGTCTTCAACAAAACACAATACCACAAGAATCAAGCACAGAGGGACACGGTGGTTTATCCCGTGGTTCGGCCAAGCCAATGCTTGCCTACTTCCACGTTGTGGCGTCCCAACGGACGAGGGTTGCAATCAACCCCTCTCAAGCGGTCCAAAGACCCACTTGAATACCACGGTGTTTTGTTGTTCTTATCTCAATCCCGTTTGCGAGGAATCTCCACAACTTGGAGCCTCTCGCCCTTACAAAAGATGTTCACAAGGAATTACGGAGTAAGGGAGGGATTAGCAACTCACACACAACACAAAGATCACAGCGAATACGCACACACAAAACCCAGACTTGAGCTCAAGAGGCTAACACACTAGAACAGAGCTCAAATCACTAGAATTTCAAACAAGTGCGCAAGATTGATGTGTGAGTGATCAAGAGTGCTCAAGGAATGCTTGGGTGCTTCCTCCATGCGCCAAGGGGTCCCTTTTATAGCCCCAAGGCAGCTAGGAGCCGTTGGGAACAAATCTGGAAGGCCATCTTTGCCTTCTGTCTCGTGGCGCACCGGACAGTCCGGTGCACACCGGACACTGTCCGGTGCCCGATTTGTTTCCAAAAACAGCACTTCTGACCGTTGCTGGCTGCTCCAGATCTGCGCTCAGTTGGCGCACCGGACATGTCCGGTGCACACCGGACAGTCCGGTGTTCCTTCCCGACCGTTGGCTCGGCCACGTGTCCCGCGCGGATTGCGCGGCCGACCGTTGGCCCTGGCCGACCGTTGGCTCACCGGACAGTCCGGTGCACACCGGACAGTCCGGTGAATTTTAGCCGTACGCCGTCGGCGAATTCCCGAGAGCGGCCAGTTCGCGCCGAGGAGGTCTGGCGCACCGGACACTGTCCGGTGCACACCGGACAGTCCGGTGCTCCAGACCGAGCAGGGACTTGGCTGCACACAGCCAAGTCATTCTCTCCCCTTTTCTCTTTTTCTTCTTGCTGTTTCTAACACTTAGACAAACATGTTAGTCCACAAAACCAATGTACTAAGGCTTAGAAACATACCTTTACTTCATGATTTGCACCTTGTTCATCCATGTACACAAATTCATAATTTAACACATGTGTTGGCACTCAATCACCAAAATACTTAGAAATGGCCCAAGGGCACATTTCCCTTTCAGCACCGGACAGTGTCCGGTGCGCCAGGCCAACTCGACTCGAACTGGCCGCTCTCGGGTTTTTGGCCGGCGGCGTACGGCTAAAATTCACCGGACTGTCCGGTGTGCACCGGACTGTCCGGTGAGCCAACGGTCGGCCAGGGCCAACGGTCGGCCGCGCAATCCGCGCGGGACACGTGGCCGAGCCAACGGTCGGAAGACGGCACCGGACTGTCCGGTGTGCACCGGACTGTCCGGTGCGCCAACGGCTCGCAGATCTACGGCAGTCTTCCAACGGTCGGAAGCGCCCGAAAAGGAAACAGATCGGGCACCGGACAGTGTCCGGTGTGCACCGGACTGTCCGGTGCCCCCGACGACAGAAGGCCAGGATAGCCTTCCAGAATTGCTCTCAACGGCTCCTAACTGCCTTGGGGCTATAAAAGGAGCCCCTAGGCGCATGGAGGATACACACAAGCAACTCTTGAGCACTCTTGATCATCCACACAAGTTCTTTGCGCATTCGTTTGTGATTCTAAGTGATTCGAGCTCTGTTCTAGTGTGAACTCTGAGATAGTCATTCGAGCTCGAGTCTTGGCCGTGTGTGTGCGCTTTTGTTGTGGATTTGTGTGTGTTGCTTCCCTCCCTTACTCTGTGCTTTCTTTGTGATCATACACTTGTAAGGGCAAGAGACTCCAATTTGTGGAGATTCCTTGCAAACGGGATAGTGAAAGGAACAACAAAACAACGTGGTATTCAAGTGGGTCTTTGGACCGCTTGAGAGGGGTTGATTGCAACCCTCGTCCGTTGGGACGCCACAACGTGGAAGTAGGCAAGCATTGGCTTGGCCGAACCACGGGATAAACCACCGTGTCACCTCTGTCTTGATCTCTTGTGGTATTGTGTTTTGTTGAGACTTCACCTTAGCCACTTGGCAATAATCGTGCTAACACTTAACAAGTTTGTGGCTTAAGTTTGAAGTTTTTACAGGATCACCTATTCACCCCCCCCCCTCTAGGTGCTCTCAATTGGTATCAGAGCCGTTCTATTCACAAAGGGACTAACCGCCCGAATAGATGGATCCTAAGGGGAAGGGTATAGTGATCAACGACAAAGAGAAGGAGACCTTCGTCAATGAGCCGAAGGACGGCAAGCCTACCGACTCCGGCTCGGGTCAAAGACGAAAGGAAGGGAAGAAGAAGAAGACCAGGCGCATCAAGGAGATCATCTACTACGACAGCGACGAGTCTACTTCTTCCCAAAAGGATGAGGACAACAACGACTACGAGAGGAGAAAACCGGTTAATTCGAACTTTTCCTTTGATTACTCTCGTATTCCGCAAAGTTCACATTCTCATTTGCTCTCCATTCCACTTGGCAAGCCCCCACACTTTGATGGAGAGGACTACGGATTTTGGAGTCACAAAATGCGTAGTCACCTATTCTCTCTCCATCCTAGTATATGGGAGATTGTAGAGAGTGGAATGCACTTTGATAGTTCGGATAGTCCCATGTTCATTAATGAACAAATTCATAAAAATGCACAAGCTACTACTGTTCTTCTAGCTTCCTTGTGCAGGGATGAATATCATAAGGTGAGCGGCTTGGACAACGCCAAGCAAATCTGGGACACCCTCAAGATTTCTCATGAGGGGAACGACGTCACCTTACTCACCAAGATGGAGTTGGTGGAGGGCGAGCTTGGACGGTTCGCAATGATAAGGGGCGAGGAGCCAACGCAAACGTACAACCGGCTCAAGACCCTTATCAACAAGATAAGAAGCTACGGGAGCACGCGATGGACGGACCACGACGTCGTCCGCCTAATGCTCAGGTCCTTTACCATACTTGATCCTCATCTCGTGAACAATATTCGTGAGAATCCCAGGTACACGATGATGACGCCCGAGGAAGTACTTGGAAAATTCGTGAGCGGGCGGATGATGATCAAGGAGGCAAGATACGTCGACGACGCGTTGAACGGACCACTCCACGAGCCTCAACCCATTGCTCTAAAGGCAACGAGGAGCAAGGAGTCGCTACCTAGCAAGGTGGCGCAAGTTGAGGCGGCTGGCCTTAATGATGAAGAGATGGCTCTCATCATTAAAAGATTCAAGACGGCGCTAAATGGTCGCAAGGGGCAGCCAAGCAAGACCAAGACCAAGGGAAAGCGCTCGTGCTTCAAATGCGGTAAGCTTGGTCATTTTATTGCTAACTGTCCCGATAATGAAAGTGACCAGGAAAAGGGGAACAAGAGAGAGAAGAAGAAGGCATACAAGAAGGCAAAGGGCGAGGCGCATCTAGGAAAGGAGTGGGACTCGGATTGCTCCTCCTCCGACTCCGACAATGAAGGAATCGCCGCCACTGCCTTCAACAAATCGGCTCTCTTCCCCAACGAGCGTCTCACTTGTCTTATGGCAAGAGAGAAGAAGGTAAGTACTAAAGACTCCACTTATGCTTCTTCTAGTGATAGTGAGTCTAGTGATGATGATATAGATTATTCTTGCTTGTTCAAGGGCTTAGATAGATCTAAGATAGATAAAATCAATGAATTGATTGATGCATTGAATGAAAAGGATAGGCTTTTAGAAAAGCAAGAAGATTTATTGTATGATGAACATGATAAGTTTGTGGAGGCACAAAAATCATATGCTTTAGAAGTAAAAAGAAATGAAATGCTTTCTAGTGAAATATCTTCCTGTCATGAAACCATTTCTACCTTAAGAAGTGTTAATATTGATTTAAGTGCTAAACTAGAAGTAGCTAGTAAATCAAATTCTTGTGTTGAACATGTTGAAATTTGTACTAGGTGTAAGGATTTTGATGTTAATGCTTGTAGTGAACACCTAGTTCTAATTTCCAAATTAAATGATGAAGTGGCTAGTCTTAATGCCCAACTTAAGACTAGCAAGAATGAAGTTGATAAAATAAAATTTGCAAGGGATGCCTACACGGTTGGTAGACACCCCTCAATTAAAGATGGGCTTGGCTTCAAGAGGGAAGCCAAGAACTTAACAAGCCATAAGGCTCCCGTCTTCGTCAAGGAGAAAGGGAAGGCCCCTATGGCTAATAGTGCTAAAAAGAACCATGCTTTTATGTATTATGATAGGAGACATGCTAGAAATGCTTATAATCATTTTGATTCACATGTTTATGATTCTCATGCAATGTTTGCTTCTAGTTCTTCTTATAATCATGGTAGAGATATGTGTAGGAGAAATGTTGTACATATGCCTAGGAGATATATTGCTCATGTACCTAGAAAGAATGTTATTCATGCTCCTAGGAAAGTAGTGAATGAACCTTCTACCATTTATTATGCTTGTAATGCTCCCTTTGCTATTTGTAGAAAGGGTAAGAAGGTAGTTGCTAGGAAATTAGGGGCTAGATGCAAGGGAGATAAATCTTGCATTTGGGTCCCTAAAGACATTTGTGCTAACCTTGCAGGACCCAACATGAGTTGGGTACCTAAGACCCAAGCCTAAATTCGCCTTGCAGGTTTATGCATCCGGGGGTTCAAGCTGGATTATCGACAGCGGATGCACAAACCATATGACGGGGGAGAAGAAGATGTTCACTTCCTACGTCAAGAATAAGGATTCCCAAGATTCAATTATATTCGGTGATGGGAATCAAGGCAAGGTAAAAGGGTTAGGTAAAATTGCAATTTCTAATGAGCATTCTATTTCAAATGTATTCTTAGTGGAGAGTCTTGGATATAATTTGCTATCTGTTAGTCAATTATGTCAAATGGGATATAATTGTTTATTTACAAATGTAGATGTGTCTGTCTTTAGAAGATGTGATGGTTCACTAGCTTTTAAGGGTGTACTAGACGGCAAGCTTTATTTAGTTGATTTTGCAAAAGAAGAGGCCGGTCTAGATGCATGCTTAATGGCTAAGACTTGCATGGGCTGGCTGTGGCATCGCCGCTTAGCACATGTGGGGATGAAGAATCTCCACAAACTTCTAAAGGGAGAACACGTGATAGGTCTAACCAATGTTTATTTCGAAAAAGATAGACCTTGTGCAGCTTGTCAGGCAGGTAAACAAGTTGGAGGAGCACATCACAGCAAGAATGTGATGACCACGTCAAGACCTCTGGAGCTGCTGCATATGGACCTCTTCGGACCCGTCGCCTATCTAAACATAGGAGGAAGTAAGTATGGTTTAGTTATTGTTGATGACTTTTCCCGCTTCACTTGGGTGTTCTTTTTGCAGGATAAGTCTGAAACCCAAGGGACCCTCAAGCGCTTCCTCAGGAGAGCTCAAAATGAGTTTGAGCTCAAGGTGAAGAAGATAAGGAGCGACAACGGGTCCGAGTTCAAGAACCTTCAAGTGGAGGAGTTTCTTGAGGAGGAAGGGATCAAGCACGAGTTCTCCGCTCCCTACACACCACAGCAAAATGGTGTGGTAGAGAGGAAGAACAGGACGCTAATCGATATGGCGAGGACGATGCTTGGAGAGTTCAAGACCCCCGAGTGCTTTTGGTCGGAAGCCGTGAACACGGCTTGCCACGCCATCAACAGGGTCTACCTTCATCGACTCCTCAAGAAGACTTCGTATGAGCTACTAACCGGTAACAAACCCAATGTATCGTACTTTCGTGTATTTGGGAGCAAGTGCTACATTCTAGTGAAGAAGGGTAGAAATTCTAAGTTTGCTCCCAAAGCTGTAGAAGGGTTTTTATTAGGTTATGATTCAAATACAAAGGCGTATAGAGTCTTCAACAAATCATCGGGTTTGGTTGAAGTCTCTAGCGACGTTGTATTTGATGAGACTAATGGCTCTCCAAGAGAGCAAGTTGTTGATTGTGATGATGTAGATGAAGAAGATGTTCCGACGGCCGCTATACGAACCATGGCGATTGGAGACGTTCGGCCACAGGAACAGGATGAACGTGATCAACCTTCTTCCTCATCGACGGTGCAACCCCCAACTCAAGACGATGAACAGGTTCATCAAAAGGAGGCGTGTGATCAAGGGGGAGCACAAGACGATCAAGTGATGGAGGAAGAAGCGCAACCGGCACCTCCAACCCAAGTTCGAGCGATGATTCAAAGGGATCATCCCGTCGACCAAATTTTGGGTGACATTAGCAAGGGAGTAACTACTCGATCTCGATTAGTTAATTTTTGTGAGCATTACTCTTTTGTCTCCTCTATTGAGCCTTTCAGGGTAGAGGAGGCCTTGCTAGATCCGGATTGGGTGTTGGCCATGCAGGAGGAACTCAATAACTTCAAGCGCAACGAAGTTTGGACACTGGTGCCTCGTCCCAAGCAAAATGTTGTGGGAACCAAGTGGGTGTTCCGCAACAAACAGGACGAGCACGGGGTGGTGACGAGGAACAAGGCTCGACTTGTGGCAAAAGGTTATGCCCAAGTCGCAGGTTTGGACTTTGAGGAGACTTTTGCTCCTGTGGCTAGGCTAGAGTCCATTCGTATCTTGCTAGCATATGCCGCTCACCATTCTTTCAGGTTGTACCAAATGGATGTGAAGAGCGCGTTCCTCAACGGGCCAATAAAGGAGGAGGTGTACGTAGAGCAACCCCCTGGCTTCGAGGATGAGCGGTACCCCGACCACGTGTGTAAGCTCTCTAAGGCGCTCTATGGACTTAAACAAGCCCCAAGAGCATGGTATGAATGCCTTAGAGATTTCTTACTTGCTAATGCTTTCAAGGTTGGGAAAGCCGATCCAACTCTTTTTACAAAGACATGTGATGGTGATTTGTTCGTATGCCAAATTTATGTCGATGACATAATATTTGGTTCTACTAATCAAAAGTCTTGTGAAGAGTTTAGCAGGGTGATGACGCAGAAATTCGAGATGTCGATGATGGGCGAGTTGAACTACTTCCTTGGGTTCCAAGTGAAGCAACTCAAGGACGGCACCTTCATCTCCCAAACGAAGTACACGCAAGATCTGCTGAAGCGGTTTGGGATGAAGGACGCCAAGCCCGCAAAGACTCCGATGGGAACCGACGGACACACCGACCTCAACAAAGGAGGTAAGTCCGTTGATCAAAAAGCATACCGGTCAATGATAGGATCTCTACTTTATTTATGTGCTAGTAGACCGGATATTATGCTTAGCGTATGCATGTGTGCTAGATTTCAATCCGATCCTAAGGAGTGTCACTTGGTGGCGGTGAAGCGAATTCTTAGATATTTAGTCGCTACGCCCTGCTTCGGGATCTGGTATCCAAAGGGGTCTAACTTTGACTTGATTGGGTACTCAGATTCCGACTATGCTGGATGTAAGGTCGATAGGAAGAGTACATCGGGGACGTGCCAATTCTTAGGAAGGTCCCTGGTGTCATGGAACTCTAAGAAACAAACCTCCGTTGCCCTATCCACCGCTGAGGCCGAGTACGTTGCCGCAGGACAGTGTTGTGCGCAACTACTTTGGATGAGGCAAACCCTCAGGGACTTTGGCTACAATCTGAGCAAAGTCCCACTCCTATGTGATAATGAGAGTGCTATCCGAATAGCGGAAAATCCCGTTGAGCACAGCCGCACAAAGCACATAGACATCCGGCATCACTTTTTGAGAGACCACCAGCAAAAGGGAGATATCGAAGTGTTTTATGTTAGCACCGAGAACCAGCTAGCCGATATCTTTACCAAGCCTTTAGATGAGAAGACCTTTTGCAGGCTGCGTAGTGAGCTAAATGTCTTAGATTCGCGGAACTTGGATTGAATGGTAGCATACATGTATTTATGCTTTTGATCATGTTCCCTTCTGCATTTTGTTGCTTATTATGGTGCTCAAGTTGTACAAACACTCCCTGGACCTCACAAGTCCGTTGCAATGTGATGCACATGTTTAGGGGGAGATGTGTTGCAACTTGACCCTTTGAGACTAACCATATGCTTGAGTTTGTTTGATTTAGTCTCAAAGGAGAATTAAAAGGGAAAAGGTGGACTTGGATCATGCAAGACTTCCACTGCACTCCGATGAGAGGGTAACTTATTCCAAGTCCATCTCTGAACTCTTATTGCCATTTGCTCTTAATTGAAGATTTTGGTGAGGCAATGGGGTTATAGGGCCACAATTGATCCCGTTTTGGTGCTTGATGCCAAAGGGGGAGAAAATAAAGGCCAAAGCAATAAATGGATCAGCTACCACTTGAGAGATTTTGAAAATAGTAGAATAGAGTTTTGGTTTGTCAAAATTCTTAAGTTGTCTCTCTTGTCAAAAGTTGGCTTCTTGTGGGGAGAAGTATTGATTATGGGAAAAAGGGGGAGTTTTTGAAATCCTTGATCAATCTCTTTTTGAATGACTCTCTTTATGCTTAAACATGTGTGTTTAACTTAGAGATAGAGATTTGAGTTTGATTTGCAAAAACAAACCAAGTGGTGGCAAAGGATGATCCATATATGCCAAAATTGATTCAAAATAAATTTAAGTGTTATTTGAATTGAGTTTGCACTTGTTCTAGTGGCTTTATGTTGTGTTGGCATAAATCACCAAAAAGGGGGAGATTGAAAGGGAAATGTGCCCTTGGGCCATTTCTAAGTATTTTGGTGATTGAGTGCCAACACATGTGTTTAATTATGAATTTGTGTACATGGATGAACAAGGTGCAAATCATGAGATAAAGGTATGTTTCTAAGCCTTAGTACATTGGTTTTGTGGACTAACATATTTGTCTAAGTGTTAGAAACAGGAAGAGAGAAGAGGAGAAATGACTTGGCTGTGTGCAGCCAAGTCCCAGCTCGGTCTGGAGCACCGGACTGTCCGGTGTGCACCGGACAGTGTCCGGTGCGCCAGGCCAACTCGACTCGAACTGGCCGCTCTCGGGTTTTTGGCCGGCGGCGTACGGCTAAAATTCACCGGACTGTCCGGTGTGCACCGGACTGTCCGGTGAGCCAACGGTCGGCCAGGGCCAACGGTCGGCCGCGCAATCCGCGCGGGACACGTGGCCGAGCCAACGGTCGGAAGACGGCACCGGACTGTCCGGTGTGCACCGGACTGTCCGGTGCGCCAACGGCTCGCAGATCTACGGCAGTCTTCCAACGGTCGGAAGCGCCCGAAAAGGAAACAGATCGGGCACCGGACAGTGTCCGGTGTGCACCGGACTGTCCGGTGCCCCCGACGACAGAAGGCCAGGATAGCCTTCCAGAATTGCTCTCAACGGCTCCTAACTGCCTTGGGGCTATAAAAGGAGCCCCTAGGCGCATGGAGGATACACACAAGCAACTCTTGAGCACTCTTGATCATCCACACAAGTTCTTTGCGCATTCGTTTGTGATTCTAAGTGATTCGAGCTCTGTTCTAGTGTGAACTCTGAGATAGTCATTCGAGCTCGAGTCTTGGCCGTGTGTGTGCGCTTTTGTTGTGGATTTGTGTGTGTTGCTTCCCTCCCTTACTCTGTGCTTTCTTTGTGATCATACACTTGTAAGGGCAAGAGACTCCAATTTGTGGAGATTCCTTGCAAACGGGATAGTGAAAGGAACAACAAAACAACGTGGTATTCAAGTGGGTCTTTGGACCGCTTGAGAGGGGTTGATTGCAACCCTCGTCCGTTGGGACGCCACAACGTGGAAGTAGGCAAGCATTGGCTTGGCCGAACCACGGGATAAACCACCGTGTCACCTCTGTCTTGATCTCTTGTGGTATTGTGTTTTGTTGAGACTTCACCTTAGCCACTTGGCAATAATCGTGCTAACACTTAACAAGTTTGTGGCTTAAGTTTGAAGTTTTTACAGGATCACCTATTCACCCCCCCCCCTCTAGGTGCTCTCAGCTTGTCGGACCAGTCTAGGCAGACTGGCGCCGCCACCTTCACCGAGCAGACCTCCCGACGCTCTTGCTTACGATGCCGAGCCGAGGGATTCGCCGCATGCCCTCCGTAGATCATGAAGCAGTCGCGGACCTCTGGGAACTCTCCTGCTTGGCGATCTTTCCCTTTGTCGTCGTCGTGAGCCCTGCCACCCTCTGCGGGTGGCCCGGCCCGATGGAAGTGGCGCCGAAGCATGACGCACTCCTCGAGGGTGTGCTTGACGGGCCCCTGATGGTAGGGGCACGTCTCCTTGAGTGCTTGTCGAAGAGGTTAGCACCTCCGGGGGGCTTCCGAGGGTTCTTGCGCTCGGCGGCGGCGACAAGGTCTGCATCGGGAACGTCGCGTTTCGCTTGCGACTTCCTCCTGCCTTTCTTCCTGGCGCCGCGCGGAGTAGACGCCTCGGGAGCATCTTCCGACGGGCGGCCCTGGGGCTGCTTGTCCTTTCGGAAGATGGCCTCTACCGCCTCCTGGCCAGAGGCGAACTTGGTGGCGATGTCCATCAGCTCGCTCGCCCTGGTGGGGGTCTTGCGACCCAACTTGCTCACCAGGTCACGGCAGGTGGTGCCGGCGAGGAACGCGCCGATGACATCGGAGTCGGTGATGTTGGGCAGCTCGGTGCGCTGCTTCGAGAACCGCCGGATGTAGTCCCGAAGAGACTCTCCCGGCAGTTGCCGACAGCTTCGGAGGTCCCAGGAATTCCCGGGGCGCACGTACGTGCCCTGGAAGTTGCCGGCGAAAGCCTGGACCAGATCTTCCCAGTTGGAAATCTGCCCCGGAGGCAGGTGCTCCAACCAGGCACGAGCGGTGTCGGAGAGGAACAGGGGGAGGTTGCGGATGATGAGGTTGTCATCGTCCGTCCCACCCAGTTGACAGGCCAGGCGGTAGTCCGCAAGCCACAATTCCGGTCTCGTTTCCCCCGAGTACTTCGTGATAGTAGTCGGGGGTCGGAATCGGGGCGGAAACGGCGCCCGCCGAATGGCTCGGCTAAAGACCTGCGGACCGGGTGGTTCGGGCGAGGGACTCCGATCCTCCCCGCTGTCGTAGCGTCCCCCACGCCTGGGGTGATAGCCTCGGCGCACCCTTTCGTCGAGGCGTGCCCGACGGTCGCGATGAGGGTGCTCGTCGCCGAGGTGGCCCGGGGCCGCAGGCGCGGTGTTGCGCGTGCGTCCGGTGAAGACCGAGGCTTCCCGCGTGAGTCGGGAAGTCGTGGCACGAGGTTCCGAGGGGTACCCCTGCCTTCGAGAGGCAGAGCTTTCGGCCCGCCGGGCCGCAGCGCCTTCCAAGAGATGCTTGAGTTCTCCCTGGATTCGCCGACCCTCGGTGGTTGATGACTCCGGCATCGCGCGGAGGAGCATCGCTGCAGCGGCCAGGTCCTGACCGGTCCCGCCGGATGCGGGTGGCGGTCTGTCCCTGGCATCGTTGGCGATGCGGTGCTGGAGACCTTGGGGCAGGTGACGTATTCCTCCGGCCGGGGGCTGGCTCGCCCATACCTGCCCGATGTTCTGGCGGATTGCCTCGAGCGCTCCTGCTCCCTCATCGAGCCCGGCCTGCGCCCCGCGGACTTGCTCGAGCTGTGGGTCGTGACCCCCCGCCGGAACGGGGACCACAGCTAGCTCCCGCGGGATGTCGGCGCGAGGCGCTGGCCTAGGGGGATCACCGTCCTCCGGCATGCCGAGACAGCCGCCTCCGGAGGGATCCCCTAGCTCGATGTGGAAACACTCGCGGCTCGGGCCGCAGTCCTTGTCGCCAAGGCTGCGGCTGCCGTCGGAACAGTCGGAGAGGCAGTAGTCACATGCGGTCATGAAGTCCCGCATGGCACTAGGGTTGCCAGATCCGGAGAAATCCCAGCAGATGCTGGGGTCGTCATCTTCCTCGGACCCGGAGGGTCCGTAGGTAGAGACGCCTGTCAATCGGTCCCAAGGCGACCGCACACGAAACCCCAGAGAGGTTGCACTCGCCTCAATGTGAGCGCCCGCCAAAGCGAGGTCGCCAGGCGGGCCGAGGCCGAGTCGAAATGATGAAAGATGGGGAGCAGTCGGTACCTTTTTGTCGACGAGGAGCGATGAAGTCACGTCGGTGGCAGATCGCGCCGTCGTCTTGGGTACGAGGGCGACGTCCTGCAGGCCCTCCGTGAGCGTGCTGGCGTCGTCCACCTGCTCGGAGTCGACGTGTTGAGGGGGGATGCTGCTCGCCTTTGCCTCGAACGCGAGGGCGACGCTTGGCGTGTCCTCCGTCGGGGCGCCGGGGATGTCGATTTGCTCGACAGCCGTCGGAGCGCGGCCTCCCGCTCGACCCTGGTTGCCCCGCCTCCTCCTCCTCCGATGGCGAGGGAGAGGATGGGGCGAGCTCGAAAGTTGTCCTTCCCCCACGCGGGAAAGACGTCGTCGATTCCGCCGCCGGCGGGCGGGCTGTCCGCCACCATTGTCGCTGTCGCGCGGCGGTGGAAGGAGTATCATGTCGTAGTCGCTGTCGAGAGACATGAACTCGAGGCTCCCGAAACGGAGCACCGTCCCGGGTTGAAGAGGTCGTTGGAGACTGCCCATCTGGAGCTTGACGGGAATCTACTCGTCAACACGCAGCAGGCCCCTACCTGGCGCGCCAACTGTCGGCGTTCCGAGACCGGGGGGTCCCCGAGCCGACGAGTGAGTGTGCCGCGTGCCCCAGCCCAGATGGGTCGAGCGCGTGGGCGAGCGCGAAGGGGGGAGAGAGCGAGAGCGAGAGGTCGGTGGCCGGAGCCGGGTCGTGAGGGAGTCGGAGAATTCCCGCGGCCTTCGTGTTCGTCCCGCGCCCAGGTCGGGTGCGCTTGCAGTAGGGGGTTACAAGCGTCCGCGCGAGGTGAGGGGAAGCGAGTGGCCCCGAGAGAGCGCCTGCCCCTGCCCTTCGTCCCCGCGAGGCCAACCTTCTCTAAGAAGGCCCTGGTCCTCCCTTTTATAGTCGTAAGGAGAGGATCCAGGTGTACAAAATGGGGGTGTAGCAAGGTGCTACGTGTCTAGCGAGGGAGAGCTAGCGCCCTAAGTACATGCCCAGGTGGCAGCCGGAGAGATCTTGGCACCCTGTTGGTGTGGCGTCGTGGCTGTTGGAGGTGTAACGGAGCCGGACGGGGGGACAGCTGTCGGAGTGGCTGGGCCCTTGCTGACGTCCTCCTGCTTTCGTAAGGGAGCTGAGAGCCGCCGTCGTCATGGTCTGGCGGGGCGCCATCATTGCCTATCTGGCGTAGCCGGCCGGATGGGACGCCGGTCTTGTTCTCTGCGACCCAAGTCGGCTCGGGGCAGGGTGATGATGACGCTTCCTGTTGACGTGGCGGTCTTGTGTCCTAGGTCGGGCGCCGTGGAGGCTCCTCCGAAGTCGAGGTCGAGTCCGTCCTGCAAGACAGAGGCGGAGTCCGAGCCCTGGGTCGGGCGAGGCGGAGGTCGTTCGGCAGAGGCCGAGGCGGAATCCGAGCCCTGGGTCGGGCGAGGCGGAGGTCGCCGTCTTCCGGGGCCTTAGCCCGAGTCCGAGCCCTGGGTCGGGCGGAGCGGAGTTCGCCGTCTTCCGGGGCCTTAGCCCGAGTCCGAGCCCTGGGTCGGGCGGAGCGGAGTTCGCCGTCTTCCGGGGCCTTAGCCCGAGTCCGAGCCCTGGGTCGGGCGGAGCGGAGTTCGCCGTCTTCCGGGGCCTTAGCCCGAGTCCGAGCCCTGGGTCGGGCGAAGCGGAGTTCGCCGTCTTCCGGGGCCTTAGCCCGAGTCCGAGCCCTGGGTCGGGCAGAGCCTCCTATGGCACCTCTGGCGAAGTCTGGTCGCCCGTCGGTCTTACCTTTTGCGTTAAACGCCCCGGTGACTTGGTCGGTTGGCGCGGTGATTTAGTCAGGGTTACTTCTTATTGAAGGCGGGGCCTCGGGCGAGCCGGTGATGCGTCTGCCGTGAAAGAGGAGACCTCAGGCGAGACGGAGTCATCTTAGGGTCGGCTGCCCTCGCCCGAGGCTAAGCTCGGGCGTGGCATGATCGAGTCACTCGTATGGACTGATCCCTGACTTAATCAAACCCATCAGGCCTTTGCAGCTTTATGCTGATGGAGGTTACCAGCTGAGAATTAGGCGTCTTGAGGGTACCCCTAATTATGGTCCCCGACAAAGTCGAGAGAGCCGAACATGATACGGCTTCTGGGAGCAAAGGTCTCGCCTCCGGTGGATGAAGGTGACTGGGCCATCGGAGTGGAGAGTGTCGCTTGGCACGCTGACGGCCCCCTACTTGGCGCGCCAACTGTCGTGGTTTTGGAAACCGAGGATAATAAGATTTGTGTTTGGCAGGGGTGCTAGCGCGGACTCACTCCGAATGGTGAATTGCTGGAATTCGATTGATGAAATTGGGACAGTGGGTTTTTACTGGTTCAGGCTTGCGCTCTAGTCCAGTGTAGTGCTGATCGTAGTATTGCGCTTGAGCGTGTTATAACTGGGTGCTTGTGTGTGAAAGAAGGCAGGGGGTCCTTCCCTTTCATAGTCCAAGGGAGGAGCCTTACAGAGGAAACTAGTTTCCTGAGAGAGAGAAAGAGAGAGATGGATCGGACGCCCTGTGTCGACGCGGTGGGTCCCCCGTAGGGTCGTGCGCGGCCGCGCCTCCGGTATGACGTCGTCTTGTTTACCCTCCATACGGGCTCCTGTAGCGGACCCGTTGCTGACGTCCCGGCGATGGTGCGCGGTGGGCCCCTTGAATCAGTCTCGTGGCGGGGTGGCGCGAGGCGCCGCCTCCTCTTCCGTCATGAGCCTTGCGTCACCTTCGAATCGTGCGTAGGTATACGCCCGGTATGGTGTATTGTCACGTCCCTTCCTGTACACGAGTCACTGTTGGGACTCCGATGCCGGAGTCCCTTATGACCGGTGTTGACTGGCCCCACAGGGCGGCGTGGATACGCTCGAGATCGTGCAGGGGTGCTGACAGGGACCCTTTGGCGGCACGTCACTTGCTGGTCGGACATGGTTTGATGATGACATGTCTTGTCTTGTCGAGCCGCTCGGCAAGGGCCCGGTCGGGCGCTTCGCCTCGCCAAGTTGCTCAGCAAGGGCCTGGTCGGGCGCTAAGCCTTGCCGAGTTGCTCGGCAAGGGCCCGGTCGGACGCTTCGCCCCGCCGAGTTGCTCGGCAGGGGCCCGGTTGGGCGCTTCGCCTCACCGAGTTGCTCGGCAAGGGCCCGGTCGGACGCTTCTCCCCACCGAGTTGCTCGGGAGGGGCCTGGTCGGGCGCTTCGCCTCGCCAAGTTGCTCACAAGGGCCCGGTCGGACGCTTCGCCCCGCCGAGTTGCTCGGTAGGGGCCTGGTCGGTAGTTGGGCTGCTTGAGAGGCCTATGAGCTTACTTTGAGCACCCTGTTCTTGGGTTCCTTGGGGAAAGCACTACATGAAATTAAGATGTGTAGGGGCAAAGTAGAAGTCTGAATGGAAAATGGGGTCACATTCTGTTCATTTCCCTTTTCTTGTTTTGGGACATACAAGAACGCAGGGTTCAGTTGTCCTTGTTCTGAAACATGCTATAAAAACCAGGAGACAGAACAAAACGAATTTAAAACTTTGGTAGTAAGGCAGAATAATTTCTTGCAAGGAATACTAGTGCTGAATATTTGCTGAATCCGCTTGCTTTTGGACATACATTTGACCATTGGCCACATTAGTGCAGTGTTTCTTTTGTGTCATACTAGTATATACTAGTGTAGAATTATGTTCCTGAATGTTTAGATTCCAATTGTCACACTCACTCTAGCTAGTTTGAAAGTACATGATGACATGAAAAGCTGTGGGAAAGTTTGAGGAAACTGAACTTTAGAGTGCTTTCCTTTCATTTTCTTGTTTTGTACACACAAAAAGGCAGGGGCTCAGTCATCCTTGCTCTGGAAAAAGCTAAAGAACAAATAGACAAAACACAGTGCAAGTGAATTTTGATGCTAGCATTTTTGTCTGGGGTAACAAAGTTGATAAAACTCATTAGCCATTAGTAGTATATATGCATGTGCAATCTTCTTTGGTCATCCCTTTGTTGTGCACAAAGAAAATCTGATTATGGTGATTTTTGTAGATTAATTTCATGCAATTTCTTGCTGTAAAGCTTGGCCAGTGGCCACCAGTATATGACTATGTAGATTAATTTGCCTGCATTTGCTTGCTGATGAGTTTGGCCAATGCCAAAGCTGTAGGCGCTGGTCAGCGACATTTTATTGTAGACTAAAATTACTGCATTCTTTGGTGCAAATTACTTGATATATGCTGTTAAAGGCCACATGAATGAAAGGTGTAGAAGAATAAAGGTTAGCGAAAGTGAACTTTCAGGGTAGTTCCCCTTTTTCTTCTTTTGTACACAGACACAAATTTCAGGCTGCCCTCAGTCCTGCAACTGGGAAAAGCTAGTAAAGAACAAAGGGAAAGAGACAAAACAACACAAAGGTGAAACTTGATGCCAATAATTTCTTGGTCGAAACTTGATGCCAATACTTTCTTGGAGGAACAAATTAAGTGGATATGCTTTCACATGTTACTTCTTTCTATCCATCTGTACAAGTAGTAACGACTTGGTGAACTGATGTGTGTGTGTTGTATACTTGTATCTATTGTTTGCTTGCTTCTTTGAGCGCGTGATTGAACGAAAAAAAAAATCCATGTGATATTGTGATTGAATGTAACCGACGAGTTGATGATGGGCAGGAGGGGTTTCAACTTGGGCTACGCGTTCATCAACTTCACCACCACGATGGCACCCCGCATGCTCTACTACGCCCTGCAGAAGTCCGGCTGGACCGTGTACGGCTCCAAGAAGGTGATCAACATCGTCCCGGCCGGCCAAGATCCGTCGACCATTCAAAAAAAAAACATATCACTTTTGTCACTCGCTAAAAAAAACGATGCAATATGATGAGTAGCACGACCACAAGGATGCGTAGCAGCAGCTGCAGCCTGAAGCCAGTAGCTAGGAAAAGGAGTAAACTTGTTCTGAGGGAAAGGTTGGGGGACTTTGGACGGTAGCTGCGTCTGCGTGGTGGTGGTCTGATCGGGATGTCTGTAGTCTGTTCCGTAGAGCTAGCGTAGCGGTAGTGTCTTTGTACTGTGGTGTAGTGGAGAGTGTTTGTGTGTTCCATTTCCATGTCATGTGTATACGGTGTACCTGTTGTGTCTTGAACTCCGATGAGGATGAGTGGTAGCAGCGCGCGGCTGGGTGTATGGTTTGTAGTACTAGTAGGCAATGTATGTGTGTGTCCCACTTTCACTTTGGTGTGTTGTTCATGGAACTGGCAGAAGCTTTGTGATGCGATGCATGAATGATTCCCCGAGAGAGCATGAATCCCAGAGGAAGAGAAGGGCGGCAGAGAATCTCTTCTCTGGCCGTGTCCGAATCCGCGGCGCCATCAATGCGACCGGGCGAGGGTTCGCGGTCAAACAGTTGCCACTCCGGTGAAAACTGGGAACGGCTCGCCGATCTTGGGGGGCAGCGGCAGCCGGCGACGACATCTCCCTTCCGCGTCTGGTCGTGCTGCTGCGTTGCGTCGCCCGGCCCTGTCCTCTCGGTGCAGATGTGTGTTTTATTATCTTAATGCTTTATTTAAGTTGTTAACGTAATTTTATTAAACTTAAGTCAGAATTTGATTGTTCTTGATTTACTACATTGTTCTTCCGATAGATGCCTCACATTTTCCTTTTTGTTCAGGTAACAGGCATGGAGCTGTGCACCGGCAATGGGTTTTGGGTCGGCTGTGCATGGGCTCATAATATATGTTTTTAGATACCCATGCTGTCTCTTGTTGTTGGAAGTGAGTAACTTCTATAGTCGTAGCAAGTTATGGTAACTTCTTTATTTACAATACTTAGTAGAGCTGGTTCATATATAAAAACTACTCATAGTAATGCAATAATTCTCGTTTATCCCATCACTAAAACTATTAGTGAGCAAGTTATATTTTTTTACATGGTTTCCAATTTTGATGCTTTACTGGTGGCCATCTCCAGCAGGCCGTGTAAACGGCCGTGTAAAGTACTGTTTTGCACTGTAGATTGCACTGTTTACAGAGTAGAGTTTGAAATAGGTGGTGATATAGGGAGTGGAACAGGGAGTCTGCTAGAGATAAATCCTGCGCCTTGTTCCCGTACACCCGTATGCATTGCAAGTTGCCCCTGGTGAAAGTGTGCATTGCACGGGAGGAGGAGGCAGCCTTTGATCCGGAGCTTCCGAATACGGCGGATCAGGGTGTGTCGGGTACCTTGGCCGGGTCGGTGAAATTGTGAGAAAACGAGACGTGCCTGCCACTCTCTCTCTCCTCCGCTGGCCGACCTGCCCCCTCCCTCCCTCCCTCTGCTGCTGTAGCTGAGCCCTACGGCGAAAGGCTACGACCTGGTGGGGTGGGTAGCGACTAGCGAATCCCCCGGTATCTGCCGCGCGCACTGCCTGCCTGCACTGCAACGAAGGAGATGGGTCGAAAAGCGACCTGCCAAAAGGGTACAAGCTGCAAAGCTCACTGAGGGGGTGTTTCACTGGGATGATGAAAAGTGTCATATCAAAAAGAATCTTACTATTTAGGAGCAGTAAATGTAGACTACTAATAAAACAAATTACAGATGTAGCCTGTTCATCGCGAGACAGGGTAATTAGAGAGGGCGGTTAGGCGACGCGGGAAGAGTTGGCCGTTGCTGAGAAGAATGCACAAGGGTAAATTTCTCTATTCACTATCGCCTAACAACAAAACACCATCTAACAGAAATAGCATGCAGGGGATTGGAAATTTGAAACAATGGCACTGAAGGGAAGTGTGTATTTCCCAATGGCATGTAGGGAATTTGGCCTTTAGCCTTGGACGGACGCGCCGGGCTTGATGGGTTCCAAACTTGGGATCTTCTCCGCTCCCCGCCCTAATGCCGCCTGATAGTGATGGGAGAGGTGCGGTGTAGTGACCAAGAACAAGCATTCGGTTTGGTTTGCCTTTTTGTGTCGATCGTGTCGTGTCGAGTCCCGTCCCGACCGGGATCGCGGCTCCGAAAATCCCTAATGCCTGTCATGGGTGATAGACTTCGTGGATCTCCCTAAGAACCCTAACCACTAGATCAATACTAGAAACAGATCGCACCTTTGTTAGATCCGCTCCGCTCGCTATCACGTTCGTCGGTGAAGCTCTGCGCTATAGCAGCAACGGCCGGAGAAGCGAGCTCGACGTCGACGGCGGTGGCCTTCCCGTTGCTGACAGCCTCCCCTCGATCGGTCTAAGGTTGAGGTGGGGAAGCGTAGACGACTATTGTGAACCCGGTGTCTTAGACGTCAACCTTCCACCTCTCTATTTATAGGCTGCGCAACAGGGGCCCACCAACCTCGTCTTGGGCTTGACGCCTCCGACCAGGGCGCGAGGTCAAGGGCCCAGTTCGCCGTTGGGCCAACTGGTGGAGATCAATTCCAACAATGGGTCCATCCCGTCCGTCTAGTCGGTTACAACCGTTCCAGATTTCTGTATGATCCGATGGTCGCCGCTGGCGTTGCTTGCTGAGGACGCACAATGCAGGTAGCAACACGATGCACACACAGTGCCTGCCTTACGTTCTCTTCGTGCCTCTCTCTCTGACAGCCAAGCCCGGGCGGCGCTAAACTTCTCGATCGCCGAGGAGCTGCAACTGCGAGGCCGCATGGCTGCCAACCGATCGATATTGAGGGAGGAGAGAGAGAGAGAGCCGATGTTGGTTCACTACTATACTGGTAGAGTCTATTTATAGTAGGCAATATGAGTATTGCTACACCTGGTATGTGTAACATCCCGCCTTTACGGGGTTGGGCCCGCTTACACCTGGTAACTTTATAGTATCTCAAGACTATCCTCACAAACCAACACAAGTCTTTTTTGCACACTTTGTTCTTACTTCTACGTACCTGGAAAGAACTTTCCGGTCGGTCATCCATCGCCAAATTGCTCCAGACGAAGCATGCTTAAGGCTGCCCGTACGGTAAATGCCAATCCATGTGCAAAATGCATCAATGCCACAAGGTTGGTTCGAACAATCAACAATGTGACTTTCATTATGCCACCCACCCCAATTCCCCAAGCCCATTATTATAACATTCCAGGGGTGTTCACCGATGATTTTCCAGCAGCGCCACAACTCAAGTTCAACTATACAGGAAGTGGGCCCAAAAACCTCCAGACCATGAATGGAACGAGGATTTATAGGCTGCCATACAATGCTTCTGTGCAGGTCGTACTCCAGGATACAGGGATCATATCAGCTGAAAGCCATCCAATCCATTTGCATGGCTATAGCTTTTTCGTGGTCGGAAAGGGGATCGGGAACTATGACCCCAAAATATCTCCATCCACGTTTAACCTCATTGACCCCATTGAGAGAAAAACCATTGGAGTTCCTACCGGAGGCTGGACAGCAATCAGATTTAGGGCAAACAACCCAGGTGAGGACTCCTAAATTACAGTTCACGGATTAAAGCTAGGTTCTTTCTTTTTCATAGCGCATGGCTTGCTTGAGTTGTTCTATTATTCCAGGTGCTTGGTTTATGCATTGCCATTTTGAGGTGCACACATCATGGGGGCTAAATATGGCCTTTGTGGTGGACAACCGCAAAAGACCTAATGAGACTCTTATACCACCACCCAAGGATCTTCCTCAGTGCTAAGAACAAGGGCTCCAAGACTCTATATATATATATATATATATATATCTCTACTACTTATTAAGAGTGCAAGGGTAGCCTGCCGTTCTGCCATTCTACAATCTCAACCATCCGTTTTACTGTTCTGTGATCGTAGCCGTCCGATCCTGCCCACGCCCCACGCAGCCTCTCCCACCCTGCCTTCCGCCGCCAGCCCGCATCTCGCAACCGTCCGGCGCGAGCAAAGAGCCCCCGTTCCGCTCCCACGATCGCCGTCGCCGTTGCTCTGCCCTCATATCCGCTCCCACGACACCGAGACAATAACGACGCAGACCGCGGAGGAGCTCGCCACCCAGATCGAGCAGCAGAAGCTCGAGGAGCAGAAGACGGAGATGAGATTTCGCACACACTTTTCCCGTTTCTGCAACCCTAGCTAGCTCTCGCTACTCCCTTCCCATCAACCGCCTCCCACTCCCCTCATCTGCGCGAGCCGCAACCGTCGTCCGTCGAGCCGCCGACGCCACGCCAGGCCTCCACGCCGAGCCTCCGCGCGAGGCGCGACTGCGCCTCCGTGCTCCGTCGCCCCGGGTAGCCGTGAGCTTCGACCAGACCTGCCTGCGACCAGGCTGAGGCGCTGCCTACCCGAGCTCCGCCCAGGCCGCCCGCTCGCTCGGCAGGACGACTGGGCGAGCTCCTCGCCGCGGGCGCCGAGCAGGCGAGCTCCTCTCGCGGATATTCTTGTCATTCAATAAAATTCCTCTTTGATTCATGTATCTGTCGTGCATATTCTTGTCATTCATGACGTGATTTGGGGTTGATTTGAACATCTATTTTTTGGACGGTGGAAATGGTTGGTTCTGATGGCTGCCTGAGGCAAATGGCGGCATGAAGAAGAAGCTGGAGAAGGAGTCGTCGCTGGACTGGGAGAAGTACATGAAGGACAATAACAAAATTCTCGGAGGTTCAGATCTCACTGTTCACTGTAATTCTGCAGAGCCACATGCCTTTTATTGTGATAATTTGATGGTCCTTTCACCACTCCTCGTTCTATAGAACCCCTGAATTTCTTAGATGGTCTCACTTTATTTCTGTGATATGAACAAAGTAGTGTGTCACCATCTACGGCCCTCGAAAGACTACTTGCCTGTTCTGCTGGGACTAGCACAACAAGGTGAGGAACAACTGCTGCAATAATGTAGTGGGTGGTTGGTTTGCTCTTGTTTCGGTTCACAGTCCTGTTGTTCTGATTCGCCCGGTCTGTAAAATGTGTAGGTAGCGTCTTGAGGCACAAAGTGCATTTCACCTGGAGTAACCAAGAGGATAATGCTGAGGTATGTGTGTCCAGCCGTGGATTCCGTGAACTCACTGCTGTCTTGTTGCTCGAAATCAGCTATATGTAAATACAACAGCTTTTGAATCTCAGGAGACGACCATGTCAGATGTCTGGTACGAGGTGCTGTCCGTGCTGCACTTGATGGCCATGGTCTGCTTGCAGCAGGCCAACACCCTGCTTCTCCCAAGGTCATACGGCAATGGCTACGCTCCAAGAGTTTCTGAAGGTACTACAACTGTTAGTTGTAGATGAATCCAAAGCGTTGTCGGCCTGGAAACTGCTGTGTCCAAGTTTCCTTTATCCTTTATTTAAATTAGGCCACTGAAAGATGCTAACAATTTGTCGTGCGTTCAAGTACTTCTGTCTATAGTGCTCATGCGCTGACAAGGCCACATATTTCCAATGTGCTACAGAGAGTAGACGGGCCACTGTTGATGTCTTCTTGAAGGCAGCTGGATAACTAGACTGCGTAATTCGGCATGTACTTCCAAAGATGACACTGGAACTAAGGTTTTGTTACTCTTGAGCAACTTCCTAGCATTGTTAGGCTTCGATTCAAATTTGAAGACAACTACTGAAACATTCCCCTTTGACATGTGGATTACAGGAGACAACTTCCAGTCGACCTGGCTGAAGAAAATCTCAAAGCTCTAAGCCTGCCAGCCTTGGGTCAGGTACTGTCTTCTCAACTCTGCAAACTGGATTACCTAATTTTCATAACTTCTCAAATGGTGTCATAGTTTTAATCAACATTTCACTTGATTTGATGATTTTCCCCCTAAGGTAACACACAAGACTTGCTTATAACTCATTTTTTAACAATATATATTACGTATTACTGCTGAAGCAACAAATGTAGGTTTCAATTTTGAATAGCACACGCTTTGTACTACTTGAGTTGCAAATTTGCTTTAAAAAGCCTAAGAAACCTATCATCAACATTCTATCAACACTTTATCATATCTGTTACGTTAGTCCTATTACCTCTGCTTTTGTCAGCCACTAAATTTGATATTAGGCATTTCACTTTTATTCTGAACATTGGTATTCTTCTTTCTTAGGGGGTTGACATGCAACTGTTGTTGCCACTTGCACCGCCTCCTCTCCAGCAGCAACTGTTGTCGCCGCCGCCTCACCACGTGGGAACGGGAGCAAAACCCTGCGCTGACGATGTACCTGGCGCAGTGGAGCAACCGTACCCGCACGGCCACCGCCGCGCGTCGTCGAGGCACGTGGCCCTGTCCCTGTTGTGCCGGTCCATGGACCCCACCTTCGTCGTGTGCAGTAAGTACCAATACCATCCCCGTAAGGTGGAGTTCAGCTGCAAGAGCATGTTGGCGCCATCTGCACCTACATCAGAGCTCCCAGTGGCGGTATGAGCCTCGCACTACCTCTCTGCCATCAGGCCCTGCCATGCAAGGTTCCTTTCTTACTTCCGCTATTTCTGTCAACATTACTTCTCACAAGGCCTCAGTTCAGCCACAGCGCATTCTCTAGGTGTTCCTAATGAAGGGAAGAATACAAAGTAGCTAGCAATTACCTTTATCTAACAAATTTTTGCAAGTGATATATCGGTCGTTTGTGCACAACAGATGAGCAATATTTATTACAACTAATATATTGCATTCAGTCAAGCAGACAACTGAAGATGCTAGAAAATGTTACCTTGAAAAATGATCATACCATTACAAGCAAGTATATGGGGATTTCCTCTCTGAACCTTAAGCTGTAACTCAAATATTTCTCGATCTCAACTCCTATCCTCAAGTCATAATAACTGAGACGTGAGTCGTTAATTGGTTTATTACCAGACCATGCATTGTTTGGATGCAAGTATGGATTGTAGATGTGTAACCAAAAACAGGATTTTTTTAAAAAAATCCAAAACCAAGATTCTGTCTATCAGTGGATATTACCAAACAAACGACATCGAACTGCTACAGCATACAACCTGCCTAAAGTTCTCCTAAGCATACTTAGCGCTCCATCTGTGCACTCCTAAGTAAAGGGTGAACATTTTAGTTCTAGAACTCAGTTGCATGCTCCGGTAAACCTCATTCTTCAGTACAAAGATTTCCATGTCTGTTATGTGATGTTCTAATTATCAATTGTTTGCTATTTGAAAATACTAGAATTTGTTGTGCAATCATGTCTACAAATAATTTGAAATTATCCTGTGCTTTTTTCAATTAACAGAATTTTGATTTTTTAGACTTCTTTTCTAGATGCTAAGTTGAACATATAGAGTAGTTTTTAGTGCTTGCCTATGTGGTTAATCATACAACTAGGTGAGTGCCCGTGCGTTGCAACGGAGACATATAATACATAAGTTACCGTGATATTATATGTCCCCGTTGCAACGAATGAGCACTCACCTATATATATATATATATATATATATATATATATATATATATATATATATACTACTATTAAGACGGTAAGGGGTAGGCTGTCATTCCTGGTTCTGCCATTCCCATTCCCAACTGTGTCCCGCGCGTGTGACCCGTTTCCCATTCACATGTGCCCCCTTCATTCCCATTCCCAACTGTGTCCCGCGCACCGCGACCAAATTTTTACCAAAAAAAGCTAGCTGCGTGGGTCAAAGCTCGTGGCCAACCAAGACTACACATATTGTGTGCGCACTAGACCTTATAAACAGGTGTGTACACAGTTTAGTGAACAATGTGGTACTATTTTTAACTTGCCAATACGAATTACACGCTTCTTGGGAGGCCCATCTGCTTGTGGCCCAGACAAGGCCCACAGTTGACACAAAAAGGCTTAAGGAAAAAAAACCATTTTCTGGAGGAGAAAAAAACCCCGAGAAGAAGAATTCCCTCTCGCTCGAGGGGTGGGAAAGAAGCGGAAGGGGAGACGAGTCGAGAGGAAGCCCTCGCCTCCGGCACACGCCATGGTGGAGACTCGTCGGAGCTCGGCCGCCGCCACCGGG
This sequence comes from Zea luxurians, assembly GCA_029449295.1. NCBI lineage: Eukaryota > Viridiplantae > Streptophyta > Magnoliopsida > Poales > Poaceae > Zea > Zea luxurians. The sequence continues at coordinate 132,080,794 of JAOPSE010000010.1, forward strand.
AAGCGCACGTCTCCATCGCCAACCTCTTCGTCCGTACCTCCCCCGAAGCGCCCCAAGGTGAGAGCGCCCCCCCCCCCCCCCCCCCCCCCCCCCGCGGATCAAAGAATCTCGCGTTGCCGTTTCCTGATTTGACCTGTCGTCTAACCGATCTGAACCGTGGCCCTAACCAGGCGGAGTCCTCGGGGTCACCAACGGCGTCCGCGCCCGGCAGGGCCGAGGAGGATTCTGTGGCGGGAGCGGCACCCGCGAGGAGCGCCGGCTCGGTCGATGACGCGGCAGCGGTCGCACAGAAAAGGTGGGGCGGCTTTTGGGCGTTTTGGGGGTCCTATGGTTTGGTAGGGGCGGGTTTGGAATCGAGTTCAAGGGTTTTTTATGCTTTGGTGCAGATCAAGGAGTCAATAAGCCGTCTTCCGCTGCTGCAGAGAGTTCAAAGCGGAGGAAGGAGCAGGAGCAACAGCAACCCGCAGTGCCATGGGCGAAGCTGCTCTTGGAGTGCTCACAGGTGTGGTGACCTGATGGCAACCCGCTAGCAGTCATTTTTTGGATAATTTTGATGTATATGTTGTAGGAATCGAAGTTAAAGGTTGCAATTTTTATGCTGAGCGTAATAAAGATTCGATTTTAGGATGTTTAGGGTGAAATTTTGTACTTCAGGTAGCATCTTGCTGTTTGGCTAGATTATTTAGCACGCAATATTGTTAGCCTTGCTGTTTAGGGCTTGGTTCTGACTACAGCTAGGCAGCATTCTAAAGGTGCTTTCGGGAGGAGCCGAGAAGGGAAAGGGGGTAACAATCGGCTGATTAGGTTGGGCATATTAACTGCTGCATATACTGTTTACTAAACTGCTGTATATATTGTTTACTAACCGCTGGCTGTTTCGCCGCCAAGTTCGCGGACGTGGCGATCGAGGCCTCCGACGGCACGGTCTACTTCAGCGACGCCAGCACGCCGACCGTTCCGCCGCCAGGTTCGCGGACGAGGTCGGCGCCGCCACCGAGATGACACAAGCGACAAGCATCAGCCACCGAGAGGGGGAACTGCTTCTGGAAGGTATGCTCCTCTCCTCATCCCCTCTTGTTTGTGATTTTAGCCATCTCGTAGAAGGTGTCTGTATACGATGGCATCAGTGATGGTCATCTTTTCAGCAAAAGCTGCTGATATTCACCAGATAATCCTTCTGGTCTTACCACTATACTGAAGGGGCCATTGAAAGCTGATTATTGCTTCTCTCATAGTCATCTGCACTCGATGGTTACTTTGAGCCGAACATCACCTGATGCCCAGGTGAAGAATATTAAGCATTGTTGATTGTTTCTATAACATCATTGATAATAGCTGTGTGCAGATATACGGGACAGAAGTTGGCCTAATAATGCTACTCTCTCATGTATGTGAAAATCTGATACGGAATTTGAAGACAGGAAAAGTTGATCAAACTCTTAGCTTGAGTGGGGGGAAAACAACCTGCATTGCTTGCCACCCAACGCTTCCAATTCTGGTTACCGCGTTAGATGACGGGATTGCATGTTTTTGGGATGCCAGTATCTACAGGTAATCAGTGCTTCTGTTAATGTACCCTTTTTTTAAATGAATACACATGTATTCCATGATTCAAACACACTAATTTCCACCAACAAAAATTAGTTTGAAGAATGCCCTATAATTTTATAACCTAATAAAGATTAATTGTCCAAGCAACCATGACTACTGTCTACAATCAGTGCCTTATTATTTTAGCACTGTCTACATTCTTGCACATTTTCTGGTTTCTTGTTTTTGGGGTTGTGGAGCCTTGGCCAGGCATTGCATGGTATGCAAGGTTTCTATTTGTTCTTGAAAGCAATCAACATAACTAACACTGATCTCCTGATTATATAGGCTTGAGGAGAAAGTAAAAATTATGGGCAGTTGTGCTCTCGAATTGGTTTTCATCGCCGATATTAATGGCAGCGCAAGGTACTTTTAACATTTTTCTATTGACGACTTAATTTATCTACAAAAACAGTAGTCGTGTGCCTTTGCTCTCTGTAGTAACTAGACGATGCCATGTGAGTTGCCGTGGCCCGTGGGGTTCATAGGGAGTACATATTGATGAAAGAATGTCGTTTTTATGCTAAAATTATTTAATACTTTTTTATAAAGAAAGATTATAATGAATTATTGAAACAAATGATGCTTACTTTGTTTCTTCTTACAGGGCATATTAGGACTTGGAAAAGTCTATAAAACCGTAGTTCGACCACCAGTTTTCCATAAAGTATACTGATCTACATAAATTTAGAATTATCCAACTTTGAGCCTTGTTAAAGGGGCACCAAATGATCTCTGATAAATTAAATATAATGTTGAATCCTGTTTTTCTCGCCCTTTATTTCATATTGTTAGCCTCTGACCATCTAATCTAATTACACATGCTCGTTGTTAAATTTAAGTCTATGATGGTAATCATGGAAGTTAATTTGGCAATGGAATATACAAGCCGATGGAGTGACGGATAGCATACCCTGGAGGTAGTGGTGGGTCTAGAAATTATTTAGAGCCTCGGTGATCGTCACTGCTCTAGGTAATTATCTATAAAAACACTATGCTTACCCTTTTCGACAAATAAATACCGTGTGTGTGGCTGAGGTTGTAGCAGCCACATACTGCTGCCAAGGTGCTCCAGCAACTGGCGATAGAAGATGGAGTGATGTTAGTCTTGGAATTTATGAAAGGAACCATGTACGATATATGGGATGAGGTATAGAGGTAATTATCTTTTTATTTATTCACCTCTTACAGCTTTTATTCTGCTGTTAGGACATTTTATCCTTAAATTTGAGAAGTGTGCGCTGACTTATCTCTATCCACAGTTGGTATGCTAAAAATAGAAACATTCTCTGCACCTTCAAATTTGGTCGATCTATCTGCATTGTTCACTCCAGTTGATAGATTCGTGTTTTATCCTTGTGATGATATTTCTGCTCTGACTATGTTGGCATGGTTAACACGAACAATCCAAAAATTGGGCACCCATTTGCTTCATGTTTGTCATATATTTGATGCAGAAAACTATCTAACTGTTAGTGTTGTCAATAATCTTTTTATAGATTCTTTGATGGGCAGGGTAATTCTTATTTATCCTTTTTATGTTGGGTTGTAGGATATATTTATTGACTTTGTGTTATATTATAGGTGAAGCAGAGCAGAACAAGAAGAGGCAGGTTTCAATCTCGAAGTGGACAGCTCCTCGCTGTGACACTTTTTGATTCGTGATGGTCTCGGATGAAAATCTCGGGCTGAGAAGAATGAACGATATATGCAAAAGCTCACAAGGAGCAGGCTGAGAAAGATGTAAGTGCATATGCTTTTCATATCCATATCAACTTGATTATGCTTGCTTTAGTCCATGTCAACACTCAAAACAGTCTACACTATGGTGTTCATTTCAAAAATGAAATAGACCAAGTAACAGCTCACCTTTGATTATAGCATATCTCACCAACATTGATTATCATCTAAAATTGTTTTCGGCTTTCATATCTCACCACATTTTCAGTCAGTGATTACAGCATGCCTTGGTCCTTTAACTACAATTGCTTGGATGCTAACAGCCCACTTATTTGTTTGGACATTGTGAATTACAGAGAATTGGCGACACTTTAGACTTTGAAATGAAGAGGTGGTCTACTGGAAAACAGGGCAACTTGCATGCTTTGTTATCAACTTTACAATATGTGAGTTGATGATACTTTTGGTACTGGAGAATGAAGCTAAACTGCATGTGGTTTCTACCCATGGCTCTGCTGCTGCGCTCTTGTGTCCCGACTTCCTTTTGGTTGGGTTTACAATTTATAGATCATCTAAGAGGACTATGGTTGTTTGTCTGGCTATGCATTCTTGTCCTGCCTGGATTGCAGTTGATTATAAAGAAGCTATAGCTTCCAGTCAAGCCTGTATTTCCAAGGAATTTGTTAGGTGGGATTTTTCTAGGAAGCAATCCTGGTGACTACATGATGCCTTGGAGAAATGGTAGGCCCAATAAATTGTATCCTACAAATGTGTATTGCTTCATTTCAGTTTAGAGATCAAATAGACCACGTAACAACTTTGATGGGAGGGAGCATGAGCTTTAGCCTATCAGTTATTCAGATTGAGAACACTTCTCAGTTCAGCCCATGGATCTACAAGCAATTCTTTCCGGTGATGAAGAGTTTGTGCCTTCTACAAAGCTGATGTCACAACAATACCTAGAAGAAATTGGATCTTTTTAGGTGCATTTGAAAGATGAGTAACACTATGAATGGGAAATTGTCTGCACTAACAACAATAATTCATGCAGACCTCATTTTATGGCCATTTGTATTCACCTTCATCTGTGACAATCATCATTTTAGAAACAGTTGTCTTTATGCTGCAATATCTGCTAAAGGCCACAAGGTAAAAATCACTGGATGTTAGGGACCTATTGGTACAAATGAACTGTTTTGTCTATTTTGATTATTTAATTAGAGTTGGTGCATTCACCTCAGTAATTTTTTATCTTTGTTGCAGAGAAGTCGTTTTGAAAATCAAATAAAACAGCACATTGATAATCGTGCTGCAATGGCTAAGGAGATCAAATCTACTGAGGACGAAGGCTATGATGATTATTCTTATGAAGTATTTTTTAGACGAAGGCTTTTTGACTTCATTGTAATGTGGAATGCCACCAGCATCAGGAATGGTACGACTGCTTAAATTGTGCATTTCCACTAATGCATCGATAATGTGCGAGCAATGTATTGGTTTGGCTACAACTGTTGTGTCATCTGTGCGTAACTTTGGCTATTGTATCCATGCATACAATATTTATTGGTTGTTTGATAGTTTTTCCTGTGAGTTGGAGGACTCAATATTAAGTTAACAGTTTTCTATGTTCCCTTGAAAGTTGAAACTCGTGCTCTTGACCCTTCAGCAGCCATTGAAGAGACATCGAGTTTCTTGGAGGTTTCAGGCTTGGAACCTTCAGGAGAAGCTTTAGAGACGAAGAGCTCTTCACTGCTGTCTGATATTAGAAGTCTTCTTTTGCTTGTACATTTTGTTTTGTTTATGATCTTGATCTTAGAAGCAGGGTTTTGGTACCAGCTTAGCTAATTTTCTGAAGTTTTATGTTCTTACTTTAACTAGCTGATTGCAATAAGATATCATCAGGCACGCCGAGGAGAACAGGGGCCTCCTCTCCGCCTCCTCCTTCGACAGGCAGCTGCTGCGGTACGACCATCAGGCGTTTCATCTGCTGTAGAATATGTGAATCAATCTTCCATTGGTATGAACTGTGATCTGATTCTTTTTGTCTCAACCGGTGCAGGAAGGAGTTGGTGAGGAGGGTCAAGGCCGCGGTGGCGGGACGTGAGTGAAGTGAGCTTTGTCGAGCCTGTGTGTGGAGGTCGGTCATGAAGCTGGGACTAGGACAAGGGCGAGCTGAAGGCTAGAAGCTATAAATACACCCTTCAACAGTCTTCAGACATTGATGTATCCAGGGCTTTCTTGAATAATAATCGAATGAATGGAATAGTGTTTGTGGTACTAGCTATTTTAAGAAGTAGTAGAGAAATTATAAAAGAATGCCACAAGTCACAGATTGGGACATGATGTTTGTCATTGTATTTCCTGCAAATCTCTGATTTTGGCCTTGATTGACCTTCCAAAGCGAAATGATTCTCAAAATGGATTTGCTAAAATAAGCTTGGATACTTCTCAATCCGTTCCAATGTGTGATTTTTAATTGCATCCTGCCGAGACCTTTTGAAAGACAGATATATAGAGCAAACGGTGTCAATCAAAAATAAAAAATTATAGCTGTCAATTTTTAAGGGAGTCGAGACTTCATTAAAATCAGGATTTCCAAGAATAACGATCAACACTAATTTTGTTCAGAGCCGCAAGAAAGCTACCAAGAGCTGCACCGGTGTATAAAATATTGTAGAGATATTTTATCGAGTAGGGATCTGACTCTCTCTTAAATAGACAGTTACTGAACAGGATCATCATGTTTCTGTTCTTCGGCCAGGTTGTTCCTCCTAGGCCTAAAGAAATACGGCAAGGGGGACTGGAGGAATATATCGCGCAACTTCGTCTAGACCAGGACGCCTACTCAGGTGGCTAGCCACGCGCAGAAGTACTTCATCAGGCTCAACTCCGGCGGCAAGGACAAGAGGAGGTCCAGCATCCACGACATCACCATGGTCAACCTGACGGACGATCAGCCGCCCTCGCCGTCCCAGTCCTCCCTGATCACCAGCCAGTCGAACGCACCAGCTCCAGCTCCAGCCGCGGGGATATGCCAGGTCCCATTGGCGACCGACGCCAAGCGACACGGTGCCGGAACTCTGCCCTTCAGCTCACCGAACCGGACCTCTGTCGTGCCAGCCTACAGGATGGAGTTTCATGACCAACAAGGCCTGTAGTGTGGACCTCTGCATGATCAGTTGCTCACCAGCCGAGAGCAGTTGGGGCTGCTCTCCCATTCATCTCAAACAGAGGCAAATCCTACCTAACAACCCTACATTTTAGCAACTGGACGATTTCCTCCCATCTCGGTCGAAGGCTAACTGCACCGGTGTATAAAATACTGTAGATATTTCTGCTACCGAGAGGAGGAGGGGCCATCACCATCGAGCCGAGAGAGCTAGGAGCAGTTGGGGCCGCCGGGACAAGATATTCGGAGTTTCGCTGTTGTCCGCGCTCGACGCTGTTCTGAAGGATCTCCGGCAGGTTCGCTTCACGGTTCGAGACGAGGAGATCGCCGCCGGGCCATCGGAATAGGAGGAAGGCGCTGCCGCTGTGTACTATTACCAGTCTTCTCATTGCCAAAGCTTCAATAATAACTCTCTCTCTACTTCCCCACCTTCCCCGCAATGAATTGGCCCGTCGGAGCCGAGAGACGGATTATTGAGTCTGTTGCTCGCCAGCGAGTTCGCCACGATTGCCATGGAGCGACGCCGCCTAAGCACCATCGAGGGAAGGAAGATGAAGGTGAGTCATCTATTTGGAGATAGATGGATGAGATTAGAACATAGATAACTCTTCATGTTTTAAAAGCAGCACTGTTGATCTCGACGCCAAGGGTCTCAGTTCAGTGTAAGCATGGCGCTTTCTTGGCCGAAGATCTGAAATCTAGCGGCTATCATCGTGTACCGATTCACTTATTAGGAAGATTTAATCGTGGCCACCAAAATTAGATCGGGCGGCCAGGAGTCAATCATACCCCTTCGACCAGGGGATTTGCAAAAGAGCCATTGCATAATTGCTAAAACAACCCGAGATCCATGTAAGATTTATCGTTCCGTATCTATGTTTTATACTAATTTTTACCCCCGTGGCAACGCACGGGCACAGACCTAGTATATATATATATATATATATATATATATATAAGCCGATTACAAGGGTAATTAGTTTTGGACCAATGTACAGAAAACAAATAAAGTCATGAAACTTAGATTAGTGGTGAACTGGCGACGTGTATCTGCAGAGTTGATCAGTGTGCTTTTTGCTTAGCTCCTTCTACTGCACATTTTCTTTTTGTTCTTTGGATTGTTTGAAAATATATTTATCCAAGATTTTTAGGTTCCAACTAGCTTTTTCCACCACCAGCTATTTTTCCCTTGTCCTTCATATCTGGAATGTTTAAGATGGCATGCCCCACGAATTTGAGCTTTTGCCTGAGAATTAGAGTAAGCTTACTCGCTCCAGGACTCATGCTCTTAAAAAAGGCAAAACACGATCTTTGGAAGCTAGCATAATGGATTGAGGCTGTTAACTTCGCTTAAGCAATAGGATACAGGAAAAAAACATGTCATCGCCATTGTTAAAAAGGACTCGACCAGGGGAATCAACATCCCCCTAATTTTGCCTTTAAGAGGTTTGTGCCAGTCTTCAAACCCGGACTGGTGACTTATTCAAGCCTGCTGATCACATATAGCCTTGCTAAATTGCTCTAAAGTCCAGGTAACATCTGCACCCACATGAAAAATCTAAACCACCAACATATGCTTTTTTACCACTGCCATCCAATCTTCTGCTTGTTTTTCTTCTCACATTCAACACAAAAGACGTATTCGAATTCATCCTAGTTGATAACAAAATTATTCTAGTTAGTAAATTAGCCCCAACATCAATTAACTAGTGCTGAAACTTGATGCATACCTAACTGCATACCTCAATTGACTAGAGCACAGCACACACCGAGCTCAACGAGCAGAGCAGCACACAGCCGAGCAGACCTAGAGCAGCACACAACTGAAGCTAGGTGGAGCAGCTGCAGAAGCGACACACGCTCAAGGACGTGCCGGCCCGCCCACTCGCTCACCATAGCCCCTGCAGGGATGCTCACCGTAGCAACTGGAGGAGCCTGCACGCGCTGGAGACAAGGAGCAGCACGAGGATCCGCCCACGCCCGCCGGCTGTCAGATCCTGCGCGCGCCGGAGACAGGGAGGAGGAGCCCGCGCCGGAGACAGGGAGGAGCCATCAGAGCCCGCCCGCGCGCGGAGACAGGGAGGTGGATCCACCCGCGCTCGCCGGCCGTCGGAGCCCGCGCGTGCCGGGGACAGGGGGTGAGCCAGAGGGCGCGCCGGAGAAGTAGGTGGCCACGCTCGCCGGAGATCCGCCCGCGCCGCCGCACGCCAGAGATAGGCACGCGCGCGCCGCACGCCTGGGACCCCCCCTCCACGCCGCGCACGCCGGAGACAGGCACGCGCCGCGCATGCCTGGAAGCCGCTCGAGCTACGCACGCTGGGTCCCCCGCGTCGCCGCACGTCGGAGACAGGCATGGTGTAGGGCGAGCCGCCGCCAAGCGCCAGAGCACGGGAGCGTGCGTGCTCTGTCCGGTTCGATTTGGGAAGAGAAGGGGAAAGGGGAAAGTGTGGATGGCGGGGCCCACCTATAAGGCTTTTGGGTCCACATGTAAGAGCCTCGACGAGAGGAAATAGCGCCGTGAGGGGATTTCTGAGCGAATTGTGAAGGTGGGAGGGTAAAACTGAGTAGAGGATTTGGATGCGGTAGATCTGAGCAAGGCGTCCAGACTAGTGGTTGAAATGTAAATGTCTATTTTTTAAAACCATAGTTTATATTTTATAATACCATAGTTTACCGAGTATCATGAAACAACTATGGTATATTTTTTTTCCGGTCAAAAAACTATGGTATATTTTACATCTGTCCAACCTAACTCCTTATTTTGGTTGCAGTGCAAGAGAGAAGGAGAAAGAGCAATACTTCTATGGGCTTTTGAGGCTGGCCTGTTGCTCGATGGTACAACGACACGTCCCTGGAGGGACTCCTTGCATAAACCCTTGACGCCCAAGTCCCAACCATAGGACAACTTTTATTTCTAAAATTTTTACAATGTGAATTTATTTTTGTAAATTATTTTTAAAACTAAAAAAATGAAAAAAAACCCGATGTGCTGGAAACGCAAGAACCGGAAGTCGACTAAGGCCTTGTTCGTTTGTGTCGGATTGATGGGTCGGAATGATTCCTAGCCGGATTGCTTCTCTAATTTATATAAACTTTGATTAGCTGGAACGATTCCGGGTGCAATCCGACGTAAACGAACAAGGCCTAACGGACCTCAATGTTGCTTCTGTTTTTGGGCTGCTTATTGGGTTCAAAGGTATACTCGTACATAGGAGCCCCCGATAGAAACCGCAGATCCTATTGAAATATTGATAAGCGTGTGGGACATGGGATGGGTCAATTGACAGGCCTGGCGCAGCCCATGTGGGAGCTGAGGAGGTGCAGTCCAGGCACGCCAGACGCCACCGGGCGACGCAGCACGTGGGAGGGCTGAGGGCAGGCCGCCGGACAAAAAGTGACCCGAGCCTTGCGCTCAGTTTTTCTGTGTGATGCGATTCTCACTCCAATTTTCTCTTAAACTATTATTCTATTTTAGAATCCTTTTGAACCACCATGTGCATTAGAATTAATACGATAAAACTAAATCTACTCTGGATGTGTTATATTTTTTTTATTTTTAAACGAACATTTGAAATACATTGTTTAACATTTTGGATCTCTTATTTCATTATTTTCACATAAAATCGTTGTACCCATTTATCTGAAATGCTACACGCACTTCAAATAAAAATAATTAGCTACATGCATCAGAATGAATGCATAGAAAAAATAAAAATAACTAGTTGTGCGTTGTGCCTATTCAACATTGTTTATTATCGGTGCATTAAAATAAATATACTAAATAAATCTATTAGGCTCAAAAAGATATACTCCGATGGTAATGCATATGAAGCCCCGATGGTAATGCATAGGAAGCCTATATATCTTCTAGTTCCATCCTTTCCAATCCAGCGCTATCCGGCCAGGCCATTCCCCTACCATCGCCGCCCCCGCCGCAGTTACCGCCGCGCCTCGCTCAGATGTAAATCCTCAGTCCTATTCTACGTCTCCTCCGACACCCTAACTTCGCCGCCTCTCCTGCCCCAATGCACCACCTCTCTTCTCCCTTGCGATTTTCCCTCTGTTTCATGGAATCTGCAACGAATCGCTGGTGGCCGCCAGCTCTTGCGCGATGAGTTTCTCCACTCATGATGTCTCCAATATCCCCTGTCAATCGTGTTTTTCGGTGTGTTCTTTTGACCCGATGCTAAAGGTTGCGCCCTTACTTACAGTTTTGGATGTGGATTGCGTCAACCTATGTTTTTTTACCCATCTCATGTTTTCCCCCATTTTCTGTTGCTAAAGTTTGCGCCTCTCGTTGGTTGCTATAGTTTTGGGATCTAGACTTTGTGTTGTTTTTAGGCAAGTGAGGATTAGTCAATCCCATGACTCTCAAACAAAGAGAAAAGAGAATATAGTATGCAAAAATTAAAATTGATTTCAAGCTTACATAATTTTATATTACGATTTCTGAGATTAACTTTTTTTTACTCTTTGGTGATAGACATCTTCAAGGGCCTCGCAACATGGCCACCATCAGTCGAGTAGAAGGTTATGGGTCTGGTAAACCAAACAGGTGGGTGCCCATCTCTTCAGCCAACGTTATTAGTCATCCCTTGGATACATTGAGAAAAGGGGTGCAATCTTCGATGTCATAGCTGGAGGTGACACAAGTGATAAATATGCTTGTTTGAACGCCTCAGAGGTTATATGTATTGAACACGATACATGGGTGAAAACTGTGAAGCACACTGGTTCTGATGAAGATGGAAGGAATGCAATGGAGGATCACAAGGGGGAAATCATTGTTAGTGACAATGAAGAATTGTTTGTGTCTAATGTACTTGAAGATAGTAGACACCGTGATGGTTCTATATACACGGGCATGGATATATGGTGGAAACAAGCATTCCTCGGGGTTGTTCCCCACTTTGGATTGTGGAAACACTTATATCACTGCAAGCCTGGTATGAGGGATAGGAGGCTTCAGGTGGTTGGTGGAGCGAGTCTGGAACATACTTAATAAATCATCGCTTAGGTGTCGCTAAAGCGTCACTTAGGCGTCGCTAAAGCGTCGCCTAAGCGGTAAGGCAACTTGGAGGGGGCAAGGCGTCCTGTCGCCTTGCCGTAGGAGCAAGGCGAGGTTAGGAGACGGTGGTGGCATGGGGAAGAGGCGTCAACGGCGTGGGGAAGAGGCGTCGGCAGTTCGAGGAAGAGGCGGTGGCGGCAGCGCGTGGGTTGGCGTGGGTCGCAGTGGCGTCGCGCGGGTCGGCGCGGCCGCGCGGGTCGCGGTGTCGCGTGCGTCTTCCCTCTCTCTCAGGCAGGCGGTCGATGACCTCCCCTCCTCCCTTTGGTGGTGACTCCCTCTCCTCTCTGGCGGCTGCAGGCCCTGCAGGAGTGGCGGCTTGAGAGCACCTAGAGGGGGGGGTGAATAAGTGATCCTACAAAACTTGCTCCAAACAACACAAACTTGGTCTATAATAAGAGTTAGTGAGAACTAAAACCAAGTTCGGATGAGAAAAGAGAACTCTTCACTTGATTGCTCTTTTAAGATGAGTATTAAACTTAGGAGCAATATTCTAAGTGAATATGAGAACTCAAGAAGACAACAATCGCAATAAAGTAAATAGACAAGAGACATGGTGATTTTTACCGTGGTTCGGCCAATGCCTACTCCACATTGTGGTGACCTCCTTTGGTCAAGGGTTGCACTCAACCCCTCTCAAGTGATCTAAAGATCAAACTTGAGTGCCACGTATGTCTTCCTTATATCACAATATCCTAGTTGTGAGGAATCTCCACAAGTTGGAGCCTCTCACGCCTTACACAATTGATCTCAATCAAAACCGGAGTAAGGGGGAGTAGAATACGCACACAAAAGCACAATCGCAGCAACAACACGCACACAAGCCAAGAAGAGAGCACAATAATCAAAACGACAGAGTTATAGCTCAAGAACGCGCTCAAATCTCTCTCAAATACTTCGAAGGTGTGGTCGCGGAGTCTCGGATTTGTAGTGTGCTCTTAGAATGCTTGGTGTACTGGTAGAGGCGCCTAGGGGTCTCTTTTATAGCTCCAAGGGGCCTATGAGCCGTTGCTCCTCCATTTGGAAGGCGCAGATTGCCTTCTGTCCGCGGGTGCACCGGACAGTCCGGTGCACACCGGACATTCTTGTCTGCAACGGTCACGAGATTGTCTGATTGGTCGCCTTCCTTTTCAGGTGGGCACCGGACTGTCCGGTGGCGCACTGCACTGTCCGGTGACCCTTCCCGACCGTTGCCGTGCTGACGTGGCCTACGACGATCGTGTTGCCGACCGTTGGTGCGGGCGAGGAGCCGTTGGTCGCCTGGCTCACCGGACATGTCCGGTGCATATCGGACTGTCCGGTGAATTTTAGCCAGCGAGCCCGGCCAAAAACTTGAGAGCGGCCAGTTGTGGCCAGCTGACCAGGCCAGCACCGGACACTGTCCGGTGCACACCGGACTGTCCGGTGAGGCCCAGTTTGGCCTAAGTTTGGTTCTTTTGAGCCAAACTCCTTCACCTCCTTTTGACTCTTTTTGAGATGATCCCTGGCACTTAGACAAACATGGTTAGCAACTAAAACAATTGACTAAGTGGTAGGATCATACCTTTTTCACCTTTGTTCAAAAAGATTTGCAATATGTGCAAACTCAAGCCCAAAAAGTACTTTTCTCTACAACGAGTGTTAGAGCCCAAACACAAGTACTAGAACCATTGTAAAGGACCTATGCAACATATTTAAAAGTGCAAACCTCACACTTATACCATTTTCGACAAAGTTGCATATTTTGAGTCCATGCTTGTGCTCTTTTGGACTTGATCTTCTCAATTTGCTTTTTATGCACCTGTGCTCATGCTTACATCAAGAGAGTTAGATCAAAGTGGTGTGTTGAGCATTTAATCACCAAAACAACTAGAAATGGCCTAAGGGCGCATTTCCCTTTCAATCTCCCCCTTTCATTTTCTAACTTCTAAGTCAAATCACTTTATTTTTGCAAATCAAACCATTTTCAAAGACTAGTTTTGATCAAAAACCAAAAGCCCCCCCTTTTTCCCATAAAAAGATTTCTCCCCCATAAGAGAATAGTTTTGCAATCAGAGGGCTCCTCATTGCTGTCAAGAGGGTTTTGATCAAAGAGACAAGTTTAAAACAAAAACTTTTTGAAATTCACAAGTGGCGGTTGATCTAGTTGCTTTGGCCTTTACTTTCTCCCCCTTTGGCATTAAGCACCAAAACGGAGAAACTAGTGGCCTTAAACCCCATTGCCTCACCAAAAATTGCAAATGAAGAGCAAAAAGCAATGAAACACCAAGGGCAACTTGAACAAAGTACATTGATACCGTTATGCAGTGGAAGCCTTTTCCTTTGTCCAAGTCCACCTTTTCCCTTTCAATCCACCTTTGAGACTACATCAATATCACTCAAGCAAACATATTAGTCTCAAAGGGTCAAGTTATAGCATATCCTCCCCCTCAACATGTGCATCATTGCACAAGGACTTGTGAGGTCCAGGGAAGACTTTCTACAACTTGAGCACAAAAATAAGCAATAAAGCAAACTAAAGACATAATTAACATGATCAAAGGCATAAGACACATGTATGCTATAAATCAATCCAGGTTCCGTGAATCTAAGACATTTAGCTCACTACGCAGCTCACAAAACCTTCTTTCATCTAAAGGCTTGGTGAAAATATCGGCTAGCTGGTGATCGGTGCTAACATGGCAAATATCGATATCTCCCCTTTGCTGGTGGTCTCTCAGAAAGTGATGCTGGATGTCTATGTGCTTAGTGCGGCTGTGTTCAACGGGATTATCCGCCAAGCGGATTGGACTCTCATTATCACATAGGAGTGGGACTTTGTTTAGATTGTAGCCAAAGTCCTGGAGGGTTTGCCTCATCCAAAGTAATTGCGTGCAACACTGGCCTACGGCAATATACTCGGCCTCGGCGGTGGATAGGGCAACAAAATTTTATTTCTTAGAGCTTCAAGACACCAGTGACCTTCCTAGAAACTGACAAGTCCCTAATGTGCTCTTCCTATCAACCTTTGTAACACCTCAAAATCATATTTTGGGTAATTTAGGAAAGTTTATCCTAAGATTTAAATAATTATGTTTTAAAACAAGAGATTTAAATAAAGATCCTCATATGAATTAGTAATTTCATTGAATTATATATATTCAGAAGTGTTCTCCATAAGATTTAAATTAAACTATCTCCTCATAAAGATCATACATTGGGAAACTATCTTCGGTTAAAATACATAATCATAAAACATTAAGTTTTGAATAAGATTTTAATATATTTCTTGAAAAATTAAAGTTCTTTGTGTATGTGCAACACATTTGCATCATTTGAAATACAATAGTTAATATAAAAATATAATAATAATAATAATTATATATTGCATCATACCGGGATTTTGTTTTCTGCATTTAATTTGAAGTGTGATATTCAAAATCGAACTTGAACTTTGAATTGAATTTGAAAACTGAAATAGAAATAAAAAAAGAAGAAATCAGATCTTGGGCCACTTCTCACTCGGCCCAGGCGCACCCTCAGCCCCCGCTGGCCCAGCGTTCCTTCACCCCGCGTGGGCCAAACAGCCGGCCCATTTTCTTTTCCGCCGGTCCACTCTTTCCCCTTTCTTTTCTTTTTACGAGTTGCGCTTACAGGCGGGCCCCGGTGGTCAGCCCCGTTCCCTGCGTGTTCGCACGCGCAGGCGCGGACTCGCCCTTGCTTTCCCTGCCGTGCGGGCCCCTTCGCCAGGATCTGGTCGTCGCACGCGCGGGCGCGGACTCGAGTCGCTGACTGGTGGGCCGCTCCTGCCTGGGTCCTCTTCCTCGTTACGAACAGACTCCGTGTGCTTCCCGTGTCAAACCAATCTCATCGTAACCGCCTCCATCCTTCTGCTAGGCCGTTGCGGCTCCATCTCAGGGCCATATAAGGCAGCCGAAGCCGCCCCTCCCTCATCCATCCCAACGCGAGCGCCATACCGGGGTGACCACATCGCCACGAGCCCCCTTGCCGTGCGAGACAGAGAGAGAGAGAGACAGGAAGCCGGAGGAGTACCGCCATACCAGGAAACCGTAGACCTTCTTGCGTGATTGTTCGTGGCGCGGGAGAGCTCGGGAAGTCATCGCGGAGGCACGACGCGCTCGGGTGAGGTCTTCTCCGACGTGGGTGATGCCAGGTGTTGGGCGAACGTCGTTCGTCAGTGGGACATCTCCCAGGGGCCCTGTGCGCCGTGGGCGAGCACTACTGCCATCTCAGCCACCGGTACGTCACCTGGATGCCATTCCTCTGATCATCCGCACTGCGTTGCACCGTTAATCGCGAAGAACCGATCACCGGTGAGCGGGTTGGGTATTATGGCCATGGCGCCGCCACGCTGGACCTGTTCACCACAGCGGTGGGCGTCGTGGAGAGGGGAGAGATGGGGGCCATTGATCCGCTGAGCAACGGTGGAGATTAGAGAGGCGCATACCCTTTCGCGGGATTAGATCTGTGCCATAAGATCGGTGATGGAGGGCCACGATTAGATGTAGCGTATCTGTTCGGTGAGGTCAAAACTGGACCGTTGGATGAGATCTGAACGGTCTACGCAAACCGAGTTTATAACAGCACGTGCGTTTTTGTAAAAGAGACCCTGAAATAGCAGGTAATCAACCCGCGCTTCGATCACAGTTGTAGAATATTTAATTTATGTCCTAAAATTTACACCGAGAACCCTGTCCTTTGTACAAATAGAATCCACAGTCCAGAAAATTCCGGGAAATGATAAAATAAATTATGAAATGATTTTTAGTATAGAAATAAATCCAATAACCTTAGAAAATTCATAACTTAATCGGTTTAACTCCGATTTAATCCGTTCAAGTTGCGTTAGATTTGTAATAATATTACCTACGCAGTAACAACATTATTTGTACTATATCACATACTTATATAATTAGATATTTGTTTAAACCTATGGATAACTTCATAATCTAAATTGATATAGTATTTTAATTCAATCCATAATTATAATTTGATTACTTTTAATTAAGTTATAATTGGTATTAAAGTTAAACTAGTTATTTATTTATCTTTCTCACATGATCTATATTAACTAAAATCAACATAGAACCTAGTTTTAATGTTTAATTGCGTAGATCTTCCGAGAACTATATCTTTTTAACCGTAACTCCGATTTTAGTGATTCTCGAATCTACGATCTCGTAGCATCGCGTAGAATATTCCTACATAGTTTGATTCCATATGTTTGGTGTAATGTTATTGTATCCATTATTTGCTTATTTGTATGTATTGCTACGACTAGAAGTGAGGTCACGAGGAATCTGAAGCTCTAATTGGAGAAGTACCTGGAGTTGCACCAAAAAGGCAAGTTGTGTCCTTGATCACATTCTTTTACCTAATAATGTTCTGTTAATCACTGTGACACTGTTAGGTTAAGCTGATGGGACCTAATAGGTTACCTAGTTTTGCTTACCCTACACCTTGCATACAAATAAATTATTGGGTAGTCTTGCTAGTGCTCTACCTGGTTTTTTTGGGTTAATGATACTTATGATTCATGACCATGTTCCATTATGATTTATTATTGTTGGCTATCTATTATTGTTCATGATAAGATCATTTTGTTAAATGGAACATGGAGAACCACCCGGGAAAACAGTGCTACCACAAGGGTTTAATGGGACGCCCTTGGCCAATTAATTAGGAAAGCTAGGGAGAGATTACCTTACCCGAAAGGGGCAAGCGGGGAGCGCGTCGCTACAGAGTATAGGGAGGTCCTCAGGTCGGACTGTCTGTAAAGCTTTTCGGACGAGGGATTCCTATGCTTCCTTCTTCCTGACACCGTAGCGGGTTTTCTCAAACTAGTGGAACTTTGTAAAGGCCTCGCAGTGGATCCCTAACCATTCACCTTGGGAGTGTCTAAGGGTCTAGCTAACCCTGGCTACATGGGAAACACGTCTTGTGGGTAAAGATGCGCAACCTCTGCAGAGTGTAAAACTGGTATATCAGTCGTGCTCACGGTCAAGAGCGGCTCGGACACTCACATGAGTAAATTATGGAACTAAACTTAATTTGACATGCATTTGCATTGCATTGTGGGATTTTATTATTGTGATCAATTATTTAATTGGGTTGGTATACACTTATACTTAGTAATTGCTAATAAAATTTTGACCAACTTATTAAAAGCAATGCTCAGCCTTAACCATTATTTGTTGATAAGCCTTACACTACACATGAGCCCCCACCGTAAGTGAGCTCATGCACATTATTCCCCACACTTGCTGAGCGATGACCGTATGGGAGCTCACCCTTGCTATAACCACTCCCAGGTTAAGAACAGGTGCATCCAGAAGAGGAGGATCATGAAGATGAGTTCGGAGAGATCTAGGTCGTCGTCTCCCAGTCAACTAGGGATTGTGGAGGATCATCGTCGTCATATGGTGTAATATATTTTAGTTATTTTGTACAGAACTCCGACTATTTAATAAAGATATGACATTGATTTCTATACCATGAGTCATCATATGTGTGAGACTTGATCCTAGCACACATTTGAGAATGCGTCCGGGTTTGCCCTTAAATCCGGGTGTGACAGAAGTGGTATCGGAGCAATGTTGACTGTAGGACGTAACCTAGATAGACCTGGACAAACCCTTACCTACTTATCTTTACTCCGATTCTTTCTAAACTTTCCTTGATCTTTTCTAGATTTTTTTCTCATCTTGTGCTACTTATCCTCTGGTTTATCTTACCTCAATTCTTGTTACTCTAACTTACCTTTTCTCTTCTAAAGACAAAAGAGGATTTCACACCTTGGAATCATATACCCGAATTGTCCCTAAGTAATAGGAGACCTAATCATAGGAAAAAAAACTATTTTTTTATATAGGTATTTATATGCTTGAATGTTTTGTTCTTATGAACCTTGTCTGATTTGGTTCTTTGATTGAGTGTGATGAGTTGTGGAGTAATGTCCGCAATTGCATCTGCATAGACAATTAGGGATAAAAAAATATGTTTTCAAGATAACTAACCAACTTAGATTATTCCCCAGCAAAATATATCTAGCTTAATAGATCCATCTCATCTTAAAAGATTCTATCTTATCCTAACAGATTAATCCTATCCTAGCTAATCAAACTTAAATAGACCCAATCTAATCTGATTAGATCTAATCTCATGAAATCCAGTCTAACTAGGACCCCATCCAATCTAATGTAAACTAATGTGATCTAATCTAATGATGTTAGTCTGATCTAATCTAATCTAATAAAACCTAGTCAATCGATTCATATTTCTTGCACCAAGTTGTTGGGTAGAGCAAAATAACCCAGATTAATTAAATACATTAAACTCTACACCTAGAAACTCTTTTCTCACCTAATTCACTTAAACCTAAAATTGGAGCCTTAGACCAACTCGGCCATATACAAACAATCTGACCTACATAATCTTGATAGGTTGCATAATCTATCAATTCCAAACCTAACATCAAACCGGATGTTGACCTGCCTCATGTAGTCTATCCTACCCACACCTATCTTACTACATGTCCATAACTCGGATGGATACACCAAGACCAAAGGAGGTCAACCTCATCAAGGAAGACAAGAGTCAACCCAGATCTCCAGAAGAAACAACCATCATTCGCAATGAAAGTTTTCCTTACCCTAATCCTTCGTACCTTATTCTGGACTTGCTCTAAACCATATCTCATCCACCCATTAGGAAGCTAGGCTTAATAAAAGAACATAATACCCATGCTTTCCTTATCACTACTAATTAGTTAAAAAAAACTTTCTAGTTTTAAACCAATTAAAAACCAAAGACTAAACTACAAACAAGACCTTCTACATCCCTTTCTTACTAATCTCGAGGATGAGATTATTTTTAAGGGGGGTAGAATTTGTAACACCCCAAAATCATATTTTGGGTAATTTAGGAAAGTTTATCCTAAGATTTAAATAATTATGTTTTAAAACAAGAGATTTAAATAAAATATCCTCATATGAATTAGTAGTTTCATTGAATTATATATATTCAGAAGTGTTCTCCATAAGATTTAAATTAAACTATCTCCTCATAAAGATCATACATTGGGAAACTATCTTCGGTTAAAATACATAATCATAAAACATTAAAGTTTGAATAAGATTTTAATATATTTCTTGAAAAAATAAAGTTCTTTGTGTGTGTGCAACACATTTGCATCATTTGAAATACAATAGTTAATATAAAAATATAATAATAATAAGTATATATTGCATCATGCCGGGATTTTGTTTTCTGCATTTAATTTGAAGTGTGATATTCAAAATCAAACTTGAACTTTGAATTGAATTTGAAAACTGAAATAGAAACAAAAAAAAGAAGAAATCTGATCTTGGGCCACTTCTCACTCGGCCCAGGCGCACCCTCAGCCCCCGCTGGCCCAGCGTTCCTTCACCCCGCGTGGGCCAAATAGCCGACCCATTTTCTTTTCCGTCGGTCCACTCTTTCCCCTTTCTTTTCTTTTTACGAGTTGCGCTTACAGGCGGGCCCCGGTGGTTAGCCCCGTTCCCCGCGTGTTCGCACGCGCAGGCGCGGACTCGCCCTTGCTTTCCCTGCTGTGCGGGCCCCTTCGCCATGATCTGGTCATCGCGCGCGCGGGCGCAGACTCGAGTCGCTGACCGGTGGGCCGCTCCTGCCTGGGTCCTCTTCCTCGTTACGAACGGACTCCGTGTGCTTCCCGTGTCAAACCAATCTCATCGTAACCGCCTCCATCCTTCTGCTAGGCCATTGCGGCTCCTTCTCGGGGCTATATAAGCCAGCCGAAGCCGCCCCTCCCTCATCCATCCCAACGCGAGCGCCATACCGGGGTGACTACATCGCCACGAGCCCCCTTGCCGTGCGAGACAGAGAGAGAGAGAGAGAGAGAGAGAGGAAGCCGGAGGAGTACCGCCATACCAGGAAACTGTAGACCTTCCTGCGTGATTGTTCGTGGCGCGGGAGAGCTCGGGAAGTCATCGCGGAGGCACGGCGCGCTCGAGCGAGGTCTTCTCCGACGTGGGTGATGCCAGGTGTTGGGCGAACGCCGTTCGTCAGTGGGACATCTCCCAGGGGCCCTGTGCGCCGTGGGCGGGCACTACTGCCATCTCAGCCACCGGTACGTCACCTGGATGCCATTCCTCTGATCATCCGCACTGCGTTGCACCGTTAATCGTGAAGAACCGATCACCGGTGAGCGGGTTGGGTATTATGGCCATGGCGCTGCCGCGCCGGACCTGTTCACCACAGCGGTGGGCGTCGTGGAGAGGGGAGAGATGGGGGCCATTGATCCGCTGAGCAACGGTGGAGATTAGAGAGGCGCATACCCTTTCGCGGGATTAGATCTGTGCCATAGGATCGGTGATGGAGGGCCACGATTAGATGTAGCGTATCTGTTCGGTGAGGTCAAAACTGGACCGTTGGATGAGATCTGAACGGTCTATGCAAACCGAGTTTATAACAGCGCGTGCATTTTTGTAAAAGAGACCCTGAAATAGCAGGTAATCAACCCGCGCTCCGATCACAGTTGTAGAATATTTAATTTAGGTCCTAAAATTTACACTGAGAACCCTGTCCTTTCTACAAATAGAATCCGCAGTCCAGAAAATTCCGGGAAATGATAAAATAAATTATGAAATGATTTTTAGTATAGAAATAAATCCAATAACCTTAGAAAATTCATAACTTAATCGGTTTAACTCCGATTTAATCCGTTCAAGTTGCGTTAGATTTGTAATAATATTACCTACGCAGAAACAACATTATTTGTACTATATCACATACTTTTATAATTAGATATTTGTTTAAACCTATGGATAACTTCATAATCTAAATTGATATAGTATTTTATTTCAGTCCATAATTATAATTTGATTACTTTTAATTAAGTTATAATTGGTATTAAAGTTAAACTAGTTATTTATTTATCTTTCTCACATGATCTATATTAACTAAAATCAACATAGAACCTAGTTTTAATGTTTAATCACGTAGATCTTCCGAGAACTATATCTTTTAACCGCAACTCCGATTTTAGTGATTCTCAAACCTACGATCTCGTAGCATCGCGTAGAATATTCCTACACAGTTTGATTCCATATGTTTGGTGTAATGTTATTGTATCCATTATTTGCTTATTTGTATGTATTGCTACGACTAGAAGTGAGGTCACGAGGAATCTGAAGCTCTAATCGGAGAAGTACCTGGAGTTGCACCAAAAAGGCAAGTTGTGTCCTTGATCACATTCTTTTACCTAATAATGTTCTGTTAATCACCGTGACACTATTAGGTTAAGCTGATGGGACCTAATAGGTTACCTAGTTTTGCTTACCCTACACCTTGCATACAAATAAATTATTGGGTAGTCTTGCTAGTGCTCTACCTGGTTTTTTTTGGGTTAATGATACTTATGATTCATGACCATGTTCCATTATGATTTATTATTGTTGGCTATCTATTATTGTTCATGATAAGATCATTTTGTTAAATGGAACATGGAGAACCACCCGAGAAAATAGTGCTACCACAAGGGTTTAATGGGACGCCCTGGGCCAATTAATTAGGAAAGCTAGGGAGAGATTACCTTACCCGAAAGGGGCAAGCGGGGAGCGCATCGCTACAGAGTATAGGGAGGTCCTCGGGTCGAACTGTCTGTAAAGCTTTTCGGACGAGGGATTCCTATGCTTCCTTCTTCCTGACACCGTAGCGGGTTTTCTCAAACTAGTGGAACTTTGTAAAGGCCTCGCAGTGGATCCCTAGCCATTCACCTTGGGAGTGTCTAAGGGTCTAGCTAACCCTGGCTACACGGGAAACACGTCTTGTGGGTAAAGATGCACAACCTCTGCAGAGTGTAAAACTGGTATATCAGCCGTGCTCACGGTCAAGAGCGGCTCGGACACTCACATGAGTAAATTATGGAACTAAACTTAATTTGACATGCATTTGCATTGCATTGTGGGATTTTATTATTATGATCAATTATTTAATTGGGTTCCTTACACTACACATGAGCCCCCACCGTAAGTGAGCTCATGCACATTATTCCCCACACTTGCTGAGCGATGACCGTATGGGAGCTCACCCTTGCTATAACCACTCCCAGGTTAAGAACAGGTGCATCCTGAAGAGGAGGATCATGAAGATGAGTTCGGAGAGATCTAGGTCGTCGTCTCCTAGTCAACTAGGGATTGTGGAGGATCATCTTCGTCATATGGTGTAATATATTTTAGTTATTTTGTAGAGAACTCTGACTATTTAATAAAGATATGACATTGATTTCTATACCATGAGTCATCATATGTGTGAGACTTGATCCTAGCACACATTTAAGACGCGCCCAGGTTTGCCCTTAAATCCGGGTGTGACAACCTTGCACCTGGCATAATCAGAGTCTGAGTATCCAATCAAGTCAAAGGTAGATCATTTAGGATACCAGAGCCCGAGGTGAGGCGTATGAACTAGATATCTAAGAATTCGCTTCACGGCCACAAGGTGACATTCCTTGGGGTCGGATTGAAATCTAGCACACATACATACGGAAAGCATAATGTCCGGTCTACTTGCACAAAGATAATGCAAGGAACCTATCATAGACCGGTATAACTTTTGATCTACGGACTTACCTCTCGTGTTGAGGTCCAAATGTCTGTTGGTTCCCATCGGCGTCTTGATGGGCTTTGCGTCCTTCATCCCAAACTTCTTGAGAAGATCTTGCATATACTTCGTTTGGGAGATGAAGATGCCATTCTTGAGCTATTTGACTTGGAATCCTAGGAAGAAGGTCAGCTCGCCCATCATAGACATCTCGAACTTTTGCATCATCACCCTTCTAAACTCCTCACAAGATTTTTGATTAGTAGAACCAAATATTATGCCATCGACATATATTTGGCATATAAACAAATCACCATTGCAAGTCTTAGTAAAAAGAGTAGGATCAGCTTTCCTAACCTTGAAAGCATTAGAAATAAGAAAGTCTCTAAGGCATTCATACCATGCTCTTGGTGAGCCCATAGAGTGCCTTAGAGAGCTTATACACATGGCCGGGATACCTGTCATCCTCGAAGCCAGGTGGTTGCTCCACGTACACCTCCTCCTTGATTGGCCCATTGAGGAAGGTGCTCTTTATGTCCATTTGATAGAGCTTAAAAGAATGGTGAGCAGCATAGGCTAATAAAATGCGAATAGACTCGAGCCTAGCTACAGGAGCAAAAGCCTCCTCAAAATCCAAACCTGCGACTTGGGCATATCCTTTTGCCACAAGCCTCGCCTTGTTTATTGTCACCACCCCGTACTCGTCTTGTTTGTTGCGGAACACCCACTTGGTTCCCACAATATTTTGCTTCGGACGTGGCACCAGGCTCCATACTTCATTTCTCTTGAAGTTGTTGAGCTCTTCCTGCATGGCCATCACCTAGTCTAGATCCTGCAAGGCTTCTTCTACCCTGAAAGGCTCAATAGAAGAAACAAAGGAGTAGCGCTCACAAAAATTAGCAATGCTTGAACATGTAGTTACTCCCTTGCTAATGTCACCCAGAATTTGATCCACCGGATGATCCCTTTGAATGGTGGTGCAGACTTGGATTGGAGGTGTCCGTGGTACTTCTTCTTCTTCCTTATCTTCTTGTTCATGCGCTCCCCCTTGATCCATGCTATCATCTTGAGGTACTTGTTCCTCATCTTGACTTGGGGTTGTGCCATGATTGAAGAAGAAGGTTGATCTGGTTCTTGTTGTTCCTGCGGTCGCACATCACCTATCGCCATAGTCCTCATTATGGTCGTCGGGACTTCATTCTCATCTATGTCATCAAGATCAACTTGCTCTCTTGGAGACCATTAGTTTCATCAAATACAACATCACTAGTGACTTCAACTAAACATGAAGATTTGTTGAAGACCCTATACACCTTTGTATTTGAATCATAACCAAGTAAAAACCATTCAACGACTTTGGGAGCAAACTGTGAACGCCTACCTCTCTTAACCAAAATGTAGCATTTGCTCCCAAATACACGAAAATATGAAACATTGGGTTTGTTACCGGTTAGGAGCTCGTATGACGTCTTCTTGAGGAGGCGATGAAGATAGAGGCGGTTTATGGCATGGCAAGCCGTATTCACGGCTTCCGATCAAAACCGCTCCGGTGTATTGTATTCTCCTAGCATCGTCCTTGTCATGGCGATGAGCGTCTGGTTCTTCCTCTCCACTACACCATTTTGCTGTGGAGTGTAGGGAGCGGATAACTCATGCTTGATGCCTTCCTCCTCAAGATATTCCTCCACTTGAAGATTCTTGAATTCAGATCCATTGTCGCTCCTTATCTTCTTCACCTTGAGCTCGAACTCATTTTGAGCTCGCCTTAGGAAGCGCTTTAGTGTACCTTGGATTTTAGATTTATCCTGCAAAAAGAACATCCAAGTGAAGCGGGAAAAATCATCAACTATAACTAGACCATACTTACTTCCCCCGATGCTAAGGTAAGCAACGGGTCCGAAGAGATCCGTATGAAGTAGCTCCAATGATCTTGATGTTGTCATCACATTCTTGCTTGGATGACTTGTTCCCACTTGTGTCCTTGTCTGACATGCTGCACAAGGTCTGTCTTTCTCAAAACAGACATCGGTTAGTCCTAACACATGTTCTCCCTTTAGAAGCTTATGAAGCTTCTTTATCCCAACATGTGCTAGACGGCGAAGCCAGAGCCAGCCCAAGTTAGTCTTAGCAATTAAACATGCATCTAGATCGGCATCCTCTTTAGGAAAATCAACCAAATAAAGCTTGCTGTCTAATACACCTTTAAAAGCTAATGAACCATCACTTCTTCTAAAGATAGTTACATCAATATTTGTAAATAAGCAATTATAACCCATATGACATAACTTGTTGACAGAGAGTAAATTATAACCAAGCGATTCTACCAAAAACACATTTGAAATGGAATGCTTGATAGTAATCGCTATCTTACCCAACCCTTTTACCTTGCCTTGGTTCCCATCTCTAAAGATGATCGTGTCATGGGAATCATTGTTCTTGACGTAGGAGGTGAACATCTTCTTCTCCCCCGTCATGTGGTCTGTGCATCCGCTATCAATGATCCAGCTTGAGCCCCCGGATGGATAAACCTGTAAGGCAATTTAGGCTTGGGATTTAAGTACCCAACTAGTGTTGGGTCCTGTCAGGTTAGTTACATAAGATTTTGGAACCCAAATACAAGTCTTACCCTTCTTGCATTTAGGCCCCACATTGGAAGCAACAACTCTACCATTCTTACAATAAAGCACATAGGAAGCATCAAATGTACGAAATAGCATAGAGGGACCATGAGATGCATTCCTATCCCTAGGCGCATGAGAAACAACATGAGATGCACGGCGCCTAGGTCTACTTCTACCATGAGCATGAGATGAACTAGAAGAAGCAATCATGGCATTAGAAGCAAAAACAACATCATGACGCACAGGTAAAACAGGATGATCAACACAAGCGTCATGATAAACATTACGAGCATTATGAGAAACATTCTTAACATGAGCATACAAATAAGCATGGTTCTTCTTATCATGAAAAGAATGCGAGCTACTAGCCAAAGGCGCCTTCCCCTTCTCCTTAATGAAGTTAGGGGCCTTTTGGCTCTTTGTGTCCTTGGTTCCCTTATGGAAACCAAGTCCATCCTTAATGGAGGGATGTCTACCAATGGTATAGGCATCCCTAGCAAACTTAATCTTATCACATGCTTCTTTGCAAATTTTAAGTTGAGCATGAAGTTTGGCAATATCATCATTCAACTTAGAAATTGTTGAGACATGATCATTGCAAGCATCGACATTAAAATCTTTACATCTATTGCAAATAGATACATGCTCCAAAGAAGAACTAGCAATACTCAACTTTTCTATTCTAGCATTTAGATCATTATTTGAACTTTTAAGGCTAGAAATAGAAGCATGACAAGAAGATAACTCAAAAACAAGCATTTCGTTCTTCTTAATTTCTAAAGCAAGGGATTTTTCAACATTGACAAATTTATTATGTTCTTCATAAAGAATATCCTCTTGCTTTTCTAGCAATCTATCTTTTTCATTAAGAGCATCAATCAATTCATTGATTTTATCTACTTTTGATCTATCTAAGCCCTTAAAAAGATCGCTATAGTCTACATCATCATCGGATTCCTCATCACTAGAAGAAGTGTACTTGGGAGTGTCACGTACACGTACCTTCTTCTCCTTAGCCATGAGGCATGTGTGTTGCTCATTGGGGAAGAGGGAGGACTTGTTGAAGGCGGAGGCGGCGAGTCCCTTGTCGTTGGAGTCAGATGAAGAGCAGTCCGAGTCCCACTCCTTGCCAAGATGCGCCTCGCCCTTCTTCTTGTAGAACTTCTTCTTCTCCTTCTTCCCATTCTTATCATGGTCCTGGTCAATTCCATTATCGGGACATTGAGCAATAAAATGACCGGACATATCGCACTTGAAGCATGTACGCTTGCCCCTTGATTTGCTCTTGTTGGGATAGTCCTTGCGTCCCTTCACTACGGTCTTGAAGCGCTTGATCACAAGCGCCATTTCCTCCTCATTAAGGTTGGTCGCCTCAATTTGCGCCTCCTTGTCGGGGCACACCTCTTTGTTGGCCGTCGCCTTGAGAGCCACGGGTTGCGGCTTGTAGTGTGGAAGAGGTCAGTTGGCGATGTCGGCGTCGTACCTTGCCTCTTTCGCCATCATGCACTCGCTCACAAATTTCCCAAGAATTTCTTCGGGTGACGTTTTGGTGTACCTGGGGTTCTCACGAATAAGGTTTACAAGGTTAGGATCAATGACAGTAAATGACCTTAGCACGAGGCGCACGACGTCGTGATCCGTCCATCTTGTACTCCCATAGCTTCGAATCTTGTTCACCAGGGTCTTGAGCCTGCTGTATGTGTCAGTTGGCTCTTCGCCCCTCTTCATGGCAAACCTCCCCAGCTCGTCTTCCACCAACTCCATCTTGGTGATCATCGTGATGTCGTTCCCTCATGAGCGATCTTGAGGGTATCCCATATCTCCTTGGCATTGTCCAAGCCACTGACCTTGTTATATTCATCCCTGCATAGAGATGCTAAAAGCACAGTAGTAGCTTGGGCATTTCTATGAATTTGTTCATGAATATGAATAGCATCATCATTGTTATCAAAATACATTCCATTTTCAACTATGTCCCAAATGGTAGGATGGAGTAAAAATAAATGGCTACACATCTTATGACTCCACCATGAGTAGTCCTCCCCATCAAAGTGAGGAGGCTTGCCAAGAGGAATGGATAATAAATGAGCATTGGAACCATAAGGAATGCGAGAGTAATTAAAAGAGGTCTTAGAGTAGTTTTGTTTGACCGTCTTTTTCTTTGAAGAGGAGGACTCGTCGTCGTTCTCCTTCGAAGATGAAGAAGCGTCGCTGTCTAAGTAGATGATCTTCTTCATGTGCTTCTTCTTCTTCCCGTCCTTCTTCTTGTTGTTTCAGCCTGAGTCAATGGGCTTTTCTCCCTTTGGCTCATTGTCGTTGATGGTCTCCTTCTCCTTCTCGACGATCACAATCCCCTTGCCTTTTGGATCCATCTCTTTAGGCAGTTAGTCTCTTGATGAAGAGAATGGCTCTGATACCAATTGAGAGCACCTAGGGGGGGTGAATAGGTGATCCTGCAAAACTTGCTCCAAACAACACAAACTTGGTCTATAATAAGAGTTAGTGAGAACTAAAACCAAGTTCGGATGAGAAAAGAAGAGAAAAGAGAACTATTCACTTGATTGCTCCTTTAAGATGAGTATTAAACTTAGGAGCAATATTCCAAGTGAATATCAGAACTCAAGAAGACAACAATCGCAATAAAGTAAATAGACAAGAGACACGATGATTTTTACCGTGGTTCGGCCAATGCCTACTCCTCATTTTGGTGGCCTCCTTTGGCCAAGGGTTGCACTCAACCCCTCTCAAGTGATCCAAAGATCAAACTTGAGTGCCACGTATGTCTTCCTTATATCACAATATCCCGGTTGTGAGGAATCTCCACAAGTTGGAGCCTCTCATGCCTTATACAATTGATCTCAATCAAAACCAGAGTAAGGGGAGTAGAATACGCACACAAGAGCACAATCGCAGCAACAACACGCACACAAGCCAAGAAGAGAGCGCAATAATCAAAACGATAGAGTTATAGCTCAAGAACACGCTCAAATCTCTCTCAAATACTTCGAAGGCGTGGTCGCGGAGTCTCGGATTTGTAGTGTGCTCTTAGAATGCTTGGTGTACTGGTAGAGGCGCCTAGGGGCCACTTTTATAGCCCTAAGGGGCCTATGAGCCGTTGCTCCTCCATTTGGAAGTTGCAGATTGCCTTCTGTCCGCGGGTGCACCGGACAGTCCGGTGCACACCGGACACTCTTGTCCGCAACGGTCACAGGATCGTCTGATTGGTTGCCTTCCTTTTCTGGTGGGCACTGGATTGTCCGGTGGCGCACCAGACTGTCCGGTGACCCTTCCCGACCGTTGCCGTGCTGACGTGGCCTGCGACAATCGTGCTGCCGATCGTTGGTGCGGGCGAGTAGCCGTTGGTCACCTGGCTCACCGGACATGTCCGGTGCACACCAGACTGTCCGGTGAATTTTAGCCAGCGAGCCCGGCCAAAAACCCAAGAGCGACCAGTTGAGGCTAGCTGACTAGGCCAGAACTGGACACTGTCCGGTGCACACCGGACTGTCCGATGAGGCCCAGTCTGGCCCAAGTTTGGTTCTTTTGAGCCAAACTCCTTCACCACTTTTTGACTCTTTTTGAGATGATCCCTGGCACTTAGACAAACATGGTTAGCAACTAAAACAATTGACTAAGTGGTAGCATCATACCTTTTTCACCTGTGTTCAAAAAGTTTTGCAATATGTGCAAACTCAAGCCCAAAAAGTACTTTTCTCTACAACGAGTGTTAGAGCCCAAACAAAAGTACTAGAAATGTTGTAAAGGACCTATGCAACATATTTAAAAGTGCAAACCTCACACTTATATCATTTTCCACAAAGTTTCATATTTTGAGTCCATGCTTGTGCTCTTTTGGACTTGATCTTCTCAATTTGCTTTTTATGCACCTGGGCTCATGCTTACATCAAAAGAGTTAGATCAAAGTGGTGTGTTGAGTATTTAATCACCAAAATAACTAGAAATGGCCCAAGGGCACATTTCTCTTTCACGACTGAGGGAGGACGATGTAGGAGTGCAGGGTGCGGCTGGGTGTGGCTGAGAAGAGTTAGGTTAAGAAGTGGGTTGGGCTGGGAAACAGCGGGCGTGGCCCATATGTCCTTAGTCTCTTTTATTTTTTTCTTTTCTTTTTTACTTCTCTATTAAACCAGTAAAATCTATAGTTATGTATTCATTTTTTCCTAATCTTCTACTACTATCTATTAGTTTTGTTAGATTTTAAGTGTATTATGTTGGTTTATGTTGAACTTGTACTCATATTTTTTTACTATTATCCCTACCTATTTAAGATTATATTCCTATATATTCCTATATTTATACATTAGTAAGGCATCGCCTTGCCTTACGCCTTATCGCTTAAAAGGTAAAAAGGGGTCAGCCGCCTTACCGCCTTAACAACTATGGTCTGGAGTTGTGCTGGGGTCGCAAGGTTGAGTACTTAGATATTCCCTTACAGGATAGCAACAAAGGGGTGGCACTTTCACTGGTTCACTTTGGAAAATCACAATAATTCTCTCCCTGCTCGGTCGGGGAAACAACCTGATGCCAAACTAGCCAGCTGGGTGGAAGGGCCGACTAACATGGAGTCCACTGAAGTTGCCATCTTGCTTGCTGAGATTGCCAGCTTGAAAGAGAGGGGTTTGAGTGCCCAGGCTATAGTGATAGACTTTGTGTATCGTAGTATTCAGCCACTGAAAGACCAAGTTCATTCGGCGTATCTGTATACTGGAGTGAGGGATCCAGCCCGAGTGACCGACCGACAAATAACTAAAGAAGGCGTGTTGCTCTGAGTTGGTACCATGCCGAAGGGTGATATTTTTAATGAGGGCACCCCTCCGGCCTATTCAGCGTGGAACCTTCCTCCTGAGGTGAGTTCTTTCGCCCTATCTCCTGAACAGAAAAGCTTAACTGATGTCTTTTACCGATGCTTGCAATATTGCTCTTTTGCTGCAGAAACCCATTTCTTCGTTTGTATCCAACCCTCCTCTGCGTGGGGGAGGTGTTCCTTCGTAGAGCAAGGTGCGACTGACTAAAGGAGGGGTTAAGGTGATCATCGCGGCCTATGAGGGCCTGGCCGACGAGTTGAAGACGACTCACTTGTTGATCAGGAAGCCGGCTGGCAACTCTGCAATTGAGGCTATGTGGGATGGGCTGGTGGGAGAGTCAGAAACTGAGTATGCTGGTGATGTGAACGAAGCCCCCGAGCAATCAAATGTTGCTGGGGACAAGGTGGAGGGCCAAGCGACCTCGAAGCGCCGACGTATCAGTAAACCTCCCATGAAATCTGAGGCCTCAAAGGACGGACCAAAGAAAAGAAGGCTTTGGAAAAGCATCAGGTACAAAACTAGTGTCTGCCCAAGATGAGCTGACCATGAGTGAAAAGGTCGATGTTGAGGAACCAGTCACTCGGGCGTACTGCATGGATGACATGGTGGAAGAAGAAGAAGAAACTGCCCTTGCGCGTCGCAGGAAGCGTTCCAAGATTTAGGAGGATTTGATTGATCTCGCTCCTTCTGGGGGTGTAGTAAAACTTTAGGGTCTGGATATATCTCCACTCGATGTTTTCCTCGAGGAAGCTATCCCAGAGAGCATGCTGAGTGAGCTGCAAGAAATGCAAGTTGTGGATGTTAGTGTGCGTCGGACAAGCGAGCTCCCAGCGAGCCCCCGGGCGTTGGCTGCCCCTCTCTGTGATCCACAGACAGAGGGCGAGAAGATCATGAGTTCTGGGGATGCAATGCTTCTAGTTGCCATGTTGGCTTGTTGAGCTAGAGGCAGACCCAATGTTCGAAGGCCAGTTGTGAGAGGACAGAGTGCCGGCTGAAACAAAGGCTAGGCAATGTGCCGACCCTGCTTTAGCCCCCGAGGATACGAGGTTAGAGATGCTGCCTGCCGAGGGAGCAATGGCGCCGCCTGTTTCACCTTCAGCCCCCCGAGGGTGATGGTGCCTGGGCGGTGGCTGAGTTACTGCAGTACCTCAGGAGAGTGGATCGGACATTTTAGAGGTCAACGCGCTGGGTGTTGCTGATGATTCTAATGCCAACAATGTCCCTCTCCAAGATATTGGAGTTCCAATGAGTGTCGCACTGCAATTTGGTCCTTTGATCTCGTTTGCTCTTGTGCATGTTACCTCTGTGACCTCTGTTAGTGCTGCCGCTAGGAATGAAATCCAACATGTGTCAACTTTACAAGGATCAGATTTCTTTGCTGATCTCCTGGTAATCTCCTTACTCACCCTTTTCACTGTATCTTTATCTACTAGTGTCTGACTCGCTGTTTTCTCCCTCAGGATACCTTGAGTCAGGTTGCCGTGTCTTTGCTTTAGGTTGAGGGTGAACTAAAAAGGTGCTCAGACTAGCTTCATGTGAGGCAGTCCTCTTTGCTGCAGCTTGAAGTTGTGATGCTTAGGAAGAAACTGGCCGACCTACAGGCTTCCTAGGCTGCACAAAATCTTGGTAAGGCGGTAGCTTCCTTGTATCCGGTCCTGCTGTTTGCTTCTCGTCATTGACTTATGTGACATCTTGCAGTTGCATCTTAGAAGCACTCTGATCTTGAGGATAAGTTGGCATCGTCTCAGGCAGAACTCTGTCAAGTGACTGCGTTTCTCGATGGTGCCAATGAGGCAAATAGGTCTTTGCAGTGGAAATTCGACACGGAGAAAAAGAACCATGAGTTACATCTTCACGAACTTCAGCTTGCTTACTCCATGTTGTCGGTCCGCTATTTGGAGTGCTCCAATATGCAGGACGAAGTGTGGAGGCTGGAGGTAGAGTTTGGTCGGCAGAAGGAAGAGAACCAAGCATTGTCTACTTTCCCGAAACAACTTGGAGGGGTTGTACAAGGATGCTGTTGATGAACTGACTACCCTCCGGAACGCTCATGGCCTGACAATGACTGGGCTTGAGAAGAAAAGAGATGAGTTTGCTCTCTTACAGATGTCAGTCGATGGGCTCAACGAGATGCTGTCCTCCAAGGATTCCGCACTCAAGGATCTGCGAGCTTTAGCGAGGTCGCAGGCCAAAATACTAGAGATTTTAGAGCACAACGTCGTGGTCTTAGAGAATGACCACAAGGTACTGAAAGCTTCTTCCAACAAGGCCATGGACAAGGTGATCCATGCTGGCAGATTACTTGCAAAGAAGCCTGATGTTACAGTTCCTAAGATATTGCTGCGGATGTGGTATCCGTGTTAGGGCCTGATACAAGACTTCCTCCGAGTGACTCTGGATCGGCACCCGTCGCTAAGGACGGTGCCGCTTGATCTTGTAGTTGACTGTATTGGAAATTAGTGGTTGTTATGTTCCGCGTGATGTCTTGATATTTCTGTTGTAATGTTGTGTACTGAATGAGGTCTGGATTCAGTGTTCATTTGAGTATGATGCAGTGTTTGAGTCCTATTTGCATCGTCTCACTAGGAGCATATGCTGCCGGCGTAGATCAACGTATGATCCAAGCCAACTACTCTGGGGGTAGGATTTAGAAATCATCCTCAGCACGAATGAAGGAGCATGTGACATTGGCTTAAATTGGTCTCCGATTTAAGCCGGTTGCTCTGTTAATGGAGTTTGGAAAACACCCCTCAATTAGTATGCATGAGCATGTGACACCGACTTGAGTCGGATCCCAACTTAAGTCGATTGCTCTGTGAGTGGGGTTTAGAAAACACCCCTCAATTAGTATGCATGAGCATGTAACACCGACTTGAGTCAGATCCCGACTTAAGCCAATTGCTCCATGTGTGGGGTTTAGAAAACACCCCTCAATTAGTATGCGAGAGAGGGAGCGGATCCCAAGTCTCTTTGAGAGTGTACGTGGTGTGGTGGGAAGGTTGCACTGAAGAGTTAATGTTGGTGTTGTATGAGCTATGTGAGCTGTGAATCTGATTCACCTTCAGAACCTAGAAAGCTTAGAAAGCCTGCCTTAGGAAGGCCCTGGGCATCTCCTTTTATAGGCACAAGGAGGTGACCCAGCTGTACATGGGGGTGTAGCTACGCTCTAATGTGGACGGCGGAGGCGTGTCCAAGCCCTGTAGAAGCGTGGCCGGCGGTGCAGCCCCTGGTTTCGATCCTTGTAGTAGTATGGCCGGCGGCGTCGAGTCGAAGCCGAGCCCTGTAGCGCCGTGGCCGACGATATGGTGTGGCCATCGAGGTGGCCTTGAAATCCGTGCTCTACAGCGTACCTTTGACTTTGTAGAGAGCCGAGGGTCGGTCGGCGGCATGGGTGCACACCGGGGATCATCATTACCGGTGTTGGAGTAAATTGATGTGACACCGGTCCTATCACCCCTTTAGTCGATGTGGCTGCCAGAAGAGAGGGCGGTGTCGTATTCCCTAATTTGTGTAGTTGATCCGAGGCCGTCTCGGATGAGGCGGATATTTTTCCCGAGGCCGAGGCCTGGGTCGGGCGAGGCAGAGTCTGCTCCCGAGACCAAGGCCAGCTTCGGGTGAGGCGGTGCTTCCCGTTGAGGCCGAGGCCGAGCTCGGGAGAGGTGGTAACTACTGTTGTTAGTCTTACCCGGGTGGTTGGCACAGTAGTCGGAACGGGGTGAATAGTGCCATTATCCTGTCAGAACGAGCAGTAAAAGAGAGATGTGACCGCGGTCATATCTATCCTGCTGACTTCGGCGCCCGCGGCGGGATAAGGTGTCAGGTGATCTTTGCATTTAATGTTTACATGATACGGTCGGCGGTAAGTCAGTTTGGCCAAGGGCGGTATATGACAAAACTTACCCGAGCTGGCCTCGGGCGAGCCGGGAGTGCGTTCCCCGTCCGAGCATGCCCTCGGGCGAGTCGTGAATCCGTGTGGGACTACTGTTCTGCCGAGGTTGGGCTCGGGCGAGCCACGGTCGCGCCCCTCGGCAGATGGGGCCTCGGCTGGACCGTGGTACCGACCTATTACATCTTTCTTTAGAGAAAGTTGTCTGTGCGCTGGTTTTGTTTCTTAAAATGTTTTTTAGGTATGATTAGGGAGTAATCGAGGTACCCTTAATTATGGTACCCGACACATGTCCTAATAAATGGATAACCCCTAGTTTAAAAAATGTAGTTGTCATGGCTTTAATAAAAATAATCCAATGATAGATAACTCTAACAGATATCCTAGTTTTTGAGGCTCAACACCATCACTGAACTAACTTTATTTGAACAATATTATAATGACATAGACTTGGTTAATGAATAGTGCACCATCTTGTGTAGTGACCTACCTTAGACTTAGGGATGACCACTTTGTCTGTACCTTTCTGTTGGACCTGTGATTTTTTTGTTGCATATGTTTGGTGTATTGTTCTTTTGCTATTCTCCAAGTGTGCTGAATGGATGATTGCTTTGCGTAGATAACGAGCAGTCCGTGTTTCTCGAGGAAGTTGCAGGAGAAGTCCCTGAGCAGCAGCTTGGAGAAGGCAAGTGTCCTCTGACCTATTATGTGCTATTCACATGAATTCATATCCTCGCATAACATGATTCAAACCTAAGGATTGACTAGCTTTCTATTTACCTTGTTATTGATTACCTTTTGGGCTATTATGGTTAGCTCTATGCTAGTGCTTTACTTTAATCAATGAACATGATGAGAATTACTTTATGATACGATGTTTTATTCTGGATATGATGATGAACTTATGGCACTAAAGGGGACTCGGGCTGTTTCCCAAGTACCTCTCCGTAAGGACCTGTTCGTTGGATGACCACCTGGGAAAACAGTGCAACCATGAGGGTGAAATGGGGTGCCCTTAGCTGATTAATTAGAGGAACTTGAGGTGTAGTCTGCTTCGCTGTCGTGCCGTCAATGGGTCCAGGCACAGTACTTGCTCTGCCGAGGCTGGGTGTCAAGGTTCTTTTGTTTTGCTTTTTGTTAGTCACCCCCTGCGGGGAGAGGTACTGTGTTTATCAAACCGGAGAAACCTAACAGGTGGCTATGACCTCTGGGGAACCTTTGTAAAGGCTACGTAGTGAAACCTTGCCGACTCACCTTAGAAGTGTTTAAGGGTCTAGACAACCCAAGGCAAAAAGGGATCATGGCTCATGGGTAAAGTGTGCGACCTCTGCAGAGGGTTAGAAACTGATATATTAGCCGTGCTCACCATTAAGAGCGGCCTTGGGAGCTCCTTTGATTAGAGATACTCTGGATACTTTTAAGATGATGGCTTTAATGATAGTGACTCAAATGCTGATTTCGGGTATTTCCTCTATGAGGAGGTATCCTTTGGGATAATAACTTGGGCTTTATGCTAAAATCTAGCTTCTACTAATAATAAATACTTGACGAACTAAAAGCAACCTGCTGTGAGCCTAACTCCACATAAAGCTAGTCCACCTCAGCCAAACGGGGCATTTGCTGAGTACGTTGATGTGTACTCATCCTTGCTTTACCACAAAACACCAGGTTGTCCGCACTGCAACCACTGCTCAGGAGAAGAAGGCAACATGGAGGACTTCCAGGAGTTCCAGGACTTCGAGGAGTTTTAGACTAGATTAGTGGCAACCCCCAGTCAGCTGCCTGTGAAGGCCTTATCTTTACTATGTTCCGCATTAGCACTTTGATTACTGTTTAAGCTGAATGACTATGTGGATGTCTCCGACATCGTCCTGTAATAAATTTAATACTCTTTATGTTATTATTCGAGCATTGTACAATGGTATGTCATTTATATAAATGTTGTGTACGTGAGTTCTAATCCTCGCACGTACATGGCTCGCATTCGGTTTGTCTTCTAAAACCGGGTGTGACATAAGTGGTATCAAAGCCGTGCTAACTGTAGGACCGCTAACCTAGAGTAGCAATGGCCGTTTTAAGGACTATTGACCCCTATTCTCACCTTGACCTCTGGTGTCACTTCAAAAGTTGGCCACCTTGACCGACCCTATGTTATATTGCTATTATACCTTGCTAAAACTTTATTTTGGTTTTGTCTATAGTTTACTTACTTGTCATATTAGCTCTATTCTTACTCTTATGCTTACGGTGTCTTTTGTAGCTGGCCCATCTTAGGCACACCGCTCGTAAGTCGGTGATCCCTTTCCTGCCGTCCCGACTTGTGGAGCGTCCACTTCACCGCATGGTGTCTGGTCAGTCGAGTCACCTGGAGAGGCTGCACCACCGCCTACATGAGGAGCAGGAGCGCTGGCGTCAGAAGAGGGAGCAGCAGGGCTCTTCCTCCCTGTCTCAGCAGAAGGTGGAGTCTGTGAGGCGCCCCTCCCCTGTTCCCCAACTGGAGGCGGCCCCTGCACCACCACAGGGCACCCCATCTGCTGGAGGAGACGATGACAAAGACAACTTAGGCCATAGAACTAAGCTCTCAGAGGAGCAGGAGGCGGAGGGATGGGTCTCCCGACTGTAACAGCCCTGGTGTTACAAGAACTAAAACTTTGACATGTCATCATATGCATTGGCATTACATTGTTTGTAATACACCTAGAATGCATCCACTAGGCTAAAATTTCAAAAGAGCATGTGATGTGATGATTGCTTGAATTAGGATTTGGTGAAGGGAGTTGCTTAAGAGTGAGTCACTCCATGAGTTAGTAACCTGTTGACCATATGGCCTAGGTATGAGAGAGTAGTTTTGCTAAGTTGATGTTATGCCTTAAGGGGTGAGGAGTAGGAAAGGTTAAGCACTTCGAGTACTTTGGTGCACTCAAGACCCTAATTTGGAGTCCAAAACCCTAAATAGTGTCTTATAGAGGATTTGTAAATTCTAACCACTTTTTGCAAAAAGTGTGTATACCAAGGTGGTAGAGTTTTGTGAGCCCAACATCTTTCCCAGTTGGAGATTTCCGTGTGTTGTGGAGCAAATTGGAGAAAATGGCAAAAGTCTACAAGTGCTCAAGACTTGAAACCCTAAGCAAAAAGTGACATTGAGCAAAGTTTGAGCTCTTGTAGCTTGTAATCTATAAGTGTTTGGTAATAAGTCACCATAGCAAAGATGTAGGGCTACTATGGTAATACCAAATTGGTTAAGTGGCTTAGCCCTAAAACTGTATGGAACCTAGTGTAAAGTGCCCTCAAACTTGGGCTGTCAGACTAGAGCAGTGCTGAAACTGAGGTTTCAGTGACATTTTCCTAGCTTTGGAACCGATTTGTGGTTAATCCAGTGAGCTAGAGACTATGGTCACTATAACAAAGTTGAAGATCCTATATTAGAGAACAACTTTGCTAAAGCAGTGTTGGTAGGTGGCTGCTTGGAAAAGGGAGTAAAAATGCCTCGAAGTTGCTCTATCAGACAACTTGAATGGGAAGTTCAGCCAGAAACAGTAACTGAATAAGATCGCAGGTTCAGAGAACCTTGCCGCCGGCGATGTCCCACGCAATGATCCGAGCCCCGGCAAGATTCGTGCTCAGTAGGGAGTGGATAACACTGGTGTTGATGAAAAGATCATGGGGGGGGGGGGGGGGTTGAATTCACCCTCTGCACTGCTGTGTCCACTTGCGCCGCGGCGTGGCCGAGCGGCCGTCGCCGTAGTGGCTGCCGTCGTTCTCTGTCGCGCCACGCTATGGACCATTTCACCATGTCGCTGTGACCGTGGCAAGCCATGGTTTACTGTCCCTGAGCCATTACCCCGCTGTGCGCCACGAAGAGCAACTCCAATGAGCTATCTGGTTACGCCGATGAGCCAATCTTAGCCAAAATTCGCGGTGTGCATGACCGATCTCAATAAATTGATAGCTTCCTCTGCTCTGCCTCACTATAGCACACCCAGCCCACCCCTCACTGCTCCAATTCGTCCACCACAGCTCCTGGTCACCGGACTTCCCCGAACATAGTCACCAGCGCCGCCAAGTTGGACCTCGCCGTGGTCAGACCTCCTCCGGTTAGTTCATGCCCCTCTGGCTCTCGTTTTAGCAACCTTATAGCTTCTATTTGCTTGCCGACCTTGCCATTTGAATGCTACCGCCGTTGAACTCCGGGAACGCCTTTTCGCCACCACTAAACACCGCCGTGAGCCCTTCAACGTGGTCGGCCTGCTTCGGCTCTTCCCCGGACCTTTCTACCGTCGTTCTTGAGCCCTGGTGAATCACTAAAACTCACGGTACCTTCAATTTGAATGCTACCGTAGTATGTTCACGGGAACGAGCTCACCAGAGCGTCAGTTCCGCTGGTGCCCGTGGGCCGAGTCCTGGGTTAGGTTTCGTGCCCAATTCTTGATTCGTAGACAAGCGCCATGGGTTGAATTAGGTGTAAGGGCAATCTTTAGCTCAGGACATAGCGTGTTTGTGGCCAAGTTGTGCTCGCCAATGCGTCTGCGCCGCCGTCCACGGTCGGGGACCCGGTCTTGTGAAGAAAGAAGAAAGGGAGGGGTGTAAGCGCGAATGTCAGAGACACAAGGAAGAGTGCCAGTGACCTTTTACCGGTTGTTCGAATCGTTAGGGGGTTCTGCGCAAATCCGCCAAAGCGGGTGCGGACGCGCGCACTTTCTGCTCAGGCTTGGGCCGACTCGGGCTAGATTCAGCCCAGCCCTATTCAAGCTTTTTCCTTTTCTTTTTGTTGAGAACTTGTGAAACTAGTTAAAAATAGCAGAAAAATGGTAAAAACATCAGACCAATTTTACTAGGCTTCTAAATTCAGGTAGTATTTAATAAAAATAGTTTCAGGGTTTTTGTTGCAATTAATAAATTATTTAGCAATTAAAAGTACTTATGAAAAGCCTATTAGAATTTTAGAAATATATTGGAAATTCTAAAAATCATGAAAACTCTTGGGTAGGCTTAGTATGTTTGTGTTAGCCCTTGAGTGAAGTTTAAACTTGTTTGGACACTGTTTGACCAGAGAACATGCTTTAGCCTAAGAAAATCAACTTTTTAATATAAAATTGGAATAGGATTTAACTCTAAAAGCTAAGTAGAAGTATAAAAGCTTTTTAACTTGAATAGAATAGTTGAGTTAGTGTTTAAAAGAGTACAAGTCTAGATAAGTTTGATGTTTGCTTTGCTTTGTGAAGGAAAGTTGTATTCAAGAAGTTGTTTTCTTTTCTGTTCCTTCCTTTTGCAAGATTGCATGTACATGACATCACATACGCATCTATATATATTATTGCGTGCAGAACACGAAGAGGAACCTATTTTAGAAGAAGAAGTTATTCCTCCAGAAGATCCTCCTGTTACCAGTAATCTTGGTTTTGATATCTGTGGAACAGATCCCTGGCCTGAATCTCCTCCTCATCCAGGCAAGCCACGGTGCATTTGCCCCTTCCTTGTCTTTTTAAATGATTTTTATACACTTAAGTCTAGTGAAATGCACATTAAGTTTATATGAGTTGCTTGAAAACCAGTTGATGCATTGACTATCTTGATATCCAATCCTTTATAGATACTTCTTTGGAAGTATCAAATATGATTTACAAAATTGCTTAGCCCTGCTTAGATCTTGTGGCTAGAGGATATCCTTTGATGCTTGAGGAAGGATAGCTTCTACCTATAAGAATATTTTCACCAAAAGCTTGGTGGGGATCTTACTGCAAGATTCTCTTGAAAATTCTATTCATCCTGAGGTACATCAATAAGTCCTAAGGATGAAAGTATTTGAATCGAGACTTGGGGCTAGAAACAGGTGATGTTTCACCCTGGTTGATTAAAGATTATAGCCAATGTAGGCTTGATGATCAAGGACTATCTTAACTAGCCACATGCCCTCGTATGGGACAGGGTAAGCCTAATCTTGGCTAGACCAATACCAGAAAGGCTACCACGCACTGGAAGTGGAGAGATGGCGAGAGTAGCGTGTACCCATCGTGGCAAGAGGCTGGACGGTGGAGTATCTGTGCTCTCGGGTGGCGTGAACCCATTCTGGTCTTGAGAAACCCGAAGGCGGGTTGGCATATGCAAGGGTTAAGTGCTACATATGTCATGTGGTTAGGGATCCCCAGCTGGGTAAATCGATTCGAATCGCCGTTATATCCTCGGACAATGGAGACTTGATCACTGCCCTGCATCGTAAGTCAAGAAGGAATCATAATGAACCAAAATATTGTTGTAATGATTAATGAGATGATTAGACTAGATGCAAACAAGGTCTATTAATACTTAATCCGGCATTAAAACATTGAAAGTAAGGACTTGTTTTAGTAAGCCTTTTTCTACAAAATATTAAAGTTGATTCCTGCTAAAGCCTTTCCTTGATTCCCAAATCCAGCATATCCTTGAGAGTCTTTTTCCTTAGTCGGGTAAGACTTGCGAAAGT
Source organism: Zea luxurians (assembly GCA_029449295.1). Taxonomy (NCBI): domain Eukaryota; kingdom Viridiplantae; phylum Streptophyta; class Magnoliopsida; order Poales; family Poaceae; genus Zea; species Zea luxurians. Next base: position 132,121,668 of record JAOPSE010000010.1, read on the forward strand.
ATACTTCGTACTCAGGGTTTTCGAACCCATGTTGTTGTAGGAGAAGAGCCGGTGGAATTCTGCTGTTTCTGTACCCAGGTCATCCCCAAGGAGGAAAAGGAGGATAACTAAGTACATAACTCGTGGAAGGTGCTAACCTTCCAGTGATGTAATAAGTAGAAGCACTCGAACACTTATTTTTGTAATAAGTACTCTCTTCCTTACTTCTTTAATATATGTGTTGGGGACTTGTTCTCAAATGCTATGAATTAAGAACAAGGCAACATAAAATGTTAAATGTTAACGTCCTTCGTCCACGAAGCATTATTCCCTTGAGGATAATGAACCTTGGACGAAGGTAGACGAGAATACGATTACGAAGGTTAAGTCTTCGTAGTCGAATTTCAATAGATTGTATAAGATAACATAAAATAAAGGGTATCAAAGGTAAATGAATCATAAACGAGTTATATTATATTTACTCAATATATTGAATCATTGAATACAGTTATACCTCTGCCTTGGCAAAGATTGGTTCCCGAATGATGCGATTGCAATTACAAGAAATCCGTGAACAGTAAAGGAATACTGTTCACTATTTATAGGCACAGGACACAGCCTGTGAGGAATTACAATTATGCCCCTCATAAAAGTTTACAACATTGACTCAGACCTTTATGGACTAAAAGGTCATTCTATCTTTAAGTCGGTTTGTAATACCGAAGCTTCATGAAGAGGAACCTTCGGCCATCTCATACAAACAGCTTCAGCCGAAGGCCGCTTCTTCCTACAAGACCTTCGGCGACGAAGCATAGACCCAACAGTAGCCCCTTTCGCGGTGCTAGATCGTTTTTCGTAACGAGCTTGATCCGTGAAAAAAGTCTCTTAAGCTTCGGGGAGCCGAAGGTCCAAAAAACACCTTCCCTGAGCTCGTTGTCGAGAAACGATTCAATTTCCCAGCGCGTAGCGGTCCCACCTTGCAGAGTTACTGTTTGGTCTATGCGGTCCACCACGCAGTGAGTGCGAGCGGGTGTCCGCCTGGTGTAAAAATCCTGGCGCTTCGCCTTCTTACCTGCAGTACTATATAAACAGACGAGTAGGTGTGAAGTTACCACAGCATTCATTGCTATTTGCACTGTTTTGCTGCCAAAATTTTTAGCCATCGCCGAAGCTTGACTCTCGGAATCGAACGAAGCTCCAGCTTGAAGCCTGCTTCGTCAGAAGAAAAAACTTCGGAAGAAAAAAGTATTTAATTTTCACAAATTCAGAATTAAATGGCCAGAGTGCGTTCTACCGCTAGGGTTGAGCGTGAGGGGGGCGAAACTGAAGGTTCGGAGACTGTTCCCATCTCTGAAGCGATGCAACGATCCGGGCTGGTGACTTCGGAAAAGATCCCCGGTGCTGATGTAGAACAAGCAGAACAAACAACTGCCGAAGCAGATGAAGAAAACATTGAGGAAACTGATCCTGAAGATGATTATCGTATTGCCATGCCAAGCAAGCCCAGCCACTTGGACTTCGGAAAGTCTACTGTTTCGAAGGCTGATCTCTCCAAGATGGTGAAGTCGGGCTTTTTCAGTGAAAATCAGAAGAAGCTATTACGCTTCGGGGGAGAAGAAACTACCCCAAAGCCGGAGAAGGATGAAATAGTCATTTTCAAGAGCTTTCTAAAGGCTGGATTAAGATTCCCCCTACATGGGATTATTGCAGAGGTACTGAAGAGATTTGGTATCTACTTTCATCAGTTGACTCCTAACGCTATCGTTAGGCTTAGTGTTTATATCTGGGCACTCCGAAGCCAAGCGGTGGAGCCGTTTGCAGACAGCTTTTGTCGAGTTCACGAGCTGCACTATCAGACGAAGGCTAGAAAGGATGGATTGCATGACAATTTTGGTTGCTATAATTTTGCTTATCGGAAAACCACAAAGTTTCCTGTAATCAGCTACCGAAGCAAATGGGCAGCAGGCTGGAAGTCGGAGTGGTTCTATGTCAAGGTTGATGACGACAAGGAGAAGCTTGTGCAAAGTCCACTTGAACTAATCTTCGGAGAAACCCGACCTCATTGCAACATGACACCAGAAGGTCCAACTCAAAAAGCGATGAATGAATTCAGAATTATTGCAGAGCATATCAGTACAAGAGACCTGGTTCAGGAGTTTTTGGCTTTCAAGGTTTTTCCTAGTTTAAAAGAATGGGAAATGCCGAAGCTAAAGGGGGAGAAGAAATAAGGTGAACTTGTACGGTTACCTTACTATTTCAAGTTTAAGAAATACTTTAAAACACCTTGCCAAGAGTGGCTGGATACAATTGAAGTAATGTGCAATGAAATACTCGGCAATTATTCCAAAAAAGAAGATCAGTTGATGACCGCGACCTTCGGCACCCGTCCGAAGCGAAGACTAAATCGTGTGCTGGACGCCTTGGGTTTTGAATACCCTGATTATGAAAATCTGAATAAAGGTGCCGGGGGCCAGAAAAGGAAAAGGATAACTGAAGCCTTAAATGAAGATGAGAAAGAACCATTAAAGAAGAAAATTCCGAAGAAGAGGAAAGCGTCTTCTCCGAAGCAAAGAATATCCGACGAAGAAGAAACCCCTGCATCACCCTCTGCCACTGACGTGGAGGAAATTTTGAAGGTAATGACTGAATCCCTGCCTGCGAAGCTAAGTCCATTGGGGCCTCAACTGACAAAGTTTTTTCAGAAGGAAAAGGCTCCCGAAAAAACGAAGAAAACGACTAAAGCAAAGAGACAAAGAATCATCACTGTGACAGAGGTTATTGACAAGACACCACCAAGAGCTTCAGCTCAGAAGACACCAGCGGCTGAGGAAAAAACAAATATTGAAAACACACCTTCGGAGGTCGCGGCTGCCGAAGCTGCCTCAATTGAAGATTTGAACCTGGAAAGCACAATCGAACACATCGACAAAATGCTGCTAGATATGGCCACAGAAGAAGCTACCACTGCCGCCGAAGAGGCTATGGCCGCAGTGCCGGGGAAAGAAAAGGAAATTGTTGACGAAGCTTCAGAGGACGAAGCCTTCATGTTTCAAAATCTAGTTGGAGAAAAATTGTCAAAACCCGAAATAGAAGAGCTTAAAGAGTATGCCAAATCTTGCGGGTATAAACCAGGAGCACTCCTCTTCGGAGGTATTGATGATGAAAAATTAGATTGTATCCGAGATCAAACTGGAGCCAAAGTTATCGGTACTCTGTCAAAGAGTATCGGTTTTCCGAAGCTAGAAACAGACATTAGCCGCTACCGACGACAACATATCGTTGGTAGTTTATTCTATTCCAATTTCAAGGTGAACTACTTTTCCCTTAACTTTTATTGTTTTTAATAATGAAAACATGTCTAACGAAGGTTGTTTTCGTGCAGAGTATGCTGTTGAGCAAAGCTTTAAAAATGCAGCAAGATTTGGAAGACAAGAAACACGAAGTTATAATTGAAAATTTAGAAAGCAAAATAAAGGAGCAATCAGCTGCTATTGAGAAGAAGAACTTCGAGCTTCAAGCAACTGAAGGTTTATTGGCGGAAGCCGAAGCTAAAATAACAGAACTGAACACGAAGCTTCTCTGCCAATCTGGGCAGTTTGAACAAGAAAAGCAAGAACTTAATGCAAAACTTGAAGCCGAAGTTCAACAGAATTCAGATTTGAAAAAGCTATTGGTGGGCCTTCAAGAAAAATGTTTGGAATTTAGCAACAAATGTATTCAACGACTAAGAAAAATTTTCCACTCAGTTGGAGCCAGCAGTGAGAAATTCACCCCGTCAGCTGAAGATTTACCAAAGACCTTCGAACATATTGAAGGTGAAATTGATGAGCTTGACGAGGTTATAGCTGGGCACGGTGACTTCTGCGCTTGGGTAGCTTCTCGGGGCACTGCTGCAGCTTTCCTAAAAGCTGGCTGCGATCATGGAAAGATTGTCAATAGGCCCAATTTCACTTTATCACCATCAATTCTAGATGACATTCCTGATCTCGCCCGAAGTATTTCCAATAGATTTGTAAAGATGATATGGACAAAAGGCGGGCGAGAAAAGGCTGGAGACGAAGCTCGGAGTCATCTTGAACCAGTAAGAAATCATACCTTGTTCTTACCTTTTCCTTCAAGCTCGATTTTGTCTTACAACAACTTAATTCATGCAGGATGACGAAGCCGAAGCCGATGACTAAAAAGAATAACGCCGAAGCTGAAGTCCCTTGAAGATTAAATAGGAGTAGACTGTAGACAGACTCAAGAAACTTTTGAGATAACTTTTGTAAATGTAACTAAACTTATCTTTAATGAATTTTGTTCATACCTTGTAATATGCTCTTATCCTTCCATTAATGTATGGGAGGTGCTTTGATGTGGACGAAATTATCTTTTTGAGCCGAAGGCGAAAAAACACCTTCCCTTCTTTTCGTACACAGCGAAGCATAAAAAACAACATTTCCCTTTCTTTCGAAGCTCTCCTTTTTGTACACGAAGAAGCTCTTCTCTTTTTTTTCCTTTTTGCCGAAGCAACTACTCATGTCATGATGATGATTATCCTACATATGCCTGGATGAATGTTTATGAATGCAAATGCTATGATGTAATGCGATGTGCAAATGAATGTCCAAACACATATCCGAAGCCATAATCATAGCCATTATTTCCTTAGAAACAATCACACATCAGCTCTGCATTCCCTTAGGAACGACTTTGGAGCTTCTTCGCCTTTTACTTTCGGCGGAATCAGCGTTGACTTTTCGCTGTAAGCTCTGCATTCCCTTAGGAACAACTTTGGAGCTTCTTCGCCTTTTACTTTCGGCGGAATCAGCGTTGACTTTTCGCTGTAAGCTCTGCATTCCCTTAGGAACGACTTTGGAGCTTCTTCGGTTTTTACTTTTCGGCACTCGATGGTGCGTTCTCTACTTTTACATTTACATTCCTTGGGGGATTTTGCTCTTATAGAACTAAAAAAAGGAAATTACATATGATGGCCCCATTAAAAACCTTTCTCCCCCTTCAGAAAGGAAAAGGGTGCCATAAAAGAAAAAGTGAAGAAATATAAAAAATTACATCTAGTTATACATAATATCGCCGAAGCTCATCCGCATTCCAAGATCTAGGAATGTCGTTACCGTCCATATCCTTCAATCTGTATGAACCGGGTCTTGACGAAGATACTACCAAAAAAGGTCCTTCCCATTTCAACTGCAACTTGCCTACTGTATCTGGGTTGGCCACTCTTCGAAGCACCAAATGTCCTGGCTCAATATTCTTTAGCCGAACCTTTCTATCACGCCATTTGATTGTTTCGGCTTGATATTTATTGATGTTCTCCATAGCTTGAAGCCTGATCCCTTCTAAAGCATCTTTTTCCACAGAATGAGCAGCTTCGGAACCTGATTCTGCCGAAGCTACTACTCTTATTGATCCGGTTTTAGCTTCCTCCGGAGTTATTGCTTCGTCACCGAATAATAACTTGAATGGAGTAAAGCCTGTTGACCTTGATGTTGTTGTGTTGTGGCTCCACACCACTTTGATTAATTGATCTAGCCACTTTCCCCTGGGTTGATTGAAGATTAACTTCATTATTCCTGTCATTATAATGCCATTGGCTCTTTCAACGAGTCCGTTTGACTCCGGATGCCTGACTGATGCAAAATGGATCTTCGTACCAATTTGATCACAGAAATCTCTAAAAGCTTCGGAGTCGAACTGTGTTCCATTATCCACAGTAATGGCCTTCGGTACCCCGAAACGACAAACAATATTCTGCCAGAAGAACTTTTGAATGGTGGCCGAAGTTATTGTGGCTAAAGGCTTTGCCTCAATCCATTTGGAGAAATATTCCACAGCCACTACAACATATCTTAAGTTTCCTTGGGCCGGTGGTAACGGACCTAACAAGTCAAGGCCCCACCTTTGCAACGGCCAGATGGGTTGTATGAGCTGAGTTAAGGACGAAGGTTGTTTTTGATCTCTTGCACATTTCTGACAACCTTCGCACTTTTGAACTAATTCCGCTGCATCCGAAGCTGCCTTCGGCCAATAAAACCCTTGACGGAAAACTTTTCCAAGTAACGGCCTAGATCCAATGTGAGATCCGCACAGGCCTGCATGTATTTCTTTCATCAATTCTATGCCTTCGGTTCTAGATAAACACTTGAGTAGTGGAGCACAAACTCCATGCTTATACAATTCCCCTTCTATCATGACATATGGACGAGCTCTTGCCTCTATCCTCCTGTTATAAGTTTCGTCATCTGAAAGGAATTTACCCTGAAGGTAAGAGATGATCTCAGTTCTCCAATCTTCGCTATAAACAGGAGATATATTGAGGACTGCTCTTTCAAGAAGTTCCACTGAAGGTGCTTTTATCGTTTCGAAGAACACATCCGAAGGTAAGGGCAGCCCCTGTGCTGCTGACTTAGCTAGCAAATCAGCATGCTCATTTTGTCCTCGAGGGATATTTTTGACAGAAAATCCTTCGAAGGAAGCTTCAACTCTTCGGACCATGTCTAGATATTTTTCAAGCTTCGGATCTTTAGCCTTGCAACTCTTGTCGATATGACCCGAAACAACCTGGGAATCAGTTTTAAGAATGGCCCTTCTGATTCCCATTGCTTTTAGCTTCCGAAGACCCAAAAGCAGGGCTTCGTACTCAGTAATATTGTTTGTACAACTGAAATCGAGTCTTGCCGCATAACAAGTTTTAACTTTGGATGGTGAGACCAACACAGCAGCTGCTCCTGCTCCGAAGGTTCCCCAAGACCCATCGCAAAACACTGTCCATACTTCGGCATCTTTATTTGTTTCTTCATCCTGAGCCCCTGGCGTCCAGTCAGCAATGAAGTCTGCTAACGCCTGGGACTGGATCGAAGATCTATGCACATAATCAATGCAAAATTCATTGAGCTCTGCAGCCCATTTTCCAATCCGCCCAGTAGCTTCTCTATTTCTCATAATATCCTTCAACGGCTGCGAAGAAGGAACAACAATATTGTATGCTTGAAAGTAATGCCGAAGCTTCCTAGATGCCATCAAAACAGCATATAACACCTTCTCTAATTCTGTATAGTTTTTCTTTGATATACTAAGAACTTCAGATACAAAATACACTGGGACCTGCTTCTTGACTTGGCCATCAAGCTTCTCCTGGACAAGTGCTGCACTTACCGCTGAGTGCGAAGCTGCCACATATAATAACAAAGGAGCCCCTGGCGTTGGTGGAGTTAATGTTGTTAAATCTATCAGACATTGCTTCAGTTCCTCGAAGGCTTTTTGCTGGCTTGGTCCCCATTGAAAGACTTCGGCTGATTTCAGCACTTCGAAGAATGATAAATTTCTTTCTGCTGATCTGGATATAAATCTATTAAGAGATGCCAACCTCCCTGTTAATCTTTGGGCCCCCTTTTTTGTAGTTGGTGGCTCCATTCGAAGTATAGCTTCAATTTTACTTGGATTAGCTTCAATTCCCTTTGTTGAAACCAAGCATCCAAGAAATTTCCCCTTCTTAACTCCGAAGACACATTTTTCTGGATTCAACTTTAAGCCAGCTTGTCTGAAACTGGCGAAGGTCTCCTGCAAATCAGCAATGTGATTTTCCTGTTTCGTGCTTTTTACAATGATGTCATCAACATAAGTTAGCACATTTCTGCCTATCTGAGACTGGAGAACCTTCGCAGTCATTCTGCTGAAACTTCCTCCAGCGTTTTTGAGCCCCTCAGGCATCCGAAGATAGCAATATGTGCCACTTGGGGTTATGAAGCTAGTCTTCGGCTCATCTTCCTTTTTCATCCAGATTTGATGGTAGCCTGAGTAACAGTCTAGTAGACTCATGAGCTCTGAAGAAGCTGCTGCATCAACTAAAGAGTCTATCCTTGGCAATGGGAATTTGTCCTTCGGACAAGCCTTGTTGAGATCTGTAAAATCGATACACATTCGCCATTTGCCATTGGCCTTTTTTACCATAACAGTGTTAGCTAGCCATTCTGGGTACTTTACTTCTCTGATAACTCCTGCACTGAGGAGTCTTTTGACTTCATTACGAGCACCTTCGGCCTTATCATCAGACATTTTGCGAAGCCTCTGCTTTCTGGGTCTGAAGGATGGGTCAACATTGAGCGAGTGTTCAATAACATCCCTGTTAACTCCGCAAAGATCATTGGCTGACCATGCAAAAACATCTTTGTTGTTGAACAAAAACCTTATCAAGGTTTTCTCCTGTTCTTCGGATAATTGAGAGCCCAACAGCACCTTCTGCTCTGCTATGTCCTCACATAAGAGCATGGGCTTCGGCTGATCTGCTGAAGCTGCTTTCTCCCTTCTGAATTTGTACTGTTCACAAGCTTCAGCTCCATCTATGTTATGGATTGCTTTTGAGTCAGTCCAGTTTCCTTCGGCCCTTCTGGCAGCTTCCTGACTTCCATGAATAGCGATGGGTCCTTGATCCGAAGGTATCTTCATGCAAAGGTAAGCAGGATGAAGAATTGCTTCGAAAGCATTGAGGGTGCCACGGCCAATAATTGCATTATAAGGGTATTCCATGTCAACAATGTCAAACACAACTTGCTCAGTTCTAGTGTTGTTGATGAATCCGAAGGTCACTGGCATGGTGATCTTGCCCAGTGCTACAATCTGTCTTCCTCCGAAGCCACAGAGAGGGTGTGTAGCATCATGAATCTTATCTTCTGGCTCTTGCATTTGTCTGAAGGCCTTAGCAAATATGATATCAGCTGCACTGCCTGTATCAACCAAGACATTGTGGACCAGAAACCCATTGATAACGCAAGAAATAACCATAGCATCATTATGAGGAAAATCCTTGAGCTGAAGGTCCTCCTGGGAGAAGGTGATTGGAATGTGGGACCACCTTGACTTGATAAAGGGTCCCTGCACTCCAACATGTTGTACCCTTCTCTGCGCCTCTTTCTTCTGCTTTTTGTTGGCTGGTTCTGAGCACGAACCACCTGTTATCGGGAGCACCAGCTTCGGGTCCGAAGCAGCTCCAGCTCGAATGTTGAACGAAGCCATCAGCTCAAAAAAGTGGAAGTGAGTTCACCGGCGGTGGGCGCCAATGTTGGGGACTTGTTCTCAAATGCTATGAATTAAGAACAAGGCAACATAAAATGTTAAATGTTAACGTCCTTCGTCCACGAAGCATTATTCCCTTGAGGATAATGAACCTTGGACGAAGGTAGACGAGAATACGATTACGAAGGTTAAGTCTTCGTAGTCGAATTTCAATAGATTGTATAAGATAACATAAAATAAAGGGTATCAAAGGTAAATGAATCATAAACGAGTTATATTATATTTACTCAATATATTGAATCATTGAATACAGTTATACCTCTGCCTTGGCAAAGATTGGTTCCCGAATGATGCGATTGCAATTACAAGAAATCCGTGAACAGTAAAGGAATACTGTTCACTATTTATAGGCACAGGACACAGCCTGTGAGGAATTACAATTATGCCCCTCATAAAAGTTTACAACATTGACTCAGACCTTTATGGACTAAAAGGTCATTCTATCTTTAAGTCGGTTTGTAATACCGAAGCTTCATGAAGAGGAACCTTCGGCCATCTCATACAAACAGCTTCAGCCGAAGGCCGCTTCTTCCTACAAGACCTTCGGCGACGAAGCATAGACCCAACAATATGCATGTGAATTAAGTTATTGTAACTCTTTCCGCTTTTACTCCGAATTATGCTGTAATGTCTGTGAGATGGGTTATTCGTTCTCGGGAGATAAAAAAGAAGGTGCAAGATCCAGGTCCTATCAAGCTGTTGGGTGCACCCGCACGGCTATCTAAGGTCCTTGGGACGAGGACAGGTGTAGGTGGGCCTAATATCTTGGGAGGTTCCGCCACAGCTGGTATCAGAGCGATGACCATTTCTTAGGACATTACTTAGTACTTCAAAATGTTTTAAAATGCTTACCTTTAAATATTCTTTCATTCTTATCTTGATCCATTATAGTAGCAACTTACCTTTTCAGAAGTTGGGTGTTAGAGTGCATATTACTAGGATGTATATATAGTAAGGAAGTATTGGATCAATAAGTAGTTGGTTCCTATAAGAATAGGATGAAGCATGCATCATGTTTACATAATACTAAGTATTTTCCCCCTAGCTGTAGTGGGATGGCACGCACAAAGAACACACTGCGGAAGGCAACTGGACCGCATGGAGTACCCCGTCATCAACTGGCTCCTCGTCGCGAGGGGAGTAGTAGTGGCAGTAACGATCCTATAGGAGACCTTGAAGCAAGAGTGGCATGACTCACCACTGAGCTTTGGCAGAGTGGAATGGATCGAGCACATGCTGGTCGTCGTGTTGTAGAGTTGTCAAGGGAGGTTGAACGCCTGCAGTTTGAGGTCCAGGAGTGGGATGATGCCATAGATTGGGCCATAAACTCTCGATCCATAGCGTGGGATCGCGAGGCATCAGCTCGTGCCCATGTGGAAGAGCTGAGCTTGGCTCTAGAAAATCTACAGGTGCAATATAACATTCTGCATGAAGAAGTGCATGTGTTGTATGACCAGCTACACCCATACGTACCACCAGAGGTTGCTGAGATGGGTGCTAGCACCGTGGAAGCTAATGGGGGAGGACCTTATGGAGAGCTGGACATATTTGGAGTTCCTCCTCTTATGAATATTGTGGAGGATCACCCTCCCGAAGCCAGTAGTGGATCTGGAGTGGTGAAAGGCACCGAAGACTAGAGTAGCGTAGTAGTATGTTGTTCTCTTTTTGTTTAGACTTGATAAGGGTAGTGAGTTTGGCTTGGATTAAGTATGTGTAATAAGTGAGGGCTTGGAATATTGTAACAGAGGCTATGTAACCATATTGTGTAATAATAAAGTGTGTTTTTCTCCAGATGCCAATGAGGACTCGTGGTGATGATGGTGCGGGAACTTCCTAGGGTGGTGGTGAAGATGCCCCAATCCCACTGCTTGTGCCTTCAACCCTGGCAGAAGCCATTGCTGCCTTATTGAATGCTATAGTTGATAATGCAAGGTTCCTCCGAGAAATGGCAGGGTGCCAGAACAATTAGCATGGAGGGCGTGGACAAAATCATGCAGTCAGGGACACCACTTATGTGGAGTTCACTGAGACCCGTCCTCCTGTCTTTGTGAAAGCAGAAGAGCCACTGGAGGCAGATGAATGGCTCCGCGTGATGGAGCAAAAGTTTGGGTTGATTCGCTGCACCGAAACCCAGAAGCCCCTTTTCGCCGCTCAGCAGTTGCGAGGCCCCGCTAGTACATGGTGGGCAAACTTCGTAGCAATTCAGCCTGAAGATCATCTAGTCACTTGGGCTGAGTTCAAGTAGGCCTTTAGAGAGCATTATATTCTAGACGGTGTTCTTCAGATGAAATTAGAGGAATTTGTTCATCTAAAGCAATGTAATGACTCCGTAATGCAATACCTTGCAAGTTTAATCACCTGTCCCAATACGCTATAGATCAAGTCAATACAGATCTGAAGAAAAATAATTGCTTCATGAGAGGCCTGAATGATAGGCTCCAAAGAAAAATGGCTGCATGTTTAGACCTCACCTTTAACAAAGCTGTGAGTACGGCACTATCAGTGGAAGCGAAGAATCAAGGACAGGGGAAGATGAAGAGATTTGGACATGAAGGCGGTGAGGGATCCTCTCGGGGATCCGAGAAACGATCAAGACTAATTATCCATCCCTTCAGCCCAAATCGTGCCTTTCCTTGTCCACCTTCATATCCACTTAGATAGCCTGTTTTCATCCGCCCAGCTGCTGCTCCCACCAGAACTACTCAGCCGGGTGCCCCTGGCACTCGTCTTCCAGCTTTGCCTAGTCAATCTAATACCTGCTTCAACAGCGGGAAGTCTAGTCATTTCATTAAAGACTACCCCTATCCCAAGCAAAACAAGCAGAATTTCCAAAGGATAACGGGAAATGCATCTCAAGGCCAGGGCAAGAGTACTGCAACAAACAGCCAGGCGGGCAAAGGTGAAAAGAGGACAGGACGGGTTTATTACACGCAAGTGGCCACAACCCCAGAGGGAGAACCTATACTGATGGGTACGTTCTCTGTCGCAAATCATCCTGCAATCATCCTTTTTTTATTCTGGTGCATCACATACTTTCATAAGTAAAGCCTTTGTTGAGAAACATTGCATCCCCACTAGTGAATCAAAAAGGGGCATAGTTATCCAGTCACCTAGAGGTCAAATCCTTACTAAGGAAGTAATCTTCCAAGTACATGTGAGGCTAGCGGGGTATGATTTCCCCACTAATATGATAGTCATAAAGGGGCAGGATGTAGATGTCATTTTGGGCATGAACTGGTTGGCCCAAAATGAAGCTGTCATCAATACTAGTCAGCGGACTGTCTGTAACACCCAAAATCATATTTTGGTGATTTAAAGAATTCTCCAAAAGGATTTAAAATGAGATGTCTTGTAATAAGGATTTTCTTACCTTTATTATATCTCTCCTAAAATAAATGGTAATGTTATATTTTAAAGTTGGATTTGAATCTCAAGACTTGACATTGAAAATTAAGGAAAAGATACATAAGGAAAATTTAATTTGTTTAAATTGGTTGAATTATTCCTTTTTTTATTATGCATTCTAGAACATTAATGAATAAATGATTAATATAAAATAAATAAATAAATAAACTTTGCATGTACATGCTGATCTTTTCTTGATTATGCATTCCAAACATGAAATTCAAACTCTATTTAAAATCTAATTTGAATGGAAAGCAAAATAGAAAAAAGAAAACTGAATTCGAAAAGGAAATTACTAGTGCTCGCCATGGGCCGAATCCCCTACACTCGGCCCATCTCTCTGCCCCTGCCTTCCCCTCTCTTCGGCTGCGTGGGCCACAAGCCGGCCCACCTAACCAAATGGGGTCACGCAGCCCAGCTCCTCCTTGCCTAAGCGCCGACGTGTGGGGCCAATCACCCAGCCACCCGGTCACGCTGACCATTGGGGCCTCGGGCCATGTCTCACGCCTCGCCCGCGCGCTCCTCTCGCAGCCACGCTCTCGTCTTGCCTCTGGTAGTGGGACCCCCGTGCCAGACTCCCTTTCGCCTTCGTCATCGGACTCCAACAGAAACACCGCCGTAACTGCCGCCGGGGTTGGCGCTAGTCGTTGCTCCCGTGGTTGGACTCGGGCCCTGGGTATAAAACCCAGCCGAAGCTGTGACCCCCCTCATCCCATAGAGTACCGTGAGTCATCCCCGAGCGGAAGAACCACCATGGCACCGTGAGCGCGGAGAGCGAGGGACGTTTTTGAGCCGCCGTCGCAGACCCGCGTTCTCCTCGCCGTTGGGGCCTTGGAGTCTGGCCGGATAGCTTCACCACGCCTTGCAGATCATGACCATGGCTTCTCCTGGGCAGACTGCACTCCGGGCCACCCGGAATTGCTCACCAGAGCGACTCCCCTGCCGCGGAATCACCTCGCACTGTGGACGAGCGCCATCGTCGTTCAATCACCGGTGAGTCTTCCCCCATCATGTTCGCCGCGATGCCCGCTCCGTTACCCTCGTGTCTACGCTAGGTTTAATTGACTGGGTGCCGGTTTGACCTGCTCCGGTGATGTCCTTCGTCGCAGGGCCAGCGCGCCGCCGCTCGGCCATAGTCGAAGGTAGGGGATGGTCGGGTCACCGTAGGATCATGAACTAGCGGCCGAGATTAGAAGTTGTGTAACGATTCGACAGAGGCACTCGGGGATCGTCGGATCTGTGATCGATGATTCAGAGTAGATCGCGTTTACTTAAAGTCATAACCGTTGATCTGAGATCCGGCGACCGAGGCTGCATACCGGTTCAGTAGAATTTGGATCTAATCTGATCCATTAGTGGGTGCTAGGGCGGCTGTGAGATGCTGGTACCCCTTCGCTGAGCGAAAATCGCAAAAGCGACCCTGGTCTTGTACAAAAATAACCCATGGTCACGTGCAGTGTAAAGAATATTACGTAGGAGTCCCTGGAATTTGCAAAAACACTCCTGGAACTGATTTTGAGGTATAAATCAATAATAAAATACCTAGAAACTTGTAATCTCCATAACTTGCTCATTTTAACTCCTTTTAGTCCGTTCAAGTTGCGTTAGACTCGTATTAATATTGCCTACACTCTAGTAGCCTTATTTTATTAGGTAACATGTTTTCAAAAATAAGTAACCAATTTGTTTAACCTATGCTTAGTAGATTAATCTTTCTAATCAAAGTTAAACTGTCTATAATTAAGTTAACTAAAATACGGTTGAGTTATAACTTAGATTAAAGTTGAAATAGTTGATTATAATATCTTTGTCACATACATTATAGAATGTAGTTTTCCCACTTAATCAGCTAAATCTTCAGAAAACTTTATCTTTTCAACCGTAACTCCGATTTTAGTGGTTCTTGAACCTACGGCTTCGTAGCGACGCGTAGAATATTATTACGCAGTTTCTTTTCATATTTGGTGTAATGTTATTTTTAAGTATTGTTTGCCTATCTGTATGTTTTGCTACGAATAGAAGCGAGGTTACGAGGAACCTGGATCCTACATTGGAGAAGTACCTGGAGTTGCACCAAAAAGGCAAGTTGTGTCCTTGACCACCTTCTTTGACCTAATAATGTTAGCTGTTATGTTCTCACCAATGCTTGCACTGTTAGGTTAAATTGATGGGACCTAATAGGTTACCTAGTTTTGCTTACCCTACACCTTGCATACAAATGAATTATTGGGTAATCTTGCTAGTGCTCTACCTGGTTTTGGGTTAATAATAATTATGATTCTTGCCCATGTTCCATTATGATTTATTATTTTTGGTTATTATTATTCATGATAAGATCATATTGTTTAATTGGAACATGGAGCGACCACCCGAGACAACAGTGCAACCACAAGAACTACTATGGCTCTGGTCTTGGCTAATTAATTAGGAAAGCTAGTGTGAGATAATCCTTTCCCAAAAGGGGCAAGCGGGGAGGCGTCGCTGCAAAGCATAGTGCTGGCTGTAATTACTGCGATGGGGTTACAGACCGTGAAAAAAGGCATATGCTTCCTTCGTCCTGACACCATAGTGGGTTTTCTCATGCTAGTGGAACTTTGTAAAGGCCTCGTAGCGTCCCTATGCCACCACACCTCAGTAGTGTGGTATTGTGCTTGGCCGGCACAGGCGTGGTTGGGTGCAAAGTTCTCTGAACTTTTTATGCGACTTGTGGGTAAAGATGTGCCACCTCTGCAGAGTGTAAAACTGATATATCAGCCGTGCTCACGGTCATGAGCGGCTCGGACCCTCACATGAGTAATTTATGGAACTAAACTTAACCTGACATGCATTTGCATTATAATGCGGGTATTTTCATTTATGATCTATTATTTAATTTGGTTGGTATTTACTTATACTTAGTAATTGCTAATAAAATTTTGAACAACTTATTTAAAAGCAATGCTCAGCCTTAACCATTCCTCTTGGTAAGCCTTACACTTCACATGAGCCCCCACCGTAAGTGAGCTCATGCACATTATTCCCCACAACTTGTTGAGCGATGAACGTATGTGAGCTCACTCTTGCTAAACTCACACCAGGTCAAGAACAGGTACCACCAACATGAGGATCATGAAGGATGCTGCGATGAGTTCAGAGAGGTCTAGGCCGTCGTCTCCCAGTCAACTAGGGATCGTGGAGGATCGTCGTCATCATATGGTGTAATTTATTTAGCTATTTTGTATAGAACTTCGATTATTTAATAAAGTTGTGACATTGATTTCTATACCATGAGTCATCATATGTGTGAGACTTGTTCCTAACACACATTTGAGACGCGCCCAGGTTTGCCCTTAAATCCGGGTGTGACACTGTCCAGTTATACAGTGACCATGGAGAAGTTAGATTGTTGATTCATATACCTGCCTCAACCAAAGCAATTGGAAGAGCTTTTGAAGCAGTAGTGTAGGAGTTACATGATATTCCTGTAGTGTGTGAATTTCCGGATGTGTTTCCTGAGGATTTGCCTGGATTACCTCCTGAAAGGGATGTGGAGTTTGTAATTGAATTGAAGCCTGGTACAGCTCCCATCTCAAAAATATCTTACCGCATGCCTCCCAATGAGTTGCCAGAATTGAAGACCCAACTGCAAGATATGTTGGACAAGGGGTTTATCAGGCCAAGTTCTTCACCTTGGGGCTGTCCAGCCATCTTCGTAAAAAAGAAGGATCAAACTCTACGAATGTGTGTGGATTATCGGCCCCTTAATGAAGTTACAATTAATAACAAGTATCCTCTTCCTCGGATTGATCTTCTGTTTGATCAACTTACTGGAGCCTGGGTGTTCTCCAAGATTGACCTTAGATCGGTCTATCATCAAATAAGGATTCGCCCGGAGGATATACCCAAACCTACTTTTACTACTCGGTATGGACTATTTG
Source organism: Zea luxurians (assembly GCA_029449295.1). Taxonomy (NCBI): domain Eukaryota; kingdom Viridiplantae; phylum Streptophyta; class Magnoliopsida; order Poales; family Poaceae; genus Zea; species Zea luxurians. The sequence continues at coordinate 132,138,044 of JAOPSE010000010.1, forward strand.
AGTATTTGGTTATGTCCTTTGGGTTGACTAACGCTCCAGCTCATTTCACATATCTCATGAACTTGGTATTCATGCTGGAGCTGGATAAGTTCGTAGTGGTATTCATTGATGATATCCTGATATACTCCAAGACCAAGGAGGAGCATGCAGAACATCTGCGGATTGTGCTTGCACGCCTAAGGGAACATCAGCTTTATGCTAAGTTCAGCAAGTGCGCGTTTTGGTTAGAAGAAATCCAGTTTCTGGGACATATCTTGTCAGCAGAAGGAATTACGGTTGATCCCAGCAAGGTTAAAGATATTCTGGAGTGGAAGTCTCCTACCACATTACATCAAGTCAGAAGTTTCCTTGGACTAGCTGGCTACTACCGCAGATTTATTCTGGACTTCTCCAAAATAGTAAAGCCCATTACGGAGTTACTGAAGAATGATGTCAAGTTTAAATGGTCCTCCAAGTGTGATGAAGCTTTTGAGTTGTTGAAGAGGCTATTGACAACCGCACCAGTGCTGGCCCAACCAGACATTGGGAAGTCGTTTGATGTGTATTGTGACGCATCAGACATTGGCATTGGGTGTGTATTAATGCAAGAGGGCCGGGTGATAGCTTATGCCTCCAGGCAGTTGAGGCGTCATGAAGAACATTACCCAACTCATGATTTGGAGTTGGCAGCAGTTGTTCATGCCCTCAAGATCTGGCGGCATTATTTGTTGGGTAACTTGTGCCATATTTATATAGATCATAAAAGTTTGAAGTATATTTTCACCCAATCTGAGCTCAACATGAGGCAAAGAAGATGGCTCGAGCTAATAAAGGATTATGATTTAGAGGTTCATTATCACCCTGGAAAGGCTAATGTAGTGGCTGATGCCTTAAGTCGTAAGGCATCTTATCACTGCCTTACCGCAAGGTTGTTCAACACTACCTTATGCCAAGAAATGGAAAGGTTAAACCTAGGGATTGTTCAATAAGGAACCATGTCACGTCTGAAGCTTGAGTCTGTGCTTCAACAGAAAATTATTGATGCTCAGAAAATAGATAAGGGCATGAAGCATATCCGAGAGCAATTGGAAGCTGGCAAAACAACCTGTTTCAGAGAAGATGACCAAGGAGTTCTGTGGTTTAAGGACCAAATAGTGGTGCCCAAGGATACTGAGCTTCGCCAACAGATCCTGGATGAAGCTCATCTCACTCGGTATTCTATTCACTTAGGAAGCACTAAGATGTACCAAGATTTGAAACAACACTATTGGTGGACCAAAATGAAGATAGAGATTGCTTGCTACGTGGCAAAGTGTGATACCTGTCAACATGTAAAAGCTGTGCATATGAAGACTGCTAGTCCACTACAGTCGTTGGCCATCCCAACTTGGAAGTGGGACAACATTAGTATGGATTTCATTGTTGGGTTACCTAAGACCTCCAAAGGATGTGATTCCATTTGGGTTATTGTAGATCGACTTACTAAGTCGGCTCATTTTCTTCCAGTAAAAAGCAAGTATCCAGTGGTCACGTATGCTCAAGTGTATATTGCACGTATCCTAAGTTTGCATGGGGTGCCCAAGGCCATAGTATCAGATCGAGGTCTGCAGTTTGTGTCCAAGTTCTAGGAGGAACTACATAAGTCCTTGGTACTAAGTTGCTTCATAGCTCAGCCTACCATCCCCAAACAAGCGGACAAACAGAAAGAGTGAATCAAATACTAGAAGATATGTTGAGAGCGTGTAACCTGGAGCTTCCCGAAAAATGGGATGAATGTTTGCCTCTTGCAGAGTTCTCCTATAATAACAGTTATCAAGAGAGTATCAAAATGGCATCGTTTGAAGCCTTATATGGTCGAAGGTGTAGAACACCTTTGAACTGGTCCGAGCCAGGAGAGCGATGGTTCTTCAAACCTAATCTAGTGAAAGAAACTGAAGAAAAAGTTCAATGTATTCGACACAACTTGAAAGTGGCCCAATCAAGACAGAAGAATTATGCTGATAAACGACGTCAACCATTGTTCCAAGTTGGGGATCATGTCTACTTGAAGGTGTCCCCCATGAAAGGAGTTACTCATTTCAAGGTAAAAGGAAAGTTAACACCCCAATATGTTGGCCCATTTCCTATTCTTGAACGATGTGGACATGTTGCATACAAGCTTCAATTGCCAAAGTCCTTGTCTGCAGTGCACAATGTGTTTCATATATCTCAACTAAAGAAGTGCCTCCGAGTACCTGACCAAATCATGGACATATCAAAAGTTAATTTGGAGCCAGATCTAACCTATTCAGAATATCCAATACAAGTTTGGATCAGAAGGACCGGGTTACTCGAAAGAGGACAATCAAATTTTACAAGGTACAATGGAACCAGCATGCAGAAGATGAAGCCACTTGGGAGTCAGAAGAATATTTAGAAAAGCATTTTCCTGAGTTTTTAGCTTCTTGTAAGACCTAGTCTTAGTATGTTTTAGTGTATAGTAAGCTAGTAGAGGTGCACACCCCCTGCCTTGTAAGAGAAAGTGGGAAATAAAGTTGTGGCACATTTCCTTTTCCATTACTTAGCCGGGAGTTTTAAATCTCGGGATGAGATTCTTTTTAGGGGGAAAGGATGTAACACCCCTGGTGTTACAAGAACTAAAACTTTGACATGTCATCATATGCATTGGCATTACATTGTTTGTAATACACCTAGAATGCATCCACTAGGCTAAAATTTCAAAAGAGCATGTGATGTGATGATTGCTTGAATTAGGTTTTGGTGAAGGGAGTTGCTTAAGAGTGAGTCACTCCATGAGTTAGTAACCTGTTGATCATATGGCCTAGGTATGAGAGAGTAGTTTTGCTAAGTTGAGGTTATGCCTTAAGGGGTGAGGAGTAGGAAAGGTTAAGCACTTCGAGTACTTTGGTGCACTCAAGACCCAAATTTGGAGTCCAAAACCCTAAATAGTGTCTTATAGAGGATTTGTAAATTCTAACCACTTTTTGCAAAATGTGTGTATACCAAGGTGGTAGAGTTTTGTGAACCCAACATCTTTCCTAGTTGGAGATTTCCATGTGTTGTGGAGCAAATTGGAGAAAATGGCAAAAGTCTACAAGTGCTCAAGACTTGAAACCCTAAGCAAAAAGTGACATTGAGCAAAGTTTGAGCTCTTGTAGCTTGTAATCTATAAGTGTTTGGTAATAAGTCACCATAGCAAAGATGTAGGGCTACTATGGTAGTACCAAATTGGTTAAGTGGCTTAGCCCTAAAACTGTATGGAACCTAGTGTAAAGTGCCCTCAAACTTGGGCTGTTAGACTAGAGCAGTGCTAAAACTGAGGTTTCAGTGACATTTCCCCAGCTTTGGAACCAATTTGTGGTTAATCCAGTGAGCTAGAGACTATGGTCACTATAACAAAGTTGAAGATCCTATATTAGAGAACAACTTTGCTAAAGCAGTGTTGGTAGGTGGCTGCTTGGAAAAGGGAGTAAAAATGCCTCGAAGTTGCTCTGTCAGACAACTTGAATGGGAAGTTCAGCCAGGAACAGTAACTGAATAAGATCACAGGTTCAGAGAACCTTGCCACCGTCGATGTCCCACGCCATGATCCGAGCCCTGGCAAGATTCGTGCTTAGTAGGGAGTGGATAACACTGGTGTAGATGAAAAGATCACAGGGGGGTTGAATTCACCCTCTGCACTGTTGTGTCCACTTGCGTCGCGACATGGCCGAGCGGCCGTCGCCGTAGTGGCTGCCATCGCTCTCTGTCACGCCACGCTATGGACCATTTCACCACGTCACTGTGACCATGGCAAGCCATGGTTTACTGTCCCTGAGCCATTACCCCGCTGTGCGCCACGAAGAGCAGCTCCAGTGAGCTATCTGGTCACGCCGACGAGCCAATCTTAGCCAAAATTCATGGTGTGCGCGACCGATCTCTATAAATTGATAGCTTCCTCTGCTCCTCCTCACTATTGCGCACCCAGCCCACCCCTCACTGCTCACAGCTCCCGGTCACCGGACTTCCCCGAACATAGTCACCAGCGCTGCCAAGTTGGACCTCGCCATGGTCAGACCTCCTTCGGTTAGTTCATGCCCCTCTGGCTCTCGTTTTAGCAACCTTATAGCTTCTATTTGCTTGCTGACCTTGCCATTTGAATGCTACCGCCGTAGAACTCCGGGAACGCCTTTTCACCACCACTAAACACCGCCGTGAGCCCTTCAACGTGGTCGGCCTGCTTCGACTCATCCCCGGACCTTTCTACCGTCGTTCTTGAGCCCTGGTGAATCACTGAAACTCATGGTACCTTCATTTTGAATGCTACCGCAGTATGTTCGTGGGAACGAGCTCACCAGAGCGTCTGTTCCACTGGTGCCCGTGGGTCGAGTCCTGCGTTACGTTTCGTGCCCAATTCTTGATTCGTAGTCAAGCGCCATGGGTTGAATTAGGTGTAAGGGCAATCTTTAGCTCAGGACATAGCGTGTTTGTGGCCTAGTTGTGCTCGCCGGTGCGTCTGCGCCGCCGTCCGCGGTCGGGGACCCGGTCTTGTGAAGAAAGAAGAAAGGGAGGGGGTGTAAGCGCGAATGTCAGAGACACAAGGAACAGTGCCAGTGACCTTTTACCGGTCGTTTGAATCATTAGGGGGTTCTGCGCAAATCCGCCAAAGCGGGCGTGGACGCGCGCACTTTCTGCTCAGGCTTGGGCCGGCTCGGGCTAGATTCAGCCCAGCCCTGTTCAAGCTTTTTCCTTTTCTTTTTGCTGAGAACTTGTGAAACTAGTTAAAAATAGCAGAAAAATGGTAAAAACATGAGACTAAATTTACTAGGCTTCTAAATTTAGGTAGTATTTAATAAAAGTAGTTTCAGGGTTTTTGTTGCAATTAATGAATTATTTAGCAATTAAAAGTACTTATGAAATGTCTATTAGAATTTTAGAAATATATTGGAAATTCCAAAAATCATGAAAACTCTTGGGTAGGCTTGGTATGTTTGTGTTAGGCCTTGAGTGAAGTTTAAACTTGTTTGGACACTGTTTGGCTAGAGAACTTGCTTTAGCCTAAGAAAATCAACTTTTTAATATAAAATAGGAATAGGATTTAACTCTAAAAGCTAAGTAGAAGTATAAAAGCTTATTAACTTGAATAGAATAGTTGAGTTAGTGTTTAAAAGAGTACAAGTCTAGATAAATTTGATGTTTGCTATGCTTTGTGAAGGAAAGTTGTATTCAAGAAGTTGTTTTCTTTTCTGTTCCTTCCTTTTGCAAGATTGCATGTACATGACATCACATAAGCATCTATATATATTATTGTGTGTAGAACACGAAGAGGAACCTATTTTAGAAGAAGAAGTTATTCCTCCAGAACATCCTCCTGTTACCAGTAATCTTGGTTTTGATATCTATGGAACAGATCCCTGGCCTGAATCTCCTCCTCATCCTGGCAAGCCCCGGTGCATTTGCCCCTTCCTTGTCTTTTTAAATGATTTTTATACACTTAAGTCTAATGAAATGTGCATTACGTTTATGGGAGTTGCTTGAAAACCAGTTGATGCATTGACTACCTTGATATCCAATCCTTTGTAGATACTTCTTTGGAAGTATCAAATATGATTTACAAAATTGCTTAGCCCTGCTTAGATCTTGTGGCAAGAGGATATCCTTTGATGCTCGAGGAAGGATAGCTTCTACCTACAAGAATATTTTCACCAAAAGCTTGGTGGGGATCTTACTGCAAGATTCCCTTGAAAATTCTATTCATCCTGAGGTACACCAATAAGTCCTAAAGATGAAAGTATTTGAATCGAGACTTGGGGCTAGAAACAGGTGATGTTTCGCCTAGGTTGATTAAGGATTATAGCCGACGTAGGCTTGATGATCAAGGACTATCTTAATTAGCCACATGACCTGGTATGGGACAGGGTAAGCCTAATCTCGGCTAGACCAATACCAGAAAGGCTACCACGCACTGGGAGTGGAGAGATGGCGAGAGTAGCATGTACCCACCGTGGCAAGAGGCTGGACGGTGGAGTATATGTGCTCTCGGGTGGGGTGAACCCATTCTGGTCTTGAGAAACCCGAAGGTGGGTTGGCATATGCAAGGGTTAAGTGCTACATATGTCATGTGGTTAGAGATCCCCAGCTGGGTAAATTGATTCGAATCGCCATTATATCCTCGGACAATGGAGACTTGATCACAGCCCTGCATCGTCAGTCAGGAAGGAATCATAATGAATCAAAATATTGTTGTAATGATTAACGATATGATTAGACTAGATGCAAACAAGGTCTATTAATACTTAATCCGGCATTAAAACGTTGAAAGTAAGGACTCGTTTTAGTAAGCCTTTTTCTGCAAAATATTAAAGTTGATTCCTGCTAAAGCCTTTCCTTGATTCCCAAATCCCGCGTATCCTTAAGAGTCTTTTTCCTTAGTCGGGTAAGACTTGCGAAAGTACACTTCGTACTCAGGGTTTTCGAACCCATGTTGTTGTAGGAGAAGAGCCGGCGGAATTCTGCTATTTCTGTACCCAGGTCATCCCCAAGGAGGAAAACTAAGTACTGAACTCGTGGAAGGAGCTGACCTTCCAGTGATGTAATAGGTAGAAGCACTCGAACACTTATTTTTGTAATAAGTACTCTCTACCTTACTACTTTAATATATGCATGTGAATTAAGTTATTGTAACTCTTTCCGCTTTTACTCTGAATTATGCTGTAATGTCTGTGAGATGGGTTATTCGTTCTCGGGAGATAAAAAGAAGGTGCAAGATCCAGGTCCTATCAAGCTGTTGGGTGCACCCGCACAGCTGTCTAAGGTCCTTCGGATGAGGACGGATGTAGGTGGGCCCAATATCTTGGGAGGTTCAGCCACACCGACCCATCACCCGTGATGCCGCTCGCGGTTGTCACTTTCACGACACACTCGACACCCTACTGCGCCGAGCATTTGAGGCGACACACATGGTCGATTGAGTACCGTTGTGTAGTCTACCAGCACTGTCGCAGGAGGTACCCAGACCACTGGAAGGCTACCTGCCTGCTGGTGCACCGCCCGGAGGATGACCTCTAGGGTGCAGAGGCCTTCTTAGAGCACTATTCCATCTCTGAGAGGGATACTGCTGAGGCGGCCATGCAGGACGCTGCACGGCGCATGCTTTCACAGTACTGCTCTTTGCTTGGTTGGGTGGCCGATGGTCTTAACCTCAGGTACTATCCCCGCCGTCCAACTGGCAGTACGGAGAGCGTGATTGTCTCGCCTGTTAGCGAAGGCAACCCTAGGTTGAGCAGCAAAGTCAACCTAGTCGTTGTGCTTAACACTGAGCTGGACCACTCTTTGGACGAGCTGAGCAGGGCTCATATGGAGATCGCAGAGTTGTGTGCTGAGCTCGCGGAGCACCGCCACCAGGAGGGTGGTTTCCCCGCTCCCATTGGGACTCAGCACCCTTACCGCTCGCTGCCACATGGTCACCACACCTACGGTGCCCCTACCTGCAGGACCAATATAGATTTGGATCCTTAGATCATTAGCGTCGGAGTCTGTAATAAATCCTTAAGTCATGAGTCTCAGTCTTAGTCGGACAGGTTAGCTTGCTTATCAGTTGCTTTTATGCTTGTTATGATGAACCTATGCTGGATTTGGATCTTTGTAATGACTGTCGCCAAAATGTGGGTTCCCCTGCAGTTTGGTTTAGCTAGTTATGTTAATAAAGTCAGCTGTTTAGTTGGGAAACCATTTACTTCCACTTTCCTCTTTATCTGAGAAGCTGTGTTTGATCATGTTTGTTCATTCAGTTTTATGAAGAATTATGTATACCTCCTCTTATGCTGAAAGATTGCAATGTCAATGCTGATGTGTGAATGCCTTCCACAGATGTCTGACAACAGGCGCCGATGAGGTAGGCGTGCTCAGCAAGAGCAGCATGCCCAGCAAGAGGGAGAACCCCAACAGCAGCAGCTACCTCCCCCACCTCCGTTGATAGTGGAACAGATGTTCCTGATGTAGACTCAAGCTGTGCAGCCTATTGGGCAAACTCTGGCTGCTATGCAACAAGCTTAACAACAACCTTAGCCACAAGTGCAGATGCATATGCCCCATATGCCATGGGACAAGCGTGGTGAGTTCATGAGGGGACACCCTCCTACCTTCTCCCACTCTGCTGATCCAATGGATGCGGAGGATTGGCTGCGTGCGGTGGAAAGAGAGCTGCACACCGCCCAGTGTGACGACAACGAGAAAGCTCTTTATGTCCCCGCCAACTAGGGGGAGCAGCACAGTCATGGTGGGAGTCCTACCTCGCCACCCATGCTAACCCCGAAGCCATCACCTAGGAGGAGTTCCAGGATAACTTCCACAAGTACCATGTTCTAGAGGGGCTGATGATCGTGAAGAATGAAGAGTTCCTGGCACTGAAGCAGGGACCCATGTCTGTTAGTGAGTACAGGGACATATTCATGCAACTGTCTTGTTATGCACCTGAAGACGTCAACACTGATGCTAAGAGGCAGTACAGATTCATGAGAGGTTTGGTGGATTCCCTGCTTTACCAGCTGATGAACCACACCTTCACCACCTTCCAGCACCTTATCGATAGGGCAATCATGACCGAAAGGAAGCGCAAGGAGATGGAGGACCGGAAGCGCAAGATGAGTGGACCACAGTCCAGGAGCAGCAGCTGTCCCTGCTTCTCAAGCAATCCATCCCAGCACTGCAATCACGGCCACCCACAGGGTTTCCAGCAACAGAGCCAGCGCCAACCCCAGCAGCAGTTTCAGAGGCAGTATCCACAGCAGCAGCAACATCAGCAGTACCATCAGAACAACCCCTAGGGAAGCACTCAGTACTAGAGGCAGAACAACCAGGCACCCCGTCTTCCTGTCCCAGCAGCTAATCAGAGCAACCAGGCAGCCCCAGCACATGGAGGAGGCAGAGGATGCTTTCACTGTGGATAGCAAGGCCACTGGGCAATGCATTGCCCAAAGATGACACAACAACAGTCAACTTTCTAATGCTCTAGCAAGGCAAGGTGTACCACAGCAGGCAACAGGCAGTCGTGGTCAGGCATACAACCATGGGAAGGTGAACCACTTGGAGGCCGAAGTAGTCCAAGATGCACCGGACGTGGCAGTAGGTATGTTCTCAATCGAATCTCATCCAACAAAAGTGCTATTTGATACTGGTGCAATGCATTCATTTGTTACTGCAACATGGGTAGAAACACATAACCTCCCCGTAGAACCAATGCTACCACCACTGAGGGTTAGTTCAGTTGGTGGGAAGGTTCAAGCAGATTGGATGTGTTCAAATGTAAGGATTAACATAAGGGGGATAGAGTTCCACGCTGATCTAGTGGTAATGGGTACTCAGGGGAAAGATGTCATCCTAGGGATGAACTGGTTACATAAGAACCAAGTGACAGTCAGCTGTGACAAGAGGACAATGAAGTTAGTATCCCCATCTGGAGAAGAGATAGTGACTGAGCTGCTCATGCCTAAACCAAAGAAAGGAGCATGTCATCAGATGAATGTTGACAGCAAGGAGGCCAACCTACTTGAGGCTATTAGGGTTGTGTCAAAATTTTTAGATGTGTTCCTTGAGGAGCTATCGGGCATGCCACCTGAGAGGAAGGCCGAGTTCGCTATAGAGCTTGTCCCCGGTATGGGCCCCATTTCTAAAAGAGCCTACAGAGTGTCTGGACCAGAATTGGTGGAACTCAAGAAGCAGATAGATGAGCTGTCAGAGAAGGGTTACATCAGACCAAGTACCTCGCCTTGGGCTGCTCCAGTCCTATTCGTAGATAAGAAGGATGGAACCAAGAGGATGTGCATAGACTACGAAGCCCTGAATGAAGTTACCATCAAGAACATGTACCCTCTACCAAGGATAGAAGACCTCTTCGATCAGCTTAGAGGAGCCAGTGTGTTTTTAAAGATAGATCTGTGGTTAGGTTGCCATCAGCTCAGAATCCGACCTTCAGATATACCGAAGACGGCATTCATCACCAAATATGGGTTATATGAGTACACAGTGATGTCCTTTGGGTTGACGAACCCACCAACTTTCTTTATGTACTTGATGATCAGTGTGTTTATGGACTATCTGGACAAGTTTATGGTAGTGTTCATCGACGATATCCTCATATATTCTCAAAGTGAGGAGGAGCATGTCGAGCACTTGAAGATGGCATTGCAAAGTCTTCGAGAGCACCAGTTATATGCTAAGCTGAGTAAATGTGAGTTCTAGAATCATGAGGTCCTATTCTTAGGTCACATCATAAACCGAGATGGACTAGCAGTGGATCCGAAGAAGGTAGCATATATCTTGAATTGGAAAGCACCAAAAGATGTTCGTGGAATCAAGAGTTTCATTGAAATATCCGAATACTATCACTGTTTCATTGAAGGCTTCTCAAAGATTGCTAGACCGATGACAGCTTTGCTAGCGAAGAAGGTTGAGTTCAAGTGGACCCAAAAGTGCTAAGAGGCATTTGAAGAGCTAAAGAAGAAGTTAACTACAGCCCTAGTATTTGATTTTAGCTAGATGTTCACAAGCCATTCTCAGTGTACTGTGATGCTTCTTACACTAGATTGGGATGCGTGCTAATGCAAGAAGGAAGAGTTATTGCGTATTCATCTCGACAGCTGAAGATCCATGAGAAGAATTACCCAACTCATGACCTGGAGTTAGCAGCAATGGTTCACGCTTTAAAAACATGGAGACATTACATGTATGGGTAGAAGTGTGATATCTACACAGACCATAAGAGCCTGGAATACATATTCACCCAGTCAGAGCTAAACATGAGGCAGCGAAGATGGCTAGAACTAATCAAAGACTATGAGTTGGAGATACATTACCATCCGGGCAATGGCCGCTAACCCAATGCCATATGAGTTAGCCAAGGAGTTCGACAGAATGAATCTCGAATTTCTGAACAACACGCAAGGAGTAACAGTAGAGCTGGAACCCACCTTAGAACGAGATATCAAAGAAGGGCAGAAGGATGATGAGAACATCAACAAGATCCGACAGCTGATCCTAGATGGAAAAAGACAAAGACTTTCGAGAGGATGCAGAAGGCATAATATGGTTCAAGGACCGACTATGTGTTCCCGACATCAAACCCATTCGGGAGCTAATCCTCAAAGAAACTCGTGGGACAGCCTATTCCATATACCCCAGAAGTGAGAAGATGTACCAAGACCTAAAGAAAAGATTCTGGTGGTCTGGTATGGAAAGGGAAATCGTAGAACACGTCGCCATATGTGATAGTTGTCAGAGGATCAAGGCAGAACATCAAAAGCCAGCCGGTTTGTTGCAGCCGCTACAGATTCCTCAGTGGAAATGGGATGAGATCGGGATGGACTTTATAGTTGGCTTGCCTCGCACTCGAGCCGGCTATGATTCCATCTGGGTAGTGGTGGACTGTTTAACAAAGGCGGCTCACTTCATACCTGTTAAGACTAGCTACAGCAGCGCAGCATTGGCACAGTTATATATGTCTCGAATTGTCTGTTTACATGGAGTGCCAAAGAAGATAGTGTCGGATAGAGGAAGGCAATTCACCTCTCACTTCTGGCAGTAGCTACATGAAGCTTTGGGTACACATTTGAATTTTAGTTCAGCTTATCACCCACAGACAGACGGTCAGACTGAAAGAACTAATCAGATCCTAGAAGATATGTTGAGAGCATGTGCATTGCAAGACAAGTCCGGATGGGATAAAAGGTTACCCTATGCAGAGTTTTCTTACAACAACAGTTACATGCCAGTTTGAAGATGTCACCATTTTAGGCGCTTTATGGAAGGAGTTGTAGAACTCCATTGCAATGGGATCAACCTAAAGAGAGACAAGTGTTTGGGCCAGAGATATTGCTTGAAGCCAAAGAGAATATCAAAATGGTTCGGGAGAATCTAAAGATAGCACGGTCAAGGCAGCGAAGCTATGCTGACACCAGAAGAAGAGAGCTGAGTTTCGAAGTGGGAGATTATGTCTATCTGAAGGTGTCACCTATCAGAGGAGTCAGAAGGTTCGGAGTCAAGGGCAAGCTAGCACCCTGATATATCGGACCGTACCAGATTCAGGCAAGGTGTGGAGAAGTGGCCTACCAGCTTAGCTTACCAGAAAGTCTGTCAGTCGTGCATGACATGTTCCACGTGTCGCAGTTGAAGAAATGCCTAAGAGTTCCAAAAGAGCAGTTGCCAGTGGAGGACCTAGAAGTCCAAGAGGATCTAACATACGTAGAGAAGCCAACTCAGATCTTGGAAACAGCAGACAGAGTCACCCAAAGGATCACCATCAGAATGTGCAAAGTCAGATGGGGTCACCGTTCTGAGGAAGAAGCGACCTGGGAGCGAGAGGATGATCTGAAAGCCAAGTACCCTGAACTCTTTGCTAGCCAACCTCGATTCTCGAGGCGAGATACTTTTAAGGGGGATAGGTTTGTGACACCCTGAATTTGGGGGTATAAAATTTCTTTGCTCATATCCACAAATTTAGTTGTCACTCCTCTTTTCTCTCCTCTCTTAATCCCCTTTTCATTTCTCTTTGGAAGGAGAATTATTGCTTTAGTTGGAGATGTAATTATTTTCTAGTAGATAAAACCTCAAGAGAATTATGAAGTGTTGCATCATGCTGATCCTCTTACTTTATTTTGTTTGATGCATATGCTTGGTGTGCTTTTCTTTGTATTTTGTGAAGTTCACTTGAGTTTGAAAATTCAAAAGAAAAAGAAAAAGGAAAAATAGTATTCAAAATAAAAGAAAAAAGGGAAAAGCCCACAACCCCCGCCCAGTCGGCCTTTCGGCCCACTCGGCCCACCTCTTCGCGCGCCCGCGCGCTCTCCCTCTATCTCGCTGCCCTGCGGGCCCGCCCTGTTGGCGCCGCCGTCCACCCCCGCGCGCTCGTGTGTTCTCTCTCTGCACCGCGGGCCCCGCCTGTCGGCACCCCTTTCCCCATCCGTTACCCGCACCGACCCGCTGACGCCCATGCCCCACCCGTCAGCCCCGTCTCCCTCCCTGCAACAGCTCGCCCCGTCGCGCCCGCGCCCACGTCGCGCGTTCCGCGCGGACAACCGTCGCCCGCACCCCACGACCCTGTCCCACGCACCTCGCCCGGGCCTTAAGTGGAGACCCCAGACCTCCAGCGCACCCCCTGCTCCTCACTTGCACTCCCCTTGCCCGTTTCCCCACCCTGCGCAACAGCAATGCCGCCGCCGCCGCAAGGCCGTTCCGCCATCGTCGCTGAGCTTCGGTCGTCGCCCATGCCACGACTGGAGACCGCCACTGCCGTTTTCCCCGTCGTCCAGCCGACTGAAGCCTCTTGGAGTTACGCCAAGCCCCACGAGCATCGCCCTTCGGTAAGGAACCTTGTCTGCCTCTTTTTGGTCTAAGCCTTGCGGCACCGTCGTGAACTTAGGCTCGCTGTTGGAGCGAAGGCAGAAGCGCCACCCTTCGCTCGAAGTCTCCGCTGTTTAGCCGCTGCCCTGACAGAGATAGCAGGCAGGGACACCCTTCGCTTGATCAGCGCCGGACGAAGACCGGCGACGAAGGCATCCCACAGTGCGGCCTCGCCCAGCTCAGAGGCCCACGTACGATCCGGCCCATTGTAACGGGCCCTGCGTGGCCGCCGCGTGTTACGGGCCTAATTTGTAAAGGCATCCCTGTAATTACGGTCTGTAACCCTGCTTTATGGGAATATTCTGGGGATAACCTAGGTAGCTGAGGGCACATGCGTCCTTAACACAAGGCGCTGGGCGTTCAGGTACCTATAAATACCCCCGCACAGTGCCCGTGAGAGGCCTGGTTAATAGAGCTATTTGCCATCTCACGCGTAACCCTACTGTCTACACTGTTCACCCCTGTTGGTTTTCTTGCGACTGATAGCAAGTTCCAACATTTGGCGCCCACCGTTCGTGCTACGACAAAACCACCCGCGATGGCACCCAAGAGAGCTAACCCGAAGGCTGACGAGGCTGCGAAGGCAGCACTGCTTGCCGCAAGAAAGGGCAAGGCCCTCGTCCTCACCCAATCCACCCACCAAGAGCCCACTGAAGACAATGTTCCCCGCACCTGCGAAGACGACACCTTCTGCACCTGCGGGCCCGAAGGACAATCGCAGCCGCCCCTAGGCTTCGCCCCACTGGAAGGCGCGGATCTCACCGAGGACGGCGAGGTCCTCGGCGTCTCAACAGAAGAACAGCTACAGCTGCGCGCCCTGCGCCTCAAGAACCGCAATCTCCAGAGGCAGAAAGAGATACTGGAGGCCAAGCGCCAGCGTGTGTCCGCACTAGCCAAGGTGCGGCAAATGATACGCGACGAGGAGCAGAAGGCCCAAGACCTCGAGCGCGAGATCGCGCTGATGCAGCGCGAAGGCCACCTCGGTCTACAGCAAGAGACGCCCCTCCAGCAGCGCGCGCAACCGGAAGACACGCGCGAAGGCCACCTCGGCCTGCAGCATGGCCCACCCCTGCAACACCGAGCGCAGCCGAAGAACCCGCGTTTCCCCCAGCATGACTACACCTTCCAGCACGGCACGCCATTCCAGGGGGTCAACTACCTCGACGAGCGAAGTCCCCTGGCGCCACACCTGCAAGTGACGCCTTGGCCAGCTAACTTCCGAGCAGGGACCTATCCCAAGTACAACGGCAGCACCGACCCGACGCAATACATAATGAGTTACCAGGTCGCCGTTGCATCCGCCGGAGGGGACGACGCCACAATGGCGAAGTCTTTCATCATCGCCCTAGAGGGCCCAGCACTCACCTGGTTCACCAGATTGCCTCCGCTGTCCATCGATTCATGGAGAAGTCTCAGGGACAAGTTCCTGCTCAACTTCCAAGGGTACCGCCTAGACACCGACGCCTTGGCCGAGCTCTCGCTTTGCAAGCAGCTGGAAAAGGAGACTCTGCGGGAGTATTACCGCAAATTCTTAACACTCAAGTCACAGCTGCCCTCCGTCGATGATCAGATCGCTATCCACTACGCCATCAGTGGCCTTCGTGCCGGCGTCCTCTACAGTCATTGTATCAGAGATCCACCCAAAAACCTCCAGGAGCTATATCAGCTCTTTGAAAAATATGCCAAATCCGAAGAGCTCCACCAGCGCAAGGTTGAGTCACAGCGGAAGCCCAAAGATGCCCCGCAGTCCAGCCGCACATGGACGAGGACTCCGCAGCCAGACTCCGGTCGAGACGGCCGCAGTCAGCAGCAAGTGCACAACATCGCTAACCAGCATCCCGCTGCTGACCCCCCTCGCCGCCAGGAATACCCCCCCAAGGCCGCGGAAATGGAACTCGTGGCAGGGGCCGAGGGCGCGCACAGCCGCCGCGCCGATTCTACTGCCTTTTTCACGGTGAAGACTGCGCCCACCAAACCAAAGACTGCCCCGAAACGAAGGCCACCAGAGACAGAATGGCACGGGCGCAGCCAGCCGACAACCCCAGAATTGTCGCGCACAACTACCAGCAACCCCCTCCACCATATATCCACGCCCCCGCTCCGCATCCACCGCACCACGCTTACCAACACCATCAGGAAGTACAAATCGTACCTCCTCCACCCCCACCTCCACACCAGCAACATCAAAACATCCCCCATGCCCCAAAGCAGGAAGACTTCGCCGATCAACCATATCGCGGAGTCATTCACATGATAACAGGGGGTCAAGCACTGACTTCGACACCAAGCGGCAGAAGCGGGACCACTACCGCAGCATCAACCATGTCGCTGTCACTGGCCCAGTCGTGCAGACAAAGTGGTCCCACATACCGCTAACCTTCGACGCACGAGACGTTGACCTGCGCAGCGCCCCCCACATCGACGCCATGGTCATCAATTGCAGCGTGGCAGGCTGGGACTTACACAAAGTCCTAGTCGACAACGGCAGTCAGGCGGACATCATCTTCCTCCACGCCTTCGACCGCATGGGTATAAGCCACAGCCTGCTCAAGCCTTCGGACAACCCGTTGTATGGCTTCGGCGGCAAGGGCACCTTTCCCGTTGGCAAAATAGAGTTGCCCCTCTCCTTCGGTGTAGCACCCAATGCCCGAAGTGAGCAAGTAACCTTCGACATTGTCGACATGGTATATCCATACAACGCCATCATGGGCCGGGGCTCCATCAATAAGTTCGAAGCTGCCATCCACGGACTGTACCTATGTATGAAGATACCAGGTCCGCTAGGCGCTATTACGATCTACGGCAACCAGCAGACGGCGCGCAACATAGAGCGGGACTTCGTGCCTGGTCAGAGGAACGTGCACTGTCTCACGACCCAGCGCGAGGTCCCTACGCCCGCCAGCCCAACCGATGAGCTGCATGACAAGGCACAGTTGCAGAGCCAAGACGGGACCAAGACTGTCCCCCTCGATCAGGCCATGCCCAAGCAGACAGTCACTGTCAGCGAAGACCTTACCTCACATGAAGAAGAGAAGCTTCTCTGCTGCCTGGCCAAGAATAAAGATGTCTTCGCCTGGTCCGCCCTCGACCTGGTCGGAGTCAGCCGATCCATAATTGAGCACAGCTTGGGAATTGACCCTTCGGTGCGACCAAAAAAGCAAAGGCTTCGCAAAATGTCCGACGAAAAGACAGAGGCCGCCAAGGCGGAGGTGCACCGCCTCCTAGAAGCTAAATTCATCGAGCCAGTGGCTTACCCCACGTGGCTCTCCAATGTCGTAATGGTGCAGAAAAAAAGCGGGAAATGGCGAATGTGCATAGACTTCACCAGTCTCAATAAGGCCTGCCCAAAGGACAATTTCTCGTTGCCGCGGATCGACAAAATAGTCGATAGCGCGGCCGGATGCGAGGTCATGTCACTCCTCGACTGCTTCTCCGGCTATCACCAGATATACATGAAGGAGGAAGACAAGGCTAGCACCAGCTTTATAACACCCTTCGGCACTTATTGCTTCATCAGAATGCCGGAGGGACTCAAGAATGCCGGGTCCACCTTCTCCAGACTCACCAAAACAGTACTCGAAGGGCAGGTTGGCAGAAACATATTTACATATGTGGACGACATCGTCGTCGCCAGCAAGAATAAGGAGGACCATCTCGCCGACCTCGCCGAGACATTCGCGAACATGCGAGATGCACGACTCCGCCTAAACCCGGAAAAGTGCGTCTTCGGTGTTCGCCAGGGCAAGATATTGGGCTACCTGGTGTCACACCGCGGCATCAAGGCCAACCCAACCAAGATCCAGGCCATCGTCGACATGTCGCCTCCGCAGTCCGCCAGGGACGTCCAGCGTCTGACAGGCAGAATGGCCGCTCTCAACAGATTCATCTCCAGGTCCGCCGAGCGAAGTCTCCCCTTCCTCAAAACACTCCGCGGTGCAAAAGACTTCGCCTGGGGACCGGAGCAAGCAGCGGCCTTCGCCTCACTAAAACAGTACCTGTCGGAGCTGGCCATCCTCACGAGCCCCGACTCCTCGCTCCCCCTATTGCTCTATGTCGCGGCTTCGCCGCACGCGGTCAGCGCGGCACTAGTGCAGGAGCAGACAGTTGAGGGCGCGGTCAGACAGTGCCCTGTTTACTATGTCTCCGAGGTCCTGACACCGTCCAAATGCAACATGACAGAGCTGGAGAAGATCGCCTACGCAGTTGTTATGTCTTCGCGCAAACTGCGCCATTACTTTGAAGCATTCAAGGTCCGAGTCACCTCAGACAGGGGGCTCGGCGAACTATTCAGAAACCCGGAGGCATCGGTGAGGATTGCCAAGTGGGCAGCCGAACTCTCCGGCTACCACATCAGCTTCGAGCCCAGGACAGCCATCAAGTCACAAGTCCTGGTAGACTTCGTCGTCGACTGGACTGGGCCAATAACACAGCCGGACCCGTCCACAGAGAAGGTTTGGACCATCCATTGCGACGGCGCATGGTGCCATGCGGGGGCAGGCGTCGCTGCAGTCGTCACCTCACCAGCCGGAGTCAAACACAGATATGCAGCACGCCTCAGCTTCACTCTGGAATCCGACAGATGCACAAACAATATAGCAGAGTATGAAGCGGTTATCCTGGGCCTCCGCAAGCTAAGGGCCCTCGGAGTCACCACATGTATCATCAAAACAGACTCCAAGATAGTTGTCGGCCAGGTCGAGAAGGACTATGCAGCAAAAGACCCCGCGCTCATGCAATACCTCGTGGCCATCCGAAGTCTTGAGAGACAGTTCAAGGGATTCACCTTACAGCATGTGGATAGGGCCAAGAACGAGGAGGCCGATGCACTGGCCAAGGCTGCCGCCAGAGGCGAGCCCTTGCCCTCCGACGTGTTCTTTCACACCATCGGCACGCCAGCCGTCCGGAGCCCCGAAGGGCTCCAAATAACTAATGACAGCGAGGGCCACCGCATAGTCAACCTAATCATGACCGAAGACTGGCGGGCACCAATAACCCTGTTCCTACAGGGGTACTATCATCCAACCGACGTCAGTGAGGCCAAGCGCCTCAGACATCGAAGCCGGGACTTCGCACTGATTGAGGGCCAACTCTACAAGAAAGGGGTTAGTCAGCCGATGCTTAAGTGCGTCACTGAAATCGAAGGCATGCAGATCCTACGTGAAGTCCACAGTGGCACGTGCGGTTCGCACGCAGGGCCAAGGGCCCTAGCTGCCAAGGTGATCCGCCAAGGGTTTTACTGGCCCGCAATGATCTGCGCCGCAAATCGAGTCACAAGGTCCTGCGAAGCCTGCCAGAAGTTTTCTCCTCAGTCAGGCAGCCCCTCGCAGTATACAAAGCTGATTGCCCATACATGGCCTCTCCAGCGCTGGGGCCTGGACATCGTCGGGCCCCTGCCCACCGCTCAGGGGAACCTCAAGTTCGCCTTCGTAGCCGTCGAATACTTCACCAAATGGATCGAAGCGAGGGCTGTTTCTACAATAACATCAAAGACTGCCCAGAAATTCTTCTGGCAAAACATTGTTTGCCGCTTCGGAGTACCGTCCGAGCTAACAGTTGACAACGGCAAGCAGTTTGACAGCCAAGATTTCAAGGATTTTTGTTTCTCCATCGGCACCAAGCTTGCCTTCGCTTCAGTCTATCATCCGCAATCCAACGGGGTCGTGGAGCGCGCCAATGGGAAAATCTTCACAGCTGTCAAGAAGATGCTCCTCGATGAAAAAAAAGGCAGATGGACCGAATTGTTACCGGAGGCAGTCTGGGCGCTAAACACAACTGAGTGCAGGGCGACTGGGTTCACTCCTTTCCGCCTTCTATACGGATCGGAGGCCATGACCCCGCAAGAAATAAAGCATGGGTCCCCGCGTACAGTTCCGTCAGCCGTCCCCGACGTGGACGAGCCAACTTCAAAAGATCTCATTGACGGAGACCGGGTCTTCGCCCTACAGGCCCTAAACAAATACCAAGCCCAGACCAAAGCATGGCGCGACCACGCAGTCATCCCGAGGGAGTTCAGCGAGGGGGACCTCGTACTCGTCCGAACAGCTCGGACGGAGTCCAGGGGCAAGCTGGAGCCCAAGTGGGAGGGCCCCTTTATAGTCAAGACAAAAGCTTCCCCCAGCGCTTACAGGCTCACAACGCCAAACGGCGAGGACCTGGAGCACTCCTGGAACATCGACAACCTTCGCAAATTTTTTGTTTGACTCATTAGGGCTGATTTCGCCCTTGTAATTCGCCAAAAACAATCTTGTCCCGGCCCGCACTCTTTTCCTCCCGGGGGGTGAGGTTTTTAACGAGACGGAGCCATGTAATATATGTGTGAAAAATCCCCCGCAAAAACATGCATCGAAAAAAGACCGCGACGACGGTCTTCGACATTCGACCAATTCGAGGTCACCGCGAGGCTAAGCGCTAGCCACCCTCGCGTGCGACAAATCCGCGCAGAAGTCGCCTAAGGGTGCAGCCGGACTAGCACAACAAGTGCGAAAAAACACGAAGTCTATCACGAAGACTATCCGCGCAGAAGTCGCCTAAGGGTGCAGCCGGACTAGCACAACAAGTGCGAAAAAACACGAAGTCTATCGCGAAGACTATCCGCGCAGAAGTCGCCTAAGGGTGCAGCCGGACTAGCACAACAAGTGCGAAAAAAACACGAAGTCTATCGCGAAGACTATCCGCGCAGAAGTCGCCTAAGGGTGCAGCCGGACTAGCACAACAAGTGCGAAAAAACACGAAGACTATCCGCGCAGAAGTCGCCTAAGGGTGCAGCCGGAATAGCACAACAAGTGCGAAAAAACCCGAAGTCTACCGCGAAGACTATCCACGCAGAAGCCGCCTAAAAGGCGCAGCTGAACTAGTACAACAAAAGCAGAAACGACAGCATCAAACCGTCCGCGTTAAGACCGACTATAACCACACCAGCACAGCATAACAAAACATACCAGACAAAGTACACAACGCCTCCGCAGGCACAGGCAAGCGAGGGCACACAACTTCATCGTACAAGCCTTTACACATTTACACGCGAAGGCGCCACACTCTACATCGGCTCAACCTTAGGAATAATTCCCATCTCCCTATAATTAAATAACATTATCCTAAGCTCCTCACCCGCAAAAAGACTCTGCAGTTCCCCTTCCCCTGTACTCACGGCGGCCGGCAAAGACAACAGTTCCTGCCGACCAGCCCTACTCACACGAAGCCGAGACCTTTCCTCCGTACTAACTCTACGCTTTGCAACCGCCCTTCGCCGTCGGCGCCCGGTGCTAGGACCTGGCACATCTTGCGCGCCCGCAGCGTACGGCGAGGTCTCCGCCGCAGCCACATCCAAAGCCGCGAAATAGTCCAAATCCTCCTCCGACGACTCCTCAGTCCACTCAACCGAGCTCCCAGAATCAGCAACATCAAAAAACTCAGAAAATTCAGATCCAGATCCACCACATTCATTACCACCTTCCGCGGTCGAAGCCGCCAAAAATTTAGCAGTAGCGGTTGCGTGCGCAGGCCCAAAATCTTGAACCTGCGCAGCAACCAAAATTCAGTAACATATCCAAAATTCCCCAACCCTATTACACCCACTACGCCACCTGCGAAGGCCCTGACGCTGCGGGAGCCTCCGCCGCTGGCTCCGCCGCCGCTTCTGCCGTTGTCTCCACCGCCTCCGCCGCGGGTTCTTCAGCACTCAGCACAGCAGCTGCGGGGGCACCAGGGGCACCTTCGGCCACCTTTGGGGGCAGGTCTTCGCCGGCCGCAGCAGATGTGGGGGCAGCCGTCGCGATCGCCGCGGTCTCCGGGGTTGGCTCCAGGGCGACCCCAGACACGGTCTCCGCAGGGGTCGGCTCCGGGTCAGGCAGCGCGCTGTTCAACGCCCCGAAGTCGTCCACCCGCTCGCCACGCGCCGCCTAAGACAAAACACACAAAATTCAGCAAACACACGCACAGCCCACATACAGCAAACGCCAAACAAACAACAACGTTACCTGAGCCCTCGCAGTCTCGGCCCGCTCCCTGACCACCTCACGACCGTGCGGACCCCACATCCAGTCATAGAGGGCCCCGGCGGATTCCTTCACGACGGGGTTTTCGACCTTATAGACATCTCGCTCAAAATCTTCATCTGCCTGGTCGAAAACCTCGAAGTGCCGGCACCCTTCGCGGGAGAGCGCGTTCATCGCCCCCTCGCAGGTGACCAGGGAGGCGTACGACATAAACCCCCCCACGACAGCGGGGAGTTCCTGCAGCTCCTCCTGCACCCATTGCAGACAGCGAAGCCCGGGCTCTCGGTCCGGCACCTCGAAGTCACCGGTCCGCGCACCCAGCTCACGATACGTATCAATAAGCTGCGTGCGCGTCCGTTCGGCCTCCGCACGCATTGCGGCCTCGGCCCCCTTCGCGCGGCTCTCCAGGGCGGTGAGCCGCTCCTGCAGATGTTCGGCGAGCTCCTTGGCAAGATTGCCCTCCGCCCGCGCCAGTTTGGCCTCCGCCTGCGCAGCCTGCTCCTTGGCGATGGCCTCGTTGGCCTCCCTCCTCTCCGCCGCCAGTTGGCGCCGGAGGTCAGCCTTCTCCTTCTCCAGCACGGCCACCTTGTCTGTCAGTTTTCGGCACTTGCTGTCGGAGGCTGATTTCTCACGGACAGCGTCAGCATGTTGCGTCCGAAGTCTCTCGACTTCGGCAGACACAGCTGCCGTGAGGGCCCCCGACGCAGTACGGCTGGCGAAGTCAGCCACCTGCAGAGCACATGTAAGGCCGTTGCCCTAAAAAAAGGGGGGGAGTATAGCTCAGCGGACCTGACTCAGCGCCTCCGTCACCTGACTCAGCGCCTCCGTCACCCCCTTCAGCCGGCGGGTCGCTGCGCCCGCCTCGTCCCTGACAACCGCGAGGGCCGCCACCTCGCCTCCGGAGCCAAGAGCCTCGCCCCTCGCCTTCGGCACTATGGCAGCCGTCGCGATCGCCGTGGCAGGCGCAACCATAGCAAGCTGGCCCTCGTCCGACCCTGCAACGCATCAACGAATTAAAAAAAAAACCAGCGACTTACCACCAAGATAGTCCTCCACACAAATGTCGGTGGCGAAGTCGGCGACACGCTTGTCTGCCGACGGCAACGCTCGGGCCGCCTTCACGGCCTCCGCCACCCTGCTGGGCGGTGGCACAGCCTTCGCCAGCTTGGAGCCTCCGGCGCCTGCCGCTGCCTCTGGCGCCTTGCTGGATGCAGGAACGCCCGACTTCGCCGCCAGCGGCGGCTTGCCTCCGCCGGGGGCCGCAGCCTTCGCTGACCCCCACTGCCTCTTCGGCCTGTCTTCAACAAGCCTGACAGTCGCCTGGCGCTTTTGCGCAGCCCCCTGGCGATCCTTGTCCATCACTGCCGACACAACAGCAGCAATATTCCGCCCGTAAGGAAAAACTTTCCATTTGCGAACCATGCGAGATGTAAAAACGTCCCCGCTGGCCGCGCGGGGGATAGGAACATTCCTAGGCCAGCAACCCCCGGTAACCTCCAGCATCCAAGCCGAAGACTCCCGGAGCTCGGGCGAAGACATCCTTTCCCCCGGGGCCGCGCATGTCCTCATCAACTCTCTAGCAAAGCCATCGGAAACCCCAAGTCCTCCCATGGCAGTACCTAGTCTCCTCTTCTTAGAGGATGGGGCGGCCGCCGGCGCAGGGTCATCTTTAGTCTCCACCACCGGCTTCTTCCCTCGGCGGTCCGCATCGTCTTGACCAGGATAGCCGTTATACGGCAGTTGGTTCAATTCGAAGACCCTATTCAGACGGTCATTCGACTCGCGGATATCAAAGCTGCGCTGGCCTTCCGTCCTCGGCACGTAACGTCCCACGAGCCGCACCGCCCCATCCTCCGCATCGCGCACAAAGGCGGCCGGGTCGCGGTTTCGCAGATTCAGTGCGAAGGCAGGGCTTCGCACCACCCTCCCTCCATGGAAAGGCATCTGGCGAGGGCACACTTCGCCCAGCGCCCAACCATGCGCCAGGGGCCACACCCCGTACGCCACGAACTCTTCAACTAAATCACGCCCACTGCTCTGACCGGCGGCGCACCGAAGGGCCCCTTCGTCCGCATCCTCCTCTGCCACTTCAAAGGGCGGATACGCTGAGTAGAAATGAGAGCACATCTCGGACATGGGGAGTCCCTCATGGTCTTCGACGGTACCCTCAGCAACGTAAAACCAAAATTCATTCCAGTTGCCCCACTTGTTGCGGGCGCATGGAACCAACTCCACCACTTGCATAGTAGTCTTGCCGGTCTTCGACGTGAATGTGCATGACCCAAACTGAGCAACTTCGTCCCCAATCATATTCTTCTGCCAGTGCAAGCAATAATACTTCGCAAAAACTTCAACCGATGGCTGCCCGCCGTACGAAGTCGTCGCCCAGACATACTTCGACAGCGCCACCACGGCGTTCGGTGTCAGCTGATGTATTTGAACGTTGAATCTAAGCAGGACTTCGCCAACAAACCGGTGCGCAGGCAAGCGGAGACCGGCGGCGAAGAACGCCTCGAAAACGACCAACTCCCCCTCCGGCTCGGGGACTTCCTCCGTCCCCGGAGCACGAGCAACTCCGCCGCCAAAGTAGCCCAACTGCTGCATATCTTGAACGCGGGCTGACGTCATTCGCGACACGCTGAAATCAACAGAATCGCCGGCGCGCAACTCCTCCGCCATCAAACTACCCAGCGTCTCCTCCGACGAGGCGGCGGCCGGCGGCGAGGAATCGGCCGGCGGCGTAGCGGCAGCGGAGGAAGAGGAGGACGACATCACTACGTACCGTCGGTGGCGGCGGGCAGTCTGCTTCACTCGCGCCAGATCTCCGGCGAACAAGAGCACGGTAGGCAGACGAGCAGCAAGGCGGCGAGCGGCTAGGGTTTTTCGCGGAGCGCGGAAAGTAAAGTTCAAAAGGCGCCGGCCCCCGCCCCCTTTTATAGGCAGGGCGCGGCTCTTCGGGAAACCCGCAATCCAACAGGGCGCGGCGCTTCGGGAAACCCGCAATCCAACAGTACGCCGTCACTCAACGGTCACATCAAAAACCCCCGCGGAACCACTTCGAGCGAGGGCAGCGTCTCCGCCATCTAGCGACGTCTTCGGCACCAGGTGACTTTGTCGAACTGGTCCCTCGGAGGGCAAATGTTGGAGCGAAGGCAGAAGCGCCACCCTTCGCTCGAAGTCTCCGCTGTTTAGCCGCTGCCCTGACAGAGACAGCAGGCAGGGACACCCTTCGCTTGATCGGCGCCGGACGAAGACCGGCGACGAAGGCATCCCACAGTGCGGCCTCGCCCAGCTCAGAGGCCCACGTACGATCCGGCCCATTGTAACGGGCCCTGCGTGGTCGCCGCGTGTTACGGGCCTAATTTGTAAAGGCATCCCTGTAATTACGGTCTGTAACCCTGCTTTATGGGAATATTCTGGGGATAACCTAGGTAGCTGAGGGCACATGCGTCCTTAACACAAGGCGCTGGGCGTTCAGGTACCTATAAATACCCCCGCACAGTGCCCGTGAGAGGCCTGGTTAATAGAGCTATTTGCCATCTCACGCGTAACCCTACTGTCCACACTGTTCACCCCTGTTGGTTTTCTTGCGACTGATAGCAAGTTCCAACACTCGCCAGAGCCATCGCACGCCAGACCGCCGCGCCTCCACGTCGCCCGGCCGTTGTGGCTCCACTCCGTGCCTAACTCCTGGCCACCGATGCTCCCGATCCCACACTGAAGCTCACGCAAGCCTTAGCAAGCCGGATCAGCCCTTGCCACGGTCGAGATTGCTCGCTGGAGCACCTCGCTCCCTGCCCTGAACACCTCACCGCCGTTCACCCACCTCCTGTCTCTCTCTCATGGCAGGAGCACCACCACAAGGTTCCTTGGGGCACCCCAACAATTTTAGCCCACCCAGACAGTCCTAGACCCCCTAGAACCAAAGGTCGCCTCACCTCCGGCGACATCTCCACCACGGGCGTGAGCGGCGTCGCTCGTACCGGCCGGAGCCTGTGACAACCCCCAAGCACCTGATCCCAACCGTCCATCCTCGATTCAACGGCCCAGATTCTCCGATACCAATTCGCGTCAGCCCATTAAACCGAGGCCCTTGATTCCCCATCCAACGGCCCAAAGCTGAGCCCGCGCCCGTGCCCATGAACCTAGGCCCCGCCTGTCAGTCGCTCATGTTCCATGCACGCGGACCCGCCCTGTCAATCTAATCTCGGCCGTTGACCCGAGATCCAACGGCTGAGGGAGCCCGATACCCTTTCGCGTGGGGTTCTTGTTAAAGAGGCCCTCGGTTTCCTAAGAATTAACCCTTCGTCCACCGTTTTTTCACCCGAGTCCCAAGAATCTTGCAGATAGGTCCCCGAGGCTTTTAGTAAATTAGAAATAGTTTTTTAAATAGAGTTTTAAATCCCAAAACTTGCAAATTTCATAACTTTGTCATATGAACTCCAAATCAAGTGCTTCAAATTGCATAATGTTCATTATATTTTTGTCTATCTGCTGGGATCATGGTCTTTCACTGTTTTCATGTCCTAATAAATGGATAACCCCTAGTTTAAAAATGTAGTTGTCAGGGCTTTAATAAAAATAATCCAAGGATAGATAACTCTAACAGATGTCCTAGTTTTTGAGGCTCAACACCATCTATTGATTAACACCATCACTAAACTCACTTTATTTGAACAATATTATAATGGCATAGACTTGGTTAATGAATAGCACACCACCTTGTGTAGTGACCTACCTTAGACTTAGGGATCACCACTTTGTTTGTACCTTTCTGTTGTACCTGTGATTGTTCTGTTGCATATGTTTGGTGTATTGTTCTTTTGCTATTCTCCAAATGGTTTGAATGGATGATTGCTTTGCGTAGACAACGAGCAGTCCGTGTTTCCCGAGGGAGTTGCAGGAGAAGTCCCTAAGTAGCAACTTGGTGAAGGCAAGTGTCCTTTGACCTATTATGTCCTATTCACGTGAATTCATATCCCTGCATAACATGATTCAAACCTAAGGATTGACTAGCTTTCTATTTACCTTATCCTTGATTACCTTTTGGGCTATTATGGTTAGCTCTATGCTAGTGCTTTACTTTAATCAATGAACATGATGAGAATTACTTTATGATACGATGTTTTATTCTAGATATGATGATGAACTTGTGGCACTAAAGAGGACTCGGGCTGTTTCCTAAGTACCTCTCCATAAGGACCTGTTCGTTGGATGACCACCTGGGAAAATAGTGCAACCATGAGGGTGAAATGGGGCGCCCATAGCTGATTAATTAGAGGAACTTGAGGTGTAGTCTGCTTCGCCGTCGTGCCGCCAATGGGGTCCAGGCACAGTACTTGCTCTACCGAGGCTAGGTGCCGAGGTTCTTTCGTTTTGCTTTTTGTTAGTCACCCCTACGGGGAGAGGTACTGTGTTTATCAAACTAGAGAAACCTAACAGGTGGCTATTCCTCTGGGGAACCTTTGTAAAGGCTACATAGTGAAACCTTGCCGACTCACCTTGGAAGTGTTTAAGGGTCTGGACAACCCAAGGCAAAAAGGGATCACTGCTCATGGGTAAAGTGTGCGACCTCTGCAGAGGGTTAGAAACAAATATATCAGTCGTGCTCACGGTTAAGAGCGGCCTTAGGAGCTCCTTTGATTAGAGATACTCTGGATACTTTTAAGATGATGGCTTTAATGATGATGACTCAAATGCCGATTTCGGGTATTACCTCTATGAGGAGGTATCCTTTAGAATAATAACTTGGGCTTTATGCTAAAATCTAGCTTCTAATGATAATAAATACTTGACGAACTAAAAGCAACCTGCTGTGAGCCTAACTCCACATAAAGCTAGTCCACCTTAGCCAAACGGGGCATTTGCTGAGTACGTTGATGTGTACTCATCCTTGCTTTACCACAAAACACCAGGTTGTCCACACTGCAACCACTGCTCAGGAGAAGAAGAAGGTAACATGGAGGACTTCCAGGAGTTCCAGGACTTCAAGGAGTTTTAGACTAGATTAGTGGCAACCCCCAGTCAGCTGCCTGTGAAGGCCTTATCTTTACTACGTTCCGCATTAGCACTTTGATTACTGTTTAAGTTGAATGACTATGTGGATGTCTCCAACATCGTCCTGTAATAAATTTAATACTCTTCATGTTATTATTCGAGCATTGTGCAATGGTATATCATTTATGTAAACGTTGTGTATGTGAGTTCTGATCCTGGCACGTACATGGTTCACATTCGGTTTTCCTTCTAAAACCAGGTGTGACAACCTCACTGATAAAGTAGACTGAATACTAGACAGCTTGTACGTGCCCTTCCTCCTTTCGCTCAACTACTAATGTGGTGCTTACCACGTGAGTCGTGCATGAATTGTACAGGAGCAATTCTTCAGCTGACTGATCTGCAATGGCTCGATTGGGTGGCTTATGGACTGGTGGGGTTGTCAGGAACTTCTTTAGGGCATCCAATGCTTCTTGCACTCTTGCGGTCCACTGGAATCTATCCACTTCCTTGAGCAGCTTGTAGAATGCATGCCCTTCTCGCCAAGTCGTGAGATGAAACGGCTCAGGGCTGCAATGCAGCCAGTCAGGTTCTGGACCTTCTTCTGAGACCTAGGAGGCTCCATCCGGAGAATGGTGTCAATCTTATCAGGGTTCACCTCTATCCCTCGATGACTGACGATGAAACCGAGCAACTTTCCCGCTGGGACTTCGAACACACACTTGTCCGGGTTAAGCTTCCAGTGGTAGCACCGTAGACTGTTGAAAACTTGATGCAGGTCATCGATGAAACTTGCTGGGTCCTTGGTCTTGATCACGACATCATCAACATAGGCCTCCATGCGCTTGTCTCTAGTGGTCGGCTAAGCATGTTTGGATGGTCCACTAGTAGGTTACTCCGGCGTTCTTCAGGTCGAAAGGCATGGAGATGTAGCAAAATGCCCCAAAGGGCATGATGAATGCAGTCTTCTCCTAGTCTTTCTCCGCTAGACTGATCTGGTTGTAGCCCGAGTAACAATCTAGGAAGGATAGTAAGGCGCAACCAGCTGTGGAATCGACTACTTGATCTATCCTGGGGAGCCCAAAGGGATCCTTCGGACAGTGTTTGTTCAGGTCGGTATAGTCAACACACATGCACCAGTCTACCTTATTATTGTTTTAGTACAAGAACAGGATTCACAAGCCATTCAGGATGCAGGACTTCTTCAATGAAACCTGCTGCTACTAGCAAGGATAGCTCGGCCCCGATTGCTTCTCTTTTATCTTGGGTAAAGCGACGTAGCTTCTGTCGGACCGGCTTCGCTTGAGGGTAGACCTTCAGCTTGTGCTCGGCCAGCACCCTGGGAACACCAAGCATGTCGGCAAGTTGCCAAGCAAACACGTCCCAGTTGTCCTGTAGGAACCGGACGAGCATGCTTTCCTATTCGGCGCTAAGGCTGGAGCTGATGGTTGCTGTCTTGCGAGCATCTGCAGGCCGAGGTTGGCCTTCTTGGTTTCTTTGGTTGGCCACATGGCAGAAGTTAGGGTCGTCTCCGAGGTCGGGACCTAGAGGTCGTCCTTCGGGAGTGTCCTTGCCTCTGCCACCAGCTACTTCTGCTCTACCGAGGTGCTTGAAGCGAGGTCCATCTGAATAGCACCCCGGTAGCACTCCGCCGTGGCCTGGAAATCGGCCTTCACCGTGATGACTCCTTGCGTGCCTGGCATCTTGAGCATCATGTAGGAGTAGTGCAGCACGACCATGAATTTAGCCAGCCTAGGCCTCCCTATGATGGCATTGTAGGCGTAGTTGAATCGAGCCACCTCGAAGCGCAGGAGCTCGGTGCGGTAGTTGTCCAGGGTGCCGAAGGTCACGGGTAAGGAGAT
This sequence comes from Zea luxurians, assembly GCA_029449295.1. Lineage (NCBI taxonomy): Eukaryota > Viridiplantae > Streptophyta > Magnoliopsida > Poales > Poaceae > Zea > Zea luxurians. The sequence goes on from JAOPSE010000010.1 coordinate 132,167,250, forward strand.
GTGGTCCAGGGGGTACTCCCCCTCGGTTGGGACGATGCTGAAGAAGGGAGTGTCTGACTCTTGCAGCTCAGCGACAGAGATCCCGAGTGCCTCGAGAGTCCGAGGGAAGGTGACGTTGATGCTGCTCCCCCATCCATCAGCACCTTCTTAACTCGGCTATCCTTAATCATCGGTTGACAAGCAGGGGGTACTTGCCCGGGTGATCAAAGTTGAGACACTGATCGGGCCGACTAAAGGTGATCGGGGTCTCCGACTGAAAGGGAAATGGGGTTAACCATTTTCTCTAAGTGATTTTGGTGCTTGATGACCATCACTACGTTATGGACTAACTAGTTTGCCTAGTCTTTGATTCACAGGTGCACAAGTTCACTCAACTCAATTATAAGTCAAAAACAGCACAAAACCAGCCTCTAAGGGGTAAAACTTGGAAAGTATAAATAATACCGAGTTTCATACTTTAGATAAGTTTCATACACCCCTTAGAACCTATTTGTCACAGTCAAATAGGTTGGAAAGCTCAGGATTACAAAATCATCATTTTGGAGCTAGATTGAGCAAAAACAAGTTTCTATGTTGGAGAGAGAGCAAAGGTTCAAGAAATATGACATAGACTAGTTGGATTGTCACTACAAGTGTTTGTCTAAGTCATAACAACACCCTCAAAGATAGCCAAAAAGGTTTTGGAGAAGAATTGGACAAAAGATAGAAAAATGTGTTGCTGGACAGTAGCACCAGTGGCTCACCGTCGGACCAGTCCAGTGGCACACCAGACTGTCCGGGCCAAGGGCGCAGACCCGGTCAAATTCAACCTGGCACACCGGGGGCACGTCGGACCGGCCGATGTGAATTATAATGAACTACTCAGCCTCGGGAAATTTGGGCTGGAGCACCGTTGGCTCACCGGACCACCTGACAGGATCTCAACGGTCACCTGACATTTCAGAACGGTCACCTGCTTTAGCACTGTACACGGTCCGGCGCACCACCCGACTGTGTAGTAAATGCCACTTTTCTCCAATGGCTCTATTGGTAGTTAGGGGCTATAAATACCTCTCCAACCAGCACATTGAAGATACAAGACCGCTCCCAACCTTCCAAACATTAAGTGCAACATCTCCACACATTCAAAGCCATTCTCATGCCGCATTCGATTGACTTGTGTTTGAGAGACATAGCGGCTAGCGCATTTGAGTGTTGCAAGGTCTTGTGATCTTTTGAGCTTTGATTGTTATTCTCTCTCTCTCTCTTAATTCTCTTGATTGTAAAGTGAAGCAAGAGGCTCTGATTCTTTGTGTGGAGACCCTTGCGGGACGTGGTGTCCCCGAGATAGTGAAGCAAGCTCAATCGGTCTCCGTGACTATTTGGGAGAGGGAAAGGGTTGAAAGAGACCCGTCCTTTGTGAACTACTCAACGAGGACATACACTCTTCGGGGTGGAACCTCAGGAAACAAATCGCCGTGTCTTTGCATTGATTATTCTTTGCGATTTGGCTCTTCCTCTCCCCTCTCTAGCTAGTTCTCTTGCTTGCTATTAAAATTCAATATTTTGAGTCGGCTCCCAAAGCAATCCCACAATTGATTGAGCGACTCTAGCAAGGAGAACTATTTTCCGCACTACGATTAACTTTATATTCACTTTAACTTTAACCCATCATGAAAGTTTGTTTTTGAAAGTCGCCTTGACGGGGGGGGGGGGGTGGATAGGCGAAACCTGAAAATTATAAACTTTGAACACACACTTTGGCCAAAGATAGAGTTAGAACGAGTAATAATGAAATCCGAGTGTGGAAGATAGTTCTTCTTGCCACGAGTTTCTCAATCAATGCGGATAACTTTGGGAGCAAACTCAAAACTATCGCAAGCAAGAGAACTTAGAGAGAGGGGAGAGGAAGGAACAAATTGTGAAGAGTAATCAACACAAAGACATGATGATAGGTTCGGTTCCAAAGAACCTACTCCCCGTTGAGGAGGCCACGTAGGCCTGGTCTTTTTCAACCCTTTCCTCTCTCAAACGGTCACTTAGACCAGTTGAGTGCTTCTTCTCAATCTCGAGGGTCACTAAGACCTCGCAAGGATCACCACACAATTAGGTGTCTCTTGCTAGCTTTACAAGTCACTGAGAGTTTTAGAAGGAGATGAAGAAAGCACGATCAAAACACCAAGCCAAAAGAGCAACGAGAAAATCACAAGATCACACTCTCTCTAGTATTTCCAAGGCGCTAATCACTAATGATCACTAGTCATAATTATGGCACTTGGAGGAGCTTGGGAGCTTTGAGTGTGTCTTGGAGTGGAGTTCTTGTTCTTGTATTGAATGTGAATGAATGGAATGTTTGGATATATTGAATGGAGGTGGTTGGGGTTGTATTTATAGCCATCAACCACTTCCTAACCGTTGCCACTTTTCTGCCATACGCGGACGGTCCGCGCCCTTCCTCCAGACGGTCCGCCCCTGCACATCAACGGCTGGATTTCCAATGGTCAGCAGTAATGGCTATATTAATGGCTATAAGTGCATTAAATGCATTGTCAGATGTCAGATAAAGCAGTCGTGGACGGTCCGGGTGTGCCCCCCGGACGGTCCGCGAGGATGCTAAAAATGAATTTTACCGAACCCGGCACCTTCAGGTTTATCCGGTTTTCAACGGGCGGACGGTTTGCTCCTGAGACCGGACGGTCCGCGCTTGGTCCCAGATGGTGCTCTTCTCTCCTTCGGATAGTCCATAGTAGAAGTGTTGAGACTTACACAGTTCCTGTCTGAGGTGCATCGAGGTGTCGCGGACTGTCCGCCATAAGGGCCTGGACGGTCCGCGCACATGATATTTTTCCAAAGAGCTCTCCTGTTGACTTAGAATCAAGATGGATGGACTTATGCACCTGTGAATTAATTAACTAGGCTAGTTAGTCTATAAGGTTGTGATGGTCATCAAGCACCAAAATCAATTATGGAAAATGGTTAAGGCCATTTCCCTTTCAGTTTTTAAGTTTGTAAATTTCAGGATTCACATATTCACCCCCCTCTAGGCGACTTGCAATTGGTATCAGAGCCTGACACTTCATTAGAGTCTAACAACTCGAAGTGATGTCGAGAGAAGTCGCAAAAAATGAGAAGACCCACTTAGGAGAGAAGCATGAGAAGGCCACATCGGGAAGCATCAAGGTGTCTTCCTGCGACAAGCACAAGGGGCGAAAAGAAGAACCGCCGCCTCCAAGTCTAACAAGAAAGATGGCAAGAAGAAAAAGAAGATGAAGAAGGTGAGTAACAAAATCTACGAGACCGACTCCTCGCCCTTGACATCCTCCAAGCGCTAAGAGCACAAAAAGAGTAACAAAATTCCTTTTCATTATCCTCGCATTTCTAGACATGCCAATCTTCTTTCGGTTCCTTTAGGCAAACCACCACAATTTGAGGGTGAAGATTATTCTATGAGGCACCATCTAACCTCACTCCACGATAGTATCTGGGATATTATTGAGTTTGGTGTGCAGGGACTTCAAGTAGGGGATGAGGACTACGATTCAGATGAGGCCGCTCAAATCCGGCGTTTCAACTCATAAGCAACCAGCAAACTCCTCGCCTCATTATGTCGAGAGGAGTACAATAAGGTTCAAGGGCTAAAGACCACCAAGGAAATTTGGGACGTGCTCAAGACGGCGCATAAAGGTGATCGAGTCACCAAGATCACCAAGAGGGAGACGATCGAGGGAGAACTTAGTTGGTTCACCCTCTACAAAGGAGAAGAGCCACAAGCCATGTACAACTGGCTCAAGACGATGGTGAATCAAGTTCGCAATCTCGGAAGCACCAAGTGGGATGTACATGAAGTCGTCAAGCTCATCCTAAGGTCACTTGTTTTTTTGTAACCCGACTCAAGTGCAACTAATCTGTGAAAATCCTAGGTACAAAAAGATGTCTCCCAAGGAGGTGATTGGGAAGTTTGTGAGCTTTGAGCATATGGTCAAAGACTCCAAACACATCACGAACTTGGAGCAAGGAGCCTCCTCCAACTCCGAGCCACAACCCATTGCACTCAAGGCAACGGAGGAAAAGAAGGAGGAGACCACACCAAGAAAAGGGCCTCAAATTGGCACCTCCGAACTTGACAATGAGAAGATGGCCCTCATCATCAAAAGCTTCCGGCAAATCCTTCGGCAATGAAAAGGAAAGGATCACAAATCCCATTCCAAGAGGGTTTGCTACCGATGTGGTAAGTCTGGTCACTATATTGCTAAATGTCCATACGCTAGTGATAGTGACAGGGACGAGGACAAGAAGGGAAATAAGAAGGTGGAGAAGAAGTACTACCACAAGAAGAAGGGCAGAGAGGCACGTGTTGGGAGGGAATGGGACTCCGATGAGAGCTCCATCGACTCCTACTCCGATGAGGACGCCGCCAACATCGCTGTCAACAAGGGACTTCTCTTCCCCAACATCGGCCACAAGTGCCTCATGGAAAAGGAGGGCAAAAGGAAGGTACAAACTAGAACCACTCCCAAATATACTACTTCCGATGATGAGAGTGATTCTAGTGATAATGAAGAAAACCTATCTTTGCTCTTCCAAGGCCTTTCTCCTAAGCAAATTGAGAAAATTAATGAATTAGTAAGTTCTATTAATGAAAAGAATGATGTCTTGGAATGCCAAGAAGAACTTCTCACCAAGGAACATGACAAGTATGTTAAGCTAGAGAAGGCCTTAGCTCATGAGAAGGAAAAATGCAAAAACTTGACTAATGAGCTAAAAATTTGCAATGATTCAATTTCTTGTCTTAAATCTGAGAATGTAAATTTGATTGCCAAGATTGAGGAATTGAATGCTTGTCCTATTTCTACATCTACCGTTGAGCATGTTACTACTTGCACTAGATGTAGAGATGTTGATATTGATGCTATTAATGATCACCTTGCTTTGATTAATAACCAAAATGATCACATAGCAAAATTAGATGCTAAAATTGCCGAGCATGAGCTTGAGAATGAGAAATTTAAAATTGCTCATAGTATGCTTTATAATGGGAGACGCCCTGGCATTAAGGATGGTGTTGGCTTCCAACCTGGGGGCAAGGACAATACTAAAGTTAATGCCCAAGGAAATAAAATTTCTCAATTTATTAAGGGCAAGGCTCCTATGGTGCAAGATAGAGAAGGTTACATTTTATATCCTGAGAACTATCCTGCTCATAAGATCCCTAGAAAATCTCATGCTAAATGCAAAGCATAAATTTGTGTTGTAGGTTTATGCATCCGGTAGAATGAGTTGGATAATTGATAACGGATGTGCTAACCACATGACTAGAGAAAAGAAAATATTTCCTCCTATGAAAAGAATGAGGATCCCCAAAATTCAATCACTTTTGGGGATGGGAACAAATGTCAGGTAAAAGGTCTAGGTAAAATTGCCATATCTCCTGACCATTCCATTTCTAATGTTTACCTTGTAGAATCTTTAGGTTACAATCTGCTTTCTGTCTCTCAATTATATCAAATGGGTTACAACTGTCTCTTTACTGATATTGGTGTTACCGTTTTTAGAAGAAGTGATGATTCAGTTGCTTTTATGGGAGTGCTTGAGGGCAAACTCTATTTAGTAGACTTCACAAATCCTAATGCCCTACTTGACACTTGCTTAATCGCTAGAACTAATATGGGTTGGCTCTGGCATCGCCGACTTGCCCATGTTGGGATGAAGAATCTTCACAAGCTTCTAAAAGGGGAGCACATTTTAGGACTAACAAATGTTTACTTTGAAAAAGACAGGACTTGTAGCGCATGCCAAGCAGGGAAGCAGGTTGGAGTCCATCATCCACACAAGAACATCATGATGATCGAGAGACCACTTGAGCTACTCCACATGGAACTATTCGGCCCGATTGCTTTTATAAGCATCGGCGGGAGTAAGTATTGTCTAGTTATTGTGGATGACTATTCTCGCTTCACTTGGGTGTTCTTTCTGTAGGAAAAATCACAAACCCAGGAAACTTTGAAGAAATTCTTGAGACAGGCTCAAAATGAGTTCGGATTGAGAATCAAGAAGATTAGAAGCAATAACGGGATGGAGTTCAAGAATTCATAAGTTGAAAGCTTTCTTGAGGAAGAGGGAATCAAGCATGAGTTCTCCTCTCCCTACACACCTCAACAAAACAGTGTTGTTGAGAGAAAGAATAGAACTCTTATGGATATGGCAAGAACCATGCTTGAGGAGTACAAGACATCAGATCGGTTTTGGGTGGAGGTGATTAACACCGCCTGTTATGCCATCAACCGGCTCTACCTTCATCGAATCCTCAAAAAGCCCAATGTTTCTTACTTTCGAGTTTTTGGGAGCAAATGCTCTATTCTTGATAAGAGAAGTAGGAATTTTAAATTTGCTCCTAAAGCGGTAGAAGGCTTTTTACTTGGTTATGACTCAAACACAAGGGCGTATAGAGTCTTCAACAAGTCCACTGGGTTAGTTGAAGTTTCTTGTGACGTTGTGTTTGATGAGACTAATGGCTCTCAAGTAGAGCAAGTTGATCTTGATGAGTTAGATGATGAAGAGGCCCCATGCACCGCGCTAAGGAACATGTCAATTGGAGATGTGCTCCCACAAGTGCCCGAGCAGCCTACACCAACACAAGATCAACCATCACCCTCCATACAAGCATCTCCACCAACTCAAGATTAGGAACAAGCTCAAGAAAAGGAAGATCAAGTTCAAGACAATGAGCCACCTCAAGACGATGGCATTGATCAAGGGGGGATGAAGTTGAACAAGACAAAGAGGATGAGCAAGAGATTTAGGATCAAAGACCACCTCACCCAAGAGTCCATCAAGCAATTCAACGAGACCACCCCATCGACTCCATCCTTGGTGATATTCAAAAAGGGGTAACCACTCGCTCTCGAGTTGCTCATTTCTATGAACATTACTCTTTTGTGTCTTCTATTGAGCCATATAGGATTGAGGATGCACTTAGAGATCCAGAATGGGTGGTGGCAATGCAAGAGGAGCTCAACAACTTCACGAGGAATGAGGTCTGGCACTTAGTTCCACGTCCTAACCAAAATGTTGTAGGTACCAAATGGGTATTCCGCAACAAACAGGATGGGCATGGTGTGGTGACTAGGAACAAAGCTCGACTTGTGGCCAAGGGGTATTCATAAGTCGAAGGTTTGTATTTCGATGAAACCTATGCACCTGTAGCTAGGCTTTAGTCAATTTGCATTTTACTTGCCTATGCTACTTACCATGGCTTCAAGTTGTATCAAATGGATGTGAAAAGTGCCTTCCTCAATGGTCCTGTCAAGGAAGAGGTGTATGTTGAGCAACCTCTTGGCTTTGAAGACTGTGAGTATCCCTCTCATGTCTATAAGCTCTCAAAGGCGCTTTATGGGCTTAAGCAAGCCCCAAGAGCATGGTATGAATGCCTGAGAGACTTTCTTATTGCTAATGGTTTCAAAGTTGGAAAAGTAGACCCTACTCTCTTCTCTAAAACAATTGACAAAGACTTGTTTATATGCCAAATTTATGTTGATAATATTATCTTTGGGTCTACTAACAAGTCATCTTGTGAAGAGTTTAGTAGAATCATGATACAAAAATTTGAGATGTCCATGATGGGGGAGTTGAAGTATTTCCTCGGATTCCAAATCAAGCAACTCAAGGAGGGCACCTTCATCAGCCAAACAAATTACACTCAAGACATACTTAAGAAGTTTGGTATGAAGGATGCCAAGCCCATCAAGACTCCTATGGGGACAAATGGGCATCTCGACCTCGACACAGGAGGTAAATCTGTAGATCAAAAGGTATACCGGTCGATGATAGGATCCTTACTCTATTTATGTGCTTCACGATCGGATATTATGCTTTCTGTATGCATGTGTGCAAGAGTCCAAGCTGACCCTAAGGAATGCCAACTAAGGGCCATGAAAAGAATCATGAGATATTTAGTTCATACTCCTAGCTTTGGGCTATGGTACCCCCAAGGCATCTACCTTTGATCTAATTAGGTATTCAGATGCTGCTTATGCCGGATGTAAGGTTGATAGAAAGAGTACATCAGGGACTTGTCAGTTTCTAGGGAGATACCTGGTGTCTTGGGCTTCAAAGAAACAAAACTCAGTAGCTCTACCTACCGTCGAGGCCGAGTATATTGCTGCAGGGCATTGCTGTGCACAATTGCTCTAGATGAGGCAAACTCTTAGGGACTATGGCTACAAATTGAGCAAAGTCCCTCTGAAGGACCGGTGAGTCGACCAGAGGGGGGGTGAATGGGAGCCACTACAAAATTCTCAACTTATGAGAACAGCACTTGTGACTTGCTTCCCAAAAACTGAACCCAAAACCCTCTAGGGACTCAAAGTAGCAGATCAGAGTGCAACATAGACCAGTGTCGTTTGTATGCACCAAAAACCTTAAGAACTGCAGACCTAACTTCCTGAAAAATATCAGAGACAAAAACACCAGAAGGTCAGGGCGGCAGTGCCGGGCACTGAAAAATGCCTAGAACAATCTCAAACTTCACAGAAAGTTTGCGCGGGGTAAAAGATGTTCACTGGTGAAGTATGAACCTGAGAAAGACAGAAATCGATGCACAGATCAGAAATCTCATTTTGGTTGGGGTTTTGATGGGTTTTCTATTTCGAGTTTAAAACGAGTTCTTCTCCAATCCTGACCACAAACTATTATAACTGGGTGTAAGCAGTGATCTGAGAAGTACAACTCACCACCAATCAACCTCCAAACCAATCCCTCACACAAGAACAGAAAAATATCTCAATATATCACAAAACTCCAGAAAATTAGCAAGGGCACAAACTGAAATGGAGATGTGAACAAACTCTGTGGGTCGTACGGGTGACCCTTCCTCTGATTGATCTTGCAAATCAAAACACAGTCAACAGTTACAAAATCGATGTGGATCCTCCGGCTCAGCAGGTGTCTACCTAGAGAGAAAATTAGGCGCTCTGAAATGTGTGGTCTCAACAAATGGCAGCCAAAGGATACTAGACTAAACAGCCTACCCCTCTATTTATAGAGGGTTATTTCTATTTCCTAAACTAGCCCTATTTACATAGAGCCTATCCACTCCACCGGGGGCGAAATGGACCAACACCTAGCTTTTTGATCCAACGGCCATGTCCTTCACATGGAGTTGTTTCGCCTTGACACACCCTCCGCGATCACGCCACGTGTCGTCACCAGTTCCCTCCGGAACCGCCGTCGCCAGGTTTTGAGGCCAAACCCAGCAAAACCCGCCATTCGTAGCGCTAGGTGGTTTTGAGGTCCAAACCACCAAACCTGCCGTGAGCACCGCACCGCGTGCACGTCCTCCACGACCCGACGCGTGTCCCGCCAGTCCTCGACTGTGCTGGTAACACGGTCCACTCCACCACGTCCTCGCGCGAGTGCGTGTCCCAGGTGTCAGCCACCACGGCTGGCCACCCGGCTACTCCGGTCCGTCAGTCAAGACCCAGCACTCGCCCTTCACCGCTCCCGGTCCATCAGCACGAGCCCGCATGACCTTCACCTCAACCGTCAACCACCATCCCTGTGATCCACACCTGCACACCACAAGCCGACTGACATGGTTGCGCAAGCATAATCTCACACTCTGGTCAGTCCACTGACTACCCCAGAGTGCTACCCGTTGACAATCACTCATCATCAACCCGAACCACAGGGGACAAGTCAACCTGGTGTTCGCAATCTCCCCCTTGATGAGTGCATTGTCAACACCACCATATGAGCATATGTAAGCAGAAAAAGGAAGAAGAAGAGAAACTCACTGAAATGACCAAAAGCCAGATAAAAGCCAAGACAAGTCATTTAGAGCGAGCAAAGCTTGGTCCCCATAAGAAATGGGCAACGGCTAAACACGACCAAGCAAGAAAAAAGGCTAGCCCTCAAGAAGAGTCAAAAGCAGGGCTCAACACCACTAGCCAGCAGCCAAAAACTCATCGGAGCACAACAAAACTTCATCAGAGCATAAAAACTAATTCAGAGCACAAATTCAACACAAAAGCTGAAATCAAAGCTAGTCCCTCCAGAAAGAGGCAAACGGCTCAACACGACTAGCAAAAGCTCCAAAAGAGCTCAAATCTCTCCTTTTGTCAAGTTACTCCAAAAAATCTCTCCCTAGAGACAAGCAGCTCAGAAATACCACATCTCTCCCCCTTGGATGGGAGGAAGCCCGAAAGACCAAATTTCTCCCCCTTGATAGAGGAACCGAGAAATCTCAAAATCTCTCCCCCTTGTTGACAATTGAACTCATCAAGCACAAACAAGGGTAGAAAGAAAAACTCCCCCTTGACAAGAGAACTCCCCCTGAGAAAATGCAGAAATGCAAAAGAAGGGAGGAATATGGAGAAAATGCAGGAGCTTCAGGAGTATACCAGTCAGAGTGTAAAAATGCTCTAAGTGGTGCTGTGCTAAGTGTGCAGCAATAAATGCACGTGCTAGCAGATGCTCAAACTGATCATATGCACAAAATATGCGAAGTGTAAGCATTTTGATTCAGTTTTAAGCATTTCAAAGAGGTGTTCACCACAAAGACAGCACTAAGCAAGTGGAAGCAGGAAATCAACTAAGTGCCAGTCACAGGTAAACAAGGTGAACTACCCCAAACAGCGGTCACTCATCATGGTAGAAACATATTTGAAATTGATACCATTTGAAATTTTCAAGATTTATCGGATTTTGCAGCGGATTACAAGTTTCATGAAAAGCATGTGAGTGCGAGAGGTTGTAAGCATTGTCATTGTCTAACTTTTCAACCGGGTGTAGCCTATGCAGAAAAGCAATCGAAAGCTAAAAACATCGGTTTCGATCATCCACTACACTGCTCAAGTTCATCCAAAAGTGCAAATGGAAGCAGTCTCGATACAGTGATGTGGTGACAAATGCAAACCCATCTCAATCTTTCTGATTGTCACTTATCTTGATTTTGAATTTTTAGCACAGAATAAGTGAATCAAGACAAGTGAATGACTCAAAGCATGAGACATAGCCACCTAGCATACTAGTAACAGCAAAAAGGATTTCAACACATCCTACACATGCTAGGTGCCAATCTCAATGGCGAACAGTTTTAGATTCAGCAAGTAATTAATCAAGTTCACAATTATGAAAACAACTTAGCTCAACAATATTGTATCAATATGAGCAAAAAGAGCCTAAGCATGCCATAGCATCATCATGTACACAAAGAACATACTACTAGGAGCATAATTACATTCTAGCAGTTATACAAGTGGAGCTCAAAATGACATGAGATGCAAGTATATTACAAAAAACAAGAAGAAAAGTTAAAATCTACATGAAAAAGCAGAAGATAAGAAGAAAAGACCAAAGGGAGCAATCAAAACAAAAAAGGGAAGCAAACACCCAATTCCCCTTGCAAATGTGCAAATGTAGACTGATCAAGGGGTTTGGTCAAAATGTCAGCAAGCTGGCGATGGGTATCAACGTGGCGCAAATCGATGTCGCCTTTCTCATAATGATCACGAAGAAAGTGAAAGCGAACATTAATGTGCTTGGTCTTCGAATGCAGCACTGGATTCTTGGCAACACTTATGGCACTCATGCTATCGCAAAGCAGAGGCACATGATGAAAATCCAAACCATAATCACGCAAAGTGGCCATCATCCAAAGCAACTGTGAGCAACAGCTAGCGACAGCAACATATTCAGCCTCAGTGGTAGACTGTGCAACGCTAGACTGTTTGAGAGAAGACCATGAAACCAACGAAGTCCCCAAAAACTGACAATTCCTAGAAGTAGACTTGTGCTCCAAACGGCAACCCGCAAAATCAGCATCAGAGTAACCGCACAAAGACAGAACAGACAAAGAGGAATACCATAAACCAAACTCAGGAGTAAAACGCAGGTACCTCATAATCCGCTTCACAGCCTGTCTGTGAGAAGTGCGTGGGGAAGCCTGGAAACGAGTGCACAGACACAATGCAAAGTGTATGTTCGGCCTCGTCGCAGTCAAGTACAGGAGAGAGCCAATCATGCTCCTATACTCCTTCTAGTCCACGGGCTCGCCGCCCTCATTGGCATCAAGCGCCTTCGTGGAGGACATGGGCATCGAAAGAGGCTTGGCCTCGCCCATATCAAACTTCTTCAGGACGTCCTTGGTGTACTTTCCTTGATGCACAAAAGTCCCATCTTGGGCCTGCTTGATTTGCAGCCCAAGAAAGAAGTTCAGCTCACCCATCATGCTCATCTCAAACTCCCTGCTCATAAGATCTGAAAACCTGGACACAAGAGCATGAGAAGAACCACCAAAGATGATATCATCCACGTAAATCTGGACTAAAAGGGTGTCACTGCCATGCTTGAGGAGAAAAAGAGTTTTATCCACAGAGCCTATTTTAAAACCCTTTGCAAGCATAAAAGATTTCAAACGCTCATACCAGGCTCTAGGGGCTTGTTTCAAACCATACAAAGCTTTTTGGAGTTTAAAAACATGGTTTAGAAACTTGGAACTCTCAAAACCAGGGGGCTGCCTCACATACACCTCTTCCTCTATATACCCATTTAAGAAAGCACTTTTGACATCCATTTGAAAAAGCTTAAAACCCTTCGAAGCAGCAAAAGCAAGAAGGATCCTAATGGCTTCTAAACGGGCAATAGGGGCAAAGGTTTCCTCATAATATATTCCCTCTTTTTGGCAATACCCTTGGGCAACCAACCTTGCCTTGTTTCTCACTACCAACCCATCCTCACTCTGTTTGTTTTTGAAAACCCATTTGGTACCGATGGGATGGCAGTTCAAAGGAGGTGGCACCAAAACCTAAACCTGATTTCTTTCAAAATTTTCAAGCTCCTCATGCATAGCATTAACCTAGTTAGGATCAGATAAAGCATCTCCAACATCCCGGGGTTCAAAATTGGCAACAAAAGCAGAATGAGCAAAATGGGATATCTCATGATACCTAGAGCGAGTGACTCGCTCATGAAGCTCACCAATCATCTGCTAAGGAGGGTGATCATGCTGAACATGCCGTGGAGCCTCCCTCGAAGAGGTGGCCTCCCCCTCAACAGCAGCTTGACCTCCTCTAGGCCCAATAGGCTCTAGGTCGACTGACCCCATGTAGTGGAAGAAGTGATGTTAGGTCCGTCGTCCGAGGTCGTGGACGCAGGCTCAATCGGGGCAACCGGTGGAGTCGTCTCAGCATCGCTCCAGTCGGCGTCGTCGTGCTCATCCTCCATAAAGATGGTCTGACCCATCTGATCAGGACCTGCAGGCTCAAAGATAGGGGATGGGCAAGGTGTAGTTTCATCGAAAGTAACCTCACAAGTCTCCATGATTGTGTTAGTCACAAGGTTAAGAACTCGATATGCACGGGAGTGTAAAGCATAACCAAGGAAAACACCATCAGAAGATCATGACTCAAACTTGTCCAAATTACCCTGTTTCAAGATAAAACACCTGCAGCCAAACACCCTAAAATGACTAACTTTGGGTGGCCGTCCAAATCGCAGCTCATAAGAAGTTTTGTTCAGAAAAGCCCGAAGAAAGATGCGATTGGACACATGGCAGGCAGTGTTGATCGTTTCGGCCCAAAAACACCTAGGAGTCCTATGCTCATCAAGCATCATCCTGGCCATCTCAACAAGTGTCCGATTCTTGCACTCAACAATGCCGTTCTGCTGGGGCACATACGGAGAGGAAAAATGATGCTCGAGTCCCAAAGAAGCACAAAAGGTTGCAAACTGAGTATTTTTTAATTCTATGCCATTGTCACTACGTATAGCTCTCATGCCATTCTTAGGAAACTCATTCTGCAACCGAAGAATCAAATCTCAAGCATGAGTAAAAGCCTAATCCTTTGCCCATAAAGAACACCCAAGAGTAGTGAGAAAAGTCATCGACAACAACAAGCACATACCACTTCCCCCCAAAAGAGCAAACCCTGGCTGGACCAGCAGTGTCCATATGAAGCAATTCGTCAGGATGCGAGGTCATCACCTTGGTGACCGGGGAATGGGAAGCAGCAACCATTTTGCCATGACGACAAGGGTGACAGACAAGATCTTTCTCAAATTTCGACTTGGGCAATTCTTGGATGAGGTCAAGTGATCTCAAGCGACACAAAGGATCGAAGCTCAAGTGACCTAACCTCCTATGCTACTTCCAAAGAGAAGAGGAAGATCCTGCCAACAAACATTAAGAAGGACCAGAAGAGTGTGAAAAATCAGCACTGAAAACTCGACCAAAAGGGGAAATCTGGCAAACAAGATCCCCACGGGCATCCAAAACCCGAGACAAGCCCTTTTTAAAGCGCACTTCGAAGTCATCCGCAAGGAGCTGTGAAACTGAAAGCAAATTAAAATGCTAGTTCAAAACCAAAGCAACATCCTTGAGAACAAAACTCTTGTTCACCCGAATGGTGCCACGAGAGAGAACCTTACCTCTTGACTTATCCCCGAATGTGATGTATTCCTTATCAATCATGGGGTCAAGGCTGGAGAACCATTTAGAACTTCCGGTCATGTGGCGCGAACAGCCAGAATCTATGAGCCACGTGTTCTCTAGGCCTCCATCCTGCATCAATAGTAAGACATGGGGTGAGCAAATGGTACAACACTGGGGTTAGGATACTGATAAGGAAACAAGTGCTGTGACATTTGCCCATGAAAAGTGTTAGGAAAAACACCAAACATCCCCGGTCCCATGGGGGGATAGCGATCACCACAAGAAGGAAACTGTGGTCCGCTAGGAAAGGGGAACCAAAGCCACTGCCACGGGGTTCTTGGCCATATGGCACATGACCAGCACCCCACCGGGCATGACCACCATGTGGTCTCTCCTCCTGAGGCCTAGCAACAAGAGGCAAAGCACCTCTAGGCCTTGCAGGACGTTTCTAAATAGGCTAAGCATGAACACCATGAGAAGGGTGGTTCATGTTCTTCCTGCTCGACTCAGAAACCCGCCGCTCATCTCTCTTTCTCCTAAAGCAAAAAGAAGCTAGATGCCCATCCCTCTCACAATACTCACAATGGAACCTCACCTCTCTCTTGGGTGGATTTTATTTGTGGGAGGGGGCTTTCTTTTTGGGTGGCTGAGGGGCTCTAGGAAGGGGATCACTAGAGATGTCGGGAAGGGTGTCAAGTGTGTTACTGAGATGGTTAGGTTTTGGAATCCACACTTGTTTCTAAGGAGGGGCTCTCACAGGCTCCTCAATCACTCCATCTCTCATAGGGGTGGCATTTTTGGGTGGAGTGAGCTTGGCAAGCTTGGGGGTGGCTGAAGGTTTCTCTGAGGGTTTCAGGCCACAACACTCACCAACCTTACCATAGCAAGCAACACTCCCATCCTTAGCAGCAAAGCCTAACTCCGGTCCGCTAGTTCCCTCTTGAACTGACTGACAACCATGCCCAACTGAGGCTCACTGCACGACACCCAAGACCGATCGAAGGTATGTGTTTTCTTCCTCGATCCGGGTCTTGTCATGTCTGCAGGACTCAAGAGCAGACTGCAAACCCTCACAAAGTGCACACTGCTACGTACAGGGGCACTCACTGAGCTACCCTTCTCAAGCAAGGCTATACTAGCGTCTCTCTCTGCTAGCTCAGTCTGCAAGCTAGGACAAACTATACACGCACCCAACAAGATAGACCTAGATATCAACTCGTCGCGCTCATCTAGCAATGTGGCATACTTGGTCTGCAAAGTGGTGATGTTCGACATGTGAAGAGCACACTCATCGCATTCAGCCTCGTCGGACACCACGACTGAAGCTCGAGCAGACTCAAGTTCCCTAAGCGTGCTCTCGTACTTAGATCTAAACTATCTCCTCTCATGAGCAGCCTGCCTAAGCAACTTATCCTGACTATCCAAGGCAGCCGTCAGCTCCTCTACCTCAGCGGCGAGATCATCGGTGGAAGGTAGTACCTCATAAGTAGTGTCACCGCCCATGTCCTTGTCGTTGCTGGCGCCGACCGCATTTTCACCAAGTGCCATGGTGGAGAGACCTCCCGCGGTGTCGGTGATGAAGCATAGGTTGTTGAGCTTGTCCTCAACATGCCTCTCGACCTCCTCGTTGCTCAAGGAAGAAGCAGACTCGTCGGATTCGTGGTCAAGGTCGTTGAGGGAGTCGAGGAAGGCACGCTCCTTGATCTTCACCTTCTGGCGGTACTTCTTCTTGAGCGCCTCCTTGTCGAAGCCTTCCTTCAACTTGTGCTTGCTGGAGGTGTCGCGCTTGCCCTTGTACCGACCAGGGTTCTGGTCACGTGGGCCAGCCTCCGACTTGCCCTTCTTGGGGCAGTTGGCGACAAAGTGGTCGGGGTCGCCACAGTTGTAGCATCCATCCTTCGACCCACCACGCCGCCGGCTCATACGGTTGTTGTGGAACCGCGTGAACTGACTGGCCACAAGCGCCAGTTCCTCGTCCCCAAGGCTCTCCACCTGCTCCTCTGTAATAGACAGCAAAGAAGATAGAGCAAACAAAGCAGGTGAGGGGTTAGAAGCAGAACCACCTCTAGAGACCAGGGCCATGGTGGGTGCACCAGGGTTCTCAATCTTGGCTCGAGTTTGGTGGTCAATCTCGGTGGACTTGAGCTTGCTAAAAAGCTCATCCACGGTGAGAGTCTCTTAATTGGGAGACTCGATGTTCGCCGAGACCTTCACCTCCCAAACCCTCCGATCTAGAGCATGTAGTAACTTCAGCGCTCCCTCATGATCATCAAAGGGAAGTTGTGCCTTGTTGGCATGCATTTTGTTCACAATTGACTGGAACCGGGAGAACATAGTATCGATGGTCTCTCCAGCGAACTGAGTGAAGTTCTCGTACTCTCGCCGGTACGTCTCAAACAGCCTAGTCTTCACATGATTGTTGCCCTCATGGAATCTCTCGAGGGTAGACTAGATCTGATGAGCCATAGCCAAATGTCCAACTCGCTCAAACTCACCAAGCGAGAGACTCGAGAACAAAGCGTTTCGAGCTTTGTTGTTCGAATCATGGAACTCCATTTGAATTGGAGTGATCCGAGCACCTACAACATCGAAATCCGTATCGAGACAAATCTCCCAAACCCTGTAACTGATGCTCTAAAGATACGCAGACATGCGAATCTTCCAGTGTGGGTAGTTGGTCCCATCGAAGAACGAAGGTTTGCCAACACCTCGTTCCATGTCGCCTTCGTGGATTTTGATCCGATTAGGGTGGAGAAATCCTTAACCGGCTCCAATACCAATTGAAGGACCGGTGAGGTGACCAGAGGGGGTGAATGGGAGCCACTACAAAATTCTCAACTTGTGAGAACAACACTTGTGACTTGCTTCCCAAAAACTGAACCAAAACCCTCTAGGGACTCAAAGCAGCAGATAAGAGTGCAACACAGACCAGTGTCGTTTGAATGCACCAAAAACCTTAAGAACTGCAACCCTAACTTCCTGGAAAATATCAGAGACAAAAACACGAGAAAGTCAGGGCGGCAGTGCTGGCCTTAGGTCCGGCAGTGCCGGGGTCCGGTAGTGCCATGCACACGGGCGGCAGTGCCGGGCACTAAAAAATGCCCAGAACAATCTCAAACTTCACAGAATGTTTGCACGGGGTAAAAGATGTTCACTGGTGAAGTATGAACCTGAGCGAGACAGAAATCGATGCACAGATCAGAATTCCCATTTCGGTTGGGGTTTTGATGGGGTTTTCTATTTCGAGTTCAAAACGAGTTCTTCTCCAATCCCGACCACAAACTGCTACAACTGGGTGTAAGCAGTGATCCGAGATGTACAACTCACCACCAATCAACCTCTAAACCAATCCCTCACCCAAGAACACGAGATATCTCAATATATCACAAGAGGGAGGGAAGGGATGAACTCAAAACCATAAAACTCCAGAAAATCAGCAAGGGCACAAACTGAAATGGAGATGTGAACAAACTCTGTGGGCTGTACAGGCGACCCTTCCTCTGATTGATCTTGCAAATCAAAACACAGTCGACAGTTACAAAATCGATGTGGATCCTCTGGCTCAGCAGGTGTCTACCTAGAGAGAAAACTAGGCACTCTGAAATGTGTGGTCTCAACAAATGGCAGCCAAAGGATACTAGACTAAATAGCCTACACCTCTATTTATAGAGGGTTATTTCTATTTCCTAAACTAGCCCTATTTTCATAGAGCCTATCCACTCCACCGGGGGCAAAATGGACCAACTCCTAGTTTTTCGATCCAACGACCACGTCCTTCACACAGATTTGCTTCGCCTTGACGCACCCTCCGCGATCATGCCACGTGCCGTCACCTGTTCCCTCTATAACCGCCGCCACCAGGTTTTGAGGCCAAACCCAGCAAAACCCGCCATCCGTAGCGCTGGGTGGTTTTAAGGTCCGAACCACCAAACCCGCCGTGAGTACCGCACCGCGTGCACGTCCTCCACGACCCGACGCGTGTCCCGCCAGTCCTCGATCGCGCCGGCAACATGGTGCACTCCACCATGTCCTCGCGTGAGTGCGTGTCCCAGGTGTCAGCCACCAGGCTGCCCACCCGGCTGCTCCGGTCTGTCAGTCAAGACCCAGCACTCGCCCTTCACCGCTCCCGGTCCATCAGCACGAGCCCGCATGACCTTCACCTCAGCCATCGACCACCGTCCCTGTGCTCCACACCTGCACACCACAAGCCGACCAACATGGTTGCACAAGCATAATCTCACACTCTGGTCAGTCCACTGACTACCCCAGAGTGCTACCTGTTGACAATCACTCATCATCCACCAGAACCACAAGGGACAAGTCAACCTTGTGTTCGCACCCTCTCCTATGTGGCAATGAGAGTGCAATCCGCATGGCGGATAATCCCGTTGAACACAGCCGCACAAAGCACATAGACATCTGGTACCACTTTCTGAGAGATCACTCACAAAGGGGAGATATCGTAATTGACTATGTTAGCACCCACAAACAGTTAGCCGATATTTTCACCAAGGCCCTGGATGAAAAGAGATTCTTGGAACCTAGATTGAAATATTGCACATATTGCTCATTTTATACCTTTGATCATGGCATATCTCTTTCATTTGGTACAAATGCATATTTCTAACTCTTCTTGTGCCAAAGTTAAGACTAATGTGCTTCCAAGTGTGTTTTCATATTTAGTCTTAGATTGAAAGGGAAATGGAGTTGAAGGCAAAGGCAAAGCTTCCACTACATCTCTGTCGGTATCAAAAACTCTTTGCCCAACTCATCTACTTAAGTTCATATCATTCTTGTAAAGGCCTCCAGATTTCTTTGTTTTTGGTGCTTAATGCCAAAGGGGGAGAAATTAATAGGCCAAAGCAAATGGACCACACCACCACCCTGTTTTCAAAATTCTTAAGTCTTCCAAATTGGTAGTCTAAGAGGAGCAAAATGTTTTCATACCAAAGGGGGAGAAATCATTCAGGGGGAGCTTTTATTTGGCCAAAGGAAAAACATTTGAAAAAGGGGGAGAACCTTTCGAACTTAGAAATTCTTTTAAAAATAAAAAATAAATCCATTCTTATACCTTAGGCCAAATGCAAATGGAAAGATTTTCCAAAAAGATTTGCAAAAACAAGCTAAGTGGTGCACATGTGGTCCAAAATTTTAACTATGTCAAAAACATATATATGTACTTAGAACTGCTTTCATTTTAGCAACTTATGCACATCTATCAAATTGCAAACTAGTTACAAATCTACACTTTGTATTTGCTTTGGTTAGTGTTGGCATCAATCACCAAAAAGGGCGAGATTGAAAGGGAAATGGGGTTAACCATTTTCTCTAAGTGATTTTGGTACTTGATGACCATCACTACCTTATGGACGAACTAGTTTGCCTAGTCTTTGATTCATAGGTGCACAAGTTCACTCAACTCAGTTCTAAGTCAGAAAAAGCTCAAAACTAGCCTCTAAGGGGTAAAACTTGGAAAATATAAATAATACCTAGTTTCATACTTTGGATAAGTTTCATACACCCCTTAGAACCTATTTGTCACATTCAAATAGGTTGGAAAGCTCAGGATTACAAAATCACCATTTTGGAGTTAGATTGAGCAAAAACAAGTTTCTAAGTTGGAGAGAGAGAGCAAAGGTACAAGAAATATGACATTGACTATTTGGATTGTCACTACAAGTGTTTTTCTAAGTCATAACAACACCCTCAAAGATAGCCAAAAAAGTTTTGGAGAAGAATTGGACAAAAGAAAGAAAAATATGTTGCTGGACAGAAGCACCGGTGGCTCACCGTCGGACCGGTCTGGTGGCACACCGGACCATCCGGTCCAAGGGCGCAAACCCGATCAAATTCAGCCTGGCGCACCGTGGGCTCGCCAGACTGTCCGATGGCATGTCGGACCATCCGATGTGAATTATAGCGAACTACTCAGCCTCGGGAAATTTGGGCTGGAGCACCGTTGGCTCACCGGCGGCTCACTAGACCACATGACAGGATCTCAACGGTCACCTGCTCTAGCACTATACATGGTCCGGTGGCGCACCGGACCGGCACTGTTCACGGTCCGGTGCACCACCCGACTGTGCAGTAAATGCCACTTTTCTCCAATGGCTCTATTGGTAGTTGGGGGCTATAAATACCACCCAACTAGCACATTGAAGGCACAACACCCCTCCCAACCTATTAAACATTAAGTGCAACATCTCCATGCATTCAAAACCATTCCTGCGCCGCATTCAATTGATTTGTGTTTGAGAGACAGCGGCTAGCGCATTTGAGTGTTGCAAGGTCTTGTGATCATTTGAGCTTTGATTGTTCTTCTCTCTCTTAATTCTATTGATTGTAAAGTGAGACAAGAGGCTCCGATTCTTTGTGTGGAGGCCCTTGCGGGACTTGGTGTCCCCGAGATATTGAAGCAAGCTCAACCGGTCTCCATGACCTTTTGAGAGAGGGAAAGGGTTGAAAGAGACCCATCCTTTGTGGACTCCTCAACGGGGACGTACACTCTTCGAGGTGAAACCTCGGGAAACAAATCACCATGTCTTTGCATTGATTACTCTTTGTGATTTGGCTCTTCCTCCCCCTCTCTAGCTAGTTCTCTTGCTTGCTATTAAAGTTCAATATTTTGAGTCGGCTCCCAAAGCAATCCCGCAATTGATTGAGCGACTCTAGCAAGGAGAACTCTTTTCTGCACTCTGATTAACTTTATATTCACTCTAACTCTAACTCATCGTGAAAGTTTGTGTTTAAGTTTGTAAATTTTAGGATTCGCCTATTCACCCCCCCCCCTCTAGGTGACTTTCATCGACCATTTGTACGGCGTCGGTGGAGCGGTAGCGGCCACCAAGACTTGTCGACCAGTCAGCTTCTGCTGCCTCTTGTTCTCTTAGGAGCCATGGCCCCCAAGGATGAAGTTGACCTCCCTGTCAACGTGAGGGAACGCCCCTTCATCCGCCCCTGGCTGTCGGGGCGGTGGGCCTTGGTATCGTCGATGTGGTGGAGGAAGCAGTTGAAATGGCTGGCCATGCTCGACCGAGTTCTTGAAGTCTCTGCAGTTACGTAGGGTATGGCGCATCTCCTTGTGGTAGGGGCATGGGCCATCGAGTATTTTGTCCAGCGTCCTCTGTTGCCACGGGGAGCGCCACGTGCTCGAGCCTCCGGTGGTCCCATGGCATGGATTTCATCCCTCGATCACTTATCCTAGCGCTTGTCTTGTGGTGGGTTCCCTTCCTTCTTCTAGGGCGTGGGCCTAGATGGCTCGACGAGGTTGTGAGCCTGCTCATCGATGGTGATGTATGCGTCAGCCTTCTGGAAGAATTGCTCGGCGGTCACGGTGGCCTATTAGAGGATGGCCCACATGAAGACCTCGTCGCGGGACCCCCAGTAGAAGTCTTCGATCACCGCTGCGTCGGTGATGTCGGTGATGCGGTTCCTCATGGTCTGGAAACACTTGAGAAACTAGTGGAGGGACTCGTTGTTCTTGCACCTGACACACTTGAGGTCCTATGGTTGCGCAGGCTTGTCCGAGAGCGACTGGAAGTTGGTGATGAACTTGTTGCAGAAATCGGCCTAGTGGTCGACGCAGTAGCGGGGAAGATGACGGAGCCATCGGAGCGTGTCCTAGCCCAGAACGATCAAGAGGTACGCTATCATGATGTCCTCCGTAGCCCCGGTGGCCTGGGCTACCGTTGAGTAAACAACTAACCAACCACCGGGGTCAAGCTTGGCTTCGTACTTGTCTACGTTGGAGACCTTGAAGTTGGGCGGCCATTGGATCGCGCGTAGCCGAGGGGTGAAGGCTGATACCCCAAATATGCCTTGGGCCCCCGAATGGTCACCGCGGGCGTCGTCGCAGCGCTGGTCTTGTGGCGGCGACGGTTGTTGTAAGTCTTGCAGCTGTTCGCGGGGTGGCCGGCGTGCGGATGAGTTGGCCGTCGAGTCAGCGGTGGAGTCATCCCGGCCCTCTGCTCCCCAATGCAGGGGGCCATGGTCCCGATCATAGTCCTCCTACCGCCTTAGCTCTTCTTTGTGCCGACGGGCACGCGAAGATCTGATGTTGCTCCACGTGTCGCGCCGGTCGTTGAGGTGGTGTCGCAGGTCTCCTTCCGGGTGAGCCAGCGGAAGAAGATGGTTCATGGCTTGGGTGAGGATTTGCCTGTATCCCTCCATGTTGGGCATATGTGGCAGTTCATTCGCAAGCCGAGCCAGCACGCCGCCGACTTGACTCGGGGTCTGCATGGCCCGGGCGAATTTGGGCTGCAGGTTGCGGGGAAGAGGTAACTGGTCGCGAGGGAACTGAGGGTGACGTTCCGCCAGCTCGCGCTCGTGCTCTTGAGTGGTGCGGCGTTGCCGCTAGTGCGCATTCTGCTGCTGACTGAGATCTCGCTTGTCAGGAGTCTCGTTGTCTTCAGATGCCTCGTCTCGGGAAACAGGCTGAGTCAGGTCCTGCTCCCCGGCAGCATGGTACCGTCTGATGTTGCATCGACGGTTTCGGTGGCGGCGTGCCTCACGCTGTGAGGGCTCCTCCCCCTACAGGGTTGGCTCATCTTCGGATACGGGGTCGTTGTCCACTCCTCCGTTGATGCAGAGGAAGTTGGGGTAGTAGAGTGGGTACTCCGGCGTGCCGGGCGCAACTTGAGAGCACCTAGAGGGGGTGAATAGGTGATCCTGCAAAATTTAACTTAAAACAACACAAACTTGGTCTATAATGAGTTAGAGAGAAATAAAACCAAGTTTGGATGAGAGAAGAGAAGAGAACTCTTCACTTGATTGGTCCTTTGAGATGTGTATTAAACTTAGGAGCAATAATCCAAGTGAAAAAGAGAACTCAAGAAGACAACAATCGCAATAAAGTAAATGGACAAGAGACACAGCAATTTATCCCGTGGTTCGGCCAATGCCTACTCCACGTTGTGGTGACCTCCTTTGGTCAAGGGTTGCACTCAACCCCTCTCAAGTGATCCAAAGATCAAACTTGAGTACCACGGTTGTCTTCCTTATATCAATATCCCGGTTATGAGGAATCTCCACAAATTGGAGTCTCTCACGCCTTACACAAGATGATCTCAACAAAATCAGAGTAAGAAGGGAGTAGAGATGCACACAAGAGCACAAAGGCAGCAACACCACGCACACAAGCAAAGAAGAGAGCGCATGAATGAAAACGATAGAGTCACAGCTCAAGAATGCGCTCAAATCTCTCTCTAATGAATCAAAAGTGTGGTCACGGAGTCTCGGAGTTGTAGTATGCTCTTGTTCTGCTTGGGTTCCTGCTCCATGCGCCTAGGGGCCTCTTTTATAGCCCCAAGGGGCCTAGGAGCCGTTGGTCTTCATTTGGGAAGCAATCAGCCTTCCCTGTCTGCGGGTGCACCGAACAGTCCGGTGCACACCAGACACTGAACTGTACCCGATCTCTTTCCTTCTACGGCGGAGCCGACCGTTGGCCGCTGTCGGTCGCTTGGCACACCGGATAGTCCGGTGGCGCACCGGACAATCCGGTGAAGCCTGGCGACCGTTGCCGAGCTGACGTGGCCGACGTGGATTGCGTGGCCGACCGTTGCACGCCAAGGAGCCGTTGGTGGTGTGGCACACCAGACACTGTCCGGTGCACACCGGACAGTCCGGTGATTTTTAGCCAATGCACCCCGGCGATCACCCAAGAGTGTCCTGTTCGCCGGCTGACCAGCTTGGGCACCGGACAGTCCGGTGAGGCCCAGACTGGCCCAAATTTGGCCAAACTTAGCCAAACTCATTTTCTCCAAATTTGCTCGACTTAATGAGTTCCCTAGCACTTAGATGAACATAGTTAGCAACTAAAACAATTGACTAAGTGCTAGATTCAAACCTTTGTTCATCTCTCCAAAAGGATTTTCAATATGAGCAATCTCAAGTCCAGAAAGTGTTTTTCTCTACAAAAGGTGTTAGAGCCCAAACACAAGTACTAGAAACATTGTAAAGGACTTATGCAACATATTTAGAAGTGCAAACCTCACACTTATACAATTTTCCACAAAGTTGCACATTTTGGTCCATGTTTGTGCTCTTTTGGACTTGATCACTTCAATTTGCCTTGTAGACACCTATGCTCAAGCTCATATGATAGATGTTAGTTCAAAGTGATGTGTTGGGCATTTAATCATCAAAACACTTAGAAATGGCCCAAGGGCACATTTCCCTTTCACTACTACCACCCTCGGGGGCCGAGTGACCACCGTGGCGGTTGGCCGCGCGTTGTCGGCTTTTGGAGCAATAGGGGCCTTGGCCCCAGTCTTCCTCTGACTGATCCGGGTCCAGACCCGGGTCGGTGAGGTAAACATTGGAGATCGCCACATGGGGAGCACCGCGGTGCCCGACCGAGGCGGGGGTGACGGCGCCACTTCGCTCTCGCCCGGCGTAGCGATGGCTCGACGCGGCGGGTGAGTGCACTGACACCGTCGACCCATGAGGCGGACCGGTGCATCTCGGGCCACGACCATTTGAGGCCTGGCCATGGTGGGCAGTGGGATCACCCTCTCTTGCGACGCCGGCTTCTTCTTGATCGCACCGGTGGAACGGGGCTTCGGAGTTTCCTCTCCCACGCCTAGTACGTGATGGAGGGTTCCCTTCTGGTCTGCGATGGAGGAGAGGGATCCGAAGTGGAAAACATCTCCCATGGTGAAGCTGAGGACGGTGTTGAAGATGACAGCTATGGAGCTATCGGGAATCGACGTCGCGTCTCCTACCTGGCGTGCCAGCTGTCGGTGTCGGGTACCGGCAACACACCACGGGGAGTACCACGTGATGATTTTGGGAGGACAACGACGTCGATCGCAGCTCGATGGTACGTGCACAGTGAAAGGGAAATGTGCCCTTGGGCCATTTCTAATTGTTTTGGTGGTTAAATGCTCAACACACCACTTTGAACTAACTCGCTTGATATGAGCATGATTTCAGGTTTAGCAAAAGCAAATTAAAGGCAACAAGTCCATATGAGCTGAATTGGAGGGCCAAAAGTGCAACTTGGAGCAAACCAACATAAACATAAGGTTTAAGTGTTTGGATAAGTTTCACACACCCTACTATATGTTTCTAGCACTTTGTTATGGCCACTAACTCTGTTTTGCAAAGAAAGTGCTTTTTGGACTTAGTTTGAACATATTACAAACCCTGGAGGAACCATGTGCAAAAGGTATGGTTCCTACACTTAGTCAATTGTTTTATGTGCTAACAATGTTCATCTAAGTCTTAGGGAACCCCTCAAGAAAGGCCAAAAAAGTTTGGAGAAGTTAGGCTAAAAGGGCCTTAACTCGGTCTGGTCTGGGAGCACAGGACTGGTCCGATGGCGCACCGGACCGTCCGGTGGCACTCCGAACCGGGTCCGTGCGACCCAGCCAAATAGTGCGCTTTCAAGATTTTTCACTAAAATCTCTGGACCTCTATTGTTCATGGTCCGGTGTGCACCGGACCACTTCGCCAATGGCTATCTTTAGCAGCGCCAATCAGCCAACGGTCGGCTGACATCACCAGTGGTCCAGTGGTGCACCGAACTGGTCCATTGTCACCCTGGAAAGGAAGGCACCCAATCAGATCATGGGACGTGGGGCTATAGGACCCGGTCCAGTGTGCACCAGACCGGTCTGGTGCGCCCGCAGACAGGAAAGAAATGGGGCTTCCATATGAAGATTCCAACGATTCCTAGGCCCCTTGGGGCTATAAAAAGACCCCCTAGGCGTCTCATATCAGTATCCAAGCATCTCAAGAGCACACCAATGCTCTGAGACTCTGCGACCATGCCCTCTAGTGATTTGAGAGAGATTTGAGCGCTAGTTTTGAGTTGTTCTTGTGTGATCTTGTACTCGCGCTCTTGTCTTTGCTTCTTGTGCGTGTGTTGCTGCGTTGTGCTCTTGTGTGCATGTTCTTACTCCCTCCCTTACTCTAATTTTGATTGTGATCATCTTGTGTAAGGCTGTGAGAGACTCCAATCTATAGAGATTGCTCACAAACAGGATTGTGATATAAGGAAGATAACCATGGCACTCAAGTTTGATCTTTGGATCACTAGAGAGGGGTTGATTGCAACCCTTGACCAAAGGAGGTCACCACAATGTGGAAGTAGGCTTTGGACGAACCACGTTAAAAAATCGCCATGTCTCTTGTCTACTTTCTTTATTGTGATTTTTGTCTTCCTTAGTACTCATATTCACTTGCAATATTGCTCCTAGTTTAATACACATCTTAAGAAAGCAATCAAGTGAAGAGTTCATTTCTCTCTCCTCTTCTCATTTAAACTTGGTTTTAGTTTACACTAACACTTTTATTAGACCAAGTTTGTGTTGTTTGAAGTCTATTTCGCAGGATCACCTATTCACCCCCCTCTAGGTGCTCTCAAATAGTATCAGAGCCATTCTCTTCATCAAGGGACTAACCGCCCGAAGAGATGGATCCTAAAGGGAAGATGAAGGTGACCGAGGAGAAGGAGACGATCTCCACCAATGACGAGCCGAAGGGAGAAAAGCCCATCGACTCAGGCTTGAACAACAAGAAGAAGGATGGGAAGAAGATCATCTACTACGACAGCGATGCTTCTTCATCTTCACCAAAGGAGGACGACGACTCCTCCTCTTCAAAGAAAAAGACGGTCAAACAAAACTGCTCTAAGACGTCTTTTAATTATTCGCGTATTCCTTACAATGCCAATGCTCATTTATTGTCTATTCCTCTTGGCAAGCCTCCTCACTTTGATGGGGAAAATTATTCTTTTTGGAGTCATAAGATGCGTAGTCATTTATTTTCTCTTCATCCTAGTATTTGGGACACAGTAGAAAATGGAATGCACATTTAGATATTGATGATGAGAATAATGCCATTTACTTGCAAGGACAAATTCATAAAAATGCCCAAGCCACTATTGTGCTTTTAGCTCCTCTATGCAGGGATGAATACAACAAGGTTAGTGGCTTGGACAACGCCAAGGAAATATGGGACACCCTCAAGATCGCACATGAGGGAAATGACATCACCATGATCACCAAGATGGAGCTGGTCGAGGGTGAGCTG
The DNA here is from genome assembly GCA_029449295.1 of Zea luxurians. Taxonomy (NCBI): domain Eukaryota; kingdom Viridiplantae; phylum Streptophyta; class Magnoliopsida; order Poales; family Poaceae; genus Zea; species Zea luxurians. Next base: position 132,194,692 of record JAOPSE010000010.1, read on the forward strand.
GGGAGGTTCGCCATGAAGAGGGGTGAAGAGCCAACTGAAACATACAATGGGCTCAAGACCCTAGTGAACAAGATACGAAGCTATGGGAGCACAAGATGGACGGATCACGACGTCGTGCGACTAATACTTAGGTCATTTACTGTTCTTGATCCTAACCTTGTGAACGTAATTTGTGAGAACCCCAGGTACACCAAGATGATGCCCGAGGAGATTCTTGGCAAATTTGTGAGTGGGCGCAAGATGGAAAAGGAGGTGAGGTACGTCAAAGATGCCACCAATAGGCCTCTTCCTCACTACACCGAGTCGCACCCCGTCGCTCTCAAAGCGATGGCCAACAAGGAAGCGCTCCCCGACAAGGTGGCACAAATTGAGGTGGCCGACCTCAATGAAGATGAAATGGCGCTTGTCATCAAGTGCTTCAAGACCGCTTTGAAGGGATGCAAGGAGTACCCCAAGAAGAACAAGTCAAGGGGCAAGCACATGTGCTTCAAGTGCGGTAAGTCCGGTCATTTTATTGCACAATGTCCTGATAATGAAAATGACCAGGACCAAGACAAGAAGGGAAAGCAAGATAAGAAGAAATACTACAAGAAGAAGGGCGAGGCGCATCTTGGCAAGGAGTGGGACTCGGATTGCTCCTCCGACTCCAATGATGAAGGACTAGCTGCTTCCGCCTTCAACAAGTCTTCTCTCTTCCCCAACGAGGGCCACACTTGCCTCATGGCTAAGGAGAAGAAGGTACATATACGTGACACTCCCAAGTATAATTCTAGTGATGAGGATTCCGATGATTATGTAGATTATAGTGATCTTTTTAAGGGCTTAGATAGATCTAAAGTGGATAAAATTAATGAATTGATTGATGCTTGTCGGGTACCAAGGGATAGGGTACCCAAGAAAGGTCCATAAGCTCCCTTTTTCGACCAAGTCCCCATCAAGCAAGACTACGAGGCGGAGCGACCGACCAAGTCCCTGCCGAGCAAGTGTCACACCCGGATTTTAGGGTCCAAAACCCGAGCGCGAACATAATCACCAGGTGTGCTGGGACCAAGTCTCACACATATGATGAATCATGGCACAGGATCGAATGTCACATCTTTACTATATAATAGGAGTTTTGTACAAAATAAATAATTACATTATAAGGAGACAACGGTCCAGCACCCAAAGTTGACTGGGAGACGACGACCTAGACCTCTCACGAACACATCGCAGCATCCTCCACGCGCCTCATCCTGTGGTACCTGCTCTTGACCTGTGGGGGGTGTGAGACAACAAGAGTGAGCTCACATACGTTCATCGCTCAACAAGTTGTGGGGAATAATGTGCATGAACTCGCCAAAGGTGGGAGCTCACGTGAAGTGTAAGGCTTACCAAAGAGGATGGTTAGAGCTGAGCATTGCTTTTAAAGTTGGTCAAAATTTTATTAGCAGTTACTAAGTATAAGTAAATACCAGCCCAATTAAATGGTAGAACAAAAGTAACAACATCACCTGCGATGCAATGCATATGACAAATTGAATTTAAGTTCCATAAATTAATCATGTGAGTGTCCGAGCCGCTCCTGACCGTGAGCATGGCTAGTATACCAGTTTTACACTCTGCAGAGGTTGCGTATCTTTACCCACAAGTCGTGTTACCCATTTGCCATAGAGTTGATCAGACTCCATACACCTCTACCAAGGAAGCGAGGCAGGGTACCACTACGAGGCCTTTACAAAGTTCCACTAGCTTCAGAAAACCCGCTACAGTTTATAGGAAGCTCCAGTGTAGGGTTCTTGCCTGACCGCCATCGCAGCAAAATCAACCAAGGACCTCCCTACACTGACCACTCCCCTACTGCCCTTGCCCCTTTCGGGTAAGGTAGTCCTCCACTAGCTTTCCTAATTAATCAGCCAAGGGCATCCATAAATCCTTGTGGTAGCACTGTTTTCCCGGGTGGTTCTCCATGTTCCCATTAACATAATGATCTTATCATGAACAATAATAATAAACATATAATAATAAGTATAACAATGAGTGATGAATATATTTATACCCAAAGCCACATAAAGCAATAGCATGTACTACCCAAAAATTTAGTAGTTAAACCAGTGGTGAAACAAGGTATAAATATAGTCAAAATCTAGGGTATCCTATTGGGTCCCATCAAAATTAACCTATGCAGATCATTATGATTAATAAGAACATGACTGGGTAAAAGAAGTGATCAAGGGCACAACTTGCCTTCAACGAGCTCCTGCTCAACAGTCTCTACCAGCTGAACCTCAGAATCCCCTATAGCTTGCTCGTCTACTCGCATCAACACAATACATACATAGTATAGCATAAATTAACATCACATCAAACATGCAAATGAAATATACAGTAACAAACTAGACATTAAAATATGATCACAGGAACTGGAATCATTAAATTTGGAGTTATATATTTTAAGTTATGAATTTCTAAAGCTTTTATGTACTTAATACAAGATTAAGTATTAGATAAATTTAAATAAGTCTTTCATGCCAAAACAGAGGCACAAATGGTTAGACAATAATATTATGAAAATTTAGAAACTGGAATTAACTAATTTGGAGTTCATATGCATTTTCTATGAATTATACAAATTCTAGGTATTGTTTTTTATTTTAAAAACTCATTTTCTAATTCATTTCTCTGATTTAATAACTCTCTGGATTGGGCCTCAATTTCTAGAAAACTCAGGGGTCTCGGTGTAAGTGTTTCCAAGACACAGTCTACAGTCCCTATGGGACGGCGGGTTGATTCTTAAACACTATGAGGGGTTTTCTGCAAAGTGGATACGCGAAGGGGTACATGAGGATTCGGACCGTTCAGATCAGATCCAAGGGCCAGGATCGGATCTCGTCCATTATGAACCCGCGAGCGCACAGGGCCGTCCGATCAAGAATGGACGCACCCGATTAGACCAGTGACCTTGCGAACGGCTACGCGATCACGACCGTAGGATTACCTACCTACGCCCCAGATCCAAAATGCCCTTGATTCCTCCCCCTCGCCCGCACGATTTACATCCAGCGGTCCAGAACTACTAGCGCGAAGGGGGGGCCTTGGCCCAATCTCGGCCGTCCGCGCAGATCAGATGGCGCCAGAGCGTCTTCTTCCTCCCACCGCGTGAGACGGTGGCTCGAGTAAGAACCACCACAGCGACTGCGCCGGCGATGAGCCTCGTCACCCATTAGCGCACCAACCAATCCCAGATTAATGCTGTGCGACGAGGAAGCCAAGGCGATTCCAGTGGTGGCACCAAATCAGTGTACCGTCGGACCGCCATGCCTACCCACGGTGGCACGCGGAGACGCCACAGCGGTGAGATCCAATGAGAAATTTCCAGCGCCCCATGACCCCGAATCTACAACATACTGATCCTACGCGATGCGGGGACGAAGGAGAGACCATATGAGGAATTCTCACCCCAGAACGACGATGATGGTGCGGCAGCCCGCGATGCCGTGCCGTATGACGCCTTCCTTGCCAATCGACGAGCAATTCCTCTGGTCTTGGAAACACTCGGCCCACCCGAGGGCAGAGACGACCCTCCCGGACCCTGGCGCTCCTTCACGGTGGTGTTGGCTAATCGCACGGCTCAATGAGGGGTGAGAGGAGAGCGGCACGATTTATACCCAGTGCTGAGTCCGGGTCCGAGCGTGCGCAGTGGGGCTCCAACGGATTCTGCGAAGTGCACCCGGGTCGAGCTCATCCGAGCAGCGCGGCGAAGAAAGGGGAAAGGGGCAGAGCTGACGTGTGGGGGCCACCGGCCAGAGAGCGCCCGCGCGAGTGAGTGGCAAGCGGGACCCGTGTGTCAGGCGGACTCTGGAGCTGGCGCGCGCAGGGTAAGTCTAAGTGGGCCGAATTGGCGCCCGGTGGCCCAATTAGGGTTTACTCCTTTTCCTTTTTTATATTTCCTATTTTCTTTTCTTTTTCTTTTGAATTTCAAGTTTGAATTTGATTCTTGTTATGAGGGTCCACTTTGAGTAAATTTTACAAATTAAAATCTTAATGTAGAAATAATATATTCTATTATATATATTTTTATACCATTTTTAGTCACATAGTATTTCCTTTCTTCTTTTCCAAACTCTATAATTTCTTTTAGGATTTAATTTCCCATTTGGATATTTAACATATTTCTTTTTACGTTACTGTAATATTGTCACAAAAATGCACACACAAGTAAAATATTCAGCATGATGCAATGATTTAGTAGCATATCTTTTTATTAATTGTTTTTGGACATGGTGTTCACATATGATGATGCTTAAAGATCAAACTCACATAAAGAGAAATTGTTTCTCTATTGGTATTATTTCTAGCAATTTACAAAGTGGGTGTTACAGCAAGCCTGCGAGGCGGCACGGCCGACCAAGTCCCCGCCGAGCGAGTCTGCGAGGAGGGACGGCCGACCAAGTCCCTACCGAGCAAGACTGGGAGACGGAGCGGCCAAATCCTATGCAACAAGTCCACATCAGTTGCGACAAGACACGTCATCACCAAACCACATCCGGGCCGGCGCGTGACGCGCCGGAGTAGTACCAAAGGGTCCCTGACGCTGCCGATGCATCCAAGCGCGTTTGCATCAGGGCAGTGCTCTCCGACGAATAGGAAAGTGCGCTCATTAATTTCCTCCGAGCTAACCATGACGTCTTCGCCTGGAAGCCGGCGGACATGCCGGGGATCCCAAGAGAAGTTGTCGAGCACTCCCTAAACATTCGGCCAACGCCCAGGCTGGTTGTCCAGCGGCTTCGTCGTTTCGATGAGGAGAAACGCAAGGCCATCAGAGAAGAGGTCGCAAAACTCTTGGCAGCAGGATTCATAAGGGAGATACACCACCCGGAGTGGGTTGTGAACCCGGTGCTCATTAAGAAGAAAACGGTAGCTGGAGGATGTGCGTCGACTATACGAGCCTCAACAAGGCATGCCCTAAAGATCCTTTCCCTCTCCCACGCATCGACCAGGTCATGGACTGCACCGCCGGGTGTGAGCTCCTTTCCTTTCTGGATGCCTATTTGGTCTACCACCAGATCGCCATGAAAGAAGCTGACCAGCACGCCACCACCTTCATCACCCCCTTCGGGACATTCTGCTATGTCTCCATGCCCTTCAGCCTAAAGAATGTCAGAGCCACATACCAACGTTGCATGCTCCACTGCTTCACCGACCAAGTCGGGCACAACGTGGAGGTCTACGTCGATGACATCATCGTATAGACAAAGAAATCTGATGACCTCGTCACCGACCTAGAAGAAACGTTCGCCAACCTCCAAAGATTCCAAATCAAGCTAAACCCTGAAAAGTGCATCTTTGTAGTTCCCAAGGGTAAGCTCCTAGGCTTCATGGTCTCTGATCGAGGAATCGAAGCCATCCAAGAAAAGATAGAAGCCATCCAATGCATGGGCCCTATCCAAAACCTCAAAGGGGTGCAACGGCTAGTCGGATGTGTCACCGTGCTCAGCCGATTCATTTCCAGGCTCAGAGAAAAGGGGATGCCCCTTTACAAACTCCTCAGGAAGAGCGACCATTTCTCCTGGACTGCAGAAGCTCAGGAGGCCCTCGACCAAATAAAGACATTCTTAACCTCGCCACCATTCTTGGTCGCACCCGACCCAGGCGAAAACCTTCTCCTTTACATCGCAGCCATCACCCAGGTGGTTAGTGCCACACTGGTCATGGAGAGGGAGAACGAAGGTCACGTGCTCAAGGTGCAGAAGCCCATTTACTTCGTCAGCGAGGTGCTGATAGAGTAAAAAATGTGATACCCACAGATCCATAAGCTACTCTACACGGTCCACATCGCCAAGCGGAAATTAATCCACTACTTCGGCCGACACTCTGTGTCGGTGGTGTCCATGGCACCCCTTTGCAAAATCATCTACAATCAGGATGCATCCGGGTGCATCGCAAAATGGTCCCTCGAGCTCAATGGGCTCGATATCAGCTACGTCCCTAGGACTGCGATCAAGTCACAGGCCCTAGCTGACTTTGTCGTAGAGTGGACGAAAGCGCAGGAACCACCCCTAGTCGAGGACCCAGAATTTTGGACCATGTACTTCGACAGATCTTAGCTCAAGACCGGAAGCGGCGCGGGAGTTGTCCTTGCATCACCACAAGGACACAAGCTCCACTACGCCATCCGCCTCCATTTTGATGCCACCAACAATGTCACCGAATACAAGGCCATCGTCAACGGCTCTGTATCGTGGCCAAGGTGGGGGCACGGCGGCTCCTGGTCAGGGGCGACTCCAAGTTGGTCCTCGATCAGGTCATGAAGGCAATGGAGCCACACGATCCACGTATGTGCGCGTACTACAACATGGTACGAAGGTTGGAGGAAAAGTTCAAAGGTTTTGAGCTGCGTCACAGCTACAGACGCTTCAACGCCGAAGCCGACGAACTCTCGACCATCGCGTCAGGCCGAAAGCCTATCCCGGACAGGATTTTCACTTCCGACCTCTATGAACCCTTGGTCAAAGTCAAGCAACCATAAGAGGATCAGAGCAAAGCGACCGGTGGGTGTGACACCCCTATGGCCTAGACCCGGGAGTTGGTCATGACAATCGAACAGCGGGACTGGTGCCAGCCTTTTACTAATCAACTGACAGACGGCGTCCTGCCCGAAGATGCAACAGAAGCCAGGCGACTCTCTCGTAAGGCAAAGTCTTTCGTGCTCGTCAGTGGGACATTATACAAGAAGAGCACCTCTAGAATCAAACTAAAGTGCATCACGCTTGAGGAAGGGCGACAGTTGCTCGCCGACGTACACGGTGGGATTTGCGGGCATCACGTGGCTCCACGCTCCCTCATCGGCAAAGCGTTCCGACAAGGTTTCTACTGGCCCACTGCCATGGCTGACGCGGAACAGGTCATCCGAACCTATGAGGGTTGTTAATATTATGTGCTACAGATGTATATGACAGCCTAGGCCCTCCAGACCATACCCGTCACTTGGCCGATTGCGGTCTGGGGGCTGGATTTGGTCGGACCCTTCAAAAAGGCGCCCGGGGGCTTCACCCACTTGCTCGTCTCCGTCGACAAATTCACCAAGTGGATCGAGGCGAAACACATCACCAAACTGAAGTCGACAGAGGCCACTACATTCTTCCGCGACATCGTCTACCGATTCAGGGTACCCAACTCCATCATCATCGACAACGGGACCCAATTCACGGGAGAACCGTTCCTGCAGTTCTGCGACGACTTCAACACCCGCGTCGACTAGGCCACGGTGGCTCACCCGAGGATTAACAGCCAGGTCGAGTGCACGAACGGCCTAATCTTGCAAGGCCTCAAGCCATGGATATTTGACAAGTTGAAGAAGTTCGCCGGGCGATGGCGACCGAGCTATCCGTGGTCCTCTGGAGCTTGCAGACCACCATCCAAGGCGACGGGTTGTATGCCGTTCTTCTTGGCATTTGGCACGGAAGTCATGCTACCCACAAAGCTAGAATATGGCTCCCCAAGGATTAAGGCCTACAATGATGAGCAAGCGACAGTGGACGCACAACTTTTCGTCAACCTACTCGATGAAGCACGCGACTCAGTCGTAATTCGCTCCGCCAAGTACCAGCAGGACTTACGGCGCTACCACGACCGACAAGTCCAGGACAGATCATTCAGTGTCGGCGACCTAGTGTTGCGAAGGGTAATGGCCACTAAAGACAAACATAAACTCTCGCCGCCCTAGGAAGGGCCCTATATCATCGCCCAAGTCTTGCGCCCGGGGGCTTACCGACTCAAGGACAGCAGTGGCAACATCTTGAATAATGCATGGAACATCGAGAACTTAAGGAAATTCTACCCTTGAGCAACAAATCCTATCCCCCTCTTTTTCACAATTGAGTGAGCAGCACGTGCCAACCAAGTCACCACGTCCTGCTCAGGGGCTGGAGGATGGGTGCCCTAGTCCATCAACCACCCCAGGGACGCATCCACGACACACACCCCAAGACATTCATCTGCTCGTCTCCGTTTTTTGAGAAGTATATTGAAAGGACACTGAATTAAAAATAAAAACATAATCTAGACACCAACAGATGGCTCCAGACTCCAGGGGCCCATCAGGAGAATCTTCATGTCAACCCAGCCCACGATCGACTGGGCGTGAGGGCGCACCTGCTCCTCGATATTGTCCAGCTCCTCATCGCTTCGGCCGGTGGCGTAGCCCTCGGCGATCACAGCAGCATCGATCTCATCAAAGTGGGAGACCATCTGCCCTAAGGCCATGCTGCTCCCATGATACGTCCCTTCGAGGACCACACGCTCCATGTGACTAGGCAGCGCCTGCAGCCGGTCGACCAACGACACCTCAGTCGGCGGCGGAGGGGAGAGGTAGTCGCACACCACACCTGCGGCCAAGCGGAGCTCCTGTAGTTCGATGCTGCGTTCCTTCAACAAAGTTTGCGTCTGGACCTGCGCGGCGATGGCACCATCGCAGGTGAACGAGAGCTCACGCACTTCAACCTCCGCACGCTTCCTCGCCTTCTTGGCTGCCTTCATGGCGTCGCAGACCTTGGAAAACTTTTTCTGAAGCTCTACGCAGGAAAAAAAACCGCGAACGGCCCTAAGCACCAAAAAACTAAACAAAACACACAGTCAAGAAAGGATTTACCCCTGGCTGCCCTGCGCTCCTATATGAGGTCCGAGTTCGCCTCCTCCAAGCGAGCGTTCGCCACCCGCAAGGTTGACTTGGTCTCCTCAGCCCACTGGCTCGCCTCACGAAGGTCTCCTTGGAGCTGCGACCTCTACTCCTGGAGGCGGTTCGTATCACTCCTCGCCTCATCACGTTTCGTGCAGAGGTGTGCCGCTTCACTCTGGAGGTGATCAGCCTCAACCCGGAGCAAAGAGAGCTCATGCACCCTCTCCTCTGTGCGGGTGACCTCCGTCCGTAGCCTCTCCACCTCTCGTCGCTTGGCCAGCAGCACCTCCCTCTGGGCCGACGATCGCGAATAAAGACGCTGCAAAGAATGGATGGGCGGTCAGCTTGGCCTTAACCAGCAAACAGGGAAAGAACGACCAAGAGAACAGTGATCACCTAGCCATAGGGGATCAAGTCCCACATCATCGACAAGCGGGCGGTCGAAACCACCTCCCCAAAGTTCTAAAGGATGCACTCTACGGTCGCCAGGCTCCTGCCAGCCCGGTCAGAGGCCCCCTCGATGAGGTGCCACTCTTCTGCCTCCATCTCCTCCCCTTTTGAGCCCTTAAGGATGAGAGGGGGGAAAATCCCCAAGGCCCCCTTCGGGAGCAGGCAGCACGGGCGGAACAACCCCAGGGGGAGGAGGGAGTTGCGACGACCGGCAGTGGCGGGTCCAGGCGTTCAACGACCACCGTGGGCAACACAGCCGCACCGAGCGAGCTGGCCTCCGCCGCGACACCCGAAGGTGAGAGGGTTGGGGGCAGAATCGGCGGGGAAGCTACCGCCGCATCCATCGTGGGAAGTGTGGCGGAACCTCCCAAGATATTAGGCCCACCTACACCTGTCCTCATCCCAAGGACCTTAGACAGCCGTGTGGGTGCACCCAACAGCTTGATAGGACCTGGATCTTGCACCTTCTTTTTTATCTCCCGAGAACGAATAACCCATCTCACAGGCATTACAGCATAATTCGGAGTAAAAGCGGAAAGAGTTACAATAACATAATTCACATGCATATATTAAAGTAGTAAGGTAGAGAGTACTTATTACAAAAATAAGTGTTCGAGTGCTTCTACTTATTACATCACTGGAAGGTCAGCTCCTTCCATGAGTTCAGTACTTAGTTATCCTCCTTTTCCTCCTTAGGGATGACCTGGGTGCAGAAACAGCAGAATTCCGCTGGCTCTTCTCCTACAACATGGGTTCGAAAACCCTGAGTACGAAGTGTACTTTCACAAGTCTTACCCGACTAAGGAAAAAGACTCTCAAGGATATGCTGGATTTGGGAATCAAGGAAAGGCTTTAGCAGGAATCAACTTTAATATTTTGCAGAAAAAGGCTTACTAAATCGAGTCCTTACTTTCAACGTTTTAATGCCGGATTAAGTATTAATAGACCTTGTTTGCATCTAGTCTAATCATCTCATTAATCATTACAACAATATTTCGATTCATTATGATTCCTTCCTGACTTACGATGCAGGGCAGTGATCAAGTCTCCATTGTCCGAGGATATAACGGCGATTCGAATCGATTTACCCAGCTGGGGATCCCTAACCACATGACATATGTAGCACTTAACCCTTGCATATGCCAACCCGCCTTCGGTTTCTCAAGACCAGAATGGGTTCACGCCACCCGAGAGCACAGATACTCCACCGTCCAGCCTCTTGTAACGGTGGGTACACTCTACCCTTGCCATCTCTCCACTCCCAGTGCGTGATAGCCTTTCTGGTATTGGTCTAGCCGAGATTAGGCTTACCCTGTCCCATACCAGGGCATGTGGCTAGTTAAGATAGTCCTTGATCATCAAGCCTACGTCGGCTATAATCCTTAATCAACCTAGGCGAAACATCACCTGTTTCTAGCCCCAAGTCTCGATTCAAATACTTTCATCCTTAGGACTTATTGGTGTACCTCATGATGAATAGAATTTTCAAGGGAATCTTGCAGTAAGATCCCCACCAAGCTTTTGGTGAAAATATTCTTGTAGGTAGAAGCTATCCTTCCTCGAGCATCAAAGGATATCTGCTAGCCACAAGATCTAAGCAGGGCTAAGCAATTTTGTAAATCATATTTGATACTTCCAAAGAAGTATCTATAAAGGATTGGATATCAAGGTAGCCAATGCATCAACTGTTTTTCAAGCAACTCCTATAAACTTAATGCACATTTCACTAGACTTAAGTGTATAAAAATCATTTAAAAAGACAAGGAAGGGGCAAATGCACTGGGGCTTGCCTGGATGAGGAGGAGATTCAGGCCAGGGATCTGTTCCACAAATATCAAAACCAAGTTTACTGGTAACAGGAGGATCTTTTGGAGGAATAACTTCTTCTTCTAAAATAGGTTCCTCTTCGTGTTCTACACGCAATAATATATATAGATGCTTATGTGATGTCATGTACATGCAATCTTGCAAAAGGAAGGAACAGAAAAGAAAACAACTTCTTGAATACAACTTTCCTTCACAAAGCATAGCAAACATCAAACTTATCTAGACTTGTACTCTTTTGAACACTAACTCAACAATTCTATTCAAGTTAATAAGCTTTTATACTTCTACTTAGCTTTTAGAGTTAAATCCTATTCCTATTTTATATTAAAAAGTTGATTTTCTTAGGCTAAAGCATGTTCTCTGGTCAAACAGTGTCCAAACAAGTTTAAACTTCACTCAAGGGCTAACACAAATATAACAAGCCTACCCAAGAGTTTTCATGATTTTTGGAATTTCCAATATATTTCTAAAATTCTAATAGGCTTTTCATAAGTACTTTTAGTTGCTAAATAATTTATTAATTGTAACAAAAACCCTAAAACTATTTTTATTAAATACTACCTGAATTTAAAAGCCTGGTAAAATTGGACTCTTGTTTTTACCATTTTCTGCTATTTTTAACTAGTTTCACAAGTTCTCAGCAAAAAGAAAAGGAAAAAGCTTGAACATGGCTGGGCTGAATCTAGCCCGAGCCAGCCCAAGCCTGAGCAGAAAGTGCACGCATCCACGCCCGCTTTGGCGGATTTGCGTAGAACCCCCTAATGATTCAAACAACCGGTAAAAGGTCACTAGCACAATTCCTTGTGTCTCTGACATTCGCGCTTACACCCCTCCCTTTCTTCTTTCTTCACAAGACCGGGTCCCCGACCGCGGACGGCAGCGCAGACGCACCAACGAGCACAACTAGGCCACAAACATGCTATATCCCGAGCTAAAAATTGCCCTTACACCTAATTCAACCCATGGCGCTAGTCTACGAATCAAGAATTGGGCACGAAACCTAACCCAGGACTTGGCCCACGGGCACCAGCGGAACCGACGCTCTGGTGAGCTCGTTCCCACGATCATACTATGGTAGCATTCAAATTGAAGGTACCGTGAGTTTCAGTGATTCACTAGGGCTCAAGAACGATGGTAGAAAGGTCCGGGGAAGAGCCGAAGCAGGCCGACCACGTTGAAGGGCTCACGACGGTGTTCAGTGGCGGCGAAAAGGCATTCTCGGAGTTCTACGGTGGTAGCATTCAAATGGCAAGGTCAGCAAGCAAATAGAAACTATAAGGTTGCTAAAATGAGAGCCAGAGGGGCATGAACTAACCGGAGGAGGTCTGACCACGGCGAGGTCCAACTTGGCGGCGCTGGTGACTATGTTCGGGGAAGTCCGGTGACCGGGAGCTGTGGTAGACGAATTGGAGCAGTGAGGGGTGGGCTAGGTGCGCAATAGTGAGACGGAGCAGAGGAAGCTATCAATTTATATAGATCAGTCGCACACACCGTGAATTTTGGCTAAGATTGGCTCGTCGGTGTGACCAGATGGCTCACTGGAGCTGCTCTTCGCTGCTCAGGGACAGTAAACCATGGCTTGCCATGGTCACAGCAACGTGGTGAAATGGTCCATGGCGTGGCGCAACAGAGAACGACGGCAGCCACTACGGCGATGGCCGCTCGGTCACATCACGATGCAAGTGGACACAGAAGTTAAGAGGGTGAATTCACCCCCCATGATCTTTTCATCTACACCAGTGTTATCCTGTCCCTACTGAGCATGAATCTTGTCGGGGCTCGGATTATGGCGCGGGACATCGTCGGCGGCAAGGTTCTCTGAACCTGCGATCTTATTTAGTTACTGTTCCTAGCTGAACTTCCCATTCAAGTTGTTTGACAGAGCAACTTCGAGGCATTTTTACTCCCTTTTCCAAGCAGCCACCTACCAACACTGCTTTAGCAAAGTTGTTCTCTACTATAGGATCTTCAACTTTGTTATAGTGACCATAGTCTCTAGCTCACTGGATTAACCACAAATTGGTTCCAAAGCTGGGGAAATGTCACTGAAACCTCAGTTTCAGCACTGCTCTAGTCTGACAACCCAAGTTTGAGGGCACTTTACACTAGGTTCCTTACAGTTTTAGGGCTAAGCCACTTAACCAATTTGGTACTACCATAGTAGCCCTACATCTTTGCTATGGTGACTTATTACCAAACACTTATAGATTACAAGCTACAAGAGCTCAAACTTTGCTCAATGTCACTTTTTGCTTAGGGTTTCAAGTCTTAAGCACTTGTAGACTTTTGCCATTTTCTCCAATTTGCTCCACAACACATGGAAATCTCCAACTAGGAAAGATGTTGGGCTCACAAAACTCTACCACCTTGGTATACACACTTTTTGCAAGAAGTGGTTAGAATTTACAAATCCTCTATAAGACACTATTTAGAGTTTTAGACTCCAAATTAGGGTCTTGAGTGCACCAAAGTACTCGAAGTGCTTAACCTTTCCTACTCCTCACCCCTTAAGGCATAATCTCAACTTAGCAAAACTACTCTCTCATACCTAGGCCATATGGTCAATAGGTTACTAACTCATGGAGTGACTCGCTCTTAAGCAACTCCCTTCACTAAATCCTAATTCAAGCAATCATCACATCACATGCTCTTTTGAAATTTTAGCCTAGTGGATGCATTCTAGGTGTATTACAAACAATGTAATGCCAATGCATATGATGACATGTCAAAGTTTTAGTTCTTGTAACACCAGGGGTGTTACATCCTTTCCCCCTAAAAAGAATCTCGTCCCGAGATTTAAAAGTCCTGGCTAAGTAATGGAAAAGGAAATGTGCCACAACTTTATTTCCCACTTTCTCTTACAAGGCAGGGGGTGTGCCTCTTCTGGCTTACCATACACTAAAACATACTAAGCCTAGGTCTTACAAGAAGCTAAAAACTCAGGAAAATGCTTTTCTAAATATTCTTCTGACTCCCAAGTGGCTTCATCTTCTCCATGCTGGTTCCATTGTACCTTGTAAAATTTGATTGTCCTCTTTTGAGTAACCCGGTCCTTCTGATCCAAAACTCATATCGGATATTCTGAATAGGTTAGATCTGGCTCCAAATTAACTTCTGATATGTCCATGGTTTGGTCAGGTACTCGGAGGCACTTCTTTAGTTGAGATATATGGAACACATTGTGCACTGCAGACAAGGACTTTGGCAATTGAAGCTTGTATGCAACATGTCCACATCGTTCAAGAACAGGAATGGGCCAACATATCGGGGTGCTAACTTTCCTTTTACCCCGAAATGAGTAACTCCTTTCATGGGGGACGCCTTCAAGTAGACATGATCCCCAACTTGGAAAGTCAATGGTCGACGTCGTTTATCAGCATAATTCTTCTGTCTTGATTGGGCCACTTTCAAGTTGTGTTGAATCCGTTGAACTTTTTCTTCAGTTTCTTTCACTAGATCAGGTTTGAAGAACCATCGCTCTCCTAGCTCGGACCAGTTCAAAGGTGTTCTACACCTTCGACCATATAAGGCTTCAAATGGTGCCATTTTTATACTCTCTTGATAACTGTTATTATAGGAGAACTCTGCAAGAGGCAAACATTCATCCCATTTTTCGGGAAGCTCCTGGATACACGCTCTCAACATATCTTCTAGTATTTGATTCACTCTTTCTATTTGTCCGCTTGTTTGGGGATGGTAGGCTGAGCTACGAAGCAACTTTGTACCCAGGGACTTATGTAGTTCCTCCCAGAACTTGGACACAAACTGCGGACCTCGATCTGATACTATGGTCTTGGGCACCCCATGCAAACTCAGGATACATGCAATATACACTTGAGCATGTGTGACCACTGGATAGTTGCTTTTTACTGGAAGAAAATGAGCCGACTTAGTAAGTCGATCTTCTATAACCCAAATGGAATCACATCCTTTAGATGTATTAGGTAACCCAACAATGAAATCCATACTAATGTCGTCCCACTTCCAAGTTGGGACGGCCAAAGACTGTAGTGGACCGGCAGTCTTCATATGCACAGCTTTTACACGTTGACAGGTATCACACTTTGCCACGTAGCAAACAATCTCTATCTTCATTTTGGTCCACCAATAGTGTTGTTTCAAATCTTGGTAAATCTTAGTGCTTCCCGGGTGAATAGAATACCGAGTGAGATGAGCTTCATCCAGGATCTGTTGGCGGAGCTCAGTATCCTTGGGCACCACTATTCGGTCCTTAAACCACAGAATTCCTTGGTCATCTTCTCTAAAACAGGTTGTTTTGCCAGCTTCCAATTTCTCTCGGATATGCTTCATGCCCTTATCCGTTTTCTGAGCATCAATAATTTTCTGTTGAAGCACAGACTCAAGCTTCAGACGTGACATGGTTCCTTGTTGAACAATCCCCAAGTTTAACCTTTCCATTTCTTGGCATAATGTAGTGTTAAACAACCTTGTGGTAAGGCAGTGACAAGATGCCTTACGACTTAAGGCATCGGCCACTACATTAGCCTTTCCAGGGTGATAATGAACTTCTAAATCATAATCCTTTATTAGCTCGAGCCATCTTCTTTGCCTCATGTTGAGCTCAGATTGGGTGAAAATATACTTCAAACTTTTATGATCTGTATAAATATGGCACAAGTTACCCAACAAATAATGCCGCCAGATCTTGAGGGCATGAACAACTGCTGCCAACTCCAAATCATGAGTTGGGTAATGTTCTTCATGACGCCTCAACTGTCTGGAGGCATAAGCTATCACCCGGCTCTCTTGCATTAATACACACCCAATGCCAATGCCTGACGCGTCACAATACACATCAAACGGCTTCCCAATGTCTGGTTGGGCTAGCACTGGTGCGGTTGTCAATAGCCTCTTCAACAGCTCAAAAGCTTCATCGCACTTGGAGGACCATTTAAACTTAACATCATTCTTCAGTAACTCCATAATGGACTTTACTATTTTGGAGAAGTCCGGAATAAATCTGCGGTAGTAGCCAGCTAGTCCAAGGAAACTTCTGACTTGATGTACTGTGGTAGGAGACTTCCACTCTAGAATATCTTTAACCTTGCTGGGATCAACCGCAGTTCCTTCTGCTGACAAGATATGTCCCAGAAATTGGATTTCTTCTAACCAAAATGCGCACTTGCTGAATTTAGCATAAAGCTGATGTTCCCTTAGGCGTGCAAGCACAATCCGCAGATGTTCCGCATGCTCCTCGGTCTTGGAGTATATCAGGATATCATCAATGAATACCACTACAAACTTATCCAGCTCCGGCATGAATATCGAGTTCATGAGATATGTGAAATGAGCTGGAGCGTTAGTCAACCCAAAGGACATAACCAAATACTCAAATAGTCCATATCGAGTAGTAAAAGCAGTTTTGGGTATATCCTTCGGGCGAATCCTTATTTGATGATAGCCCGATCTAAGGTCAATCTTGGAGAACACCCGGGCTCCAGTAAGTTGATCAAATAGAAGATCAATCCGAGCAAGAGGATACTTGTTTTTAATTGTAACTTCATTAAGGGGCCGATAATCCACACACATTCGTAGAGTTTCATCCTTCTTTTTTACGAAGATGGCTGGATAGCCCCAAGGTTAAGAACTTGGCCTAATAAACCCCTTGTCCAACAGATCTTGCAATTGGGTCTTCAATTCTGCCAACTCATTGGGAGGCATGCGGTAAGATCTTCTTGAGATGGGAGCTGTACCAGGCTTCAATTCAATTACAAACTCCACATTCCTTTCAGGAGGTAATCCGGGCAAATCCTCAGGAAACACATCCAGAAATTTACACACTACAGGAATATCCTGTAACTCTTGCACTACTGCTTCAAAAGCTCTTCTAGTTGCTTTGGCTGAGGCAGGTATATGAATCAACAATCTAACTTCTCCATGGTCACTGTATAACTGGACAGTCCGCTGACTAGTATTGATGACAGCTTCATTTTGGGCCAACCAGTTCATGCCCAAAATGACATCTACATCCTACCCCTTTATGACTATCATATTAGTGGGGAAATCATACCCTGCTAGCCTCACAGGTACTTGGAAGATTACTTCCTTAGTAAGGATTTGACCTCCAGGTGACTGGATAACTATGCCCCTTTTTGATTCACTAGTGGGGATGCAATGTTTCTCAACAAAGGCTTTACTTATGAAAGTATGTGATGCACCAGAATCAAAAAGGATGACTGCAGGATGATTTGCGACAGAGAACGTACCCATCAGTACAGGTTCTCCCTCCGGGGTTGTGGCCACTTGCGTGTAATAAACCCGTCCTGTCCTCTTTTCACCTTTGCCCGCCTGGCTATTTGTTGCAATACTCTTGCCCTGGCCTTGAGATGCATTTCCTGTTATCCTTTGGAAATTCTGCTTGTTTTGCTTGGGATAGGGGCAGTCTTTAATGAAATGACCAGACTTCCCGCAGTTGAAGCAGATATTAGATTGACTAGGCAAAGCTGGAAGACGAGTGTCAGGGGCACCCGACTGAGTAGTTTTGGTGGGAGCAGTAGCTGGGCGGATGAAAACAGGCTGTCTAAGTGGATATGAAGGTGGACGAGGAAAGGCACGATGTGGGTTGAAGGGATGGATAATTAGTCTTGATCGCTTCTCGGATCCCCGAGAGGATCCCTCACCGCCTTCACGTCCAAATCTCTTCATCTTCCCCTATCCTGGATTCTTCGCTTCCACTGATAGTGCCGTACTCACAGCTTTGTTAAAGGTGAGGTCTAAACATGCAGCCATTTTTCTTTGGAGCCAGTCTTTCATGCCTCTCTTGAAGCAATTCTTTTTCTTTAGATCTGTATTGACTTTATCTATAGCGTATTGGGACAGGTGATTAAACTTGGCAAGGTATTGCATCATGGAGTCATTATCTTGCTTTAGCTGAACAAATTCCTCAAATTTCATCTGAAGAATACCGTCCGGAATATAATGCTCTCTAAAGGCTTGCTTGAACTCAGGCCAAGTGACTAGATGATCTTCAGGCTGAATTGCTACGAAGTTTGCCCACCATGTACTAGCGGGGCCTCGCAGCTGCTGAGCGGCGAAAAGGGGTTTCTTGGTTTCGGTGCAGTGAATCAACCCAAACTTTTGCTCCATCACGCAGAGCCATTCATCCGCCTCCAGTGGCTCTTCTGCTTTCACAAAGACAGGAGGATGGGTCTCAGTGAACTCCACATAAGTGGTGTCCCTGAGTGCATGATTTTGTCCACGCCCTCCATGCTGATTGTTCTGGCACCCTACCATTTCTCGGAGGAACCTTGCATTATCAGCTGTAGCATTCAATAAGGCAGCAATGGCTTCTGCTAGGGTTGGGGGCACAGGCGATGGGATTGGGGCATCATCACCACCACCCTGGGAAGTTCCCACACCATCATGACCACGAGTCCTCATTGGCATCTGGAGAAAAACACACTTTATTATTACACAATATGGTTACACAGCCTCTGTTACATTATTCCAAGCCCTCACTTATTACACATACTTAATCCAAGCCAAACTCACTACCCTTATCAAGTCTAAACAAAAAGAGAATAACATACTACTACGCTACTCTAGTCTTCGGCGCCTTTCACCACTCCAGATCCACTACTGGCTTTGGGAGGGTGATCCTCCACAATATTCATAAGAGGAGGAACTCCAAATATGTCCAGCTCTCCATAAGGTCGTCCCCCATTATCTTCCACGGCGCCAGCACCCATCTCAGCAACCTCTGGTGGTATGTATGGGTGCAGGTGGTCGTACAGCACATGCACTTCTTCATGCAGAACGTTATATTGCACCTGCAAATTTTCCAGAGCCAAGCTCAGCCCTTCCACACGGGCACGAGCTGTTGCCTCACGATCCCACGCTATGGATCGAGAGTTTATGGCCCAATTTATGGCATCATCTCGCTCCCGAACCTCAAACTGCAGGCTCAACCTCCCTTGACAACTCTGCAACACGACAAATAGCACATGCTCGATCCATTCCACTCTGCCGAAGTTCAGTGGTGAGTCATGCCACTCTTGCTTCAAGGTCTCCTATAGGATCATTACTGCCACTACTACTCCCCTCGCGACGAGGAGCCAGTTGATGACGGGGTACTCCATGCGGTCCAGTTGCCTTCCGCAGTGTGTTCTTTGTGTGTGCCATCCCACTACAGCTAGGGGGAAAATACTTAGTATTATGTAAACATGATGCATGCTTCGTCCTATTCTTATAGGAACCAACTACTTATTGATCCTATACTTCCTTACTATATACATCCTAGTAATATGCACTCTAACACCCAACTTCTAAAAAGGTAAGTTGCTACTAGAATGGATCAAGATAAGAATGAAAGAATATTTAAAGGTAAGCATTTTAAAACATTTTGAAGTACTAAGTAATGTCCTAAGAAATGGGCATCGCTCCGATACCAGCTATGGCGGAACCTCCCAAGATATTAGGCCCACCTACACCTATCCTCGTCTCAGGGACCTTAGACAGCCGTGCGGGTGCACCCAACAGCTTGATAGGACCTGGATCTTGCACCTTCTTTTTTATCTCCCGAGAACGAATAACCCATCTCACAGGCATTACATCATAATTCGGAGTAAAAGCGAAAAGAGTTACAATAACTTAATTCACATGCATATATTGAAGTAGTAAGGTAGAGAGTACTTATTACAAAAATAAGTGTTCGAGTGCTTGTACTTAATACATCACTGGAAGGTCAGCTCCTTCCATGCGTTCAGTACTTAGTTATCCTCCTTTTCCTCCTTGGGGATGACCTGGGTACAGAAACAGCAGAATTCCGCCGGCTCTTCTCCTACAACAACATGGGTTCAAAAACCCTGAGTACGAAGTGTACTTTCGCAAGTCTTACCCGACTAAGGAAAAAGACTCTCAAGGATATGCTGGATTTGGGAATCAAGGAAAGGCTTTAGCAGGAATCAACTTTAATATTTTGCAGAAAAAGGCTTACTAAAACGAGTCCTTACTTTCAACATTTTAATGCTAGATTAAGTATTATTAGACCTTGTTTGCATCTAGTCTAATCATCTCATTAATCATTACAACAATATTTTGATTCATTATGATTCCTTCCTGACTTACGATGCAGGGCAGTGATCAAGTCTCCATTGTCCGAGGATAAAATGGCGATTCGAATCGATTTACCCAGCTAGGGATCCCTAACCACATGACATATGTAGCACTGAACCCTTGCATATGCCAACTCGCCTTCAGGTTTCTCAAGACCAGAATGGGTTCACGCCACCCGAGAGCACAGATACTCCACCGTCCAGCCTCTTGCCACGGTGGGTACACGCTACTCTCGCCATCTCTCCACTCCCAGTGCGTGATAGCCTTTCTGGTATTGGTCCAGCTGAGATTGGGATTACCCTGTCCCATACCATAGTCCTTGATCATCAAGCCTACGTCGGCTATAATCCTTAATGAACCTGGGCGAAACATCACCTATTTCTAGCCCCAAGTCTCAATTCAAATATTTTCATCCTTAGGACTTATTGGTGTACCTCAGGATGAATAGAATTTTCAAGGGAATCTTGTAGTAAGATCCCCACCAAGCTTTTGGTGAAAATATTCTTGTAGGTAGAAGCTATCCTTCCTCGAGCATCAAAGGATATCCTCTTGCCACAAGATCTAAGCAGGGCTAAGCAATTTTGTAAATCATATTTGATACTTCCAAAGAAGTATCTATAAAGGATTGGATATCAAGGTAGTCAATGCATCAACTGGTTTTCAAGCAACTCCTATAAACTTAATGCACATTTCACTAGACTTAAGTGTATAAAAATCATTTAAAAAGACAAGGAAGGGGCAAATGTACCGGGGCTTGCCTGGATGAGGAGGAGATTCAGGCCAGGGATCTTTTCCATAGATATCAAAACCAAGATTACTGGTAACAGGAGGATCTTCTAGAGGAATAACTTCTTATTCTAAAATAGGTTCCTCTTCGTGTTCTAACACAATAATATATATAGATGCTTATGTGATGTCATGTACATGCAATCTTGCAAAAGGAAGGAACAGAAAAGAAAACAACTTCTTGAATACAACTTTCCTTCACAAAGCATAGCAAACATCAAACTTATCTAGACTTGTACTCTTTTAAACACTAACTCAACTATTCTATTCAAGTTAATAAGCTTTTATACTTCTACTTAGCTTTTAGAGTTGAATCATATTCCTATTTTATATTAAAAAGTTGATTTTCTTAGGCTAAAGCATGTTCTCTGGTCAAACAGTGTCCAAACAAGTTTAAACTTCACTCAAGGGCTAACACAAACATACCAAGCCTACCCAAGAGTTTTCATGATTTTTGGAATTTCCAATATATTTCTAAAATTCTAATAGGCTTTTCATAAGTACTTTAAATTGCTAAATAATTTATTAATTGCAACAAAAACCCTGAAACTATTTTTATTAAATACTACCTGAATTTAGAAGCCTATTAAAATTGGTCTGATGTTTTTACCATTTTTCTGGTATTTTTAACTAGTTTCACAAGTTCTCAGCAAAAAGAAAAGGAAAAAGCTTGAACAGGGCTGGGCTGAATCTAACCCGAGCCAGCCCAAGCCTGAGCAGAAAGTGCGCGCGTCTGCGCCCGCTTTGGCGGATTTGCGCAGAACCCCCTAACGATTCAAACAACCGGTAAAAGGTCACTGGCACTGTTCCTTGTGTCTCTGACATTTGCGCTTACACCCCTCCCTTTCTTCTTTCTTCACAAGACCGGGTCCCCAACCACGGACGGCGGCGCAGGCGCACCGGCGAGCACAACTAGGCCACAAACATGCTATGTCCCGAGCTAAAGATTGCCCTTACACCTAATTCAACCCATGGCGCTAGTCTACGAATCAAAAATTGGGCACGAAACCTAACCCAGGACTCGGCCCACGGGCACCAGCGGAACCGACGCTCTGGTGAGCTCGTTCCCGCGAACATACTGTGGTAGCATTCAAATTGAAGGTACCGTGAGTTTCACTGATTCACCAGGGCTCAAGAACAATGGTAGAAAGGTCCGGGGAAGAGCCGAAGCAGGCCAACCACGTTGAAGGGCTCACGACGGTGTTCAGTGGTGGCGAAAAGGCGTTCCCGAAGTTCTACGGTGGTAGCGTTTAAATTTCAAGGTCAGCAAGCAAATAGAAGCTATAAGGTTGCTAAAACAAGATCCAGAGGGGCATGAACTAACCGGAGGAGGTCTGACCACGGCGAGGTCCAACTTGGTGGCGCTGGTGACTATGTTCGAGGAAGTCCGGTGACCGGGAGCGAAGGTGGACGAATTGGAGCAGTGAGGGGTGGGCTGGGTGCGCAATAGTGAGGCGGAGCAGAGGAAGCTATCAATTTATAGAGATCGGTCGCGTACACCGCGAATTTTGGCTAAGATTGGCTCGTCGGCGTGACCACATAGCTCACTGGAGCTGCTCTTCATGGCGCACAGCGGGGTAATGGCTCAAGGACAGCAAACCACGGCTTGCCACGGTCACAGCGACGTGGTGTAATGGTCCATGGCGTGGTGCGACAGAGAATGACGGCAGCCACTACGGCGACGGCCGCTCGGCCACGTCGCGACGCAAGTGGACACAGCAGTGCAGAGGGTGAGTTCAACCCCCCCCCCCCCCCCCCCCCCCCCCGTGATCTTTTCATCTACACCAGTGCTATCCACTCCCTACTAAGCACGAATCTTGCCGAGGCTCGGATCATGGTGCGGGACATCACCAGCGGCAAGGTTCTCTGAACCTGCGATCTTATTCAGTTACTGTTCCTGGCTGAACTTCCCATTCAAGTTGTTTGACAGAGCAACTTCGAGGCATTTTTACTCCCTTTTCGAAGCAGCCACCTACCAACACTGCTTTAGCAAAGTTGTTCTCTAATATAGGATCTTCAACTTTGTTATAGTGACCATAGTCTCTAGCTCACTGGATTAACCACAAATTGGTTCCAAAGCTAGGGAAATGTCACTGAAACCTCAGTTTCAGCACTGCTCTAGTCTGACAGCCCAAGTTTGAGGGCACTTTACACTAGGTTCCATACAGTTTTAGGGCTAAGCCACTTAACCAATTTGGTACTACCATAGTAGCCCTACATCTTTGCTATGGTGACTTATTACCAAACACTTATAGATTACAAGCTACAAGAGCTCAAACTTTGCTTAATGTCACTTTTTGCTTAGGGTTTCAAGTCTTGAGCACTTGTAGACTTTTGCCATTGTCTCCAATTTGCTCCACAACACATGGAAACCTCCAACTGGGAAAGATGTTGGGCTCACAAAACTCTACCACCTTGGTATACACACTTTTTGCAAAAAGTGGTTAGAATTTACAAATCCTCTATAAGACACTATTTAAGGTTTTGGACTCCAAATTAAGGTCTTGAGTGCACCAAAGTACTCGAAGTGCTTAACCTTTCCTACTCCTCACCCCTTAAGGCATAACCTCAACTTAGCAAAACTACTCTCTCATACCTAGGCCATAAGGTCAACAGGTTACTAACTCATGGAGTGACTCACTCTTAAGCAACTCCCTTCACCAAATCCTAATTCAAGCAATCATCACATCACATGCTCTTTTGAAAATTTAGCCTAGTGGATGCATTCTAGGTGTATTACAAACAATGTAATGCCAATGCATTTGATGACATATCAAAGTTTTAGTTCTTGTAACACCAGGGGTGTTACAGGAAGGACACCTGCGGCAACCCCCACAGCCGCTGGGGCCACCACCAGGTCGGGCGTAGACGCCTGTGGCCCAGGAGGCGCACATTGGCAGGAGTTGCGCCTCGCACCTCCTAGGCGACCAAGGGGACTAGTACCCCCGCGCCGGGTGTGGGGGATAGATATCCCCCGGGTCCACTAAAAGAGTAAAGAACCTCACGAAAAGCCCAAGGGCCCAATAAATCGTAAGGTTATTCTTTCGTGGGCCTGGGGAGAAACAACCAGTAATGCAGAGCGACATGAGGCCGGATTGGTGCAAACCCGGACGGCCCATAGCGTCGAGCGAGTAACCGCAACAGAGATCCGACTTTCCCGCGGTGGAGCCTCCATGCACCGAAGCCACGTGAGGATAAGTCGGCGAGGGTTACGTAAAGGATAATCTCAAGAGGTTCACTATCTTTTAGCCACTTGTTGTTATCTTATCCATGTGTACTGCCCCACGGTCGAGTATATAAGGCCTAGGGGGCACCCCTTCAGAACGATCGACCCATTACTTAGCTACCCACACCAACTCTCTGTATTCTTGATCCAGAGAGCTCTCTTGTACTCATATCCACCAAGCATACTCATCAGGACGTAGGGTGTTACGCATCACTAAGCGGCCCGAACCTGTAAATCTTGTCCACCGTCCCTCGTGCGATCGGCACGAACCATTTTGCTACAGTTGTCAACACCTCCCTACTCCTAAAACACCTTGAGGGGCAACCCCAGGTGTGCGGTCGGACCCAAAACACCGACAGCTGGCGCGCCAGGTAGGGGGTGTGTTGACAATCCAAGCTAGCTCAATGGCCATCTCTTTCTACAGCAAGATCACCCAACGCCCCGGATCTATGTTCTGCTTCGGAACAATCTCATTCGTAGCAGACGAAGAAGGAATTCTGCACCGTATCGCGGATCCGCCGGAAAAGGAATCTTCCCCAACAAACTCCGAAAATACCGGAGAAGCGCAACCTCCGGCTCCCCGAAAAAAGATCACTGCGACGGCAGCACCGTTCTACCCCGACGTCCTCTTCATCGGAAGAGCGGAATCGCCCGCCATCTCCGACGACGAGCCGACTGTACCCGGGGAGGAACCGCCTCAGCGAGAGTCCCGTCGACGGAGGAACCGGCGCAGGAACGTTCGACGACATCACGCAGCCGGAGAGCGGAATCCGGAACAACCCGTCTCGCGAGACGAGGTCTCGGAGGTAGGAGAAACCCCGGAAGAACGCGTCTTCAGAGAGCGAAGGAACTCCCGACGGCGTGATCGCCGACGAGCTCAGGGACAGGCTGAGCAGGATGCAAGGCAACGTCGAGAGAATCCACTCTTTGGGCGCAATCTGAACCCCGACTTCGCCCGAGCCATGAACACGCCGAGCGAAGTCGGAGGGGTGCTGGCTCGGATAGCGGAAGGACTTCCTCGGACTCCTGACGCCGACGGCTACCGACGACTGTTCACCCAGGCGGCCAACCATCTTCTACCGCTTGCTCACCCGCCGAACGATCTACGACACGCCATCAACAGTCGCCGAGACGCGCGGAGCTCCATCAATGCTTCGCGGGAACGGCGGCATGAGAACGAAATTCGTCGTCGAGAGGAGTACGACAGGGACCATGGCGCCCCGACTCAGAGCCAAGCTACCAGGACTGAGTCGGCGACGGCTTCAACTGGCGGAACCACCCGGGGACGGTCGAGGAACCACAATCACAACTCCCCTCCCCGGGACAGACATCGACCCCGACGACAGGAGGACACGTGCGGAGTGTCCGCCCTTACTCCGCGCCTTAGGGCCATCCAATGGCCTCCCAACTTCAAGGTATCCAATGTTGACAAGTATGAACCTAAGCAGGATCCATGGGGCTGGCTAGCCGTCTACACCACCGCTGCTCGAGCTGCCGGAGCGTCCGAAGACATGATGACCGCGTACTTACCCATTGTCCTTGGGCAAGACGCGTTGCAATGGCTACGACATCTACCCCGACACTGCATCGATGTCTAGGGAGACTTCAGTCGACGCTTCACCGCCAACTTCCAGTCCCTCTCCGACAAGCCGGCGCAGCCATGGGATCTCAAATCTATCAAGCGCCGGGGGGACGAAACTCTCCGGTCGTACCTCAAGAGGTTTCAAACCATGAGGAATCGTATCCCCGATGTCACGGAGGCGGCCGTGATCGAGGACTTCTACCGAGGATCCAATGATTCGGCTTTCGTCCGAGCCATATTACAGAAAGCACCGACTACCTCCGAGGAGCTTTTCCGGGAAGCCGACCTCTACATCACCGCCGACGAGCGAGCCCAGGATCTCATCGGAGGAGCAAAGCCCGCACCGGCAGCACCACGACGCGACGCGAACCAGCAACCTGACAAGCGGTGGGAGAAGAGGCCACGCGAAGAAGTGCACGCCGCCGGACCACCTGCCTCTCGCGCTCGAGGAGGACCTCGTGGAGGCGAACGTACGCTGGACGACATCCTCGACACCCAGTGCCCGTACCACAAGGACATGCGCCACACTCTTCGTAACTGCCGAGACTTCAAGCACTCCGTCGGACACGGCCGACCCTTCCAACCCCTGCCTCCTCCTCCGCCGAGGGGAGGACCAGATGAACCACGACAACCCCATCGGCAGGAGGAGGGAGGAGGAGGAGGAGCTTTTCCGCGCGTTGACAGGGAGGTCAACGTCATCTTCGGCGGACACGGATCGCAGGAGAGCAGAAGACAGCAAAAGCTCAACGATCGCCAAATACTGGTGGCGACCACCGGCCCTCCCGCTCCATACCGGTGGTCGGAGCACCCGATCACCTTCACTCGGGCGGATCAATGGCTCAACTTCGACCACCCGGGCAAGTACCCGCTTCTCGTCGATCCGGTGATCCGAGAGAGCCGGGTGAAAAAGGTGTTAGTGGACGGGGGGAGCAGCATCAACGTCACCTTCCCCCGGACACTCCAAGGCTTGGGAGTTCACCTCAAAGAGCTCCATGAGTCAGACACTCCTTTCTTCGGCATCGTGCCGACGGAAGGGGAATACCCGCTGGGCCACATCTACATGCCAGTAACCTTTGGAACTCCGGAGAACTACAGAACCGAGTTCCTGAGGTTTGAAGTGGCAAATTTCGACTGCGGGTACAACGCCATCATCGGGAGGCCTGGATTGGCCAAGTTCATGGCCATTCCGCATTACACATACATGATACTGAAGATGCCAGGGCCACAAGGGATCATAACTGTGCGCGCCGACTTCCAAGGCGCCGCAGAATGTTTCCGAGTGGCTATTCAAGCAGCCCTCACCGCCAAGCCATCGACAGCTCCCTCCACAATGGCGAACTCTAAGCCTGAGGAAGACCTCGCAATACCGGCGAATGAAGCTCAGACCGCGACCTCTATGCGGCCGACTGAAGAAACCAAGAGAATCAACCTGGGGTTCGCTGATGAGCGCAAGACGGCCATCATCAGCTCCAGTTTGGATGACAAATAGGAAAGCGCGCTCGTCCGGTTTCTGCAAGATAACCGAGATGTATTCGCATGGCAACCTGCGGATATGCCGGGAGTCCCGAGAGAACTGGCCGAGCACAAACTGAAGGTTTTTCCCCAGGCGAGGCCGATTCGACAGAAATTACGTCGTTTCACGCCTGACAAGAGGGAAGCCATTCGCGCCGAGTTAGCTCGCTTGGTTGCGGCTGGATTCATTAGAGAAGTATTACATCCCGAGTGGTTAGCCAATCCTGTTCTTGTACTCAAAAAGAATAAAGTGGACTGGCGCATGTGTGTTGACTATACCGATCTCAACAAACACTGTCCGAAGGATCCCTTCGGGCTCCCGAGGATAGATCAGGTGGTGGACTCCACCGCTGGATGTTCTATGCTGTCTTTCCTGGATTGCTATTCTGGATATCATCAGATTAGTCTGGCGAAGGAAGATGAGGAAAAAAACGGCATTCGTTACTCCATTTGGCGCTTTCTGTTATACCTCCATGCCG
Source organism: Zea luxurians (assembly GCA_029449295.1). Taxonomy (NCBI): domain Eukaryota; kingdom Viridiplantae; phylum Streptophyta; class Magnoliopsida; order Poales; family Poaceae; genus Zea; species Zea luxurians. The sequence goes on from JAOPSE010000010.1 coordinate 132,222,285, forward strand.
TTTGGCCTCAAAAACGCTGGAGCGACTTACCAGAGAGCTATTCAAACATGCTTAGCTGATCACTGGGGCAAGCGTGTGGAGGCTTATGTGGATGATGTGGTGATCAAAACACAGGACTCAAAAGACTTCATCGAAGATTTGCAACTGGTTTTCAACAGCCTGAGGCGATATAGATGGAAGCTTAATCCCGAGAAATGTGTTTTTGGGGTACCAGCCAGAAAGTTGCTCGGATTTATTGTCAGCCACCGGGGAATTGAGGCTAATCCGGATAAGATTGAAGCTATCATGAAGATGGAAGCACCTCGATCGCAGAAGAAGGTTCAGCGACTTACGGGATGCATGGCAGCTTTAAGCAGATTTATATCCCGGCTGGGAGAGAAAGGTCTGCCATTTTATAAGTTACTCAAGAAGGTGGATAAATTCCAGTGGACTTCAGAAGCACAAGAAGCTCTGGATGCTCTGAAAAAATTCTTGACAACACCACCAGTACTGAAACCACCTCGGCGAACTACATCAAATCAACCAGCTGAAGATTTGCTATTGTACATCTCTTGCACGACTCACGTGGTAAGCACCGCGTTAGTAGTCGAGCGAGTAGAAGAAGGGCACGCCTATCCAGTGCAACATCCTGTCTACTTCATCAGTGAAGTCCTTGGCCCCTCAAAGAAAAAGTATCCTCAAGTTCAGAAGCTATTGTATGCAGTACTTCTAACTGCCCGCAAGCTGCGTCACTACTTTGACGATCACAAAGTCATAGTAGTCACAAGTTTTCCAATAGGGGATATACTTCACAACAAGGAAGCCATCGGTCGAATAGCCAAGTGGGCTTGTGAGTTGGGGTCTCATGACATCGAGTTCTGGCCTCGCACTGCCATCAAAACTCAAGCACTGGTTGATTTTGTATCAGAGTGGACTGAGCAACAAGTACCAGACAACCCGGAGACTGTGGAAGTATGGCGAATGTATTTTGATGGCTCACTAAAGCTGCAGGGAGCAGGAGCGGGGATTCTCTTCACTGCACCTGGAGGCGAACACCTCAAGTACGCCCTCCAGTTGCTATTCCCGGCCTCCAACAATGCAGCCGAGTATGAAGCTTTGATCCATGGATTGAACATTGCCATATCATTGGGCATCAAAAGATTAATGGTATACGGGGATTCTCTGGTAGTCATCAGCCAGATAAATAAGGAGTGGGATTGCTCAAACGATTCGATGGGAAGATACTGCACTGCCGTCCGAAAGCTGGAGGATAAATTCGAGGGCCTAAAATTTCATCATGTGGAAAGAGATCGGAACACGGCAGCCGATGTACTGTCCAAGCTAGGGTCCAGTCGAACTCAGGTCCCACCCGGGGTTTTCGTGCAAGAAATTCTGCAGCCGAGTATCTCAATGGATCGAATAGAAGAGTGCAGCATCATAGATCAACCCGAGTCAGATCCTGATGACTGGAGAAGGCCAATCATTAAGTACATAAGGAATGAAGAAGAACCAGACGACAAGAATTCAGCAGAGCGCATTGCAAGACAGTCGGCTCACTATACACTTATTGGAGAGACATTGTACAGAAGGGGTGCATCAGGGGTCTTCATGAAATGCATCCTCCCATCTACTGGAAGGCAACTCCTGGAGGAGGTCCACGCTGGACAATGCGGAATACATGCAGCCTCCAGAACACTGGTCGGGAAGGTCTTCAGGTCAGGATTTTATTGGCCAACAGCAAAGAACGACGCAGCCGAGTTAGTTCAGAGGTGCAAAGCCTGCCAATACTTGTCAAAGCAACAACACCTGCCAGCACAGCAGCTGCAGACCATACCAGTAACTTGGCCTTTTGCATGCTGGGGACTGGATATGATTGGGCCTTTCAAGAAAGCTCAAGGGGGATACACTCATGTATTGGTAGCAATTGACAAGTTCACTAAATAGATAGAATTCAAGCCCATTGCTTCCTTAACTTCTGCCAAGGCCGTGGAATTCATACAAGACATAATATTCAGATTCGGAATACCAAACAGCATCATAACTGATTTAGGATCCAACTTCACGAGTTCAGAATTCTTTGACTTCTGCGAGCAAAAGAGCATTCAGATCAAGTATGCATCTGTAGCCCATCCAAGAGCCAACGGGCAAGTTGAGCGAGCCAACGGGATGATATTGGATGCACTCAGGAAAAAGATTTTCGATAAGAATGAAAAGTTCGCAGGAAAGTGGATAAGGGAATTACCCTATGTTGTTTGGAGCCTAAGAACCCAACCTAGCCGAGCTTTGCATGGAAACACTCCTTTCTTCATGGTCTATGGGTCGGAGGCAGTGCTGCCCGCTGATCTCAAGTTTGGGGCGCCAAGCCTGATCTTTGAAAGTATAGCAGAAGCGGAGACCACCAGGCTGGAGGACATAGACGTACTCGAGGAAGAACGGTTAAGCGCAGTAATCCAATCAGCAAGATACCAGCAAACTCTAAGGCGCTATCACGACAAGGCTGTACGGCAACGATTCTTCTCAGTAGGGGAGCTCGTCCTTCGCCGAATTCTAACGGGAGAAGGACGACACAAGTTATCACCCTTATGGGAAGGACCTTTCATAGTAGCAGAAGTCACTCGGCCCGGATCATATCGCCTCACTCAGATGGATGGCACAGAAGTTGGGAACTCCTGGAACATAGAACACCTGAGAAAGTTTTATCCTTAGCCGTACCTCAAAACTGCTGGGATAACGGTGATGTACTCTGTAAAGTGGAAATATGTCATCAATAAAGAAAAGGTCTCAAGGATACTCAATTTATTTACGATCGACTCGCATTCTTACTTAACTCGGGGTGACCACTATACCCTGCTAACGGAGCAATCGGCTTAAGTCGGAAATGACTTAAGGCGGTGCAACATGCTCACGCTTACTTAACTCGGGGTGACCACTATACCCTGCTAACGGAGCAATCGGCTTAAGTCGGAAACGACTTAAGGCGGTGCAACATGCTCACTCTTACTTAACTCGGGGTGACCACTATACCCTGCTAACGGAGCAATCGGCTTAAGTCGGAAACGACTTAAGGCGGTGCAACATGCTCACGCTTACTTAACTCGGGGTGACCACTATACCCTGCTAACGGAGCAATCGGCTTAAATCGGCAACGACTTAAGGCGGTGCAACATGCTCACGCTTACTTAACTCGGGGTGACCACTATGCCCTGCTAACGGAGCAATCAACTTAAGTTGGCGGCAACTTAAGACCAATGCAACACGCTCGCGCCTATATAATTCAAGGGACGATTTCCATATCCCACAAACAAAATTCTCAGTCATCATGCGTCATTACTACCAAACTCATTAACTAAAAAATTCTGATACAATGAGAGAGTAACTATGTCATTCAAATAAACTGGTGTCCTCCAACAAATATTCAATCATACAAGCTGCGCGCTTGGAGCACGCGAAATGTTTTCTCTATTTTGCAATGTCTTTTTCAGGAGCAACTGACGAAGAAGGACGACTCGAGGAATCAGGGGCAGCGTTCACGTCAGCCCTTATATCTTCAGGAACGACTACGCCAGGTCTCCTCATCAGGATTCGTCCCGCTCGAATGGCCTTATCCATGGCCCTATCGCGCTGGGCTCTCAGAGTACTGGAAGTCTCTTCAGCAACCTTGACAGCCAACTGGGCAGCCTCTAGCTCCTGGGTAACAGATTTCTTGGAAGCACGCAGATTCTTGATGACAACGTCTTTAGCCGATATCAACTCCCTAAGGCGAATCACATCATCCAAGGACTCCTGCAGCTTATAGCGAAGATTGTTTAACTCCTCCATGGAAAAGCGGTGACTCCTCTCCAGGATGGTCAGCGAGTTCCTAGAATCACGATACAACCTATCAAGATTGTCACGAGAAGCGGCAAGGATACGTTTTTCTTCCTGCAGGCACAAGTCAGTTCCTTCAGAAAACCAGGCAAATAATAGGAGTACAGCAAGGCGAAAGCGCAGTTTCGTATATCACCTTTTCAGAGTCGAGCTGAGCATGCAGGGAAGAACTCAACGCATTGGCATCATCTAAGGCGGCAGAGACCTGACTCAGCTCAATCTGACCTTGAGAGTACTTTTCCTCAAGATCAGTGCATCGCTGAGACAGTTCAGCCCGATCTTGAGAATGTTTTTCCTCAAGAAGTGCAATCTGTCGAGTCATTCCTAGCAAAAGATAACCAAACGAAACGAGGTCAGAAGGTAAAACAGTCCACAACAAGCGCGAAGAAAAGAAAAAAGGGCACTAACCAGCGTTAGTCGCCTCCAACTCGGATACACGACGATGAAGTGACACTGGATTCCAACACGAAAGAGACGAAGCCACTTCCGGGACAGGAGCACCATGCAATTTCAGCTGGCTGGTCATCCCATCCACCAAAACCTGATGAGAAAAACAGATGAGCATAATGGCAAAAGTTCATGCAATGTAAAAATCAAGCTAAGAAACAGCACAGTACCTGGAGGTTGGAGAAGAACGAAGGGATCCCCAAATCAGGAGAAATCAGATGATAACCAGGCGCAAGGTCATCACCCGAAGCAGCTTGCAACGAAACAGTGGGAATCAGTTCAGCACCTTCAACAGAGCCGGATACCCGATCAGCGGGGACGCTGCCCTCCAAAGCGACGCCCCGGTCCAAAGTTTGGGCCACCACCATGCAGCCAGAGTGTGGAGGTGACCCTGCGTGAACGTCCATGGAAGTGCCGGAAGGAGACCCCGTTTGGGCACCCTCGGGGGCTGGGTCATAGTTGGCACTGCCCACTTGAGCCGGATCACCCCCGGCAGCACCCTCGGGGGCTGGGCAGTGGCTCGCACCCTTCGCCCGAGCTAAGTCATCCCCGACGACACCCTCGGGGGCTGGGCATGTGTCAGCACCAGTCTTAAGGTCCAGACTCTCCGCAGTAACCACCTCTAAGGTTGACGGACCCTCGGCTACTTCCATGGAATCAGGACAATCCAAGTCAGCATCCCGACCCTCGAAACCGCGCTCTAAGGTTGACGAGGCGCGGGATGACCTCAACCCAGCATCCGGCACGGCGCCACAAGCTTCCGCTACATCATCATCCACTGGCCCTGATAACAAGTCCTCTGGAACCATATCCTCAAGAGTTTGATCAAAGTCAGCCAGGGATATGTTTTGCAGACCAACAAGGGCAGATAAAGCAGGAGAAGGAACTCCACTACTTTCCCCACTGGCGAGGAATTGCCGACTGTTCTTCCGAGTCAGAGGGACTTCATTCTCTTCCTCTCTGTCGTCTTCATCAGCAACACAGCCAACACCCCCATTGGGATCAACTACAGATGGACCACACCCATTGGGATCAGCATTGATAAATTCAGGCGCAGGAACCTCCTCAGCAGCAGGAACTGAGGGACCAGCATCCTGATCCAAACTAGATACTCGCCGAAGGCGTCTCCTTTTCTTTTTCTGCTCGTCAGCAGGAAGATCAGCTTGATTAACTCGGCAAGGACGCCTCGAGCGAACACGGACAGGTCTCTGAACATTCAAGGTTATACCAACCTCAGGGAGAGGCGCCATTGCCAATGTCTCAACAGGAGTAGCGTCAGAAGAATCCTCAGCCAACATATCAAGCATAGCATTCATTTCTGCATCATTAGGATCCAAAGGCACCTCGAAATAGACTTGTCGTTCATCATCAGGAATTTTCCCAAGTGAGGCAACCAAAGCATTGACTTCTTCATCAGAGGGCCGCGTTCTAAGGCCCAAATTGCCATCAGTCGCAGGTGGATTTGACACGAAGAGAGTGAAGGCTTTGGCAGGAGGCAGATTCCAGGCCGAGTACGCCACTGGAGCACCAACATTGGATACTTTGCCTCTGAGAATCATCTCCAGTCGGCTCACCAAATCTGCAGAAGGGATTCTCTTGTTGGTAACTCGGGTTGGGTCGGCTAGCCCTCGATACAGATAAGCCGGGTGGACCCTATCTTTCAGTGGCTGAATGTTTTTGAAAACGAAGTCAGCAACTATAGCTTCAGCAGTTAAACCCCTCTCTTTCAATAGCCCAACTTCAGCTAGCAGCACACTGGCCTCAGCCACCTCTTCGTCTGTAGGGGACTCGGTCCAGCTCGGGGTGCGAACGTCTGGCTGTCTTCCTGACCGGGGGGGGAGAGAATTTCCATAGTTATCAACTATAAACCACTCCAGGCGCCATCCCTTAATGCTGTCTTTAAGGGGAATCTCAAGATATTCAGTTTTCCGTCCCCGGCGCATCTCCAAACTGGCACCTCCAACCAACTGATGTTGTCCCCCGGCCATCCCAGGGCGACAATGATACAGGTGTTTCCACAAGCCAAAATGCGGCAGCACGCCAAGAAAGGCCTCACATAAATGGACGAAAATGGAAATTTGCAGAATTGAGTTAGGGTTCAGATGGGTGAGGTTGATGTGGTAGAAATCAAGAAGACCGCGGAAAAAGGGAGAAATAGGAAGGCCAAGGCCGCGGAGAAGAAAAGGAGCGTAAACCACGGACTCGTGGGTATCCTCCGTCGGGACCGTAGTCCCGTGGCATATCCGCCAAGAACAAAGTTCCCGTGGAGGAAGAACCCCGATGGACACGAGGTGGAGGAGTTCAGCTTCAGAGATGATGGACATGTGGTTACCTGCAAAGGGCAATTGGCTGTTGGGATCAATCGGAGGAATCACCACAGCGGAAGAACTCGCGATTTTCCTCTTGGGAGCCATCTCGATTTCACCAGTGAGCAGATTGGAGGCGAGCGCAGAGAGGATTTGGAAGCAGGAATACAAGAACTAGGGCGCGGAAAGCAAAGGCGGCTAAAAGTGCAGCTCTTATGGGATATTCTCGGACCAGATACCGTTTCAAAAAGTGCCCAGTCATCACCCGGCAGTTATTTCCGAAATCCCAGCATGCCACGTGGTCATTCGGCAGTTATTTTCAAAAACTGGTGGGCCATCTCTTCACTCGGGTGTTAATCCTCAAAATAACTCGGCGTTGCCTCTAAAATGCCGACGTCACTACTCAGTCACTCGGCGTTGCCTCTAAAACGCTGATCTTGAGTTCAATCGTTCGGCATTACTTCTAAAATGCCAACGTTGACCTTCAATCACTCGGCGTTGCCTCTGAAACGCTAATCTCGAGTTCAATAACTCGGCGTTGCCTCTAAAATGCCGACGTCACTACTCAGTCACTCGGCGTCGCCTCTAAAACGCTGATCTTGAGTTCAATCGTTCGGCATTACTTCTAAAATGCCAATGTTGACTTTCAATCACTCGGCGCTGCCTCTAAAACGCCAGTCTCGTGTTCAACCGCTCGGCATTGCTTCTAAAATGCCGACGTTGACCTTCGCTCACTCGGCATTACTTCTAAAATGCTGACGTCGACTTTCAATCACTCGGCGTTGCCTCTAAAACGCTGATCTGGAGTTCAACCACTCGGCATTACTTCTAAAATGTCGACGGCGGTTTTCGATCACTCGGCGTTGCCTCTAAAACGCCGACTTCACGTTCAATCGCTCGGCGTTATTTCTAAAAAACATTGATACAGACTGCAATATTGCTCGGCGGCTACTTCTGGAAGCGTCAGTATAATGATCAAGCTGTTCGTCTACGGTCTCAAAAGAATCAGATTTATAGTCAAACAAAACAAGTCATCAAGAGGAAACCAAATTCATTCTTCATTTAAGGGAAGTGGCAATACTTACAAATCAACTCATTTTGAGTTGATACTCCCCTACTGCTACTACTACTACTACTACGCTACACTATACTACTCTACATTACTAATACTACTACATTATTTAACTATACTATTTCTAATCTATACTAATATCTAAAAAGACCAGTGGCATCTAGCCACTGGCCCTGCCCCTGCCGCTGCCGCCGCTCTTGGTGCCGCCCCTGCTGCTGCCGCCCTTGGTGCTGCCCCTGCTGCTGCCGCCCTTGGTGCTGCCCTTGCTGCTGCCGTTGCCGCCGCCCCCGCCACTGCCGCTGTCGTCGTCGTCGTCGTCGTCGTCGTCCTCGCCCTCGCCGCCGCCGTCCGAGTCCTCCTCATCCGAGGAGTACTCAGACTCATCCGAGCCCTCGAGCCCGGAGCGCTCGACGGCCCGGATGTACGTCCAGACCTCCGCGGCTATCCCCTGGGAATCGTCCGAGTCATCGGACGACGCCGGGGGAGAGACGGGAGCCGGAGACTTCTCGGACTCGGAGGAGAACTCCTCCTCCGAGTATTCCGAGTCGCCGAAGTCCTCCGATGGAGGGGTCGGCTCGCGCTTGCGCTTGTTGTTTTTTCCCATGGCGGAAGCAAGCGGGAAAGAAGAGAAGGAAGCAGTAAAGGAATAGCGAAGAGATGTGAAGAAACCAGAGGGGCAACAGCGTTATTTATAGAAGAGAAAGGCAACCGCTCACCTCCAACCGCGGTCACTGAACAGTCGCAAAGCATTCAATATGCACTCCCACCCGTCCGAAGACACGTCAGGCGGCTGACGCCGTTTCATGCAGTACTACACCCATTGGGACTCCAGTCAACAGCACAAAGGGTATGATTACACTCGCCGTCCCATCACATTACAACTCAGAAGCAGCCGGTTAAAACACTCAGCGTACCAAGCCGTTCCTTGCCCACACCCATTGGGGGGGGACGCCCAGGAATTGTCAGTATATTTTTCAAAATGGTCACATCTGTGCAGAGCATGCAGTGAATGCCTCAAGACAAAAATGAGATATCAACAAGAGTTAGAAGGAAGCCAAGTATAGCCAGCAGAGTGCAAAATATGGTCGACAGACACGACTTGAAGACTAGACAGAGAACGTCCATCAAATGTCCAATCAGTCACAGAGCAAATAAACTACGCTACCTAGCAAGATATGGAGGGATTGCAAACTCGGCTGCAAAAGACAAAATACATGCTGACCTCTGAAGCATAATATTGGTGACATAGCATGGATGACATCATGCCAACTCTTTTATAAATAGAAAGAGTAATCTTCAGCAAAAAGACATAAAAAGAAGACCTTCAAACGAATTATTCTCAAGAAATTCACTTGAAGGTCGGGGGCTACACCCATTGGGTGCACCTTCGGTGCACCCCATGGATTATTATTCTAAGCCGAGATCACGCTGATTTCTAAGAGCATGGGACAAGATCAAAGAGCCAATCTTCAACCAAAGTGAAGGAACACGAATGGAAATAATCTCCACTGAAGACCTTCGAGTAGATTATTTTCTAAAATCTACTCGAAGCTCGGGGGCTACACCCATTGGGTGCACCTCCGGTGCACCCAATGAAGTTCAGAATCCTTCAAATAGGAATGCCGATCTCTAAGGCACAGGCACGAAACTAGGTTTTGGTCAACAAGTGATCGAAGCAGGAGAGAACAACAAGAAGCCGTTTTTCTTCAAATCACCTGCAAGCTGGACCTGGGATCTTTGGGTTGATTACCTCTAAATTAACCCAAAGATCGGGGGCTTGTGGGGGATAGATATCCCCCGGGTCCACTAAAAGAGTAAAGAACCTCACGAAAAGCCCAAGGGCCCAATAAATCGTAAGGTTATTCTTTCGTGGGCCTGGGGAGAAACAACCAGTAATGCAGAGCGACATGAGGCCGGATTGGTGCAAACCCGGACGGCCCATAGCGTCGAGCGAGTAACCGCAACAGAGATCCGACTTTCCCGCGGTGGAGCCTCCATGCACCGAAGCCACGTGAGGATAAGTCGGCGAGGGTTACGTAAAGGATAATCTCAAGAGGTTCACTATCTTTTAGCCACTTGTTGTTATCTTATCCATGTGTACTGCCCCACGGTCGAGTATATAAGGCCTAGGGGGCACCCCTTCAGAACGATCGACCCATTACTTAGCTACCCACACCAACTCTCTGTATTCTTGATCCAGAGAGCTCTCTTGTACTCATATCCACCAAGCATACTCATCAGGACGTAGGGTGTTACGCATCACTAAGCGGCCCGAACCTGTAAATCTTGTCCACCGTCCCTCGTGCGATCGGCACGAACCATTTTGCTACAGTTGTCAACACCTCCCTACTCCTAAAACACCTTGAGGGGCAACCCCAGGTGTGCGGTCAGACCCAAAACACCGACACCGGGAGAGACGGACGCCGCGTCCACAGGAGGGGCGGTCGGGGAAGCCGCTAGGACCACCCCCCCACCGGCGCTGGCGGCACGAGAGCTTGGGAGGTCAAGGCACCCCCTTCGCCGTGAGGGTCGCGCCCTTTATTGTCTTGCCCAGCACATACGTGCTGGCAAGATCGACCGGATCAAAACACCAAAACAAAGATAGGGAAGAAAGGGACGAGTAAGCAATAGCATACCGAGAAGAGCGAGCCCGGGTAACCGCCCTCCTCCATGACTGGGAGATCACTGCCACCGGCGCAGGAAGAGCTGGGGAGCATAGCCGCCGGCCGGACCTCCTCATGGCGTGTCGCCGGATCAGCCAATGTCGGGGTAGGTGACGCTGCCTCGCCATGTCCACCGCGCCCTACCAACACAGATGGAGTGGAGGATGACCCGGCAGCCTCCGACCTCCCCCCATGGTGCCCCATGGGCGCGGTGAGCGTGGCAGCATCCACTGCGGCCCCTCCTTTCGGGGCGAGACGCTGGAGCTAGCTTCAACATCCCCACGGAAGGACGGGCCACCCACCGACAGAAGGAGCTCCGTCCTAGCGGAGGCCATGGAGGTCATATCCTTCGTATCAGTAGACGGCGTGATGCTGCACCCCAAACCAGCGCGAGCAATACGCTCGGCCTTCTTCGCCGCCTTCCTCTCTTGGCGATGCTTCTTGCGTGCTTCTAGGGCCACCGCTCCCTCCTCCCTTTTCCACTTCTTCTCTGCCTTAATGATGGCATCCTTGGGGAGAGGAGGAAGACAGAGTGGCACGGGCCCGAGACACTGTGCAACCAAAAAGGGAATCACGACCAAAAGGCGGATAGGTCAACAAGGAAAAACAGGTGAGGAAGGGAAAGGGGGGACCTACCAAGTCACTCAAGATGGATTTGTTGAGAGATGGTGGAGAATCCTCGGCCATAAAATCCGATAAGGTCGCCTGATGTCTGTTACACATGCCTCAACCTCTGACGTGGTAAGGCCCTCTGGAGAAAGGCGATCGGGATCCTCCAGACCGGCGTACACCCACATCGGGTTTCGACAGGCCATGAGCGGCTAGATCCGGTGCTACATGAATGTGCAGATCAATAGCACACCAGTGAGCCCTCACCCATTCAACATGGCAATAGCATCTATCATGTAATCCACCTTTGGCTTCCACGTGGCTTCCACGCCCAAGGACCATTCAGGAGCAGACTCCGAGACCAGCCCGGAGAATGACGGCGTGCTCCCTTCTAGATTCCAGACGTAGAACCATTCACTCTCATAACCACAAATGGAGGTCGAGAGGGGGATCTTGAAGTACGATGACACCCTCGAGTTGTGTAGTTGGATGGAGAAGCATCTGTCGAACTGCTGATTCCCATGGCTGGTGGTCAGCCGCGGGCTAAAGAAATACCTCCACAGCTGCCAATGGGGGGCAATCTCCATGAAGGCCTCACACAGCATGATGAAGCACGCTATGTGAAGAATAGAGTTGGGGTGGAAGTTTTGGATCTCCATCTTGTAGTAGTGGAGGATCCCCTGAACGAACGGGTGTGGGGGCAGGCTGAATCCCCGCTCGTAGAAGGAAGCGAGCATAACCACCATGTCGTCTTCCGGCCTTGGCACCTCGCCTTCAACCTCTAGCCGCCATCCTGAGACTTCTACTGGAGGGATGAAGCACTTCTCCTCCAGACCCCGAAGGCGGTCCTCCTGAATCAAGCAACCCGGAAATAGAGCCATGGACGCGGCAAGCAAGCAAGACAAACACGACGGAAGAAGGGCACCTCGGGGAAGAGAAGAAGTAGGCACTGGAATGCAAGAAATCAGTAATCGTAACCAGCCTCAAGGCAGCCTTGAAAGGGAAATGTGCCCTTGGGCCATTTCTAAGTATTTTGGTGATTTAGTGCCCAACACAAGTGCCTAATTGTAAAATGGTGGACAAAGTACAAATCAAGAATAAAGGTATGTTTCTCAGACTTAGTACATTGTTTTATGGACTAATGTATTGTGTCTAAGTGCTGGAAACAGAAAAAATCGAGTTAGAGAAGAAATGGCTCGAGCAGCCAAAGTCTGCCCAGTCTGGGTACACCGGACTGTCCGGTGTGCACCGGACATGTCCGGTGCGCCAGGCTGGCTCGGCGCGAACTGGCCGCTCTCGGGAATTCGCCGACGGCGTACGGCTAAAATTCACCGGACTGTCCGGTGTGCACCGGACTGTCCGGTGAGCCAACGGTCGGCCGGGCCAACGGTCGGCCGCGCAATCTGCGCGGGACACGTGGCCGAGCCAACGGTCGGAAGGGGGCACCGGACTGTCCGGTGTGCACCGGACATGTCCGGTGCGCCAACGGCTCCCAGATCTGCAACAGTCTGCAACGGTCGGCAGCGCTGTTTAAGGAAAGAAATCGGGCACCGGACAGTGTCCGGTGTGCACCGGACTGTCCGGTGCACCCGACGGCAGAAGGCAAGGATAGTCTTCCAGATTTGCTCTCAACGGCTCCTAGCTGCCTTGGGGCTATAAAAGGGGCCCCTAGGCGCATGGAGGAGATACCCAAGCAACGTTAGAGCATTCTTGATCATCCACACTCATTCTTTACGCATTCGTTTGTGATTCTAAGTGATTCGAGCTCCGTTCTAGTGAGAACTTTGAGATAGTCATTCGAGCTCGATTCTTGGCTGTTTGTGTGCGCATTTCGCTGTGGATTTGTGTGTGTTGCTTCCCTCCCTTACTCTATGCTTCTTTGTGATCATATACGTGTAAGGGCAAGAGACTCCAATTTGTGGAGATTCCTTGCAAACGGGATATTGAAAGGCTAAGCAAAACACCGTGGTATTCAAGTTGGTCTTTGGACCGCTTGAGAGGGGTTGATTGCAACCCTCGTCCGTTGGGACGCCACAACGTGGAGTAGGCAAGCGTTTGTCTTGGCCGAACCACGGGATAAACCACTGTGTCATCTCTGTGTTTGATCTCTTGTGGTATTGTGTTTTGTTGAAGACTCCTCTCTAGCCACTTGGTGATTATTGTACTAACACTTAACAAGTTTTTGTGGCTTAAGTTTTAAAGTTTCACAGGATCACCTATTCACCCCCCCCCCCTCTAGGTGCTCTCAATTGGTATCAAAGCCGTTCTCTTCACAAAGGGACTTACCGCCCGAAGAGATGGATCCTAAGGGGAAGGGAATCGTGATCAACGACAAAGAGAAGGAATCCTTCGTCAACGAGCCGAAGGACGACAAGCCTACCGACTCCGGCTCGGGGCATAGACGGAAGGAAGGGAAGAAGAAGAAGACAAGGCGCATCAAGGAGATCATCTACTACGACGATAGTGATGAGTCTACTTCTTCCCAAAAGGATGACGACAACGACTACAAAAAGACGGTCAATTCGAACTTTTCATTTGATTATTCTCGTATTCAACATAGTTCGAATTCGCATTTGCTTTCCATTCCTCTTGGCAAACCTCCACACTTCGATGGGGAGGACTACGGATTTTGGAGTCACAAAATGCGTAGTCACTTATTCTCTCTCCATCCAAGCATATGGGAGATTGTGGAAAATGGAATGAAATTTGATAGCTCGGATAGCCCTATGCTTATAAATGAACAAATTCATAGAAATGCACAAGCTACTACTGTTCTCTTAGCATCTTTGTGTAGGGAAGAGTACAATAAGGTGAGCGGCTTGGACAATGCCAAGCAGATATGGGACACCCTCAAGATCTCTCACGAGGGGAACGACATCACCATGCTCACCAAGATGGAGTTGGTGGAGGGCGAGCTTGGACGATTCGCCATGATAAGGGGAGAGGAGCCAACTCAAACTTACAACCGGCTCAAGACCCTTATCAACAAAATAAGGAGCTACGGAAGCACGCGTTGGACGGATCATGACGTCGTCCGCCTAATGCTCAGGTCCTTTACCGTTCTTGATCCTCATCTCGTGAACAATATTCGTGAGAATCCCAGGTACACGATGATGACGCCCGAGGAAGTACTTGGAAAATTCGTGAGCGGGCGGATGATGATCAAGGAGGCAAGATACGTCGACGACGCGTTGAACGGTCCACTCCACGAGCCTCAACCCATTGCTCTAAAGGCAACGAGGAGCAAGGAGTCGCTACCTAGCAAGGTGGCGCAAGTTGAGGCGGCCGGGCTTAATGATGAAGAGATGGCTCTCATCATCAAGAGATTCAAGACGGCGCTAAATGGTCGCAAGGGGCAGCCAAGCAAGACCAAGACAAAGGGGAAGCGCTCATGCTTCAAATGTGGTAAGGTTGGTCATTTTATTGCTAACTGTCCCGAAAATGATAGTGACCAGGAGCAAGGGAAAAATGGGAAGAGAGAGAACAAGAAGGTTTACAAGAAGGCCAAAGGCGAAGCACACCTTGGAAAGGAGTGGGATTCGGATTGCTCTTCGTCCGACTCCGACGATGAAGGACTCGCCGCCACTGCCTTCAACAAATCGGCTCTCTTCCCCAACGAGCATCACACTTGCCTCATGGCAAGGGAAAAGAAGGTAATCACTCGTAATGCTAATACGTATGATTCTTCTAGTGATAATGAATCTAGTGAGGATGAAATTGATTACTCTAGTTTATTCAAGGGATTGGATAGAACTAAGATAGCTAAGATTAATGAGTTGATTGATGCCTTAAATGAAAAGGATAGAATCTTAGAGAAACAAGAAGACCTTTTATATGAAGAACACGATAAATTTGTTAGTGCACAAAATTCACTTGCTCTAGAAGTTAAAAGAAATGGAATGCTTTCTTGTGAACTTTCTACTTGTAATGAAACCATTTCTTCTTTAAAAGGTGAAATTAATGTTTTAACTGCTAAACTAGAAGTAGCAAGTAACTCTTGTGTTGAAAATATTACAATTTGCACTAGGTGTAAGGATTTTGATGTTAATGCTTGTAGTGAACACTTAGCTTCAATTTCAAAACTAAATGATGAAGTGGCTAGTCTTAATGCTCAACTTAAGACTAGCAAGAGTGAAGTTGATAAAATAAAATTTGCAAGGGATGCCTACACGGTTGGTAGACACCCCTCAATTAAGGATGGTCTTGGCTTCAAAAGAGAGGCCAAGAACTTAACAAGCCATAAGGCTCCCATCTTCGTCAAGGAGAAAGGGAAGGCCCCTATGGCTAGTAGTGCTAAAAGGAACCATGCTTTCTTGTACCATGATAAGAGACATGCTAGAAATGCTTATAATGATTTTGATTCTCATGCCATGTTTGCTTCTAGTTCTTCCTATAAGCATGATAGAGATATGTGTAGGAGAAATGTTGTGCATATGCCTAGGAGAAATTTTGCTCATGCTCCTAGAAAAGTTGTGAACAAACCTTCTACCATTTATTATGCTTGCAATGCTCCTTTTGCTATTTGTAGAAAGGGTAAGAAGGTAATTGCTAGGAAGTTAGGGGCAAGATGCAAGGGAGATAAAACTTGCATTTGGGTCCCTAAGGATATATGTGCTAACCTTGTAGGACCCAACATGAGTTGGGTACCTAAGACCCAAGCCTAAATTTGCCTTGCAGGTTTATGCATCCGGGGGTTCAAGCTGGATTATCGACAGCGGATGCACAAACCATATGACGGGGGAGAAGAAGATGTTCACCTCCTACGTCAAAAATAAGGATTCCCAAGATTCAATTATATTCGGTGATGGGAATCAAGGCAAGGTAAAAGGGTTAGGTAAAATTGCAATTTCTAATGAGCACTCAATTTCCAATGTGTTTTTAGTTGAGTCTCTTGGTTATAATTTGCTATCTGTTAGTCAACTATGCAATATGGGATATAATTGTCTTTTTACAAATGTAGATGTGTCTGTCTTTAGAAGATGTGATGGTTCACTAGCTTTTAAGGGTGTACTAGACGGCAAACTTTACTTAGTTGATTTTGCAAAAGAAGAGGCCGGTCTAGATGCATGCTTAATGGCTAAGACTTGCATGGGCTGGCTGTGGCATCGCCGCTTAGCACATGTGGGGATGAAGAACCTCCACAAGCTTCTAAAGGGAGAACATGTGATAGGTCTAACAAACGTTTATTTCGAAAAAGATAGACCTTGTGCAGCTTGTCAAGCAGGTAAACAAGTGGGAGGAGCACATCACAGCAAAAATGTGATGACCACATCAAGACCTCTGGAGCTGCTACATATGGACCTCTTCGGACCCGTCGCCTATCTAAGCATAGGAGGAAGTAAGTATGGTCTAGTTATTGTTGATGACTTTTCCCGCTTCACTTGGGTGTTCTTTTTGCAGGATAAGTCTGAAACCCAAGGGACCCTCAAGCGCTTCCTCAGGAGAGCTCAAAATGAGTTTGAGCTCAAGGTGAAGAAGATAAGGAGCGACAACGGGTCCGAATTCAAGAACCTTCAAGTGGAGGAGTTTCTTGAGGAGGAAGGGATCAAGCACGAGTTCTCCGCTCCTTACACACCTCAGCAAAATGGTGTGGTAGAGAGGAAGAATAGGACGCTGATCGATATGGCAAGGACGATGCTTGGAGAGTACAAGACCCCCGAGTGCTTTTGGTCGGAAGCTGTGAACACGGCTTGCCACGCTATCAACAGGGTCTACCTTCATCGCCTCCTCAAGAAGACTTCGTATGAGCTACTAACCGGTAACAAACCCAATGTATCGTACTTTCGTGTATTTGGGAGCAAATGCTACATTCTAGTGAAGAAGGGTAGAAATTCTAAATTTGCTCCCAAAGCTGTAGAAGGGTTTTTATTAGGTTATGATTCAAATACAAAGGCGTATAGGGTCTTCAACAAATCATCGGGTTTGGTTGAAGTCTCTAGCGACGTTGTATTTGATGAGACTAATGGCTCTCCAAGAGAGCAAGTTGTTGATTATGATGATGTAGATGAAGAAGATGTTCCGACGGCCGCTATACGAACCATGGCGATTGGAGAAGTGCGGCCACAGGAACAAGATGAACGAGATCAACCTTCTTCCTCAACAACGGTGCATCCCCCAACTCAAGACGATGAACAGGTTCATCAACAGGAGGCGTGTGATCAAGGGGGAGCACAAGATGATCACGTGATGGAGGAAGAAGCACAACCGGCACCTCCAACCCAAGTTCGAGCAGTGATTCAAAGGGATCATCCCGTCGACCAAATTTTGGGTGACATTAGCAAGGGAGTAACTACTCGATCTCGATTAGTTAATTTTTGTGAGCATTACTCCTTTGTCTCTTCTATTGAGCCTTTCAGGGTAGAGGAGGCCTTGCTAGATCCAGATTGGGTATTGGCCATGCAGGAGGAACTAAACAACTTCAAGCGCAATGAAGTTTGGACACTGGTGCCTCGCCCCAAGCAAAATGTTGTGGGAACCAAGTGGGTGTTCCGCAACAAACAGGACGAGCACGGGGTGGTGACAAGGAACAAGGCTCGACTTGTGGCAAAAGGCTATGCCCAAGTCGCAGGTTTGGACTTTGAGGAGACTTTTGCTCCTGTGGCTAGGCTAGAATCAATTCGTATCTTGCTAGCGTATGCCGCTCACCATTCTTTCAGGTTGTACCAAATGGATGTGAAGAGCGCTTTCCTCAACGGGCCAATAAAGGAGGAGGTGTACGTGGAGCAACCCCCTGGCTTCGAGGATGAGCGGTACCCCGACCACGTGTGTAAGCTCTCTAAGGCGCTCTATGGACTTAAACAAGCCCCAAGAGCATGGTATGAATGCCTTAGAGATTTCTTAATTGCTAATGCTTTCAAGGTTGGGAAAGCCGATCCAACTCTCTTCACTAAGACATGTGATGGTGATTTGTTTGTGTGCCAAATTTATGTCGATGACATAATATTTGGTTCTACTAATCAAAAGTCTTGTGAAGAGTTTAGCAGGGTGATGACGCAGAAATTCGAGATGTCGATGATGGGCGAGTTGAACTACTTCCTTGGGTTCCAAGTGAAGCAACTCAAGGACGGCACCTTCATCTCCCAAACAAAGTACACGCAAGACTTGCTGACGCGGTTTGGGATGAAGGACGCCAAGCCCGCTAAGACGCCGATGGGAACCGACGGACACACCGACCTCAACAAAGGAGGTAAGTCCGTTGATCAAAAAGCATACCGGTCCATGATAAGTTCTTTGCTTTATTTATGTGCTAGTAGACCGGATATTATGCTTAGCGTATGCATGTGCGCTAGATTTCAATCCGATCCTAAGGAGTGTCACTTAGTGGCTGTGAAGCGAATTCTTAGATATTTAGTCGCTACGCCTTGCTTCGGGATCTGGTATCCAAAGGGGTCTAACTTTGACTTGATTGGGTACTCAGATTCCGACTATGCTGGATGTAAGGTCGATAGGAAGAGTACATCGGGGACGTGCCAATTCTTAGGAAGGTCCCTGGTGTCATGGAACTCTAAGAAACAAACCTCCGTTGCCCTATCCACCGCTGAGGCCGAGTATGTTGCCGCAGGACAGTGTTGTGCGCAACTACTTTGGATGAGGCAAACCCTCAGGGATTTTGGCTACAATCTGAGCAAAGTTCCACTCCTATGTGATAATGAGAGTGCTATCCGAATAGCGGAAAATCCTGTTGAGCACAGCCGCACAAAGCACATTGACATCCGGCATCACTTTTTGAGAGACCACCAGCAAAAGGGAGATATCGAAGTGTTTTATGTTAGCACCGAGAACCAGCTAGCCGATATCTTTACCAAACCTTTAGATGAGAAGATCTTTTGCAGGCTGCGTAGTGGGCTCAATATCTTAGATTCGCGGAACTTGGATTGAAATGTAGCATACATGTGTTTATGCCTTTGATCATGTTCATTCTGCATTTTGTTGCTTATTATGGTGCTCAAGTTGTACAAACACTCCCTGGACCTCACAAGTCCGTTGCAAAGTGATGCACATGTTTAGGGGGAGATGTGTTACAACTTGACCCTTTGAGACTAACCATATGCTTGAGTTTGCTTGAT
Source organism: Zea luxurians (assembly GCA_029449295.1). NCBI lineage: Eukaryota > Viridiplantae > Streptophyta > Magnoliopsida > Poales > Poaceae > Zea > Zea luxurians. Next base: position 132,241,294 of record JAOPSE010000010.1, read on the forward strand.
TTAGTCTCGAAGGAGAATTGAAAGGGAAAAGGTGGACTTGGACCATGAAAGACTTCCACTGCACTCCGATGAGAGGGTAACTTATTCTAAGTCCATCTCATGAACTCTTATTGCCATTTGCTCTAAATTGAAGATTTTGGTGAGGCAATAGGGTTAAAGGGCCAAGATTGGTCCCGTTTTGGTGCTTGATGCCAAAGGGGGAGAAAATAAAGGCCAAAGCAATAAATGGATCAGCTACCACTTGAGAAATTTGAAAATAGTAGAATAGAGCTTTTGGTTTGTCTGGTTTGTCAAAACTCTTTTGTTGTCTTGGCTTCTTGTGGGGAGAAGTAGTGATTATGGGAAAAAGGGGGAGTTTTTGAAATCCTTGATCAATCTCTTTGGAGTGACTCTCTTTATGCTTCAACATGTGTGTTTGACTTAGAGATAGAGATTTGAGATTGATTTTAAAAAACAAACCAAGTGGTGGCATAGAGTGATCCATATATGTCAAAATTGAATCAAAATAATTTGAGTTCTTATTTGAAGTGTTTTTGTACTTGTTCTACTTGCTTTATGTTGTGTTGGCATAAATCACCAAAAAGGGGGAGATTGAAAGGGAAATGTGCCCTTGGGCCATTTCTAAGTATTTTGGTGATTTAGTGCCCAACACAAGTGCCTAATTGTAAAATGGTGGAGAAAGTACAAATCAAGAATAAAGGTATGTTTCTCAGACTTAGTACATTGTTTTATGGACTAATGTATTGTGTCTAAGTGCTGGAAACAGAAAAAATCGAGTTAGAGAAGAAATGGCTCGAGCAGCCAAAGTCTGCCCAGTCTGGGTACACCGGACTGTCCGGTGTGCACCGGACATGTCCGGTGCGCCAGGCTGGCTCGGCGCGAACTGGCCGCTCTCGGGAATTCGCCGACGGCGTACGGCTAAAATTCACCGGACTGTCCGGTGTGCACCGGACTGTCCGGTGAGCCAACGGTCGGCCGGGCCAACGGTCGGCCGCGCAATCTGCGCGGGACACGTGGCCGAGCCAACGGTCGGAAGGGGGCACCGGACTGTCCGGTGTGCACCGGACATGTCCGGTGCGCCAACGGCTCCCAGATCTGCAACAGTCTGCAACGGTCGGCAGCGCTGTTTAAGGAAAGAAATCGGGCACCGGACAGTGTCCGGTGTGCACCGGACTGTCCGGTGCACCCGACGGCAGAAGGCAAGGATAGTCTTCCAGATTTGCTCTCAACGGCTCCTAGCTGCCTTGGGGCTATAAAAGGGGCCCCTAGGCGCATGGAGGAGATACCCAAGCAACGTTAGAGCATTCTTGATCATCCACACTCATTCTTTACGCATTCGTTTGTGATTCTAAGTGATTCGAGCTCCGTTCTAGTGAGAACTTTGAGATAGTCATTCGAGCTCGATTCTTGGCTGTTTGTGTGCGCATTTCGCTGTGGATTTGTGTGTGTTGCTTCCCTCCCTTACTCTGTGCTTCTTTGTGATCATATACGTGTAAGGGCAAGAGACTCCAATTTGTGGAGATTCCTTGCAAACGGGATATTGAAAGGCTAAGCAAAACACCGTGGTATTCAAGTTGGTCTTTGGACCGCTTGAGAGGGGTTGATTGCAACCCTCGTCCGTTGGGACGCCACAACGTGGAGTAGGCAAGCGTTGGTCTTGGCCGAACCACGGGATAAACCACTGTGTCATCTCTGTGTTTGATCTCTTGTGGTATTGTGTTTTGTTGAAGACTCCTCTCTAGCCACTTGGTGATTATTGTACTAACACTTAACAAGTTTTTGTGGCTTAAGTTTTAAAGTTTCACAGGATCACCTATTCACCCCCCCCTCTAGGTGCTCTTAAGCCTCCCTGTTTATTTATACACAGGTACCGGGAGGCAGAGCGACGCATAAAAGGTGAATCCTCCACTCCCCCCACGAGTGACATGGGAGGACGCGTCGTTCCAGCCTGCAACCGCCTCGATCACCAGGCGAGAAGCTGTTCACCCCAAGGGACCCATATTGCCCTGAATAGAGCACCAAGGGACGCGCGGCGAGGAGGCACCAGAGACGGGTAGAACCATTAACCACCCCGTCACGCCACCAATGTACAATATGACGAACGGGCCATTTCGCGTCCCATCAAGCCACCCACACCGAGCGGTGTCATGATGACCCCCACTTTTACCGTGTCGCCACAGTAACTGCCTTAGGATAACCAGGTAAAAAGCTAAACTCACCCCAACTTCTCACGCAGAGCGAGGAGTGGACCGAGCAAGTTCCCAGTGAGCCGCAAGCTAGGTGACCAGCCCATAGGTCATTTGCTCGTATCCATGTCCAAGGTCGAACCTCACATTCTCCTACGGAAACCCGACTGATGGGGTGGCCACGGGGTCCCCCTTTGGTCGGCCAGACCGATCAAAGGGCCGATACAAGATCGAATAAGGAAGGACTTAATGAGATGCCCCAGTGGGTCGAGCCCCCCAGTGGGACCACTCGCCGACACTAGACCCTACCCAAGGACGGTCGGATCTCACTTGGATAACCCATTTGAAGCTTGATGGCCTCCTCCCCCGCATTGACCAGGTCAGTGGAAGGATGCCCTCCCCTCAGAAGAGACCTTGAAAAGGCCTTCCAAGGGGAGAGGCGTGCCAATCAGAGATCAAGCATTCAAAGGAACCAGCTCAGAAGATCACCACCCAAGATCATGCCCGATAAACTCACACTCATTGTGTGACGATCATCATAGAGAGGGTTCACCCCCTGAAATTGCCCTATCACTGGCTAAACCCCAAGCAATCTACACAGATCACTCGGGGGCTCGGGGGCTACATCTAACAGATGCGCTCACGTGCCTCAGAACATGTGAAGTCTCGAGAGAAAACCTCTACGCCACTCCAAGGAGTAGCTCAGAGGCTCAGGGGCTGCTGTTGGGTACGAAGGGATAGGGTACCTAAGAAAGGTCCATAAGCTCCCCTTTTCGACCAAGTCCCTGCCGAGCAAGACTGCGAGGCGGAGCGACCGACCAAGTTCTCGCTGAGCGAGCCTGCGAGGCGAGACGGCCGACTAAGTCCCTACCGAGCAAGCCTACGAGGCGGGACGGCCGACCAAGTCCCCGTCGAGCAAGACTAGGAGGCAAAGCAGCCAAATCCTGCGCAATGAGTCCACATCTGTTGCGACAAGACACATCGTCACCAAACCACGTCCGAGCTAGCGCATGACGCACTGGAGTAGTACCAAAGGGTCCCTGACAGCACGATGGCTAGTGATGTTGTATTTGATGAAACTAATGGCTCTCCAAGAGAGCAAGTTGATCTTGATGATGTAAATGAAAATGAAGTTCCGACAGCCGTAGTGAGAACTATGGCGATAGGTGATGTGCGACCGCAGGAACAACAAGAACAAGATCAATCTTCTTCCTCAATGATGGCGCAACCCCCAACTCAAGGTGAGGAACATGTACCTTAAAATGGTGGCATTGATCAAGGGGGAGCGCATGAACAAGAAGACAAGGAGGAAGAAGACGTACCACAGGCACCTCCAACTCAATTCCGAACCACCATTCAAAGAGATCATCTGGTGGACCAAATCCTAGGTGACATCAGCAAGGGAGTAACTACACGTTCACATATTGCCAATTTTTGTGAGCACTACTCCTTTGTCTCTTCTATTGAGTCTTTTAGGGTAGACGAAGCACTGCAGGATCTGGACCGAGTGTTGGCCATGCAGGAGGAGCTCAACAACTTCAAGAGAAATGAAGTATGGAGCCTGGTGCCACGTCCAAAGCAAAATGTTGTGGGAACCAAGTGGGTGTTCCACAACAAGCAAGATGAGTACGGGGTGGTGATAAAAAACAAGGCCAGACTTGTGGCAAAAGATTATGCCCAAGTCGCAGGTTTGGATTTTGAGGATACTTTTGCTCCCGTAGCTAGGCTATAATCTATTTGCATTTTGTTAGCCAATGCTGCTCACCATTCCTTTAAGCTCCTTCAAATGGATGTGAAGAGTGCCTTCCTCAATGGGTCAATCAAGGAGGAGGTGTACGTGGAACAACCCCCTGGCTTCGAGGACGACAGGTATCCCGACCACGTCTACAAGCTCTCTAAGGTGCTCTATGGGCTTAAGCAAGCACCAAGAGCATGGTATGAATGCCTTAGAGGTTTTCTCATTGCAAATGCTTTCAAGGTTGGGAAATATGATCCTACTCTTTTCACTAAGACATGTGATGGTGATTTGTTTATATGCCAAATATATGTCGATGACATAATATTTGGTTCTACTAATCAAAAGTCTTGTGAGGAGTTTAGTAGAGTGATGATGCAAAAGTTCGAGATGTCTATGATGGGCGAGCTAACATACTTCCTAGGATTTCAAGTCAAACAGCTCAAGGAAGGCATCTTCATCTCCTAAACGAAGTACATGCAAGATCTTCTCAAGAAGTTTGGGATGATGGACGCAAAGCCCATCAAGACGCTGATGGGAACAAATAGACACTTGGACCTCGACGCGGGAGGTAAGTCCATAGATCAAAAGGTATACCGGTCTATGATAGGTTCCTTGCTTTATTTATGTGTAAGTAGACCAGATATTATGCTTTTCGTATGCATGTGTGCTAGATTTCAATCCGGCCCCAAGGAATGTCACCTTGTGGCTGTGAAGCGGATTTTGCGATATTTAGTTCATACGCCTCACTTCGGGCTCTGGTATCCTAAGGGGTCTACCTTTGACCTAATTGGGTACTCAGATTTTGATTATGCCGGGTGCAAGGTAGATAGGAAGAGCACATCAGGGACATGTCAATTTTTAGGGAGGTCCCTGATGTCTTGGAGCTCAAAGAAATAAAATTTTGTTGCCCAATCCAACGCCGAGGCTAAGTACATGTCGTAGGCCATTGCTGTGCGCAACTACTTTAGATGAGGCAAACCCTCCGGGACTTTGGCTATAATCTGAGCAAAGTCCCACTCCTATGTGACAATGAGAGTGCAATCCGCTTGGCGGATAATCCTGTTGAACATAGCCACACCAAGCACATAGACATCCGCATCACTTTCTGAGAGACCACCAGCAAAGGGGAGATATTGATATATGCCATGTTAGCACCGATCACCAGCTAGCCGATATCATCACCAAGCCTTTAGATGAGAGAAGGTTTTGTGAGTTGCGTAGTGAGCTAAATGTCTTAGATTCATGGAACTTGGATTGATTCATAGCATACATGTGTTTATATGCCTTTTATCATGTTCCTTAAGCTTAATTGTCTTTATTACTTATTTTTGGCGCTCAAGTTGTAGAATATCATCCCCGGACCTCACAAGTTCTTATGCACTGATGCAAATATTTAGGGGGGATATGCTACAAGTTGACCCTTTGAGACTAATATGTTTGCTTGAGTTGAGTTATGTAGTCTCAAAGGAGAATTGAAAGGGAAAAGGTGGATTTGGACAAAGGAGAAGGCTTCCACTGCATAACGGTATCAATGTGCCTTGTTCCAAATTGCCTTGGTTTTTCATTGTCTTTGGTCTTTATTTGCTATTTTTGGTGAGGCAATGAGGTTTTAAGGCCACTAGTTTCTCCGTTTTGGTGCTTAATGCCAAAGGGGGAGAAAATAAAGGCCAAAGCAACTGGATCAACCACCACTTGTGAATTTCAAAAAGTTTTGTGGTTTGAACTTGTCTTTTTTATCAAAACCCTCTTGACAGCAAAGAGGAGCCCTCTGATTACAAATCTATTCTCTTATGGGGGAGAAATCTTTCTTATAGGAAAAGGGGGAGTTTTTGGTATTTGACCAAAACTAGTCTTCAAAAATGGTTTGTGTCGAGTACCTAGGAACCGCGTACCCGAAGGAAGGCCCACGGCCCATGAAACAGTCCATGTTGCTGACCTCCTCCCCACCTGAAAGGATCACGATGCCCAAGAGGGGGTGAATTGGGCTTTTCTAAATTTCTTGCAAAAGATTAAACTCTAATCAAGAGCCCAACTTCACCCAACTACTTAGCTAGATCACAAAAGCTAGGAAACACTAAGCAAACCCTAAGTCATCATGGCAAATACTAGGAAAGCAAATACACAAAGTAAATTGCTCAAAGTAAATGCGGAATGTAAAGTAAGGGCAAGAAAACTCCTCCGAATTTTTTCCCGAGGTATCGGATAGTCGGCACTCTCCACTAGTCCTCGTTGGAGCACCCACACAAGGGTATCGCTCTCCCTTAGTCCTTGCAAGGACCAAGTGCTCACTATGAGATGATCCTTTGCCTCTCCGGCGCGGTGGATCCCTCATGACCGTGAACAAGCTTGAGTCGGGTCACCAACAAATCCTCCGAGGTGAACACCGCGCTCCAATCGCCACCGAGCCGTCTAGGTGATGCCGATCACCAAGAGTAATAAGCCTTAGACTTTCACTTGACCAAGAGAAGCCTAATGCATGCGTTGTGTGCTCTAGTGGCTCTCATGTGCACTAATGAGGTCCTAACACATAATTATGATTTTGCTAATCTCCTCACTACGCAAAGTGGACTTGCAAGCTCAAAGTAATGAATGCAAGGTTGTTGGGCAGCAAGACATTCAATATGGCTAGTGGAAGGGGTATAAATGGGCCAACTACCCCAAACTAGCCATTACTGTTCTGCTATGGTCACGGTGCACCGGACAGTCCGGTGTGCCAACTGTGCGCTTCCAACGGTCGGCGGAGATTTCATCCAGGCCACGCTGAGCAACCCTGCCAGGCGGGCCTGCCGACCACATCCCCGCCGAGCTCTCCAGCAAGGCAGAGATTTCGTCCAGGCCACGCCGAGCAACTCTTCCAGGTGGGCCTTCTGACCACATCCCCACCGAGCTACTATGCGAGGTGGAGATTTCATCTAGGCCACGCGAGCAACTCTGCCAGGTGGGCCTATCAACCACATCCCCGCTGAGCTACTCTGCGAGGCGGAGATTTTGTCTAGGCCACGCCGAGCGACCCTGCCAGGTGGGCCTGCCGACCACCTCCCGCCGAGCTCTCCGGCGAGGCGGTGATTTTGTCCAGGCCACGTCGAGCAACTCTACTAGGTGGGCCTACCGACCACCTCCCCGCCGAGCTACTCTGCGAGGTGGAGATTTCGTCCAGGCCACGCTGAGCAACTCTGCTAGGTGGGCCTGCCGACCACCTCCCCGCTGAGCTCTCCTGCGAGGCAGAGATTTCGTCCAGGCCACGCAGAGCGACCCTGCCAGGTGGGCCTGCGCCTCATACCTCATCTGACCGCCAAACCTTCGCCTGGAAACAAATCCACCACAACCGCATTCAATACGGGCGGCGCATGCCTCGCGTCAAGGACAAGCGGCCGCAACGTCGTACCATATGATGACGGACCACATAGTGGGCTACGCACTAATGGGGCAGGCCTCGGCTCCTCAACATCATACGCGTGATGGCGCCCATCATGAGCAGTGGCTCGCCCGGACGGAGCGCCCTCCACAGTACCGACTGGGCGTCGCGGCATGGACAAGCACCATTAACGCCCCCACACGTCAGCAGGGGCGGCCCCTACTGACGTAGGCCACAAATTCTATTGTCCCCTGATTTTTGAAACCACGACAACTAGCACGCCAGGTAGGGAGACAGTTAGCGTTCCACGTGACTTTCCACACTCCGATGGCTTGTTCATCTACATCCAATGGCAGCGAGACCCTTGCACCAGGGAGCCACATCACCTTCGGCTCTCTTGACTTCCTCGCCACCGCAACCGGGGAGCCTCGCCTCGACATGCCTGAGGGAGCCCCCCCATCGTCCACACGCCCCATCTCCACCAGGAACAAAGCGGAGAAGCGTTGCCTCAATGTGGCGGAACCGCCCAGATTATTCCAGCTTAAGTGCCCAAGTCTCGCCTTAGAGGCAGCGACACACTTAAATCGGAATAAACTGTCAATCCCTCGGATCTAGTCCGATAAAGCCACATAACAAGGATCGAATACCACTTGCTCACTCGAAGGTGAGACACAGAGAAATACAATAAAGCATAAAACCACATATTAAAGGAGTACTTAAAGTTATTACATCATCGGAGTTCAAAAGTAAGAACCATTGTTTTTAATGCAGCAAAAATAAACTAACGATAAATAGAAGGGAGTTTGGCGAAGCCTGGCCAATCACTCCTCATGATCCTCTCCTGCTGAGGCAGGGTCCCACTTGACTGTCCAACCCGGTGGCAGGGTAGACAGCCAAGTCACTCCAGCAACCATGTCATCCAAGGAAGTACCTATAAATTTATGCCACAAGCAAGGCTGAGTATACTAATACTCAACTAGACTTACCCGGTGTGAGGAGTCTACTCCTCTACCTCTAGACCATGAAGTTGTTTGGCTGAGGGGTTTGTTTTGCCAAAAGCACTAGCTGAGTCTAAGTCAAGTTTTAGCTTTTTAAGTTCTAGAATATTCCATAATCTAGGTGAGCTCCTAGCTATCCATACATGGTAGCAATCATTTGTAGCAAACAACATTTTTGCATCATGAAACCTCATTATACTTTTTACTCAATGCAGTACAATGGATCAAGCAGTCTCATTAGCTGCGAGAAGTAGACGATTCGAATCGAGTTTTAACCTTGTAAGGTAAACCTAAACACACGACATGTAGGGGCACTCCGTCCCCACACACATCAACTGTCCCCATCGATTCCCCGGCAACAGATCAGGGCCTCACTGCCTTGGCGTACAATGCCCCACTGACCCCGGCCGCCGCCGTGCAGTGACCGCACTTGTACCCACCATAATCCGGCATGGGAGACTCCGTCTCAGGACAGTGAGGGGAAAAGTCTGCGGGCAGGTTCACTCAAGTACTCGGCTTACCGATTTACCATATTTCTCGGTATGTGTTTAGTACGTTCAAACGCTTGACACAAGTATCCACGCGTTAATCCTTATTCCAATTCTGTCTCGTAGGCAGGGCATCCCCATGGAGCCGTGTCCACAGACAATCATAATTCTGTTATCAAAAATGGATACAACCAATTCCTGACCTCGCGCGAGTGCTAGAAAAATCACTCAACTTCTACCGAGATCCCTATTTAGGATATCAGCTACTCGACCTAGCATACTAGTATCCATCTCAAAAGGAAACCTGAGTTCATGCATCTAGGGTTTCAAACAACTCCTACACTTAAGTGCACAGTACAAGCCTACAAACATTATTGCAGTAAAATAGCATAATAACGGTTATGCATAAAACCGGGGCTTGCATGAAGTCCAACACTAGTTAGTGTTTGCTGGAGGACACTCGCTTGGCGAGCATCTCCTATCCTGGCGCTTGTTCCGTCAGTCCTTCATCTCGCACGATCATCATCTCTCGGTCCTAAATGAGATGCATGATGCATATGTATGAGCATAATGGAAAATGGCACAAGACACTATAAAGGCACACGGTAGCGAACTAGACATTAAGTGCAAAACACCGTAACGACCATACACAAGCGCTAACTATCTATGCATCATCGGGTACACGAATTCAACTCCACTAGACAACGACGAACACTAATTATACCTAACCAATGCAAATACGACAGCACGAGCACAAGTATTTATTAATTTGCTCTAGTTTTTCATTAGTTCTCCTATTGATCACACAAGAGCAACCAGGACAAACACAGGTTTCAATAGGACATAGACATCAATGACTATGGAACTCCTATCTCACAATCAAGTATAGAGAGCAAGCACATTAATCATGGCACACATGTTACTTAAGTTTAGCCATTGCAAGTCAGGCGCTAACCAAACTATTTAGCCAACAAGGGTTAACCTAACCATCAATTGAGTATTTACAGAATTCTGGACAGCAGCACAGCAGTCACTTGTTTTAATCATAACTCTCAAGATATTAATCCAAAAAATAGCAAACTAGGACTTTCTGGAAAGCATAAAAAGTGCTCTACAACTTTGGTATTTTTATCTCAACATGATTCAACACTTAGCAAGGTCAAAAAGTGCTAACACGACAGTGCTGTCCAGATTTGGACAGATTCAGACCTCTGAATTCAAAATTTCATAACTAGGAACTCATGCATCCAAATCAGGTGATCCCAAATTTTCTAGAAAGATAATGAAATTGCCAACAGAACATTTATAAACATCTCAAGGTGATTCAATATGCAATTAAGGATAAAAGACACTAGAATGCTCTGCTGTCCTGATTTGGACAGATTCAGACTTCACACTTCAAACGCCTATAACTTAACCTTCAGACCACCAAAAAGAGTGATCCAAGACTTTTGGAAATCTTAGCAAAAGTACTACACAACATACATAATCACCAAGAATTGATTCCAAGTTTAATCAACTCAAACAACACAGTTTTCGAAATCTGTTCAGAGAGTGGACAGAATACAGCAATCATTTTATAAAATTCGTAACTCTCAAACTCTCAGGTCTATGGTCATGAAATTTTAACACAAGCAAGATAAGTAAGTTATATACAACTTTCTTATAATTGACAAGGACTGATTCTAAACTTAACTTAAGCAAACAATGCAACCTTCGAAATCTGTACAGAATTTGGACAGATTCAGTTACTAGACTTGGGAGAAGCACAACTCCTAAACCATTAATCCTATGATCATGAAATTTTAGGACAAGCTAGATATATAAGTTAACTACAACTTTTATATAGAACATATGTACAGAAAACACATTTTACTTTACTAGGTTGATTACATACCCAAAAGTGTACATGCAGTTTTAACAACGATGACATTTCGCTTCATTTCCACACATAGCCATTACAATTATCATCCACTCGCTACTCTAATTGTTTTAACACTTAACCATAGTCACACAATAGGTGGCAGGATGGCTACGAAGTCATGCCATCACTTCACCATACAATCCAAATTAACAAAACAACTCTACCCGAACTCGTTACTAGTCGAAGGAATTCCAAATCCATTCCTCCCATCACTACTACTCCACATTTCATAAACATAGACTAGCTCATCACGTCTCACATGTGCATCTACTAAACATTCCTCACCTAAGCTCGCATCTTACCTAAACTTCACCAAACAAGGATGATTCGTCTACTTCTCCTCTACGATCACAACCAAACACTATATGCGATGCGTAATTCAATGAACATATAAAGTGCATTGATCCGACTCACGAACATGGAGGAAGCGATGACTACTTCGGCATGTCACCACCTCACTACAAGAGCCAAATCAGTCTCTGACTACACCGATCGAACCTTTTTATCGAGCAATACATATACCTCCTTGTCACGAATACAACCACATTGCAGCATGCACTCGAGACACTTCCGTCAAACTTAACGCAAACACTACTACAACACACTTCGGCACACATGTCCGACAACACACCTTTCAGGCAAACCTACACTTCTAGTTTACTCACTTCATCTACACATACAACTTGTCGGCTTTTCGATCACAAACACGCACGCATACCACTTTCTCCTCTACGAACTTTAACCTGCACACAACATATTCGCACACACCTACGTGTCCATAAATATATGCATAACAACAGAACTGGAGACCATCACACAGCGCACTAATTAAAACATGAGAGCCATCGCGACTACTATAAATATGTCTAATCTATTCATCAAACTAAAAGTCAGTTAAGGAATTTAGCTCACCACACTAAGTTGAACTCGAAGTTTGCAAGAATATCGATGGCGGCGCATTCGGGCTTTTTATCAAACACTTGGTGAGTGCCGACGATGTATAGCTTGCTGCGCGATTCGCCGAGCATGTGGCGTGCGCGGAGGTGCAGCGTATGCGGACTTGGCTGCGCGCAGCGAGGGAGCACGCTCGAGGGGGAGAGGTGAGGGGTTGCGCGCTGCTACTATTTGGCGTGGCACGGCAAAACCCACAGCGAGAACTATGCATCTTTGGCTTGAACATTAAGCTGAACAGTTGGCATGCAAGGCTTGGAGGGGTGCTCTGCCGAGGCTGTTAGGCGCTGTACAGCGAGGCTCGCGGACTTGGGGCTGCGGCTGTGAGCCGATGGAGGCAAGCCTAGCCACGGTAGGGAGTTGCTGGGGGTGGCTCTAGAGGGGGAGATGCCGGGAGAGGGGGTGCTGAGCTTCACAGCCCTGGAGGAGCAGGAAGGGCACCCATGAAAGGGGGCTGTGTTCCCTTTGCTTGCACCAGGAAGGAACCGAGCTGGGGAGGGGCGACTTGGCCACCAGTGGCTCGCCGGCCAGCCATGGATGGAACCTGCACCATGGGGGGTCTGCTGCTCCTAAGCTTGCCGGCGTGGGCGAGGAGGGGTGCCATGCCATGGCTTGGACCTGCAGGGGGCGCAGCCATGGAGGGAGTTCCCTGCGCTGAACCAGAGAGGAGGGGTCGTCGGCTTGGAGGAGCAGAGGGCGCCATGGTTGGGGGAGACGCCATGGGGGAGCTCGGCCAGGGGCTCTGCAGGGGCACCTGGAAAGGGGGCCAGGACGAGCAGGAGCTTGGAGCTCGCGCCCATGGTAGAGGAAGGGAGCAGGGAGGAGGAAAACCTATGCTGGTTGCTGCTGTCATGAGGGAGAAGAGATGGCATGAGGGGGAAGAGAAGGCAGGGAGAGTGGCTGGCGGCTAGGGGGGTGGGTGAAAATTTTTTCCAATTGCAAGGGGAGGCACTTCTATTTATAGATAAGTACTAGGGTTAGGGTTTAGAGGTTGCTTAGGGGCTAAGGAAAAGTGGGGGTTACTTCTAGGCTAAGAAGCTTATTTTTAAGGAAAACGGCTCTCGCGGGATTGATCGGTGTGGAGAACAAAGCGAATCGGAGTTCGGACGAACGGGAGACCGAGGAATTAAATGGACCGAGAATTTGATTTTGGAGTCGCTTGAAAATAATTCCTCGCGCAATAATAGATAATAAATCGACTTGGGATTGGACCGGCTTTCGGATTTGCGGTCAATATAAAGCGAGTTGGTTTGAATTTGGATCGGATGCTGGGATATCAAGTCAGGTAGAATGAAAGTTAAATAGATGCCGGCACACTGAGTATTCCGTTTGAGAGTACGGATTTGGATAAAACATTTGGACATAGATCGAATATCGAGAAATCGAGTTTGGATACAGATCGGATAACAACTGTTGAGAGTTAGAATAAATGAGTCAGGATGAAATTTGCGAGACGAGATTGACTCTCGAATTTGCATTCATTCAAGAAATAAAAGTTTTAACAGGCTCTAAATTTGGCATTTATCAAGATCAAATAACTCTAAATTCGGTGAAACTTTCATGAACAAACTTGATAAACGGGGATAGACGCGATTGAGAAATCAAAATTTCCACTGATGATCCATGCTGAGGTCCAATCTCACGGCATAACACGAAATAAACACCTAGGGTGTCACACTCAAGACGCGCGCTGCCGCCCTCAAAAGGCGTCTCAACCGGCGTGCTGCTGCAAACAAGTTGAAGGCGAAACTGCCCTCTCCCTCGGCATTCGTGGCCATCATCGGCCACCAGCCAACATCCGTCCTCGACCTCCTCAAGGACGGTTCGAGCCACGGCTCAACAAAGGAGCCCGACACCGATGCCGCTGAGGCGGCCAGAAGGGCTTGCTTCGTAGCGACCCCGCCACAAGGGGAGAATGATGGGGGAGCCAAAAACTCCCCTAACCAAGAGGAGGAGGACCAGTGCCAATGCCAAGCCTGGATGCTCACCCATGAGGAGGCGCTCCGCCAGCAGCAGGAAGAGCTCAACGCCCAGGTGTGAAGGCTCGACCAGGTCTACAACAGCATAGAGCAATGACGCCTGGAGGCCAAAGAACCTTCGGCATGGAGAGTTCATGACCAGCTAGCCCAAGGGAGCGACGACGCTCAATACTTCCTCAACCCTTGGCAGAACATGGTGGCAGTTGCCATGATGCTCTGGTCCATCCCTGAGCCCGACAAATCCAAGGCAAGGGTGATGTACCGAAGCCTCCGTAATCTCGTGGAGAAAGCCGCTGTGCAACAAGATGAAATCGACTGGCGAGCGCCTGCCAGGGGCAACAGCTATGGCTCTCGTCCTGCAGTGACATGGAGTAGGAGGGGCCAACCTTCCTAGTCCGAGGGGACCCGAGTTCCCCTAAAAGACTGCCTCTGTAGGATCCGAGATGCCCGTCACATCCTCAACAACCGGAGGCGTGAGCAGGAGGAAGCCGAGCACTCGTGCGCGCGCGAAGGAAGGCGTGAGCGAAGCCTCAGCCCACCCAGGCTAGGGCCACGTGCCTTCGGACGAGCTATCAGGAAAGCACAATTCCCTCCGAAGGTGCGAGCACCGGCAAACATCACCAAGTACGATGGGTCCACAAACCCCGGTTTGTGGTTGGAGGATTATCGCCTGGCCTGCCGCATGGCGGGGATCAAGGGCGACCACCTCATCATACAGTACCTCCCCATTCACCTCGCCGAGGGGGCGAGGGCCTGGCTTGAGCACCTACCAAGCGGCACGATTCACGACTGGGCCGACCTCAGGAAGGCCTTCGTCGGGAATTTCCAGGGCATCTACAAACGCCCTGGGAGCTCTTGGGACCTCAATAGGTGTGTCTAGAAGAGCGGGGAAAGCCTTTGGGACTACATCCGGAGGTTCTCCCAAAAGAAGAATGAGCTCCCCGACACCACGGACGCCGACGTAGTGAGTGCCTTTGCTTATGGCACCACGAATGAGGCGCTCGTCCACGAGCTCAGACGCGGGTGACCATGGACCACAGCCGACCTCCTCGACATCACGACCAAATTCGTGGACAGAGAAGACGCGGTGGGGGCCATTTTCTGCATAGGGAAGGTCTAGCAACACGACGCCGGCAACACGAGCGGCGCGAAGAAACACCGTCAGGAACACCCCGATAGGCACCGGAGGGACCACCACGCCCGGTGCAACGACCACGAGGTTGCCACCGTCGCCCGCCCGCCCAAGCTGCCAGCAAGAAGTGGAGGTGATCATTTCCAAAAGCTGATAGATTCCCCGTGCCAGAATCACGGGTTCCCCGTCCGCCACAAGCACTGGGAATGCGAACTACTGAGACGCTTCATCATGAAGGCTTCGAGCAAGAAGGCCAAGACTGATGAAGCGACCAAGCCAGCGAAGCAGGACACCACCAAGGAGGAATTCCCCACGACGATGGGGTGCCTCATGATCTTCGGTGGGCCTGAAGCTTACGACGACAAACGACGTCTCAAAACAGCGCGTCGTGAGGTGCACGCGGTGAACCCGGCTGTCGGGTACCTAGGAACTAGGTACCCAATGGTAGCCCAAGAGACCTCCTAAAAGAATGGCCCACCAGCCGACCAACCCCTCTGCCGAGTAACTCGGCAAGGCGGAGTGGCCGAGTAACCCGGTGAGGCGGAGTGGCCGAGCAACCCGGCTAGTGGCCGAGCAACCCGTTGAGGCAGAACGGCTGACCAACCCTCCCGCTGAGCAACCTGGCGAGGCGGGATGGGCAACCGACTCCCCCGAGCAACCCAGTGAGGTGGAGCAAGCAACCAACTCTTTGCCGAGCAACTGAGCGAGGCGGAGCAAGCGACCAACTCCCTGCCGAGCAACGTAGCAAGGTGGACTAGGCGAGTAACTCCCCCGCCAAGCGACCCAGCGGGATGGAGCGACCAACCCTCTGGCAAACAAAACCTACGAGAGGAGAAGGCGGACCCAATACCACTAAACCACGTCAGCGCGACTAGACGCACCATCGCCCATTCACGTCCGGACCGCGGGAACGGTGCTGAAAGGTCTATGTCAAAAACAATGCTATATATATCCTCGGGTATACCCCGCTGACTGGTGGGGCCAGTCAACCCAGATCGCAGGAACATCAGCACCAGCATCCCTACAGTTAGGACTAGGCAAAAAAACCCACTCAGCGTCTTAGGCTCTTAGCCCCTCACCTCACAGACCGCCGCCGCCCCATGCTCCTAGTCGGCCACGCCAGTCCCACCCACATGTGCACAGGGGCCAGCTGCCCAGCCGCTGAGGTCGGCCGCCGCCAGTGCCACCTGAAGCCGTAGCGGTCGACCCCGACCAGTGAGGTAGCGACCACGACCAGGCCATAGCGGGCCTAGCGACCGACCCCAACCCACCGGCAAGCTCGAACTCGAAGCTCCTTAGTCCTCACGATCACGGTACGCTCCAGTGCTACTCTTCATTTCTTTGATCTGTCGGTCTGCTCCTCTTCAATCTACTCATGAATCGCGATCTTCGATTTGTTGTGCTCCTCTTCAGGCTTTCAGTTTTAGCACAGTTGTCGGTCGTGCCTTGCTATTTGAAATCGTGCATCAGCCATCAGGATTCAGTGGCCAGCGCCCAGCCGAACAAGCAAAGCAAGCAGCAGTCGTGGCTGGTGTTTGAAACTGGTTTTTGAACATGCAAAGCAAACAGGCAAGAAGTAGTCGTTACTCGATCTATGATGTGTGATCCATCAGGTCTACAGCAGGCCAGCAGCCGTGTGTGAGTGCATCAGTTAGCAGTGGCCAGCCGAACATCCATGTGCTGCACATTTTTTTCATTCTTTGTTTTACTGTCATATGCCATGCGCCATTGGTTTACTGTTGTGTTGTATGCATTTTTTGCAGTTCGGATATTTCGGGAAAACCCGAACTCGTACCCGAATTTGCGGGTACCCGAAGTTTTGGGTACTCACTTATTTCGGGTATAATTCGGGTAACGGTTCTCAAAACCAGAATTACCCGACCCGAATTTTATGAGTAACCCGAATGCCCAGGCCTACCTACAGTGACCTATACACCGGAAAGGACGGAACAATACGCCATACCGGGCGTACACCTACGTATGTTGGGAGATGACGCAAGGGTCATGACGGAAGATGAAACTGTACAGGAAACAATCCTGAACCCCACCATAAGCCCACTATGCGGGACCCGCCAGGTGCTACTACATCGATATCGACATAGCTACTGGGACTCGCACGGCGAACGGATGAGACGGGACGCCATACCGGGAGTACGGTGGCACACGACCCTACAAACGACGTCAGAAGAGCCGTGCCACTTAGAGGCAACAAACCAAACTCCCCCCGGTAGAATACTAGTCCCTCGCTGTAAGGTCTACCCTTGAGCTATAAAAGGGCAATACCATCATCTCTCTACACACAAGCACATCAGTTGTAACAGACCCAAGCAATACTACGATCAGCACTACACTGGACTAGGGCACGAGCCCGAACTAGTATAACCCACTATCTCAGTTCCACCATCGAGCCCCCGGTGGCTCACCATTCGGAGTGAGTCCACGCTAGCATCCCCCACCGAACAGAAAATCTATTGTCCCTCAGTTTCTGAAACCACGATGCTGGCCATCCGCGAGTATCTCCGATGGTCGGAATTCCTGATCGTCTTCGACCGCCGCGACCATCCGGAGAAGGTCCCGCATCTAGGGACGTACCCCCTCGTCGTCGAGCCGATTGTAGGCTCAAAGCGCCTCACGAAGGTGCTCATGGATGGAGGGAGTGGCCTCAACATCATGTATGTCGAGACCCTCGATGGCCTAGGGATTCCACACTCCAAGCTGCGTCCCAGCCCGGCACCATTCCATGGGGTCATTCCAAGCCACCAGGCCTACCCCCTCGGGCGGATAATGTTGCCCGTCACCTTTGGCGACACCTCCAACTTCTGCACAGAGCGGTTGTAGTTTGAGGTAGTGGACTTCCTGGGGTCCTACAACGCCATACTCGGGAGGTTGTGTTATGCCAAGTTCATGGCCATCCCCAACTACACCTACCTAAAGCTGAAGATGCCCGGCCCACATGAAATCATCACTACAAGTTCTTCCTTCAGGGCCTCTTATGCGTGCGAGCGCGACAACTGTGAGTTCGCCTCCACGTTGGCGGCCACTAGGGAGATGGCCGAGCTCAAGAAGGTCATCCCCCAGGACACACTGGACTCCTCCAAGGCAGGCTCTGGGACCTTCAAGTCTGCTAAGGAAACGAAGGAAGCCCCGATCGATCCAAATGACTCGGCCAAGCGAGTTTGCATCGAGGCAACGCTCTCCGACAAATAGGAAAGTGCGCTCGTCGACTTCTTCCAGGCAAATCATGGCGTCTTCATGTGGAAGCCAGTGGATATGCCAGGGATCCCTAGGGAAGTCATCGAGCACTTCCTGAACGTTCAACCGATGGCCAGGTCGGTCGCCCAGCGCCTCTGCCGTTTCGATGAGAAAAAACGCAAGGCCATCGGTGAGGAAGTCACAAAGCTCTTAGTAGCAGGTTTTGTAAAAGAAGCACACCACCCAGAGTGGATTGCAAACCCTGTACTTGTTAAGAAAAAGAATGGAAGTTGGAGGATGTGTGTTGATTACACAAGCCTTAACAAGGCATGCCCGAAGGATCCTTTCCCCCTCCCACATATCGACCAAGTCATGGACTCCACTGCCGGGTGCGAGCTCCTCTCCTTTTTGGACGCGTACTCAGGGTACCACCAGATTGGCATGAAGGAGAGCGACCAGCTTGCTACCTCGTTTATTACCCCCTTCGAGTCTTTTGGTTACGTCTCCATGCCTTTCGGTCTGAAGAACGCCGGGGCAACGTACCAGCGCTGTATGCTCCAGTGCTTCACCAACTAGGTCGGGCGCAACATCGAAGTCTATGTCGATGACATCGTCGTCAAGACTAGGAACTCCGAGGGGATCATCGTAGACCTAGAAGAAACATTCGCCAACCTTCGAAGGTTCCGCATCAAACTTAACCCCGAAAAATGCGTCTTTGGGGTGCCTAAGGGAAAGCTCCTAGGCTTCATGGTCTTCGACCGAGGGATCGAGGCCAACCGGGAGAAGATCAAGGCCATCCAGTAGATGGGACCCATCAGGAACCTGAAAGGGGTCCAGTGACTGGTTCGATGCGTCGCCGTGCTCAGCCGTTTCATCTCCAGGCTCGGAGAAAAGGGGATGCCACTCTACAAACTACTCCGGAAGAGCGATCAGTTCTCCTGGACAAAAGAGGCACATGAGGCCCTTAATCGGATCAAGGCATTTTTAACCCACCTTTGGTTTTGGTCGCACCCAACCTAGGTGAAACCTTACTCCTCTACGTCGCGGCGACCGCCCAGGTGGTCAGTGCGGCACTAGTGGTGGAAAGGGAAAGTGAGGGCCATGTTCTCAAGGTTCAAAGGCCCATTTACTTCATCAGCAAAGTGCTAACCGAGTTCAAGGCTCGGTACCCTCAAATCCAGAAGCTGCTCTACACAGTCCTCATCGCCAAGCGGAAGCTAATACACTACTTCGACCACCATCCCGTAGCGGTGGTGTCTACCACACCCTCGGTGAAATCATCTGCAACTGCGACACTTCTGGGCGCATCGTGAAGTGGTCGCTCGAACTCAATGTGCTCGACCTCAGCTACATCCCCAGAACTGCAATCAAATCTCAGGCCCTGGCCGACTTCGTCGCAGAGTGGACAGAAGCGCAGGCACCACCCCCGATCGAGTACCCTGAATACTGGACCATGTACTTCGACGGATCCTAACTCAAGATTGGCAGCGACACAGGGATCGTCCTCACGTCCCCTCAGGGGCACAAGCTCTGATATGCCATCCTCCTCCACTTCGACCCGACCAACAACGTGGCAGAATATGAGGCCCTCGTCAACGGACTTCGAATCGCGGCCGAGGTGGGAGCCCAGCGACTCCTAGTGAGGGGGGACTCCAAGCTAGTCGTCGACCAAGTCATGAAGGCAATGGAGCCTCGTGACCCACGCATGTGCGTGTACTATGGCGAAGTATGCAAACTGGAGGAAAAGTTCAAAGGCTTTGAGCTGCACCACAGCTACAGGCGATTCAACGTTGAGGCCGACGAACTCTCGACTATCGTCTCAGGACGAAAACCAATCCCGGACGGAGTCTTTGCCTCCGACCTCCACAAACCCTCCATGAAGATCAAACCACCGGAGGAGAGGCCGCCCAAGACGACTGACGACTAGGCGACCCCACGGTCCAGGCCAGGGGGCTGGTTGCCACAGCTGACCAGCATGACTGGTGCCAACCCTTCGTCGACCATCTGACCGATGGCACCCTACAAAAGATGCTACTGAGGCCAAACAACTCTCGCGCAAGGTGAAGTCTTTCGAGTTCATCAACGGTGCACTCTACAAAAGGAGCGCCTCCAGAATATAGCAGAAATGCATCGCACTGGAAGAAGGGCGACAACTACTCGTCGACGTACACGGCGGAACGTGCGGGCACCATGCGGCCCCATGCTCCCTCGTTGGGAAAGCGTTCAGGCAAGGATTCTACTGGCCCACGACCATGGCCGACGCAGAGCAAGTCATCCGAACCAGCGAGGGCTGCCAGTTCTACGCACAGCAAATGCACGTGCTGGCTCAAGCCCTGCAGACCAATCCAATCACCTAGCCCTTCACAGTTTGGGGTCTAGATTTGGTCGGGCCATTCAAGAAGGCGTCCAGGGGCTTCACTCACCTACTCGTAGCCATGGACAAGTTCACCAAATGGATCGAGGCAAAGCCCATCGCCAAGATCAGATCGACAGAGGCCGCTGCGTTCTTCTGAGACATTGTTTATCGGTTTAGGGTGCCTAACTCCATCATCACCGACAACAGAACTCAGTTCACGGGTGAGCCTTTCCTTCGTTTTTGTGACAACTTCAACATCCGCGTCGACTGGGCGGCGGTGGCACACCCACAAACCAATGGCCAGGTTGAACACGCTAATGGCCTAATCCTACAGTGCCTTAAGCCATGGATATTCGACAGACTAAAGAAGGACGCCGGGCGATTGGTGGTAGAGCTACCGATCGTCCTCTAGAGCCTACGGACTACACCCTCTAGGGCGATAGGTTGCACCCCCCTTCTTCCTGGCATTCGGCGCAGAGGCTGTGCTCTCCACCGAGTTAGAGTACGGCTCCCCAAGGGTGCAGGCCTACGATGACCAACGGGCGACAGCAGACGCCCAACTCTCCGCCGACCTCCTAGACGAAGCACGGGACGTGGTCGCCATCCTCTCCGCCAAGTACCAGCAAGACCTACAGTGCTACCACGATCGACAAGTTCGTGGGAGGTCATTCAATGTTAGTGACCTCGTGCTGAGAAGGGTCATGACCACAAAGGATAAGCATAAACTCTCCCCTCCGTGGGAGGGACCATACATCGTCGCTCAAGTACTACGCCCAGGAACCTACCGGCTAAAAGACAGTAGCGGCAACGTCCTCCCCAATGCATGGAACATCGAAAAGCTAAAGAGATTCTACCCCTAAAAACTCTGCTTCATAATCTCCCACCTTCTCTGTGACCACATAAGCAAAACCCACCGACCAAGTTGCCACGATTTGCTTGGGGGCTACGGAACGGGTACCACAAGGCGTGCCCAGGATCACCCACAGTTGTTTCCTTTCACTCCCATGTTTTTTCTCAAAGTTCTCTGGCATCGTGATCCGTGTCAAGTCTCATCCATGCCCTAGAAGGCCCCAGCGTCCACGGCTACGATAACTTGGGATAGCCGATCACACGGACCACCCAGACGAGCTCCGAGATAAAAATGAGGACGCGAAAGTTGAACAAAACACAAGCACAGTTCCCATTACATTCAAAAGTTATCTTACAAAAAGAAAGTGCTGAGGATCCTAACTAATATTTATGGGCCAACGTTCGGGGGTCGCGTTAGGAGGGTCTTCACAATGATGCAGCTCGTGATTAGTTTGGCGTGGGGACAGACTTGCTCCTCGATAAGATCCAACTCCTCATCACTACGATCGGCGGCAAAGCCCTCCGCGATCACGGCGGCGTTGATCTCGTCGAAGTGAGAGACCATCTGCTCGAGGGCCATGCTGCTCCCATGGAACGCACCTTCAACAACGATGCGCTCCACATGATCGGGTAGTTCTCGTAGCCGCTTGATCAGAGGAACCGTGGCCGGTGCCAGAGGAGAAAGTTGGGCGCACACCGCCCCCTCGACCGTCTGAAGGACTTGAAGCTCCCCGCCCTGCTCCACCAGCGTCTTCTCCACTTGAGCATGGGCAGACACGGCGCGCGTCACGGGCGGACACAAGGTTGCGTGCTTCATCCTCCGCCCTCTGCCTCCCAGCCTTCGCCGCCTTCCGGGCTTCATCAGACTCGGAAATCTTCTTTTGAAGCTATATTGGAAAAAGGGGGGAGTTGAGCAACCAAGAGAGAACGCCGATCGAAAGAAAAAACCGATCACCGACAGAACTCACCTCCGACCGCCCTGCGCTCCCGTAAAAGGTCAGAGTTGGCATCCTCTAGGCGGGCGTTGACCACCCTCATAGACGACTTCGTGTCCTCAACATGCTAGGATGCCTCCTTGGGGTCCTCCTGGAGGTGAGACCTCTCCTCCTGAATGCGGTTCGCGTCGTTCCACGCCTCATCGCGTTGAGGGCGCAGCCGCGCCACATCACTCCGAAGCTTCTCGGTCTCGGGACAAAGCACGAAGAGCTCACGCTCCAACTCCTCTGAGTAGGTGGCTACCACATGCAGCTGCTCCACCTCTCGCCATGCCACCAGTAGTGCCTCCCCTCGCGCCATCGAGCGGGCGAACAGACGCTACAACAAATGACCAGGCATCAATAGAACTGTCGTCCCAAAGCTGTCACAAAAAGAGGACGGCTGGGAGAATGAAGGCTTACCCAAAAATACGGGAGCAGGTCCCACGTCACCGCCCCATGGGCGATATCCACCGCCTCACCGAAAATCACGAGCGTCCGCTCGATCATCTCTAGGCCCCTGTCGGCCTGGGCAGAGGCCGCCTCCACATGCCCCCACTCCTCCGTCTCCATCGCCTCCACCTCCGCCCCCATAAGGATAAAGGCAGGAAGGCCCCCGGAAGTGTCTCCGGGAGCAGGTAGCGTGGGAGCCACCACACCTAGAGAAGAGGAGGGGGATCTCCGGCGCCGGCGGGGCCTGGACATCAGTGACCACCACAGCTACGTAACCCATAGAGGGGGGGCCATGGAAGCGATGCAGGTACCACTCTCGGTGTGGCCTCCTCTGGAACAGTCACTGGAGCAGCACCGACCCAAGACGCTGCACGACCAGAACGGAAATCACCACCAAGAGGCAAAGCAGGTTAGAAGAGTAAAATGGAAGAAGAGGGTCGTACCAGGTCGCTCGAGATAGTTATGTTGAGGGATTGCAGGGAATCCTCGTCCATAAAGGCCGACGAAGTCATCGCGACATCCAGAACTTGGGCCTCGACCTTCGACTTCATGAGGCCCTCCGGGGAAAGGCGGTCGGGGCCATCCTGGTCGCTATACGCCCACATCAGGTTTCGGCGAGCCATGAGCGGCTGAGTCCGGCGCTGCACGAACGTGCAGATCAACCGCTCACCTGTAAGCCCTCAACTCTTCAGCATAGTGATGGCTACCACCATATATTCCACCTTGGGATTCCACTTAGCCTCCACACCCAAGGACCATTCAGGAGCAGTCGCCGGAATCAGCCCAAAAAATGATGGCGCACTCCCTCCTAGATTCTGGACGTAGAATCAGTCGGTCTCATAGCCACGGACGGAGTTTGGGTGGGGGATCTTGAAGTACTACACCTGCTTTGAGGGGCATAGCTGGATGGAGAAGCAGTCGACGAACTGCTGGCCACCGCGGCCGGTGGTCAGCCGCGGGGAAAAGAAGTGCTTCCACAGCTGCCAGTGAGGCCATATCCCCATGAAGGCTTCGCAAAGCGTGATTAAGCATGCTATGTGGAGGATCGAGTTGGGGTGGAAGTTCTGAAGCTCCAGCTTGTAATAATGGAGGATCCCCCACACGAACGAATGCAGGGGAAGGCCGAACCCCCGCTCGTAGAAGGAGGCGAGCACCACCACCTCACCATCTCCCGGCCTCGGCGCTCCACCTTCAACCTCCAGCTGCCATCCCGAGACCCCCAAAGGGGGGAATAAAGCCCTTCTTCTCTAGATCGAGGGGGCGAGTCTCCTGAGTTGACGAAGCTGGGAACGCAGCCATGGACATAGGAAGCAGGAGAGTTGTGGACGCGAGGGCACAGAAAGCAGGATGGCAGCGAACGCGAGGGCACAGGGAGGCTTCTGGAGCAAGGGAGGAGCAGGCACAAAAACGTGAGAAAGCAGTAAGCGTAACCGACCTCCAGTGCCCCTCTTCCTTATTTATACATAGGTACAAGAAGGCGAGGTGGCACATGGGAGGATCCGCCGTCTTGGCTTGCGGCCGCCTTGGACCCTAGGCGGGAAACTGTTCACCTTTTCAGGTTTCACACCGCCTCGGGCAGAGCGCTAGAGGGACATGCGGCGAGAGGAGCCAGTAACGGGCAGGAGCGGTTAACCACCTCAACACGCCACCTGCGCACGAAGTGGAGGGCAGGCCGTTTCACATCCCACTGGAGCACCCACGCCGAGCGACGTCATGATGGCCTCCTCTTTTACCACGCCGCCACAATAACTACCGCGGGCCAACCTGGTAAAAACCTAGAATATCGCCCCAGCTTCTCACGCAGAGTGAGGGGTGGACCAAGCAATCCTCCAGCAGGCCGCAAGCTAGGTGACCGGCCCATAGGTCATTTGCTCGTATCCACGTTCAAGGTCGTACCTCACATTCCCCTGTGGAAACCTACCGGACAGGGTGGCCACGGGGACCCTCTCTGGTCGGCCAAACCAACCAAAGAGCCAACAAGGAAGGACTCGATGAGATGCCCTCAGCAGGTCGAGTCCCCTAGTGGGACCACTCATCGAGACTCAGCCCTACCGAAGGGTGCTCGGATCTCACTTGGATAACCCGTTCGTAGCTCGACGGTCTCCTTCCTCGCGCCGACTAGGTCGGGGGAGGTCGGCCCTCCCCTCAAAAGGTCTGCCAAGGCCTTTCCGAGGGGAGATGCGTACACATCAAAGATCAAGGCAGTCAGAGGAAACCAACTTAGAGGAACATCTTTCGAAGACCACACCTGGTTCTACTACAAACGGACCCGCGCCCAGCATGTGGCTACCATCGCGAGAAGGGTCCGCCCCTAAACTGCACAAACACCAAAATAAACCCCCTAAGCAATCCTAACAGATTACTCAGGGGCTACATACTACAGATGCGCTCGCGTGCACCTAAGAAACCGATCCCTAACAAGATAGCCTCCGACCAACTCTAGAAAAGTTGCACGAAGGCTCGGGGCTGCTGTCGGGTACCTAGGAACCGGGTACCCGAAGGAAGGCCCACGGCACATGAAACAGCCCATGTTGCCGACCACCTCCCCGCCGAGCTCTCCTGCGAGGCGAAGATTTTGTCCAGGCCACACCGAGCAACCCTGCCAGGTGGGCCTGCTGTCACACCCGGATTTAAGGATAAATCCAGATGCATCTCACATGTGTCCCAGGATCAAGTCTCACACAAATGATGACTCAGAGTACAGAAAACAATGTCATGTCTTTATTAAATGATAGAGGTTCTGTACAAAATAACTAAATAAAATACACCATATGGCGACAACGATCCTCCACAACCATAGTTGACTGGGAGACAACGACCTAGATCTCTCTGAACTCATCTTCATGATCCTCCTCCGGTAGAACCTGCTCTTAACCTAGGAGTGTTTATAGCAAGGGTGAGCTCCCATACGGTCATCGCTCAACAAGTTGTGGGGAGACAGTGTAGTGTAAGGCTTACCAAGGAATGAGTTTGAGGCTGAGCATTGCTTTTTAATTTTGTTGGTCAACATTTTATTAGCAATTACTAAATATAAGTAAATACCATCCCAATTAAACAATTGATCATAAATGAAATTCCCACAATGCAAATGCAAATGCATGTCAAGTTAAGTTTAGTTCCATAAGTTACTCATATGAGGGTCCGAGCCACTCTTGACCGTGAACACGACTGATATACCAGTTTTACACTCTGCAGAGGTTGCGCATCTTTACCCACAAGTCGTTATACCCATCTGCCATGGGGTTGTATAGACCCCATACACCTCTATCGAGGAGGTGAGGTAGGGTAGCACTACGAGGTCTTTCCAAAGTTCCACTAGCATGAGAGAACCCGCTACGGTTTTAGGCAGGAGGGGGCGATATAGGAATCCCTCATCCGAAAAGCCATCACAGACAGATCGGCCCGAGGACCTCCCTATACCGGCAGCTCCCCACACCTCGCTTGCCCCTTTTGGGAAAGGATTAACTCACACTAGCTTTCCTAATTAATTAGCCAAGGGCATCCCATTCCACCCTTGTGGTAGCACTGTTTTCTCGGGTGGTTGCTCCATGTTCCAATTAAACAAAGTTATCTTATCATGCACAATGATAAAGCAACAATAATAATAAGACTGGTCATAAATCATAATCATCATTAATTCCAAAACCAGGTAGAGCAATAGCAAGATTACCCAATAATTCATTTGTATGTAAAATAATTCATTTGTATGCAAGGTGTAGGGTAAACAAACCTATTATGTCCCATCAATTTAACCTAACAGTACAGCGGTGGGAACAGAATCATAAATATTATTAGGTTAAAGAATGTGATCAAGGACACAACTTGCCTTTTACTTGCGAATCCAGGTACTTTTCCAAGTTGGGCTTCAGGTACCTCGTGACCTCACTTCTACTCGTAGCAATACATACAAATAACCAAATAATGGATACAATAACATTACACCAAAGGTAAAAACAAACCACATAATAATATTCTACGCGTCGCTACGAGATCGTAGGTTCAAGAACCACTAAAATTGGAGTTAAAATAAGCAAGTTATGAATATTCTATGTTTCTAGAATTATTTTTATACTAGAAATCATTTTCTCGGATTTTATTTTATAATTATCGGAAACCTGGACTGCGGGTTCAAATCCTACGTACTCAGGGTTTAATTTAAAAGAAAATGGACCTACTTGTAATTACTTTTAACCTACATGTGGACGGCGGGTCAAATAACGGATTTTCTAGGGGCTCTTAAAGAAAAATGCCACGACTATGTCACGCCCGAATTTTGGGGGCAAACCCGGGCGCGAATCACATGCGTGACAGGATCAAGTCTCACACATATGATGACTCATGGTATAGAAATCAATGTCATATCTTTATTGAATAATCAGAGTTCTGTACAAAATAACTAAAGTATATTACACCATATGGCGATGATGATCCTCCACAATCCCTAGTTGACTGGGAGACGACGACCTAGATCTCTCCGAACTCATCTTCTTCAAAATCTTCCTCCTTTTCTGGAATGCACCTGTTCTTAACCTGGGGTGGGAGTAAGCAAGGGTGAGCTCCCATACGGTCATCGCTCAACAAGTTGTGGGGAATAATGTGCATGAGCTCACTTACGGTGGGGGCTCATGTGTAGTGTAAGGCTGATCAACAAATAATGGTTAAGGCTGAGCATTGCTTTTAACAAGTTGGTCAAAATTTTATTAGCAGTTACTAAGTATAAGTGTATACCATCCCAATAAAGTAATTGATCACAATTAATAATAAATCCCACAATGCAATGCAAATGACAAATTAAGTTTAATTCCATAGTTTAATCATGCGAGAGTCCCGAGCTGCTCTTGACCGTGAGCACGGCTGATATACCAGTTTTACACTCTGCAGAGGTTGCGCATCTTTACCCACAAGCCGTGATACCCATCTGCCATGGGGTCATGAATCCCATACACCTCTACCGAGGAGGCGAGGCAGGGTAGCACTACGAGGCCTTTCCAAAGTTCCACTAGTTCGAGAAGACCCGCTACGGATTCAGGAAGAAGGAAGCATAGGAATCCCCCGTCCGAAAAGCTATCACAAACAGTCCGACCCGAGAACCTCCCTATACTCTGCAGCGACGCCTCCCCGCTTGCCCCTTTCGGGTAAGGTAATCTCTCCCTAGCTTTCCTAATTAATCAGCCAAGGGCGTCCCATTCCACCCTTGTGGTAGCACTGTTTTCTCGAGTTAAGCTCCATGTTCCAATTAAACAAAGTTATCTTATCATGCACATTGATAAACCAGCAGTAATAAATCATATTGGAACATGAGCATAATCATATATATAGCATTAATCCCAAAACCAGGTAGAGCAATAGCAAAACTACCTAATAATTCATTTGTATGAAAGGTGTAGGGTAAACAAAACTAGGTAACCTATTAGGTCCCATTAGATTAAGCCTAACAGTGCCACGGTAATTATCAGAATCATGAACATTATTATGTCAAAGAATGTGATCAAGGACACAACTTGCCTTTTTGGTGCAACTCCAGGTACTTCTCCAATTTAGTCTTCAGGTTCATCGTGACCTCGCTTCTACTCGTAGCAATACATACAGATAGGCAAACAATACTTAAAAATAACATTACATCAAACATGTAAACAAACAGCGTAAGAATATTCTACGAGTTGCTACGAGATCGTAGGTTCGAGAATCACTAAAATCGGAGTTACGGTTGAAAAGATATGGTTTTCAGAAGTTTTATGTGATTAAACATGAAAACTATGTCTATGTTGATTAATAAATCATGTGAGAAAGACATTCTAAAGAAAACGCTAATTCAACTTTAATCTAAGTTATAACTTGATTAGAAAACATATTTTAGTCAAATTATAACTAGGGACTGAAAACATTACTTTAACTTTAATTAGAAAAGTTAATCCAATGAACATAGGGTAAACAATTTAATTATTTATTTTTGAAAACATGTTACATGATAAGAATAATATTACTAAAGTGTAGACAATTTTATTACGAAGCTAACGCAATTTGAACGGAGTAAATCGGAGTTAAAACGGAGAAGTTATGAATTTTATAAGTTTATTGACTTAATTTTATACCAAAAGTCATTTTCGGACTCAATTTATGAAAATCAGAAATCAGTCTGGGTCTCGGGTTCTATTATTTAAGAGAACAGGGGCCAATATGCAAGAAACAGGACCCATCCGCGATGTTTCTTGTGAAACAGTGGTCCGCGGGTTGGTTTGATAAAAGCTTAGGGGCTCTTTTATAATTTAGCCGCGGTGAAGGGGTATCCTTGCACTGCAGCCGCCTGATCTGAAACCGACGGCTAGGATTAAAAGATCTATCACTTGAACCAGTATGGAATAGGGGCCACTGGATCTATGATCGACGGCTCCTAATCTGTTATGATGTCGCGCGCGTCTAGACCGTTGGATCCCGATCTGATGCCCATGGCTTAACATCCGAACCGGTACCCATTAGATGTAATCTCGTGCATCTGCCACAGATCCAACGGCTGGTGTGCATTCTTCTACCTCCTGGCGTTGAGGCACGGCGGCGCAGGGTGCCCACGGCGGCGCTTTGCCGGCGAGCAGCGCGCCCGGTGATCCCACGCACTAGACATCGATCCGATAAGTCCTACCTGATTCCCAAAGTACGGCGAACTCAATAGAACCAATATTACCGTGAATCATGACGCGGTGGCTTCTGTCCACGTAGCACGGCGGTCCGCTGTGGAGGTGATTGCTCCGACGAACAATCCACCTGGTTCCGAAGGCCTCCTCCGCCTGCCGATGCCACCACCAGCATGCCTTCGTCCTAACGAAGCTTCCCAGCCCCCGGGTGAACCTCGAATGACGGCGTGGTGCGAGTTTGACGGTGGTGGCATCTCCCTCCGATCCGCCCGGCGGCACTCTTTCTCTCTCTGGTCTCTCCACGACGACTGGCGCCCACGAGATGATCGGGGGGATACCGGGTTATATAGCCGCGAGGAGGCGAGCTCGGCATCGCAACTGCCTAATCAACCCAGCAACAACCCCTCCGGTGAACGCGCGGAGTTTGTTACGACTGGAAGAAAACCCGGCTGACGAATCGGTCCCACGTGCCAGTGGCTAGGGGTGAGGGAGGTGAACTGGCCGCTGGGACCCGCGCGCCAGAGCTATCAGCATGTGGAACTTGATGTGAGGCTGTCACCTGGGGCCCACCTGTCGGGCTTCTAATGTGGTCGGATTTTGGGCTGGCTACACGGCGCCTGCATGGGAAGGTAGATGGGCCGGGCAGAAAGAAATCGCGAAGTGGGCCGGTGTGGGATGTCTGTTGGGCTGGCAGCGGATGGGATTCGGCCCAGGTCTTTATCTCTCTTATTTCTCATTTTCTATTTTCTGTTGTAATTTCAATTCAAATTCAAATTGAATTCAGGTTTTAATACAAATACAAGTTAGTATGCAACAATCAAAGAAAATACCAGCAAGCAATGCAAAGTTTATTATTTATTTATTTATTTATTTATTTTAAGAGCTTAATTTCAAAAACCTTTCTATCTTTGAAACCACCTAAACTTTCATATAATTCATGAAAAGAATAATTCCTATAAACTAATTCATCATATTATTCATCTAAGGGGAAATAGTTTAAATACATAGCTAATATTTTATTTATCATTTATTCAGATTTAGGAAACTAGCTCCAAATCATAAATTTATTAAAGGACACTTTAATTCTTTTTAAATCTCTAAAGGATTTCCTTAAATCTCAAAATTAGGATTTTGAGTGTTACAAATTCTACCCCCTTAAAAAATAATCTCGTCCTCGAGATTAGTAAGAAAGGGATGCAGAAGGTTTTAGTTTTTTTTAACTAATTAGAGAGTGATTAGGAAGGCATGGGTATCTTTATATCTAGCCATTAAATAGGCAGGAAGAGATGGTTATAACAAGGGTAGGTTGGGGTAAGAGAGATTATGGCGAGGAAAGACTCCATCTTGAGTGGTGACGCATCTGAAGATCTGATTTGACTCCTATCCTTCGTTGACGAGGTTGATCTATCCCTTCTCCGGTCTTGGGGTTTTCATCTCGGGTCTTGGTGTCTTCATTCAAGTTAGGGACATATAGTGAAGATAGTTGTGGGTAGGATAGGTTGCATGAGATAGATCAAGATATTTTTTACTTACGTTTATGCTGGTCTAGATATATTATGCAACCTATCAGGTAGGTCAGGAAGTTGTGCATGGCCGAGTTGGTCTAAGGCACAAATTTTAGGATTATGTGAACTAGGTGAGATTGAATCTAATTAGTTTAGATTAGAGTAATCTAGTATGTGTTATCAGATTAGACCATATTGGATTAGATTGTTTAGATGGATCTGTTAGGATAAGATGAATCTTTTAAGATAAGATAGATCTATTAGGAATTTAGGATAAGATAGAATCTTTTAAGATGAGATGGATCTATTAAGCTAGATATATATTTTAATGGGGAATAATTTAAGTTGATTAGTTATCTTGTAAAAAAAATTATGCCTAATTATCTATGCAGATGCAATTGCAGACATTACTCCACAATTCATCACACTCAATCAAAGAATCAAATCAAACAAGATTCATAAGGACAAGCATTCAAACGCATAGATACCTATAAAAATAGTTTTTTCTCCTAGTATTAGGACTCCTATTTCTTAGGGTCACTTTGGGTGTAGGATTCCAAGGTGTGAAATCCCATTGGCTTTTAGAAGAGAAAAGGTAAGTTAACATAGCAAGAATTGAGGTAAGATGAACTAGAGGATAAGTAGCACAAGATGAGAAAAGATCTAGAAAAGATCAAGGAAAGTTTTAGAAAGAATCGGAGTAAAGGTAAGTAGGTAAGGGTTTGTCCAGTTCTGTCTAGGTTACGTCCTACAGTCAACATTGCTCCGATACCACTTCTGTCACACCCGAATTTTGGGGGCAAACCTGGGCGCGAATCACATGCGTGACAGGATCAAGTCTCACACATATGATGACTCATGGTATAGAAATCAATGTCATATCTTTATTGAATAATCGGAGTTCTGTACAAAATAACTAAAGTATATTACACCATATGGCGATGATGATCCTCCACAATCCCTAGTTGACTGGGAGACGACGACCTAGATCTCTCCGAACTCATCTTCTTCAAAATCTTCCTCCTTTTCTGGAATGCACCTGTTCTTAACCTGGGGTGGGAGTAAGCAAGGGTGAGCTCCCATACGGTCATCGCTCAACAAGTTGTGGGGAATAATGTGCATGAGCTCACTTACGGTGGGGGCTCATGTGTAGTGTAAGGCTGATCAACAAATAATGGTTAAAGCTGAGCATTGCTTTTAACAAGTTGGTCAAAATTTTATTAGCAGTTACTAAGTATAAGTGTATACCATCCCAATAAAGTAATTGATCACAATTAATAATAAATCCCACAATGCAATGCAAATGACAAATTAACTTTAATTCCATAGTTTAATCATGCGAGAGTCCCGAGCTGCTCTTGACCGTGAGCACGGCTGATATACCAGTTTTACACTCTACAGAGGTTGCGCATCTTTACCCACAAGCCGTGATACCCATCTGCCACGGGGTCATGAATCCCATACACCTCTACCGAGGAGGCGAGGCAGGGTAGCACTACGAGGCCTTTCCAAAGTTCCACTAGTTCGAGAAGACCCGCTACGGATTCAGGAAGAAGGAAGCATAGGAATCCCCCGTCCAAAAAGCTATCACAGACAGTTCGACCTGGGAACCTCCCTATACTCTGCAGCGACGCCTCCCCGCTTGCCCCTTTCGGGTAAGGTAATCTCTCCCTAGCTTTCCTAATTAATCAGCCAAGGGCGTCCCATTCCACCCTTGTGGTAGCACTGTTTTCTCGAGTTAAGCTCCATGTTCCAATTAAACAAAGTTATCTTATCATGCACATTGATAAACCAGCGGTAATAAATCATATTGGAACATGAGCATAATCATATATATAGCATTAATCCCAAAACTAGGTAGAGCAATAGCAAAACTACCCAATAATTCATTTGTATGCAAGGTGTAGGGTAAACAAAACTAGGTAACCTATTAGGTCCCATCAGATTAAGCCTAACAGTGCCACGGTGATTATCAGAATCATGAACATTATTAGGTCAAAGAATGTGATCAAGGACACAACTTGCCTTTTTGGTGCAACTCCAGGTACTTCTCCAATTTGGTCTTCAGGTTCATCGTGACCTCGCTTCTACTCGTAGCAATACATACAGATAGGCAAACAATATTTAAAAATAACATTACATCAATCATGTAAACAAACAGCGTAAGAATATTATACGAGTTGCTACGAGATCGTATGTTCGAGAATCACTAAAATCGGAGTTACGGTTGAAAAGATATGGTTTTCAGAAGTTTTATGTGATTAAACATGAAAACTATGTCTATGTTGATTAATAAATCATGTGAGAAAGATATTCTAAAGAAAACACTAATTCAACTTTAATCTAAGTTATAACTTGATTAGAAAACATATTTTAGTCAAATTATAACTAGGGACTGAAAACATTACTTTAACTTTAATTAGAAAAGTTAATCCAATGAACATAGGGTAAACAATTTAATTATTTATTTTTGAAAACATGTTACATGATAAGAATAAGATTACTAAAGTGTAGACAATTTTATTACGAAGCTAACGCAATTTGAACGGAGTAAATCGGAGTTAAAACGGAGAAGTTATGAATTTTATAAGTTTATTGACTTAATTTTATACCAAAAGTCATTTTCGGACTCAATTTATGAAAATCAGAAATCAGTCTGGGTCTCGGGTTCTATTATTTAAGAGAACAGGGGCCAATATGCAAGAAACAGGACCCATCCGCGATGTTTCTTGTGAAACAGTGGTCCGCGGGTTGGTTTGATAAAAGCTTAGGGGCTCTTTTATAATTTAGCCGCGGTGAAGGGGTATCCTTGCACTGCAGCCGCCTGATCTGAAACCGACGGCTAGGATTAAAAGATCTATCACTTGAACCGGTATGGAATAGGGGCCACTGGATCTATGATCGACGGCTCCTAAACTGTTATGATGTCGCGCGCGTCTAGACCGTTGGATCCCGATCTGATGCCCATGGCTTAACATCCGAACCAGTACCCATTAGATGTAATCTCGTGCATCTGCCACAGATCCAACGGCTGGTGTGCATTCTTCTACCTCCTGGCGTTGAGGCTCGGCGGCGCAGGGTGCCCACGGCGGTGCTTTGCCGGCGAGCAGCGCGCCCGGTGATCCCACGCACTAGACATCGATTCGATAAGTCCTACCCGATTCCCAAAGTACGGCGAACTCAATAGAACCAATATTACCGTGAATCATGACGCGGTGGCTTCTTTCCACGTAGCACGGCGGTCCGCTGTGGAGGTGATTGCTCCGACGAGCAATCCACCTGGTTCCGAAGGCCTCCTCCGCCTGCCGATGCCACCACCAGCATGCCTTCGTCCTAACGAAGCTCCCCAGCCCCCGGGTGAACCTCGAATGACGGCGTGGTGCGAGTTTGACGGCGGTGGCATCTCCCTCCGATCCGCCCGGCGGCACTCTTTCTCTCTCTGGTCTCTCCACGACGACTGGCGCCCACGAGATGAACGGGGGGATACCGGGTTATATAGCCGCGAGGAGGCGAGCTCGGCATCGCAACTGCCTAATCAACCCAGCAACAACCCCTCCGGCGAACGCGCGGAGTTTGTTACGACTGGAAGAAAACCCGGCTGACGAATCGGTCCCACGTGCCAGTGGCTAGGGGTGAGGGAGGTGAACTGGCCGCTGGGACCCGCGCGCCAGAGCTATCAGCATGTGGAACTTGATGTGAGGCTGTCACCTGGGGCCCACCTGTCGGGCTTCTAATGTGGCCGGATTTTGGGCTGGCTGCGCGGCGCCCGCATGGGAAGGTAGATGGGCCGGGCAGAAAGAAATCGCGAAGTGGGCCGGTGTGGGATGTCTGTTGGGCTGGCAGCGGATGGGATTCGGCCCAGGTCTTTATCTCTCTTATTTCTCATTTTCTATTTTCTGTTGTAATTTCAATTCAAATTCAAATTGAATTCAGGTTTTAATATAAATACAAGTTAGTATGCAACAATCAAAGAAAATACCAGCATGCAATGCAAAGTTTATTATTTATTTATTTATTTATTTTAAGAGCTTAATTTCAGAAACCTTTCTATCTTTGAAACCACCTAAACTTTCATATAATTCATGAAAAGAATAATTCCTATAAACTAATTCATCATATTATTCATCTAAGGGGAAATAGTTTAAATACATAGCTAATATTTTATTTATCATTTATTCAGATTTAGGAAACTAGCTCCAAATCATAAATTTATTAAAGGACACTTTAATTTTTTTTAAATCTCTAAAGGATTTCCTTAAATCTCAAAATTAGGATTTTGAGTGTTACAGACTACACTCGGGCGCGCGCGCTGATCCATTAGATCCCAAATCCACGGCGCCGATTAGATCCAGCCGCCCATGAACCGGTATGCACCCGGATCCGCTAGATCCTAGATCTACGGTCGTAATTCAACGAAGTAATCTCTTACGTAGAGGCTAATCTACACCGCCCGTTACTCAATCTATGGTTCAGATCACTAGCTCGAATCGGTACGCCCACTATCTAATCGTGATGTCCATTCCGAGATCGACGGCTCTCGCTCCTCCTTCCACCTCGATTGCCAGAAGACGGTGGAGGTCTTGCATCCACGGCAGAGGTTCGCCGGCGAGGAAGGCTCCTGGCCATCCGGCGCCCTAATCTAAGCCAGAACAAGTGCAAAATGTGGTACAGATGTGGGCGAACTCTATAGCTGTCTTCTTACCATGAATTTGGGCACCAACCGCGCTACCCACGACAAGCAGCGGCTCTACGCCCGAACC
The DNA here is from genome assembly GCA_029449295.1 of Zea luxurians. Taxonomy (NCBI): domain Eukaryota; kingdom Viridiplantae; phylum Streptophyta; class Magnoliopsida; order Poales; family Poaceae; genus Zea; species Zea luxurians. The sequence goes on from JAOPSE010000010.1 coordinate 132,276,763, forward strand.
CGATCTCTGGCGAGAAATCCCCGCCGCATACTCGCCCCAATTTCAAATCCAAAACACTCGATACGTGACAGGAAGCAAGGCGATCACCATGTGGTTTAACTCACCTATCTTTGGGTAGCATAGAGCCCCGCCCATGGTGCACCATAGCTTGATGTCATCAAACAAGATCCGACGAGCAGTTTCCCAATCCAAGCCTGCTCCCTCGGCTTCGCTAGCCATGAACACGTTCCCTGGTTCCGGGCGACTGTCCCTGACACCACCGTGAGGTCTCGTCGGCTTCGTGAGCTAGAGTCGTTGACGGTGGCAATCCTTTTCTCTGCTGTTTCTCTCCCTTGATGGCGATCCTCCCTACGCTAGGCCTCGACGACACGATAGACAGGCGAGGGGAGAGCTGCGCCCGTACTTATACAGCCCGGGTGGCGTGAGCTAGTGCATCTAGGCGGTTAGGGAGATCTCCCCTTTCCATGGAGGTTGTTATGGCTTTGGAGTTCGAAGGAACAAGCTCCCAGTGTGGAGGAATCACCAGAGTCCGGAGACCCCACATGAAAGTGAAGGAAAACAGGCGTGGCGTGGATGAGGAGAGGTGGCGCGCGGGACCCGTGTGCTAGCGTCTGCGGCAAGGAGGCTTGCGACCGAGACACTGGCCTATGGGGCCCAGGTGTTGGCGCCGAGCCTAAATTTTGGGCTGGCTAGGGGTTAGCTGGGCTGACGGTGGGGAATTAGGCCCAGGCAGCAGATAGCATTTTTGTTTCTCTTTTCTTTTTTTTCTTTTCTGTATTGTTTTTTTATTTCAATTTCTTTACTGAAATTTAGTTTCAAATTCCAACAATGTTTTGAAGTTTGAATCCAAGTCAAGTGCACATTTAAAGACCCGGCATGATGCACAATTTATATATTTACATAGTTATTATTTGCCTTAATCAGTCCCAAAATGTTGATATGCATAAAATGTAGTCACAAAATCATATAATCAAGGACTCTATTTTATTTCTAAAATTTGGGTATTACAAATCCTACCCCCTTAAAAATAATCTCGCCCTCGAGATTATTAAGAAAAGGGACACATGAAGTTTTGTTAGTAATTTAGCTTCTAGTTTCCAATAGTTTCAAAAAAATCAAAAGTTTGTTTTTTTACTAATTAGCAGGTGATTGGGAAAGCATGAGTAGGTAGGATGAGAGATGGTTAGAGCAAGAGTAGGTTGGAGTAATAAGATTATGGTGTTGGGCGGAGGTCAAACCTACCCCTGATTGCAAAGCGAAGACCCCACTTCTCCTGTTAACAGTTTTCGCAGATCCTCGAAGTAGGAAAGCCTTGACGAAGGGGCCTTCGGACCGATGAGCAATCATACGGCAAGACGGAGTCAAGCGAAGACCTCGAGGTGACTAGGTGACCAGGGCCTTTGCTACGACTTGAACATGGAGTCCCCGCCATCGCCAACCCAGGCACAAGCGAAGGCTCAAAGGCTGGCAGCGGAAGCCACACGCGGGGCAACACGCCATCGGGGCACCAGGAGACGACTCCGGAGGCCCACTTGTCAGTGCAGCTTACGGGTGTGTCATTTGGTGTGCGCCGTCCACTGTACGTGCAGTATTGTAGTTACCCCGTTATGTGGAATATTCCCTGGATATAGTTGGTGGCCGGGGGTAGGACCGTATTTTGGGCCACCTACCCCCGGACGGGCCTATAAATACCCCCATCCTGTAGCGGAATGGGACACGCATAACGAGAAACTGTAGTTCCACCTACAGTCTTGTCGCTCTCTCATGCTCTCTGTCTTTGTCTCTGAGTTTCTAGGCCAACCTGACCACGTGTCAGTGCCCAACATTTGGCGCCCACCGTTTGTGCGACGAAGGCTAATCCCATGATGCCCCCAAGAAGAGCACTCGTCCTACCCCACCACCAAACGACGATGACGCCAGGGCAGCCCTCGCTACCAAGAAAAGCAAGGTTGCCCTCGCCGCCAATCATTCCCCACCACCCAACCCGAAGGCCAGCGCTGACCCACAGGGCGGAGGCCATGACACAAAACAAAAACAATTAGCAGTCTCCACCGAAGATGGCGAAGTCCACACCACCAGCTCAGAGAATTCAGAAGACCCTCCGCCAAACCCAAAAAGTCGACCATACCAGGCCAAAACATGGCTAGATCTAATGAGGAACCTGCCCCCGGCCCCCCAAGCTTCGATCCCGTGGCAAGCCGACACCCATTTGGGATGCCCCCGGAGAATGAAGACGAAGACAACCAAGCCGACCTGAACCTCGGAATAAACACCGAAGAACAACTCCTACTCAAGAGTCATCGCATGCGCAACTCAAACCTCTAGAAGCAGAGAGATGCCCTCGCAGCAAAGCAGCAGCACAGCAAGGCCAGGCCAGGGTGTGTCTTCTCATCCAGCAAGAAAAAGAGCACCTTCTGGCCCTCGAGCAAGAAATCTCATAGCTACTGGCCCATCATGACCCGACACACCCTTCGCACGGCCTGGCCAGGTTAAGCAGCTTTGACGAAGTCAGGCAGACCCCACAGAATGATGCTTTCCAAGCTTTCAACTTCACCGATAACAGATGTCCATTCTCCGCCAGGCTGCAAGCCACGCCTTGGCCGAGCAACTACAGGGCCGGAAACTGGCCAAAGTACAACGGGAAGACCGACCCTTCGTAGTTCATTATGAGCTATCAGGTTGCGGTGGCCTCTTCGGGGGGCAACGACAACGCAATGGCAAAGTCACTCATAATCACCCGAGAGGGCCCTGCCCTGACTTGGTATACCAGGCTACCGTCACTCTCAATTGACTCATGGGTAGCCCTTCGGGAAAAATTCCTCCTAAACTTCCAGGGGTATAGACCACAGACAGACGCCCTCGCAGAACTCTCACTATGCAGACAGCTAGAAAGGGAGAGCCTCCATGACTACTACAGCAAATTCCTATCGCTCAAATCACAGCTGCCATCAGTAGAGCACGGAATCGCCATCCACTACGCCATCAGCGGCCTCCGCGCAGGCCAATTGTATAGCCACTGTACCAGAGACCCCCAACCACCCTGCAAGAGCTATATCAGTTGTTTGAGAAATATGCATGATCCGAAGACCTCCATTACTGCAAGGTTGAGGCACAGCAAAAGCCGAGGGAACCATCGCAACAAGGAAACCCTAAAGCCTGGTCAAGAGGGCAGTAGCCCCCGCCACCCAACCAAGTGAACAACATCAACAACCAGCACTTCAAAGACTACCCTCGCAACTATGACAACAACCAGCACCCCAGAAGAGGTGATGGAGCCCCAAGGGGCAGGGGCACGGCCAAGGCCTCGCCAATGACCGCAAGTTCTACTGCATTTTCCATGGGGAAAACACAAGCCATTCAACCAGAGACTGTCGCGCCACCAAGGAAACTGAGAGAATGGAAACCGAAAGAATGTCGAGGGGTCACCACTATCAGGCACCGAAGGCCATTAATCACAATTTCCAACCCCAGTTCCACCACCCGCACCAAGAAAAGTACCAACATTTTCAACAGTATCAACAAAACTACCAGCATGCAGAAAGACAATAGCCTCCACCACCACCCCCTCAGTAGATCCAGCACCAGAGGCAGTTGCCCCCTCCGCCACCCAAAGAAGAGGAAGCATACCAGCCTCCGGTTCACGTCATCATTAACGTGATTAGCGGAGGCTCCAGTACGTATTTAAACACCAAAAGGTAGAGAAGGGAGTACTACCGAAGCGTCAATCACGTCGCTGTCAATGGGCCAGTCGTCCAGACAAAATGGTCACACATCCCACTATCCTTCAATGCCAGCAATGTCAACCTTCGCAAATCCCCACACACCGACGCAATGGTCGTCAGCTGCAACATTGCGGGGTGGGAAATCTGTAAGGCCCTCGTGGATAACGGTAGCCTGGCTGATATCATATTCCTCCATGCCATCGATGGGATGGGCATCAACCCAAAACAGCTGCAGCCAGCAAAAAAACTCTCTGCTGGAGTTTAAAGGCAAGGCCACCCTACCCCTCGGAAAAATAGTCCTGCCACTGTCCTTCAGCATAGGCCCCAGCGCGCAAACCGAGCAGATCACCTTCGATGTCATTGACATGGTGTATCCGTACAATGCAATCCTAGGCAGGGGAACCATCAACACCTTCGAAGCAGCAATCCATGGACTGTACCTATGCATGAAAATTCTGGGCCCCCGCGGAGTCATAAAAGTCTTCGAAGATCAACAGCTGGCCCGCAACATAGAAAGAGACTTCGTCCCCGGGCAACGAAATGTTCACCGCTTGGGCACCAGAACACAGACACCCCCAGAAATGCCACCCAAGACTGACAAGCCCCACAACCCCATTCAATGTGACGAGGGGGCCAAGAGAGTACCCCTCGACACTGCTCTCCCCATCCACGCAGTTCTGATCGGCGAAGGCCTGGCTCCACAGGAAGAAACCAGCCTGCTCGACTGTCCGCACAGAAACAAGGATGTCTTCGCCTAGTCGTCAGCCGACCTGGTCGGAGTCAGCCCGAGCATCATCGAGCACAAGTTGCATATCAACCCCTCCGTGCGCCCTAAGAAGCAGAAACTCTGTAGGATGTCAAATGAGAAGATGGAGGCAGCCAAGGCTGAAGTCCAGCGGCTTTTGGACGCAAAATTTATCAAGCCCATTGATTACCCTGCCTGGCTTGCAAATGTCATCATGGTAAAAAAGAAGAACGACAAATGGCGCATGTGTATTGACTTCACCAGTCTGAACAAGGCGTGCCCTAAAGACGAATTCCCTCTTCCTCGCATCGACAAAATTGTCGACTCTGCGGCAGGCTGTGAGGTCATGTCTTTGCTCGACTGTTTCTCCGGGTATCATCAGATATATCTCAGCGAGGTGGACAAAGCGAATGCTAGCTTCATCACACCCTTCGGCACCTATTGTTTCCTAAGGATGCCCGAAGGCCTAAAGAATGCAGGCTCTACATTTTCCCGGCTCACCCAGTCAATCCTCAAAGATCAGGTCGGCCGGAACATATTCACCTACGTCGATGATATCGTCATCGCTAGTAAAAGCAAAGCCGATCACCTCGCATACTTGGCAGAGACCTTTGCCAAAATGAGAGAGGCAAGACTTCGCCTAAATCCAGATAAATGCGTCTTCGGCATCCACAGGGGCAAAGTCTTGGGTTATCTTCTTTCAAGAAAAGGCATCGAAGCCAACCCCGACAAAATCAAGGCCATAGCAGAAATGCACCCACCCCAAATAGTGAAAGAGGTACAAAAGCTGACAGGCCATATAGCAGCCTTGAACAGATTCATTTCGAAGTCATCTGAGCGCAGTCTCCCTTTCCTCAAAGTCCTGCGAGGTGCCAAAGACTTCGTCTGGGGCCAGAACAAGCAGCAACGTTCGAAGACCTTAAAGCATACTTATCAGAATTGGCCATCCTATCCAGTCCAACTCTAGGAGTTGAATTGTTGCTTTACCAAGCGGCCTCCCATCACACAGTAAGCGCAGTCCTCATACAAGAAAAGCAAGTCGAGGGCAAACTCACCCAGTCCCCAGTATATTATGTCTTCGAAGTCCTCACTGAGTCAAAGACACACATGACATAAATGGAGAAAATAGCCTACGCCGAGGTCATGGCCTCCAGAAAGCTAAGGCACTATTTTGAGGCCTACAAAATCAGGGTACTAACAAAGCGAAGTCTATCTGACATATACAGCAACCCTAAGGCCACCACCTGCATAGGAAAATGGGCCATGGAACTATCAGAATATCACCTATCTTTCGAGTCCAGAAACGCCATCAAGTCGCAAGTCTTAGCAGACTTCGTCGTCAACTGGACTGGCCCTAGCAACCCTTCGCCCTCAACTAACGAAATAGCCTAGGTCGTTCATTGCAATGGGGCCTGGGGACATTCTGGCGCCGGAGTCGCAACTATACTTACAGCTTCTTTAGGGTCCAAATACAGATATGTTGCCCGCCTCAGCTTCACAAATGACTCCGACAAATGCACAAACAACATGTTGGAGTACGAGGCGATCGTCTTAGGCCTCCGCAAGCTGAGGGCCCTCGGAGTCCAAACCTGCATTGTCAAAACAGACTCTAGAATAGTCGTAGGCCAGATCGAGAAAGATTGCACAACACGGGAGCAGGTTTTGTTACAGTGCCTGTCCGGCATGCAGAGTCTCGAAAAACAATTTCGAGGATTCACAGTATAACACATAGACCACTCCAAAAACGAAGAAGACGCCCTGGCGAAGGCCGCCGTGAGGGGAGACCCCCTTCTGCCCGACGTGTTTTATCAAGTGATCGAGACACCCTTCGTCAGACACCCAGACCTAGAAATCATCTCGGTCAGCACAATTTGCCAAGAGGATTGGAGGGCCCAGATAATAGCTTACCTACGAGAGCATTATCACCCAGCGGACCCTTCAGAAGAATCTAGGCTCACATATAGGTGCCGCCAGTACACAATCATCGAAGACAACCTATACATGCAAGGGATAGTCCAGCCACTACTGAAATGCATAGCCAGGCGGGAAGGCAAAGAGCTGGTAGCCAAAGTCCACCAAGGGTTCTTTGGATGCCACGTCGGCCCTAGGGCCCTCGCCTCCAAGATCTTGCGACTCGATTTCTTTTGGCCCGGAATCATCAGGGACGCCCAAGTCACACCTCAAAATTGCGAGGCCTACCAGATGTTCACCCCAACCAAAAGGGGTCCCTCTCAAAAGTCCAAGCTGATCGCCCCCACCTAGTCGTTGCAGCGATGGGGAATCGACATAGTCGGGCCCTTACCAACAGCTCAAGGGAACCTAAAGTATGCCTTCGTCGCGGTTGAGTACTTTACCAGATGAATAGAGGTGAAGGCGATCTCCATTATAACGTCAAACACGGCCCAAAAATTTTTCTGGCAAAACATCATATGCAGGTTCGGAGTCCCCTCCGAGATAACTGTGGACAATGACAAACAGTTTGATAGCCAGCAATTTCGGGACTTTTGCGCATCGGTCGGCACCAAAGTCAATTTTGCCTCCGTATACCACCCACAGTCCAACGGCGCCATAGAAAGGGCAAATGGAAAAATATTCACGGCAGTCAAGAAAAGGCTATACAATGAAGCGAAGGGTAAATGGCCCGAGCATCTTCCCGAAGTCATATGGGGATTAAACACAATGGAGACCAGGTGCACAGGTTTTCCTCACGAAGGGGGTGAGGTTTTTAATGAGGCTCGTACTCTTTTCCTCACGAAGGGGGTGAGGTTTTGAATGAGGCAGAGCCTTGTAATAAAAGCAGCGAAAATCCCCTCATTCACGCGTCACAGCCGAAACGGCTCGCTCGAGCCCAACATTAGGCCACAACAATCACCGCCACAACAAGTAACACCTTGCCTGCGACGCGCGACAGGCACCTAAGGGTGCGAAGACGCCTAAGGGCGCAGCCAGATAAAAATAAAATCTTGGCGAAGACACCTAAGGGTGCGAAGACGCCTAAGGGAGCAGCCAGATTAAAATAAAATCTTGGCGAAGACACCTAAGGGTGCGAAGACGCCTAAGGGTGCAGCCAGATTAAAATAAAATCTTGGCGAAGACACCTACGGGTGCGAATGTCATAACCCAACCAAGTTATCGGGCCCACGTACACCAATCCTTGCCCTCAAGGCCTCAGATGGATATGTAAGTGTACCAGATAACTTACTCGGGGTGCCGAGTTTCGATGAACTCGTTCATTCCCAAGGATCATTCACCCGTGATTGAGAACATCACAATAATCATACATTTGGAAACATAAACATCAACATAGGAGATCGAGCGAAAGTCTTTACAATAAAATAATAAACATTAGCAAGCTTACGTTTACAAAAACAAGTAGTGATTATTACATGCCCAGGTAGTATCAAAGTGCTAACTTATTACATTATTTGGGAAGATCACAGCTTCCCAAGAGCACTCCAGGAGACAACATGAACAAAAACTTATAAAGGACACGCCTAGCAGAAGTAGAACGTGTCGATCACCTCTCCTGCAACAACATAGGGAATAAAACCCTAAGTAGGCAATTACTCAGCAAGACTTACCCGACTAAGAAAAGACTCTCAAGGGTATGCTGGTTAAGGGACTCAAGGTGGAGCTCAGCAATTATCAAAGACTCAAGTTTTGCATAAAAGCTTACTATTACTTGATCCTTAAGCCAACATTTTACCTTCCAAGTTGAGTTCTTACCTTTGTCTAGATTGGCCTAATCTAGCTCATTCACTTGGCCTAATATAGCTTCCTTTTACATAAAAATCTTGTTTTACTTGTTATCTACGATGAGGGTCAAAGATCTAGTCTTCATAACCGAGAAGTAACGGCGATTCGAATCGATTAAATACCCAGCTAGGGATCTCCAACCACACGACATATGTAGCACTTAAGCTTGCATATATCAAGTCGCACCCGGGTTTCTCAAGACCAGAACGGGTTCACGCAACCCGAGAGCACAGTGCCCCACCATCCAGCCACTTGCCAGGTGGGTACACGTTACTCTTGCCATCTCTCCACTCCCAGTGCGTGCGAGCTATTCTGGTATTGGTCCAGCCGAGGCTAAGCTTACCCATGACGAGGCATGTGGCCAGTTAAAAGGTCCTAGATCAGCAGGCCAACAATCGAAACGGTCCTTAATAGACACAGATGGGCGACCTTTCCCGCTCAACGTCTGGTCTCATATTACACTATTTCTCAAAACTTGTACCTGTCAGAGGTACCCTGCTTGAATGATGAATTTATCATGCCCATGGTGCCTTCATTATTCCAAGCCCTTTTCTTTTTGTAAAAACATGATTCATAGATCGAAAACACTTTTGTTCCTAATCTATAAGCATACTAAGCATTTCTAACTTTGTAAAACAGGTGTCAAGGATGATAATCAATATTCCAAGGTAAAGTCATGCAACAAAGGTTTAATCATTCAACTCCTATCACCTAATGCATCATATAAGTTGAAAGGGAAATGGCCTTAAACCATTTCTTATATTAATTTTGGTGCTTGATGACCATCACAACCTTATAGACTAACTAGTTTGCCTAGTCTTTGATTCACAGGTTCATAAGTTCAATAGTTTAGGTTCTAAGTCAGAATCAGCTCAGATCCAACCATATAGGGGTAAAACATGGAATAGATGAACTACCAATAGTTCTACTCTTTGTATAAGTTCTAACCACCCCTACGAACCTATTCGATACAACAACAAAGGTTGGAAAGCTCGGAATCAACATTTTACTATTTTGGAGCTTATTTGAGCAAAAGAAAGAGTATGAGTTAAAGAATTAAAAAGACCAAGATGCATGACTTAGACCTGTTGGAAAGTCACTAGATATATTTGTCTAAGTCATAGGATCTCTCTCTCATTCAACCAAAGCAACTTGGTGAAAATAGTTCAACGATCAACGACAAATCAGAAGCTCGGGTTCTAAAATTCTCAAGTGCGGACCGTCCGTGCCCCTATTGCGGACTGTCCGGAATATCGTAGAATATTCCGAATAGGAGCTCTTTTAGGGTTTTTCACTGTGCCGCGGACCGTCTGGGCTCTTCCAGCGGACTGTCCGCAGTGCCTCGAAGCACTTCAGACAGGAACTGTGCAAAACTCACATCTCTACTACAGACCGTCCGGAAAATAAGTGAAGACTGTCCGGCACCAAGCGCGGACCGTTCGACCTCATACACGGACCATCCGCCCATTGAAGTTCAGACCAACCCGAAGGTGACAAGTTGAGCAAAAGGAATTTTAGAGCTGGCGCGGACCGTCCGGGACCAAGAGGCAGACCGTCCGCGTGACGTCACCAAGGCAGATAGCCATTGATCTAGCCATTGGTCTGTCAGGCGTATCCATTGAGATGTCAGATCCGACCGTTGGAGGGTCGCGGACCGTCCGGGCCCTAGCCACGGACCGTCCGCCAGTGCGCAGTTTTGGCAGACAAGGCATAACGGCTATGTGGGTGGTTGAGGGCTATAGAAGCCACCCCAACCAGCCCATTCATAACATTCATTGATCATATACCATACACAAGAGTTGGGCATTCACTCCTATCTATTAGAGCAACACTTCTACACATCAAAACCTCACAAGTGCCACAAAAGAGAAGATCAAGCAAGAAAAGCTACTCGTGTGCGTTGAGCGAATAGTGCCTTATGAGAATCATTGAGAGAAAGTGTGTGCTACCTCTTTGTGTTCATTTGAGCGTGGAGTATTAACTCCCATTGATTTGTAAAGCTAGCAAGAGCCCCTTATCTTTGTGGTTGGCCTTGCGGAGACTTCGGTCTTTTGTTGACAAAGAAGAAGGAACACTCACCGGTCTTGGTGACCGTTGGAGAGAGGGAAAGGGTTGGAAAAGACCCAGCCTTTGTGGCCTCCTCAACGGGGAGTAGGTTCTTGGGTGAACCGAACCTCGGTAAAACAAATCCCGTGTCTCTTGTGCTTATTGCTTGTGATTTGTTTTTCTCCCTCTCTAAATTCTCTTGCTCTATTCCTTTTAGATATTACTTTGTGTTGCTTCAAGTTAAAACCTCATTCTAAGAAGCAACTCTTGCAAGAAAGAATTTGCGTTGTTTCCCTTCTTTAATTAAGTCTCTTATATTGCTTTCCTTCTTAACTAAGCCTTCTTGCTCTTCTTATCATATACATTTAGTTGTGTTGTTTTTGTGTTAATTCCGCATTCTTGAAAGCAACACTTTTACAAGCAAAAGACTTAGGCTTATACTCCGATTATTGTTTATCTTGTTCTAACCACTAACCGGGGGATCAAGTGTTGTTTAAAGTTGTAAATTTCAGGTTTCGCCTATTCACCCCCCTCTAGGCGACTATCAATTGGTATCGGAGCTAGGCACTTCATTTAGAGTCTAACCACTCGAAGTGATGGCTCGGAGAAGATCCCAAAAGAACAAGAAGACAACACCAAAGGAGAACAAGGAGGTAACTCTTGAGATTTTACTTTTCCGATTGTTCTAATTATGCTTCTTGGTCTACTAGAGTAATAAATGCTTTTAGATCCATAGACCCACAATTAGAACAAATTCCTTTCAAGAGTATCATGCCTTGCAGTTATGATAAGAAAAATCGTTCCAAAGAAGAACAAAGATGTTTTCGCTTAAATTATCTAGCTTTTGACATCTTAAGTAATTCTCTTAGCAAAGAAGCTTGTCATGCCTTCATATTTAGATATGATGAATCATTTAGAGATGCGCATGACATTTGGACTAGAATTAGAGACAAATATGATGAGTCCAATTATGATAGTTCATATGATGCTTCTACTTCCTCTAGTTCTTGTGAAACTAACCTTTTGAAGGAAGAAGAAGATAAAGAATGTTGGAGACCAAACGACGAATCCACCTCTCCAAAAAGTTTGTCTTCCCATTTCGATTCCCACATGTGTTGTGTGGCTAATGAAAATGGAAGCACAAATGAGGATGAAGAGGATGAAAGAAGCTTCATGCAACTCTATGCTCACTTAAGCCTAGAAGAAAAGGCGGTCATGCTCAAACTTCTAAAAAGAGCAAGAGAGCAAAGCGAAGCTCTTCACAAGCTAGAGGATGTCCTCATCAGAAAAATCGAAAGCATGGAAGAGTTGACTAAAGAGCATGAGGAGCTAAAGCGCTCTCATGTTGATTTGGTCCAAAGGTATGAAATCATTTCAATTGAGCAAGTTAATTCTTTATCTTGTATTGCTCAATTAGAAAATGAGAATACCATGCTTAAGGACCAAGTAGAAAAGCTAAAAATTGAAAATCTAGCTTTTCAAGAAAAACATGATATACTTCTATGTTCTCATGAAAATCTTATGGATGATCATATCATGTTAGATATTGCTCATGAGGTTGTAATAGCAAATTTAAAATCTTACCAACCTCATTCTTGCACATGTATTCAAATTGAAACTATATTGCCATGTGCTAATGCTTGTTGCTCTTAAGCAAGCAAATCTTCCCTTGAGCTAGATTTTTTAGGAAAAAATGACATTGCATATCAAGAACTCAAGGAAGAAAATGAGAGGCTAAAAGGGAGCTTGACACAATTAAAGGGAAGTGCATTGCTCAACCTTCTCAAGATAACCGTGATGACATGGTGAAGAAGCTTGAGACGGGAACAACCGTAGCATGCACAAAGTCCCTTAAAATGAATGTCAAGACCATGAGGGAATGCAAGAGGAAGGAAGAAAAGAAGAAATTCAATGCCTCTACCAAGAGCCTCAACCATGCCTCCATACAAGGTAACAATCAAACCACACTTCCATACAATGAAACTAAGAAACTTAAAAGGAAGTGTTATGGATGTGGTAAGAAGGGGCATAAAATTGAGTCATGTCCCTTCATGAAAGAAAATGGTTTAATGTTATAAAAGGGTAGATCTACTAACCATATAGTAATCAAAGTGCAAGATAAAGTAAATTCTTGTAAGGATCGCCTTTGCTACATATGCCGTAGGAAGGGACATCTATGCAAAGATTGTCCCATTAGTAATAATAATGTCCCTAGCTTGTCAATTGATTCCTATGTAAATAGGCAACCCAAAATTGCAACTTGTGCTGGAAAGGTAATGAGTTTGCCAAGCGCTAGCACAAAGGACATTTGGGTTCCTAGATCTTTATTGACTAACCTTGATGGACTCATCAAGAGATGGGGACCAAAATATGCTTGACAAGCTTTGCAGGGAGAAAGAGATGATATGAAGCCTTGGGGTGCTTGAGCGGGTTAATTCAATTCTTAACTCAAGCTATCAATCTTACATTGTTTTATATCTCTAAGATTGACCCAAAGCTTATTTGAATTATTATATCTAAAACTCATATCATCTCGAGCAAGATAATGATGTTGTAGGGAATAAAAGGGTTATCCTGTGTGGAAAATCAAGAAAAGCCTACAACATGGAGGAAAGCCAAAGGATGGTAACACTTATGTCTTTAAGTGCAAGTATCTTCAATTATCATTTCTCTTGTGTCTTGTGTAGTCACATAAGAAAAGGGAAGCACTTAAGAATGTTTTTAATTTATGTCACCATTCTTTGGAGAAAGTTTCTCTCAAATGGTAGATTGCATATTCATCATTTCTATATTATGGCAATCTACATGCTCTAAAATGTTGCAAGTACTTCATGGCATGTTTTACATTAATTATGTTATTGTTGCCATGATCTAGACATAGAGAGAAATATCCCAAGTTCTTAAATGAATAAGGTGTCATGTAAGGAATTCAAAATCCTTAGGACACCTATAAAAGGGAAGTTCTCTTTATGACTAGAATCGTGAGACTAATGCTTTTGTCTAAGTGACTTAGGTGGTCTCACTTTAAGAGAATAAGTTTCTCTAGGGAGTGCGCAATTCAGCATAGAAGGAAGATCAATCCAATGACATGTGATGTATTCCTCCTTGCTTAAATTGGATATGATTCTTCTACTTTAGTCGCTCTCCATGCTATGAATTAGATTTGTCCCATGAACTTGAAAGATTAACTATGCTTGTTTTATGAGTTAAAACTGTGCATAATCTCAATTAAAGGGTAATCTAGTTCATATCATGAAGTTTCCTTGCTTTAGTAATCTACTTGTCATTCCTACTCAAATGGTTACTAAATAGGAAACTAGAGCTTGTGTTACTAATGACATTTCTCTTGAGTGTATTTATGAAAATCTACAAGAGAGTCTGTACATGCTTGAAAGACACAAGTTTGAAGGTTGCTCTTCACCTAAAAGGAAGAAAAGTAAAAGCAAAGGTATGGGAATTCATCTTAATCAATGACAGTTTCTATCAATTGGTATGATAGTTCCCATCAATTGGTGTTCCTTCCATTTTATCAATTGGTATACCAATATGAAGATTAGATTCCTTATTTTGCTTAAATCTGCTAAAAGTGCATGTAATCTTGCTTTCATATGTGCACTAGCTCATTAGAATCTAATTCATGCCTTTGCTATGCTTGTTCTCATATTGATATGCTTCTAAGTTATTTTAAATCAATCCTGTGTGGAGAAACATCAATATGAAGAATAAATCTCCTATATTGCTGATAAATGCTAAACAGTGCATATTCCTCCTTTGAAGCTATGCACTAACTAAAAAGGAATTTAATTTATCTCTCTGTGACCTAAAGATGATGATTTGCCTATCTTTCATATCTATGAAATCATCATTTATTACATACTCCCTTGTGCTTCTAATATCTGTCTTTTAAGTATTTCAATAAGTTTGAAAGGAAAAGGAGACAACTATAAAGGGAGGGCACTCCAATGAAAAGGAAGATTCTAAGAACAACAACACCAACTTAGTAAGATGCTCAAATTAATCAATGGTGTGGTTGTAAGTATTCTAACCTCTTTCATTTGGAGTATACCAGGCATAAGATCATTATTGCAAATTTACTATACCTACCTCAAGATATTCAATGGATTCTCCTTTGTGTCTCTAAAGAGAAAGTGCATCTAACCAAGTCATTCAAATACTTGATGCACATCTTTAGGGGGAGTACATTCTATATCTTGAATATGTTGAGACCGACACTTTCTATTAGTGATCTCATACAGTCTCAAGTTTGAGAATAAGTTTCTCATGAAGTATGCTACTACAACTCAATCCAATTTGGTAAAGAAGTATCACTTTTATCTTGGATTGCAGCCTTCATTATTAAAGTAGCATAATTCCTAGATTCTCCTGTTATGAGCTTATTTTGATAATCTGGTGCATATGTTGTTCATTTGATATCACTTGTTATATCCTTGATTATTGAATAGTCTCTTTTGATACTCATCTTGCTTAGTGCTTCATGTGCTATCAATAGATGTCTCTCTTATGTATGCACTAAATTAAAAGGAGAATTTAGGACAAGATATATGCAATTAGTGATCTACTTGATATTTGATAACAATGATTTGTTTAAAATGATCACTAAGTTATAGAGTTCCCTCTTGTATGTACATTGCATATCTTTAGTTACAAGAGAAATAGAAAGCACTGTTTATGCATAACCCTACTTCGTACCCAGTTTAACCTTTCGAGATATCATTCCTGCTATGTTGCATTGTTTGTTGAGTCTGGGAGAAGTATTTTTCTTGTCAAAGAGCTTAAAGCTTACCTTGTAACAAGGATAAGCTACCTTTGTTCCAAAGGTGGAGGATCCTTAAGTCTCTTTGAATCTTTAAAGGTTATTGCATCAAATGCTTATAACATGCTTTCTTAAGTGCATATTCTGTCATGAGCATCACGACTATATTATGACACATTGCACTTCACAATTCCTATGATATAGATATGTTCTCATTGACCTCATTATGTGCAATTGGCATTTAAGGCCAAAATTTGTATTCTTCTCTATGCACATATTTAGGGGGAGAATTTATATTATAGAACTCTCTAGAGCTTAAATGACACATCTTTTGATCATATATGTCTCTTTCAGTTAGTACTTGCTCTTAATTCGTATTTTCACTTGTACCAAGTTTTAAAGTGTAGAACTTGATTCCCGGGCCTTACAAGTCCTAAGTGCATTGATTTACAAGTATTCATCACTTGTATGCACAAGTTTAGGGGGAGCAATTCTCTACACTTTAAATCTTTGAGACTAACCGTTCTTCAAGTCTATGTTTTTGCTTAGTCTCAAATTGAAAGGGAAATGGAGTTTTGAGCAAAGGAAGCGCTTCCACTGCAGATTTATTCGGTATCAAACACCCTTGCTCACACTCGTGTACATAAAATTCCATATCTATGGGGGAGAAAGTAAAAGGCCTCTCAGTTTCTCCATTTTTGGTGCTTAATGCCAAAGGGGGAGAAAGTATTAAGGCCAAAGCAAAAGGACCGCAGTATTAAGGCCAAAGCAAAAGGACCGCACCACCACCCTGTTTTCAAAAAGTTTTAAGTCTTCCAAATTGGTACTTTTCTAAAAGAAAACCCTCTTGACAGCTAAGAGGAGCAAAAATGTATTTATGCCAAAAAGGGGAGAACTTATTCAGGGGGAGTTTTTATTTGGCAAAAGAAAAAGCATTTGAAAAAGGGGGAGAATCTTTCAAACTTAGAAATGCTTTTGAAAATTCTATTCTTTTACTTTCGGCCAAATGCAAATGACTTTTAAAAGATTTTATCAAAAGTTTGCAAAAATCAAAATATGTGGTGCAAATGTGGTCCAAAATTGTAATCATGTCAATATCACTCATATTCACTTAGAACTGGTATTATTTCAGTAACTTATGAACTCTTGACCATATTGCAAACTAGTTACAATTTTATACTTTATATTTGCTTTGGTATGTGTTGGCATCAATCACCAAAAAGGGGAGATTGAAAGGGAAATGGCCTTAAACCATTTCTTATATTAATTTTGGTGCTTGATGACCATCACAACCTTATAGACTAACTAGTTTGCCTAGTCTTTGATTCACAGGTTCATAAGTTCAACAATTTAGGTTCTAAGTCAGAATCAGCTCAGATCCAACCATATAGGGGTAAAACATGGAATAGATGAACTACCAATAGTTCTACTCTTTGGATAAGTTCTAACCACCCCTAGGAACCTATTCGATACAACAACAAAGGTTGGAAAGCTCGGAATCAACATTTTACTATTTTGGAGCTTGTTTGAGCAAAAGAAAGAGTATGAGTTAAAGAATTAAAAAGACTAAGATGCATGACTTAGACCTGTTGGAAAGTCACAAGATATATTTGTCTAAGTCATAGGATCTCTCTCTCATTCAACCAAAGCAACTTGGTGAAAATAGTTCAACGATCAACGACAAATCAGAAGCTCGGGTTCTGAAATTCTCAAGTGCGGACCGTCCGTGTCCCTATTGCGGACTGTCCGGAATATCGTAGAATATTCCGGACAGGAGCTCTTTTAGGGTTTTTCACTGTGCCGCGGACCGTCCGGGCTCTTCCGGCGGACTGTCCGCGATGCCTCGAAGCACTTCGGACAGGAACTGTGCAAAACTCACATCTCTACTACAGACCGTCCGGAAAATAAGTGAAGACTGTCCGGCACCAAGCGCGGACCGTCCGACCTCATACACGGACCGTCCGCCCATTGAAGTTCAGACCAACCCGAAGGTGACAAGTTGAGCAAAAGGAATTTTAGAGCTGGCGCGGACTGTCCAGGACCAAGAGGCAGACCGTCCGCGTGACGTCACCAAGGCAGATAGCCGTTGATCTAGCCGTTGGTCTATCAGGCGTATCCGTTGAGATGTCAGATACGACCGTTGGAGGGTCGCGGACCGTCCGGGCCCTAGTCGTGGACCGTCCGCCAGTGCGCAGTTTTGGCAGACAAGGCATAACGGCTATGTGGGTGGTTGAGGGCTATAGAAGCCACCCCAACCAGCCCATTCATAACATTCATTGATCATATACCATACACAAGAGTTGGGCATTCACTCCTATCTATTAGAGCAACACTTCTACACATCAAAGCCTCACAAGTGCCACAAAAGAGAAGATCAAGCAAGAAAAGCTACTCGTGTGCGTTGAGCGAATAGTGCCTTGTGAGAATCATTGAGAGAAAGTGTGTGCTACCTCTTTGTGTTCATTTGAGCGTGGAGTATTGACTCCCATTGATTTGTAAAGCTAGCAAGAGCCCCTTATCTTTGTGGTTGGCCTTGCGGAGACTTCGGTCTTTTGTTGACAAAGAAGAAGGAACACTCGCCGGTCTTGGTGACCGTTGGAGAGAGGGAAAGGGTTGGAAAAGACCCGGCCTTTGTGGCCTCCTCAATGGGGAGTAGGTTCTTGAGTGAACCGAACCTCGGTAAAACAAATCCCGTGTCTCTTGTGCTTATTGCTTGTGATTTGTTTTTCTCCCTCTCTAAATTCTCTTGCTCTATTCCTTTTAGATATTACTTTTTGTTGCTTCAAGTTAAAACCTCATTCTAAGAAGCAACTCTTGCAAGAAAGAATTTGCGTTGTTTCCCTTCTTTAATTAAGTCTCTTATATTGCTTTCCTTCTTAACTAAGCCTTCTTGCTCTTCTTATCATATACATTTAGTTGTGTTGTTTTTGTGTTAATTCCGCATTCTTGAAAGCAACACTTTTACAAGCAAAAGACTTAGGCTTATACTCCGATTATTGTTTATCTTGTTCTAACCACTAACCGAGGGATCAAGTGTTGTTTAAAGTTGTAAATTTCAGGTTTCGCCTATTCACCCCCCCTCTAGGCGACTATCATAAGTGATAAAAGTTTTTAAAGCATAAGGAATTGGTTAAATGCATCGGGGCTTGCCTTGATGAGGAGGAGACTCTACCACTTCTCCACAGATGTCAAAATAATTTCTATTTTCAGTGGGAGGGTCTTCAGAAGGGCCTTCAGATGGAGGAGCTTCAGATTGAGGAACTGGTTCCTCTTCCACTTCAACTTCCTCCTCTTCTTCTAGGTGTTCTACAAGTAATTACAAATACATGAATGCTTATGTAATGATATGAAATGCATACTCTCACAAGGGAGAGGTGGGGAAACATAAACACTCTTAAACAAACACATGACAAGAATACACATACTTCTATAGAACCAAACACTTGGTAAAAGTGACCAAACTGAATTTACTTAGACAAACCAGAGAACTAAACATACTAAAGTCTACTAAACTTGCTGTTCTTCAATTTATATGGTTTAATCTTCTTCTAAACATATATTAGTATTAAGTTTGATGGATTTAAATATCCCTATTTTGCTATTCCAAGGTTTTCTGGGCAAACTAACTTCAAACAGGCTCAAATTTTTACTAAGAGCTAATATTGGTAAATAGTTTTTCCACAAATTTCCATAATTTTTGGTGCTCTACTTTTATTTCAAAAATTCATTTAAGCCTGTCAAGGGTACCTTTTTATTATCTAAAATTTCGTTTCTGCTCTAAAAATCCTAAAAACAATTTTAACAGAAACTACATAATTTTGTGAACTCAGCAAAATTGGTTTCATAATTTTTGTATTTATCTATATTTTCTGGTGGCTTTTACAACTTGCCAGCAAAAAGATAAACCTAAAACAGGAACAGTCCTGGGCCGAGTTCGGCCCACTCGGCCTGGGCACCGGGGCAAACTGGCCCACGGCCGTCCACCCACGCCCACGCGTGTACTTTTGCAATAACAACCTTGGCGCTTAAATGAAACGCACCCGCACCCGACACACTATTCTACGCTCTCGCTGACATCACACCGAAACCCATGCAGAAGCTCTCATTTACACTCCTAAGTCCACGACGGTGGACACCTCCCCGCCGGCCAACTCTTGGTTGGGCTCACCGTTGAAGGCCCTCTCCGGGGAAAACAAACACCTCTACACTACCCTAGGGCCAAGATGACACTATTCCCTAACTTAATCGGATCAAAATGACTCTGGGTCACACCTGCCCACCACGGAGGCGGAAAACCAAACTCCGGCGAGGTCTCACCCGAGGTAAAAGCACGGTAGAGTTAGCACCAGTGGCTCACCTAGACTATGATCCTCACATGAACTCGACCGGAGACAACGCGGGCAGGTCAGTCGACGATGAGGTGAACCGCGGCGGCGTTCCGCGACGTCGCGAACATGTTCTGTACAACAAATCACAATAGCGTTAGAACAGTCAACACGGTGAGCTCCACTGACCTAAGGAGAGCTAGGAACGAGTATTACACAGACACGAAAACTCTTGAGGTGCTCTAACAGCGGCGAGGTGAGCAAACCGGTGAGCGTGGTCACCACTTTCTGGGACAGCCTCGGTTCAGGCTTTAGCAAGGCAATAAGGGGACTGGGGATGAACTAATGGCTTGATCAAGTCATGGAGGAATGGCTAGACTTGATGACAAGCTGGAGAAACAACAGGAGCATAGCAGGGTGATGTTTGTACTTTCAAAGACCATGGCAACAATCTCAAACAGCTGCTTTGCTGTGGCCTTACTGGAGTCTTTCACAGAGGACAACCAAAGCTATTATGTTTTGCACTCCTTCTGCATGGCCACCATGCAGGCAAAGGCACAGGAGGACAGCAAGTGTGGCCACAGCCCCCATGGACAGCAAGCACACATGCAAACCAGCAGCTGAGTCAGCAGTTGGATAGGTTTACCACATCCTCAAGCTCATCCCAGGGGTGGTGCATGGATGCCATGTATTTCTCCCACAGCACAACTTGCTAGCACCAATTCTTATCCCTAAATTACATAGAAGCAGCTAGAGCCCATAGTGGAGGGAGAGATTCTTCTTAGATATTTTTGCCAATCTCTGAACCTACCCAGGTCGACTGCAACCCTTAATTCACTTCCTTGTTTCTCCCATTTCTGTATAAGGACAGACCATGTACGCTGCTCCAAACTTGTTCATCTAGTGTTGATCTTTCACTTTGCATAATACTCCAAGGTCAGAAACACACACACTACCAACTGCAGTGCCCTAAAATAGAGCACTTCACACTGAACCAGCTTTTCAGTTATTGAACTTGACACAACATCCAAACAGTCTGACAGTGCACATTGGAGTCCATTTTACTCACATATTTGTGTAGTACCAAGCCTCACACCCCACAAGAAGTTTGTTCTCCTTCCTATGGTCTACCAACTTGGCATAAACACTTTGGCTCAAATCCCTCTGGATTAGCATCTGTAGGGCTCCAAAGTTTACAAAAACTTACTATCAGAGTTACTTTTATCTGAACAAGGTCAGACAACAGCAAAACCTGATAGCCCAACTTCTAGCACCCTTTACTCCTCGTTTCATATAACATCAAGCCAATCTCTCTTAAACAAACTTGTGTACTGATAGATGCCCTCCAACTTTGATACAAAGAGTATGGCTCAATACTCCATAGATCAAGCACAGAAGAATTCCAAAGTTGGATCAAACACATAAATTTAGCTCTGAATTTGTACCAAGTCTGGAGTCCAGAATTAGACATTGCATTTTTGGACCACTTTTTCTACCAGTTCCAAATATCTTTAGGGGTATGACCTTTAATCAAACTTGTACACCAACATGTGGTCTTCCACTTTGGTACAGCACCCTTATTCCATAACTGTACGGATCAGTCACCACAGGCTTCAAAAGTGGCTTCATACTGCAAAAACTGCAGTGCTGATTTGTGCACTAAGTCTGAATTTCAGAATTAGACACTCCATCTTTGAGCAGGTTTTACAAATAGTTCCATATGGTTATAGGGTTGAGTAACTTAACCAAGTTTGTACACCTAGTGTAGCCCTACAGCTTTGCTACAGTGATCATCTTCAAACTGTCCATAGATCAAAAGTTATAAAGGTCCAAATACAGCTAGTTGATAATATTTTTCAGAAATCCAATCCCTAGGTCAAAACTAAATCTTGAGTTTTTCTCCACTTTTTCCTATAAAACTTGGAAATCTCTACACATGAAAGTTGTTTGGTTTGGAAAACTCTATAACTTTGGTATTTTGACTTTTAGCAAAATATTGCCAGATCACAAGTTCCACTTTTGGAGCTCTAAACTGGGTTTTTCAAACTAGGCTTTCTACTCTCTGCTAATCACAACATCACACTTAGATTGCTTTTTATCCTAGTGAATGCATTTTAGGTGTATCAAACATAATGATGCATGTGCATATGATGTCATGCCAAGTTTTAGTTTCTCGTAACACCAGGGGTGTTACAACGAAGACTCCTAAGGGCACAGCCAGATTAAAATAAAATCTTAGCGAAGACACCTAAGGGTGCGAAAACGCCTAAGGGCGCAGCCAGATTGAAATAAAATCTTGGCAAAGACACCTAAGGGTGTGAAGACGCCCAAGGGCGCAACAAGACAAAATAAGATCTCGACCAGGACACCTAAGAGTGCGAAGACGCCCAAGGGCGCAGCAAGGCTAACAGAATCTTGATAAAACACAATCACAGGCATAAAGTGCTCTAAATGGACGTTAAAAATCACATCGAAAAAGTAAAACTAGTCCAAATCGAGGGCCCGCGCTTGCCCCTAATCGACAAAGGGGAGAGAGGGCAGCGTTCTCACGCATATTTTTTGTCCATCGAAGGCAACCGCCAGCACACTCCACATAAAAAACACAATAGTGCCCAGCGCTGGCGAAGTCATTATTACATATCTGCAAAATAACGTGCAGTCAAGGACTAGGGGGCTCCTCCTTTGGTATGAGCCCAGCCTCCCTAGCATTATGCAACAATATCTCAAGCTCCCTACCCTTGCTAAAAAACAAAGGTCAGACTCACTAATACGACCTAAGGAGCGGTCGCCGCTCATGCCCCTTGTCAAGATATGATGGGGCCCGATGTCTACCTCACCCAGCTCGCTAGCACTAATACGCAAATTCCTACCCAAAATGGGATCCACCAAGTCGAAGCACCCCCAGCAGCAGCCGCCGCCACTGGCCTGATTGCGGGATGAAGGGCCACAACTGTTGTCCAGCGGAGACCCACCCCATCTTCGCGCCCCAGCACTAGCGCGTCGCGATGGCACAGACCCAGCGCCCGCGGGGGGGGGGGGGGGGGGGGCGGCTGCCCCTGACGTGCCTGCCCCCGCAACATCCATCGCGATAAAAAAGTACAAGTCTTCGTCAGAAGACTCCTCATCCATCTCCACGAAAAAAAACCTAAGTCGTCGTCTTCGATCATTGACTCCGAATCGAAAAAATCGTCGCCGCTATCAGAGTCAGACGGACTCCGGCAAGCTAAAGGAGTAACACACAAAACATCCAACAGGACTTCCTCCTTGATCAGAAGCATGTCAGCATTGCTCTGTGTAGGCCCCCAAAGAGGAACCTATAAAAAAGCATTGTTCGCAAAATACCAGTTAGACTCCGCCACACCAACAAACTAAGTAAAGCCTATCAACACGGGTTTACACCTCCTTTTCTTTGGTCATGGCAGCATCAGGCGAAGGCCCCATCGCTCGAACTCTGGTCGTAGGGGTAGCAACCCCCGCAGGTGGTGGCGGAGGCGGTGGCGTCGCAGTCTCTGGCAGCGGCGACGTCGCAGTCTCTGGCAGCGGCAGCGTCGCAGCATCGGAGACAGTCCTCGCCGCAGCAGCACTTGATGCTTTGGCCTTAACCCTCTCTTCATACGCTCTCCTCGCCTACATAGGCAGAAGTCAAGAAAGTGACTAACGAACAGCATGAAAAAACGTGGCGCGGAGCCCTTACCTGCTCCAGCTCCGCTATAGAGCGCTTGCGAGCAACCTCCACGCCGAAGCGGATCCACATGCGTTTGAGCATCTCGTCCGCCGCAGCACCAGCCACTTCGCCAACCTCGTTGTATAGGACCTCCCCAGTTTTGAAGTCAGCCGAAGTCAAACGAGCCACATGGTCACACCCCTCGCGGACTAATGATTCAAATCCGCTCTCGTAAGTAACGAGGGCGAAAAACGTCATTAACCCTTGAATCACGCCCGGCAGCCCTATGGTCTCCGTCCGCAATCACGCCGCCAAACGGTTGAAGAGGCCTTCGCCTTCTAGGTCCAGCGGGTGGATCACTGCCCCAACTCCTGGTAAACTATGCTAAAGTCATTAAAAACACCTCGCTCATGCACCTGTATGCTGTGGGCGAAGCCCGCTGAGCGAAGGCACTCAGCAAACAGCTCGGTCGCAGCGTCGAGCTATTTCTTCAGGAAGGCCACCTCCGCCTTGGTGGACTTCGCCCGTTGCTCAAACTCGGTTGCCTCCTTTTTCTTCTCCTTTAGACTATCCCTAACATTCGAGCACTCGGCCCTGGCCACCGCCGCCTCCTCCCGCGCCTTCACCAAGGGGGCTAGGGCATCGGCAAAAGTAGCAAGCTAAAAGTAAAGAGTCAGCCCCAAGCGCGTCGAAAAGGCACCAAGTCACGCGTAAAGATTCTCACCGAGCGAAGATGCGAAGCAACATCTCTCAGCACCACCCCGGTGGCCGAGGAGGCATCCCCCCGCCTCAATAGCGGAGTGCACGACGTCCCAAGAGTCAGCCCTCAGCCCGAACGGGCCCGGTGTCCCTTGGGCGACAAGCCCCTCCCCTGCATGATGCAGCAGGGTTAAAAAACCTACTGGCGAAGCCATCTTCAATGGTGACTTCACAACCAACTCCATCTCAGAGATCTCAAAATCTCCTACGCCCAAAGGAAGCACGGAGCCCCCGGCAGCTTTTTTGGCCTTCTCCCCAACGACCTTCTCCTCGACGGCCTTTTCGTCCTTCGCCTCCTTCGAGGACCACCTAGAGTCCGAGAGCCCAGTGGAGACAGCCCTCTGTTTCCTCGCTCGGTCCGCCATGTTGACCACCCCGTAAATCAGAGCAAGCGCCTTCCCCTTCAGATCCATCGCTGTAACAATCACACCTGGGATGTTATGCGAGTAAGGGAATATAAGAAACTCCCTTGCCACGTGAGCCAGTGCAACATCCTCGCAGCCGCATGCTGCAGTCACCTCCCACACAACCCACCGTTTCGTGCTCCCCGAACCAACTCTCATTGGAATCAAATCTTTCCCCAACTTACCCCCGGTAACGAGCTCAGCGAAGTCCCCCGCGGCCTCAGCCTCCGTGTCGTGCACCGAGTCAGTCAGACCGCAGGTCCCCGCCAGCTCCACAGTGAAGGCCTCAAAGCAATCCCCTGCCTTGGGCCCCATTGAGCAGGTCGACGGCGTCTCCGTTGACGTTTGCGACTGAGCAGGGCCCTCCTCCGGTGTTTTCTGCCTCCTCTTCGAGCGCGCCATATGCTCCTTGTAGGAAAGCCCCATCTGGCTAAACATGCAGTTCAAATGAACAAGGCCCCCGCGAAGCTCAACCCCTCTCTCAATCTCCTGCTCAGTAACAGGGCCAACGAGTTCCTTGCCTCCTTTTCCGTCTCTGCCACAAATATGTCCTGAGAGCAGTCCCCGAGTTCAACAGTGAAGACAGGACTCAAAACCTGCCTCTCAAAACTATAAAAGTGTCTATGGACAACCGGACCCACAGTCCAGGCCTGGCTAAGCAGCCAGATCCCACACGCCAGGTACTCCTCGACTAGGTCTCGGCCGCTGCAGGCAACAACAGCAAATCCGAAGGCACGGTCGCAGTGGTCCCCCTCCTCGACCGCGAAACACGAGAAAGCTTCAAACTGAAACAGGCTCAAGGCACTCGCCCATGGCCACCCTTCGCCCTTAGGGCAACGCACATAAAACCAATTATCGGTCCATCCCCCCACTTATTTCTCGCGCAGGGGGCTAACTCCACAACCTTCTCTTTTGTCTTTCCGGTCTTCAGGGTGAAGGTGCAGCTGCCAAACTGATCGATGGCACCACCTGAAGACCTCTTCTGCCAATGCAGGCAGTAGTGCTTTGTGAAGACCTCGGTGCTTAGGCCTCCGCCAAAAGTGGTCATCGCCCAGACAAACTTGCTCAGCGCCACCACAGCGTTTGGCATCAACTGCTGAATCTGCACTTTGAACTTCTCGAGCACTTCGATTAAAAAGCCATGACATGGCAGCCGAAGACCAGCAACAAACAACCCTTCGAAGAGCAAGACTTCGCCCTCTGGCCTCAGCACGGTCTCCGCTTCCGCAGCACGTCCGCAACCAGCAGGAAAGTAGCCCAAGCTTTCCATCTCCTTCACCCTTCATGTAGTAATTTTAGACTAGCCCAGCTCGTAATTCTCTCAGCCCGGCCCACCAGAACGTGGAACCCTAGCAGCCGACGAGCCGGGGCCTTTCACAGAAACTGTCTGACCGGCGCGCGGCGGCGGTGGCGGAGCTGCACCACCGCTCGGAGAGGGGGGCATGACAGTGTACCAAGGTCGATGGCAGGTGGCGGTCTTAACCTAGGTCAGCACGGACGAGCTCGTCGCCGATCTCGTCGCCGACGGCGGCGGCGTTTGTAGGCGGTGATTCCAGCAGCGCAGGAGAAAAGCTACGAGCTCGAAAGCGGCGCGTGGTGGCCCATCAGCGCAACCGCGTGCGCTTTTATACACAGTACGCTAGGCAAACAACGCTGCCTCATTTTTCCATTGGTCACATCAGTGGCCCCCTCGAGGCAGTTCACCGGATGGTCGAGGGCAGCGTTCGTCCACCTCTTGATTCAAGACTCTGGGAATGGCGCATCAGGATGAACCACTCCCTCGGGGGGCTACTGTTGGGCTTAGGCTGAACCTACCCTTGATCGCTGAGCGAAGACCCCACTTCTCCTGCTAACAGTTTTCGTAGATCCTCGAAGCAGGAAGGCCTTGACAAAGGGGCCTTCGGACCAATGAGCAATCATACGGCAAGACAGAGTCGAGCGAAGACCTTGAGGCGACTGGGAAAGGAAAGACTTCACCCTCAATGGTGGATCTTGGAGTTCCAGTTTGACTCTTATTCTTCCTTGACGAGGTTGATCTATTCCTCCCTTTCTTGGGTCTTGGTGTTAGCATCGGAGTTTTAGGGACATATAGTTAAAATAGATGCAGGCACGTACATGGGGTAGGGGTAGGTATTTGGTGATAGGTTGGAATAGATAGGTTATACAACTTATTAGGAATGTATGGCCGAGTTGGTCTAGGGTACCAATTTAGGACAAAGTGAATTAGATGAGAAAACAATTTCTAGAATATGGTCCAAATTGCCTAACCAATCTAGTTTAGTTTTTTAAAACATATTAACTAATCTAAGTTAATCTGATGAGGGAAGAGATTCATATTAGATTGGATTAGGTCAGATTAGACAAGATTAGATGGGATTAGATTATATCTAATTAGATTGAATTAGATCATGGTTGTTGCTCTAGGGTGTAGGGTGGGGTAAGTAGATTTGTTAGGATAAGATGAGTCTGTTAGGATAAGATAGAATCGTTTAAGATAAGATGGATCTATTAAGATAAGGTAGATCTATTTTTTTGCCTAGGATTAGGTCTCCTATTCCTAAGGGTCAAGTCTGGTATAGGATTCCAAAGTGTGAAATCATCTTTTGTCTTCAGAAGAGAAAAGATAAGTTAGAACAGCAAGAATTGAGGTAAGATGAACCAGAGGATAAGTAGCACAAGAAGAGAAAAGATATAAAAAAGATCAAGGAAAGTTTAGAAAGAATCGGAGTAAAGGTAATAAAGGTAAGTAGGTAAGGGTTTGTCCAGGTCTATCTAGGTTACGTCCTACAGTCAACATTGCTCCGATACCACTTCGGTCACACCCGGATTTAAGGACAAATCCAGATGCATCTCACATATGTGCCAGGATCAAGTCTCACGCATATGATGACTCAGGGTACAGAAAACAATGTCACATCTTTATTAAATGATAGATGTTCTGTACAAAATAACTAAATAAAATACACCATATGGTGACAACGATCCTTCACAACCATAGTTGACTAGGAGATGACGGCCTAGATCTCTCTGAACTCATCTTCATGATCCTCCTCCGATGGAACCTGCTCTTGACCTGGGAGTGTTTATAGCAAGGGTGAGCTCCCATACGGTCATCGCTCAACAAGTTGTGGGGAGACAGTGTAGTGTAAGGCTTACCAAGGAATGAGTTTGAGGCTGAGCATTGCTTTTAATTTTGTTGGTCAAAATTTTATTAGCAATTACTAAATATAAGTAAATACCATCCCAATAAAACAATTGATCATAAATGAAATTCCCACAATGCAAATGCAAATGCATGTCAAGTTAATTTTAGTTCCTTAAGTTACTCATATGAGGGTCCGAGCCGCTCTTGACCGTGAGCACGGCTGATACCAGTTTACACTCTGCAGAGGTTGCGCATCTTTACCCACAAGTCATGATACCCATCTATCATGGGGTTGTACGGACCCCATACACCTCTACTGAGGAGGCAAGGCGGGGTAGCACTACGAGGCCTTTCCAAAGTTCCACTAGCATGAGAGAACCCACTATGGTTTTCAGGCAGGAGGGGCGATATAGGAATCCCTCGTTCGAAAAGCTATCACAGATAGATCGACCCGAGGACCTCCCTATATCGGTAGCTCCCCACACCTCGCTTGCCCCTTTCGAGAAAGGATTAACTCACACTAGCTTTCCTAATTAATTAGCCAAGGGCGTACCATTCCACCCTTGTGGTAGCACTGTTTTCTCGGGTGGTCGCTCCATGTTCCAATTAAACAAAGTTATCTTATCATGCACAATGATAAAGCAACAATAATAATAAGACTGATCATAAATCATAATCATCATTAATTCCAAAACCAGGTAGAGCAATAGCAAGATTACCCAATAATTCATTTGTATGTAAAATAATTCATTTGTATGCAAGGTGTAGGGTAAACAAAACTAGGTAACCTATTAGGTCCTATCAATTTAACCTAACAGTGCAACGGTGGGAACAGAATCATAAATATTATTAGGTCAAAGAATGTGATCAAGGACACAACTTGCCTTTTACTTGTGAATCCAGGTACTTTTCCAAGTTGGGCTTCAGGTTCCTCGTGACCTCACTTCTACTCGTAGCAATACATACAAATAACCAAATAATGGATATAATAACATTACACCAAAGATAGAAACAAACCACACAATAATATTCTATGCGTTGCTACGAGATCGTAGGTACAAGAACCACTAAAATTGGAGTTAAAATGAGCAAGTTATGAATTTTCTAAGTTTCTGGAATTATTTTTATACTAGAAATCATTTTCTCGGATTTTATTTTATAATTATCGGAAACCTGAACTGCGGGTTCAATTCCTAGGTACTCAGGGTTTAATAAGAAAACGAACCTACTTGTAATTACTTTTAACCTACATGTGGACGGCGGGTCAAATAACGGATTCTCTAGGGGCTCTTAAAGAAAAAGGCCACGACTACACTCGGGCGCGCGCGCTGATCCATTGGATCCCAAATCCACGACGCCGATTAGATCCAGCCGCCCACGAACCGGTATGCACCCGGATTCGCTAAATCCTAGATCTACAGTCGTAATTCAATGAAGTAATCTCTTACACAGAGGCTAATCTACACCGCCCGTTACTCAATTGATGGCTCAGATCACTAGCTCGAATCGGTACGCCCACGATCTAATCGTGGCGTCCACTCCGAGATCGACGACTCTCTCTCCTCCTTCCACCTCGATTGCCAGAAGACGACGGAGGTCCTGCATCCACGACAGAGGTTCGCTGGCGAGGAAGGCTCCCGGCCTGTCGACCACCTCCCCGTCGAGCTCTCCTATGAGGCGGAGATTTCGTCTAGGCCACGCCGAGCAACCCTGCCAGGTGGGCCTGGACCACATCCCCACCGAGCTACTTTGTGAGGCAGAGATTTTGTCCAGGCCACGCCAAGCGACCCTGCCAGGTGGGTCTGCCGACCACCTTCCCGCCGAGCTCTCCGGTGAGGCAGGGATTTTGTCCAGGCCATGCCGAGCAACCTAGCCAGGTGGGCCTACCGACCACCTCCCCGTCGAGTTCTCCTACGAGGTGGAGATTTCGTCTAGGCCACACCGAGCAACCTTGCCAGGTGGGCCTATCGACCACATCCCCGTCGAGCTACTCTGCGAGGCGGAGATTTCGTCCAGGCCATGCTGAGCGACCCTGCCAGGTGGGCCTACCGACCACCTCCCCGCCGAGCTCTCCAGCGAGACAGAGATTTCATCCAGGCCACGCGCGAGCAACCTTGCCAGGTGGGCCTGCCGACCATATCCCCGCCAAGCTACTCTGCGAGGCAGAGATTTCATCTAGGCCACGCCGAGCGACCCTGCCAGGTGGGCCTACCGACCACCTCCCCGTCGAGCTCTCCGACGAGGCACAAATTTCATCTAGGCCGCGCCGAGCAACTCTGCTAGGTGGGCCTACCGACCACCTCCCTGTTGAGCTACTCTGCGAGGCGGAGATTTCATCCATGCTATGCCGAGCACTCTGTCAGGTGGGCCTGCTGACCACATCCTCGCCGAGCTACTCTGCGAGGCGGAGATTTCGTCCAGGCCATGCCGAGCGACTCTACCAGGTGGGCCTGTCGACCACCTCCCCGCTGAGCTCTCCGACGAGGCAGAGATTTTGTCTAGGCCACGTCGAGCAACTCTGCCAGGTGGGCCTGCCAACCACCTCCCCGCCGAGCTACTCTGCGATGCAGAGATTTTGTCCAGGCCACGCCGAGCAACTCTGCCAGGTGGGACTACCGACCACCTGCCCCCCGAGCTCTCCTGTGAGGCGAAGATTTCGAACAGACCATGCCGAGCGACCCTGCCAGGTGGGCCTGCGGCTCGTACCTCATCTGACCGCTAAACCTTCGCCTAGAAACAAACCCACCACAACCGCATTTAATACGGGCGGTGCACGCTGCACGTTGAGGACAGGCGGCCGCAATGTCATACCATACAATGATGGACCACACAGTGGGCTGCGCGCTACTGGGGCTGGCCCCGGTGCCTCAACGCCGCACGCGTGACGGCGCCCATCATGAGCAGCCGCTCGCCCGGACGGAGCGCCCTCCACATTACCGACCGGGCGTCGCGGCATGGATAAGCACCATTAACTCCCCCACACGTCAGTAGGGGTGACCCCTACTGACATCGGCCATCGGGCGTCCCCTGTAGCATACCCGGGCCGGCGCATACGGGACATGTCGGGCACATGGTCGAGAGATCGGCGCGGCAACCAAGAGAAGATCTCAGTCCACTGACGTCATTAATTACTCCACGTTATATGTACTCACTACTACATTCCTGGGCCCACCTGTCGGGACCCAGTCCCCCTTGTACGTGCCCCCCTTGGGATATAAAAGGGGGAGCACACGCGATACAAACACATGCGCACCAGTTGTAACATGCTCCCAAGCAATACTACGATAAGCACAACACAGGACTAGGGCAAAAGCCTGAACCAGTATAACTCTCCACGTTCGAGTCCCAGTGATTCACTATTCAGAGTGAAGTCCGCGCTAGCATCCCCCATCGAACACAAATTCTATTGTCCCCCGATTTCCAAAACCACGACAGTTTGAATTGCAAAACTAAAGTGTTTTGACTTAGAAGTTGGAAAATTGAATTTGTTTGCAAAAAACAAACCAAGTGGTGGCTAAATGATCCAAATATGCCAAATCTTCTGAATATTCAATTGGTTTCAATTTGGACTTCAATTTGCAATTTTTGGCTCATATTTGGTTAAGTTAGTAAGTTTTGAGTTGCTTTAGGTGTGTTGGCATAAATCACCAAAAAGGGGGACATTGAAAGGGAAATGTGCCCTTGGGCCATTTCTAATTGTTTTGGTGATTAAATGCTCAACACACCACTTTGAACTAACTCTCTTGATATGAGCATGTGCACAAGTTTAGCAAAAGCAAATTGAAGGCAACAAGTCCATATGAGCTGAATTGGAGGGCCAAAAGTGCAACTTGGAGCAAACCAACATAAACATAAGGTTTAAGTGTTTGTATAAGTTGCACACACCCTACTCTATGTTTCTAGCACTTTGTTTTGGCCACTAAC
This sequence comes from Zea luxurians, assembly GCA_029449295.1. Lineage (NCBI taxonomy): Eukaryota > Viridiplantae > Streptophyta > Magnoliopsida > Poales > Poaceae > Zea > Zea luxurians. The sequence goes on from JAOPSE010000010.1 coordinate 132,308,027, forward strand.
TCTGTTTTGCAAAGAAAGTGCTTTTTGGACTTAGTTTGAATATATTACAAACCCTGGAGAAACCGTGTGCAAAAGGTATGGTTCCTACACTTAGTCAATTGTTTTATGTGCTAACAATGTTCATCTAAGTCGTAGGGAACCCCTCAAGAAAGGCCAAAAAAGTTTGGAAAAGTTAGGCTAAAAAGGGCCTTAACTCGGTCTGGTCTGGGAGCACCGGACCGGGTCCGTGCAACCCAGCTAAACAGTGCGCTCTCGGGATTTTTCACTAAAAATCTCCGGATCTCTACTGTTCATGGTCCGGTGTGCACCGGACCACTTCTCCAACGGCTATCTTCAGGAGCGCCAATCAGCCAACGGTTGGCTGACATCACCGGACCGGTCCAGTGTCACCCCGAAAAGGAAGGCACCCAATCAGATCACGGGACGCGGGGCTACAGGACCCGGTCCGGTGCACCCACAGACAGGAAAGAAATGGGATTCCATATGAAGATTCCAACGGCTCCTAGACCCCTTGGGGCTATAAAAGGACCCCTTGGCGCCTCATATCAGTACCCAAGAATCTCAAGATCACACCAACACTCTGAGACTCTGCGACCACGCCCTCTAATGATTTGAGAGAGATTTGAGTGCCAGTTTTGAGCTGTTCTTGTGTGATCTTTGTGTGTGTGTTTGTACTCCCTCCCTTACTCTGATTTTGATTGTGATCATCTTGTGTAAGGCCATGAGAGACTCCAATCTGTGGAGATTCCTCACAAACGGGATTGTGATATAAGGAAGATAACCGTGGCACTCAAGTTTGATCTTTGGATCACTTGATAGGGGTTGATTGCAACCCTTGACCAAAGGAGGTTACCACAACATGGAAGTAGGCTTTGGCCGAACCACGGTAAAAAATCGCCGTGTCTCTTGTCTACTTTCTTTATTATGATTTTTGTCTTCCTTAGTGCTCATATTCACTTGCAATATTGCTCCTAGTTTAATACACATCTTAAGAGAGCAATCAAGTGAAGAGTTCATTTTTCTCTCCTCTTCTCATTTAAACTTGGTTTTAGTTTACACTAACACTTTTATTAGACCAAGTTTGTGTTATTTGAAGTCTATTTCGTAGGATCACCTATTCACCCCCCTCCCGTCTAGGAGCTCTCACACAGCACGTCGGAACACAGGGGATTGAGCAGGTTTGAGCCGCTCGTGAGCGTAATACCCTACGTCCTGTGGGTTTCTGGTGGTGGTATTGCTTAATGTTTCTGAGGTTACAAAAGGTTTCTCTCGAGGTTGAAGACAACTGCGGCTAGAGTCTAATGATTTTCGTAGGGGTCTCTCTTCCAGCCTTATTGCCGATTGAAAGAGGACGTTACAGAGATGGCTAGAGTTCACGATCTCCACGACCCGTTCCCCCTGCGTCGTGCCACGCTCTGGCAGTGAACGAGTCCTACGGCGGTCTTCTCGTACGCTGCATGCACGGAGCACGACTGGGAGTCTTCGCGCCCACGCCTACGTCTTCCTCGGCGGTCTTCGGTTACCATCCGACTGAGGCCCTCTGGGCGCCTTTCAGTGGCCCATCAAGGGCCTCTCAGACGGCCCATAGGGCATTTACGGGTCGTGGTGACCTAGGGGATATCTACCTCCCACAGTGGTGTGGGGGTAATGGGAGGACGGCGGCTCCCCGACGGCAAACGACAGAAGCTGCCGATAAGGGAGGTGCTCGTGCGGAGGAGGGGTAAGAAAAATGAATGAAGAAAAGGAAAGAAGAACAGATGAAGAAGGAACCGCTTCGGTTTCATTTGCCGAGTGGGGTTAGGGCACACACACGTCTGTTAAATGTCCCAGAATGACCACTATGAAAATTTCTGTTTCTGAACATTTGTTTCACTAGTGGAACTCTAGGAACAACTTTGGCTTCATTTTCTCACTCTTAATTGCAGACAGTTAATTCTTGACAGTGTCCCTTTGACTACCGGACGATCCACCGTTGACTTAAAAATTCCATCCAAAATCATTTCGATTTTTGTGTTTTTCACCCTTGGCGGACGGTCAGCCAGTCTTTTACCCTATGCCTTCCTTGCCAAAGAACATTTGAACCACACAACATGCCTGGAAATGAATCAATATTACGGCGCCGCACGCCTGTTAATGGTCCCAGAAAGACTACTATGAAAATTTCTGTTTGTGAGAATTTTTTGTCACATGCGGACCAGTTGCCCTTGACAAGCTTATGGTCATTCTTGATCCACCACGTAAGTTGCAACTCCCTGTGTCATGACAAGTTTCGCTAGCGGACGCCTCATTTTTATACCAAAAATTTGAATGAAATTTCTCACTCTTAAGTGATGACAGTCTGCCGAAGACGACCGGCGGTTCACTATTGACTTAAAAGTTCCATCCAAAGCCATCGCGAATCGTGTGTTTATCGCCTTTTTATGGGGACGGTCCACCAGTCTTTTATCCTACACCTTTCTTCCTAAAGAACATTTGAACCACACAACATGCCTGGAAAAAGAATAAATATGATTTATTTTTTTATTTCCATTCATTTAAAATTTAACAAATCAAACGGACCTTTTAACAACTTAAATACACCACTTTATCACTTAAAAATATATTACAACAAAAAATCAGAAAAATGTTGAACTGGATCCTCCATTTGTTAAACCAAGTTGTTGTAAATTGTTGGACTGTGTTTGCTTTAAATTGGCACTCGCGATGGTATTTTGATCCCATAGTATTTTACTTTTTATTTTTATTAGAAGAAAAACAAACCAAAATGAGAGTGAGCAGGCGAGCAGCAACGGCCCACGGCGTTTCCTTTTCCTTATTATTAAAGCAGAAAGGATTTCTGCTCCCACCGGCGTCCACGTCGGTAAAAATTTATTGGCCGTTCAATCTTTGATCATTGGTGGCATTTTCACCAGTGCGTCGTATGTAGACGCTTCTAGGAGACGTTTCTTTTCTCCTCATACCAGTTCATGCGTCTCCTTCATTCACATCTCGCACTCCCTCCTCGTCCCCCAAAACCCCACCCTCCCCCACTCGCCCACGTGCTCCGGCGACCGCTGCTTTTGGACACCAGTTCTCTCCACCGCTCCAAAAGGTCCAGGTAAGCGCGCTCCCTCCCCCGCCCTCCTCCACCCCACTCCGGTTCCCATTGGTAGGGTTCATCGTGTTGGGGTTGGAGTAGACACGGCGGCGGCGGCTCTTCCCCCCGGCCCCCGCATCCGTTTTTTTTCTTGCTAGGCTCTTCCCCCACCCCACTCCGCATCATCATGCTGTCATTTAGGGTTTAGGGTTCGTTGTCAGGTTCCTGTGCTTTCCGTTTTTTCCCAAGTTCTTTGCTTCCGCCAGATCCGGTGTCTTCCGTCGTCTGCCTTTGCTTGCACCGCTGAAGAACAGCAAGAGTCAATTAACCAAATCAGAGGAGATGAGAAGGAATCGATCCAATTTTTCCCATTCCCATTCCCATCATCAGTGTAGTTCGGTTGCTGCACCAAGCAAAAAGGAAGGGGGGAAGAAAGAAACGTGAAAATGTGCACAACACCTTGGACGGGAGAGCGACGCCTTGAGTAGCGTGAATCTGGAGGGGGATCTGGGTGAGGTCGGCGCCGACAGCGCCTACAGCAACGGCACCCGGTGGTTCCTGGCGGCCACCAGCGCGGCGGGTGGCGTCACGGAGGCCGGGTCCGCCGGCTGCTGCGGCGGCCTGGTGCGGCAGCGAAGGACCGGCGTGGACGGGTCGGTTGCTGATGCTGCTGCCGGTGGCCATGCTCTTGAGGGCGGAGAAGAAGTCGGCTGGGCTCGTCGCGTCGTGTTGCGGTCTGCGCTTTGTCGTCCCGCTGGACGGACGTGAACAACGCCCTCTGCCATCCCGTCCACATCCCCAATACTCAAAGCGAGAGGCCAAGAGCCTTCTAGGCGCTGCAGTTTTTTTTCTACTTTTCATTTCTTTTTTATTTAGCTGGGAACCTGCGTGTTCTAGGAGGCGGTTTCCTGATGCATCTATCTTCCACTCGGCTTCCCTCCGTCTCCTGCAGACTTTGTTTTTTTTAGGATTTCACGATTTCTTTTTTGGTTGTAAAATGTAAAACCTTGATGCATTTTATTTAGCCTATGGATTACGCGTTCTATACCTCCCTGGTGTTGAATTTACAATGTGCAGGTCATGTTTTCCCCTTTTTCCCTCTCTTCTCCTTGTTTTATATGAGTCTCGTTGCATTCCATAATGAAATTGTATATATATATGCATATGTGTGAACACGAGCCCCATACATGTATACACATGTACGTGCAGACTATCACAATTGTGCTAGGTATATCTCTCAGCATGTAGAGCATCGGCCTCATTGTTCTTTTTTGTCTACTGTAATTTTGTATTGTTTACTGTGGCTTAAAAACAGTATACTAAATTGGTTTTATATTGCAAATCAAGGTTATTAAAACAACGAAATGTTGAAACGCTCATGGGTGAGTTTTAACTTTTAAACGGTTTAAACAAAGTTTAAACGTAGTTTTAAACAACATAGTTTTAAACGTAGTTTTAAACAACATAATGGAATGCATATGTTTAGATGACAGCACCTCACCTCAATCCTTCTTCCTTCAGCAAATTAAGATGGTACTCACCAGTCACCAGTGAAGCAGGGCTGGAGGCAGGGCTGTCTTTGTAGTGGTCGGTAGACAACGGGAGCGGCCTGGAGCGCGGCCTGGAGACAACGGGAGCGGCCTGGAGCGCGGCCTGGAGCTGCTGGCGGCTGAGCGGCGGCCTGGCGCGGCTGAGCGTGGTTGAGCGGCGGCCTGGGCGCCTGGCGCGGCCGAGCAGCGACCTGGCGTGGCTAAGCGGCGGCCTGGAGTGGCGGCGGAGAAGCCGCGGCAGCCTAGAGGAGGCTGCACGGGGAGGAGCGGCGGCCTAGAGCGGTCTGGGGGCAGAGCGGTGGACTTGAGCGCGGCTAGCTAGTCTGGTGAAAACCCTAAACTTGAGCTGACTCTGGGTTTAGTGAATTGGGCTGGGCCGCCGTAGAACGCTCGAAACGTGGCGTTTCACGCTATACAGCGTTTAAACGCCAAAACGTGGCGTTTAAACGTAGTTAAACGACGTTTTACGAAGAAAAGTAAAACGTTTTATAGTTTCGGTTACGAAGAAAAGTAAAAACGTTTTATAGTTTCGGTTTTCTCACGTCGTTTAAACGACGTTTAAACATCGTTTTAATAAGCATGTTGCAAATCATCTAAACAAGTTTCGTTAGTAATATGCTACGATATTTTTAAACCTGATGTTGAAGGTGTGTGTTTATGTAAGAAAGGCTTACACTTTTGGTCAATAGACTTGTTGGTATTAAAGAAAGACGATCTCTCCGTTCAGGAGCAAAGCCAAAAACATCATCCCCCTCGCCAAGAAAGAAGGCAGACGAAGGCAAACCCTAGCCAACGCGTACGCCTCGCCCCCCGCGCCTCCTCCCCCAGATCCGGCCGATCCGTCGTTGCCATGGCGCTGCGAGCTCTCGCCGGCAAGCTGAGGGTCCTCCCTTCACGAGCGGCGGCCTCTCGCTCCTTCGCCTCCCAGATGGTTCGTTCCCTTTCCCCCTCCCTCTCGGCTGTAATCAGGAGGCATGATGATCTGGATGCAATTCTCTATGGATGGGTGTGAATTAGGCTTTCCTCTTGCAATTATGTGTAGTTTTTCCTTAGGGCTTGTCTAGATAGGTGGGAATCAGGCTTAATTCCTCTGGGCTGGGGGGAGAATGGAGTAATTTCTCTGCCATCCCTGCCCTATCGGGGCTCTCTCTCTCTCTCTCTCTCTCTCTCTCTCTCTCTATTTTCTTTTTTCAGTTAATATTCAAGCTGGAACTCGAACTTTAGTATAGATTTAGAATAGTCTGTACCACTTAAGAGACGAATGCAGATATTGGTTTCTCTGCTCCATGTTTTTTTATTGGGGAAATTTTGCCACAGGACACTAATCGTGTCTTTTGCTGAAGGACACAAACACAAAAAAAAGGATCTTTGATGCAGTATACTACGAATTTGTGCATATACACTGCTAGACCTGATTTAGTGTCTTCCAGCAAATGTTAGAAATAATTTGAAGACACTAAATGGGCATGTAGCACATAATACACAATTTGCTAGTCTCAAATAGAAAACAATGTGTAAAATTAGGTTGATTAGGCTGTACATGTACATGTTGCAGGTACACTGTTAGCATAGTTCATCAGTGTGGAAGAGGATGCTAAACTAAATACGCTACTATCGATCTTATTTGCACACGGGCACAAATTATCATGATTTTATAGCATCAGATGTGCATCAAGTGGTTTTATTCTTGCTCCCCTACTTGTGAAACTTTCCCATGTCAATGGCAAACATTTTCGCATGAGCACACTGGGTGAAATCAACAGTCCTGCATACTTTTTTTTTGCTTGCTCGTGTCAATGGAGTAATTTGTTGAAGTCGTAATTAGCTATGAAGCTAGATAGTACCTGTTGAATATAATGGCTAATAAGTTGCGTGTGGGTTTAGTTCTTATATAGTGCAGGTTATCATCAATTTGTGATCCATTTAATTTAATGCTGAGAATGGGACCTAATGTTCACTTCAATTGCCAATTTGCAGGAGAAGAAATGCAGCAAGTGTGCTCTTGAAGAGCAGGCTGGATCCTTCTCTCAATGGTTGGATGAAAGGAAGAGGTAAGCCATAGCTTTCCTCCTTAGCAATGGATGATATTTGTAGTTTCCCAACTCGATTAGCTAACATGCATCCATATCTTTCATTGCTCTTTTTGTTGAAGGCGTGATATGGAAGAGCTTGCAAGGTTCAGAAGGAAGAGCTACGTGCACAATGTGCTAGTTCTTGCTGGTAGTGTTGGCTTTGTGGCATTCACGTTGTCATGCGTTGCTGATGTTATAGCAGATGAAATGAACTAGGGAGAAGGGGAGGGGAGCACGGCGGCAGCAAATGCTCCATGGTTGGTTCTTTTGGCACCTATCAATTACACAATATAAACCACCTTCCAATCAATTACAAGAGACACAGTAACAAAGATGAGGTGATATAACACATGTGACTCTAACTTGCTTTTATTTTGTGAAGCTAACTTGTGAATTTGATGCATGTCAAACTAACCACAGGAAAGTGAAACAAAGGAAAATTGTTTCAAAATGTGAAACAAACTTGTAAGTAACACAGGAGAAAATGGCACACAAAATGCCCCAAGTAGCATGTCAAACATAAAGGGCAAAAATTATAACCTAGCACACCAGCCACAAAACTTCAAAAATGCTAATGCACCACAGCTCTAGCAAAAGTGCCTTACCATACACATCTACTGCACCTAACCATGAAGAAACGAAAAATCATCATCATTCTGAGTTCTGGCCCTGCATAAGAAAACAGGCAGAATTCCACAAGGACTGAAACTCCAGGCCAGAGAACATCAGCAGGCAACAAATTTCAACTCCAGAATTTTCTTACAAGCAGAAGAGTATTCACCATATCACATAGTGGCAGAAGAATTAAAGTTCAAAGTTCCACCTGACTTGCACAGAACTACCGACGATTAAATTCAGCTGCTCATTTCTCTCAGTTTTCTTGAACAAAGCATCTCAATCACTAAGACAAAAGAACTCGAGCAATGTTGTCACGGGCACCAAATCAGAATGCCTTTCATCCAGACAGGCTCTGCTTGTTTCACTTCCACGCCTCCTTCCACCACCTTGGCAACTCCGAGGCTTGCACTGACGCTCTTGCCAATGGAGCGCACCTTCCTCCACCCTGCGTCTATGGTTTTCATCACAAACATCACCGGCGAGGCAATCAAGTGACCAATATAACCAACCCCAATGCTATAAATACTGTGCATGATCTCCTTCGTCTTCTGGTCACCCGACATCGCGTGAACCTTATCGCGAGCTTTCTCTACGGCGAACTCGATGCCGTACAGAAAGCCCACGTACGGCCCCTATAGCGATGAGCTCCAGGAAAACGATAGCCACGATTACTATGGTTTGGTCTCGACGATGGATTCTGGTGTTATCCATCTGGATGGCACTGCAACGGCAAAACGAAAAGGGTTACTGTTATTGATCGGCTCCATTCCTTACATCAGAGAAATACAGTTTGAAAAGGATCTGGTCAGTTAAATCTGGATCATCATCTAATCATGTGCTCCTATGCATTCATCTAACCAGGAATTGTCTCTTTTGTGCTCTAACCGATGCTCAAGCAATTCCAGAGTAGCTGAATAACCTCTATATAGTTTTGATTGAAAATAATATCTATGACTAGGAGCAAGCAAGTATCACACAGGGTTTATTCCAGTCTTCACTGCTTATATCACAAAGAGGATGAACCATTATTTGCATGGAGAAAAACTGAATGCACCAGCAAGTCACCAAGTATTACGTACCTCTGGTGTTGGAGAATTTCCTCCACTCCTTTGAGGACATTCTTCTCAGTCTCCTTGATGATCCTGAGAATCTGTTGTTCGGGGTTACCGGCATCCTCACGAACGTCGCCGAGCGGCTGGTTCTTCGGGTCCTCGCCGGCGGCGGCTTCCGGCTTCTTGGTGCCCTTGGCGGCCTCCTCCATTTTGTCGCCTCCGTTGCCAGGCGGCTGCTTCTCGGGGATCTCGCCGGCGGCAGGGTCGTCGCCGGAGAGGTCGGTCTTCTTGAGGTCCTCGCTGCCGCCGCCGCCGGCGGCCGGCTTCTTGGACATGTCGCGAGGAGGCTGCTTCTTCGACATGTCGCCGAGGACCTACCGCCGGCGACATGTCGAAGAAGCAGCCTCCTCGCGACATGTCCAAGAAGCCGGCCGCCGCCGGCGGCGGCAGCGAGGACCTCAAGAAGACCGACCTCTCCGGCGACGACCCTACCGCCGGCGAGATCCCCGAGAAGCAGCCGCCTGGCAACGGAGGCGACAAAATGGAGGAGGCCGCCAAGGGCACCAAGAAGCCGGAAGCCGCCGCCGGCGAGGACCCGAAGAACCAGCCGCTCGGCGACGTTCGTGAGGATGCCGGTAACCCCGAACAACAGATTCTCAGGATCATCAAGGAGACTGAGAAGAATGTCCTCAAAGGAGTGGAGGAAATTCTCCAACACCAGAGGTACGTAATACTTGGTGACTTGCTGGTGCATTCAGTTTTTCTCCATGCAAATAGTGGTTCATCCTCTTTGTGATATAAGCAGTGAAGACTGGAATAAACCCTGTGTGATACTTGCTTGCTCCTAGTCATAGATATTATTTTCAATCAAAACTATATAGAGGTTATTCAGCTACTCTGGAATTGCTTGAGCCTCGGTTAGAGCACAAAAGAGACAATTCCTGGTTAGATGAATGCATAGGAGCACATGATTAGATGATGATCCAGATTTAACTGACCAGATCCTTTTCAAACTGTATTTCTCTGATGTAAGGAATGGAGCCGATCAATAACAGTAACCCGTTTCGTTTTGCCGTTGCAGTGCCATCCAGATGGATAACACCAGAATCCATCGTCGAGACCAAACCATAGTAATCGTGGCTATCGTTTTCCTGGAGCTCATCGCTATAGGGGCCGTACGTGGGCTTTCTGTACGGCATCGAGTTCGCCGTAGAGAAAGCTCGCGATAAGGTTCACGCGATGTCGGGTGACCAGAAGACGAAGGAGATCATGCACAGTATTTATAGCATTGGGGTTGGTTATATTGGTCACTTGATTGCCTCGCCGGTGATGTTTGTGATGAAAACCATAGACGCAGGGTGGAGGAAGGTGCGCTCCATTGGCAAGAGCGTCAGTGCAAGCCTCGGAGTTGCCAAGGTGGTGGAAGGAGGCGTGGAAGTGAAACAAGCAGAGCCTGTCTGGATGAAAGGCATTCTGATTTGGTGCCCGTGACAACATTGCTCGAGTTCTTTTGTCTTAGTGATTGAGATGCTTTGTTCAAGAAAACTGAGAGAAATGAGCAGCTGAATTTAATCGTCGGTAGTTCTGTGCAAGTCAGGTGGAACTTTGAACTTTAATTCTTCTGCCACTATGTGATATGGTGAATACTCTTCTGCTTGTAAGAAAATTCTGGAGTTGAAATTTGTTGCCTGCTGATGTTCTCTGGCCTGGAGTTTCAGTCCTTGTGGAATTCTGCCTGTTTTCTTATGCAGGGCCAGAACTCAGAATGATGATGATTTTTCGTTTCTTCATGGTTAGGTGCAGTAGATGTGTATGGTAAGGCACTTTTGCTAGAGCTGTGGTGCATTAGCATTTTTGAAGTTTTGTGGCTGGTGTGCTAGGTTATAATTTTTGCCCTTTATGTTTGACATGCTACTTGGGGCATTTTGTGTGCCATTTTCTCATGTGTTACTTACAAGTTTGTTTCACATTTTGAAACAATTTTCCTTTGTTTCACTTTCCTGTGGTTAGTTTGACATGCATCAAATTCACAAGTTAGCTTCACAAAATAAAAGCAAGTTAGAGTCACATGTGTTATATCACCTCATCTTTGTTACTGTGTCTCTTGTAATTGATTGGAAGAGTTTTTGACAGATTGGACTGGTAGCTTCCCCAGGGTCAGAAGAATGTGACTCACTGACTGTAGGGGAATGCCATGGAAGTGTAGATGTGATGTTTCTTCTCAATTGTATATGCCATTGGATTGATGTTTGGAAATTTTACGTGTAGTATGTCTAAGATAAGTCCTTTTATGTACTGGTTCCGTGAACCTATAAAAATGCTTCAGCTAGTTCTTGAGCATTAGTTGTGGTAGTGTGGAAGAGCAAAGCACGGTTCAGATTTAGCAGGTTTTTTTTTCGAGGAAGTTCAGATAAAAATGCTTTATATATATAACAAATAATATATCCATAAGTTGGAATCACCTCTTTCTAAACATCATATTTAAACCATGTATTGAAGGTAATGAAACAACTGAGATGAGAACAGCTAGTAATGCATGGATTACAGGAATATCAAATGACGGCGACAAAGATGTTACTTCAGAGAAACTGATGCCATTCACGCAGAAGGGGGAAAATGGCCATCCACACGAGATCATGTAAGTCCAACGTGATCAACATGAAGCCTATTCATCTTCAGGCACCCTCGAAAGCCAATATGGGTGAACTATCTTGCATGGCCAAATATTTTCAACGTCCCTACTGGCTTTTACAACATCAACAACACCAAGATGCTCAGCCTTGCGAAGGTATTTCCGAGCAACTATGTAGCCATCTATGAAGCCAAGTCAAGAGTTGTACAAGCTACCGTCGGCCTTGGATCTCTATCTTCATAGCCTCTCGAGCGTGGGAGAACATAAAATCCCGTTATGTCGACGAGCTTCAGATGGGAGTGAACATAAAATACATGTTCACTTATATGTGAACGGGAAACCCCAGAACCTTTCTTATAAACCAACGATCTGAAAGAAAACTTCAAATACGATTCCAGTGCTTGGACAATCTGCTTGTCCTCACAGACTCTCTTATTGGCAATCGTGTATCCTGTAGCAGAAAAACAAGGGCCTTCGCCTCTTTTGTTTTACTGGCGGTCCATTCTGTTTCACCTCTGAACAAAACCTTTTTCTTTGCCATCCAACTATACTGGTCACTCTCTGTAAGGTAGATTTTCACGAGAATCAGTAGACAGACCAAATATTTGAACTGCGAAACAACTGAAAGCGACGCCCAAATCAGCTTGAGTTGGGGTTAACTGCTACCGCGCTGCAGTTCTGGATACCGAAAATTCCAATTTCTATTCGGAGCGGTTAAGCTGCTAGTAGCCTGCTTCTGAGACCTGGAGCTGGAGGAGGGTGGCGGGTCGGCGGCGGTGAGCCAAAGCAGGAATTGGCGGCGTGATCCCGTATTCCCGTAGCGTTGCGCCGGTCTGTTGTACGGTACCGGGAGGGAGGAGTCGGCGAGATCGGGTTGACCTGGGTCAGCGGTTATTTTCAATTATCTCTAAGTGAAGGGATTCGAATCCTACAAGTTTCCCAAAAAAAAAAGAGTACTTCTTGATGGACGGTCGCTAAAAATCCCGACAAAAAACAAATCGACATTAGGAGAATCCGTTTGGGTCGTGCTTGGGCTAAAATTGCCTGGACGGGGAAGATGATGGGGCTTGCTTGCCTGGGCCACGCAGATGTTGCCCCAGCCAATATTTAGTGATTATATGACCAATCCGATAGCCTTCTTATTTGTTTTTATTATGTGATGAAATTAATACGGAATATACAGTAGCCGGACAAAACTACATGCTAAATTCAATCGTTTTTTTAAAAAAAAAACTTATCTCCTTGTAATAAGAAGCTAGCTGAAAATGAAGACAGGCGTGGTCTCTGGTACTCTAATCTCCAAGCTAGCGAGGTTAAGACGACGACACGACATCCTCACATGCCTTTTCCATTGAGCGAGCCCGTCAAACACCCAGCCCACTAGCACTTGGGTGCCGTTTGGTTCACGGAATATAACGTAAATGGTAACGGTAATAATTCTCACTCGATTACCAGTGGTAACAAGTTTGAATAGGATAATATCAATTTCTAGTGTGGTATCTCATTACGGTTGGACTTAACCAAACATGGTTTAACGTTATCGCTTACCATTCACGTTACAAATATGTGAACCAAACAACACCTTGCTTCTTAGTTCTGAGGATAATGGAATTGAGAGGAATTTGCAGAGATCTTGAAAAATATTTTTTTAAGGACTGCTAGAGTAATCTTAAGGGGGTGTTTGGTTTCTAGGCACTAATTTTTAGTCACTCCATTTTATTCTATTTTAGTCCCTAAATTACCAAATACGGAAACTAAAATAGAGATTTAGTTTCCGTATTTAGCAATTTAGGAACTAAAATGGAATAAAATGGAGTGACTAAAAAATAGTCCCTAGAACACCCCCTAAGCCCAGCTGAAAATACGAAAAGGGTGACCCACCCCTGAAAATCTGAATGGTCGATGGAATCCTCAAATGACCCCGGTGATGTAATTGGAATCCTCACTTGGCCCACATCATCTGCGTTGCGCCACCAGGCCATTAACCACGTGACAATACGAAACCAATCTTTTTCAACATTTTTCAGGAAGCCATGGCTATCCAAAAGCTGAATAGAATATGCACTTTCCTTGACGAAGAAAAGATAGAAGCGGACTCGGTATTGCCACTGTTACAAACATCTCAGACAAGGGGAACAAGAATATTAAGAATATTATTCCACAACGAATGTTAAAGAAAATGCACAATCTACAATGAATACGGCAAGAAAATAGTACAGCTGAGCTAAGCAGTCTCAATATTATTCAAGGGATACCAAACTGCAGAATAGACAGAAAAAAATCCGGACAAGCCACCACTAGTAAGCGCACAAAAGAGGCCACAGCTAATCGTAGTGAGGGTCATTCATGATTCATCTTCAGCCATTGCAGCAATCCAATATGGGTCAATTAGGTGGTATGGATTAACACCTTCAACATCCCTGCGGCGAACTTTTGTAACACTTACAACACCGTGATGGTCTGCTTTACGGAGGCATTTCTTGGCAACTTTATAACCATCAAAGAAACAAAGTCCGTCTTTCATAAATAGAGAACCATCAACACGAGTAACCGTCGGCTTCGGATGTATCTTTTCATCGCCTTGAGCTTGGCAGAATTTCTCAAAATATGCAGTGCCAGCTCAAGCTGAGCTTTCTGACAAAAAAAAATACCTGTAATTTCTGTAGAGAATAGGAGAACACCACCACACCTATTTTGTGTGTGTGTGTGTGGGTGGGGGGAGGGTGGTTGACCTTTCATTATATAGTCCATATGGCTTGGAGTACAAGTCAAGTAAGTACAAAGAAATAACAGCCTATACATATCTCTAACACCCGCCCGCAGTCGTAGCGGTAGGCTCCTGAACGCAAAGACTGAACCTAAAATCAGTAAATAATTGTGTAGGCAAGCCTTTGGTCATAATGTCCGCGTACTGATGAGAAGACGGAACATGCATTACTCGGACTTGTCCAAGAGCGACCTTCTCGCGAACAAAGTGAATATCTATCTCGATATGCTTGATGCGAAGGTGGTGAACTGGATTGGCCGTCATGTAGACAGCACTCACATTGTCGCAATAAACAACAGTTGCATGACCAATCGGCTCCTGGAGAAGTGTCGGAGCCAACAACATTCGGCGACAGCATGGGCAACTGCACGGTACTCAGCCTCAGCACTGGATCGTGAGACAGTGGTCTGTCGTTTGGACGACCAGGAGACTAAGTTATCACCGAGGTAGACGCAGCAGCCGGATGTGGAGCGTCTGGAGTCTGGACAACCACACCAATCAGCATCCGAATATACTATCAGAGAATCGACGGAGCCAGTGCCGATATGAAGCCCAAGGGATAGGGTGCCCTTTACGTATCGAAGAATCAGCTTGATCTGTGCGAGACGAGGCTCGCGAGGATCATGCATGAAGAGACAGACCTGCTGAACCGCGTAGGCCAAATCCAGGCGGGTCAGTGTCAAGTATTGAAGAGCGCCAGCAAGACTCCGGTAGAGAGAGGCATCTGCCACACGAGCACCATCCGAGGCTGACAGCTTGGCACGAGTGTCCACAGGAGTCGTGGTAGAGTGGCACTCGGCCATGCCAGCACACTGAAGGAGATCCTGGGCATACTATCGCTGCGACAGAAACAAGCCGCTAGACGATCGCGAGACGGAGATGCCGGGGAAGTGATGCAGGGCGCCAAGATCTGTCATGGCAAACTCCGAGTGGAGGCGTCCCATGATGTCCTGAAGAAGTGTTGGGGAGGATGCGATTACGACGATGTAGTCCACGTACAGTAGTAGATATGCCGATGCAGTTCCCTTTTCGTAAACAAAGAGGGAGGTGTCGGAGATGGCAGTGATGAAGCCGAGTCGTCTTATGTACGTGGCGAACCATTGGTACCACGCACGAGGTGACTGCTTCAGACCACAGAGAGACTTCTAGAGAAGGCAAACATGGTCAGGAGCAGAGGGGTCGACGAAACCAGGAGGCTGCTGGCAATAGACTGTTTCTTCCAGCTTCCCATGAAGAAATGCATTCTTCACGTTCAACTGATGGATCGGCTAACCACGAGAAACCGCAATGTTGAGGACGACGCGGATCGTGGCCTGTTTGACCACCTGTAAGATCTAGGACACTGGCTAGAGGGGGGTGAATAGACGGTTTTGACTAAAAACAAAGACACTAGAGAAATTTAATCAATACGACAAGAGATATAAATTCTCTTGCTACAACAAGTAAGCATTCTATGAGAAACAACTATGATAGTGCTAGAAATGAGAGTCAATACACAAATTACTAACTACTTGCGAAGTAATAAGTAATACGGGAAGAGAATGACACCGAATTTTATCCCGTGGTATCGGTGATTTGCCGATCACCCCTAATCCACGTTGAGGTGGACTTCAAGCTCTCACTTGCTCCTCTATCAAGACACGACTTGATCTTTGAGCCAAGTGGACAAGAAATCGCTCAATACCTTGATTCCACTAGCTTCGCCTTTGCCGCTCCGGCGAGGTAGGCGCGAACCCCTCACAATCAACACCGCGGCTCCTCCATAATCTTCTTGAAGAGATCGACGGAGACAACACCCGAGCCGTCTAGGAGGCGGCAACCTCCAAGAGTAACAAGCCGATGACACTTGCCCGGTGTACCACCTAGTGCCTCAAGAATCACCAATGGATGCAAATGCACTAGGAGCTCTCAATCTCTCACTAGAATGCAATCCCAAGCAAAGAGTGTGAGAGAATGAGTGGGAGAATCACAAATGAGCTCAATGTGTGCTAGGAATGGCCAAGAGAGTCCTCACACACGAGATCCCCTTCTATTTATAGCCCACCTCTCAAAACCAACCGTTATGTGCAAAAAGCACAGCTTATGCGCACACGCGGACGGTCTACGCCCTTAGGCCGGACGGTCCGTCGTACCAGTAACGGCTAGATTTCCCGTTTGAAACTTGTCAGAGTTGTCAAAAAAAGGCAGGTCCGGATGGTCCGCCTCCCACGGCCGGACGGTCCGAGACCTGGCAACTTAAACACACCCGAGCCCTGACCAAGTTGATTTGCACGTGCGGACGGTCCGCCTTCTAAGGCCGGACGGTCCGCGACCTGGGAGATAGTACTGTCCGGGTTCAGACCCCGGACAGTCCGTAGTTCATTCGACCAAAAACACACAGTCTCTGCCCAAATCCAATTTGGCACCTGCGGACGGTCCGCCGACCCCGGCCAGACAGTCCACACAAACACACAGGGACTGCGCAAACTTAGACCCTCTCTGGTCAGGACTGCGGACGGTCCGACGCCAAGGCCCGGATGGTCCGCAGTACAAACATGCTGGATCTATCCGAAAGAGACACTTTGGACCCCTCTAGATGGATCGCGGACGGTCCGGCCTCCTGGCCCGGACGGTCCGCCGACCCTAAAACTTAGCCACTTTTCAACCACGCTTTTGAAAAAATTTAACTCTCAAAACCGGAAGCGTTGTTAGTCCTCATGCAAATGCAACCACTAGATGCTCTATGAGGCACTAAGTGTTACACAGACCAAAGTCATTGACCCCTCTTAATAGTACGACTATTTAGCCTATTAATCCGGTCAATTCCTTCTCTAAACTCCTGGTGACCGGCAAAAAACAAAAACCTATGTTATACCTTTGCCTTCATCGGATCCACAACCAATGCTTATAAGTCTCCAAGACTTTCTGTTCTCTGTGGTCCAACCTGCATTCTTATTTCTCCAAGAATTGTTAGTCCACAAATGGTTGTCATTAATTACCAAAACATCACTAAGGGGCCTAGATGATTCATAATCTCCCCCTTTTTGGTAATTGATGACAACACTATATATTTCATCCAGAGGTCGTTTTGGTTTTTCAAATCTTCCTCATACACTAGGTATAAGAAGGATTTGAGGGGTGAGTTTCGAGAGACTTACCTTGATTTGAAGTTCCATCTAAGAGATAGATAAGTCACAACAAAACTCAGGGTATAGGAATAGCTCCCCCCTACATGTGTGCATGATATTTCCAGTTGAAGATTTCACACACATAATAGCTCGGAGTTTTGGTGGAGATCTTCCTACAATCATGGTTGTCAAGACATACAAATATAGTATGATATGACATAAGCGCAGCAAGTTCAATCACAGCTCAATCAACCATTCACAGAATACTTCAAACAAAATAGAAGGAGCATAAGATTTAACAAACGTAGTTCAAAACACAAACAATAGACATAGTTCCACAAATGCATAAAACATAGAGTTCGAAAAAATGCACATGCAAAGTCTAAAAGTCCACAAAGTGAGATCCCCCTGACTGTGATAATCCCATCTTCATCTTCATCTCTCCCCCTTTGGCATCAATTGCCACAAAAGAGGGGCCTCACTGACCACCAGGTGTAGGACAAGGGTACATATTGTAGTAGTAGGCACTGAAGGAGTCAAACACAGAGGTGAACTGACTGAAGTCATTCTGGAGCTACTGTTGCCTCTGATCAAGAGCATGAATGCTGTCACTGGTAGATAGGGTCTCAAACTGACTGGACAAGGCACCCATGTTATCCTGAAAGCTCTGCTGCATGTTGTTCATCCTATTCATAATAGGATCGTGAACAGTCTCTCGAATGTGCATGCGCAGCTCACCAACCTCATCATGCAAACTGTCAAACTGATTACTCATGAGATTTTCCCTATTGAACAAGGCAGTGTGGTGACCATCCATATGGGTCTGCAAGGCACCAATCCGCTGATCCATGTGGGTCATCATACCCTGGAATCTCCCATCTATATGTGTCTGGAGCCCTTGCTGCATCTGCTGGAAGTATGGATCAAAATATCCTGGGCCAGGCTGCCAGAACTGCTCATGCTGAGGAGGAGGTGGAGGAGGAGGCATCTGCTCAGCTGCATCATCTTGAGGATCAGCTTCATCATCATCCCCAGCTGCTCTCTCATCATCAGGAAAAGGAGTGAGAGGCCTAGTGAGAAATCCGATCTCATTCTTGAAAGGTCTAAATGGAGTATGAGCTATCTCACAGCGCCCCTCAAATCTGGTCTTAGCCTTGATGAGAGCCATGATGTATGGAGCATATGCCAAGTTTTGGTTCTTGTTCATCTTGAGGTCATTCAACTGCCTCATCATAAATAGCACCACATTCATCACCTCACCATTCATGATATGGTGGATGATGTTCTAGAACTTATCTCTGATCTTGCCCTTATCTCCACTCTTGGGAAGAATAGTTACGCTGGCAATCTTGTTAATCACAGCAGGGTGGTGCCTCAGCCCTGGAGTCTCACCAAACCTCCTAGGGATGCCTAACCTCACAGGCTCATAGTACTGTCCAAAAGCTTCGAAGTTCTCAGTATACAAATCAATCCCAGCTGAGATCATATCATAGTCCAAACCGTTTGCAGTAGCAAACTCAGCAAAGGTGGCAGAATACCTCTTGAAGCCAGTCATCCAAGTGATTGATTGCTCGTCAATGTCAATCTCAGCAGTTGTCAGGAACTGTTTCACAGCCATCTCACTGAAGTCTGTCTTCTGGCCCATAAAGTCATAGAGACCACATTCCTGGAACTGAGGAATCAATCCCTCCATGACTGACTGGCCCAGCATATATTCCCAATCAATAACTTGATGCTTGTGAAAGTTGGTTCCCATCAGAGTTCCCCAGAAAACATCAAATTGAAGTTGAGTGTAAAAATACTGAATATTTGTGTCAGAGGGAAGACCATACTGATTGACTGTCCTCCTGGAACAGTACTCTGCCATAGAGAACCTTCTCTTTGGATATGTCCATCCTGTGACATCAATGGGTAGTCAGGATGAATATGTGGCACATCCTCTATATCCATAGAAACACTGCCCCCAGCTGATGATTGGGCCTCAAAGTCTGTAGCTGGATTGTAATCAGCATCATCTGCACGATGGCGCTTTGACCCAAAACGAACTGCAAGCTTCTTCTTAAGACCACCCAGACCTCTGCAATAGATATAAGAGAATGTCCAATGTTAAATAATCAATCACTTCATAGCATTGATATTGAGGTTGTGCTGATCTGCCAGTAGGCGGACGGTCCGCGCTAGGGAGCTGGATAGTCCGTGCAACTTGTGGCCGGACGGTCTGCGCTACCTTGGCGGACGATCTGCGACTGTCCAGAGACGATTTTCAAAATCCCAAATCGCCCCAAACACCCCATCACAAATTTGACATGATTACCCATCCAAATTAATTCAAATTTTTGCACTGAGTCCATAATGAACACAATAGTCAATTTCACCAATCAATTTCTTGATATATATACTCAAAATTAGATCAGAGAGCACTTTGGAGAAACCCTAGAATATGTAATCTTGAGAAAAATCCTTGAGAAGTTGAAATACCAAGAGGAAGACATGGTTGTTGAACTCCAAAGAATCTCCCGGACAGTCCGTGCTCAACTTTGATTCACCGTCCGCTCACAAACGACAAGAATCACTTTTGGCTTGTGGAGTGTGAGGGAGAGAGGACGAGTGATGAAAGTGACATTGTTTTCTGTCTCTGCCCGAGATAACTGCCCATCGCGGACGGTCCGCGTAGGGACGGCGGACGGTCCGCAACCTGGAAACCCCAGACTGTCTGTGTTGTCTCCCGGACTGTCCAGAACCTAATACGGCGGACGGTCCGCGATCACAGCCCGGACGGTCCGCGGCCTGACACTCAGTTTTTCAATCTTTTCCCACTTTCTGATTTCGAATTTCAAATTGGGTTCATTGCTCAAATATGGACATTTTGACCAATCTAAGGGTTAGTATGCATGCATATATACATAATATATTTGGGTAACCAAAATTTTTGGATAATACAATTAAGATCAAACAAGAATAAAAAATTCATCAAAATTATGCAATAAATAGCTTAGAGAGCACACTCTAAAGCCCAAATGCAATAATACACATGTATACTCAACTTCAAGCCACGTTTGAGAGATCTATCACATTCATTTCACTTCTCAACTTGCAAAACCTTGTTTCATCCAATGGATTTGTAAATATATCCGCCAATTGATCATCCATGCCAATTGAATATATAGAGATATCTCCCTTTCCAACAATCTCTTAAGAAGTGATGCCTTATATCAATATGCTTCGTTCTTGAGTGTTGGACCGGATTTGTAGCCAATTTCACTGCACTCTCATTATCACACATAAGAGGCACATTCTTGAATGAAATCCCATAATCCAATAAAGTTTGCTTCATCTACAATAATTGAGCACAACAATTACCGACCAAAATATATTCTGCCTCGGCGGTAGAGAGAGCGACCGAGTTTTGCTTCTTAGAAGACCATGAAACAAGAGACCTCCCAAGAAATTGACAACATCCGGAGGTGCTTTTCCTATCAACCTTGCAA
The DNA here is from genome assembly GCA_029449295.1 of Zea luxurians. Taxonomy (NCBI): domain Eukaryota; kingdom Viridiplantae; phylum Streptophyta; class Magnoliopsida; order Poales; family Poaceae; genus Zea; species Zea luxurians. The sequence goes on from JAOPSE010000010.1 coordinate 132,328,389, forward strand.
CCCACATAGTCCGAATCCGAATATCCAATCAATTCAAATTGAGCACCTTTTGGATACCATAGACCAATATTGGGGGTATGCTTCAGATATCTTAAAATTCTTTTTGCGGCTTTCAAGTGAACCTCTCTAGGTGATGTTTAAAATCGAGCACACATGCATACACTAAACATAACATCAGGCCTAGATGCAGTAATGTAAAGCAAACTACCAATTATTGAACGAAAAAGATTTTGATCGACAATTGTACCTCCCTCATCTAAGTCAAGATGACCATTTGTTGCCACAGGAGTCTTGATTGGCTTTGCATTTTCTAAACCAAATTTCTTGAGCATGTCCTTCAAATACTTAGATTGACTCACAAAGATTCCATCTTTCAATTGTTTGATTTGAAGACCGAGAAAGAAGCTCAATTCTCCTATCATAGACATTTCAAATTCCTTTGACATCATTTTTGCCAAACTCCTCGCAAAACAACTCATTAGTGGATCCAAAAATAATATCATCAACATAAATTTGACAAACAAACAAATCTTTACCAACTCTTTTAGTGAATAGGGTAGTGTCAACCTTCCCAATTTTAAAGTCTTTGGAAAGCAAGAAATCCCTAAGCCTTTCATACCAAGCGCGTGGAGCTTGCTTAAGTCCATAGAGAGCTTTAGAAAGCTTGTACATGTGGTTAGATCTTTTGGGGTCCTCAAAACCGGGAGGTTGTTCCACATACACTAGTTCACTAATCTTACCATTTAGAAAGGCACTCTTTACATCCATTTGGTAGAGCTTGATATTATGAGCACAAGCATAAGCAAGAAGAACCCGGATTGCTTTCAATCTTGCCACGGGAGCAAATGTCTCATCGAAATCCAATCCTTCTATTTGTGTATACCTTTGTGCCACTAATCTTGCCTTGTTCCTTACTACCAATCCATCTTCATTGTGCTTGTTGCGAAACACCCATTTGGTACCAATAACATTGTGGTTCTTAGGTCTCTCAACAAGCTCCCAAACTTCACTACGGGTGAAGTTATTTAATTCCTCATGCATTGCATTCACCCGATCAACATCAAGTAGAGCTTCATCAACTCGGTTAGGTTCCATACAAGATACAAAAGAGAAATATTCATAAAATGAAGCAATACGAGAGCGAGTTTGAACACCCTTACTAATGTCACCCACAATTTGATCAACCGGGTGATCTTTTACAATAGAATGATGGATTCTTGATATAATTTAAGAATTACTAGTTAAAGCTTGAGGAGGAATCGAATGACTTGATGTATCTTGATCATGAGCATCCTCAACTTCATTATCTTGTTGGATTTGGTGAACTTCCTCATTTAAAGTTGAAGAGGATGGAATGACAACCACACTATCATCATCATCTTCCTTTGGCTTTATTTCACCAATAGCCATAGTTTTCATAGCATTTCTCAATTGAACTCCACCAACATCATCAAGATTATCATTTTCATCTTGAGATCCATTTGTTTCATCAAACTCAACATCATATGCTTCTTCGATAATACCATGAGTCTTGTTGAAAACTCTATAGGCCTTGCTATTTGATGAATACCCAAGTAGAAAACCCTCATCACATTTCTTCTCAAATTTAGAGAGCTGGCTTCCCTTTCTCAAAATATAGCATTTGCAACCGAATACTCTAAAATATGAGATATTTGGCTTTCTACCAATAAGCAATTCATAGGGAGTTTTCTTCAAGAGCTTGTGACAATATAACCTATTTGATGCATGACAAGCGATGTTTATGGCTTCGGCCCAATATGAATCCGACACATTATATTCCACAATCATTGACCTAGCCATATCAATTAGAGTCCTATTCTTTCTTTCAACAATACCATTTTGTTCCGGTGTATACTTGGAAGAAAATTCATGTTTGATCCCCTTGTCATCACAATATTTATCAATTCTAGCATTTTTGAATTCCGACCCATTGTCACTTCTAACTTTCTTGATATCAAATTCAAATTGATTTTGAGCCAACATAGCAAATGACTTGAATGTTTCAAACACATTAGATTTATCCCGAAGAAAATAAACCCAAATGAATCTAGAATCATCATCCACAATCACAAGGCAATAGGAATTACCACCAATACTCACAAAAGATGTTGGTCCAAAAAGATCCATGTGAAGTAATTCCAATGGTCGATGAGTAGACATTTGGCTCTTATATGGATGAGTATTTGCCGCTTGCTTCCCGGCTTGACAAGAGCTACATAATTTGTTCTTCTCAAATTTCACATCTTTCAAGCCGCGGACTAAGTCATGTTTGGTTAATTGATTGAGTTGCTTCATTCCAACATGACCAAGTCTTCTATGCCAAAGCCATCCTAGTGAAGCCTTAGAGAATAGACAAGTTGTAAGCTTTGCCTCACTAGATGAGAAGTCAACTAGATAAAGATTTTCATATCTAAAACCTTTAAACATTAGATTGCTACCATCAACACTAGAGATAAGAACATCATCAACGGTAAAATTACAACTAAAGCCTAAATCACGTAATTCAGCTACAGATAGCAAATTAAAATTTAGGGACTCAACCAAAAGCACATTTGATGTCGAGTGATCATTAGAAATAGCAATTTTACCCAAACCTTTGACCTTTCCTTTGCGATTGTCTCCAAATATGATACTATCATAATTTGAGCAATCTTCCTCACTCATTTGAGTGAACATCCTCATATCCCCGGTCATGTGTTGAGTGCATCCACTATCCAACACCCAATGATTTCCTCCCGCCTTGTAGTTCACCTACAAAAGGGAAATCAATCTCTTTTAGGTACCCAAACTTGTTTGGGTCCTTAGATGTTAGTGACCAAGGTCTTTGGCATCCAAATAGCTTTCTTCTTGGTGCCAACAATTGAAGTACCAATAAACTTAGCATGAATACCACTAGCATTATGAGTAAGAACATAGCAATGATCAAACTTAGTGGTGGATACGTTCTTGGACTTAGGACAATTTTTTTTGATGTGTCCCTTCTTGTGGCACTTGTGACACACTTTATCACATTCCTTCACAAATATAGTCTTTTGCTTTCCAAAAGCATTCTTGCCTTTCTTAGGGACATATCCAAGACCCTCACGTTTAAGTGAGCATCGTTGGCTTCCTAAAATAAAATCCAACTTTGCTTTTCCACCATAAGCCTTCTCCAAGTCATGAGTTAGAGCATTTACTTTTCCTACTAACATTTCATTCTCAACAAAAATTTGTGATTCATCACAAGCAATGTTATCATTCTCAAGAAAAATTTTGCATTTATCACAAATAGAGTTAGTAGGTTGTGGTTCACTTGTAGGACAATCAAGTAAGTCACAAGTGACTCCAACATCCTCGGTGACCACCACAACTTCATGCACAAGAGATGTGTTTTGAACGTCCACATGCTTCTCACAATTCTCTTTTAGATTGTTGTGAGAAGTCTTGAGCTCCTCAAAAGGCACTTGAAGGTTTTTATACAATTCCTTAAAGGTCCTAAACTTTTCTTTTTCTTTGTGCATGTAGTCGTCGGCCTCACCCAACATTTTCACAAGATCATCATAAGAATAACCATCATAATCAAGATCATCAATATCATCATCATTATCTACATCATTTAGATCGTTATGATTTTTACCGTAGCATCACCCTTTGCCATGAGACAATGGGGTGATGAGAAGAGTGAAGGAGCCTCCTTAATGGCGATTCCGGCATTAAGCTTGGATGAGGTGTCATCATCATCATCATCCGAGCTAGCATCCGAGTCCCACTCAACTAGATAGGCTTTATCATCCTTCTTCTTGTTATAGAATTTCTTCTTCTTCTTATCATCTCCATCTTTGCCCTTCTTTTTCTTGCTTGGGCAATTCATGGCAATGTGACCGGGCTCCCCACACTCAAAGCACTTTCTATCATTGAAAGCATTCCTCCTTGATGATTGGCCTCTTCTTGATTGACCCTTTATCTTCTTCATGTAATTGTTGAACCTCTTTACAATGAGAGCCAATTCTCCATCGCTCTCACTTCCACTTCCTTCATCCTCACTTTCTTCCTTTTCAATAGCCTTAGATGATTTAGCTTTGAGAGCTATTGATTCATTCTTCACTTTCTTTGCCAAGCTTATGGCCACAGCTTGAGACTTCTTGAATATGTCTTGAGTAAGAATTTCTCCCAAAACTTCGGTTGGAGAAGTTGTGGTCAAGTCACTTCTCACTAGCATTGTCACAATGGTGTCATATTTCTCCGAAAGGGATCTAAGGAACTTATGAGTGAAATCCACATCCGGAACATCAAGACCAAGTCCCTTGAGCTCATTCACTATTTCATTTAACCGGTTGAACATGTCGGATACACTTTCATCTTCCTTCATAATGAATTGCTCAAATTTCCCTTTGCACACATATAGCTTAGCACTCTTCACAATTGTAGTTCCTTCATGAATTTCCATTAGCTTAGTCCAAATCTCATGAGCGGTTGTGAGATTCTTGATACGGTTGAACTCATTGATGTCTAGAGCATCATAGAACACATTCATGGCTTGATCATTGGTAAGAATGTTTTCATTATCACTAGCCGATGGTTCATCTTGCTTCAACACAACAAACCCATCCTTGACAATTTGCCAAATCTTTCCACCCATTGCTCTAAGATGCATTGACATTCTTATTTTCCAATAGTCATAGTTATTCCCATCAAAATGCGGTGGCTTCCCAATGTGCACATTGTTGTTGCTAGCCATTTTGTCCAACTCCGGGATGATTAGATCCACAAACAATGGAGTCCTCGGCTCCGATACCACTTGTAGGATCTAGAACACTGGCTAGAGGGGGGTTGAAAGTCGCCTAGAGGGGGGTGAATAGGCGGAACCTGAAAATTATAAACTTTGAACACAAACTTAAACCGAGGTTAGGGTTAGAACGAGTATGAATATAATCGGAGTGCAAAAGATAGTTCTCTTGGCGAGGAGTTGCTCAAATAATGTGCGGATAACTTGGGAGCCAACTCAACACGATCGCAATCAAGAGAACTAGAGAGGGATGAGGGAAGAAGCAAATCGCAAAGTAATGATCAAACACAAATGAACACGGCGATTTGTTTCCCGAGGTTCCACCCTGAAGGATGTGCGTCCCCGTTGAGGAGGCCACGTAGGCCGGGTCTCTTTCAACCCTTCCCTCTCTCAAACGATCACGAAGACCGGTTGAGCCTTGCTTCACTATCTCGAGGACACCAAGTCCCGCAAGGGTCTCCACACAAAGCTTTGGAGCCTCTTGCCTCAAATTACAATCAAGAGAATAAGAGCGAGAGAGAAATGAGAACAATCAAAGCTCAAATGATCACAAGACCTTGCAACACTCAAAATGCGCTAGCCGCTAAGTCACTCAAACTCAAATCTATTAAATGCGGCGTGGAGTTGGCTTTGAATGCTTGGAGATGTTGCTCTTGATGTATGGAAGGTTGGGGTAGGTCTTGTGTCTTCAATGTGCTGGTTGGGTGGTATTTATAGCCCCCAACCACCAAAACATCCGTTGGAGAAAAGCAGTGAAGGCTGGCTGTCGGGTGGTGCACCGGACACTGAACAGTGTCTGTCCGGTGCACACCGGACAGCGCACAGTGCGCGCCAAATAGCCGTTACGACGGCAGGTGACCGTTCTGACAGTTGCGCAGTGTGGCAGGTGACCGTTGGTCGGACTGTCCGGTGCACACCGGACAGTCCAGTGCCCTCCGCTGGAATTTTCCCAAAGCTGAGGAGTTCGCGGGGGCGTCCGCTATAATTCGCACCGGACATGTCCGGTGCACACCGGACAGTCCGGTGCCTCCTTCTGTGCTGGCTTCTTTTCTGTCTGCTTCTGTGCGGGGGCCGAGGGACCCACCGGACAGTCCGGTGCACACCGGACAGTCCGGTGCACACCGGACAGTCCGGTGCACACCGGACAGTCCGATGCCCCGTGGCACAGTGAAAAACCCTAAAAAGTTCTCCTGTCCGGAATATTCTACGATATACCGGACAGTCGACATTGAATTGATATGGATTGACTTATGCACCTGTGAAACAAACAACTGAGCAAACTAGTTAGTCCATTTGGTTGTGATGGTCATCAAGCACCAAAATCAATTATGGTTAAGACCATTTCCCTTTCAATCTCCCCCTTTTTGGTGATTGATGCCAACACCAACCAAAGCAAATATAAAGTGCAGAATTGTAACTGGTTTGCATTTTGACAGATGTGCATAAGTTGCTTGAGTTGAAGGTAGTTCTAAGTACATATATATGTTTTTGATATAGTTAAAATTTTGGACCACATTTGCACCACTTGGCTTGTTTTTGCAAATCTTTTGGAAATTCTTTTCAAAATCATTTGCATATGGCCTATTAATTTCTTTCTATAGAAATAAAGTTTTCAAAGATATTTTTAAGAGAGTTTTGAAAGATTCTCCCCCTTTTTCAAATTCTTTTCTTTTGGCCAAATAAAAGCTCCCCCTGAATAAGTTCTCCCCTTTTTGGCATAAATACATTTTTGCTCCTCTTAGCTGTCAAGAGGGTTTTCTTTAGAAAAGAACCAATTTTTGGAAGACTTAAAATTTTGAAAACAGGGTGGTGGTGCGGTCTTTTTGCTTTGGCCATTAATTTCTCCCCCTTTGGCATTAATCGCCAAAAACGAAGAAAGCTGAAGGCCTTTTAACAAGAAAAAAGATATAAAATTAAGTACAAGAGTTGGGCAAGGAGGTCTTTGATACCGACGGAGATGCAGTGGAAGCTTTGCCTTTGCCAACAACTCCATTTCCCTTTCAATCTAAGACTAAGTATAAAAATACACTTGGAAACACATTAGTCTTAGCCTAGGCACAAGAAAGATAAGAAATATGCATTTGTACCATATGAAAGAGATATGCCATGATCAACAGGTATTAAATGAGCAATGTGTGCAATATTTCAATCAAGGTTCCGAGAATCAAGTACATTTAGCTCACTCTGAAGCCTACAAAAGGTCTTTTCATCCAGGGGCTTGGTAAAGTATTGGCTAACTGGTTCTGGGTGCTAACATGATCAATTGCGATATCTCCCTTTTGTTGGTGATCTCTCAGGAAGTGGTACCGGATGTCTATGTGCTTAGTGCGGCTGTGTTCAACAGGATTATCCGCCATGCGGATTGCACTCTCATTATCACATAGGAGAGGGACTTTGCTCAATTTGTAGCCATAGTCCCTAAGAGTTTGCCTCATCCAGAGTAATTGTGCACAGCAATGCCCTGTAGCAATATACTCGGCCTCGGCGGTGGATAGAGCTACTGAGTTTTGTTTCTTTGAAGCCCATGACACCAGGGATCTCCCCAGAAACTGACAAGTCCCTGATGTACTCTTTCTATCAACCTTACATCCTGCATAATCAGCATCTGAATACCCGATGAGATCAAAAGTAGATCCCCTAGGGTACCAAAGCACAAAATAAGGAGTATTAACTAAATATCTCATGATTCTCTTCACGGCCCTTAGGTGGATTTCCTTAGGGTCGGCTTGGAATCTTGCACACATGCATACAGAAAGCATAATATCTGGCCGTGAAGCACATAAATAGAGTAAAGATCCTATCATTGACCGGTAAACCTTTTGATCTACAAATTTACCTCCCATGTCGAGGTCAAGATGTCCATTAGTCCCCATGGGAGTCTTGATGGGCTTGGCATCCTTCATTCCAAACTTCTTAAGTATGTCTTGAGTATACTTGGTGTGGCTAATGAAGGTGCCCTCTTAGAGTTGCTTGATTTGGAATCCAAGAAAATACTTCAACTCCCCCATCATTGACATCTCAAATTTCTGTATCATAATTCTACTAAACTCTTCACAAGATGACTTGTTAGTTGACCCAAAGATAATATCATCAACATATATTTGGCAAATAAACAAGTCTTTGTCAATTGTTTTAGTGAAGAGAGTAGGATCAGCTTTTCCAACTTTGAAGCCATTAGCAATAAGAAAATCTCTCAGGCATTCATACCATGCTCTTGGGGCTTGCTTAAGCCCATAAAGCGCCTTTGAGAGTTTATAAACATGTGAAGGATACTTGCTATCTTCAAAGCCGGGAGGTTGCTCAACATACACCTCTTCCTTGATAGGGCCATTGAGAAAGGCACTCTTCACGTCCATTTGATATAACTTAAAGCCATGGTAAGTAGCATAGGCAAGTAATATACGAATTGACTCAAGCCTTGCTATGGGTGCATAGGTTTCATCGAAATCCAAACCTTCGACTTGAGAATATCCCTTGGCAACAAGTCGGGCTTTGTTCCTAGTCACCACTCCATGCTCATCCTGTTTGTTGCGGAATACCCACTTGGTGCCTACAACATTTTGGTTAGGACGTGGCACTAAGTGCCAAACTTCATTCCTTGTGAAGTTGTTGAGCTCCTCTTGCATTGCCACCACCCAGTCCGGATCTCTAAGTGCATCCTCAATCCTGTAAGGCTCAATACGAGACACAAAAGAGTAATGTTCACAAAAATGAGCAACTCGAGAGTGAGTGGTTACCCCCTTTTGAATATCTCCAAGGATGGAATCGACGGGGTGGTCTCGTTGGATTGCTTGATGGACTCTTGGGTGTGGTGGTCTTTGAGCTTGAATCTCTTGCTCATCCTCTTTATCTTGTTCATCTTCATCTCCCCCTTGATCAATGCCTTCTTCTTGAGGTGGCTCATTGTCTTGAACTTGATCTTCTTCTTCTTGAGCCGGTTCCTCATCTTGAGTTGGTGGAGATGCTTGCATGGAGGATGATGGTTGATCTTGTGCTTGTGGAGGCTCCTCGGGCTCTTGTGGGCACACATCTCCAATGGACATGTTCCTTAGCGCGGTGCATGGGGCCTCCTCATCATCTAGCTCATCAAGATCAACTTGCTCTACTTGAGAGCCATTAGTCTCATCAAACACAATGTCGCACGAAACTTCAACTAATCCAGTGGATTTGTTGAAGACTCTATATTGTAGGAAGAAGCGGCTTTCGGCTGAAGCTGTTTGTATGAGATGGCCGAAGGTTCCTCTTCATGAAGCTTCGGTATTACAAACCGACTTAAAGATAGAATGACCTTTTAGTCCATAAAGGTCTGAGTCAATGTTGTAAACTTTTATGAGGGGCATAATTGTAATTCCTCACAGGCTGTGTCCTGTGCCTATAAATAGTGAACAATATTCCTTTACTGTTCACGCATTCTTGTAATTGCAATCGCATCATTCGGGAACCAATCTTTGCCAAGGCAGAGGTATAACTGTATTCAATGATTCAATATATTAAGTAAATATAATATGATTCGTTTATGATTCATTTACCTTTGATACCCTTTATTTTATGTTATCTTATACAATCTATTAAAATTCAATTACGAAGACTTAACCTTCGTAATCGTATTCTCATCAACCTTCGTCCAAGGTTCATTATCCTCAAGGGAATAATGCTTCGTGGACGAAGGACGTTAACATTTAACATTTTATGTTGCCTTGTTCTTAATTCATAGCATTTGAGAACAAGTCCCCAACATTGGCGCCCACCTCCGGTGAACTCACTTCCACTTTTTTGAGCTGATGGCTTCGTTCAACGATCAAGCTGGAGCTGCTTCGGACCCGAAGCTGGTGCTCCCGATAACAGGTGGTTCGTGCTCAGAACCAGCCAACAAAAAGCAGAAGAAAGAGGCGCAGAGAAGGGTACAACATGTTGGAGTGCAGGGACCCTTTATCAAGTCAAGGTGGTCCCACATTCCAATCACCTTCTCCCAGGAGGACCTTCAGCTCAAGGATTTTCCTCATAATGATGCTATGGTTATTTCTTGCGTTATCAAAGGGTTTCTGGTCCACAATGTCTTGGTTGATACAGGCAGTGCAGCTGATATCATATTTGCTAAGGCCTTCAGACAAATGCAAGAGCCAGAAGATAAGATTCATGATGCTACACACCCTCTTTGTGGCTTCGGAGGAAGACAGATTGTAGCACTGGGCAAGATCACCATGCCAGTGACCTTCGGATTCATCAACAACACTAGAACTGAGCAAGTTGTGTTTGACATTGTTGACATGGAATACCCTTATAATGCAATTATTGGTCGTGGCACCCTCAATGCTTTCGAAGCAATTCTTCATCCTGCTTACCTTTGCATGAAGATACCTTCGGATCAAGGACCCATCGCTATTCATGGAAGTCAGGAAGCTGCCAGAAGGGCCGAAGGAAACTGGACTGACTCCAAAGCAATCCATAACATAGATGGAGCTGAAGCTTGTGAACAGTACAAATTCAGAAGGGAGAAGGCAGCTTCAGCAGATCAGCCGAAGCCTATGCTCTTATGTGAGGACATAGCAGAGCAGAGGGTGCTGTTGGGCTCTCAATTATCCGAAGAACAGGAGAAAACCTTGATAAGGTTTTTGTTCAACAACAAAGATGTTTTTGCTTGGTCAGCTAATGATCTTTGCGGAGTTAACAGAGATGTTATTGAACACTCGCTCAATGTTGACCCATCCTTCAGACCCAGAAAGCAGAGGCTTCGGAAAATGTCTGATGATAAGGCCGAAGGTGCTCGTAATGAAGTCAAAAGACTCCTCAGTGCAGGAGTTATCAGAGAAGTAAAGTACCCAGAATGGCTAGCTAACACTGTTATGGTAAAAAAGGCCAATGGCAAATGGCGAATGTGTATCGATTTTACAGATCTCAACAAGGCTTGTCCGAAGGACGAATTCCCATTGCCAAGGATAGACTCTTTAGTTGATGTAGCAGCTTCTTCAGAGCTCATGAGTCTACTAGACTGTTACTCAGGCTACCACCAAATCTGGATGAAGAAGGAAGATGAGCCAAAGACTAGCTTCATAACCCCAAGTGGCACATATTGCTATCTTCGGATGCCTGAGGGGCTCAAAAACGCTGGAGGAAGTTTCAGCAGAATGACTGCGAAGGTTCTCCAGTCTCAGATAGGCAGAAATGTGCTAACTTATGTTGATGACATCATTGTAAAAAGCACGAAACAGGAAAATCACATTGCTGATTTGCAGGAGACCTTCGCCAGTTTCAGACAAGCTGGCTTAAAGTTGAATCCAGAAAAATGTGTCTTCGGAGTAAAGAAGGGGAAATTTCTTGGATGCTTGGTTTCAACAAAGGGAATTGAAGCTAATCCAAGTAAAATTGAAGCTATACTTCGAATGGAGCCACCAACTACAAAAAAGGGGGCCCAAAGATTAACAGGGAGGTTGGCATCTCTTAATAGATTTATATCCAGATCAGTAGAAAGAAATTTACCATTCTTCGAAGTGCTGAAATCAGCCAAAGTCTTTCAATGGGGACCAAGCCAACAAAAAGCCTTCGAGGAACTGAAGCAATATCTGATAGATTTAACAACATTAACTCCACCAACGCCAGGGGCTCCTTTGTTATTATATGTGGCAGCTTCGCACTCAGCGGTAAGTGCAGCACTTGTCCAGGAGAAGCTTGATGGCCAAGTCAAGAAGCAGGTCCCAGTGTATTTTGTATCTGAAGTTCTTAGTATATCAAAGAAAAACTATACAGAATTAGAGAAGGTGTTATATGCTGTTTTGATGGCATCCAGGAAGCTTCGGCATTACTTTCAAGCATACAATATTGTTGTTCCTTCTTCGCAGCCGTTGAAGGATATTATGAGAAATAGAGAAGCTACTGGGCGGATTGGAAAATGGGCTGCAGAGCTCAATGAATTTTGCATTGATTATGTGCATAGATCTTCGATCCAGTCCCAGGCGTTAGCAGACTTCATTGCTGACTGGACGTCAGGGGCTCAGGATGAAGAAACAAATAAAGATGCCGAAGTATGGACAGTGTTTTGCGATGGGTCTTGGGGAACCTTCGGGGCAGGAGCAGCTGCTGTGTTGGTCTCACCATCCAAAGTTAAAACTTGTTATGCGGCAAGACTCGATTTCAGTTGTACAAACAATATTACTGAGTACGAAGCCCTGCTTTTGGGTCTTCGGAAGCTAAAATCAATGGGAATCAGAAGGGCCATTCTTAAAACTGATTCCCAGGTTGTTTCGGGTCATATCGACAAGAGTTGCAAGGCTAAAGATCCGAAGCTTGAAAAATATCTATACATGGTCCGAAGAGTCGAAGCTTCCTTCGAAGGATTTTCTGTCAAAAATATCCCTCGAGGACAAAATGAGCATGCTGATTTGCTAGCTAAGTCAGCAGCACAGGGGCTGCCCTTACCTTCGGATGTGTTCTTCGAAACAATAAAAGCACCTTCAGTGGAACTTCTTGAAAGAGCAGTCCTCAATATATCTCCTGTTTATAGCGAAGATTGGAGAACTGAGATCATCTCTTACCTTCAGGGTAAATTCCTTTCAGTTGACGAAACTTATAACAGGAGGATAGAGGCAAGAGCTCGTCCATATGTCATGATAGAAGGGGAATTGTACAAGCATGGAGTTTGTGCTCCACTACTCAAGTGTTTATCTAGAACCGAAGACATAGAATTGATGAAAGAAATACATGCAGGCCTGTGCGGATCTCACATTGGATCTAGGCCGTTACTTGGAAAAGTTTTCCGTCAAGGGTTTTATTGGCCGAAGGCAGCTTCGGATGCAGCGGAATTAGTTCAAAAGTGCGAAGGTTGTCAGAAATGTGCAAGAGATCAAAAACAACCTTCGTCTTTAACCCAGCTCATACAACCCATTTGGCCATTGCAAAGGTGGGGCCTTGACTTGTTAGGTCCGTTACCACCGGCCCAAGGAAACTTAAGATATGTTGTAGTGGCTGTGGAATATTTTTCTAAATGCATTGAGGCAAAGCCTTTAGCCACAATAACTTCAGCCACCATCCAAAAGTTTTTCTGGCAGAATATTGTTTGTCGTTTCGGGGTACCAAAGGCTATCACTGTGGATAATGGAACACAGTTCGACTCCGAAGCTTTCAGAGATTTCTGTGATCAAATTGGTACGAAGATCCATTTTGCATCAGTCAGGCATCCGGAGTCAAACGGACTCGTTGAAAGAGCCAATGACATTATAATGACAGGAATAATGAAGTTAATCTTCAATCAACCCAGGGGAAAGTGGCCAGATCAATTAATCAAAGTGGTGTGGAGCCACAACACAACAACATCATGGTCAACAGGCTTTACTCCATTCAAGTTATTGTTCGGTGACGAAGCAATAACTCCGGAGGAAGCTAAAACCGGATCAATAAGAGTAGTAGCTTCGGCAGAATCAGGTTCCGGAGCTGCTTATTCTGTGGAAAAAGATGCTTTAGAAGGGATCAGGCTTCAAGCTGTGGAGAACATCAATAAATATCAAGCCGAAACAATCAAATGGCGTGATAGAAAGGTTCGGCTAAAGAATATTGAGCCAGGACATTTGGTGCTTCGAAGAGTGGCTAACCCAGATACAGTAGGCAAGTTGCAGTTGAAATGGGAAGGACCTTTTTTGGTAGTATCTTCGTCAAGACCCGGTTCGTACAGATTGAAGGATATGGACGGTAACGACATTCCTAGATCTTGGAATGCGGATGAGCTTCGGCGATATTATGTATAACTTGATGTAATTTTTTATATTTCTTCACTTTTTCTTTCATGGCACCCTTTTCCTTTCTGAAGGGGGAGAAAGGTTTTTAATGGGGCCATCATATGTAATTTCCTTTTTTAGTTCTATAAGAGCAAAATCCCCCAAGGAATGTAAATGTAAAAGTTGAGAACGCACCATCGAGTACCGAAAAGTAAAAAGCGAAGAAGCTCCAAAGTCGTTCCTAAGGGAATGCAGAGCTTACAGCGAAAAGTCAACGCTGATTCCGCCGAAAGTAAAAGGCGAAGAAGCTCCAAAGTCGTTCCTAAGGGAATGCAGAGCTTACAGCGAAAAGTCAACGCTGATTTCGCCGAAAGTAAAAGGCGAAGAAGCTCCAAAGTCGTTCCTAAGGGAATGCAGAGCTGATGTGTGATTGTTTCTAAGGAAATAATGGCTGTGATTATGGCTTCGGATATGTGTTTGGACATTCATTTGCACATCACATTACATCATAGCATTTGCATTCATAAACATTCATCCAGGCATATGTAGGATAATCATCATCATGGCATAAGTGGTTGCTTCGGCAAAAAGAAAAAAAAAGAGAAGAGCTTCTTCGTGTACAAAAAGGAGAGCTTCGGAAGAAAGGGAAATGTTGTTTTCTATGCTTCGCTGTGTACGAAAAGAAGGGAAGGTGTTTTTTTCGCCTTCGGCTCAAAAAGATAATTTCGTCCACATCAAAGCACCTCTCATACATTAGTGGAAGGATAAGAGCATATTACAAGGTATGAACAAAATTCATTAAAGATAAGTTTAGTTACATTTACAAAAGTTATCTCAAAAGTTTCTTGAGTCTGTCTACAGTCTACTCCTATTTAATCTTCAAGGGACTTCAGCTTCGGCGTCATTCTTTTTAATCATCGGCTTCGGCTTCGTCATCCTGCATGAATTAAGTTGTTGTAAGTCAAAATCGAGCTTGAAGGAAAAGGTAAGCACAAGGTATGATTTCTTACTGGTTCAAGATGACTCCGAGCTTCGTCTCTAGCCTTTTCTCGCCCGCCTTTTGTCCATATCATCTTTACAAACCTATTGGAAATGCTTCGGGCGAGATCAGGAATGTCATCTAGAATTGATGGTGATAAAGTGAAATTGGGCCTATTGACAATCTTTCCATGATCGCAGCCAGCTTTTAGGAAAGCTACAGCAGTGCCCCGAGAAGCTACCCAGGCGCAGAAGTCACCGTGCCCAGCTATAACTTCGTCAAGCTCATCAATTTCACCCTCAATATGTTTGAAGGTCTTTGGTAAATCTTCAGCTGACGGGGTGAATTTCTCACTGCTGGCTCCAACTGAGTGGAAAATTTTTCTTAGTCGTTGAATACATTTGTTGCTAAATTCCAAACATTTTTCTTGAAGGCCCGCCAATAGTTTTTTCAAATCTGAATTTTGTTGAACTTCGGCTTCAAGTTTTGCATTAAGTTCTTGCTTTTCTTGTTCAAACTGCCCAGATTGGCAGAGAAGCTTCGTGTTCAGTTCTGTTATTTTAGCTTCGGCTTCCGCCAATAAACCTTCAGTTGCTTGAAGCTCGAAGTTCTTCTTCTCAATAGCAGCTGATTGCTCCTTTATTTTGCTTTCTAAATTTTCAATTATAACTTCGTGTTTCTTGTCTTCCAAATCTTACTGCATTTTTAAAGCTTTGCTCAACAGCATACTCTGCACGAAAACAACCTTCGTTAGACATGTTTTCATTATTAAAAACAATAAAAGTTAAGGGAAAAGTAGTTCACCTTGAAATTGGAATAAAATAAACTACCAACGATATGTTGTCGTCGGTAGCGGCTAATGTCCGCTTCTAGCTTCGGAAAACCGATACTCTTTGACAGAGTACCGATAACTTTGGCTCCAGTTTGATCTCGGATACAATCTAATTTTTCATCATCAATACCTCCGAAGAGGAGTGCTCCTGGTTTATACCCGCAAGATTTGGCATACTCTTTAAGCTCTTCTATTTCGGGTTTTGACAATTTTTCTCCAACTAAATTTTGAAACATGAAGGCCTCGTCCTCTGAAGCTTCGTCAACAATTTCCTTTTCTTTCCCCGGCACTGCGGCCATAGCCTCTTCGGCGGCAGTGGTAGCTTCTTCTGTGGCCATGTCTAGCAGCATTTTGTCGATGTGTTCGATTGTGCTTTCTAGGTTCAAATCTTCAATTGAGGCAGCTTCGGCAGCCGCGACCTCCGAAGGTGTGATTTCAATATTTGTTCTTTCCTCAGCCGCTGGTGTCTTCTGAGCTGAAGCTCTTGGTGGTGTCTTGTCAATGACCTCTGTCACAGTGATGATTCTTTGTCTCTTTGCTTTAGTCGTTTTCTTCGTTTTTTCGGGCTCCTTTTCCTTCTGAAAAAACTTTGTCAGTTGAGGCCCCAATGGACTTAGCTTCGCAGGCAGGGATTCAGTCATTACCTTCAAAATTTCCTCCACGTCAGTGGCAGAGGGTGATGCGGGGGTTTCTTCTTCGTCGGATATTTTTTGCTTCGGAGAAGACGCTTTCCTCTTCTTCGGAATTTTCTTCTTTGATGGTTCTTTCTCATCTTCATTTAAGGCTTCAGTTATCCTTTTCCTTTTCTGGCCCCCGACACCTTTATTCAGATTTTCATAGTCAGGGTATTCAAAACCCAAGGCGTCCAGCACTCGATTCAGTCTTCGCTTCGGACGGGTGCCGAAGGCCGCAGTCATCAACTGATCTTCTTTTTTGGAGTAATTGCCAAGTATTTCATTGCACATTACTTCAACTGTTTCCAACCACTCTTGGCAAGGTGTTTTAAAGTATTTCTTAAACTTGTAATAGTAAGGTAACCGCACAAGTTCACCTTCTTTCTTCTCCCCCTTTAGCTTCGGCATTTCCCATTCTTTTAAACTAGGAAAAACCTTGAAAGCCAAAAACTCCTGAACTAGGTCTCTTGTACTGATATGCTCTGCAATAATTCTGAATTCATCCAACGCTTGTTGGGTTGGACCTTCTGGTGTCATGTTGCAACGAGGTCGGGTTTCTCCGAAGATTAATTCAAGTGGACTTTGCACAAGCTTCTCCTTGTCATCATCAACCTTGACATAGAACCACTCCGACTTCCAGCCTGCTGCCCATTTGCTTCGGTAGCTGATTACAGGAAACTTTGTGGTTTTCCGATAAGCAAAATTATAGCAACCAAAATTGTCATGCAATCCATCTTTTCTAGCCTTCGTCTGATAGTGCAGCTCGTGAACTCGACAAAAGCTGTCCGCAAACGGCTCCACCGCTTGGCTTCGGAGTGCCCAGATATAAACACTAAGCCTAACGATAGCGTTAGGAGTCAACTGATGAAAGTAGATACCAAATCTCTTCAGTACCTCTGCAATAATCCCATGTAGGGGGAATCTTAATCCAGCCTTTAGAAAGCTCTTGAAAATGACTATTTCATCCTTCTCCGGCTTTGGGGTAGTTTCTTCTCCCCCGAAGCGTAATAGCTTCTTCTGATTTTCACTAAAAAACCCGACTTCACCATCTTGGAGAGATCAGCCTTCGAAACAGTAGACTTTCCGAAGTCCAAGTGGCTGGGCTTGCTTGGCATGGCAATACGATAATCATCTTCAGGATCAGTTTCCTCAATGTTTTCTTCTTCTGCTTCGACAGTTGTTTGTTCTGCTTGTTCTACATCAGCACTGGGGATCTTTTCCGAAGTTACCAGCCCGGATCGTTGCATCACTTCGGAGATGGGAACAGTCTCCGAACCTTCAGTTTCGCCCCCCTCACGCTCAACCCTAGCGGTAGAACGCACTCTGGCCATTTAATTCTGAATTTGTGGAAATTAAATACTTTTTTCTTCCGAAGTTTTTTCTTCTGACGAAGCAGGCTTCAAGCTGGAGCTTCGTTCGATTCCGAGAGTCAAGCTTCGGCGATGGTTAAAAATTTTGGCAGCAAAACAGTGCAAATAACAATGAATGCTGTGGTAACTTCACACCTACTCGTCTGTTTATATAGTACTGCAGGTAAGAAGGCGAAGCGCCAGGATTTTTACACCAGGCGGACACCCGCTTGCACTCGCTGCGTGGTGGACCGCAGAGACCAAACAGTAACTCTACAAGGTGGGACCGCTACGCGCTGGGAAACTGAATCGTTTCTCGACAACGAGCTCAGGGAAGGTGTTTTTTGGACCTTCGGCTCCCCGAAGCTTAAGAGACTTTTTTCACGGATCAAGCTCGTTACGAAAAACGATCTAGCACCGCGAAAGGGGCTACTGTTGGGTCTATGCTTCGTCGCCGAAGGTCTTGTAGGAAGAAGCGGCTTTCGGCTGAAGCTGTTTGTATGAGATGGCCGAAGGTTCCTCTTCATGAAGCTTCGGTATTACAAACCGACTTAAAGATAGAATGACCTTTTAGTCCATAAAGGTCTGAGTCAATGTTGTAAACTTTTATGAGGGGCATAATTGTAATTCCTCACAGGCTGTGTCCTGTGCCTATAAATAGTGAACAGTATTCCTTTACTGTTCACGCATTCTTGTAATTGCAATCGCATCATTCGGGAACCAATCTTTGCCAAGGCAGAGGTATAACTGTATTCAATGATTCAATATATTAAGTAAATATAATATGATTCGTTTATGATTCATTTACCTTTGATACCCTTTATTTTATGTTATCTTATACAATCTATTAAAATTCAATTACGAAGACTTAACCTTCGTAATCGTATTCTCATCAACCTTCGTCCAAGGTTCATTATCCTCAAGGGAATAATGCTTCGTGGACGAAGGACGTTAACATTTAACATTTTATGTTGCCTTGTTCTTAATTCATAGCATTTGAGAACAAGTCCCCAACAACGCCCTTGTGTTTGAGTCATAACCAAGTAAAAAGCCTTCTACTACTTTAGGAGCAAATTTGGAGTTTCTACCTCTCTTAACAAGTATAAAGCATTTGCTCCCAAAAACTCGAAAGTAAGAAACATTGGGCTTTTTACCGGTGAGGAGTTCGTATGATGTTTTCTTGAGGATTCGGTGAAGGTAGAGCCGATTGATGGCGTAGCAAGCGGTGTTGACCGCTTCCGCCCAAAACCGATCTGATGTCTTGTATTCCTCAAGCATGGTCCTCGCCATATCCAAGAGAGTTCTATTCTTTCTCTCCACAACACCGTTTTGCTGAGGTGTGTAGGGAGAGGAGAACTCATGCTTGATGCCCTCCTCCTCAAGAAATCCCTCAATTTGAGAGTTCTTGAACTCTATCCCATTATCGCTTCTAATCTTTTTTATTCTCAATCCGAACTCATTTTGAGCCCGTCTCAAGAATTTCTTCAATGTCTTCTGGGTTTGTGATTTTTCCTGCAAAAAGAACACCCACGTGAAGCGAGAATGGTCATCCACAATAACAAGACAATACTTACTCCCGCCGATGCTTATGTAAGCGATCGAGCCGAATAGATCCATGTGGAGTAGCTCAAGCGGCCTCTCGGTCGTCATGATGTTTTTGTGTGGATGATGAGCTCCAACCTGCTTCCCTGCTTGGCATGCACTACAAGTCCTGTCTTTCTCAAAATGAACATTGGTTAGTCCTAAAATGTGCTCCCCTTTTAGAAGCTTGTGAAGATTCTTCATCCCAACATGGGCAAGTCGGCGATGCCAGAGCCAACCCATATTGGTTTTAGCAATTAAGCAAGTGTCAAGTTCGGTATTTTTATTTGTAAAATCAACTAGGTATAGTTGACCCTTTAACACTCCCTTAAAAGCAACTGAATCATCACTTCTTCTAAAAACGGTAACACCAATATTGGTAAACAAACAATTGTAACCCATATGGCATAATTGAGAAACAGAAAGTAGATTGTAATCTAAAGCATCTACAAGAAAAACATTAGAAATGGAATGGTCAGGTGATATAGCAATTTTACCCAATCCTTTGACCAATCCTTGATTCCCATCCCCGAATGTGATTGCCTTTTGGGAATCTTCATTTTTCTCATATGAGGAAAACATTCTCTTCTCCCCAGTCATATGGTTTGTGCACCCCCTATCAATTATCCAACTTGTTCCTCCGAATGCATAAACCTACAACACAAATTTAGGCCTTGTCCTTAGGTACCCAAACGGTCTTGGGTCCTTTCACATTAGAAACAAGCACCTTTGGTACCCAAACACAAGTCTTAGGACTCTTGGGTCGAATACCAACATATTTGGCCACTATTCTGCCAGATTTGCTAGTAAGAACATAAGATGCATCAAAAGTCTTAAATGAAAGCTTAGGCTCATTAGATGCATCAACAATCTTCTTTTTAGCCATTTTAACATTCTTAGCATGTGAAATAGAATGCCTAGAGCTAGATGCTTCATTTGCATAAATATAAGCATGATGATCAACATGAGTCTTTTTAGCATGAATTCTTTTAATCTTGTGCTCAGGATAGTTTTTAGGATATAAAATGTAACCTTCCCTATCCTGAACCATGGGAGCTTTGCCCTTAACAAATTTAGAGAGTTTGTTTGCTTGAGCATTAAGTTTGGTGCTATTTTGACTTCCATGTTGGAAGCCAACACCATCCTTAATGCCAGGGCGTCTCCCATTATAAAGCATGCTACGAGCAAATTTAAATTTCTCATTTTCGAGCTCATGTTCGACAATCTTAGCATCTAACTTTGCTGTATGATCATTTTGGTTCTTAATCAAGGCAATGTGATCATTAATAGCATCAACATCAACATCTCTACATCTAGTGCAAATACTAACATGCTCAACGGTAGATGTAGAGACAGGGCAAGCATTCAATTCTTCAATCTTAGTAATTAAATTTACATTTTCAGTTCTAAGACAGGAAATTGAATCATTGCAAGTTTTTAGCTCATTAGTCAAGGTTTTGCATTTTTCTTTCTCATGAGCTAAGGCCTTTTCTAGCTTAACATATTTATCATGTTCCTTAGTGAGAAATTCTTATTGACATTCTAAGATATCATCCTTTTCATTGATAGAGCTCACTAATTCATTGATTTTATCAATTTGTTTTTGAGAAAGGCCTTTGAATAATAAAGTTAAATCTTCTTCATTATCACTAGAATCACCCTCATCATCGAAAGTAGTGTATTTGGGGGTGGTTTTAGGTGTTACCTTCCTCTTGGCCTCCTTGGCCATAAGACATTTGTGGCCGAGGTTGGGGAAGAGAAGTCCCTTGTTGACGGCGATGTTGGCGGCGTCCTCGTCGGAGGAGGAGTCGGTGGAGCTCTCATCGGAGTCCCATTCTCTCACAACATGTGCCTCGCCACCCTTCTTCTTGTGGTAGTACTTCTTCTTCTCCATCTTCTTCTTTCCCTTCTTGTCCTCGTCCCTGTCACTATCACTAGCATATGGACATTTAGCAATATAGTGACCGGGCTTACCACATCGGTAGCAAACCCTCTTGGTGTGGGGTTTGTAGTCCTTCCCCTTCCTTTGCTTGAGGATTTGTCAAAAGCTCTTGATGATAAGAGCCATCTCCTCATTATCAAGCTTGGAGGCATCAATTGGGACCCTCTTGCTTGGCGTGAGTTCCTCCTTCTTTTCTTCCGTTGCCTTAAATGCAACGGGTTGTGCCTCGGGTGTGGAGGCGGCTCCTTGCTCCAAGTTCGCAATATGTTTGGAGTCTTTGACCATAAGTTCAAAGCTCACAAACTTGCCAATCACCTCCTCGGGAGTCATTTGCTCGTACCTAGGATTCTCACGGATTAGTTGAACTTGAGTAGGATTGCGAAATACAAGTGACCTTAGGATGAGCTTGACGACTTCGTGGTCGTCCCACTTGGTGCTCCTGAGGTTGCGGACTTGATTCACCATTGTCTTGAGCCGGTTGTACATTGCTTGTGGCTCTTCTCCCTTGTTGAGGATGAACCAACCGAGTTCTCCCTCGATCGTCTCCCTCTTGGTGATTTTGGTGACGCGATCACCTTCGTGCGCCGTCTTGAGGACGTCCCAAACTTCCTTGGCGCTTTTCAACCCTTGCACCTTGTTGTACTCCTCTCGACACAAGGAAGCGAGGAGTATGGTGGTGGCTTGGAAGTTGAAGTGCCTCACTTGTGCGGCCTCATCAGAGTCGTAGTCCTCATCGCCCTCCTATGGTACCTGCGTTCCAAACTGAACAACATTCCAAATGCTTTCGTGGAGTGATGTTAGGTGATATCTCATCTTTTCACTCCACATAGAATAATCTTCACCATCAAAATATGGTGGTTTGCCTAAAGGAACGGAAATGAGATTGGAACGTCTAGAAATGCGAGGGTAACGAAAAGGAATTTTGTTACTCTTTTTGTGCTCTTGGCGCTTGGAGGAGATCGACTCGGCGTCGGATGTCGATGGTGCAGAGGAGTCGGCCTCGTAGTAGACCACCTTCTTCATCTTCTTTTTCTTCTTACCATCTTTCTTGTGTGACTTGATGGAGCCGGTAGATTCCTCCTTTTTCTCCTTGTGCTTGTCGCCAGAAGGTTTCTTCTCTCTTGATGAAGTCTTGCCTTCGGGATTGGCTCCCAATGCTTCGATCTTTTCTCCCGACGTTGCCACCTCGTTCTTGGCGTGTTCACTCGACATCACTTCGAGTTGTTAGACTCTAATGAAGTACCAGGCTCTAATACCAATTGAAAGTCGCCTAGAGGGGGGTGAATAGGCGGAACCTGAAAATTATAAACTTTGAACACAAACTTAAACCGAGGTTAGGGTTAGAACGAGTATGAATATAATCGGAGTGCGAAAGATAGTTCTCTTGGCGAGGAGTTGCTCAAATAATGTGTGGATAACTTGGGAGCCAACTCAACACAATCGCAATCAAGAGAACTAGAGAGGGATGAGGGAAGAAGCAAATCGCAAAGTAATGATCAAACACAAATGAACACGGCGATTTGTTTCCCGAGGTTCCACCCCGAAGGATGTACGTCCCCGTTGAGGAGGCCACGTAGGCCAGGTCTCTTTCAACCCTTCCCTCTCTCAAACGATCACGAAGACCGATTGAGCCTTGCTTCACTATCTCGGGGACACCAAGTCCCGCAAGGGTCTCCACACAAAGCTTTGGAGCCTCTTGCCTCAAATTACAATCAAGAGAATAAGAGCGAGAGAGAAATGAGAACAATCAAAGCTCAAATGATCACAAGACCTTGCAACACTCAAAATGCGCTAGCCGCTAAGTCACTCAAACTCAAATCGATTTAATGCGGCGTGGAGTTGGCTTTGAATGCTTGGAGATGTTGCTCTTCATGTATGGAAGGTTGGGGTAGGTCTTGTGTCTTCAATGTGCCGGTTGGGGGGTATTTATAGCCCCCAACCACCAAAACATCCGTTGGAGAAAAGCAGTGAAGGCTGGCTGTCGGGTGGTGCACCGGACATTGAACAGTGTCTGTCCGGTGCACACCGGACAGCGCACAGTGCGTGCCAAATAGCCGTTACGACGGCAGGTGTCCGTTCTGACAGTTGCGCAGTGTGGCAGGTGACCGTTGGTCGGACTGTCCGGTGCACACCGGACAGTCCGGTGCACACCGGACAGTCCGGTGCCCTCCGCTGGAATTTTCCCGAAGCTGAGGAGTTCGCGGGGGCGTCCGCTATAATTCGCACCGGACATGTCCGGTGCACACCGGATAGTCCGGTGCCTCCTCCTTCCGTGCTGGCTGCTTTTCTGTCTGATTCTGTGCGGGGGCCGAGGGACCCACCGAACAGTCCGGTGCCCCGTGGCACAGTGAAAAACCCTAAAAAGTTCTCCTGTCCGGAATATTCTACGATATACTGGACAGTCGACATTGAATTGATATGGATTGACTTATGCACCTGTGAAACAAACAACTGAGCAAACTAGTTAGTCCATTTGGTTGTGATGGTCATCAAGCACCAAAATCAATTATGGTTAAGACCATTTCCCTTTCAGGGGTGAATAGACGGTTTTGACTAAAAACAAAGACACTAGAGAAATTTAATCAATACGACAAGAGATATAAATTCTCTAGCTACAACAAGTAAGCATTCTATGAGAAACAACTATGATAGTGCTAGAAATGAGAGTCAATACACAAATTACTAACTACTTGCGAAGTAATAAGTAATGCGGGAAGAGAATGACACCGAATTTTATCCCGTGGTATCGGTGATTTGCCGATCACCCCTAATCCACGTTGAGGTGGACTTCAAGCTCTCACTTGCTCCTCTATCAAGATGCGGCTTGATCTTTGAGCCAAGTGGACAAGAAATCGCTCAATACCTCAATTCCACTAGCGTTGCCTTTGCCGCTCCGGTGAGGTAGGCGCGAACCCCTCACAATCAACACCGTGGCTCCTCCACAATCTTCTTGGAGAGCTCGACGGAGACAACACCCGAGCCGTCTAGGAGGCGGCAACCTCCAAGAGTAACAAGCCGATGACGCTTGCCCAGTGTACCACCTAGTGCCTCAAGAATCACTAATGGATGCAAATACACTAGGAGCTCTCAATCTCTCACTAGAATGCAATCCCAAGCAAAGAGTGTGAGAGAATGAGTGGGAGAATCACAAATGAGCTCAATGTGTGCTAGGAATGGCCAAGAGAGTCCTCACACATGAGCTCCCCTTCTATTTATAGCCCACCTCTCAAAACCAACTGTTATGTGCAAAAAGCACAGCTTCTGCGCACACGCGGACGGTCCGCGCCCTTGGGCCGGACGGTTCGCTGTACCAGTAACGGCTAGATTTCCCGTTTGAAACTTGTCAGAGTTGTCTAAAAAAGGCAGGTCCGGACGGTCCGCCTCCCACGGCCGGATGGTCGAGACCTGGCAACTTAAACACACCCGAGCCCTGACCAAGTTGATTTGCACGTGCGGACGGTCCGCCTTCTAAGGACGGATGGTCCGCGACCTGGGAGATAGTACTGTCCGGGTTCAGACCCCGGACAGTCCGTAGTTCATTCGACCAAAAACACACAGTTCCTGCCCAAATCTAATTTGGCACCTACGGACGGTCCGCCGACCCCGGCCGGACAGTCCGCACAAACACACAGGGACTGCGCAAACTTAGACCCTCTCTGGTCAAGACTACGGACGGTCCGGCGCCAAGGCCCGCATGGTCCGCAGTACAAACATGCTGGATCTCTCCAAAAGAGACACTTTGGACCCCTCTGGATGGATCACGGACGGTCCGGCCTCCTGGCCCGAACGGTCCACCGACCCTAAAACTTAGCCACTTTTCAACCACGCTTTTGAAAAGATTTTAACTCTCGAAACCGAAAGCGTTGTTAGTCCTCATGCAAATGCAACCACTAGATGCTCTATGAGGCACTAAGTTTTACACAGACCAAAGTCATTGACCCCTCTTAATAGTACGGCTATTTAGCCTATTAATCTGGTCAATTCCTTCTCTAAACTCCTGGTGACCGGCAAAAAAACAAAAACCTATGTTATACCTTTGCCTTCACCTGATCCACAACTAATGCTTATAAGTCTCCAAGAATTTCTGTTCTCTGTGGTCCAACCTGCATTCTTATTTCTCCAAGAATTGTTAGTCCACAAATGGTTATCATTAATTACCAAAACATCACTAAGGGCCCTAGATGATTCACACCACCGGACTGAAAGTCTCATTGTTGTCGATACCAGGTTGCTGAGAGAAACCGCGAACCACCCAGCACGCCTTGTGACGAGCAAGCGAGCCATCGGCGTGGTGCTTATGGCGGAAGATCCACTTGCCCGTCACGACGTTCGCGCTTAGCGGGTGTGGGACGAGGCGCCTGGTGTCGTTAGCGCGAAGAGCCTCATACACGTCTGTAAGGAAAATGGACCCCGGGCCATTTGGCTAAGTGATTTTAGTGTTTGATGACCAACATAACCTTGTGGACTAATGTTCTCCAAGTGTTTGTGTTTGTAGTTCACAGAATGCAAAAGAGGATTGGACAGAGGCTCTGAGGATGCAACACCTCGAAAGAAGACCTAAAAGATGCTAAGAAGTTCAATAAATATCAAGCACAAGTCAAAGACTCAAGATCAAAAGAAGCCCAAGAAAATCAGTAAAGAAATCCAGAAAATGAGCTATCGGCTGGCACACCGGGGGCGCACCGGACTGTCCGGTGTGCACCGGACCGTCTGCGCAGAGAGCGTAGAGAATTGGCTCTCGGGCAGCTGGCACACCGGACCGTGCGGCCCAATGGCTAGTTACAACGGTCAAATGATGTGGCGTACTCCGGACCGGGTCCGTGGCACACCGGACCGTCTATAGTACGAAGGGCGCAACGGCTAGTCATTGTGGCAGCTTCTGGGCGCGCGGACAGATGGCGCACCAGACGGTCTGGTGCGCCCGTAGACAGAAAAATACTGCTTCTGTCCAACGACTATGTTTGGAGTGGGGGTTATAAATACCCCCCTAGTCGCCCAAATGAAGTGTGTGGAGCACAAGAAACATATCCCAAGCATAGAGGCACATTTCAAGAGCTCCAACACACAAGTGCATAAGAGATTCATTCAGTGATTAGTAAAGGTGCTTTGCGAGGTTCTTAGGCTAGTTAGACCGCTATTGCGCTTGCTCTAGTGTAATGCTAGTTAGTTGAGTAAGGTAAGAAAAACCCACCATAACCCTCGGCTCTTGCGCGAGCCGTTGTAATATTGTACCGAGTGGGGCGACGTCTTGCGAGACCGTGACAATCGAGTTTGTGTCACGGCCACCACCGTGTACCGGAGGGAACGAGGCCCACGGCATTTCAGCCAGAAGCTCGATAGTGGAGACGACGGGGAGCATCCGAGAGGAGGCCGGCAAGCGGAGCACCACTTGCGCGTGGAGAAGGCTTGTGGGTTTCTACGGAGTTACTCGATCGCGGTGCTTGGCCCTCACGTGGGCTACCCTTTGCGTAGGGGCATCAACAAGGATTAGTCAGGACCTTGCGCGGTTCCGGATACCTCCGTAAAAATACCGGTGTCATCCACGGAGTTTGTTTTCTCTACTTGCTCTTTATTATTCTGCAATTACCTTCAAGCACTTAAGTTTCAATCTCTCTATTCTTAGTTAGATTTGTTAGGTTTGGAACTTAGGTTGCAAAACTCTTTTACGGTAGACATAGCAACACTTAGACAAAACCTAGTGTGCACATTCTAGTATTCATATATGCATAGGTTTTGCTCTAGGGTTTTATTTGTGGCCTAGTTTAGAAATAGTTTTAGAAGTCCTAATTCACCCCCTCCCTCTTAGGCGTCTTGATTCCTTTCAATTGGTATCAGAGCTAGGTTTGGCTCTTTTGAATCGTTTTAGCTTCACTGCTAAATAGAGCCGACGCTTTTAGAGGAAGGGGATGGATACCCATAGGCCACCACACTTTGACGGCACTAACTTTCCCTATTATAGTGCTAGAATGGCTTGTTACCTAGAAGCGGTTGATCTAGGTGTTTGAAGAGTCACTCGCGATGGGACGAAACCCCCTCGAAATCCCGAAAAGCTCACCGTGAGTGACGAAAAAGAAATTCATTAAAATGCTAGAGCCAAAAATTGCTTGTATGAATCTCTTTGCATTGATATCTTCAATCAAGTATTTACTTTGAAAAGTGCTAATGAGATTTGGCTTAAATTGCATGAGCTCCATGATGGCACATCCAATGTCTGAGAGCAAAAACATTGCCTAGCCTTGAATGAGTATAATTCTTTTGCTATGAAAGATAATGAGCTTGTTAGAGATATGTATTCTCGTTTGAATCTTATTATCAATGAGCTCAATTCTATTGGAATTAATAAGCTAGGTGATGCGGACATTGTGAGGAAGATTATCTCCTTGCTACCTCAACAAAAATATGGGAGCATCATCACCATCCTTCACAACCTGGAGGACTTGAGCAAAATGACCCCGACACTTGTTATCGGGAAAATTGTGGCATTTGAGATGTCACGAAAGATGGGTCAAGAAGAGGAGCCAACTTCTTTAAAGCCATATGTTTTTGCATGTGAGGAACACAAAAAGATGAAAGGCAAGAAGAAGGGTCCAAGCTCAAGCTCCTCAAGTGAAGAAGAGGAAGAAGAAGATGATGATGAAGAAGATGATCAAGCCTCAACATCATCCTCCGAGGAAGAAGAAACAATCCGATGCGTCGGAAAGGTAATGGGGATGATTCGCAAGATTAATCTAATGGGTGTACCCCTACAGGCCGAGGATCTTCTCTTTAACATTGACAGAAAAAAACAAGGAAAGAGAGGATGCTTCACGTGTGGGGAGAAGGGCCACTTCTGGGACAATTGCCCAAATATGGCCGAACCCAAAATGATGAGGAGCAAAAACTTTAACAATTCGAAGCTGCAGTCTACGTTCTTCGTTTGTGCTTGATTAACATAGATGTAATAACATAATTCTCTATTTTATTCCTGACAATTGAGAGGATTTGCAAAAGGAATGTTTTGATCGTAAATGGTTACTCTATTACTAGAATAATTCAGTAACAAATCAAGATCTTGTATCGTTTGGTAGAATTTCCTGATGAGTACATGTATGTCAACTATTTGGTCAAGGCACAATCAATTATAGAGTCCCAAGCTCAAGGTGAGTTCAAGTCCAGTTTATTCACGAATCAGGTTAGGACTGCAGGAGTGGTCCTCACAAAAACGGACGCCCAGACCACATACGGACTCCATTTTCGATGTTCTAGATATCGTTGGAAAGCTAAGAAGATAAGCTTTCCAACCCAACTGGTTCCACATCAAAATATGCTCGGAGCTGATGGGAATCGTCATAACAAGATGACGTCCAGAATCTGTCAGAAATCAGCGACGCCTGTTTTTGGGCCTAAAGGCCTTGTACATCCTAGGGTTGCTTGGCCACCCCCTTGGCCACCGTCTGAGTCGAGGAAGACTCCAATTCAAGTGGGGGAGGATGATGAGGACATCTCTCCCATACAAATAATGCATGGACCGACAACACGAGCACGTGCACGACAGCTAAATCTCTAGGTTCGTTCTAACCTAATCAATTGTGTTTTAGAGCTTACGCTTGGTGCCATGGATGTTTTGATGATTAGGAACCTTGGAGAGGACCAAAAAGGACTTGGAAGAGGCCAATATGTCAAGGAGGAGAAGCTAGGACGTTCACAACAAGAGAAAGCCAAGTCCGACTCAACTACGTCTCCACCTCGAAGTCCAGGACCAGTCTGCACTAAAACGAACGCCCAGGATGCATCCGAACCGATTAGGTTGGGCTTTATATGGATGGAAAGCTAAGGATATAAGCTTTCCAGCCCAACTAGAACCACCTTAAAATTCATCCGGAGTCAACGGGAATCGTCGAAACAAGTCAGCATTCAGATTCTGTTTTGGTGCTGCGACACAGTCTGTTGGGCTGTTGGGCCGTGTATCGTGTTGGAGCCCATTAGGGGTGCAACCAAAGGTCACGCACGCCCCTAACCTCTATTTTACCAGCAGCCACCACCATGTTAGGGTTTGGGTTTTGCTTAGATCATATCTGTTATCAAACAGTGTCGCTGTTCATCGGTTTGTGAGACCCCATCTCGTAATCAACACAGTTTTGGTTGCGTTCTTTCCTATTCTTGCTTGTGTTCTTGATTGCACTTGCAGGGATAAGCCTTCGTGGTGAGGTCACTCGTGTGTGACGGGTGATAACCAACGGAGCAGTGGTGTAGTGATTGCGAGGAGCCGTTCGCTCGGAGCCTTGGATCATCAACGTCGAGATCTCCATCCAATCAAGTTATCGTACCTCACGGAAGATCAGGCCTCGACCTCTATCAACCCATGCCCGAGGGTGTCTTTGAAAGACGAATGCTGAGGCCTACCGCTCAACCTGCTGAACTGGGCGACGGGGGCGAGACTAGCACCTCGAAGCTAGCGGTCCCGGTGGCGTTCCGTCCGTGGAGCTTGCCGAAGGTTGTGTGCGCCATCGAGGATCCCGACAACCTCCTAGCGTCGCTCCTATTTGCTCAGGACGGTCCCGATGCATGGATCTCTGAGATCCGGGACTACCTGAAGGAAAATATCCTTCCTAAAGACCATGTGTCCGCTGAGCGTATAGTGCGGTTAGCTAAACGCTACACGGTGGTAGAAGGGGATCTCTATCGCCATGGCGCCAATGGCATTCTCATGCGATGCATCACCCAGGAGGAGGGCCGCGAGTTGCTCATGGAGATCCATGGAGGCGAGTGCGGAAGCCATTCTTCATCCTGCACACTCCAGGATGCAGCTGAGTTGGTAAAGTCCTGCAAAGTATGCCAGTTCCATGCAAAGCAAATACACACACCAGCTCAGGCTCTACAAATGATTCCACCCTCCTGGCCATTCGCCGTATGGGGGGTGGATATCCTAGGACCATTCCCCAGGGCCATCGGTGGGTACCGGTTCCTCTTCATCGCCATCGACAAATTCACAAAGTGGACGGAGGCTACCCCTATTGTTAGCATCACCCAGGGTGCAGATGTTGCATTCCTCAAATCGATTATCTGCAGATTTGGCGTCCCAAGCCGTATCATTACGAACAACGGGACCCAGTTCAGAAGTCGACTCTTCCAAGAGTATTGCGAGGGCATCGGCACCCAACTCTGCTTTGCGTCTGTGGCTCATTCTAGAAGCAATGGCCAAGCCGATAGGGCAAATACAGAAATCCTCAGGGGGCTCAAGACACGCACCTATGACTGCCTAAAAAAGCATGGTGCAAATTGGGTCAATGAGCTTCCGTGCGTACTGTGGGGAAACCGGACCACACCCAGCTGAGCTACCAGGGAGACTCCGTTCTTCCTGGTCTATGGGGTCGAAGCCTGCCTTCCCCCAGAAATCATCATGGGCTAACCACAGGTCCAGGCTTTCAATGAATCCATGCAGGAACAACTACGACGTGAAGATGTGGACTTCATTGACGAGCGAAGATGGCAAGCTGCGATCCGAAATGCACGTTACAACCAGGCGCTCAGGCGCTATCATCAACAGTTTGTGCATACTAGGGAGCTCCGGGCCGGGGTCCTAGTCCTAAGGCGAGTACTGAACCGAGAAGGACTCCATAAACTCTCCCCCAGCTAGGAAGGACCCTTCAAGGTGATGGAAATATGTCGGCCCGGGTGCGTTCGCCTTGCCACAAAAGAAGGAGTGCCCCTGCCCAATCCGTGGAACATAGAGCACCTCCGTAAGTTCTATCCATAAGGGCAAAGACGGGGGTTGAATTTTCTTCCTTTGTAACTAGGTAGCATATAAGTGTGGACCAACCCGGCGAGGTCCGCCCTCATAAGCCCGGTCTGTTGGCATACATCCCACAACCCATGTATATCAAGTTATAAAGGAAAGATTTTACCCCTAGATGTGCTTTTGTGATGATCTCCTCTATTTCAGCTTATAAGCATTATTTTTTCTAACCCACCCATATGGTTCCCACCCTTTCTGGCATATTGAGATCCGAATAAAAAAGGTCCCCTTTACTACTAAAAGAGGACCGGTTGCCTAGAACCAGATCTGGAGAACGGGTGATCGTTGCCTGGGGTGGTCCGGAGCAATGTAGCCGCTTAGCCTGGTTCCGTACCCTAAGCCTGCACGCTCCACCACCCTGCAACAAGCACCCTAGTACCCAGAACTGAGATCCTTCAGGTCCGGACATCTCTTAAGTAAAATGCCTGGCTTCCTAAGTTCGGTCCTGCAAGTTCAGACTGGGGGCCCCATGGGTGCGCTACTAAACTTCAATATTGAAGCTGTGTGCAGATCCAGGTCTCGATTCAATGGTACATAGTCTCAAGCTATTGAGACTACCTCCCAGGGGGCCATAGCGCCAATTTTTCCTTAGGTTCTTGGTAGCCAGCCTCGA
This sequence comes from Zea luxurians, assembly GCA_029449295.1. Lineage (NCBI taxonomy): Eukaryota > Viridiplantae > Streptophyta > Magnoliopsida > Poales > Poaceae > Zea > Zea luxurians. The sequence goes on from JAOPSE010000010.1 coordinate 132,359,625, forward strand.
CCAGTCAAGACCAGCTCCTAGGGGGCCAGTGTACCAAGGCAAGGGAAGTTGATAAGTACTGCACACACTACCTTAAGGGCAAATAATATACAACTAAGTTCCTGAATTATTTATTCATGATTCTTAAGTATCTTACATTGGCAAAAGGTTATTACAGCCACCTCCCAGTGGGACCCCACCTTTTTTTGTAGATCCAGCTACTCCGCGTCGGCAGGACCACGCTGGAAGCATGTGACGACCATCTCCGCTACCTCTTGTACGCTCTCCCGGGCGGCGTCCTCTGCGGTGGCTACTGGACCATCAATCACTGACGCCAATGATATGGTGGGGTCATGACTCCGAAAGCACGTCAGGACGTAGTCCACCACTGTCCGGTAGAGCATGTGGCCCTCGACTTCCAGGCGGGCTCCGAGGGCCTGGTCCAGGCGACAAAGTCGATCGGCGGCAGAATCTAGCACGGGGAGGGCATCGGAGATCGATGCAGGCGGCTTTGACACCGGGATGGGGCTCATCCCTAGTGGCACCAGTGCTGTGCTTGCTTCACCGGCCCACTCGGTGATGCGCTGGACCCCAGCGCGGTGCTCCACCTAGAGATCTTCGAGGGCCTTCCTGGTGGCCTCCATCGCCTGTGGATCCAGTGCCGCCCACGTCGCATCGAACTGGCAGATCCGCTCTTCCAGTTTCTTCTCCTTGTCCTCTGCCTCGAGCTCATGCTCGGCCAGCATCTCGCCCCACCGGGCGAGCATTTCTTCCCTGAAGGAAAGATCTGTTGCTCGCCTGTCCAAGGACAACCTCTCCTCCTTAAGCCATTCCACAGCAAGGGTGGCATTGCTGGCCTTGTCCTGGAGCTCTAGCCGCCATTTCTGCAGCTCCGCAGCGGCCTCCGTCTGCTAGACCCGCTGGCTTTCTAGGGTCTTGTCTAGGGCCTTCAGCTTGGCCTTGTACTCCGCCATGAGGCCCTTCTGCTGGGCCACGGCGTCTTCCCTCTAGGCCACCTTCTTCTCCCTTCGGGATGCCTCCAGCTCCTGTTCACATACCCGCCGGAGGTCCTTCTTGTACTCCTTATAGTCCTTCTCAAGTTGGGACCGTATGGAGGCAAATTGTTGGGACGCTGTTTTGGTGCGCCCCTCCAGCTGGGTATGCCAGTCGTTGAGGCGCTGGTGCTCTGCCTCAAGCACCTCCCACTCCCGCAAGATCTCTGTCTCGGTCTCACCAGAACCCGGTGAGCACGGGACAATATGCGGGGGAGGGGTACTGGCGCCGCTCCTTGCTCGGCGCCCGACTGGAGTCGTCACCCAAAGATCTCTTCCATCTCCTCTGGAGCAGGCGAGGGAACGGAGCTGGACGTGCCGCCCACATCAGCCTCAGCACTGGGAGTCGGCACGGTCCCTCCAGCTGGACCCTTAGTTGTTGCTGGAGTCACTGCCGCCGGATCCCTCACCGGTACATCAGAAGCCGGGGGCACTGCACGGCCTGCAGCCGGGTTCGGACCACCGGCAGCACCCTCGGTGGAGCCTTGCTGCTAGGGGCCAGTCCTGCCAGCAGAGCTGGCACCCGATGGAGTGGTAACAGTCGAGTGACCGGCAGAGGAAGAGGCCCTGGCAAGCAAGCGATGGGTTAACACTCGTCGACGAGATGGCTAGGCCTGCGAAAAGGGGGCGGGTGCACTTACTTGGGGCCCTGAACTTTCCAATATCCCTGGAAGCACGGCGATTGCTATGTCGGCTGTTGCTGCTGTGGCTGCTGCACTGGCTCCTGCTGCTATTGCTGTGATCGCTGTGCCGTTTGCTGCTGCTGCTGACGTTCCTGGGGATGATTATGAAAGGGAAATGGCCTTAAACCATTTCTTATATTGATTTTGGTTCTTGATGACCATCACAACCTTATGGACTAACTAGTTTGCCTAGTCTTTGATTCACAGGTTCATAAGTTCAACAGTTTAGTTTCTAAGTTAGAATCAGCTCAGATCCAACCATATAGGGGTAAAATATGGAATAGATGAACTACTAATAGTTCTACTCTTTGGATAAGTTCTAACCACCCCTAGGAACCTATTCGATATATCAAGAAAGGTTGGAAAGCTCGGAATCAACATTTCACTATTTTGGAGCTTGTTTGAGCAAAAGAAAGAGTATGAGTTAAAGAAATAAAAAGACCAAAATGCATGACTTAGACTTGTTGGAAAGTCACTAGATATATTTGTCTAAGTCATAGGATCTCTCACTCATAATTCAACCAAAGCAACTTGGATAAGATAGTTCAAAGATCAACGACAAGTCAGAAACTCAAGGTCTAAAATTGCCAAGTGCAGACCGTCTGTGCCCCTATTGCGGACTGTCTGGAATATCGTAGAATATTCCGGACAGGAGCTCTTTTAGGGTTTTTCACTGTGCCGCGGACCGTCCGCAATGCCTCGAAGCACTTCGGATAGGAACTGTGCAAAACTCACATCTCTACTACAGACCATCCGGAAAATAAGTGAAGACTGTCCGGCACCAAGCTCGGACCGTCCGGCCTCATACTCGGACCGTCCGCCCATTGAAGATCAGTCCAACCCGAAGGTGACAACTATAAAGGGAGGGCACTCCAATGAAAAGGAAGATTCCAAGAACAACAACACCAACTTAGTAAGATGCTCAAATTAATCTGTGGTTGTAAATATTCTAACCTCTTTCATTTGGAGTATACTAGGCATAAGATCATTATTGCAAATTCACTATACCTACCTCAAGATATTCAATGGATTCCCCTTTGTGTCTCTAAAGAGAAAGTGCATCTAACCAAGTCATTCAAATACTTGATGCACATCTTTAGGGCGAGTACATTCTATATCTTGAATATGTTGAGACTGACATTTTCTATTAGTGATCTCATACAGTCTCAAGTATGAGAATAAGTTACTCATGAAGTATGCTGCTACAACTCAATCCAATTTGGTAAAAAAGTATCACTTTTATTTTGGATTGCAGCTTTCATTATTAAAGTAGCATAATTCCTTGATTCTCCTGTTACGAGCTTATTTGATAATCTGGTGCATATGTTGTTCATTTGATCTCACCTATTATACCCTTGATCATTGAATAGTCTCTTTTGATATTCATCTTGCTTAGTGCTTCATGTGCTATCAATAGATGTCTCTCTTATGTATGCACTAAATTAAAAGGAGAATTTAGGACAAGATATATGCAATTAGTGATCTACTTGATATTTGATAATAATGAATTGTTTAAAATGATCACTAGTTATAGAGTTCCCTCTTGTATGTACATTGCATATCTTTAGTTACAAGAGAAATAGAAAGCACTGTTTATGCATAACCCTGCTTCGTACCTAGTTTAACCTTTCGAGATATCATTCCTGCTATGTTGCATTGTTTGTTAAGTCTGGGAGAAGTATTTTTCTTGTCAAAGAGCTTAAAGCTTACCTTGTAACGAGGATAAGCTACCTTTGTTCTAAAGGTGGAGAATCCTTAAGTCTCTTTGAATCTTTATGGGTTATTGCATCAAATGCTTATAACATGCTTTCTTAAGTGCATATTCTGTCATGAGCATCACGACTATATTATGACACATTGCACTTCACAATTCCTATGATATAGATATGTTCTCGTTGACCTCATTATGTGCAATTGGCATTTAAGGCCAAAATTTGTATTCTTCTCTATGCACATATTTAGGGGGAGCAATTTATATTATAGAACTCTCTAGAGCTTAAATGACATATCTTTTGATCATATATGTCTCTTTCAGTTAGTACTTGCTCTTAATTCGTATTTTCACTTGTACAAAGTTTTAAAGTGTAGAACTTGATCCCCGGGCCTTACAAGTCCTAAGTGCATTGATTTACAAGTATTCATCACTTGTATGCACAAGTTTAGGGGGAGCAATTCTCTACACTTTACATCCTTGAGGCTAACCATTCTTCAAGTTTATATTGTGTTTGGTCTCAAATTGAAAGGGAAATGGAGTTCTCGAGTAAGAAGAAGGCTTCCACTGCATACACTAAATTGCTCGAACTCAGTTGTTTTTATTGTCATATCCATGGTGGGAAGGCCACCAACATCTATTGAGCAAAGGGAACGCTTCCACTACATATTCGTTCGGTATCAAACACCCTTGCTCAAACTCGTGTACTTAAAATTCCATATCTATGGGGGAGAAAGTAAAAGGCCTCTCAGTTTCTCCATTTTTGGTGCTTAATGCCAAAGGGGGAGAAAGTATTAAGGCCAAAGCAAAAGGACCACACCACCACCCTATTTTTAAAAAGTTTTAAGTCTTCCAAATTGGTACTTTTCTAAAGAAAACCATCTTGACAGCTAAAAGGAGCAAAAATGTATTTATGCCAAAAAGGGGAGAACTTATTCAGGGGGAGCTTTTATTTGGCAAAAGAAAAAGCATTTTGAAAAAGGGGGAGAATCTTTCAAGCTTAGAAATGCTTTTGAAAATTCTATTCTTTTACTTTCGGCCAAATGCAAATGACTTTTAAAAGATTTTATCAAAAGTTTGCAAAAATCAATACATGTGGTGCAAATGTGGTCCAAAATTGTAATCATGTCAATATCACTCATATTCACTTAGAACTGGTATTATTTCAGTAACTTATGAACTCTTGACCATATTGCAAACTAGTTACAATTTTATACTTTATATTTGCTTTGGTATGTGTTGGCATCAATCACCAAAAAGGGGGAGATTGAAAGGGAAATGGCCTTAAACCATTTCTTATATTGATTTTGGTGCTTGATGACCATCACAACCTTATGGACTAACTAGTTTGCCTAGTCTTTGATTCATAGGTTCATAAGTTCAACAATTTAGTTTCTAAGTTCGAATCAGCTCAGATCCGACCATATAGGGGTAAAACATGGAATAGATGAACTACTAATAGTTCTACTCTTTGGATAAGTTCTAACACCCCTAGGAACCTATTCGATATATCAAGAAAGGTTGGAAAGCTCGGAATCAACATTTCACTATTTTGGAGCTTGTTTGAGCAAAAGAAAGAGTATGAGTTAAAGAAATAAAAAGACCAAAATGCATGACTTAGACTTGTTGGAAAGTCACTAGATATATTTGTCTAAGTCATAGGATCTCTCACTCATAATTCAACCAAAGCAACTTGGATAAGATAGTTCAAAGATCAACGACAAGTCAGAAACTCAAGGTCTAAAATTGCCAAGTGCGGACCGTCCGTGCCCCTATTGCGGACTGTCCGGAATATCGTAGAATATTCCGGACAGGAGCTCTTTTAGGGTTTTTCACTGTGCCACGGACCGTCCGGGCTCTTCCGGCGGACCGTCCGCAATGCCTCGAAGCACTTCGGACAGGAACTGTGCAAAACTCACATCTCTACTACAGACCGTCCGGAAAATAAGTGAAGACTGTCCGGCACCAAGCTCGGACCGTCCGGCCTCATACACGGACCGTCCGCCCATTGAAGATCAGTCAAACCCGAAGGTGACAAGTTGAGCAAAAGGAATTTTAGAGCTGACGCGGACCGTCCGCGTGACGTCACCGAGGCAGATAGCCGTTGATCTAGCCGTTGGTCTATCAGGCGTATCCGTTGAGATGTCAGATCCGACCGTTGGAGGATCGCGGACCGTCTGGGCCCTAGCCGCGGACCGTCCGCCAGTGCGCAGTTTTGGCAGACAAGGCATAACGGCTATGTGGGTGGTTGAGGGCTATAAAAACCACCCCAACCAGCCCATTCATACAATTCATTGATCCATATCATACACAAGAGTTGGGCATGCACTCCTATCTACTAGAGCAACACTTCTACACATCAAAGCCTCACAAGTGCCATAAAAGAGAAGATCAAGCAAGAAAAGCTACTCGTGTGCGTTGAGCGAATAGTGCCTTGTGAGAATCATTGAGAGAAAGTGTGTGCTACATCTTTGTGTTCATTTGAGTGTGGAGTATTGACTCCCATTGATTTGTAAAGCTAGCAAGAGCCCCTTATCTTTGTGGTTGGCCTTGCGGAGACTTCGGTCTTTTGTTGACAAAGAAGAAGGAACACTCGCCGGTCTTGGTGACCGTTGGAGAGAGGGAAAGGGTTGGAAAAGACCTGACCTTTGTGGCCTCCTCAACGGGGAGTAGGTTCTTGAGTGAACCGAACCTCGGTAAAACAAATCCCGTGTCTCTTGTGCTTATTGCTTGTGATTTGTTTTTCTCCCTCTCTAAGTTCTCTTGCACTATTCTTTGTGGATATTACTTTGTGTTGCTTCAAGTTAAAGTCACATTCTAAGAAGCAACTCTTGCAAGAAAGAACTTGTGTTGATTCCCTTCTTAAATCTAAGTCTCTTTATTGTTTTCCTTCTTAACTAAGCCTTCTTGCTCTTCTTATCATACACATTTAGTTGTGTTGCTTTGTGTCAATTCCGCATTCTTAAAAGCAACACTTTTGCAAGCAAAAGACTTAGGTTTATACTCCGATTATTATTTATCTTGTTCTAACCGCTAACCGGGGGATCGAGTTTTGTGTTAAAATTATAAATTTCAGGTTTTGCCTATTCACCCCCCCTCTAGGCGACTATCAGATTACCCCCAGACGGCGGTGGTGGCGGCGGGATCGAAGAGTTGGGTGGCCCCTATACGTCATGGGCCTGAGAGCTGGCCCCAATGTCCCCATCTGCAGTCTTCTGACGTTTCTCAGCAGGCTCCGACACGAACGACCCGTCGGCACAGCGTAGCCTGCGTCGTCTCTCCTCTTCCGATCCCCCAGAGCTACCTGGGGCGGAAGAGCCTCCCGTAGGCCCCTTGCCCTTGCTTGAGGAGCTCGGGATCGTCGTAAAAGCGGCGCCGGATGCCGCATCACCGGTCTGGGGACCCCCAGCCTGCACACCGAGGATCTGGATCCCTCGGTGAGGGTATCGACCGACGATCTGGTGCACCGCCATACCACTGTCATCAAAGGTCGACAGCGTCGCCAGCATCGCCGCCCTCAGGCCCTGTTCATCGCAGAGCGCGCAGATGTGCTGAGGGAGGATTAGAGACTCGGGAACAAAGACGTCCCCAGTAATTCCCTGCACCAGGAGCTCCAGTTCCTTCTAGGATAGATCGGTATCTGGCCTGTACTGAATCCTGCAGTGGTCATCCGGGCCGGTGAACCAACAGGCCATGCGCAACCTTCGCTACAGCGGCGCGATCCGGCGTTTCAGGAAATCACCGAGCACATGCATCGATGTTAGGCCGCCCAAAGCCAAGATCTCGATCTTGTCCAGCACGAGATGGAACTCCGGCGAGAGGGATGGTTTGGCCCTCCACTGCTTGCGGTCGAGGGACGGCTCGTCGGTTGGCAGGCTGAGGCGGTCATTGGCCTCAGTGCTGGCGATCACCCAGTCGCTGCGCCAACCTTCCCATCTCCTCTCAGCAAGGGGGGAGATGTAGGTTACAGACGGGTCTGGCCTCGTCTGAAAGTAGTAAGCGCCAATGTTGTCCCTGCCCTTCCCGGACTTAACCAGCACGAAGAAGTGGCGGAAGAGGGAAGCGCAGGGGTGCACGCCCACGAACATCTCGCAGAGATGGACGAAGATCGCCACCTGCAGGATGGAATGGGAAGAGAGGTGTTGGAGCTGAAGCCCGAACTCCTCCAGCAGCAGCAGGAAGAAGGGCGAGATCGGCAATGCCAACCCGCAGGAGATGTACAAAGTGAACAGCACAAACTCCCCGGCGGCGAGCGCGCCAAGAGGAAGAGAGCCCGCACGGACCCCTCCGGCGAGCCATCGTGTGGGCCGTCCGAGGCTTAAGCACACCAGATCGAGCGCCTCCTCGGTCTGGAAGCGACAGGGATCGCCAAGGGAGGCCATGGTGCGAATGGCGGCGCGGGTGTGCAGCGAAGGAGCTCGAAGGAAAAGGGGCGCGACTGCTCAGGGGAGAATGCAAATGCGAAAAGGTGACCGCTATCCGTGGTGCAAACCCTTATCGAAGCAGACTCCCCCACATGCCCCCGAACCGTCGAGCAGAACTCCAAGAGACACCCGCACCGAGCACTAGCAACCCAGACCATGACATGGGGGGCCAGGTCCACCAGTCATATGAAGTGGGTGGCTGACGCAGGTGTGCGGGGCAGAATTAGAACCACCGGGTGCGCGAAACGCGGGCCATGATCAGTATCTCCTCGGGAACCACTGAGGCAGTAAAATCCCATTTTTACCGCCGCAATGGTAACCGGCGTCAGGTGCATGGCCAAGGCGTACCACCTGGCATGGGGGCCACAGGTCAGCGAGCCGCACAGACATATGTGACGGGTGGCCTGACGGCGGGCGTGACAGCAAGTTTGGGACAGTTGTGCGCTAGACCCATGTCAGGCTGCCTGCAACAGTGCCATAGTTGAGGCCCCACATACGGGTTCCTAACCTCTCTCGAAGTGGGCCCGAGGGCCACTGTCGGTACCCCATAACTGGGGTACCCACTCCCATTGTGTCAAGACACAGTGTTCACACGGTTATCCCGAATTGTGCGTTAAGGAACTGAGCAACTCAACCTTTTCACGACTCGCCTGAGGCCGAACCCAAGCGGGAGACACAGTCATGACTCGCCCGAGACCAACCTCGGACTGGTCTCGACTTTCCGATTCGCTCAAAGGCGTCTCGGGTGTCTGTCCCCGTCTTATGGGTAGGACCAGTGCAGCCATGTGTCTAGGGAAGTAATATGCTCAGGGACTTCACCAACGGGTCCGGACCCCCATGGATGGGTCTCGGACCCCATAAACACAGTCTACACCCCCCTGGTAGGACCGGGACCCCCCGCATGGGGTCCGGGTCGTTAACAAGGGCTCCCATCGCCCTGGGGCAGGACATGCTCCAGTCCCCGTCCGGACCCAGGCAGGGGTTCGGTCACGCCACGTGCCTGCTAAGCGTATAGTACGAACCTTCGCATGGAAGCAAGACCTCAGCCCGCATTAAATGCAGGGCAGTCATGGCACGCTCTGACTAGGCGCAGGGCATGACAGACCTGTGACAAGTCTGTGTAGCCACACCGCGCATGCGGAAGTTGGCAGAGCCACGCACGTTGAATGCTCGCTCAGCGTCCGGCGCGTTACTGAGGTCGCTGACCCACGCACGTGGGCGACACCATCATTAAGCGCCGTTCGGCCGGATATCGTATCCATTACAATGCCCGGCTGAACGTGACAGTGCAAGCGGCTTCTCACGCCCCTACACCTATCGGCATGCCAGACTATGCCACACCCTATAGTAACAGGCCTTCGCCCACACACCGACAAGACAGGGCGAAGGAGAGGCTGGTCGGGAGATCCGCGCGACGACCAAGGGAAAGTCCTTATCCGCTGGCAGAAGATTAGCTATTCTGTATAGTATATTTTCGTACTCTTGGGCCCACCTGTCAGGGCTCATTTCCCCTGTAAGCGCCTCCCTTAAACTATAAAATGGAAGGCACACAGCACTACAGGGGGACAGACTCTTACACACGCTCATACACTCACACGCAGCTCAAGCAATACAACTCACTCACAGTGGATGTAGGGTTTTACGCTCCGGTGACCTGAACCACAATAAACCTTTGTGTCCTTGTTCATCGGATTAGCCAGGCAAACGCTTAAGCCCCCTCCTCATCTCAGGATTTTGGGCGGGTGCACTTCGCCACCCGACCGGAGGAATCGTTTCCCTCCGTCAATGCTCAAGACAAGCCGTTCTTCAAGTTCAAGGCGAAGAGGTGCTAGACTGCCAAGCAACAAACAAAAAGTGTCACGACAAGTTTACATATGATGAATTATCAACAAAGAGTAAGGAGTACCTTATGTTTATATATTGGTAGGAAACAAATTATACATCTTTGGTTCTCCATTTAGTTGCAGCAAACTGCAGCACAGGTTCTGTGGTATTGGAAAGAATGCTATTTGCTAATTTTAGCTTAGTATCTTTACTCTTAAAAAGGTTCGATTTTTCGCTTATGACTGCCCTCAAATGACAACATGACCGGTTGTGGGCTATCAGAGAACTGATTATCGATCTGCACATATTGTATTTGAACTTAGTTATGGGTTGATTAGCTAGAGATGCGAATTCAGAACTAACTCTTCAGAACATTTTACAGCAGAATAAATACTGGGAGAATGCAAGAACAGAGGTTCAGAGAAAAAAGAAAAAAAAGCCAAGTAAAAGGAACCCCGGCGAACCCCCGGGGGGCCCCGTGAAGACTTAAGACATAGCAAGACAGATTGAAAACTCGAAGAATTTATACATTGAAGTTGATAACGGGTTTCACGGGCATAACACGAAAGAGTTTATCCATCATTACCAATATATTACAAAGACTTTAGAACAGAACAGTTAAAACAAACAATATGACTCCTTGGCCAGGGGTCGATCACTGCTCTATCTAAACTAATCAAGACATGACATCCTAGAGGAAGTCCTGCAGGAGGAAAAAATGCAAGATTACGAATGCAACTTGCAATAAATAGTGCAAACCACGAGATGATCGCCCTGATCGGCTTCGTATTTGCGATCAGTCGATTAATTAATCGGACGTTCTGAAAAGAAAGCTTGGAAGACCCCTACCGTCCTTGCCGTAAAGAAAGTCAAAGCACTCCTCCAGGTAGCACGCCGCTTAGGACGGGAAAGAATGGCGGTGCCTCGAACGATGGCGTCCTCTGGTTCCACTCCCTTGCTGCTGTTTGGCTGCCTGCCATGGAAGTAGTCCTCGACGAGCTGATGGAGCTTGGGCATCCTCGCGCCGCTACCGACGAGGACGATCTCATCGACCATGTCCTTGTGGCTCTCGTCATGGGGCCGAGGCAGCCACCCACTCCCCATCCTCATCACCGCCCCGTCCACAAGTCGCATGACCCTGTCGAACAGGTCCTGGTTGAGCTCCTCCAGCTTGGCCTGCGAGGGGCGCCGATGACTCGACACCGGTGACATGTATCTGCACCATCGTCTCTTCCTGGTCGCTCAATGCCTTCTTGGCGTGCTCGCAGGACACCCTTAGCCTGCGCAGCGCCTCCGCGTCCTGCCTGATGTCCCACTGGTGCGGCTCCTTGATGAGCTCCGCCATGTAGTCGATGATCCGCGCCGTGAAGTCGTCACCTGCATCCCACCCAGCAAGCAAGAGAATCGATTTTTTCTATAGTAGTAGTAGTAGTAGTAGGTATTGATCTGTCTTCGAGCTTGACTACTTGCCTCCCAAGTAGATATCATCCTACGCCATGACGTAGCGAGCCTCGCCATTGATGAACTTGAAGATGGCGGCGTCGGACGTGTGGCCACCAACACGCAAGACAAGGATAGCCTTGCCGTCACCTTGCTCCGTGTGGCGGTGATGTGCCACGGCCGCCGCGATCTGCCGGTCGATGGCCTTGGCGGCCCGGCGGAAGCCAGCATCGTACCTTGCCATATTGACGACGTCCTGCCTTCCGTTGTAGTTGAGGTGATGCGGCATGGCGATGATAGCAGCCGAGAGCTCACAGCCTAGGTGAGCCTCTGCCCTGTGCTTCAGCTCGGAGAAGAGGACGTCGGCGAGATCCAGGGGGCACAACTCTATGACCTGGCCGCCGCCGGCGGCTTGGATTTGGATGGCGGCCCGTCCCTCCCTCTCGGAGAACTTGTACGATGGCGAAAGCTTCATCTCGCTCTTCACCAAATCGTCCTTGAGCTTTTGGTTGAGGAGGCGCGTGAAGCCCGAGATGGCCGTACCGGGGCTGACGGCGGCGTGGTTCATAGCAGCCTCACCGGAGAGGATGGTGCTGTTGTCCATGACGGCCACCTAGGAGGGGATGCAGAGCTGGTAGTACTCGTGGCTCCTGGGGCGAAAGTTGTAGGCGGCGATGCACGAGTTGGTGTTGCCGAGGTGGATGGCCGCAGCTGGCCCCAGCAGGAGGAATGAGATCCTCTGCAGTCGGCCGCCGCCGCTGCCGTGTGGGCCTCGCGGGGTGCCAGGCCCACGCGCAGCGATGACTGGGCGCCGCTCCCCAAAGTCCGCGCCACTCACAGTACTCCTCCGGAGCCCCTCTTCGGACCCCGAACGCCGGCGGGGCTCTTGGGATGTCGAACGCCGCCGCCGCCGCCACTGCAATGCAAGATCGATTCGTCGAATGGAACTCGATCAATCAGTCAAGAAAGCTAATAAGAAGAATTACATACATACCCATGACCACCATGAGTAGTACAGGGCCCATGAGCCCCATCATCGTGTTCATATACCTGATGGAGAAAAGATGCTTAGCGATGGCAAAAAGCAAATTAATCAGCAGACCCATCAAGATCGTAACCCAACCAACGTTTGAAAAACTCTCCATCGTATCATAATGTCGTGTACCATAATTAGGGGTACCTAGATCACGGCCCTAAAAACGCCTAACGGCTTGTTCGCTGCGGCTTGCTGCGGCTACGGCTGCGGCTGCGGCTTCTACAATATTTTTCTCTCTATGGATTGCAGCTACAGCAGTCCAAACAGCTGCAACAGTGCTGGCTTGCAGCTAGCCGAACATGCCCTAAATGCCTGGGAGAGGAAAAGCCACAAACCTTTGCACTCCCAACCTCACTGGGCCCCGCCAGCCATCGATGGAACTACGGTTCGCCCGAGGCCCCGCCAGCCATCGGTGGAACTACAGTTCGCCTGATGCCCCGCTAGCCAACGGCGCAACTACGGTTCGCTCGAGCCTAGCCTCGGACAAGAAGTACATTTCTGCCTCGCCCGAGGGTATCCCGGACGAGACTCGGGTGCGCTCGCCTCGGCCGATACCCTCTAGCCCTGGGACGTGCGCATTTAATGAGATCTGAACGACCACCTACCCCGCTGCGGACGCCAAAGTCAACAAAGGACGACATGGCTACAGTCTAATCCACCTCTGCCCACCACGACGCTGGTCAGAGTATGGATATGGGGCACTGTACCCCCTCTCCTGCCGCTATTCCAAGGTATGGCTACATACCAGACTCGGCCTCGGTCACGGCCTCGGGAGAGGTTTCCGCCTTGCCCGAGCCCAGCCTCGGCCAAATGCCCCGACAAAAACGCACGCGTGCGCTGCCTGTTCTCCACGAATCACGCAACAGTGGCTACAGAGACAACAAGACCGACGTCTAATCCACCTTTCTGCCGTACCAAGCGCTGTTTCAACCACTCCGACTCGACGCTCTCGGATACGTCTCATCCGTACCCCTGTACAAGATGGGCTTGGGAAGACTCCCATGCACCCAAACTGGCCTCGGCTCTCTACCAAATTAAAGGACAAGCTACAGGGCTCGGACACGCCCCCCGCCGATCGGCCACGTCGCTACAGGGATCGGGCATCCTCTCAGAGGAGAAGGCCATTCCATCAGCCACGCCGCTACAGGGCTCGGACAGGCCCCCACCGATCGGCCGCGCCGCTACAGGGCTCGAACACGCCTCCCCCGATCAAGCCACGACAATAGCACAGTGCCCCCTTGTACACCTGGGCCTCCTCCTTGCGCCTATAAAAGGGAGGGCCCGGGGCCTACACTGGGGAGAGGAAAGAGGGGAACAAGAGGAAGAACACACGACACTCCACTGCTCCTTCCTCACTCACCACCGATATTGGCACTTGCTTCAATCACACATCAGAGACTTGGGACACGTTCCCTCTCTCGACCAGCTTGTACCCCTGCTATAAGCACCTAGGTGCAAGATAATACAAGTCTCCTCCCCCGCTGGATGTAGGGCCTTCTTTTACCCGAACCAGGATAAATCTTGTGTGATCTCTTGCATCGACCATCCGGAACAAGGACACGCGGCAAAAATTCGCTAGTCGGACGAGACCCCCGGGTTCAAAACACCGACAAATAATAATAGTAGTAGTAGTAGTAGTCACGTACTCCAGGCTCTTCATGTTAATTGTTAATTGAACTTATGTGTTTCCAGTCAAAAGTGTGGCAAAAAACATATTGGATTACAGCCACAATGCTCACAGTAAACTGGACTTGAACTCACCTTGAGCTTGGGACTCTATGATTGATTGTGCCTTGACCAAATAGTTGACGTACATGTACTCATCATTTTCTCCCCTTCTTGGTTTTGAGTCGTCCTCGACTCAAAGTCGTTGGTGCCTGCAAAAGGTGTTGATGTAGTGCTTGATGTCGTCCAACCTTGCTCCCCTTCTTGAAGTTGACCCTGTTGTTGTAAAACATACAAAGAAGGACAAGTGGAATTGGACGTGATATGGTTAGCTTTAACACAGCCCTCTAGTTGATCATATTGTTTCATGATAAAAGGAGATTTCATATTTGAACAAATATATACTCGATGTACCATATATTCTCCTTTCCAATTATATCTTCCAATAATATGATATGTATGTTTAGATAACCATGACAATTCAGCACTAAAAGAAAGTTTCTCCTCTAAATTATTTAGATTACATAGAACATCAAATTCAATATAACCCAAAGTATTTAAAGAAGATAACAATTTCAGCTCATCATGCACACTAGTTATAGGATTGAATGTTCTAATTTTGGCACAATTGATAGGATCAGAAGCAACAACATCAAGTTTGTTCTCTAGTTGTGGTATAGAAATAATAGTATTTGTTGGGGGCTTGTTCTCAAATGCTAAGAGTTAAGAACAAGGCAACACAGAAAATGTTAAATATTAAGATCCTTCGTCCTCCACTACATTATATCCCTTCGGGATATAAGGAATTTCGGACGAAGGTTACGAAGGGCATACCTTCGTAAACATAATAGCGAAGGACGTAGTATTCATATAAATCATGAGGTACAAAATAGACATTCGAATGTTAACATAGAATCATTTCCATTTCTACTGATATGAATGAATACAAATGACTTTAAATTACAAATGTACCTTCGGTCTTGAGGAAGGTAGGAGAGCGAGTGTGATGTGAAAGCAAATGACAGGTTCGCGTGAACAGTACAAAGGTACTGTTCATCTATTTATAGGCACAGGTCGCAGCCTGTGACAAATTACAATTATGCCCCTTACAAATGTTTACAACATTGACTCAGACCTATATGTATAAAAAGGTCATTCTATTTCTATGTCGGTTTGTAACGCCGAAGCTCCATAAAAAGGAAGCTTCGGCCATCCTTCGGAGACGACTTCAGCCGAAGCTGCTTCTTCGTGTGGGACCTTCGGCGCACCGAAGCACGACCCCAACAGTATTATCAACACACAATTCTTCTTTATCACAAGGAACAACAAGACAATCCTCTTGTAACAAAGGCGACTCAGATTTATCTGAAGGCATGACATTAGTAGAATTACTCAAATTATTTTTAGTATCATCCATAGAAACAAATTGTTCTCTCATAAGTGCTTTCACATCAATCCAAGTTTGTGGTTTATCAGATCGAGTTAAGGACTCCCACCAAGATAAAGCATAATGGGTCAAAACACTAGTTGCCTTTTTGATCTTTTCCGTTCACACATAAAATATTTTGCAAAAAGACAATCTATCTTAGTTTCCCACTCAATATATTTTCAGCACATATACCATCATAAGATGGAAAAGCAAGAATAGAATCACCTGCGGAAGAAGTTGTAGGCTGTGGTAGATGAGTCTCCATCGTATCCGTCTGTTCAACAAGTCCTGAAACTCTCTTCAACCTTTCAGTGTTCATGTTGAGTGCATCACACATAGCTCTCATCATGTCACGGAGCTCCAGATGGGATGTTCCTGTCATTGTTAGTACAAAACAGAAACAAAGGCAACAAGCAAAAGGTGTGAACCCTACAACTACTCTCAAGGGTGGTGGTGGAACACAAGTTGTGAAGCGTCTTACCCCGCTCTTACAAGGTTCTTACCAGCACTGCAGGTGGCAAACGGTGGACGGTGTAACAACACTTAGAGCGTGGGTGTGATTGCAAAGGAGTACCTGTTCTGCTCGAGAGAAAGGTGGAGCTTTGGGAAGGCTTACTAAATATATATCTGTGGCACACAAGTCAGTAACAGATAGCAATGCTGAATAAGTGTCCAAAGTACTCGGCCTAGTTGCTGGCCTAGAGAATGTATTAGCACAATTGGAGGAAGACACAAAGGAGGTGACAAGGATCTAGGAACAACAAGGGAACGAGTTGGAATGAAAAACAATCACAGAGGTGCACAGATCAATGGTGTTCCTGCTTATGCGCACTCTTTTTCTCTTTTTTTCTCTAATTTTTTTCTCTTCTTTTTTTTCTTTGTTTTGTGCGGCTTTTTTTTGCAATTGCCTTTTTATATTCTTTTTTCACAAGAGTGCCGCAAAAACAAGGTATAACACAAGGGTCTCAAAAAAATTCTCGTCTGTCTATCACAGATTTTCTGCTCTAATTTCAACAGACTGTTTGACAAATTTAGAGAACTTAAACACAAAAACTCACAACATGAAAGTTGTAGATCTTATTTTTCTCTTTCTTTTGGAGATCGTCTATTTTGGATAAAATAAGTGGGAGATATTGACCCTGAAATACAGACTGGTCCGAAATTTTAGGATCACAAACAGATTTACTTCCAAGACAGATAACTCCTCGATAATGATATTTTATGGAAGTCTCGTAAATATAAAAGTTGTAGATAATTTTTTAAGCTTTCCAGAAAGTACAAGAACACTAAATTCCGAGTTCGTATGCGAGAGTTATGATCAAAATACCGAACTAGATAGAAACTAATCTGATAAGGACGTGATGATGAGAGAAAATAGGATCGGTTATGATCGGTTTTGTAGATGGGATCTATTTTGGAGGTCGATTTTGTAGGATGGAAGCGGATGGAAAGGATCAAACTGAACCAAAACAAATCTAAACCAGCAACCAAACTCAACCTAGGACACAAACTCAGAACTGCGGACTCTAAAACTGAATTGTGCAAAGGCTAAGGCGATGGTTTTAGGTCGGGATAAACAGATCGTAATTTTTTGGCTTTTTTGTGGGTTATAGGACGAACAAAATGAATCTAATGGTAGGACTGTACTTCACGGGCAACCTGGAATCTCGATACCACTTGATAGAATGGTGAGGCCCGATCTTTCGTGAGGTACGATAACTTGATTGAGTGGAGATCTCGACGTTGATGATCCAAGGCTCCGAGCGAACGGCTCCTCGCAATCACTATACCACTGCTCCGTTGGTTATCACCCGTGACACATGAGTGACCTCGCCATGAAGGCTTATCCCTGCAAGCGCAATCAAGAACACAAGCAAGAACAGGAAGAACGCAATCAAAACTGCATTGATCACGAGGTGGGGTCTCACAAACCGATGAACGGCGACACTGTTCGATGACAGATATGATCTAAGCAAAACCCAAACCCTAATATGGTGGTGGCTGCTGGTAAAATAGAGGTTAGGGGCATGCGTGACCTCTGGTCGCACCCCTAATGGGCTCCAACACGATACACGGCCCAACAGCCCAACAGACGGTGTCGCAGCACCAAAACAGAATCTAAATGCTGACTTGTTTCAACGATTCCTGTTGACTCCGGATGAATTTTAAGGTGGTTCTAGTTGGGTTAGAAAGCTTATCTCCTTAGCTTTCTATCCATATAAAGCCCAACCTAATCGGAGTTCGGATGCATCCTGGGCGTTCATTTTAGTGCAGACTGGTCCTGGACTTCGAGGTGGAGACGTAGTTGAGTCGGACTTGGCTTTCTCTTGTTGTGAACGTCCTAGCTTCTCCTCTTTGACATATTGGCCTCTTCCAAGTCCTTTTTGGTCCTCTCCAAGGTTCCTAATCATCAAAACATCCATGGCACCAAGCGTAAGCTCTAAAACACAATTGATTAGGTTAGAACGAACCTGGAGATTTAGCTGTCGTGCACGTGCTCGTGTTGTCGGTCCATGCATTATTTGTATGGGAGAGATGTCCTCATCACGGGTGCCCAAGTTGATGCCCTCGCAGAGAGTTCATCTGCTACCGAGTTATTGGTGCGAGGAAGATGTTGCAGTTTCAAGGCATCAAAATTCTTTTCCAGCTTCCTTACATGGAGGAGGTATGCCGCGAGCCGGGGCTCATTGCAGCTACATTCCCCACGGACCTGCTTGATGATCAGCTGGGAGTCCCCCTTTGCCAGGAGCTGGCGGACCCCTAAGGATAGGGCCGCAGTCAAGCCGAAGATCAGAGCTTCATACTCCGCCATGTTGTTGGTGGCCTTGAATTCAAGGTGCACCATGTACTTCACTTGATCTCCGCTTGGGTCGATGAGGACCACTCTGGTCCCGCCGCCTTGTGCACGGGCAGAACCATCGAAGAAGAGCGTCCAGTGGGGTCCGGTGAAGACCGGAGCCCTAAGCTCCGCCTGTGGGGGGCCCATGCCGGGATCTAGTCCACCAGGAGCGCTCGGGGAAGGGGTCCATTCTACAATGAAGTCTACCAGAACCTGGCTCTTGACAGCATGGCGGGGCTGGAAGTCCAGTTGGAACTCAACGAGTTCAGCAGCCCATTTGGCGATGTTACCTGTGGCGTTAGAGTTGTGGAGGATGGCCCTCAATGGAAAAGAGGTTACCACCACAACCCTATGTGCCTGAAAATAGTGGCGCAGCTTCCTGGATGCAACAAGTATAGCATAGATAAGCTTATGCGTCTCAAGGTACCTGGCCTTTGCCTCGTGGAGGACTTCGTTGACGTAGTAGACCGATTTCTGGATGGTCTGGACCCCAGTAACTGGTCCCGGGCCTCCAGACTCTTGTCTTTCCATCATTTCTGTGATGGGTGGACCACCACCTTCTCCCTGGGGAATCTCGTCGTCCTCCTGGGAGGTTGCCCCGGCCTTTCAGCGACCAGCACCATGCTGACCACCTCTGTGGCCACCGCAAGGTATAAATATAGCACCTCCCCGGGCTCTGAAGCCACCAATATGGGGAGGGATGTAAGGCACTGCTTCAGCACCTGGAAGGCTTGTTCAACCTCTTCGGTCCAAGAGAATGGGCCAGACTTCCTCAGCAGCTTGAAGAAGGGTAGCGCCCTCTCAGCCAGCCTTGAGATGAAGCGGCTAAGGGCCGCCAGTGATCCCATCAGCTTCTGCACGTCTTTGATGCGGGCAGGAGGCCTCATTGCCTTGATTGCCCTGATCTTCTCTGGGTTTGCCTCGATGCCCCGGTGGGAAACCAGGAATCCTAGCAACTTCCCAGTAGAAACACCAAAGACGCACTTCTCTGGGTTCAGCTTCGTGCGCGTCGCGCGCAGCTTGTCAAATACCAGGGTTAAGTCTTCCACTAGGGTTGACCCTCTCTTAGTCTTGACTACGATGTCATCAATGTATACCTCCACCTTATCCCTAATTAGGTCGCCAAAGGTCTTACTCATGGCTCGTGCGAATGTTGGCAAGGCATTTTTCAGACCATAAGGCATTACAACATAACAATAAAGACCATCCACTATTACAAAAGCAATATGTTTCCTATCCTGCCTAGACATCTGGATATGATGGAAACCAGAGTAAGCATCTAAGAAGGACAAGAGGTCACACCCGAAGGTGGAATCCACGATTTGATCTATTCGTGGAAGTGGATAGGGGTCCTTAGGACATGCCTTGTTGAGGTTAGTGTAGTCAATGCACATCTGAAGCTTCCATTAGCCTTGGGGACGATGACTGGATTGGCCAACCACACTGGGTGGTGGACCTCCTCAATGAAGCCAGCATCCAGCAGCTTCCCGACTTCCTCATTGATGAAGTCCTGCCGCTCGATGGACTGCTTTCGAGGCTTCTGACTCACCGGCTTGGCATCAGGGTTAATCTTCAGGTGGTGCTCGATCACCTCCCTGGGGATCCCAGTCATCTGTGACGGTTCCCATGCGAACATGTCAACATTTGCCCGGAGGAAGGCGATGAGTGCGATTTCCTATTTCTCCCCTAGACTCCCCGCGATGCGGGTAGTCTGGGAGGAGCCCGCTCCAACCTGGATGGTCTTAACGGGGCCGCCGTCCATCCCGGATGGCTGTACCTTCAGCGCCTTTGCAGGTGCCTTGGCACAGGGGGGTTGGAGGGTCCCTTCCCTCGCCATCCGGGTGTGCGGCTTCAGCCGCCAGGGCATGTAGCTTTTTGACGACGGTGAGTGTGTGAATCATCTAGGCCCCTGTTTTGGTAATTAATGACAACCATTTGTGGACTAACAATTCTTGGAGAAATAAGAATGCAGGTTGGACCACAGAGAACATAAAGTCTTGGAGACTTATAAGCATTGGTTGTGGATCAGGTGAAGGCAAAGGTATAACATAGGTTTTTGTTTTTTTGCCGGTCACCAGGAGTTTAGAGAAGGAATTGGCCGGATTAATAGGCTAAATAGCCGTACTATTAAGAGGGGTCAATGACTTTGGTCTGTGTAAAACTTAGTGCCTCATAGAGCATCTAGTGGTTGCATTTGCATGAGGACTAACAACGCTTCCGGTTTCGAGAGTTAAAATCTTTTCAAAAGCGTGGTTGAAAAGTGGCTAAGTTTTAGGGTCGGCGGACCGTCCAGGCCAGGAGGCCGGACCGTCCGCGATCCATCCAGAGGGGTCCAAAGTGTCTCTTTCGGAGAGATCCAGCATGTTTGTACTGCGGACCGTCCGGGCCTTGGCGCTGGACCGTCCGTAGTCCTAACCAGAGAGGGTCTAAGTTTGCGCAGTCCCTGTGTGTTTGTGCGGACTGTCCGGCTGGGATCGGTAGACCGTTCACAGGTGCCAAATTAGAATTGGGCAGGGACTGTGTTTTTGGTCGAATGAACTACGGACTGTCCGGGGTCTGAACCCGGACAGTACTATCTCCCAAGTCGCGGACCGTCTGGCCTTGGAAGGCGGAACGTCCGCACATGCAAATCAACTTGGTCAGGGCTCGGGTGTGTTTAAGTTGCTAGGTCTCGGACCGTCCGGCCGTGGGAGGCGGACCATCTGGACCTGCCTTTTTTTGACAACTCTAACAAGTTTCAAATGGGAAATCTAGCCATTACTGGTACGACTGACCGTTCGGCCTAAGGGCGCGGACCGTCCGCGTGTGCGCAGAAGCTGTGTTTTTTGCACATAACGGTTGGTTTTGAGAGGTGGGCTATAAATAGAAGGGGAGCTCATGTGTGAGGACTCTCTTGGCCATTCCTAGCACACATTGAGCTCATTTGTGATTCTCCCACTCATTCTCTCACACTCTTTGCTTGGGATTGCATTCTAGTGAGAGATTGAGAGCTCCTAGTGCATTTGCATCCATTGGTGATTCTTGAGGCACTAGGTGGTACACCGGGCAACCGTCATCGGCTTGTTACTCTTGGAGGTTGCCGCCTCCTAGACGGCTTGGGTGTTGTCTCCGTTGAGCTCTCCAAGAAGATTGTGGAGGAGCCGCGGTGTTGATTGTGAGGGGTTCGCGCCTACCTCGCCGGAGCGGCAAAGGCGACACTAGTAGAATCGAGGTATTGAGCGATTTCTTGTCCACTTGGCTCAAAGATCAAGCCATGTCTTGATAGAGGAGCAAGTGAGAGCTTGAAGTCCACCTCAACGTGGATTAGAGGTGATTGGCAAATCACCGATACCACGGGATAAAATTCGGTGTAATTCTCTTCCCGCATTACTTATTACTTCACAAGTAGTTAGTAATTTGTGTATTGACTCTCATTTCTAGCACTATCATAGTTGTTTCTCATAGAGTGCTTACTTGTTGTAGCTAGAGAATTTATATCTCTTGTCGTATTGATTAAATTTCTCTAGTGTCTTTGTTTTTAGTCAAAACCGTCTATTCACCCCCCCTCTAGCCGGTGTCCTAGATCCTACAAGTGGTATCGGAGCCGAGGACTCCATTGTTTGTGGATCTAATCATCCTGGAGTTGGACAAAATGGCTAGCAACAACAATGTGCACATTGGGAAGCCACCACATTTTGATGGGAATAACTATGACTATTGGAAAATAAGAATGTCAATGCATCTTAGAGCAATGGGTGGAAAGATTTGGCAAATTGTCAAGGATGGGTTTGTTGTGTTGAAGCAAGATGAACAATCGGCTAGTGACAATGAAAACATTCTTACCAATGATCAAGCCATGAATGTGTTCTATGATGCTCTAGACATCAATGAGTTTAACCGTATCAAGAATCTCATAACCGCTCATGAGATTTGGACTAAGCTAATAGAAATTCATGAAGGAACTATAATTGTGAAGAGTGTCAAGCTATATGTGTGCAAAGGGAAATTTGAGCAATTCATTATGAAGGAAGATGAAAGTGTATCCGACATGTTCAACTGGTTAAATGAAATAGTGAATGAGCTCAAGGAACTTGGTCTTGATGTTCCGGATGTGGATTTCACTCATAAGTTCCTTAGATCCCTTCTGGAGAAATATGACACCATTGTGACAATGCTAGTGAGAAGTGATTTGACCATAACTTCTCCAACCGAAGTTTTGGGAGAAATTCTTACTCAAGACATATTCAAGAAGTCTCAAGCCGAGGCCATAAGCTTAGCAAAGAAAGTGAAGAATGAATCAATAGCTCTCAAAGCAAAAGCATCTAAGGCTATTGAAAAGGAAGAAAGTGAGGATGAAGGAAGTGGAAGTGGGAGCGATGGAGAATTGGCTCTCATTGTAAAGAGGTTCAACAATTTCATGAAGAAGAGAAAGGGTCAATCAAGAAGAGGCCAATCATCAAGGAGGAATGCTTTCAATGATAGAAAGTGCTTTGAGTGTGGGGAGCCCGGTCACATTGCCATGAATTGCCCAAACAAGAAAAAGAAGGGCAAAGATGGAGATGATAAGAAGAAGAAATTCTACAACAAGAAGAAGGATGGCAAAGCCTATCTAGTTGAGTGGGACTCAGATGCTAGCTCGGATGTTGATGATGATGACACCTCATCCAAGCTTAATGTCGGAATCGCCATTATGGAGGCTCCTTCACTCTTCTCATCACCTCATTGTCTCATGGCAAAGGGTGATGCTAAGGTAAAAATCATAACCGATCTAAATGATGTAGATGATGATGATGATGATGATATTGATGATCTTGATGATGATGGTTATTCTTATGATGATCTTGTGAAAATGTTGGGTGAGGCCGACGACTACATGCACAAAGAAAAAGAAAAGTTTAGGACCTTGAAGGAATTGTATAAAAACCTTCAAGTGTCTTTTGAGGAGCTCAAGACTTCTCACAACAAGCTAAAAGAGAATTGTGAGAAGCTTATGGAAGTTCAAAACACATCTCTTGTGCATGAAGTTGTGGTGGTCACTGAGGATGTTGGAGTCACTTGTGACTTACTTGATAGTCCTACAAGTGAACCACAACCTACTAACTCTATTTGTGATAAATGCAAAAAATTTCTTGAGAATGATAACATTGCTTGTGATGAATCACAAATTTTTGTTGAGAATGAAATGTTAGTAGGAAAAGTAAATGCGCTAACTCATGACTTGGAGAAGGCTTATGGTGGAAAAGCAAAGTTGGATTTTATTTTAGGAAGTCAACGATGCTCACTTAAACATGAGAATCTTAGATATGTCCCTAAGAAAGACAAGAATGCTTTTGCAAAGCAAAAGACTATATTTGTGAAGGAATGTGACAAAGTGTGTCACAAGTGCCACAAGAAGGGACACATCAAGAAAAATTGTCCTTAGTCCAAGAACGTATCCACCACTAAGTTTGATCATTGCTATGTTCTTACTCATAATGCTAGTGGTATTCATGCTAAGTTTGTTGGTACTTCAATTGTTGGCACCAAGAAGAAAGCTATTTGGGTGCCAAAGACCTTGGTCACTAACATCCAAGGACCCAAACAAGTTTGGGTACCTAAAAGAGATTGATTTTCTTTTTGTAGGTGAACTACAAGACGGGAGGAAATCATTGGGTGTTGGATATTGGATGCACTCAACACATGACCGGGGATATGAGGATGTTCACTCAAATGAGTGAGGAAGATTGCTCAAATTATGATAGTATCACATTTGGAGACAATCGCAAAGGAAAGGTCAAAGGTTTAGGTAAAATTGCTATTTCTAATGATCACTCGATATCAAATGTGCTTTTGGTTGAGTCCCTAAATTTTAATTTGCTATCCGTAGCTCAATTATGTGATTTAGGCTTTAGTTGTAATTTTACCGTTGATGATGTTCTTATCTCTAGTGTTGATGGTAGCAATCTAATGTTTAAAGGTTTTAGATATGAAAATCTTTATCTAGTTGACTTCTCATCTAGTGAGGCAAAGCTTACAACTTGTTTATTCTCTAAGGCTTCACTAGGATGGCTTTGGCATAGAAGACTTGGTCATGTTGGAATGAAGCAACTCAATCAATTAACCAAACATGACTTAGTCCGCGGCTTGAAAGATGTGAAATTTGAGAACAATAAATTATGTAGCTCTTGTCAAGCCAGGAAGCAAGTGGCAAATACTCATCCATATAAGAGCTAAATGTCTACTCATCGACCATTGGAATTACTTCACATGGATCTTTTTGGACCAACATCTTTTGTGAGTATTGGTGGTAATTCCTATTGCCTTGTGATTGTGGATGACTATTCTAGATTCACTTGGGTTTATTTTCTTCGGGATAAATCTTATGTGTTTGAAACATTCAAGTCATTTGCTATGTTGGCTCAAAATCAATTTGAATTTGATATCAAGAAAGTTAGAAGTGACAATGGGTCGGAATTCAAAAATGCTAGAATTGATAAATATTGTGATGACAAGGGGATCAAAAATGAATTTTCTTTTAAGTATACACCAGAACAAAATGGTATTGTTGAAAGGAAGAATAGGACTCTAATTGATATGGCTAGGTCAATGATTGCGGAATATAATGTGTCGGATTCATATTGGGCCGAAGCCATAAACACCGCTTGTCATGCATCAAATAGGCTCTATTGTCACAAGCTCTTAAAGAAAACTCCCTATGAATTGCTTATTGGTAGAAAGCCAAATATCTCATATTTTAGAGTATTCGATTGCAAATGCTATATTTTGAGAAAGGGAAGCTGGCTCTCTAAATTTGAGAAGAAATGTGATGAGGGTTTTCTACTTGGGTATTCATCAAATAGCAAGGCCTATAGAGTTTTCAACAAGACTCATGGTATTATCGAAGAAGCATATGATGTTGAGTTTGATGAAACAAATGGATCTCAAGATGAAAATGATAATCTTGATGATGTTGGTGGAGTTCAATTGAGAAATGCTATGAAAACTATGGCTATTGGTGAAATAAAGCCAAAGGAAGATGATGATGATAGTGTGGTTGTCATTCCATCCTCTTCAACTTTAAATGAGGAAGTTCACCAAAGCCAACAAGATAATGAAGTTGAGGATGCTCATGGTCAAGATACATCAAGTCATTCGGTTCCTCCTCAAGCTTCAACTAGTAATTCTCAAATTATATCAAGAATCCATCACTCTATTGTAAAAGATCACCCGGTTGATCAAATTGTGGGTGACATTAGTAAGGGTGTTCAAACTCGCTCTCGTATTGCTTCATTTTGTGAACATTTCTCTTTTGTCTCTTGTATAGAACCTAACCGTGTAGATGAAACTCTACTTGATGTTGATTGGGTGAATGCAATGCATGAGGAATTAAATAACTTCACCCGTAATGAAGTTTGGGAGCTTGTTGAGAGACCCAAGAACCACAATGTTATTAGTACCAAATGGGTGTTTCGCAACAAGCACAATGAAGATGGATTGGTAGTAAGAAACAAGGTAAGATTAGTGGCACAAGGGTATACTCAAATAGAAGGATTGGATTTCGGTGAGACATTTTCTCCTGTGGCAAGAGTGTAAGCAATCCAGATTCTTCTTGCTTATGCTTGTGCTCATAATATCAAGCTCTACCAAATGGATGTAAAGAGTGCCTTTCTAAATGGTAAGATTAGTGAACTAGTGTATGTGGAACAACCTCCCGGTTTTGAGGACCCCAAAAGATCTAACCACGTGTACAAGCTTTCTAAAGCTCTCTATGGGCTTAAGCAAGCTCCACGCGCTTGGTATGAAAGGTTTAGGGATTTCTTGCTTTCCAAAGACTTTAAAATTGGGAAGGTTGACACTACCCTATTCACTAAAAGAGTTGGTAAAGATTTGTTTGTTTGTCAAATTTATGTTGATGATATTATTTTTGGATCCACTATTGAGTTGTTTTGCGAGGAGTTTGGCAAAATGATGTCAAAGGAATTTGAAATGTCTATGATAGGAGAATTGAGCTTCTTTCTCGGTCTTCAAATCAAACAATTGAAAGATGGAATCTTTGTGAGTCAATCTAAGTATTTGAAGGACATGCTCAAGAAATTTGGTTTAGAAAATGCAAAGCCAATCAAGACTCCTATGGCAACAAATGGTCATCTTGACTTAGATGAGGGAGGTACAATTGTTGATCAAAAACTTTTTCGTTCAATAATTGGTAGTTTACTTTATATTACCACATCTAGGCCTGATGTTATGTTTAGTGTATGCATGTGTGCTCGGTTTCAAGCATCACCTAGAGAGGTTCACTTGAAAGCCGCAAAAAGAATTTTAAGATATCTGAAGCATACCCCAATATTGGTCTATGGTATCCAAAAGGTGCTCAATTTGAATTGATTGGATATTCGGATTCGGACTATGCGGGTTGCAAGGTTGATAGGAAAAGCACCTCCGGATGTTGTCAAGTTCTTGGGAGGTCTCTTGTTTCATGGTCTTCTAAGAAGCAAAACTCGGTCGCTCTCTCTACCGCCGAGGCGGAATATATTTCGGCCGGTAATTGTTGTGCTCAATTATTATGGATGAAGCAAACTTTATTGGATTATGGGATTTTATTCAAGAATGTGCCTCTTATGTGTGATAATGAGAGTGCGGTGAAATTGGCTACAAATCTGGTCCAACACTCAAGAACGAAGCATATTGATATAAGGCATCACTTCTTAAGAGATCATGTTGGAAAGGGAGATATCTCTATATATTCAATTGGCACGGATGATCAATTGGCGGATATATTTACAAAGCCATTGGATGAAACAAGGTTTTGCAAGTTGAGAAGTGAAATGAATGTGATAGATCTCTCAAACGTGGCTTGAAGTTGAGTATAAATGTGTAGTATTGCATTTGGGCTTTAGAGTGTGCTCTCTGAGCTATTTATTGCATAATTTTGATGAATTTTTTATTCTTGTTTGATCTTAATTGTATTATTCAAAAATTTTGGTTACTCAAATATATTATGTATATATGCATGCATACTAACCCTTAGATTGGTCAAAATGTCCATATTTGAGCAATGAACCCAATTTAAAATTCGAAATCAGAAAGTGAGAAAAGATTGGAAAACTAAGTGTCAGGCCGTGGACCGTCCGGGCTGTGACCACGGACCGTCCGCCGTATCAGGTTCTGGACAGTCCGGGAGACAACACAGACAGTCTGGGGTTTCCAGGCTGCAGACTGTCCGCCGTCCCTACGCAGATCGTCCGTGATGGGCAGTTATCTCGGGCAGAGATAGAAAACAATGTCACTTTCATCACTCATCCTCTCTCCCTCACACTCATCAAGCCAAAAGTGATTCTTGTCGTTTGTGAGCGGACGGTGAATCAAAGTTGAGCACGGACTGTCCGGGAGATTCTTTGGAGTTCAACAACCATGTCTTCCTCTCGGTATTTCAACTTCTCAAGGATTTTTCTCAAGATCACATATTCTAGGGTTTCTCCAAAGTGCTCTCTGATCTGATTTTGAGTATATATATCAAGAAATTGATTGGTGAAATTGACTATTGTGTTCATTATGGACTCAGTGCAAAAATTTGAACTAATTTAGATGGGTAATCATGTCAAATTTGTGATGGGGTATTTGGGGCGATTTGGGATTTTGAAAATTGTCTCTGGACAGTCGCGGACCGTCCGCCAAGGTAGCACGGACCGTCCGGCCATAAGTTGCGCAGACTGTCCAGCTCCCTAGCGTGGACCATCCGCCTACTGGCAGATCAGCACAACCTCAATATCAATGCTGTGAAGTGATTGATTATTTAACATTGGACATTCTCTTATATCTATTGCAGAGGTCTCGGTGGTCTTAAGAAGAAGCTTGCAGGGCATTTTGGGTCAAAGCGCCATCGTGCAGATGATGCTGATTACAATCCAGCTACAGACTCTGAGGCCCAATCATCAGCTGGGGGCAGTGTTTCTATGGATACAGAGGATGCGCCACATATTCATCCTGACTACCCCATTGATGTCACAGGATAGACATATCCAAAGAGAAGGTTCTCTATGGCAGAGTACTGTTCCAGGAGGACAGTCAATCAGTATGGTCTTCCCTCTGACACAAATATTCAGTATTTTTTATACTCAGCTTCAATTTGATGTTTTCTGGGGAACTCTGATAGGAACCAACTTTTACAAGCATCAAGTTATTGATTGGGAATATATGCTGGGTCAGTCAGTCATGGAGGGATTGATTCCTTAGTTCCAGGCATGTGGTCTCTATGACTTTATGGGCCAGAAGACAGACTTCGGTGAGATGGTTGTGAAACATTTCCTGGCAACTGCTGAGATTGACATTAATGAGCAATCAATCACTTGGATGACTGGCTTCAAGAGGTATTCTGCCACCTTTGATGAGTTTGCTACTGCAAACAGTTTGGACTATGATATGATCTCAGCTGGGATTGATTTGTATACTAAGGAGAACTTCGAAGATTTTGGACAGTACTATGAGCCTGTGAGGTTAGGCATCCCTAGGAGGTTTGGTGAGACTCCAGGGCTGAGGCACCACCCTGCTGTGATTAACAAGATTGCTAGGGTAACTATTCTTCCCAAGAGTGGAGATAAGGGCAAGATCAGGGATAAGTTCTGGAACATCATCCACCATATCATGAATGGTGAGGTGATGAATGTGGTGCTATTTATGATGAGGCAGTTGAATGACCTCAAGATGGACAAGAACCAGAACTTGGCATATGCTCCATACATCATGGCTCTCATCAAGGCTAAGACCAGATTTGAGGGGCGCTGTGAGATAGCTCATACTCCATTTAGACCTTTCAAGAATGAGGTCAGATTTCTCACTAGGCCTCTCACTCCTTTTCCTGATGATGAGGGAGCAGCTGGGGATGATGATGAAGCTGATCCTCAGGATGATGCAGCTGAGCAGATGCCTTCTCCTCCACCTCCTCCTCAGCATGAGCAGTTCTAGCAGCCTAGCCCAGGATATTTTGATCCATACTTCCAGTAGATGCAGCAAGGGCTCCAGACACACATAGATGGGAGATTCCAGGGTATGATGACCCACATGGATCAGCGGATTGGTGCCTTGCAGACCCATATGGATGGTCACCACACTGCCTTGGTCAACAGGGTAAATCTTATGAGTAATCAGTTTGACAGTCTGCATGATGAGGTTGGTGAGCTGCGCATGCACATTCGAGAGACTGTTCACGATCCTATTATGAATAGGATGAACAACATGCAGCAGAGCTTTCAGGATAACATGGGTGCCTTGTCCAGTCAGTTTGAGACCCTATCTACCAGCGACAGCATTCATGCTCTTGATCAGAGGCAGCAGCAGCTCTAGAATGACTT
This sequence comes from Zea luxurians, assembly GCA_029449295.1. Classification (NCBI taxonomy): domain Eukaryota; kingdom Viridiplantae; phylum Streptophyta; class Magnoliopsida; order Poales; family Poaceae; genus Zea; species Zea luxurians. Next base: position 132,389,013 of record JAOPSE010000010.1, read on the forward strand.
CAGTCAGTTCACCTCTGTGTTTGACTCCTTCAGTGCCCACTACTACAACATGTACCCTCGTCCTCCACCTGGTGGTCAGTGAGGCCCCTCTTTTGTGGCAATTGATGCCAAAGGGGGAGATGAAGATGAAGATGGGGTTATCACAATCAGGGGGAGCTCACTTTGTGGACTTTTAGACTTTGCATGTGCATTTTTTTTGAACTCTATGTTTTATGCATTTGTGGAACTATGTCTGTTGTTTGTGTTTCGAACTACATTTGTTAAATCTTATGCTCCTTCTATTTTGTTCGAAGTATTCTATGAATGGTTGATCGAGCTGTGATTGAACTTGCTGCGCTTATGTCATATCATACTATATTTGTATGTCTCGACAACCATGATTGTAGGAAGATCTCCACCAAAACTCTGATCTATTATGTGTGTGAAATCTTCAACTGGAAATATCATGCACACATGTAGGGGAGCTATTCCTACACCCTGAGTTTTGTTGTGACTTATCTATCTCTTAGATGGAACTTCAAATCAAGATAAGTCTCTCGAAACTCACCCCTCAAATCCTTCTTATACCTAGTGTATGAGGAAGATTTGAAAAACCAAAATGACCTCTGGATGAAATGTATAGTGTTGTTATCAATTACCAAAAAGGGGGAGATTGTGAATCATCTAGGCCCCTTAGTGATGTTTTGGTAATAAATGACAACCATTTGTGGACTAACAATTCTTGGAAAATAAGAATGCAGGTTGGACCACAGAGAAATGAAAGTCTTGGAGACTTATAAGCATTGGTTGTGGATCAGGTGAAGGCAAAGGTATAACATAGATTTTTGTTTTTTGCCGGTCACCAGGAGTTTAGAGAAGGAATTGACCGGATTAATAGGCTAAATAGCCGTACTATTAAGAGGGGTCAATGACTTTGGTCTGTGTAAAACTTAGTGCCTCATAGTGCATCTAGTGGTTGCATTTGCATGAGGACTAACAACGCTTCAAGTTTCGAGAGTTAAAATCTTTTCAAAAGCGTGGTTGAAAAGTGGCTAAGTTTTAGGGTCGGTGGACCGTCCGGGCCAGGAGGCCGAACCGTCCGCGATCCATCCAGAGGGGTCCAAAGTGTCTCTTTCGGAGAGGTCCAGCATGTTTGTACTGCGGACCGTCCGGGCCTTGGCGCCGGACCGTCCGCAGTCCTGACCAGAGAGGGTCTAAGTTTGTGCAGTCCCTGTGTGTTTGTGCGGACTGTCCGGCCGAGGTCGGCGGACCGTCCGCATGTGCCAAATTGGATTTGGGCAGGGACTGTGTTTTTTGGTCGAATGAACTACGGACTGTCCGAGGTCTGAACCCGGATAGTACTATCTCCCAGGTCGCGGACCGTCCGGCCTTGGAAGGCGGACCGTCCGTACATGCAAATCAACTTGGTCAGGGCTCGGGTGTGTTTAAGTTGCCAGGTCTCGGACCGTCCGGCCGTGGGAGGCAGACCGTCTGGACCTGCCTTTTTTTGACAACTCTAACAAGTTTCAAACGGGAAATCTAGCCATTACTGGTACGGTGGACCGTTCGGCCTAAGGGCGCGGACCGTCCGCGTGTGCGCAGAAGTTGTGCTTTTTGCACATAACGGTTGGTTTTGAGAGGTGGGCTATAAATAGAAGGGGAGCTCGTGTGTGAGGACTCTCTTGGCCATTCCTAGCACACATTGAGCTCATTTGTGATTCTCCCACTCATTCTCTCACACTCTTTGCTTGGGATTGCATTCTAGTGAGAGATTGAGAGCTCCTAGTGCATTTGCATCCATTGGTGATTCTTAAGGCACTAGGTGGTACACCGGGCAAGCGTAATCGGCTTGTTACTCTTGGAGGTTGCCGCCTCCTAAACGGCTCGGGTGTTGTCTCCGTCGATGTAACACCCGGATTTTAGGGGTCCAAAACCCGGGGTTAACATAAACACCAGGTATGCTGGGACCAAGTCTCAAACATATGATGTATAGTGGCACAGGATCGAATGTCACAACTTTATACATAACAGGAGTTCTATACAAAATAAATAATTACATTATAAGGAGACAACGGTCCAGCAACCCAAAGTTGACTGGGAGACGACGACCTAGAACTCTCACGAACTCATCGCAGCATCCTCCATTAGCATCATCCTGCAGTACCTGGTCTTGACCTGTGGTGTATGTGAGACAGCAAGAGTGAGCTCACATACGTTCATCGCTCAACAAGTTGTGGGGAATAATGTGCATGAACTCGCCAAAGGTGGGGAGCTCACGTGAAGTGTAAGGCTTACCAAAGAAGATGGTTAGAGCTGAGCATTGCTTTTAAAGTTGGTCAAAATTTTATTAGCAGTTACTAAGTATAAGTAAATACCAACCCAATTAAATAATAGAACAAAAGTATCAACTTCACCCGCGATGCAATGCATATGACAAATTGAATTTAGTTCCATAATTTAATCATGTGAGGGTCCGAGCTGCTCATGACCGTGAGCACGGCTAGTATACCAGTTTTACACTCTGCAGAGGTTGCGCATCTTTACCCACAAGCCGTGTTACCCATCTGCCAAGGGGTCATGAATCCCATACACCTCTACCAAGGAAGCGAGGCAGGGTAACACTACGAGGCCTTTACAAAGTTCCACTAGCTTCCGAAAACCCGCTACAGTTTATAGGAAGATCCAGTGCAGGAATCCCTTGCAGGACCGCCATCGCAGCAAAATCCTCCCGAGGGCCTCCCTACACTGACCTCTCCCCTACTGCCCTTGCCCCTTTCGGGTAAGGTAGTCTTCCACTAGCTTCCCTAATTAATCAGCCAAGGGCGTCCCATACCACCCTTGTGGTAGCACTGTTTTCCCGGGTGGTCGCTCCATGTTCCAATTAACATAATGATCTTAACATGAACATTAAATAGCAACTGATAACAAAAAGTGTAATCATGAATAGTGTATCTCCATACCCAAAACCACATATAGCACTAGCAAGTACTACCCAGAAATTTAGTGGTAAACAAGGTATAAAGATAATCAAACTAGGTAACCTGTTGGGTCCCATCAAAATTAACCTATGCAGATCATTATGATTAATTAGAACATGGCTGGGTAAAAAGAAGTGATCAAGGGCACAACTTGCCTGGGCCTTGAGAATCCAGGTACCAGGATGATCTTCAGATGACACGTGTCCTCACTGCTAGTCGTAGCATTACAAACAAACAGTGTATAGGCAAAAATTAACATTACACCAAACATGTATGCCAAAATACATATTAATAACCTACATATTAAAATAAGATCACAGGAAAAAGAATTATTAATTTTGGAGTTATAGATTTTAAGTTATGGATTTTCTAATGTTTTATGTGATTAAAATATGATTAAATGATAAGTAAATTTTCTGACAGAGTTCATGTCAAAACAGAGACACTAAATGATAGAGAATATTATTACAAAATTTAGAAAGTGGAATGGATCAATTTGGACTAAAAATGGATTTTCTATGAATTATCTAAGTTCTAGCAATTATTTTCCTATTAAAAATCCTTTTATAATTCAATTTCCCTGATTTTATTATGTTCTGGACTGGGCCTCAAATTCAGAGAAACCCAGGGGGCTCGGTGCAAGAATTCCACAGACTCAGGGAGTTTCTGGCGTGGACGGCGGGTTGATAACCCAAAAGCCCAGGGGTTCTTTAATAAATCTGCCTACCGAAGAGGTACGAAGCGATCTAGGCCGCACGTTTAGAATCTGAGGGTCCAGATCAACCGATTACTTAACCGAACCGGTACGCGGTTGTGGTCGTCGGATCGGCGATCAACGGCGCGGATTTAAAATACCCGGGATTGCGTCGTAATCATTGGATCGCGGATCTACGGCTCACATCGATCGCGCGAAGAGGTATGCTTAATCTAATCGGGTTCGTCCGTCCAAGATCCGACGGTGCGAGTTCATCGTCCCAACCAGACCGGAGCTCGGCGGCGCACCAACCATCCACGGCGGGGCACCACCGACGAGCGCACAATCCGGTCATCCGCTACCCCGTGCCCAAAATTAAACAGTGCTACGCGTACAAGAGGTCAAGGCGAGATCGATCGTGGGCTTTTTACCTCGGATTGTCGACTCGTCGGCGTTGGCCACGGCGTGGTGCGGATCCGCGGCAAAAGCGAAGTCCGGCGAGCAATTCACGCCGAGCAGAAGCCTAACTTCACGGTCCGAGCACGCGTATAGTTTCCCCGTGGTCCGGCGAACACCACCGGCCACCCACGGGCCGCCCGGCGGCAATATAGAGCGGAGTCGACGGCGGCGGGTCACTCCCTCTCTGCGGACGTAATTTCTGGAGGTGGCGGCGGCCTTCTTTTGCTTGAGCTCACGGGTGGATGAGGGAAGGGGTCGCGGAGCTTCGGCTTTATACCCAAGGAGCGATCCGCGGCCGTTGCACGGACGCCGAGATCCACGGTGAGCCATGCGGAGTCCGCGCGGCGCGATCGGCAAGGCCGTTGAAGACGGACCCGACGAGCGGGCCCCGCGAACCAGAGACAGGGAGAGCAGGCGAGCGCGGGACGAGAGACTGGGCAGGGGGCCCCGCATGTCAGCGAAACAACGAGAGCGCGCGTGCGTGAGTCTGCCCGGTGGGGCCCTTCTGTCGGCGCGCGTCGAGCGTGGAGTTGGGCCGTGCGCAGGGTAAGTCCAAGTGGGCCGAATTGGCGCCCGGTGGCCCAATTAAGCTTTTCCCCTTTTTCTTTTTATTTTGTATTTTCTTTTCTCCATTTTCAAATCCAATTTGAATTCAAGTTTGAGTTTAAACTTTGTGAATAACTTGTCCTCAGTTTGAAAGGTATAATTTATTAATATAAGTGTGAAGGATGTTTATTTATTTTATTTTATGTAATATTTTTCTTAGTTCTTCCCTTCTCTTTTATTTTCTATTTTCTATTCCAAATTCAAATTTATACTTCTATTTTAGTTTTCAGATTTTTCAAATGTATCAATTGAAATCCAAGGGTGAATATCATACTATTTTATTATTACTAGTTTAAGTTTTATTCTCCTTGTTTATTTATTTCATGAAATGGTTTTAAAAGAAAAATTCTTTTTCTCCTCATTTTCTTATCTCCCAATGATACTTTATTCAGATTTCTTCTACCAATTCCAAATTCAGAATTTGGGTGTTACAAATCCTACCCCCCTTAAAAATAATCTCGTCCTCGAGATTTGTAAGAAAAGGATATATGTTCATATGGTTTCAACACATATGCATAAACAAAATTTCGGCATGATGCATATCTTATTAGCAAAACACAGGGTCCAATGAACCTTATTATTATTACTAAAATAGGAAAATACTACTAATAGCTAAACTAATATTTAGGTCTTACAAATAGTAAAATATATATATATGTATTTATATTTATGTTTATCTCTCTATTCTTGTTGCTCGTTGACTTCTTCCCCGACTACTTCATCTTCAACCGGCTCTTCTTCTTGAATTTCAAGTTCACTGGGTTCAGCTTCTACTTCTGTATGATGGGCATATCCCCGGTTGATGGATAGGGGCTGACTCTTCCCTGCTGAGGCTTGTCCTTGCTTCATCGGTGCCGGTGTAGTGTAGGCAGCTCTGTTGGGACAGTAGTTGGCGTAGTGTCCTGGTTGTCCACACTTGAAGCATGTTCTGATGGCGGTTGTGTTGGGAGCAACGGTTCCTCCTGGAGTGCTTGCTTTTGGAGGAGCAGTTGGTGTCTGTTGAGTTTGTTGTCCAGAACTGCCACTAGCTGGTGTACTTGGAGTGGTAGTATAGCGAGGACGGGAATTACTTCCAGACTGCCCTTGGTTGACAGCCTTTCTTTTCTCTCCAAATATACTCCTCTTGTTCTCTACAGCAATAGCTTTATCAAGTAGCCTTTGGAAAGATGGGAATGTGTGCGATACCAGTTGATATTGCAAGGGCCCAATCAATCCATCCAGAAAAAGCTCCTGCTTTTGCTCATCCTCCTCAACATCTCTGGGAGCATATCGAGATAACTGGATGAATTTGTCTCTATATTCACTTACGGACATACTTCCTTGCTTGAGGGATAGAAACTCCTTCCTCTTAATCTTCATGAGTCCAGCAGGAATATGGTAATTCCTGAATTGTGTGGAGAATTCTTCCCAGGTAATTGTATCAGCAGCAGCATGAGCTGCACAGTATGCATCCCACCAATCCGCAGCGGGACCAGCAAGACGACCCGATGCATAGAGTACTTTCTCTCGGTCCGAGCACTGGGCTATGTTGAGCATCTTCTCTATGGACTTTAACCAGTCATCTGCTTGCAGTGGATCTGCGGAGTTGGAGAAGGTTGGTGGTTTGTGGCTCATGAATTCCCGGTGCTTGTCCCAGGGTGGAACTGGTGGTGGAGGTGGAGGAAATGGCACTTGTTGTTGTTGCTGCTGTTGTTGAAGTTGTTGCTGCAGCTGCTGTTGTTGTACCCTCCTCTCCTGGCGTATTTCTTCCCGTTCTTGGCGCATTTCCCGACGTGCATCCTCTCTTTCCTGGTGCATTTCTTGGCGTTCTTGCTGTATTTGGGTGCGCATATCTGCCATAGTGTCAGCCATTTGCTGCATCATTCTCATTTGAGCTGCGACTAGTGGATCAACTCCGCCTTGTGGAGGATTAGGAGGATTCATCCCTGCTGACTGTGGTTGGGGTTGTTGATTAGCAGGTAAATCAATTCCACCACCCCGCCTGGTATTGACCATCTAAGTTAGAAGCATATGGTAAGATAGCTTTGCAAGGGAATCATTTAGTAGACAGAATGAATAAGCTAATAGTTGGTTATGTACAGGAATTTCTTTGGCAGGGCTGGGCCAGATATTCTATGTCAAGACTAGGGTAATTAGTTGTACGAGGTGAATGTCCAAAGGTAAGATAGAAGATGTCAAGATGAGATAGATACGGAATACTACATATATTTTCTAAGGGGATAATCTAGTTTGTCTAGTTATCTTACAAATGCTATCCTTTATACCTAGATGTATATGCAGATGTAATTGTGGACATTACTCCACAACCCATCACACTCAATCAAAGATCCAAATCAACAAGTATCATAAAAACAAACATTCAAGTCCATAGATATTTATAAAAATAGTTTTGTTTTTGTTCCTAAGAATAGGTCTCCTATTCCTAAAAGTCATTTCAGGTACAGGATTTCAAAGTGTGAAATCCACATTTGTCTTTAGAATAAATAGGTAAGAATAATCAGAGTGAAGCGGAGATAGATGAGAAAAGATTAAGATAAGTTTAGAAATGATCAGAGTAGCAAAGGAAAGTAGATAATGGTTGTCCAGTTCTATCTAGGTTTCGTCCTACAGTCAACATTCCTCTGATACCACTTCTGTAACACCCGGATTTTAGGGGTCCAAAACCCAGGGTTAACATAAACACCAGGTATGCTGGGACCAAGTCTCAAACATATGATGTATAGTGGCACAGGATCGAATGTCACAACTTTATACATAACAGGAGTTCTATACAAAATAAATAATTACATTATAAGGAGACAACGGTCCAGCAACCCAAAGTTGACTGGGAGACGACGACCTAGAACTCTCACGAACTCATCGCAGCATCCTCCATTAGCATCATCCTGCAGTACCTGGTCTTGACCTGTGGTGTATGTGAGACAGCAAGAGTGAGCTCACATACGTTCATCGCTCAACAAGTTGTGGGGAATAATGTGCATGAACTCGCCAAAGGTGGGGAGCTCACGTGAAGTGTAAGGCTTACCAAAGAAGATGGTTAGAGCTGAGCATTGCTTTTAAAGTTGGTCAAAATTTTATTAGCAGTTACTAAGTATAAGTAAATACCAACCCAATTAAATAATAGAACAAAAGTATCAACTTCACCCGCGATGCAATGCATATGACAAATTGAATTTAGTTCCATAATTTAATCATGTGAGGGTCCGAGCTGCTCATGACCGTGAGCACGGCTAGTATACCAGTTTTACACTCTGCAGAGGTTGCGCATCTTTACCCACAAGCCGTGTTACCCATCTGCCAAGGGGTCATGAATCCCATACACCTCTACCAAGGAAGCGAGGCAGGGTAACACTACGAGGCCTTTACAAAGTTCCACTAGCTTCCGAAAACCCGCTACAGTTTATAGGAAGATCCAGTGCAGGAATCCCTTGCAGGACCGCCATCGCAGCAAAATCCTCCCGAGGGCCTCCCTACACTGACCTCTCCCCTACTGCCCTTGCCCCTTTCGGGTAAGGTAGTCTTCCACTAGCTTCCCTAATTAATCAGCCAAGGGCGTCCCATACCACCCTTGTGGTAGCACTGTTTTCCCGGGTGGTCGCTCCATGTTCCAATTAACATAATGATCTTAACATGAACATTAAATAGCAACTGATAACAAAAAGTGTAATCATGAATAGTGTATCTCCATACCCAAAACCACATATAGCACTAGCAAGTACTACCCAGAAATTTAGTGGTAAACAAGGTATAAAGATAATCAAACTAGGTAACCTGTTGGGTCCCATCAAAATTAACCTATGCAGATCATTATGATTAATTAGAACATGGCTGGGTAAAAAGAAGTGATCAAGGGCACAACTTGCCTGGGCCTTGAGAATCCAGGTACCAGGATGATCTTCAGATGACACGTGTCCTCACTGCTAGTCGTAGCATTACAAACAAACAGTGTATAGGCAAAAATTAACATTACACCAAACATGTATGCCAAAATACATATTAATAACCTACATATTAAAATAAGATCACAGGAAAAAGAATTATTAATTTTGGAGTTATAGATTTTAAGTTATGGATTTTCTAATGTTTTATGTGATTAAAATATGATTAAATGATAAGTAAATTTTCTGACAGAGTTCATGTCAAAACAGAGACACTAAATGATAGAGAATATTATTACAAAAATTTAGAAAGTGGAATGGATCAATTTGGACTAAAAATGGATTTTCTATGAATTATCTAAGTTCTAGCAATTATTTTCCTATTAAAAATCCTTTTATAATTCAATTTCCCTGATTTTATTATGTTCTGGACTAGGCCTCAAATTCAGAGAAACCCAGGGGGCTCGGTGCAAGAATTCCACAGACTCAGGGAGTTTCTGGCGTGGACGGCGGGTTGATAACCCAAAAGCCCAGGGGTTCTTTAATAAATCTGCCTACCGAAGAGGTACGAAGCGATCTAGGCCGCACGTTTAGAATCTGAGGGTCCAGATCAACCGATTACTTAACCGAACCGGTACGCGGTTGTGGTCGTCGGATCGGCGATCAACGGCGCGGATTTAAAATACCCGGGATTGCGTCGTAATCATTGGATTGCGGATCTACGGCTCACATCGATCGCGCGAAGAGGTATGCTTAATCTAATCGGGTTCGTCCGTCCAAGATCCGACGGTGCGAGTTCATCGTCCCAACCAGACCGGAGCTCGGCAGCGCACCAACCATCCACGGCGGGGCACCACCGGCGAGCGCACAATCCGGTCATCCGCTACCCCGTGCCCAAAATTAAACAGTGCTACGCGTACAAGAGGTCAAGGCGAGATCGATCGTGGGCTTTTTACCTCGGATTGTCGACTCGTCGACGTTGGCCACGGCGTGGTGCGGATCCACGGCAAAAGCGAAGTCCGGCGAGCAATTCACGCCGAGTAGAAGCCTAACTTCACGGTCCGAGCACGCGTATAGTTTCCCCGTGGTCCGGCGAACACCACCGGCCACCCACGGGCCGCCCGGCGGCAATATAGAGCGGAGTCGACGGCGGCGGGTCACTCCCTCTCTGCGGACGTAATTTCTGGAGGTGGCGGCGGCCTTCTTTTGCTTGAGCTCACGGGTGGATGAGGGAAGGGGTCGCGGAGCTTCGGCTTTATACCCAAGGAGCGATCCGCGGCCGTTGCACGGACGCCGAGATCCACGGTGAGCCATGCGGAGTCCGCGCGGCGCGATCGGCAAGGCCGTTGAAGACGGACCCGACGAGCGGGCCCCGCGAACCAGAGACAGGGAGAGCAGGCGAGCGCGGGACGAGAGACTGGGCAGGGGGCCCCGCATGTCAGCGAAACAACGAGAGCGCGCGTGCGTGAGTCTGCCCGGTGGGGCCCTTCTGTCGGCGCGCGTCGAGCGTGGAGTTGGGCCGTGCGCAGGGTAAGTCCAAGTGGGCCGAATTGGCGCCCGGTGGCCCAATTAAGCTTTTCCCCTTTTTCTTTTTATTTTGTATTTTCTTTTCTCCATTTTCAAATCCAATTTGAATTCAAGTTTGAGTTTAAACTTTGTGAATAACTTGTCCTCAGTTTGAAAGGTATAATTTATTAATATAAGTGTGAAGGATGTTTATTTATTTTATTTTATGTAATATTTTTCTTAGTTCTTCCCTTCTCTTTTATTTTCTATTTTCTATTCCAAATTCAAATTTATACTTCTATTTTAGTTTTCAGATTTTTCAAATGTATCAATTGAAATCCAAGGGTGAATATCATACTATTTTATTATTACTAGTTTAAGTTTTATTCTCCTTGTTTATTTATTTCATGAAATGGTTTTAAAAGAAAAATTCTTTTTCTCCTCATTTTCTTATCTCCCAATGATACTTTATTCAGATTTCTTCTACCAATTCCAAATTCAGAATTTGGGTGTTACAGTCGAGCTCTCCAAAAAGATTGTGGAGGAGCCGCGGTGTTGATTGTGAGGGGTTCGCGCCTACCTCACCGAAGCGGCAAAGGCGACGCTAGTGGAATCGAGGTATTGAGCGATTTCTTGTCCACTTGGCTCAAAGATCAAGCTGCGTCTTGATAGAGGAGCAAGTGAGAGCTTGAAGTCCACCTCAACGTGGATTAGGGGTGATCGGCAAATCACCGATACCACGGGATAAAATCCGGTGTCATTCTCTTCCCGCATTACTTATTACTTTGCAAGTAGTTAGTAATTTGTGTATTGACTCTCATTTCTAGCACTATCATAGTTGTTTCTCATAGAATGCTTACTTGTTGTAGCTAGAGAATTTATATCTCTTGTCGTATTGATTAAATTTCTCTAGTGTCTTTGTTTTTAGTCAAAACCGTCTATTCACCCCCCACCTCTAGCCGGTGTCCTAGATCCTACAGAGTGCTGCAGCCTGGTCGCCCCGCACGGTGAGGACACCAGCAGGGAACGGCATCTTCAGGACCAAGTACCCGTAGTGGGCAATGGCCATGAACCGGTACAGGGCCGGCCTGCCAATGATGGCTTTGAACGGGAGGTTAACCTCCGCGACGTCGAACGGAACGCTCTCGGTGCGGAGGTTTTCCTCGGTCCCAAACGTAACCGGGAGCGCGATGCTCCCAAGGGGATACACCGGCTAAGGGCCTACCCCGAAGAATGGGCGAGAGGGTCCCAGCTTGGATTCTGGGATCTGGAGCTGCTTGAACGTAGCATGGCTGATGACGTTGAGGTCGGTCCCACCGTCGATCAGCACGTGGTGCAACCTTATGTTGGTGATGACGGGGGCGGTGATGAGCGGCAGTATGCTGGGCCCCGCCATGTTATCGAGGCAGTCAGATGCCCTGAAGGAGATGGTGGTACTCCGCCATCGCTGATGAGGAGCCGCCTTTGGGATGCCCGGGGTTGCCGAGAGGACCCTGCGGCGCAGGGATTTTACATCCCTCCAGGAGACGAGCTCCCAGCTCCCGCCTTACATTACGTACAGCTTCTTGCGGCGGTCGTCGTCGCCGGAGTCGGAGTCCCCAAAGAGGACGTCCCTCAGGACTTGCTCGGGGGACTGGTACCTGAGGTCCCGCTCGCCCGCGGTCGCATTGAAGTCATCGGCCTTCTCCTTGCTAGGCCGGCGGTGAGGCAGCGTGCCTTCCTTGGAGGCCTGTTCGCGCCGCTCACTGATGCGCTTCGCGAGCTTTAGAATCTCACGGCACTCCGATGCGCTGTGGTGGCCGTTGGGATGAATTGGGCACGACCCACTGTCACCACCTTGCTGGCGTGGGCGCTTGCCACGCGTATCCTGGCCCCTAGCTGCAGCTGCGGCGACCAGAGCACCGGACAGCGGCTTCCCGCCACCGCGGTTCTTCTTCTTCTTCTTGCCGCCGCCCTGAGCAACGGCACCACCGCCCTGAGCAGCGGCACCGCCACCCTGAGCAGCAGCACCAGAGCCACCCGTTTGGGCAGCCCCAGCCTATGGTGCCGAGTGCCATGCCCGACCCTCGGCGGCCCTGGCACATTTGTTGGCCAGGGCGAAGAGCGTGGTGACGCTTTCTACATTGTGCGTCGCCAGCTTTTCTAACATACCCCCTGTCGGAAGGCAGTGATAATGGAAGCGTCGGAGATACAAGGTATGGTTCCCTGTACCTTAGTGAAGCGGGAAATGAATGTCCGGAGGGTTTCCTCGGGTTCCTGCCTCACTGCATGGAGGTGGGCCTCCACACCATGCTGCTGATAAGCGCTGGCGAAGTTAGTGGTGAACCGCGTACAGAGCTCTTCCTAGGAGTAGATCGACCCTGGGGTGAGGTTCAAAGCCAAGTCTGGGCTGGCCCGGTCAAGGCTACATGGAAGTAGCTTGCCATCACGGTGGCATTTTCACCAGCTGCCGTAATGGCGGTGACGTAGACCTGCAAGAATTCCGACGGGTTTGACGTATCGTCGTATTTGTCCAGCAGGTGTGGCCGGAACTTGGGCGGCCAAGTCGCCACGTGGAGATGATCCGCGAGCGTGGCGCAGCCCACGCCAGCCACTGGTGCGCCCGTCTAGACTCAGGCGTCACCTGGGGCTTGCGGCGCAACTGCACCAAAGTCTCGATCGAGGTTGCGACCCTCAATGTTTTGCCGGTGCTCCCGCGCCCTTTCTAGGGAGACACGAGCATCCTCGCCCACACGCCTGCGGTCGAGTTCTACCCGTAGGTCGTCAGTCCACGCACCCCTCACTGAGGGTGAGCACACGGATGCCGACGCGTCGCGTTGACGCCGGGATGGTCGTGGCCCAGTCCTGGCTGAGCCAGGAGTGGTCTGGGCCATGCTGAGGAGGCGATCAACGTCTTCACGCCATTGCCTCATGGCCCCCGGCGAGGCCGTGGAGCTTGGGGGATTGCGGAGCAACTCCCTAGCCGCTGACAGCGCCCCGCCAGGAGCAGCCCGCGAGGGAGTTCTAGATGCCTGCACCAGCGTGTGCTGCTGTGCAGCATGCACAGCAGCAGCACTAGGCGCAGGGTGGTAAGAGCCTCGCGGCACGGAAGACGTTGCCTCCTCTCCCATCAGGAAGTCCTCGGTGTACGAGTCGCGGTGCTCGACGATCTGTACCATCATGTCGAGCAAGGAGAAAACAGGCAAAAAATCTAAGCCTTAAAACCCCCTACCTGGCGCGCCAAATGACGGAGGGAAACGATTCATCCGGCCGGGTGGCGGAGTGCACCCGCCCAAGATCCTGAGATGAGGAGGGGGCTTAAGCGTTTGCCTGGCTAATCCGATGAACAAGGACACAAGGGTTTATAGTGGTTCAGGCCACCGAAGCGTAAAACCCTACATCCACTGTGAGTGAGTTGTATTGCTTGAGCTGCGTGTGAGCGTATGAGCGTGTGTAAGAGTCTGTTCCCCTGTAGTGCTGTGTGCCTTCCCTTTTATAGTTCAAGGGAGGCGCTTACAGGGAAAATGAGCCCTAACAGGTGGGCCTAGGAGTATAAAAATATACTATACAGAATAGCTAATCTTCTGCCGGCGGATAAGGACTTTCCCTTGGTCGTCGCGCGGATCTCCCGACCAGCATCTCCTTTGCCCTGTCTTGTCGGTGTGTGGGCGAAGGCCTGTTACTATAGGGTGCGGCGTAGTCTGGCATGCCGACAGGTGTAGGGGCGTGAGAAGCCGCCTGCACTGTCACGTTCGGCCGGGCACTGTAACGGATACGATATCCGGCCGAACGGCGCTTCATGATGGCGTCGCCCGCGTGCGTGGGTCAGCGACCTCGGTAACACGTGGGACGCTGAGCGAGCATTCAATACGCGCGGCTCTGCCAACCTCTGCATGCGCGGTGTGGCTACACAGACTTGTCACAGGTCTGTCATGCCCTGCGCCTAGTCAGAGCGCACCACGACTGCCCTGCATTTAATGCGGGCTGAGGTCTTGCTTCCATGCGAAGATTCGTACTATACGCTTAGCAGGCATGTGGCGTGACCGGACCCCTGCTTGGGTCTGGACGGGGACTGGAGCATGTCCTGCCCCAGGGCGACGGGAGCCCTTGTTAACGACCCGGACCCCATGCGGAGGGTCCCGGTCCTACCAGGGGTGTCCGGACTGTGTTTATGGGGTCCGGGATCCATCCATGGGGTCCGAACCCGTTGGTGAAGTCCCTGAGCATATTACTTCCTTGGACACGTGGCTGCACTGGTCCTACCCATAAGACGGGGACAGACACCTGAGACGCCTTCGAGCGAATCGGAAAGTCGCGACCAGTCCGAGGTTGGTCTCGGGCGAGTCACGACTGTGTCTCCCGCTCGGGTTCGGCCTCGGGCGAGTCGTGAAAAGGTCGAGTTGCTCAGTTCCTTAACGCACGATTAGGGATAACCGTGTGAACACTATGTCTTGACACAGTGGGAGTGGGTACCCCAGTTATGGGGTACCGACAATCATGATTGAATTTTTTTAGATCTGTTTCCTCTAGAATAAATATTGGACACTTAGAGAAAAGTCTTGAGCTAAGTATAGGTGGTGCTACGGACATGTTAAGAGAATATGAAAAACATCTCAAAGAATATATCAGACAGTTGAAAGATCGTACTGCAAGTGTAGCTCTTGTTATCGTATTACAAAATACCTGGCATGATTCATGACCTATGATTACTGTACTTGCACAGGTGAGCGTGCAGAATCTCTTGTGAAGCAATTGCTTTACAATTCCAAGTTAGGATCTGCATGTCCATTGCCTTTTGATGAAGCCAAACTCTAAAAGGCGAAAATGGTCCTCACCTAAAGCAAGAGATTCAGAAGCAATTTAGAAACATTAGGTTTGTGACATATCTCCTGTGTTCTCATTTCATAAGATGCATATGAACCACTCGAATCCTTACCATGTAAAATTTTGTGCAATTATGGACTGCGTTGGATGCGAGTAGTGTCGACTGTGGGGAAGTTCTTGGTCTTGGAACTGCACTAAAAATTCTTTTCTCTGTTGATGGAGACAGCCATATGAATCAGCCAGCACGTAGTCCATTTCTCAAATACTCTTTACCACTCATGCTACATTATGATTTGAGAGATACTCCCTCGGTCCCAAAATAAGAGATGTTTTAGGTTTGTCTTAAGCCAAACCATTTTAAGTTTAACCAAATTTATATAAAGAAGTACTAATGTTTATCATACTAAATAAGTATTGTTAGATTTATCATGGAATATATTTTCATATTTTGCCTATTTGGTGTCATAAGTTTTAATGTTCTTTTCTATAAATTTGATCAAACTTAAAAATTGTTTGACTTATGACACATCACTTGTTTTGGGACGGAGACAGTATATGTTGTTCATTTATTTTTTTTTGTTATTAGCTCAATAACTGTTTGTTTTGAAACATTATCCTCATTTCAGGTTCCTCACACTAAATTCATGTAGATCACTTACATTTTCAGCAAAACGGTGAAGAAGGGACTAATTATTAGTTATGAGGTAGCTAACAATTAGCTGCAGTATTAGCAGGGGGTGTTTGGAACCCAGCAACTATTTTTTTAACAGCTAACTATTAGCTTTAGAGGTTCTAAACAGGGCCTTAATAGGGTTGTATAATCCATCCACCCTGCTAGAGGTCCCGACAAACGAGGTCTTTAACCCCTACTTTTGTTATCACTATTTATTAATTGGTGTATGGTTCTTCCGATTAAAGTTTAGTTCGTGTCACATCAAATATTTGAATATCAATTATAAGTATTAAATATATGCTTAATTAGGTGTAATAAATTTGTCTCGTATTTTAGTCTTCAGTTGTGCAATTAGTTTTGTAATCAGACTATATTTAATATCTGTAATTATCATTCAAACATTTGATGTGACAGGTTTAGCTAGGTAGAACCAAACACTCCGGGCCTCCCCACACCCTATTATGGTCTTGGTTTTATTATCATAATATTATGATAATAAAAGCAACGACATGGTATTCAGTAAAGTAAAACTGCCGTCTACATGTACATAGGAAAAGAAAGAGGTGAGAACCGAGACGGAAAAAAAAAGAATCAAACTAAATTAAGTACTTGTACCCAAAACAAGTGAAGTCGCATACGGTATACTGGCGGTATACTCGCACGAGCCTCGGGGCGCTTGGACAAGTCCCGGGGCTGGGCAACCCCGGAGGTGGTTGAGGCTCCAAGTCCAACCCCGGCGGGGGTCGAATGACGTCATCCGGCTCCGACCTTGTGCCTGGACTTCTTGGCTAGGTGGCACCGTCCGGGCGCCCCTTGTTCGCTGGCGACCGGGCGGTCGGTCGGTCGGTCGGCTCCTCTGCATGGACAAAATCTTTCCAGGCGACGGTCATTCTTTTCTTCCTTCGGGGATCGGGAACCTATGACATACTTAATCTGCCTGAGAATACAGCATCGATATGACTAGTGCATGTGCAGAAGCTTTCTATTGCTTACTCAGAAATAAACACAGAAGCTTTTCTGCATAACCGTTTGCGAATTGCTATCCACGTCCAGTTTAGTGTCTGTATTTTGTGATTTCGTTTTGATTTGCCAATTGTAGCATAATTTTTTGGAACGGTCGATGTCTGTGTGTGGTTGGTGTGGACAGTTATCAGAGCCAGCGTTCCCAAGCTGATTCTGGGCGACGGCTTTGAGATCGTCCAGACCCTGATCGTGGACATTGAGCCAGACCAGCACGTGAAGCGTGCGATGAACGAGATCGATCTGAGCTTTTTACTCTGTTCTCGATTATACACTGGCATTGCTAGCTGATACGCTTGTGGCTGGTGTGTGTTGCCGTGCAGCTGCGGGCGAATGAGAAGGCGGCGCGCAGAGGGGGAGGCGGAGGCGGAGGCCAAGTTAAACACACTCATGTTCTGATAATAAAAGCGGACAACAAACCAAAACCTACTGATGTTCTGATAATAAAAAGCGGACAAGTTAAACACACCAATACATGAGGACTAAGGCCGCCGCCTATAAATTGAACTTGGAAAGGTTGTCACCCCGGTCTGGTCGTACTCACTATCTGAGATAGCAGTCTTCGTTAACTAAGCATGATGCCAGCATACTTGACCTCGATCGGCAGCCTCCTCCTACAACCACCAGGCATAGCATTGAGTCAAGTCTATTCACCTGCAGATGATAAAACAAACAAAACTAGTGATATTCTCTGTTACCAGGAAAAGGAACTAATGGCGTGTTTGGTTAGAGGAATAAGGTAGTCTATCATCTTCTCACTCCTCACTTTATTATTTGGTTTGTGGAATAGAATAAGTTGATCCATCACATTTCATTCATTATAGGTGTCACACCCAGATTTAAGGGCAAACCCGGGTGCGTCTCAAATGTGTGCTAGGATAAAGTCTCACACATATGATGACTCATGGTACAGAAATCAATGTCACATCTTTATTATATAATAGGAATTCTGTATAAAATAACTAAATAAATTACACCATATGACGATGACGATCCTCCATAACCATAGTTGACTGGGAGACGACGGCCTAGACCTCTCCGTACTCATCGCAGCATCCTTCATACTCCTCCAGCGGTACCTGTTTTTGACCTGGTGTGAGTTTAGCAAGAGTGAGCTCACATACGTTCATCGCTCAGCAAGTTATGGGGAATAATGTGCATAAGCTCACTTACGGTGGGGACTCATGTGAAGTGTAAGGCTCACCAAGGAAGATGGTTAAGGCTGAGCATTGCTTTTAATAAGTTGGTCAAAATTTTATTAGCAGTTACTAAGTATAAGTAAATACCATCCCGATTAAATAAGAGATCACAATTAATAATTTCCACAATGCAATGCAATAAATGACAGGTTAAGTTTAGTTCCATAAATTAATCATGCGAGAGTCTTGAGTCGCTCTTGACCGTGAGCACGGCTGATATACCAGTTTTACACTTTGCAGATGTTGTACCCTTTACCCACAAGTCGTTTATCCCATCTAGCCAGGGTTTGCAAGGCCCTTAGACACTCCCGAGGTGAATGGCTAGGGATCCACTACGAGGCCTTTACAAAGTTCCACTAGCTTCAGAAAACTCGCTACGGTTTTATGAGAAAAGCGATATAGGAATCCCTCGTCCAAAAAGCCATCGCAGCATGATTGACCCGAGAACCTTCCTATACCGGCAACTCCTCTACCGCCCTTACCCCTTTCGAGTAAGGTAGTCCTCCACTAGCTTTCCTAATTAGTCAGCCAAGGGCGTCCCATTCCACCCTTGTGGTAGCACTGTTATCTCAAGTTAAGCTCCATGTTCCAATTAACAAAGTTATCTTATCATGCATAAGAGTAAACCAACAATAATAAATCATATTGGAACATGATCATAAATTATAAGTATCATTAATCCCAAACCAGGTAGAGCAATAGCAATATTACCCAATAATTCATTTGTATGCAAGGTGTAGGGTAAGCAAAACTAGGTAACCTATTAGGTCCCGTCAGCTTAACCTAACTGTGCCACGGTGATTAATAGAACATCATTAGGTAAAAGAATGTGATCAAGGACACAACTTGCCTTTTTGGTATAATTCCAGGTACTTCTCCAAAGTTGGTGCTTTAGGTCTCCTCGTTACCTTGCTTCTATTCGTAGCAATACATACAAATAAAAAAATAATGGATATGATAACATTACACCAAAACATGGAAATAAATCACACAATAATATTCTACGCGTCGCTACGAGATCGTAGGTTTGAGAATCACTAAATTCGGAGTTACGGTTCAAAAGATATAGTTCTCGAAGATCTATGTGATTAACTATGAAAAACTAGATTCTTAGTTGATTTTATAAATCATGTGAGATATATATTAAATAAATAACTAATTCAACTTTAATATAAGTTATATCTTGGTTAGAGATCATCTTCTAGTCAAATTATAATTATAGACAGGTTACTTTGATTAGAAAGATTAATCTACTATACATAGGGTTAATAAAAATCTAACTATAAAAGTATGTGATATTAAAAAATAATGCTTGTCACTGCGTAGGCAATTTTATTATGAAACTAACGCAACTTGAACGGACTAAAATGGACTTAGAATGAATAAGATATGGATTTCCTAAGTTTTACAATTATTTTTATAGCAGAAATCTATTTTCCAGATTTAATCCCATATATTATATTAGACCAGGGACCACGGGCACTATTTTGAACAGACTCAGGGTCGATTTCATGAAGTTCGGGACCTGAATGTAATGGTCTTTCTATTACTATGGAGGGCGGGTTTATTTATAAAGACCAGAGGGGCTTTTTAGCAAAATCGACGCGACGAAGGGGTACGCATGTTTTCTGGCCGTTGGATCAAACACGCACGGTCCCGATTAGATCAACCGAGGCGCGAACCGGTGCGTAATGTGAGCCATCCGATCGGGGATAAACGATTAAGGATTTTAAATCCTTCGATCTGACCCTGCCCGTCCATCCTTCGATCGGCAGTCCGGATTGAATCGGTGAAGGGGGGTATTGGTGATTTAATCCCTATCGTTCATCAAGCGGTCAATGGGCAGGGCGTGTCTTCCTCAACCAACGACCCCCACGGCGGCGAGGAACACCACCGCGGCGGCGCCATCGCCGTGGCACGACAACCCGACGCTCCCAGCGCCCGAACTCGTAACCGACCGGCGAAACACGCAGAGCAGGACAAAGCGAACTGTATGGGGAAAACTTACCGGAGTTTATGGCGCAGAGGGGCCCGACCACGCGGTGTGGCGGCACGAGGATTCCGGCGAGAAATTCCGGTGGTCCGGAGCGCAAGTCCGCCCAGGCGAAGTCACAGTCATGTTCAGCGCGGCATGGCGACGCCCCTTGACTCGGTCCCGAGGCCCCAATGACCGCATGGACACGCTCTGCCCATGCGCGGCGGCGCTCTCTCCCTTCTCTCGGTTTCTCTCTTCTCGCCGCGGTGTCTTCAACGATGGTGCTTCGGTTTCGGTGAATAAGGGTCGCGACTGGTATATAAAGGCACCACCCGGCCCTTGGCCAGCTGGCAAGGCGGCCACGAGGTGGTTGCGGATGGCGGCAGATTTCCCAGGTGGATCGCGAGCGCTCGAACGGACTCGGCGAAGACGTGGAGAAGCAACGCTCTGGTTCCTTGGCCCCAACCGCCAGCGACTTAGAGAAAAAAAAAAGGCTAAGGGAGGAATGGGCCGGCTGGGGAGGGTCACTCGGCCCAAGCAGGAGGGAAAAGGAACAAGGGGCGGTCTAGGCCGAAAGGAAGGTAAGGCCCGCACAGGATTCCTCTTTTCTTTTATCTTTTCTATTTTCTTTCTTTTTTGTTTTCATATTTCATATTCAAATTTAGGTTCAGTTTTGAAATCCAAAATTCAAATTCAATGCACAATCAAACTCTCGCATGGGATGCAAAGTATATTTTATTTATTTATTACCCTATTTAAGCCTATACTTTTAATTATGAAATCCATACACTCAGAAATGGGCATTTTTAAGAAAAATAATCTCTAGTATATAAAATCCCAGCATGAGATGCAAATTATTTTTTTAGTTACTTATTCATTTAGTAAATGCTTCTAAATATACAATTCACACACAAGGTTTTATTTTAAGAAAAATAGTTTCTATTGTATAACCTCTATTAAAAGATGCTCTAACTTATATCCTTATAGAATACTTATAAAATTCAACAAGGGATAACTTAATTCATATAAGAATCCTTTTGTTAAATCTTTATTATAGAACATATTTATTTTAGAAGATGTAACTTCAAAAGCTATGGGAATTCTTATTAAAAGATACTTTAATATTAAATCTTTGGAAAATTTTACTATATTCCCAAAATTATGATTCTAAGGTGTTACAATAGGCTAATAATTAATAATAATGTGAGGAATGAGTTCATTCCACCAAATTTGTGGAATGGACTCATGATGTACCACCTCATCTAAAATGGATTGACTCTTCAAACCAAACACCCCATAAAAGAACCATTCGAACAAATGGATGAGAGTTGAGTACTCGCGTGAAAGCACATAATCAGCTTGCTGAATATCGGAAGCCAAATATCTTGCCTTGAATGCCGAAGGTAATTCCGAATGACCGAGTCGCCCGATTCCCCAATATTTGGATTCTCACATTAGTCGTCTTCTTGACGGTCATGCATACCCCGTAAGATGAGTCAGCGTAGAACATGTTCTGGGGTGGAAAAAACCATCATCACCGTAGCACCGGTGAAGACCGTCTCCACTGTGGGCAAGCTAGACCAGCTGCTAAAAACCGAGGGCTTGGCTTTCCAGTTGATACTGTTGGCTTCTGATTCAAAGCAAATGGTGCCTTCACTATTTACTCGCTGATAGTTCAGTGATTTCATTGCTTCTGTGATTATGCTATCGAGGTGATCGAATGTGTCGCTCGATAGGATAGTCCATGATGCGCCAGAGTCCATGACCATCTTTGAAGGTGCCAACCCTAGGTTCTGGCCGTTGGTAGTGCTGGGAATATGGGCCGGGCTTTTTGGGCCAGCACGAGCACAACCCAAAAACAGGAGCCCAAAGCACGGCCCGGCACGAAATAATATGGGCCGGGCTGGCACGGCCCGAAGGCGGGCCTGGGCCAGGCCTCAAATTCTGGCCCGTCGGGCCCCCGGCACGGCCCGCACGCGTCGGCCGGGCTTGGGCCGGCACGGCCCAAAGAAGCCCATATTGTTTAGTTTCTTTAATTTAGTAAGTTATAGACTTTATATGGTTGTAATATTTGAACTTTATATTGTCAATGATGCTTACATTGTTTAATATCTTTAGTTTAGTAAGCTATGTACTTTATGTGGTTGTAATATTTGAATTTTATGTGGTTCAAATATACGGGCCGGGCTTGGGCCGGCACGGCCTGACACAGGCATGACGTGCTTTAGGGCCGCGCTGGGCCACTGTTTTTACTCTTTAGGCTGGCACGGCACGGCACGGCACGAAAATTTTTTAGGCCTTCTCGGCCCAAGCCCGTTTGGCCCGAAGTACGATGGGCTTGGGCCGGGCCGGCCCGGCATGGCCCAATTCCCAGCACTAGCCGTTGGCCACGATCCCTTCTACTGTCAGTGAGTAGGTCTTTGTAAAGGTGGACTGGAACAGCGGGGTGTAAAGAACATGTGCGCCTTGGCCACTGTAGTCCCCAAGGTTCATGTATCCTGTGGTTGTCTCATTGCTTGGCAGACAGTAGCTGAAAGCTTTGTAGTTGATCTGACTTGAAACTTGCACAAAGAATGAGATGCTGGTGGTGCCAAAGCCGACAGTTCCTGCTTCTTTGTAGTTCCCGTACTCCACGTCCAGGCTGCAACCGAACATGAAGCTCAAGCTGATGTTTGTCCCAATGATAAGATTGTCCCAAACCACTTTGCCAGCCGTGTACGCCCATCCACCCCCGTAGATCATTGAGTACAGGCAAGTATTCACCTTCTCCATGCAGTTAGCAAACTCGAGTTTAAGGGCATCCTTGATGACAAAGCACTCTCTTGATTTGCAGCCTGCACGACGAAATATGGTTGATCTACTAGGATCAAAGATCTGACCCGCCTTGGCAGCTTGTTTATGGCAATGCGGCTCGCACGGCCGGCACTGTACGCAAGACGTGGCATGCACTGTACTAGGATCAAAGATCTTCTCTTCCGTTGCCTTGAAGGCCACCGGTTGCGCCTCGGACGTGGAGGGATCATCAAGCTCGTTGATCTTCTTTGAGCCCTTGATCATACATTCAAAGCTCACAAAATTCCCGATAACTTCCTCGGGGGTCATTAGTGGATATCTAGGATTACCACGAATTAATTGAACTTGAGTAGGGTTAAGGAAAATAAGAGCTCTTAAAATAACCTTAACCACCTCGTGGTCGTCCCACTTTTTGCTCCCGAGGTTGCGCACTTGGTTCACCAAGGTTTTGAGCCGGTTGTACATATCTTGTGGCTCCTCCCCTTGGCGAAGACGAAAGCGACCGAGCTCCCCCTCGATCGTTTCCCGCTTGGTGATCTTGGTGAGTTCATCACCCTCGTGCGCCGTCTTGAGTAGGTCCCAAATCTCCTTTGCATTCTTCAACCCTTGCACTTTGTTGTATTCCTCCTTGCTTAGAGAGGCGAGGAGAATGGTTGTGGCTTGGGAGTTGAAGTGCTCGATTTGGGCCACTTCGTCCGTATCATAATCCTCATCCCCTATTGATGGTACCTGTGCTCCAAACTCAACAACATTCCATATACTTTTGTGGAGTGAGGTTAGATGAAATTTCATTAAATCACTCCACCTAGCATAATCTTCGCCATCAAAAGTTGGCGGTTTGCCTAATGGAACGGAAAGTAATGGAGTATGTCTAGATGTGCGGGGATAGTGTAAGGGGATCTTACTAAACTTCTTGCGCTCTTGGCGCTTAGAAGTTACGGACGCCGCGTCGGAGCCGGAGGTGGATGTCGATGAAGAATCGGTCTCGTAGTAGACCACCTTCCTCATCCTCTTCTTCTTGTCCCCACTCCGATGCGGCTTGTGGGAAGAAGATTTTTCCTTCTTCTCTTTGTGATGTGAAGAAGATCTTTTCTCCTTTCCTTTGGAGGAGACCTTCTTCTTCTCCTTCCTCTTGGTGCGGGACTCTTCCGATGAAGTGCTCCCTTGGCTTGTAGTGGGCTTGTCACCGGTCTCCATCTCCCTCTTGGTGTGATCTCCCGACATCACTTCGAGCGGTTAGGCTCTAATGAAGCACCGGGCTCTGATACCAATTGAAAGTCGCCTAGAGGGGGGGGTGAATAGGGCGAAACTGAAAATCTCAAAAATAATCACAACTACAAGACGGGTTAGCGTTAGAAATATAATAGAGTCCGCTAGAGAGGGCGCAAAACAAATCGCAAGCGAATAATGAAGTGAGACACGCGGATTTGTTTTACCGAGGTTCGGTTCTCTCAAACCTACTCCCCGTTGAGGAGGCCACAAAGGCCGGGTCTCTTTCAACCCTTCCCTCTCTCAAACGGTCCCTCGGACCGAGTGAGCTTCTCTTTCTCAAATCACTTGGGAATCAAACTTCCCGCAAGGACCACCACACAATTGGTGTCTCTTGCCTCAATTACAAGTGAGTGTTTGATCACAAGAAAGAATGCCAAAGAAAAAGAAGCGATCCAAGCGCAAGAGCTCAAATGAACACTAGAAATCACTCTCTCTAGTCACTAGGGCTTTGTGTGGAGTTGGGAGAGGATTTGATCTCTTTTGGTGTGCTTTGCAATGAATGCTAGCTCTTGTATAGTGGTTGGAAGCTGGAAAACTTGGATGCAATGAATGGTGGGTGGTTGGGGGTATTTATAGCCCCAACCACCAAACTAGCCGTTTGGTGAGGCTGTCTGTTCGATGGCACACCGGACAGTCCGGTGCACACCGGACATGTCCGGTGCGACAGCCACGTCACCAAAGCCGTTGCAATTTGACCGTTGGAGTTCTGACTTCTGGGCCCACCTGGATGTCCGGTGCACACCGGACATGAACTGTAGATTGTCTGGTGCGCCTGCTCCCGCGTGCCTGACGACTGCGCGCTTCTGGCGCGCATTAAATGCGTCGCAGGTAGCCGTTGGCGCCGAAATAGCCGTTGCCCCGCTGTTACACCGGACAGTCCGGTGTACACCGGACTGTCCGGTGAATTATAGCGGAGCAGCCTTTGCGAATTCCCGAGACTGGCGAGTTCCTGAGCCGCGTCTCAAATGAGCACCGGACACTGTCCGGTGTACACCGGACAGTCCGGTGAATTTTAGAGCGCTGGCTCTGGAAATTTCCCGAGGGCGACGAGTTTGAGCTGTAGTCCTCTAGTGCACCGGACACTGTCCGGTGGCACACCGGACAGTCCGGTGCGCCAGACCAGAGGAGCCTTTGGTTGCTCCTTTGCCCTTTTGTTGAACCCAACACATGGTCATTTTATTGGCTAAGTGTGAACCTTTTCCACCTGTATAACTTATACACTAGAGCAAACTAGTTAGTCCAATATTTGTGTTGGGCAATTCAACCACCAAAATTATTTAGGGACTAGGTGTAAGCCTAATTCCCTTTCAATCTCCCCCTTTTTGGTGATTGATGCCAACACAAACCAAAGCAAATATAGAAGTGCATAATTGAACTAGTTTGCATAATGTAAGTGCAAAGGTTGCTTGGAATTGAGCCAATATAAATACTTACATGATGTGCATGGATTGTTTTCTTTGTTTTTTTTTGACATATTGGACCATATTTGCACCACAAGTTTTGTTTTTGCAAACTCTTTTGTAAATTCTTTTCAAAGTCCTTTTGCAAGATAGTCAAAGGTAAATGAATAAGATTTTGCAAAGCATTTTCAAGTTTTGAAATTTTCTTCCTTTGTTCCAAATGCTTTTCCTTTGACTAAACAAAACTCCCCCTCAAATAAAGTCTCCTCTTAGTGTTCAAGAGGGTTTTAAGACATCAATTTTGAAGATACTACTTGCTCCCCTTTAGAGCACAAAGAGATACCAATTTTGAAATTTTTCATCCGATTGACAAACATTAGTTTTAAAATTAGGGTGGTGGTGCGGTCCTTTTGCTTTGGACTCATATTTTCTCCCCCTTTGGCATGAATCGCCAAAAACGAAATTATTAGAGCCCTTAGAAGTACTTTCTCCTCCTTTGGTCATAAAATAAATGAGTGAAGATTATACCGACGTTGGAGAGTGATGCGGAGCGACGGCGAAGGATGAGTAGTAGAGCGGAGTGGAAGCCTTTGTCTTCGCCGAAGACTCCAATTTCCTTTCAATATACCTATGACTTGGTTTGGAGTACACTTGAAAACATATTAGTCATAGCATATAAAAGAGACATGATCAAAGGTATTCTTATGAGCTATGTGTGCAAGTTTAGCAAAAGAAATTCCTAGAATCAAGAATATTAAGCTCATGCCTAAGTCTGGTAAAAGATTGTTCATCAAGTGGCTTGGTAAAGATATCGGCTAATTGATCTTTAGTGTTAATGTATGAAATCTCGATATCCCCCTTTTGTTGGTGATCCCGAAGAAAATGATACCGAATGGCTATGTGTTTAGTGCGGCTATGCTCAACGGGATTATCCGCCATGCGGATTGCACTCTCATTATCACATAGAAGAGGAACTTTGGTTAATTTGTAACCGTAGTCCCGCAGGGTTTGCCTCATCCAAAGCAATTGCGCGCAACAATGACCTGCGGCAATATACTCGGCTTCGGCGGTAGAAAGAGCGAACGAATTTTGCTTCTTTGAAGCCCATGACACCAAGGATCTTCCTAAGAATTGGCAAGTCCCCGATGTGCTCTTCCTATTAATCTTACACCCCGCCCAATCGGCATCCGAATAACCAATCAAATCAAAAGTGGATCCCCGAGGGTACCAAAGCCCAAACTTAGGAGTATAAGCCAAATATCTCAAGATTCGTTTTACGGCCGTAAGGTGTGATTCCTTAGGGTCGGCTTGGAATCTTGCACACATGCATACGGAAAGCATAATGTCCGGTCGAGATGCACATAAATAAAGCAATGAACCAATCATCGACCGGTATACCTTTTGATCCACGGACTTACCTCCCGTGTCGAGGTCGAGATGCCCATTTGTTCCCATGGGAGTCTTGATGGGCTTGGCATCCTTCATTCCAAACTTGCTTAGAATGTCTTGAGTATACTTTGTTTGGCAAATGAATGTGCCCTCTTGGAGTTGTTTGACTTGAAATCCTAGAAAATACTTCAACTCCCCCATCATAGACATCTCGAATTTCTGTGTCATGATCCTACTAAATTCTTCACATGTAGATTTGTTAGTAGACCCAAATATAATATCATCAACATAAATTTGGCATACAAACAAATCATTATCAAGTGTTTTGGTGAATAAAGTAGGATCGGCTTTGCTGACTTTGAAGCCATTTGCAATAAGGAAATCTCTAAGGCATTCATACCATGCTCTTGGGGCTTGCTTGAGCCCATAAAGCGCCTTAGAGAGCCTATAAACATGGTTAGGGTACTCACTGTCTTCAAAGCCAGGAGGTTGCTCAACATAGACCTCCTCCTTGATTGGTCCATTGAGGAAGGCACTCTTCACGTCCATTTGATAAAGCTTGAAGCCATGGTAAGTAGCATAGGCCAATAATATGCGAATTGACTCAAGCCTAGCTACGGGTGCATAGGTTTCACCAAAATCCAAACCTTCGACTTGTGAATACCCCTTGGCCACGAGTCGAGCTTTGTTCCTTGTCACCACACCATGCTCGTCTTGCTTGTTGCGGAAGACCCACTTGGTTCCTACAACATTTTGATTAGGACGTGGAACTAAATGCCATACCTCATTCCTTGTGAAATTGTTGAGCTCCTCTTGCATCGCCATCACCCAATCCAAATCTTGAAGGGCTTCCTCTACCCTGTGTGGCTCAGTAGAGGAAACAAAAGAGTAATGTTCACAAAAATGTGCAACACGAGATCGAGTAGTTACCCCCTTATGAATGTCGCCGAGGATGGTGTCGACGGGGTGATCTCGTTGTATTGCTTGGTGGACTCTTGGGTGTGGCGGCCTTGGTTGTTCATCCTCCTTGTCTTCATCATTTGCATCTCCCCCTTGATCGTTGCCGTCATTTTGAGGTGGCTCATCTTCTTGATCTTCTTGTTCAACATCTTGAGCCTCATCCTCAATTTGAGTTGGTGGAGATGCTTGCATGGAGGAGGATGGTTGATCTTGTGCATGTGGAGGCTCTTCGGATTCCTTAGGACACACATCCCCAATGGACATGTTCCTTAGCGCTATGCATGGAGCCTGTTCTTCACCTATCTCATCAAGATCAACTTGCTCTACTTGAGAGCCGTTAGTCTCATCAAACACAACGTCACAAGAAACTTCAACAAGTCCTGAGGACTTGTTAAAGACTCTATATGCCCTTGTGTTTGAGTCATATCCTAGTAAAAAGCCTTCTACAGTTTTAGGAGCAAATTTAGATTTTCTACCTCTTTTAACAAGTATAAAACATTTGCTACCAAAAACTCTAAAATATGAAATATTTGGCTTTTTACCGGTTAGGAGTTCATAGGATGTCTTCTTGAGGATTCGGTGAAGATATAACCGGTTGATGGCGTAGCAAGCGGTGTTGACCGCTTCGGCCCAAAACCGATCCGGTGTCTTGTACTCATCAAGCATGGTTCTTGCCATGTCCAATAGAGTTCGATTCTTCCTCTCCACTACACCATTTTGTTGTGGAGTGTAGGGAGAAGAGAACTCATGCTTGATGCCCTCCTCCTCAAGGAAGCCTTCAATTTGAGAGTTCTTGAACTCCGTCCCATTGTCGCTTCTAATTTTCTTGATCCTTAAGCCGAACTCATTTTGAGCCCGTCTCAAGAATCCCTTTAAGGTCTCTTGGGTATGAGATTTGTCCTGCAAAAAGAACACCCAAGTGAAGCGAGAATAATCATCCACAATAACTAGACAGTACTTACTCCCGCCGATGCTTATGTAAGCGATCGGGCCGAATAGGTCCATGTGTAGGAGCTCCAGTGGCCTATCACTAGTCATGATGTTCTTGTGTGGATGATGAGTGCCAACTTGCTTCCCGGCTTGGCTTGCGCTACAAATCCTGTCTTTCTCAAAATGAACATTGGTTAGTCCTAAAATGTGTTCTCCCTTTAGAAGCTTGTGAAGATTCTTCATTCCAACATGGGCTAGTCGGCGGTGCCAGAGCCAACCCAAGTTAGTCTTAGCAACCAAGCAAGTGTTGAGTTCAGCTCTATCAAAATCTACCAAGTATAGCTGACCCTCTAACACTCCCTTAAATGCTATTGAATCATCACTTCTTCTAAAGACAGTAACACCTATATCTGTAAATAGACAGTTGTAGCCCATTTGACATAATTGGGATACGGAAAGCAAATTGTAATCTAAAGAATCTACAAGAAAAACATTGGAAATAGTATGGTCAGGTGATATAGCAATTTTACCCAATCCTTTGACCAAACCTTGATTTCCATCCCCGAATGTGATGGCTCGTTGGGGATCTTGGTTTTTCTCATATGAGGAGAACATCTTTTTCTCCCCTGTCATGTGGTTTGTGCACCCGCTGTCGAGTATCCAACTTGAACCCCCGGATGCATAAACCTACAACACAATTTTAGTTCTTGACTTTAGGTACCCAAACGGTTTTGGGTCCTTTAGCATTAGAAACAAGAACTTTGGGTACCCAAACACAAGTCTTTGATCCCTTGTGTTTGCCCCCAACAAATTTGGCAACTACCTTGCCGGATTTGCTAGTAAGCACATAAGAAGCATCAAAAGTTTTAAATGAAATAGCATGATCATTTGATGCATTAGGAGTTTTCTTTCTAGGCAACTTGGCACGGGTTGGTTGCCTAGAACTAGATGTCTCACCCTTATACATAAAAGCATGATTAGGGCCAGAGTGAGACTTCCTAGAATGAATTTTCCTAATTTTGCTCTCAGGATAACCGGCAGGGTATAAAATGTAACCCTCGTTATCTTGAGGCATGGGAGCCTTGCCCTTAATAAAGTTAGACAAGTTCTTAGGAGGGGCATTAAGTTTGACATTGTCTCCCCTTTGGTAGCCAATGCCATCCTTGATGCCAGGGCGTCTCCCATTATAGAGCATACTTCTAGCAAATTTAAACTTTTCATTTTCTAAGTTATGCTCGGCAATTTTTGCATCTAATAATGCTATATGATCATTTTGTTGTTTAATTAAAGCCATGTGATCATGAATAGCATTGATATCAACATCTCTACATCTAGTACAAATAGAAACATGCTCAACATTAGATGTAGAGGGTTTGCAAGATTTTAGTTCTACAACCTTAGCATGTAACATATCATTCTTAGTTCTAAGGTCGGAAATAATAGTATTGCAAACATCAAAATTTTTAGCCTTAGCAATCAAATTTTCATTTTCTACTCTAAGGCTAGCAAGAGACTCATTCAATTCCTTAATCTTAGCAAGCAAATCATCATTATCATTTCTAAGATTGGGAATTGAATCAATACAAACATGAGAATCAACCTTAGCAGTTAATCTAGCATTTTCATTTCTAAGGTTGTTAATGGTCTCATGGCAAGTGCTTAGCTTACTAGACAATTTTTCACATTTTTCTACCTCTAGAGCATAAGCGTTTTTAACCTTAACATGTTTCTTGTTTTCCTTGATTAGGAAATCCTCTTGGGAGTCCAAGAGATCATCCTTTTCATGGATAGCACTAATTAGCTCATTTAATTTTTCTTTTTGTTCCATGTTAAGGTTGGCAAAAAGGTTATGCAAATTGTCTTCCTCACCACTAGCATTATCATCACTAGAAGATTCATATTTAGTGGAGGATTTAGATTTAACCTTCTTCCTTTTGCCGTCCTTTGCCATGAGGCACTTGTGGCCGACGTTGGGGAAGAGGAGTCCCTTGGTGACGGCGATGTTGGCGGCGTCCTCGTCGGAGGAGGACTCGGTGGAGCTCTCGTCGGAGTCCCATTCCCGGCAAACATGGGCATCGCCGCCCTTCTTCTTGTAGTACTTCTTCTTTTCTCTCCTCTTTCCCTTCTTGTCGTCGCCCCTGTCACTGTCACTAGACATAGGACATTTTGCAATAAAATGACCGGGCTTACCACATTTGTAGCACACTTTCTTGGAGCGGGGTTTGTAGTCCTTCCCCCTCCGTTGCTTGAGGATTTGGCGAAAGCTTTTGATGATTAAAGCCATCTCCTCATTGTCGAGCTTGGAGGCGTCAATTGGTTGTCTACTTGGTGTAGACTCCTCCTTCTTCTCTTCCGTTGCCTTGAAGGCCACCGGTTGCGCCTCGGACGTGGAGGGATCATCAAGCTCGTTGATCTTCTTTGAGCCCTTGATCATACATTCAAAGCTCACAAAATTCCTGATAACTTCCTCGGGGGTCATTAGTGGATATCTAGGATTACCACGAATTAATTGAACTTGAGTAGGGTTAAGGAAAATAAGAGCTCTTAAAATAACCTTAACCACCTCGTGGTCGTCCCACTTTTTGCTCCCGAGGTTGCGCACTTGGTTCACCAAGGTTTTGAGCCGGTTGTACATATCTTGTGGCTCCTCCCCTTGGCGAAGACGAAAGCGACCGAGCTCCCCCTCGATCGTTTCCCGCTTGGTGATCTTGGTGAGTTCATCACCCTCGTGCGCCGTCTTGAGTAGGTCCCAAATCTCCTTTGCATTCTTCAACCCTTGCACTTTGTTGTATTCCTCCTTGCTTAGAGAGGCGAGGAGAATGGTTGTGGCTTGGGAGTTGAAGTGCTCGATTTGGGCCACTTCGTCCGTATCATAATCCTCATCCCCTATTGATGGTACCTGTGCTCCAAACTCAACAACATTCCATATACTTTTGTGGAGTGAGGTTAGATGAAATTTCATTAAATCACTCCACCTAGCATAATCTTCGCCATCAAAAGTTGGCAGTTTGCCTAATGGAACGGAAAGTAATGGAGTATGTCTAGATGTGCGGGGATAGTGTAAGGGGATCTTACTAAACTTCTTGCGCTCTTGGCGCTTAGAAGTTACGGACGCCGCGTCGGAGCCGGAGGTGGATGTCGATGAAGAATCGGTCTCGTAGTAGACCACCTTCCTCATCCTCTTCTTCTTGTCCCCACTCCGATGCGGCTTGTGGGAAGAAGATTTTTCCTTCTTCTCTTTGTGATGTGAAGAAGATCTTTTCTCCTTTCCTTTGGAGGAGACCTTCTTCTTCTCCTTCCTCTTGGTGCGGGACTCTTCCGATGAAGTGCTCCCTTGGCTTGTAGTGGGCTTGTCGCCGGTCTCCATCTCCCTCTTGGTGTGATCTCCCGACATCACTTCGAGCGGTTAGGCTCTAATGAAGCACCGGGCTCTGATACCAATTGAAAGTCGCCTAGAGGGGGGGTGAATAGGGCGAAACTGAAAATCTCAAAAATAATCACAACTACAAGCCGGGTTAGCGTTAGAAATATAATAGAGTCCGCTAGAGAGGGCGCAAAACAAATCGCAAGCGAATAATGAAGTGAGACACGCGGATTTGTTTTACCGAGGTTCGGTTCTCTCAAACCTACTCCCCGTTGAGGAGGCCACAAAGGTCGGGTCTCTTTCAACCCTTCCCTCTCTCAAACGGTCCCTCGGACCGAGTGAGCTTCTCTTTCTCAAATCACTTGGGAATCAAACTTCCCGCAAGGACCACCACACAATTGGTGTCTCTTGCCTCAATTACAAGTGAGTGTTTGATCACAAGAAAGAATGCCAAAGAAAAAGAAGCGATCCAAGCGCAAGAGCTCAAATGAACACTAGAAATCACTCTCTCTAGTCACTAGGGCTTTGTGTGGAGTTGGGAGAGGATTTGATCTCTTTTGGTGTGCTTTGCAATGAATGCTAGCTCTTGTATAGTGGTTGGAAGCTAGAAAACTTGGATGCAATGAATGGTGGGTGGTTGGGGGTATTTATAGCCCCAACCACCAAACTAGCCGTTTGGTGAGGTTGTCTGTTCGATGGCGCACCGGACAGTCCGGTGCACACCGGACATGTCCGGTGCGACAGCCACGTCACCAAAGCCGTTGCAATTTGACCATTGGAGTTCTGACTTCTGGGCCCGCCTGGATGTCCGGTGCACACCGGACATGAACTGTAGATTGTCCGGTGCGCCTGCTCCCGCGTGCCTGATGACTGCGCGCTTCTGGCGCGCATTAAATGCGTCGCAGGTAGCCGTTGGCGCCGAAATAGCCGTTGCCCCGCTGTTACACCGGACAGTCCGGTGTACACCGGACTGTCCGGTGAATTATAGCGGAGCAGCCTTTGCGAATTCCCGAGACTGGCGAGTTCCTGAGCCGCGTCTCAAATGAGCACCGGACATTGTCCGGTGTACACCGGACAGTCCGGTGAATTTTAGAGCGCTGGCTCTGGAAATTTCCCGAGGGCGACGAGTTTGAGCTGTAGTCCTCTGGTGCACCGGACACTGTCCGGTGGCACACCGGACAGTCCGGTGCGCCAGACCAGAGGAGCCTTTGGTTGCTCCTTTGCCCTTTTGTTGAACCCAACACATGGTCATTTTATTGGCTAAGTGTGAACCTTTTGCACCTGTATAACTTATACACTAGAGCAAACTAGTTAGTCCAATATTTGTGTTGGGCAATTCAACCACCAAAATTATTTAGGGACTAGGTGTAAGCCTAATTCCCTTTCAGTATTTGCCAAAGACAACAACAAAACTCACTACCGGACACAGCTGCTTTGCCGAGCACTTCGGGCACTCGGCAAACCCAATAAAACACTCGGCAAACCACTCGGCAAAGAGGTCTCGGTGAACTGTATATCGGCAACGGCCTCTTTGCCGAGCACTTTTTGTCGGGCACTCGGCAAAGATTGTCATTTGGTACTCGGCAAAGAAAAGTCGCCGTTACGGCGCCAAGTGACAGTCCCTTTGCCGAGAGCTCCTGACACTCGGCAAAGAAGCCTTCTTTGCCGAGTGCCTGCTATTCTGGCACTCGGCAAAGAACGTTGCAGTGGGCCCCCCGCCAGTCCCTTTGCCGAGAGCTCCTGACATCACTCGGCAAAGGGGGCTTCTTTGCCGAGTGCCCAATGGACGGGCTCTCGGCAAAGGAGGCTCCCTTTGCCGAGTGCTCTGGTAGGCACTCGGCAAAGGGATCTTCTTTACTAAGTGCCTGGACCATAGCACTCGGCAAAGAAAGCTTTACCGGTTCCCAGGTGTGCTTCTTTGCCAAGTGCTATGGTCATAGCACTCGGCAAAGAGCATCTTTGCCGAGTGTAACACTCGGCAAAGAGCATCTTTGCCGAGTGTAACACTCGGCAAAGTGACCAGAAAGCCCCTTTTTTATTTGTTTTTGCTATTTCATCCAAACAAACAAAACATATATCACATATACATCATAAAGTTCACAGAATCATCACATACATAATAGAGACCACATATCTCAAAAAACCACAAATCTCACAAGTTTTTCACAAACATAAGTACTATGGTCCAGGCAAACATAAGTATCACAGACCACATAACTCACAAGTTCAGACTAAGTTTCACAAGTTCAAACCAAGTTTAACAAACAAGTTTCACAAACATGAGAACATCAACGAGGTGGGCGACTGGACTGGTTCGGCGGAGGGCTGGATGAATCGTGAGGGTTGTTCGGTGCCGCCGATTGTCCCTGCATAGACAAGAGATTGCATTTGTGAGACCAGATGAATATATATCATGCACGACTAAGATTTTGATACTCACAGGAGTAGGGAACTGGGTAGGGTCAGGTGCAGGGAACAACGGAGGTGGTGGAGCAAGACCCTGTGCGGCGCCAAGGCTCTGCATGTACTGGAACATCTCCGCCATCCTCTTCTCCAGCTCCTCACGTTGCCTCCTCTCATCATCTAGCTGAGTCTGTAATATTTCGCCCCAATGTTACGATAATGCAAAGAGAAGATATATAATAATCAATGAATGATGAATAGATAAGGAATAACCTGGAGTTGCTGGATGCGATGCTGTGAGCTGTCCTGCCGAGGTCGTATGGCTGGGCTCGTGCTCCTTGCTCGCACCTGAGACGGAGTGGGAGTGGAGGATGAGTCGATTGCCCCGTCGGCAATCCAGTACCGCCCATGCCTCTTGCCTCCTCCGACCCTCATGAGGACATCTCCGTCGATGTCCTCGGTCCTCGGATTGTAATCTGGCCAATGGGCCTCCTTAGCCATGGCGGTGTACTCACTGAGGCGGCTGTGGACGGCGGGGTTGTTGTACGCCTCGGGCCTGTCCTCCGGGTTGTAGGTGACGTCGGACGTCGCCTTGCCCTTGTGGGCCATAGCATACACTGAGAAGATGGAGCAAGGCTGGCCACCATGTGACGCTGACTGCGAGAAAACCAACGAGATGGTTAGAAATCATGTCTAATCGAAAGTTATATACCTAAATAAAAAAGAGCGCGTACCCATGCTTCTGCGTATTTGCCGAGGCTGCGGCTGCCTTGGTGGTGGGAGGGACCTTGCATCATCAAACGTCATTTCTGGCTAGCGTTGTGTGCCTCGTCCCACTCAGGCGAGCACCACCTCTGCGCCATCTGCTCCCAGCACTCAGGATGCGCGGCGCACCAATAAGGAATCATCTACAAAAAAAACAAGTACACGACATATCAGAAGATAAAATTAAGCATATTTAATACCAGTATTAAAGTTCTGTGTTTACCTGCAAGTACTGGTCCAGCGTCAACGACATGGTTCGGGCGTCCTGCTAGCTCACCTTCTCCCCAAGGATGGAGCCATGGTAAGTGACGATGGACTGGATGCGCGCCTCATAGTGCATGTCCACGACGAGCTTCTTACAGCTCGTGGTAGCCACCACATCCGCCCTGGCCTCGTATCCAGCCTCGCATCTGAAGAAATCCTGCATACAAAGACGATGTATCCATACATTATTTCAAGAATGTGCAACGAATGCAACGTATTAAACAATATAGTGCGAGTAAGACATACCCACAGCTCTTGCTTCACCCGCTCCGCCTTGTTGTTGAACTCCCTGCCGTCCCGATCTACTGCATCGGGGGCGACGGCGTAGAGGTCGAAGGTGAAGGCTGGGCCCGTCACTCCGGTGTACTCAACCATTCTAGGGAAGTGTTCCCTGCACAGAAGGCCGAGGATGCCATTGGGGTTGCGGGCCGTGACCCCTTGCACTCTCCACAACCTTCCAAGACCTGTCCAAGTGATTAAGAAAATTATTAGTTTCTATTATGAATTTGAACATATAATATGAAGAAGCAGCGACAACATCTAAAGTTACATACCTCTCCCCATCGGGTCGAATCAGCGGGCGCCTATCACGAAGTATGGGTCGCTGAGGAAGACTCGCGGGACCTCGCTAGTAGACGTTCCTCGAACCTGAGGCGCCCTACTGAGCGTCGTCGTCGTCGTCGTCCTGCTGCGCCGCATCGATGTCCTGCTGCGCCGCATCGACAGCGGCCTGCTGCTCCACCTGCTGCTGTACGGCGTCGTCCTGCTGCGCCTCGCCCTCCGTCCTACGGGTCCTCCCCCTCCCCCTCCCCCCTCCCCCTCCCCCTCCTCGTCCCACCGCCCACCATCTTTGTCCAACAACCAGCAATTAAGAGTAAGCAAATAAGCACAGATAAAAAAATATGTTTTAGAAACAAATGCGAAATAAATAAAATATAGCATGACATCGATTAAAAATAATCTTTATATGTGTCTAGGTTAACCGGATCATAAGTCTCATCATCACTATCAACCATTTCATAGCCAACACCATCTGAAGGCGCAAGTTCGTCATTATCATTGCCTTCAAGCATTTCTAAGTCATTCTCATTTTGCACCTCATCATCCTCCTCATCAACAACCATTTCAATATCTACTTCCATTCTAATCGCTTCGATTAAGTCTATCTCAAATCGCCCTTCTAGCCCATCTTCTTGGAAGAACTCTCCGTCATATGTGTCCGGGTCTAAGTTATAATCTTCATCGTTTGGAACAGGTAATTTACCGTGCGGTGATACCTTATACACAACATCCCAACCCTTAAGATGTTCTTTCGTTTGGCACGCATATGGGAGATAATACACTTGCGTGGCCTGTTGGGCCACGATATAGACATCGTCTCCTACTAAGGTGGAATCCTGTCGAATTTTGACTAGTCCAAGATTAGAATGTGTCCATCTCGTCACTTCAGGATGAAACCAATGACATTTGAATATCACTGGTGTCGGTGTTTTAGACCCGGGGGACCCTCAACCGACAAGTGAATTTATGCTGCGTGCCCCTGTCCAGATGGGTTGATGCAAGAAGAACACAAGATTTATCCCGGTTCGGGCAAAAGAAGGCCCTACTTCTAGCAGAGGGAGGATAAGACTTATATTATCTTGCACCTGAGTGCTCGTAGTAGGGGATACAAGCTAACCGAGAGAGGGAGCTGGTCCCAGGTCTTTTGAGGAGAGTGGAGTGTTGTGTTACACGAGAGAGCTAGTGAGCGTGAGCTTGAGCTAATCTTGAATCAGATCCCCTGGGACGGTCCTGGGCTCCTCCTTTTATAGGCACAAGGAGAAGACCCAGGTGTACAAGGGGTGTAGCTCGCATAAGTCGTGGACGGTCCGAGCACTGTAGAGTCATGGCCGACGGTGCAACCCTTGAGCATGAACACTGCAGCAGCGTGGCCGGCGGTGCAGCTCCGGGGGTGGCGTGGCCGGTGGGATAACGTTGGAGTCCGAGCCCTGCCCCCGGTCAGTGACGGGACGTCTGATCCTAAAGCTTATCCTGACCATGCTGAGAGCCGAGGGGTGGTCGGCAACCATGGGCGCAGGTCAGAGCTTATCTTGCATTGAAGTGTTAGACGAGACGTTTTAGGGCGTCGAGTCGGTGCTAACAAAATAGTGTTTGGCACGGTAAAAAAATAGGCGGTGGTCTTGATCCGAGCGTCACTGGATGGTGTAGTAAATGGATTTGACACCGGTCTTGTCGCACTATAGTTATCCTATCCTTGGCAGGGTTTGCAGAGGATAAGGCAGCGCCATAATTTCCCTGGTTGGGATAGTCGATCCGAGGCTGGCTCGGTCGGGACAAAGATTTCTCCCGAGGCAAAGGCCGGGTGCTCGGTTGAGGCGGATATTCCTCCCGAGGCCGAGGCCGGGTGCTCGGGCGAGGCGGATATTCCTCCCGAGGCCGAGGCCGGGTGCTCGGGCGAGGCGAATATTCCTCCCTAGGCCGAGGCCGGGGCGGCTACTGTTGCTAGTCATGCCTGGGTGCCTGACACGGCGGTCTGAACGGTGGAATGTCGCCCTGTACCTGTGTAATGATTACTGGGAGTAGTAAAAAGTAGATTTGACCGGGGTCACATCGCACCTTGCATTAAATGTGCACGTGATGTGGTCGGAGTAAGGCGGTTGGCCGAGGCTGGTACACGACAAAACCTCGCCCGAGCTGACCTCGGGCGAGTCGGGAATGCGTTCCTCGCCCGAGGCTGGGCTCGGGCGAGTCGTGAATACGTGCGGTGCTACTGTACGCCCGAGACAGGGCTCGGGAGAGGCGTAGTTTCGCTTCCGGTATACGAGGCCTGGGGCGAACTGCTGTTCCGGTCCTATGCGACTTAGAGCAAGTTGTGAGCTTGTTTTGCCTTGTGACAAAAGTGTTTTAGGTGTGATTAGGGACGTACTTAGGGTACCCCTAATTACGTTACCCGATAGTAGCCCCCGAGCCTCCAAGGGAGTGCAGGCACTCGTTTGGAGGTTTAGCCAGACTTATGAGTGTTTTGCTCGGTTTCTGAGAGTCCAGTAGAGTTCTTCCGATGGGTGCGCGCGAGCGCACCCGTCGGGTGTAGCCCCTGAGGCCTCGAAGGAGTGAGTTACTCCTTCGAGGTCTTTATGCTCTCTTTTGCGGGTTTGCTAATTCCTTAAATACCTTGGCCATAGCTTGGTATAAGGGCAGCCCTAGAGCCTCGGCGGATTGTGTTTGTTGGTGCCACCAACAGTTTAGCCACAGCCTGGTGCAAGGGCAGCCCCTGAGCCTCTGCACGGAGTGAGAGGACGATCAGGGACTGTCTTGACTTTTATAATACGCCCCTTCATCACCTTTCCGCAAGGAGGAAGGGGGGAAAGCGCCATACTACCCTCGGTGGGC
Source organism: Zea luxurians (assembly GCA_029449295.1). NCBI lineage: Eukaryota > Viridiplantae > Streptophyta > Magnoliopsida > Poales > Poaceae > Zea > Zea luxurians. The sequence goes on from JAOPSE010000010.1 coordinate 132,427,713, forward strand.
AATGAGTATGACGTTTCTGGTGAGCTGTTAACGAGTAATCCGAGTGGAGGCCCGAGCCCCATTCGATAAGGGTCGGCTAGTGGCCCAGAGGCGCGCCCCAATATACCTGCAGGTGATTCGCTAGACCCGAACCCATTCGATAGGGTCTGAGGGCTCGATGCCTCCCTCCGGTGGGATTCCAATATGAATCATTCCCGCTGGTCTCGGAAATGTCCTACGGTACCTCGGGATTGTAGCCCGAGCCTTGGCCATGTAATGGATGTACCCATGGTCATCCCTGACTCTGTGCTCTGGGGCGGTTGTTGAACCCTGCCGAGGGGCCAACCTTCGAACCCCTGATCAGTAAAGGGCTCGGAGCCTGAGTGCTCTGAGGCGGTTGCCGAACCCCGCGGAGCCAACCTTCGAACCTCTAATCAGTAAGAAGGGCTCAGGGCCCGTTTCCTTTGCTGGGAAGGAAACTCCGTAATATCTGTCACCTGCAGTGAGAAGGAGAGAGAAAAATTGAACTGGAGGGAGCACCTTTTTAGGCGGTCATCATGGGGGAGGCGAAACGGTGCCTGTTCAGTTCATCAGACGCGACGCGTGGCCTACGAGAGGAATTAATGCGACGGGACAGGTAGCTCGCGGGCTATCCATTGCGGCGCGCGTGCGTGAGAATTTCGAGGAACGGAAATCCGTTTCAGATTTGATTTCTGAATGCGGGGGCTCAGAAAATATCTCGGCGGACTCACCGGCGCCCCTATATATTTGGGGAGGAGAGGATACCCTGGGTTCTCACCTTGCCTTTGCCTTCCAGCCCTTAGCCTCCCTGCTTTTTCGGCTGCGACCAGGGACAAAGAAAGGAGAGAGCTTTGCGTACCTCGCCACCACCGTCGCCATCCCCTTGCTTTGCCATGGCTGAGAAGGTAACTGTCCTTGCACCATGCAACCCGTGGCTCTTCTCCACCGTCACCACGGAGGAGCTTCAGGGCCTCGTCTCCAACGGCCTGCTCCGCCCTTCCACCGACGCGGCACGCCCCAAATGGATTGCGCCCGGGGACGAAGATGAACCAACTCCACCCGCGGGCTATGTCATCAGCTTCGTCTCATTCCATGAGCATGGGTTCAGGGTGCCGGCGAGCCGCTTCATGTGGGCGCTACCGCACTACTACGTGGTGGAGTTTCATAACTTCAACCCTAACTCTATCGCGCAAGCCACGATTTACGCGGCGGTCTGCAAGGGATACCTCGGGATCGAGCTGCACTGGGATCTGTAGCTCCATCTCTTCCGTGTGGAGCCCTTCTCGCAGTCGTCGGACACGAACAGGGTCCACCACGTGGTGAGGGCCGGCGACTGCACGCTGTAGCTGAAGTCGGACCGGGGAGACCAATATATCCTGGCCACCCTCACCTCTTCGAACAAGGGGTGGCAGAGCCGCTGGTTCTACCTCCGCAACGACGGCGAGTTGTTGCCCCCGTACACTAAGCGAGTTGTGACCGCTGCGGGGGACAACTGGCGCTGGGGGCCGCGCGCGAGAACAAGGCTAAGCTGCAGCCCCTCCTTGATGCCCTGAAGAGGCTCCGGGAGCACGGCCTCACCGAGGCCGGGGTTGTTGCCGCCTTCCACCGCCGGAGGGTGCTGCCTCTGGCGAAGCGACGGCTGCGGCTGTGTAAGACGAAGCCGGGGGCCGAGCTGGAGAGCTCGCGGATGTCCTCGGTCACCCTTCCCATCGACGACCTCCTCAAGCGGGTCGTGGCTACGGTGGGGAAGGCTGACCTCAGCGTCCTCACCCAGGTCCCGATGCGCCCCGACCAGGGGTATGTGTCCCTGGAAAGTTGCCGAGCCTGCCCCTGCTTTGATATCCGTTGTTTTGCATTTTTGATCCGGTCATTCGAGCTTCCTGCTTGTCCTCAGGGGTTGCGAAATTATAAGACCTCCCTGCCTCCGGTCCCACAGGACACGGTGGATCGGGCGGCGCGCAGGCTTGCTGCAGAGGAGAAGAAGCAGAAGAAGGACGCAAAGAAGAGGCGGGCCCGTGACAAGAGGTAGGCTCGCGATGAGTTGGAGAGGCGTCGTCGGATTCAGGAGAGGGAGGGACTACCGCGGGAGGAGTCCCTGGACTCGTCCGACGACGACGACGATGATGATGGTGATGATGAGGGGATGGTGGCTCGACTCGGCTTCAGTCCCGAGCCGAGGCCAGAGCCGTCCTCTGCAGGGACTTCATGCCAGCCCTCTGGTGGGCTGGCGTCATTGGTGCCCAGGTCCGAGACATCAGGGTTTCGGGCCAAGGGGCAGATGTTGACCGAGGGGTACTTAACCCCTCGGCCATGGCTGGTGGAGCGGCGCCGGAGCAAAGCGCCCTGCAACCTCCTCGTGCTTCCGAGGCGAGGGCGACGGCGCCGACCGAGCAGGCGGCCGACACCCCAGCCGGCGGGGCATCATCGGGGCAGGCCACCCCTTCGGCACCTCGCGCGTCCGAGGCAGAGGTGGCGCTGAAGCATGACGCCGACCAACCTCTGGCGCCGTCGGCGGGATCCCAGGGCCCAGGGAGCCCCGTGCTGAAGCGAAAGGTCGTGCCTCGGTCTGGGTAAGTGTCACAAACCGTCTTGAAGTTGCTTATCCCTGAATTCTTCATGATTTTTGTTTTTGTATGCCCCTCTCCATAGGGCGAAGCGCAAGATGGGTGCACCAGGCCTGGAGCCTGGGAAGGCCCTCAAGACGGGCACGGCCTCGACGGCCGGTGTCATGGCCCAGCAGGCCTCGTGGGCTGATGCCGCACGGGCTGCCGTCCAATGAGGGGTCGAGGTGGCCCAGCTTGCCATGGAGGAGCTGGCCTCTCAGGCTACTCCACTGTCAGGGGGAGCTGTGGGCACGGTTGCGCCCCCCAAGTGTGCCTACTCCGACGCCGACGTCAACGCCAGCGCCTGCCGAGGTCGCCTTCGGCTCGTCCGCAGAGGGGCCCACGGGGCACAGAGGTGGCCATGGCTGAGGTGTCGCCAGCCCTGGCGTCCTCGGATTTCATTATCCCCGATTCCCCGGGCATGGACCGGGGTAAGGGGGTGGCTGGCGACGAGGGAGCCAGCGCCCTGGAGCAACCCGAGGCCCCGGCCGTGGAGCGCGCCGCGCCCCAACTCGGCGAAGGGAGCAACACCATTGTTCCCAGGCACCGCAACCCCAATGAGTGGGGAGGACCGATGCTCGCATGGCGGATGCCAGGTGTCTCGGATCCTATGTTCTCCCTCAACGATGAGGAGGAGCTGAGGTTGTGGCGAGTCTTCCACGACTTCGGTCAGGCGATGGAGAGGTCGATCCGGACTGCGACGCAGATCCTCACCTAGGGTGTGGCTGTGGTGTCCAAGGTAAGGACTCTTGATCCTTGTCCAGAGTGATCAAAGGATCGGAGGTATCTTGGTGACGTTTTTCTCCCTTTTCCAGGAGCTCGTAGCGAAGAGCACGGCTAAGTCCGTGTTTCTTCGCCGCGAGAGCGGCCTCTGGGACTCGCTGCGGCATCAGAAGGTTTTGCTCGCTGAGGCCAATCAACACCTCGCTCAGTAGGGCGCTGAGGTGGCGAACCTTCGGACGCTTTGCGCTGAGCTGTGGGCGGACGTTGCCTTGGTGCGGGCAGAGGCGGTTCCTAGGCCGAGAGGGCACGGCAGCTGGAGGAGGAGCTTGGCAGGGCCACTGGTCAGGCTGTGGAGGCCTCTGCCCGTGCCGATACCTTGGCCGGGCAATTGACCGAGGCCACCACCAGGGCCAGGATCCTTGCCGAGGGTCTGGTCGTGGCCGTGGAGGGGGCCTGGTCATCACAGGCCGAGGCTTCACGGTGGAAGGCTCGGGCGGGAGGTATGCCTTTGTCTGCTTGTGACTTGCCTGGTAGGCCTTCTCCTCAGCTGTGCTTATGTTTTTGCTTGATTAATTTTAGAGTTCAAGACGGACCTTGATGAGTCCGTTAAGAATTCCCAGACGCTCATCCAGGCCGTGGATCAGAAGGAGGCCGAGTGCGACGCCATGTCCGTGGCCATCTTGGCTTTCTGCCGGACCTTTGGATTTAACGACATCCCCTCGGGCAGTTCCCCGCGGAGCCGCATGCGCGCCCTGGGTGGCCATGTGCGGAGCGAACTCCGGGGGGCGCTGCACCTCGTTGTGAAGCGGGCGTTAGCCGTCGTCTCCTCCCATTATGAGGTTAACCTCGAGCTGGTGAGCGATGGCTATGTCCTGCCCGAGGACGAGGATGGCGTCATGGCAGAGGTCCAGCGGCTCAAGAATGCTGCCGAGGGGCCGGGCACGATGTTGGCGTCGCTCTTCGAAGAGGAGGTGGTCCCGCCGGTATCTCCGCCTAGCGGCGGATCTCACTCCGAGGTCACTCCTGCTAGTGAGGCTGCCTCGGCTACGGTGGGTGGAGATGACGCCGTGGACACCGCCTCTCCTCCTTTTGATGCCTGAGTGGTTGGCCTGTCTGAGCCTGTAAAACACTTTTTAAAGTTTTTTTATGATGTCCGAGGCCGTTGAGGCCTAAAACATTTTCATGTTTGTATAAAGGTTGTGCCTTTGCTTATTTCGTGTTTTCAGCTTGTCTTATCATGAAATCGCTATCTGAACGCAAGTTACCCCTTAGGCGAAAGGCGGTGAGTGGGGTATCCATATCCCGGAGGCATAGGAGTTCCCGCGGCTCGGCCGGCTTCGCTGTTTGGGATATCTCTCGTTGGTTTAGGATTCCATTTTCGACTATGCCGAAGGCACGAAAGTTTTGCGCCTTTTTTCTCTCGTTTCCTGTTTTTAGCTTGTCCTATTACGAAATCGCTATCGGAACGCAATCTACCCCTTAGGCGAAAGGCGGTGAGTGGGGTATTCGTATCCCAGAGGCGTAGGAGTTCCCGTGGCTCGACCGACTTTGCCGTTCGGGATGTCTGTTGTTCGTTTAGGATCCCGTTTTTGACAGGGCCAAAGACACGAAAGTCGTTTTTGCAAGAAAAACTTTTCCAAGAAAAAAATGACGTAGAGGGGGTTCCCCCCTTCTAGCCCCCGAGGGAGGTTTGGCCCTGTTGTGGCAGGGCCGAGCCTCACATGAAGGTTAGACTTAATTAATGTTTGAGAACAGAAGTACATAAATGACTTGGAACTCTAAGGGTAAAAGCGACGTAGCTGTTCGATGTTCCAAGCATTGTTGTAGACTTCGCCTCGGCTGTTAGATAACTTGTACATTCCTGGCTTCAGCACTTTGTCGATGATAAACGGCCCTTCCCAAGGAGGAGTAAGCTTGTGACGCCCTCGGTTGTCTTGTCGGAGCCGAAGCACCATGTCGCCGACTTGGAAGCATCGGGACCGAACTCGTCGTGCATGGTAGCGTCGCAGCGACTGCTGGTACCTGGCGGAATGCAGCAGTGCTACGTCCCGAGCCTCTTCCAGTTGGTCGAGTGAATCTTCTTGGCTGACTTGGTTGCTTCGATCGTTGTATGCTTTCAGCCTCAGGGAGCCATATTCCAAGTCCGTGGGTAGGATGGCCTCGGCCCCATAGACTAGGAAAAACGGCATGAACCCCGTGGCTCGGCTTGGTGTTGTCGATGATGCGGCGGTGTTCGTCGTGTGCCCTGAAGCGTGCTCCTCTGTCGGGGGCTCGACCTGCCCTCTCCTGCTCGAGGGCTTGCTGAAGCTGCTGGAGTTGCTCCCGCTCCTCGTCGAGCTTGGCCTGCATCTCGCGGAGTTGCATGAGTTATGCGTCCTGACTCCCCGCAGGGGTCCGGGCCACAACTTGCTCCCGTGGGATCTCGACGCGAGATGCTGGCGCCTAGGGCGATGTTGTTTGTTGGCATGCCAAGCTGGTTGTCCCCTCCGTGCTCCTCATGCTCGATATGGAAGCACTCGCGAGTCGAGTCGTAACCCTCGTCGTCAGAGCTGTAGTCACTGGAGCCGTCGGAGAGGTAGTAGTCGCATGCAGACAGGAAGTGATGCATGGCCCCAGGGTCATGGAGCCCGGAAAAATCCAGGCCAGCGTCCAGGTCATCTCCTTCCTCGAAGCCCGCGGGTTCCGAGGTTGGAGGGGTTGTCAACAGATCCATGGTGCCTCGGTAGATCAGTATATGTACTAGCATAAGTACTTACCGAAGCGGAGTGGCCTGGAGAGTCGAAGCTGAACCTGAAAGGGATCGGGTGGAACACCATTCCCACTTCCTGGTCCGCGGGTGGAGGAGTCGGAGGAGTTGTCGGGGAAGCGACACGCGTCACCGTAGTTGTTTCTCATGCAGGGCTAACGGCCGATAGGTTCCCCGCAAGGGAGCCAGCATTGTCAACCCGCACAGAAGCGCCAACTGGGCGGGAAGCGTCACCTGTCGTCATTCCTGGGATGAGGCAAACGGCTGACAGGTCCCTTGCAAGGGAGCCTGCGTCGTTAGCTTGCCTAGGGATGACAGCCAGGGAAGTGCTATCCGTGGCGTGGTTGCGGTTGTTCCTCCTCCTCCTTCGGCGAGAAGGGTGGCGACGGTGCTCTGGATGTCCCTCCTCAAGCTAGGGGGTAGACATGGTCGTGCTCCCCCCGGCTAGGCAAGACGGTAGTCGGCGTCGATGTGATGCTGGGGTGAGAGGAGTACCATGTCATAGCCGATGCCAGGGGCCATGAACTCGAGACTCCCGAACCGGATCACCGTGCCGAACTGCCATGGTTGTTGAAGACTGTCCATCTGGAACCTTAACGGGAAAATGATGTTAACACGCAGCGAGCCCCTACCTGGCGCGCCAACTGTCGGTGTTTTGGACCCGGGGGACCCTCAACCGACGAGTGAATTTATGCTGCGTGCCCCTGTCCAGATGGGTTGACGCAAGAAGAACGCAAGATTTATCCTGGTTCGGGCAAAAGAAGGCCCTACTTCCAGCAGAGGGAGGATAAGACTTATATTATCTTGCACCTGAGTGCTCGTAGTAGGGGATACAAGATAACTGAGAGAGGGAGCTGGTCCTAGGTCTCTTGAGGAGAGTGGAGTGTTGTGTTACACGAAAGAGCTAGTGAGCGTGAGCTTGAGCTGATCTTAAATCAGATCCCCTAGAACGGTCCTGGGCTCCTCCTTTTATAGGCACAAGGAGAAGACCCAGGTGTACAAGGGGTGTAGCTCGCCTAAGTCGTGGACGCTTTGAGCACTGTAGAGTCATGGCCGGCGGTGCAACCCTTGAGCATGAACACTGCAGTGGCGTGGTCGGCGGTGCAGCATCGGGGGCGGCGTGGCCGGCGGGATAACGTTGGAGTCCGAGCCCTGCCCCCGGTCAGTGATGGGACATCTAATCCTAAAGCTTATCCTAACCGTGCTGAGAGCCGAGGGGTGGTCGGCAACCATGGGCGCAGGTCAGAGCTTATCCTGCATTGAAGTGTTAGACGAGACGTTCTAGGGCGTCGAGTCGGTGCTTACAAAACAGTGTTCGGCACGGTAAAAAGATAGGCGGTGGTCTTGATCCGAGCGTCACTGGATGGTGTAGTAAATGGATTTTACACCAGTCTTGTCGCACTGTAGTTATCCTATCCTCGGCAGGGTTTGCAGAGGATAAGGCAGCGCCGTAATTCCCCTGGTTAGGACAGTCGGTCCGAGGCTGGCTCGGTCGGGACAAAGATTTCTCCCGAGGCCGAGGCCGGGTGCTCGGGCGAGGTGGATATTCCTCCCGAGGCCGAGGCCGGGTGCTCGGGCGAGGCGGATATTCCTCCCGAGGCCGAGGCTGGGTGCTCGAGTGAGGCGGATATTTCTCCCGAGGCCGAGGCCGGGGCGACTACTGTTGCTAGTCATGCCTAGGTGCCTGACACGGTGGTCTGAACGGAGGAATGGCACCCTGTACCTGTGCAATGATTACTGGGAGTAGTAAAAATTAGATTTGACCGGGGTCACATCACACCTTGCATTAAATGTGCACGTGATGTGGTCGGAGTAAGGCGGTTGGCCGAGGCTGGTACACGACAAAACCTCGCCCGAGCTGACCTCGGGCGAGTCGGGAATGCGTTCCCCGCCCGAGGCTGGGCTCGAGCGAGTCGTGAATGCGTGCGGTGCTACTGTACGCCTGAGACAGGGCTCAGGCGAGGCGTAGTTTCGCTTCCGGTATACGGGGCCTTGGGCGAACTGCTGTTCCGGCCCTATGCGACTTAGAGCAAGTTGTGAGCTTGTTTTGCCTTGTGACAAAAGTGTTTTAGATGTGATTAGGGACATACTTAGGGTACCCCTAATTACAGTACCCGACAACTGGAGTAAGAGGTTTGGAACCATGAAAATTGAGTTCATATATTTCTTCAATTCTTCCATAATACTCGACCTCGTCAAGCCTGGGCGTAAAGACTCAGAACACGTGGTTTTTCGATTGGGCCACTTTGGTCGTAGCTTGTTGTGCGAAAACGGTGTCCATTGACGTCATACCCAGAAAATTTCCTGACCCTATAGGTGAAAGGGAAATGGGCTTAACCATATTCCACAATTGATTTTGGTGCTTGATGACCATCACAACCTAGTGGACTAACTTGTTTGCCCAGTCTTTGATTCACAGGTGCATAAGTCCACACAACTCAGTTATAAGTCAGAAACAGCTCAAAACCAACCTTAGAGGGGTAAAACTTGGAAAACATTAAGATTAACTGGTTTCATACTTTGGACAAGTTACTTATACCCCTAGAAGCATATTTGTCACATCAAGGGAGATTGGATAGCTCAAGATCAAAGAATCACTCTTTTGGAGCTAGTTTGAGCTATATTAAAATTCTAAGTTGGAGAAAGCCAAAAGACCAAAAAATGGGACTTAGACTAGTTGGACAGTTAGAAAATATGTTTGTCTAAGTCCTAGGAACATCCTTAAAGATAGCCAAATCATTTTGAAGAAGAATTGAGGAAAAAGGGTTTTTCAGCTTCCAGCCAGAGGGGCACCGGACTGTCCGATGTGCACCGGACTGTCCGGTGGGTCCCTTGGCCCCGGCGCAGAAACAGACAGTGAAGCAGCCAGAAAAGCCACCAGCATAGAGAAGTGCACCGGACATGTCCAGTGTGCATCGGACTGTCCGGTGTGGATTATAGCGGCCGCCCAACGAACTCGACAGCTTCGGGTTTTTGCAGAGCAAGAGCACCGGACTATCCGGTGTGCATCGGACAGTCTGACAGTTGAGCAATGGCTCCCTACGAAGCTTCAAAATGGTAGACTGTGCCGTCAGAACGGTCACTGGTGGTGCACCGGACAGTCACTGTGCAGTGTCCGGTATGCACCGGACTGTCCGATGCACCAACCGACAGACAGCCTTTACTGATTTCTCTCAAATGGCTATTTGAGTGGTTGGGGGCTATAAATACCCCCCAACCAGCACATTGAAGACACAAGAGCTACAGCAAAGTCATATACTTCAAGTGCAATAACTCCCAAGACTCCAAAGCCATACAAGCGCGGATTCGATTGATTTTGAGTGATTAGAAGCTTATGCGCTTGTGCTCTAGAGTGTTGCATTCTCTTGTGCTCTTGATTTGGATTTTCACTCTCGCTCTCTCCCTCGATTCTCATTGTTGTAAAGCGAGGCAAGAGACTCCGAAAACTTTGTGTGTAGGCCCTTGAGGGACTAAGTGTCCTTGTGATTAAGTGAAGCAACTCAACCGGTCTCCGTGACCGTTTGAGAAAGGGAAGGGTTGAAAGAGACCCGGTCTTCGTGACATCCTCAACGGGGACGTACATCCTTTGGGGTGGAACCTCGGGAAATAAATCGTTGTGTTCATTTGTGTTGATCATTACTTTGCGATTTGCTTCTTCCCTCATCCCTCTCTAGATCTCTTGCCCATGATCATATTTGAGTTGACACCCAAAGTTGTCCGCATTGTTTGAGAAACTAGTGGCAAGAAGAACCATCTTTCGCACTCCAATCATATTCTACTCGTTCTAACCCTAACCTCGGATCAAGTTTGTGTTCAAAGTTTATAATTTTTAGGTTTCGCCTATTCACCCCCCTCTAGGCGACTTTCAATTGGTATCAGAGCCCGGCACTTCATTAGAGTCTAACAACTCGAAGTGATGTTGGGAGAACACAAGAACGAGAAGGCAATGTCGGGAGAGAAGATCGAGCCTTCGGGAGCCAAGCCCGAAGACAAGACTTCATCAAGAGAGGAAATCTTCCGGCAACAAGCACAAGCACAAGGAGAAAAAGGAGGAATCTACCGGCTCCATCAAGTCACACAAGAAAGATGGCAAGAAGAAGATGATGAAGAAGGTGGTCTACTACGAGACCGATTCCTCCGCGCCATCGACATCGGACGCCGAGTCAATCTCCTCCAAGCAAAAAGAACACAAAAGGAGTAACAAAATTCCTTTCCGTTACCCTCGCATTTCTAGACATGCTAATCTCATTTTCGTTCCCTTAGGCAAGCCACCATATTTTGATGGTGGAGATTATTCTATGTGGAGTGATAAAATGAGGAACCATCTAACCTCACTCCACGAAAGCATTTGGGATATTGTTGAGTTTGGTGTCCAGGGTCCACAGGTTGGAGAGGTAGGCTATGATTCGGATGACGTCGCCCAAATCCGGCGATTCAACTCTCAAGCCACCACAATCCTTCTCGCCTCATTATGTCGGGAAGAATATAACAAGGTGCAAGGCTTGAAGAACGCCAAAGAAATTTGGGATGTCCTCAAGACGGCGCACGAAGGTGATTGCGTCACCAAGATCACCAAGAGGGAAACGATCGAGGGAGAACTCGGTCGATTCATCCTCAACAAAGGAGAAGAGCCACAAGCCATGTACAACCGGCTCAAGACAATGGTGAACCAAGTCCGCAACCTCGAGAGCACCAAGTGGGACGACCACGAAGTCATCAAGCTCATCCTAAGGTCACTTGTTTTTCGTAATCCTACTCAAGTGCAACTAATCCGTGAAAGTTGTAGGTACGAAAGAATGTCTCCCGAGGAGGTGATTGGGAAGTTTGTGAGCTTTGAACTTATGGTCAAAGACTCCAAACACATTGCGAACTTGGAGCAAGGAGCTTCATCCAACCCCGAGCCTCAACCCGTTGCATTCAAGGAAACAGAGGAAAAGAAGGAGGAAACCACCACACCAAGCAAAGGGCCTCAAATTGACACCTCCAAGCTTGACAATGAGGAGATGGCCCTCATCATCAAGAGCTTCCGGCAAATCCTCCGGCAAAGGAAGGGAAAGGATCACAAATCCCATTCCAAGAGGGTTTGCTATCGGTGTGGTAAGTCCGGTCACTTTATTGCTAAATGTCCACATGCTAGTGATAGTGACAGGGATGAGGACAAGAAGGGAAAGAAGAAGGTGGAGAAGAAGAAGTACTACCACAAGAAGAAGGGTGGCGAGGCGCATGTTGTGAGAGAGTGGGACTCCGACGAGTACTCCACCGACTCCTCCTCCGACGAGGACGCCGCCAACATCGCCGTCAACAAGGGACTTCTCTTCCCCAACATTGGCCACAAGTGCCTCATGGCAAAGGAGGGCAAAAAGAAGGTACGGGCTAGAACCACCCCCAAGTATACTACTTCCGATGATGAGGGTGTCTCTAGTGATGATGAGGAAAACCTCTCTTTGCTCTTTCAAGGTCTTACTCCCAAGCAAATTGAGAAAATAAATGAATTAGTGACTACCATTAATGAGAAAAATGATGAGCTAGAATGTCAGGAAGATTTTCTCACCAAATAACATGATAAATATGTTAAACTTGAGAAGGCCTTAGCTCATGAGAAAGAAAAATGCAAAAACTTGACTAATGAGCTAAACACTTGCAATGATTCAATTTCTTGTCTTAAATGTGAGAATGTAAATTTAATTGCTAAGATAGAGGAATTGAATGCTTGCCCTGCTTCTACATCTACTATTGAGCATGTTACTATTTATACTAGATGTAGAGATATTGATGTTGATGCTATTAGTGATCACCTTGCTATGATTAAGAACCAAAATGATCACATAGCTAAGCTAGATGCTAGAATTGTCGAGCATGAGCTTGAGAATGAAAAATTTAAATTTGCTCGTAGCATGCTTTATAATGGGAGACGCCCTGGCATTAAGGTTGGTGTTGGCTTCCAACAAGGGATTCAAGATAACACCAAGCTTAAAGCCCATGGAAACAAAATTTCTCAATTTGTTAAGGGCAAGGCTCCCATGACTCAAGATAGAGAAGGTTACATTTTATATCCTGAGAACTATTTTGAGTATAAGATTAGAAGAATTCATGCTAGAAAGTCTCATTCTGTTGATCATCATGCTTATATGTACAAGAATGAAGCATCTAGCTCTAGGCATATTACTTCACATACTAAGAATGTTAAAATGCCTAAAAAGAAAGTTATTGATGCATCTAATGAGCCTAAGTTATCTTTTAAGACTTTTGATGCATCTTTTGTGCTTACTAACAAATCAGGCAAAGTAGTTGCCAAATATGTTGAGGGCAGGCACAAGAGTCCAAAGACTTATGTCTGGGTACCCAAGGTGCTTGTTTCTAATATGAAAGGACCCAAGACCGTTTGGGTACCTAAGGACAAGGCCTAAATTTGTGTTGTAGGTTTATGCATCCGGAGGAACTCAGTGGATAATTGACAGCGGATGCACAAACCATATGACTGGGGAGAAAAAGATGTTCTCCTCATATGAGAAAAATGAAGATCCCCTAAAGGCAATCACATTCGGGGATGGAAATCAAGGATTGGTCAAAGGATTGGACAAAATTGCTATATCACCTGACCATTCCATTTCTAATGTATTTCTTGTAGAACCTTTAGGCTACAACTTGCTTTCTGTTTCTCAATTATGCAAAATGGGCTACAACTGTTTATTTACTGATGTTGATGTTACCATCTTTAGAAGGAGTGATGATTCACTAGCCTTTAAGGGAGTGTTAAGTGGTCAGCTGTATTTAGTTGATTTTAATGATGACAAAGCTGAACTTGACACTTGCTTGATTGCTAAGACTAATATGGGTTGGCTCTGGCATCGCTGACTTGCCCATGTTGGAATGAAGAATCTTCACAAACTACTACAGGGGGAACACATTTTAGAACTAACCAATGTTCATTTTGAGAAAGACAAGACTTGTAGTGCATGCCAAGCAGGAAAGCAGGTTGGAGCTCATCATCCACACAAAACATCATGACGACCGATAGGCCACTTGAGCTACTCCACAGGGATCTATTCAGCCCCGTTGCTTTCATAAGCATCGGCGGGAGTAAGTATTGTCTTGTTATTGTGGATGACTATTCTCGCTTCACTTGGGTGTTCTTTTTGCAGGAAAAATCACAAACCTAAGAGACCTTGAAGAAATTCTTAAGACGAGCTCAAAATGAGTTCGGATTGAGAATCAAGAAGATTAGAAGCGATAATGGGACGGAGTTCAAGAATTCTCAAATTGAAGGATTTCTTGAGGAGGAGGGCATCAAGCATGAGTTCTCTTCTCCATACACACCTCAGCAGAACGGTGTTGTGGAGAGGAAGAATAGAACTCTTATGGATATGGCAAGGACCATGCTTGAGGAGTACAAGACATCGGATCGGTTTTGGGCGGAGGCGGTTAACACTGCTTGCTACGCCATCAACCGACTCTATCTTCACTGAATCCTCAAGAAGACATCATATGAACTCCTTACCGGTAAAAATCCTAATGTTTCTTACTTTCGAGTTTTTGGGAGCAAATGCTTTATTCTTGTTAAAAGAGGTAGAAATTCCAAATTTGCTCCTAAAACAGTAGAAGGTCTTTTACTTGGTTATGACTCAAACACAAGGGCGTATAGAGTTTTCAACAAATCCACTGGACTTGTTGAAGTCTCTTGCGACGTTGTGTTTGATGAGACTAATGGCTCTCAAGTAGAGCAAGTTGATCTTGATGAGCTAGATGATGAAGAGGCCCCGTGCAACGCGCTAAGGAACATGTCCATTGGAGATGTGTGCCCACAAGAGCCCGAGGAGCCTCCACAAGCACAAGATCAACCATCATCCTCCATACAAGCATCTCCACCAACTCAGGATGAGGAACTGGCCCAAGAAGAAGAAGATCAAGTCCAAGACAATGAGCCACCTCAAGAAGAGGGCATTGATCAAGGGGGAGATGAAGATGAACAAGACAAGGAGGATGAGCAAGAGATTCAGGTTCAAAGACCACCTCACCCAAGAGTCCATCAAGCAATTCAACGAGATCACCCCGTCAACTCCATCCTTGGTGATATTCAAAAGGGGGTAACTACTCGATCTCGAGTTGCTCATTTTTGTGAACATTACTCGTTTGTGTCTTCTATTAAGCCACACAGGATTGAGGACGCACTTAGAGATCTGGACTGGGTGGTGGCAATGCAAGAGGAGCTCAACAACTTCACGAGAAATGAGGTTTGGCAATTAGTTCCACGTCCTGACCAAAATATTGTAGGTACCAAGTGGGTGTTCCACAACAAACAGGATGAGCATGGTGTGGTGACTAAAAACAAAGCCCGACTTGTTGCCAAGGGATATTCTCAAGTCGAAGGTTTGGATTTCGATGAAACATATGCACCTGTAGCTAGGCTTGAGTCAATTCGTATATTACTTGCCTATGCTACTCACCATGGCTTTAAGTTGTATCAAATGGACATAAAGAGTGCCTTCCTCAATGGCCCTATCAAGGAAGAGGTGTATGTTGAGCAACCTCCCGGCTTTGAAGATAGCAAGTATCCTTCACATGTTTATAAGCTCTCAAAGGCGCTTTATGGGCTTAAGCAAGCCCCAAGAGCATGGTATGAATGCCTGAGAGACTTTCTTATTGCTAATAACTTCAAAGTTGGAAAAGCTGATCCTACTCTCTTCACTGAAACAATTGATAAAGACTTGTTTATTTGCTAAATATATGTTGATGATATTATCTTTAGGTCAACTAACAAGTCATCTTGTGAAGAGTTTAGTAGAATCATGATACAGAAATTTGAGATGTCCATGATGGGGGAGTTGAAGTATTTCCTTGGATTCCAAATCAAGCAACTCCAAGAGGGCACCTTCATCAGCCAAACAAAGTACACTCAAGACATTCTTAAGAAGTTTGGGATGAAGGATGCCAAACCCATCAAGACTCCTATGGGGACAAATGGGCATCTCGACCTCGACATGGGAGGTAAATCAGTTGATCAAAAGTGTCGGCGTTCCGAGACCGGGGGGTCCTCGAGCCGACGAGTGAGAGTGCCGCGTGCCCCAGCCCAGATGGGTCGAGCGCGTGGAGCGAGCGCAAAGGGGGGAACGGAGTGAGAGAGAGGTCGGTGGCCGGAGCCGGATCGCGAGGGAGTCGGAGAAATTCCCACGGCCTTCGTGTTCGTCCCGCGCCCAGGTCGGGTGCGCTTGCAGTAGGGGGTTACAAGCGTCCGCACGAGGTGAAGGGAGAGGGCGGCCCCGAGAGAGCGCCTGCCCCTGCCTTTCGTCCCCGCGAGGCCAACCCTTTTCAAGAAGGCCCTGGCCCTTCCTTTTATAGTTGTAAGGAGAGGGTCCAGGTGTACAAGACGGAGGTGTAGCAAGGTGCTACGTGTCTAGCGAGGGAGAGCTAGCGCCCTATGTACATGCCCAGGTGGCAGCCAGAGAGATCGTGGCACCCTGTTGGAGTGGCGTCGTGGCTGTTGGAGGAATAACGGAGCCGGACGGGGGGACAGCTGTCGAGGTGGCTGGGTCCTTGCTGACGTTCTCCTGCTTTCGTAAGGGAGCTGGGAGCCGCCGTCGTCATGATCTAGCGGGGCGCCATCATGGCCTATCTGGCATAGCTGGCCAGATGGGACGCCGGTCTTGTTCTCTGCGACCCAAGTCGGCTCGGGGCAGGGTGATGATGACGCTTCCTGTTGACGTGGCGGTCTCGTACCCTAGGTCGGGCGTCGTGGAGGCTCCTCCGAGGCTGTGGCCGAATCCGTCCTGCAAGACAGAGACAGAGTCCGAGCCCTGGTCGGGCGAGGCGGAGATTATTCGGCAGAGGCCGAGGCGGAGTCCGAGCCCTGGGTCGGGCGAGGCGGAGGTCGCCGTCTTCCGAGGCCTTAGCCTGAGTCCGAGCCCTGGGTCGGGCGGAGCGGAGTTCGCCGTCTTCCGAGGCCTTAGCCTGAGTCCGAGCCCTGGGTCGGGCGGAGCGGAGTTCGCCGTCTTCCGAGGCCTTAGCCTGAGTCCGAGCCCTGGGTCGGGCGGAGCGGAGTCTCCTATGGCACCACTGGCGAAGTCTGGCCGCCCGTCGGTCTTACCTTTTGCATTAAACGCCCTGGTGACTCGGTCGGTTGGTGCGGTGATTTAGTCAGGGTTTCTCCTTATCGGAGGCGGGGCCTAGGGCGAGCCGGGGATGCGCCTGCCGTGAAAGAGGAGACCTCAGGCGAGACGGAGTCATCTTAGGGTCGGCTGCCCTCGCCCGAGGCTAGGCTCGGGCGTGGCGTGGTCAAGTCACTCGTGTGGACTGATCCCTGACTTAATCAAACCCATCAGGCCTTTGCAGCTTTATGCTGATGGGGGTTACCAGCTGAGAATTAGGCGTCTTGAGGGTACCCCTAATTATGGTCCCCGACAGTAGCCCCCGAGCCTCGAAGAGAGTGTTAACACTCGCTTGGAGGCTTGCATCGCACTTTTTTGCAAGGGGACCAGCCTTTCTCGGAGGTACCTTGTTCCGGTGGGTGCGCGCGAGCGCACCCGCCGGGTGTAGCCCCCGAGGCCTCGGAGGAGTGGTTTCACTCCTTCGAGGTCTTAATGCCTTGCGTAATGCTTCGGCGTGACTAGCGGTTCCCTCATGCGAGCAGGGCGTAACCCAGGTGCACTGTCGGGGCCCAAGTTCTCGGGCTGGTATGTTGACGCTGTCAACGGTTCGGCCGGAGCCGGGTTTGCGAGAGCAGCCCCCGAGCCTTCGCACGGAGCGAGAGGACGATCAGGGACAGACTCGACTTTTTATATACGCCCCTACGTCGCCTTTCCGCAAGGAGGAGGGGGGGAGTGCGCCATGTTACCCTCGATGGGCACCGAACATGGTGTCTCCGGTGAGCTGCGATCGGGTAATCCGAGTGGACGTCCGTGCCCCGTTCGTTAGGGGTCGGCTAGGGGCCCGGAGGCACGCCCAAAAGTACCTGCGGGTGATCTGCCGGACCCGGTCCCCTAGCGACGGGGTCCGAGGGCTCGTTGCCTCCCTCCGATGGGATTCCGTTACAGAGTCGTTCCCGCCGGTCTCGGAAATGTCCTAGGGTACCTCGGGAGCGCAGCCCGAGCCTCGGTTATGTATCGAACGTACCCCTGGTCATCCCTCGCTCGGCGTCTGAGGCGGCTGTGAACCCTTCGACAGGCCAGCCTTCGAACCCCTGATCAGTAGGGGGCACGGAGCCCTAGTAGCCTGAGGCGGTCATGGAACCTTTCGGGGGCCGACCTTCGAACCCCTGACCAGTAGTGGGTGTCGGGCCCACGCGATCTGAGGCGGCTGTTGAACCCTTCGGGGGGGCCAGCCTTCGAACCCCTGATCAGTAGGGAGGCTCGGGGCCTAGTTCCTTCTCGGGGAAGGATCCCTTTGGGGTTATCCCCCTTCTCGGTCCCTGTTGCAAGAGATAGAGAAAGAAGGAAAAGGGAAAAAGGGATTCGAAATTGAACTTCGTGGCGTACCTTTCTCGGCGTGGCCGTTTTTGGCGGAGGCGAAGCGCCGCCAGCTGCCCCTGCCAGAAACGTCACCTATTTCGCCGTGGAGTTAATGCGCTGGGGTGAGTAGTTGGTGAGGTTGCCGTTGCGTGCGCGAGCCGTTCGAGGGACGGCTGTTTCGCTTCGCGTTTTTTGAACCGCGCGTCTGGTTCGGGCGATGCGTTGGAACCGTCTCGCCCTGGGTCCTTTATGTACCCCTGAGAGGGTCCTGTGACGATTCTCGACTCCACTTTTCGCCTTCTTCTCAGGTTTTTTTGCAACCTGAGAGATCTAGCCAGGAAAAGGAAACCGCCTTCCCCTGTTCTTCACGCCGCCATTCCTTCTGCCTTGGCGATGGCCGACCGGGTGACCATCCTCTCGCCGCGCGACCCGTGGCCCTCCTCCACGGTGACGGCGGGTGACCTGGGGGACCTCGTCGACAAGGGTTTGCTCCGCCCCCTCACCGATAAGGAGCGGCCGGAATGGATCCCTCCCTCGGGCGAAGCTGCTCCGTCCCCTCCGCCGGGGTATGTCGTGAGCTTCATCTCCTTCCATGAGCGGGGGTTTGGAATGCCGTCGAGCCGCTTCATGCGGGCCATCCTGTTCCACTACGGGGTGGAACTACACAATCTTACCCCCAACTCCATCGCACAAGCCGCTATCTTTGTAGCGGTGTGCGAGGGGTATCTGGGGATCGCCCCCCATTGGGATTTGTGGACTCACCTCTTCTTTGCTGAGCTTTTTGCTTCGTCGACGGGGGAGAGGAAGGTCCGTGCGGCGGTGCGGGCCGGCGGCTGCACCCTTTTGCTGAGGCAGTCACGGGCGTTGCAGTATATCCCTGCCGTCCTTTCGTCCTCAAACAAGGGCTGGCAGCGCCGGTGGTTCTATCTCCGGAATGACGGAGAGTCGCTCCCGCCGTTCTCTCAGCGGGTCGTCACCGCCGCCCCCGACGCCTGGCGTCACGGGACTCCACACGAGAGGCAGAAGAAACTCGAACCTCTTCTCCAGGCTCTGAAGGTGTTGCGGGAGGAAGGGCTCACCGTCGCGGGAGTGGTTGCCGCCATCCACCGCCGGAGGGTGCTTCCCCTGGCGGAGCGGCGGTTGCCGCTTTGGGAGATGACCCAGGAGGCCGACTGGGAGGGGTCACGGATGTCCCCTGATCCTCTTCCCCACGACGCCCTCTATCGGCGGGTGTCGGTCGCGATGGGGAAGCCGGACCCCCATGCCCTCTCCCAGCCTCGAATGCGCCCCGACCAGGGGTGCGTCGCTCTGGTGAGTGCTCGTCCTTTCCTTCTTCATATACCGGGTCGCTCCCGATTCTGACTATCGATTTCCTTTCCCCCCCCCCTTTTTAGGAGGTGGGGCGGCACAAACCCTCCCTGCCGCCGGTCCCGGAGGACGCGGTGGGTCGGGCGGCGAGGCGGGTCGCCGCGGAGGAGGAGAAGAAGAAGAAGGACGCGGAGAAGGCTCGGGCCCGCAGGCGGAGGCGGGCTCGAGACGCCCTGGAGAAACGCCGTCGTCAGCAGGAGAGGGAAGGGCTTCCCAGGGAGCCGTCGCCGGAGACGTCCGACGATGACGACGACGTCGATGATGAAGAGGAGGAGGAGGACATGGCCGCACGTCTCGGCCTCAGCCCCGGCTTGGGATGTGGCCGGGGGTCGTCGAGCCAGCCCCCGAGCGGGCCTACATCGTCGGTCCCTGGTGCCGAGGTGCCGGATCCCCGACCTGAGGAGCTGGGGCAACCCGAGAGGGTTCTCGTCTCCCCGGCTGGGGGAGCTGACGTCACTCCAGGGAGCCGAGCCGAGGGGTCCGTTCCTCGGGAGCTGTCGCCCGCGCCGGCGGCATGCGGGAGCGGTCCTCAGGTTGTCATGGCGGTGCCTGGGCAGTCCGCCACCCGGGCCTCGGGGGTGTCCGAGGCGAGGGCGGCGCCGGGGCTGTTGGTGAAGCGGACCACGGCGGTGGTTCCAGGAAGCGGGAGCCAGGAGACCTCCCCCCAGACGCCGTGGATCATGATCCGGAGCGGGTAGGTACCTTGGAATCTTTCCGTCCCGGCGCTTCATCCATATGTACGGGCCGTAATCTTCCCTTACTCGTTTTCTTCAGCAAACGGAGCCATGGCCCCACCGACCTGGCGCCTCGGAAGGCCCTCAAGACGGCGTTTGTCCAGGCAGCTGGCGCCACCTCGGGCTCTCCCGCTCAGCCGACCCTTTCGCAGGGTGCCCCGCAGCGCGGGGCTCAGGCGTCGCGTATTTCGGGGGAGCAGGTCCCCGAGGTGGGCTCCTCTGCTGAGGTGGCCACCGTGACCGGGGAGGCGGCCAGCGCCGATGCGGTCACGAGCTCGCCAGCCATGTTGGCCATGCCGGTGTCTGCCGCTACCGCAACCGGCACCGTTCCGGTCGGAGAGCGCCCAGTCGGCGCCGACGTCGGGACGGCCGCGGCGTCGGCGCCCGAGGCCTCGGAAGAGGTGGGCGCGGATGCGCAGCGTTCCCAGGCGGGCGGCAGCCTTGTCGTTGTGGGGCGGAGCCCCGAGGCCCGGGGCCAGTTGCTCCGATTCCGGACCCGTGAGGCTTCGGACCCCATCTTCGTTCTTGACGACGAAGAGGAGGACCAGTCCTGGGACGAGCTCCGCAAGCGTGCTGAGGCGACAGTGGGGTTGCTCCGATCGTCGCTGGAGGTTCTCTGCGGGGACGTCCCCAAAATCCTTCAGGTAATGGTTTCAGACATACCTTCTTGCTTCCGCGAACGAGGCGTTCGTCGTGAAATCTTGTTTTCCTTTCCAGGACCTGACGGACCGGAGCGCCGCCAAGTCATCGTTCATTCGCCGCGAGGCCGTCGTCTGGGGCTCACTGCGGTCCCTGAGGACTTCGCTCGCCGGGGCTACCGTGCGCCTCTCTCAGCAAGACGCTAAGATAGCGGACCTCCAGTTGCTTTGTGCTGACCTGAAGGCCGAGGCGGCGGCAGCGCGCACGGAGCTTGCCCAGGTTGCCGAGGAGCGGGACCAAACTCGGGGCCGAGCTGCCGAAGCTGAGAGCCGGGCCCAGATCCTTGCGGCCGATCTGGTCGCAGCCCAAGTCGCAGCCTCGGAGCAGCACGTTCGAGCCAGAGGTATGGCTCGACCGTCCTCGGTTCTCAATCCTGTCTGTTTCTTCCGCTTGGGTTTGAGATCTTTCTTCTGGTTGTTCGCAGAGCTCGAGTCTGCCCTCGATGAGTCTGCCAAGGCTCTTGCCGAGGCGCTCGACGGGGCTGCTGAGCAAAGGGAGGCCGATCTTGCGGCTATGTCCGAGGCCGTCTCGGAGGTCTATCGGAAACTCGGTCCCGGCGACGTCCCTTCAGGGAGCTCTCCCCAAAGCCGTCTTCAAGCCCTTGGCGATTACGTGCGTGGCAAAGTCCGCGGGGCGCTGCACCACGGCGTCAGGCGGGCCTTCGCCGTGCTCGCTTCCCACTACGTCGTGGACTTGGAGCGGGTCAGTGAGGGGTACTGTCTGCCTGACGAGGACGAGGCAGCCCTGGCGGAGATTCAGCGGCTCGACGCGGTCGCTGCGGGTCCGAGCGCGTCGCTGGCGACCGTCTTCGAAGCGGAGATCCTTCCTCCTGCGCCGCCACCGGAAGCGGAGGTGGGCTTTACCGACGGCGGGGGCGGAGTTGAGGGCGCGGCTCCTGCCCGAGGCGACGCCTGATTTTAGTTGGGACAATTTCTGATGGGTGTGTGATTTGCCGTGGCCACTGGGGCCTGAACATTTTACTCCTTCTTTCGTGAAGTCATGCTTCTTTTCGTTTCGATTTTAGCGCCTGGCCCGTAGTGTCGACAACAGGGTGATTTCCCGAGCTGGGTTCTTTTTCGCGGCAGGCGACGAGCGAGGCGTCCCTAGCCCGGAAGCATAGGTGCTCCCCAGCTCAGTCGGTCTCGCCACTCTACTCGTACCCCAACTCGCTCCTCAGGACTCTGTTTCTGGCGCATCCGGGAGAACGCGGAAAACCCTTCTTGGCCGAAAAAAGAGCTTTTCTGACGCGGAGCGGTACGTTCGAACCCGATGAGAGGGGTTCCCCCCTTTTTTAGCCCCCGAGGGAGGGTCGGGCTCTGTCGGGGCGAGGCCGACCCTTCCTTGATAATTGATTCGTATGTATGAGTGGGGGAAGGGCGCAGCCCCCGGGTGTCGTTCGCGCAGAGGCCGTTTGGCGAGTCGGGCTCCTGCCCAGATATGCGGCGAGTGCTGGGTGACATCCCCGGCATGGCGGGCACGCCCGAGGGACCCTATGCAAACACGTCAATGTTTGCGCGAGGGAAGCCGCCAAGCACTGCTTCCTATCTAGGGCCGAGCCCAGAGCTGATCCGGACACGCCTGGAGGCGTCGCCACTGTGGTCGAGAAGGACGGCCTTAACCGTCTCCGCTGGCTCGAAGTTGCCGGCATGCCGCTTCCCATCCGGCACCTCTCGGGAGAGGCTTTCCGGGTCGGCAATGAGGGCCTCGGACTCGGCGAGGGCCTCGGCGTACTCCACGCACTCCACATCGCACTCGAATGCGTGTTTGTACGTGGGGCCGACGGTGATGACCCCGTTGGGGCCCGGCATCTTGAGCTTCAGGTAGGTGTAGTTGGGGATGGCCATGAACTTCGCGTAGCATGGCCTTCCCAACACCGCGTGGTAGGTCCCTCGGAACCCGACCACCTCGAACGTCAAAGTCTCCCTTCGGAAGTTGGAGGGTGTTCCGAAGCAGACAGGGAGGTCGAGCTGTCCGAGGGGCTGGACACGCTTCCCGGGAATGATCCCGTGGAAGGGCGCAGCGCCTGCTCGGACGGACGACAAGTCGACGCGCAGGAGCTTGAGAGTCTCGGCGTAGATGATGTTGAGGCAGCTGCCCCCATCCATCAGGACCTTGGTGAGCCTGACGTCGCCAATGACAGGATCGACGACGAGCGGGTACTTCCCCGGGCTCGGCACGTGGTCGGGGTGGTCGTCCTGGTCGAAGGTGATGGGCTTGTCGGACCAGTCTAGGTAGACTGGCGCCGCCACCTTCACCGAGCAGACCTCCCGACGCTCTTGCTTACGATGCCGAGCCGAGACATTCGCCACATGCCCTCCGTAGATCATGAAGCAGTCGCGGACCTCGGGGAACTCTCCTGGTTGGTGATCCTCCCTTTTTTCGTCGTCGTGAGCCTTGCCACCCTCGGCGGGTGGCCCGGCCCGATGGAAGTGACGCCGAAGCATGACGCATTCTTCGAGGGTGTGTTTGACGGGCCCCTGATGGTAGGGGCACGTCTCCTTAAGTGCCTTGTCGAAGAGGTTTGCACCTCCGGGGGGTTTCCGAGGGTTCTTGCGCTCGGCGGCGGCGACAAGGTCAGCATCGGGAACGTCGCGTTTCGCTTGCGACTTCCTCCTGCCTTTCTTCTTGGCGCCGCGCGGAGCAGACGCCTCGGGAACATCTTCCGACGGGCAGCCCTGGGGCTGCTTGTCCTTTCGGAAGATGGCCTCTACCGCCTCCTGGCCGGAGGCGAACTTGGTAGCGATGTCCATCAGCTCGCTCGCCCTGGTGGGGGTCTTGCGACCCAACTTGCTCACCAGGTCGCGGCAGGTGGTGCCGGCGAGGAACGCGCCGATGACATCGGAGTCGGTGATGTTGGGCAGCTCGGTGCGCTGCTTCGAGAACCGCCGGATGTAGTCCCGAAGGGACTCTCCCGGCAATTGCCGACAGCTTCGGAGGTCCCAGGAATTCCCGGGGCGCACGTACGTGCCCTGGAAGTTCCCGGCGAAGGCCTGGACCAGATCCTCCCAGCTGGAAATCTGCCCCGGGGGCAGGTGCTCCAACCAGGCACGAGCGGTGTCGGAGAGAAATAGGGGGAGGTTTCGGATGATGAGGTTGTCATCATCCGTCCCACCCAGCTGGCAGGCCAGGCGGTAGTCTGCAAGCCACAATTCCGGTCTCGTCTCCCCCGAGTACTTCGTGATAGTAGTCGGGGGTCGGAATCGGGGCGGAAACGGCGCCCGCCGAATGGCTCGGCTAAAGACCTGCGGACCGGGTGGTTCGGGCGAGGGACTTCGATCCTCCCCGCTGTCATAACGTCCCCCACGCCGGGGGTGGTAGCCTCGGCGCACCCTTTCGTCGAGGCGTGCCCGACGGTCACGATGAGGGTGCTCCTCGCCGAGGTGGCCCGGGGCCGCAGGCGCGGTGTTGCGCGTGCGCCCGGTGAAGACCGAGGCTTCCCGCGTGAGTCGGGAAGTCGCGGCACGAGGGTCCGGGGTGTATCCCCGCCTTCGAGAGGCAGAGCTCTCTGCCCGCCGGGCCGCAGCGCCTTCCAGGAGATGCCTGAGTTCTCCCTGGATCCGCCGTCCCTCGGTGGTTGATGACTCCGGCATCGCGCGGAGGAGCATTGCTGCAGCGACCAGGTCCTGGCCAGTCCCGCCGGATGCGGGTGGCGGTTTGTCCCTGGCATCGTTGGCGATGCGGTGCTGGAGACCTTGGGGCAAGTGACGTATTCCTCCGGCCGGGGGTTGGCTCGCCCATACCTGCCCGATGTTCTGACGGATTGCCTCGAGCGCTCCTGCTCCTTCATCGAACCCGGCCTGCGCCCCGCGGACTTGCTCGAGCTGTGGGTCGTGACCTCCCGCCGAAGCGGGGACCACAGCTAGCTCCCGCGGGATGTCAGCGCGAGGCGCTGGCCTAGGGGGATCACCATCCTCCGGCATGCCGAGACAGCCGCCTCCGGAGGGATCCCCTAGCTCGATGTGGAAACATTCGCGACTCGGGCCGCAGTCCTTGTCGCCAAGGCTGCGGCTGCCGTCGGAACAGTCGGAGAGGCAGTAGTCACATGCGGTCATGAAGTCCCGCATGGCACTAGGGTTGCCAGATCCGGAGAAATCCCAGCAGATGCTGGGGTCGTCGTCTTCCTCGGACCCAGAGGGTCCGTAGGTCGAGACACCCGTCAATCGGTCCCAAGGCGACCGCACAGGAAACCCCAGAGAGGTTGCACTCGCCTCAGTGTGAGCGCCCGCCAAAGCGAGATCGCCAGGCGGGCTGAGGCCGAGTCGAAATAACGAAAGATGGGTAGCAGTCGATACCTTTTTGTCGACGAGGAGCGATGAAGTCGCGTCGGGGGCTGACCGCGTCGTCGTCTTGGGTCCGAGGGTGACGTCCTGCAGGCCTTCCGTGAGCGTGCTGGCGTCGTCCACTTGCTCGGAGTCGACGTGTTGCGGGGGGATGGCGCTCGCGTCTGCCTTGAACGCGAGGGCGACGCTTGGCGTGTCCTCCGTCGAGGCGCCGGGGACGTCGATTTGCCCGACAGCCGTCGGAGCGCGACCTCCCGCTCGGCCCCGGTTGCCCTGCCTCCTCCTCCTTCGACGGCGAGGGAGAGGATGGGGCGAGCTCGAAAGTTGTCCTTCCCCTACGCGGGAAAGACGTCGTCGATTCCGCCGCCAGCGGGCGGGCTGTCCGCCATCAATGTCGCCGTCGCGCGGCGGTGGAAGGAGTATCATGTCGTAGTCGCCGTCGAGCGAGATGAACTCGAGGTTCCCGAAACGGAGCACCGTCCCGGGTTGAAGAGGTTGTTGGAGACTGCCCATCTGGAGCTTGACGGGAAATCGAACGTCAACACGCAGCGTGCCCCTACCTGGCGCGCCAACTGTCGGCGTTCCGAGACCGGGGGGTCCTCGAGCCGACGAGTGAGAGTGCCGCGTGCCCCAGCCCAGATGGGTCGAGCGCGTGGAGCGAGCGCAAAGGGGGGAACGGAGTGAGAGAGAGGTCGGTGGCCGGAGCCGGATCGCGAGGGAGTCGGAGAAATTCCCACGGCCTTCGTGTTCGTCCCGCGCCCAGGTCGGGTGCGCTTGCAGTAGGGGGTTACAAGCGTCCGCACGAGGTGAAGGGAGAGGGCGGCCCCGAGAGAGCGCCTGCCCCTGCCTTTCGTCCCCGCGAGGCCAACCCTTTTCAAGAAGGCCCTGGCCCTTCCTTTTATAGTTGTAAGGAGAGGGTCCAGGTGTACAAGACGGAGGTGTAGCAAGGTGCTACGTGTCTAGCGAGGGAGAGCTAGCGCCCTATGTACATGCCCAGGTGGCAGCCAGAGAGATCGTGGCACCCTGTTGGAGTGGCGTCGTGGCTGTTGGAGGAATAACGGAGCCGGACGGGGGGACAGCTGTCGAGGTGGCTGGGTCCTTGCTGACGTTCTCCTGCTTTCGTAAGGGAGCTGGGAGCCGCCGTCGTCATGATCTAGCGGGGCGCCATCATGGCCTATCTGGCATAGCTGGCCAGATGGGACGCCGGTCTTGTTCTCTGCGACCCAAGTCGGCTCGGGGCAGGGTGATGATGACGCTTCCTGTTGACGTGGCGGTCTCGTACCCTAGGTCGGGCGTCGTGGAGGCTCCTCCGAGGCTGTGGCCGAATCCGTCCTGCAAGACAGAGACAGAGTCCGAGCCCTGGTCGGGCGAGGCGGAGATTATTCGGCAGAGGCCGAGGCGGAGTCCGAGCCCTGGGTCGGGCGAGGCGGAGGTCGCCGTCTTCCGAGGCCTTAGCCTGAGTCCGAGCCCTGGGTCGGGCGGAGCGGAGTTCGCCGTCTTCCGAGGCCTTAGCCTGAGTCCGAGCCCTGGGTCGGGCGGAGCGGAGTTCGCCGTCTTCCGAGGCCTTAGCCTGAGTCCGAGCCCTGGGTCGGGCGGAGCGGAGTCTCCTATGGCACCACTGGCGAAGTCTGGCCGCCCGTCGGTCTTACCTTTTGCATTAAACGCCCTGGTGACTCGGTCGGTTGGTGCGGTGATTTAGTCAGGGTTTCTCCTTATCGGAGGCGGGGCCTAGGGCGAGCCGGGGATGCGCCTGCCGTGAAAGAGGAGACCTCAGGCGAGACGGAGTCATCTTAGGGTCGGCTGCCCTCGCCCGAGGCTAGGCTCGGGCGTGGCGTGGTCAAGTCACTCGTGTGGACTGATCCCTGACTTAATCAAACCCATCAGGCCTTTGCAGCTTTATGCTGATGGGGGTTACCAGCTGAGAATTAGGCGTCTTGAGGGTACCCCTAATTATGGTCCCCGACAAAAAGGTTTACCGGTCGATGATAGGATCTTTACTCTATTTATGTGCTTCATGACCGAACATTATGCTTTCTGTATGCATGTGTGCAAGATTCCAAGCCGACCCTAAGAAAATCCACCTAAGGGCCGTGAAAAGAAACTTGAGATATTTAGTTCATACTCCTAGCTTTGGGCTTTGGTACCCTAAGGGATCTACCTTTGATCTCATCGGGTATTCAGATGCAGACTATGCCGGATGTAAGGTAGATAGAAAGAGTACATCAGGGACTTGTCAGTTTCTGGGGAGATCCCTGGTGTCTTGGGCTTCAAAGAAACAAAACTCAGTAGCTCTATCCACCGCTGAGGCCGAGTATGTTGCTGCAGGGCATTGCTGTGCACAACTGCTCTAGATGAGACAAACCCTCAGGGACTATGGCTACAAGTTGAGCAAAGTCCCCCTCCTATGTGACAATGAGAGTGCAATCCGCATGATGGATAATCCTGTTGAACACAGCCGCACTAAGCACATAGACATCCGGCACCACTTTCTGAGAGATCACCAACAAAAGGGAGATATCAAAATTTACCATGTTGACACCAAAAACCAGTTAGCCGATATCTTCACCAAGCCTCTGGATGAAAAGACTTTTTGCAAGCTTAGGAGTGAGCTAAATATACTTGATTCTCGGAACCTGGATTGAAACATTGCACACATTGCTCATTTATTACCTTTGATCATGACATATCTCCTTCATTTGGTACAAATGCATATTTCTTATTTACTTATGTGCCAAAGCTAGGCCTAATGTGATTCCAAGTGTATTTTTATACTTAGTCTTAGATTGAAAGGGAAATGGAGTTGTTGGCAAAGGCAAAGCTTCCACTGCATCTCTGTCGGTATCAAAAACCTCTTTGCCCAACTCCTGTACTTAAATTCATATCTTTTTTGTTATAGGCCTCCAGATTTCTTCGTTTTGGCGATTAATGCCAAAGGGGGAGAAATTAATAGGCCAAAGCAAAAGGACCGTACCACCACCCTGTTTTAAAACTTTTAAATCTTCCAAATTGGTACTTTTTTGAGAAAACCCTCTTGACAGCTAAGAGGAGCAAAAATACTTTCAAACCAAAGGGGAGAACTTATTCAGGGGGGCTTTTATTTAGCCAAAGGAAAAGCATTTGAAAAAGGGGGAGAACCTTTCAAATCTTAAAACACCTTTGAAAATGTCTTTGAAAATCCTATTTCTTCAGGGAGAAATTCAATAGGCCAAATGCAAATGAATTTGAAAAGATTTTCCAAAAGATTTTCAAAACAAGCTAAGTGGTGCAAATGTGGTCCAAAATTTTAACTATGTCAAAATCATACATATGTACTTAGAACTGCTTTCAATTCAAGTGTCTTATGCACATCTGTTAAAATGCAAACTAGTTACGATTCTGCACTTTATATTTGCTTTGGTTAGTGTTGGCATCAATCACCAAAAAGGGGGAGATTGAAAGGGAAATGGGCTTAACCATATTCCACAATTGATTTTGGTGCTTGATGACCATCACAACCTAGTGGACTAACTTGTTTGCCCAGTCTTTGATTCACAGGTGCATAAGTCCACACAACTCAGTTATAAGTCAGAAACAGCTCAAAACCAACCTTAGAGGGGTAAAACTTGGAAAACATTAATATTAACTGGTTTCATACTTTGGACAAGTTACTTATACCCCTAGAAGCATATTTGTCACATCATGGGAGATTGGATAGCTCAAGATCAAAGAATCGCTCTTTTGGAGCTAGTTTGAGCTATATTAAAATTCTAAGTTGGAGAAAGCCAAAAGACCAAAAAATAGGACTTAGACTAGTTGGACAGTTAGCAAATATGTTTGTCTAAGTCCTAGGAACATCCTCAAAGATAGCCAAATCATTTTGAAGAAGAATTGAGGAAAAAGGGTTTTTCAGCTTCCAGCTAGAGGGGCACCGGACAGTCCGGTGTGCACCGGACTGTCCGGTGGGTCCCTCGGCCCCGGCGCAGAAACAGACAGTGAAGCAGCCAGAAAAGCCGCCAGTGCAGAGAAGTGCACCGGACATGTCCGGTGAGGATTATAGCGGCTGCCCAACGAACTCGGCAGCTTCGGGTTTTTGCAGAGCAAGAGCACCGAACTGTCCGGTGTGCACCGGACAGTCTGACAGTTGAGCAACGGCTCCCTGTGAAGCTTCAGAACGGTCACTGGTGGTGCACCGGACAGTCACTGTGTAGTGTCCGGTGTGCACCGGACTGTCCGGTGCACCAGCCGACAGACAGCCTTTACTGCTTTCTCTCCAACGACTATTTGAGTGGTTGGGGGCTATAAATACCCCCCAACCAGCACATTGAAGACACAAGAGCTACACCAAAGTCATATACTTCAAGTGCAATAACTCCCAAGACTCCAAAGCCATACAAGCGCGGATTCGATTGATTTTGAGTGATTAGAAGCTTAAGCGCTTGTGCTCTAGAGTGTTGCATTATCTTGTGCTCTTGATTTGGATTTTCACTCTCGCTCTCTCCCTCAATTCTCATTGTTGTAAAGCGAGGCAAGCGACTCCGAATACTTCATGTGGAGGCCCTTGCGAGACTAAGTGTCCTTGTGATTAAGTGAAGCAACTCAACCGGTCTCTGTGACCGTTTGAGAGAGGGAAGGGTTGAAAGAGACCCGGTCTTCGTGACCTCCTCAACGGGGACGTACATCCTTCGGGGTGGAACCTCGGAAAACAAATCGCCGTGTTTATTTGTGTTGATCATTACTTTGTGATTTGCTTCTTCCCTCATCCCTCTCTAGTTCTCTTGCCCGTGTTCATATTTGAGTTGGCTCCCAAAGTTATCCACATTGTTTGAGCAACTCGTGGCAAGAAGAACCATCTTCCGCACTCCGATCATATTCTACTCGTTCTAACCCTAACCTCGGATCAAGTTTGTGTTCAAAGTTTATAATTTTCAGGTTTTGCCTATTCACCCCCCTCTAGGCGACTTTCAATAGGCAAAGCTATTGGCTACTTGTCTCAACTCGGCACTCATAGACGACTCTCTTTGGCCCTGCAAGTTCAAACGCGCTATATTATTATATTATTCGCACGTAAGAGCAACTTCAAATGACAAACTAAGCACGTACCTTACGTTTGAACCAGGAAATGAAATCGGGCAATCCATTTCCCGCACCCTTTCTAAGAAGTGTATCATATTCCTGTGGAGTTGGGTCCCTTGATCGACGCCAGAATTCATGAAGAAATTGCTCCATGTATGGCGTCATCTCTTCAAGGTTGGTCAATACATATAGCATGATATGGCGCCACTCTTCATGTCTCAGGGTCTTGGTGGTTGAACCACTTGCGCTTCTGAGTTGCCCTCGAAAAATGTTGAGGCTCGATTCATTGCCGCCATCATTGTAACGAGGGGGTGGATTATGCACGCTCGGCAGTTTGTCACCATAGTAAGTTGTTGTGAAGTTTGACACCTCCTCAATGGAAGCCTCGATTTTGTATTTATTTCTACATTTCTTTCGGGTAGTCTTTAGACATCTCTCGATTGGATAGCACCAACGTCCCTGCACGGGCCCCCCCATTCATGCCTCATACAGGAGATGAAGAATCAAATGCTGCATCGGATTGAAGAAGCCGAGAGGAAAGATCTTCTCCAGCTTACACAGTAACTCGGGTGCCATTCTTTCCAAGTCTGCAATCACGGTCCGAGATAACTCTTTTGCATAAAGTTGGTGGAAGAAATAGCTCAACTCTGCAAGCGCTAGCCAGACATGCTCAGGGACATAGCCTCGAACCATCGCCGGAAGAATTCGTTCAATCCATATGTGGAAGTCATGACTCTTCATCCCTAAGACTCGCAGAGTAGATAAGTTCACCCCCCTACTCAGGTTAGCTACATACCCATCAGGGAACATTAACATCTTGATCCATTGTAGTACTTCCTTCCTCTAGGCCCTGCTAAGGACGAAATCGGCCTTAGGCCTTCTCCATGTCTTTCCACCACTAGGCGGCTTCATCTCTTGGTTTGATCTATCACATAACTCTGCCAGATCCACTCTTGCCTTTACGTTATCCTTTGACTTATCAGGAATGTCCATAATTGTTGCCCAAAGTGCCTCGGCGACATTCTTTTCAGTGTGCATCACATCAATGTTGTGTGGAAGGAGCAGGTCATCATAATAGGGGAGCCGAGTCAAGCCCGACTTATGTGTCCACATATGCTGCTCACCATATCCCACAAAACCACCTTCTGGGTTGGCCACGAGACCATCTATCTATTGACGAACTTCGGCACCAGTCATCATTGCAGGTGGGCGGTCTGTCACTACGACACCTTTCGCAAAGTTCTTGATGTCTAGTCGGAATGCATGGCCAGGAGGGAGAAATTGTCGATGTTTATCGAACAACGAATATTTGCCACCCTTCTTCAACCAAATGAACCTAAGAGCTTCCTTGCAAATTGGGCATGGGAACTTACCGTGAACACACCAGGCGCAGAATAGCCCATACGCCGGTAAGTCATGCATGGAGTACTGGTACCAAACATGCATTTTGAAGTTTGTCTTCATAGCTCAGTCATACGTCCATACCCCTTCCTCCCAAGCACGGACCAACTCATCAATCAAAGGCTCCATGTACACGCCCATTTTATTCTCCGGGTGTCCAGGAATTATCAATGACACGAATATCTTCTGTCTTTGAAAGCATACACCGGGGGGGCAGATTGAGGGGGGTAACGAACATGGGCTAACATGTGTATGGGGCACCCATCAGTCCATATGGATTGAACCCATCTATGGCCAGCGCAACACTTACATTACGAGCCTCTTCGGCTTTCTCATGGTGAATGGCATCAAAGTGGATCCATGCTTCACCATCGGATGCGTGCACCATCTTGTCAGGATTGTATCGTTTGCTATTTTTGTGCCATGTCATCTGTTTCGCGGATTCCTCGGTCATGTATAGACGCTGGATCCTCGGTATGAACGGAAGGTGGCGTAGGATTGTCACGGGGATGTCGAGCTGCCTCTTCTGTCCATCACCAGAGTCTACCTCCATGAACCTAGACGATTTACACTTCGGACAGTACTTTGCCTCCGCGTATTCTTTCCTAAATAGGACGCAGCCCTTCGGATAGGCATGTATCTGCTCATACGTCATCTTGAGTGCACGAAGGAGTTTCTGTGCCTCGTACATGCTCTTTGGCAGAACATGATCCTCCGGAAGCAGGCTACCAATAACTGTCAACAAACCATCGAAGGCGTCTCGACTCATGCCGTACTGCAACTTGAACGCCATTATACGCCCAATGGCATCCAGTTGAGAAACATTTGTCTTGTCGTGAAGGGTTTCCGTGCCACGTCAAACATGTCGTAGAACGCCTTTGCAGTCGCCTCTGGCTCGTCCTCCGTACGTCCTTCGGCGAAATGTGCCTCGTGATAGTCGTTCAACATATCCGCTACCCCGGCATCATCATCGTAATCCTCGACGCGTTGTCTCACCACCTCCTCTCTCGTACGATGCGCTTCACCATGGAAGATCCATCGAGTATAGTCCGGCATAAATCCATTCTTATAAATATGTTCTACCATGGCCTTCTTTGTTTTTCTTTTCCTGTTGGCATATTTGCTACACTGACATGGGACTAGACTCGCTCCTTTAGCAGCTTCGCCAAATGCCCGTTCCACGAAAGCATCGGTCTTTCTAATCCATTCAGGGGTGACATCATTCCTTCCTACGCGGCCCGTGTACATCCACTCACGGTCCTCCATCCTC
This sequence comes from Zea luxurians, assembly GCA_029449295.1. Lineage (NCBI taxonomy): Eukaryota > Viridiplantae > Streptophyta > Magnoliopsida > Poales > Poaceae > Zea > Zea luxurians. The sequence goes on from JAOPSE010000010.1 coordinate 132,460,030, forward strand.
TAACATATATAACCGAGTATAGTTTAATATAAACATGTAATGCATGTAGACTACGTTCCTACCTTCTAATAGGTGAGGATAGGTCCTAATCCCACCCGCGGTTGCGTAGACTGGGTTAGTTTCCATGCTCTACTCCGATCTGAGACAGAATTTCGGTAGCACCTCCCCGCTGTTCTCCGGATACACGTCCTGGCAGGGAGAGTGTACTGTCCAGAGAACAACAGGGAGGTGACACCGAAACTCTGTCTCGAACAGGAGTAGAGCATGGAAACTAACACCATCTACGCAACCGCGGGCTGTCCAAAAAACGTGGACAATTCAAAACAGATACATTTGTAGATATACAAAGATCTGCATATCTACACTGTATCTCTTTCGAACGGGAGACACCTAACTGGGTTACGTGATCTACGACCATGATGTGAAAATAGAGGTTATACCAAGGGTGACGGTGGAGTCAGGCTAGCGGGGCTGTGGCGGGTCGGTGCAGTGGCGACGCGACGCGGTGCAGATAGACCCGCAACAGCTAGGAAGACCTCTGCAAAAAAAAAATAAACAAGCCTGTCAACAAAAAATTTCGGCAGCACCTCCCCCGCACGGGGAGGTTTCCAAAACCTGCAAATAAAAGTAACAGCACGATGGCTGACATGCACACATATGCATCAATGCCTCAATAACCACATATACATCTTTGTTCTCCCATATCTATACATCATTGTTCTCACAATTCACAATCACACACAAAAAATAGTTAGTACCTTAGCCGGAGCTTGCGGGGACGAGGGGCCGGGTGGCGGTGGCCGCGGCAGCTGCAATGCCTGTTAAACTAAGCAACATCGATCAACATTGTCCCAACCAATGAATATTTATATGCCGACTACATGCATATGTATATGTCCCTCAAACACATTCTAGTTTTATTTGTTCACTCTACTATATACTATATGTATACATATGAGGTACGTAGTTCTACAGTGTGTATTACATCATGCATAGACTATAATCAGTTAGTATATTAGTGAAACACATTCTAGTTTTGTTCACACTCTACTAGAAGTGGTTTGCATCATCTAGTCGCAATACTTGTCAGTTTAATTTTGGTCCCAAGTCAAAAAAAAATTCAAACTTTAGACAACACCATCCATCATAAAACATGTTTATCGTAGATGTTAACATATTTTCTAAAAACTTGATTAGATTTACAGAAACTTAACAAAAATAATCTATAACCGAGAATAAAGGAAGTAATAAACACATACGGGGATGGCCGGAGCTCGGCGTGGACGGTGGCAGTGGCGCGCTGGCCGGCGGCGGTCGGGCGCGCGACGCGTGGGCGCAGCCAGGCGCGGGCGCGACGGCGCTCGGGGGCGGCGCGCGGGCATGATGGAGGCGGCGAGCGGGCGGGCTGGCAGCGGCAAAGGGGCGCGGGCGCGGTGGAGGCGGCTGGCGTGCGAAAGAAATGACCGCGAGGCCCCGGTAACTGCTAAGTAAAGGTTCTTTGCCGAGTGCCCGCGATCTGGCACTCGGCAAAGAGTTTTTTTAATTTAAAAATATACTTTGCCGAGTGTGCTGGATCTGACACTCGGCAAAGTATTTTTTGTCGAGTGTCCTGGATCTCACACTCAGCATAGATTACTTTAATTTTTTTGAAACTTCTTTGCTAAGTACCACTCTATCGACACTCGGCAAAGTTTACTTTTATTTTTTTCTTTTTTCCTTCAAACTTTTCTACTGTCTTTCTACAGTATGTATACCTACATGTTCTATTTTTGCACAATTATCGAAGTGTTTGCTATACCTTTTAGATTTAGTTCGTTTAATTGAATTTCTTCGGATAATTCAAATTTGAACTGCAAGTCACTCGAAAAATGGAAAACAATGAATGCAAAAATGATATTCATGTTATTTAGCACAAGTTACGGACTATTTCAGGATCAGACTGGAATTTTCGAGCACCATGCTCACGAAACAAGACCACGAACTTGCGATCCAGTGGTTTTAAAATTGTATAAAACACAAACAAAGTCAAAAAATCATGAAACTTGCCGAGATGTCATGATATCATATGTAGAGACTCTGATAAAAACTTGAAAGTGTTTCGTGAAAGTTATCACGCACTATGTGTAGAAACCTAGCTAGCCTCATATAAGTTTTATGATTTCATGTGAGGCCAGCTAGGTTTCTACATATAGTGCGTGACAACTTTCACGAAATATTTTCAAATTTTTACCTGAGTCTCTACATACGATATCATGACATGTCGACAAGTTTCATGATTTTCTGACTTTGTTTGTGTTTCATACAATTTTAAAACAACTGGATCGCAAGTTCCCGTTCATGTTTCGTGAGCATGGTGCTCGAAAAATCCGGTCTGTTCCTGAAATAGGCTATAACTTGTGCTAAATAACATGAATATCATTTTTGCATTCACTATTTTACATTTCTCAAGTGACTTGCCGTTCAAATCTGAATTATCCGAAGAAATTCAATTAAACGAACTAAATCTAACAGATATAGCAAACACTTTGATAATTGTGCTAAAATTGAACATATAGGTCTATATACTATAGGAACACGCCACAAAAAGTTTGGTGTAAAAAATAAAAAACAAAATATACTTTGTCGAGTGTCTGCCAGGGGACACTCGGCAAAGAAACCAGTTTCCCGAGTGTCAACTCCTGGCACTCGGCATAGTTAACGGCCGTTAGCTATAGACGGCTGCTGACGGCCCTTTGCCGAGGGTCGCGTTTCGCCGAGAGCTTGACACTCCGAGCGTCAGTGTATGCCGAGTGTTTGGCGCTCGACAAAGGAGGTCTATGCCGAGTGTCTCTGTACGCCGAGAGTGACACTCGGCAAAGCTTATTTTGCCGAGTGCCCGATAAATTACACTCGGCAAAGCACCGGGCACTCGGCAAAGAGCCTGTTTCCGGTAGTGACTACAGTAGTTGCTATGGGTGGGTTGTAGGAAAAAAGAGCAGGTTGATTTCCACGTTATATTTAGTATGATTTAATATAGAGCTTTAGATGTTCATAAAATCCAATGGGGCTCCCTTTTTATATTTAATATAGACCGTTACATGTTCATAAAATATCAGAGCCAAGAGGGTAATGTGGTAATTTTTAGGCCCCCTCGGTGAATATGATGGCTTCTTTTTTACATTCGAATAGTTATATAATACATAGATAGAATAGATTAAAAAGGCGCGCGCTCAGTCGTATTACCGTAGACGGAGGTGTGGCAGGAGTGGACGGTGTGGCAGCGGTGGAGCAGCCGATCAAGGCCAGCAGCGCTGCGGCAAGCAACAGCGGGCGGCGACAGAGGAGACGCAGAGCAGCAGCAACAGCCCGGCTGATGGATTCATCGTGTGATCGTCGTCCTCCTTGCTGCAGCAGCAGCCTCACTGCCTTGCCCTTCTTCTTGTTGTTGGCGATGGTACCTTCATCACTTCCCTGCAGTACTGCTGCACACAGACACAGACGCAGACACAGACGCAGACAGACAGTTTGCTGCTCGGTCAACAAGAGCACCGACAGTGAAGTAATAAAGCAAAGCTGTATATGGAAAGGAATTCCTGCACACTGTTAGAGCGCTAGCTATCTTTCTTGCTATATGTACTTTTAGCAGGCATAACTGTGATCTGATCTGTGTAGCTTGCTCGTCTTGCTGAGATGCATGCAGCTTAAGGCTATCCGCACTCATGGAACCCTAAATTTCTACTTTAAAAAGAATATTTCATCCTGGTCAACGAAATTCTCTACTCTATTTCACAATCTTCCGCAGTCATATTCACCTTAAATCTCTACCCTATACCAACTTCCACATATTCTATTACTTATTTTCGTCTCCCTCCTACCTAGCCTCCCGCCACGTCCGCCTCACGCTCTGCCTCCGGTTCCACTTTTTCGTATCCAGTTGAACGCTAGGAATAGCGTTTCTCTCTCCTCCCCTATTTTGCAGTCGCCGCGGGAGACGCCGCTGCAGCTGATTTTCCACCTCGCGCTACGCCAAAAGTGCCCCCGTGGCAGTGGCGTTCCATTTGCCGTAGCCGACTGCGGCTAGCCTAAGTATTGATGTAACCAAATCCTAGAGATTGGGATGACTTGCAAAATTGTTTGCACGCAAACTGGGAGGGTGATGTGACCATGGTTATTACTTAGCGTTCTAGGTTGGTTGTTTAGGTGAAATACGTACAGACGCTTTCAGTTTGCGCAAGGTTTGCAGTAGTGCAGAAAGGATTCTTTTTCTCGTGCGCAGACCGCTATGCTTTACATGGTGGTACGATATATACACGTATATTACAATGCAAAACTGTTTGGCTGGCAAGCGATGCTGCGATGGTCACCGGCATTCTTCTCAGCAGGGTGATTGTCTACTACTTGCAGGGGCTAGGAAAAGGACGGCAATAAGTAAACCCTACACTGATCTGTTCCATTGGCTCTTACACTGATCAACGCCTTTGAGACAGTAATAAGTACGCCGTTACCATCCATACAATGTTTCTATTTATTATTAGTATATACTATTGTGTTCGTTATCCTAGTAAGTACACTGATTTCGCACTTGATCCTGTTTTGGATTTGGGTTTGGAAGTGCCTTGCATGCATGGTACTGGACCGGGACTGATCCGTAATCTCGCTTTAAACGTAATGACAGCTACATGCTATTGCTGAAATGGTAAAGGCAGCAGCCAAATTTTTTGTATTTTAGCTTTTTTCCGAAAAAAAACCTCGTTTAGACCCCTGGACGACTTAATTCCGTTTTTGGACCCTTTGCTCGGTGCCATAGGCCATGGCGCCTACCTCGGCGCCACAGCCTATGGCGCCGAGGTACGTGACTCGCTGGCTGGCGAGGGCTGACGCGGCGCTCACGTGGCACCTAGCTCGGCGCCACAGATCTTGGCGCCGAGCTAGGAAGTCCTATAAATCGGCTCTTTCCTGGCCGAGAGCTACGCCCGGCTCGTTTTCATCTTTATCCATGCCGCCGAGAGGTGCTCCAATCTTCGTATTCGAGTTGGAAAACTTTGATTTGATCCGTATATCTTGAAGACCAAGGTATGGTGTTTCACTGATTCGTTTGTTACGTATATTGCGTTGTATGGTTTCGATTAATTAGTTTTGATTGGTGCGCATATTGTTATTAGTTATGATTCCTAGGATATATGGTTGATATAATGACTACAGTTTGTTAGATAGTTTGTGAATCATGGGTTTATAAAATCTTTAGGGTTTTGAAACTATGAGTACCATGGTATTTATAAGTTTAAATCATTTCTGGTATTTCTATAGTTGTGTTAATATAAAATCGTTTCGTAGATGGAAGACATGTACCGGGAGTCGTTGTGGCAGAAGAGAGGTCGTCCTCGGGAGTTATATCCGGATGCATCTAGTACTTCGTGTATCCCAACAGTAATTGTGTAAGTGCATAACATATTTCCAAAATTTTGTTAGGTTTTGCATAAATTTACTAATTTATTCTCCTGCAGCCATACGGTGGGCGTAAGTGTATTTTCAGAGAGTGGTTGTATGGGCCTAGGTCCCATTGGCCTGAGTCAGAGGCAAAGGAGAAGAAAAAATGAGTGGACGGAAGAGTGCAAGTCTGATCCTGTACTCTGCAAATGTGGTAGCTAAGTATGGACTAGTTCCTTCCGAGCTCGGTGTGGGCTATTTTTGTGGACATATGGTAGATTACGATGAGGTTGGTATTTGTTTTTGATTGCATAAGATATACTGTTGCATCCATCCTTACTTATTATTTGTTTTTGTAGGAGACGAGGAAATGCAGTTGGGAGAGGTACTTTGACAAAGAAGAGATGATGCATACAATAAGGTCGAAGCGACTCATGGGACAGAAGATGCGTTATGGATCTTAGCTCGTCGATTCCTACATTAAAGATCACAGACAGGAGAATACCCTGATGTCTGTCAGATATGACACCAACCTCCCGACCAGGGCCCACAACATGGATCCGAACAAGTCACAAGAACCAAGACCAACTATCTCTGTTCTCCCTCTCCACTAAAGCAAATGCCAAAGGAACCAATGTGTTGTCCGCGTCACATGAAATGGCTACCAACAATGTACCCTTGTACTTCCCAAGCAGAAAAGTACCATCAATAGAGATCACGTGACGACAATGCCTGAAGGCCTCGACGCACTGCGAGAAACACCAGAAAGCATGAAAGAATATCTCTCTGCCATTCCTCCACTCGTAATGCATGCCTGGGTTTTTTGCTTTCATTGCATTGAACAATGCTGGCAACTTCTCGTAACCCTCCTCCCAATCCCCGTATATCATCTTCCATGCCCGTTGCTTTGCCCTCCATGCTTTTCCATACTTGATCCTGTAACCAAACAGCTCCCAAGTCATGGTCATAATTGACTTCACCATCAAATTTGGCTGACCCTTCAATGTCACCAAAAGCCTTTTCGCAATGAGGGTAGATGTCAACTGTCGATGCTTAGAGCTCAGCTCTGTCTGGGCACAAGTGTGTGGACCTATAATTTTTGTGATCTTAAAGTTTCCAGTTGCCTTCTGCTTGCGGGCACATACCCTCCAATTATAATCCGACACCTTGCACACAACTGTGTAACGTCGCTGTGCATACGAATGTCTCATCTTGAACGGTCTCTTGCACTCCACAGAATATTCCTGAAGTCACCTTCTCAGTGTAGGCAAGCCCTTAAAGATCAAGTCTTTTCTTAATCTCAATGTTGTCAGCGTTATCAGGAGCCTCTAGCAGCTCATCATCTCGTCCTTTTGCATATGCACCATAGGAATGACTGAGACTGCTAAATTCATGTACTGTAGGGTCACGTTCAGGACACAAACGTCTGATGAGTTCCATTTCTTGCTCGGTCAATTCTTGAACCAGACGGTTGTCATCAGAATCTAAGGCCCGTGCAGCCTCATATGGCTCCTCCTCATCCTCAATCTGAACATCAACACTATTTGAGGCCCTGCATATGTGGTCCATGTTGGATGATAGGGGCACAGGAAGATAAGCAACATTATCTACCTGTGGACCTCCTGCATTGCGTCGAAGGAGCAAATATTGCATTAAAGTCTTATCAAAGGAATTAACGATGCATAGGAATAGCGTGACAAAGACACTTACCAGGATGATCCTGGGTCAAAGGGATCTCCTGGGGGCTACCACAGGATTGGAGGCCCCACAATCGGCACAGACTGGACGAGATATTCCAACCTCATTAGGGGACGATTGAGCATCCGCCACAGCAACCACTTCTTCTGGACAGTCGGGCAAAGGAGCTTCACAAGGAGGTGCGTTGGGCAATTCTGGAGATAACCGTAATGGAGGCAAAGGATCAATGGATACCTTTCGAACGACCAGATCTAAACATCGAATCTGATTCGTCATCACAATGTTGACATATTTCACCCAGTCATCTTCAGAGCTAATGGGGAGCAACCGCCAGAATATTGTTTCCGATGCAACATGGCACACTAACCCCTCAAATGAGAAGCCAGGGTCGTTTAAATTGCAACGAGTCTCCTCACAAGCCCTAGCGAAAATCTGGCTAAAAGAGGACCTTTCGTCGAACATCACCGCCACCTTCTTCATTCCATGAAAAATAGCATTCCCATAAACATCTTCCTCCACTCTTCCTCCATGGTATAGTGTCACTACGGTGTCCATCTATTTCAAACACGAACTAGCAGCTCAACAAACATTAAAGATGCTACTTACTAACTAATAACAATATACTAACTAATTACTAACCACATCTAACAGACTAATTACTAATCTAAGAATATTGTGCGAAAACAAAGTATACCTGAGGTCGCGGTGGAGACAAGCTACCGGTGGCAGAGGTGGAGTCGAAGGCCTCGTATCTATAAAAAAATTACCCTCAGTAAAAAATTCGACAGCACCTCCCCTATACGGTGAAAATTCTAAAACCTGCAGAGAAATGAACAGCATGATGGCTGACATACACATTTACTTTCCTTTCTTTTCTTTATTTATTTATTTTTCACTTTCTTTCCTTTCTTTTCTTTACTTTCTTTCTTCTCCGCCTTCAATCATGTAGGCGACGTCAATCATATACGCTTGTTTTCTTTATTTTCTTTTTCTCTCCTTTTTTTGTGGTTTTTCTTCTTTGATTTCTTTATATTTTAAAAATTCTAATTAATTCTCTTTTTTTATTTTTTTATTGACATGTTGTTGCCGCCTGCCATGCTGCATAGGAATGTAAATGGTACGGATATTATCTGTACGTATTTGAATTCGGTCCATCTAAAAGGGCTAAGATCTGATCTGTGTCCGAGTTCTGGTATTCAGTAACCGATTTGTATCCGATTTATATCTGTATCCATATAATCAAAGTCGGATATTTAAGATGTTGATATTCATTCAAATCTTATCCGACACAACTCAATAATATTCGTATCCGTTCTGAATCTAAAGAGTAAAAATGAAAACAAATATGGTATGAGTAATATCCGTCCGTATTCAATCCGATTACAACCCTATTGCTGTGTATGGTGTGTACTGAGGGTGGAGCTGGTGTAGGTTAGATCGGTTCGACTCAGGTGCTTGGTTTCCCTGACTACAATTTAGTATGTGTCATATCGAACATTTGAATGTCAACTATGAGTATTAAATATAGTCTAATTATAAAACTAATTACTGAGACGAAGACTAAACGGGTAATATTCTGCCAAATTCTTTTGCTTTTTTTTTGTTTACCCGTCCGTTGGCATATATAACTATTATATCAGCTATGAGACAAAATCGCATGTGTAATGCTGCTACTGTGACAGAAAAGGTACAACTCATGTAAAGTTATAGTTGATAATCTATAAAGGGTCTTAACTGAACAGAAATGGTTATTCTATTGTTACTTTAGCTAACAATAATATCAGTATCACAAGTGGAAATACGCTGTCACGACTCATGATTTTTTACGCCCCCTTTTATCTCCACCACTTTTGTTACGATTCTTATTGTGTATTTACTTTAATGTCTTTTAAATTTGTCGTATCATTAGCACGGACACAGTATGCATCATCAGCCGCAACAATTCGCGCTGGGCCATTCAGCCGTTCCAAAATGTGTCTTGCTCATCCAAACACCAAGTGGGCTGGTGGGGGAGAGAAACTGAGTCGGAAACTCGGAATAGACCGGTCTACATGCGGCACGCGCCAAGTGGGCTGAAAGCGCGAAACACAAAGCGGCCCACGACTCGCTTGATGGTGACGTATAATAGAGCCGTTGGGCTCGATGCGCTCGCTCGGCTTTGCTCTGACACTTTGAAGCGGCACCGCGCGCCGTGCGGTACTCCGCGTCATCCGCGCTTCATTTTCTACCCTCCCCTCCACTACCGCCGACTCCGTGGCGACATCCTGAGTCGGAGCGCCGTGCTCGTCCGGATTCGAGACACCGAGCACAACGCGAGCTCTTTCTGTAGGTATATTTTCAAGATCTGGTCCTCCGTTTGCTTGTGCTCTGCGAATTATGGCGATGCTTTCGTTTCGTGTCCCATTGCCACACGGGTGTGCTCCCATGCGCTCTCCGGAGGGCCATCTGTTTCGCCTCTTTAGTCGGCATGAGCTGGTTTGAGTGGCGCAGTGGTTTGTCTGGTCTGCTGTTGTGCTGTGTCGAGAGGTAACGTCTAGGGTTTGCGGAATCTGTGACCAGTTCTCACACAGTTTTTCCGGTTTTAGCTGATTATTCCCAACCGATTTTCGGATTCAGTTTTGCGGGATGGCAAATTTCCTATTTTTCTTTAGCGCACTTCATAGTTCATATGACATCGCAAATATCTCTGTACAGCATTTTTGTTGGGTTGGGGAGGGGGATGGGATAAAGAATTTAAGGTACCTGGCATTTTGTCATACTATTGTGAAATTCTGGTGGATGTAAAACACTGGATTTATCTTGCACAGGTTGGCCCTAATTCATGTATATTTCCACAAGTAGTTTTTTTAATTATTTTTTAAGTAATTAGTATGTATTCGTGATTGGATAGTTGTGAAGTACCTTGTGGCATATTACTAGGGGATATAAGTATGAGTATGACCATATAAGTCGATGTTTCCTACTCTTGGATAACATTGTATAGTACTACCCTAGAAGTTCACCCATGTACTTCTGTGCATTCAGGATTTGTGTTTGTAGCATATTACTTATGGTCCCATTCTTGTAGTGTTCGGAGCTGAAAATGAGTGAGGTGAATAATACTCAGCTGGACCTTGAGAAAGGATTTTCTCAAGTGTCTCATGATAATGATTCGAGTAGCCCTGTAACGGTGCACAAGATGAAAGTTGAGACAGAAGGTGGAAGTGAAATCGAATCACCCACTCCAGAAAAACGTGAATCTAGAAGCAAAGGGGTCGTTGTGAGTTCACTGGCAAGGAATTTGCTTGCAGAGAGGTACAAAGACAGACTTGCAAATCAGCTGGTGGAAGATGAGAGTGAGACAGATGATGAAGACTATAATGAAAGTGTTTCGCCTAGTGGTAGCCGATCTCTTTTTTTAGAAAGCATTGAACTTCTTGAGAAGTGAGTCATTTTATTATCATCTCAATATCTCATGCATATGTGTGCTGCCTAGCCATGGTTATTCACCTTGTCTTTCTTATTCACAATGGAAGACACAAGGATTTGCTGAATCTTTTCAATAGAATGGAGAGTTCTATAAGATTGCTTCACCTACGGAAGAAGATGGCTACATTTAATAATATTGCCACCCAGGTGGAGATACTCACAAAAAGGTAGTAACGATGATGAAAGTATCTATATGGATTATTAGTTTTGCTATTTGTTTATTTGTTGCAGTTGGATGATAGTCTTTCTGCATTACAGGAAGTTATTATACAGCCATTTGGCCCAGATGAAGCATTTGTTCCCAGAAGCAATCCAGATAAAGAGGATACTAGTACATGACGAGAAGAGCATATGCATGTATGCTGATATGGAAATCACACTTGTAATGGATGTTGTGGAATGCACAAGCCCTGATCACTCTCTATCCATGACAATTTGTGAGGCTTTTTACTCAAAGCTTTTGAGATTTTTGGATGCTCATCATAAGGTACTAAACTTAATTTAGTTAGCCCTTGCTCAGTTAATTGATAGATGTTCACTGTATGATATTCCCTTAATTTGTTAAGAGCATTTCAACTGAAGTTCTGTCTTATCATTTCTAGTGAACCTATATAGTTATTTGTTCTTTTTTAGGGGTAGACCTGTATGCACTTTTGATTTTGTTAGTCTTCAGGCCATGATAAATTGATGATTCACTCGGCATTCTCATTGCAATTGTTAATTATGCAGGGTGCAGACATTCCTGAGGCAATCCTACCGGAACCCTTTAACTCAAGGCCAAGGGAGAAGTTATATCTTGAGGCAGTACATAACGGACATGCTGCTGAGCCACCTCTGCATGGTGCCGTTGAGGAGGGATTCTCAAATGCTTCCCACTTCCCACAATCTTTTCAAAAATTCATGTCGAAAAAAATCATTGCTGATGGAACTGAAAAGACTCAATTGCTATCCGACCCAGCAGAACTGAGCTCTGTGAGTGCTTATGGTACAAAAGGGTCAAACAGAAACCCTAAAAAGCAAGATGAACATGCTCCAGTTCCAGTGAACTCTGAAATTTCTGCTACTCCAAGCCGCCATTTGATCTCTTGTTGTCAAGAGAGTACGCCAAAACAACAGACCTCAGAGTCACCATTGTTGTCTGGAACACCTGCAATGCAGACACCAAAAAGGCCATTGCTGGCTCCGCTTGAGAAACCCAAGGCCACATGTGGACACATTAGTGAACCACGTTCAGCCAGTTCTGCCCGCAGATCACTAAATACATCCTTAACATATGAAGGAGGAAGCCCTTCTTATTATGATGGAATGGAACATACGGCTACAGCTAAAAAGTGCATGATCTCAGAAGACTTGTCAAGTTTTAACAAGTCATTTGAGGTATCTGATTCCCATCCATCACATAAAATTGTTATCTGTTTGTATAGCACATAACTGCATGCTAGAAGATCACAAATACTAGTCAATAACATAAACTAGTAACAAATGCTTGTGCTTGGATTCTGATTTCTTTGAAAATCCAGTGTGCAATGAAATAACTATGGACAGCTCTTTCTGCATTTAGTTCTGTACCTTAACAACGTTAATGTGGGTTATGTAAAATAGATTTCTTAACTAACTACCTTCATCTAACACAATATTCAGGGAATAGGTATATATGACTGTTCAATAATTACTAAAATGCTAGCACTGCAGTTGTCGATGCTTTGGAAAAAAGGAGGCTATCAGACTACTAATAACCAGAGCAGCTTACCAATAAACTTGGAGTTTTATAACCTGAGGCACAGTGATAAGTTTGTTAGACAGAATGACCATTTCTCTTTCTTTTGTTGTCTGTAGAAATGCTCAAACGCATTATAGAAACAAAGTATGTATTCTTGGTTTTCTAGGTATGTCTTGGTGTATGACTAGTAGTTGTCTTGCTTCCTGATCTGTTACTTTTTTTTTTGGCTATAGCCTGTAATAATAGTTGGAAGACTTGAACAATTCCAAAGTTGTTCCAGTTCATTTGCCTGTTGGTTATTTCCTGACCAAATGAACCTTTTCCTTGCAGGAAGATAGCCATGTCTTCTTTACTGATAAAGACAAAATCAATGAAGTGGAGTCAGTGGATAGCCAGGAAAGGATAGCTTCTCTACGTACCACATTTGACATTGTCTATGATATTTCTCATTCTACCAAGAATCCACTTATCACGAAACAGGAACTTTTCCACAATATTCTTGCCAACAACTTGGAGATAGAAGAGATTGGTAATGCAGTGTACACTCCAAATTACACTTGATGTTTCCTGAGCTATGCTAATCATATGTCTTTATGACTAATAGGGGAGATAGAAGAGCAGCTGCATATTTTAGAGGATCTGGCTCCCGATTTGATATCAAAGAAGGTGATAAATGGAGGAGAAATACTTTATAGGTAACTTTTATTTGGTATTACTAGACAGGAGACAGGACCCCCTCTTATTTTTGTGGAGACTTTCAGCGGAACACTGACATATTTCTTTTCAATGGCAGCATCGAACCTATAACAGATAAGAATTCAGTTCGGGCTAGGCTTGTAGTAGAACCTGTATGAGATAGCTGCAATTGGTTCAAAGCTGAAGAAATTTGAAGAGATTCTCTATATGCATGTACCACTAATGGAACCCAGATTAGCTGATTTATTCAACCATGGAAGCATCTGCATCGCTCATGTAGTCATGTCTGATTCGAGTTCAAATCTGTGTTTTTATTGACCTGCTCAGTGCCGAAATTTCTATGGAACTTAAATTCGCACCAGCTGCTCTGTGAGCTTACTGTGGTAATCCCATGAACTTGTGTGGAGTTCAGATGCCCATCGTGACGTTTAACTCATGAAAAGTGCAGAAGAATATTTATTCAATATTCAATAATGACATATATACATCCTCCATATACAGTAATGACATGGCATGCATACAGTACACTAGTTAAGGCAATGAGCCCACGACCTGTATCCTCTAATCATATGTAATGTATCATGTATGTACACGGCACGTATCAAGTGGCAACAGACGGAGCAAACGCAGTCCTCTCGTCACTGCTCGGACCAGGTGATGTCCACCATGCCGACGTTCTGGTCGAGTCCCAGGGCGTCCCACACCGCCGGCGAGGCGTCGACGATGTTGTTGTCGCACGGCGGCTCGAAGTTGTGCTCGTCGTCGCAGCCGTGCACGGAGTCGCACTCGTCCACCACCTTGGCGTACACGGAGTTGCCGTTGGCGGCGCTGATCTTGATCCGGTGGCCGCAGCGCGCCATGTTGCTGAACCAGCCCGTGGAGAGCGCCACCACCTTCTCCTGGTCGCTGTGGTACGCGTTGTCGCACTCCGAGGGGCCGCCGCCGTCCTTGCCCTTCTCGAAGCTGTTGAGCGTCAGCACGGCCCTGGTGCTCGCCGTGACCGGCGGCGAGCAGCGGTACTGCGGGTACATCTTGCCGTCCTCGCAGCAGTCCGGGTCGTTGCTCTTCTCGCAGTTGCCGGAGCGGCCCGGGAGGTACCCGCTGGCGCGGCACGTGCCGAGGCTGGCGCCAGGGCGGAGAGAGGACGCCGTGTGGGGTGCGGAGAGCGCGACCAGGAGGAACATGAACATGGCGGCGGCTACAGCTCCTACACCGGCCATCTTTGCTTGCCTGCAGATTTTGTGCTCGAGGATCGAGCCCCTTCTCACTCTGTTCTTTTTCCTTTCTTTCTTTCTTTCTTTCTTTCTTTCTTGTGCTCTGCTTTGCTTGATGGTTTTGTTAGATTACTTGTGCATGGGATTATATATAGTGGCCGTGCCCTCTTGTTACATTAGTAGTATGAAATTTGCACTGACGCACCATGGCGTACGGAATGGTTTTGAGTGGATGCCATTTCCCGAGACGGCAATCCGTTCTCCGACTACTCCAGATGTGCCGTATGGGGTATGCCCTTATGAAATGGTTTTGAACTCGTTCGATGGGAACGTGAGATTCACGTAGGTTAATTTCGTAGTCATACTGGAAATTGGAGAACTCGGGAAAAATATATATAGGCTTCAGTCGTACAGTTTTTACGCCCATGGTGGCGACAATTTTAGATAATTGAGTAAACTTGCTGTCACCTGGTTGATGAGGACTCTGGTTTAATTAATTTGGATGTATCGTTGACCATCTTAGGGCTTGTTCATTTTGCTCTCAATTTATGTGGATTGAGCGAGATTCAGTGGGTTTCAATTCCGAACAAATCAAAATCTTTCATATTTTTTTCCAATCTCATCCAATCCACATGGGATAGGAATAACCGAACAAGGCTTTAGGTGAATTAGCGTGGGTGGGTGGATGTACTTCTCTTGCTGCTTATGTTGGTATATTATTCTCATTGATTTATGTTTTCAGTTTTTTCTATTACATGAGTTTTTTTTTGTTGCTAGTTGCCATGCACGTAGAGCCCGGCAAAGGTCTGTAACACTGTCCGTCCACTTCTCACTAATGTTTACGGTGGTTGCTTTAGGGCCCGTTTGGATTTAGGAGCTAAAGCAAAAGTAGCAAAGTTAGGGGGTGTTTGAATGCACTAGAGCTAATAGTTAGTTAGCTAAAAATATACTAGTAAAATTAGCTAGCTAACAAATAGTTAGTTAACTAGTAGCTAGGGTGTTTGGATGTCTCTAGCTAATTTTAGCTACTAACTATTATCTCTAGTGCATTCAAACGCCCCCTTAATCACTTAGGAGCTAAAAATCTAAATAGGAAGAGCTAAAATTAACAAATTTGATATTTTTTTTACTATTTTTCGTCACCTTTAGCTCTTTTTATTTAAATCTTTAGCTCTTAAGTGATTCAAATTTAGTCACTTCCATTCTGCTCGGAGGGTAGCAGACAAGACGGTAGCAACAACCGCTTTGTGCTCTTGGTCCATCCTTGTCTGCTTGGAGTTTTGGAAGGAACGAAATGCGCCAATTTCTCGACGATAGCTAATGCAACTTTATTCTTTCTTATATGGGATTGTTGTTCGAATGTTCTTTACAAGTACGCTTTAAAAATAAACCAAACTTTTTTGTTGTGTGATTATTCTCGACCAGGACGGGGACCAATTCATTAACTGCACAGCTGACAGGGTGCCCGGCACAGAATTTTGTCCCGACGATCCGCTCGAACTCAACGAAGATTCCGAATCTCCTGCACTAATCCGTCCAAATCAGCGTAGGAGCTGCCGCCTTCCATCACCGCCCGCGCGGCCTCCGCCGCGAGCTCCTTGGCGCGGGCCCTCACGTCGCGCCCCTTCTCCCCTACCACGTCGGCCAGCACGGTCGCCAGCTCGCCCGGGTCCGGCGCGACGCCGAACCCGCCCGCGCACGCGGGCACCGCCACGCGCGCCTCGTCCACGAGCAAGCGCGCGTTCACGAACTGGTCCGCCGTCATCGGCCATGTTAGCATGGCCACCCCCGCTGCGGCGGACTCCAGCACCGAGTTCCAGCCGCAGTGCGTCATGAACCACCCCACCGCCGGGTGCCGCAGCGTCGCCAGCTGCGGCGCCCACCCGCGCACCACCACCCCGCGGCCCGCCGACGCCGCGCGCACCTCGAACCCTTTGGGGACCACGCCGCTGCTCCCGGCGCCCACGACCCAGACGAACGGCACGGCGCTGCGCTCAAGCGCCTCGGCCAGCGCCGCCGCCACGCCCGGGGTCAGCACCGCCTGGCTCCCGAACGACACGTACACGACCGAGCCTTCCGGGAACGGGTCCAGCCACGCGCCGAGGCTGGCGGCCGCGACGGCGGTCTCCCCGTCCCCGCCGCGCGCGCCGGCGGCGTCCGCGTCAGGCGCCACGGGGCCCACCGCCCACATGCGCCTGAAGCCGAGGTCCTCGAGCGGCTGCTCCAGGTACCTCCCCTCCAGCGCCCGGAGCGTGTTGAACACGAACCCCCAGCTCTCCTCCACGTTCCACAGGAAGTTACGCCTCACCGACTCGCGGGCCTGCTCGTCTTCTTCCCCGCCTTCCACGAACCACCTGTAAAGCATGGAGACCTCCCTCCACTGGTACACCGGTTCTCCGGGGATCGCCGGGAACGTGACCACGCTGGACTCCTCGGCAGCAGCAGGTCGCCTCACCAGGCGCCGGAAGAGCGAGTGAGGGACGGCGGCGCCAAGGACGCCGGACGGCGAGAACACTATGCCCGCGGCGCCGAGCTCGCGGGCGAGCGGCTGCGCCCACCCGCAGAAGAAGTCGGCGACGACGGCGATGATGGGGCCGTCGTCAGACGGCGAGCGTGACCTGGCCCACGCGCGGACCGGCTCGCGGAGCGCGGTGAGTGCGTGGATGAAGACGGGGAAGTACTCCGGGGGGCAGCCCCTGGTGCTCTCGACACCCGGGGGGATAGACGAGCTGGAGGGGAACGGGAGGGTCAGCGGTGTGACGGCACCGGGGTGCGCCGCGAGGAGTGGCGAGAGCAGCGGGAGGTTGGCGGGCGAGGTGACGACAGTGAGGCGGAGGCCCCGCGCGGCGAGTAGGCCGGCGAAATCGAGGAGCGGCAGCGCGTGGCCCTGCGCGGGGAAGGGGACAACCAGCACGTGCGGCGCCAGGGTAGGTGCGGCTACCGTCTCCATGGCTTGATGCTTGAGGGTTGGCGCGCTTGGTGAGTCGTTGGCAACTGTTGACCGGCGACAGGGCAAAATCCGAAATGAGTGGCTCTTTTATGGAAAACAAAATCGAGGGGTTGGTGGTCCAGTCGGGCCCACTTGGTATGGTAGTTGGATCACGCCGTTAGATTTTTCCGGGCCGCTTGCAAGATGGGCAGAAGACATGAATCGTGACCATCGGGCCCATTCGGAACGAATCGTCCACTCGTCCTGTTGGCTGTTGCTGCTCATCCATCTCCTCCACGGTCGGAGACTCGGAGTCGACTATCCCGTGTCCTCCTCCGTCCTTTCGTCGCCCTGCGCCGCAACAAAACACATCTCTTTCAAGCCACTCGTTGTCTCGAGTCATTTTTTTTTCTATTATAAACTCCATTTCAAGAGGCTTTAATAAAATAGTCTTTTCTACCATGTCATACCGTTAGAATAGAATTATTAACCAACTTAAATAAATTTCGTTTTCTTTTATTTCTCCTGCCACGTGAATCGACATTTTTGCCCTTGCTCTGTTTGAGAACGCATCCTAAAACAACGAAGCAGCCAATTCGTTTCCTACCGCGTGAACACCATCGAGGCACTATGACTATGAGTAATTTTAACTGAAACCTCTACCTGCTGATTTGCATTATATGTCGTCATGTTTCTTTCATCTATAATGTATAAATCTGTGTGTAGCAAAGCTAAATTCTGTTTACTGTAATTTACCTCTGTTGAAGTGCACTATGGGTAGAACTGCTACATGAATAGCTAGGAAATTAACATTTTTAGATTAAGAAACACTTGAACATTTTGTCAGACTAGATTCCTCACACAGGAATAGTAATTATATTTGATGTTTAATATATTCTTGCAAGTGTTTTCTCCCGTTTCTGTATGTTTAGTGAGGACGTTACAACTGAATCTTGATGCGTTAACCATAAGAAAACACGTGCTTTATGATTTCTGTTTAGTACATTCCAAAATGCTTAGGCCATCCTAAAACAGAGCCCTGGATAGTCTCTAGAAGCTGTTTGGTTGCATATAGAGGGACAGCTGCACACAAAGGGACAGCCTCGGTTCTTAAAGCGGCGTATTTCGAGGTTGTTTTTTTATATCTTCTTTTGTTATGGTTGTGTTCGCTGCGGCTTAAAGCGGCTTTAATCCGGCTGCGGCTGCGGCTTCTACAGTATTTTGTCTCTACTGATTGCAGCTGCAGCAGTACAAACAGCCGTAACAGTACGGCTTTAAGCCGCAGCGAACACAGCCTATAACTTCTAATTAAAATATTTAATTACGGAACTGATTTCATATATGTGTTCCTCATGTTTTTCCGAACAAAACTATACCACTTATTCTATATATATTTTTTAAAAAAATTAGGTTTTTTAAAATTAAGACTATTAACGTGTATTTAGTGTCTATTAACTTGTAATTGATGTCTATTAAATAATTTTTACAATATAACTAGTGTCTATTAATAGATTTTAAATTTATTTAATAATTTTTTAGCTCGTGAACTAAATATTTATACCATCAACCAAACAACATCTCTAGTAAATTAGATTGAACACATACAAACAACCAAACATAAAATGTTACATGTGCTCAGTCAAATCAACTAGACTCACTAGATACAGGTCAGCCAGGCTCACTAGATACGAGTCAGACTCAACCATACAAGCAACCAAATAGGCCTCCTGTTTGGGGTATTTCCAAAAGTGCTTAGGTAGCTCACTCAAATCAGAGCCCTCGATGGAGTTTTAGGATGCGTTCTCAAACAAATCATGGGCAAAAAAGTCCGTTCGCATGACAACAGAAATAAAAGAAATTTTAAAGTATCGAAGCCGCTTGAAATGGAGTTTATAATAGCAAAAAAAAACTTCACTTCGTTGTCTCTTCCCCTGCCTCGGCCACGACAAGATTCACCATCTTGTTTAAAACCTATTTCCCGCTCATCACTGAGAACGAAAACCCCGCAAAAACCATCCAAAAATCGTTCTTGCTGAACAGTTTGTAATTTTAAATTTGAAAAACAGTTTTCGATGGCCTCGGACGATTTTCGGTAGAAAATGACTGTTTTTGTCACTTTTTACCCTGATCCTAAGGCGTCTAACATAGTGTGCATATGGTCGTGCAAAATATTATTTTGCAATGTAAATATCACTGTACATATTAGAGTTAGAAATCTAAGGTGTAATAGGAAATATGCTGGAGATAACCTAATTTCCTATAGTTGGCAGGCCCAAATATGGAAACCATTCATTTGTTTTGGATGGGAGGGTTTTTCGCCAAACGGGCTCCACCAACCTCGATAGAGGTGTTAATGGAGACCTGATACCTGTTAACCCATGAGAAATTTCTCTATTTTAGGGTTATGGTATGGGAATATTTTAATCTCCATGGGTATATTTTTAGGGAAAATTCTCCCCATTAGATATATGGGTATGAATATAGGAAAATAGAACCCAAACCTGAATACTCATGAGTAATATTTACCTAGTAAAATTAGGTGTGCATCCTAATAGACAAGAAGTTCAAAAACTAATACTAACTCTTCCAACCATTTTAAGTACCCATCCCACCCAACCGAGTCGGCCCGCCACCAGCAGCCAACCCCATCCACGTGTCACTTTGGTTTGTTGTTTTGCATAGTTAAATAATGTTTTCTTGTTGTATATATGTTAGATTTTTTTATATATTATTGTTAGGTGTCGTGTGTCAATTAATGACATATAAAATATAATGCGATCATACTTTTTTATCGGGAATGTAGACCTTACCCGAACGAGGATGAGTTTGAGATGAATCTTATGCGTATGATGGATATGAGTATGAGGATGAAGATAAATATAGCTTCTCACAAATCTAAACCTTGATAGTGATACTTGAGAGCACCTAGAGGGGGGGGGTGAATAGGTGATCCTGTAAAAACTTCAAACTTAAGCCACAAAAACTTGTTATGTGTTAGCACGATTATTGCCAAGTGGCTAAGGTAAAGTCTCAACCAAAACACAATACCACAAGAGATCAGGACAGAGGTGACACGGTGGTTTATCCCGTGGTTCGGCCAAGCCAATGCTTGCCTACTTCCACGTTGTGGCGTCCCAACGGACGAGGGTTGCAATCAACCCCTCTCAAGCGGTCCAAAGACCCACTTGAATACCACGGTGTTTTGCTTTTCCTTTCACTATCCCGTTTGCAAGGAATCTCCACAAATTGGAGTCTCTTGCCCTTACAATTATATGATCACAAAGAAAACACAGAGTAAGGGAGGGAAGCAACACACACAAATCCACAACAAAAGCGCACACACACGGCCAAGACTCGAGCTCGAATGACTATCTCAGAGTTCACACTAGAACAGAGCTCGAATCACTTAGAATCACAAACGAATGCGCAAAGAACTTGTGTGGATGATCAAGAATGCTCAAGAGTTGCTTGTGTGTCTCCTCTATGCGCCTAGGGGCTCCTTTTATAGCCCCAAGGCAGCTAGGAGCCGTTGAGAGCAATTCTGGAAGGCTATCCTGGCCTTCTGTCGTCGGGGGCACCGGACAGTCCGGTGCACACCGGACATGTCCGGTGACCGATTTCTTTCCTTATCCAGCGCTTCCCGACCGTTGCAGACCGGCGGAGATCTGAGAGCCGTTGGCGCACCGGACAGTCCGGTGCCGTCTTCCGACCGTTGGCTCGGCCACGTGTCCCGCGCCGATTGCGCGGCCGACCGTTGGCCCTGGCCGACCGTTGGCTCACCGGACAGTCCGGTGCACACCGGACAGTCCGGTGAATTTTAGCCGTACGCCGTCGGCGAATTCCCGAGAGCGGCCAGTTCGCGCCGAGTTGGCCTGGCGCACCGGACACTGTCCGGTGCACACCGGACAGTCCGGTGCTCCAGACCGAGCTGGGACTTGGCAGCCCACAGCCAAGTCTTTTCTCCTCTTCTCTCTTCCTGTTTCTAACACTTAGACAAATATGTTAGTCCACAAAACCAATGTACTACGGATTAGAAACATACCTTTACTCCATGATTTGTACTTTGTTCCATTTTACAATTAGGCACCTGTGTTGGTCACTAAATCACCAAAATACTTAGAAATGGCCCAAGGGCACATTTCCCTTTCAATCTCCCCCTTTTTGGTGATTTATGCCAACACAACATAAAGCAAGTTTAACAAGTACAAAAACACTTCAAATAATAACTCAAATTATTTTGAATCGATTTTGGCATATATGGATCATCCTTTGCCACCACTTGGTTTGTTTTTGCAAATCAAACTCAAACCTCTATCTCTAAGTTAAACACACATGTTTAAGCATAAGGAGAGTCATTCAAAAAGAGATTGATCAAGGATTTCAAAAACTCCCCCTTTTTCCCATAATCAATACTTCTCCCCACAAGAAGCCAACTTTTGACAAGAGAGACAACTTAAGAATTTTGACAAACCAAAACTCTATTCTACTATTTTCTAAATCTCTCAAGTGGTAGCTGATCCATTTATTGCTTTGGCCTTTATTTTCTCCCCCTTTGGCATCAAGCACCAAAACGGGATCAATCTTGGCCCTTTAACCCCATTGCCTCACCAAAATCTTTAATTAAGAGCAAATGGCAATAAGAGTTCATGAGATGGACTTGGAATAAGTTACCCCTCATCGGAGTGCAGTGGAAGTCTTTCATGGTCCAAGTCCACCTTTTCCCTTTCAATTCTCCTTTGTGACTAACACAAGCAAACTCAAACATATGGTTAGTCTCAAAGGGTCAAGTTGTAACACATCTCCCCCTAAACATGTGCATCACATTGCAACGGACTTGTGAGGTCCAGGGAGTGTTTGTACAACTTGAGCACCATAATAAGCAACAAAAATGCAGAATGAACATGATCAAAGGCATAAATACATGTATGCTACAATTCAATCCAAGTTCCGCGAATCTAAGACATTTAGCTCACTTCGCAGCCTGCAAAAGGTCTTCTCATCTAAAGGCTTGGTAAAGATATCGGCTAGCTGGTTCTCGGTGCTAACATAAAACACTTCGATATCTCCCTTTTGCTGGTGGTCTCTCAGAAAGTGATGCCGGATGTCAATGTGCTTTGTGCGGCTGTGCTCAACAGGATTTTCCGCTATACGGATAGCACTCTCATTATCACATAGGAGTGGGACTTTGCTCAGATTGTAGCCAAAGTCCCTGAGGGTTTGCCTCATCCAAAGTAGTTGCGCGCAACACTGACCTGCGGCAACATACTCGGCCTCAGCGGTGGATAGGGCAACGGAGGTTTGTTTCTTAGAGTTCCATGACACCAGGGACCTTCCTAAGAATTGGCACGTCCCCGATGTACTCTTCCTATCGACCTTACATCCAGCATAGTCGGAATCTGAGTACCCAATCAAGTCAAAGTTAGACCCCTTTGGATACCAGATCCCGAAGCAAGGCGTAGCGACTAAATATCTAAGAATTCGCTTCACCGCCACCAAGTGACACTCCTTAGGATCGGATTGAAATCTAGCACACATGCATACGCTAAGCATAATATCCGGTCTACTAGCACATAAATAAAGTAAAGACCCTATCATTGACCGGTATGCTTTTTGATCAACGGACTTACCTCCTTTGTTGAGGTCGGTGTGTCCGTCGGTTCCCATCGGAGTCTTTGCGGGCTTGGCGTCCTTCATCCCAAACCGCTTTAGCAGATCTTGCGTGTACTTCGTTTGGGAGATGAAGGTGCCGTCCTTGAGTTGCTTCACTTGGAACCCAAGGAAGTAGTTCAACTCGCCCATCATCGACATCTCGAATTTCTGCGTCATCACCCTGCTAAACTCTTCACAAGACTTTTGATTAGTAGAACCAAATATTATGTCATCGACATAAATTTGGCATACAAACAAATCACCATTACAAGTCTTAGTGAAAAGAGTTGGATCGGCTTTCCCAACCTTGAAAGCATTAGCAAGTAAGAAATCTCTAAGGCATTCATACCATGCTCTTGGGGCTTGTTTAAGTCCATAGAGCGCCTTAGAGAGCTTACACACGTGGTCGGGGTACCGCTCATCCTCGAAGCCAGGGGGTTGCTCCACGTACACTTCCTCCTTTATTGGCCCGTTGAGGAACGCGCTCTTCACATCCATTTGGTACAACCTGAAAGAATGGTGAGCGGCATATGCTAGCAAGATGCGAATGGATTCTAGCCTAGCCACAGGAGCAAAAGTCTCCTCAAAGTCCAAACCTGCGACTTGGGCATAACCTTTTGCCACAAGTCGAGCCTTGTTCCTTGTCACAACTCCGTGCTCGTCCTGTTTGTTGCGGAACACCCACTTGGTTCCCACAACATTTTGCTTGGGACGAGGCACCAGCGTCCAAACTTCATTGCGCTTGAAGTTGTTGAGTTCCTCCTGCATGGCCAACACCCAATCCGGATCTAGCAAGGCCTCCTCTACCCTGAAAGGCTCAATAGAGGAGACAAAAGAGTAATGTTCACAAAAATTAACTAATCGAGACCGAGTAGTTACTCCTTTGCTAATGTCACCCAGAATTTGGTCGACGGGATGATCCCTTTGAATCATCGCTCGAACTTGGGTTGGAGGTGCCGGTTGCGCTTCTTCCTCCATCACATGATCGTCTTGTGCTCCCCCTTGATCACACGCCTCCTTTTGATGAACCTGTTCATCGTCTTGAGTTGGGGGTTGCACCGTCGTTGAGGAAGAAGGTTGATCTCGTTCATCCTGTTCCTGTGGCCGAATGTCTCCAATCGCCATGGTTCGTATAGCGGCCGTCGGAACATCTTCTTCATCTACATCATCACAATCAACAACTTGCTCTCTTGGAGAGCCATTAGTCTCATCAAATACAACGTCGCTAGAGACTTCAACCAAACCCGATGATTTGTTGAAGACCCTATACGCCTTTGTATTTGAATCATAACCTAATAAAAACCCTTCTACAGCTTTGGGAGCAAACTTAGAATTTCTACCCTTCTTCACTAGAATGTAGCACTTGCTCCCAAATACACGAAAGTACGATACATTGGGTTTGTTACCGGTTAGTAGCTCATACGAAGTCTTCTTGAGGAGTCGATGAAGGTAGACCCTGTTGATGGCGTGGCAAGCCGTGTTCACGGCTTCCGACCAAAAACACTCGGGGGTCTTGAACTCTCCAAGCATCGTCCTCGCCATATCGATTAGCGTCCTGTTCTTCCTCTCTACCACACCATTTTGCTGTGGTGTGTAGGGAGCGGAGAACTCGTGCTTGATCCCTTCCTCCTCAAGAAACTCCTCCACTTGAAGGTTCTTGAACTCGGACCCGTTGTCGCTCCTTATCTTCTTCACTTTGAGCTCAAACTCATTTTGAGCTCTCCTGAGGAAGCGCTTGAGGGTCCCTTGGGTTTCAGACTTATCCTGCAAAAAGAACACCCAAGTGAAGCGGGAAAAGTCATCAACAATAACTAAACCATACTTACTTCCTCCTATGCTTAGATAGGCGACGGGTCCGAAGAGGTCCATATGCAGCAGCTCCAGAGGTCTTGACGTGGTCATCACATTCTTGCTGTGATGTGCTCCTCCTACTTGTTTACCTGCCTGACAAGCTGCACAAGGTCTATCTTTTTCGAAATAAACATTTGTTAGACCTATCACGTGTTCTCCCTTTAGAAGCTTGTGGAGATTCTTCATCCCCACATGTGCTAAGCGGCGATGCCACAGCCAGCCCATGCAAGTCTTAGCCATTAAGCATGCATCTAGACCGGCCTCTTCTTTTGCAAAGTCAACTAAATAAAGCTTGCCGTCTAGTACACCCTTAAAAGCTAGTGAACCATCACATCTTCTAAAGACAGACACATCTACATTTGTAAATAAACAATTATATCCCATTTGACATAATTGACTAACAGATAGCAAATTATATCCAAGACTCTCCACTAAGAATACATTTGAAATAGAATGCTCATTAGAAATTGCAATTTTACCTAACCCTTTTACCTTGCCTTGATTCCCATCACCGAATATAATTGAATCTTGGGAATCCTTATTCTTGACGTAGGAGGTGAACATCTTCTTCTCCCCCGTCATATGGTTTGTGCATCCGCTGTCGATAATCCAGCTTGAACCCCCGGATGCATAAACCTGCAAGGCAAATTTAGGCTTGGGTCTTAGGTACCCAACTCATGTTGGGTCCTGCAAGGTTAGCACAAATGTCTTTAGGGACCCAAATGCAAGATTTATCTCCCTTGCATCTAGCCCCTAATTTTCTAGCAACAACCTTCTTTCCCTTTCTACAAATAGCAAAGGGAGTATTACAAGCATAATAAATGGTAGAAGGTTCATTCACTACTTTCCTAGGAGCATGAATAACATTCTTTCTAGGCACATGAGCAATATTTCTCCTAGGCATATGCGCAACATTTCTCCTACTCATATTTCTATCATGCTTATGAGAGGAACTAGAGGCAAACATGGCATGAGAATCATAAACATGTGAATCAAAATCATTATAAACATTTCTAGCATGTCTCCTATCATGGTATAAGAAAGCATGGTTCTTTTTAGTACTATTAGCCATAGGGGCCTTCCCTTTCTCCTTGACGAAGACGGGAGCCTTATGGCTTGTTAAGTTCTTGGCTTCCCTCTTGAAGCCAAGCCCATCCTTAATTGAGGGGTGTCTACCAACCGTGTAGGCATCCCTTGCAAATTTTATTTTATCAACTTCATTCTTGCTAGTCTTAAGTTGGGCATTAAGACTAGCCACTTCATCATTTAATTTGGAAATTAGAACTAGGTGTTCACTACAAGCATTAACATCAAAATCCTTACACCTAGTACAAATTTCAACATGTTCAACACAAGAATTTGATTTACTAGCTACTTCTAGTTTAGCACTTAAATCAATATTAACACTTCTTAAGGTAGAAATGGTTTCATGACAGGAAGATATTTCACTAGAAAGCATTTCATTTCTTTTCACTTCTAAAGCATATGATTTTTGTGCCTCTACAAACTTATCATGTTCATCATACAATAAATCTTCTTGCTTTTCTAAAAGCCTATCCTTTTCATTTAATGCATCAATCAATTCATTGATTTTATCTATCTTAGATCTATCTAAGCCCTTGAACAAGCAAGAATAATCTATATCATCATCACTAGACTCACTATCACTAGAAGAAGCATAAGTGGAGTCTTTAGTACTTACCTTCTTCTCTCTTGCCATAAGACAAGTGAGACGCTCATTGGGGAAGAGAGCCGATTTGTTGAAGGCAGTGGCGGCGAGTCCTTCATTGTCAGAGTCGGAGGAGGAGCAATCCGAGTCCCACTCCTTTCCTAGATGCGCCTCGCCCTTTGTCTTCTTGTATGCCTTCTTCTTCTCCCTCTTGTTCCCCTTTTCCTGGTCACTTTCATTATCGGGACAGTTAGCAATAAAATGACCAAGCTTACCGCATTTGAAGCACGAGCGCTTCCCCTTGGTCTTGGTCTTGCTTGGCTGCCCCTTGCGACCATTTAGCGTCGTCTTGAATCTCTTGATGATGAGAGCCATCTCTTCATCATTGAGCCCGGCCGCCTCAACTTGCGCCACCTTGCTAGGTAGCGATTCCTTGCTCCTTGTTGCTTTTAGAGCAATGGGTTGAGGCTCGTGGAGTGGTCCGTTCAACGCGTCGTCGACGTATCTCGCCTCCTTGATCATCAACCTCCCGCTCACGAATTTTCCAAGTACTTCCTCGGGCGTCATCATCGTGTACCTGGGATTCTCACGAATATTGTTCACGAGATGAGGATCAAGTACGGTAAAGGACCTGAGCATTAGGCGGACGACGTCGTGGTCCGTCCATCGCGTGCTCCCGTAGCTCCTTATCTTGTTGATGAGGGTCTTGAGCCGGTTGTATGTTTGCGTCGGCTCCTCGCCCCTTATCATGGCGAAACGTCCAAGCTCTCCCTCCACCAACTCCATCTTGGTGAGTAAAGTGACGTCGTTTCCCTCATGAGAAATCTTGAGGGTGTCCCAGATTTGCTTGGCGTTATCCAAGCCGCTCACTTTATGATATTCATCCCTGCACAAGGAAGCTAGAAGAACAGTAGTAGCTTGTGCATTCTTATGAATTTGTTCATTAATAAACGTGGGACTATCCGAACTATCAAAGTGCATTCCACTCTCTACAATCTCCCATATACTAGGATGGAGAGAGAATAGGTGACTACGCATTTTGTGGCTCCAAAATCCGTAGTCCTCTCCATCAAAGTGTGGGGGCTTGCCGAGTGGAATGGAGAGCAATTGAGAATGTGAACTTTGCGGAATACGAGAGTAATCAAAAGAAAAGTTCGAGTTGACCGGTTTTCTCCTCTCGTAGTCGTTGTGGTCCTCGTCCTTTTGGGAAGAAGTAGACTCGTCGCTGTCGTAGTAGATGATCTCCTTAATGCGCCTTGTCTTCTTCTTCTTCCCTTCCTTCCGTCTTTGGCCCGAGCCGGAGTCGGTAGGCTTGTCGTCCTTCGGCTCGTTGACGAAGGTCTCCTTTTCTTTGTCGTTGATCACTATACCCTTCCCCTTAGGATCCATCTCTTCGGGCGGTTAGTCCCTTGTGAAGAGAACGGCTTTGATACCAATTGAGAGCACCTAGAGGGGGGGGGGGTGAATAGGTGATCCTGTAAAAACTTCAAACTTAAGCCACAAAAACTTGTTATGTGTTAGCACGATTATTGCCAAGTGGCTAAGGTAAAGTCTCAACCAAAACACAATACCACAAGAGATCAGGACAGAGGTGACACGGTGGTTTATCCCGTGGTTCGGCCAAGCCAATGCTTGCCTACTTCCACGTTGTGGCGTCCCAACGGACGAGGGTTGCAATCAACCCCTCTCAAGCGGTCCAAAGACCCACTTGAATACCACGGTGTTTTGCTTTTCCTTTCACTATCCCGTTTGCAAGGAATCTCCACAAATTGGAGTCTCTTGCCCTTACAATTATATGATCACAAAGAAAACACAGAGTAAGGGAGGGAAGCAACACACACAAATCCACAACAAAAGCGCACACACACGGCCAAGACTCGAGCTCGAATGACTATCTCAGAGTTCACACTAGAACAGAGCTCGAATCACTTAGAATCACAAACGAATGCGCAAAGAACTTGTGTGGATGATCAAGAATGCTCAAGAGTTGCTTGTGTGTCTCCTCTATGCGCCTAGGGGCTCCTTTTATAGCCCCAAGGCAGCTAGGAGCCGTTGAGAGCAATTCTGGAAGGCTATCCTGGCCTTCTGTCGTCGGGGGCACCGGACAGTCCAGTGCACACCGGACATGTCCGGTGACCGATTTCTTTCCTTATCCAGCGCTTCCCGACCGTTGCAGACCGGCGGAGATCTGAGAGCCGTTGGCGCACCGGACAGTCCGGTGCACACCGGACAGTCCGGTGCCGTCTTCCGACCGTTGGCTCGGCCACGTGTCCCGCGCCGATTGCGCGGCCGACCGTTGGCCCTGGCCGACCGTTGGCTCACCGGACAGTCCGGTGCACACCGGACAGTCCGGTGAATTTTAGCCGTACGCCGTCGGCGAATTCCCGAGAGCGGCCAGTTCGCGCCGAGTTGGCCTGGCGCACCGGACACTGTCCGGTGCACACCGGACAGTCCGGTGCTCCAGACCGAGCTGGGACTTGGCAGCCCACAGCCAAGTCTTTTCTCCTCTTCTCTCTTCCTGTTTCTAACACTTAGACAAATATGTTAGTCCACAAAACCAATGTACTACGGATTAGAAACATACCTTTACTCCATGATTTGTACTTTGTTCCATTTTACAATTAGGCACCTGTGTTGGTCACTAAATCACCAAAATACTTAGAAATGGCCCAAGGGCACATTTCCCTTTCAATACTGGCGCCCTGAAAGTCACCTAGAGGGGGGTGAATAGGCGGAATCTGAAAATTATAAACTTAAGCACACACTACAAGCCAAGGTTAGCGTTAAAAATTAATTCAAGTCCGAGAGAGAGGGGAAAACAAATCAACCAACAAATAAAGCGAATGAACACGGTGATTTTTTTTTACCGAGGTTCGGTTCTAAAGAACCTAGTCCCCGTTGAGGTGGTCACAAAGACCGGGTCTCTTTCAACCCTTTCCCTCTCTCAAACGGTCACCTAGACCGAGTGAGCTTTCTTCTTTACTTCTCATGGGTCACTTAGACCCCGCAAGGACCACCACACAATTGGTGTCTCTTGCCTTTCTTACAAAGCACTTGAGAATAGGATTGGGCAAAAAACTCGTAACCTGTAACCCGAACCCGAAATACCCGAAACCCGAATTTTGTTCGGGAATTTCGGGTAGCAACTTGCAAAACCCGAATTTATTTCGGATAATTCGGGTATCACAATCGGGTACCCGAAATACCCGGACTTTCATGTGTCATGTACTCATGTCATGCTTAATTATTAATTTGTACATCTATAATTATGTGTAAGTGTGCATAACTTGTGATTGTAGATTGCTTGTGTTTTATATGTCCATGTATATCATTATTCAAACTATATTTTTATACTAATTTAATAGGGTGTATGTGTTTTTATGAAGCCAACACAATAGTTCGGGTAGTTCGAGTTTTGGGTATCAATTCTCAAAACCCGAAATTTAAAATACCCGAATTACTCGACCTAAAATTTTCGGGTAACTCGAACGTCCACCCCTACTTGAGAGTAACAAGGAAAAGAAAAGAAAACCAACCAAGCAAACAAGAGCAACAAGAAACACAAGTGATCCTCTCACAAGTCCTAATGCGCTAGAGTTGAATTTGGGACTTTGAGTGGATCGATCGCTTTGATTTGTGTCTTGGAGTGAAGTCTATTGCTCTTGTATTGAATGCAATGTGTGGAATGCTTGGGGTGGTTGGAGTGGTGGTGGTTGGGAGTATTTATAGCCCTCAACCACCAAACAACCGTTCGGGGTGGCTGCTGTCGATGGGCGCACCGGACAGTCCGGTGCGCCAGCCACGTTACCCAACCGTTAGGGTTCGGGAGCTATCGACCATTGGAGGCTTTGTCTTCTAGTGGCACTAAACAGTCCGGTGCCGCATCGGACAGGCACTGTTCACTGTCCGGTGGGCCTCTGACGACTGCTCTGACTTCTGCGCGCACTGTAGCGTTGCAGGGTGTCCGTTGCAGTCGACCGTTGTGCTGGATAGCCGTTACTCCGCTGGTGTCCGTTGCATTCAATCTCCCCCAAAATTAATATTGGGAAAAGGTTAACCCTATTTCCCTTTCAATCTCCCCCTTTTTGGTGATTGATACTAACACAAACCAAAGCAAATATATAAAGTGCAGATATGAACTAGTTTGCATAATGTAAGTGCATCGGTTACTTGGAATTAAACCAATTTATAATTTCACTAGATATGCATGGATTGCTTTCTTTTATTTAATATTTTGGACTTCATTTGCACCACTTGTTTTGTTTTTGCAAACCTTTTTTTGGAAAATCTTTTTCAAAGTCTATTGCAAATAGTCAAAGGAATATGAATGAGATTGCAAGAAGCATTTTCAAGATTTGAAATTTCTCCCCCTTTTCAAATGCTTTTCCTTTGACTAAACAAAACTCCCCCTGAATGAAATTCTCCTCTTAGTTTTCAAGAGGGTTTTTGAAATAGTTACCAATTAGAAGTATGTTCGTAATTTAGATACCAATTTTGAAAATCTATCTTTAAATAACCAATTGAAATAAGCATCCTAATTGAAGAAATTGCTATTACATGATACCAATTGAAAACCAAACTTTTGTGAATACAAATCAAATCTTTTATTTCGAAATTTTTGAAATGGTGGTGGTGCGGTCTTTTTGCTTTCGGCTTAATATTTTCTCCCCCCCCCCTTGGCATTAATCGCCAAAAACGGAGACTTTGAGAGCCCTTTTTACTTTCACCCCCATTGGTACAAGTAAATATGAGTGAAGAATTATACCAATTTGAGAGTGATGTAGAGTGACGGCGAAGGGTAAATGGTACCGTTAGAGTGGAGTGGAAGCCTTGTCATCATCGAATGCTCCATTTTCCTTTCAATCTACGACTTAGTATGGATATACACATGAAAACACATTAGTTGTAGCCTTGGTACTTAAGAAATGTGCATTTGTACCAAAAAAGAAAGATACATGATCAAAGGTATATAAATGAGCTATGTGCAATGTTTCAATCAAAATTCTGAGAATCAAGAATATTTAGCTCATTCCTAAGTTTGCTAAAGGTTTTCTCATCTAAAGGCTTGGTAAAGATATCAGCTAATTGTTCTTTAGTGCTAACATAAGCTATCTCGATATCCCCTTTTGTTGGTGATCCCTTAGAAAGTGATACCGAATGTCTATGTGCTTAGTGCGGCTGTGTTCAACGGGATTATCCGCCATGCGGATTGCACTTTCATTATCACATAGGAGAGGGACTTTGCTCAATTTGTAGCAATAGTCCCTGAGGGTTTTCCTCATCCAAAGTAATTGCGCACAACAATGGCCCGCGGTAATATACTCGGCTCCGGTGGTAGAAAGAGCTACTGAGTTTTGTTTCTTTGAAGCCCAAGACACCAGGGATCTCCCAAAAAACTGACAAGTCCCTGATGTGCTCTTCCTATCAATTTTACACCCTGCCCAATCGGCATCGGAATAACCTATTAAATTAAAAGTGGATCCCTTGAGGTACCAAAGTCCAAACTTAGGAGTATAAACTAAATATCTCATGATTCTTTTCACGACCCTAAGGTGAACTTCCTTAGGATTAGCTTGGAACCTTGCACGCATGCATACAGAAAGCATAATATTCGGTCGAGATGCACATAAGTAGAGTAAAGATCCCATCATTGACCGGTATACCTTTTGATCTACAGATTTACCTCCCGTGTCGAGGTCGAGATGCCCATTTGTTCCCATGGGTGTCTTGATGGGCTTGGCATCCTTCATTCCAAACTTGTTAGGTATGTCTTGAATGTACTTTGTTTGGCTGATGAAGGCACCGTCTTGGAGTTGCTTAACTTGAAATCCTAGGAAATACTTCAACACCCCCATCATAGACATCTCGAATTTCTGAATCATGATCCTACTAAACTCTTCACAAGTTGATTTGTTGGTAGACCCAAGTATGATATCATCAACATAAATTTAGCATACAAACAAATCTTTTGCAATAGTTTTAGTAAAGAGTGTAGGATCGGCTTTTCCGACTTTGAAGCCATTAGTGATATGAAAATCTCGCAGGCATTCATACCATGCTCTTGGGGCTTGCTTGAGCCCATAAAGCACCTTTGAGAGTTTATACACATGGTTAGGGTACTCACTATCTTCAAAGCCGGGAGGTTGCTCAACATAGACCTCTTCCTTGATTGGTCCATTGAGGAAGGCACTTTTCACGTCCATTTGGTAAAGCTTAAAGCCATGGTAAGTAGCATAGGCAAGTAATATGTGAATTGACTCAAGCCTAGCTACAGGTGCATAAGTTTCATCAAAGTCCAAACCTTCGACTTGTGAATAACCCTTGGCCATAAGCCGGGCTTTGTTCCTTATCACCACACCATGCTCATCTTGCTTGTTGCAGAATACCCATTTGGTACCTACAACATTTTGATTAGGATGTGGAACTAAATGTTATACCTCATTCCTCGTGAAGTTGTTGAGCTCCTCTTGCATAGCAAGCACCCAATCTGAATCTCTTAGTGCATCCTCTACCCTGTATGGCTCAATAGAGGACACAAAAGAGTAATGTTCAAAAAAATGAGCAACTCGAGATCTAGTGGTTACCTCCTTTTGAATGTCACCGAGGATGGAGTTGATGGGGTGATCTCTTTGAATTGCTTGGTGAACTCTTGGGTGTGGCGGTCTTTAACCCTATATTTCTTGATCATCTTCCTTGTCTTCATCTCCCCCTTGATCATTGTCCTCCTCTTGAGGTGGCTCATCCTCCTGATCTTCATCGTCTTGAGCCTGTTCCTCATTTTGAGTTGGTGGAGATGCTTGCATGGAAGATGACGGTTGATCTTGTGATTGTGTGGGATCTTCGGATTCCTTGGTACACACATTCCCAATGGACATGTTCATTAGCACGACACACGGAGCCTCTTCATCATCTAGTTCATCAAGATCAACTTGCTCCACTTGGGAGTCTCATCAAACACAATATCACAAGAAACCTCAACCAATCCAGTGGATTTATTGAAGACTCTGTATGCTCTTGTGTTTGAGTCATATCCTAGTAAAAAGCCTTCTACAGCCTTAGGAGCAAATTTAGATTTTCTACCTCTTTTACTAAGAATAAAACATTTGCTACCAAAGACTCTAAAATATAAAATGTTGGGCTTTTACCGGTGAGGAGTTCATATGATGTCTTCTTGAGGATTCGGTGAAGGTATAACCGATTGATGGAGTAACAGGCGGTGTTAATCGCCTCAGCCTAAAACTGGTTCGGTGTCTTGTATACATCAAGCATGGTCCTCGCCATGTCCAGTAGAGTTCTATTCTTCCTCTCCACTACACCATTTTGTTGAGGTGTGTAGGGAGAAGAGAACTCATGCTTGATGCCCTCATCCTCAAGGAAGCCTTTGATTTGTGAATTCTTGAACTTCATCCCATTATCGCTTCTTATCTTTTTGATCCTTAATCTGAACTCGTTTTGAGCCCGTCTTAAGAATCCTTTGAGTGTATCTTGGGTTTAAGATTTTTCCTGCAAAAAGAATATCCAAGTGAAGCGAGAATAGTCATCCACAATTACTAGACAGTACTTACTCCCACCGATGCTTATGTAAGCTATCGGGCCGAATAGATCCATGTGTAGTAGTTCTAGTGGCCTGTCCGTTGTCATTATGTTCTTGTGTGGATGGTGAGCGCCAACTTGCTTTCCTGCTTGACATGCGCTACAAACCCTGTCTTTCTCAAAATGAACATTTGTTAGTCCCAAAATGTGCTCTTCCTTTAGAAGTTTGTGGAGATTCTTCATTCCAACATGGGCTAGTCAGCGATGCCAGAGCCAACCCATATTAGTCTTAGCAATTAAGCAAGTGTCAAGTTCAACTTTGTTAAAATCAACTAAGTATAGTTGACCCTCTAACACTCCTTTAAATGCTACTGAATCATCATTCCTTCTAAAGACAGTAACACCTATATCTGTAAAAAGACAGTTGTAGCCCATTTTGCATAATTGAGATACATAAAGCAAATTGTAATCTAAAGAATCTATAAGAAAAACATTGGAAATAGAATGGTCAGGTGATATAGCAATTTTACTAAGTCCTTTGACCAAACCTTGATTTCCATCCCCGAATGTGATATCTCTTTGGGGATCTTTGTTTTTCTCGTAGGAGGAGAACATCCTTTTCTCCCCTGTCATGTGGTTTGTGCACCCGCTATCAATTATCCAACTTGAGCCCCCGGATGCATAAACCTGCAAAATAGTTTTAGGCCTTGTTCTTAGGTACCCAAACAGTCTTGGGTCCTTTCACGTTAGAAACAAGCACCTTGGGTACCCAAACACAAGTCTTTGACCCCTTGTGTTTGCCCCCAACATATTTGGCAACTACTTTGCCTGATTTGTTAGTTAAAACATAAGATACATCAAAAGTCTTAAATGAAATGTTATGATCATTTGATGCAGTAGGAGTTTTCTTTTTAGGTATTTTAACATGAGTACAATGCCTAGAGCTAGAAGCCTCATTCTTATACATAAAAGCATGGTGAGGAACAGAATGAGATTTCTTAGCATGAATTCTCCTAATTTTGTGCTTAGGATAAGTAGCAGGATATAAAATATAGCCCTCATTATCCTGAACCATGGAAGCTTTGCCCTTAACAAAGTTAGACAGTTTTTAGGGGCATTAAGCTTGACATTGCTTCCCTATTGGAAACCAATGCCATCCTTAATGCCAGGGCGTCTCCCGCTATAGAGCATGCTTCTAGCAAATTTAAACTTCTCATTTTCAATTTCATGCTCATTAATTTTAGCAGTTAATTGAGCTATATGATCATTTTGTTGTTTAATTAAAGCAAGGTGATCATTTATAGCATCAATATTAACATCTCTACATCTAGTACAAATAGTAACATGATCAACAGTAGATGTAGAGGGTTTGCAGACATTTAATTCATTTATCTTAGCATGTAATATGGCATTCTCATTTCTAAGACATGAAATAGAATCATTGCAAAATTTAAATCTTTAGCCTTGGAAATTAAACTAGCATTTTCGGTCCTAAGGCTAGAAATTGATTCATTCAATTTATCAATCTTAGCATTTAAACTAGCATTTTCATTTCTAAGATTGGTAATTGAATCATGGCAAATACTAATCTCGTTAGTCAAGTTTTCATATTTTTCTACTTCCTGGGCATAAGCATTTTTTACTTTAACATGCCTTTTGTTTTCTTTAATAAGGAATTCCTCTAGGCTATCCAAGAGTTCATCCTTCTCATGAATGGCTCCTATCAATTCGTTTAATTTTTCTTTTTGTTGCATGTTAAGGTTAGCAAAAAGTGTAAGCAAATCATCTTCATCTTCACTAGAACTACCCTCATCACTAGATGTAGTATACTTGGGGGTGGTTCTAGTTTGTACCTTCTTCTTTTTGTCGTCCTTTGTCATGAAGCACTTGTGGCCGATGTTGGGGAAGAGGAGTCCCTTGTTGACGGCGATGTTGGCGGCATCCTCGTCGGAGTAGGAGTCGGTGGAGCTCTCGTCAGAGTCCCATTCCCGACATACGTGGGCATCGTCGCCCTTTCTCTTGTAGTACTTCTTCTTCTCCTTCTTCTTCCCCCTCTTGTCGTCGCCCCTGTCACTATCACTAGACATTGGACATTTAGCAATAAAATGACCGGGCTTACCACATTTGTAGCACACCCTCTTGGAGCGGGGTTTGTAGTCCTTCCTGAAAGGGAAATAGTCTCAAACATTTCCTATAATCGATTTTGGTGTTTGACGACCATCACAAACTTTGTGGACTAACCAGTTTGCCTAGTTGATCATTTCACAGGTGCATAAATTCATCTACAACCATTCTAAGTCGACTGTCCGGAATACCGTAGATTATTCCGGATAGGAGAAGCGTTTTTGCAAAAACAGCTAAGCACGGACCGTCCGCGGCACCAAGGTGACCCTTGAAAGTGAAATAGGGTTTAACCTTTTCCTATAAATGATTTTGATGGTTGAATACCCAACACAAATAATTGGACTAACTAGTTTGCCCTAGATTATAAATTCCACAGGTGCTAAAGGTTCAACACAAACCAATAAAAAGATCAAGTTAGGGTTCAAAAAGAAAGGAGCAAAAGAAACCGAAGAGAACCCTGGTCTGGCGCACCGGACTGTCCGGTGTGCCACCAGACAGTGTCCGGTGCACTAGGGTTGATCAACTTCAATCTCTTCACCTTCGGGTTTCTGAGGCCGCACTCCACTATAATTCACCAGACTATCCGGTGTGCCACCGAACTGTCCGGTGCACCAGCGGAGCAACGACTTTAGGGCAACGGTCGACTGCAATGGACACCTACAAAAGTGCTACAGTGTGCGGATAGTTCGCGCAGAGTCAGAGCAGCCGCTAGAAGGCGCACCAGAAAGTGAATAGGACCTGTCCGGTGCGGCACCGGACTGTCCGATGCCACTAGAAGACAAAGCTCCAACAGTCAGAACCTTAACGGTTGAATTGGTGGTTGGGGGCTATAAATACCCCCAACCACCTTCACTCCAACCATCCAAGCATTCACTACTCCTCATTCAATACAACAGCAATACACAACACTCCAAGACACAAATCAAACCTCCAATCCAATCAAAGTCCACAATTCAACTCTAGTATTTTAGGACTTGTGAGAAGATCATTTTGTGTTTCTTTGTTGCCCTTGTTGCTTGGTTGGCTTTCTTCTTTCTCTCATTCTTACTCTTAAAGCCTTGTAAGTGAAGCAAGAGACACCAATTGTGTGGTGGTCCTTGTGGGGTCTAAGTGACCCAGGAAATCAAGGAAGAAAGCTTACTCGGTCTAAGTGACCGTTTGAGAGAGGGAAAGGGTTGAAAGAGACCCGGTCTTTGTGACCACCTCAACAGGGACTAGGTTCTTTGGAACCTAACCTCGGTAAAACAAATCACCGTGTCATCCGCTTTATTTTCTTGGTTGATTTGTGTTCCCCTCTCTCTCAGACTTAACTTTTATTCTAACGCTAACCCCGGCTTGAAGTGCGCTTAAAGTTTGTAAATTTCAGTTTCCGCCTATCCACCCCCCTCTAGGCGACTTGCAATTGGTATCGGAGCCCGGTACTTCATTAGAGTCTAACCACTCAAAGTGACGTTGGGAGGATCCGCTAAGAGGGAGATGGAAACGGATACAAGCCATGGGAAAGCTCCATCAAGGGAGTCCGGCGCCAAAGGAAGGAAGGAATCACATCCCTGCGTCAAGTCGCACCGGAGTGGCGATATGAAGAAGAAAATGAAGAAAGTGGTCTACTATGAGACCGATTCTTCGTTGCCATCCACCTCCGGCTCTGACGCGCTGTCCGTCACTTCTAAGTGCCATGAGCGCAAGAAGTTTAGTAAGATTCCCCTACGCTATCCCCGCATTCCAAACGCACTCCTTTACTTTCCGTCCCATTAGGCAAACCACCGGTTTTTATGGTGAAGATTATTGTATGTGGAGTGATAAAATGAGGCATCACCTAACCTCGCTCCACGCAAGCATATGGGATATTGTTGAGTTTGGAGCGCAGGAACCATCCGTAGGGGATGAAGGATATGATTTGGACGAGGTCGTCCAAATCTGGCACTTCAACTCCCAAGCCACTACTATACTCCTCGCCTCTCTATGTCAAGAGGAGTATAATAAGGTGCAAGGGTTAAAGAGCGCCAAGGAGATTTGGGATGTGCTCAAGACCACGCACGAGGGAGATGAGGTGACCAAGATCACCAAGCGGGAGACGATCGAGGGGGAGCTCAGTCGATTCGTCCTCAACCAAGGAGAGGAGCCACAAGCCATGTACAACCGGCTCAAGACCTTAGTGAATCAAGTGCGCAACCTTGGGAGCACAAAATGGGATGACCATGAAATGGTCAAGGTTATTCTAAGATCACTCATTTTTTGTAATCCTACGCAAGTTCAATTAATACTTGGTGATCCTAGATATAAGCTAATGTCTCCCGAGGAAGTGATAGGAAAATTTGTGAGCTTTGAGTTGATGATCAAAGGCTCCAAATAAATCATCGAGCAAGGCAGCACCTCCAAACCCGAGGTGCAACCCGTCGCATTCAAAGCGATGAAGGAAAAGAAAGAAGAGTCTACATCAAGTAGGCTTCCCATCGACGCCTCCAAGCTCAACAATGAGGAAATAACGCTCATCATCAAGAGCTTCCACCAAATCCTCAAGCAAAGGAGGGGGAAGGATTACAAACCCCGCTCCAAGAAGGTATGCTACAAATGTGGTAAGCTCGGTCATTTTATCGCTAAATGTCCTATGTCTAGTGATAGTGACAGGGACAACGACGAGAAGGGAAAGAGGAAGGAGAAGAAGAAGTACTACAAGAAGAAGGGTGGCGATGCCCATGTGTGTCGGGAATGGGACTCCGACGAAAGCTCCACTGACTCCTCCTCGGACGAGGATGAGACAGAACCTCCCAAGTCATTAGGCCCACCTACAGTTGTCCTTGTCCAACAGACCTCAAACAACCCTGCAGGTGTTCCTGAATCACTTGACAAGTTTGGTATCTGCTTTTCTTACCTTTCCTAAGAGCGTTTCACCCGTCACGCAGACATTACAAATCATCGGAGATACAGAAATGCGGAAGCAATTACATTAACTTACCTTTATTTAAAAGTAAGACGGAGTTGAATATTTACAGACTAGAATATAACATATGAGTGCAGAGTATTATTATTACAAGCCAAGGGAGGCAAAAAATCCTCCCGATAAGTTTTAAACAAAAGTTTTTATGGAGGGTCCTTTCCTCCAGCAACTTCACTCCTGGTGCTCTTCCTTTGGTACCACCTTAGAACAGAAGCAACAAAAGTTTGTTGCTTCTTCACCTAAAAACAATAGGGAATAAAACCCTGAGTATGGAATTACTCAGCAAGGCTTACCCGACTAAGGAAAAGACTCTCAAGGGTATGCTGGTTATAAAGGAGTCAAGGTAAGGTTTCTCAATAATCAAAGACTCTGTTTGCAGAAATGCTTACTAAAAGTGGATCCTTCAAAATCCAGTTTTATTGTCAAGTTAAGTAGGATTACCTGTTACTAGAGTTCTTTCTACCCTAGTTCAATCACTTGACCTATACTAGCCAATTTCTTAACAATCCTTCATCTTTACTGGAGTTCTACGTATAGGGCAGTGACCAAGTCTTCATAACCATGAAGGTACGGTGATCCGAATCGATTATACTCAGCTGAGGATCTCCAATCACACGACATATGTAGCACTTAACCCTTGCATATGTCAACTCGCCACCGGGGTTCTTAAGACCAGATCAGGTTCACGCCAACCGAGAGCACAGATACACCACCGTCCAGCCTCTAGCCATGGAGGGTACACGCTACTCTCACCATCTCTCCACTCCCATTGCGTGGTATCTTATTCTGGCCTTAGTCTACCCGAGGCAAAGCTTACCCATGACGAGGCATGTTACTAGTTAAAGGGTCCTCGATCATCAAGCCTACATCGACACGGTCCTTAATCAACTCAGACGGAGACACTACACCGAGACTCTCTCTTCTCGTGCAAGTCACTCGCCCGGTCTCAGCTTAATCATTTCAACCCAAAGTTTGGTACCTGACAGAGGTACATCTTTTCTGATGTTGAACCCATCAAGGCCATGATGGATCCACCATCAAGTTTTATTTTCAAAAACATCCCTCCCACTTTGCCACATCATCTTTTATAAAAACAAACCTTTCTTTTTCCTAGAGCAAGACTAAGCATAGTAAAAAACTTTTATAAAACATGGATTCAAAGGAAGGTAATCAAATTCAAGGAAGGTAATGCAGGAATTGTTTTAGCATTCAACTCCTATCACCTAATGCAATAAGCAAGTGAGAAAGCTTTTAAAAGAATCAAGGAGGTGGCAAATGCACCGGGCTTGCCTTGGTTTACAGGTGAATCAGGCTGGGTCCCGTAGATATCAAAATAAAAGTAGCTGCTTGCCTGATGTTCTTTAGGTGGTGGTGGCAAAGTCTTCTCTTCTTCTACTTCAACTTCTTCTTCGTTTTCTAAATATAATCATACATAATAATGAATGCCCATGTAATGCTCATGACAGTGCAAAGATAATAAGAGTTTATTATTTAAGGTCTTGAATACAATTTCCCTTCACGGTTCTCTAGAGAATCAGGGTTTCTAGAGTCACTATAGGAATTCAAAGGGCATGGTAGGGTTTTGGGTTCTAGTATCAAATAAGGTCCAAATCATACTCAACTTTACCCAAAGCTTCTAAATAATGTTTATGGTTCATATAAAAAGTTTGGAGATTTTTGGAATTATTATCTATTTTCTAAAAATCCAGAAACAAGGTTTTAGGCTATTTTAAATGCTCCAAATTTCTCTATTTGATCTAAAAATCATGAAACTATTTTTATTAAATTTTACAAAAAATTAGGAATCTAGCAAAATTGGTTTGACATTTTTACCATTTTTCTACAATTTTCTACAGATTTCCAAAGTTTCACAGAAAAAGAAAAGAGAAAAACATGAACAGTACTGGGCCGAAAGCAGCCCAAACGGCCCAGCATGCACAGGAACAGGGACGCGCCCACGCGCGCCCGCGCGCGCGACGACGACTTTGCGAATAAGCCCCTACAGTTTTGAATAACCCGAAGGAGTCCAAAACACTATTTAAAACAGTCACTGACACTTCTATTTCTTCTCCACAAACATCCGTGGCCACGGCGTGCTCGCCGTTCACCCCCGACACGTTCCGTACTGGCCATGGCCGGCGATGACTGCTACGGCTAGCTATCGGGGAGGCATAACCGACCAAGGATGATCTAGGAACATGTCACACCCGGTTCCAGGGGGTAGAACCGAGCGCATACCATATGTGTGCCAGGATCCATTTCCACACATATGTTGACGTCACAAGTGTAATATATCAAAAGACAATGCAATAAAGGCGTAAAGAGAGTATAAAACTTTATTACATCATCTGAAACATTGTGTCTTAAATAAGTATCATATCAAAGTAAAGCGGAAATAAACAACTGGGCAATCTTCCACAGGAAGTTGACCGGCGCATCGTTAGACTTAGAATTCCTCGTCGATAAATTCTCCATCAAAGTCTCCAGCATCACCCTCTGATCAAAATATTAGCAAGGGTGAGCTCACTTATGGTCGGGGCTCAGCAAGTGGGGGAAAAATTAATGCAGATATAACAAGGTGAGGCTAAGGTTGAGCAGTAAGCATTTTAGTTGGTCCACATTTTATTAACAACACTTGTCTTACTATTAAGTGTGAATCCCAAATATCTCATTTAAACAAAAGAATATGAATATAACAAAAGCACTTAAGTGAAACCACTTAAGCAAATTATTGGTAGATCATCGGATCTCAATTTATGTCCATCTTTAAGTTCAAATTATCATGTGAGGAGTCCAGGTCGCTCATAACCGGGAGCACGGCTGATATATCAGTTTTTACACTCTGCAGAGGTGGTACAACTTTACCCACAAGCCATGTATCCCATCCAGCCCGGGTTGATCGGACCCTTAGACACTGCCGAGGTGAATGGCTAGGGATCCATTATAAGGTTTTCACAAAATACACTTAATACGAAGCAACCCGCTAAGGTTTCTAAGACGATGGTGGTGGCCCCCTGGGTGAAGTACCTTAGCCAAGAATACGACCCCATGTTAACGTGGGCTGCCAGCACCTACCGCTCCCCCTCTTGCCCATCTTTCAGGTAAGGTTGCTAGGCACTAAGCATATAGAGCTAATTACCAAAGCCAGAGCCATGATAGCACTCGTGGTTGCACTGTTATCCTGGGTGGTCACTCCATGTTCCAATTAATTTGTAATAAAGTTATTTTTAACCATCGGGTTAATGTCATAATTTCAAATTAACATTTTTGGAACATTAAAACCAATTCAAGAGTGACATTAAGAATCATTAAGTTGAGCGGTAGCATGAATCTTGCACAGCTTAATTATTTTCCCAGGTTAAACAAGGAATATAGGTAGTAAATCTAGGAAATCCTTAATTAGGTAAGCCCATCAAATTATGCACTATATCGAAAAGTAA
Organism: Zea luxurians; assembly: GCA_029449295.1. Classification (NCBI taxonomy): domain Eukaryota; kingdom Viridiplantae; phylum Streptophyta; class Magnoliopsida; order Poales; family Poaceae; genus Zea; species Zea luxurians. The sequence goes on from JAOPSE010000010.1 coordinate 132,502,365, forward strand.
ACATTGTTATATGCAATGAGTAGGTACAAACAGAATATGCAGAGGGAGAATCCACTTGCCTTGCTCAACAGCGTCTTGCGGGTCGTCCCCGAACGAGTTCGGATTCTCTACCACACAGTCCGCTTCTATTATAGTCGCACATCGCACATACAAAAATAAAGTATACACCCATAAGTAAACATGCACCATTACATAATCATACACCATTACATGCACATTAACACGTCGTACTAATCACATTTTAATTACGTACTAATCGCGTAAATACTTATTAATTTAATTATAGCTATTAATGTGAATCCTAATGGTGAATTTAGGAGTGGGTGCAATAAGTATAATTTTAACTAATATTAATTTATTTTAACACCATCAATGAAGTTAAATAATACTTATGATCTTTTAATACTAATAAATAAATTAATACCCTTTATTCCTTCTATCTCAAATTAGTTAGTACAGCAAAAATGAATTTAATAATATTAATATTCTAAAAATCCTTATAAACTATTAATTAAACATTTTCTAACACAAGCGAGGTTTTTTTTTGACATAAACTAGTACTCTAACAATTTTAAGTTCTAAATCTGCGAACATGTTTATTTGACTAGCAAAAACCTATTTTACCATCTACCAATGATATTTTCTCCTCTCTTTATAAAAAAATATGCTAATAAAATAATTAGATAAATTATCTAAAATCCTATATTATTCAAATGACATGAGTTCTATACCATTTTCTAATCCATCAAAAGTGCACCTATAATTCTCCAAATAGTTTCTAGAATTTATTGTGACCAAAATTGACTATAATTTCTTATCTAGTATTTTTATCACCAACGTGTGACTATTAAATCTACGCCATATTTTTCTAAACCAAAATCAACGCGTCGATTACATGGAATAACACGGTGCACTACTAATCGTATATTTTTAACAAATTCCGTAGCGCACACAAATATAATAATTGGAATCACATGTGTTCATATTACAACAAACGAACTATACAACACATGAATCGAATCGAAAGCACTTTATAAAATACATAAAATAAATTTGGGTCGCCAACAACCTCGGGTTCGTGCGTGTGACGGGGACGGATCGACGGGTTTCGGCCGGACGGAGAGCGGGGCTCGACTACGGACAGCTAGTACGCGGCTCCGGTGAACTCCGGCGACGAACGGCACACTCCGGCGAACACCACGGCTCTGGCGACGAGCGGCGAACTCCGGCGACAATGGCAACGTCACTAGCGATGAGCGAGGAGTGCTAGAGGGAGAGGCAAATTCGAGTAGGCAGGAATGGGGAGGCTCTGCTGTTCCCTTTTATAGAGAGAGGGAGGGGAGAGGAGAGGTCACTGGCGTCATCAAAGAGACTGTCAATGGTGCTGCTGTTACTGCACGTAATGGAGAGGAGGAATGAGGGGAGGAAGAAACGGTAGAATCAATCTCCATTAACACAAGAAACGGACGACAGTTTATTCAATCGGGTGCGTGCAGGGGCGCGACATCGGTCGATTCGGCTGGGGCAGACGCGTGGGACACCGGCCGGCGGCTCGGCAACGCGGGGAGCAGGCACGGCGCGCGCTGCTCGGCCGCCTGGGCGCCGGCGTGCGCGGTCGGCCGTCGGTGGGCCCGCTCGGCGCAGAGGAGCCGGCCTGGCGCGCGGCGCGGTCTGCTGTGCGCGCGTGCAGGCAGTGAACGTGAGGGAGCAGAGAGAGAGGAGTGAGGGAGTGAAGAGAGAGAGAATAGAGAGAGAGAATAGAGGGAGAGAGAGAAGGCATTAGCAGGCGGCGGCGGCTGGCTGACCAGCAGCGCGCGGCTAGGGTTTGGGAATGGGGTTTTGGGCCCCTAAGTGGGCCGGTCGGCTGGGTTGGGGTTTTTTTTATTTTTTTTAAATTCCGAAACACTTATTTAAAGAGCTCAAAAATTCATAAAAATTCACTAAAAATATTTATAAAAAATACTCATTTTTAGACTAATAATTACTATATTTCTTAATTATTGTTTAATTATTAAGATTTCTTTTTAAAAGGAAGTTAATATCTATCATCCGATCAATCAAGCGCATACAAAGAAAAACGATCAAATTGCAATTAAATAATTAAACACTTAAAAAAAATTATTACCCTACTTAATATAATGATTAATTCATTATTTTAATTAATGGCTTTTATGGTGTTACAAACCTACCCCTCTTAAAAAGAATCTCGTCCTCGAGATTAAGGAACTTCCGAGAATAACTGGGCAAATTCTGCTCTGAGTTCATCTTCTCTTTCCCAAGTGGCCTCATCTTCCGAATGATGGCTCCACTGAACCTTGCACATATTAATGACTTTACTCCGTGTAATTCTGCTAGATGTTTCCAGAATTCTGATCGGGTACTCCGAATAAGTCAAATCCTCCTTCACATTCAGTTCTTCTAGGGGTAACTGCTCCTCTGGTACTCTCAAGCACTTCTTGAGTTGTGATACGTGAAATACGTCATGCACATCCGATAATCTATCGGGTAGCTCTAACTGGTAGGCTACTTCACCTTTTCTTTCCAAAATCTTAAATGGGCCGATATAGCGAGGTGATAATTTTCCTTTAACCTTAAACCTTTTCATTCCTCTCATCGGTGAAACTTTAAGGTAGACAAAGTCTCCTACTTCAAACATCAATTCTCTTCTTCTATTATCAGCATAGCTCTTCTGTCTTGACTGTGCTGTCTTCAAATTTTCTCTGATAATTTGTACTTGCTTTTCCGCCTCTTGGAGAATTTCTGGACCAAATACTTGACTTTCTCCAGTCTGATTCCAATAAAGTGGTGTTCTACACTTTCGTCCATATAGTGCTTCAAACGGTGCCATTTTGAGACTTGCTTGATAACTGTTGTTATATGAAAATTCTGCATAAGGCAAACTTTTATCCCAGCTTCTACCATGCTTTAGAGCGCACGCTCTTAGCATATCTTCTAATACTTGGTTCGTTCTTTCCGTTTGCCCATCCGTTTGCGGATGATAAGCTGAACTAAAATTTAGCTTGGTATCCATGGACTCATGAAGTCTTTTCCAAAAGCGCGAGGTAAATTGGGTTCCTCGATCTGATACGATCTTCTTTGGTACTCCATGCCGACAAACAATCCTCGACATGTATAACTCTGCTAACTGGGCTCCCGAGTAGGTTGTCTTCACAGGTATAAAATGTGCTACCTTAGTTAACCTGTCTACTATGACCATATTGAATCATAGCCATCTCGAGTACGGGGTAGTCCAACTATGAAATCCATACTGATTTCTTCCCATTTCCATTCCGGTACCTTGAGAGGTTGTAGCAATCCTGCTGGTCTTTGGTGTTCGGCTTTAACTCGCTGACACACGTCACATAATGCAACATGAGTAGCAACATCTCTTTTCAAACCGTACCACCAATATTTTTCCTTAAGGTCCTGGTACATCTTAGTACTTCCAGGGTGAATAGAGTAAGCTGAATCATGAGCTTCTCTCAAAATAAGTTGGCGCAGGTGTTCAATTTCGGGTACGCAGATTCTCTTCTTAAACCATATTGTGCCTTGTTCATCTTCCGTGAAATATGGGGGTTTACCCAAACTAATCAAAGTTTTAATTTCCTTAATTTTCTCATCGGACTCTTGTCCTTTACGGATCTCTTCTTCCAAAGTAGATTCGACTTCCATCACCGTTGCTTCTATATTATGGAGAAATCCAAGGTTGAGTCGTTCCATTTCCCAGCACAATTCTTGTGACATCAAATGAGTAGTGACGTTGTTCACTTGACCCTTACGGCTCAAAGCATCAGCTACTACATTTGCTTTTCCGGGGTGATATTGTATCTCCACATCATAGTCTTTAATCAACTCAAGCCATCTTCTCTGTCTGAGGTTGAGTTCCTTCTGCGTGAATATATATTTCAGGCTTTTATGATCCGTGAAGATTTTGCACTTGTTTCCAATCATATAGTGCCTCCAAATCTTCAAAGCATGCACCACGACAGCTAATTCCAAATCATGTGTAGGATAATTCTTCTCATGCTTTCTCAACTGTCTTGAAGCATAAGCAATCACCTTTCCTTCTTGCATTAGCACACATCCAAGTCCAAGGTGTGATGCATCACAATACACATCAAATCCCTTGTGGATATCTGGCATTACCAGTATTGGTGCAGTGGTTAACCTTTTCTTGAGTTCTTCAAAACAATTCTGACAAGCTTCATCCCATTTGAACTCTTTGCCTTTCTCCAGTAGAGAGGTAAGAGGCTTCACTAACTTGGAAAAACCTTCAATAAATCTTCTATAGTATCCTGCTAATCCAAGAAAACTTCTGATCTTGGACGCATCTGTGGGTTGCTTCCAATTTAGTATCTCACTTATCTTTCCTGGGTCCACTTTAATTCCACCATCGGTAACAATATGCCCTAAGAAAGCAACTTCCTTAAGCCAAAAATCACACTTCGAGAATTTTGCGTACAGTTGGTTGTCACGAAGCTTTCGTAGGACTAGCCTTAGATGATCTTCGTGTGTTTCTTCATTCGGAGAATATATCAGTATGTCGTCAATGAATACGACCACAAACTGATCCAGATATTCCATGAATACTTTATTCATCAAGTTCATAAAGTATGCTGGTGCATTAGTCAGTCCAAATGACATGACCAAAAACTCATATAATCCATATCTCGTCGTGAAGGCTGTCTTCGGTACATCTTCTGCTCGAATCTTTAACTGATGATATCCCGATCTCAGATCTATCTTCGAGAATATCTTAGTTCCCTTCATTTGATCGAATAAATCTTCAATCCGAGGTAGTGGGTATTTATTCTTGATGGTTACTTCATTCAAACTTCTATAATCAACGCACATTCTTCTCGAACCATCCTTCTTGTTCACAAACAGCACTGGGGCTCCCCAAGGGGATGAACTTGGGCGAATAAAACCTTTTTCTAGTAATTCTTCTATTTGTTTCTTCAGTTCTACTAAATCTTTGCCATCCATTCTATAAGGTCTTTTCGAGATAGGTGCGGTTCCGGGTACTAATTCAATAGAAAACTCTATATCACGGTCAGGTGGCATACCTGGTAATTCTTCCGGAAATACGTCTGGGTATTCACACACTACTTTGATATTTTCCAAGGGTTTTTCTTCCAAGTGATTGATCACTGTCTTCCCTTTTTCACCTGTTGACTTGTCTATGTTGACTTGGATTCTTTCACCTTGAGGACTTGTCAACGTAATTGTTCCGTTGGCACACCGTATCACTCCATCACAACTTTTCAACCAGTTGCATCCAAGAATCACATCAATCCCGTTGGATCCTAGGACCACTGGGTCGACTGTAAAATCTATTCCTTGAATCTTGATATTAACATGAGGGCATGAGTGTGTGGCCTTCATGTCACCTCCTGGTGAACTAATGTGTAATATCCTCTTCAGAGGGTACTTAGGTATGTTATGCTTTTCCACAAATGACCCAGTTATAAATGAATGTGATGCTCCAGAGTCAAATAAAACTGATGCAGGTATGGAGTTAACAAGGAACATACCATACACAATGTCGGCATCCTCATGCACTGATTCCGCAGTGACGTGATTGACCCTTCCTCGGCTCTGGTTCTGCGGAGTCTTGTTCTGAGCAGATCCACGAGCGGGGGTGCTCTGGTCATTTCTCTGAGTGTTGCTCCTTTGGGGTGTTTGCTGGTTGCGCCTTGGGCAATTGTTGGCATAGTGGCCTAGTTCACCACACTTGAAACAGCCGTTGGGTTGGACAGGTGCGTTGTTTCTGGCCTGAGTGTTGTTGGTGCCACCCTGACGGTTCTGTGAATTTCCACCAGACCTCTGGTTGGTCTGGGGGTTGCTCCTTTGTTGATTCTGATTCTGATTATTTCTCTGGCCTTGCTGTCCAGAGCGTTGCACTTGATAATTATTTCCTCCCTGATTTCTAGAGCGGAACTGCGAACCTTGAGCATTGTTTGGCCGGGTGTTCCTGTTGGACTGACCTTGGAATTTTCTCTTATGGTCAGATAGCTCCTTCCTTTTGCTTTCAAGGCCAATTGCCTTGTTCAGGAGTGTCTGAAAGTTGGGGAATGTGTGACTCTGAAGTTGATAGTTCAGAGGTCCAATCAACCCTTCCAGGAAACGCTCTTGGCGCTTCTCATCAGTGTCCACTTCCTCAGGGGCATAACGTGAAAGCTGAGTGAAGCGATCACGATACTCACTGACAGACATATTCCCTTGAGTAAGGGAAAGGAACTCCTTCTTCTTCAGCTTCATGATTCCAGAGGGGATGTGGTGAGCGCGGAAGTTCTCCTGAAACTCCTGCCAGGTTATGGTATCAGCGTTGGGATGTGCCGCTGTGAAGGCATCCCACCAATCGGACGCAGCTCCCTCGAGTCTTCCCGAGGCGTACAAGACCTTCTCTCGGTCGTTGCACTGAGTGATGTCCAGCTTCTTCCCAATGACTTTGAGCCAGTCATCGGCATCAAGAGGATCAACCGCATGGGAAAATGTCGGCGGGTGATGACTCATGAAATCCCGGTGTTTATCTCTGGCCGGGGGTGCATACTGCTGCTGCTGGGGTTGCTGATTCTGTTGGTTCTGTTGTAATTGCTGAACCGCAGCAGTATGTCCTTGCAGAATCTGCATTTGGGCGGCGATGAACTGTTCCATATTGGGATTTGGTGGTGGCGGTGGTGGTGGTGCTTGTTGTCCATGCTGGTTCCGGTTGTTAGGTCCTTGACGTTGGTTCACCATCTGTTTTGTTAGGAAGTGAAGTCCTTAGAAAAGTGAGGAGTAGAAAAGATTCTAGAGGGAAAATAGCTTAAGTTTTTACAAATTTTATATGTTCTTATGGCCATCATTCCATAAGACCATAGCACTCAAACAAAGATTCAAATCAAGCATTTCAACCAATCACCATCACATGGTTGATATTTATTAATATAAAAATTTAAAGATAGTTTCATCGTCTAACGCGAAGCGTAACTTATTACATCATGATCAACACTCCTAAAGCAGCCTAGTGACGGATCCGGGCTCTCCATAGCGCAGCCTCTTGCGGGGAGGAGACAACGCCACGGCGGGGACCTGAGCTTCTGGTGGATCCAGTCCTTGCAGTTGAGCTTCCAGGGCTGCAATCCTGGCGTGGGCATTCTCCAGCTCCAAGTGCACACTATAGAGGTCCAGGGTGGCATTGTCCAGGTCTGTGTTGAGACCGGCCACTACACCAGCTAGGGTGTTGAGGCAATCCTCACCAGGTTCACCTGGAACAATGTTGGTCTGGCTTTCTCCACGCAGGCGCTGAGGAAGATGCCTGAACCTTGTGTTCTGCAGCTGCTGCCGGTAGGTGTGGCATAGCGACCACAGAGTCCGATGGGCAGCGTCGCTGACAGAGGCAGCGTAGGTGGACAGCGGTATCAGGGACTCGTGAGCAGACAGAGTCCTGAATCCCCTGTCACCTGCATCCATCACCCTGACATGGATGCGAGTGATGTAATAGCAAGCCCGGGGAGGCTCGCTCACTCGCCTCGTCTCGTACAGGGGGCGGACGTAGGCTCCTAGCTCGTGCAGCACCTCCTGCAGCAGGTTGGGGAAGTGCCCTGTTTCGAACATTGATGTGTAATGTTCGACAACTGGACCAATCCCCATGAAGTGGTCCTGCTGGGCGTAGTCAGCTTCCTCGTGGACGTGTTCGTCCTCTCCATCATCGTCGTCGTCGTCATCCTCGTCGTCACCGTCTCCGGAGTCATCGGGGTCATCGCCTCCAGGTGCAGGTGCTTGGAAGGCTGGTGCCGACGATGCTGACGTCGCTGACCCAGCTGCGAAGGCCAGGGACTCGGCCAACGGGGTGGGGGTCGGCAGCTGCTCCTCCGAGCTGTCCTCCAGGTTGATCACGTTCTCCACTCGGACGGGAGGGAGATTCGCTGGAGCATCCTTGACTACGATTGGGTAGACCGGGATCTGCCGGGGCTGAGGGGCGTAGCTGGTGTTGACGCGGGTGGTTTGGAGAGTGCGAACCATCTACAAGAGAAGAGTCAACTTAGTTGAATTTCAAAGAGGTAAGACTGATAAAGGAATCTATAGGAATGAAATTAGCAAGTTTTGAACAACTAGGCTTTCCATTTCTAACTAATCTAACGACCTAAGGTCAGCATAGGCTTTGATACCACTTCTGTCACACCCGGTTCTAGGGGGTAGAACCGAGCGCATACCATATGTGTGCCAGGATCCATTTCCACACATATGTTGACGTCACAAGTGTAATATATCAAAAGACAATGCAATAAAGGCGTAAAGAGAGTATAAAACTTTATTACATCATCTGAAACATTGTGTCTTAAACAAGTATCATATCAAAGTAAAGCAGAAATAAACAACTGGGCAATCTTCCACAGGAAGTTGACCGGTGCATCGTTAGACTTAGAATTCCTCGTCGATAAATTCTCCATCAAAGTCTCCAGCATCACCCTCTGATCAAAATATTAGCAAGGGTGAGCTCACTTATGGTCGGGGCTCAGCAAGTGGGGGAAAAATTAATGCAGATATAACAAGGTGAGGCTAAGGTTGAGCAGTAAGCATTTTAGTTGGTCCACATTTTATTAACAACACTTGTCTTACTATTAAGTGTGAATCCCAAATATCCCATTTAAACAAAAGAATATGAATATAACAAAAGCACTTAAGTGAAACCACTTAAGCAAATTATTGGTAGATCATCGGATCTCAATTTATGTCCATCTTTAAGTTCAAATTATCATGTGAGGAGTCCAGGTCGCTCATAACCGGGAGCACGGCTGATATATCAGTTTTTACACTCTGCAGAGGTGGTACAACTTTACCCACAAGCCATGTATCCCATCCAGCCCGGGTTGATCGGACCCTTAGACACTGCCGAGGTGAATGGCTAGGGATCCATTATAAGGTTTTCACAAAATACACTTAATACGAAGCAACCCGCTAAGGTTTCTAAGACGATGGTGGTGGCCCCCTGGGTGAAGTACCTTAGCCAAGAATACGACCCCATGTTAACGTGGGCTGCCAGCACATACCGCTCCCCCTCTTGTCCATCTTTCAGGTAAGGTTGCTAGGCACTAAGCATATAGAGCTAATTACCAAAGCCAGAGCCATGATAGCACTCGTGGTTGCACTGTTATCCTGGGTGGTCACTCCATGTTCCAATTAATTTGTAATAAAGTTATTTTTAACCATCGGGTTAATGTCATAATTTCAAATTAACATTTTTGGAACATTAAAACCAATTCAAGAGTGACATTAAGAATCATTAAGTTGAGCGGTAGCATGAATCTTGCACAGCTTAATTATTTTCCCAGGTTAAACAAGGAATATAGGTAGTAAATCTAGGAAATCCTTAATTAGGTAAGCCCATCAAATTATGCACTATATCGAAAAGTAAACATTGTTATATTCAATGAGTAGGTACAAACAGAATATGCAGAGGGAGAATCCACTTGCCTTGCTCAACAGCGTCTTGCGGGTCGTCCCCGAACGAGTTCGGATTCTCTACCACACAGTCCGCTTCTATTATAGTCGCACATCGCACATACAAAAATAAAGTATACACTCATAAATAAACATGCACCATTACATAATCATACACCATTACATGCACATTAACACGTCGTACTAATCACATTTTAATTACGTACTAATCGCGTAAATACTTATTAATTTAATTATAGCTATTAATGTGAATCCTAATGGTGAATTTAGGAGTGGGTGCAATAAGTATAATTTTAACTAATATTAATTTATTTTAACACCATCAATGAAGTTAAATAATACTTATGATCTTTTAATACTAATAAATAAATTAATACCCTTTATTCCTTCTATCTCAAATTAGTTAGTACAGCAAAAATGAATTTAATAATATTAATATTCTAAAAATCCTTATAAACTATTAATTAAACATTTTCTAACACAAGCGAGGTTTTTTTTTGACATAAACTAGTACTCTAACAATTTTAAGTTCTAAATCTGCGAACATGTTTATTTGACTAGCAAAAACCTATTTTACCATCTACCAATGATATTTTCTCCTCTCTTTATAAAAAAATATGCTAATAAAATAATTAGATAAATCATCTAAAATCCTATATTATTCAAATGACATGAGTTCTATATCATTTTCTAATCCATCAAAAGTGCACCTATAATTCTCCAAATAGTTTCTAGAATTTATTGTGACCAAAATTGACTATAATTTCTTATCTAGTATTTTTATCACCAACGTGTGACTATTAAATCTACGCCATATTTTTCTAAACCAAAATCAACGCGTCGATTACATGGAATAACACGGTGCACTACTAATCGTATATTTTAACAAATTCCGTAGCGCACACAAATATAATAATTGGAATCACATGTGTTCATATTACAACAAACGAACTATACAACACATGAATCGAATCGAAAGCACTTTATAAAATACATAAAATAAATTTGGGTCGCCAACAACCTCGGGTTCGTGCGTGTGACGGGGACGGATCGACGGGTTTCGGCCGGACGGAGAGCGGGGCTCGACTACGGACAGCTAGTACGCGGCTCCGGTGAACTCCGGCGACGAACGGCACACTCCGGCGAACACCACGGCTCTGGCGACGAGCGGCGAACTCCGGCGACAATGGCAACGTCACTAGCGATGAGCGAGGAGTGCTAGAGGGAGAGGCAAATTCGAGTAGGCAGGAATGGGGAGGCTCTGCTGTTCCCTTTTATAGAGAGAGGGAGGGGAGAGGAGAGGTCACTGGCGTCATCAAAGAGACTGTCAATGGTGCTGCTGTTACTGCACGTAATGGAGAGGAGGAATGAGGGGAGGAAGAAACGGTAGAATCAATCTCCATTAACACAAGAAACGGACGACAGTTTCTTCAATCGGGTGCGTGCAGGGGCGCGGCATCGGTCGATTCGGCTGGGGCAGACGCGTGGGACACCGGCCGGCGGCTCGGCAACGCGGGGAGCAGGCACGGCGCGCGCTGCTCGGCCGCCTGGGCGCCGGCGTGCGCGGTCGGCCGTCGGTGGGCCCGCTCGACGCAGAGGAGCCGGCCTGGCGCGCGGCGCGGTCTGCTGTGCGCGCGTGCAGGCAGTGAACGTGAGGGAGCAGAGAGAGAGGAGTGAGGGAGTGAAGAGAGAGAGAATAGAGAGAGAATAGAGGGAGAGAGAGAAGGCATTAGCAGGCGGCGGCGGCTGGCTGACCAGCAGCGCGCGGCTAGGGTTTGGGAATGGGGTTTTGGGCCCCTAAGTGGGCCGGTCGGCTGGGTTGGGGTTTTTTTATTTTTTTAAATTCTGAAACGCTTATTTAAAGAGCTCAAAAATTCATAAAAATTCACTAAAAATATTTATAAAAAAATACTTATTTTTAGACTAATAATTACTATATTTCTTAATTATTGTTTAATTATTAAGATTTCTTTTTAAAAGGAAGTTAATATCTATCATCCGATCAATCAAGCGCATACAAAGAAAAACGATCAAATTGCAATTAAATAATTAAACACTTAAAAAAAATTATTACCCTACTTAATATAATGATTAATTCCTTATTTTAATTAATGGCTTTTATGGTGTTACAGAACACCCGTCAATTTGACATGAACTTCACTGGGAACTGTCTGCCCACGATCATGGCGGAAACTGGGATCACGAGCACGCGTTCCCGCCAAATCATGGCCGAATTGAGCAAACGAGTGCCACGGTAAGCTTCACTAGCATGCAGAGCCACAAAAACAACATCCGAGATGGACAGAGCCTTACCCAAAAGGGCTGGCCACGGTCGAGCTGTTCACGGTGGCGCGGCGACCCAATTTGGGAGAAAAGGGAGATTCTCCGGCTATGGTGGCTAATCGAGGGTTGGAGCGGGTGCTTCGGCTTAGAAATTTAGAGACGAAGAGCTGTGCTCGGTTGATTTGAACGGAGGGGGTGAGGATGCGGTGAATTTATAGGCGCAGTGAGCCACTGCATGGCCATGGTGATAACCATCGCCGGCCTTAGCTGGCGATCAATGGCGGCATCGAGCGCTATCCTTTCCTACGAGCTTGCCACGTCTCGCCGCGACAGTAACACGGTCAAATCAGTGAGGGTATGGATGAACGGAGAAAAGCGGCGCTGATGACCGGATATGGCCGGAGTGATTAGTGGTCGCGTGGCGGCCGGAATCATCACGCTCCACCGCGGCGATCTTACCCGGATCAAGAAGATCTTTGCGAGGAGATGCACGACGCGTGCCCCTCCCGACCCTGGCGCAAATCACGACGCGGATTGGTCGTCGGCGGCGAGGGTCTGAAGCTTATCCTCCCGGGCACTGTACCATGGCAATGTTCTTCGGTGCTCCTGACAGCCAAAGTTTAGGGTGGATTTTCTCTAAAGTTTTCATGGCAACTCACCCAAATCTCTGTAGCAAAGTTGTAGAGTTACAAACCAGCTACATTTCGACTATAGGAACTAAACTCAGTTGAGCACTAGATCATACATAATTTCAATTCCAAAGCTCGACCAATAAAACTGGTGGTCATTTTTAAGTGAGTAACCCGACTGACAGCCCAACTTTGGGTTTAATTATCTCCCAATTCTTCATAACAACAATGCTTAACCCCTTAAACAAAGTTGTTCACCTTTAATAGCTCTACAGTATTGATGTGGTGACCTAGGGCAAAACCCTTATAATTTGAAAATTACAAAGCTCCAAAGTTGAGCCCAAACACTGATTTTCAGACTTAGTCTTAGAACCCAAATAGGACCTTTTTGCCAATAGGTCCAAAACTCAGGGTTTGAATTGCAAATCTTCATAAAGGTGAACCATATGATTTTATATGCTTTAACATCATAGTTTTTACACTTTAGTCCAAAAGTGCACTAATTTTGCACTTAGCGCCCTAGGGTTTAGGTTTAGGGTTTTCCAGGGTCCTTTTTAGGGTTTTTGTTATTTCAGGGGTGTGAATGTAATGTAGGTCTATTCTTAGTAACATTTCATGACTATTTCACTTAAGCTTTAGGTTTTTCTCCATTTGGATCTTGTTTTACACTTCATAACCCTATTTAGGGTTAAGTACCCTACTCCAGAGTTTTATTTGCAAAAATGCCATATTAATACAACTTGTTTAAAACTTCAACCTAGTGAATGCATTCTAGGTGTGTCAAACACATGAAATGCTAATGCTGATGATGTTATGCTCAAGTTTTAGTAATAGTAACACCAGGGGTGTTACATCCTTCCCCCATAAAAGAATCTCGTCCCGAGATTAAAAGTCCTAGGGTAAGTAGTGGAAAAGGAAATGCTTCACATTTTTATTTCCTGATTTTTGGTACAAGGCAGGGGTGGTTTGGGGGCTCACTCCTTTATTACAACAATTATATACATATCACAATTTACATGAGGCTAGAAAGCCTGGGAAATTCTTCTCTAAAAAGTCTTGAGTCTCCCATGTAGCCTCATCTTTAGAATGTTGGTTCCACAGTATCTTGTAAAACTTGAGAGTTTTTCTTTGGGTAACCCTGTCCTTTTGATCCAAGACTTGAATAGGGTGTTCTGAATATGTCAAGTCTGGCTCTAGGACAACATCTGTTACTTTGATAGTTCGATCTGAAACACGAAGTCATTTCTTCAGTTGAGACACGTGGAACACATTATGTACAGCAGACAAGGTTTTGGGTAGTTGAAGTCGGCATGCCACTGGCCCGCATTGTTCAAGGACAAGGAAAGGACCAATGTATCGAGGTGCAAGCTTTCCTTTTTATCTCGAAACATGTTACCCCTTCATTGGGGAGACCTTCAGATAGACATAATCTCCCACCAGAAAATATAAGGGCATTCGCCGTTTGTCTGCATAACTTTTCTGACGAGCTTGAGCTTTCTTCAAATGATGAATTATTTGTTGAACTTTCTCTTCGGTTTCTTTTACCATATCTGGCCTGAAGAAACTCCTTTCCCCTGGTTCAGACCAGTTTAACGGAGTGCGACACCGTCGACCATATAAAGCTTCAAATGATGCCATCTTAATGCTTTCTTGATAGCTGTTATTATATGAGAACTCCGCTAATGTTAAACAATCATCCCATTTCTGTGGGAACTCCAGAACACATGCTCGTAACATATCTTCAAGTATCTGATTGACCCTCTCAGTCTGTCCACTGGTCTGAGGATCATAGGCCGAACTGTGAAGTAATTTGGTACCCAGGGATTTATGAAGTTCTTCCCAGAATTTGGATACGAATTGAGGTCCATGATCCGACACTATAGTCTTCAGAACACCGTGCAAACTGAGAATACGAGCAATATACAGTTCCGCATATGCGATGACTGGATATTTTACTTTGACTGAAGAAAATGGACAACCTTGGTAAGTCGATCAATGATAACCCAAATGGAGTCAAAGCCTTTTGCCGTTCTGGGTAATCCCACAATGAAGTCCATACTAATATCTTCCCATTTCCATGTTGGTATTGGTAGAGATTGTAATGGATTGACAACTTTCATGTGTATGGCCATGACATGTTTATAAGTGTCACATCTAGCCACATAGCGTGCAATTTCAATCTTCATCTTCATCCACCAATAATGCTGTTTCAGATCTTGATACATCTTAGCACTTCCAGAATGAATAGAATAGCAACAAGATGTGCTTCATCTAATATTTGTTGGCAGATCTCTTCATTCTTTGGCACAACTATGCGGTTATTGAACCATACAACACCTTGATCATCTCTTAGGAAGCAGTTGGCTTTTCCTGCCTCTATCTTTTCATGGATATGTTTCATACCTTCGTCATTCTTTTGTGCGTCAATTATCCTTTGCAAGATGACTAACTCCAGCTTCAAGTGATTTGAAGTTCCATACTGAATCATTCCTGTTGGGGACTTGTTCTCAAATGCTTCGAGTTAAGAACAAGGCAACATAAAAAGTGTTAAATGTTAAAGTCCTTCGTCCTTCAAAGCATTATCTCCCTTCGGATATAATAAATTCCGGACGAAGGTTATGAAGAACAAACCTTCATAAGCACAATAAATGATGAAGAAGGATTCATACACAAGATATGAAATATAATATAAACACTTCAAATGTTATTATCAACTTATTTTTATTTACCTTACTGTATTAACAACAACAGATTATAAATGTACCTTCGGCTCGAAGGAAAGCAGGGGTACAAGCGTGACACGAAAGTAAATGCCAAGTCAGCGTGAACAGTACGGGAGCACTGTTCATCTATTTATAGGCACGGGTCGTAGCCCATGTAAAATTACATTCATGCCCTTTACATTTGCTAATAACTCTATAGCAATCCATTGGGGTCTAAATAGCCTTTTCCCTTTTAAGTCGGTTTCTTTTTCTGCTATCATGCCGTAGCTCCCCTGCGCATAGCTTCGGCTCTGCGCCATCCTTCATACTCTTTGTGCATCTTCACGCTGTGTTTTTGATTTGTGTCCGAAGGTACCTGTTTACACATTATACTCCAGAGACATGGTTAAATCATGTTTTTGAGGACCTTCGGAAGCTGAAGGCCCCCAACAGTAGCCCCTCGCAATATTAATTTGTTAAAGTAATAAATTCAGATTGCGACATGGACGAAGGCCTTAAGCCAAAGGTCCGAAAAAACACCTTCCCTTTGCTAGAATAGCAACAGTCATTGACAAGCGGGACCCTCCAGCTTTTAACGCACTAGGCGTATAAATAAGAGCTCACCACGAGTTCATTTGGCACGCTCCCTTGCCATCTGCTTCTTGCTCATCCAACTTTTAACCCTTGCGCACCAACACTTGCTTGGCTTTTTAAATTTTTAAGCTTCGGTTTCGAGAGCACTTTCTCAGCATTTTTAAAGATGTCTAAAGATAAGAAAGCTGTCGCTGAATCGAAGCTGAGCCTTTCTGAGGAGATGAATCTCGACTTTCTTGAATCAATAGCAAAGACAAATACAGAGAAGATTACTAGGGAGATCTTAGAGGGTTTATCTGAAGACACTGGTGATAGTGACAGTTATGATGTGGAAAGTGGTGGTGAAGATTCCGAAGATCGACCCTGGCGACCAAGCCATGCAGTTTTTGGAAAATCAAGCATAAAGCAAAGCCATCTTGTCAATATAAGGGGTAGATATTTTCGGGATTTATCTATTGTGAGGGCTGACGAAGGAGAGAAAACCTGTCCGACTCCCGAGGAGAATGAAGTCGTGATATTCCGAAGTTTCTTCAAGGCTGGACTTCGGTTTCCTTTGAGCAACTTTGTGGTAGAAGTTTTGAAGATATTTGAAATCTGCCTTCATCAAATTACTCCCGAAGAAATCATAAGGATGGGAATCTTCATATGGGCCATGAAGAGCCAAGGTTTGGAGCCAAATGCAAAAAGTTTCTGCAATATGCATGAGTTATTATATGAAATGAAACCATGGGGTAAAGAGCAATATCATAACAATTTTGGCTGTTATAGCTTCGGTGCCCGCTCTGGGTCAAGCTGTCCCATACCAACTTTTCGGAAGAGATGGCCCGGGGACTGGATGAAGGAATGGTTCTATGTGAAAAACGACTTGAAGACACGAGAAGATATTAAAGATATCATCATGCGCCCCATCTGGCAGCGTTTTGGCCTTCGGAAACCGAAGGTGGATATTGATGAAGCAGCCAAAGAATGCCAGAGAGCCTTCGGTGTAGTTTGTTCTTTCATCGGGACAAGGGATTTGATTCAGGAACACATTGCCTTCAGAGTATGGCCACTTGTAGAAAAGTGAGAAATGCCAAAGGAAACCATCAGCAAACCTAACGAAGGTGGACTAGTTAGGTTAAAATATACCTTCAGATATGGAGATAAGTTTGTCGAGCCAGATGATGACTGGCTGAAATGTATTGAGGCCATAAGCGATGAACTGCTTGGGCCATACTCGAAGGCAGAAGATACTGCACTATCTGCGACCTTCGGAGGCCGGAAGAAAAAAAAGACTAAACCGAGTATTTGATGCTATTGGGTTCATCTATCCTGACTACCGTTACCCAACACGGGGTCAAAAAAGGAAAGTTACGGCTTCTGCAAAGGAAGTTGCTTCAGTCGCTCCTAGTGAGCCAGCGCCGAAGAGGAAAAAGATGAAGGTTCTTACGCACCGGCCACGCTATATTGAACCGGCCATAGTGCCTGAGTTTGTCGGTGAGACCTCTTCGGCCACCGAGGCCAAGGAGCCGACTCCCTTGTCGAATATTGAAGAGCTGACCAAAATGCCGAAGATGGAAAAAATAGAAGAACTGAGGGCTGAAGAGACTAAGACATCGGAAATTTTAAGTCCTTCAGCAAGAGTTGAGGTGCCAATGCCAATGTCGATGGCACAAAAAGACCATACTACAACCTCCAATAGGAAAAGAATGGTTAACGTGCTAGATGTACTGGAAACGTTAAAATCTTCAAGCACTACTTCGAATATAGCTGCCGAAGTTCCAAAGACACAAACTGAGGCCGAAGCTGCCAAAAGTCAAGCGAAAACTGAAACTGGGCTTTCAGAGCCTACCAAGAGGGAATTCTTAGAAATTGAAAAAGAAACGGAAAAAGAATCTGCAGAAGAAGCTTTATCTGAGAAAATCGCCACACCTATTCCCGAAGCATCTTCTGAAACTTCTGACTATGTATTACGTCATGCTTCGAGTAAAAATCAGAGCGAAAAAGAAAAAAGAGAAGCTCAATTCTATGCGCAAAAATTGAAATATCCAAAAGGGGCGCTGTATTCAACGGCAGCGGAGAAGAAGACTTCTTGTATTGTCTCCCTGACAGTAAGGAGATTTCTGTCTGTCGGGAGATGAGCAAGAGCTTCGGATTCCCAACATTAGAAGACGGGCTCTCGGTGTTGTCAAAGGACGAGCTAGTCGACAGCTTAGCGTACAATAGTTTAAAGGTGAAAAAATGAGATCTTTGTATTATTCCTTGTAACCAAAATTTTTCGTTTGCTTAAACTTATTAACGCATTTTTTGCAGGGCCTTATACTTAGCAATGCCCTCAGGGCACAAAAAGATGCCGGAGACGAAGGGTGTACCATAGCCTTGAGCAACCTTCGTTCCGAGGTAATTGAACTAAGGAACGAAGGTCTTGAAAAAAGATAAAATATTACATTCGTTGGTGAATAAAATAAAAGAAGACGAAGTTGCTTTCAAAGCTCAAGCCAAGGCTCAGAAGCGCGAACTTGAGGATCTTCGGAAACAGCTAGCCAGAGCTAAAGAAGAATGCACGGTTGAAGGAGCAAAACGAGAAATTAGTGAACAATGGGCAAATCATTTAGAAAAAAACGTTGAAGAGCTTCGTGCATCCAAGAAAAGGTGTTATGAAAAATCTATAGAATGTGTTAAGAAAATAAGAACCAGCTTCGCCAGCATTGGCGCGTTCTCAAGCGAAGAAAATTTCATGAGAGGCGACCCCGAAGGCCCAATTGGATGGATCAGCCACGAAGCTGAAGCTTTTGAAGAAGTCTTGAATAGCCGCAGAGACATATGTGCCTTCTCGGGTGCTAGGGGGATTGCCACTATTTTGGAGAAAAAAGGTTGTGATCACGTGAAATCCTTGGCACATACTGAAACCGATTTATCTTCTGAAGACATAAAAGACCCTTCGGCCGAGGCAAGTTTGGTTGGTGGAAAATTTTTCACTGACATCTGGGAAAATGGTGGCCGGGAGATGGCTCAAGAAATTATACGAAGAAGCGAAAAAGGTATTCATGACGCTAGAAAAGTAGCAGAGGCCGCTGAGAAAAGTGCGGATCTCGAAGGGTGAATAGGTATTAACTACTAGTTTTTGGGTTTTTGTTGTAACTTTTTGATTTCGGACTTGTCTACACTTTGTAACATAGCCGCACCATCTCCTCCCTTAGAGCCCGCCAAGCCATTAGCGAATCCCAACGTAAAGGGGGATGACGAGATTAGAAAAATGGCCGAAGCTATCATGGACAAAGTTGTTGATCAACTACTAAATGAAGCTGCAGAAGTAGTTCTAAGGGAAGATTAGATGTTATTGTAAAAACATTTGGAATGTAATATTTGTTGAACAATATGTGTAATATTTTGTAACTTCGAATATAATATATAAGCTATTTATGGTTCAATTCTTTACGATGCATGAAACTTTACATACATACCATTTTTGAGCCTTCGGCGAAAAAACACCTTCTCTTCTTTTCATGCTTCGTAAATAATATCCGTATTTTCATAGAAAACATCCAATCTTCGTAAAATCAGTAACCAATAGATCTTTTCACTTCAGAGTTTGACGAAGGTATGCTTCTTCAATAATTATTTTTGTGCCTTGGCACTGTTTCTTCGAAACAATCTCTGAATATCGACATTGAACCCCCTTCTTGCATTATTGATGCAATATGATGTATGATGTTATGCTTATGCAAATGATGTGATGATGTGATGTTATGCAAAATGATATTTACCGAAGATCGACATTGATTTTTCACTGTAAGCCTCCCTTAGGAGCTTCTTCGCCTTTTACTTCAGCGGAATCAGCGTTTATTTTTCGTTGTAAGCCTCCCTTAGGAGCTTCTTCGCCTTTTACTTCAGCGGAATCAGCGTTTATTTTTCACTGTAAGCCTCCCTTAGGAGCTTCTTCGCCTTTTACTTCAGCGAAATCAGCGTTTATTTTTCGCTGTAAGCCTCCCTTAGGAGCTTCTTCGCCTTTTACTTCAGCAAAATCAGCGTTTATTTTTCGTTGTAAGCTCTGCATTTCCTTCGGAACGACTTTTGAGCAGAAAACTTACGCTGCGCTCCCTTAGGAACGACTTTTTGTTATTTTGGAGGTTCTCCCTGTAACCATAAGTTCTTATGCTTCGACAACTTTTTGGACTCCGTTATTCTGTGGAGAAAGTATATTTGTACTATGGCAAAGGCGAAGCTATTACAAGAAATTGAAAACGACAAAAAACACTTAGGCTTTCAATAATTGTTCCTTATTAAAAAGAAAATAATACTGAATGTAAAAACTGCTGCCGAGGTAGGATATTTGTTAGTAAATGTGCTTCGATTCTGGCACAGTACTATTGACTGTGCGAGCTTCGGACTCTTCTCTGAAGTCTCGTTGGTGTTGAGTATGCTGACTCCCTTCTGGCTGCTGGCCTCGTTGCATTGGTGGTGGAGGTGGAGGCTGTTGCCAAGATGCCTGAGATTGACTTGCCGAAGCAACAGAAGCTGCAGGGTGGTTGCCCACATACTCTAGGATATAAGACGAGTGGTACGAAGCAGTATGCATAACTTGCTTCGGCTGGGTCTGTTGGGCTGCAGCTTCTGCTATTTCCTTTTGTTTCTGGATGGTGACATGGCACATCTTGGTGGTGTGACCCTTGTCCTCACCACAGAATAGGCAATAAATTTTCCTGGGCTGATCCCCAAATCTTCCTCCGAAGCCCCTGGCACCTCTGCCCCTTGGAGCTGGAGGCCGAGGATAGCTCTGCTGCTGCCCCGAAGCCTGGGAGGAATATTGCGGCCTCTGCTGCTGGCTTCCTCTGTCATCATTCTGAGTGGAATGAATCGATCTGACATGTCTAGGATGAATTCTCCCTCCGAAGCCCCTGGCTATTTCGGAGAACCTGTAAGCTTCCTCCCTTCTCTACCGAAAGTCATTGTCAGCGTGGATGTATTCATCCATCTTCTGTAGCAGTTTCTCCAAAGTCTGAGGGGGCTTCCTGGCAAAGTATTGAGCTGAAGGTCTCGGCCGAAGCCCCTTAATCAAGACCTCAATGACAATTTCATTGGGCACTATTGGCGCTTGTGCCCTCAGGCGTAAGAACCTTCGGACATACGCCTGAAGATATTCTTCATGGTCTTGGGTGCACTGGAATAAGGCTTGAGCGGTGACCGGCTTCGTTTGAAACCCTTGGAAACTGGTGATCAGCATATCCTTCAGCTTCTGCCATGATGTGATTGTTCCTGGCCGAAGGGAGGAGTACCAGGTTTGTGCAACATTCTTGATGGTCATGATGAAAGACTTCGCCATGACTGCAGTATTGCCACCATAGGAAGATATCGTTACTTCGTAGCTCATCAGAAACTGCTTCAGATCAGAGTGTCTGTCATACATGGAGAGTTGAGGCGGCTTGTAAGACGGAGGCCAAGGTGTAGCCTGCAGTTCTGCTGACAGAGGAGAAGCATCATCAAAAGCAAAACTTCTGTGATGGAAATTCTCATACCAGCCATCCTCGTTGAAGAAGCCCTCTTGATGAAGCTCTCTGTGTTGAGGCCTTCGGTTCTGCTCATCTTGAGTAAGATGGCGAACTTCTTCGGAGGCTTCGTCTATCTGCCTTTGCAGATCAGCCAGCCTAGCCATCTTTTCCTTCTTCCTTTGCACCTGCTGATGGAGCATCTCCATATTTCTGATCTCTTGGTCCAAGTCGTCCTCCTGATGCGTTGGACTGGTGGCCTTCCTCTTCTGGCTTCGGGCCTCTCAAAGAGAGAGGGTCTCTAGGTTGGGGTCCAGCGGCTGTAGAGCGGTAGCCCCTGTTGCTGAAGCTTTCTTTGGCGGCATGACGAAGGTCTATGCTTGCCGAAGATGTTCGAAACTCAAAAAGTGGAAGTGAGTTCACCAGAGGTGGGCGCCAATGTTGGGGACTTCTTCTCAAATGCTTCAAGTTAAGAACAAGGCAACATAAAAAGTGTTAAATGTTAAAGTCCTTCGTCCTTTGAAGCATTATCTCCCTTCGGATATAATAAATTCCGGACGAAGGTTATGAAGGACAAACCTTCATAAGCACAATAAATGATGAAGAAGGATTCATACACAAGATATGAAATATAATATAAACACTTCAAATGTTTTATCAGCTTATTTTTATTTACCTTACTATATTAACAACAACAGATTATAAATGTACCTTCGGCTCGAAGGAAAGCAGGGGTACAAGCGTGACGCGAAAGTAAATGCCAAGTCAGCATGAACTATACGGGAGCACTGTTTATCTATTTATATGCACGGGTCGCAGCCCATGTAAAATTACATTCATGCCCTTTACATTTGCTAATAACTCTATAGCAATCCATCGGGGTCTAAATAGCCTTTTTCCCTTTTAAGTCGGTTTCTTTTTCTGCTATCACGCTGAAGCTCCCCTGCGCATAGCTTCGGCTCTGCGCCATCCTTCATACTCTTTGTGCATCTTCACGCTGTGTTTTTGATTTGTGTTTGAAGGTACCTGTTTACACATTATACTCCAGAGACATGGTTAAATCATGTTTTGAGGACCTTCGGAAGCCAAAGGCCCCCAACAATTCCCAGGTTCAGATTCTCCATCTCCTGGCATAATGTAATGTCAGAAGTCCTCATTGTTAGACAATGGCAGGAGGCCTTGCGACTGAGTGCATCTGCCACTACACTGGCTTTGCCTGGGTGATAATGGATCTCCAGTTCATAATCCTTAATAAGCTCGAGCCATCTCCTTTGTCTCATATTGAGCTCGGACTGGGTAAAGATATACTTCAAACTTTTGTGGTCTGTATAAATGTGACAGACATTCCCCAACAGATAGTGATGCCATATCTTCAGGGCATGAACTACTGCAGCTAGCTCGAGGTCATGAGTTGCATAATGTTCCTCATGCTGATGTAACTGCCTTGAAGCATAAGCTATTACTCGGCCTTCTTGCATTAATACACAGCCGAGACCACTGCCTAATGCGTCACAATACACATCAAACGACTTTTCAATATCTGGTTGAGCCAGTACCGGAGCAGTGGTTAATAATACCTTCAATTTCTCAAAGGCTTCATTACATTTTGAAGACCAATTGAATTTAGTATCATTCTTCAATAAACTCATGATTGGTTTCACAAGTTTGGAAAAATCTGGTATAATTTGGGGGTAATAGCCAGCCAGTCCAAGGAAACTTCGGACTTGATGTACAGTGGTTGGGGGTTTCTACTCCAAAATATCCTTGACTTTGCTGGGATCCACCGCAATCCCCTTGGCAGATAACACATGTCCCAGAAATTGGATTTCTTCTAGCCAGAACGCGCATTTACTGAACTTGGCATATAATTGATGTTCTCTTAAGCGCGTCAATACAATCCATAAGTGTTGAGCGTGCTCCTCTTTATTCTTAGAATATATCAAGATATCATCTATGAAGACCACCACAAATTTGTCCAACTCGGGCATGAATACCGAGTTCATCAGATAAGTGAAGTGGGCAGGAGCATTCATCAGTCCAAAAGACATTATCAGGTATTCAAATAATCCATATCGCATAGTGAATGCGGTCTTTGGTATATCCTCGGGTCGAATATGGATCTGGTGATAGCCCGATCTGAGGTCGATCTTGGAGAATACCCTTGCTCCAGTCAGTTGATCAAACAAAATATCAATCCAAGGAAGAGGATACTTATTCTTGATAGTGACCTCATTAAGGGGTCGATAATCCACACACATCCGCAATGTTTGATCCTTCTTCTTGACGAATATGGCTGGACAGCCCCAAGGTGATGAGCTTGGCCAGATGAATCCCTTCTCAAGTAGATCTTGCAATTGGGTCTTAAGTTCTACCAACTCATTTGGAGGCATTTGATACGATCTCCTAGAAATGGGAGCCGTATTGGGCTTCAACTCATTTACAAATTCTGCATCTCTTTCGGGTGGCAATCCAGGCAAATCTTCTGGAAAGACATCTGGGAATTCACATACTACCGAAATATCTTTGATCTCCGGTATAATGGCTTCATTAATTCTGCCAATTGGTTTAGCTGGAATGGCTATGGGGATAGACAAAAGAATTTCTTCTTGGTCATAACTCAATTTGATAGTTCTTAATTCAGTATTGAGAATATCCTTATGTTGGGCCAACCAATTCATGCCCAAGATTACATCTATGTCCTGGCCTTTCAAAACAATCATATTAGTAGGAAAGTCCCGTCCAGCCAATGTTACGGGCACTTGGAAAGCCACTTCTTTGGTAAATATTTGTCCCCCAGGCAAATGTATTTTAAACCCTTCCCTTGATTTAGTATATGGAATGCAATGTTTCTCCATGAACTTTTTGCTTATGAAAGTATGTGAAGCACCAGAATCAAAGAGAATAAGTGCAGGGTGATTGGCTACGAGAAACGTACCCATCATCACTGGTTCGCCTTCCGATGTTGTGGCCACTTGAGTGTAATAAACCCGTCCTGTTTTCTTTGTATTCCTGCCCACGGTATTGGTTGCCAAATTTCCCTTGGAGCTACCAGAATTTTGTTGATTATTTGCTTGATTCTGCCTCAGATATGGACAGTCCTTAATGAAATGCCCGGACTTTCCACAGTTGAAGCAGCTGGTTGATGAGCTTGGAAGAGCAAGGAAACGAGTGCCAGGGGCACCCGGCTGATTTGTAGCAGTGGGGGCAGGGGTAGGACGGATAAACACTGGTTGCTTGAATGGGAAGGAGGGTGGGCGCGATGAAGAATGATTCTGATTGAAAGGTCGGATAACCAACCTATGCCTTTTCTCAGGGCCCTGATTGGGCCTGTTGCCTCCATTCCCCTTGGATTTTTTGGAACTTGCATATTTAGCTTCGACTACCAGTGCTGTGCTGACAGCCCTTCCATAAGTAAGGTCGATGCAGGTAGCCATCTTTCTTTGCATCCGATCATTCAAGCCTCTCATGAAACAATTCTTCTTCTTTATGTCGGTGTTGACTTGATCGATTGTGTATTGGGATAAGTGGTTAAACTTATTGAGATACTGGGTAACAGTATCTCTGCCTTGCTTCAATTTCATGAACTCCTCTTGCTTCATGTAAAGAACTCCCTCAGGTATATAATGCTCTCTGAAGGCCAGCTTAAACTCATCCCAAGTGATCTGATGACCGGCCGGCTGAACGGCCACAAAGTTTCCCCACCACGTACTGGAAGGGCCTCGTAGTTGTTGGGCTGTAAACAGGGGCTTTTGAGTTTCTGAACACCGAAGAAGCCCGAATTTTTGTTCAATGATGCGGATCCATTCATCCGCCTCTAAAGGGTCTTCTGCTTTAACGAACAACGGAGGGCGCGTCTCGGAGAAGTCCAGATAAGATGTCTCACGGGGGCCTTGCGGATATGCCCGCCTGCCTTGTTGTTGGAGTTGTTGACCTGCCATCTCCCGCAGGAAGCGGGTATTTTCTACTGTAGCGTTTACCAAGCAGCGATGGCCTCGGCAAGTGTCGGGGGTACTGGAGGTGAATTTGGGGTCGCTTCCCTCCCACGGGAGGTACCAGCCCCATCCTGAGCGCGAGTCCTGGAAGGCATCTGAGGCAAAGAATATTTGGAGCAATATGATATGCCATACAAACCATCCATTTCACATTACTTAAAAAGGTAATGTTACAGACTCGTACTTATAATAGGACTACACCACCTATTACACAATAGTACTACTTCTATACTATATTATTCCCGCTTTTTGTCACTCTGGGTAGCCTCATTGTCAGGCATCGGAGACCATTCGTCGACCAGCTTCATAGAGGGAGGGGGCCTAAAAAGGTCCAGCTCACCGCCAAGTGCTTCTCCCGCTATTCTAGAAGGTTCGACCTCCATCCTGACAGGATCCGCAGGGACGTTCGGGTGCAGTTGCGAGTATAGTACATGAACTTCTTCATGTAGTGTATTGCAATAAACCTGCAAGCTATCCACAGTTGAGCTAAGCTCTTCCACTCGGGCTCGAGCTCTAGCTTCCTTTGCCCAAGCTAGTGAACGAGAGTTTACCGCCCAGTCGAGTGCTAGATCCCGATCCGCTAGCTGGTCTTGCAGTTGGCGGATGTCTCTTCTTAATTCATTGATTCTTTCGCCATCCGCGACCCATATTTC
Source organism: Zea luxurians (assembly GCA_029449295.1). Classification (NCBI taxonomy): domain Eukaryota; kingdom Viridiplantae; phylum Streptophyta; class Magnoliopsida; order Poales; family Poaceae; genus Zea; species Zea luxurians. The sequence continues at coordinate 132,528,130 of JAOPSE010000010.1, forward strand.
GTTCCTGCGTCGGAGTTCTGTTCGAAGCTGATCCACTTGGGCTTCCAGATCTCCAATCGGATCGTTGCTCCCACTACTGCTATCTTCATGCCGTGGGGCAAGTTGATGACGGGGTACACCGATTGGCCCAGTTGACTTGCGCGCAGTCTTTCTCGTGCGCGGCGACATTTTTCTAAGGGGGAAATCTTATTAGCATAGTTTTTAGCATGATGCATGTGTAATTACAGAATCAATCTTAGTTGATTCAACCTTCTATACATTGCACTCTTCCTATCTGGTCTTTGCCATAAACTCTTCAGAGATACTTAGGTAAGAAGGGAAGAAATTTTCTAGATAAGTCTTTAGAAAATTCTTTTTGGAGATGCCTCATAATATCTGCAGAGATGGGCTTCGCTCCGATACCAGCTGTGACAGAACCTCCCAAGTCATTAGGCCCACCTACAGTTGTCCTTGTCCAACAGACCTCAGACAACCCTGCAGGTGTTCCTGAATCACTTGACAAGTTCGATATCTGCTTTTCTTACCTTTCCCAAGAGCATTTCACCCGTCACGCAGACATTACAAATCATCGGAGATACAGAAATGCGGAAGCAATTACATTAACTTACCTTTATTTAAAAGTAAGACAGAGTTGAATATTTATAGACCAGAATATAACATACGAGTGTAGAGTATTATTATTACAAGCCAAGGGAGGCAAAAACTCCTCCCGATAAGTTTTAAACAAAAGTTTTTATGGAGGATCCTTTCCTCCCGCAACTTCACTCCTGGTGCTCTTCCTTTGGTACCACCTTAGAACAGAAGCAATAAAAGTTTGTCACTTCTTCACCTAAAAACAATAGGGAATCAAACCCTGAGTATGGAATTACTTAGCAAGGCTTACCCGACTAAGGAAAAGACTCTCAAGGGTATGCTGGTTATAAGGGAGTCAAGGTAAGGTTTCTCAATAATCAAAGACTCTGTTTGCAGAAATGCTTACTAAAAGTGGATCCTTAAAAATCCAATTTTATTGTCAAGTTAAGTAGGATTACCTGTAACTAGAGTTCTTTCTACCCTAGTTCAATCACTTGACCTATACTAGCCAATTTCTTAACAATCCTTCATCTTTACTGGAGTTCTATGTAGTAGGGCAGTGACCAAGTCTTCATAACCACGAAGGTACAGCGATCCGAATCGATTATACTCAACTAAGGATCTCCAATCACACGACATATGTAGCACTTAACCCTTGCATATGTCAACTCGCCACCGGGGTTCTTAAGACCAGATCAGGTTCACGCCAACCGAGAGCATAGATACACCACCGTCCAGCCTCTTGCCATGGAGGGTACACACTACTCTCGCCATCTCTCCACTTCCATTGCGTGGTATCTTATTCTGGCCTTAGTCTGCCCGAGGCAAAGCTTACCCATGATGAGGCATGTGACCAGCTAAAGGGTCCTCGGTCATCAAGTCTACATCGACACGATCCTTAATCGACTTAGACGGAGACACTACACCAAGACTCTCTCTTCTCGTGCAAGTCACCCGCCCGATCTCAGCTTAATCATTTTAACCCAAAGTTTGGTACCTGACAGAGGTACATCTTTTCCGATGTTGAACCCATCATGGCCATGATGGATCCACCATCAAGTTTTATTTTCAAAAACATCCTCCCACTTTGCCACATCATCTTTTATAAAAACAAACCTTTCGTTTTGCTAGAGCAAGACTAAGCATAGTAAAAACCTTTTATAAAACATGGATTCAAAGGAAGGTAATCAAATTCAAGGAAGGTAATGCAAGAATTGTTTTAGCATTCAACTTCTATCACCTAATGCAATAAGCAAGTGAGAAAGCTTTTAAAAGAATCAAGGAGGTGGCAAATGCACCGGGGCTTGCCTTGGTTTACAGGTGAATCAGGCTGGGTCCCGCAGATATCAAAATAAAAGTAGCTATCTGCCTGATGTTCTTTAGGTGGTGGTGGCGAAGTCTTCTCTTCTTCTACTTCAACTTCTTCTTCGTTTTCTAAATATAATCATACATAATAATGAATGCCCATGTAATGCTCATGAGAGTGCAAAGATAATAAGAGTTTATTATTTAAGGTCTTGAATACAATTTTCCTTCACGGTTCTCTAGAGAATCAGGGTTTCTAGAGTCACTATAGGAATTCAAAGGGCAGGGTAGGGTATTGGGTTCTAGTATCAAATAAGGTCCAAATCATACTCAACTCTACCCAAAGCTTCTAAATAATGTTTATGGTTCATATAAAAAGTTTGGGGATTTTTGGAATTATTATCTATTTTCTAAAAATCCAGAAACAAGGTTTTAGGCTATTTTAAATGCTCCAAAATTCCCTATTTGATCTAAAAATCATGAAACTATTTTTATTAAATTCTATGAAAATTAGGAATCTAGCAAAATTGGTTTGACATTTTTTTACCATTTTCTACAATTTTCTACATATTTCCAAAGTTTCACAGAAAAATAAAAGAGAAAAACATGAACAGTACTGGGCCGAAAGCAGCCCAAACGACCCAGCATGCACAGGAACAGGGACGCGCCCACGCGCGCCTGCGCGCGCGATGACGACTTTGCGAATAAGCCCCTGCAGTTTTGAATAACCCGAAGGAGTCCAAAACACTATTTAAAACAGTCACTGACACTTTGCAGAAATACCCTCGCACTTCTATTTCTTCTCCACAAACATCCCTGGCCACGGCGCGCTCGCCGTTCACCCCCGACACGGTCCGTACCGGCCATGGCCAGCGATGACTGCTACGGCTAGCTATCGGGGAGGCATAACCGACCAAGGATGATCTAGGAACACCCGTCAATTTGATATGAACTTCACTGGGAACTGTTTGCCCACGATCATGGCGGAAACCGGGATCACGAGCACGCGTTCCCACCAAATCATGGCCGAATTGAGCAAACGAGTGCCACGGTAAGCTTCACTAGCATGCAGAGCCACAAAAACAACATTCAAGATGGACAGAGCCTTACCCGAACGGGCTGGCCATGGTCGAGATGTTCACGGTGCCGCGGCGACCCAATTTGGGGGAAAAGGGAGATTCTCCGGCTATGGTGGCTAATCGACGGTGGGAGCGGGTGCTTCAGCTTCGCAATTTAGAGACAAAGAGCTGTGCTCGATTGATTTGAACGGAGGGGGTGAGGATGCGGTGAATTTATAGGCGCAGTGAGCCACTGCCATGGCCATGGTGATAACCATCGTCGGCCTTAGCTGGCGATCAACGGCAGCGTCGAGCGCTATCCTTTCCTACGAGCTTGCCATGTCCCGCTGCGACAGTAACATGGTCAAATCAGTGAGGGCGTGGATGAACGGAGAGGAGTAGCACCGATGACCGGATATGGCCGGAGTGATTAGTGGCCGCGTGGCGGCCGGAATCATCACGCTCCACCGCGGCGATCTTACCCGGATCAAGAAGATCTTTGCGGGGAGATGCACGCCGCGCGCCCATCCTGACCCTGGCGCAAATCACGGCGCGGATTGGTCGTCGGCGGCAAGGGTCTGAAGCTTATCCTCCCAGGCACTGTACCATGGCAATGTTCTTCAGTGCTCCTGACAGCCAAAGTTTAGGGTGGATTTTCTCTAAAGTTTTCATGGCAACTCACCCAAATCTCTGTAGCAAAGTTATAGAGTTACAAACCAGCTACATTTCGACTATAGGAACTGAACTCAGTTGAGCACTAGATCATACATAATTTCAATTCCAAAGCTCGACCAATAACACTAGTGGTCATTTTTAAGTGAGTAACCCGACTGATAGCCCAACTTTGGGTTTAATTATCTCCCAATTCTTCATAACAACAATGCTTAACCCCTTAAACAAAGTTGTTCACCTTTAATAGCTCTACAGTATTGATGTGGTGACCTAGGGCAAAACCCTTATAATTTGAAAATTACAAAGCTCCAAAGTTGAGCCCAAACACTGATTTTCAGACTTAGTCTTAGAACCCAAATAGGGCCTTTTTGCCAATAGGTCCAAAACTCAGGGTTTGAATTGCAAATCTTCATAAATGTGAACCATATGATTTTATATGCTTTAGCATCATAGTTTTTACACTTTAGTCCAAAAGTGCACTAATTTTGCACTTAGCCCCCTAGGGTTTAGGTTTAGGGTTTTCTAGGGTCCTTTTTAGGGTTTTTGGTATTTCAGGGGTGTGAATGTAATGTAGGTCTATTCTTAGTAACATTTCATGACTATTTCACTTAAGCTTTAGGTTTTTCTCCATCTGGATCTTGTCTTACCCTTCAGAACCCTATTTAGGGTTAAGTACCCTACTCCAGGGTTTTATTTGCAAAAATGTCATATTAATACAACTTGTTTAAAACTTCAACCAAGTGAATGCATTCTAGGTGTGTCAAACACATGAAATGCTAATGCTGATGATGTTATGCTCAAGTTTTAGTAATAGTAACACCAGGGGTGTTACACAGGACGCCGCAAACATCGCCGTCAACAAGGGACTTCTCTTCCCAAAGGACGACAAAAGGAAGAACCTCCACCAAATATACAACATCTAGTGATGAGGATAACTCTAGTGAAGATGAGGATAATTTGCTTACCCTTTTTGCCAACCTTAACATGCAACAAAAGAAAAAACTAAATGAATTGATAGGTGCTATTCATGAGAAGGATGAACTCTTGGATAGCCAAGAGGAATTCCTTATTAAGGAAAATAAAAAGCATGTTAAGGTTAAAAATGCTTATGCTCAGGAAGTTGAAAAATGTGAAAATTTGACTAAGGAGCTTAGCATTTGCCATGACACTATTTTCAACCTTAGAACTAAGAATGTTAATTTAACTGCTAAGGTTGAAAAATCAAATGTTTGCCATGATTCAATTGCCAATCTTAGAAATGAAAATGCTAGTCTAATTGCTAAGATTGATAAATTGAATGAATCAATTTCTAGCCTTAAAACTGAAAATGCTAGTTTAATTTCAAAGGCTAAAGACCTAAATGTTTGCAATAATTCTATTTCCAGTCTTAGAGATGAGAATGCAATATTATATGCTAAGATAGATGAATTAAATGCTTGCAAACCATCAACATCTATTGTTGAGCATGTTGCCATTTGTACTAGATGTAGAGATATCAATGTTGATGCTATTCATAATCACTTAGCTTTAATTAAACAACAAAATGATCACATAGCTCAACTAACTGCTGAAATCAATGAGCATGAGATAGAAAATGAAAAATTTAAATTTGCTAGAAGCATGCTCTATAGTGGGAGATGCCCTGGCATCAAGGATGGCATTGGTTTCCAACTGGGAAGCAATGTCAAGCTTAATGCCCCTAAAAGATTGTCTAATTTTGTTAAGGGCAAGGCTCCCATGGTTCAAGATAACGAGGGCTATATTTTATATTCTGCTGGTTATCCTGAGCACAAGATTAGGAGAATTCATGCTAGGAAGTCTCATTCTATTTCCTATCATGCTTTTATGTACAAGAATGAGGCATCTAGCTCTAGGCATTCTTCCCATGTTAAAATGCCTAAAAAGAAAACTCCTACTGCATCAAATGAGCCTAATATTTCATTTAAGACTTTTGATGCTTCTTATGTGCTTACTAACAAATCAGGCAAAGTAGTTGCCAAATATGTTGGGGGCAAACACAAGGGCTCCAAGACTTGTGTTTGGGTACCCAAGGTGCTTGTTTCTAACATCAAAAGACCCAAGACTGTTTGGGTACCTAAGAACAAGACCTAAATTGTTTTGCAGGTTTATGCATCCGGGGGCTCAAGTTGGATTATTGATAGCGGATGCACAAACCACATGACAGGGGAGAAAAGGATGTTCTCCTCCTACGAGAAAAATGAAGATCCCCAACGAGTTATCACATTCGGGGATGGAAATCAAGGTTTGGTCAAAGGACTTGGTAAAATTGCTATATCACCTGATCACTCCATTTCCAATGTTTTTCTTGTAGATTCTTTATATTACATTTTGCTTTCTACATCTCAATTATGCAAAATGGGCTACAACTATCTTTTTACGGATATTGGTGTTACTATCTTTAGAAGAAGTGATGATTCAGTAGCATTTAAGGGAGTATTAGAGGGTCAGCTGTACAAGACTCCACACCGATTTTGGGCTGAGGTGATTAACACCGCTTGCTACTCCATCAACCGGCTCTACCTCCACCAAATCCTCAAGAAGACATCATATGAACTCCTTACCGGTAAAAAGCCTAATGTTTCATATTTTAGAGTCTTTGGTAGCAAATGTTTTATTCTTGTTAAAAGAGAAAGAAAATCTAAATTTACTCCTAAGGCTGTAGAAGGCTTTTTACTTGGTTATGACTCAAACACAAGGGCATATAGAGTCTTCAACAAATCCACTGGATTAGTTGAAGTTTCTTATGACATTGTGTTTGATGAGACTAACGGCTCCCAAGTGGAGCAAGTTGATCTTGATGTCCATTGGGGATGTGTGTCCTAAGTAATCCGAAGAGCCCACACAAGCACAAGATCAACCGTCATCTTCCAATCAAGCATCTCCACCAACTCAAGATGAGGATCAGGCTCAAGACAAAGAAGATAAAGATCAAGAGGATGAGCAACCTCAAGAGGAGGACAATGATTAAGGGGGAGATGAAGTTGATCAAGACAAGGAAGATGATCAAGAAATTTAGGGTCAAAGACCTCCACACCCAAGAGTCCACCAAGCGATTCAAAGAGATCACCTCGTAAACTCCATCCTCGGCGATATTCATAAGGGGGTAACCACTCGATCTTGAGTCGCTCATTTTTGTGAATATTACTCTTTTGTCTCCTCTATTGAGCCATACAGGGTGGAGGATGCACTAAGAGATTTGGATTGGGTGTTGGCAATGCAAGAGGAGCTCAACAACTTCGTGAGGAATGAGGTATGGCATTTAGTTCCATGTCCTAACCAAAATGTTGTAGAAACCAAGTGGGTATTCCACAACAAGCAAGATGAGCATGGTGTGGTGATAAGGAACAAAGCTTGACTTGTGGCCAAGGGATATTCACAAGTCGAAGGTTTGGATTTTGGTGAAACCTATGCACCCGTAGCTAGGCTTGAGTTAATTCATATATTACTTGCATATGCTACTTACCATGGCTTTAAGCTTTATCAAATGGACGTGAAAAGTGCCTTCCTCAATGGACCAATCAAGGAAGAGGTCTATGTTGAGCAACCTCACAGCTTTGAAGATAGTGAGTACCCTAACCATGTTTATAAACTCTCAAAGGTGCTTTATGGGCTCAAGCAAGCCCCAAGAGCATGGTATGAATGCCTGTGAGATTTCCTTAACACTAATGGCTTCAAAGTTGGAAAAGCCGATCTTACACTCTTTACTAAAACTATTGCAAAAGATTTGTTTGTATGCCAAATTTATGTTGATGATATCATATTTGGGTCTACTAACAAATCTACTTGTGAAGAGTTTAGTAGGATCATGATTCAGAAATTCGAGATGTCTATGATAGGGGAGTTGAAGTATTTCCTAGGATTTCAAGTCAAGCATGTAACGCCCCGAATTTTGCCCGAATTTTGCAGTTGAATTTTTTCTTTTCTTCACTCGCTAAAATTCGGGCGTTACCTTTTCTTTTTCTTTTCTTTCCCCTCGCTAAACCTTGACCTTTTCCAAAGTTTTAGCGGGATTCGATTTGGAATTCCCGTGTAAAGAAAAACTCTAAAAATACTTTATGTTGTTTGATGCACCATGCCGAACCATGCATTTTTTTTGCTTGTTTGAAAGTGCAAATGCATTCATGTAGGAAGATCGGATTTCGAAAATAAGGGAAAATCTTTTCTTTCTTTTTCTTTCTCTTTCTCTTTCTCTCTCTTTTTTTCTCTCTCTCTCCCGCGCCGTGGGCTGCTTCTGGCCGACCCAGCCGCCCATGCGCGCCCCCTCTTGGGCCTTGGCAGGCCCAGCCGCCCCCCACCTCCCCTTTTTCCCCAATTCCCCTCTCTCTCCCTCTCATTTTCCCTCTCTCTCTCCCTAGCCGCCATCCCCTACGCCCCTGCCCTAAGCCGCCGCCGCCCCCTGCTCGGCCGCCGCCCTCGCCGTCGGCCGCCCAACGCCGGTGAGCCCCCCCGTCCTCTCTCCTCCCTCTCCTCCCTCCCTCTCCCCTCCTCTCCCCTTGGCCGCCCTTGGCCGCCTGGCCCTCGGCCGCCCCAGCCCCAGCCCAGCCGCCCGGCCGGCCCTCGGCCGCGCCCTGGCGCCCCTCGGCCGCGCCCGGCCAGCCCCCGGCCAGCCCCTGGCCGCGCCCTCGGCCGCCCTGGCCCCTTGGCCGCGCCCCCTGCGCAGGGCCGGTTCAACCGCCCAGTCGGCCGGTTCAACCGGGCCGGCTCAGCCGCCCTCCCCCGCGTTCGGCCGCCCCGGCCGCCCAGCCCAGCCGCCCTGCCTAGGGCCGGTTCAACCGCCCTAGGGCCGGTTCAACCGCCCCCCCTCTGTTTTTTTATTTTTTTATTTTATTTTATTTACTTTCTGTTATCATAGCTATTTTATTTTAGGTAGGCTAATCATTGTTCATGCTATTGAAATAGGAAGTTTAATTTAGAATTTCGTTGCGCTAGTTGATTCATCTAGTTAATTGTTTATCTCGTTCAATGTTGATCAACTTAAAATGATTAGGTTTCCATTAGTGCATATAACAGAATTCTTTTGTTAAGAACCAATTGTAATTAATCATTAGTGCATAAGATTTAACCCCCCCCCCGCGAGACCTTTCCCCGTTTCTTTCTAACCATAACAAATGCGATATCGAATGTCATACTTGATGCATACTCGCTTTACTTGTTACCTTGTATGGTGTACTGTTCTTTTGTATTAAATATGTGGATGTATGTATGTTTGCGCTCGCATAGAGAACGATCCGGTCGAAGAGCCCGAGGAATTCGCAGGAGAAGCCCCTGAGCAGCAGTCGGTTGGTGGAGGCAAGTGTCCTTTGACCTATTTCTGTCCTATTCATTCTTTAATTCACCCCCGCATTACACATTTATACCTAAGGATTGACTAGCTTTTGTTATCCATGTCCTTGTTTACCTATTTGGGTCGGATTATTACTGCTTAGTTTGATGCTATTGCTCAACTCTAATCAATGAACATGATGTGATTATCTATGATACGCTGTTTTCCCCTTCTTGTTTATGATCATACTTGTGGCATTTAAGGGGACTCGAGCGGTTTCTCGAGTGCCTCTCCGTAAGGACCTGTTCAATGGATGACCGCCCGGGAAAACAGTGCAACCATGAGGGTGGAATGGGACGCCCTTAGCTGAATAATTAGAGGAACCGGGGTGTAGATCACTTAGCCGTTGTGCCGTCAATGGGGCTCGGTGTATGCGGCTCGCTCTGCCAAGGTTGATTTGTCCCTTGGGGAGGAGTGCGGTACATTTAGGAAACCTAACGGGTGGCTACAGCCCCGGGGAATCTTTGTAAAGGCTTCGTAGTGAATCCCTAGCCATTCACCTTGGGAGTGAATAAGGGTCTTGCAAGCCCGGGCTAGAGAGGGAATCACGGCTTGTGGGTAAAGTGCGCAACCTCTGCAGAGTGTTATGAAACTGATATATCAGCCGTGCTCACGGTTATGAGCGGCCAAGGGAGCTCCAGAGATTAGTGATACTTGATCAGAGATACTTTGGTACAGGTGGCAATGAGATTGATGGTTCTGATTATGATTATGGTATTGGTAAGTGGTATTCTTTCCGTTTGGAAAGGATACATTGGGATAATAACTTGGGTTAATGTTAAAACCTGGCTTTCTACTAGTAAGTAATAACCTGACCAACTAAAAGCAACTGCTTGACTTATCCCCACATAAAGCTAGTCCACTACAGCCAAACGGGATGCTTGCTGAGTATGTTGATGTGTACTCACCCTTGCTCTACACACCAAACCCCCCCCAGGTTGTCAGCATTGCAACCACTGCTCAGGAGAAGATGAAGCTGTGGAAGGAGACTTCCAGGAGTTCCAAGACTACGACGAGTTCTAGGTGTGGGTTAGCGGCAACCCCCAGTCGGCTGCCTGTGAAGGCCGTGTTATCTACGTTTCTTTTCCGCACTTTGATTCATTGTAAGAACTATATGGACGTCTCAGACGTATGATGTAATCGACTATTATTTCCCCTTTTAATACTATTTGAGCACTGTGTGATGATGTCCATGTTATGTAACTGCTGTGTACGTGAATAACTGATCCTGGCACGTACATGGTTCGCATTCGGTTTGCCTTCTAAAAACCGGGTGTGACATAAGTGGTATCAAAGCCGTGCTGACTGTAGGACCGCTAACCTAGAGTAGAATGGTCGTTCTAAGGATTATAGACCTCTGTCCTTGCCTTGACTTTGATATCCCTTCAAAAGTTGGTCCTACTGACCAAACCTATGTTCTACTATATATTATACCTTGCTGAAAATTTTGTTTTATTCTGATCCTTCATTTATTTTATGGTTCATTATTTGCTGGTCATATTAGTTCTGTTCTCACCCTTTTGCTTGCGATGTCTTTTGTAGATGGCTCGACTTAGACACACTGCACGAAAGTCCGTCATCCCCTTCTTACCCTCCCGCCTTGCTGAGCGTCCGCTTCGCCGTCCCGTGGCCGGACAGTCCAGCCACTTGGAGAGACTGCACCACCGCCTGCATGAGGAGCAGGAACGTCGACGACAGGAACAGCAGGGCTCTTCTTTCTCGCTCCAGCAGGAGATAGAGTCTGTGAGGAGCTGCTCTCCTGTGCTTCCCCTGGAGGCGCCCCCTGCACCACCACTGGGCGTCCCAGCTTCTGGAGTAGCTGTTGGAGGAGATCCAGACGACGGAGGTGGCAACGACAGCTCGAGCCACGACCTCGACCTCTCTGCTGACCATGAGCCGGAAGGATGGGTTGCTCGACCCATCACTCGCGACGCTGCTCGCGGGTGTCACTTCCACGACGCGCTCGACACCCTGCTACGTCGGGCACTTGACCGGCGTACTTGGTCCATCGAGTATCGCTGTGTGGTCTACCAGCATAGTCGCGGGGTCTACCCGGACCGCTGGGAGGCGACCTGCTTGGTGCGCCGTCCGGAGAACAGTCTCCAGGGCGTGGAGGCTTGCTCAGAGCACTATTCTATCTCTGAGCGGGACTCAGCTGAGGCAGCCATGCAGGATGCTGCACGGCGTGCGCTTTCGCACTACTGCTCGGTTCTCGGTGGGGTAGCTGACGGTCTCGACCTGAAGTATTACCCCCGCCGTCCATCTGGCAGCACAGGAGGCGTGATTGTTTCACCTGCTGGTGAGGACAATCCTAGGTTGAGCAGCACAGTCAACCTAGCCGCCGTGCTAAACACGGAGCTGGACCATGCATTAGACGAGCTGAGTAGGGCTCGTGCTGAGATCGCCCTGCTGCGGGCTGAGCGCGCGGAGCGTCGTCACCTGGATGATGGTTCCCCCGCTCCCGTTGGGACTCAACACCCGTACCGCTCACCTCGGCGTGGACTCCAGTCTTATGGCAATCCCGACTGCAAGACCAAGATAAATCTAGAACCATAGATCGTTAGAGTTGGATCTTGTAATTAATACGAAATATATATACATAGAAGCTTCAGTCTTAGCGTTAGTCTCGGTCTTAGTTAGTCTTAGTTAGACAGGGTAGTTTGCTATATCCTGTGCATTAATGTTTGTCATGATGAACTATGTTTGGTTTGGATCTTTGTAATGATTGTCACCAGAGTGTGGGTATCCCCTGCATTTTGGCTTACCTATTATGTTAATGGAGTTAGTTATATAGTTGGGAAACCCTTTATTCTACTTTCCTTGTTATCTGAGAAGCTGTGTGGTCTGTGTTGGAGATCAGTGAAGATGCTCATCTGTTCAGTGCTGTTGGAGAACTCTATACTCTTTTCTTATGCTGCAAGATTTGCCAGATCAGTTCTGATGTGTGGTTGCGTTCTGCAGATGTCAGAGAACAGGCGCAGAGGAGGAAGGCGTGCTCAGCAGGAGCAAGCCGCTCTGCAGGATGAGGTGCCTCAGCAGCAGCACCTGCCGCCCCCGCCCCCGATGTCGATCGAGCAGATGTTTCTGATGCAGACTCAGGCAGTTCAGGCCATCGGTCAGACTCTGGCCGCCATTCAGCAGCAGCAGCAGCAGCAGCAAGCACCACCCCAGCCTCAGATGCCTCAGATGCCCAGAGACAAGCGTGCTGAATTCATGAGGGGTCATCCCCCAACGTTCGCTCACTCTTCTGACCCCATGGATGCTGAACATTGGCTGCGCACTGTGGAGCGGGAGTTGCATACCGCTCAATGTGATGACAGGGAGAAAGTCTTGTATGGTCCCCGTCTGTTGAGAGGAGCAGCCCAATCATGGTGGGAGTCTTACCTCGCCACCCATGCCAACCCCGATGCCATCACCTGGGAAGAGTTCAGAGGTAGCTTTCGTCAGTACCATGTGCCTGCAGGTCTGATGACAGTGAAGAAGGAGGAGTTCCTGGCCCTTAAGCAAGGGTCATCATCTGTCAGTGAGTATCGAGACAGGTTTCTGCAGTTGTCTCGCTATGCTCCTGAGGATGTCAACACCGACGCCAAGCGACAGTACCGTTTCTTGAGAGGCTTGGTTGACCCTCTGCAGTACCAACTGATGAATCACACCTTCCCGACATTCCAGCACCTGATTGACAGAGCAATCATGACAGAAAGGAAGCGTAAGGAGATGGAGGATCGTAAGCGCAAGATCAGTGGACCCCAGCCTGGAAGCAGCAGCCGTCCTCGTTTTTCAGGCAATCAACCTCAGCAGTTCAGGCAGAACCAGCGTCCACCTCAGCAGCATCAGCAGCGTCAGCAGTATCAGCAGTTCCAAAGGCAGTATCCTCAGCATCAGTACCAGAATCGTCAGAGCAATCAGTCAGGAGGTCAGTTTCAGAGGCAGAATCAGCAGACACCTCGTCTTCCTGCCCCAGCAAGCCAGCAGAACAATCAGGCAGCACCAGCTCAGGTTGGAAACAGAGCATGTTTCCACTGTGGAGAGCAAGGCCATTGGGTGATGCAATGTCCGAAGAAGGCAGCCCAGCAGCAGTCAGGCCCCAATGCCCCAGCAAAGCAGAATGTGCCTCAGTCTGGAGCAGGCAACCGCCCTCAGCAGCGCTATAATCATGGAAGACTGAACCACTTGGAGGCTGAAGCAGTTCAAGAGACCCCCGGCATGACAGTAGGTATGTTCCCAGTCGATTCCCATATTGCAGAAGTGTTATTTGATACTGGAGCAACGCATTCTTTTATTACTGCATCATGGGTAGAAGCACATAATCTTCCAATTACTGCCATGTCAACCCCCATTCAAATTGACTCAGCCGGTGGTAGAATTCGAGCTGATAGCATATGTTTGAATGTAAGTGTGGAAATAAGGGGGATAGCGTTTCCCGCTAACCTTATAGTAATGGGTACTCAGGGAATAGATGTCATCCTAGGGATGAATTGGCTAGATAAGTATCAGGCAGTTATCAGTTGTGATAAAAGGACAATCAAGTTGGTGTCCCCACTAGGAGAGGAAGTGGTGACCGAGTTAGTCCCGCCTGAGCCAAAGAAAGAAAGTTGTTATCAGATGGCTGTCGATAGCAGTGAAGCAGACCCAATTGAGAGTATCAAGGTTGTGTCTGAATTCCCAGATGTGTTTCCAAAGGACTTACCGGGTATGCCACTAGAGCGGAAAGTTGAGTTTGCCATAGAGCTTCTTCCTGGAACCGCCCCTATCTTCAAGAGAGCTTACAGAATATCCGGACCAGAGTTGGTTGAGCTTAAGAAGCAGATTGATGAGCTGTCAGAGAAAGGTTACATCCGGCCAAGCACCTCGCCTTGGGCCGCCCCTGTCTTGTTTGTGGAGAAGAAAGATGGCACAAAGAGGATGTGCATTGATTATCGAGCTTTGAATGAAGTCACGATCAAGAACAAGTATCCCTTGCCCAGAATAGAAGATCTGTTTGACCAGTTGAGAGGAGCCAGTGTGTTCTCCAAGATTGATCTGAGGTCAGGTTATCATCAGCTCAGGATCCGACCTTCGGACATTCCGAAGACGGCATTCATTACCAAGTATGGTTTGTATGAGTTCACAGTGATGTCTTTTGGTTTGACCAATGCACCAGCGTTCTTTATGAACTTGATGAACAGTGTGTTCATGGATTATCTTGATAAGTTTGTGGTGGTATTCATTGATGACATTCTGGTTTATTCTCAAAGCGAAGAAGAGCATGCAGATCATTTGAGGATGGTATTGCAGAGATTGCGAGAGCACCAGTTGTATGCAAAGTTGAGCAAGTGTGAGTTCTGGATCAGTGAAGTCCTGTTCTTGGGTCACATAATCAACAAAGAAGGATTGGCTGTGGATCCGAAGAAAGTGGCAGACATTTTGAACTGGAAAGCGCCAACGGATGCTCGAGGAATCAAGAGCTTCATTGGAATGGCCGGATATTATCGGCGATTCATTGAAGGGTTTTCGAAGATTGCGAAACCAATGACAGCGTTGCTAGGCAACAAGGTTGAGTTCAAGTGGACCCAGAAATGTCAAGAGGCCTTTGAAGCGCTGAAAGAGAAGTTGACAACAGCGCCTGTCTTAGTCTTGCCTGATGTGCACAAGCCCTTCTCTGTGTACTGTGATGCTTGTTACACAGGTTTGGGATGCGTGTTGATGCAAGAGGGAAGAGTGGTGGCTTACTCGTCCCGACAGCTGAAGGTTCATGAGAAGAATTACCCAATCCATGATCTAGAGTTGGCAGCAGTGGTTCACGCACTTAAGACATGGAGGCACTATCTGTATGGACAGAAATGCGATGTTTACACAGACCACAAGAGTCTGAAGTACATATTCACTCAGTCAGAGTTGAACATGAGGCAAAGAAGATGGTTAGAATTGATCAAAGACTATGAGTTGGAGATTCATTACCATCCAGGCAAAGCAAACGTAGTGGCAGATGCTTTGAGCAGAAAGAGTCAAGTCAATCTGATGGTCGCTCGTCCGATGCCTTATGAGTTGGCCAAGGAGTTCGACAGGTTGAGTCTCGGATTTCTGAACAATTCGCGAGGAGTCACAGTTGAATTGGAACCTACCTTGGAGCGAGAAATCAAAGAAGCGCAGAAGAATGATGAGAAGATCAGTGAGATTCGGCGACTGATTCTAGATGGCAGAGGCAAAGATTTTCAAGAAGATGCAGAAGGCGTGGTATGGTTCAAAGACCGCTTGTGTGTTCCCAATGTCCAGTCCATTCGGGAGTTGATTCTCAAAGAAGCTCATGAGACAGCTTATTCGATTCACCCTGGCAGTGAGAAGATGTATCAGGATCTGAAGAAGAAATTCTGGTGGTATGGAATGAAGAGGGAAATCGCAGAGCATGTGGCTAAGTGCGATAGTTGCCGAAGGATTAAGGCAGAGCACCAGAGACCAGCTGGATTGTTGCAACCGTTGCAGATCCCTCAGTGGAAATGGGATGAAATCGGTATGGATTTCATAGTCGGATTGCCTCGCACTCGAGCCGGCTACGATTCCATTTGGGTAGTAGTGGATCGTTTAACCAAGTCAGCCCACTTCATACCTGTCAAGACCACCTACAGCAGTGCCGTATTGGCAGAGTTGTATATGTCTCGGATCGTTTGTCTTCATGGTGTGCCAAAGAAGATAGTGTCAGACAGAGGAACGCAGTTCACCTCTCATTTCTGGCAGCAGTTGCATGAAGCCTTGGGCACACATCTGAATTTCAGTTCAGCTTATCATCCGCAGACAGATGGCCAGACCGAAAGAACCAATCAAATTCTTGAAGACATGTTGAGAGCCTGTGCGTTGCAAGATCAGACCGGATGGGATAAGCGATTGCCCTATGCAGAGTTTTCCTATAACAACAGTTACCAGGCCAGTTTGAAGATGTCACCATTTCAAGCGCTCTATGGAAGGAGTTGTAGAACTCCGTTGCAATGGGATCAGCCTGGAGAGAAGCAAGTGTTTGGGCCAGACATTCTGCTTGAAGCCGAAGAGAACATCAAGATGGTCCGAGAGAATCTGAAGATAGCGCAATCAAGGCAGCGAAGCTATGCAGACACAAGAAGAAGAGAGCTGAGTTTCGAAGTCGGAGACTTTGTCTATTTGAAAGTGTCACCGATTAGAGGAGTCAGAAGGTTCGGAATCAAAGGCAAGCTAGCACCCCGCTACATTGGTCCGTACCAGATCCTCTCAAAGCGTGGAGAAGTGGCCTATCAGCTCAGTCTGCCAGAGAATTTGTCAGCTGTGCATGATGTCTTTCATGTGTCTCAGTTGAAGAAGTGCTTGCGTGTGCCAGAAGAGCAGTTGCCAATGGAAGGTCTGGAAGTCCAGGAGGACTTGACCTATGTTGAGAAGCCAGCTCAGATCCTTGAGATTGCAGACAGAGTCACCCGAAGGAAAACCATCAGAATGTGCAAAGTCAGATGGAATCACCACTCTGAGGAAGAAGCAACCTGGGAGCGTGAAGATGATTTGATGGCTAAGTACCCAGAGCTCTTTGCTAGCCAGCCCTGAATCTCGAGGGCGAGATTCTTTTAAGGGGGATAGGTTTGTAACGCCCCGAATTTTGCAGTTGAATTTTTTCTTTTCTTCACTCGCTAAAATTCGGGCGTTACCTTTTCTTTTTCTTTTCTTTCCCCTCGCTAAACCTTGACCTTTTCCAAAGTTTTAGCGGGATTCGATTTGGAATTCCCGTGTAAAGAAAAACTCTAAAAATACTTTATGTTGTTTGATGCACCATGCCGAACCATGCATTTTTTTTGCTTGTTTGAAAGTGCAAATGCATTCATGTAGGAAGATCGGATTTCGAAAATAAGGGAAAATCTTTTCTTTCTTTTTCTTTCTCTTTCTCTCTCTTTTTTTCTCTCTCTCTCCCGCGCCGTGGGCTGCTTCTGGCCGGCCCAGCCGCCCATGCGCGCCCCCTCTTGGGCCTTGGCAGGCCCAGCCGCCCCCCACCTCCCCTTTTTCCCCAATTCCCCTCTCTCTCCCTCTCATTTTCCCTCTCTCTCTCCCTAGCCGCCATCCCCTACGCCCCTGCCCTAAGCCGCCGCCGCCCCCTGCTCGGCCGCCGCCCTCGCCGTCGGCCGCCCAACGCCGGTGAGCCCCCCCCCCCCTCCTCTCTCCTCCCTCTCCTCCCTCCCTCTCCCCTCCTCTCCCCTTGGCCGCCCTTGGCCGCCTGGCCCTCGGCCGCCCCAGCCCCAGCCCAGCCGCCCGGCCGGCCCTCGGCCGCGCCCTGGCGCCCCTCGGCCGCGCCCGGCCAGCCCCTGGCCAGCCCCTCGGCCAGCCCCGGCCGCCCCTGGCCAGCCCCCGGCCAGCCCCTGGCCGCGCCCTCGGCCGCCCTGGCCCCTTGGCCGCGCCCCCTGCGCAGGGCCGGTTCAACCGCCCAGTCGGCCGGTTCAACCGGGCCGGCTCAGCCGCCCTCCCCCGCGTTCGGCCGCCCCGGCCGCCCAGCCCAGCCGCCCTGCCTAGGGCCGGTTCAACCGCCCCCCCCTCTGTTTTTTTTTATTTTTTTATTTTATTTTATTTACTTTCTGTTATCATAGCTATTTTATTTTAGGTAGGCTAATCATTGTTCATGCTATTGAAATAGGAAGTTTAATTTAGAATTTCGTTGCGCTAGTTGATTCATCTAGTTAATTGTTTATCTCGTTCAATGTTGATCAACTTAAAATGATTAGGTTTCCATTAGTGCATATAACAGAATTCTTTTGTTAAGAACCAATTGTAATTAATCATTAGTGCATAAGATTTAACCCCCCCCCCCCCCGCGAGACCTTTCCCCGTTTCTTTCTAACCATAACAAATGCGATATCGAATGTCATACTTGATGCATACTCGCTTTACTTGTTACCTTGTATGGTGTACTGTTCTTTTGTATTAAATATGTGGATGTATGTATGTTTGCGCTCGCATAGAGAACGATCCGGTCGAAGAGCCCGAGGAATTCGCAGGAGAAGCCCCTGAGCAGCAGTCGGTTGGTGGAGGCAAGTGTCCTTTGACCTATTTCTGTCCTATTCATTCTTTAATTCACCCCCGCATTACACATTTATACCTAAGGATTGACTAGCTTTTGTTATCCATGTCCTTGTTTACCTATTTGGGTCGGATTATTACTGCTTAGTTTGATGCTATTGCTCAACTCTAATCAATGAACATGATGTGATTATCTATGATACGCTGTTTTCCCCTTCTTGTTTATGATCATACTTGTGGCATTTAAGGGGACTCGAGCGGTTTCTCGAGTGCCTCTCCGTAAGGACCTGTTCAATGGATGACCGCCCGGGAAAACAGTGCAACCATGAGGGTGGAATGGGACGCCCTTAGCTGAATAATTAGAGGAACCGGGGTGTAGATCACTTAGCCGTTGTGCCGTCAATGGGGCTCGGTGTATGCGGCTCGCTCTGCCAAGGTTGATTTGTCCCTTGGGGAGGAGTGCGGTACATTTAGGAAACCTAACGGGTGGCTACAGCCCCGGGGAATCTTTGTAAAGGCTTCGTAGTGAATCCCTAGCCATTCACCTTGGGAGTGAATAAGGGTCTTGCAAGCCCGGGCTAGAGAGGGAATCACGGCTTGTGGGTAAAGTGCGCAACCTCTGCAGAGTGTTATGAAACTGATATATCAGCCGTGCTCACGGTTATGAGCGGCCAAGGGAGCTCCAGAGATTAGTGATACTTGATCAGAGATACTTTGGTACAGGTGGCAATGAGATTGATGGTTCTGATTATGATTATGGTATTGGTAAGTGGTATTCTTTCCGTTTGGAAAGGATACATTGGGCTAATAACTTGGGTTAATGTTAAAACCTGGCTTTCTACTAGTAAGTAATAACCTGATCAACTAAAAGCAACTGCTTGACTTATCCCCACATAAAGCTAGTCCACTACAGCCAAACGGGATGCTTGCTGAGTATGTTGATGTGTACTCACCCTTGCTCTACACACCAAACCCCCCCCCCCAGGTTGTCAGCATTGCAACCACTGCTCAGGAGAAGATGAAGCTGTGGAAGGAGACTTCCAGGAGTTCCAAGACTACGACGAGTTCTAGGTGTGGGTTAGCGGCAACCCCCAGTCGGCTGCCTGTGAAGGCCGTGTTATCTACGTTTCTTTTCCGCACTTTGATTTATTGTAAGAACTATATGGACGTCTCAGACGTATGATGTAATCGACTATTATTTCCCCTTTTAATACTATTTGAGCACTGTGTGATGATGTCCATGTTATGTAACTGCTGTGTACGTGAATAACTGATCCTGGCACGTACATGGTTCGCATTCGGTTTGCCTTCTAAAAACCGGGTGTGACAAAGCAACTCCAAGAGGGCACCTTCATCAGCTAAACCAAGTATATTCAAGACATACTAACAAGTTTGGAATGAAGGATGCCAAGCCCATCAAGACACTCAGGGGAACTAATGGGCATCTCGACCTCGACACGGGAGGTAAGTGCATAGATCAAAAGGTATATCAGTCGATGATAGGATCTTTACTCTATTTATATGCATCTCGACCGAATATTATGCTTTCCGTATGCATGTGTGCAAGGTTCCAAGCCGATCCTAAGGAAGTTCACCTTAGGGCCGTGAAAAGAATCATGAGATATTTAGTTTATACTCCAAAATTTGGACTTTGGTACCCCATGGGATCCACTTTTGATTTAATAGGATATTCAGATGTCGATTGGGTAGGGTGTAAAATTGATAGGAAGAGCACATCAGGGACTTGTCAGTTTCTGGGAAGATCCTTGGTGTCTTGGGCTTCAAAGAAACAAAACTTAGTAGCTCTTTCTACCGCTGAAGCTGAGTACATTGCCTCAGGTCATTGTTGTGCACAATTACTTTGGATGATGCAAACCCTCAGAGACTATGGCTATAAATTGAGCAAAGTCCCTCTCTTATGTGATAATGAGAGTGCAATGCGCATGGCAGATAATCCCGTTGAACATAGCCACACTAAGCACATAGACATTCAGTATCACTTTTTGAGGGATCACCAACAAAGGGGGGGATATCGAGATCGCTTATGTTAGCACCAAAGAACAATTAGCCGATAACTTTACCAAACCACTAGATGAGAAAACCTTTAGCAAACTTAGGAATGAACTAAATATACTTGGTTCTCGGAATTATGATTGAAACATTGCACACATAGCTCATTTATATACCTTTGATCATATCTCTTTCATGACTACGACTAATGTGTTTTCAAGTGTATTTCTATGCTAAGTCGTAGATTGAAAGGGAAATGGAGTCTTCGGCGAAGACAAGGCTTCCACTCTGCTCTACCGGTATCTTTTACCCTTCGCCGTCACTCTACATCACTCTCACATTGGTATAATCTTCACTCATATTTCATTTACCAATGAGGGAGAAAGTAATAAGGGCTCTCAAACGTCTCCGTTTTTGGCGATTAATGCCAAAGGGGGAGAAATATTAAGCCCAAAGCAAAAGGACTGCACCACCAACTTCAAAAACTTTCAAAATGATGATTTATGTTTGTCTTTTCAATTGGTATCTTATGATAGAAATTTCTTTAATTGTTATTGTCGGAGAGGAAATTCTCCGACCGAGTGGCGGAGTGCACCCACCCTAAGTCCTAAAATGTGGAGGGGGCTTAAGCGTTTTGCTTGTTAGAGATCGGAGGGATGAACACAAGAACACACAAGGGTTTAGAGTGGTTTGGGCCGCCGGAGCGTAATACCCTACTCCACTGAGTGTTCTATTGCTCGAGAGCTTGAGTTGTGTGTAAGCCTGAATGACTTGCTTCTGAGTCCCCCTGTAACGTTGCATGCTCCCCCTTTTATAGCTCAAGGGGGGCGTGTACAAGAGTGCTGAGCCCCGACATGTGGGCCTAGGAGCACAATGGATGTAAGACTTGGGGCAGCAATAGTTGGCTGCTGGAGCAATATTCCCACGCTCTGACACCCGTGGTCCGCGTAGTCTTTGCATGCTAGGGAAGCTTCCCCGGCAATGCACAACTGCTCGTGGACATAGCATATCTGCGTATCCTATAGCACGGGCATACTGTTCGGATTAGACGGGCACGCCGCCTGCTGTATGGCCTGGACGCTGTCTGCCAGCGGAGTGGACAGGACGCATTAAATGCCAAAGGGGCACATCACCTGTCAGCAGGGTGGACAGGCGGCGCACCCACTCCATAATAAATGCAGAGGACACGTGGCCCAAAGTCCTAACATCATGCTCCGCCCGTTGGCCTACGTCATGGGGAATAAGCCATG
The DNA here is from genome assembly GCA_029449295.1 of Zea luxurians. Classification (NCBI taxonomy): domain Eukaryota; kingdom Viridiplantae; phylum Streptophyta; class Magnoliopsida; order Poales; family Poaceae; genus Zea; species Zea luxurians. The sequence continues at coordinate 132,549,339 of JAOPSE010000010.1, forward strand.
CAGCAGTATTGGGCCCTCGGCCGAGCGGGGAGCGGAGGCGCACCAGATAGAGCTCGAACATGCGTCAACACCGGAACCATGCCTAGGTCACGACACTTCCTCCCCCGGGGCCTTGTTATGGGTGGTCCGGAGCTTACTTGGTGGGATCCGAACTCCATCCAATGGCTCCGGGCTGCTTCACTTCAGGGGTCCGGGTTGTGCGCACAGGGGTCCTGCGCCTTCTTGAGGAGGTCTGGGCCCGATGACGCTGTCTCCGAGAACGCCACCTTAATTGCCCACGAGATACCCTTGGGGCTGTTCTCCGCGCGGCTAGGGATAGCCGCACGGTGATCGTGCCTTCATACCATAGTAAGGGGTACCCCTGATCCAGGGTACCGACAGTGGCCCTCGGGCCCGCCTCAGGGGAGGTAACGAGCCTGCAGGTGGGGCCAAAGTTTTCTTGGCGACTTCTAGCTTGCCCGCTATTGACCCATGACTTCCATACTTGACTATTTTGCTGGGTCACGCGCAGGGCGCCTTGATACTGCTGCATTAGCTTTGGAAATTTAACCTCCCCGTCTTCTGCTGCTGTCTCGAGGAGGCACGACATTGGCGCGAGCGGCGGTTTGACTCCCCTGCACCCGAGGACTTTCACCCACGGTGGGTGACTTGTGGGCCTGGGCCCCTGCGTGAGAGACTGGGCCGTTGCTTTTGGTGGAGACGGAGAGGCGCGTCACCGCAGGTGGTGGCATGCCTTTCCCACAGCGGTCCATCTCCTCTGCGCGCAAGAACCGGCACGCCAGGTGCCTGACATGCAGACCTGGCCCCCGGTCTGAGGTTGGATACCAGCGTATCTGAAAGGGTTGTCAACAACTCCCGGGAGGCAGCCTCGGCCGGGCTCTGGACCTGTACACAGCTTTAGCTAGGGAGCGTTAGTAGTACACCCATAGGGTCCTCTATCTGATATTAGCCATCCTTTGATGCATGCTTGGGACTCGCAGGGTTTAGTCCGGGTGGCCAAGTTGTGTGTCCAGACCCCCTTGGATCACGGCTCTAGATACTAGGACTCCCGTCACAGGGTGGTGGAGTGTGCAGGCTTACAGTACGGGACCAGGCTAAGTGGCTACACGGCTCCAAACCACCCCAGGGGACAAGTGTCCATTTTCTGGAGCCGGACCCTAGGTTGTCGGACCCACAGGACTTATAGCTCCAAATACTAAGGCACCCATCACAGAATGGTGGGCTATGCAGGCTTACGATATGGGACCAGGCTAAGCGGCTACATTGCTCCGGACCATTCCATGGAACGAGCTCCCATTCTTTAGAACCGGCCCCCGGGCTGTCGGACCTCCCAGCTTTCGTAAAGGAGGTCCTAAACTGCAAGCCTGGCTGTTCAATTCGGATGTTGTCATGTCAGGATAGATGGGAACCGTGCGAGTGGTTTAGATAAAAAGTATTATCTGAAAACTGTAGGTTAAATCCATGAAGCAGGAAGATAAAGTCGTCATAGAAATGCGTCTGAGGGGGTGAATTTCCTCTTTATAACTTGACTTGCATGGGTGTAATCCATTGGGCCGGGTTTACGAGGGCAGACCTCTCCGGGAGAGATAGGAGGGGGTACTTCTTCAGCTATAGCAAAGTTGGCATCCCCCGGGTTGGCATATTTCCATTGCCTTGAGGGGTTCCTCCCTGTTGGGGGAGGAGTTGCGGACCCCTCTTGCTTCAGTACTTTACCATAGGATTAGGTCCCGACCCTGGGTTCCCTACTATGCACGCACCGTCGGCTATAGCACTTGAGCGCCTGGTTACGATGTGCATTTCGGGTTGCAACTTGACATCTGAGTCCGCCGCTTGAGTCCACGTCCTCGCGCTATAGTTGCCCCTATACAAACCCGTCAAAAGGTTGAACCCGTGGGGAGTCCAGAAGGGGTTCCGGGGGAAGACAAGCTTCGGCCCCGTAGGTCAGGTGGCACAGAGCCCCCTGGTGGTCCGTCTGGTTGTCTTCACCGGAATTGGAGCCTCCGGTGAAGACATCCTTCAGGACCCCCTCGGGTGACTGATACCTGAGGTCCGGCTCGGTCGCGGCCACTTCTTCATCACGGGCACTTTCCTTGCCGGGTCGGCGACGAGGTGGGGAGCCATCCCCAGAAGACTGATCGCGCCGCGCACTGACACGTTTCGCGAGGTCAATGACTCGCGACACTCTGCGGCGCTATGGCGACAGTTGGGGTGCACGGGGCATGTGCCGCCGTTACCCCTCGGTGGCTGTGGGCGTTTGCTGCGGTCGCCCTGGCCCCCAGTCACAGCTGCCACGACCAGAGTGGCGGAGTGCGGCTTCTCGTTGCCACGGTTCTTTTTCTTGCCGTCCTGAGCGACGACACCTGAGCCACCCATTTGGGCAACCCCGGTCTGTGGCGCTGAGTGCCACGCATGGCCCTCAGCAGCCCTAGCGCACTTGTCAGCCAGAGCAAAGAGGGTGGGGACTGTTTCCATGTCGTGCGTGGCCAATTTTTCCAACATCTTCTCATCACGTACCCCCTGGCAGAAGGCCGTGATGATAGAAGCATCGGAGATGTGAGGTATACTACCTTGCACCTTGGTGAAGCGGGAGATGAATGTGCAAAGAGTTTCTCCGGGCTCTTGCCTTATTGCGTGGAGGTGGGCCTCCATGCCGTGTTGCTGGTAAGCGCTGGCAAAGTTCGCTGTGAACCATGCGCAGAGCTCCTCCCAGGAGTAGATTGACCCTGTGGCCAGGTTCATGAGCGAAGTCCGGGCAGGCCCAGATAAGGTGACATGAAAATATGTCGCCATCACAGCGGTGTTTCCACCTGCCGCTGTGATAGCGGTGACGTACACCTGCAGAAATTCCGACGGGTTTGACATACCATCATATTTTTCCGGCAAGTGCGGTCGGAACTTAGATGGCCACGATGCCGCGTGGAGATGATTCATGAGCGCGGCGCAACCTACGCCAGCCAATGGGACACCAGCCTAGATCCAGGCACTCGCCAGCGTTTGCGGTGTTACCACTACAAAGTCTTGATCGAGGTTACGCCCCTCGATGTTCTGTCGGCGCTCTCGCGCCTTCTCTAGGGAGACGTGGGCGTCCTCGCCCGCATGTTGGCGGTTGAGTTCTGCCCGCAGGTCATTAGACTTCTCCATAGAGACCGGAGCACCCTCCGTCGTGCGCCGGCAGTTAAGCTCCACTCTCAGGTCCTCGGTTGGCGCTGCCCTCACCGAGGGTGAGCGCATAGACGCCAACGCCTCATGCTGATGCCGGGATGACCGAGGCTTAGGCCTGGCTGAGGCAGAGTGTGCCATGCCAAGAAGGCAATCCACGTCATCGCACCACTGCTTCATGGCACTTGGAGAGGCTGTGGAGCTTGGAGGGTGGCGTAGCAACTCCCTTGCTGCTGACAGCGCCCCAGGCGCAGCCCTAGACGCCCTGGACGCCTGCGTGGGAGTGTGCTATCGCGCAGAGTGCATGACTGCCCCTGCACCAGGCGCCGGGAGGTTAGTGGCCCGTAGGGCGAAAGAGGCAGCTTCCTCCTCTAGCATATAGTCCTCGGGCATGAAATCCTGGTGCTCGACGATATGGACCATGGTGTCGAGCAGGAAGACAAGCAAAAACTTCAAGCCTAGCCCCCTACCTGGCGTGCCAAATGTCGGAGAGGAAATTCTCCGGCCGGGTGGCAGAGTGCACCCGCCCTAAGTCCTAAAATGTGGAGGGGGCTTAAGAGTTTTGCTTGTTAGAGATCAGAGGGATGAACACAAGAACACACAAGGGTTTAGAGTGGTTAGGGCCGCCGAAGCGTAATACCCTACTCCACTGAGTGTTGTATTGCTCGAGAGCTTGAGTTGTGTGTAAGCCTGAATGACTTGCGTCTGAGTCCCCCTGTAACGTTGCATGCTCCCCCTTTTATAACTCAAGGGGGGGCGTGTACAAGAGTGTTGATCCTGATATGTGGGCCCAGGAGCACAATGGATGTAAGACTTGGGGCAGCAATAGTTGGCTGCTGGAGCAATCTTCCCACGCTCTGACACTCGTGGTCCTCGTAGTCTTGGCGTGCTAGGGAAGCTTCCCCGGCAATGCACAAGTGCTCGTGGATATAGCGTATCTGCATATCCTACAGCACGGACATACTGTTCGGATTAGACGGGCATGCCGCCTGCTGTATGGCCTGGACGCCGTCTGCCAGCGGAGTGGACAGGACGCGTTAAATGCTGAAGGGGCACATCATGTGTCAGCAGGGTGGACAGGCGGCGCACCCACTCCATAATAAATGCGGAGGACGCGCGGGCCAAAGTCCTCACGTCGTGCTCCGCCTGTTGGCCTACGTCATGGGGAATAAGCCATGCGGCGGTATTGGGCCCTCGGCCGAGCAGGGAGCGGAGGCACACCGGATAGAGCTCGAACATGCGTCAACACCGGAACCATGCCTAGGTCACGACACTTCCTCCCCCGGGGCCTTGTTATGGGTGGTCCGGAGCTTACTTGGTGGGATCCGAACTCCATCCAATGGCTCCGGGCTGCTTCACTTCAGGGGTCCGGGTTGTGCGCACAGGGGTCCTGCGCCTTCTTGAGGAGGTCTGGGCCCGATGACGCTGTCTCCGAGAACGCCACCTTAATTGCTCACGAGATACCCTTGGGGCTGTTCTCCGCGCGGCTAGGGATAGCCGCACGGTGATCGTGCCTTCATACCATAGTAAGGGGTACCCCTAATCCAGGGTACCGACACATATGATATTTTCAATTGGTATATCTAAAGATGGAATTTCAAAACTACTATCTAAGTATAAGTTCCAATTGGTATCTATTAAAACCCTCTTGAAAACTAAGAGGAGAATTTCATTCAGGGGGAGTTTTTGTTATGTCAAAGGAAAAGCATTTGAAACAGGGGGAGAAATTTAAAATCTTGAAAATACTTCTTGCAATCCTTACTCATATACCTTTGACTATTTGCATAATAATTTGAAAAGACTTTTGTCAAAAGATTTGCAAAAATAATCTGAGTGGCGCAAATGTGGTCCAAAATATTAAATATATCAAATCAAATTTATCTGCTTAGAAATGCCTTCATTTCAAAATAACTTATGCACATCTGTCAAAATGCAAACTAATTACATTTCTAAACTTTATATTTGCTTTGGTTTGTGTTGGCATCAATCACCAAAAAGGGGGAGATTGAAAGGGAAATAGTCTCAAACATTTCCTATAATCGATTTTGGTGTTTGATGACCATCACAAACTTTGTGGACTAACCAGTTTGCCTAGTTGATCATTTCACAGGTGTATAAGTTCATCTATAACCATTCTAAGTCGGCTGTCCGGAATACCATAGATTATTCCGGACAGGAGAAGCTTTTTTGGAAAAACACCTAAGCACGGACCGTCTGTGGCACCAAGGTGACCCTCGGACAGGAACACTGTAAAAACACAAGTCTACACTACAGATCGTCTGATGGAGAAGAAAGCATCGTCCGAGACCAAGCGTGGACCGTCCTGCCTCAGGCGCAGACCGTCCGATCGGTGAAGAACCAGAAAACCCGAAGGTGACGGGTTCGGTAAAATGAATTTTAAGCGTCCTCGCGGATCGTCCGGGGTGCACGACCATACCGTCCACGACTGCTTTATCTGACATCTGACGACACATTAAATGCTTTATAGCCGTTACTGCTGACTGTTGTGATTTTAGCCGTTAATGTGCAGGGCCGGACCGTCCGGACCAGGGGCACGAACCGTCCGCGGTTGGCAGGAAAGGAACAACGGCTAGGAAGTGGTTGGGGGCTATAAATACAACCCCAACCACCTCCATTCACTTCACCCAAGCACTCCAATCTTTCACATTCAATACAAGAGCTAGCAATTCATTCCAAGACACAATCAAAGCTTCCAATCTCTCCAAGTTTCACAATTGAGACAAGTGATCATTAGTGATTAGTGACTTGAAAGAGAGAGAGTGATCTGTGTGTTATTTGTCGCTCTTGTCGCTTGGCTTTTGCAATCGTGCTTTCTTCTTTTCCCATTCTTATTCTCAAGTGACTTGTAATCAAAGCAAGATACACCAAGTGTGTGGTGGTCCTTGCGGGGTCTAAGTGACCCGTTTGATTAAGGAGAAAGCTCACTCGGTCTAAGTGACCGTTTGAGAGAGGGAAAGTGATACACCCAGCCCACGTGGGGTTGGTCGAGGCCCAACAAATTAGGGTTGCCTCGAGCCCAACAGTTCATTAAGCACACCCAACTCATGGAAAGGCCCAATCACCCCAAAAGACTAGTCCAATGGGGGAAGGGTGGCTCTCCCTTTTAAAGTGGCTTCCTCCTCCCAAGTTAAGCGAGGTAGGATAATTGAGGCTCACACGGTCGTCGTCCGACTACAATTGGGCCAACTGGGCCAATTGCGTCTTTGCCAACGGGTAATAGTGGAGGATGTCCTCGTCATTCCCACCTTCTTAAAATGAGCCCTAGCTCTGATACCATATGATACACCCAGCCCAGGTGGGGTTGGCCGAGGCCCAACAAATTAGGGTTGCCCGGAGCCCAACAGTTCATTAAGCACACCCAACTTAGGGAAAGGCCCAATCGCCGCAAAAGACTAGTCCAATAGGGGAAGGGTGGCTCTCCCTTTTAAAGTGGCTTCCTCCTCCCAAGTTAAGCGAGGTGGGATAATTCTGAGGCTCACACGGTCGCCATCCGACTACAATAGGGCCAACTGGGCCAATTGCGTCTTTGCCAACAGGTAATAGTGGAGGATGTCCTCATCAGAAAGGGTTGAAAGAGACCCAGTCTTTGTGACCACCTCAACGGGGACTAGGTTCTTTGGAACCGAACCTCGGTAAAACAAATCACCGTGTTCATCCGCTTTATTTCTTGGTTGATTTGTTTTCCCTCTCTTTCGGACTCGGATTTAATTCTAACGCTAACCCCGGCTTGTAGTGTGTGCTTAAGTTTGTAAATTTCAGATTCCGCCTATCCACCCCCTCTAGGCGACTTTCACTTCCCCTTCCTTTGCTTGAGGATTTGACGGAAGCTCTTGATGATGAGCGTCATCTCCTCATTGTCGAGCTTGGAGGCGTCGATGGGGAGCCTACTTGATGTAGACTCTTCTTTCTTTTCCTCCGTCGCTTTGAATGCGACGGGTTGCACCTCGGGTGTTGAGGTGGCGCCTTGCTCCAAGTTGACGATGTGTTTGGAGTCTTTGATCATTAGTTCAAAGCTCACAAACTTTCCAATTACCTCCTTAGGAGACATTAGCTTATATCTAGGATCACCACATATTAATTGAACTTGAGTAGGATTACGAAATACGAGGGATCTAAGAATAACCTTGACCATTTCATGGTCTTCCCATTTGGTGCTCCTGAGGTTGCGCACTTGGTTGACCAAGGTCTTGAGCCGGTTGTACATTGCTTGTGGCTCCTCTCCTTGGTTGAGGACGAATCGACCGAGCTCCCCCTCGATCGTCTCCCGTTTGGTGATCTTGGTCACCTCATCTCCTTCGTGCGTGGTCTTTAGGATGTCCCAAATTTCCTTGGCACCTTTTAATCCTTGCACCTTATTATACTCCTCTCGACATAAAGAGGCGAGGAGTATAGTAGTTGCTTGGGAGTTAAAGTGCTGAATTTGGGCGACCTCGTTCGAGTCATAGCCCTTGTCTCCACCGTAGGTACCTGTGCTCCAAATTCAACAATGTCCTATATGCTTGCATGGAGTGAGGTTAGGTGATGCCTCATTTTATCACTCCACATACAATAATCCTCACCATCAAAATATGGTGGTTTGCCTAATGGAACAGAAAGTAAAAGAGTGCGCTTAGAAATACGGGGATAACGAAGTGGCATCTTACTATACTTCATGCGCTCATGGCGCTTAGAAGTGACAGACGCGGCGTCGGAGCCGGATGTGGAGGGTGACGAAGAGTCGGTCTCGTAGTAGACCACTTTCTTCATCTTCTTCTTCTTGTCGCCACTCCGATGCGACTTGATGCGAGGAGGGGATCCCTCCTTCCCTTTGGTGTCAGACTCCCTTGATGGGGCCTTCCCATGGCTTGTGGCCTTCTCGCCGGTTTCCATCTCCCTCTTGGCGGATCCTCCTGACATTACTTCGAGTTGTTAGACTCTAATGAAGCACCGGACTCTGATACCAATTGAAAGTCGCCTATAAGGGGGTGAATCGGCGGAATCTGAAAATTATAAACTTAAGCACGCTACAAGCCGGGGTTAGCGTTAAAAATGAATTCGAGTCCGAGAGAGAGGGGAAAACAATCAACCAACAAATAAAGCGGATGAACACGATGATTTGTTTTACCAAGGTTCGGTTCTAAAGAACCTAGTCCCCGTTGAGGTGGTCACAAAGACCGGGTCTCTTTCAACCCTTTGCCTCTCTCAAACGGTCACCTAGACCGAGTGAGCTTTCTTCTTTACTTCTCATGGGTCACTTAGACCCTGCAAGGACCACCACACAATTGGTGTCTCTTGCCTTGCTTACAAAGCACTTGAGAGTAACAAGGAAAAGCAAAGAAAGCCAACCAAGCAAACAAGAGCAACAAGAAACACAAGTGATCCTCTCACAAGCCCTAATGCGCTAGAGTTGAATTTGGGACTTTGAGTGGATCGATCGCTTTGATTTGTGTCTTGGAGTGAAGTCTATTGCTCTTGTATTGAATGCAATATGTGGAATTCTTGGGTGGTTGGAGTGGTGGTGGTTGGGGGGTATTTATAGCCCTCAACCACCAAACAACCATTGGAGGTGGCTGCTGTCGATGGGCGCACCGGACAGTCTGGTGCGCCAGCCACGTCACCCAATCGTTAGGGTTCGGAAGCTATCGACCGTTGGAGGCTTTGTCTTCTAGTGGCACCAGACAGGCACTATTCACTGTTCGGTGCGCCTTTGATAACTACTCTAACTTCTGCGCGCACTGTTTGCACACTGTAGCGTTGCAGGGTGTCCGTTGCCATCGACCATTTCGCTGGATAGCCGTTACTCTGCTGGTGCACCGGATAGTCTGGTGGCACACCAGATAGTCTGGTGAATTATAGTGGAGCGCGCTGGCGAAAACCCGAGAGTGGTTGGTTTGAGATTGTACGGTCCTGGTGCATCGGACACTGTTCGGTTGCCCACTGGACAGTCCGGTGCGCCAGACCAGGGCACACTCAGTTTCTTGCTCCTTTGAATTTGAACCCTAACTTCAATCTTTTATTGGTTTGTGTTGAACCTTTATGCACCTGTAGAACATGTAATCTAGAGCAAACTAGTTAGTCCAATATTTATGTTGGGCATTTAACCACCAAAATTAATATTGGGAAAAGGTTAACCCTATTTCCCTTTCACCCCCGAGCCAACGCAATCTCCTGACAAATGGGGTAGTCCTACTATGTACAACAGTAACGCGTGCCCAGTTATCCAGGTTTGAAGTCATCAAACTCTATCCAACAATGTCCTCTAAAATTCATCCTCTAAAGCAATATTTTTTGTCCTTTACATCACACTCTACAAGATTTCATCCTCTATATTTGCTTCGTCTCCAACAGCGTCCTCTAAATTCTATTCTCTATATCTTATCCTTTGTATTTAACTAAATTACTTATTACAAATTGGTTTTTTGTATTTATATTAATAAATATGTTTTAGAACCACACTGTCCAGTATTTTACAGTGGACAACTACATTTCCCAACCCATCCCCAAAACACATCTTCCTTAGCATTCGTCGCACACCTCTCCGGTGGTCCTCCATGCCTCCATGGTGTGACCTTGCTCATTGGGTGTGCGCCGCCGTAGGCCACCCATTATGTAGGGGCTCGGTGGGGCCGACCACACGTCCGTGCATGGCAGAGAGGTGGATGGTCCGACCAAGTTCTTCACATTGTTGTGGCATCCGAGCTCGGTCCGATGGGCATGGCGCCTTGGTCACTGAAGGTGGCAAAGCCCACGCTCAAGTGTGTCGCTGGCCTCCGCGCTCTCCACCATCTGTTGAGTGACGAAGTTCAACGTCGTCGACTTGAGGTTGCCGCCCCCCACCACCTTGCCTCCATGGACAGTAACTTGCCTTCACAGGAAGCAGATGTACAGTGAACCGTAAGGAATAGAGTGCGCAAGAACGAACCGCTATTTTACCGAATGCTTTACAATTTATTATTAGAGGAATAGAAAACACCTTCATTCTATAAATATAGAGGACGGGGTGCTTTAGCGTCTCCTTTTGGAGTGAGTCTTGGTCACCTAGGCTTTCTCCAGCAGGATTCATAAAGTGTCTCGCATCCTTATTTTACGTATTGAGGAGCTATTGTACCTGTCCCAGCAACATGCTTATAGGGTATCACATAATTAGAGGTTTGGCTTCAGCATGCGCAAATCCACACTTCTCTCTCCTCGCACGACGACGATCGATTTGGAGACTCCGGGACCCTCCCGCAAATGGCACTGGTAGGGTAGTAGGGGGTGTTCTCGTCACGGTAAGCGCCGATAGTGGAATCGGTGGTCCGAATCTCCAGGAACTGGCGGTTCCACCTCAGTGACTCCCACATCTGTGCGAAGGTATGCATCTGAATCGACTTGTGAGACGTTTTGATGCATCGTTGTGTGGATCTGGTGTGTAGCGTCTGACATGTGAGATTTGTGTTTAATGTCTTCATTTAGCATCCTGCACATACACGTTTAGGGTTTAAACAACAAATTGTTCGGGACACAAATACATACCAATCACCAATTGGAATTCAATTTGTTGCATGCCGGCTAGTTGCCTTCCTCTGGAAGTAAGGATTGCGTGTAGAGAGCTCGTGACAAATTTCCAAGAACATAGGCTTGCACATCCTAAACCTGAAAATGACACTCGCGTTTGTTCGATTGAAATATGATTGAGAACTCAATGTATTCATTTTGAAGCTCACCGACGCCTGAAGATGTCTTCGCTGTAAACTGGGGTATGCACGAAGTAGTCACTCATCAACCTCATGTACCCAGCATATCGATCTCATCGAACAGTCGGTCGTCCGACGACTGAACCTCGGTGTGGCTCGCCTTTATTTGCTTGCCCTCCTTCGAGTTGAATTGCTGTTGTAGCATTGGCAACTTGTTGTTGAGCTAGTCGACGACGGCCACGATTTCTTCGCCAATCCATTCTGCAAAAAATGGAAAGTAGCACCAGCATACTTGGTATACAATACAATCGACTGCACAACAAACGAAGCGGATTGTAGAGTGCAAAATCACAGTACAACAAATATTGAAGGTTGCTTCTCTGAAGCCGGACACTTTCTAGGGTTCTTTATCGTACAAGCCTCAAGAACATGTGTACTGTACTGGCGAAATTAGAAAATTTGTGCAACACATCAAGCTACATGCAATGCTAATGGAGGACCGTGGCTCACCTAGGTGCCAGTTGGCGACGAGCGACTCAAAAAGACGATGAGGGGTGGCGCCCGAGCACGTCGCCGACATCGTTGGCGGGAGCCAACAACTGCGCCGTGGCGGGAGGTAGCGCCAGATAAGAGAGCTGTTGGAGCACTCCTCCAACACTCCAGTTAAATACACACGCACAACGGCTCGCGGACTCCATAAATACGCATTCGCATCCGAATGGCACTGGAGAAAGCCTTACGTTTACTTGAGGAATCTAGATGGATCCAATGGAAATGGCTATGTTCCAATTTCTAAGAATATAATGACTTTATTCTGTTCTGTGAGCGAAAATATTTGATAGTTTTTTTGAACGTTGAGAGTCAAAATATTAAAAAATATCTTTTTTAAAAAAGTCGTTTCGTTTTAGTTTTTTTTTTCCAAACCAAACGCTGCTACCATTTCAGCTCCCTCGTGACGTGAGTCGTGAACCAAAGTGAAAGCGCCGCATAGCGAATTGCGAACCCACCGAAACACAGCAGACAGCAGCAACATCCACGGACGGAAACCCCTCAACCCCGACCCCCTCGAGGCCTCGACCCGACCCGACCCGAACCGCCTCCAACTCCAAGCCAAGCCGCCATGGCGGCTCCGCCCGCGACCACCGCCACGACTCACCACCGCGCGCTCCTCCCGCCCACGCGCACCCACGCCGCCGCTACGCACTACGCGCTCCGCCTCCCGCTCCGCGCGCATCCCCACGCCCACGCCCAGCGCGCGCGCCTCACCGCCGCCGCTGCCCCGGCCCCCGCGGCGTCGACGGCCTCCCTCGAGTCCTCCGCCGCGGGGAAGCCTACGGTGCTCGTGGCCGAGAAGCTCGGCGCCGCGGGGCTCGCGCTGCTGCGGGAATTCGCCAACGTCGACTGCTCCTACGGCCTCTCCCCCGAGGACCTCCGTGCCAAAATCTCGCTCTGCGACGCGCTCATCGTCAGGTCCGGGACCAAGGTCGGCCGCGACGTCTTCGAGGCGTCCGGGGGCAGGCTCCGCGTCGTCGGCCGCGCCGGCGTCGGCATCGACAACGTCGACCTTGCCGCCGCCACCGAGCACGGATGCCTCGTCGTCAACGCGCCCACTGCCAACACCGTCGCCGCCGCCGAGCATGGCATCGCGCTGCTCACCGCCATGGCCAGGAACATCGCGCAGGCGGACGCGTCACTCAAGGCTGGTCTGTTTCCGTCAGTGCACCGCCTCCACTCTGAAAGTGATGCCTGTTTCTGTTTGGGCATGGTGCTTCCGTAATTATCTTTCGAATCTGTGACCCAAAGCGTTAAAAAACTGTATTTCGCATGGACCGATTCTTAGAATATCTAGTATCGTGCAGGCAAGCTCAGTATACAGCTGTTTCGTATTGTACAGATTGGAGACGAGGCTTCTAGAGTAACTTCAGATCCCATCATTTAGCTATATATTTCAAGTAGATGCACTGGAATCTAATACCGTCAATCTACTCCGGAGATGATTAGATGCTACCCACTTTTTTCAGTTTCAATTTTTTTTTCTGTTTTTGTCAATTGCTTGTGAAAGCATATAGTATCGTGAACGCATTTTAGGTATAAGAGCTGCTTGGCTGTCAACTATCGTGCATGCATGCTTGGGATAGAGTTCGATTGTTGGACTGGAGATGATTCTTTTAAGATATACTCCCTCTGTTCTTTATTATTTGTCGCATTTTAGTTCAAAAATAAACTAGCCGGCGACAAATATTCGTGAATGGAGATAGTACTTTATATCAAATTAGTTTTGTTATGGAAAGTTGATGCCGTGGAATGAGCATGGAGATGATTAGATAATACTCAGTTTTCTCTTTCAATTATATGTTCTAACTACCTATTAAGAAATAGAAGGAGCAGTACCAGTACAAGATGGTAATGTTATAGTATACCATAGAAAGATAAGGAAACACATTGCTCAACTTGTAATTGTATTTTCTCTTCAGAAATAGATCTTTTGGTTTTTGAATAGCTTGGGAGAGTACATTATTATAGCAGTGCATGTTGTTAATCCATCAATGGAGTTCTACCAAGCTCATTTGATGAACTGAATCTCACACAGGTAAATGGCAGCGCAACAAGTATGTTGGTGTATCTCTTGTGGGAAAAACTCTCGCGATTCTTGGGTTCGGGAAGGTTGGTTCAGAAGTTGCTCGTCGCGCTAAAGGTTTAGGAATACATGTGATTGCACATGATCCATATGCTTCTGCTGATCGGGCCCGTGCAATTGGAGTTAAGCTAGTTAGTATGGAGGAGGCCATGACAACTGCTGACTTCATCTCATTGCACATGCCTCTTACCCCTGCAACAAACAAGATGCTCAACGATGAGGCCTTTGCTAAGATGAAGAATGGTGTTCGCATTATAAATGTTGCACGCGGTGGTGTGATTGATGAAGATGCTCTAGTCAGGGCTCTTGATTCAGGGATAGTAGCACAGGTTTGTTCGATTATCTTAATTTTCCTCCTTGTGTTCCGTGCTCTAACAAAATTCAATGAAGTGTTATTCAGATGATGTTTACCTGGAATCATGCTTATATTTTCCAATGTTGCTGTATTAGGCTGCTCTTGATGTGTTCACTAAAGAACCTCCAGCTCCTGATAACAAGTTGGTGCTGCACGAGAATGTTACTGTCACACCTCACCTTGGTGCCAGCACAGTGGAGGCACAGGTATGTTGAATTAGCTCAGAAATGACCCCATCCAGGTTCTCTTATCGTAGCTACGAGTTTGCTTACCGCAACAAGTTTCACAGGAAGGAGTGGCTATTGAGATAGCTGAAGCTGTCATTGGAGCTCTGAAAGGGGAACTTGCAGCTTCTGCAGTCAACGCTCCAATGGTTCCTGCTGAGGTATGGATCTTCTGTTATGTGCTTACCCGACTCATTTCTCCTGACATTTAATATGCTACAACTATTCGGTTCATGCAGGTGCTGTCAGAGCTTGCACCTTTTGTTGTGCTTGCAGAAAAGCTTGGGCGTTTAGCTGTGCAACTAGTTGCTGGTGGTGGTGGCATCAAGTCTGTGAAAGTGACCTATGCATCTGCACGGGCCCCTGATGATCTTGACACGAGACTTCTCCGTGCAATGATCACCAAGGGATTGATTGAACCAATCTCCAGCGTTTTTGTCAATCTTGTTAATGCTGACTTCACCGCAAAGCAGAGGGGAATTCGCATCACTGAGGAGAGGATCCTCTTGGACGGCTCACCTGAGACGCCTATCGACTACATTCAAGTTCAGATTGCCAATGTCAAGTCCAAATTTCCTAGTGCGATATCTGAGACTGGAGAGATCACAGTGGAGGGGAGAGTAAAGGATGGCGTTCCTCATCTAACAAAGGTTGGAGCATTCCAGGTGGATGTGAGCTTGGAAGGAAGCCTGATCCTTTGCAGGCAGGTTGATCAGCCAGGCATGATTGGGTCGGTCGGAAGTGTCTTGGGTGAGGAGAACATTAATGTCAGTTTCATGAGTGTCGGAAGGATTGCTCCTCGCAAGCATGCTGTCATGGCAATCGGTGTTGATGAGGAACCAAGCAAGGTCACACTGAGAAAGATTGGGGAGATTCCAGCAATCGAAGAGTTTGTTTTCCTCAAGCTTTAGGCAACTAAGCGCAAATGTATGTTTCAAGTTGCAAGCATGCTGTGCAATTTTGATGTAGCTTAGCAATATAGAGGACGGATGGTTCTCCTTAAATAAGCTTTTAGGATTATTTTTGTAGTGGCGCTCTTGAATTTGGTGCAATATTGATGCCATCTTTTGAACGGGGTGTTATTCTCAGCTACTGTTTCCCAGGTTATAAAAAATAATATGTACTCCACGTTCTAATTTATAATTCGTTTGACTTTTTTATCTAATTTATAATTCGTTTGATTTTTTTTATCTGAAGCTTGACCACCTCGTTTTATTCAAAAAAATATCTAATTATTAATATTTTTTATTATGATATTGTTTTGCATATAATATACTTTAAGTATGTCTTTAATTTTTTTAAAAAAATTTTGCAGTCGATCAAATTTGATAAAAAAGTCAAACGAATTATAAATTAGGATGAATGGAGTACCTACTAAAATCTATATCTATATCTATATCTATATCTCTACAACTATTAAGAGTCATCTGTAGACTGTCCCCGCTCTCCCCTACCTCCCGCGGATCCCGTCGCCCGCACGCACCCAGCCGGGATTCCCTGCCCAACGCTCGCGCCCGCAACCACCCAGCCGCGATTCCAGGCCGCCCGGCAAACAACCGCCGACGACGATCCCGCGCGCGCCCGCACGACCCCACCCAGCCATGATTCACCGCACAACGCGTGTGACCCGCAAATGCCGCTCCTTACGGCCGCCGCATCCCCCCGCCGCGAAACCTCCGCCGCGAAACCCCCGCCGCCCACACGCACGCCGGCCGTTGCGATGCATGCCCGCGCCAAGCACTCCCCCGCCGTCATCGTCTAGCCGCGGCACTGCGCGCCGCGCTGCCCGTCGTGGCGGCGTGGCTGCACCCGCGCGACAACACGCGCGGGATCCTGCTCGTCGTCTGCGCCGTCGCGCTCCTGCTGCGCGGCCGACACGGCAGGGCGGGGCTGCGGGCGAGGGTGCAGTCCGCCTACCGCTGCAAGTTCTGGCGGAACCTGATGCGCGCCGCGCTCACCTACGAGGAGTGGGCGCACGCGGCACGGATGCTGGAGCTCGAGGCCGCGCCGCGCCGGGCCAGCGACGCCGACCTCTACGACGAGGAGCTTGTCCGCAATAAGCTCCGCGAGCTCAGGCACCGGCGCCAGGAGGGATCGCTCAGGGACATCGTCTTCTGCATGCGTGCTGACCTGCTCAGGAACCTCGGCAATATGTGCAACCCCGAACTGCACATGGGGAGGCTGCAGGTACGTAATGCTCTGCCATCGCAAGGATCGAAAGAAATTTCAACGCACTGCTCTTTGAGACACCATATGGTTATGGTTTTGCTAGGATGGATGAAGGGGTGCGTCAATCTAAGCTAATTTTATTATGTACTTTCAGTATTGGACCACTCATTTTAGCATAGCAGACTCGTGACTCTAATGGGGGGATGAACAACTCCCATCTGCACATATGTGGACTTGACTAGGCAGATTCCGCTCTTCATTACTGAGGGCCCCTTTGGTAGGGCTTATTTTTCAGCTTCGGCTCTGGCTCATGCAAAAGTTGTGCCAAACACCTCTTTTTCAAATGGCTTCACCAGTGAAGTGCTTTTTCAAAATGAACTAGAGGGCATGAGCCAAAAAAAGTGGCTCACCCGGCTTCAGCTCACGTCATTTTTGCACAATAGCCCTCCCACCAGTCCAAATTATTATTTTTTGGTCCTGCCCTCAATCCCTAGCCACGTACAGGAGAGATCGACCAGTACAGGGTCTTTCTGAAAAACAACCTATAAGCCGTTTTGTCAAATGATTTTTCAGAATGGCTTTGGCTCATCTAAAGAAGTTGCTTCACCTCGTGAGTCAGAGCCAAAGCTGTTTTTGGAGAAGTCAGAGCCCTCCCAAAGGGGCCCTGAATATGGAATAGGATTGAAAACTAGAACAAGTAACAGTAGTTATTTGTCATGATCCTTTTGAGTTATAATAAGTAATCACATATTCTATCAATTAAGATCTGCAAAACCTTTAGCCTACATTTTCTACAAGTGACAATGACAATTGCATTATGAATTTATTGCATCTTTGGCACTTCTTTTTGTCAGGATGTTGTGTTTGCACTTTGTAGTTGTTCTTTTATTCCACCCAGTGTTCAGGTGTTAGAGCTTGTAACACTATTGTATCACTATGTTGGTAATTAACTTATTTTTTTGTAATGTTCTTGCTCGCCAGGTGCCTAGACTCATAAAGGAATACATTGAGGAAGTATCTACTCAACTGAAAATGGTTTGTGATTCTGATTCACATGAGTTGCCTCTCGAAAAGAAACTCGCATTTATGCATGAGACAAGACATGCCTTTGGTAGAACAACCTTGCTGCTAAGTGGAGGTGCTTCATTAGGATCCTTTCATGTGGGTGTTGTTAAAACCTTGGTAGAACATAAACTTCTGCCAAGGATAGTTTCAGGATCAAGTGTAGGCTCAATAATGTGTTCTATAGTAGCAACAAGATCATGGCCTGAGCTGGAGAGCTTTTTTGAAGAGTGGCATTCCCTGAAATTTTTTGACCAGATGGGTGGAATCTTTCCTGTGGTTAAAAGAATTTTGACGCATGGCGCTCTTCATGATATAAGACACTTGCAGGTGCTTTTGAGAAACCTTACCAGCAATCTGACATTTCAAGAAGCTTATGACATTACTGGTCAGATTCTTGTTGTCACTGTGTGTTCTCCAAGGAAGCATGAGCCGCCTCGATGCCTAAACTATTTAACATCACCTCATGTTCTTATCTGGAGTGCAGTAACAGCTTCCTGCGCTTTTCCTGGACTTTTTGAGGCCCAAGAATTGATGGCAAAAGATAGATTTGGTCAAACCATTCCTTTCCATGCTCCATTCTTATTAGGCATGGAGGAACGAACTGTTGCTCCAACCCGCCGCTAGAGATATGGGAGCTTAGAAAGCGATTTACCCATGAAGCAATTGAAGGAACTATTCAATGTGAATCATTTCATAGTAAGTCAAGCCAATCCTCACATAGCTCCACTATTGAGACTAAAGGAAATCATCAGGGCTTATGGAGGTAGCTTTGCTGCCAAGGTATGTCAAATAGTTTCTCCTTGTATTCTTTTTATTGAGTTTGGCTTATTTCCTCTTAGAATGCAGAAACACTTTTTATTGGACATGCTTCAGTCCATATAAAACATGAATATATTTCTTCTTTTGCCTACAGTTGTCATATCATATGACATGCCTTCCAACACACCGGTAATGGTAGCATGTTAATGACTAAGTAGCATAACTTACCACTACACTGCTAGAATTATTTGCTGCAAATAATAGATGGATACTCTAGCCAGATAGTTCATTTTACCAAAATATCATCCGCAGGCATGTTATCATGTACTAATACGTGTTTATTATTTCTTGTATTTAGCTTGCTGAACTTGCCGAGATGGAAGTTAAACATAGGTGTAATCAAGTTCTGGAACTTGGAT
Organism: Zea luxurians; assembly: GCA_029449295.1. Taxonomy (NCBI): domain Eukaryota; kingdom Viridiplantae; phylum Streptophyta; class Magnoliopsida; order Poales; family Poaceae; genus Zea; species Zea luxurians. The sequence goes on from JAOPSE010000010.1 coordinate 132,567,803, forward strand.
TTCCTTTAGGAGGATTAGCTAAACTATTTGCTCAAGATTGGGAAGGTGATGTTACAGTTGTTATGCCAGCCACTCTTGCGCAGGTGTGCAATGTTTCTTATTCTCTCCTTGCATGCAAATGTTCTTTTCACATTATTTAAATAAGGCCAATTATTGACACAGTAAACTTACACATTATATCTTTCCCACTATCAACAGTATTCCAAGATGATACAAAACCTGTCTTATGCTGAGCTTCAGAAGGCTGCAAATCAAGGTAGGAGATGCACTTGGGAAAAGTTATCAGCCATCAGGGCAAATTGTGCTATTGAGCTTGCACTGGATGAATGTGTTGCCCTCCTAAACCACTTGCGTAGGCTAAAGAGGAGTGCAGAAAGAGCATCCGCATCGCAAGGATATGGTCCAGTAATCAGGTTCTGCCCATCTAGGAGGATTCCATCCTGGAATCTCACAGCGAGAGAAAATTCAACTGGTTCTCTTGATGAAGAAATGCTGGCATCTCCTCATACAAATCATCAAGGACCTGGAGGAGTTGCTGGAACATCTACTAGAAATTAGTATTTTCAGAGAAATGCACACGAGAGCAGTGACAGTGAATCTGAAAGTATTGATTTACACTCTTGGACAAGAAATGGTGGCCCTCTTATGAGGACAGCCTCAGCCAATAAATTCATCAGCTTCGTTCAGAATCTTGAGATTGACACAGAATTCAGAACAATTCCATCGAGGGAAAACCTAACTGATCTTGTGACACCAAATGCTGGTAGCTTGGCAGCTCATGCAGTGAATAGAGAAGCAACCGATAGGAGCTTGGACATTTCAGCTTTAGATATCCATGATACCGCTACCCCTAGATCGACATTTGGCCATTCAACAAGCATCGTTGTTTCTGAAGGTGACTTGTTGCAGCCTGAAAAGATTGAAAATGGTATTTTGTTTAATGTTGTAAGGAGGGATACTCTGCTGAGGAGGTCCTTCGTTGACGATGACATGACTAGGTCCGCTTGGGACATTGTGCAGTCGTTTGCTCCCAGGGAACAGGGAAGTGAACCGGGAGAGCGTGTGGACACTCGTTGCAATTCGGACACAGAGGAAGAGAGTGAGGCTGAGGATGGGGTGGCAGCTGTGGAGGGCGAGCTGAAAGAGTTGAGGATAGGAGAGACCTTCGAGGGGCTCACTGGAACTTCTTCATTGTTAATGACAAATGATGATGATGCGTCCAGTACAACCACGGAGGCCATGTTCATCATCTCACCGAATGGCAAGTTCAAGCGTAAGATTAAGTCATGGATGCGTGGTGCTCTTCTGGGAAGCGGCTCATTTGGGATGGTGTACGAGGGGATCAGTGAGTAAGTGCCAGTGCTTTTGAATATTACTTTGAGCTCAAATTGTTTGCATAGTTACTTTGTTACTCATCAGACACCGCAAAATATACGGCATCCTTTGGTCTAATATGGCATATTTATAAGTTGTCCTGTTATTCAAACTTAGTCCAAATAGCCCTTTGTAACAAGCTTGAACAGCTCTTCCATCTGGCGCCTGAGTTTTCCTCCAGTAATGTTTTAGGTAGTGACGAGGACGTTATATTTTTGCAATTTATTTAGTGTATATGTAGTGAATCGAACTAAGATTTCATAGCTTGGCAAGGAAATTGGAATATGGGTCACAAAGTTTTCACATTGTGGAATGAATATTTTTTATTTATAGAGAGCACACCTCAAATTGGCACATTAAAAAAGATGAAGGTGTGGTTAACAATAGGTTCTTTAGTAACCTCTTTTATGTGCAAAGCACTAAGAATGCACTGACCGACATATCAAAATATGCCAACCAGATTGGGAATTCGTTTTTTTAATGTAGTAGTATAAGCATATGCCAACCAGAGCAAATGGACTTTAGTGATGTCGCCTGCTAAAGCAAACAACATAACCCATCTTTTAAATATAAGTTAGTGTGGGTGAAATGTAGGAACCTATATCTTTTAAATCAGCTCCTGAGGGCAATGTATGCAGTACTTGATATGGTCTCAATTGCCTTTTAACGGATACAAGCATATATACATTGTAGCTTCATTGATTCACATTGTCTCGCTTGATTTATAATGCAAAATTATTGGTCGAAACCAAAAAAAAAATCTAGGATGTCTGTCTTGGAGCTTTGCGAATTGTACTGGTAATAAAAACCTCACCAGTCGCCTCCTCGAGGCGGTGCTACATGGTTGGTCTGTATGATGTGCTGGTATTTCAGCCCATTTTTGTTGAATAACTGTTTTTATTTACCAGCAGAAAATAAATTATTGCTTATATATGGCTCTCACGTCTGAACTCATTCGGCAGGTCATCAAAGGATTGAAGCCAACAGAGCGTTGTTTGCTCCTAAAGTTTGTGGCGAGGTTTTGGTCTTAGTAGTCTTTGCTTTCAGTTTAGAGATGATCTGTCTACCGCACTTAAATATTGGCATTGTAGTCATTTGTTGTTAGCTGATTCCACTACCACACATGGAATTGCTAAGGTTTTAAAATCAACTCAAATTTAGGCAATAAAGAAAAGATTATCGGGTTGGTTTTGTATAGCTGAGCATCACTACAACTGACAGTGAATTATTTTTGTGGTACAAGTTAAATTTCTCACGTACTAAATATTTGTGTTGCAGTCAACCAACTGATAAACCATTCAGGACTAAACACATGAGGCGTCTTGAATTTGCCTTCTGGTTCAAGGTAAAACTCTTCAAATTTTTCTACATTTATGAATGCACTCTCGCTAATAGTTATGTTGTGATTCCACCAGGTAAGCACGCCACCGCGACGTAGCGGTGGGAGGAGGAGCAGGATAGGGAGAAGCGAGACCCACAAGCGCTGGCTTCGACGAGAGTTGGGCATAACCAATGATGTCACGTCGCTTTTGCAGGTATCTGACCATAATTTGCTCGATTTGGTTGTGCAACGAGATCATGATTGGATTTTTTTTTCTTTTTTGTGCCTGTTTGATTTCTGGTCTCCTTTTGTTTTGTTTCTTAAATTAATAATTGTAGTGATCGCAAAGCAAGCAGGAAACTGTATAAAAAGGATACATGTGTTGCAGGAATTGCATTGATATGCTTAATCTTAGCAGAATATAAGAGGAATTCGTTTTTGATGATTTGATTTAGAGGTTGAAGAGTGGTGGAGGAACTTGGAAGCAACTCATGAGCCATGTATGAGCCATGGTTGTTCTGGTTGGTTAGACTGATTGATGGTGATGAATTGCAATGAAAATTCCAAGTCTGGAGCTTCGTCGAGGTGTGCTGGTTGTCAAGGTTCTGGCTTCAAGGTCCAAATCCGGCAGTTGGGACATGGAATGATTCAGCAAATGCAACATCCTTGCAATGAGTGCAAGGGTTCTGGAGAGACCATCAGCGATAAGGATAGATGCCCACAATGCAAAGGTGTTAAAGTTGTGCCAGAGAAGAAAGTTCTTGAAGTGGTAGTTCAGAAAGGTATGCAGAACGGGCAGAAGATCACATTCCCTGGCAAAGCTGATGAAGCGGTAATGACTCCTTAGTCCTCCGTTCTAAAGTTATTCCTCTGGCACAAACTAAACTTCTGTTCTAACTAATGTGTGCAACCTTGGGTTCTAACTACCTTGTGCTCGTGTGCAGCCTGATACTGCCACTGGAGATATCATCTTTGTTCTCCAGCAGAAGGAGCATCCCAAGTTCAAGAGAAAGGGCGATGACCTCTTCTATGAGCACACACTGACCTTGACTGAATCTCTGTGTGGCTTCCAGTTTGTTCTGACTCACTTGGATAACAGGCAGCTGCTGATCAAATCGAACCCTGGCAAAGTTGTGAACCCTGGCGAAGTTGTGAAGCCTGGTGAGGAATCCGATTCATTGTGTTCAGGGCTGCTTGCGGTTTGAATTTGATAGTATTTGTGTTTGTGCCAGTGATCAGCCGGCTACACTACCACCTGAACCGGTTGCATTGCATAGACTCTTTCGAGTTTAACAAGTAGGTGTTGGTAGTTCGTCAGGGGTGTTTAGTTATTGACAATGGGGGATTTGGCTGCATTCTGTTACCTTTTGGTATATGTACTGATTATATTATTTATTGGTCTATACAACCAATGGGGTACTAAACTATATTGCTGATTGTTAATATGTGATCTGTGATGATTTTTGCCAAGTGAGCACCTGATTTTTTTATGCAATCAATTTTAGGTGTGTAGACAACCTATTTTTTAGTTGATATAGATGGTGTTGATTTGTTAGTTAAAGCTATTGTCTTTGATGGTCACACTTTTATTGGAAATCTGCAATTCCTTTTATGTTGTAACAAAATTTAATATCTAAAAATGTTGTTGGTGTCTTGGTGGTACCATGTCAGTTGTCAACAGTCCAATTCCATTCTCATGGCTTTGATTCTGACGTATGATTATGATTATTTTAAATTTGTGCAGATTCTTTCAAGGCAATCAACGATGAAGGCATGCCCATGTATCAGAGGCCCTTCATGAAGGGCAAGCTGTACATCCACTTCTCGGTGGAGTTCCCGGACTCGTTGAGCTCGGAACAGTGCAAGGCCCTGGAGGCTGTTCTCCCGCCCAAGCCAGTATCACAGTACACTGACATGGAGCTGGACGAGTGCGAGGAGACGATGTCCTACGACGTGAACATCGAAGAGGAGATGCAGAGGCGGCAGCAGCAGCACCAGGAGGCCTACGACGAGGATGATGATGTGCCAGGCGGGTGGGCAGAGGGTGCAGTGCGCCCATCAGTAGGCAGCTTGCGGCAAATTTGTTGTTTCGCTTTGGGCGACTATTGAGTTTACTCGCTTGTATTGGTCTGATGATACTTCGGTTACAAGAGTGCAATATTACTAAGGATTAGTTCCTATATAATGGCACATTGGCACTAACATTGTTATGCATTTTAATACACCCGTAGCAACGCACGGGCATAGACCTAGTTACTTCTTAAGAGCATAACGAGAGCGTCCACCATGCCCCCGCCTGCTCCCACCGTGCCCCCGTCAGCGTCAGCAACCCTCTGCGCTCGCGCAAATCCCTCCCGAGATCGCCGCCGATCCGAAGCAGCGGCACCGTGCCCCTCCCTCCATAGCGTCCGTGCCCCCGCTCTGTCTCGCCTCTATCACGCACCCTGCGTTCCCCGCCCACATTCCTTCCCCCTTCCAACCTCAGCGTCTCCTTCCATTGACAACCAGCCTTCGATGACTACGCCGGACCATACGCGCGTCGCCCCCTTCCCGGCGTGATGGCCGCGCCCCACCCACCCACCCCCATCCCTTCAACGGAGCCCCAGCCCGTGGGCGTCCACACCCAGAAGGCCCCCACCTGTCCCCGCCTCTGCCAACGCTCCTGCCCCGCACACCCACCCGTCGCTCCCGCGTTGTCCGCCCCCGTCATGAATTGCCCTCTTCCATGTGCACCACATAAATCTCGGCGCGAGATCCCCCCGAAACCTCGCCATACCCTACTGCGAGGCGTACCATTCGGCAGCGAGGCCCTCCTTGGCGGGAACGGTGTGGTAGTCGTGGAGGCTAAGACGCTCCACCTCGACGTGTGCGTTGAACCACACGCTGTGCTTGTCCTTGCATAACCTGGTGAGGATTTGGCCGCATCGTCCCGCTGAGCATCGCGTGCGACGGCAGGCCCTGCTGCTCCCAGGTGTCGGTGCGAGATAGGAGAGCGCGAACCTGGCCGAGCTCCATGTGAGGCAGTCCCAGGGCACACGGGCCTCGCGGTGGCCCAAGGACGTCGAGCGGAAGTCGCGCCGAGCTACTTCCCTGCCTACGCCAAGGACGCCCAATGCAGAGAAGAGGATGCCCACCAGCGACGTCCCGTGCTGCGACCGCCACGCGAAGAAGGCTGACGGCATGCCCCGCTCCGATATGCCCAACAGCTGGTACGAGTCATTGCCCGCATATTATTCTGCTCGACTACTTAGCATGGAGAAGCTGCTTATGCGTTGTTCAACATAGGACCTATTCTGAAATGAGACTCCCTCCCAGCCACTCTGCCTCCTCAAAATCTGTAACTTAGACTCTTTGGCTTGGTTGGTACACCCATTGCGGTGAATTTCTGTTACTAAATTGATGCATGCACCCACTTTGGATGAAACACAGAGGCCTTTCATTCTGCAATCACAAAGGCCTATCAGGTTGAAGCAATTTGGAAATGTTACAAAGCTTGCAAGAGTTCAGAGTGCATGAGATCATTTGCTAGAGAATTAATTTCTATATATGTAAACATTGTTCTATCACAAACCAAACCACTTGACAGACAACACTTTATTCTGATTACATACAACACTTTATTCACTTTATTCAGTGTTACAAACAACTTGTACACTTCCAGTACAGGTTCTGCTATCTGCATATAGATACACAATTTGCAGCCTACACCACTTTGAAAATTCAGTTTCAGAGGTCTGAAACAGCTCTGCACCCAATCTGACAGGGAGTTTCGTAACACTATTATCTCCAAATTACACATAGTAACAAGACCAATTATTTGCATAAACTTGTTCACCTTACTGTGATCTTCAAATTATATATATAAAATTTAGCCCAAAACCAAATGGATTAGCCACAAATGAGCTCCAAAATCGGTACCTTTTACTGAATTTCAGTTTTAATTAACTGAACCAATTTCAGTCACGAGTAACCCAATAGTCCATTTTCAGTCAACTTTTTCTCCACTTTTTGTGTAGGATCATATCCATCACCCTTAAATACATTTATACACCAACTTATGGTCTTCAATTCCTCTATAGAAACCATAGTTCAAAACCTTATGGATTATGCACAACAGCACAAGGAAGCTCCAAAGTCTGTCACAATCACTGAAATTCAGACTTAGGCACTATTCTAAATCTGAAAATTCAGAATTCAGCCTACACCACTTTGAACAACCTGCGTATTTTTGCAACATAAACAGACACTTCATATAAATAGACATCTACCTTTTCAGTTTGTACTAAATTTCAGTTTCTATGGCAGTTTTCAGTTTGTATAGATTTCCAGTTTCTGCAACCTGTATATTTTCAGCAACATTTATATTCCCATACCTACTATTGATGCATACTTTTTGCAACATGTATATGTTTTATGCAAGTTGCTATGCATGTTTTCGGTTTCTACAGATCAAAGTTTGCGCCTACCATTTCAACGTGCTATGCATGTTTTTGCAACTCTGAATATGGTACCATTTTGTGCATGGGCAGGGACCGGGAAAAAGACATGGGACAAATAGAAGACATCTAAAGCTTTCCAAGGCAGATGCCTCCAGAGGATATCTACTCTCTGGTCATATGATCGATGCATAGATCACTTCAGACAATCAAATAACAGTAGTATACATAGAAATGCAACATGTAAGTATTTCCTTTATATGTCTAACAGTAGTTTACAAATATATTCCACATATAACCATATTAGCTTAATTGATCTATGTATAAATTATGATTATTAGAATAAATTTTAATTCCAAATATCCAAACATGGCCTAAATAAATACTGAATTGGACATTGTATTTAAATAGACAACAGAGAACAGGAGCATATCACCAGACACACACTAGAACTCATAAAACATGGATAATATGCTATTAGTCTCTCTTAAATGCAGTACATGGAAGCAAGGTTTATGATCAGATTTTTGTATACCAGAGAACACTCAAGTCTCCCAACTGCCCGCCTGCCGAGGTGAGCTCCGAATGCCTGCCCTCCACCTCTGATCCGTGTTGCGGCTTCGCTCCTGTGTGGAGCAAGTTAATTTTTTTAACATGCCTCAACATAGATGTCGTCCAATTACGACTGAAGCAAAAAAAATTGCAAGGCTAAACACTCGGGTAAATTGCTATGTCTGGGTAATTAGTTTTTTGTTTAAGTTTCATTTAGTCTATATGTTTGATTTTCCCCTTGCCTACAGACCAGCCTAGGTATTCATCACTTGTGAAAAAAAGAATATCAGTGTTGATGGTAAAAAAAAGTATGGATGCTTAAAAGTCTTGCTCATTTCTTGGTAGGTTGGATGTGGCTCCACCAGCTCTGCCTCCCTACTTCCTCTACTGCTGCGGCTACTGCTACACCATCTATCGTGCCTGTTTTTCTAGGAATCTTAATGGCACCAGGCTGGTATTTTGTTCAACTCATTAGGTGCGTCAACACTGAAATTCACTCTTACGGTCATGTTTTGTTATTGCATTAGAGTTTGCAGCATGAATCAGGGACATCCAATGTTGTTAGATCTATTAATGCGATGTTCTCTGTCTTATTTTTATCCTACAAGTCATTTCGAGATATGTGGTTGCTGATCAGATGCGGGCAATGTCAATTTTATTATTGGAATTGTTAACTTGACACTCATTCACCTTCTGGACTGAAAACCAAGACAGTACTGCATCTATTTAGTTAAACATATATTACTTGGCTGCTAACACAACTAAGAGAAATACTGAAAATCAATCCTTCAGTCTATCCTTCCATAGGATTTTAATTTGTGCATGATAGAGAGTTTTACATGTCAGAAATTTATAGATGTCAGAGAGTTCATTGCAGTTCATCTCCTTCACTGCATCTTGCATATTTTTTCTCTCTTTTAGCTGGTTACAGTAACAAGGAACCACCATTTTGATGCAAAGGTAAGCATCTGCATTTTACTCGAGTTACATGTCACTGCTACCCCTTAATCCCGGGGTGCCTTTGATTTGCGACATCCAGGAGCAGATGCGACAGGATCACAAGTAGGAGGAGCGGCGACGATGTTGTAGCGAGAGACACGGGTGCCAAGGTCGTTGTGCTGCGGTGATGGCAGGACAGGAAGGAAACGAAAAAGCAGGAGCCAGGGCTGTTCAACAACGTGACCGAGTCGCTGAGGCGAGGAAGAGTAAGGTGAAGGCACTCGTCGACGCCTTTGAGACTGACAGAGCGTCATCTCGCTGCAGGAAACCAGCAAGCCTGCTGCTGCTCCAGCTATGAAAGTAGGTGTCGTGCCATGAGTGCTTCTTGACCTGCAGTGTGCATGATCACCTTTCTCGGAATTTTGGTCTTTTTTGGTTGTTAGTGACCGTAAAAGTGGCGTTTGTTGAGGTTTGCTCGTTCCCACGTAAACTGAGTTTTCTCATGGGAGTTTCCATACTTTTGTAGTGCTAGAAAAAAGGAAAGTCTGTACAGGTTTTGTGTCTATGCAAGGCTTGAGAAGTTGGCATTGTACTGATAAGTGATAAGTAAACAAGTTATTGTAATGATTTAAACTAGATTGTTTTGAAAGGAAATGGAATGCATAAAGCAAATTAAACTTTGTATTATGTTACTAATTCATGAAAAATGGTACTAAACTTCCGTCAACGTTTTTTATGTTTCTCATTTCACTCGCTCTATTTTTCGTTACAACTACACTGCATATGCTAGCATATTTGTTCATATAGTACTCTTGCTGACATTTCCACTATCACAGCAGCATCTCTACTACTATTTGTGTTTTTTTATATAAATGTATTTTATCATATTGATTTCGTCCATGCAAGAGGATCTCTATCGTGTTTCGCAAGTTAGGAGCCGTCAAGCACCTATTCGGTTTTGTGTAGAACTTCACGCTCCTTCCTATCCCGGATACTTATATCTTTACTCAAATGATGGTGTCTAGCAACAACGATAGCCTATCATTGACTTGGACGAGCAGCCATAAATCTCTTTTAACAACTTATGTCATGTCGCAACGCACGGGCACCTACCTAGTATTTATTTATCCCTACTACTATATAAGACTCTAACGTAGATCGTCCACCGTGGTTCTGCCCACCTCCGATCTGACAGATGGACCTGATGTCGTGCAATTCCTTCCTCGCCCACCGCTATGTCACGCATGCAGCAACCACATCTCCTCAATCTCCATCGTCAGTCCGCCCTACGAATCCTTTGCCGCACCCTTCCGCACGCAGTTCACGCCTAGGCCTCCGCCTCTGCGCAGCGTGACCCACCCTTTGCCTCGGAGATCAGCCAAGCGCGACCAGGCCTTTGCCCCCGCACGACGCGCGCCATGCCTTTTGCCTCCGTCATCAGCACCCCCGATTGGATCCTTCCCTCCACGAGCATCCCTCGCTCATCTCGCCACACAAATCACCACCTCCTCCTCTGCCTCGCCCTAATCGCCGAGGAAGGACGAGGGCTCCCTGACGTAGGACCAGCCCCGTGCTCGTCCACGGCAGCCTGCGGGTGCCACCTCTGCCGCTGTCGTGAAGGAGAACACCGCACCCAAGCCACACCACCTCCACCGTCGTTGGGAAGGAGAACACTGCGTCCAAGCCCACCTCCGCCGTGCGGTGGTCCACGTCGTCGCTATCGCAGTCGCAGGCCAGCAAGATCCAAAGCTCGGTTGACTCCACCTTCTGGGCTCCCGTGCTGCTGGGGAGTCACGCCAGCGGAGGATGGCGACAATGGAGACGGGTGGGCCTCCAGCTCTGCCAGAACCGCAACTCCTTGGTTGCCTTCTTTGCGGCTGACGACCCCTTCGCGCCAGCGAAGGATGGCGATGACAAAGACGACGAGGCCGTGCGGTGCCCGCCCAAGGAAGCGGATGTAGACGCCTTACTGAGTTGGGACGTGACAGGCTTGAAGGGGCTGGAATTAGCGCTCCTCCTGAGGCTACAGCACGACCTCGCTGACAGGGCCAGGGACGATGACCTGACTGCCGCAATCGACATCTGGCTGGCGATTGCATTTGATTTGCAAAGAAAACGTGAGTTCTGTGGACTGCGGTGGGGGCAAGCAGGGAGATTTACTCTGAAATACGAGGTGCTTTGAGAACACAATACTTTATATTCCATTTTGCATCTTATAGGTATATATACGTATGTTGCTATGAAGTTTTACACTTATCAGGAGATTTGATTTAACAATTGATGCACACTTGCTCTCCTCTTAATAAAAAAGAACTTATGGGTTTCTGGTTTGATGAGTCTTATGAGGCTTTGATATCGCAATTTTTAAATAAATACCCATCCAAACCAAAATAAATAAATAACAAAAATAGTTGATGATGCATAGGGCAGTTCATGGCGCTTAAGCAGAGCAGCGATCCATAATTGTCACTGCACTTGTCCTGCATTTGGTACTTGACTTTTTAGAATACAAAAGTAGTGTTGAATATCACCTGTGGAATTGAATGAAATTTGAAAGCACTATTCGTTTGGCCATAACCGAAATTTGAACAGACAACGCGGAGTAGCATTGCCAAATTGTTTAAAAGGCATTATAAAATTGAAAGCATGACTATAGACAGATACTTCCTTTTATAGAAATCTAATGGCACAGTAGCAACAAGAGAAAAATAAATTATTGAACACACATCCCTAACCTATTATAATGGGGTGTTTTGTTTCTATGAACTAAATTTTAGCCCTTCCATTTATTTCATTTTAGTCACTAAATTGCTAAATACAAAAACTAAAACTCTATTTTAGTTTTCCGTATTTGGCAGTTTAGTGACTAAAACAGAATAAAATAAAGCGACTAAAAATTAGTCCATGGAAACCAAACACCCTCTAAAGAGCTTAAATCTGTTACAATGCCCTTCAGCATTCTGCTCAATTCTTGTATTTCAACGTCGTTCTAATTTATTTGAAATATGAATGAACGATACAATGATATGCAAAATACTAATTGTTATTTTTTTGTTAGCATCATTATAAATGTATGTTGTTTATGTACCTTAAAAGATATAGTAAGGTATATGTGCTTTGTAACGGCTGTCCTCTATTCATATACAAACATATTTATTTCGTAAACTAAATTGTTGAAAAGGAATTGAGGTTATATGATATACCCATTTTAGAATTTGCATGATTGATATAACTGGCATAATCAGATAAGGACATCATAGAAAGTTTCCCAGTTATATTTATCCACCCCAAGAATTTAAAAACAACAAAGATGCCATACATAGGAAGCAAAAAACAAGAATCTACCAATATACTCACTCGTAAGAAAAAAATCGTAGAAACCGGTAAGCATTGCTTGTGTCGCAGTCACAAAGAAATCTAAATCCTATCAACACGCGGGCACCTTACTATATATTTTAAGGTATGTAAACATCCAATTTTATTAATGTTAACAAAAGTATAGAATAATAATTATTGTTTTTGCGTATCAATGTATTTTATCATATAGATTCCGTAGCAATGCACGTGCATATTCCTATTTGTATAGCAATGCACATGCATATACCTATTTGCATATCAATGTATCTCACAAAGAAGCTGGCACATCAAAAGAAGACCTCCTGTTATGCGTTTGTGAACATGTTTGTATTTTTTTGAACTTGTTTTGTGAACCTCTATTTGTAAACCTGTAAAATCTAAAGTTGTGAATATGTGAACTTGTTTTTGTGAAATCTGAATCTGGTTTTGTGAACTTGTTTTGTGAACCTGACAAATGATAAACCTGAGTCTGAAATATATGGTATGAATCTGTGAGCCTGAAATCTAAACTGAGCCTGAACATGTGAGTTTGAAATCTGAAATCTAAACCTGGCAAATGCTGAAGATGGCAAATGATGAACCTATGAGCCTGAAATCAGTGAGTGTGAACCTGTGATTCAGTCTGAAAACTGAGATTGACAGCCCTTTGCAAATGATGTAGCTGTTAATCTGAACCTTAATCTAAACATGTGAACCTGTTTCCCTAAATCTGTGAAATTGAGTTCGACAACAGTTTGCCGATCACCACCGCTAGCTGCTAGCTTAGTGTTACGGTGATATCTTGCCTCGTGGATTTTGTGTATCATAGTAATGTTTGTTGTATTGTATCTATGTTTTATACTAATTTTTAACTTTCGTTGCAACGCACGGGCACTCACCTAGTCCTGCATATGTTTGGATTGTGTTTGAATTCAAACATCCTGCCCTTTTAATGTTGGAGTTGCAATGGCCTTTGCCTCCCACATTTGCGGAACTTATATGAAATACCTTAATTTTGCATGTAGATCTTATCAAGTAGTTGATCTGATCCCTAACCTTCAATCTTTGCACAAATGGATAATACAGACTTCTGACTGATTGTAGCTTTTAAGAGCCAACTCCAAGAATGACATGCAAAAGACCCGAAGAAGTGTTTTTGGGGAAAACTCTGTTTTCTTCCCCTCCAACAGGTCTCGCAAGGTTCCCTAAATTTTTTCGCTATCACACATTCCCGACTATCCCTCATATTTTTGTGAGGCGAAATCCTCCCCAATCCCCTCGCGCGCATCCACCCTGCTTGTTTTCGTGTGTATTTTTGCCGTCTTGTGCATTGGCGAAGCCATGGCAAGAGGTGGTGGCGGGAGAGGGTTGCTGGGTGTCGGAGGAGGCGGCAGCAGCGTCGACACCAGGGACGGTGAGGTGCAGCCGACAACATCAACTGGTGCGGATCTGTAGGGCAAGCTCACTGCGACTGCCGGAGGATGCGAGAGGTGGTGGCGGGGGCAGAAGGATCCTCCAATGGCAGACGGGCCGCGCTGCAGACAAGGTCTCCAGTGGTGTACTGGACCTGTGAGGTGTTACTAACCTTCGATTAAAGAGAGTAATTAGTCCTTAAGACTTGATAGAATATATATAGTCATAGCTAATATGGGCCATTATGGGCCTTAACATCCTTTCAAACTCAAGGTGGAAGCGAAGGATCTGAAACATCGAGTTTGAACAAGTTGGGACGATGTTGTTCTCTTGTTTGTGCTTTTGTGAAGAACTTTGCAACTTACATATCGGAGGTCACATGTTGAAGAACAATAGTTTTTTGTTGACAATGAGACCATGTGAATAAAACATCAACACCAGTATGTTTTGTAAGTTCATGCTTAAGAGGATCATTTGAAATTTAAATGGCTCCAGTGCTGTCGCATAAAAGAGGCGCATGAGTATCACAAGAGACACCAAGATCAGCTAATAACCATCATAGCCATTCAATTTCAGCAATAGTGGTAGCAAGAGCTCGAAGTTCTGCTTCTGCATTGGATCTTGATAGAACAACTTGCTTCTTTGATTTCTATGCAATATGAGAGGAACTAAGGAAAATACAATAACCTGTAGTAGAGCACGATCAGTGCGATCACTCACCCAAGTGGCATCTGAGTAAGCATGAAGCCGAAAAGGACTATTACAATCATAGAATAAGCCTCGAGATGTGATTCCTCGTAAGTATCTCAATACACGAAGCAAGTGAAGTATTTGAATAGCAAATAACGGATTTATAAAAAATATAAAATATGCATAATTTATGCAAAAAATATATGGAAGTCAAGTATTTGACTACGACCAATATGTTTCCAAGGCTTTAGAAGACTAGTGACACTATATAATACATGATTCATGGAATTCAAGTATTTGTCACTTCAATAACATAGCTAGCCACTAGCTAGGTAGGTGCACGACATGATAATTAATAGGTTTACTTAGTTCTAAATACTAGAGTAGTAAAGAATTTACCATCTCGCTAACATGATAGCAACACAATACCATGATTTAGTATATACAAAAAACTTACTAGTACAATCTATGGATCAAGCATAGAGTCATCTTAATAAGAAGAATGAACACTTGAGGACTATTGATCCATGTCAATATCATGTGCATCATTTTTATTATGTATAAAGCAAGTTCAGGTTGTTATGTATCAAGCAAGTTTAGATTTATCTTCATTACAATAATTGATATCATTGAGTTCCTCGTCCTTCTACATTACATTCATTATCTTTTTCTCACCATAAAAAATAGAAATAGTGTTAGCGCTAAAGCTACGACATTTAGCGGAGCTAAACCAAGCTATAGCGGTTGTAGCTGAAATAGCGTCTAAAAGTGAAATATCATAGCTTTAGATCCTCCAAAAGGTTATAGCTAGGCTATAGCCCACTATTTTAAACCCTGATCCATGGGTGTTCCAACTGTATGATTATTAATCAGTCCAGAGCGAGCAATAATGTCATGGATGTATTTATATCGAGAGAGATAATAGCCCTTTGTAGATTGTAATACATCAATTCCCAGAAAATATCCAAGAGGGCTTAAATTAGACATCTTAAACTGCTCACTAAGAAATATGTTCTGGATCATCACCCACACTAACTATTTCAACCTAAAAAGCTTAAGTTGATGAGAGAAGGTACCCAATCCACTTATACACTTCAAGACTCCCACTCACGTGCAGCCAGATAGAATGGCGCAAACGCAGCCAGAAAGAAAGGCACAAACGTGAAAATAAATGTGTGGAAGCACAAATAAAGCCTCTGCCAGTATTCGAATTTGGGACCTCTGACTTTGATACCATGTTACTAACCTTGAATTAGATAGAGCAATTAGTCCTTAGGACTTGGTAGAATATATATAGTCACAGCTAATATGAGCCATTATGGGCCTTAACACGAGGTACATTCTAAGGTGGAGGGAGCACTCCAGCCTTCGATGCTACGACATGATGCAGTCCAGGTCGATCCCCTTGCAGCACCCGTGTTTGGATCCATCGATGGCCTCCCTGCATCCTTCGAACAAGCTTTGACAGGTATGAAGCTTGACATCTACTTCAACTTATTTGCCAGTGAAAATCTTGGTTGGGACTGTGAATTGCTTGTACCAGATTAGTTGAAGTAAAAAATTAGTTTAGGATGTCTGTTTCTTCACTAATTTATGTTTTCTAGTGTCTGTTAACAACTGTCTATGAGTAATTTATCCACCAGGAAGTTATTCGTCAACCGAATCTTGTCACAGTATCAATCGAAAGTAATTTTGCTGCACAAGATCCTATGTATTTATACATGGCTAATTTTTTTTTGGTAGCCTAGCCATGCAGAACATTTAATTGCATACTGAAAATAATCTCTACAGATTCTAAATGAACATCAGTGTGCCTATATTTATGTGTAGTGTACAATATATTATATTTTACATCAGCTACAAGTATATTTGGTTGTTCTTTACCTGATAATACACGTAAAAACATGCTTACTTCAAGGAGATCCATATCCCATTCAGATTTCATAGCAGCCAGACAACTAAATCAATAAGCCACACGATGAACCAGCACAAATGACCTTTAGCTTTTATACCATGATCTATCCACTTCATCACTTCCCATGAAAACCTAACACAGAGATAGTTCTCTGGGGGACCTCCATAAAAAAAGAGAATAGGCATATACAACTTCCTCAAGTCAGCCATCACTTCCTCATAGCGCTATGAATATGCATTAAGCTTTCCTGCTTTTGTACCAGCCAAACAATGGTGTCTCAGATTTCTGTTTATCTTCTATACAGAATTACAGATGAATGCTTATAGAACTTAGTTTTTCTTATTCAGTAGCACTGACAAAATAATCTAGTCATTTATTGTGCAAATATCTGGTATGTCATTGTGCAGCTTTACTTATTTTTTTGTTCTTTTGGATGTGAACTTCAATAATGATCATTTGGCATGCCATTATGATCCCTTGAAGGTTGTATTGTTTTTTACCCTATCGCTGTATCTTATGATTTATGATGTAGGACCAATTTGATGAAGCTTCGTTCTGATTATAAAGATGAATTTGTCACAAAGCATGGTTTCAAATTGGGTCTTATGTCTTGCTTTGTCAAGTTTCTTAGTCTTATGTGTAACAAAGTGTGGGAAGAACCCCGGACCCTAATCAGGGTTGGGTGTTGTATTAATAGACTTGAGTAACTGGGCCTGGCCCATTACAAAGGGGTGAGATGGTAATTACATGGGGAAGACCCAAAACTCTAGACGAGTATTCTAACACCCCCCGCAGTCACAACTCTATCCTGTATAAATGTTGAGACTGGATCGAAAGTCTAAAAATACACTCGACGGTAACCCCTTGGTGAAGATGTCGGCAAACTGCAGCGTGGTGGGGACGCTGAGAACCCGAACGTCACCAGCAGCGACACGCTCGCGGACGAAGTGCAGATCGATCTCCACGTGCTTCGTGTGCTGATGCTGCACGGGATTGGTGGAGAGGTAGACCGCGCTGACGTTGTCGCAGTAGACGAGGGTAGCGCGCTGGAGGGGACTGTGGAGCTCGTGGAGGAGCTGGCGCAGCCAGGAGGCCTCTGCCACGCCGTTGGCCACGGCACGGTACTCGGCCTCAGCGCTGGAGCGAGAGACGACGGGCTGCCGCTTGGCGGCCCAAGAGACGAGATTGGCGCCCAGGAACACGGCGTAACCGGAGGTGGACCGGCGTGTGTCGGGACAGCCAGCCCAGTCAGCGTCGGTGTAGACCACGAGCTCCGACGTCGGGGATGGTCAGAGTAGGAGGCCGTAGTCGAGGGAGCCATGGAGGTAGCGTAGAATCCGCTTGAGCGCGGTGAGATGGGGCTCCCGCGAAGTGTGCATATGCAGGCACACCTGCTGGACGGCGTATGCGATGTCGGGCCTAGAGAAGGTGAGGTACTGGAGCGCGCCGGTCAAGCTCCGGTAGGACGTCGCGTCGGCGACTGGAGGCCCGTCGTCCTCAGAGAGCTTCGCCTAAGTGTCGACAGACGTGGAGCAGGGCTTGCAGTCAGACATGCCAGCCCGCTCCAGGATGTCGATGGCGTACTGGCGCTGGTGGAGGAAGAGACCCTGAGGCCGACGCTCGGCGGTGATGCCGAGGAAGTGGTGTAGGGGCCCCAGGTCCTTCATCGCGAACTCCCGCTGCAGGGCAACGATCGTGCGTTGTAAAAGGTTGGCGGTGGATGCCGTGAGCACAATATCGTCGACGTAGAGCAGGAGGTAGACGGTGTCGTCGCCGCGCCGGTAGATGAACAGGGACGTGTCCGACTTGGCCTCGACGAAGTCGTTGGAGGCCAGGTAGGAGGCGAAGCGACTGTACCATGCCCGCGGCGCCTGCTTGATGCCGTACAGGGACCGGTTCAGCCGGTAGACCAGATCCGGACGGTCAGCGTCGATGAAGCCGGTGGGCTGGCTGCAGTAGATAGTCTCCGTCAGAGTGTCATGGAGGAAGGCATTCTTGACATCGAGCTGATGGATCGCCCAGTCGCGGGAGAGGGCGAGGGAGAGGACGGCGCGGACAGTGGCGAACTTGACGACGGGGCTGAAGTTCTCGTCGTAGTCCACTTCGGGGCGCTGGGTGAAGCCCCGAAGGACCCAACGGGCCTTGTAGCGGTCGAGGGAGCCGTCCGAGGTCAGCTTGTGGCGAAATAGCCACTTGCCGGTGACCACGTTGGTGCCTGGTGGACACGGCACAAGGTCCCAGGTGTGGTTGGCCAAGAGGGCCGCGTACTCCTCCTCCATAGCACGACGCCAATGTGGGTCGGCGAGGGCAGTGCGAACGGAGGAGGGCACCGAGGAAGCGTCGGGTGGAGTGCTGGACGTATTAGCTACCAGGATCAGCTGGTCGACGAGCCGAAGAACGCCAGCGGCGCACCGAGTCACCATCGGGTGGACGTGCCCGGGGTCGCGGTGGATGGCGACTGGGTGGTATACGGACGGCTCGGAGCGGACCGCCGGAACATCGAGAGCGGTAGGTATGGCCGGCTCGCGGCGGTGATAGACGACGGTGGGGTCGGCGAAGCGGGCCGCGCTCGTCGATGGGCCCGAGTCGGTAGGCGTCGAGGTAGTGGCGTGGCCGCGGTGGTGGTAGACGAGCGCGGGGTTGGCGAAGCGAGTCGGGGTCGACGGGGCCGCACGTGGCGCAGGCAGGATCGACGGGGCCGCGCGTGGCGCAGGCATGATCAATAGGGCCGCGCGTGGCGCAGGCGTGGTCGACGTGGCCACGCGTGGCGCAGGCGGGGTCGACGGGGTCGTGCGTGGTGCGGAAATGGGCGCGAGCGGTGGCGTCGTGGCCGCACGAGGTGCAGGTAACGGCGCAAGGCGGGGCACCGGGGGTGGGGGGGAACCGGATCGGACTCGAGGAGGGAGTCGAGATCGGTGGGTGGGATGGAGCCAGCAAGGGGAAACACATCTTCGTCAAAGACGACGTGACGAGAGATGATGATGCGGTGGGAGGTGAGGTCCAGACACCGGTACCCCTTGTGGTTAGGAGAGTAGCCAAGGAATAGGCAGCGGGTGGAGCGAGGAGAAAGCTTATGAGGAGCGGTAGCAGAAGTGTTAGGGTAGCAGGCACAGCCGAACACGCGAAGGTGGTCATAGGAAGGGGTTGTGCCATATAGAGCGAAGTGAGGGGTAGGGTGGCTCATCGCCTTCGAGGGAAGACGGTTGAGGAGATGGGTGGCTGTGTGCAGGGCCTCTGCCCAGTAGCTAGCAGGGAGAGACGCCTGGAAGAGAAGGCAGCAGAGCATATTGGTGGTGGTGCGGATCATGCGTTTGGCCCGGCCGTTCTGAGCAGAGGTGTAGGGGCACGAGAGACGCAAATGGATGCCATGAGTGAGGAAGAAAGAACGGGAGGCGTTGTTGTCGAACTCGCGGCCATTGTCACACTGCAGAGCACAGACTGGGCGACGAAACTGGGTGGATACCCAGGCGAAGAAGTGTGTGAGGGTGGGGAATGTGTTAGACTTCAACCGAAGCGGGAAAGTCCAGAGAAAATGGGAAAAATCATCCAAAATCACCAAATAATATTTATAACCAGAAAGACTGAGTACAGGGGAGGTCCAAAGATCACAGTGAACCAGGTCAAAAGCCTGCTCAGCCCGAGAAGAAGTAGTAAATGGGAGACGAGTATGTCGGCCTAACTGACAAGCATGACAGAGACCCTCAAAATGTCCCCTACTACATGAAAGATCTAGACTACTGGTAATCTTGGTCATGACGTCGGGTCTAGGATGGCTGAGATGACAATGCCAAGTGGTGGAGGAGGTGGTGGAGACAAGGACGGGAGGTGGAGACACGCCGACGGTGGAGGGCTGGAGCATATAGAGCGGTCCCGAGCTGTTACAGTGGGCGAGAGGAGTCCTGGTGGCCAGATCCTTCACAAAAAACCAGAGGGGTCAAACTCAATGGAACAAGGTTGTCAGTGGTGAACCGACGGATAGAAAGAAGATTATGAGTGATGTGGGGAGCCACGAGAACATCGTTGAGGTAAAACGGCCCAAGGAGAACATAGGCACCTACTGAGGTGACTGGCAGAGTGGAACCGGTTCCAACAATGATCGAGGATGGGTGAGAGGAAAGGGGGGGATGAGAGCGAGAGAGCGTGCCTGCAGTGGGAGTGGTGTGGTATGAGGCACCAGAGTCGATCACCCAGTCGGAGGAGGGACGGGTCATCGCCATGGTGCTGAAAGCGGCAGCGAGGGAGGCGTTGTCCCAACCGCCAGCCAGCGGGGACCAAGTCGTCGAGGTGGGGGTTCCCGGGGGCAGGAGCGGGGGCGGAGCCTGGGGCACGACGGGCACACCGTAGGGAGGCATCGGGGGCATGCCGTAGTGAGGTGAAGTCAGGAGGGCCGGCGCCGGGGGACAGGAGGCACTCGGTGCCTGTCCTAGCCAAATGGCGATGGTCCCGGTCCAGGGGTTGTAGAAGGACGGCCACACCTGGCCGCCACCCCGGCCGGAGGGACTACCACGAGAGGGGCTGCCACCCCCACGGCCGCCCTTGCGAGAGCGATGACCTCTGTCGGTCGTGGAAGCCGGACGAGGAGCCGCCGGGACGGCGGGTGGAGGGCGGGTAGGAGCCCTGGTCGATGGAGGATGGGTGGCCTGGCCCCCCGAAGGTGGCTGACCGCTGGTAAGAGCGCTGTAGAGAGCCGAGGCTGGAGTGGGCGCCTCATTCGCCATGGTGAGGTCCTCGAGGAGAAGCTTGTTCCACACGGCGTGAAAGGTGGGGAAGGGCACGCTCCTCTTGATGAGAGCCTTCAGGTGGCCGTAGCGGAGGCTGAGGCCACGCAGGAGGTTCAACACCAAGGTACGATCGGCGACTAGCTCGCCGAGGTCGCGGAGAGAGTCTGCCAGGCCCTTCATCTGGTGGCAGTACTCTCTCACGAAGAGGTCCCCCTGAGAGAACAGGTGGAACTGGGTGTCGAGGTGGAGCACCCGCGCATCTCGATTCCCGAGGAACTGGTCCTCGAGAGCGAGCCACGCCTGGCGCGCAGTGTCCGCCTGGTCGCGGATGATGTCCTATAGCTCAACGGTGATGGTGCCGTGGAGCCACGAGAGGACAACGCTGTCCATGAGGCACCAGGAGGGAGGCGGTGGAGCGTCGTGGTCGACGAGGACGTGATCGTCGAGGACGTACCGCCGCAGTGTGAGGAGGACCTATCCTCGCCAATGGGGGTAGTGGGAAGACGCCGGATCCAACACCACGGACATGAGGGCCCGGATGTTGTGCAGTTCTGCGGCTTGAGCGTGGTGAGCAGCGATGAGGTCAGCATCGAGGCCAGAGGCGAGGGGGCCTCTGGGGTCACCGGGGGTTCCGCACGGGCGGCCGGTGGGCGGCCGAGGAGGCGCAGCATGGTGGCCATCTGGGTGGTCAAAGCGGCGCCCAGGGCACGCTCTCGCTCCAGGGCGAGGGAGGCGGCGCGCTCGCGCTCCCGCGAGGCCGTCACAGCGGCCTGGATCGTAGCGAGGGTGCCGACAAGCGGGGCGTCGGTGGCGGGGAGTGCGGAGGACGCGACGATGTTGCTCCAGGTGGGTGAAGCGAGGGCGGGAAAGCCCGGCGGGGAGCCTCGACGTAGGGTCAGCGGGGGAGCGACGTGGAGCGGCCCGAGGCCAGCGATGTAGGGGGCCCTCCATGGGCGAGCTCGCTGCTGATCGCAGCAGGGGCAATGGGGAGGTGCGTGCCAGGGCCGGAGGTGGCAGCGGTGGTGTCGTCCATGGCGGCCAGCATGGCCGCAGTGGTGGCGGCGGTGGAGACATCCATCGGGGCGACGGCTTGCGGCTCGGCTTGGAGTGTGCAGGTTCTTGTTGGGGTCACGTGGCATCGGGATTGGCGCGGCTTCCTGGCGACCTGGCGCGTCGGGTGCGCAGGCGAAGGGGCGCTCGGGGACGGTCGGTGTCGCGGCTGCGTCGGGCAGCGCGCGGTCGGGCTGGGTGCTGGGCGCGGTCCGCTGCTCTCCCTGGCGCGGCGTCAGGTGCTTGGGCGCGGAGTGAGGGAGGCAGGGAGTCGGGGTTGGGCAGCGCGCGGTGCGTTGCGGCGTCCTGGCGGCGCTCCAGAGAGAGAAGGGAGGAGGAGGGAGTAGGTGGCGCGGGTGGCCGGGGCTGTGCAGGCGCGGGTGGCCGGAGCTGTGCAGGCGCGGGCGGGGTTGCTCGGCCGCGGGGCAGGGACATGCGCGGCGTGAGTTCCTGTGGCCAGGTACCGACGACTGGGAGGGAGAGGGGCCGGTGTCTGGTGGCCGGCGGCTGGGAGGGAGGGGCTGGTGGCCGGCGGCTGGGGGCCGATGGCTGGGAGGGAGGAGGGTGGGAAAACTAAACCTAGTTCTGTGATACCATGTGGGAAGAACCCCTGACCCTAATCAGGGTTGGGTGTTGTATTAATAGACTTGAGTAATTGGGCCTGACCCATTACAAAGTGGTGAGATGGTAATTACATGGGAAAGACCCCAAACCCTAGACGGGTATTCTAACACAAAGCTTTCTAACCTTACATTTATATGGATGGCTAATTGTATTTATTGTGTCAGGCTGTTGTTTCTGCACTTCAAAACCAGCCAATTGTTAATGGTTTCATCTGACGAAGCTACGGTGTCGTTTGGTTCACGAAATGTAACGTAAATGGTAATGATAATGATTCACACTCAAATACCGGTGGTAACAAGTTTGAATAAACCGGTATCCATTTTTAGTGTGATATCGATTATGATTCGACTTAAACAAACATAATATAACGTTATCGGTACCCATTACGTTACACCTACATGTCACACAGGTGCTAACAAACCGGCGACATAGCTGATGGAAACAGACGCATCCACACAGGCAGGCGGCCCAATTGCATTTTCCGTGGCCCATCAACTAGCCCAATCCCATTTAAACAATATTAGGGATTATTTATTAGCAGTATGATGTGAGGTTATTTTTTTGTGTTTTGTTTTTAACAACAACCTCAATAAGACGTTTTGGAGAGTAAAATTTTAATGCCCTGTTGGAGTTGCTCTAAGTAGTACAAACTTATGAGTGATCTTATTTGTCAAGTGATACCTAGATTATAATAATCTATAAGAGCATCTTCAACAAAGTACCCAAAAAATACCCCAAAGATTAAAATACTGCATCATTTGAAATGTTTATGGCACTACAAACAAATTGAGCTCTAACAGTTAAGCCCTAAATCATGTATTTTAGGAAGTAAATTACATTATTAGAAAAGAAAATATTGAGAATGATGTAGAAAATAAGGATAAAACACTAATCAGGGGTGTAGTATATTTGGGTCACTTCATCGTGTGTCCTATATTATTTTGATAAAAAATTGTAAAATATGACATTATTGAGTTGTTTTTTATGTGTTGAGTTCTATATTTCAAGATATGGCACTGATTTAATGCACCATTGGATATGCTCTAAGCAGATCATTGTTTCCTTTTAGAATTATATAATCTAGCTTATATATTATATAAACACCTAATAACCTACTTATGGATTATCATAATCTAGGTATCTAAATTATATAATCCACCTAATAATATGTGTTGTTTGTTTGCCTTTTAACTTATTTAAGTTGGATTATATAATCTAGAGAATAAACAAACAAAGCCTTAATAGTATATAAATGTGATATATATAATCATTATTCATCATTATAAGTAAACTAAATTATAAATCATCATATATCCATCATCAAACTCTAAGAAACGAGTCTGATATATATAACATTATTCAATATCCATCAGTATTCTATAGATTGATTAATTTAGCACAACTTGTGAGCTAGGACGAGCCATCTCGTCTCGGCTCGCTACAACAACAAGCTCCAAACCCTGGCTCCACTCGACTCGCTTGAGACCGAGCTGATCCACCCCGAGCTCAAGTCGGTTCGTGTGCCTGGAGTTTTTTCCAACTCTAAATATGATCATGTTTTTCCGATTTGAATTATTCATCTTAATCTTTATTAACACGTGTACCCGATCAAATTGTTCCACCGAATTCTCATTTTCGCTTTCCCAACCAATATTTTCAATTCCCATTTTGTTTTGCAGATAATGATATTTTGGATAAAGGAGGCATTTTTGTTAATAACAACGGGCAATACATCGAGAGATACAAAATCTTGGTTCAACTTCCGGTCTCTGTTAAATGAATAACACACAGCCAAGTTACAAAAGAGAAAGCAAGCGCACTCTAGTGATCTTTAATGTGGAGACTAGATTGCCAGCCATGCATGTGCCTAGAAAAAAAAATTCCTTGGCCAATCGCACCAAAAGTTGTGATCCTTCCACAACCCATTCCTGCTAGTCCGCTTGCTAGAGGATAGCCCAGTTCGAGAGCCAGTGCGCCAGAAAATGGATAACCTTCATAGACAAAAATGCATTCTTTTTTTGAAGACAAGTCATTTCTACATAGCCAAAGTGACCAGCATAAGGTGGTCGCCCCTAGCAGAAAAAGATCTTTCAAATTAATGTCAAAACCATGTAGTCAATCCCCAAACATGTGTTCCACACTTTCTGTTTTCGTTTTCCTAAAGCTAAATAAATAATTGTCCATAACGAGTGAGCCATGCGGCACTCAAAAAACAAGTGGTTAGTTGTCTTGTTTTTATGACAAAATGATATGATAATACAAGTGATTAGGTTGGTTACCCGCAACAAGTCATGCAGATAATGATATAAAATTAAAAGTGATTAGATTCGTTACCTGCATGAAAATGTTATGGACAAAGACAAGTATTGCAACAAGTCATGCAACACATGAGAGAAGAAACTAATTATCGTTGGAACCAGTATGAGATGCATTACAGTGCTGACTATCTACTCATATTAATAGTATGATAAATGCACAACTATTACATGTTAGATTGAAAATAAAGAGTGCCAAGGCAGGTTATATAATGTATGCATTTGCATAGGAAGATGTATGCAACAAAGTGCAAACCGTTTTTGGTAGATATGCATCCATGGCATTTATGAAGCATCAATCATATACGAGCTTAGTATATTATCTTAAGAAATTGGAGGCTATCAAATTTAATGAACTCATGTTCGAGAGTGTGAGCTGTTTTGACGACCGACTTTGCAAAGGCTCGTGGATAAATTTAGTCTTTTGTTTGACGAAAGGGACTCTAGCGGTTAAGGCTTCACCATAGAATGGATAACCTTCATAGACAAAAATGCATTCTTTTTTTGAAGATAAGTCATTTCTACATAGCCAAAGTGACCAGCATAAGGTGGTCGCCCCTAGTAGAAAAAGATCTTTCAAATTAATGTCAAAATCATGTAGTCAATCCCTAAATGTGTGTTCCACACTCTTTGATTTCGTTTTCCTAAAGCTAAATAAATAATTGTCCATAACGAGTGAACCATGAGGCATCAAAAAACAAGTGGTTAGTTGTCTCGTTTTTATGACAGAATGATATGATAATACAAGTGATTAGGTTGGTTACCCGCAACAAGTCATGCACATAATGATATAAAATTGAAAGTGATTAGGTTCGTTACCCGCATGAAAATATTATGGACAAAGACAAGTATTGCAACAAGTCATGCAACACATGAGAGAAAAAACTAAGGATGAGATGCATGATAGTGCTGACTATGTACTCATATAAATAGTATGATAAATGCACAACTATTGCAATGTTAGATTAAAAATAAAGAGTGCCAAGGCAGGTTATATAATGTATGAGTTGGAATGGAAAACTCTAACCCTAATAGGGTGGCAGTGTATTAATAGACCACCAAACAACTAGGCCAGGCCCATTACAAGTGAACACGAGACAGGTATCTAACACCCCCCCCGCAGTCACAACTCTATCCTGTACAAATGTTGAGACTGGACCGAAAGTCTAGGAATACACTGGATGGTAGCCCCTTGGTGAAGATGTCGGCGAATTGCAGCGTGGTGGGGACGCTGACGACCCAAACGTCGCCTGCGGCGACACGCTCCCGGATGAAGTGCAGGTCGATCTCCACATGCTTCGTGCGCTGGTGCTGCACGGGATTATTGGAGAGGTAGACGGCGCTGACGTTGTCGTAGTAGACTAGGGTGGCACGCTGAAGGGAGCTGTAGAGCTTGTGGAGGAGTTGGCGCATCTAGGAAGCCTCTGCCACGCCGTTGGCCACAACGCGGTCTCTGAGCAGGAGACGACGGGATGCCGCTTGGCGGCCCAGGAGACGAGGTTGGCGCCGAGGAACACGGGATAGCCCGAAGTGGACCAGCGCGTGCCGGGGCAACCGGCCCAGTCAGCGTCGGTGTAGACCACAAGTTTGACGTCTAGGATGGGCGGAGGAGGAGGCCGTAGTCGAGAGAGCCCTGGAGGTATCGCAGAATCCGCTTGAGAGCGGTGAGGTGGGGCTCCCGTGGTGTGTGCATATGAAGGCACACCTGCTGGATGGCGTAGGCGATGTCGGGCCAGAGAAGGTGAGGTACTGGAGGGCGCCTGTCAAGCTTCGGTAAGACGTCGCATCAGTGACTGGGGGCCGTCGTCCTCTGAGAGCTTCGTCTGGGTGTCAACAGGCGTGGAGCAGGGCTTGCAGACGGACATGCCAGCCCGCTCCAGAATGTCGATGGCGTACTGACGCTAGTGCAGGAAGAGACCCTGGGGCCGACGTTCGGCAGTGATGCTAAGGAAGTGATGGAAAGGCCCCAGGTCCTTCATCGCAAACTCTCGCTGGAGTGCGGTGATCATGCACTGTAGGAGTTCGGCGGTGGATGCCGTGAGCACGATGTCGTCGACGTAGAGGAGGAGGTAGACGATGTCCTCGCCCCGCTAGTAGATGAAGAAAGATGTGTCCGACTTGGCCTCGACGAAACCGATGGAGGCAAAGTAGGTGGCGAAGCGGCTGTACCAGGCCAGTTGTAACATCCCAATTTTGATCCCGAAGGTTAGAAACCCTAAACTCCTAACCCCCCCTTATTATCTCCTAAGACCCCATCTCATGAAGCATTTTATTCATCATATGCATAGACCATGATTGCTAGTAGCACTTCACATAAAATATTTCATTTTGGGCACCTAGGAAATTTATATGAATTTTTGTTTAAAGGAGAAAGGGATTAAGGAAATGGAAATAGGAAAGAAAAAAAAATAATAAAAAGGAAAAACCCTCCCCCTCCTCGGCTGGGCCATTTCCGGCCCACTCCCTCTCGTGCCCGCGTCCCCCCCTCCGCACACGGCCCAGCACGACCCAACCGCCGCGCCCGCCCGCGCTCGCGTCATGCCACCCGCTGACCGACCGGCCCCACCCGTCAGCCGCACTCGCCTCGCTCTCTCGCGATCGCTCTTCCTCTAGCAAACGGTCCCCGCCCGTCAGCCCTTTCGTCCCCGCCCGTGACTTCACCGGCAGGATCCCCGCCGACCGCCCCCTCTCTCTCACCGCATTACTCCTGCACCAGTGAAGTTAGGCATCGCTCCGTCCCCCAGTTCACTGTGCTCGCATCCCTTCACGATAGCCTGCCCAAGCGGTCTCATCCCCGGCGCTGTGCACCCTCATCGCCGCCGCGGTGTCCCTCGCCTGTGCCACCTGGTCTTTGGCCGCTTCCCTCCCCGGGTGCCTATAAAAAGGACCGCCCAAGCTCCACCTTTCCTCACACTGCCCTCGGCCACCTCTCTCCCCCTTCCCCGAGCTCAATCAAGCCAACGCCGCCGCTCTCTCCCTCCGCTCTGGTGAGCTCTCCCTCCCTTCTTCAGTGGCCTAGAGTCGAATTGATTTGGTTCACAAGTTTCACCACTTCACCACAAACACGGCGCACCCACCTCCCTCACCTATCACACCCGTAGGCCTTGCCAGCGACCTCACCGCCGCGGGCACCCGCCACCTCACCGCGGACCGACCGTCCTAAGCCCCCACCGGCCAAATTGACCCCACCACCGTGACCCCTTACCTTCGCCCATGCTATTCCACCATCCCAACTACCCAGAACCAGACCTCCGGCAAAGAACCGCCGTCGAAATCACCGGCGACCGGTTCTCACCGCCGCGGGCGGACCACCGTCCCCCTCCCCCTGACGTTGTTCCCCTTCCCCCGCTGGCATGTGGGCCCGCGCCCACGGCGTCACCCCCCGCCGTGCCCCATAGAGGGCCTAGCTGGGCCGACCGCGCGCATGACCGCGCCCGCGTGTTTTTCGGCTGGGCCGAATTCCCACCCCCCAGGCCTGCTTAAACCGAGAAACCTTTTCTTTTTTCCTTTTCTCTCTTTTCCCCATTTTCTTACATATATATATGTATATATGTTGATATTTTATGCACCAAAAATAGTCCAAATATTCTCTAGGTCACATAATAATAATACTTGGAACTTGACACACTTTGCTAAGCCACAATGGTTGATGTACTGTTTATTGCATGTTTGTGCTAGGCGAAGAGGGACCCGACCCTTCAGAAAACGTAGCTCCGGAAGAAGGGTAGGAGCCCGACCTCTCAGAAATAGAGCTTTCGTGCCTGAAAGTCGCCTAGAGGGCGGTGAATAGGGCGAATATGAAATTTATAAACTTAAGCACAACTACAAGCCGGGTTAGCGTTAGAAATATAAATGAGTCCGAGAGAGAGGGCACAAAACAAATCATGAGCAAATAAAGAGCAAGACACGATGATTTGTTTTACCGAGGTTCGGTTCTTGCAAACCTACTCCCCGTTGAGGTGGTCACGAAGACCGGGTCTCTTTCAACCCTTTCCCTCTCTCAAACAGTCACTTAGACCGAGTGAGCTTCTCTTCTCAATCAAACGGAACACAAAGTTCCCGCAAGGACCACCACACAATTGGTGTCTCTTGCCTTGGTTACAATTGAGTTTGATCACAAGAAGAATGAGAAAGAAAAGAAGCAATCCAAGCGCAAGAGCTCAAATGAACACAAATGTCGCTCTCTCTAGTCACTATTTGATTTGGAGTGATTCCGGACTTGGGAGAGGATTTGATCTCTTTGGTTGTGTCTAGAGTTGAATGCTATAGCTCTTGTAATGTGTTGAAGGTGGAAAACTTGGATACTATTGAATGTGGGGTGGTTGGGGTATTTATAGCCCCAACCACCAAAATGTGGCCGTTGGAAGGCTGCTGTCGCATGGCGCACCGGACAGTCCGGTGCGCCACCGGACACTGTCCGGTGTGCCAGCCACGTCAGCCAGCCGTTGGGTTCTCACCGTTGGAGCTCTGACAGGTGGGGCCTCTGGGCTGTCCAGTGGTCCATCGGACAGGTCCTGTAGACTGTCCGGTGCGCCAACTGCGCGTGCTCTGACTCTGGCGCGCACTGTAGCGCATTGAATGCGGTTGCAGTCGACCGTTGGCGCGAAGTAGCCGTTGCTCCGCTGGCACACCGGACAGTCCGGTGAATTATAGCGGAGCAGCCTCCTATTTTCCCGAAGGTGCATAGTTCAGCGTCGAGTACCCTGGTGCACCGGACACTGTCCGGTGGCACACCGGACAGTCCGGTGCGCCAGACCAGAGTGCCTTGGGTTGTCTTTTTGCTCTCTTTGTTTGAACCCTTTCTTGGTCTTTTTATTGGCTTATTGTGAACCTTTGACACCTGTAAAATTTATAGACTAGAGCAAACTAGTTAGTCCAATTATTTGTGTTGGGCAATTCAACCACCAAATTCAATTAGGAAAAAGGTGTAAGCCTAATTCCCTTTCAATCCCCCCCTTTTTGGTGATTGATGCCAACACAAACCAAAGCAAGTATAGAAGTGCATAATTGAACTAGTTTGCAAAATGTAAGTGCAAAGGTTACTTAGAATTGAACCAATAAATATTTTCATAAGATATGCATGGATTGTTTCTTTACATTTTTAACATTTTGGACCACGCTTGCACCACATGTTTTGTTTTTGCAAATCCTTTTGTAAATTCTTTTTAAAGTCCTTTTGCAAATAGTCAAAGGTAAATGAGTAAGATTTTGAGAAGCATTTTCAAGATTTGAATTTTTCTCCCCCTGTTTCAAATGCTTTTTCTTTGACTAAACAAAACTCCCCCTCAATAAAATCCTCCTCTTAATGTTCAAGAGGGTTTTAGATATTAGTTTTTGAAGAGGGTGTACCAATTTGAAATTCTATCAAAAATAAGATACCAATTGAAAAACTCATCATTTCAAAACCTTTTCTTAACTTTAAATTTTGAAAATTGGTGGTGGTGCGGTCCTTTTGCTTTGGGCTAATACTTTCTCCCCCTTTGGCATGAATCGCCAAAAACGGATACTTGAGTGAAATATAAGCCCTTTAACTACTTTCTCCCCTTTGGCAAACAAAATATGAGTGAAGATTATACCAAAGTTGGAGAGTTGCTCGGAGCGACGGCGAAGGATGAGTTATGGAGTGGAGTGGAAGCCTTTGTTTTCGCCGAAGACTCCAATTCCCTTTCAATCTATGACTTGGTTTGAGATACACTTAAAAACACGTTAGTCATAGCATATAAAAGAGACATGATCAAAGGTATATGAATGAGCTATGTGTGCAAAACATCAAAAGAAATTCCGAGAATCAAGAATATTTAGCTCATGCCTAAGTTTGTTAAAAGTTTGTTCATCTAGTGGCTTGGTAAAGATATCGGCTAATTGTTCCTTAGTGTTAATATATGCAATCTCGATATCTCCCTTTTGTTGGTGATCCCTTAAGAAATGATACCGAATGGCTATGTGTTTAGTGCGGCTATGCTCAACGGGATTATCCGCCATGCGGATTGCACTCTCATTATCACATAGAAGAGGAACTTTGGTTAATTTGTAACCATAGTCCCTAAGGGTTTGCCTCATCCAAAGTAATTACGCGCAACAATGGCCTGCGGCAATATACTCGGCTTCGGCGGTAGAAAGAGCTACGGAATTTTGCTTCTTTGAAGCCCAAGACACCAGGGATCTTCCCAAGAACTGGCAAGTCCCCGATGTGCTCTTTCTATTAATTTTACACCCCGCCCAATCGGCATCCGAATAACCAATTAAATCAAATGTGGATCCCCGAGGGTACCAAAGCCCAAACTTAGGAGTATAAACTAAATATCTCAAGATTCGTTTTATGGCCGTAAGGTGAGCTTCCTTAGGGTCGGCTTGGAATCTTGCACACATGCATACGGAAAGCATTATGTCCGGTCGAGATGCACATAAATAGAGTAAAGAACCTATCATCGACCGGTATACCTTTTGATCGACGGATTTACCTCCCGTGTCGAGGTCGAGATGTCCATTGGTTCCCATGGGTGTCTTGATGGGCTTGGCATCCTTCATCCCAAACTTGTTTAGAATGTCTTGAATATACTTCGTTTGGCTAATGAAGGTGCCCTCTTGGAGTTGCTTCACTTGAAATCCTAAGAAGTACTTCAACTCCCCCATCATCGACATCTCGAATTTCTGTGTCATGATCCTACTAAATTCCTCACATGTAGATTCGTTAGTAGACCCAAATATAATATCATCAACATAAATTTGGCATACAAACAAATCATTGTCAAGAGTTTTAGTGAATAGAGTAGGATCGACCTTTCCGACTTTGAAGCCATTAGTGATAAGAAAATCTCTTAGGCATTCATACCATGCTCTTGGGGCTTGCTTGAGCCCATAAAGCGCCTTAGAGAGTTTATATACATGGTTAGGGTACTCACTATCTTCAAAGCCGGGAGGTTGCTCAACATAGACCTCCTCTTTGATTGGTCCACTGAGGAAGGCACTCTTCACGTCCATTTGGTAAAGCTTAAAGCCATGGTAAGTAGCATAGGCAAGTAAAATGCGAATTGATTCTAGCCTAGCTACGGGTGCATAGGTTTCACCAAAATCCAAACCTTCGACTTGTGAATATCCCTTGGCCACAAGTCGGGCTTTGTTCCTTGTCACCACACCATGCTCATCTTGCTTGTTGCGGAAGACCCACTTGGTTCCTACAACATTTTGGTTAGGACGTGGAACTAAATGCCATACCTCATTCCTAGTGAAGTTGTTGAGCTCCTCTTGCATCACCACCACCCAATCCGAATCTTGTAGTGCTTCCTCTACCCTATGTGGCTCAATAGAGGAAACAAAAGAGTAATGTTCACAAAAATGAGCAACACGAGATCGAGTAGTTACCCCCTTTTGAATATCGCCTAGGATGGTGTTCACGGGGTGATCTCGTTGGATTGCTTGGTGGACTCTTGGGTGTGGCGGTCTTGGTTCTTCATCCTCCTTGTCTTGATCATTTGCATCTTCCCCTTGATCATTGCTCTCCTCTTGAGGTGGCTCAACTTCTTGATCTTCTCCTTCATCATTTTGAGCCTTATCCTCATCTTGAGTTGGTGGAGATGCTTGTGTGGAGGAAGATGGTTGATCTTGTGCATGTGGTGGCTCTTCGGATTCCTTAGGACATACATCCCCAATGGACATGTTCCTTAATGCGACGCACGGAGCCTCTTCATCACCTATCTCATCAAGATCAACTTGCTCTACTTGAGAGCCGTTAGTTTCATCAAACACAATGTCACAAGAAACTTCAACTAGCCCAGAGGACTTGTTAAAGACTCTATATGCCCTTGTGTTTGAATCATATCCTAGTAAAAAACCTTCTACAGCCTTAGGAGAAAATTTGGATTTTCTTCCTCTTTTAACAAGAATAAAGCATTTGCTACCAAAGACTCTAAAATATGAAACATTGGGCTTTTTACCGGTTAGGAGTTCATATGATGTCTTCTTGAGGATTCGGTGTAGATACAACCAGTTGATGGCGTAGCAAGCGGTGTTGACCGCCTCGGCCCAAAACCGATCCGAAGTTTTGTACTCATCAAGCATGGTTCTTGCCATGTCCAATACAGTTCGATTCTTCCTCTCCACTACACCATTTTGTTGTGGCGTGTAGGGAGAAGAGAACTCATGCTTGATGCCCTCCTCCTCAAGGAAGCCTTCGATTTGTGAATTCTTGAACTCCGTCCCGTTGTCGCTTCTAATCTTTTTTATCCTTAAGCCGAACTCATTTTGAGCCCGTCTCAAGAATCCCTTTAAGGTCTCTTAGGTATGAGATTTCTCTTGCAAAAAGAACACCCAAGTGAAGCGAGAATAATCATCCACAATAACTAGACAGTACTTACTCCCGCCGATGCTTATGTAAGCAATCGGGCCAAATAGGTCCATGTGTAGGAGCTCGAGTGGCCTGTCAGTCGTCATGATGTTCTTATGTGGATGATGAACACCAACTTGCTTCCCTGCCTGACATGCACTACAAATCTTGTCTTTCTCAAAATGAACATCTGTTAGTCCCAAAATGTGTTCTCCCTTTAGAAGCTTGTGAAGATTCTTCATTCCAACATGTGCTAGTCGGCGATGCCAGAGCCAGCCCATGTTAGTCTTAGCAATTAAGCAAGTGTCGAGTTCAGCTCTATCAAAATCTACTAAGTATAGCTGACCCTCTAACACTCCCTTAAATGCTACTAAATCATCACTTCTTCTAAAGACAGTAACACCTGTATCCGTAAAAAGACAGTTGTAACCCATTTTACATAATTGCAAAACTGAAAGCAAGTTATAATCTAAAGAGTCTACAAGAAAAACATTTGAAATGGAATGGTCAGGAGATATAGCAATTTTACCCAATCCTTTGACCAAACCTTGATTTCCATCCCCGAATGTGATAGCTCGTTGGGGATCTTGGTTTTTCTCATAGGAGGAGAACATCTTCTTCTCCCCTGTCATATGGTTTGTGCACCCGCTATTGATGATCCAACTTGAGCCCCCGGATGCATAAACCTACAAAACAAATTTAGTTCTTGATTTTAGGTACCCAAACGGTTTTGGGTCCTTTGACATTAGATACAAGAACTTTGGGTACCCAAACACAAGTCTTGGTGCCCTTGTGTTTGTCCCCAACATACTTGGCAACTACTTTGCCGGATTTGTTAGTTAAAACATAAGATGCATCAAGAGTTTTAAATGAAATGTTAGAATCATTTGATGCAATAGGAGTTTTCCTCTTAGGCAAATTTGCACGGGTTGATTGCCTAGAGCTAGATGTCTCACCCTTATACATAAAAGCATGATTAGGGCCAGAGTGAGACTTCCTAAAATGAATTCTCCTAATTTTGCTCTCGGGATAACCGGCAGGGTACAAAATGTAACCCTCGTTATCCTGAGGCATGGGAGCCTTGCCCTTAAATAAGTTAGACAATCTTTTAGGAGGGGCATTAAGTTTGACATTGTCCCCCTTTTGGAAGCCAATGCCATCCTTGATGCCAGGGTGTCTCCCATTATAGAGCATGCTTCTAGCAAATTTAAATTTTTCATTTTCTAAGTCATGCTCATTAATCTTAGCATTAAGTTGAGCTATGTGATCATTTTGTTTCTTAATTAATGCTAGGTGATCATGAATAGCATCAACATTAATATCTCTACATCTAGTACAAATGGAAATATGCTCAACAGTAGATGTAGAGGGTTTGCAAGATTTTAGTTCAACAATCTTAGCACGTAAAATGTCATTTTCATTTCTAAGATTGGAAATTGTAACATTGCAAACATCTAAATCTTTAGCATTAGCAATTGATCTTTCATTTTCATTTCTAAGGCTAGCAAGAGAATCATTTAATTTTTCAATCTTAGCAAGCAAATTAGCATTATCATCCCTAAGATTGGAAATTGAATCATCACATACATTTGAATCAACCTTAGCAATTAAACTAGCATTCTCATTTCTAAGGTTGGTAATAACATCATGGCAAGTGCTTAGCTCACTAGATAGTTTTTCACATTTTTCTACTTCTAGAGCGTAAGCATTTTTAACCTTAACATGCTTCTTATTTTCCTTAATTAGGAAGTCCTCTTGGGTGTCCAAGAGTTCATCCTTCTCATGAATAGCACTAATTAATTCGTTTAATTTTTCTTTTTGTTGCATGTTTAGGTTGGCAAAAAGGGTGCGTAAGTTATCCTCCTCATTTTCACAAGAATTATCTTCATCACTAGAGGAAGCATATTTAGTGGAGGATCTTGATTTTACCTTCTTCTTTTTGCCGTCCTTTGCCATGAGGCACTTGTGGCCGACGTTAAGGAAGAGGAGTCCCTTGGTGACGGCGATGTTGGCGGCGTCCTCGTCGGAGGAGGAGTCGGAGGAGCTCTCATCGGAGTCCCACTCGCGACACACATGGGCATCGCCGCCCTTCTTCTTGTAGTATCTCTTCTTTTCTCTCCTCTTTCCCTTCTTGTCGTCGCCCCTGTCACTATCACTAGATAATGGACACTTAGCAATGAAATGACCGGGCTTACCACACTTGTAGCAAACTTTCTTGGAGCGGGGTTTGTAATCCTTCCCCCTCCTTTGCTTGAGGATTTGGTGGAAGCTCTTGATGATGAGCGCCATCTCCTCATTGTCGAGCTTAGAGGCGTCGATGGGTTGTCTACTTGATGTAGACTCCTCCTTTTTCTCCTCCGTTGCCTTGAATGCAACCGGTTGTGCTTCGATCGTGGAGGGGCCATCTAGCTCGATGATTTTCTTTGAGCTTTTGATCATCAACTCAAAGCTCACAAAATTTCCTATTACTTCCTCGGGAGACATTAGTGTATATCTAGGATTACCTTGAATTAATTGAACTTGCGTAGGATTAAGAAAAACGAGGGATCTTAGAATAACCTTGAACATCTCATGGTCATCCCATTTTGTGCTCCCGAGGTTGCACACTTGGTTCACCAAGGTCTTCAAGCAGTTGTACATGTCTTGTGGCTCCTCCCCTTGGCGAAGCCGGAAGCGACCGAGCTCCCCCTCGATCATCTCCCGCTTGGTGATTTTGGTCACCTCATCTCCTTCGTGCGCGGTCTTGAGTACGTCCCAAATCTCCTTGGCGCTCTTTAGTCCTTGCACCTTGTTATACTCCTCTCGACTTAGAGAGGCGAGGAGTATAGTGGTGGCCTGGGAGTTGAAGTGCCGGATTTGGGCGACCTCGTCCGAATTATAGTCTTCATCCCGCGGTGATGGTACCTGTACTCCAATCTCAACAACATCTCAAATGCTAGTGTGGAGTGAGGTTAGATGATGCCTCATTTTATCACTCCACATATTATAATCTTCACCATCAAACATAGGTGGTTTGCCTAATGGGGCGGAAAGTAATGGAGTACGTTTGGAAATGCGAGGGTAGCGTAGGGGAACCTTACTAAACTTCTTGCGCTCATGGCGCTTAGAAGTTACGGACGGCGTGTCGAAGCCGGAGGTGGATGGCGATGAGGAGTCGGTCTCGTAGTAGACCACCTTCCTCATCTTCTTCTTCTTGTCACCGCTCCGACGCGACTTGTTGTGTGAAGGGGATCCCTTCACCTTGTTGGCGGACTCCCCGGATGGAGCCTTCCCATGGCTTGTGGCGGGCTTCTCGCCGGTCCCGAACTCCCTCTTGGCGGATGCTCCCGACATCACTTCGAGCGGTTAGGCTCTAATGAAGCACCGGGCTTTGATACCAATTGAAAGTCGCCTAGAGGGGGGGGGGGGTGAATAGGGCAAATCTGAAATTTATAAACTTAAGCACAAATATAAGCCGAGTTAGCGTTAGAAATATAAACGAGTCTGAGAGAGAGGGCGCAAAACAAATCGTGAGCAAATAAAGAGCGAGACACGATGATTTGTTTTACCGAGGTTCGGTTCTTGCAAACCTACTCCCCGTTGAGGTGGTCACGAAGACCGGGTCTCTTTCAACCCTTTCCCTCTCTCAAACAGTCACTTAGACCGAGTGAGCTTCTCTTCTCAATCAAACGGAACACAAAGTTTCTGCAAGGACCACCACACAATTGGTGTCTCTTGCCTTGGTTACAATTGAGTTTGATCACAAGAAGAATGAGAAAGAAAAGAAGCAATCCAAGCGCAAGAGCTCAAATGAACACAAATGTCGCTCTCTCTAGTCACTATTTGATTTGGAGTGATTCCGGACTTGGGAGAGGATTTGATCTCTTTGGTTGTGTCTAGAGTTGAATGCTATAGCTCTTGTAATGTGTTGAAGGTGGAAAACTTGGATACTATTGAATGTGGGGTGGTTGGGGTATTTATAGCCCCAACCACCAAAATGTGGCTGTTGGAAGGCTGATGTCGCATGGCGCACCGGACAGTCCGGTGCGCCACAGGACACTGTCCGGTGCGCCAGCCACGTCAGCCAGCCGTTGGGTTCTGACCGTTGGAGCTCTGACAGGTGGGGCCTCTAGGCTGTCCGGTGGTGCACCGGACAGGTCCTGTAGACTGTCCGGTACGCCAACTGCGCGTGCTCTGACTCTGGCGCGCACTGTAGCGCATTGAATGCGGTTGCAGTCGACCGTTGGCGCGAAGTAGCCGTTGCTCCGCTGGCACACCAGACAGTCCGGTGTGACACCGGATACTGTCCGGTGCATCACCGGACAGTCCGGTGAATTATAGCGGAGCGGCCTCCCATTTTCCCGAAGGTGCAGAGTTCAGCGTCGAGTACCCTGGTGCACCGGACACTGTCCGGTGGTGCACCGGACATTGTCCGGTGCGCCAGACCAGGGTGCCTTGGGTTGTCTTTTTGCTCTCATTGTTTGAACCCTTTCTTGGTCTTTTTATTGGCTTATTGTGAACCTTTGGCACCTGTAAAACTTATAGACTAGAGCAAACTAGTTAGTCCAATTATTTGTGTTGGGCAATTCAACCACCAAAATCAATTAGGAAAAAGGTGTAAGCCTAATTCCCTTTCAGTGCCAAGAGAACTTCGACGAAGGCAAGTCCATTCTTCCCTTGATGCATGAATTACCTATTCTTTCTACCACTGCCTAAGCCGGGAATAAGAGTTGGGTCTTTTGCATTGTGAGTTGAGAGATGGCCTGCATTAATGAATATCTTTTGGGAACAAAAAGTGGGTCGAGGAATTGGTGGTTTTTATAAAAAGGAAAAAAAATGTTTTCAAAAGTTTATGATGAAGGGTATTCACCCTTATCACCTTTTGAGTGGGATGGTCAGAGACTCCCTGGATTAGGGGAGGGCCTCAAGTATTGGCTCAGCCGGGTTAGGTGTGAGCAAGAAGGATCGTCCCCTCATATAAGGACCGGTTTGTCATCCTTCACTACCCGTACTCATGACAAGTACAACCACTCGAGACTGTATGGGCAGTCACTCAATCTAAACTTGTACGGTCAAAACCCTAGGGTTATGATGGTTGGGGAGCACCGGGAGGATAAGGAGGGAAAATGTTTTGTCCAGTTTGGGCATGGCGGTGGCCTGACTCCTTTCGGTATAACCGTTAAGGTAAGGACGTGCAAGGAAGGAAAGAGATTCGGATTCGGGTCTCATTGGCCATGAGATCGCAGAGCCGGATTAGTGGGTAAAGTGTACCCCTCTGCGCAGAGTTTGAAACCTATTCGAATAGTCCGTGTCCACTGGTATGTGAAAGGGAAATAGGGTCAAACCTTTTCCTAAATGATTTTGGTGGTTGAATTGCCCAACACAAATAATTGGACTAACTAGTTTGCTCTAGATTATAAGTTCTACAAGTGCCAAAGGTTCAACACAAACCAATAAAAAGTTCAAGAAAGGGTTTAAAAGAAAGGAGCAAAAGACAACCGAAGGCTGCCCTAGTTTGGGCACCACTGGACAGTGTCCGGTGCACCAGGGAGAACCACTCTGAACTGCTCAGCTTCGGGTTTTTGGGAAGCCACTCCGCTATAATTCACTGGACTATCCGGTGTAGCACCGGACTGTCCGGTGTGCCAAGCGGAGCAACAGTCACCAGCGCAACGGTCGAGTTCAACGGTCGGCTGACAACGCTACAGTGCGCGGACTGCGCGCGCAGAGTCAGAGCAGGCGCTAGAAGGCGCACCGGACAGTGAACAGTACCTGTCCGGTGCACCACCGGACTGTCCGGTGGCCCCACATGTCAGAGCTCCAACGGTCGAACCCTAACGGTTGGGTGACGTGGCTGGCGCACCGGACAGTGTCCGGTGGTGCACCGGACTGTCCGGTGCGCCCTTCGACATCAGCCTTCTCCAACGGCCACTTTGGTGGATGGGGCTATAAATACCCCCCAACCACCACACTTCAAGGCATCCAAGTTTTCAGCCAACACATTTAATACAAGAGCTATAGACTTCATTCCAAGGACACAAAAGCAAAGATCAAATCCTCTCCAAGTCCCAAACACATTCCAAAGACATAGTGGCTTGTGAGAGAGACATTTGTGTTCATTTGAGTTCTTGTCGCTTGGATCGCTTTTCTTCTTCCTCTATTCTTGTTCTCAAGCAACTTGTAATCAAAGCAAGAGACACCAATTGTGTGGTGGTCCTTGTAGGGACTAAGTGTCCCAATTGATTGAGGAGAAAAGCTCACTCGGTCTAAGTGACCGTCTGAGAGAGGGAAAGGGTTGAAAGGACCCGGTCTTTGTGACCACCTCAACGGGGAGTAGGTTTGCAAGAACCGAACCTCGGTAAAACAAATCATCGTGTCACACTCTTCATTTGCTTGTGATTTGTTTTTGCCCTCTCTTTCAGACTCGATTATATTTTTAACGCTAACCCCGGCTTGTAGTGGTGCTTAAAGTTTATAAATTTCAGATTTGCCTATTCACCACCCTCTAGGCGACTTTCAACTGGTATCAGAACCTGGTACTTCCTTAGAGCCTAACCGCTCGAAGTGATGTCGGGAGCTCACGCCAAGAAGGAGATGGTGACCGCCGACAAGCCCGCCACAAGCGACGGGAAAGCTCCATCGGGAGAGTCCGGCAACAAGAAGAGGGAGGAATCACCTTGCCGCGTCAAGTCGCACCGGAGTGGCGACAAGAAGAAGAAAATGAAGAAAGTGGTCTACTACGAGACCGATTCTTCGTCGCCTTCCACCTCCGGCTCCGACACGCCGTCCGTCACTTCTAAGCGCCATGAGCGCAAGAAGTTTAGTAAGATCCCCTTACGCTATCCTCGCATTTCCAAACGCACTCCTTTACTTTCCGTCCCGCTAGGCAAACCACCGGTTTTTTACGGTGAAGATTATTGTATGTGGAGTGATAAAATGAAGCACCATCTAACCTCACTCCACGCTAGCATTTGGGACATTGTTGAATTTGGAGCGCAGGAACCATCCGTGGGGGATGAAGGCTATGACTCGGACGAGGTAGCCCAAATCCGGCATTTCAACTCCCAAGCAACTACTATACTCCTTGCCTCTCTAAGTCGAGAGGAGTATAATAAAGTTCAAGGGTTGAAGAGTGCCAAAGAGATTTGGGACGTACTCAAGACCGCGCACGAAGGAGATGAGGTGACCAGGATCACCAAGTGGGAAACGATCGAGGGGGAGCTCGGTCGATTTATGCTCAACCAAGGAGAGGAGCCACAAGCCATGTACAACCGAATCAAGACCTTGGTGAACCAAGTGCGCAACCTTGGGAGCACAAAATGGGATGACCATGAAATGGTCAAGGTTATTCTAAGATCACTTGTATTTCTTAATCCTACACAAGTTCAATTAATTCGTGGTGATCCTAGATACAAGCTAATGTCTCCTGAGGAAGTTATAGAGAAGTTTGTGAGCTTTGAGTTGATTATCAAAGGCTCCAAACAAATCATCGAGCGAGGCACCACCTCCACACCCGAGGTGCAACCAGTCACATTCAAAGCGACGGAGGAGAAGAAAGAAGAGTCTACACCAAGTAGACTCCCCATCGATGCCTCCAAGCTCGACAATGAGGAGATGACGCTCATCATCAAGAGCTTCCGCCAAATTCTCAAACAAAGGAGGGGGAAAGATTACAAGCCCCGCTCAAAGAAAGTTTGCTACAAGTGTGGTAAGCCCGGTCATTTTATTGCTAAATGTCCATTATCCAGTGATAGTGACAGGGGCGACGATAAGAAGGGAAAGAGGAAAGAAAAGAAGAGATATTACAAGAAGAAGGACGGCGATGCCCACGTGTGTCGGGAATGGGACTCCGATGAGAGCTCCACCGACTCCTCCTCCGACGAGGACGCCGCCAACATCGCCGTCAACACGAGTCTCCTCTTCCCCAACATCGGTCACAAGTGCCTCATGGCAAAGGACGACAAAAAGAAGGTAAAATCTAGAGCCTCCACTAAATATGCAACATTTAGTGATGAGGAGAACTCTAGTGATGATGAGGATAATTTGCTTGCCCTTTTTGCCAACCTAAACATGCAACAAAAAGAAAAATTAAATGAATTGATAGGTGCTATTCATGAGAAGGATGAACTCTTGGATAGCCAAGAGGACTTCCTCATTAAGGAAAATAAGAAGCATGTTAAGGTTAAAAATGCTTATGCTCAGGAAGTAGAAAAATGTGAAAAATTAACTTGTGAGCTAAGCACTTGCCATGATACTATTTCCAACCTTAGAAATGAGAATGCTAAATTAATTGCTAAGGTTGAGAAATTAAATGTTTGTGATGATTCTCTTGTCAAACTTGAAAATGATAATGCTAATTTAATTGCTAAGATTGACAAGTTGAATGAATCAATTGCTAGCCTTAAGATAGAAAATGATAAATTGATTACTAAGGCTAAAAATTTAGATGTTTGCAATGATATTGTTTCCAATCTTAGAAATGAAAATGTCATGTTACATGCTAAGATTGATGAATTAAATGTTTGCAAACGCTCTACATCCACCATTGAGCATGTTACTATTTGTACTAGATGTAGAGACATTAATGTTGATGCTATCCATGATCACCTAGCTTTAATTAAACAACAAAATGATCACATAGCTCAACTTAGTGCTAAAATTAATGAGCATGACTTAGAAAAATGAAAAATTTAAATTTGCTAGAAGCATGCTCTATAATGGGAGACGCCCTGGGATTAAGGATGGCATTGGCTTCCAACAGGGAGACAATGTCAAGCTTAATGCCCCTAAAAGATTGTCTAACTTTGTTAAGGGCAAGGCTCCCATGGCTCAGGATAACAAGGGCTATATTTTATATCCTGCTGGTTATAACGAGCACAAAATTAGGAGAATTTATTCTAGGAAGTCTCACTCTGGCTCTCATCATGCTTTTATGTATAAGAGTGAGGCATCTAGTTCTTGGCAATCCACTCATGTTAAATTGCCTAAAAAGAAATATCCTATTGCATCAAATGATCATAACATTTCATTTAAGACTTTTGATGCTTCATATGTGCTTACTAACAAATCAGGCAAAATAGTTGCCAAATATGTTGGGGGCAAACACAAGGGGTCAAAGACTTGTGTTTGGGTACCCAAGGTGCTTGTTTCTAATGTGAAAGGACCCAAGACCGTTTGGGTACCTAAGAACAAGGCCTAAACTTTTTTTGTAGGTTTATGCATCCGGGGGCTCAAGTTGGATAATTGATAGCGGGTGCACAAACCACATGACTGGGGAGAAAAGAATGTTCTCCTCCTATGAGAAAAACCATGATCCCCAAAGAGCTATCACATTCGGGGATGGAAATCAAGGTTTGGTCAAAGGACTTGGTAAAATTGCTATATCACCTGACCATTCTATTTCCAATGTTTTTCTTGTAGATTCTTTAGATTACAACTTGCTTTCAGTTTCTCAATTATGCAAAATGGGCTACAATTGTATTTTTACGGATATAGGTGTTACTGTCTTTAGAAGAAGTGATGATTCAGTAGCATTT
This sequence comes from Zea luxurians, assembly GCA_029449295.1. Lineage (NCBI taxonomy): Eukaryota > Viridiplantae > Streptophyta > Magnoliopsida > Poales > Poaceae > Zea > Zea luxurians. Next base: position 132,610,327 of record JAOPSE010000010.1, read on the forward strand.
AAGGGAGTATTAGAGGGTCAGCTATACTTAGTTGATTTTAATAGAGCTGAACTCGATACTTGCTTAATTGCTAAGACTAATATGGGTTGGCTCTGGCATCACCGACTAGCCCATGTTAGGATGAAGAATCTTCACAAGCTTCTAAAGGGAGAGCACATTTTGGGACTAACAAATGTTCATTTTGAGAAAGACAGGGTTTGTAGTGCATGTCAAGCAAGGAAGCAAGTTGGTGTTCATCATCCACACAAGAACATCATGACGACCGACAGGCCACTTGAGCTACTTCACATGGACCTATTCGGACCGATAGCTTACATAAGCATCGGCGGGAGTAAGTATTGTCTAGTTATTCTGGATGATTATTCTCGCTTCACTTGGGTGTTCTTTTTGCAGGAAAAATCACGAACCCAAGAGACCTTAAAGGGATTCTTGAGACGGGCTCAAAATGAGTTTGGATTGAGAATCAAAAAGATTAGAAGCGATAATGGGACGGAGTTTAAGAACTCTCAAATTGAAGGCTTTCTTGAGGACGAGGGCATCAAGCATGAGTTCTCTTCTCCCTACACGCCACAACAAAATGGTGTAGTGGAGAGGAAGAATAGAACTCTACTTGACATGGCGAGGACCATGCTTCATGAGTACAAGACTTCGGACCGGTTTTGGGCGGAAGCAATCAACACCGCTTGCTACACCATCAACTGTCTCTACCTTCACCGAATCCTCAAGAAAACATCTTATGAACTCCTCACTGGTAAAAAGCCCAATGTTTCATATTTTAGAGTCTTTGGTAGCAAATGCTTTATTCTTGTTAAAAGAGGTAGAAAATCTAAATTTGCTCCTAAGGCTGTAGAAGGCTTTTTACTTGGTTATGATTCAAACACAAGGGCATATAGAGTCTTTAACAAGTCCACTGGACTAGTTGAAGTTTCTTGTGACATTGTGTTTGATGAGACTAACGGCTCTCAAGTAGAGCAAGTTGATCTTGATGAGCTAGATGATGAAGAGGCTCCGTGCGTCGCGCTAAGGAACATGTCCATTGGGGATGTGTGTCCTAAGGAATCCGAAGAGCCTCCACAAACACAATATCAACCATCTTCTTCCATACAAGCATCTCCACCAACTCAAGATGAGGATCAAGCTCAAGAGGATGAAAATGAAGATCAAGAAGAGCCATCTCAAGAGGAGGACAATGATCAAGGGGGAGATACCAATGATCAAGACAAGGAAGATGATGAGGGTCAAAGACCGCCACACCCAAGAGTCCACCAAGCGATACAACAAGATCACCCCGTGAATTCCATCCTCGGCGATATACATAAGGTAGTAACCACTCGATCTCATGTCGCTCATTTTTGTGAACATTACTCTTTTGTGTCTTCTATTGAGCCATACAGGGTGGAAGACGCATTAAGGGATTTGGATTGGGTGTTGGCAATGCAAGAGGAACTCAACAACTTCACGAGGAATGAGGTATGGCATCTTGTTCCACGTCCTAACCAAAATGTTGTAGGAACCAAGTGGGTCTTCTGCAACAAGCAAGATGAGCATGGTGTGGTGACAAGGAACAAAGCCGGACTTGTGGCCAAGGGATATTCACAAGTCGAAGGTTTGGATTTCGGTGAAACCTATGCACCTGTAGCTAGGCTTGAGTCAATTCGTATATTACTTGCCTATGCTATTTACCATGGCTTTAAACTTTACCAAATGGACGTGAAAAGTGCCTTCCTCAATGGACCAATCAAGGAGGAGGGCTATGTTGAGCAACCTCCCGGCTTTGAAGATAGTGAGTACCCTAACCATGTGTATAAACTCTCTAAGGCGCTTTATGGGCTCAAGCAAGCCCCAAGAGCATGGTATGAATGCCTAAGAGATTTCCTTATCGCTAATAGCTTCAAAGTCGGAAAAGCCGATCCTACTCTCTTTACTAAAACAATTGCAAATGATTTGTTTGTATGCCAAATTTATGTTGATGATATTATATTTGGATCTACTAACAAATCTACTTGTGAAGAGTTTAGTAGGACCATGATTCAAAAATTCGAGATGTCTATGATGGGGGAGTTGAAGTATTTCTTAGGATTTCAAGTGAAGCAACTCCAAGAGGGCACCTTCATTAGCCAAACGAAGTACACTCAAGACATACTCACCAAGTTTGGAATGAAGGATGCCAAGCCCATCAAGACACCCATGGGAACCAATGGGCATCTCGACCTCGACACAGGAGGTAAATCCGTAGATCAAAAGGTATACCGGTCGATGATAGGATCTTTACTCTATTTATGTGCATCTCGACCGGATATTATGCTTTCTGTATGAATGTGTGCAAGATTCCAAGCCAATCCTAAGGAAGTTCACCTTAGGGCCGTGAAACAAATCTTGAGATATTTAGTCCATACACCTAAGTTTGGTCTTTGGTACCCCAGGGGATCCACTTTTGATTTAATAGGTTATTCAGATGCGGATTGGGCAGGGTGTAAGATTGATAGGAAGAGCACATCAGGGACTTGTCAGTTCTTGGGAAGATCCCTGGTGTCTTGGGCTTCAAAGAAACAAAACTCAGTAGCTCTTTCAACCGCCGAAGCCGAGTACATTGCCGCAGGCCATTGTTGCGCGCAATTGCTTTGGATGAGGCAAACCCTTACGGACTAAGTTACAAATTAACCAAAGTTTCTCTACTATGTGATAATGAGAGTGCAATCCGCATGGTGGATAATCCCGTTGAGCACAGCCGCACTAAGCACATAGCCATTCGGTATCACTTTTTGAGGGATCACTAACAAAGGGGGATATCGAGATAGCCTATGTGAGCACCAAAGAACAATTAGCCGATATCTTCACCAAGCCATTAGATGAGAAAACCTTTACCAAACTTAGGCATGAGCTAAACATTCTTGATTCTAGAAATTTTGATTGATACTTTGCACATATAGCTCATTTATGTACCTTTGATCATCTCTCCTTCATTTGCTATGACTAATGTGGTTTTCAAGTGTATTTCATGCTAAGTCATAGATTGAAAGGGAAATGGAGTCTTCGGCAAAGACAAGGCTTCCACTCCACTCCATCATATTATTTATCCTTCGCTGTCACTCCGCATCGCTCTCCACTTTGGTATAATCCTTCACTCATATACTATTTGCCAAAGGGAGAGAAAGTTTGAAAAGGGCTCTAATGACTCCGTTTTTGGTGATTAATGCCAAAGGGGGAGAGAGTATTAGCCCAAAGCAAAAGGACCGCACCACGCCAATTTCAAAATTTTTTGAAATAAGACTAAGTTTTAAATGTTGTTTTCAATTAGCATTGTATTTATGATATATTTCAAAAATTGGTATCTAAAACCCTCTTGAACACTAAGAGGAGAATTTTATTGAGGGGGAGTTTTGTTTAGTCAAAGGAAAAGCATTTGAAACAGGGGGAGAATATTTCAAATCTTGAAAATGCTTCTCAAAATCTTATTCATATACCTTGACTATTTGCAAAAAGACTTAGAAAAAAATTCCAAAAGAATTTCCAAAAACAAAACAAGTGGTGCAAGCGTGGTCCAAAATGTTAAAATGAAGAAAGCAATCCATGCATATCTTATGAAAATGTAAATTGGTTTAATTCCAAGCAACCTTTGCACTTACCTTATGCAAACTAGTTCAATTCTGTACTTATATATTTGCTTTAGTTTGTGTTGGCATCAATCACCAAAAAGTGGGAGATTGAAAGGGAAATAGGGTCAAACCTTGTCCTAAATGATTTTGGTGATTGAATTGCCCAACACAAATAATTGGACTAACTAGTTTGCTCTAGATTATAAGTTCTACAGGTGCCAAAGGTTCAACACAAACCAATAAAAAGTTCAAGAAAGGGTTTAAAAGAAAGGAGTAAAAGACAACCGAAGGCTGCCCTAGTTTGGCGCACCGGACTGTCCGGTGTGCCACCGGACAGTGTCCGGTGCACCAGGGAGAACCACTCTGAACTGCTCAGCTTCGGGTTTTTGGGAAGCCACTCCGCTATAATTCACCGGACTGTCCGGTGTGCCAAGCGGAGCAACGGTTGCCAGCGCAACGGTCGAGTTCAACGGTCGGCTGACAACGCTACAGTGCGCGGACTGCACGCGCAGAGTCAGAGCAGGCGCCAGAAGGCGCACCGGACAGTGAACAGTACATGTCCGGTGCACCACCGGACTGTCCGGTGGCCCCACATGTCAGAGCTCCAACAGTCGAACCCTAACGGTTGGGTGACATGGCTGGCGCACCGGACTGTCCGGTGGTGCACCGGACTGTCCGGTGCGCCCTTCGACAGTAGCCTTCCCCAACGGCCACTTTAGTGGATGGGGCTATAAATACCCCCCAACCACCACACTTCAAGGCATTCATGTTTTCAGCCAACACATTCAATACAAGAGCTCTAGACTTCATTCCAAGGACACAAAAGCAAAGATCAAATCCTCTCCAAGTCCCAAACACATTCCAAAGACATAGTGGCTTGTGAGAGAGACATTTGTGTTCATTTGAGTTCTTGTCGCTTGGATCGCTTTTCTTCTTCCTCTATTCTTGTTCTCAAGCAACTTGTAATCAAAGCAAGAGACACCAATTGTGTGGTGGTCCCTGTAGGGACTAAGTGTCCCAATTGATTGAGGAGAAAAGCTCACTCGATCTAAGTGACCATCTGAGAGAGGGAAAGGGTTGAAAGAGACCCGGTCTTTGTGACCACCTCAACGGGGAGTAGGTTTGCAAGAATCGAACCTCGGTAAAACAAATCATCGTGTCACACTCTTCATTTGCTTGTGATTTTTTTTGCCCTCTCTTTCGGACTCGATTATATTTCTAACGCTAACCCTGGCTTGTAGTGGTGCTTAAAGTTTATAAATTTTAGATTTGCCTATTCACCCCCCTCTAGGCGACTTTTAGTATGGATGAGTCTGGTGTGGTATGGCAATTAGTGTTTTTGATCTCCGTAAACAGGGAAGTGTGTGGGTGGGAGTTTTTGGAAATGAAAACAATACCACGGGAGCGGGAAGCTCAGTGGTGGTTGAGTGTGAAAATATGCTATTTCTCTCTCTGGGGTAAACCATCAAAGTATAGCCTTTCTCTGAAAAAGAAAAGAGTGATTTCAACTCCACCATACCAAGCATGTATTGTATAGGTCTCTATCTCTTTACGGGCGAAATGGGCTTGCGGAATACCTAGTGTATTCACTTAGATTTATTTATGTTTTTCAGCAGCTGAAGACTTCTTTTCTGCTATGTTCGACTAGAAGGGGGTTGTGTCTGCACCCAGTCTGCCTGTGGCTTGGGCTAGTTGATCTTCCACTATGCTTTGTATTCCAGGCTCACTAGAGCTTGTACTTTGATATTGTAATAACTGTTATTCGAAACTCTGTACTATTTGAAGTAATGAATGTGTTTACTAGCCTCCTGGGACTAGTATTTGTATCACATTTGAGTCCCAAAGGATCGGGACGCTTCACCCGCGGCGCCTGCTTGAGGCCGTAGAGTGAGCGGTTCAGCCGGCAGACCAGGTCCGGGTTGGCGGCATCGACGAAACTGGTGGGCTGGCTGCAGTAGACAGTCTCCGTCAGAGTGCCATGATGGAAGGCGTTCTTGATGTCGAGCTGGTGGATCGCGCGGTTCTGGGAGAGGACGACGCGGACGGTGGTGAACTTGATGATGGGGCTGAAGGTCTCATCGTAGTCCACACCGGGGCGCTGGGTGAAGCCCCGAAGGACCCAGCGGGCCTTGTAGCGGTCGAGGGAGCCATCCGAAGTCAGCTTGTGGCGAAACTGTCACTTACCGGTGACCACATTGGTGTCGGGTGGACGCGGCACCAAGTCTCAGGTGTGGTTGGCCAGCAGGGCCACGTACTCCTCCTCTATGTCCCGACGCCAGTGCAGGTCAGCAAGGGCGGTGCGAACAGAGGAGGGGACCGGGGAGGCGTCCGGTGGAGTAGTGGTCGTATCAGCGGCTAGGATCAGGCTGTCGACGGGCCAAAGAACACAGGCGGCGCGACGAGTCACCATCGGGTGAATGTGTCTGGGGTCGCGATGAATGGCGACCGGGTGGTACGCCGACGGCTCAGGGGCCACAGGCGTGGCCGGCCTGCGGTGATAATAAACGATGGCGGGGTCGGCGAATCGCGCCGCGCTCGTTGAGGGGCCCAGGTCCGTGGGCACCGACAGAGGAGCGCTCCTGCGGTGGTGGTAGACGAGGGCATGGTTAGCCAAGCAGTTCTCGCTCGTCGACGGGGCTGGAGTAGCCGGAGCCGCACGTGGCGCAGGCGTGGTCGGCGGGGCCGCGTGTGGCGCAGGTGGGGTCGACGGAGCAGCGCATGGCGCTGATAGGGTCGACGGGGCCGCGCGTGGCGCAAGCAAACGTGCGAGCGGGGGCGTCGATGCCACATGTGGCATGGAAGGGGTCGACGGGGCCCCAGCGAGTGCGGTGAAGCTGCGTGAGGTGCTGGCAACGGTGCGAGGCGAGGTGCCTAGGAAGGATGGGTACTCGGATCAGACTTAAGGAGGGAGTCGTGATCGGTGGGTGGGAAGGAGCCAACAAGGGGTAACACATCTTCGTCAAAAACGACATGACGGGAGATGATGATGCGATGGGAGGTGAGGTCAAGACAGTGATACCTCTTGTGGTCAGGGGAGTAGGCAAGGAAGAGGCATCGAGTGGAATGTGGAGACAACTTATGGGGAGCAGTAGCGGCAGTGTTAGGGTAGCTGTAACACCCTGAATTTGGGGTATAAAATTTCTTTTCTAATATCTACCAAATTCAGGTGTTACTCTCTCTTTTCCTTACTTTTCTTTTTCTTTTTTCTAAATAGTGAGGAATTATTTTGCTGTATATCTATGTGAAAGCCTAGTAAATTAAAACCGAAGTGCTTTGATTGTCGCATCATGCTAGAGTATACTTCTATTTTGTTTTGATGAGTGATTTTGTGGAGCATTCGTTTAATAAGAAATTCGATTGGAAATTGTGGAGAGAATAGGAAAGAACAAAAGATCAAGAAATAGGAAAGAAAAACAGAAAAAGGCCCAACCCGCACCTCCCTTTCCCCCCGCGCGCCAGCCCAGCGGCTTCCCCGGCCAATCGAGCACGCGCGGCCCACCCCCGCTCCCCCCCCCCCCCGCGTCCCTAACTCCCGCAGCCCACCCAGCGGCCCACCAGCGCGCAGCAGCCCCGCCCCAAACCCTAAGGCGCGCCCTCCCCAAGCCGCCCCAGCCGCCGGGCCCGCCTGTCAGGGGCGCCCACCTCCTCTTCCTCCTCCCGAACCGCCCTGCCCTGGTTCTCGCCCACGACGCACCCGCCGAGCCTAGAGCAGTTGCCGCTGTCGAGGTAGGCCCCTCCAGCCCCCCCCCCTCTTCTATCCCTCCGGCGAGCTCCCTCTCCTGCCCTCGGCGCAGGCGTGGCCCTGGCGCAAGCGGGCGCGGCCCCGGCGCAAATGCGCGGCTCCAGCGAGCGCGCGGCCCCGACTCGACTGCCCGGTGCGGCGCGTCCCCACCCCCTCGCGCCCCTGGTCCAGCCATGGCGCCATGGCCTCGTCCCCGGCAGCCCCGCGCAGCGCCCGTGCGCGCCATTGTAGCCTCGCGCGCGGCGCGCTGAGCCCCGGCCTCGTCCCCGGCACGGCGTCGCAGCCAGCCCGACGGCGCTCTCGCCCCCTGCATCCCCGTCCCCGCACTCCTCCCTGGACCCGCGGCCCCTGCAGCAGGCGCCCATGGGCAGCGCGCGGCCAACGGCCTCGGCGAGGTCCCCTGCGGTGCGCGGCGCGGCGCGGCTCGCTGTCAGCGCGGCCTGCGGCACGACGCGTTGCCAGCGTGGCGGCCCGGCGCGGCTAGCCAGCGCGGCGGCTCGACGCGGCCTGCCTGCGCGGCCAGCCCGGTGTGCCCTGCGCGACTCGCCCTCGTGCCCTGTGCGGCCGTCCCGTGCGTCCTGCGTGCCTGTGGCCTGGCCGGTCATGGCCACCGTGGCCGAGTCGTCGTCGTCGTTCATTGCGTCGAAGTCTTCGCCAGCAGTTCGTCGTGTTCTGCGTCCATGCCCCAACGTCATGCGTCTGCGCCCTGCCATTCGCCGTCGTCTGAGGTGAGCCCATCGAGGCGAAGCTCATCTAGCCGCGTCTACCCGCCCTGCGTGTCCATAGTTTCGCCATCGCACCCATTGTTTGTTCGCGCGTCTTTCGCGCGCGTCGAGCGTGTTGTCCATCCGCATGATCGTGTGCGCTATCTAGCTCGCAGTGTGCATATCGCCCTCAGGCATTACGCGTCTCGTCGCGCTTTAGTAAACCACTCCACCTAGAATTGCTCGTGCTAATTAATGTTTCGCCTAGAATTGCTCACGTTAATTAGTTTACGTAATTAAACGATGACTAACCGAATAGTAAGCCAATCAGAACTTAAGTGTTAAGTTTATTGATGCAAGCGATAATACTTGGTTATGTGGTTAGTGCCGACTTAGATGTTTTTGACTAATTTTCGTTTAATATAAGCGTGGCGTCTGTTTAGTTTTTCTCGCGTGTCGTGAGGATCGCGCGCGTAGTCGCGCGTTGTCCTCTCGCGAGATTAAATTGTTCGCTTATAATCACTCATGTCAGTTAATTAGTTATTTATTTAATCATCCATAATTAAACTAGTAAGTTAGTTATAACTATATAGTAGTTTTAATCTACATTCAATGTCAATTAATGTGATTGCGTCGAATTAAATGTTCTAACTAATACTTTTTAGCGTAAATGTTATAACTTCTCGACCGTAGCTTCGACTATCGCATTTCTTTTTCCTCACGTACTGTAGAGGCGAGCTCTATTTTAAATTGCTCACTTTTATAATATTTTATCTTGTATGGTGTAATGTTCTTATGCAAGTATATGTTTGCTTGTGTCTGTTTGTATTCATTACGCCTCGCGAATAGACTGCGATCCATTCCCGAACTTTGAGGAAATCGACGGCCAAGCTTCGGTGACCAAGAGATCAAACTCTTCGAGTTCTACAAAGTTGAAGACTCTGAGCATCTGTTTGGTGAAGGCAAGTGTCCCTTGACCTATCTTTGTCCTGTACATACTTTAATTCACCTCCCGCATTACACATTTATACCTAAGGATTGACTAGCTTTTGTTATCCACGTCCTTGTTTACCTATCTGGGTTGGATTATTATTGTTTAGCTTTATGCTATTGCTCAACTCTAATCAATGAACCTGATGAGATTTACCAATGATACGCTGTTTTCCTTTTTCTTATTATGATGTTATACTTGTGGCCTTCAAGGGGGCTCGAGCGGTTTCTCGAGTGCCTCTCCGTAAGGACCTGTTCGTTGGATGACCGCCCGGGAAAACAGTGCAACCATGAGGGTGGAATGGGATGCCCTTAGCTGAATAATTAGAGGAACTGGGGTGTAGTTCGCTTAGCCGTCGTGCCGTTAATGGGGCTCGGTGTATGCGGCTCGCTCTGCCAAGCTTGGGTTCGCCCCCTTGGGGAGGAGTGCGGTGCATTTAGGAAACCTAACGGGCGGCTACAGCCCTGGGGAATCTTTGTAAAGGCTACGTAGTGATGCCCTGCTGGGTCACCTTGGTAGTGATCAATGGAGAGTCATGATCTCCGGGCAGAAAGGGAATCACGGCTTGTGGGTAAAGTGCACAACCTCTGCAGAGTGTTTGAAAACTGATATATCAGCCGTGCTCGCGGTTATGAGCGGCCAAGGGAGCTCCAGTGATTAATGGTACTTGATCAGAGATGTTCGTATTACAGGTGGCAACGAGGTTAATGGTTCTTGGTACTGACTCTGACCCTCCGCCAGCGTTCGCTCTGCTGCCTCGACCGCGATCGGATGCGCCCCCGCCGCCTCCTCCTGCTTCAGATGTTTAGGTTCAGGACCCTTTTGGTGTTTGACGCCAAAGGGGGAGAGATATGAGTTGTGAGAGTTAGGGGGAGTTAGAGAGTTAGTAGAGAGTCATGTTGATGTAATATATGTGCTTGCTACTCTCTGTACTAGCTTGATGTTTTTGGCTCACAAACTCGTCATATACTCTCGTTGCTTGATTGACTGTGTGTATTATGTTTTTCACCTTATATTTTATCACCAGTCTTCTAGTTCTTGTTTCATTGATTTAACTTCACTTTTATATGAACAAGAATCTTATGATGTGTATGCGCTCACTCTTATTATTATGGTACACGTTCTTTCTGTCAAAGATTACTGAGTATAACTAACCATTCTTTCTATTGACAGAAACTTCAAAACAAACTACTCTCACAAAACTTGTAGGGTTGTCATCAATCACCAAAAAGGGGGAGATTGAAAGCATCTAGGCCCCTGGTTGGTTTTAGTGATTAATGACAACGTAATATTATATGTGACTAACGTGTGTTTTGCAGAGACAAATGGTAAGTTAGGTCGCATGACAGGTAGAAGTACTACAACGGTGAAAACAATCCCGGAGATAAGAACTCGAAGCGACGGCTAAAACGACGAAACAAGAGGTGAAGGTCTACGGAGTCCGAGTGTCAAGGAGATGTGGACACTCGCATTTTAGTTAGGTCTTTTATTCTCTTTTAGCCGTACTATAAAGAGGGGTTGTCGATGAGTAGTTTGACCAAGAGAGTTCTAGTGTAGTGTTGGTGCACAATCACACTCATACACAGTGCTAGGTGTCACTCTAGAACTCACACTCAAGTTAGAACGAAAACCGATTTGAAAATCAGCTGAAAAACAAGAGTTAGTGTTTCTGGCTTTGGGGCACCGGACTGTCCGGGTGCACCGGACTGTCCGGTGCACCCTCTGCCAGGTGGGGCCAGGCTGGTCCGCGGCAGAGGCTTTCCCCTCCGCAGAAACCCGAGAGCGCAGCTTTCAGAGTTGAATTTTAGTGGCACACCGGACATCGCACCGGACTGTCCGGTGTGCACCGGACAGTGGACTGTTCACTGTCCGGTGCGCCATGAGTCCAACGGCTACCTGTCAGAACTAGCCGTTGAAAACGACCGTTGGCGCACCGGTGGCGCACCGTTGGCGCACCGGTGGCGCACCGGACTGTCCGGTGCGCCATCGCGCAGTGAAATGCCTGTAACGGCTAGTTGGTGGGTGAGGGCTATTTATACCCCCTCCACCCACCATATTCAATGACTTGCACTCCACATTTATTCCAGCACATTGCTAGAGCTTTGCAAGCACCAAAAGCCTAGTGAGGAGATTAGAGAATCATAATCCGCGTTTGTTCCTCATTAGCGCTAGTGAGAGCCACCTAGAGCACACACCACTTGCATTAGGCTTCTCTTGGTCAAGCGAAAGTCTACGGCTTGTTACTCTTGGTGATCGGCATCACCTAGACGGCTTGGTGGCGTTGGGAGCTCGGTGATCACCGTGAAGATCTTGTTGGTGACCCGACTCAAGTTTGTAAGCGGTCTCGAGGGATCCACCGCGCCGGAGTGGCAAAGGATCATCTCGTAGTGAGCACTTGGTTCTTGCGAGGACCAAGGGGGAGCGATACCCTTGCGCGGGTGCTCCAACGAGGACTAGTGGAGAGTGCCGACTCTTCGATACCTCGGGAAAAATTGGAGGAGTCTTCTAAACTTTGCTTTACATTCCGCACTTAATTCAAGCACTTTACATTGTGTATTTGTTTAGCAAGTATTTGAAGTATTATCTTAGATTTATTGCATTTCTAGTATTATATTCTTAGTGCTAGTTGTTGGGGTGAAGTTGGGCTCTTGCTTATCTCTTGCTTAGGTTTTAATTAGTGTTGATTTTTAGAAAAGCCCAATTCACCCCCCCCCTCTTGGGCATCGTGATCCTTTCAATTGGTATCAGAGCCTTGTTGCTCATAGATTAGCTTAACCGCTAGAGTTACGATGTCCGGTGGGGATGGACCTCCTCCCGTTTTTGATGGTGACGATTTTCCTTATTGGAAAATTCGTATGGAAGCATACTTAGAGGCTATAGACATTGGTGTCTATAAAGCCGCCACACAAGGGTTCCCCGAACCTAGAGATCCCACAAATCTTGTAGGTGATGAGTTCAATTATGAGAAATGGAATGCTAAGGCCAAAAACACCCTTTTTAGAGGCCTTTGCAAAGATGTGTTCAATAGAGTAAGAAATCATAAAAATGCTCATGATTTGTGGATGGACATTTGTGCTCTACACGAAGGAACTAGAAGTGAACGTGAGGAAAGATATCACATAGCCATGCAAAAGTTAAATTCTTTTGAAATGCTTACTAATGAAAATGCAAATGCTATGTACTCACGACTTAATATTCTTGTAGAGGAAGTTAATGGATTGGGGCTTACTCAAATCTCACAACCGGATGTTGTGAGGAAGATTCTCAGTGTCCTCCCAATAGACAAATATGGACACATTGTCACTGTGCTACATCAAATGGATCTTTCAGTTACCACACCTACACAAATTTTGGGAAAGATCAATGCCCATGAAATGTACATGCACATCAACGACAAAGAAGAATCATCTTCCAAAAAAAAGGATTTGGCTCTCAAAGCAAATCATGAAAGAAAAGGAAAAGCAAAAATACAAGTTGAGGAAGAATCCTCAAGTGATGATGACCTTGGTGCAAACATTGCCTTGATGGTAAGGAAGACCACCAAGATGTTGAAAAAGCTAAATAGAGAAGGCATCAAATTTGATTCAAGGAAGAAGAAGTTCTTTTCCAACAAAAGAAAGCCCATTTCTGAGATGGACTGCTACAACTGTGGTGAGCTTGGTCATCTTGCTCATCAATGCAACAAGCCCAAGAAGAACAAGTTCAAGGGTAAGAAAGAAGATGACAGCGATGATGAAAAGAAGGAAAAGAAATTTTTCAAGAGAAAGGATGGGAAGCAAAAGAGGTTCCACAAGAAGAAGAATGGAAAGGCATATATTGTTGGCGACTGGCTCACCGACATTGAATCATCAAGTGGGTCTTCTTCAAGTGAAGAAGAGAATGATGAAAAAATTGCCGCCATCGTCGGGGACTTCTCTTCACCACCACCATCGCCATCATCCACTTCTCACTTATGCCTCATGGCTAGGGGTGAACGGAAGGTACAAAATGATATTGCTGATGATAGTGATAGTGATAGTGATGAGGAATTTGCTTCACCTTCATATGATGAGTTAGCTGACTTACTTAAAGAATATACTCAAATCATTAGAAAGTCAAAAGCTAAATGTGATAGGCTGAAAAATGAAAATGAATCTTTAAATGCCAAGTATGACATAGTTATAAAGGCTAGTGATGAAACAAAATAAGAAAATAAAACTATGTCATCAACTGTAAATGAGCTCACAAACTCCCTAAAAGATGCTAAGGAAAAATATGACAAATTAAATAAAGCTAATAGGGAGTTGCAAAATAGACTAGTAAAGATCGAGGAAGACTATACTCAAATTAAATTTGATCATGACAATCTTCTTGTTGAAAATGAACTTTTATCTTGCAAAACACATGAGGCTATTAACCCTGTTGTTAAGTGTAACACCCAAATGTGTACATCATATGATAAGAAGTTATTCCCTTGAATATTTTGTCTCTATTTAATGGAGCATGTGAACACCACATTTAAAAACAAGTAATTAATAAAAAGACATACCACAAAATTTTGCATCATGCTGGTTTTTCACTCTTGTGTGCACTTTGTTACAGTATAAATAAATATAATAATGTGAAAAGAGATATACTAAAGGCCAAAGTGGAACTTAAGATGTAAAAAGAAATTCTAGAAATTGGAAAGGAGGAGGAATAAAATATGTTGTGGATAAAAATAAATATATGAAAACAAATACTAATCTTACACCGGATAAATGAAGTTGAACATTTGGCCAATGGTGAAATTCATAACAAGATCCATATTCAAATTTGAAATTTGAAAAATAAAAAGAGTAAAACAAAACAGAAAAGAAAAAGAGAAATAAAAGAGAAAACTCGAGTTGGGCCCAAACCGAAGCACTCGGCCCACCTGACTCACTCACGCCAGCCCAACTCACCCCCGCGCCGACGGGCGGGGCCCGCTGTCAGCCTCTCCGGTCCCTTCGCTCGGCTCTCGTGTCGCTGCGTCGCGGGGCCCACTGGCCAGCCGTTTTCCCCACGCGCCCTTCTGTTTATCCGTTCTCCTGTGTCGCTTGCACGTGGGTCCGCCTGGTCAGCTCGGTCATCTTCTCAACAGAACGCGACTTCGTCGCTGCGCGCGCGTGGATTCCGCGGCGAGCTCACCGGCCGTTGCCGAACGCCCGAGTCGCGCGCGGCCTAACGCTCGGAACCACGCGGACCCCCCCCTTCAAAACCGCGGACCGAACCATCTCGCGGCATCGACCAAGAAATCGCCATTGCCACCGTGAGCTAGGAGTGAGATCGCCGCCGGGTCAAATCGCGTGCGCTGCCACCGGGACCCTGGAATTCGGTCAAAGACCTTCGCTGGGACATCAGTGGGACGACCGTGATAGCCTCGACCGGGGAGGACCGCCGTGCCTGGGGGAATTCCTTGCCGTGGCCGAAGGACCTCCGTCGGGCCGCTCATCGCCGCGGATCGCGCTTCTCCGACCACCTCTCTCGGTATGAAGCACCTCAGTCGACTCGCAATTGATAGGGCTTCGTGTAGTATCATTTAATTTGAGTGTGGCTCTATGGCTCGCCACATTGGCCGTCGCCGGTGGTGTGGGATTTGGGCGGCGCCGTGGGGATTCGTCTCGGTGGGCTGGGGAAGGGAGACGATGCCTGATCCGTCGATTGGCTTGCGGACGGCCCTGATTCGTTTGAGAATACCCCCCTTCACGCGTGGAATTGGGACCGTGGATGCGAGATCGTGTGATTGAAAGCAATCCTGGGTTTAATTGATTGCCGACCGTTAGATTGGGATCGGATGGGCCATAGATTCATACCGCTTCAGCTAATAAATGATCTAATCGTAGCCCTCCAGAGTTGATCCAACGGCCACGATCGGCCCATACCCCTTCGGCCGGGTCGTTTTGCATAAGAGTCCCTGGACTTTGCGGAAATCAACCCGCCGTCCACCTTGGGGTTATTCTGAGTCTCGGGCAAACTTGCGAGCTAGCCCCTGCGCTTTACAGATTTTGACGTCTAGGCCAGAGAATTATAAAATCAGAGAAAACTTATTAGAAAAAGGATTTTTAGTGTGAAAATAAATCATAGAACTTGTTTAATTTGTAGAAAATTCATATGAACTCCAAATTGGTCCATTCCAGTTTCTAAATTTTCATAATATTATTGTCTATCTATTTGTGCCTCTGTTCTGGCATGACAAACACATTAAAATTATTCTTTCACTTAATCTTGTATTAAATGCATAAAACCTTAGAAAATCCATATCTTAAAATCTATAAGTCCAAATTTAATGATTCCAGTTCCTGTGATCTTATTTTAATGTCTAGTTTATTGCTGTATATTCTATTTGCATGTTTGATGTGATGTTAATTTATGCTATGTGAAAGGGAAATGTGTCCTTGGGCCATTTCTAAGTATTTTGGTGATTGAGTGCCAACACATGTGCTTAATTGTGAATTTGTGTACATGGATGAACAAGGTGCAAATCATGAAGTAAAGGTATGTTTCTAAGCCTTAGTACATTGGTTTTATGTACTAATATATTTGTCTAAGTGTTAGAAACAGAAAGAAGAAGAAGAGAGAAGAGGAGAAAATGACTTGGCTGTGTGCAGCCAAGACCCAGCTCGGTCTGGAGCACCGGACTGTCCGGTGTGCACCGGACAGTGTCCGGTGCGCCAGGCTGCCTCGGCTCGAACTGGCCGCTCTCGGGAAATTGGCCGACGGCGTACGGCTATAATTCACCGGACTGTCCGGTGTGCACCGGACTGTCCGGTGAGCCAACGGTCGGCCGGGCCAACGGTCGGCCGCGCAATCCGCGCGGGACACGTGGCGGAGCCAACGGTAGGAAGACGGCACCGGACTGTCCGGTGTGCACCGGACATGTCCGGTGCGCCAACTGCGCCAGATCTTCCAACGGTCGGCAACGGTCGTCTTCGCCGTTTAAGGAAACAAATCGGGCACCGGACAGTGTCCGGTGTGCACCGGACTGTCCGGTGCCCCCGACGACAGAAGGCAAGGATGGCCTTCCGGATTTGCTCTCAACGGCTCCTAGCTGCCTTGGGGCTATAAAAGGAGCCCCTAGGCGCATGGAGGAAACACACAAGCAACCTTTGAGCATTCTTGATCATCCACACTAAGTCTCTGCGCATTCGTTTGTGTTTCTAAGTGATTCGAGCTCTGTTCTAAGTGAGAACTCTGAGATAGTCTTGTGAGCTCGATTCTTGGCCGTGTGTGTGCGCTTTTGCTGTGGATTTGTGTGTGTTGCTTCCCTCCCTTACTCTGTGCTTTCTTTGTGATCATATACTTGTAAGGGCAAGAGACTCCAATTTGTGGAGATTCCTTGCAAACGGGATAGTGAAAGGAACAACAAAACACCGTGGTATTCAAGTGGGTCTTTGGACCGCTTGAGAGGGGTTGATTGCAACCCTCGTCCGTTGGGACGCCACAACGTGGAGTAGGCAAGCGTTGGGCTTGGCCGAACCACGGGATAAACCACTGTGTCACCTCTGTGCTTGATCTCTTGTGGTTTTGTGTTTTGTTGAGACTTCATCTTAGCCACTTGGCAATATTCGTACTAACACTTAACAAGTTTTTGTGGCTTAAGTTTGAAGTTTTTACAGGATCACCTATTCACCCCCCCCCCCCTCTAGGTGCTCTCAATTGGTATCAGAGCCGTTCTATTCACAAAGGGACTAACCGCCCGAATAGATGGATCCTAAGGGGAAGGGTATAGTGATCAACGACAAAGAGAAGGAGACCTTCGTCAACGAGCCGAAGGACGACAAGCCTACCGACTCCGGCTCGGGCCATAGACGGAAGGAAGGGAGGAAGAAGAAGACAAGGCGCATCAAGGAGATCGTCTACTACGACAGCGATGAGTCTACTTCCTCCCAAAAGGACGACCACAGCGACTACGAGAGGAAGAAATCGGTTAATTCAAACTTTTCTTTTGACTACTCTCGTATTCCGCAAAGTTCACATTCACATTTGCTCTCCATTCCACTCGGCAAGCCCCCACACTTTGATGGAGAGGACTACGGATTTTGGAGCCACAAAATGCGTAGTCACCTATTCTCTCTCCATCCGAGTATTTGGGAGATTGTAGAGAGTGGAATGCATTTTGATAGTTCGGATAGTCCCATGTTCATTAATGAACAAATTCATAAGAATGCACAAGCTACTACTGTTCTTCTAGCTTCCTTGTGCAGGGATGAATACCATAAGGTGAGCGGCTTGGATAACGCCAAGCAAATCTGGGACACCCTCAAGATTTCTCATGAGGGGAACGACGTCACCTTGCTCACCAAGATGGAGTTGGTGGAGGGAGAGCTTGGACGGTTCGCGATGATAAGGGGCGAGGAGCCGACGCAAACATACAACCGGCTCAAGACCCTTATCAACAAGATAAGAAGCTACGGGAGCACGCGATGGACGGACCACGACGTCGTCCGCCTAATGCTCAGGTCATTTACCGTTCTTGATCCTCACTTGGTGAACAATATACGTGAAAATCCCAGGTACACCAAGATGTCGCCCGAAGAAGTTCTTGGGAAATTCGTTAGCGGGCGAATGATGATCAAGGAGGCAAGATATGTGGACGACGCCTTGAATGGTCCGATCAACGAGCCGCAACCCCTTGCTCTCAAGGCAACACGAAGCAAGGAGGCGCTACCTAGCAAGGTGGCACAGATTGAAGCGGCTGGCCTTAATGATGAAGAGATGGCTCTCATCATCAAAAGATTCAAGACGGTGCTTAAAGGTCACAAGGGACAACCAAGCAAGACCAAAGCCAAGGGGAAGCGCTCATGCTTCAAATGCGGTAAGCTTGGTCATTTCATTGCTAACTGTCCCGATAATGAAAGTGACCAGGAAAAGGGGAACAAAAGAGAGAAGAAGAAGCAATACAAGAAGGCAAAGGGCGAGGCGCATCTAGGAAAGGAGTGGGATTCGGATTGCTCCTCCTCCGACTCCGACAACGAAGGGCTCGCCGCCACTGCCTTCAACAAATCGGCTCTCTTCCCCAACGAGCGTCTCACATGCCTCATGGCAAGGGAGAAGAAGGTGAGTACTCAAGACTCCACTTATGCTTCTTCTAGTGATAGTGAGTCTAGTAGTGATGATGATGACATAGATTATTCATGCTTGTTCAAGGGCTTAGATAGATCTAAGATAGATAAAATCAATGAATTGATTGATGCATTGAATGAAAAGGATAGGCTTTTAGAAAAGCAAGAAGATTTATTGTATGATGAACATGATAAATTTGTAGAAGCACAAAAAGCATATGCTTTAGAAGTGAAAAGAAATGAAATGCTTTCTAGTGAATTATCTTCCTGTCATGAAACCATTGCTACCTTAAGAAGTGTTAATGATGATTTAAGTGCTAAACTAGAAGTAGCTAGTAAATCAAATTCCTGTGTTGAACATGTTGAAATTTGTACTAGGTGTAAGGATTTTGATGTTAATGCTTGTAATGAATACTTAGTGTCAATTTCAAAACTAAATGATGAAGTGGCTAGTCTTAATGCCCAACTTAAGACTAGCAAAAGTGAAGTTGATAAGATAAAATTTGCAAGGGATGCCTACACGGTTGGTAGACACCCCTCAATTAAGGATGGTCTTGGCTTCAAGAGAGAGGCCAAGAACTTAACAAGCCATAAGGCTCCCATCTTCGTCAAGGAGAATGGGAAGGCCCCTATGGCTAGTAGTGCTAAAAAGAACCATGCTTTCTTATACCATGATAGGAGACATGCTAGAAATGCTTATAATGATTTTGATTCACATGTTTATGATTCTCATGCCATGTTTGCCTCTAGTTCCTCTCATAAGCATGATAGAGATATGAGTAGGAAAAATATTGCACATATGTCTAGGAGAAATTTTGCTCATGTTCCTAGAAAAGTTGTAAACAAACCTTCTACCATTTATTATGCTTGCAATACTCCCTTTGCTATTTGTAGAAAGGGTAAGAAGGTAGTTGCTAGGAAATTAGGGGCTAGATGCAAGGGAGATAAATCTTGCATTTGGGTCCCTAAAGATATTTGTGCTAACCTTGCAGGACCCAACATGAGTTGGGTACCTAAGACCCAAGCCTAAATTTGCCTTGCAGGTTTATGCATCCGGGGGTTCAAGCTGGATTATCGACAGCGGATGCACAAACCATATGACGGGGGAGAAGAAGATGTTCACCTCCTACGTCAAGAATAAGGATTCCCAAGATTCAATTATATTCGATGATGGGAATCAAGGCAAGGTAAAAGGGTTAGGTAAAATTGCAATTTCTAATGAGCATTCTATCTCAAATGTATTCTTAGTGGAGAGTCTTGGATATAATTTGCTATCTGTTAGTCAACTATGTCAAATGGGATATAATTGCCTTTTTACTAATGTAGATGTGTCTGTCTTTAGAAGATGTGATGGTTCACTAGCTTTTAAGGGTGTACTAGACGGCAAGCTTTACTTAGTAGATTTTGCAAAAGAAGAGGCCGGTCTAGATGCATGCTTAATGGCTAAGACTTGCATGGGCTGGCTGTGGCATCGCCGCTTAGCACATGTGGGGATGAAGAACCTCCACAAGCTTCTAAAGGGAGAACACGTGATAGGTCTAACAAATGTTTATTTCGAAAAAGATAGACCTTGTGCAGCTTGTCAGGCAGGAAAACAAGTGGGAGGAGCACATCACAGCAAGAATGTGATGACCACATCAAGACCTCTGGAGCTGCTGCATATGGACCTCTTCGGACCCGTCGCCTATCTAAGCATAGGAGGAAGTAAGTATGGTTTAGTTATTGTTGATGACTTTTCCCGCTTCACTTGGGTGTTCTTTTTGCAGGATAAGTCTGAAACCCAAGGGACCCTCAAGCGCTTCATCAGGAGGGCTCAAAATGAGTTTGAGCTCAAGGTGAAGAAGATAAGGAGCGACAACGGGTCCGAGTTCAAGAACCTTCAAGTGGAGGAGTTTCTTGAGGAGGAAGGGATCAAGCACGAGTTCTCCGCTCCCTACACACCACAGCAAAATGGTGTGGTAGAGAGGAAGAACAGGACGCTAATCGATATGGCGAGGACGATGCTTGGAGAATTCAAGACCCCCGAGTGCTTTTGGTCGGAAGCTGTGAACACGGCTTGCCACGCCATCAACAGGGTCTACCTTCATCAACTCCTCAAGAAGACTTCGTATGAGCTACTAACCGGTAACAAACCCAATGTATCGTACTTTCGTGTATTTGGGAGCAAGTGCTACATTCTAGTGAAGAAGGGTAGAAATTCTAAGTTTGCTCCCAAAGCTGTAGAAGGGTTTTTATTAGGTTATGATTCAAATACAAAGGCGTATAGAGTCTTCAACAAATCGTCGGGTTTGGTTGAAGTCTCTAGCGACGTTGTATTTGATGAGACTAATGGCTCTCCAAGAGAGCAAGTTGTTGATTGTGATGATGTAGATGAAGAAGATGTTCCAACGGCCGCTATACGAACCATGGCGATTGGAGACGTTCGGCCACAGGAACAAGATGAACGAGATCAACCTTCTTCCTCAACGATGGTGCATCCCCCAACTCAAGACGATGAACAGGTTCATCAAAAGGAGGCGTGTGATCAAGGGGGAGCACAAGATGATCACGTGATGGAGGAAGAAGCACAACCGGCACCTCCAACCCAAGTTCGAGCGATGATTCAAAGGGATCATCCCGTCGACCAAATTTTGGGTGACATTAGCAAGGGAGTAACTACTCGATCTCGATTAGTTAATTTTTGTGAACATTACTCTTTTGTCTCCTCTATTGAGCCTTTCAGGGTAGAGGAGGCCTTGCTAGATCCGGACTGGGTGTTGGCCATGCAGGAGGAACTTAACAATTTCAAGCGCAATGAAGTTTGGACGCTGGTGCCTCGTCCCAAGCAAAATGTTGTGGGAACCAAGTGGGTGTTCCGCAACAAACAAGACGAGCACGGAGTGGTGACAAGGAACAAGGCTCGACTTGTGGCAAAAGGTTATGCCCAAGTCGCAGGTTTGGACTTTGAGGAGACTTTTGCTCCTGTGGCTAGGCTAGAGTCCATTCGTATCTTGCTAGCATATGCCGCTCACCATTCTTTCAGGTTGTACCAAATGGATGTGAAGAGCGCTTTCCTCAACGGGCCAATAAAGGAGGAGGTGTACGTGGAGCAACCCCCTGGCTTCGAGGATGAACGGTACCCCGACCACGTGTGTAAGCTCTCTAAGGCGCTCTATGGACTTAAACAAGCCCCAAGAGCATGGTATGAATGCCTTAGAGATTTCTTAATTGCTAATGCTTTCAAGGTTGGGAAAGCCGATCCAACTCTTTTCACTAAGACTTGTGATGGTGATTTGTTTGTGTGCCAAATTTATGTCGATGACATAATATTTGGTTCTACTAATCAAAAGTCTTGTGAAGAGTTTAGCAGGGTGATGACGCAGAAATTCGAGATGTCGATGATGGGCGAGTTGAACTACTTCCTTGGGTTCCAAGTGAAGCAACTCAAGGACGGCACCTTCATCTCCCAAACGAAGTACACGCAAGATCTGCTAAAGAGGTTTGGGATGAAGGACGCCAAACCCGCAAAGACGCCGATGGGAACCGACGGACACACCGACCTCAACAAAGGAGGTAAGTCCGTTGATCAAAAAGCATACCGGTCAATGATAGGGTCTTTACTTTATTTATGTGCTAGTAGACCGGATATTATGCTTAGCGTATGCATGTGTGCTAGATTTCAATCCGATCCTAAGGAGTGTCACTTGGTGGCGGTGAAGCGAATTCTTAGATATTTAGTCGCTACGCCTTGCTTCGGGATCTGGTATCCAAAGGGGTCTAACTTTGACTTGATTGGGTATTCAGATTCCGACTATGCTGGATGTAAGGTCGATAGGAAGAGTACATCAGGGACGTGCCAATTCTTAGGAAGGTCCCTGGTGTCATGGAACTCTAAGAAACAAACCTCCGTTGCCCTATCCACCGCTGAGGCCGAGTATGTTGCCGCAGGACAGTGTTGCGCGCAACAACTTTGGATGAGGCAAACCCTCCGGGACTTTGGCTACAATCTGAGCAAAGTCCCACTCCTATGTGATAATGAGAGTGCTATCCGAATAGCGGAAAATCCTGTTGAGCACAGCCGCACAAAGCACATAGACATCCGGCATCACTTTTTGAGAGACCACCAGCAAAAGGGAGATATCGAAGTGTTTTATGTTAGCACCGAGAACCAGCTAGCCGATATCTTCACCAAGCCTCTAGATGAGAAGACCTTTTGCAGGTTACGTAGTGAGCTAAATGTCTTAGATTCGCGGAACTTGGATTGAATTGTAGCATACATGTGCTTATGCCTTTGATCATGTTCTTTCTGCATTTTGTTGCTTATTATGGTGCTCAAGTTGTACAAACACTCCCTGGACCTCACAAGTCCGTTGCAATGTGATGCACATGTTTAGGGGGAGATGTGTTACAACTTGATCCTTTGAGACTAACCATATGCTTGAGTTTGTTTGATTTAGTCTCAAAGGAGAATTGAAAGGGAAAAGGTGGACTTGGACCATGAAAGACTTCCACTGCACTCCGATGAGAGGGTAACTTATTCCAAGTCCATCTCATGAACTCTTATTGCCATTTGCTCTAAATTGAAGATTTTGGTGAGGCAATGGGGTTAGTGGGCCAAGATTTATCCCGTTTTGGTGCTTGATGCCAAAGGGGGAGAAAATAAAGGCCAAAGCAATAAATGGATCAGCTACCACTTGTGAAATTTTGAAAATAGTAGAGTAGAGTTTTTGGTTTGTCAAAACCTTTTTATTGTCTCTTTTTGCTTCTTGTGGGGAGAAGTAGCAATTATGGGAAAAAGGGGGAGTTTTTGAAATCTTTGATCAATCTCTTTTGGAATGACTCTCTTTTTGCTTCAACATGTGTGTTTAACTTAGAGATAGAGATTTGAGTTTGATTTGCAAAAACAAACCAAGTGGTGGCAAAGGATGATCCATATATGCCAAAATTGATTCAAAATAAATTTAAGTTTTATTTGAAGTGAGTTTGCACTTGTTCTAGTTGCTTTATGTTGTGTTGGCATAAATCACCAAAAAGGGGGAGATTGAAAGGGAAATGTGTCCTTGGGCCATTTCTAAGTATTTTGGTGATTGAGTGCCAACACATGTGCTTAATTGTGAATTTGTGTACATGGATGAACAAGGTGCAAATCATGAAGTAAAGGTATGTTTCTAAGCCTTAGTACATTGGTTTTATGTACTAATATATTTGTCTAAGTGTTAGAAATAGAAAGAAGAAGAAGAGAGAAGAGGAGAAAATGACTTGGCTGTGTGCAGCCAAGACCCAGCTCGGTCTGGAGCACCGGACTGTCCGGTGTGCACCGGACAGTGTCCGGTGCGCCAGGCTGCCTCGGCTCGAACTGGCCGCTCTCGGGAAATTGGCCGACGGCGTACGGCTATAATTCACCGGACTGTCCGGTGTGCACCGGACTGTCCGGTGAGCCAACGGTCGGCCGGGCCAACGGTCGGCCGCACAATCCGCGCGGGACACGTGGCGGAGCCAACGGTAGGAAGACGGCACCGGACTGTCCGGTGTGCACCGGACATGTCCGGTGCGCCAACTGCGCCAGATCTTCCAACGGTCGGCAACGGTCGTCTTCGCCGTTTAAGGAAACAAATCGGGCACCGGACAGTGTCCGGTGCCCCCGACGACAGAAGGCAAGGATGGCCTTCCGGATTTGCTCTCAACGGCTCCTAGCTGCCTTGGGGCTATAAAAGGAGCCCCTAGGCGCATGGAGGAAACACACAAGCAACCTTTGAGCATTCTTGATCATCCACACTAAGTCTCTGCGCATTCGTTTGTGTTTCTAAGTGATTCGAGCTCTGTTCTAAGTGAGAACTCTGAGATAGTCTTGTGAGCTCGATTCTTGGCCGTGTGTGTGCGCTTTTGCTGTGGATTTGTGTGTGTTGCTTCCCTCCCTTACTCTGTGCTTTCTTTGTGATCATATACTTGTAAGGGCAAGAGACTCCAATTTATGGAGATTCCTTGCAAACGGGATAGTGAAAGGAACAACAAAACACCGTGGTATTCAAGTGGGTCTTTGGACCGCTTGAGAGGGGTTGATTGCAACCCTCGTCCGTTGGGACGCCACAACGTGGAGTAGGCAAGCGTTGGGCTTGGCCGAACCACGGGATAAACCACTGTGTCACCTCTGTGCTTGATCTCTTGTGGTTTTGTGTTTTGTTGAGACTTCATCTTAGCCACTTGGCAATATTCGTACTAACACTTAACAAGTTTTTGTGGCTTAAGTTTGAAGTTTTTACAGGATCACCTATTCACCCCCCCCCCCTCTAGGTGCTCTCACTATGCCATGCATGTATTGTATTGATGCGAATAGACGAGCAACCTACTGTGGAACCTGAGCTTCAACAAGTTGAGGTAGCTGAGCAGGAGCTCGTTGAAGGCAAGTTGTGCCCTTGATCACTTCTTTTACCCATTCATGTTCTTATTATTCATAATGATCTGCATAGGATAATTTTGCTGGGACCCAATAGGATGCCCTAGATTTTGACTATCTTTATACCTTGCTTCACCACTGGTTTTACTACTAAAGTTTTGGGTAGTACATGCTATTGCTTTATGTGGATTTGGGTATGGAGATATTCATCACTCATTGTTATACTATTTATTGTTATCTGTTTTGTTCTTCCTTGTTCATGTTAAGATCATTATGTTAATGGGAACATGGAGAACCACCTGGGAAAACAGTGCTACCACAAGGGTTTAATGGGACGCCCTTGGCTGATTAACTAGGAAAGCTAGGGGAGGGCTACCTTACCCGAAAGGGGCAAGGGCAGTAAGGGAGAGGTCAGTGTAGGGAGGTCCCTGGTTGATTTTGCTGCGATGGCGGTCAGCCAGGAACCCTGCACTGGATCTTCCTATAAACTGTAGCGGGTAGTCTGAAGCTAGTGGAACTTTGTAAAGGCCTCGTAGTGGTACCCTGCCTCGCTTCCTAGGTAGAGGTGTATGGAGTCTGATCAACTCTGTGGCAAATGGGTAACACGACTTGTGGGTAAAGATGCGCAACCTCTGCAGAGTGTAAAACTGGTATACTAGCCGTGCTCACGGTCATGAGCGGCTCGGACACTCACATGATTAAATTATGGAACTTAAACTTAACCTGTCATTTCATTGCATTTGGGATTATTTTATTATTACTTTTACTTATTATTACTATGGTTTGGTATTTACTTACACTTAGTAATTGCTAATAAAATTTTGACCAACTTATAAAAGCAATGCTCAGCTTCAGCCTTTATTTCATCGATCAGCCTTACACTTCATGAACTCCCACCTTTGGTGAGTTCATGCCACATTATTCCCCACGACTTGTTGAGCTATGAACGTATGTGAGCTCACTCTTGCTGTCTCACACCCCCCCACAGGAGAAGAGCAGGTGGTTCAGGAGGAGCCGCCTAACACTGAGGAGTTCGATCTGATCTAGGTGGCGTTTCTCAGTCGACATTGGCGCCGACGATCCTTAGTTCGTTTTATGTTTACACTTTTATTTTGTAATAAGTCTTCCGCTATGTAATAAATACTCTGATGTTTTATGACATTTATCTCTATACACTCTGTTATTATATATGTTGTCTTCTTGGCGCATGTATGAGATGCATCCGGCTTTGTCCTTTAAAACCGGGTGTTACAGAAGTGGTATCAGAGGAAATGTTGACTGTAGGACGAAACCTAGATAGAAATGGACAAACCCTTACCTACTTATCTCACTCTGATTCATTCTACACTCACCTTACTCTGATTCATTCCATACTTACCTTATCTTGATCCTGTCTCACCTTCTACTGTTCTACTCTGATCATTCTTACCTTTTCTACTCTGAGACAAGATGGATTTCACACCTTGGAATCCCTATCCCTATGACATTTTAAGAGATAGGAGGCCTAAGACCAAATCAAAACCATTTTCTATATTTAAAAATGTTGTGTGATTGTGATGATGAAAATGTCTGATTTGCTTCTTTGATTGATTGAATTATTATAGATGGACATCTTAGCATGTACCAACATAAGGTATTGAATTAGCTATAGTAGGTGAAATATTAATCTGCTTAGCTAATAAATCCCCCAAAGTAACATGATTGTAATTACTGCCTTGTCTACTGCTCTTTCTTACCATATGTATCTAACTCAGATGGTCAATACCAGGCGGGGTGGTGGAATTGACTTGCCTCCTAACCAACACACTCGAAGACAACCTCAGCCACAACCTGCTGGGATGAATCCTCCCAATCCTCCACCAGGCGGAGTTGACCCACTGGTTGCTGCTCAGATGGCGGTGATGCAGCAAATGGCGGACACTATGGCTGATATGCGTGCCCAGATGCAGCAAGAACGCCAAGAGATGCGTCAGGAAAGAGAAGACATACGCCAGGAGTTGCGCCAGGAGAGAGATGAGATACGCCAAGAAAGGAGGGCGCAACAACAGCAGCTGCAACAGCAACTTCAACAACAGCAACAGCAGCAACAAGTACCACTGCCTCCACCACCACCACCAGTTCCACCTCGTGATAAGCACCGGGAGTTTATGAGTCATAAGCCACCTACATTCGCCAGCTCACCTGATCCACTGGACGCGGATGATTGGTTGAAGTCAATTGAGAAGATGCTGAATATTGCACAATGCACTGATCGGGAGAAGGTCTTATATGCTTCTGGACGTCTGACTGGTCCTGCTGCTGACTGGTGGGATTCTTATACGGCTGCCCATGATGCTGCGGATACTATTACTTGGGCAGAGTTCAGTACACGATTCAGGAACTACCATATTCCAGCTGGTATGATCAAGATCAAGAAGAAGGAGTTTCTGTCATTAAAGCAAGGCAATATGTCGGTCAGCGAGTACAGGGATAAATTCATTCAGTTGTCGAGGTATGCTCCAGAGGAAGTTGCTGAGGATGAGAGAAAGCAGGAGCATTTTATTGAAGGACTTAATGGACCGCTGCAGTATGCTCTAGTGGCACACACTTTTCCATCATTTCAGAGGCTACTGGATAAGGCTCTTGCTATTGAACACAAGCGTGTTCAACTGGGTGATTTGAAGAGGAAGGCTATCTCACAAGGACAGGGTAGCAGCAGTGTTCGTCCTCGCTATAGTTCACCACAGGGTACACCGACTTGACCCGGAGGACCACGCCCAGTTCAGCAATCGCCACTGAGGACACCTCCTCGACAGGCTACTCCCACGGGCACCCCGACGAAGTTTGCAGGACAGAGTCCGGGCACTCAATGTTTCAAGTGTGGGAAGATTGGTCATTATGCAAATGTCTGCCCACAGAGGATTGCTACTACTCCAGCTCAGAACAAGCAACAGACCCCTGGCAAGGGATATTCTATAGCCAGGGTGAATCAAGTCAGCGTTGATGATACTCCTGATGGTGGTGACCTCGTAATTGGTATGTTTTATGTTAATGCAATTCCTGCAACCATATTATTTGATTCTGGTGCTACACATTCATTCATGTCTGCTCGTTATGCCAACACAAATGAAATACCCCTGCTAAATATGAGAAAACCCCTGATAGTAATTACACCTAAAGGGCCTGTTGAGGCAAATCAAATGACACGTAGATTGACATTGACTATTATGGGTAGAGAATTTGGAGCTACTGCTATAATATTAGAGTCAAGCAGTATAGATCTGATCCTTGGTATGTCATGGCTGAGAAAGGCAAAGGCCGTTATAGCTTGTGGTAGAGGTACCATAGAACTCACTACCACTAAAGGAGAAAGATTTCAAGTGAATATTGCAGTAACCTCCTCATCCATGCGTGCAATGTTCTTTATGCCTGAGGAGTTTGTTGGTGACAACATCCGGGTGGTTAGAGATTTTCCGGATGTCTTTCCAGAGGAGTTACCAGGGATGCCACCTGATAGAGAAGTTGAGTTTGTTATTGATCTCTTACCTGGAACCGCCCCTATTTCAAAACGGCCATATAGAATGTCCGTAGAGGAGTTGAAGGAACTAAAGAAGCAGTTGACGGAGTTACAAGAGGCTGGTTACATTCGTCCGAGTTCCTCACCTTGGGGAGCACCGGTGTTATTTGTGCAGAAGAAGGATGGATCGCAACGGATGTGTGTGGATTATAGGTCTCTTAATGATGTTACGGTGAAGAACAAGTACCCGTTGCCCCGTATTGAGGATTTGTTTGATCAAATGAGAGGAGCAAGAGTATTTTCGAAGATTGATCTCCGATCCGGTTACCATCAGATGAGGATTAGACCATCGGATATTCCCAAGACGGCATTCTCAACCCGATATGGATTATATGAGTTTACTGTTATGTCATTTGGATTAACCAATGCACCAGCTTATTTCATGAATTTGATGAACAAAGTGTTTATGGATTATTTGGACAGATTCGTCGTGGTGTTTATCGACGATATTCTTATCTATTCTAAGAATGAAAGTGATCACGAACAACATCTAAGGTTGGTGCTGCAAAAGTTACGAGATAATCAGCTCTACGCTAAGTTCAGCAAGTGCGAGTTTTGGATTGACAAGGTGCCATTCCTTGGTCATATTATTTCTAATGGAGGAATAGCAGTGGATCCTGCTAAAGTGAAGGAGATAATGGAGTGGAGAGTGCCCACTACAGTTACTGAGATTCGGAGTTTCTTGGGATTAGCAGGCTACTATCGGAGATTTATTGAAGGATTCTCTAAGATTGCCAAACCTATGACATCGCTTTTGGAGAAAGGAAAAGAATTCAAGTGGGATGAGAAATGCCAAGAAAGCTTTGATCAATTGAAGGAGAAATTGATGTCACCTCCAGTATTGGTTATGCCAGACTTGCAGAAAGGATTTGATATTTATTGTGATGCATGTGGCCAAGGACTTGGATGTGTGCTTATGCAAGAAGGTCATGTGATTGCCTATGCATCTCGTCAGTTGAGGAGGCATGAACTGAACTACCCCACTCATGACTTGGAACTAGCTGCCGTTGTGCATGCACTTAAGATTTGGAGACACTACATTATGGGAACTAAGTGCCAAGTATACACGGATCACAAGAGTTTGAAGTATATATTCACTCAGAAGGATCTCAACCTTAGGCAACGCCGTTGGTTGGAGCTTATTAAGGATTATGATTTGGAGATTCACTATCATCCAGGCAAGGCGAATTTGGTTGCAGATGCCTTGAGTCGGAAGGAGCATGTTCACTCCGCTTTTGTTGTCCAGTTACCCGATGAATTAGCAAAAGATTTTGAGAAGCTCAACCTGGGAATTGTTACTCATACTAAAGGAGTTACCATTGAGTTGGAACCTACCTTGGAGCAAGAGATTCGTAAAGGTCAGGTTGGTGATGCTAAGATTCAAGAGATCAAGGATCTTATTACTGAAGGAAGAGTTCTGGAATTCACGGAGGATGAGCAAGGTACTATATGGTTCAAAGATCGGATATGTGTTCCAGAGATCGATAGCCTCCGTGAGGCTATATTGAAAGAAGCTCATGATTCTGATTACTCCATCCACCCTGGAAGCACTAAGATGTATCAAGATTTGAAGCGAAAGTATTGGTGGTATGGACTGAAAAGAGATGTGGCTGCTCATGTGGCTAAGTGTGATGTATGTCAAAGAGTTAAGGCTGAACATCAAAGACCCGCTGGATTATTGCACCCATTGAAGATACCTGAGTGGAAATGGGAAGAAATTGGTATGGATTTTATTGTTGGACTACCCCGCACTCCAGCAGGATATGACTCTATTTGGGTAATTGTAGACAGATTGACAAAGGTGGCTCATTTTATACCTGTGAGGACTAATTATACGGGAGCCAAGCTAGCAGAATTGTATATGACTCGGATAGTTTGTCTACATGGAGTGCCTAAGAAGATCGTGTCTGATCGAGGATCACAGTTTACTTCTCGGTTTTGGAAGAAGTTGCATGAGAATTTGGATACAAAGTTGAATTTTAGTTCCGCTTACCATCCCCAGACTGATGGACAGACAGAGAGAACTAATCAAGTGCTGGAGGATATGTTAAGAGCTTGTGCTCTTAAACATGGTGGCAGTTGGGAGAAGAGTTTACCCTATGCTGAGTTTTCTTATAATAATAGTTACCAGGCCAGTTTGAAGATGTCGCCATTTGAGGCTTTGTATGGTAGAAAATGCAGGACTCCACTATATTGGGATCAGACTGGAGAAAGACAGTTCTTTGGGCCTGAGCTTATTCAAGAGGCGGAAGAACAAGTTCGAATGATAAGAGAAAATTTGAGAATTGCACAATCAAGGCAAAAGAGTTATGCTGATAATAGAAGAAGATTACTGGAGTTTAAGGAGGGTGATCATGTCTATTTGAAGGTGTCACCACTTCGTGGTATGAGGAGATTTAAAGTTAAAGGAAAGTTGTCCCCTCGCTTCATTGGACCTTTCTTAATCTTAAAGCGAGTGGGAGAAGTTGCATATCAACTGGAGTTACCCGATCATCTGTCAGATGTACATGATGTGTTTCATGTGTCTCAGCTAAAGAAGTGCCTCAGGGTACCTGAGGAGCAGCTACCACTAGAGGACCTTAGTGTTCAAGATGACCTGACTTATGCTGAGTACCCTATCAAGATTCTGGATACGTTGACTCGAGTTACGAGAAATAAGGTTATAAAGATGTGCAAAGTTCAATGGAGTCACCACGGTGAAGATGAAGCAACTTGGGAAAGAGAAGAAGAGCTTCGTATAGATTTTCCCCATCTTTTCCCTAGATCTTCTTAAATCTCGAGGACGAGATTATTTTTAAGGGGGGTAGGATTTGTAACACCCAAATGTGTACATCATATGATAAGAAGTTATCCCCTTGAATATTTTGTCTCTATTTAATGGAGCATGTGAACACCACATTTAAAAACAAGTAATTAATAAAAAGACATACCACAAAATTTTGCATCATGCTGGTTTTTCACTCTTGTGTGCACTTTGTTACAGTATAAATAAATATAATAATGTGAAAAGAGATATACTAAAGGCCAAAGTGGAACTTAAGATGTAAAAAGAAATTCTAGAAATTGGAATGGAGGAGGAATAAAATATGTTGTGGATAAAAATAAATATATGAAAACAAATACTAATCTTACACCGGATAAATGAAGTTGAACATTTGGCCAATGGTGAAATTCATAACAAGATCCATATTCAAATTTGAAATTTGAAAAATAAAAAGAGTAAAACAAAACAGAAAAGAAAAAGAGAAATAAAAGAGAAAACTCGAGTTGGGCCCAAACCGAAGCACTCGGCCCACCTGACTCACTCACGCCAGCCCAACTCACCCCCGCGCCGACGGGCGGGGCCCGCTGTCAGCCTCTCCGGTCCCTTCGCTCGGCTCTCGTGTCGCTGCGTCGCGGGGCCCACTGGCCAGCCGTTTTCCCCACGCGCCCTTCTGTTTATCCGTTCTCCTATGTCGCTTGCACGTGGGTCCGCCTGGTCAGCTCGGTCATCTTCTCAACAGAACGCGACTTCGTCGCTGCGCGCGCGTGGATTCCACGGCGAGCTCACCGGCCATTGCCGAACGCCCGAGTCACGTGCGGCCTAACGCTCGGAACCACGCGGACCCCCCCCTTCAAAACCGCGGACCGAACCATCTCGCGGCATCGACCAAGAAATCGCCATTGCCACCGTGAGCTAGGAGTGAGATCGCCGCCGGGTCAAATCGCGTGCGCTGCCACCGGGACCCTGGAATTCGGTCAAAGACCTTCGCTGGGACATCAGTGGGACGACCGTGATAGCCTCGACCGGGGAGGACCGCCGTGCCTGGGGGAATTCCTTGCCGTGGCCGAAGGACCTCCGTCGGGCCGCTCATCGCCGCGGATCGCGCTTCTCCGACCACCTCTCTCGGTATGAAGCACCTCAGTCGACTCGCAATTGATAGGGCTTCGTGTAGTATCATTTAATTTGAGTGTGGCTCTATGGCTCGCCACATTGGCCGTCGCCGGTGGTGTGGGATTTGGGCGGCGCCGTGGGGATTCGTCTCGGTGGGCTGGGGAAGGGAGACGATGCCTGATCCGTCGATTGGCTTGCGGACGGCCCTGATTCGTTTGAGAATACCCCCCTTCACGCGTGGAATTGGGACCGTGGATGCGAGATCGTGTGATTGAAAGCAATCCTGGGTTTAATTGATTGCCGACCGTTAGATTGGGATCGGATGGGCCATAGATTCATACCGCTTCAGCTAATAAATGATCTAATCGTAGCCCTCCAGAGTTGATCCAACGGCCACGATCGGCCCATACCCCTTCGGCCGGGTCGTTTTGCATAAGAGTCCCTGGACTTTGCGGAAATCAACCCGCCGTCCACCTTGGGGTTATTCTGAGTCTCGGGCAAACTTGCGAGCTAGCCCCTGCGCTTTACAGATTTTGACGTCTAGGCCAGAGAATTATAAAATCAGAGAAAACTTATTAGAAAAAGGATTTTTAGTGTGAAAATAAATCATAGAACTTGTTTAATTTGTAGAAAATTCATATGAACTCCAAATTGGTCCATTCCAGTTTCTAAATTTTCATAATATTATTGTCTATCTATTTGTGCCTCTGTTCTGGCATGACAAACACATTAAAATTATTCTTTCACTTAATCTTGTATTAAATGCATAAAACCTTAGAAAATCCATATCTTAAAATCTATAAGTCCAAATTTAATGATTCCAGTTCCTGTGATCTTATTTTAATGTCTAGTTTATTGCTGTATATTCTATTTGCATGTTTGATGTGATGTTAATTTATGCTATGCCATGCATGTATTGTATTGATGCGAATAGACGAGCAACCTACTGTGGAACCTGAGCTTCAACAAGTTGAGGTAGCTGAGCAGGAGCTCGTTGAAGGCAAGTTGTGCCCTTGATCACTTCTTTTACCCATTCATGTTCTTATTATTCATAATGATCTGCATAGGATAATTTTGCTGGGACCCAATAGGATGCCCTAGATTTTGACTATCTTTATACCTTGCTTCACCACTGGTTTTACTACTAAAGTTTTGGGTAGTACATGCTATTGCTTTATGTGGATTTGGGTATAGAGATATTCATCACTCATTGTTATACTATTTATTGTTATCTGTTTTGTTCTTCCTTGTTCATGTTAAGATCATTATGTTAATGGGAACATGGAGAACCACCCGGGAAAACAGTGCTACCACAAGGGTTTAATGGGACGCCCTTGGCTGATTAACTAGGAAAGCTAGGGGAGGGCTACCTTACCCGAAAGGGGCAAGGGCAGTAAGGGAGAGGTCAGTGTAGGGAGGTCCCTGGTTGATTTTGCTGCGATGGCGGTCAGCCAGGAACCCTGCACTGGATCTTCCTATAAACTGTAGCGGGTAGTCTGAAGCTAGTGGAACTTTGTAAAGGCCTCGTAGTGGTACCCTGCCTCGCTTCCTAGGTAGAGGTGTATGGAGTCTGATCAACTCTGTGGCAAATGGGTAACACGACTTGTGGGTAAAGATGCGCAACCTCTGCAGAGTGTAAAACTGGTATACTAGCCGTGCTCACGGTCATGAGCGGCTCGGACACTCACATGATTAAATTATGGAACTTAAACTTAACCTGTCATTTCATTGGATTTGGGATTATTTTATTATTACTTTTACTTATTATTACTATGGTTTGGTATTTACTTACACTTAGTAATTGCTAATAAAATTTTGACCAACTTATAAAAGCAATGCTCAGCTTCAGCCTTTATTTCATCGATCAGCCTTACACTTCATGAACTCCCACCTTTGGTGAGTTCATGCCACATTATTCCCCACGACTTGTTGAGCTATGAACGTATGTGAGCTCACTCTTGCTGTCTCACACCCCCCCCCACAGGAGAAGAGCAGGTGGTTCAGGAGGAGCCGCCTAACACTGAGGAGTTCGATCTGATCTAGGTGGCGTTTCTCAGTCGACATTGGCGCCGACGATCCTTAGTTTGTTTTATGTTTACACTTTTATTTTGTAATAAGTCTTCCGCTATGTAATAAATACTCTGATGTTTTATGAAATTTATCTCTATACACTCTGTTATTATATATGTTGTCTTCTTGGCGCATGTATGAGATGCATCCGGCTTTGTCCTTTAAAACCGGGTGTTACATTAAGCTTGATGTAGCAACCTCATGTGATGATTTGATTCAAGAAGAGCAAACTAGTCTACATGCTGAATTGACTGAAAAAGTTGAAGTCCTGACTTTAGACAACCAAAAATTGAAGAATTACTTGACTGATGCAACTACTAGAGGAAAAGTTGCTATTGAGAACAATGATTTCAACAATGAGTTGGTAGTGGATAATCAAAGGCTTAAGAATGAGGTCAAGAAACTAAAAAGTGAAAATGAACATCTTGCAACAAGTGTGCAAAAGTTCAACAAGGGTCAATACCTCCAAAATGAGCTGCTTATGAACACTGTTATGAAAAATAACAAGAGTGGTATTGGATACAATGCTTTTGTGCAAAAGAAAGCTACCACTCAATACAAGCCAAAGCAGACTCACAAGCCTATCAAATGCTTTGAGTGTGGAAATGAAGGTCACTTTGCCCACAACTGCAAAGCCAAACCACCAACTCCCTTGCCTAAGCACTCAAGACCATTTGCTTTCAATGCTCACTATGTTCTAAGAAAGGTTGCAAATGGAAAGGTTAAGGTTACATTCCTAGGTCCACCAAACAAGAATAGACCCAGACAAATCTGGGTGGCAAAGTCCTTAATTGAGAGAGTCACTGGTCCTATGCAATATAGGGCCCTCAAAACTCAAGCTTGAATTGTCTGTGAATGTAGGTGAACTACAAGACCGGTGGGAGCCATTGGGTTATTGACAGTGGATGCACACAACATATGACAGGCAACCCACGGATGTTCACCTCACTAGATGAAAATGTTGATGGACAAGATAAAATCACATTTGGAGACAATTCAAAAGGAAAAGTGCAAGGACTTGGCAAGGTGGCAATCTCAAATGATTTATCAATATCAAATGTTCTCTTAGTTGCACCTTTGAGCTTCAATTTATTATCAGTGGGTCAACTCTGTGATCTTGGACTTCAATGCTTATTCACTCCAACAGAGGTTATTGTAACAAAGATGGATGATGAATCAATGGTATTCAAGGGATTTAGATACAACAACCTCTACTTAGTGGATTTCACTTCAGAAGATGCAGACTTAAGAACTTGCCTCTTCACCAAAGCTTCTCTTGGATGGCTTTAGCATAGGAGGCTTGCACATGTTGGGATGAGCACACTCAAGAAGGTATTAAAGAAAGATATGGTTAGAGGATTAAAGGATGTGGTGTTTGAAAAAGACAAGCCATGCAGTGCATGTCAAGCTGGAAAGCAAGTTGCTAATACACATCCCACTAAAGCTTTCATGTCAACATCAAGGCCACTGGAACTACTTCATATGGATTTGTTTGGACCTACAAATTATGTCAGTGCCGGTGGCAACCTCTACTGTCTAGTGATTGTTGATGACTTCTCAAGATACACTTGGGTGTTCTTTCTCCATGACAAATCTGAAGTTGCATCTATATTCAAGAAGTTTGCCAAGAAAGCACAAAATGAATTTAATTGCAAGATTAAGAAAATTAGAAGTGACAATGGCAAAGAATTTGACAACACCAACATTCATGAGTACTGTGATGAAATTGGGATCAAGCATGAAGTATCTGCCACATACACACCTCAACAAAATGGAGTTGTTGAAAGGAAAAACAGGACCTTGATCACTCTTGCAAGAACAATGATTGATGAGTATAACACACCGGAGAGGTTTTGGGCCGAAGCTGTCAACACTGCTTGTTATGCATCAAACAGGCTATTTCCTCACCGGCTACTTGAGAAGACTCCTTATGAACTGCTAAATGGGAAAAAGCCAGACATCTCCTTCTTCCGGGTGTTTGGGTGCAAATGCTACATCTACAAGAAACGCCATCACCTAGGGAAGTTTCAAAGACGTTGTGATATTGGTTTTCTTTTGGGTTATTCATTAAAGTCCAAAGCATATCGAGTATTCAACCATGCCACTGGTATGGTAGAAGAAACATATGATGTGGAATTTGATGAGACTAATGGCTCCCAAGGAGCACTTGAAAATCTTGATGATGTAGGTGATGAGCCACTAAGGGAAGCAATGAAGAACATGCCTATTGGAGCTATCAAACCAAAAGAAGATGAAGAAGAAGTGCAAATCATTGACAGGCCTTCTTCATCAAATGTACCACAAGATGATGAAAAAGATGAGAGGCATGCAAATGAAGATACATTTGTCTCTCATGAACAAGCAAGGGTACAAGCCGAAGATGTTGATGCTCCAGGATCTTCTTCCCAAGTAGTTGACAGGAGAAACTCATCACTACTTCAAGCTCATCCTCAAAACCAAATCATCGGGAGTCCTTCACAAGGGGTTATTACTCGATCACATAGACATGCTTCTTTTATTGAACATCACTCTTTTGTTTCTTATGTTGAGCCTACTTGTATAGATGAGGCGCTACAGGATCCGGACTGGGTGAATGCCATGCATGAAGAACTTAACAACTTCACCCGTAACGAAGTTTGGACCCTGGAGAAGCCTCCACAAGATGCAAGAATCATTGGAACAAAGTGGGTGTTCAGAAACAAACAAGATGATCAAGGTGTAATTGTAAGAAACAAGGCAAGACTTGTCGCAA
Organism: Zea luxurians; assembly: GCA_029449295.1. Classification (NCBI taxonomy): domain Eukaryota; kingdom Viridiplantae; phylum Streptophyta; class Magnoliopsida; order Poales; family Poaceae; genus Zea; species Zea luxurians. Next base: position 132,647,047 of record JAOPSE010000010.1, read on the forward strand.
AGGGATTCTCTCAAGTTGAAGGCTTAGATTTTGGAGAGACCTTTGCACTGGTTGCTCGACTGGAAGCCATTCGTATCCTACTTGCATATGCATCATGCTATGATATAAAACTTTATCAAATGGATGTAAAAAGTGCATTTTTAAATGGCTTCATAAATGAACTTGTATATGTTGAGCAACCGCCTGGATTTGAAGACCCTAGATATCCTAACCATGCCTACAGGTTGTCCAAGGCGCTATATGGGCTAAAGCAGGCTCCAAGGGCTTGGTATGAGCGCCTTCGCGACTTCCTCATCAAAAAGGGCTTCAAGATCGGGACCGTCGACACAACTCTCTTCACAAAGAAACATAACGGTGATATTTTCATTTGTCAAGTATATGTTGATGATATAATCTTTGGCTCGACAAATGACTATCATTGCAAGGAATTTGGTGAGTTGATGTCGAAGGAGTTTGAGATGTCAATGATTGGTGAGCTAACGTACTTCCTCGGCTTTCAAGTCAAGCAAATGAAAGATTAACTTTCTCTCACAAGAGAAGTATACCAAAGACTTGTTGAAAAGGTTCAACATGGAGAAGTGCAAACCAATCAAGACCCCCATGCCTACAAATGGACATCTCGACTTAGATGAGGGAGGTAACCCGGTTAATCAAACTCTCTATCGTTCTATGATTGGTAGTTTATTATACCTTACCGCATCTAGGCCCGATATTATGTTTAGTGTCTGCATGTGTGCTAGATTTCAATCTAATCCTAAGAAAGCTCATCTTCGCGCTGTTAAGAGAATTCTTAGGTATCTCAGGCACACCACAAGCGTTGGTCTGTGGTATCCCAAAGGAGCTACTTTTGATTTAATTGGCTATTCTGATTCAGATTATGCCGGTTGCAAAATTGATAGGAAAAGTACTTCTGGGGGATGCCATCTGCTTGGTAGATCACTAGTTTCATGGACATCCAAAAAGCAAAACAGTGTTGCCTTGTCAACTGCCGAAGCGGAATACATTGCCGCAGGTGCTTGTTGCACACAGATTTTATATATGAAACAAACCCTTCTAGACTATGGCGTAGTTCTAGAAAAGGTACCTTTGTTGTGTGACAATGAGAGTGCTGTTAAAATTGCTAATAATCCTGTTCAACACTCTCGCACCAAGCATATTGATATCCGTCATCACTTCCTTAGAGATCATGTTGCTAAAGGAGATATCATTTTAGAAGGAGTGAGGTCGGAAGATCAATTAGCGGATATTTTCACTAAGCCACTTGATAAGACCCGCTTTTGCATGTTGAGGAATGAACTAAATATTCTTGATCTCAGAAATTTTATGTAAAATGTCAAATGGTGTTGTCAAGCCTGCATTGCATGTTCAAATTCCTTGTATTGCATCTAGGGCTTGTCTAACCTAGTTAAGATAACCGCCAACAAAGCGAGTGAAAAAGCTTAACTCGGGTCAAACTTGACAAGTCTTAGTTTTTAAGCTTTTAGCACTTGAATTCTTACTTTTTATGCAATTATTGGTTCTTGAAATATGCATGAGGTACTGCACTTAGGGGATGTATTCAAAACTCAAATCACTTATGAAAAACCCCTAGTGCAAGCCAGAATGCAAATTTCACCATTTGCCTATTTTCTCTAAAAATTATCTAGCCTATGGCAAAATATTTTGAAAAGTATATGAGGGTGCCAATACCTGTCCCAACAAGTGTTATTTTGTGTGATTATAAGTTGGGATTTGGTTTGGTTGGGAGTTAGATAGAAATTCAAAATTTTCCAAACTCTCCTCTGTCTGGGCTCACCGGACAGTCCGGTGTGCACCGGACACTGCACTGTGCAATGTCCGGTGCACCGACAGCTGCGCGCTATAAATCAGTTTTATTGTGCGCTGTCAGGTGGTTCATCGGACAGCTACTGTGCGCTGTCCGGTGTGCACCGGACAGGCGCTGTAGACTGTCCGGTGCGCCCATCTCGCGTTTTAAAAAAAGGCCTCCAGCCCGCAGCCGAGCCAGAGGCGCTCATCTTCTGCCCGCTCTCTCTGCTCTCTGGTTACTGGCGATTTCCCCTCCCCCGCCGGCGATCTCCAGCCACTGGCGGCCACCGTTCCCGACTGGGCTCCGGCGACCCCGTCTCCCTCTTCTTCTCCCTCGGTGAGCAGTCCTTTCCCCTCTCCTTCCCTCTTCGGTTTTGAAAGGAGTGTGGCACTCAATTCAATCCCCCTTGTCCATCTCTCAATTTCTTGTCAAATCTTGTGAATCCAATTGGTGGAATGAGTTCAAGTGTCTCTATTGTGTATCCCTGCAAGCTTTTAGCTCCTTCGGGAGGGTATTCCCACCTCAATGGCCGTTTCACCAAAACCCTAGCTCCCCGCACGCCACATGCTCGGTGAAATGTCCAAACCAGCCAAAAATGCTCCAATTGAACCCAAATTTTTCAGGCACCTTCACAACACTTCCAGTAACCTACTTGCCAAATTTCACGCCAATCCGAGATCCCAGGCTTCAATTTCACTAAATTCCCCGTTTCAAGCGATCGGTTCCGAGCCATGTGCCCAAACCCCTTTTTCTTCACCTAAATTCAAACCACGCACACACTTCACTCATATTCACCTATATAAACCTCTTCGTGAAGTATCGGCTCAATTCCATATCGTTTTGTGCCTCAATTCGAATTCCAAACATTCTATGACACTATTTATCCTTCAAACGTCGTTTTCACGTCGTTTGACTTCTCAATCGTCTCGTCTCGTGTTTTCTGTGCCATATCTCTCTGTGTATGTATTTATTCACATTTCATATGCTTATGACTATGTGACTAATACGTGCTCACCTCTTCTGTCATTTCAGTGACCTTGTTTGACCGTGTGCCGTCTCGACTGCCCCGGCTCGACTGCCCGGTGCGGCGCGTCCCCACCCCCTCGCGCCCCTGGTCCAGCCATGGCGCCATGGCCTCGTCCCCGGCAGCCCCGCGCAGCGCCCGTGCGCGCCATTGTAGCCTCGCGCGCGGCGCGCTGAGCCCCGGCCTCGTCCCCGGCACGGCGTCGCAGCCAGCCCGACGGCGCTCTCGCCCCCTGCATCCCCGTCCCTGCACTCCTCCCTGGACCCGCGGCCCCTGCAGCAGGCGCCCATGGGCAGCGCGCGGCCAACGGCCTCGGTGAGGTCCCCTGCGGTGCGCGGCGCGGCGCGGCTCGCTGTCAGCGCGGCCTGCGGCGCGACGCGTTGCCAGCGTGGCGGCCCGGCGCGGCTAGCCAGCGCGGCGGCTCGACGCGGCCAGCCCGGTGTGCCCTGCGCGACTCGCCCTTGTGCCCTGTGCGGCCGTCCCGTGCGTCCTGCGTGCCTGTGGCCTGGCCGGTCATGGCCACCGTGGCCGAGTCATCGTCGTCGTTCATTGCGTCGAAGTCTTCGCCAGCAGTTCGTCGTGTTCTGCGTCCATGCCCCAACGTCATGCGTCTGCGCCCTGCCATTCGCCGTCGTCTGAGGTGAGCCCATCGAGGCGAAGCTCATCTAGCCGCGTCTACCCGCCCTGCGTGTCCATAGTTTCGCCATCGCACCCATTGTTTGTTCGCGCGTCTTTCGCGCGCGTCGAGCGTGTTGTCCATCCGCATGATCGTGTGCGCTATCTAGCTCGCAGTGTGCATATCGCCCTCAGGCATTACGCGTCTCGTCGCGCTTTAGTAAACCACTCCACCTAGAATTGCTCGTGCTAATTAATGTTTCGCCTAGAATTGCTCACGTTAATTAGTTTACGTAATTAAACGATGACTAACCGAATAGTAAGCCAATCAGAACTTAAGTGTTAAGTTTATTGATGCAAGCGATAATACTTGGTTATGTGGTTAGTGCCGACTTAGATGTTTTTGACTAATTTTCGTTTAATATAAGCGTGGCGTCTGTTTAGTTTTTCTCGCGTGTCGTGAGGATCGCGCGCGTAGTCGCGCGTTGTCCTCTCGCGAGATTAAATTGTTCGCTTATAATCACTCATGTCAGTTAATTAGTTATTTATTTAATCATCCATAATTAAACTAGTAAGTTAGTTATAACTATATAGTAGTTTTAATCTACATTCAATGTCAATTAATGTGATTGCGTCGAATTAAATGTTCTAACTAATACTTTTTAGCGTAAATGTTATAACTTCTCGACCGTAGCTTCGACTATCGCATTTCTTTTTCCTCACGTACTGTAGAGGCGAGCTCTATTTTAAATTGCTCACTTTTATAATATTTTATCTTGTATGGTGTAATGTTCTTATGCAAGTATATGTTTGCTTGTGTCTGTTTGTATTCATTACGCCTCGCGAATAGACTGCGATCCATTCCCGAACTTTGAGGAAATCGACGGCCAAGCTTCGGTGACCAAGAGATCAAACTCTTCGAGTTCTACAAAGTTGAAGACTCTGAGCATCTGTTTGGTGAAGGCAAGTGTCCCTTGACCTATCTTTGTCCTGTACATACTTTAATTCACCTCCCGCATTACACATTTATACCTAAGGATTGACTAGCTTTTGTTATCCACGTCCTTGTTTACCTATCTGGGTTGGATTATTATTGTTTAGCTTTATGCTATTGCTCAACTCTAATCAATGAACCTGATGAGATTTACCAATGATACGCTGTTTTCCTTTTTCTTATTATGATGTTATACTTGTGGCCTTCAAGGGGGCTCGAGCGGTTTCTCGAGTGCCTCTCCGTAAGGACCTGTTCGTTGGATGACCGCCCGGGAAAACAGTGCAACCATGAGGGTGGAATGGGATGCCCTTAGCTGAATAATTAGAGGAACTGGGGTGTAGTTCGCTTAGCCGTCGTGCCGTTAATGGGGCTCGGTGTATGCGGCTCGCTCTGCCAAGCTTGGGTTCGCCCCCTTGGGGAGGAGTGCGGTGCATTTAGGAAACCTAACGGGCGGCTACAGCCCCGGGGAATCTTTGTAAAGGCTACGTAGTGATGCCCTGCTGGGTCACCTTGGTAGTGATCAATGGAGAGTCATGATCTCCGGGCAGAAAGGGAATCACGGCTTGTGGGTAAAGTGCACAACCTCTGCAGAGTGTTTGAAAACTGATATATCAGCCGTGCTCGCGGTTATGAGTGGCCAAGGGAGCTCCAGTGATTAATGGTACTTGATCAGAGATGTTCGTATTACAGGTGGCAACGAGGTTAATGGTTCTTGGTACTGACTCTGACCCTCCGCCAGCGTTCGCTCTGCTGCCTCGACCGCGATCGGATGCGCCCCCGCCGCCTCCTCCTGCTTCAGATGTTTAGGTTCAGGACCCTTTTGGTGTTTGACGCCAAAGGGGGAGAGATATGAGTTGTGAGAGTTAGGGGGAGTTAGAGAGTTAGTAGAGAGTCATGTTGATGTAATATATGTGCTTGCTACTCTCTGTACTAGCTTGATGTTTTTGGCTCACAAACTCGTCATATACTCTCGTTGCTTGATTGACTGTGTGTATTATGTTTTTCACCTTATATTTTATCACCAGTCTTCTAGTTCTTGTTTCATTGATTTAACTTCACTTTTATATGAACAAGAATCTTATGATGTGTATGCGCTCACTCTTATTATTATGGTACACGTTCTTTCTGTCAAAGATTACTGAGTATAACTAACCATTCTTTCTATTGACAGAAACTTCAAAACAAACTACTCTCACAAAACTTGTAGGGTTGTCATCAATCACCAAAAAGGGGGAGATTGAAAGCATCTAGGCCCCTGGTTGGTTTTAGTGATTAATGACAACGTAATATTATATGTGACTAACGTGTGTTTTGCAGAGACAAATGGTAAGTTAGGTCGCATGACAGGTAGAAGTACTACAACGGTGAAAACAATCCCGGAGATAAGAACTCGAAGCGACGGCTAAAACGACGAAACAAGAGGTGAAGGTCTACGGAGTCCGAGTGTCAAGGAGATGTGGACACTCGCATTTTAGTTAGGTCTTTTATTCTCTTTTAGCCGTACTATAAAGAGGGGTTGTCGATGAGTAGTTTGACCAAGAGAGTTCTAGTGTAGTGTTGGTGCACAATCACACTCATACACAGTGCTAGGTGTCACTCTAGAACTCACACTCAAGTTAGAACGAAAACCGATTTGAAAATCAGCTGAAAAACAAGAGTTAGTGTTTCTGGCTTTGGGGCACCGGACTGTCCGGTGCACCCTCTGCCAGGTGGGGCCAGGCTGGTCCGCGGCAGAGGCTTTCCCCTCCGCAGAAACCCGAGAGCGCAGCTTTCAGAGTTGAATTTTAGTGGCACACCGGACATCGCACCGGACTGTCCGGTGTGCACCGGACAGTGGACTGTTCACTGTCCGGTGCGCCATGAGTCCAACGGCTACCTGTCAGAACTAGCCGTTGGAAACGACCGTTGGCGCACCGGTGGCGCACCGTTGGCGCACCGGTGGCGCACCGGACTGTCCGGTGCGCCATCGCGCAGTGAAATGCCTGTAACGGCTAGTTGGTGGGTGAGGGCTATTTATACCCCCTCCACCCACCATATTCAATGACTTGCACTCCACATTTATTCCAGCACATTGCTAGAGCTTTGCAAGCACCAAAAGCCTAGTGAGGAGATTAGAGAATCATAATCCGCGTTTGTTCCTCATTAGCGCTAGTGAGAGCCACCTAGAGCACACACCACTTGCATTAGGCTTCTCTTGGTCAAGCGAAAGTCTACGGCTTGTTACTCTTGGTGATCGGCATCACCTAGACGGCTTGGTGGCGTTGGGAGCTCGGTGATCACCGTGAAGATCTTGTTGGTGACCCGACTCAAGTTTGTAAGCGGTCTCGAGGGATCCACCGCGCCGGAGTGGCAAAGGATCATCTCGTAGTGAGCACTTGGTTCTTGCGAGGACCAAGGGGGAGCGATACCCTTGCGCGGGTGCTCCAACGAGGACTAGTGGAGAGTGCCGACTCTTCGATACCTCGGGAAAAATTGGAGGAGTCTTCTAAACTTTGCTTTACATTCCGCACTTAATTCAAGCACTTTACATTGTGTATTTGTTTAGCAAGTATTTGAAGTATTATCTTAGATTTGTTGCATTTCTAGTATTATATTCTTAGTGCTAGTTGTTGGGGTGAAGTTGGGCTCTTGCTTATCTCTTGCTTAGGTTTTAATTAGTGTTGATTTTTAGAAAAGCCCAATTCACCCCCCCTCTTGGGCATCGTGATCCTTTCAGCCGCATTTATCTACGTTTCGTTTTCGCACTTTGATTATTGTAAGGACTATGTGGATGTCTCAGACATGTGATGTAATCGACTATTATTTCCCTTTTTAATACTATTCGAGCACTGTGCGATGATGTCCATGTTATGTAATCGCTGTGTACGTGAACTACTGATCTTGGCACGTACATGGTTCGCATTCGGTTTACCTTCAAAACCGGGTGTGACAGTAGCAGGCACATCCGAACACGCGGAGGTGGTCGTAGGAGGGGGTCATGCCGTATAGGTCGAAGTAGGGGGTGGGGTGGCTCACCGCCTTCGATGGGAGGCGGCTGAGGAGGTGTGTGGCGGTGTGCAGGTCCTCTGCCCAGTAGCTGCCAGGGAGAGACGCCTAGAAGAGAAGGCAACAGATCATGTTGGTGGTGGTGCGAACCATGCGCTCTGCCCGGCCGTTCTGGGCAGAGGTGTAGGGGCACGAGAGACGCAACTGAACGCCATTGGTGAGGAAGAATGACCGAGAGGCGTGGTTGTCAAACTTGCGCCGTTGTTGCACTGTAGTGCACTGACCGGGCGACGGAACTGGGTGGAGACCCAAGCGAAGAAGTGAGTGAGGGTGGTGAACGTGTCGGACTTTAGCCGAAGGGGAAGTCCAAAGAAAATGGGAGTAGTCGTCCAGAATGACCAGGTAGTATTTGTAGCGAGAGAGGCTGAGGACAGGAGACGTCCAGAGATCACAGTGGACAAGATAAAAGGCCTGAATAGCCCTAGACGTGGAAGTGGAAAAAGGAAGACGAAAGTGACGACCGAGCTAACAAGCATGACAGAGGTGCTCAGAAGAGCCCCGAGTATAGGATAAAGCCCCAAGTATAGGATATATCTAAGTGGCTGGAAAGCTAGGACATTACGTCAGGTCCAGGGTGCCCGAGGCGACGGTGCCAAATGGCGGAGGAGGTGGTGGTAGTAGCAAGAGCATGTGATGTGGTGGTAGTAGTAAGTGCGAGAGATGAGTCTACTCTGATGGGGGAGTGGAGAGCAAGTGAAGAGAATTGAGGGGGCCGGAGCTGTCACAGCGAGCGATCGCAGCATGTGTGGGAAGGTGGCATATGGTGAGTCCCCAAGGGTCAAACTCCATAGAATAGTGGTTGTCACTAGTGAAGCGACGAACCGAGAGGAGGGGATGAGTCAGACCAGGAGCAACAAGGACGTCATTAAGGCAGAATGGTCCTAGAAGAACCGATGCACCTACTAAGGTGACCGGGAGGGTGGAACCGTTGCCTACGACGATGGAGGAAGGATGTGAGGGGTGTGGTGGATGGGAGTGGAATAACGAACTAGTTGTGGGAGTAGTGTGGAAGGAGGCTCCGGAGTCGACCACCCAATCGGTGGGAGAGGGAGACAGTGGGGAGGCCGCAGGGTGCGTGGAAAGAGACAGAGGAGGAGCTCTGACGTGGTTATTGGGAAGGGAGGGAGACAACAGGGGCTCGATCGCTAGGGAGGCGATCACATCACGTGGGAAGACAAGCGGTCCAGGCATGTGACGGCCCGCCTGAGGATGTAGCTCGACACAGTCTCAGAGAACAGGGTTCCAGGCCAGATCGAAGGTGACACACCCGGTTTTGGAAGGCAAACCGAATGCGAACCATGTACGTGTCAGGATCAGAAACTCACGTACATAGCGATTACATAATTGGACATCATTACACAATGCTTGAAATAAATAGCGGAAAGGTACTTTAATTACTATTGCAGTATGGAATAGTACAGAGAAACCCTAGCTACAGGGTATATATTCCTAGTGGGCCTAGCCCATATACATGTACGCTAACACCCCCCCCCCCCCGCAGTTGAAACTCTAGCCACTGCAGATGTTGAGACTGGATCGAAATTCCTTAAACACCACCGACGGAAGCCCCTTGGTGAAGACGTCGGCAAACTGGGAGGTGGTCGATACGTGAAGAACGCGAACAGCTCCACAAGCGACCTGTTCGCGGACGAAGTGGAGGTCGATTTCGACATGCTTCGTGCGCTGGTGTTGGACGGGGTTGGTGGAGAGGTAGACGGCGCTGACGTTGTCGCAGAAGACCAGGGTGCTCGTGGGCAGCGGGCTATGGAGCTCATGGAGCAGCTGATGGAGCCAAACCGCCTCAGCCACACTGTTGGCCACGGTGCGATACTCGGCCTCGATGCTGGAGCGGGAGAAAACCGGCTGGCACTTCGACGACCAGGAGACGAGGTTGTCACCGAGGAACACGGCATAGCCCGAGGTGGACCGGCGCGTGTCTGGATAACCAGCCCAGTCAGCATCGGTGTAGACGCGAAGTTCCGAAGCTGAGGACCAGCGTAGAAGGAGCCCAAAGTCGAGAGTGCCCCGCAAGTACCACAGGATCCACTTCATCGCGGTGAGATGTGGCTCCCGAGGGGCATGCATGTGGAGGCACACTTGCTGGACGGTGTAGGCAATGTCGGGCCTGGTGAAGATGACGTACTGAAGGGCCCCGGCAAAACTCCGGTAGCCGGTTGGATCGGCGACCGGGGGGGCGGTGGTGGAGAGTTTGCCCTGCGTATCCACCGGGGTCGCGCAGGGCTTGCAGTAAGCCATGCCAGCGCGTTGAAGGATGTCGACGGTGTACTACCGCTGGTGGAGGAACATGCCCTAGGGACGACGCTCGACGGTGATCCCCAGGAAGTGGTGGAGTGTCCCGAGATCCTTCATCGCAAACTCCTGCTGGAGGCAGGAGATGATGCGACGGAGAAGCTCAGGGGAGGAGGCGGTGAGGACGATGTCGTCGACATAGAGTAGGAGGTACGCTGTATCCGGACCGCGATGAAGGATGAACAGGGACGTGTCCGACTTAGCCTCGACGAAACCCTGCGAACACAAGAAAGTGTTGAAGCGACTGTACCAAGCCCAGGGGGCCTGCTTGAGGCCGTAGAGAGACTTGTTGAGCTTGCAGACCAAGTTGGGGTGAGCGGGGTCGAGAAATCCGACGGGCTAGGTGCAGTAGACCGTCTCTATCAGGGTGCCGTGGAGGAAAGCGTTCGTCACGTCGAGTTGGTGAACCGGCCAGTCCTTGGACAGGGCCAGAGTCAGAACAGTCCGGATGGTGGCAGGCTTGACCACTGGACTGAAGGTCTCGTCGTAGTCGACCCCAGGGCGCTGGGTGAAGCCCCGGAGCACATAATGGGCCTTGTACCGCTCCAGGGATCCGTTAGCATGCAGTTTCATCTTGAAGATCCATTTCCCGGTGACCACGTTGGCGCCAGGAGGAGAAGGCGCCAGGTCCCAGGTGTGGTTAGCCTGAAGGGCCTCGTACTCCGCTTCCATGGCGCGCCGCCACTGTGGGTCGGCAAGTGCACCACGGACAGTCGTGGGTACCGGCGGAAGAGCTGAAGAGGAGGTCGCGGAGAGAATCAGGTGATCAGGTGGCCGAAGGACACCGGCCGCGCGACGGGTGACCATAGGATGGAGGTGTCGAGGATCGCGGTGGACGACGACGGGGTGATAAATCGGGGCCTCGGCGCGAGAACGAGTCGGGATACTGCATCGACCACGGCGCTGGTATGTCTGGATGGGGTCGGTGTAGCGAGTCGACGGAGCGGTGTGTGGTGGAGCGGAAGGTGTCGGTGCCACGCTGGGCTGTGTGGGAGACGGTGGGGCCGCGCGAGGCGACAGAGGGGACGCCGAGGCCGCACGTGGCTGTGCGGGGGAGGGCGGCGCAGAGGGCGACGAGGCCGCACGTGGCTGTGCGGGGGAGGGCGGCGCAGAGGGCGTCGAGGCCGCACGTGGCTGTGCGGGGGAGGGCGGTGCAGAGGGCGTCGAGGCTGCACGTGGCTGTGCGGTGGAGGGTGGTGCAGAGGGCATCGAGGCCGCACGTGGCAGTGCGGGGGTGGGCGGCACAGGCAGGGCCGCGCTAGGCGGCGAAGTGGACGAACCGGACACAGGATCGAGATCGAGGAACACGTCGAGCTCGGTGAGAGAGGCAGTGGGGTGGAGGAAAAAGGGAAATCCGACTCATCGAAAACGACATGGCGAGAAATGAGGACTCTGTGGGAGGCGAGGTCAAGACACCGATAACCCTTATGGTCGGGAGAGTAACCGAGGAAGACACAGCGCGTGGAGCAAGGGGCAAGCTTATGAGGAGCAGTGGAAGCGAGATTGGGGTAGCAAGCGCACCCGAAAACACAAAGATGGTCGTAAGAGGGATGGATGCCGAAGAGAGCGAAGTAAGGGGTGGGGAGGGCAACCGCCTTGGTGGGGAGACGGTTGAGCAGGTAGGTGGCAATGGTGAGGGCCTCAGCCCAGTAACGAGCGGGAAGGGAAGCCTGGAAGAGTAGAGAGCGCACGACATCGTTCGTCGTGCAAATCATACGCTCAGCCCGGCCATTCTAGGGAGACGTGTAGGGGCAAGACATGCGGAGATGGACGCCGCGAGAGAGGAAGAAGTCACGGGATGCATTGTTATAGAACTCGCGCCCGTTGTCGCACTGGATGCTCCGGATGGTGCGACTAAACTGTGTGGAGACCCAAGCAAAGAAGTGAGACAAGGTGGGATAAGTGTCGGACTTTTGACGTAAAGGAAAAGTCCACATATAATGCGAGAAGTCATCGAGAATGAGTAAATAATACTTATAGCCAGAAATACTGATTACAGGGGATGTCCATACATCACAGTGTATCAGATCAAAAATGCCTGCTGCTCTAGAAGAGGAGATGGGGAAGGGAAGCCTAACATGGCGACCTAACTGACAAGCATGACAGAGGTGCTCAAAAGATCATCTACAACCTAAACCAGAGGTGCTGCTGGAGAGCTTGGACATCACATCACGACCGGGGTGACCGAGACGATGATGCCAAGTCACAGAAGAGGCGGCTGCGGCAAGAACATGTGGGGCTGAGGTCGATGTAGTGGAAGCAGGCAGGCGAAGTGTGTAGAGCGGTCCGGGGCTGTCACACTGAGCGAGGAGGGTCCTGGTGGCAAGATCCTTCACAGAAAGACCAAACGGGTCAAATTCCATGGAACAAGAGTTGTCAGTAGTGAACTGACGGACGGAGAGAAGATTTTGAATGATGTGGGGAGCAACAAGAACGTTGGATAAACGGAAAGGACCGGGAAGGACCGCGTCACCTACTGAGGTGACGGGAAGGGCAGAGCCATTTCCAACCACGATGGAAGAAGGAAGGGAAGAGTGGGGGGAGAGGTGGAGGACAGAATACCTGCGTCCGGGGTGGTCTGGTAGGAGGCACCGGAGTCAGCCACCCAGTCAGAGACCGAGGTGGGTGGGGCCAGTGTCATCGTGGAGAAGGAGATGGCGAGAGACTGTGTGTCCCACCCTGAAAGGGAAATAGGCTAAAACCTTTTCCTAATTGATTTTGGTGGTTGAATTGCCCAACACAAATAATTGGACTAACTAGTTTGCTCTAGATTATAAGTTTTATAGGTGCCAAAGGTTCACAATAAACCAATACAAAGTTAAAAGAAAGGGTTCAAAAAGAAGGGAGCAAGACAACCGAAGGCTGCCCTGGTCTGGCGCACTGGACTGTCCGGTGCACCACCGGACAGTGTCCGGTGCACCAGGGAGAATCACTCTGAACTTGCCACCTTCGAGTTTCCAGAATTGCCCTCTGCTATAATTCACCGGACTGTCCGGTGTAGCACCAGACTGTCCGGTGTGCCAAGCGGAGTAACGGCTACAGCGCCAACGGTCGACTGCAAAAGTGAACAGTGCCGACTGCGCGCACAGAGTCAGAGCAGGCGCCAGATGGCGCACCGAACAGTGAACAGGACCTGTCTGGTGCACCACCGGACTGTCCGGTGGCCCCACATGTCAGAGCTCCAACGGTCGAACCCTAACGGTTGGGTGACATGGCTGGCGCACCGGACAGTGTCCGGTGGCGCACCGGACTGTCCGGTGCACCCTTCGACTGCAGCCTTCCCCAACGACCACTTTGGTGGTTGGGGCTATAAATACCCCCAACCACCAACACTTCAAGGCATCCAAGTTTTCAGCATTCCCACTCAATACAAGAGCTAGTGCATTCAATACAAGACACAAATAGAGTGAATCAAAATCTCTCCAAGTCCCAATTCCACTCAAAGCATTAGTGACTAGAAGAGAGAGTTTTGTTGTGTTCTTTTGAGCTCTTATGCTTGGATCGCTTTTCTTCTTCCCCAATTCTTGTTTCCAAGTTCTTTGTAATCAAAGCAAGAGACACCAACTGTGTGGTGGTCCTTGTCGGGACTTAGTGTCCCAATTGATTGAGAAGAGAAGCTCACTCGGTCTAGGTGACCGTTTGAGAGAGGGAAAGGGTTGAAAGAGACCCGGTCTTTGTGACCACCTCAACGGGGAGTAGGTTTGCAAGAACCGAACCTCGGTAAAACAAATCACCGTGTCACCCGCTCTTATTTGTTTGTGATTTGTTTTCGCCCTCTCTTTCGGACTCAATTATATTTCTAACGCTAACCCCGGCTTGTAGTTGTGCTTAAACTTTATAAATTTTAGATTTGCCTATTCACCCCCTCTAGGCGACTTTCAATTGGTATCAGAGCCCGGTACTTCATTAAGAGCCTAACCGCTCGAAGTGATGTCGGGAGCTCATGCCAAGAAGGAGATGGTGACCGGCGAGAAGCCCGCTACAAGCCACGGAAAGGCTCCATCGGGGGAGTCCGGCAACAAGAAGAGGGAAGAATCACCTCCCCGCGTCAAGTCGCACCGGAGTAGCGACAAGAAGAAGAAAATGAAGAAAGTGGTCTACTACGAGACCGATTCTTCGTCGCCCTCCACCTTCGGTTCCGACGCGCCGTCCGTCACTTCTAAGCGCCATGAGCGCAAGAAGTTTAGTAAGATCCCCTTACGCTATCCTCGTATTTCCAAACACACTCCTTTACTTTCCGTCCCACTAGGCAAACCACCGGTTTTTAACGGTGAAGATTATTGTATGTGGAGTGATAAAATGAGGCACCATCTAACCTCACTCCACACTAGCATTTGGGACATTGTTGAGTTTGGTGCACAGGAACCATCCGTGGGGGATGAAGGCTATGACTCGGACGAGATAGCCCAAATCCGGCACTTCAACTCCCAAGCCACTATTATACTCCTCGCCTCTCTAAGTCGAGAGGAGTATAATAAGGTGCAAGGGTTGAAGAGTGCCAAAGAGATTTGGGACGTGCTAAAGACCGCGCACGAAGGAGACGAGGTGACCAAGATCACCAAAAGGGAAACGATCGAGGGGGAGCTCGGTCGCTTCATGCTTCACCAAGGGGAGGAGCCACAAGCCATGTACAACCGGCTTAAGACCTTGGTGAACCAAGTGCGCAACCTCAGGAGCACCAAATGGGATGACCATGAAATGGTCAAGGTTATTCTAAGATCACTCGTCTTTCTTAACCCTACACAAGTTCAATTAATTCATGGTGATCCTAGATATAAACTAATGTCTCCCGAGGAAGTAATAGGAAAATTTGTGAGCTTTGAATTAATGATCAAAGGCTCCAAGAAAATCATCGAGCAAGGCGCCACCTCCACACCCAAGGTGCAACCCGTTGCCTTCAAAGCAACGGAGGAGAAGAAAGAAGAGTCTACGTCAAGTAGGCTCCCCATCGATGCCTCCAAGCTCAACAATGAGGAGATGGCTTTAATCATCAAAAGCTTTCGCCAAATCCTCAAGCAAAGGAGGGGGAAGGACTACAAGCCCCGCTCCAAGAAAGTTTGTTACAAGTAAGGTAAGCCCGGTCATTTCATTGCTAAATGTCCATTATCAAGTGATAGTGACAGGGGCAACGAAAAGAAGGGAAGAAGGAAGGAGAAGAAGTACTACAAGAAGAAGGGCGGCGATGCCCATGTTTGCTGGGAGTGGGACTCCGATGAGAGCTCCACCGACTCCTCCTCCGACGAGGACGCCGCAAACATCACCGTCAACAAGGAACTTCTCTTCCCCAACGTCGGCCACAAGTTCCTCATGGCAAAAAGAAGGTAAAATCTAGAGCCTCCACTAAATATGCAACATCTAGTGATGAGGATAACTCTAGTGATGATGAGGATAATTTACTTGCCCTTTTTACCAACCTCAACATGCAACAAAAAGAAAAACTAAATGAATTGATAGGTGCTATTCATGAGAAGGATGAACTCTTGGATAGCCAAGAGTACTTCCTTATTAAAGAAAACAAAAAGCATGTTAAGGTAAAAATGCTTATGCTCAGGAAGTTGAAAAATGTGAAAAATTAACTAGTGAGCTAAGTACTTGCCATGATATTATCTCAAACCTTAGAAATGAAAATGCAAAATTAATTGCTAAGGTTGAGAAGTTAGATGTTTGTGATGATTCAATTGTTAGTCTTAGAAATGATAATGCTAGTTTGATTACTAAGATTGACAAGTTGAATGCATCTCTCTCTAGCCTTAAAATTGAGAATGAAAAAATAATTGCTAAGGCTAAAGATTTAAATGTTTGCAATGTTTCTATTTCCAATCTTAGAGATGAGAATGCTATTTTACATGCTAAGATTGTCGAATTAAATACTTGCAAACCCTCTACATCTACCGTTGAGCATGTTACTATTTGCACTAGATGTAGAGATATTAATGTTGATGCTATTCATGATCACCTAGCTTTAATTAAACAACAAAATGATCACATAGCTCAACTCAGTGCCAAAATTAATGAGCATAACTTAGAAAATGAAAAGTTTAAATTTGCTAGAAGCATGCTCTATAGTGGGAGACGCCCTGGCATTAAGGATGGCATTGGCTTCCAATAGGGAGGCAATGTCAAACTCAATGCCCCTAAGAAACTATCTAATTTTGTTAAGGGTAAGGCTCCCATGGTTCAGGATAACGAGGGTTACATTTTATACCCTGCCGGTTATCCCGAACACAAAATTAGGAGAATTCATTCTAGGAAGTCTCACCCTGGCTCTCATTATGCTTTCATGTATAAGAGTGAGGCATCTAGCTCTAGGCAATCAACCCATGTTAAATTGCCTAAAAGGAAATCTCCTATTGCATCAAATGAACATAACATTTCATTTAAAACTTTTGATGCATCATATGTTCTAACTAACAAATCAGGCAAAGTAGTTGCCAAATATGTTGGGGCCAAACACAAGGGCTCAAAGACTTGTGTTTGGGTACCCAAGGTGCTTGTTTCTAATGTCAAAGGACCCAAAACCGTTTGGGTACCTAAGAACAAGGCCTAAATTTGTTTTGTAGGTTTATGCATCCGGGGGCTCAAGTTGGATCATTGATAGCGGGTGCACAAACCACATGACTGGGGAGAAAAGGATGTTCTCCTCCTATGAGAAAAACCATGATCCCCAAACAGCTATCACATTCGGGGATGGAAATCAAGGTTTGGTCAAAGGACTTGGTAAAATTGCTATATCACCTGACCATTCTATTTCCAATGTTTTTCTTGTAGATTCTTTAGATTATAACTTGCTTTCAGTTTCTCAATTATGTAAAATGGGCTACAATTGTCTTTTTATGGATATAGGTGTTACTGTCTTTAGAAGAAGTGATGATTCAGTAGCATTTAAGGGAGTGTTAGAGGGTCAGCTATACTTAGTTGATTTTAAGAGAGCTGAACTCGACACTTGCTTAATGGCTAAGACTAACATGGGTTGGCTCTGGCATCGCCGACTAGCCCACGTTGGGACGAAGAATCTTCATAAGCTTCTAAAGGGAGAGCACATTTTGGGACTGACAAATGTTCATTTTGAGAAAGACAGGATTTGTAGCACATGTCAAGCAGGGAAGCAAGTTAGTGTTCATCATCCACACAAGAACATCATGATGACCGACAGGCCGCTTGAACTACTCCACATGGATCTATTCGGCCCGATAGCTTACATAAGCATCGGCGGGAGTAAGTATTGTCTTGTAATTGTGGATGATTATTCTCGCTTCACTTGGGTGTTCTTTTTGTAGGAAAAATCACAAACCTAAGAGACTCTAAAGGGATTCTTGAGACGGGCTCAAAATGAGTTCGGCTTAAGGATCAAAAAGATTAGAAGCGACAACGGGACGGAGTTCAAGAACTCACAAATAGAAGGTTTCCTTGAGGATGAGGGCATCAAGCATGAGTTCTCTTCTCCCTACACACCACAACAAAATGGTGTAGTGGAGAGGAAGAATATAACTCTACTTGACATGGCGAGGACCATGCTTGATGAGTACAAGACTTCGGACCGACTTTGGGCGGAAGCAATCAACACCACTTGCTACGCCATCAACCGTCTCTACCTTCATCGAATCCTAAAGAAGACATCATATTAACTCCTAACCGGTAAAAAGCCCAATGTTTCATATTTTAGAGTCTTTGGTAGCAAATGCTTTATTCTTGTTAAAAGAGGTAGAAAATCTAAATTTGCTCCTAAGGCTGTAGAAGGCTTTTTACTTGGTTATGACTCAAACACAAGGGCATATAGAGTCTTTAACAAGTCCACTGGACTAGTTGAAGTTTCTTGTGACATTATGTTTGATGGGACTAACAGCTCTCAAGTAGAGCAAGTTGATCTTGATGAGCTAGATGATGAAGAGGCTCCGTGCGTCGCACTAAGGAACATGTCCATTGGGGATGTGTGTCCTAAAGAATCCGAAGAGCCTCCACATGCACAAGATCAACCATCTTCCTCCATGCAAGCATCTCCACCAACCCAAGATGAGGATCAAGCTCAAGATGATGAAAATGAATATCAAGAGGAGCCACCTCAAGAGGAGGACAATGATCAAGGGGGAGATGCTAATGATCAAGACAAGGAAGATGATGAGGGTCCAAGACCGCCTCACCCAAGAGTCCACCAAGCAATACAACGAGATCACCCCGTGAACACTATCCTCGGCGATATTCAAAAGGGGATAACCACTCGATCTCGTGTTGCTCATTTTTGTGAACATTACTCTTTTGTGTCTTCTATTGAGCTATACAGGGTGGAAGACGCATTAAGAGATTTGGATTGGGTGTTAGCGATGCAAGAGGAACTCAACAACTTCATGAGGAATGAGGTATGGCATTTAGTTCCACGTCCTAATCAAAATGTTGTAGGAACCAAATGGGTCTTCCGCAACAAGCAAGATGAGCATGGTGTGGTGACAAGGAACAAAGCTCGACTTGTGGCCAAGGGATATTCATAAGTTGAAGGTTTGGATTTCGGTGAAACCTATGCACCTGTAGCTAGGCTTGAGTCAATTCGTATATTACTTGCCTATGCTACTTACCATGGCTTTAAGCTTTATCAAATGGACGTGAAAAGTGCCTTCCTCAATGGACCAATCAAAGAGGAGGTCTATGTTGAGCAACCTCCCGGCTTTGAAGATAGTAAGTACCCTAACCATGTCTATAAACTCTCTAAGGCGCTTTATGGGCTCAAGCAAGCCCCAAGAGCATGGTATGAATGCCTAAGAGATTTCCTTATCACTAATGGCTTCAAAGTCAGTAAAGCCGATCCTACTCTCTTTACTAAAACAATTGCAATTTATTTGTTTGTATACCAAATTTATGTTGATGATATCATATTTGGGTCTACTAACAAATCTACTTGTGAAGAGTTTAGTAGGATCATGATTCAAAAATTCGAGATGTCTATGATGGGGGAGTTGAAGTATTTCTTAGGATTTCAAGTCAAGCAACTCCAAGAGGGCACCTTCATTAGCCAAACGAAGTACACTCAAGACATACTCACCAAGTTTGGAATGAAGGATGCCAAGCCCATCAAGACACCCATGGGAACCAATGGGCATCTCGACCTCGACACGGGAGGTAAATCCGTAGATCAAAAGGTATACCGGTCGATGATAGGATCTTTACTCTATTTATGTGCATCTCGACCAGATATTATGCTTTCCGTATGCATGTGTGCAAGATTCCAAGCCGATCCTAAGGAAGTTCACCTTAGGGCCGTAAAACGAATCTTGAGATATTTAGTCTATACTCCTAAGTTTGGTCTTTGGTACCCCAAGGGATCCACTTTTGATTTAATTGGATATTCAGATGTTGATTGGGCAGGGTGTAAGATTGATAGGAAGAGCACATCAGGGACTTGTCAGTTCTTGGGAAGATCCCTGGTGTCACGGGCTTCAAAGAAGCAAAACTCTGTAGCTCTTTCTACCGCCGAAGCCGAGTATATTATCGCAGGCCATTGTTGCGCACAATTGCTTTGGATGAGGCAAACCCTTAGGGACTATGGTTACAAATTAACCAAAGTTCCTCTCCTATGTGATAATGAGAGTGCAATCCGCATGGCGGATAATCCCGTTGAGCACAGCCGCACTAAGCACATAGCCATTTGGTATCACTTTTTGAGGGATCACCAACAAAGGGGGATATCGAGATTGCATATGTTAGCACCAAAGAACAATTAGCCGATATCTTTACCAAACCACTAGATGAGAAAACTTTTACCAAACTTAGGCATGAGCTAAACATTCTTGATTCTAGGAATTTTGATTGATATTTTACACACATAGCTCTTTTATATTTTACGCACGGGAGCCCCGCCAGGCGTGTCGAGTGGGACATGTGGAAATCCCGGCGGTAGTAGCTGGGAGCGAAGCAGGGTGGCATCCGGCAGGGAGAGCACAGGGGTCGGCCGAGACCCGTCAGGGCTAGGGGCGGCCACGAGGGTGGCGGAATGGGTTGGCGCGGGCGGGCCGTCGATGGGGGGCAGCGCAGTAGTGATGACGAAGGCGTGCCCTGTCGGTGCGTCGGGAGCGGCGATGGGGCGCGCAAGGGTGGAGATAGCGTATGTGGTGGGGAAGGGGGCGACAAGGGGCACGGCGGCTGTCGCTGGTGTGCTGCCCACATAGGGGAGAGTCGCCAGGGACGCGACGGTGTGTGGCGAGGTGCCTGCCGCAGAGGGGAGGGGTGCCAGAGGGGTGGTGGGTACCGGCAGCACGCCGGCCGCAGGGGAGACGGGCGCCGGAGGGGCGACGAAGTCTGGCGGCGCTCCTGCTGCGAGGGAGTTGGTCGGCGGCACGCCGGCTGTGGGTGAGAAGGCCGCCGTGGGCGCGGCAGAGCCCAGCGGTGCGCCAACCGCGGTGAAGATGGCCGCCGTGGGCGCGACAGAGCCCGGTGGCGCGCCAGCCGCGGTAAAGATGGCCGCCGGGGGTGCGGCAAGAGCAGCGCGATAGGAGAGGGGAGGAAAGGGCTCGCCAGCGCATGGGGAGAAGGGAGGGGGCGGTGGTCGTCCCGCCATGGAGGGGCGGCGGCGGCTGGAGTTCTGCGCAGCTAACAGAAGCAAAACAGAGCGGTCGACCCGCCATGGGAGGGCGGTCGAGCAGCCACCAGCTCGGTCCTCATGCTTGTCGCGGAGGAGGGAGATGCGCGGTCAGGCTGGGGAACGGCGGCGGGCGGCGGCGGCGGCTGTAGCAGGCAGGGGGCGGCGGTGGCTGTAGCAAAACCTAAGGCTCTGGTACCATATTGCAGTATGGAATAGTACAGAGAAACCCTAGCTACAGGGTATATATTCCTAGTGGGCCTGGCCCATATACATGTATGCTAACAATTACATCAAGATGTCCAAAACATCCATAGAATCTAATACATAGCCATAATGTTCAACATAAATATCAAAGTGCGGAGAAACGAAACGTAGATGATAAGCCTACACAGGCAGCTAACTGGGGGTTTGCCACTAAGAATAAACTAGAACTTGTCGTAATCCTGGAACTCCCCGAAGTCTTCCATGTTGCCAGCATCACCTCCTGAGCACTGAGTACAGTGGGGACAACCTGGGGTGGGGTGATTTGTAAAGCAAGGGTGAGTACACATCAACGTACTCAGCAAATGTCCCGTTTGGCTAAAGTGGACTAGCTGTATGTGGGGTTGAGGTTAAGCAGTTGCTTTTAGTTGGTCAAGTATTTATTATTACTAGTAGAGCCACGTTTTAGTAATAAACCCAGTTATTACCCAAAAGTACTCCCTCAAAGAGGAAATATCAGAGATCAGATTTATAACGTTATTGCTAACCATCATCATAAAAGTAATCAAAGTTCTTCTAATCAAAGAGGATCCCAAGGCTGCTCGTAACCGTGAGCTCGGCTGATATACCAGTTTCTAACACTCTGCAGAGGTTGCACACTTTACCCACGAGTCGTGATCCCTTTCCAGCATGGGTTGTACAGACCCGATCTTCACTACCGAGGTGAATGGCCAAGGATACACTACGTAGCCTTTACAAAGACTCCCCTGGTGCATAGCTGCTCGTTAGGTTTCGCCAGTCGTACAAACGCAGTACACCTCCCCAAGGTGGGTGACTAACAAAACCAAATTGAATGAACCTCTGCACCCCCCTTGGCAGAGCGAGCACTACGCCCCGGCCCCCATTGATGGCCCTCCGGCAAAGCCAACTACACCTCCAGGTTCATCTAATTAATCAGCTAAGGGCGTCTCATTCCACCCTCACGGTTGCACTGTTATCCCGGGTGGTCACTCCACGAACAGGTCCTTACGGAGAGGTACTCGGGAAAAAGGCCTGAGCCCCCCTAGAGTATCACAATATCATCTGTTGGGGGCCTTCGTCCTCCGAAGGTCCTCAAAAACATGATTTGACAACGTTTTCCAAGCGGATTATATGAACAGGTATTTTCGGATTCAGAATTATGGATATGAGGCACGACCAGGACGAAGCCTGAACCAGACGAAGGTCGAGGGCAGCCGAAGCTGTACGCAGGAAAGCTTCGGCGCGATGGCATACGGGAGAACCGACTTAAAGATGAAAAGACTTCGGGGGCCTCGACAGATTTCCATAAACTGTTAACAAATGTAATGGACATGAATGTAATTTTACGTGGGCTGCGTCCCGCGTCTATAAATAGATGAACAGTACTCCCGTACTGTTCACGCTGACTTGGCATTCTGCTTTTGCATCACGCTTGTATTCTATACCTTCTTTCAGAACCGAAGGTACATTTGTAATTTGAAATCATTTCTATTTTTCCATGTTAATAAAATAGAAATGATTTTATGTTGTTTATATTATATTTCGTGCTTTATATGAGTCCTTCGTCATTACTCGTTGTAGTTACGAAGGTATGTCCCTTATGACCTTCGTCCGAAACTCATTATTTCCCGAAGGGACATAATGATTCGAAGGACGAAGGACTTTAACATTTAACACTTTTTATGTTGCCTTGTTCTTAACCCTTAGCATTTGAGAACAAGTCCCCAACATTGGCGCCCACCTCCGGTGAACTCACTTCCACTTCGAGCTTTTTTGAACACCTTCGGAAGCTATGGCGCCGAAGAAAGCTTCAGCGACTGGGGCTTCAGCACTGCAACCGCTGGACCACAACCAGGAGACCGTCTCTCTTCGGGAGGCCCGAAGCCAGAAGAGAAAGGCTGTCAGCCCAACACTTCAGGAAGAAGAGCTAGACCAAGAAATCAGGGATATGGAGATGCTACACCAACAAGTACAAAGGAAGAAGGAGAAGATGGCCCGCCTAGCTGAGTTGCAAAGGCAGATAGACGAAGCCTCTGAGGAAGTCCGCCATCTTACTCACGATGAGCAGAACAGAAGGCCTCATCAGAAAGACCTTCATCAGGAGGGCTTCGTCAACGAAGATGACTGGTATGATAATTTCCATCAGGGAAATTTTGTTTTTGATGATGCTTCTCCTCTGTCTGCTGAGCTGCAGGCTACACCTTGGCCTTCATCATATAAGCCACCCCAGCTTCCCATGTTTGATGGTCACTCCGACCCGAAGCAATTCTTGATGAGCTACGAAGCAACGGTGTCTTCGTACGGGGGCAATGCTGCAGTCATGGCGAAGTCTTTCGTCATGGCCGTCAGGAATGTTGCTCAGACCTGGTATTCCTCCCTTCGGCCAGGAACAATAACTTCATGGCAGAAGCTGAAGGATATGTTATTGACCAGCTTTCAAGGATTTCAGACGAAGCCGGTCACAGCTCAAGCCCTGTTCCAGTGTATTCAGGATCACGAAGAGTACCTTCAGGCGTATGTCCGAAGGTTTTTACGATTGAGGGCGCAGGCACCAACGGTGCCCAATGAAATTGTTATCGAAGCCATGATCAAGGGGCTTCGTCCTGGGCCTGCAGCTCAATACTTTGCTAGAAAGCCTCCTCAGACCTTGGAGAAATTGCTCCAAAAGATGGATGAGTACATTCGTGCTGACAATGACTTTCGTCAAAGAAGGGAGGAGGCCTTCAGATTTTCTGAAATGACCAGGGGCTTCGGAGGAAGATACTACCCGAGACATGTCCGTTCTATCCACAACACTCAGAATGATGATAAGGGGAGTCAGAACAGACCGCAATGCTCATCACAGGCTTCGGGGCAACAACAAACTTCCTTCCGGCCACCAGCTCCAAGAGGCAGAGGCGCCAGGGGCTTCGGCGGAAGATTCGGAGATCAGCCAAGGAGACTGTTTTGCTTGTTCTGTGGAGAAGGCAAGGGCCATACCACTAGGTCGTGCCATATTACAATCCAGAAGCAAAAGGAAATTGCCGAAGCTGCATCTCAGCAAGCTCAGCCGAAGCAGGTCATGCATACTGCTTCGTATCATCCGCCTTATGTCCCACAATACATAGACAACCACCCTGCAGCTTCTGTAGCTTCGGCAAGTCAACCTCAAGCTTCCTGGCAACAGCTTCCGCCCCCACCTCCATTGCAGCAAGGCCAACAGCCAGAAGGGAGTCAATACACTCCACATCAGAGGGACTTCAGAGAGCAGTCCGAAGCTCGCACAGTTAACAGCACTGTGCCAGAGTCGAAGCACATATATTGACATATATCCTACCTTTGATAGCACTCTTTCCTATTCAGTTTTATTTTCTGTGAAGCAAAAAACATTGGTAGTTTTCATGTAATAATTTCGTTGTTTTCCGCGAGGAAGATCTATCTGATCCACAAGCTTAAGCTGCTGAAGCTTAAAATTTTTCCCGTTACCAAGGAGGACCTTCGAATTAAAAATCCTTCGGAGTAACAGAAAGTCGTTCTAAGGAACGCAGCGTAAGTTTGCGAAGTCACAAAAAGTCGTTCCAAAGGGAGCGCAGTGTAAGTTTTCTGCTCAGAAGTCGTTCCTAAAGGAATGCAGAGCCTACAGCGAAAAGTCAACGCTGATACCGCCTAAGTAAAGGGCGAAGAAGCTCCTAAGGGAGGCTTACAGCGAAAAGTCAACGCTGATACCGCCTAAGTAAAGGGCGAAGAAGCTCCTAAGGGAGGCTTACAGCGAAAAGTCAACGCTGAGATCGTCTAAGTAAAAGACGAAGAAGCTCCAAAGACGTTCCTAAGGGAATGTAGAGCTTACGAATATATTTTATGAGTATCTTCGGAACAAATGTCACATGCATAGCATAACATCATTACATCATTTTGCATAGCATAAGCATCATACATCATATTGCATTTGGCAAAAGAAAGTGACACTCTCAACCTTCGAAAGGATGCTCTGAGAAAGTGATATCGAAATTGTATAGCTTCGCAATACAGCTTCGGAGAATATTTTTATGAAACATGGGTGAGCTTTATCAGATCAATATTGAGATTGTATAGCTTTGGAGTATGGCTTCGGGTGATGATTTCACGAAGCATGGATGTGATTCATCAGAATAATTTTAACGAAGAATGTCTTCTTCACGAAGCATGAAAAGAAGGGAAGGTGTTTTTTCGCCGAAGGCTCAAAAAGGTATGTATATAGAGTTTCATGCATCGTGAAGAATTGAATAATGGAAAGAAACTTGTATATTACATCCAAATGTACAAAATATTACACAGATCACAATTTAAATGTTTTTCTAATAGCATCTAGTCCTCTCTTAATACTGCTTCGGCGACTTCATTTAAAAGTTGGTCAACAACTTTGTCCATGATAGCTTCGGCCATTTGTTTGATTTCTTCATCTCCTTTTGTGTGGGAGTCGGCAGTCAACCCAGCAGCTTCTGTGGGAAGAGAACATTTCTTCATCACTATTACAAACTAAGTGCAGAGTTTGAAACAAAAATTACAACACAATAAGAATAACTAATTAATACCTAATTGCCTTTCGGGCTCCGTACTTTTTTCAGTAGTTTCCGCCACTTTTCTAGCATCATGGATGCCTTTTTCACTCCTTTGGATAATCTCTTGCGCCATTCCTCGGCCGCCGTCGTTCCAGATATCCGTAAAAAATTTGCCGCCAACCACGCTTGCTTCGGCCGAGGGGTCCTTAATGTCTTCGGAAGATAAGGCAGCTTCGGACTGAGCAAGAAATTTTACATGGTCGCAACCTTTCTTCTCTAAGACGGAGGCAATTCCCCTGGCGCCCGAAAAAGCGCAGATATCGCCGCGGCTGCTCAGGATCTCCTCGAAGGCCTCTGCTTCGTGGCTAATCCATTCCAGTGGACCTTCGGGATTGCCTCGAGAGAAATTCTCTTCGCTGGAGAAGGCGCCCACGCTGGCAAAGCTGGCTTTAATTTTATTCACACATTCTATAGATTTGACATAACATTTTCCCTGAGATGTACGAAGCTCTTTAACCCTTAACTCCAATTTGTTGACCATATGATCACTGAGTTCTCGTTTTGTTTCCTCAAGAACGCGCTCCTCTTTAGCTCTAGTCAGCTGTTTCTGAAGATCTTTAATTTCGCGCTTGTGGGCTTCGGCCTGGGTTTTTGAAGCAGCTTCATCCTTTTTTACTTTGTCTATCAGCGTAAGAAGAATTTTATCCTTTTCTAGAGCTTCGTTTCTCAATTTGATAACTTCGGAGCGCAAATTGTTGAATGCGATCTCATAACTTTCATCTTCGGCGCTCTTTTGCGCTCTCAGCGCGTTGCTTAGGATCAGGCCCTACACGAAAAAGAATTCATATAAGAAAAAACGAATGTGCTGTGTAAAAAATATAATAATAATACAAGAGGGTTTTCTTTTCAAGCGTTAAATTCCCATACCTTCAGGCTGTTGTACGCAAGACTGTCTGCGAGATCTTCTTTTGTCATGGCGCTTAATCCAGATTCGAGCTTCGGGAAACCAATACTCCTGGCCATTTCTCGGCAGACAGAGAGCTCTTTGTTGTCAGGCAGGCAGTATAAAAAATCATCTTCATTTGTCCCATTGAATATTACTGCTCCCTTTGGATATTTTAGCTCCTTTGCATAATGGTTAGCTTCGTGGGTTTCTTCTTCAGATAATTTTTTCCCCGAAGCATGTCGTATGATGTAATCACATATGCTGGCAGGCGCTTCGGGGATGGCAGTATCAGTCTCTTCAATTAAAATTGGTTCTGGTATTTTTACTGCTTCGGCTTCCAAAGTTTGTTCCCTGGAGGGCTCTGAAGGCCTAGCTTCAGCTTCAGCTTGTTGCGTCGGAGCTTCAGAGGAAGCTTCAGCAATTTCAACACTCTTTTTTGGAGTTGTGCTTGAAGACTTAATTGTCTCCAAGACATCTAGTACATTTACCATTCTCTTCCTCTTTGGGGTCACCATTGGCCCCTTTTGGATTTTTGATGCTTCGACATTTACTACGGGACTCAAAATTTCTGAGGCTTTTTCCTTAGTCAGATTTTTCGCTTCGTCCATTTTTTCTGTCGATGGTGTTTCGGTCATCTCTGCAATTTTTGGCAGCAAGGTTGGCTGTTCAGCTTCGGCGGCCGAAGAAGTTTCTCCAGTGAACTCAGGCACCGAAGCTGGTTCAATATGGCGCGGTCGGTGTGTAAGGACCTTCAACCTTTTTCCTTTTGGTTCTGGCTCGCTAGGAGCGGTTCCAGCTTCTTCTTTTTCAGAGGTTATGTTTTTCCTTTTTTGCCTTCGGATGGGATAACAATAATCAGGGTAGAAGAACCCGACTGCATCAAACACTCGGTTCAGTCTCTTCTTTTTTCGGCCTCCGAAGGCTGCTGATAGTGCAGTATTTTCAGCCTTCGAATATGCCCCAAGTAATTCATCACTTAATGTTTCAATGCTTTTCAGCCAGTCATCATCAGGTTCAATAAATTTATCTGCATATTTGAATGTGTACTTTAATCTGACTAGTCCGCCTTCGTCGGACTCTTTGATGGTTTCCTTCGGCATTTCCCACTTTTCTGCAAGTGGCCATACCCTGAAGGCGATGTGTTCTTGGACCAAATCCCTTGTCCCAATAAACGAGCAGACTACCCCGAAGGCTCTTTGGCATTCTTCGGCGGCTTCGTCCATTTCGACCTTCGGCCTTCGAAGACCGAAGCGTTGCCAGATTGGGTGCATAATAATACTCTTCACATTCTCTTGAGCTGTTAGATCATTCTTTACATAAAACCATTCAGTCATCCAGGCTCCGGGCCACCTCTTCCGAAAGGTCGGCACAGGGCAGCTCGACCCGGAGCGGGCGCCGAAGCTGTAGCACCCAAAGTTGTTGTGGTATTGCTCTTTTCCCCAGGGCTTCGTCTCGTATAATAACTCATGAATGTTGCAGAAGCTTTTAGCGTCCGGTTCCAAACCTTGGCTTCTTGCAGCCCAGACAAAAATCCCCATTCTTATAATAGCTTCGGGAGTGAGTTGATGAAGGTAGACTTGGAATGTTTTTAGTACCTCAACAACAAAATTGCTCAGGGGGAATCGAAGCCCGGCCCTGAGGAAGCTTCGGAAAATCACAACTTCATCCTCTTCGGGGGTGGGAGAAGTCTTCTCCCCGGCATCAGCTCTCACAATAGATATATCTCGGAAATATCGCCCCCTCATATTATCAATGTGACTCTGCTTGATGGTCGTTTTCCCAAAAACTGTGTGACTTGGTCGCCACGGTCGATCTTCGGCCTCTTCCCCACCACTTTCCACATCATAGCTGTCGCTGTCATCAGAATCTTCAGATAAACCTTCGAGAATTTCCTTCGTAATTTTTTCTGTATTGGTCTCTGCCATCGCTATCAGGAACCCTAGATTCTTCTCCTCCTCGAGACTCAGCTTCGTCTCAGCAGGAATCTTCAGCTTCGCTTCAGCAGGGGTCTTCTTGCCTTCAGACATTTTCGGGAACGCTAAAAAATTCTTCCCGAGGCCGAAGCTTCAAAATCAAAAAGAACAGCAAATCTTAATGAACAAGCGCTAAAAATTTTAGTGGGCCGAAGCAAAAGGCAAGTGTGCGTATCAAATGAGTTCGCGATGTGATCTTATTTATACGCCTAGGGCGCTGAAAAGCAAAAGGCCCCGCTTGTCAGTGAATGTTGCTATTCTAGCAAAGGGAAGGTGTTTTTTCGGACCTTCGGCTCAAGGCCTTCGTCCATATCGCAATCTGAATTTATTATTTACAAATTAATATTGCGAGGGGCTACTGTTGGGGGCCTTCGTCCTCCGAAGGTCCTCAAAAACATGATTTGACAACGTTTTCCAAGCGGATTATATGAACAGGTATTTTCGGATTCAGAATTATGGATATGAGGCACGACCAGGACGAAGCCTGAACCAGACGAAGGTCGAGGGCAGCCGAAGCTGTACGCAGGAAAGCTTCGGCGCGATGGCATACGGGAGAACCGACTTAAAGATGAAAAGACTTCGGGGGCCTCGACAGATTTCCATAAACTGTTAACAAATGTAATGGACATGAATGTAATTTTACGTGGGCTGCGTCCCGCGTCTATAAATAGATGAACAGTACTCCCGTACTGTTCACGCTGACTTGGCATTCTGCTTTTGCATCACGCTTGTATTCTATACCTTCTTTCAGAACCGAAGGTACATTTGTAATTTGAAATCATTTCTATTTTTCCATGTTAATAAAATAGAAATGATTTTATGTTGTTTATATTATATTTCGTGCTTTATATGAGTCCTTCGTCATTACTCGTTGTAGTTACGAAGGTATGTCCCTTATGACCTTCGTCCGAAACTCATTATTTCCCGAAGGGACATAATGATTCGAAGGACGAAGGACTTTAACATTTAACACTTTTTATGTTGCCTTGTTCTTAACCCTTAGCATTTGAGAACAAGTCCCCAACATCATCATTGGGATAACATCATCGTATCATAAATAATCACATCATGTTCATTGATTAAGTTAAGGCAATAGCAAAATGCTAACCATGATAACCCAAAAGGTAAACAAGGATAAGGTAAATACAGACTAGTCAATCCTTAGATTAAGTAATGTAATGCGGGACAATAGATTATAAAGTACGTGGGACATAATAGGTCAGAGGACACTTGCCTTCACCAGGTTATTGCTCAAGGAGGTCTTCAGCAACACACTCGGGAACCTCGGACTGCTCGTTGTCTAAATAAAGCGAGCATGCATTCAATACATTTGGAAAGTACAAATGAACAGCACACCAAACATTTACAAACATTGGAATACATCTTAAAAAGGCACAATACTAATTAAGGAATAATGATATCAAAGTATAACATGAACTATAACATAAACTTATTCCATTTAGAAATAGATTATTCTTTAAGTGTTGTCCATAATTACACAACCTAGTTCTATTTATTTTACTGTGACCTAAAAGTTAGACCAGGGATAAATTTATGTGATACATGTTATTAGTCTCACAAAACTAAATATACTTTAATCCCTAGGGTTTTCCTTTTATTTATTTTATTAAATAAACAAATCTACACATATACTAATCCATAGTTAACCATAAAATTGGAATGTACAGATTGTAAATGGAACTAATTTATTTAAACAGAGAATATTCCTATGAACATTTTGCAATTTGAATCACTAAATTTGGAGTTCATATGCAAAAGATATAAAATAAACAAGTTTGGGAATTTAAAATATGAAAATAGGTCTAATTCTATAGTTATTTACAGGGGCCTGCGCGCGAAAACCAGGGACGACGGGTTGATTCTAAACAAACCGAGGGTCTCTTTAATAAAACTGTCGCGCGAAGGGGTATCGGGTGATTCAAACCGTTAGATCAGATACCGACGGCCGAGATTAGATCTGCGGCCGAGGGCGCGTGCGTGGGCGGGCGAGCGCTGACAGGCGGGCCTGAGAGCACCTAGAGGGGGGGGTGAATAGGTGATCCTGTGAAAACTTAAACTTATAGCCACAAAAACTTGTTAAGTGTTAGCACAATAATCGCCAAGTGGCTAGAGAGGAGTCTCAACAAAACACAATACCACAAGAGATCAAACACAGAGATGACACAGTGGTTTATCCCGTGGTTCGGCCAAGACCAACGCTTGCCTACTCCACGTTGTGGCGTCCCAATGGACGAGGGTTGCAATCAACCCCTCTCAAGCGGTCCAAAGACCAACTTGAATACCACGGTGTTTTGTTTTGCCTTTCAATATCCCGTTTGCGAGGATTCTCCACAACTTGGAGCCTCTCGCCCTTACACTTGAGATTCACAAGAAATATGGAGTAAGGGAGGACAGCAACACACACAAATCCACAGCAAAATGCGCACACACACGGCCAAGAATCGAGCTCAAAAGACTATCTCAAAGTTCTCACTAGAACGGAGCTCGAATCACTGAGAATGACAAACGAATGCGCAAAGACTGAGTGTGGATGATCAAGAATGCTCTAAGGTTGCTTGGTGTACTCCTCCATGCGCCTAGGGTCCCTTTTATAGCCCCAAGGCAGCTAGGAGCCGTTGAGAGCAAATCTGGAAGGCCAATCTTGCCTTCTGTCGTCGGGGGCACCGGACAGTCCGGTGCCCGATTTCCTTCCTAAAATGGCGCTGCCGACCGTTACCGACCGTTGCAGATCTGGGAGCCATTGGCGCACCGGACATGTCCGGTGCACACCGGACAGTCCGGTGTCGTCTTCTAGCCGTTGGCTCGGCCACGTGTCCCGCGCAGATTGCGCGGCCGACCGTTGGCCCGGCCGACCGTTGGCTCACCGGACAGTCCGGTGCACACCGGACAGTCCGGTGAATTTTAGCCGTACGTCGCCGGTGAATTCCCGAGAGCAGCCACTTCGCGCCGAGCCAGCCTGGCGCACCGGACATGTCCGGTGCACACCGGACAGTCCGGTGTACCCAGACTGGGCAGACTTTGGCTGCTCGAGCCATTTCTTCTCCAACTCGATTTTTTCTGTTTCCAGCACTTAGACACAATACATTAGTCCATAAAACAATGTACTAAGTCTGAGAAACATACCTTTATGCTTGATTTGTACTTTGTCCACCATTTTACAATTAGGCACCTGTGTTGGGCACTAAATCACCAAAATACTTAGAAATGGCCCAAGGGCACATTTCCCTTTCAATCTCCCCCTTTTTGGTGATTTATGCCAACACAACATAAAGCAAGTAGAACAAGTACAAAAACACTTCAAATAAGAACTCAAATTATTTTGATTCAATTTTGACATATATGGATCACTCTATGCCACCACTTGGTTTGTTTTTGCAAATCAAACTCAAATCTCTATCTCTAAGTCAAACACACATGTTGAAACATAAAGAGAGTCATTCCAAAAGAGATTGATCAAAGATTTCAAAAACTCCCCCTTTTTCCCATAATCAATACTTCTCCCCACAAGAAGCCAACTTTTGATAAGAGAGACAACAAAAGAGTTTTGACAAACCAAAAGCTCCATTCTACTATTTTCAAAATCTCTCAAGTGGTAGCTGATCCATTTATCGCTTTGGCCTTTATTTTCTCCCCCTTTGGCATCAAACACCAAAACGGGATTAATCTTGGCTCTATAACCCCATTGCCTCACCAAAATCTTCAATTAAGAGCAAATGGCAATAAGAGTTCATTAGATGAACTTGGAATAGGTTACCCTCTCATCGGAGTGCAGTGGAAGTCTTTCATGGTCCAAGTCCACCTTTTCCCTTTCAATTCTCCTTTGAGACTAAAACAAGCAAACTCAAGCATATGGTTAGTCTCAAAGGGTCAAGTTGTAACACATCTCCCCCTAAAACTGTGCATCACTTTGCAACGGACTTGTGAGGTCCAGGGAGTGTTTGTACAACTTGAGCACCACAATAAACAACAAAATGCAGAATGAACATGATCAAAGGCATAAACACATGTATGCTACAATTCAATCCAAGTTCCACGAATCTAAGACATTTAGCTCACTACGCAGCCTGCAAAAGGTCTTCTCATCTAAAGGCTTGGTAAAGATATTGGCTAGCTGGTTCTCGGTGCTAACATGAAACACTTCGATATCTCCCTTTTGCTGGTGGTCTCTCAAAAAGTGATGTCGGATGTCAATGTGCTTTGTGCGGCTGTGCTCAACAGGATTTTCCGCTATTCGGATAGCACTCTCATTGTCACATAGGAGTGGGACTTTGCTCAGATTGTAGCCAAAGTCCCTGAGGGTTTGCCTCATCCAAAGTAGTTGCGCGCAACACTGTCCTGCGGCAACGTACTCGGCCTCAGCGGTGGATAGGGCAACGGAGGTTTGTTTCTTAGAGTTCCATGACACCAGGGACCTTCCTAAGAATTGGCACGTCCCCGATGTACTCTTCCTATCGACCTTACATCCAGCATAGTCGGAATCTGAGTACCCAATCAAGTCAAAGTTAGACCCCTTTGGATACCAGATCCCGAAGCAAGGCGTAGCGACTAAATATCGAAGAATTCGCTTCACAGCCACTAAGTGACACTCCTTCGGATCGGATTGAAATCTAGCACACATGCATACGCTAAGCATAATATCTGGTCTACTAGCACACAAATAAAGCAAAGAACCTATCATGGACCGGTATGCTTTTTGATCAACGGACTTACCTCCTTTGTTGAGGTCGGTGTGTCCGTCGGTTCCCATCGGCGTCTTTGCGGGCTTTGCGTCCTTCATCCCAAACCTCTTTAGCAAATCTTGCGTGTACTTCGTTTGGGAGATGAAGGTGCCGTCCTTGAGTTGCTTCACTTGGAACCCAAGGAAGTAGGTCAACTCGCCCATCATCGACATCTCGAATTTCTGCGTCATCACCCTGCTAAACTCTTCATAAGACTTTTGGTTAGTAGAACCAAATATTATGTCGTCGACATAAATTTGGCACACAAAAAGATCACCATCGCAAGTCTTAGTAAAAAGAGTTGGATCGGCTTTCCCAACCTTGAAAGCATTAGCAATTAAAAAGTCTCTAAGGCATTCATACCATGCTCTTGGGGCTTGCTTAAGTCCATAGAGCGCCTTAGAGAGCTTACACACGTGGTCGGGGTACCGTTCATCCTCGAAGCCAGGGGGCTGCTCCACGTACACCTCCTCTTTGATCGGCCCGTTGAGGAAAGCGCTCTTCACATCCATTTGGTACAACCTGAAAGAATGGTGAGCGGCATATGCTAGCAAGATACGAATTGATTCTAGCCTAGCCACAGGAGCAAAAGTCTCCTCAAAGTCCAAACCTGCGACTTGGGCATAACCTTTTGCCACAAGTCGAGCCTTGTTCCTCGTCACCACCCCGTGCTCGTCCTGTTTGTTGCGGAACACCCACTTGGTTCCCACAACATTTTGCTTGGGACGAGGCACCAGTGTCCAAACTTCGTTGCGCTTGAAGTTGTTGAGTTCCTCCTGCATGGCCAACACCCAGTCCGGATCTAGCAAGGCCTCCTCTACCCTGAAAGGCTCAATAGAAGAGACAAAGGAGTAATGCTCACAAAAATTAACTAATCGAGATCGAGTAGTTACTCCCTTGCTAATGTCACCCAAAATTTGGTCGACGGGATGATCCCTTTGAATCACCGCTTGAACTTGGGTTGGAGGTGCCGGTTGCGCTTCTTCCTCCATCACGTGATCATCTTGTGCTCCCCCTTGATCACACGCCTCCTTTTGATGAACCTGTTCATCGTCTTGAGTTGGGGGATGCACCATTGTTGAGGAAGAAGGTTGATCTCGTTCATCTTGTTCCTGTGGCCGCACTTCTCCAATCGCCATGGTTCGTATAGCGGCCGTCGGAACATCTTCTTCATCTACATCATCACAATCAACAGCTTGCTCTCTTGGAGAGCCATTAGTCTCATCAAATACAACGTCGCTAGAGACTTCAACCAAACCCGATGATTTGTTGAAGACCCTATACGCCTTTGTATTTGAATCATAACCTAATAAAAACCCTTCTACAGCTTTGGGAGCAAATTTAGAATTTCTACCCTTCTTCACTAGAATGTAGCACCTGCTCCCAAATACGCGAAAGTAAGATACATTGGGTTTGTTACCGGTTAGTAGCTCATACGACGTCTTCTTGAGGAGGCGGTGAAGGTAGACCCTGTTGATGGCGTGGCAAGCCGTGTTCACGGCTTCCGACCAAAAGCACTCAGGGGTCTTGAATTCTCCAAGCATAGTCCTCGCCATATCTATGAGCGTCCTGTTCTTCCTCTCTACCACACCATTTTGCTGAGGTGTGTAGGGAGCGGAGAACTCGTGCTTGATCCCTTCCTCCTCAAGAAACTCCTCCACTTGAAGGTTCTTGAATTCGGACCCGTTGTCGCTCCTTATCTTTTTCACCTTGAGCTCAAACTCATTTTGAGCTCTCCTGAGGAAGCGCTTGAGGGTCCCTTGGGTTTCAGACTTATCCTGCAAAAAGAACACCCAAGTGAAGCGGGAAAAGTCATCAACAATAACTAAACCATACTTACTTCCTCCTATGCTTAGATAGGCGACGGGTCCGAAGAGGTCCATATGCAGCAGCTCCAGAGGTCTTGACGTGGTCATCACATTCTTGCTGTGATGTGCTCCTCCCACTTGTTTACCTGCTTGACAAGCTGCACAAGGTCTATCTTTTTCGAAATAAACATTGGTTAGACCTATCACGTGTTCTCCCTTTAGAAGCTTTTGGAGGTTCTTCATCCCCACATGTGCTAAGCGGCGATGCCACAGCCAGCCCATGCAAGTCTTAGCCATTAAGCATGCATCTAGACCGGCCTCTTCTTTTGCAAAATCAACTAAGTAAAGCTTGCCGTCTAGTACACCCTTAAAGGCTAGTGAACCATCACTTCTTCTAATGACAGACACATCTACATTTGTAAAAAGACAATTATATCCCATATTGCATAGTTGACTAACAGATAGCAAATTGTAACCAAGAGACTCTACTAAAAACACATTAGATATAGAGTGCTCATTTGAGATTGCAATTTTACCTAACCCTTTTACCTTGCCTTGATTCCCATCACCGAATATAATTGAATCTTGGGAATCCTTGTTTTTGACGTAGGAGGTGAACATTTTCTTCTCCCCCGTCATATGGTTTGTGCATCCGCTGTCAATTATCCAGCTTGAACCCCCGGATGCATAAACTTGCAAGGCAAAATTAGGCTTGGGTCTTAGGTACCCAACTCATGTTG
Organism: Zea luxurians; assembly: GCA_029449295.1. NCBI lineage: Eukaryota > Viridiplantae > Streptophyta > Magnoliopsida > Poales > Poaceae > Zea > Zea luxurians. Next base: position 132,682,354 of record JAOPSE010000010.1, read on the forward strand.
GGTCCTATAAGGTTAGTGCAAATATCCTTAGGGACCCAAATGCAAGTTTTGTCTCCCTTGCATTTTGCCCCTAACTTCCTAGCAACTATTTTCCTATCCTTTCTACAAATAGCAAAGGAAGCATTTAAAGCACAATAAATTGTAGAAGGTTCATTCACTACTTTCCTAGGAGCATGAATAATATTCTTTCTAGGCACATGATGAATAGCATTTCTCCTAGACATATTTCTACCATGCATATAAGAAGAACTAGAAGCAAACATGGCATGTGAATCAAAAACATCATAAGCATTATAGCTCCTATAAGCATTTCTAGTTTGTCTCCTACCATGGTACATAAAGGCATGGTTCTTTTTAGCACTAGTTGCCATAGGGGCCTTCCCTTTCTCCTTGGCAGAGATGGAAGCCTTATGGCTTGTCAAGTCCTTGGCTTCCCTCTTGTAGCCAAGTCCATCCTTAATTGAGGGGTGTCTACCAATCGTGTAGGCGTCCCTTGCAAATTTCAGCTTATCAAATTCATTCTTGCTAGTCTTAAGTTGGGCACTAAGACTAGCCACTTCATCATTTAGTTTTGAAATTGAAACTAAGTGTTCACTACAGGCATCAATATCGAAATCCTTACACCTAGTGCAAATCATAACATGTTCTACACAAGAATTAGATTTATTTGCTACTTCTAATTTAGCATTTAAATCATTGTTAACACCTTGTAAAGTAGAAATGGTTTCATGACAAGTAGATAGTTCATAGGAAAGCATTTCATTTCTTTTAACTTCTAAAGCATATGATTTTTGTGCCTCTACAAATTTATCATGTTCATCATACAACAAATCCTCTTGCTTTTCTAAAAGCCTATCCTTTTCATTCAAGGCATCAATCAATTCGTTGATTTTATCAATTTTATTTCTATCCAATCCCTTGAACAAGCTAGAGTAATCTATTTCCTCATCGCTAGAATCATCCTCACTTGAAGAAGCATACGTAGAGTCTCGAGTACATACCTTCTTCTCCCTTGCCATAAGGCATGTGAGACGCTCGTTGGGGAAGAGGGATGACTTGTTGAAGGCGGTGGCAGCGAGTCCTTCATTGTCGGAGTCGGAGGAGGAGCAATCCGAATCCCACTCCTTTCCTAGATGTGCCTCGCCCTTTGCCTTCTTGTATGCCTTCTTCTTCTCCCTCTTGTTCCCCTTTTCCTGGTCACTTTCATTATCGGGACAGTTAGCAATGAAATGACCAATCTTACCACATTTGAAGCACGAGCGCTTCTCCTTTGTCTTGGTCTTGCTTGGCTGTCCCTTGCGACCCTTAAGCGCCATCTTGAAGCGCTTAATGATGAGGGCCATCTCCTCATTATTTAACCCGGCCGCCTCAACTTGCGCCACCTTGCTCGGTAGTGCCTCCTTGCTCCTCGTTGCCTTGAGAGCAAGAGGTTGCGGCTCGTTGATCGGTCCATTCAAGGCGTCGTCCACATACCTTGCCTCCTTGATCATCATTCGCCCGCTGACGAATTTTCCTAGAACTTCCTCGGGCGACATTTTGGTGTACCTGGGATTTTCACGAATATTATTTACCAAATGAGGATCAAGAACGGTAAAGGACCTTAGCATCAGTCGGACGACGTCGTGGTCCGTCCATCGCGTGCTTCCATAGCTCCTTATCTTGTTGATAAGGGTCTTGAGCCGGTTGTATGTTTGCGTCGGCTCCTCGCCCCTTATCATCGCGAACCGTCCAAGCTCACCCTCCACCAACTCCATCTTGGTGAGCAAGGTGACGTCGTTCCCCTCATGAGAAATCTTGAGGGTGTCCCAGATCTGCTTGGCGTTATCCAAGCCGCTCACTTTATGGTATTCATCCCTGCACAAAGAAGCTAGAAGAACAGTAGTAGCTTGTGCATTCTTATGAATTTGTTCATTAATGAACATGGGACTATCCGAACTATCAAAGTGCATTCCACTCTCTACAATCTCCCATATACTAGGATGGAGAGAGAATAGGTGACTACGCATTTTGTGGCTCCAAAATCCGTAGTCCTCCCCATCAAAGTGTGGGGGCTTGCCGAGTGGAATGGAGAGCAAATGTGAATTTGAACTTTGCGGAATACGAGAGTAGTCAAAGGAAAAGTTCGAATTAACCGGTTTCCTTCTCTCGTAGTCGTTGTGGTCCTCGTCCTTTTGGGAAGAAGTAGACTCATCGCTGTCGTCGTAGTAGACGATCTCCTTGATGCGCCTTGTCTTCTTCTTCTTCCCTTCCTTCCGTCTATGGCCCGAGCCAGAGTCGGTGGGCTTATCGTCCTTCGGCTCGTTGACGAAGGATTCCTTCTCTTTGTCGTTGATCACGGTACCCTTCCCCTTAGGATCCATCTCTTCGGGCGGTTAGTCCCTTTGTGAAGAGAATGGCTCTGATACCAATTGAGAGCACCTAGAGGGGGGGTGAATAGGTGATCCTGTGAAAACTTAAACTTATAGCCACAAAAACTTGTTAAGTGTTAGCACAATAATCGCCAAGTGGCTAGAGAGGAGTCTCAACAAAACACAATACCATAAGAGATCAAACACAGAGATGACACAGTGGTTTATCCCGTGGTTCGGCCAAGACCAACGCTTGCCTACTCCACGTTGTGGCGTCCCAACGGACGAGGGTTGCAATCAACCCCTCTCAAGCGGTCCAAAGACCAACTTGAATACCACGGTGTTTTGTTTTGCCTTTCAATATCCCGTTTGCGAGGATTCTCCACAACTTGGAGCCTCTCGCCCTTACACTTGAGATTCACAAGAAATATGGAGTAAGGGAGGACAGCAACACACACAAATCCACAGCAAAATGCGCACACACATGGCCAAGAATCGAGCTCAAAAGACTATCTCAAAGTTCTCACTAGAACGGAGCTCGAATCACTGAGAATTACAAACGAATGCGCAAAGACTGAGTGTGGATGATCAAGAATGCTCTAAGGTTGCTTGGTGTACTCCTCCATGCGCCTAGGGGTCCCTTTTATAGCCCCAAGGCAGCTAGGAGCCGTTGAGAGCAAATCTGGAAGGCCAATCTTGCCTTCTGTCGTCGGGGGCACCGGACAGTCCGGTGCACACCGGACACTGTCCGGTGCCCGATTTCCTTCCTAAAATGGCGCTGCCGACCGTTGCCGACCGTTGCAGATCTGGGAGCCGTTGGCGCACCGGACATGTCCGGTGCACACCGGACAGTCCGGTGCCGTCTTCTAGCCGTTGGCTCGGCCACGTGTCCCGCGCAGATTGCGCGGCCGACCGTTGGTCCGGCCGACCGTTGGCTCACCGGACAGTCCGGTGCACACCGGACAGTCCGGTGAATTTTAGTCGTACGTCGCCGGTGAATTCCCGAGAGCAGCCACTTCGCGCCGAGCCAGCCTGGCGCACCGGACATGTCCGGTGCACACCGGACAGTCCGGTGTACCCAGACTGGGCAGACTTTGGCTGCTCGAGCCATTTCTTCTCCAACTCGATTTTTTCTGTTTCCAGCACTTAGACACAATACATTAGTCCATAAAACAATGTACTAAGTCTGAGAAACATACCTTTATGCTTGATTTGTACTTTGTCCACCATTTTACAATTAGGCACCTGTGTTGGGCACTAAATCACCAAAATACTTAGAAATGGCCCAAGGGCACATTTCCCTTTCAGGGCCAGGGGGTGTCAGCGACCGAGGGGGAGGGCGCACTGACCGAGCGGGCCTAGCGCCAGAGGACACAGGCGCTTACAGGCGGGCCAGGGTACAGGGCGCGCATGCGTGAAGCGGTATCCCGCGATCTAGGCCGTGCGATCAAGATCAGATGGGGGAGATCATACTGGGAAGGGGGTGAACGGCTGCGGGCGGCGCCGCTCCTCTTCGCGACGGTGAAGTCGCCGGAGTTGGGGCGGGCGCGAGCTAGAGTGGTTCTGGGGTCGCCGGGGTGGGTCGGAGAGGGGGAGAATGACTCGGCGAACTTGGTGGCGGGGTTATGGCCACGAGTCCGAGGTCAGAGGGGGAGTAATGGCGGGGAAAAGGCCTCGGGCGGGCCGGAGGAACTTCGGTGAGAGATTCCGGCCGCGGGGAGAGGGCTCGAGGCTCTCTAAGGCCTGAGATAGCTTCAGTAGAGAGAGGGGTACCTCAGGGACCAATGCGGGGGCACTGGGCCGGGCTAATTTGGCTGGTCACCGCGCAGGCGCGGCGGACTGCCATGACCGAACTCCGGCGAAACCGAAATTGGCCGACAGCAAGGCGAATTGGGAAAACTGAGCACGGGCACGGGTGTCTTACCTTGGGGCGGAGCTCGGGGTGGCTTGGCGCGGTCTCCGACGAGCTAGATGGCCGTGGAGGCGGGCGTGGGTCTCCACCGAGGTCCGGCAGCGTGAGCACAGCGCGAGAGAGGGCGGGGCTCTGCGAATTGAGGCGGGGGAGAGTGAGTGTGGGCGCGAGCGAGGCTCAAAAAGGGAGCTGGGGCGCGTGGGCGGACGTCGTGGCTGAGGATTCCGGCGACGTGCGCGAGTGCGCACGCGCTGGTCCGCGGCGGGGCGCGGAGAGGGCAGAGCTGACAGCGCAGGCCCACGGCGCAGAGAGAGGGACAATGGGCGCGGGAGGTAATGGCTCGGTGTCTGGCAGGGGCGGGCCCGTGAGGTAGAGAGGGAAGAGGGGCGCGCGGGCGAAGGGAACCGGCGCCGACTACTCAGCCCCACTGGGCAGCGAGCGAGAGAGAGGAGAGCGCGGGGCAATCTGGCGCTGACAGGCGGGGGCAGCAGGCGCGCGGGCGCGCGCGGCTGGGCTTGGTGGGCTGGTTTGGGCCAGAATGGCTTTTTCCTTTTTCCTGAATTTCCTAATTGCTTTTCCATTTCTTTTTCTTTAGGGTTTTCAATCCAAATTCAATTCAAGTTTCAAATTCAAATTAATTCAACCATGTGCAACAATTCAAAGAATATTTAAACTCAGTATGATGCAACATGTCATGACTCATAGTGTCTTGGCAAAAATAAATAATTAACCTCCCCTAACTTAAGCTAATTCTACTTAAAAGGGAAAAAGGAGAGAGAAACTAGAGAGAGATAGAACCTAGGGTGAGAGAGAGAAGAGTAACACATGAATTTGGGTGATCATTAGAAAGAAATTTTATACCCCCAAATTCAGGGTGTTACAGAAGGACACGAAAGTGCCCCGGACAAGCTGGCCATCGTAAAGTAAGATGCGCATAGTGATCCCGGCGGAACCAGGCGGAGCTAGGAAGGAGGGGTGCTAGCAGCCAGTACGAAGGTGGGGCCGAAGGGGCTAGGGGCCACGGGAGCAGTGGAAGGTACGGGTGCTGCAGTCAGAGGATTAGGGGCAAGTCGTACGTGGTTGTGCCGTAGGAGTAGGGGATGGGTACTGCCATGGAGGGACCTTTGACGCGCCGAGCGCACGAAGGCGAGAGGCAAGGAGAGGACGACCGAGGCATGAGGGAGGCGCAGTAGGCGAGGTTGCAGGCCTTGGGACGATGACTGAGCAGGGAGAGAGCAGCGAGGCGAAGACCACCAGCAAGGAGGCTAGGGGATGCAGCTGCTCCAGCGACGGGCGGCGCCGACGGTGAGAGCACCTAGAGGGGGGTGAATAGGTGATCCTGAAAAATTCAACACTAATAGCACAAACTTGGTTTATAAGATGTTAGTTAGATTAAACCAAGTTGCTATAGAACGAGCCCTTGAGAAGAAATCAATCACAGAGAAAAGCAACACAAGAGACATAGTGTTTTATCCCGTGGTTCGGTCAAGTAATACTTGCCTACTTCCACGTTGTGGCGTCCCAATGGACGACGGTTGCACTCAACCCCTTTCAAGTGATCCAACGATCCACTTGAATACCACGATTTTCTTCCTTAGACTTGTTTTCCCATTTGTGAGGAATCTCCACAAGTTGGAGCCTCTCACCCTTACAAAGTTGTTCACAAGAAAAGCGCTAGAGTAAGGGAGGGAAAGAAACACACACAAAAATCATAGTAAACACACGCACATAAGTCAAGACGTGAGCACAAAACACGGCGCAGGGAGTTTACAACTCAAGTGGTGCTCAAATCTCTAACACAACGATCCGAGTGCGTGGTGGCGAAGTCTAGGCGTCTTAGAATGATCAGAGAATTCTTGGTGTACTGCTCCATGCGCCTAGGGGTCCCTTTTATAGCCCCAAGGCAGCTAGGAGCCGTTGGAGATCCAATTGGAAGGCAATTCTTGCCTTCTGTCGGGTGGCGCGTCGGACAGTCCGGCGTACCACCGAACATGAACAGTAGCTGTCCGGTGCTCGATCTCCTTCCTTATCGGGCGCAGCCGACCGTTGGTCCTTCGGTCCCGTTGGTGCACCGGACACTGTCCGGTGTGACCAACTGACCGTTGGCGCGGGCCACACATCGCCCACTAATTGCGATGCCGACCGTTGGCGCGGGCACCTTTGGCTCACTGGATAGTCCGGTGCACACCGGACAGTCCGGTGAATTTTAGCCGCAGCGCTACTGTCTTTTTCCCGAGAGTCACGAGTTCGTTGTCGGGCCAGCCTAGGCACCGGACACTGTCCGGTGCACACCGGACAGTCCGGTGCACCATAGGCTGGTGCTGGTTTGGCTGAACTCAGCCAAATCTTCTCCAGTTCAATTTCTTTTGATTTGACAAAATTCCTGACACTTAGATAAATATGTTAGTACCCAAAAACAATTTACTAAGGCCGGAGACATACCTTGTTCTTTGATTTGCATCTTAGCACTTATGAACCAAGGTATTTTGTGTTGGGCCTCTAATCACCAAAACATTTATAGAAATGGCCCAAGGGCATATTTCCCTTTCAGGCGGAGCTGCACAGGGCGGGGAGAGGGCCGCCTGCCGGCGGTATTGCACGGGGTGGGGGCTACACGGGGCAGGGGCGCGACGGCTAGGCGCGGTTGGCCGGAGCAGCAGCACGAGCAGCAAAGGCTAGAACGAGGCTGCGAAGCCTGCGAGGGGCTGGTGCAGGCATGCAGCGGTGGCCGATGAGGGCCTGCGGCGTGCCTAGGGGGTGAAGGCACACAGGCAGCGCCAGCGTCGGCCGCTTGGAGCGCTGGAGTGGACGAGCGCTGGGGTGGACGAGCAGGAGCTGGTCCGGCCTTCCGCCCAAGGGAGAAGACGAGGGCAGAGCAGGGCTAGGGTGCCGCTGCCACGACCTTGACCTGGAGTCCCGCCACCACGGCGGCAGCCTGGAGAGTATCTCGGTGGGGCAGGTCTGGACGCCCGATGGCGTGGGGAGGCGTGATAGCGTGATGGCCAGCAGGTGGCACGACTACTGGCTTGACCTGCAGCGCCAGTGAGTAGACGACGACGGCTGGCGTCCTGGCTACCATGCTAGGGGAGGGAGGGGAAGGGGAGCAACAGCGGGGGAGGAGGGGGAGGGCCGACGACCGGTGGCCGGAGAGATGCCCGGGGTCGGCGGCGGCTGTGGGGTGGGTTGGGAGAAGGTAAAACTGGCTCTGGTACCAAGTTGGAATGGAAAACCCTAACCCTAATAGGGTGGGTAGTGTATTAATAGACAACCAAACAACTGGGCCAGGCCCATTACAAGGGAACATGGGGCATGTATCTAACATTATCCATTTGCATGGGAAGATGTATGCAACAAAGTGCAACCCGTTTTTTGGTAGATATGCATGCATGACATTTATGAAGCATCAATGATATACGAGCTTAGTATATTATATTGAGATATTGGAGGCTATTGAGAGCACCTAGAGGGGGGTGAATAGGTGATCCTGTAAAAACTTAAACTTATAGCCACAAAACTTGGTTAAGTGTTAGCACAATGGAATTAAGTGGCTAAGGACCGAGCTCTTGTGAAACACAATGGTCAAAAAGAAAACAAGCACAAGAGACACGATGATTTATCCCGTGGTTCGGCCAAGTATAACACTTGCCTACTCCACGTTGTGGAGTCCCAATGGACGAGGGTTGCACTCAACCCCTTTCAAGTGATCCAATGATCCACTTGAATACCACGGTTGTTTTCTTTCTTATACTCTTTCCCATTTGCGAGGAATCTCCACAACTTGGAGTCTCTCACCCTTACAACAAAGATCAAAGTGAAAGCACTTAGAGTAAGGGAGGGAAGCAACACACACAAATCCGCAGCAATACGCACACACACAACCAAGACTTGAGCTCGAATGAATCGCAACAAGTTCACCACTAGAACGGAGCTCAAATCACTAAGAAGGTCAATCAAGTGCGCGGAGACGGAGTGTGGAAGACTTAGAATGCTCAAAGTATGCTTGGGTGACTCCTCCATGCGCCTAGGGGTCCCTTTTATAGCCCCAAGGCAGCTAGGAGCCGTTGGAGGCATTCCTGGAAGGCAATTCTTGCCTTCTGTCGGGTGGCGCACCGGACAGTCCGGTGCACCACCGGACATCCACTGTTCATTGTCAGGTGCGGATCTTCTTCCATTCCTGGCGCAGCCGACCGTTGGATCTTCGGGCTGGTTGGCGCACCGGACACTGTCCGGTGCCCCCAGCCGACCGTTGGCGTGGGCCACGCGTCGTGCGCGGATTGCGTGGCCGACTGTTGCTCTGGCGGCCGTTGGCTCACCGGACAGTCCGATGCACCACCGGACAGTCCGGTGAATTATAGTCGTACGCCGCTGAAGATTTCCCGAGAGTGGCCAGTTCGCCGGAGCTGGCCTGGCGCACCGGACAGTCCGGTGCACCCAGACTGAGAAGCAGTTGGCTGTACACAGCCAACTCTTTTCCAATCCTTTTCTTTTCCTGATTCTAGCACTTAGACAAACATATTAGTACATAAAAACCAATGTACTAAGTCTAGAACCATACCTTCTTGTTGATTTGCACTTCATCCATCATTTGGCATAAAATTACTCACTCAATATGTGTTGGGCACTTAATCACCAAAATATACTAGAAATGGCCCAAGGGCACATTTCCCTTTCAATCTCCCCCTTTTTGGTGATTTATGCCAACACATCAAAAAGCAACAAATAGAAGTGCAGCATCAATGCAATTGAGAACAAAAATAGTCTTTGACAAGATTTGACATATTTGAATCGTTCTTCGCCACCACTTGGTTTGTTTTTGCAAATCAAATTCATTTTCCTATCTCTAAGTTAAACACACATGTTTGGACACAAGGAGAGATAATCCAAAAGTAAAAATGATTAAGAGCCAAAAACTCCCCCTTTTCCCATAATCAAACATTCTCCCCACAAGAGACCAAATTTTGATAGTAAGAGTTATTTTGACAAACCAAAAGTTCTACTCTACTCTTTTTCAAAAATTTCACACAAGTGGTAGCTGATCCATTTGCTTTGGCCTTATTTTCTCCCCCTTTGGCATTAAGCACCAAAACGGAATCAATCTTGGCCCTTAAACCCCATTGCCTCACCAAAATCGCCAATTACGAGTAAAAAGGCAATAAGAGTATGGAGATGAACTTGGAGTAAATTACTCTTTCATCGGAGTGCAGTGGAAGTCTTGCATGGTCCAAGTTCACCTTTCCCTTTCAATCCACCTTTGAGACTAAATTAAGTAAACTCAAGCACACGGTTAGTCTCAAAGGGTCAAGTTGTAGCATTTCTCCCCCTAGATATGTGCATCATTCACACATGGACTTGTGAGGTCCGGGGATCCCTTGCACAACTTGAGCACCATAAATAAGAAATAATATGCATAAAGGAACATGATCAAAAACATAAAACACATGTATGCTATAGATCAATCCAAGTTATGCGAATCTAAGACATTTAGCTCACTACGCAGCCTGCAAAAGGTCTTCTCATCTAAAGGCTTGGTAAAGATATCGGCTAGCTGGTTCTCGGTGCTAACATAAAACACTTTGATATCTCCCTTTTGCTGGTGGTCTCTCAAAAAAAGATGCCGGATGTCTATGTGCTTTGTGCGACTGTGTTCAACAGGATTGTCCGCCATGCGGATTGCACTCTCATTATCACATAGGAGTGGGACTTTGCTCAGATTGTAGCCAAAGTCTCGGAGGGTTTGCCTCATCCAAAGTAGTTGCACGCAACACTGTCCTGCGGCAACGTACTCGGCCTCAGCGGTGGATAGGGCAACGGAAGTTTGTTTCTTAGAACTCCAAGACACCAGGGACCTTCCTAGGAATTGGCACGTCCCTGATGTACTCTTCCTATCAACCTTGCATCCAGCATAATCGGAGTCTGAATATCCAATTAAGTCAAAGGTTGACCCCTTTGGATACCAGATCCCGAAGCAAGGCGTAGCTACTAAGTATCTAAGTATTCGCTTAACGGCCACAAGGTGACACTCCCTTGGGTCGGATTGAAATATAGCACACATGCATACGCTAAGCATAATATCCGGTCTACTAGCACATAAATAAAGCAAAGAACCTATCATAGACCGGTATGCCTTTTGATCAACGGACTTAACTCCTTTGTTGAGATCGACATGTCCGTCGATTCCCATGGGTGTCTTTGCGGGCTTGGCATCCTTCATCCCGAACCGCTTGAGCAAGTCTTGCGTGTACTTCATTTGTGAGATGAAGGTGCCATCGTTGAGTTGCTTCACTTGGAACCCAAGGAAGTAGTTTAACTCGCCCATCATCAACATCTCAAATTTCTGTGTCATCACCCTGCTAAACTCTTCACAAGACTTTTGGTTAGTAGAACCAAATATTATGTCATCGACATAAATTTGGCATACAAATAGATCACCATCACAAGTCTTAGTGAAAAGACTTGGATCGGCTTTCCCAACCTTGAAAGCATTAGCAATTAGAAAATCTCTAAGGCATTCATACCATGCTCTTGGGGCTTGCTTAAGTCTATAGAGCGCCTTAGAGAGCTTACACACGTGGTCGGGGTATCGTTCATCCTCAAAGCCAGGGGGTTGCTCCACGTACACCTCCTCCTTGATTGGCCCGTTGAGGAAAGCGCTCTTCACATCCATTTGAAACAACCTGAAGGAATGGTGAGCGGCATAGGCTAACAAAATGCGAATAGACTCTAGCCTAGCTACAGGAGCAAAAGTCTCCTCAAAGTCCAAACCTGCAACTTGGGCATAACCTTTTGCCACAAGTCGAGCCTTGTTCCTTGTCACCACCCCATGCTCATCATGTTTGTTGCGGAACACCCACTTGGTTCCTACAACGTTTTGCTTGGGACGTGGCAACAGGGTCCAAACTTCATTTCGCTTGAAGTTATTGAGCTCTTCCTGCATAGCCAACACCCAGTCCGGATCTAGCAAGGCCTCTTCTACCCTGAAAGGCTCAATAGAAGAGACAAACGAGTAATGCTCACAAAAATTAGCTAATCTAGAGCGAGTAGTTACTCCCTTGCTTATATCACCCAAAATCTGGTCGATGGGATGATTCCTTTGAATCATCGCTCGGACTTGAGTTGGAGGGGCCTGTGGTGCTTCTTCCTCCATAACTTTATCATCTTGTGCTCCCCCTTGATCACACGCCTCTTCCTGATGAACCTGTTCATCATCTTGAGTTGGGGGGTGCACCATTGTTGAGGAAGAAGGTTGATCTTGCTCTTTTTGTTCCTGTGGTCGCACATCTCCAATAGCCATGGTGCGAATTGCGTCTGTTGGAACATCATCTTCATCTACATCATCAAGATCAACTTGCTCTCTTAGAGAGCCATTAGTTTCATCAAATACAATGTCGCTAGAGACTTCAACCAAACCCGATGATTTGTTGAAGACTCTATACACCTTTGTATTTGAGTCATAACCTAGCAAAAACCCTTCTACAGCTTTGGGAGCAAATTTAGAGTTTCTACCTTTCTTCACTAGAATATAACATTTACTCCCAAATACACAAAAGTATGACACGTTGGGTTTGTTACCGGTTAGAAGTTCGTACGACGTCTTCTTGAGGAGGCGATGAAGGTAGACCCGGTTTATGGCGTGGCAAGCCGTGTTCACAGCTTCCGACCAAAACCGCTCGGGCGTCTTGAATTCTCCAAGCATCGTCCTCGCCATGTCTATGAGCGTCCTGTTTTTCCTCTCTACCACACCATTTTGCTGTGGTGTGTAGGGGGCGGAGAACTCGTGCTTGATTCCTTCCTCCTCAAGATACTCCTCCACTTGAAGGTTCTTGAACTCGGACCCGTTGTCGCTTCTTATCTTTTTTACCTTGAGCTCAAATTCATTTTGAGCTCTCCTTAGGAAGCGCTTTAGGGTCCCTTGGGTTTCCGTTTTATCCTGCAAAAAGAATACCCAAGTGAAGCGGGAAAAATCATCAACAATAACAAGACCATACTTACTTCCCCCGATGCTGAGGTAGGCGACGGGTTCGAAGAGGTCCATGTGACGTAGCTCCAAAGGTCTTGATGTGGTCATCACATTCTTGCTATGATGAGAACTTCCCACCTATTTACCTGCTTGACAAGCTGCATAAGGTCTATCTTTTTCGAAAGTTACATTGGTTAGACCTAACACATGTTCTCCTTTTAGAAGTTTATGAAGGTTCTTCATCCCAACATGTGCTAGACGGCGATGCCACAGCCAGCCCAAGCTAGTCTTAGCGATTAAGCATGCATCTAGAATAGCCTCCTCCTTCGAAAAATCAACTAAATAGAGTTTGCCGTCTAGTACACCCTTAAAAGCTAATGAACCATCACTCCTTCTAAAAACAGACAAATCTACATTGGTAAATGAGCAATTGTAACCCATATTACATAGTTGACTAACGGACAACAAGTTATACCCGAGCGATTCAACTAAGAACACATTAGATATGGAATGCTCGGATGAAATAGCTATTTTTCCTAGTCCTTTAACCTTGCCTTGATTCCCGTCTCCAAAGATGATCGAATCTTGGGAATCTTTGTTCTTGACGTAGGAGGTGAACATCTTCTTCTCCCCCATCATGTGGTTTGTGCATCCGCTGTCGATAATCCAGCTTGAGCCCCCGGATGCATAAACCTGCAAGACAAATTAGGCTCGGGTTTTAGGTACCCAACTCTTGTTGGGTCCTACAAGGTTAGTAACAATAGCCCTAGGGACCCAAATGCAAGTCTTGTCTCCCTTGCATTTGGCCCCCAATTTCCTAGCAACCACTTTCTTGTTTTTACATGAGAGTACAAAATCAGTGTTGCAGGCATGAAAAGCAGTAGCAGCTTCATTTTGCATTTTCCTAGGCACATGATGAACAACATTGTTTCTAGGCATATTTCTACTATGCACAAAGGAAGAACTTGAAACAATCATGGCATGTGAATCATAAGCATTATAACTCCTATTATAATGAGCATTCCTAGAAAATTTTCTATCATAAATAAATGCATGATTCTTTTGACTACTACTAGTCATAGGAGCCTTCCCTTTCTCCTTGTTGAGAATGGGAGCCCTTTGACTTGTTAAGTTCTTGGCTTCCCTTCGAAAGCCAAGCCCATCCTTAATTGAGGGATGTCTACCAATGGTGTAGGCATCCCTAGCAAATTTTAATTTGTCAAAGTCATCTTTGCAAGTCTTAAGTTGGGCATTAAGACTTGCCACTTCATCATTTAATTTTGTAATAGAATTAAGGTGCTCAACACATTCATCAATATTGAAATCCTTACACCTATTACAAATCACAACGTGCTCTACACAAGGACTAGATTTATTAACTACTTCTAGCTTAGCATTTAAATCATCATTCAAAATCTTCAAGCTAGAAATAGATTCATTGCAAATAGATAACTCAGAAGATAGTAATTCATTCCTTTTAATCTCTAAGGCAAGAGACTTTTGAACACTAACAAATTTATCATGTTCCTCATACAAAATGTCCTCTTGCCTCTCTAGCAGCCTATCTTTTTCATTCAATGCATCAATCAACTCATTAATCTTTTCTACTTTAGCTCTATCTAATCCTTTGAACAAGCTAGTGTAATCTACTTCATCATCACTAGAGTCCTCATCACTAGAAGTAGAGTACCTAGGAGTTTCTCGAGCGTTTACCTTCTTTTCCTTTGCCATTAGCCAAGTATGGCGCTCATTGGGGAAGAGCGACGATTTGTTGAAGGCCGAGGCGGCAAGTCCTTCGTCGTCGGAGTCGGACGAAGAACAATCCGAGTCCCACTCTTTGCCAAGGTGCGCCTCGCCCTTCGCCTTCTTGTAGGCCTTCTTTTTCTCCCTCTTCCCATGTCTTTCGTCTCCCTGGTCATTTTCATTATCGGGACATTGAGCAATAAAATGACCTGTCTTACCGCACTTGAAGCAGGAACGCTTTCCTTTTGCCTTGTTCTTGTTTGAGTACTCCTTGCGTCCCTTCAATGCGGTCTTGAAGCGCTTGATAATGAGGGCCATTTCATCCTCGTTTAGCCCGGCCGCCTCAACTTGCGCCACCTTGCTAGGTAGCGCCTCCCTGCACTTGTTGCCTTGAGAGCAACCGTTTGAGGCTCGTAGATGGGCATTGGACCATTCAATGCCTCATCAACGTATCTTGCTTCTTGATCATCATTCGCCCGCTTACGAACTTTCCGAGTATTTCCTCGGGCGTCATCTTGGTGTACCTAGGATTTTCACAGATAAAGTTCACAAGATGAGGATCAAGTACAGTGAAGGACCTGAGCATAAGTCGGATGACGTCGTAGTCCGTCCATCTCGTGCTTCCATAGCTCCTGATCTTGTTGACCAGGGTCTTGAGCCTGTTGTACGTTTGGGTTGGCTCCTCCCCCTTGATCATTGCGAACCTTCCTAGTTCGCCTTCCACCAACTCTATCTTGGTGATCATGGTGGCGTCATTCCCCTCATGAGAAATCTTGAGGGTGTCCCAAATTTGCTTGGCGTTATCCAAGCCGCTCACCTTATGGTACTCGTCCCTGCACAAGGATGCTAGCAAAACAGTGGTAGCTTGTGCATTTTTATGGATTTGCTCATTGATGAAAACGGGGTTGTCAGTACTATCAAAAAGCATTCCGTTTTCAACAATCTCCCAAATACTTGGATGGAGAGAGAATAGGTGACTACGCATTTTGTGACTCCAAAATGAGTAGTCTTCTCCATCAAAGTGCGGAGGTTTCCCAAGTGGAATTGAAAGTAAATGAGCATTGGAGTTAACCGGAATACGAGAATAATCAAAAGAAAAGTTTGAATTGACCGGTTTCTTTTTCTCGTCGTCGTCGTCTCTTTGGGAAGAAGAGGACTCGTCGCTGTCGTAGTAGACGATCTTCTTGATGCGCCTCTTCTTCTTCCCGTCTCTTTTCTTATGACTCGAGCCAGAGTCTGAAGGTTTATCATCTCTTGGCTCGTTGACGATGGACTCCTTTGTCTTGTCGTTGACCACCATCCCCTTTCCCTTAGGATCCATCTCTTCGGGCGATTAGTCCCTTGCGTGAAGAGAACGGCTCTGATACCAATTGAGAGCACCTAGAGGGGGGTGAATAGGTGATCCTGTAAAAACTTAAACTTATAGCCACAAAACTTGGTTAAGTGTTAGCACAATGGAATTAAGTGGCTAAGGACCGAGCTCTTGTGAAACACAATGGTCAAAAAGAAAACAAGCACAAGAGACACGATGATTTATCCCGTGGTTCGGCCAAGTATAACACTTGCCTACTCCACGTTGTGGAGTCCCAATGGACGAGGGTTGCACTCAACCCCTTTCAGGTGATCCAATGATCCACTTGAATACCACAGTTGTTTTCTTTCTTATACTCTTTCCCGTTTGCGAGGAATCTCCACAACTTGGAGTCTCTCACCCTTACAACAAAGATCAAAGTGAAAGCATTTAGAGTAAGGGAGGGAAGCAACACACACAAATCCGCAGCAATACGCACACACACAGCCAAGACTTGAGCTCGAATGAATTGCAACAAGTTCACCACTAGAACGGAGCTCAAATCACTAAGAAGGTCAATCAAGTGCGCGGAGACGGAGTGTGGAAGACTTAGAATGCTCAAAGTATACTTGGGTGACTCCTCCATACGCCTAGGGGTCCCTTTTATAGCCCCAATGCAGCTAGGAGCCGTTGGAGGCATTCCTGGAAGGCAATTCTTGCCTTCTGTCGGGTGGCGCACCGGACAGTCCGGTGCACCACCGGACATCCACTGTTCATTGTCCGGTGCGGATCTCCTTCCATTCCTGGCGCAGCCGACCGTTGGATCTTCGGGCTGGTTGGTGCACCGGACAGTCCGGTGCCCCCAGCCGACCGTTGGCGTGGGCCACGCGTCGCGCGCGGATTGCGCGGCCGACCGTTGCTCTGGCGGCCATTGGCTCACCGGACAGTCCGGTGCACCACCGGACAGTCTGGTGAATTATAGCCGTACGCCGCTGAAGATTTCCCGAGAGTGGCCAGTTTGCCGGAGCTGGCCTGGCGCACCGGACACTGTCCGGTGCACCCAGACTGAGCAGTAGTTGGCTGTACACAGCCAACTCTTTTCCAATCCTTTTCTTTTCCTGATTCTAGCACTTAGACAAACATATTAGTACATAAAAACCAATGTACTAAGTCTAGAACCATACCTTCTTGTTGATTTGCACTTCATCCATCATTTGGCATAAAATTACTGACTCAATATGTGTTGGGCACTTAATCACCAAAATATACTAGAAATGGCCCAAGGGCACATTTCTCTTTCAGCTATCAAATTTAACGAACTCATGTTCGAGAGTGTGATCTATTTTGGCGTCTGACTTTGCAAAGGCTTGTGGATAACTTTAGTCTCTTGTTTGGCGAAAGGGACTCTAGCGTAATGGTTAAGGCTTCTGAATATCACCTCTAGGTTCCGAGTTCTATGCCCCTCGGAGGCGAATTTCGAGTTTGGTTCAAAAAAATCGTCTCGTTGTGCCTCGCTCGCTCTCAGGTTACGTCCTACGCGTCACCCTTTGGCTAGACCGTTGCAGAGTGGGATCTTTCCCTCCCCGACCGAGTTTTTTTCTCTTGCTTGCATGTTGTAATTTATTAATAGAAAATAAAACAAGTGCACATAGTGTTTTGCCATCCATATTCTAAACCAAGTCAAAATGACAGACTCAATATTGGTGTCTCCCACATGAGTGGGATCTTGAGAAGGAATAACTAAGGGAAGCCTTATCTTTGTATTTTTGTAGGGACGGTGTATCGAAATCGGGATCTTTGGTTCAGTGGGAATGATTCTAAACCAAGTCAAATGGGATAAAAAGTTTAAAACAGTAAGGCAACTGAATCTCACTTTAATGTTATGCCATAGTACAATGACAAAGACACTATGGTGTATGGTCTATGAGAGATCAAAGTCTTACTAATACTAAGGGTCAGACACATGAATGTGCAACCGGTGCGCCGGTACAGGGCCCAAAACATTTCCTACGCCACCACATAAGACTGTAGTTTAGCAAGCGCTTAAAAGTGAAACATACCAATTTACCTCGGTCTGTCTTCGTAAGACCGTAACTCCATCATTTCATCCACGCCGTGTCTTGTGTAAGTTATTTACCAAATTTTTATTTCTCTATTCTGTAAGTGTATCTTTTAATAATTATAATCTCTACTACTTATTAAGGCTGCAATAGTAGTCTGTCATTCCGTGTTCCCTTGTTCTGCCCATTCCGTGTTCTGTCTTTCCGATTCCCTCCTCCCCGTGCCTATTCTCATGTTCTGCCACCATTCTATATCTATCATTCTCATTCCCCCTTCCCGCAAATCACATTCCCATTCTCATTCCTCCGTACAGCCGACGCCTAGCTAAAATTAAAAAATACACATGGCCCCAAGGGGATTCGAACCCACGACCTCTTAAGCAAATGCTAGTAGTAGCTACCACTACACCACATGTGTGTTTATGTCTACATCTATAACAGAAAACACATTTACTACATCCCTCCTCAAGCCCACCTGCTACCCTTGCACAATATGTAGTAGTAGATAACTATCACTGAGATTCTTGAATTATATTTTTGGATGGAGGAAGTAGTATTTAAAGAAGAGCCTTGCATACAATTTCTTTTGTTTGAATAATGTTTTCAACTTAAATTCCGTTTTTGCATGCGTGACATTTATTTTCGTAATATTTTTTCTATGGATCTGACTTGCGAGTCATTTTTATAAACCAACGCCAAACATGAATCTATGTTTCTTACTTGAAAACCCCGAACAAACACCATTAGTAGGAGGCACTCGCGTTGGGGTCGCTCATCGACGACAAGAAAAAACTTGGCGACTGTCAGTTCGACCTCTAGAAACAGTCCTACGTGGCCGCATGTGCCGCTATGTACGACAAGCTCCGGCGCAGCCGCCGCTTGGACGCGGTGCAGAGCTGCTGCTCCGTGCTGTCCATCGTCAAGCAGGGGGACCTCATGGTCATCGCCAACGTCGGTGACTCTCGGATTGTTCTGGGCACCGCATTCGATGACGACGCCATCACGTCGTCCAGCTCATCGTCCACCTGAAGCCCAACCTGCCACGTAAGTCACTACTGACCGGCCATGAATTCTTGTGCGCTGAGACGATGGTCGTTGCTGACATTGTATGAGTGTCCTCGAACACGATGTATGTAGAGGAGTAGCGCATCCGGTGGTGCAACGGCCAAGGGTACTACCTTGCTGATGAGCCCGGGGTGCACTTCGTTTTACAGCCCAGCCAAGAGTCATCAGTACTCGGTATGTCGCGCGCGTTCGACGACTACTATATCGAGGACTGTGGCGTCATCTTGGCGCCAGAGGTGACGCAGAGGAGGACCGACAACAATGACCAGTTCGTCATCCTCGCCACCGTTGGGGTAGCTTTTGTGTCGGCTTGCCTTTAATTCTCTTCGCAAATACACACTTGCCTTTTTGTTTAAGCAAAAGCGTATGGTGGTACGTGTCTGATAACTAACGATGTACGAGGAAATTTATTCCGGCATGTGTGGAACGTGCTCTCCAATGATGAGACCATGCAAATCATGACATATATCGAAGTCTGCATGATATTGATGGTTGCAATGTAGTAGTGAAACAAATAGATTATAAATAACAAAATTTATGTATGGCCAGAATCACAAATTGATTATAAAACATTTTCTCATAACGGTATAACACACATTTTGTATATAAGTTATCGTAGTATACTGGTATTATATATTCCCGTTGCAACGCACGAGCATTCAGCTATAATTATAATAATTTAATTATTCTTTTCATCCTATTTGTGCATGTTCATTAGTTTACTAGATGTCTAGAGTTTCAAAATCCAACTATCGACATCATGTCTTCAACTAATTGATCTAGAAAATATGAATCTATTTATGAAAAGCGTAAGGGCATGCACAACCCTATTAATTAAGGGGGCTTTTGAGAGGTCTCTAGGTTGGTAAGTGAAAAAAAATCAAAAGATAGGACTCTTTGGAAAGAATCCGTCTCTTCAACGATTTTTTGTACATATTGTCTCTTAACTGTATTTATAATTTAGGGCTTAGGGTTGTATAATACTCTCTCTTATACTTCAAAAACCGATCCAAAGACTCAGAGTTATACATGTCCCAAAAAAACAAAGAATAGGTGATCTACCTCGGTGTCAGAAGGAAGGTATGGATAGATTTATTATAAAAGAAACCCAGTAGCAAAGTAATCATTCACTTGATCAAAATCTTGCACTTGATAGTTCTATTTTTCAAGTGATTTAGTTAAAAGGATAGTTTATTCAATAGTTTCGTACATGGACTCAGTTTTTGCCGGCACGGCCCTAGATCCATTAAGGAGTTCCTAAATCAATATCATAATTTGCAATTAAGAATAAGTTACTGTGAACGATCAGTCATACTCAGGAGAACCTACCTTGTCCTTCAAGCTCACAATTCTGTCACATGTCAGAGAGTATTCTGCATCAATAATTTCTTCCTCCAGCTTGAACCTTACCAAAGGTTCTATCTAGACAAAAATTAACTCATATTACAAATAGATGAGGCGAAGACATTTCCTAGGAGTCAAAAGTTCTACTTGAATTCTTTGAAAACAAAAGTTCTACTTGAAGAAGGATCAAAGAAAAATTATATCTGTTGCGTGGAACATAAACCAACTGACAAATTGCTTACTTCATCAACTGCAGGAAGGGCACTTGTCTTTAGAGTATCTTTGCTAACTTTCTTCTGTATTCTGCTCATGGAATGATAACAAAGGTTACATATCAAAAAAATTGTAATCAGAAGAAGACAACAAAATAAGTCAGCTTAATATATTATATATCATTGGCCTAAGAATGAAATAAGAATGCTTAAAAGAACACAGTGAACTCTAAGCCAAAGCACCAAATAAAAAGAAAGCCATGGTCAACTTACTATCTTGAGCAAGTGTCTTGAATTCAACTTCCTCTCGGAGCTGCGCCACTTGATCTACCGAATCAACTCAAATACCAAGCATAAACAGTTTTCAGCTGAATGATGGAGCATTACATAATCTGTGAGTGGCGTTCAACTCATCGCTAGC
Organism: Zea luxurians; assembly: GCA_029449295.1. Lineage (NCBI taxonomy): Eukaryota > Viridiplantae > Streptophyta > Magnoliopsida > Poales > Poaceae > Zea > Zea luxurians. The sequence continues at coordinate 132,702,707 of JAOPSE010000010.1, forward strand.
AGTTGTGATGTGAAAATATCGGACTCCAGAAATAGGAAGGCAGCAAAACATAGTTTAATTGTATTCGTGTACAAAAACGGCAGCGCATGGTTTTTAGGTTAATCGTTCCGGTGATGAAGTAACAGAGAGCGGTGAGGAGAGCGGCTGGTGTACAAAGTTTACTCCATACGAAATTTTCTGTTGTAACACATGACGCGGTAGCATGGTGTTCAAGGAATCGGCACAGCTGACAAATCAGAGCTAACAGATCAGCCTTAACGGTAAGGGCCTGTTCGTTTTTAGGTTAATCTATGTGGATTGGTTGTGATTGAGTCGGTTTAAATTCATAGAAAGTCAAAATACATTTCAATCACAGAAATGAGTTAATTTGAGAGCCAGAAAACCGGACAGAATTCGTTGGCTCCGGAACTAGCCCTCAGTAACTATATGATTCCCGGTGCACTGCCGCAATCAAGATGACTTCTCCAAAGCAACTCAGTATTGTGTCCACTACTGCACGAGTTATTAAAAAGAAAATAAAAAAGGGGAAATGGACAATAGTCAAATAGTATTTTCTTATCTATGTTACAGAAGAAATGATGGTCTATAAGTTGTCAACACCAGAATTCGAACTGCTAACATCACAACTCCAAAGATAACGGTCGGTACAAGTGAAAAAAGAATGCAAGCTCTCCTTCCAAATAAATTCATGGACAAGAAACTCAGGTCAACCAACGGGGCCAAGGTTCATTCTTCTGCCGCACATCAGTACAAGTGCAGAGACCACTGTGGCCTGCAAAGTCCCAGCACTGCTCTATGAAGACCCAAGTTGAAAATGCTGACAAGGTGGTTTTCTACAAAAGCTTCAGACCGCCAGTAACATCATCAACCATATCAGCTGGCCCTGCCCGATTAAAACGGTAGGATCAGGAACAGAGCAAGCAATAATACACTGAATATCATGGGAATGTAAGTTGAATGCAACTTACCCAGAATAGCCATGACTGTCCTTGAATCTACATAATGTTTAGAGAAAAGAAAATTTTCAAATCAACAGAAAACCAGAATAAGAAAGAGAATGTTACAATCCATAACTTTGAAAACTCACTTGGAGCAATCTGTGTTCTTCCAGCGTCTATGGTTATGTGAGTTGGCAGATTTAAAGACTTTGCTCTCCCCTGCATCAAAAAGACAAATTTAGACACACTGAACAAAATGTAAGTGTCATGTTAAGAAAAAAGGTCTATTTTTTACCAAAAAGCATGGGGGAGTTCCCCACAAAAACCAATCGGCCAAAGCCTTGTCATGTTTCACGGGAATTTACAGCAAGTTTTATTTTTGTCTTCAGTGCAAATTGGAGCAAAAGATTTCTCTAAAAAATAACAAACTATTACACCAAGCAAATACCAAATGTTCCATTTTAAATGATAAAGGAACCCAATTCACCTTATGAAACTATCCCAGGAAGAAGTATTATTTTGTGACAATTGCTTGTATACCATTGTAATTTTGCCTAGTACCTTATTTGCCATTGCAAATGTTTTAATCCCTTCTATGTCACTCGAATGCACTTTCTCACCTTTCCATGTCATCGCCAGTGGCATAGAAGGGATCTGGACATGCATTTTTCTTACCCTTCTATGCCACTGACGATGCATGGAAGGGTAAGAACTAAGAAATTACATCTGAATGGCATAGAATGGATTAGGACATTCACGATGGTAACTAAGGTACTAAACAAAATTGCAGTGGCATACAGAGAATTTTCTCTATTATTTTCTGTTCAAGGTCCTTTCATCACGTTTGGATCTCAGAAAAGTCAGAAAAGGAGATTCAAGATAGTCAACATGTAAGACTGAAGATATTTACTTGTAAAACTAGCATGTCTTCCTCGCTTTCTATTTTCACAACCACTTTAACTTGCCCACACCGCTCCCACCTGTAAAACATGGAAAACAGAGAGGCAAGGAAATTTGGCTGATGTTTTCTTATCTCAGTGGAATATGAAGTCAGACATTTGGAAGAAGATTCAAAGTTCAAACAACACAAGGAATTATTTTGGAATAATACCTTCTTAGTGATTTTGGAGCTCTCTGTTGGAGTTTTTTGAATAGCCCAAGAGTTGCATGACTAAAAATACAGAAAAAAGCAAGCCAACATTTCAATCAATACTGATATTTAAAAAAAACAAAAAGTATATGCAAGTATAATAACTCTTTCGCAGCTGAAGGTAACAACTGAAGTGCTGGAGGCAAAGATCAGCATCAATTTCTTAGTCTGGTGATTCACTTCATTAAAGCTAAAATTTCCATATGTTTCATGGGCAAAGTCAATGCAACAGCATATATGCTCGAAGACTTAGTTAAAGGTAGACAGCTTTTGCGAGGATAATGTGGCTGACAACACTGATGTTAGCAATACATTTGCTATGGCAACAGATGTTGCATGGCTGTCTGGCCAAAGATTGTTGACTAAAAATTGGTCCATTTCTGTTTTGTGGAAGCCATCAAAACTTTGGATGCACGATAAGCCCTACTGTGTGGTGTGAAGCAACCAAGATAAAAGGTAACACCTATTTTGCTATCCAAACACAGTTGGCAGCTGGTATGGCTATTATCTCAAAATCTGTGATGTTTCAACTACAGAATCAGATATAACCTATATGAGTCAGCCAACCCCATCTGCTGACTTTTGTAGAGTGAATAAATCTAGACAGTGTTATGCACTTATATGGATTATACTACACCCTAAACACACCAAACAGCAGGAACATAATGCTACTGTTTAATTCAGAACAATGAGTAACAGTCGGCATAGAAAGAACAAAGAGACTGGCACCACATATCAAACAAACATGATCAATTTTTTGTTCTACTATTGTTTACTTCTGCACTGAAGACGACAACAACTGTACAAGTTCTAAAGTTTGGTCATTACTAATGCAGTGTCTGTTCATTTGAAGTCCATCAAAGCACATCATAAGCCTAGCAGCGCCTTGTTCTATCAAACAGACGAGTCAGGCATTCATTGGTTCAAAGACATAGCTATCATTGTTTTTTTTTAAACTAGCCAAACATCAGGGTAACTAGTAAGGTATGTTCATTTCACCCAGTATATACTTATCTTAAATCATGGCTTAGTGGAGCAAAGGTCTCACCTGCACTGTGCGGCAATCTTCCCCTTCCCCATCTTCAGATCATTCCTCACAACCAGCACCTACAACCAAAGAAACAACCAACACAACAGAGCATCCTTTAATTCTACCCCTATCCCAAAACACCATCCAACACACCAGATTGGTAGATGTCTGAAATAAATCTGCAGTACCATTTTGAAATCTTCTATTATCTCAGCAAGGTTCTCGATCTCCAGGGGGCTGGCCGCGGCCTGAGACCGGGACCTCTCCGCCTCCCTGGCAGAGTCGGACTTGGTCACCACGTTCCGTGCCCAGTAGAGCAGCCGGAGCCCGGCCCTCTTCTGCCCTCCCGCCCGCTTCGCCGCGCGACTGCGGCCGGAGTTTTCGTCATCATCTTCTTCCGAGTCATCCTCGGAATCGTCATCGGAGGTCCCTCCCGAACCTGGGCCGGCGGCGTGGCGCGGGAGGCGGGTGAGGGCCAGGAGGTAGCCGAGCGCGAAGCAGCCGGCGGCCCCGGCGACGGCGGTGGCGGCTGCTGGGAACGCGGCGGCCGTTGGGAACGAGAGCACGGAGGCCGACGCCCCCATTTAGATCGCCGTCGCCGGTCACCGGCGGCGGCGGCGGCGGCGACGACGGCGGCTAGGGTCTCACGACCGTGGGGTTCTGGGATTAGGCTTGCTCCTTGTCAAGAGAGAAGATTCTGACCTGCGGGTCCGCTTGGTATGATGTTTGTGGTGCAGCCTGTCAGCGTTCTAGCCAACAACACAAGCAAGCAAGTGCAGCCGAGGGGAGCCCAGCCTAGCCGATGGAACCCAGCCGAGCCAGACTCTACAGCCCTATACCCGTGCGGCCGTGCGTGCGTCAACGCCAGTCAGTACGTCACTGCCTTTCCTCTCCCGACTCCCGTTCACCACACTACTTCTCCTCGTGCGGCCGCCGCCCTAAAACAGGTGCCCCAGGTCTTCGCTGCGCCATTCGCCAGCGACGAGCACCCAACAGGTACGCCCGTCCTTTGTCCTACCCTCCTGATGTGCGAAACCGAGCATCCAAACCCTAACTTAAGCTGTTTGGCTATTTACATTCGGATCTGATTCTAATCAGGGGTGTACATGTCGATGTTGCCTCTTTATTCGGCGCTAAGAAGTAAGAATGGTCGCTGTCTTATGTCCATTACGAAATAATTGGAATTTTGCCACTTGAAACGTTGTCTGCTTGTTACCCATATGTCTATGAATTGAGGTTGCTCTGTATCTATGAAATGTGGGGCTGATGGTAATTTTACGAACATGTTTCGTGGTGATGGCAAATATCAGATTCATCTAGAGTTAACTCTATTTCTCTCTCTCTCTCTCTCTCTGCACGCATCCAGTGCAAATGGTGCTCTTTACCTTTAGTTGGAGATTCTCGAATTTTTGCTTTCGCCGTTCTAATGTGTGCAATTAGATTTTCTTAAACTGAATCTATAGATCAGAAAGCTACACATTTGATCGATATTGGAGCAATTAAATTGCAAAAAGGTGAAAATTATCCAAGAATATGGGTTTAAAGTTTCAGTGCCATAAATCCAAAAACAACAATGAAGGCACAATGTATCTGAAACTCTCAACCAAAAACAGAATTCCTATTAGGAATGCTGAGGATTTTATAGCAAATAATTTGATACAATATGACTAAAACTAAATCCCTGTGTTCCAAATGAGTTCTTAATTATTTTTTGGTATTTTGATCAATTAGTACCATCCTGAAAGGCTGCAACACAACACCGTGAGATGTGACTTCTGCTGGTTATCTTGTTTTTCTCAGGCTCAGAAACATCGCTGACATCCACATGCACCACAGTAGTTCAGTAGAGTAGCTGTCGGAACCCACACACCGGCAATGGCAACTGCTCCTGTGACATCCTCCATGGCTACGAACTCCACCTGTGTGTGGCTGCCTAGCATGCCCCTGAGGCGTGCACCCGCCATCGTCTCCTTTGCCTCTCGTCGTACGCGTCCGTTGTTGCCTCAATTCCTTAACCATCAGTGACCTACTTGTCTTGATTTGTTACAATTGTTTTTGCTTTGTGCAGCATGGTCAACCGCAATGACCTCATGTACTGGATTGTCGCGGCACTCTGATGTGGTTGCCGCCGCGGGGCACCAGAAGTTGATGGGGTCTTTGAACAACAACGAGGGACTCATGTTTGGGGTGGTGAGTTGAGCATTACTTAAACGAAAAGCGCCTATTCTTTTGCTATAGAATTGATGGAACAACGATGGAACCTTTGTGAACAAAAGGCATAGCTGTACTGATACGCTTTTCTTTAAAAAACAGTCGTTTTCTTGCATTTCCACACCTTTTATCTCTAAATGCACAATCCAATGACTGTATGGTTCTTTACTTGATTGTAGGTTGTGGCACGGTTCAACGAGGTCGTGACAAATTTGTTACTACAGGGTGCCCTGGAAACTTTCGAGCGATACTCTGTTAAAGCAGAAAATATAACAGTATGCATCTTATCTCTTCTGGTTGGTTGAAGTTCACTGTCATACTGATGTGTTAAGTGATTTCTTGCAAGTAATGTTGGTCCTTATTGCTTTATCAGAACTTTGAAAAAGTTGGCAGTCCTATTGAGTATATTTATACTTGCGCTCCATCCTGATGTTTTTTTCATTAAGGACCCATGAGCCATACAAAGAACTATTTTTGGATTGCTAATGTACTTGATAGGGTTAACTTTTTGGGAACGTATCCTGTGAGCACAGGCCTTACGTGCGCACGTGAGCACTTTAATTGTGAAGCCTTCATCTCTAATCCAACGTTCAGTGCCTCTTTTACATCTAACCCCTCCCACCTCGTTCAGTGCATCTCTAATCCAATGTGTTCACCATGGCCGAGGTGGGAGGGGTTAGATGTAAAAGATGCACTGAACGTTGGATTAGAGATGAAGGCTTCACAATTAAAGTGCTCACGTGCGCACGTAAGGCCTGTGCTCACAGGATACGTTCCCTAACTTTTTAACTTCTAAAACCTTGATCTTTGTTTATTTAATTATGTGTAATAAGTATTCTAGAATATAAGGAAATGTAGTTTGTCAGGCCCAATAAATATCTTTAGTTATTTCCTTGCTACCAACCTCAATGCTTAATGCTGCTATAGATAGTCTCTGTGAGTTATTCTTATGGAAATTTGATGAATGACGTGTATCACTGTATATTTAATTTTAGATAATCACTTGTTTCAATACATTGAATTATTAAACAAAGTTGTCTTAGAATCTCTAGCATAATATGCACTTGAATATGTAAGCTGCTACCATATAAATTAAACAAAGTTGTCTTAGAATCTCTAGCATAATATGCACTTGAATACGTAAGCTGCTACCGTATAAATTCTTTGTTACAAAAGGCACACAGAAAACTGCACCATGTAGAATTTTACTATTCATCCGCAAACATGATTCAAACAACGTTAGTGATGAGCTACACAGTTGTATACACTTCTGAAATGTTTCATGGAGAGCACAATTTTACTCAGATTCAAATTCTTCTTTAGGTTGTTAGTGTTCCTGGAAGCTTTGAAGTTCCTATAACGGCACAAAAGCTTGGGAAATCTGGAAAATTTGATGCAATTCTGTGCATTGGAGCTGTGGTGAGTTGATTACTTGATTAGTTTCATATCATTTCCATATTACACATTTGAATTTTTATCGCTTTCTACTTTTCATTTGATGTTCATTTACCATGTTGAGCAAGTAGGGATATTTTCCTAATACTATAACAGTTTAGATATATCCCCTCACATTTTACATTACATCGCCATGAATTGTGCAGATGAGGAATTATAAGGAACATTAATAGACCCGTGCTTTTGTAAACTATCCTCTGAACTTTTTTTTGGAGCTGATCCTTAGTTTTTTGAAAAAGTCTACTTGATCCCCCCAATTATTTGTGGTTGTCTACTTGACCCCCCTCACCTATAAAACCAGTTATTCTACCTTAAACTACTGAAAACCATCTAAATAACCTAAGGTTGTTTTGAAGGTGTTTTCACTGGCGTGGTATATTAAAAAGTCTATATAACCCCCTAACATAGCAAGTGTTGGCTTTTAATAGGGTCATCAGTAAAACCACTTTCAAAACTACCTTAGGGGGTTATTTATATGTTTTTTAATAGTTTAAGGGGTAGAATAAAGTAGACAACTACCAATAGGTTGGGGGTTTAAGTAGACTTTTGCCTTAGATTTTTCATTGAGCTACAGAATGTTATATCCACCTGTGACCTGTCAATTAGAACTGAGAAAAAAAAACCAAAGAACTCTATAAACCATTTACTGTTTCAATCTGTTTTGTACTTGTGAAACTGTCTTTGAAAGTGCATGGCTTTTGGGGATGTTTTGTTCTTAACATGTTTTACCCATGTGAAGTCTATCTATATTCTTTAACATGTGTGAATGGTTGTATCAAATAGCATAGGTCTAGGTAACAAATAACAATATTGTCTATCATGATGCTCGTGTGGTAATATCAAATTGATTCTATACTTTGCAACCTCATTGATAGTAGCAGTAGCTGGTTCTTTTCCATTTTGGAGGTGCTCCTAAAAAAGGGTTTTGCAGATTAGAGGTGACACAACCCACTATGATGCCGTTGCAAACTCAGCTGCATCAGGTGTACTCAATGCTGGATTATCTGCTGGTATGTTGTTTCCTGTTCTTCCCTATCATGTGTCATGCAGTACTGGGTAATTCTAGGTACGTTCCTTTTCTTCTATTTTTAAGTGTTAAAAAGGTGGTCTAGCAAGTTGAAATATTGAACTCTTAAACATATTCCCACAGGTATTGAAACTTGTTTTATATGTTTCATTGTTGTTTCTCAGCGAATATGCATATATAAGTACAATGGCAAAAAAAAAAGTCACAAGCATGTTGGGGTAGACTAAAATTTTGCCAGTACAGCTTACAGAAATCTACAATAGTTAATGCGAGCAACTAGTGTGGGACTGGAAGGTTTTGGTTATATGAGAGTTGTATAGTTGGTGCTATAAAAGTACTTCACAACATTAAGTGAAACTTTGCAGTGTGCTCATCTTGTTTTTTCTTTATGATGGTTAATTCAGTTAATAATAAGAAATTCAGATTATTTTGGCTTTTAATGGTGATACAGGTGTTCCTTGTGTATTTGGTGTTCTAACCTGTGAAGACATGGATCAGGTACTTCATGATTTGATTATGTACATCTTTAATCCAGAATGGCCACATTAGCGAAGCTGAGGTTTCACACAAGTATTCCCTTGTGACGAGAAAGTTTTCATGTCAATAATGTGACCTCTTTTTTTTTTTGTTGGTTATCTGGCTACTTTTCAAAACCTGATCACTGTTTTGCTCCTTATCGAAATCCTGCTGAGAATGCTAAATCGCATACTGCAGGCACTAAACCGTGCTGGTGGCAAGGCTGGAAACAAAGGAGCTGAAGCTGCTCTTACTGCCGTAAGTAAACCTTTCCGTCGGCAATCAAATAAACATAGGTGCAGTTTGGTTCAAGAAATACAACGTAAATAGCAACGGTAATGATTACCAGCAATAATAAGTTTAAATAGGACGGTATCAACTTATAGTGTGGTATCTGATTACAGTTAAATTTAAACAAATATGGTTTAACATTAACGGTTATCGTCCACGTTACAGATATATGAACCAAACAGCACCGTATAGATGTATCATCACTTGACATGCTCAAGTTCCCTGCAGATTGAGATGGCCTCGCTGTTCCGGCATCACTTAGGCTGACACCTTGTGTATTCTGATTTTCTATACACGAGGCGGCAGCATTTCCTCCTATCAAGAGTTTTGGCTAATAGAGAGCTTTTCCGCCGCGGCTAGTATAATTTATTTCCAAGTCTGTTTGTCCGGTGCGGATTGGTAGCTTTCCTTCTATGAGACCTGAAAAGCTCACGAGACATGTCTGTAAACCTGACACCATGAATAATTGTCGCCACGAACGAAATACGGTCATGAATAAAGCTGCACTAGTGTTTTGTTACGTATGATTATCATGAATTTTTGGGTGAGAGCTTTACCATGGATTTTTTTTAAACGGGTGAGGTCACTACCTACCTGTTACAAAATTAACGTATAAAATTAACATGGTCTAAGATTAATTTTAATCACACTGTATAATACATAAAGAAATACAGACCTACTACCATATAACAAAACCGTTGCTAGTACTCTATAGATATTGATTAAACCATGACAATTAATGCATAGAAGATAAACGAACAGCAGATTAAAAAGGGAACGAATCTTAGAGACGTACCGCAAAATAGTGATACGTGGAGAGAAAATTAGTGAAAAACCGCTGCGCACAGTGTCAGTATCGCCATGCGGCCGTGTCCGAGCATCTCGCTGCGCCACGCGTCTCCGCCGACATGGTGTGCGTGGGCCCGCTGCGACGTGGACACCAGTATACTGACATACTATAGCTTAGAAAGTAAAGTATCCGGGACGCGATTCCGCACGTGCGTATAAACATGGGAAGCTTCCCGGTCGTCCCCTCGCGCTCTCTCTCTCTGGCACTTTGATTTCCCCTTTGTCGCCGGTCGGCTTATCTAATTAATCGAAGGATACAGTATGATTTGGGTTAAGTACAGACAGCTAGCCAGCTGCGTGCTTCAGTTTGGACAAACAATTTTTGGCTTCGGCGACGTCGTACGCTAGCGTGGACGGCAATATATATCACGGGGCTAATGATTCCGGGTGGGGTGTCCCTAACCACTTCGAGATAGGAGGAATCTTTTGGCTCGGCAATCACGCCACGGGTTCTTCTGCCTAATCGTTGTACTGTTGTGACAGTTTATTATATGTCGTGCAAAAAGTCTAAACACATGCAGAAATTTTGAGGATTTTAGTACTCCCTTCTTTCAAAATAAAATTCGTTTTAGTTAATTAACATGTTCATCCAATAATTGATGTATATAATTTATATATATGTTTAGATTTATCTTCATCCATTTAAATATAAACATAAAGAGTAAAAAGTAAAACGACTAATATTTAGGATAGAGGGAATACAAGACAATTGAAACAGTCCAAAGAGCATGTGATGATGGAAGTGGAACAATGTACCCGTTAAATTTGTTTTTTTTAAAACATCGTATAGAGAAGAGCTCACCTCTACGTTGCTCTAAATCGCAGTTGCATGTCTCTAGCAGCACTTTAAATTCCATATGTTTTCATTTGGTTATTCACTTCCTAATACTCTCTAACAACTAGTCAAAACTCTCCTTCCATATCCTATTGACCTATACTTTTTCTAGTGTTCAAACTTAAAAAAAAAGCATGCATGTCCTTCATTTTCTAAAAGTAACACATGTCCTAGACTAGAGTCCAGATAATTTAGAAAACAATTAGATTTGAGGAATTTAATTTTAAACATGCAAGAGATTTTGAGTTAATCAAATTAAAGTATATTCTTCCTTGTGATTTTATGATCTTGATAATGTCATCTTTTGGATTTAAGAAAGTAGAGGAAAGAAATGATTTTTTGAAGCAGGGCATAGGTTTAGGCAAAATATCACTTAAACCAATTAACCAACCAAAACCAAACTGATTTAACCGAAAAATGGTGGCAGCCAAAATATCCACGTTGTATCTGCAATCCGACTCTCGCACTGTTTGGTTTTGAGGTTGTTGTTAATCGATTTAGACCAGATCTCCCAATGATTATCATAGTAGACATGAAAGCATTTGAATGCTTTAATGTCAGTATTCTTTGTTTCTTTTTCCTTTTGTTTTATTGCACGTTGCATTTCTTGTTTGGTGCTTTCCCATACAATTATGTTGTTGCAAAGTTGCACTATCTCTTGTACAAGCATCACACAACTAGTATGGAATATAATGCAACAATTACAAGAGACAATGCAAAACCAAAATTGTGGTTATCTGATTAATTGTACCAATTTAATAAAAGTGGTTTTGATCCATCTTTGGTTTTGTGACAATAAATTCAATTAGTATAGTAGAGTAACTAATTAAGATAAGCTCATAATAAAGGATAAAGCAACCAGGCCTTTTTCGCTTTAAGCCCTGTTTAGAACTCATAGAGCTAATAATTAGCTAACTAACAAATTATTAGTTAGGTTAAGCTAGCTAATGAAGTAATTGTTAGTTATGAGTTAGCTAACCATTAGCTAGATTATTAGCTAGGGTGTTTAAAACCTCTACATATAACTTTACCAAATACCTATTAGCTCTAAAGTTTTCAAACAGAGTCTCCGTAGAAAACTCTTGAAGATGGAGTCTTAAACAATTCCTTGAGTGCACGCACTAAAGAAGTGAAATGATTATGCTATTACCTTACGCACTAATTAACCACATCTACACTTTGTTGCTAGTCTTAACTAATAATGTGCTAGCGCAGTAAAAAGGTTTATTCAGGACAAAGCTAGCCAAATAAAAATAAAGACTGACCTCTAGCTTAAAGGACACTTACTGCTTCTATCATGTTGCAGTTGTCCGGTGTACATACATTAATCTAAAGCCGGACAAGGAAAAACAATGGCGGGTGCCACATGCGTGATATGACTTTTATTAGCAAATTGTTTACCCAAAAGGAGCCATGGTAATGACACTGAATTGACACGGAGGCAACTTAAACGTCGTCCTCTTGCGCTTGCGTAAAGACATAAATAAAGGTAACTTTAGTTGTCACCTCTTGCAAAATTTGGTATGCATGATCGATGGGTGGAACTGAACTTCTTCATTTTCCAGTTTCAACACCGCCTTCGGGTGCGTCGGTGAAAAACAGAAAAGATGTTACGATCTATCTGATGCGAAAAAATGTTTTGAATTGTCTGCTGTAAAAAGTTTAAATTCGTTAAGTTTAAACTGATTTAAGTTGTCTACTACGAGCCAACTATATATTATTTATATGCACTTGTTTAATGACCTCTTTTAATCAATGTATCTAATTTGAAAACCAATTTTACATTTGTGCTCTTGATACTTTTACAAATAAAACTAGACTCCACTTGCTATATATTTTTTCTTTAATAATGTAATTTTATTTCATTTATTCTAACACATAATTATTTTTAGTTTCATTTTATTTTCTGTTTCCCATATCTCTTCATCAATATATCATATCAATAAATGATTTTGCGATTTTTTTAAATTTATTTAAAATGTTAATTTAATTTTTAATCTTGTTTAAATTTATATTTATCGTGTCTCTTTACTAATACATCAAACTTGGATAAATAAAAGAAACATGATCCAAACAACTTTCAAATTTGTACTAAAACTATATTTTTTCAAAAAGCAGCAGGAGAAAAGTTAAACCACTTTAATTCAACTTCTACTCTTTTAAAGCAGAAACATGTTATCATGTGGGCGTCTTTTTTTCCAACAAGCAGATGGTTTTTCATGTAGATAATGAATTAACATATGACAGGCTAGACTTTACGAGGATACATGAAACCTCAAATTTTGGAACATCTCTTTTGCTGATTCACCAAATTAGTAGAGTTGGCCTCAACTCAACTTTGTTTTTAAAGGGTAGAGTTGGTGGAGCTGAATGTATTTGGCAAATTGTTTGTGAAACAGAGTTGTATAACAAAAAAAAAACAGAGCGGTGGTCCTAAACATGGCATTTTGGCATCCTATTCTGACTTCATACACGGCAAATTCATATAACGTTACTTTCCTTTTTTTAACACACAGCCCTCAATCAAGGCCTAGTTTGCGGCCACGAAGAGCAATAAATTGATTCACTGAGCACGTATAACAGTAGAGAGCAGACTGGTATGGTTGATCAAAACCTGCAAAACCCATAGCAACCCGATACAGAATTGGTTGGATCTAAAGTTGATTTGGAACAGGGAGAAAATAGGTTGGAATCTCTCACCCACTAAAGCAGGCCTACTAAAGTTTCCTTTTGTCTCTTCTTCGTCTAGTGAGCAAGAATCAAGATCGTCCGTGAAGTAGTTCAAGTTCGGATTGAATTGTTTCTATTCATTTTTTTTAACTAAAATTATTTAACGACTTAAATAAATTATGGAAAAAATGAATCGTGGTCTATTACCACCATTAAGTTAAAGAGATGACGATTCATCAATCTATGAGAAGCTCAACTTGGAAGCCAACAAGCTCAGTTGGAGTGAGGTCTATCAGAAGCTCGGTCTGGAAGTCAACGAGCTCAATTTGAGTAGAGAAAAGTTTAGAAGGATTTTTAGTCAAACTTTAAAGATATTTAAATCATTGAAAAACGAGACGTATGATACTTTGGGTGGAGAAGAGTAGTCACGTACCACAACGATTTGATAATCTATGTGATAAAGATCATCTATCAATGTAAATTTTATCATTTCTTTCAACATTAGCCTTATAGAGTGTTCGAATGTACTGAATTTAACAGTTTGTTGATTAAAAAATGCTAGTAAAATTAGCTAAGTTAACAATAACTATCTAACTATAAACTAATTTATTAAAAATATCTAATAGTTGAACTATTAGCTAGACCGTTTGGATCTCTTCATCTAATTTTACCAGCTGATTATTAACTCTAGTGTATTTAAACATCCTTTAATTGCACGGAACACCCATACTTTGGTTTCACCGCGCTTCTATTATATTTGTAAACAGAACATTCCTTAATTACGTAAACAGGACAAACATAAATATCTTCTATATTTGTTATTCAGGAACAGAGGGTACAAGAACCAAACTTTGGTTTCACCGCGCCGCAGACTAAAGGCCGAGCGTCGGGTGTCCTTTTCATCAGCGAGGCATAAACTTACATTGAGGCCAAAAGGTTATAGGAGAGACCAATAGGTGTCATATATTAAGGTCTAGTTTGGTTCCATTAGTCTTTAAGAGTAAAGTTTAATTTAGAAACTAAATTTTAGTCTCTACTCTATTTAGTTTTAGGGACTAAATAGATTCTAAACACATTAAATGAAGTACACAAATGTTGAAATGTCTCTATCTTTATTGTCTGGGTACAGGGCAGATTCTCTATGCAAGGGTAATTAGAGTAAATGATGCTCTTTAATCCTTTTAAAAATTTAGAGACTAAAGCCAATTAGTCATTAATTTAGTCATTCCGTTTGTAAAAAAAGACTAAACAGGACTGAAAATCATAGATTAAAGATTAGTCCAGGGCTTAATAATGAGCGGTCGACTACTATATAAATGGACTAAAGGCCTGTTTGAAACCACCTAGTTTTTAAAAAACTGATTTATAAATTGAGGTGGTTACAAACGTAACAATTTATGTCTTAATTTATAGAAATTGGATTTACAGTTTCTTAAAAATCAAGAAACTAGTCTCTCATAGCTAAAAAAATAAAAATGGTTTCTTAAAATCGGGTTGCTTCTAAACAACACTTAACTGAAAGAATGAAAGTAGACTATAAAGTTTTTTGGGATTGTTTGGTTTGAGAAATCACTCTATCCAAATTGAAGTGGTGCATTAATAGTCATTCCTTAAATTTAACGGAATGACTTCATTCATCATATTAGTACTAACTAACTATGAGAAATAATGTGTTGATAAATCAACTTATTTTTTTTCACAAAACAAATAAAAATAGTAAAGAGTGAGAATATGATGAACTAACTGTTTTCTCAAACAAACACCCCATTTGTAAATACTATATTATTAAAATTGCTCGGGCAAATCGATTATAAAAACTTTTTTTTCTGGTCCTGTTTATCCTCACGATATTCACATGCGCCGTTTGCTCTGTACACCCGCGCCGCGCCCCTTTCCCTTTCTCGCTTCTGCCCCTCTGCGGCTCTGCTGCCTGCCCCTTTTTCTATTCCCAAAACTCCCATCTCGCGGCGGAAAGAGAGAGAGAGAGAGAGAGAGAGAGAGAGAGAGAGAGAGAGGAGAGGTGCGAGCTGGTGAGATGGATCGGTTGGAGGAGCGGAACATTAAGAAGGGGGAGAGGGAGATGGAGATGGCGCGCAAGGAAGAGGAGCGGAAGGAGGAGGCGGGGGACAGGAATACCCAGGAGCCGCAGCAAGGTCAAGGCCTCAGCCTCTCACTCGCCAACGGCAGCGACAGCGGCAGGTACGTAGCCTCACCTGACTCTCCGCCCCGCCGTGTCCGGCGAGGGCTCTGCTTCCCTGGATTGGTTCGCGGCTAGTTGCTCCCTAGATTGCTTGGGTGGAATTTGGATTCCTTCGTCTCCCCCGCGCTTTCCCCCTTCCTGTTCTGGGTGGTTGACGCGCTTTAGCACTTGCCACCCCGGCTTTTCGCGGTAATTGTGGAAGCGCCGCGTGGGACGGGCTCTGTGGCCGTACCGTTCGAGTTCGAGGCACCGAATCTCACGCCCACTGCCCAGGGCGAGGATGCGGAGCCGGCGTGGCGGATCCAGGGACGCGTGCTCGTGCTCTCCTCGCTCGCAGACGGAAAACGGAATCACATCCGTTGCTTCGGTTCTCTACCGCTCCCGCTTTCCACTCCCGGCTGTGGTGCTGTCACCGTGTAAAGCACCATTGTAAACTAACCCGGGTCCCGCGGGGTGCAGATTTAGGTGTACTTTTAGCATCAAATGTTCTTATCTGGAAAGAATTTCAGATGCTGGTCTGCTTGGAGGGGGTCATCAGCTGCCGGAAATATTCGTTTCCGGTCCTCAGTCATCCTTGCTGTCATTAGCTGTCTTGCGTTTCTATCTACTCTATTATGATATTGATGTATCATTATGGCGAGCGCGAAACTGAAGCGGAACTCCTGGCTATCTTAGTGCCAAATGTCCTTTTGTTGTAGGGCACTCAGCTCAGTTTGTCTAATTTTCTTTGGTGCTAATAAGTAATAAATCTTGAAGGTCCTTGATCAAACTTAAGTTAAATGGGAGAGACGATTTAGTTTCGTTGTTTCCCATGGTCCCTAGGCTTTGGGAAAGAACTCTGGCAGATGGCGTGCACATCCAAGCAACGACTCCCCCTCGCTTGCTGAGGTTCTTGTTGTGAAATTTGTTAAAACTTTATGAAAGGCTCTAAATTGAATTGCGCAACCAGGTTAACAACTAATAACTGCTACTGTTTGTGATGCAAACCTTGAGTTGGAGAAATGGGAAACATGCATAGATCTGATGAAAGTTGAGTTTAGCAGGCATATAATTTCCTTGTAGCTGCTATTCAAGATGGATTTGAACCTCCAGTCCTACCTACAAGGACCACTAGACTGTGTGATAGGGGGCCAAGGACGCAGAATCTGAACTGTTCCTTAAATTTTCCTCTGATGGTAACTGGGTCATTTTTCACAGATTTGGTTGATGGGCTATATTTAGTTGTTCAGTATGTTTCTTCAGAAGCATTTATTTGTTTTGCCTCGGCAGTGCTAGAACAATAGTGTTATGGTTCTGCTATTTCAGTTCCATTCGTTTCCTGGTTAGTTGTTATCCTCCAGGCTCTGAACAATAGGGACATCTGAATTGATCAGATTCCAGGAAAAATCGTTGTGACTAGATCCGATATTTGTACCACTAAGGCCTACAAATGATTTGAATGCCACTGTCCAGAAAGCCAATCCGTTCACTGGCCAAGTAGACATACCTTTCTATCAGAATTTTACCTCCGTTTTTTTAATCGTTTTAGGAAGTAGGGCGATTGCTTTCTACCTCCGTGTCCGCGCACATATTCTATCCTATGCCGGTTTTGAACCCACCACATGGCTTTCTGATATGCTTTTATCTGAACTAGTAGTGGGAGTGACATGGATCTGCCTACTTTCAATTCAGAGGTGTTGTTTTATCTGCCTTTGTGTGTTCTTATTTTTTTGCATTCTTTACTACAAGGTCTGGAATGTTGCCGATGTCGAACCCTTCAGCTAATCCCACACAGCTTACAATTTTCTATGGTGGATCAGTATGTGTGTATGACTCGGTGCCACCAGAAAAGGTAAATATTATCTTCACGGCATTTACAGATATCTTGTCCTTTTGTACCATCTGTTAATACACATGCTAATACACTAATTTGGCATTGACAGGCTCAGGCAATCATGCTTATAGCTGCAGCTGCGGCAGCCACCAAAGGCAGTGCTGCCACTGCTTTTAATCCTCCAATGGTACATACAGCCACTGTTGCCCCAGCAGCAGTCTTCTCTCCTGTGCTTACACGGTCTCCATCACTGCAGAGCACTTCTGTAGCAGCTGGACAAGCTCAGGTTGTTGCTGACCCTAGCTCAATAAGCAAGCTTCAGGCTGGTAAGACCACTGCATCTTTGTGTAAAAATCCAGAAATGGAATATCTTTTCCAGTGTTGACATTGTCCAACACGTCTTTAAACTATCTTGATCTGTTGGCCAGATCTCCCCATTGCCAGGAGGCACTCTCTCCAGCGCTTCCTTGAGAAACGTCGTGACAGGTTAGCATGATAGATGATAGCAACAGGGCTCTGATATTCTGAATCTTATTGTTAGGCCTCTTATTCTACAATCTACATGTTTAAAACTTTAGTTATAAACTGCTGTATGTGGTACCACACTAGTTTTTTCCCGACTATTGGCACCACAGTAGTCAACAGTATATTTTGTACCGTATTCTGTTTTTTGTCCTCCAGGCAGGGTAAAAATAATAATAATTTGCTGTTATAGCATTTAAATGATTGCACTTTCTGCTGACAAGTGCTCAATGACATCCCTAAAAAAATCTATAATTTCTTCACAGAAAGATTGGTAGAGAGCCTGCTTCCATAATACAACATATAGCTGCTAATAGCCTTGGATCATGTAACTCCCTTGAGATTTTTTTTTAAAATCTGCAAATCGATATTAACACAAGACACGAGTTCTGGGACCAGCAGTAGATACAAAAACCAACATTACCCCCATTTAGCTGCTCCAAATACCATTTTCCCCCTGTTAGAAAAAAACATATATGAGAATCTGGATGTTACTGTGTATTCTCCTATTCTATTTGGAAAAGCTGGACACTTAAAGATCCAGTCTCAAGGTTGCAAACTAGCACCATTTTGTTTTTGTTTTTTTTTTTCTGATGTAAACTTTAGATGCCTGTTTTTGCCTTATCTTAAAACTGAGTTTAGAATTTTTTTCTATCGTTGATCTACTGATTTCGAGTGATTAAATAAATGATGGCACCAAACAGGGTCGTGAGCAAAGCTCCGTACAGCCCCGCCAAGTCGTTCGATGGCATGGAGTCAGCGGGAATGGAGATGACTGCGGACGGCAAGCAGGGCACAAGGCCCAGTATCTTGAAAGGTTGGGGAGCCGCGAAGTCTGAAGTCTGAACGATGAAAGGCTGGCTGACGCTGTGGGGAGGAAGGGGCAGGGACGTGCTGTTGGTTTTATTATATTGGTATTTATGTTATTATATACTGTATGTGGTAGCAGCAGCGTGGAACCGCACTAATAATGGGGACCTTAACACCTCTATTTTACTGTCGTTGCTTTGTTGTCGCGTGCTAGGTTGTATTCTGAAGTGGATTCCTCGATACCGCATACCGTACTGCCACGCCTGTTGACTTTGTTACATTGATTGATCGTTGTCCACTTGTAATGGAATGCCGCACCATGTTTTCTGTCGTGGCATCATACGATTGCCTGCGGCTATCAATCAGCTCGAATGCTCTCTGTTATTACCCAGAAGACGAACTAACCTGTGGGTACAGTCAACAAATCATCCACAGAGGAGTAAAAAAGAAGCAGTCCCTTGAAGACACCAAAGGCAAGCGAAACTGCGTGACGAAACAGGAAAAAAAAGGACGATAGAAATAAGTCAGTTTGTTTCCTTTAATTTTGAGGGATTGAAATCTTAATATTGAAATAATCTATTTTTTTAAATATAACATTTCATCATTTCTCAAAGTTATCATATAAGCCTATCTTAAATTTATAAGGTGGAAGATAAAAATTGATTTTATAGATTTACATGTTATTTTTTCGATGTATAACTTATAGCACACTTTTATACTTATAACTATCTCTCTCATATAATTTATTAAGATAATATACAAATATATTACATATATAAATATATGAATTTAATTAGTTTTATCTAAATTATAATTATTTTTCAAAAAAAAACAAGGAAGCGCAGGTGTTGTGAATCAGTCGTGCGAGCTACGCAAAATGCCGTGGAAGTAGCCTCCGACCCAAGGAACACGACACCAGCTGGGAACATCTTCCCGGACTTCTTGAAGCGCGACCCCATCACCGACAGAAGCGCGGCCGGATATACCTGCAACGCGGAATCAACGACGACGTCATGCGAAAGAATTCAGGTCGGCCGAACTTCCAAGCAAAGAAAAATTGCCAAAGGATCATGAAGAAAAAAAAGGAATCTGCATACTAAACCAATCGACGATGCTAAGACAGGTCTAACAGGGAGTTGAGTGTGGACGAAGTACAGGACCAGGGCTGACGTGCCTCCTGCAGCCAAGGATTTCTGGCTTCCACTCTTCATATATCCCATTACACCACCAGCTACAGAACCCAAAGGCACAACAATCAGTACCGATGCCATCAAACTGATCCTTAGAAATGTCAAGGGAATAAGGATTCATTTGTACATCACGAAACAAAGAAATGTATGCCATGTCCGTATGTTCATGCTCATCTAGTGAGGGCAGCAATGGTGTAGTACACAGAAGGCAACACATGAAATAGTGGTGGTGAGTAATTGTCACCATAAGGAATTCAATTACTATCATCTGTAGATATCACCGCACTAAGATAGATACTTCCGACTTAATTAACATCTCAAGGACAAACAACCAAGCAAGTGATACGAGTCAATTAAAGGGTGATAATAAGGGAATTGGTTTGTGTTTTGCGTCAAAAACAGATGAGTAGAGGTTGAGGAATTCGGCCAAGCTGAGGTTATGCCAGCAAGACAAATATTGGGAAAGGAATACCAAGTATCAAGGCAAGGAATAGAAAGACCACCTACAGTTATATCATGGAATTAAAACACTTCTTTGTAGAACTAAATCAACCAATTTCTAGATTGTTTGTATGCAAACAACATCCTTTAGGAGCGACATCATACCACCTCATTTCCCTTTAGCCACTAATCGAGCCAGATAATAAGCAAGAAGAACATTCTATATTTCTAGAGACGTATTTTGTAATAGTAAGCTGCAAAAATGCCAGTGCCATTAAACTGATCCTACGTGATTGTCAGGGGGCAACAAGACCTAATTGTGCACATGAATCATGTAAATCAAATGAGGCAGCAACGGTGCAGTACGCAGAAAACTAAGCAACAATGGTGACCGGTGAGCAATCGTCACTGCCGAAAATATTCAGGGTGTCACAACAGGAAGCTAGATGATTCTGATTTATTCGGAGTACCTAGGAACATCTCATACCTTATTTAAAAGGTCACTCTACAGAAGCAGTGTCATATACAAAAGCAGTGTCATATATAGTGTCGCATCTCCTGTTTTACGGGGTCCACAGAAAACAGTCTTAGTGATTAAGAACTGATCCAATTCGCAAAGAAAAACATATTCAGGTCGCGCTTGCAACTGATCACTCCGGGGACGAGGGGGAAAGTATTACCTCCGACGAGCGCGGCGTAGGCGAGAGTGAGTTTCTGCGACATGGACAGTTCATGCCCCATTTTCTCTGCCTCCCCGCCCCTTCCTGACCTCCTCCCCTCGGGTCGCTGCCGCTGCCACCGCCACCTCCTCCAGCACCGTCGCCGGCCCCCGATCCACCGCCGCCGAGCTCAGGCTCCTTGGTCGCGACGGCCGCGATGAGGCGTGACCGGAGGGGGAGAGGGAGGGAGAGGGAGACGGGGACGCGCGGCGCTGGAGCAGCAGCAGCAGCAGCGAGGACTGGGAGGCGGAGATCGGGGGCGGGGCAAGGGCGTTGTGCGCGAGTGGGGACGTGGCGAGCGCGACGGCCATCCTGCTCGAGCTGCTGAAGCTGACTGAGCGGTGAGCGGTGTTCGTGATGTTGAATTTTTTTCTATGTGCCAATTGATGTTACACTCCAGGTGGGGCCAGTGCAGGCAAAACGTCCGGTCGCCTTCGGCCTTCGCTCTTGCTGTAAGCGGCCCGGCTCGCAGTAGAGGGTTGGCGCTGGCTCGCGGGCCTGGCCCAAGTTTGCTAGCGCAGCAGGGTGGGCGATGTCTCGCGGCCTGGCTCAAGTTTGCTAGCGCAGCAGGGTGGCAGTCTGGCAGATCGCCAAGCGGAATTAGTACCACATCGCTTGTCCGTGCGAGTTGACACCGAGCTGGAAGAATAAAAAGAGCAGCAGGCTGCCATGTCAAGGCACGCAGCTGCGCGGTGCACACAGAGCGAACTATTCTTTCGCCTTTTACTAAAGAATACCGTGTGTGCGCCGCAAATAGCAGCATACGCCTATTTTTGAAGGGGATTCTCTTTATGAGGACCCCACAATTCAAAAATATTTATTTAAATTTAATTTAATGTTTTAAATATGTATGTTGGATTTTTACGATTCACGTACACCATAATGTTAGCATTGAAAATTTTAATCTAGTTTAGCCGACTACGCGGTCTATAAAAAAAATACGTACTGTTGTTTGAGTAGTCAAATTCTAAACTTCAATATAAGTATACAGTTATACACACATAATGTTAGCATTGAAAATTTTAATTATATTATTAGGTTACTTTAATGTGTGGAGAAACAAATGTGTATGCTATTTTTTGTAAATCTAAATCGAGATATGCATTCTTACCACTCCCTGTATTCTATCAGTCAAATGCTTCAGGAACTTCTAAATTTCACTCGTCAATGCGCATTCATAACACCGGTCAAATACCCCGTTCCAAGAAAATGACTGACAGACTTCCTTTGTACTTTTACCGGTACGACGCCGGTGCCCTGCCAAAGGTGCCGAGGACAAATCCTGTGCAATCACTCATTTGGTGCAAGCGTGCAACTAAACCATCCAGAGCATTCAATCTAGATCTAACGGTTTTATATGAAAGGGGTTAAAAGTAAAATAGGTACTATGTTTCAGGTGGAAGAGGTTAAATGTAAAATAACAGTTATCATTAGATCTAGATTAGATGCACCAAATCGTTTGATTGCACGCTTGCACTAATATAAATGATTGCATAAGATATTTCCCCCA
This sequence comes from Zea luxurians, assembly GCA_029449295.1. NCBI lineage: Eukaryota > Viridiplantae > Streptophyta > Magnoliopsida > Poales > Poaceae > Zea > Zea luxurians. The sequence continues at coordinate 132,724,884 of JAOPSE010000010.1, forward strand.
AAGTGCCAATGCCCACACCCAAGTCCCGAGTGAAGTTGGTCGTCTCCGAGGCTTCCGAACAGGCGCCCCTGCCCCCCGCACGCACAGACGACGTGCTGGCTACCCTCCCCCAACTTAGGCCTCTAGCGACGAAGCAGGCGGGATATTTGGTGCGCGCGGGCGGTGTGAACAATCAGCCTGCAGCGATCGAGCAAAAGCCAGCATCAGCGAGCAACTCGGCGACGTCGGCGTCGCCAGGGGAGCCCGGGCAGAGAAGCACCTGCCCTCTGCATCTGGAACCCCGCGCGGGCTCCGCCGGCCGCGGCCCGTGCCGCGACGACTCGGCACGCGCTAGCCAGCTATAGGTAGCTGTTTCCCTTCCCGCCACTATCCTGCCGCCCGGGCTCGCGTGGCGGATGATGATTCCTAGAGAGCCACGGCGGCCGGAGCACCCTTCCTCCTCCTGACCCCGAGCTGCCCCGCCCATCGCAGCGGGCGGCTCTGCCCTCCGCCGCAGCGTCTGTGTCCAGGTGAGGTTGTTGCCCCCACGGATTTGGAGCCGGTTGTTGAGTTCTCGGATTTGGTAGATGCGTGGCTATTCGCTGCTGGATTGGGTAGGCTCAGTCGTGGATCTGGGAGTTCGATTTAGCTGCATGCCTTAACTGTGAAGTAAATAGCTTTGAGAATCTGCCAGACTTGATTGAAGTAAGAATACTTGAGGAGCAGGAATTCGAGCCTCGTGTCGCTTAAATGAAATCAAACTTAGTCCATCTTGTTGGAGCAAAAATTCCCCTCTTTCCATGTGTATCGCTCACCGCAACTGCTATTCTCCCCATCTCTGGTCGTTGTCGTAGACTGGAGGATGGAGACTCCGCAAGTCGAGATGGGCGGTTTCAAGGTCAACAGCCCGCAAGTGCCCAACGGTGGCTTGCGGCCCACCGTGTCTTCGTCCTGGAACTCGCAAGGGACGGTCGAGAGGGCGCTCAGGAGCATCAGGATCGTCATTTTTACTTCCAAGCTCAACTTGCTCATGCCGTTCGGACCTGCCTCCATCATTCTCCACTTCACGACTAGGAGACATGTAAGTGCTGATCATGGGACCTTGAGCTCTGCTGCTGTGTGTCTTTCACTCTTTTGTTTCAGTTATAATAGATACCGAGTTTAAATAGCATGTATACAAGAAATAAGGAGTAGTCAATACTCCCTCTTCGGCATGTACAATGCATATTAATGCACCGTGTCTTGAGGTATGTCGAGAGGGCTAAGCGTAAAAAACTAGGAAACCATATCTTCATCAAGACACACCCCTGATACAGCCCTCATAAATGATTCATATCTTAGAGATTTTTTATTGAATAAGACACAAGGTTTACATACACCCCCATTATACTTACATACACCTTAGCTGTGTCTTTTACTCAAAAAATAGCACCATGGTGTCAGGGTTGTATATGCCCTTAGGTTTCGACACGGGAATTAAGAAATAGTGAAAAGCTGTGGTGCACAGAAAACAAGGAGATAGATAGGTAGAGATAGAGAAATGTGCATTGACTAGTGAGAAATGTGAAGTATTTTAGGACAAATTTGAATCCTATAAAGTCAAGTATTTTGGGACAAAGGGAGTATGTCATAATAGTGTATCTCTTTAACACCATGACATGTCGAGTTCAGTTTTTTCCGGTTATACATGCTACTTGTACATGTCTCATCGCCGCTAGGAGACCGTCGTCAACTGAGTTCATCGAGTGCTATGGTGAACCCCCCCCCCCCCCCCCTGTTAACTTAATGCTGACATGGTTCACGTGACATTAAAATTGCAGGGATTGGTTTTTCTTTTCAGCATGCTAGGAATAATGCCTTTAGCTGAGCGATTGGGATATGCAACTGAGTAAGCTGCTAGACTTTCTACTTGTTTTTCCAATGCCTTTAGCTGAGCGATTGGGATATGCAATTGAGCTTTGATCCCAATGGTTGTTGTACAGGCAGCTTGCAGTATACACTGGTCCAACAGGTATGCCTCTTTCTCTGTATGGCTAATAGTCAACTTGAAATAAGACTATAAGAGAGTCCTCAAATGGTGACTTACTGAACTGCAGTTGGTGGCCTTCTGAATGCTACATTTGGAAATGCAACTGAAATGATCATTGCAATATATGCTTTGAAAAATGGAATGATCCGAGTAGTGCAACAGTCACTATTGGGTTCCATTTTGTCAAATATGCTGTTGGTTATGGGCTGTGCTTTCTTTGCTGGTGGTATTGTTCATCGCAACAAAGACCAAGTCTTCAGTAAGGTGACAATTATGTGATTGTTTTTGTGTTCATCAGTAAGGTGACATTTTTTATAGTGAGATTAATATCCAATCACACCAGGCAACTGCAGCTGTCAACTCAGGTTTACTGTTGATGGCTGTCATGGGATTGATGTTTCCTGCCGTTCTCCATTTCACTCATTCAGAAGTGCGGCAAGGAGCATCAGAGGTTGCTCTTTCAAGATTCAGTAGCTGTATTATGCTTGTGGCGTATGCAAGCTACCTCTATTTCCAATTAAGTGGACGGAGCAACATTTACAGTCCAATAGGCAGTGTAAGTTTGATGTCTCATCTTATTTTTTCCTCACTGGTAATAAGAACCATAACCATGACACTATGATTTCTATCGTAGGTATGGCTATTTTAGTCTACTTTAGTCCAGGTGTAATGTATTGGTACTTTCAGAATGCCATGTGGCGAACCACGTCCTTGTGATAAAGAGTTTCTTGCAATACTGCACTAATTTAGTATAGAATGGTGCAATACATGTTTTCACCATATTCAGAAATATTGTAGGAAGAGGCGCCTAGCGAGGATAACCCGGAAGAAGATGAAGAAGCTGAGATTGGCATGTGGGAGGCAGTAACATGGCTTGCGGTGTTAACATTCTGGGTGTCTTTTCTTTCTGAGTACCTAGTTAACGCCATTGAGGTATTCTTCTCTAATTCAACAAGAAAGGATAAAAAAGTCAGCTTTTATTAATCTGTAAAAGTGAAATTCGTTAAAGGTAGCTTTCTAAAGTTGACAGACAATTATATTTTGGTGATACTGAAGCACTGCCAGGGAAAATGTTCATGTTAAATTTGGAAATGGTTAAAAGCAGCTATCTCTAGGAAAAATGTAATTACTTACTAGTTATTATTATTACCATGATGTACATCAGTAGTATTACAGGTCATCTGATACCTCTGCGATGATGTAACTGGTCACTGTTTTGATCTATTGTTGTCAGGGAGCATCTGATTCATTGAACCTACCGGTGGCTTTTATCAGTGTTATTTTGCTTCCTATTGTGGGCAATGCAGCTGAACATGCAAGCGCAATAATGTTTGCCATGAAAGATAAGCTTGTAAGTGTTCAAATGAGCTTGAGCTTCTCTTTCATGGTTCTGTTACTTAGTTGTTCAGTATTCATGCACGTGATTATCCTCCCTGCAGGACATAACACTTGGTGTTGCAATTGGTTCATCAACACAGATATCAATGTTTGTGGTACTTTTTTTAACTTCTTATTCCATTTTCCGACCTCTGCATCCACATTCCCACTTGTTATGTCAAGCATAAACCTTTTGAAATGTTAGCATTGGTCCACTACTCCACACCTTAGTACTTGTTTATCATATCCTTTTTTTCATTTTATTTTTCTTTTCAAACATTCAGGGAAACCCCCTGTCTGAATTTTAGTTGTCAAGGACACATAAGTACATTACTGAATTACATAAAATGCCTTAAATTCTTCTGTCTCTGTGACGTTTGACGTGGTATATACTTTAATACAGATTCCATTTTGTGTTGTTATTGGTTGGACGATGGGACAAAAGATGGACTTGAATTTTCAGCTATTTGAGACAGCAACTCTCTTCATAACAGTACTTGTGGTGGCATTTATGTTACAGGTAGGTTCTTAAGGTGGATGATATTAAGAAAAACTTTTATATAACGTGTATGGTGTTGCCTGTTGCTAAGGTTTATATTGACCCTGATTTACTGCTGCCATTATAATATGGACCGTGAAAATGTGTCCATTTTATCCTTTGGGCAGTGGTAAAATGGCCATCTTGATAAGATTTATTTGGTCCCTGATTTATTTCTGCCACCATATGGATTGTGAACATGTGTCCATTTTGCCAGTGGGTAGAACGGCCATCTTGATAATGTTTCATCATTCATCTCTATAATAAATAGTGGACCTGTTCGAAGTGTTCGGGTGCACATTAATATTAAAAAACTCAAGCAACCTAAGAGGCAATAAGTGGCATTGTGTTGATAAGGAGAAATAGGTACATAGATCCGAGTAAAAAAAGATCAAACATCAGTGACAGAGATGTACACCCAATCTTCCACCAGCTGAGCTAGGTCGGTTCCAAAACTACTACTATTAGCTTCAGTGCTTCAATGGCTTTATTGTCCACTGAAGTTTATGTTACTAGCCTTTAAATATGAGCAAGCTACTAAGTTAGGACAATACAATTTATTTGTATTTCTCCTTTTTTTTCTTACTCGTTTGTGAAGCTGAGCTGCTTCAAACTTTTTCTTAGGGTTCCATAAGCTCATTCGATCTATTTATGGGGTGTTTGGTTTGAGGAATGAGCTAGTCCATCTTCTCACTTCTCACTATTTTTGTTTGGTTTGTGGAATAGAATGAGTTGATCTATCACCACCTTATTCCTCATAGTTAGTTAGTTAGTACTAATATAAGTAATGGAGTCATCCCACCAAATTTGAGGAATGAACCCATGATGCATCACCTTAATTTGGATAGAGTGATTTCTCAAACCAAACGCTTTACAAGTAGACTATAGCTATTTGGCTCTTATATGCTAAGTTTCCTGTTCAACATCTCCCTCAGTTCCCGTCAATAACCAGGCATTTGTGATCTCTATCCTTGAGTACTGATGTGTTTGACCAGTTATCATCTTATTTCATTTCACTGAGATCTGTTTTGTATGGATATGAGCTGCATTTGATATCTGACCCCATTTGCAATGCACTTGTTTCATCACAGGATGGCACTGCGAACTACTTGAAAGGACTTATGCTGATCCTATGTTATCTAATAGTTGCTGCCAGTTTCTTTGTTCACGTTGATCCGCAATCAAGTGAGTAGGATCTTCATAGTTAGTCCCCCTTTATGCTATTTTTCTTACTCCAGTTAGTTTAGTTAATTTAATTGTCAAGAACCTTCCTTGTACTTGTTCTGTTCGTTTGTACTACTTTAGTATACTTCTCTCTTGCACATGCGTTGGCCGTTGTCTCCTGTATTTCTCTTTCTCGGCTGCTTCATCTTCTTATGGGCGAGAAGTCAAATACTGAACCAGTGGCACTACATAGAGCATAGACTAGTTGATGCTAGTTTTCTTTCATATGATTTGGAACTGCCTGAACAGCCGCCATATGCTATCATCGTTAATGCAAGCATACTACTACTTTTTTTCAGGTGAAGGCTGAAGCCATATATCCTGTAAGTAACGCGCCAAATACCTTTTGAGACTTAATAATCCTGTTTTGTTCCGCCTGTCTCAAGCCGGTTCCTTCATGAACTGCAGAAGGAATTTTTGTATTTTGTTTTGTGGATACTGATGTGTACTAGGGTAGTCTCGATGTATACAGAAACAAGAAGTGGCAGCATGTTATATTCGATTAATTGTATGGGTGCGCCCCCCTTTTTCTGTTTTCCTTGAAATTTAACTATTGGGCTGAATGTAAATTTGGGTATATGATTTGATGATGACAGATGCTAGATCTTTCATCATTTTTTGTAGTTGATGATGTCTGCATAGTCACGGTTCTGCATCAATGTTTCTTTTCCTTCCCTAGTGATTGTGTACACTTTTGATGGCAGATCAATTTTATATGGCCGGTCATTGTAAAAAAAAGTCTGGTTACATCAGATTCAGGTGACAATGTCTGGTCGCTCCCTCAGCCGCCGTGGGCTTCCCGCGCGCGGGGGGGAGCGTTTGCCTGGGCCGCGCTCTTCCCTGGTCGTGTGGGCCTTTTGCGTGGACCATGCGAAGATTGCGGGGAGCGCCCTGCCTGGGCCGCGCGCGGGAAGCAGTGACTGAACGGGGGAGGGATGGAGCAGTGAAGCCGAAGCAAGCAAGCCGCCCATCCTCCCGTCCCGTGCGTCGGGCAGCCGTCGGCGTGCATTGCATGGCATGTATCCCATAAAAAATATTTGCGGCAACTAGCATAGCACAGGAGTCGCCCAGTCCGTGAACCGCAGCGCGGCGCCCGCGTCCAGTCGTCGTCCACTCCCGAAGGCCGAAGCCGTCGGGCCGGCAGCAGCTGGCAGACAGGCGAGCGACGCACGCAACCGGCGCACGTGCGGCGGACAGGTCGTCGCGCGCAGGCAGCAGAGCAGAGCCGACCCGACCGTCCCCGGCGTGCGTGGCGCGGCCTGCGCTCCTCGGCGCCCGCCCGCCCTCGTGGGGCGTCGGCCGGCCTGGCTCCTGTACGCTCGCAGGCGCAGAAGAACATTCGTCGTGCTGGTGTACTTGCTCGCGGGTTTTAACTCCGGGGCTTCAAAGTCCAGCTCCAGCAGCGCGGCAGGTACGTACCTGCTGCATCTGCAACTTGCATTGCATTGGCGGAACAGGTGTGCCATCGGTGGCGATGATGCACTGGCACTGCTGTCTAATCTAGGAAAGATAAAAACAAGTTCCTGGGAAAGAAGCAGGCAGCAGGTGTCGTCTTTGGAGAGCAGCTAGCTAGCTAGCTAGCTGTATAGGATCAGAGTAGTACATGCATGCCAGTATAGTGTGGTAGTGGCAGGGCGAGCGTGCATGTGCGCACGCCGGCCGAAATCATCGGTCTAGAAAAACAGGCGGGCCGGGCGCACGCACGCGTACGAAGGACACTTTCGTTGTGCTGTTGCTTCGGCCGTCGCAGCAGCGCATGGATCCCCATGCATGGCATGCATGACGATGCAGAAAACTATACAACTACTGATACTAACAGTAGCTATACGTAGCGCGTAGTTACTGTGCCATTTCATTGGCCGTACGTACGAGAATTATATTATATATGCACGCAGGTGGTCGTGGCATGGCATGGCATGTATTTCAGTCCTGCGACGGGTGTTTGTTGTGTACAGAATGGCGATGGATCGACTATATACACACGATCGACGCTGTTCTGTCACAATATGAGTACGTACGAACGAGTCTTGAAACTCTTGATCAATGCGGCGGCCTGGCGGGCTGTACCGTCGTCAATGCGCGGAAATACATGCCCCGTAGAACCGGAACCTCACGTACGTACGTACACGGATCGGCCGGGGGGGGGAGAAGTAGTCGTGCTCGTGCACCTTAAAATTTGGAGCTAATAACGGAGATACGAGATCTAAGCAGCGATCGTCTCGTCGTGCAGTCGTACGTGTGCCGCTCCAGCACCGTTACTGTGTATCCGTACGTGTGCGGAGGTAATCGTACGTGCGCGCGCCCATGCCGTCGTGCGATCGGTGGCGGGCGTGGGGCACGACCAGCACGCGACGATCGACCACCGCCTAGCCAGGATCGGATCGCAGAGGCCGTCGTCGCGGGGCAAGGGCAACGCTGCCGGGCGGAGCGGAGGGACCGGTCAAAGGCGCCCGATCCAGACGTGTTCGGCAGCCACTCGCGCGGTCGTTGTGCCTTGCTGGCTTACATGCCTCCGCATCCGTCCCGGCCGGTGCACGCAGTGAAGAGGAGAACGAGCCGAGAACGAACGAGCAAAACCCCCGGCCGGTCGTGTCAACCGGCACGCACGCATGCATGCGCAGTGCGCTCGCTCTCTGTCTCTCTCTCCATCATCCCCAGGAAAACGCGCGCCCAGGCCATCCATCCATTTCCCATGCACAGCACAGAGACAGACCGGGTCGCCGCCGACGATCCGGCTTTGTTTACTACGTACTACTAGTAGTATATATATACTCCCATCGGAGTGCGTGTGTGTGCACCGATCGATCGCTAGCTAGCTGAGCTGAGTCCTCCTTTTTCTCACTTGCAAGCAACACACCCGCCCGCCCGTGTTTGTGTGCTGCTTACTGACAGGTCAGTTCGATCGATCCGGCCCGTTGGGTACGTGGCTATTCGTCGGATTCAGTTGTGAACATGTTCAGCAAGAAACAAAACACGGTTATTGGCAAGATGTTAACCCGGCCCACCTCCTATAAATCCATCCTCACCACCACCACCAGCAGCAGCAGGCTTGCAACCCTAATAACAAAACACGGCTAGCCATCGGGAGAGGAAAGCGCTCTCACTTCCCCATCTATCCTTCCTCCGTCGATCACTACAGATAGATACGCCATCCGACGAGGTCAACTCAAGTACCCCCTTCCTCCACCACGATGAGCGGCAGCGGCGGCTCGAGCTTCGAGCAGCACGCGAAGCGGCGGCGGGCGCCCGCTGGGCCGCAGCGGCTGACGCTGTCCGTGCAGGACGCCGACGACGCGGCCGCGGCCGTGGTCCCGCCCGTCACCGTGGTCCTGGACGGGCGCTGCATCTGCCACCGCGTCCACCTCAACCGCCACACGGGGTACCGCAGCCTGGCGGGCACGCTCCGCCGCATGTTCGTCGACTCCGACTCCGACGACGACCACCAGCAGCAGCAGCGCGGCGAGGACGACCTCGACCTCGCCAATGCCGTCCCGGGCCACGTCGTCGCGTACGAGGACATGGAGGACGACCTCCTCCTCGCCGGCGATCTCAAGTGGAAGTGAGAGAGAATTTATTAACTACTGATGTGACACAAACTTAAAACTGGTTTTCCGTCGTTTCAAACACACAACTTGATTTACTCTCTCGATGGTGTGCATGATTCCATCGCAGCGATTTTGTTCGCGTCGCCAAAAGGATCCGGATCATCCCTGCCAAGAAGACGACGTCGTCGTCGTCAAGCCGCGCCAAGAAATGCGGAGGAGGAGATGTCAACCACAACAACTAGTCGCTGCAGTCGTCTACTCCATCGTTTTGTTCTTCATTCACTCAGCTCTCTCCATTATATTATACCCGGCCCATGCATGTTGTCGTTAATTAAAGACCTATAATTAAAGCACGTACGCAAAGCAATGAACAAGTTTATGTCATGACCAGCAATTCAGAATCAGCTGAGCTGATGACCGAATGATATGATCCTGCTCGATCTAGCGCCGGCCGCGCTCGATCCGTGTCAAGTCGTGATCCAATCCAAGTGTGTGGCGCACACACCGTGTCGGCTTCCACCCCCCGCGAGCCGTCATCAATCATGTCCTCTGCGGCTCTGCCTGACTGGTCAGCTGGAATTATTGGACCGATCACCGTTGGTCGTTGGATCGGGACTCATCCATCGACGCAGTAGCAGTAGCTAGTCCATCGATTGGACGACGTGGTCCGTCCGGCCACCGACGACGCCTGACACTCTCGATCGGCGGCGCCGGCCCGGCCGGCGAAGACGGTTGCTGGGATCTCCCTGTTACACGGCAACGACGTCCTTCTGGCCGGCCGTTGGCGACTCCGCGCGCGAGCAGTGCAACCGAAACAGTGAAGCAGGTACCGGTAGCCATCATCGCGCGTCGTGGGAGTGCTGCAGTACTGCACGGCCGCCGCGCATCGATGGATCGAACGGAATGTTGCGTGCGCGCGCGCGCGTGACTGTGCCTTTTGCCCTGGCGTCCTGCGTCCACCGGCCGACCGGCTCCGACTCCGATAGATAGATCTATCTATCGCTGGTTCACTGTCACTTCTAGCTGACACGCGACAGCTAGCTGAGCAGGTCGCCGCCACCGTCACATCGCTGATGCTGCTGCTTGTTGCTTGCTTGCTTGCTCAGCATGCACGTTTGGCGCGCGCCCGAGCCTGAGCCTGACAGCGCCACTAGCCCGCAGCCGACCGGCGTACGTGGCCGGGGAAAGGAACGTATCCATCGCCCACACACGCCGGGTCGGTGTCGCGTTTGGAGTTGGGAGTTGGGGTCCGGTCGTCGGGAGCGGATGGGACTAGACACTGACACTGACACTGCCACACATGATTGCGAGCAGAACCATGGGCGTGTTCGGCTGGCTTGTAGCCGACACTGTTGCAGCTGTTTGGACTGCTGCAGCTGTAATCTATAGAGAGAAAAATACTGTAGAAGCCGCAGCCGCAGCCGGATTGCAGCCGCAGCAAGCCGCAGCGAACAGCCTACATGCCGGAATTCCATCGGCTTCGGCCGTGTATAGTTATGGTGTTCAGTCCCCGGCCTGGCGCCATGCTCTCGTAGGTCAACGAGGTGAAGTCACCTGCCGATCGAAACCCAGGAATTCGGGGTGCCAGTTCGGTCTTCCGTGGCGGGTTCAGAGTTCTCTGTTCTCTCTACATGTGCGTCCACGCATGCGCCCGGAAACACACGAGCAAACTGCGCCGGTCACCGGTGCATCATCGACTCGTCATCTTTCTATCGTGGATTTTCTACATGGATTCATGGTACTGGTGCCCATATATAGTACACAAGCCAAAAGTTGCTTTTAGGACCGGACCCGTGTCCAAAGCCATGTTACTTAAGCTGTCAATGTACAATGCAATGCAACCAACGATCAGAGAGCACAGGAGGTTGGTTTGCCATGTCAGTGTCGACGGACCCGACAGTCCAGGTGCCATGCGGCCCACGCCAATCGATTGGACTGCCGAGCCAGGGAGCAGGCTTTCGCAGGGCGTGGCCCATAAACAAGCTGGGTCCTCCGTTGCCCTTTTTGTTTATGTTGAATATATTCTCAACGGCAATCACATCTACTAATGAGCTCTAACCAGAGTTTATATATACAACGGGGGCATGGGACTGATGTGATAGAGAAGAGAGATTCATTTAAGGTTGACGTCATCATCATTTCTCTCGTTGCACTCATGGTGCTAGCACAACGACGTCGCGACATGCGCCGAAACGCCTCATTTTCACAGGTTTGGAGACGCTACGACAGACTTTGTGTTAATTAATGATAAATATGATTGCAAGTGAATGTGATGTTGTTGCTGGCACAAAAGGATATACGACTATTTTCATTGTATGTATTGTCACGTTCTTCTTCCACTACGTCGCCATCTAGTGATAACGATACACAATCCTTTGCTCGTTGTTACCTTAGTTGAGCATGGTAGATATGCTAGTGTATAGGGTACCTATTTTCTATAGTGGTATCAAAGTCATTCATGCGCAGTTTTGATAGAGGTTGGTTTGCACATATATGACATGTCTAATGTATTGGGTTTTACTTTTTCTTTGGTTGCAACATGCGCCGGGACATATCATTGCACTATTATTATTGTACCTCACATGATTGTCAATATATCACTACCGGCTAGAATCACCGTCGAGATCATCGTTTGCATACAACACATATTATTATTATTATTCTGTCATCTGTCATTGATATAAAGTAAGAGTTTCGAAGTGTGCAGCCTCCAATGAGAGATCGAAGTGAATAAATTTCCCTCCCGTGCAGAATATCTAAAACAAAAAACAATGAAATGTTAGGAGATTTAAACCCTAATCACTTGTTTTATTAAGCGCTCAGGTTCTACCACTACACCACATATTTATTTACCACATATTTATTTATATTATATAAATGAATTGTAAATATATAATAATATTTAAAAAAATTATTTTAAATAAATATATCATTTAAATAAGATATAACTATACGATACATAGAAACTGTAGTATTGTATAAGCAACTAATAATTTATCAATATGTTGTCTCGTCGCGTCTCTATTTCACCATGTATGTCAGTCACATCATTTTTCTTGCTTCGGCAGCGCTTGGAATGTGATGCTTATTGCCCGGTACATTGTTTTTAGTGGGTTGTGTAGATTACATTAAATTTCAGGGACAACACAAATCCTGCTGTAATAAAAGCGTGTGCCACGCTGTCCATGTACACTGACAATCGCCTTTGACAAAAAAAATCGAGGTAACTTAAATGTTTTAGGATATTTTTAAAATACAAATTAAATAGTCACATGATATATTTTTATAATAAATTTATTTTAAAAAATGTTAACATTGATTACTATAAAATTAATTAAATTTAAGCTAAACTGACCAACCGAGCTAACATTAGCTGTATTTGTTTTTTTTTCGAGAGTAGATACGCCTTTCGCTGTTGGCCTGTTTCGGCACGCGATTTGCGAGGGCATCCTGGATAGCTGCAGATGCCGGGAGCAGATCCCAGTCCAGAATCCAGAGTCCAGACAACCCCATTTTCCTGATCGGAAAGCCGTTCGCTGTTGACTGCGAGGAAAGCAACGCCTTTCGCCTTCCCTTCCCGCAAGAGAAAATTTCACGTTATCTTTAATTTTTCGTTAAAAAAGAAGCAAGCGAAAAAAAAACACTTCTAGCCGTGCGGGCTTGGCCGTCCGCAGTAGCAGCAGCAACGAGCCAACGAAGCACTGGTTGTTGGTAGGTGCACGCACCCCATCCCCCCACCCAAATCCCTCGCGGCGGGAGGGCGAGAGAGCGAGCGCGATGGCGGCACTGGAGGCGGTGAGGTCGTGGGCGGTGTCCGTCATCCCGCCGGAGCTCGCCGCCGCCGCGGGGGGAGACCCGCTCGCCGCGCTGGCAGCCACCGCCGCGGCCCTTGTCGCGGGGCTGCTTATCCTCGCCGTCTGGTTCCGATCCGGAGGCGGGGCGCCGTCCAAGCCGGTCGCCACGCCATTACGGCCGCCGCCGGTGAAGGTGGACGCCGACGCCGACGTGGACGACGGGCGGAAGCGCGTCACCATCTTCTTCGGCACGCAGACCGGCACCGCCGAGGGATTCGCCAAGGTCACTGCCCGATCCGATCCCACACCCGCGTTTAGTCTAGTACTCTAGTTTGTTCCGTTGCCTTTTTTTTGACTCGATGCGTTTATGTTCTCATCAGTCGATGGCGGAGGAGGCGAGGGTGCGGTACGAGAAGGCCGTGTTTAAAGTGGTGGATCTGGTAAGTTTGCATGATCTATATGCGTACATGTGTGTGCTCTGTGCTTCAGACTAGCCTGGGCGCCCTGTTGTGGAGCTTGAGAGATTTGTGGGACTTGTGCAGGATGACTATGCTCAGGAGGACGAGGAATACGAGGAGAAGCTGAAGAAGGAAACTGTGGCGCTGTTCTTCTTAGCAACGTGAGTTCCCTCCCCTCTGTGTGCTGATTCGCCCATTAGTGAACTGCGCCCTTTGTCCCTTGCGTCTTATTCCATGTTCCAATGCAAACTGCGGGGGTTAGTGAATTGCGGCTTTTGTCGCTCGCGCCTTATTTCATGATTCAATGCAAACTGCGTGGATTAGTGAATTGCGGCTTTTGTCGCTTGCTCCTTGGTTCCGTAGTTGATAATCCGCCTAGCTTTTGTTGTCAAGTTCAAGAGAACTTAGTGGATGGCTAGTTTCTGCCGTTTGTCGCTTGCTGCTAAATTCCATAATCCATAATCCAACTTTCTTGGATTGGTGAATTGCACACTTTGTGTCCTAGTAGCTAGTTGCACAATCCACCTGCCTTATTTCGTTAAGCTTATTTTCTGTTTAGATTGGCTAAGCACCTTTATTGGTCACTACTTAATTAGGAATCCAGCTGCCTTGTACAGTTCAAATGTCCAGTCCTTTTACTTGATGTGACTTAGAAAAAAAACTGTTTCTGAGGGGGGAAAAACTTATGTTTGTACACATAGCTTTAATCATCCACTGATGACATTATAGTTTAATGTTACTGTCCACTGTAACTGTAACACATAATTTAATGATACATGTGTTCATTTTGTCAGAATTGGAATTGCTTTGCTGTTTGTTATGTGGAGAATTGGCTCCATTTATCTTGGCTGCGTTCTAATAGACAGCTTGAATTTATCGTAGTACAACCTTATTTTCATTGATGATACGATAACTACCTTGGGCAAAAATTCCTTCCTTCTCCATGATTTATGAACAAGCAAGTTTGTTATGAGTTACCACAGTTATGAGTTACATGGTATATCTCTTTTAGTTAAAATATTTTCTCGGTATTTTGTGGCAAATTATATTCATGGTGTGCAGATATGGGGATGGAGAGCCAACTGATAACGCAGCAAGATTCTACAAATGGTTTACTGAGGTTTGTGAAGTCTCCGCAGTTGGGATGCGTTGACTACTATTACACTTCTGACGTCTTTGCAATGCCTGAAACAGGGAAAAGAGAAGGAAGTTTGGCTGAAGGATCTTAAATATGGTATTTTTGGCCTTGGAAACAGGCAGTATGAACATTTTAATAAGGTTAACACACTGAATTGCATGTTATTGTTTGGATGAATTGATTAAAGCTGGTTACTGTTGAGTGTTTTGGTTATTGATTGTGCACATGGGAAATGCAGGTTGCAAAGGTGGTAGATGAGCTACTAGAGGAGCAGGGTAAGTAATTTACACTAGTTCTCATGGGAAAAATTGAAACAAGTGCATGACTAGCATTAGCGGACATTCTCAACAAATTGATTTTTGTTTCAAGGCTGAAACTTTTAGGATATTTCCCACTATGGTGCCATGGTAATGCTAGAAAGCATCATACATCATTTTCCCTTGTAGCGATCAAATTTATTTTCACATGGGAATGTATTGTGCTAAATGCGTGCATTTTTTCCCATTAGCTCCAATCGTAGGTCCTTCTTGATGTAGGGTTTCATGATTCATGATTGTGGTATTCCATCTTGTTGCCTTGACTTCCAATTTCTTATGTATCTAGGTGGGAAACGTCTTGTTCCTGTTGGCCTTGGAGATGATGATCAGTGCATTGAGGATGATTTCACTGCATGGTACAAAAGCTACAATGATATATACAATCTGCTGTGCATTCCTTTGCTGTGGTAGATATCTACCATGTGGATTGTAGATACAAAGTCGTGCTGGACTAGTGGGTAATGCCCATCTAGCTTGTTGCTAAAAAACAAAATCCATGCTTGAGTTCTAATTCGGGGTGTTGATTGATCCTTACGTTTTCAGAGAACATAAGCATCCTTGTCCTACCTTTTATTCCTGTCTAGATTGGAGAAATAATGTCCTTACTATGTGTTGCACATATTTGGTACATAAATCACTTCAACTTTATATTTTTCTTGGGGTAGCAATATTTGCCTTCAAACTATAATCGTGCAAAATATCATATAAGTATACTAATGATTTTTAATGGTTTTTTAAAAATCTTAGACAGTCTAATTAGTTGCTGTATAAATTAATAATACCTTTTTGGAATAATTACCATTTTGCCATTTATGAACACCTCCATCATTTGATGAGACATTTTTAGAATCCTAACAGGAAAAAAAGAAGATTTGTGGAATGCTTGTTAGACTAGAGAATACCAAAATAGCAGTGAGCATACCCGTGTTTAGTATTGCAATATATTTGAGCATTAAAATAAATAGATGATAATATAATAGTTCTGACAATCTATGCAGTTCGACACGTTGTAGCTTAGGGCATGTATGGCACCATTAAATGTCCCGTCTCTTGAGGGGTCTGAGGGGGGCATGTGAAAAAAAACCAGAATACCGTCTCTTTGTGAAGAGCCTGTCTCTTACACTATTTTTCAAGTATAATAGACTCCAGTGTGTGTACAACCCCAGTTAGTACCCATATCTTGAGCTATCTTTAGAGCTAACACGTTTATGATTTAAAGACACTGTGGTACAATAGGGTCTCTTAGTTGTCTGTTATGTTTGGAGAACCATTCCGGTGTCTAAGCATTGTACATGCACTTATAGATTCTGATATATGCCTTAAATCTACATGTTTAATGCTGCAAAAGTTTTACATGACCATTTGAATATTTAATGCACCTAAGCAAGCATTTTGTCTGTGTTTTCTATACAGAAGTAAAATGTTATAATTTATTATGTTTGTTATGGTATATTATGTTGAAATAACTAGCTGCTGCAGTACAGGAGCAATAGCAGATCCACCATGCCATCCTGTCTGTCTAGTGGCAGCAGTAGGCAGTAGTACTAGTGTATGACTGTATGGCCAGGCGAGTATGGCCTGGTAGTTGGTGATAGTAGGTAGTCACCTCATGTCACCTCATGTACATTGACTTTGATAGATGGAGTAGAAGGGGCAAGATGCACCTTAGAGCATCTCCAATAGTTACAAGAGAACAATCGGTAAATCATTGAGTTTTCATGTCAATAAAAAAAATTAGGGAGCATGCTGGCTTTCTCCAACCATTTCTTTTTTTTTTCTGGAATACGCAGGAGAGCTGCACATCTTTGTATTAATAGAAGAAAAGAAAGGGGGTAGAGAACCCCAATACAGCACACACACCACTAGAGACAAACTACGGATCACCGACTAAAACATGGAGGAAACACGACCCACACCGTTGTTTTAAGCCAGCAACTCATCGACGTGGAGGAAGGACAAGGCCTTGGCACCAGTCATGGACCAGAGCACCGCCTCTTCCCTAGCCATCCTAAGGGCCGTGACCAAGCTGGGATTACAACCATCAAAAACACACCTATTCCTATGCTTCCAAATGGTCCAAGCACCTAGGATCACTAAAGAATTGAAACCTTTTCTCACAAGATCCGATGCCCGGGAGCTGCTAGACTTCCACCACGACTCAAAGGATTCCTCATGAGCTGGATACAGATCCCGCAGCCCCACTGAATTAAGGAAATCAAACCAGAACTGCTTAGCAAAAACACACTTGACCAGCAAATGATTTATGGTTTCAGCCTTCCAATCTCTTATAAATGCTAGAAGGCAATTTTGCATCTTGAATCCCAGATTATTTCCAAATCAACCTAGCCACTATACTTTCGTCCTTTCTTGTACATTTGAATTGGGAACCCTGTCATTTCTCTTATTCTTCCATGTGTCCTTCCACCTCTGTATTGGCTGATTGGATACACACAATATCTTCCGTGCAATTGGATCGATTTTCCCAAGTGCAATAAAGATTGAGAGTTTGAGATAAGTAATTGTCGGAGAGAGATTTTTTTAATCTTGCCAAAAAAATCCAGATTGGGAGTGGGTTGTGGAAACTCTTGGAGATCCTCTTAGTTTGCAGCACCATTTCACACAGGTTTGGGTGTGAGTGCGTGCTCCATTCTTCCCCTTCTACCTCCAGTCCATGTGCGCGCACCCTATCATTGGTGGTGGCACACCTGATTGCGTAAGCCAGCCAACATATTAGTGTAGTGCATGATGTTTATTCTGTTTCCTTGTCCAATTCTAATTCATCCATCGGTATATTCTTTAAATGCCAGGTTGCGGTTTTGTATTTGCAATGTTTTTGGTATTGCTGCTTGAGTGGGAATCATATATTCCTTATTGTTATCTGTAGGAAAGAACTAGTGTGGCCAGAGTTGGATCAATTGCTCCGCGACGAGGATGACACAAATGGTGCATCAACTCCATATACTGCTGCTATTCCTGAATACAGAGTTGTTTTCATTGATAAATCTGACCTGTCATTCCAAGATAGATCATGGTCACTAGCCAACGGTACTGGTGTGATTGATATTCACCACCCTTGCAGGTATTTGGACGCCAGAACAATGTGCTAACAACTTCCTGTTTGCCATTAAAATGTTCCTTCACAGTAACAGTTATTAATTGCTAGGGCTAATGTTGCTGTTCGAAAGGAGCTGCACAAACCAGCTTCAGACCGCTCTTGTATTCATCTTGAGTTTGATATTTCTGGCACTAGTCTTGTGTAAGTTTCCTGATCTGCATATTCATTTTCCTCTTACATTCCTGTATTTCAGATTTCCAGTCTTGATCCTATCTATGTTCCATTGGTTCCTCTGTGAAAAGGATGTTCATTTTTTTGCTGCTTTGCTAGGGATATGGTATATTTCCATTGGACTGTATTCAATATATTCATAATAATAAAATCTTGTACGTACGTACGAAACTCAGGCTATTAACGGGATGTTTGGTTTGAGGATAGAGTGATCCATCACCGAACTCATGATAGTATTGTTTGGTTTGGGAATGGAATGGGTTGATCAATCACCACTGACCACCTCATGGCACATATGCACTTCATTGGGATTGAGTCATCTCATCACATTTTAGAGGACAAACTCATGATGAACCACTCCATCTAGGACGAGGCGATCCCTCTAACCAAACACCCCTTAAGTACATGTCCTATACCAGAATATTAATTATGACAATGTGAGCATGATTCTAGCTACTGCAGATAACCTAAATAATTTGCACTACGATACATCAAAAGAACCTCACATGGTCCTTCAATGTCTTTCACCAAATCTTTTGGTTTATGAATTTGGAATGACTCGAGGAATTTGTGGTACCACAGGGATGACACATTCCATGTGTTGAGATTAACGATAAGTAGGGATGTAAGTTCCACTCATTTTGGGTCATTTGGTCCATCCAGAACTTGCTAAAATGAACTAAAAGGGTGGGATGCCAGCTAACTAATTTACGGGAAGAAATGAATTAATTTAGGGTACCCACTTGCATCCCTGGAGATAAAAGATTCCTAAAAAGAGCATTTATTCGTATTAATCTTGAATATCACATGCTTAGGAATGATTTGGATCAAAGTGCAAAATAGCATGAATAGCTTGTTATGATCCAACTTCTGCCTTTTGTAACTGGGTTAGGTTATATATCAGCCAGCCAAGAATGGAATTACTGTACTTTCATTGTTTGTGGCATCATTTACACAGTCAAGAAGCAAAGGGACATGTTGTATCCTAGTAGTTTGGCAATTGGTTTAAGCACCAAACTGTGGCATTATTATGATGAACTTTAATTATGTGAAGTTGTGAACAATGTTGATACTTGGTATCATGGCAGTCAGATTGATGTCAACATGATAACAAGCGGATTAGGAGATCCTATAATGTTTCAGTTAGTTGACAAACTTATTAACTGGTTTATTAAATCATTTTATTTTCTTCTGTTTGATTGCATTGAGGTGACAGTTTGGTCACAATTGTTCTACACAACTATTTGTACTGATTTGAATACAACAAGAAAGCCATTTAGTGCTGGGCAAGTTGGGGTAGGATGGAAATGAATTGCCCATGTACTGATTGATTACTGTTCAACAAGGCAAAACACTAACCCAGTACTTGTGCTACCTCAAACAGTTTCTTTTTGTAGTAATTGTTACATAATGTTTAGTATTTTTCATTTATTATCAAACATTTTCCAGATAATTCTGTTCATCGTGTGCGTACTAGGACCCCTTGCTTTATAAACACTACAGCATATCTGAAATTCTGAATGCTTGTTTTAGGTATGAAACCGGAGACCATGTTGGTGTATATGCAGAAAATTCTGTTGAGACTGTGGAGGAGGCTGAAAGCCTACTTGACCTTTCTCCAGATACAGTCTTCTCCATCCATGCAGATGCAGAAGATGGGTCTCCTCGTAAAGGAGGAAGTTCCTTGGCCCCACCTTTCCCATCTCCATGTACTTTGCGGACTGCGCTTCTACGATATGCTGATCTACTCAATCCACCGAAGAAGGTCCACATGACTTATAAGCATTTTCCGTTCTTTCCGTTCTTTCCAATTTTCTTGTGATCGTTTGACTAATCTTTGAATGACGTTATCATCGCAGGCTGCTTTGCTTGCTTTAGCTTCTC
This sequence comes from Zea luxurians, assembly GCA_029449295.1. NCBI lineage: Eukaryota > Viridiplantae > Streptophyta > Magnoliopsida > Poales > Poaceae > Zea > Zea luxurians. The sequence goes on from JAOPSE010000010.1 coordinate 132,744,453, forward strand.
ATGCATCTGATCCAGCTGAAGCTGAACGACTTAGGTTCTTGGCCTCTCCTGCTGGAAAGGTTATCATCATCTTTGAATCCCTATGTTATGCCGCTCAAAGTGGATTTTTTTTCCTTTGCTGACTAGCAGAATTGTATGTAGGATGAGTATTCTCAATGGATAACTGCTAGTCAGAGGAGTCTTCTTGAAGTTATGGCTGCATTCCCTTCAGCTAAGCCACCACTGGGAGTGTTTTTCGCAGCAATAGCTCCTCGTCTGCAACCACGATACTACTCAATTTCATCATCTCCAAAGTAAGTTTTTTTTACTATCACTGCCCATTTCCTCTATTTGCAGCGTTCACCTACAAGTTTCAACAGTACATCTGCACTATTGGTAAAGCTACTTTCCAAGTCTCTAGCTTTGTCACAAGAAGATTGCTTGATGATTAGGGAAGCCATGTGTACCTTGATAAAGCTAGTTTTCAATTCTCTAGCTTTGTTTGATTTCTTCCACCATGAATTTATTTAAATTTTGAACTTCAGGCACCAACTAAGCTTAAGATGTGCTCAGTTTTCATATGTGATAATATTAAATTGTCTTGGGCCTGGTGCAATGGTGAGAGCTGTCTCACTGAGTTTCCAGGACACTGATTCGAAGTAGGCTCTCCGCAATTAGGGGGGAAGGCTTGCCTCCTCAATCATGTGGGAGCCTGTGGCGCTGGGTCTGCTCTTTTATCGAACTGTCCTGTTCATGGCGGTGTGGCATACTATGCTTGAGGTGGTGGTATGTACCTTCCATTAGGGGATGCCTCTTGACAACTTATAAGTGTCTCTGCAGGATGGCTCCCTCCAGAATTCATGTAACATGTGCATTAGTTTATGGGCCTTCACCAACAGGAAGGATCCACCAAGGAGTTTGTTCAACATGGATGAAGGTAGGCTCTCAAAGTAAACTCTTTTGTGGGCATTAAGCTCTTGAATTACCAGCAACAACAAACTTTCCAACAGTCTGATTTATTATTCGTTGATTTGATCATATGCTTGGCAGAATACAATTCCTCTGGAATATAGCGAAGAATGCAGCTGGGCTCCCATATTTGTGAGGCAATCAAATTTCAAGTTACCTGCTGACCCATCCACTCCGATTATCATGATTGGTCCTGGGACAGGGCTGGCTCCTTTTAGAGGTTTCTTGCAGGTTTGTTTTGGCAAGGAGTCCAATGGGTGTATATTTGCAGTTCTGCTTGAGAGCACCTAGCTTAACTTATCCTTCCGCTCTCTCTATTGGCAGGAAAGGTTAGCACTGAAACAATCTGGAGCAGAACTGGGCACTTCAATCCTTTTCTTTGGATGCAGGAACCGTAATATGGTAAAGATCGCCAGTTATGACAATTGCATGTGTTCTTGTTGTGTTTCTCAGCAAATATTGATGGAACTCAATCTGAATTGTCACTCTTAAGGACTACATATATGAAGATGAGCTGCAAACTTTCCTTGAGGAGGGGGCGCTTTCTGAGCTAATTGTTGCATTCTCTCGGGAAGGGCCAGCGAAAGAATATGTGCAGCATAAGATGGTGGAGAAGGTCAGATACAATATACACTCTTCCTTAATATACTGTTACTTCTCGAGTGTTTCAAATATTCAATGTCCTAGAAGGTTTGCTCAACTAAATTTACTTCTTTCTGATACCAGGCCACAGAAATTTGGAACATCATCTCACATGGTGGTTACTTATATGTATGCGGTGATGCCAAGGGAATGGCTAGAGACGTACACAGGATGCTTCATACAGTAGTCCAAGAGCAGGTACATAACCGCAACCCATCGTCTAGATGGCTATTATGAAGTTTACTATGTTGTTTGTAACATCTCATTTTGTTTCACTTCAGGGATCTTTGGATAGCTCCAAAACCGAGAGCTACGTAAAGAGCCTGCAGATGGAAGGCAGGTACCTCCGTGATGTATGGTGACATATCACCCCCATTCAGCCATAGCTCTAGCGTGTGGAAGTAAAGCTGGCTTTGCGTGTACGACATGCCTAATGCCAAATGAAGCGTGCCATTGTTTAGAAACTGAAATGTTCAGTCGATCAGTGTAATTCTTTGACATCTAACTATTTATCATTATATGGAATGGGAGGAACTGTTGTAGATTTGTAGAACTACAAAAAAACTGTGTATCCCTAACAAGTTTGTAGCAAAGGGGGTACATTATTACAGTTTGAGATGAGGACATCATGTATACTGTTTGAGACGAGGACATTATGTATATACTTGGTACATTAGAAGGCCACCGAAAACAAATTTTGCATCTGGTTTTTGAAAGCATGTGCTCCTATCAACTATCGTGCTGTCTGCAATGTTGGGTTGGAAGGTGCAGTTGGCAATCTACATTTTGTACATCGGCATTGTTGCATGGAAGCTGCGTCTGCACTTACGCGCCTTCAGATCGGACGGGCACCTGGCCACTGGCATGCCCAACGGCCAACGCATTCCTCATACAGTAATAAACAGTCAGACTACTCGTACTCCTCTTGGAGTCTTGATTCATTTTGCATCTAGCGAAGCATGTCATGATTTTTTTGGACTATAAAAATAATAATAATCCATCCATTCTAAAATATAATTCATTTTATACTAAACATAGATTCATTAATTAACCTATAAATATAATTTATCTATACTACTCGGACGGGCACCTGGCCACTGGCATGCCCAACGGCCAACGCATTCCTCAGGCAGTAATAAACAGTCAGACTACTCGTATTTCTCTTGGAGTCTTGATTCATTTTGCATCTAGCGAAGCATGTCATGATTTTTTTGGACTATAAAAATAATAATACTACATCTATTCTAAAATATAATTCGTTTTATACTAAACATAGATTCATTAATTAACCTATAAATAAATATAATTTATTTCTACTGCTTATTAAGGCTGTAAGGGTAACCTGACATTCCATGTTCTGCATGTCACCATTCCCTGTTCTGCCATTCTCATTCTCCCCTCCCTGCATAGCTCATGGGATTTGAACCCGCGATCCCTCAGACAAATGCGAGCAGTAGCTACCATTACACCACATGTGTGTTTATGTTTACATCTATGATAGGAAAAATATCTACTGTATCTCTCATCAAACCCACCTGTTACCCTTGCACAATACGTAGTAGTAGATAAGTATCACCGGGATTCTTAAATTATATTTTTGGATGGAGGGGTAGTATTTAAAGAAGAGCCTTGCATGCAATTTCTTTTGTTTGAGTAATGTTTTCAACTTAAATTCAATTTTTTTGCAAGCGTGACATTTATTCTCCGTAATATTTTTTCCATGGATCAGACTTGTGAGTCATTTTCATAAAACAACGCCAAGTATAAATCCATGTTTGGTGTGTCTCTTCAACAAGTAATTCAGACAACGCCTTAGTCATGATAATAGTGTCAGAACTATGAAGCAATCATGCACGAAGAGTGTCTAACTCAGCTCTGACACTCATAATAAATCTGTAGGTAAAGAACTTCTCAATAAATGTATGAGCTGGATACAGATCAACAGTACAAGCAGGCACCATAGAGACCAATGCACTCATTATTCGATCAAAGGCTGAATAGTACTCATCAACAAACATATCATTTTGCTCAATAATATGAGTCTGTTGTATGAGAGTGTGTAAGAGAGCACCGCTGTCCTGAACGAAGCGATCCTTCAAATGTGACCAAATAACTTTAGCAGTTGTAAACTTAGATAAGCTCATAATCATAGATGGTTTAGTACTATTTATCATGGCAGCCATCACCTTTCCATGATTAATCTGTCATGTTTTGATTACAGCAAAATTGCGCCGATCAGCAGCGAGGATAGGTGCATCATCGGTCAGGTGGAAAAGTAATCCATGACCTCAGAGTGCGGTTTAAACACAAAAAGCCTAATCCGGATAATTCTGATCATCAAGCACAATATTGACGACAATAATATTGATCTACATATTGTACTGCTACAAAAATGAACTGCAGCAAACTGGTAGAATAGAGGAACCTTAATAGCAAAACGGATCACAGGCACAAACGAGCTTATGATTAGGAAACAATAGCAGCTGATAGCAGATCCGGTGCAACTTGAAGATGGCCCGAAGGCAGTAATGGAGGGCGGCGTAGAGAGAGCCCGCAACTGGTCAAGCAGTTCCTAGGTGGAGGCGGACATGAGTGCTAGGCAGGGGAGCGACCAGTCATCCCAGGTCGAGGTCGAGGCGGACAGGGGCGCTAGCTCCCGATCCCAGGTCGAGGTAGTCGCGGACGCTGGCTCCCAAGACGAGGCCACTAAAGGGATGTCACACCCGGGTTTCGGGGCAAGACCCGGGGCGAACATAATCACTAGGTGTGCTGGGACTAAGTCTCACACATATGATGAATCATGGTACAGGATCGAATGTCACATTTTTACTATACAATAGAAGTTCTATACAAAATAAATAGATAATTACATTATAAGGAGACAACGGTCCAGCAACCCAAAGTTGACTGGGAGACGACGACCTAGACCTCTCACGAACTCGTCATAGCATCCTCCATGCGCCTCATCCTGTGGTACATGTTCTTGACCTGTGGGGGGTGTGAGACAGCAAGAGTGAGCTCACATACGTTCATCGCTCAACAAGTTGTGGGGAATAATGTGCATGAACTCGCCAAAGGTGGGAGCTCACGTGAAGTGTAAGGCTTACCAAAGAGGATGGTTAGAGCTGAGCATTGCTTTTAAAGTTGGTCAAAATTTTATTAACAGATACTAAGTATAAGTAAATACCAACCCAATTAAGTAGTAGAACAGAAGTAACAACATCACCTGCGATGCAATGCATATGACAAATTGAATTTAGTTCCATAAATTAATCATGTGAGGGTCCGAGCTGCTCATGACCGTGAGCACGGCTAGTATACCAGTTCTACACTCTACAGAGGTTGCGCATCTTTACCCACAAGTCATGTTACCCATCTGCCAAGGGATCGCGACTTCCCATACACCTCTACCGAGGAGGCGAGGCAGGGTAACACTACGAGGCCTTTACAAAGTTCCACTAGCTTCAGAAAACCCGCTACAGTTTATAGGAAGCTCCAATGCAGGGTTCTTGCCTGACCGCCATCGCAGCAAAATCAACCAAGGACCTCCCTACACTGACCACTCCCCTACTGCCCTTGCCCCTTTCGGGTAAGGTAGTCTTCCACTAGCTTTCCTAATTAATCAGCCAAGGGCATCCATAAACCCTTGTGGTAGCACTGTTTTCCCGGGTGGTCGCTCCATGTTCCAATTAACATAATGATCTTATCATGAACAACAATAATAAACAGATAATAAAAGTATAATCATGAACAATGTATCTTCATACCCAAAACCACATATAGCACTAGCAAGTACTACCCAAAAAGTCCAGTGGTAAACAAGGTATAAAGATAGACAAACTAGGGTAACCTATTGGGTCCCATCAAAATTAACTTATGCAGACCATTATGATTAATCAGAACATGAGTAGGTAAAAAGAAGTGATCAATGGCACAACTTGCCTGGGACTTGAGATTACAGGTACCAGGATGATCTTCAGATTCTCGTGTCCTCACTGCTATTCGTAGCCATACAATCAAACATGGTATAGGCAAAATTAACATTACACCAAACATAAGAATGAACTATGTAATACTAACCTACGCGCGTAACGAGATCGTAGAAACAAGAACCACTAAATTCGGAGCTACAGTTAAGAAGTTATAGTTTCTCGAAGGTTTATGTGGTTAAATATAGAATAGACTAAGTGCAACATTTTAACCTATATTTTATGACAAAACAAAGTTACTAGATGATAATAAATATTATTGTGAGACTAATGCAACTAGAATGGATCAAAACGGAGTTACGATTATTGAGTTATGAATTTCTGAAGTTATTAAGTACTTGGCACGAAATAAATTAAGTAAACAATTTTAATCTATGTTTCATGTCTAAATAGAGTTACTAGGTGATAAACAATATTAAAACAAAATTAATACAACTGGAATGAATCAAAAAGGAGTTAAAATAAATTTTCTATGAATTAAACAAGATCCTAGAATTAGTTTTATACTCAAAATCATTTTCTTTATTAGTTTTACCAATTATATTAACCTTTGGACCACAGCCACTAATACCGGAGAGCGCATGGTGTTTCTTATAAAATTCGGGGCTAAACCGCAAGACTCTTCCTATAGCCCCGGACGACGGGTAAATTGTGGCAAAGAGCAGGGGCTCTTAAGTAAGAATGCCAAGCGAAGGGGTACGGATAAGCCCTGTCCCTCGGTCCAGATTGTTGCGAGGATCGCGGTCGAGCGAAAATTGCTCCACGAGTGGATCACGGGAGTCCGTTGCACAACGGCCGCGCGCTTCTGCCGGAGCATTCTGCGTTGAAGTGGGGAAGAAGCTTACAAGCGAGGCCCACATGTCACACACATGGGTCGGCATCCTGAGCTCGGCGGCCAGCGCGAGTGGGATGTTAGTTGGGCCGGCCGTGTAGAAAAAAGAGAGCCCAATTAGGTTTAGGTTTTCCCTTTTTTTAATTCTATCTGAATTTCTTCCTCAAATTCAAATTTGGTACTTGAATTCAAATTCTATTTGAAGACTGCTCATGGGTTTTATGCACAAATAAACATACTACTTTTTAAAGGGCTAGATTTATGTTTTTTATTGTTTTATTTTTTTTATATTCATCTCCCTTTTTTATTCTAGTAACAGGTGACTTCATTCAATTTTCCTTTCTCATTCCTATTTTATGTCTTCATTTAAAATTGGGGGCCAAGCTATGACCTCCATAAAATGCAGTACCAAAAATTATCATGAAGGGATCACCTTTTCTTTATCTATTTATTGGTCCTTTAATTTAGTATTCTCAGTTGATTATGAAGGGGAAAGGTCTTAACAAATTCCCAAGGTTTTCAAAAATTCTAGGAACACTATCACCAATATACTTATTTCTTTATTTTATTATTATATTTTTATACAAATTTTGGGACTTACAAGGGAAGACAACGACACTAGGATGGAGAGGACTGGAGCAACATCACCTGGGATGAGACGACAACGACCCTTGGGATGGGGACACAATAGACCACGCCTGGGATGGGGACGCGACCTCCGGGATGAAGACGAGCGACGATGCCTGGGATGGAGGAGGCACGACAGTGCCTAGGAAGACGACCGACGACAGCGCTTGGGATGGAGGTGCAACGATGCCTCGGATGGAAGAGGCACAATGACTCCCGTGATGGAGGCGGGACGGCAGCATGCGACGAAAAAACTGGTGGGATCAGAGGGCGGGAGTAACCCTAACCTGCTCTGATACCATGTTACGTACCTCACGGGATGAATGGTAACCATGTCCTCCTAGGTCTGTAGGATATATAGAAATAGTAATATGGGCCTTAACATAAGCTAGTAAACATAAATCAAAGTAGTAGAAAAACATGGGAGGTGTACAGTATAATAAAGACAGAGATGCAGTAGAGAGGAACTTCTAAGGCAATTATCTGGAAAAATAAAGAGCAACACATTGCTTGATTAGTCAACAGTGCATGTAGGCCATACTGAAGAAAGAAGCACCTGAACAACAAACAAGGAGCAAGTAGAAGAACGTCTTTCTAGAGCCGGTGTGGGAGCCGAGCAAGCTTGGTCACATCAACCAACTGGATCTCTGTCGGCTTGGAGCAAACATCACCTCCTCCTAAGGCTGAGCACCCCAAAGATCTCCACAGCCTCAACCCTCTTCCCCTGCTGTAGGTGCTGCGAGCACCATCGATGCCTCTTTGCCTTCTCCATCAAGGGAGGCTTCAAGGCAACAAGCTAGGAGTAATCCTCGAGGTGGCAACAAGGCAGGCTTGCTTGGCACCGCACTACAAGTCATCAAAGGGGTGTCTTTTACCTAATTTCAAAATGAGAGGGGTCAAATTGGTCGCTGTCCCTAATTAATGCTTGCCCACAACCTGAAAGCTCGGACATCTTCAATCCTTTTACTTTGAGCTTCTGTTTTGTCATGCAATGAATTCAAATTCATATACATGTTCTTGTGTAGCTTCAGGAAGGCACGCCCGTATTTCCACTGGTCACAGTAAATGTTATGTTTTGACATGTACCTAATGATCTCCATCACCCTCGAAAAATATCCACCTTTAAGAAAATTCAAAACCAAGCTATCTTTCTCTGTTCTTAAGGCGTCGCCTAGGCGTCCGGGTGGTGGTCTAACGCCTAGGCGCCTTGCCCGCCTACCTCGCCTAGGCGTCGCCTAGGCGCCGCCTAGGCGTCCAGGCGGTGCTCCAACGCCTTGGACCGCCTTACCGCTTTAAAAACCATGCAAGCAAGTCCCTAAACAAATCTAGCTCTCCATATTCATGTCTCCGCTTTATTTCTCCCCACAACATGGTGACCTCACTATGCATGTCCATTGAAGAATAACCACACAACATATGACAAAAAGTATGAGATGTGGGTCTGATATTTTACTCTCTCATACACTTACATGTGCAGACAACATTTTCCATCATTTTTGCCTTGCAGAAAAAAGAACCGAATTATCGAGCTCTAATGCCAAGTGGTCTCCAGGGATGTAATGTTTAATTTCATCAGCCAAAGCAGCAAACAAAGATGAACCACTGAAGGACATTTCATATTTCACTACTTTGGCAATATAATTGATGGTGTGTTCTCTGGCTAAGATGTAAATGTAAATGTAACACACCAATTCCAAGCTAAGATAAAGCCCCTAACCAAAATATGTTAGGTGTGTTCTCTGGCTCGGTCAAGGAGACCGAGCCCGACTCAATCCCTGACTACCCGATCGAGGGCGCAACCCTATTCTTGGTTGTGGCGCCCGGTCACAAACGCTATATAAACCAATGGCAGGGCCAGCACAGAAACCAATGCTTTCAGCTTCTTGAAACCCTAACCACCACAGTCCAAGGTCATGATCACCTTTCTAGAGCCCATGTGACTAGGTCCAATTGAAAGTTGCCTAGAGGGGTGAATAGGCAAATTTGAAATTTATAAACTTTAAGCACAACTACAAGCCGAGTTAGCGTTAGAAATTTAACCGAGTCCGAAAGAGAGGGCGAAAACAAATCACAAGCAAATGAAATCGGATGACACGGTGATTTGTTTTACCGAGGTTCGGTTCTTGCAAACCTACTCCCCGTTGAGGTGGTCACAAAGACCGGGTCTTTTTCAACCCTTTCCCTCTCTCAAACGGTCACCTAGACCGAGTGAGCATTTCTCCTTAATCAACGGGTCACTTAGACCCCTTACAAGGATCACCACAACTTGGTGTCTCTTGCTTGATTACAAGTTGCTTGAGAACAAGAATGGAGGAAGAAGAAAAGCGATTCAAGCGACAAGAACTCAAATGAACACAAATATCTCTCTCTCGCTAGTCACTAAATGTTTGGAGTGATCTTGGACTTGGGAGAGGATTTGATCTTTTATTTGTGTCTTGGAGTGAAGTCTAGAGCTCTTGTATTGAATGCAATGGCTGAAAACTTGGATGCCTTGAAGTGGTGGTGGTTGGGGGTATTTATAGCCCCACCCACCAAAATGGTCGTTGGGGAGGCTGTCTGTCGATGGGCGCACCGGATAGTCCGGTGCACCAGCCACGCCACCCAACCGTTAGGGTTCGATCGTTGGAGCTCTGACAGATTGGGGCACCGGACTGTCCGGTGCCACACCGGACAGTCACTATTCACTGTCCGGTGCGCCTTCTGGCGCTGCTCTAACTCTGCGCGCGCTATTCGCGCACTGTTCACGTTCACAGTTCACTTTTGCAGACGACCGTTGGCGCAGTAGCCGTTGCTCCGCATGGCACACCGGACAGTCCGGTGCTACACCGAACAGTCCGGTGAATTATAGCGGAGTGGCTTTTCCAGAAACCCGAAGCTGAGCAGTTTAGAGTTGATCTCCCTGGTGCACCGGACACTGTCCGGTGCGCCAGACCAGGGCAGCCTTCGGTTGGTTTTGCTCTTTTCTTTTTGAACCCTAACTTTAACTTTTTATTTGTTTGTGTTGAACCTTTGGCACCTATAGAACATGTAATCTTGAGCAAACTAGTTAGTCCAATTGTTTGTGTTGGGCAATTCAACCACCAAAATCATTTAGGAAAAGGTTTGATCCTATTTCCCTTTCAATCTCCCCCTTTTTGGTGATTGATGCCAACACAAACCAAAGCAAATATATAAGTGCATAATTGAACTAGTTTGGATAAGGTAAGTGCAAAGATTGCTTGGAATTAAACCAATTTAAACTTCTATAAGATATGCATGGATTGCTTTCTTCTTATTTAACATTTTGGACCACGCTTACACCACTTGTTTTGTTTTTGAAAATGTTTTTTTGAAGATTATTTTTCAAAGTCTTTTTGCAAATAGTCAAAGGTATATGGATAAGATTTCGAGAAGCATTTTCAAGATTTGAAATTTTCTCCCCTGTTTTAAATGCTTTTTCTTTGACTAAACAAAACTCCCCCTTAATGAAATTCTCCTCATAGAGTTCAAGAGGGTTTTACCATTTGAAAGAGGATCAAATATTTTAGATACTAATTTTGAACAACTCCTTAAAATATAGATACCAAATGAGATAGAATTTCTTAGAGGAATACTAATTTCAAAGATACCTATTGAAAACAACTTTGTTTCGATTTTTTTTTGAAATTGGCGTGGCGGTGCGGTCCTTTTGCTTTGGGATAATACTCTCTCCCCCTTTGGCATTAATCGCAAAAAACAGAGTCTTTAGAGCCCTTTTACTTTATCCCCAATGGCACAAATGAATATGAGTGAAGATTATACGAAACTGGAGAGCGATGTGGAGTGACGACGAAGGGTAAATAATACTGGTAGAGTGGAGTGGAAGCTTTGTCTTCGCCAAAGACTCCATTTCCCTTTCAATCTATGACTTGGCATAATAATTTACTTGAAAACTCATTAGTCATAGCACATGAAAGAGATATGATCAAAGGTACATAAATGAGCTATGTGTACAAAGTATCAATCAAAATTCCTAGAATCAAGAATGTTTAGCTCATTCCTAAGTTTGGTAAAGGTTTTCTCATCTAGTGGTTTGGTAAATATATCGGCTAATTGTTCTTTGGTGCTAACATAAGCAATCTAGATATCCCCCCTTTGTTGGTAATCCCTCAAAAAGTGATACCGAATGGCTATGTGCTTAGTGTGGCTGTGCTCAACGGGATTATCCGCCATGCGGATTGCACTCTCATTATCACATAGGAGAGGGACTTTGGTTAATTTGTAGCCATAGTCCCTAAGGGTTTCCCTCATCCAAAGCAATTGCGCGCAACAATGGCCTGCGGCAATGTACTCGGCTTCGGCGGTAGAAAGAGCTACTGAATTTTGTTTCTTTGAAGCCCAAGACACCAAGGATCTTCAAAAGAACTGACAAGTCCCTGATGTACTCTTTCTATCAATTTTACACCCTGCCCAACCAGCATCTGAATAACCTATTAAATCAAAGGTGGATCCCTTGGGGTACCAAAGACCAAACTTAGGTGTATGAACTAAATATCTCAAGATTCTTTTCACGACCCTAAGGTGAACTTCCTTAGGATCGGCTTGAAATCTTGCACACATGCATACAGAAAGCATAATATTCGGTCGAGATGCACATAAATAGAGTAAAGATCCTATCATCGACCGGTATATCTTTTGATCTACAGATTTACCTCCCGTGTCGAGGTCGAGATGCCCATTAGTTTCCATGGGTGTCTTGATGGGCTTGGCATCCTTTATTCCAAACTTGGTGAGTATATGAAAGGGAAATGTGCCCTTGGGCAATTTCTATAATGTTTTGGTGATTAAGTGTCCAACACGTTTAATTAAGTTCTAATGTGCCAAATAAAGTGAGAAGTGCAAATCAAAGGAAAATGTACGTTTCTAGATTTAGTACATTGTTTTTAGTACTAATGTGTTTTGTCTAAGTGCTAGAAACAGTGAGAAAAGAATTGGAAAAAGAGTTGGCTATGTGCAGCAAACTCCAGCTCGGCTTGGCACACCGGACTGTCCGGTGGTGCACCGGACAGTGTCCGGTGCGCCAGGCTGGTCCACGTGAACTCGCCGCTCTCGGGACTCGAAGGTGGCGTACGGCTAAAAATCTTCGGACCGTCCGGTGGTGCACCGGACTGTCCGGTGAGTCATCCGCGGAGAACTCGTCGCCCTCGGGAAAAGCAAAGGGGGCGACGTGGCTATAATTCACCGGACTGTCCGGTGGTGCACCGGACTGTCCGGTGAGCCAACGGTTACCTGCGCCAACGGTCGGCCATGCAATCTTCGCGTGACACGTGGACTGCTCCAACGGTCAGCTGGTGCACCGGACAGTGTCCGGTGCGCCAATCAGCCTAGGGGAGCAACGGTCGGATATGCCAAATTTGGAAGGAGATCAAGCACCGGACCATCTACAGGACCTATCCGGTGGCGCATCAGACTGTTCGGTGCGCCACTCGATAGAAGGCAAGGATAGCCTTCCATGTTGATCTTCAATGACTCCTAGCTGCCTTGGGGCTATAAAAGGGACCCCTAGGCGCATGGAGGAGTACCCCAAGCATTCACTAAGCATTCTAAGACTCCCACACTCCATCTCCGCGCACTTGATCGATTGTGTTAGTGACTTGAGCTCCGTTCTAGTTGTGAACTCTTTGTGTTTCATTTTGAGCTCAAGTCTTGGCTTGTGTGCATGTGTGTACTGCGGATTTGTGTGTGTTGCTCTCCAACCTTACTCTTGTGCATTCTTTGTGATCAATATTGTAAGGGCGAGAGGCTCCAACTTGTGGAGATTCCTTGCAAACGGGAAGAAAACTATAAGGAAGAAAGCCATGGTATTCAAGTTGATCATTGGATCACTTGAAAGGGGTTGAGTGCAACCCTCGTCCATTAGGACGCCACAACGTGGAAGTAGGCAAGTGTTACTTAGCCGAACCACGGGATAAAATCGCGTGTCTCTTGTGATTGCTTTCTCTGTGATTGTTTTGTCCACAAGAACTCGCTTCTCAACTACTTAGTCGCACTAACACTTCTATAACTAAGTTTTGTGGCTATTTAGTGTTGAATTTTACAGGATCACCTATTCACCCCCCCTCTAGATGCTCTCAATTGGTATCAGAGTTGTACTCTTCACTTAAGGGACTAACCGCCCGAAGAGATGGATCCTAAAGGTAAGGGGATGGTGATTAACGACAAGGATAAGGAGTCCCTCCTCAATGAGCCAAGAGACGACAAGCCTACCGACTCAGGCTCAAGTCACAAGAAGAGGGATGGGAAGAAGAAGAGGCGCATCAAGAAAAATCATCTACTACGATAGTGATGCCTGTTCATCTTCACCAAGAGACGACGATGATGACAACTCTTCATCGAAAAAGAAAACGGTTAATCAGAACTACTCTTTTGACTATTCTCGTATGCCATACAATACAAATGCGCATTTACTATCAATTCCTCTTGGAAAACCTCCTCACTTTGATGGAGAAGACTATTCATTTGGAGTCATAAAATGTGTAGTCATCTATTTTCACTCCATCCTAGTATTTGGGAAATTGTAGAGAATGGGATGCATTTTGATAGCACTGATAACCCTGTATTCATTAATGAACAAATTCATAAGAATGCCCAAGCTACTACTGTCTTGTTAGCTTCGCTTTGCAGGGATGAATACAATAAAGTAAGTGGCTTGGACAACACCAAGCAAATTTGGGACACCCTCAAGATCTCACATGAGGGAAATGATGCTACAATGATCACCAAAATGGAGTTGGTGGAAGGCGAGCTGGGAAGATTTGCCATGATCAGGGGAGAAGAGCCAACACAAACCTACAACAGGCTCAAGACCCTGCTCAACAATATTAGAAGCTATGGAAGCATAAGATGGACGGACCACGACATCGTCCGACTCATGCTCAGGTCCTTTACAGTTATTGACCCCCATCTTGTGAATCTTATCCATGAAAATCCCAGGTACACAAAGATGACGCCCGAGGAGATACTCGGAAAATTTGTAAGTGGGCGCGTGATGGTTAAGGAGGCAAGATATGTAGATGACGCCTTAAACGGCCCTCTGCCCGTCTACGAGCCGCGGCCTGTTGCGCTCAAGGCAACTAGCAGCAAGGAGGCACTACCAAGCAAGGTATCTCAAGTGGAGGCTGCCGGCCTCAATGAAGATGAGATGACGCTTATCATCAAGCGCTTCAAGACCGCACTTAAAGGACGCAAGGAGTACCCCAACAAGAATAAAACAAGGGGAAAGCGCTCCTGCTTCAAATGCGGTAAGACTGGTCATTTTATTGCTCAATGTCCCGACAATGAAAATGACCAGGGACAAGAAATACATGGGAAGAAGGAGAAGAAGGAAAGCTATAGGAAGGCGAAAGGCGAGGCTCATCTTGGAAAAGAATGGGATTCCGACTGCTCCTCATCCGACTCCGACGATGAGGGACTGGCAGCCTCGGCTTTCGACAAGTCGTCGCTCTTCCCCAACGAACGCCACACGTGCCTCATGGCCAAGGAGAAGAAGGTAAGTGTTCGGGATTCGCCTAAGTACTCTACTTCTAGTGATGAGGATTCCTCCGATGATGAAGTAGATTACTCTAATATATTTAAAGGTTTAGATAGAGCCAAAGTAGAGAAAATTAATGAATTAATTGTTGCTCTAAATGAAAAGGATAGATTATTAGAAAAACAAGAGGATATTTTATATGAGGAACATGGCAAAATTGTTAGTGTGCAAAAATTCCTTGCCTTAGAAATTAAGAGAAATGAAATGTTATCCTTTGAATTGTCTGTTTGCCATGAATCGGTCTCTAGTTTAAAGAGTTTAAATGATGAACTAAATGCTAAGCTAGAGGAAGTTAATAAATCTAGTTCATGTGTAGAACATGTTGTTATTTGCAATAGATGCAAGGACTTTGATGTTAATTCTTGTGATGAACACCTTATTTCTATTGCTAAACTAAATGATGAGGTGGCAAGTCTTAATGCTCAACTTAAGACTTGCAAAATTGATTTTGATAAGTTAAAATTTGCTAGGGATGCCTACACCGTTGGTAGACACCCATCAATTAAGGATGGGCTTGGTTTTCGAAAGGAAGCCAAGAACTTAACAAGCCAAAGGGCTCCCATTCCCAACAAGGAGAAAGGGAAGGCCCCTATGGCTAGTAGTACTCAAAGGAATCATGCTTTCATTTATAATAGGAAAATTGCTAGTCATTCCAATTATAATAGGAGTTATAACCATAATGCTTTTGATTCACATGTTATGTTTGCCTCTAGTTGTACTTTTGTTCACGGTAGAAGTAGGCCTAGGAGAAATCATGTTGTGCATCATGTGCCTAGGAAAGTGTGTAATGAATCTACTACTGTTTTCCATGCTTGCAACACTTCTTTTGTTCTTTCATGTAAGAATGCAAAAGTAGTGGCTAGGAAATTGGGATCCAAATGCAAGGGAGACAAAACTTGCATATGGGTTCCAAAAACTATTATGACTAACCTTGTAGGACCCAACAAGAGTTGGGTACCTAAAACTTAAGCTTAAATTCCTTGCAGGTTTATGCATCCGGGGGCTCTAGCTGGATAATCGACAGCGGATGCACAAACCACATGACGGGGGAGAAGAAGATGTTCACCTCCTACGTCAAGAACAAGGACTCCCAGGATACAATCATATTTGGAGATGGGAATCAAGGCAAGGTCAAAGGTTTGGGAAAGATAGCCATCACAAGCGAGCACTCCATTTCAAATGTATTTTTAGTAGAGTCATTAGGATACAACCTGCTATTTGTAAGTCAATTGTGCCACATGGGCTACAATTGTTTGTTTACAAATATTGATGTATCTGTCTTTAGAATGAGTGATGGTTCATTAGCATTTAAGGGTGTATTGGACGACAAACTCTATTTAGTTGATTTTTCGAAAGAGAATGTCGATCTAGATGCATGCTTAATAGCTAAGACTAGTATGGGCTGGCTGTGGCATCGCCGTCTAGCACATGTTGGGATGAAGAACCTTCATAAACTTCTAAAGGGAGAACATGTGTTAGGACTAACCAATTTTTGTTTCTAGAAAGATAGACCTTGTGCAGCTTGTCAGGCAGGGAAACAGGTGGGAAGCACTCATCACAGCAAGAATGTGATGACAACATCAAGACCACTGGAGCTTCTTCACATGGACCTCTTCGGACCCGTCGCCTTGTAATTGTTGATGATTTTTCCCGCTTCACTTGGGTGTTCTTTTTGCAGGATAAATCAGAAACCCAAGGGACCCTAAAGCGCTTCTAAGGAGGGCTCAAAATGAATTTGAGCTCAAGGTGAAAAAGATAAGAAGCGACAACGGGCCCAAGTTCAAGAATCTGCAAGTGAAGGAGTATCTTGAGGAAGAAGGCGTCAAGCACGAGTTCTCCGCTCCCTACACACCATAGCAAAACGGTGTGGTAGAGAGGAAGAATAGGACACTCATCGACATGGCGAGAACGATGCTTGGAGAATTCAAGACGCCCGAGCGGTTTTGGTCAAAAGCTGTGAACACAGCTTGCCACGCCATAAACCGGCTCTACCTACATCGCCTCCTCAAGAAGACCTCGTATGAACTCATTACCGGTAACAAACCCAACGTTTCTTACTTTCGTGTATTTGGGAGCAAATGTTACATTCTAGTGAAGAAAGGTAGACATTCTAAATTTGCTCCCAAGGTAGTAGAAGGGTTTTTACTAGGGTATGACTCAAATACAAAGGCGTATAGAGTCTTCAACAAATCATCGGGTTTGGTTGAAGTCTCTAGCGATGTTGTATTTGATGAGACTAATGGCTCTCCAGGAGAGCAAGTTGATCTTGATGACATAGATGAAGATGATGTTCCGACGGCCGCAATGCGAACGATGACGATAGGTGATGTGCGACCACAGGAACAACAAGAGCAAGATCAGCTATCTTCCTCCACAATGGTGCATCTCCCAACTCAATACGGTGAACAGGTACCTCAAGAAGAGGGACAGGATCAAGGGGGAGCACAGGAAGAACAAGTGATGGAGGAAGAAGCACCACGGGTCCCTCCAACTCAAGTCCGAGCAACGATCCAAAGAAATCACCCCGTCGATCAGATTCTAGGTGACATAATGAAAGCTCCCTTTGCCCGAGAACAGGATCTGGATGTCGCCTAGAGGGGGGGTGAATAGGCGAATAAAAATTATCACTTTATAACTGGAAATTCTTACTCTACTCGAAGGCTGGATCGCAGTGGAATGAAAGACCCTTCGAGTAGGTTGCAGCGGAATTGAAGTTCCTGTCTTAAAATACCCTGCACTTCGAAGACAGCTTATAGCACATATAAATATTGAAGTGCAAGTATAAACAACAAATAAGACAGAGAAACAGCACACAACACAGAGCAGAGCACACAGACACAGGGATTTATCCCGAGGTTCGGCCAAGCCTGAAATGCTTGCCTAGTCCTCGTTGGAGTTAGCCACACCTTGGCTTGGAGTCTATTTCAACTCCTTCCTCCGTTTGCTCAGATCTATCGGGCGACAGATAGAGCCTTCCACTATGTTGATATCAGTTACAATGATGTCGTGGCTGCTTACAATCTTCTCAACAGCACTCCGACAGAGTAACAATGCGCTCAAGATTTTGCTCTAGCTCTCAGCAGCACTTCCCCTCTCTCTAAAGGCTTATAACTTCGCCTCTACACAAACTAGAGAGATACACAAGAGAGGGAGAGAAAGAATTGATCCAAATGGTGTATGGACTTGTTGGCTGCACTTGTGTGCTTGTTTGAGGCGCCTAGGGGTCCCTTTTATAGCCCCAAATGGCCTAGGAGCCGTTGGAGCTTCATTTGGAAGCTCCCAGCCTTCCCTGGTTGCGGGTGCACCGGACTGTCCGGTGGCGCACCGGACAGTGAACAGTAATGGATCTGATTGGCAGTTTCCTTCTCTGGAACAGCTAGCCGTTGGTGCACCGGACAGGTACTATTCACTGTCCTGTGCACCGGACACAGCACTATTCACTGTCCTGTGCACCGGACGCAGCGACTATTCACTGTCATGTGCACCGGACAGGGACTATTCATTGTCTTATGCACCGGACAGGTTACTATTCACTGTCCTGTGCACCGGACAAGGTTACTATTCACTGTCCTGTGCACCGGACAGCTACTATTCACTGTCCTGTGCACCAGCCAACAGCACACTAAGTGATTTTTCCTCCGTTCTTTCTCCGTTTGACCTCAACTTTTGAGAGGATTTTCCTGAGACTTAAACAAACACATTTAGAGTATAATCCAATTGATTTAGTCCTAGAAACTTACATCTTTCTTGTTCTTCTCCTAGCTTTTCTGTTTCTCCTCCAACAGAGCTCAGAATGGTACTTTCTCTACAGAAAGAGTTAGAGAGCAAACCAAAGCACCAAATTTGTAGTAAGAGGTGTATGCAACATGGTTGAACACTCAAACCTTACATACTTAACCTTTTTCACCATTTTACCCAATTTGGCATGTTTGAGGTCGACGTTGGACTCTAAACCATTAAGTCAACTTGACTTGATCTAGATTGACATATCTGAGCTCCAACTCCCTTGTTCATTTCTCGAGCTTGATCTTGAGCCTTATGACTTACACCACATAACTGTAGTTGTTGCCTCATTGGTTGTAAGTCACGTCCTTATGTAGTGATCCTTGATGTGCCGTAGCTGTTCTCAACTCGATCACCCTTGACTTTGCAAGCCTTCTTCTTCACCCTTGGCTTTGGGTTCCTCAGCCTTCTTGACCTTCTCCCATGCACTTGGTACCTTGAAGCTCTTCTTGCCTCCGTCCTTGGCTTGATCAGTTGTCTCCGAGCTACGCACCCGAGTATCACTTTTGCAATGTCCATCTTACTTGTGATGCCCATTATCTATCATCATCTAGTCCTTGGACCATCACACTTGTTCACTTGTTGAACCTTGTTAGCTTTACCTTAAGCACCTGTTCAACACTTAGTACACTTGTTAGTCCTTTAATTAAGTTGTCATCCAAACACCAAAACTCAAAGAGAGCTTTCAATCTCCCCCTTTTTGGTGATTGATGGCAACACAATTAAAGCTTACATAAGAATAAGATTTGAAGCACAAATTTTGAATTCTAAGTTTATAGAATGCTCCCCCTAAATATGTGCTTACTTCAAAAACATAATTTTGGCCTCAAACGCCAATTTGCACATACTTAGGCAATTCGAAACATTTCTACACCTTAGCACTTTTTGGGATGCTTTGTGTCAAGAATCAAACCATGATGCTATAACACACAAATGCATGTAATCAGAGTTAAACATCATTCAATTTAGTGGATATATCACAGGAATATCAACCTACCACTATTCACCATTAAGATACCAATTCAAACTAATACCAATTTAAACTAAGATACTAATTTAAAACAATCTTAAAGCACCATTAACCACATGACTATCTATTTCAGAAAGAACACAATAGATGCCAATTAATTCATAGCAGGACAAGCACTAGTCCATATGATGCAACACATATAATACTGCAAGAAGAAGCATATGAATATCACACTGGCAAGGCTCAAACTAACACATCACCCCTTAGGATAAGCTTTTCTCTCAGGTTGAGATAAGCTTTAATGCACAACTTCTCCCCCTTTGACATCAAACACCAAAAACCATACTCAAGCAAGAACATAGGATGATGTCAAGGGACAGCGGGGTGTTTTAGGAGGAAAAACACACTATCAACACTCCCCCTTACTTATTGAACATATGTACCGCCAACATTTAAGTAAGATACGTATACGCAAAAAGATTAATACTTCCTTTGAACCTTTACCATGTTGTAGTGCACTTCCCATCTTGAAAGTATTTAATCTCTCGAGAGCTTCTCCACCCTTGTGCCTGATTCTTTATCCTAACCTTTTTTGTTGAGAGGTACCCAAGTCCTGATTGCTCCATTTCATGCTCATCTTCTCTTTTCCACCTTGAGATTGTACAAGATTGCTCAAGAAACAGTTAGTCTCAAAAGACACAAGTTATGTATGCTCCCCCTCAAGTTGTGCATCAAGTATTTGAATGACTTGCACTTTGCACATTCTAGCATCCTCAGAACTAGAGGGGATCACAGCATACCTTGGTCAAGGCATACTCTATCACTTTCATCCCAAAGAGATATCAATTAAATACCAAAAGCCACTTAATACAAATTGAAGGCTAAATGAAAGGTTGACTAAATACAACAATGCATGCCTCAGGAGCACCTAAGCCAATTGAATACTCACAGGAAGTCTAACTTTTACACGCAACTTAGACATGCTTCATACTTAACTATCATTGCATTACATAAACCAATTGAAAAACAACACGATCATGTCTTAAGCATAGTTAAGAAGGTTCTTTAGGTACACCAGAACACAGCTATGATCACAATCAATGGAACTTCAAGATATTCAATAAAATTGCACAGTTCCATTTTCCATACCTTTGCCTTTTACCAGTATGGCCATGAGAGCACCAGTTATTACCACAAACCAACTGAAAGTTCCCTATTATTTATGCACTTCATAGCTCGAGAGAATGCATTAGAGACATAACACATAGTGCCACAATAGGGTCATCATATAAACTAAGCAATATGTCATATTTTCACACAGACTAATCATAAAACCATATAGCATAACTCACAACGGGATGCAGGTTTATTCACGAACACAACAAGAGTTAATCATGGAGGATATCTCAAATGATAAGTTACCCAAAGAATGATTAAGCAATGATAAGATACCAATTGAGAGTACCTAATCATGATTAAGCATGCATGGTTACGATCTTGGAAATCACTAATCATTGATTGAAAGATACTTAACACAGGCAATCAAGAGACATAACTACTCCAAGGACAGGTAACACACCGAGCAATACTGATTATCAACAAAGTACTTACGATACAAGGGTACCATCCTATGGAGAGCAAGTTGAAGAATCTCATCAAGGTCCTTTGTTTGATTCACCAATAATGATTAAGGACCTATACACCTTATTTCACTTGAGATGAACATGGGATTAGTGTCTCACAATAATTCAGCCTTGGGTCAATAAACACCAAAACAATTAACAGCTTAAGCATAGAGTTTTAGATAACCGTCTTAAGCTATCCCATGGTCTCCAGTCCATCTCAAGGCATCTGCATGGTCTAGTTAGCACAGTTTGGTACCCATCTCGGGATGGGTCCATAATGATCATCTAAATGTGCCTTTGGTACCCAAATTGCCTTTGTGCTAGTTCTAGGTGATCTCGTTATAGATCTAGCACAAGTGTATGATTTGGGTCTCCTACGCGAATAAAATTGAGACAAATTCACTTGCTTAGGAATCTTACCTTTATAACATACCTTGGATAGATGACCCTGCTCACCACACTTGTAGCAGAAGCGTCGCTCAACCTGACATGACGCTTGCTGTTTGTCATTTTCCTTGGTGAGGGTCACCTTGGAGGATGCACATCCTTGATTCTTCATGACCGGACATGAAGTGATCGTGTGGTCCTGATTGTTGCATCCAAAACAACTCCTTGTCCCTTCATTCTTGTCTTGATACGGACAAGACACGATGAGGTGGTCTAACTTCTTGCACTTGAAGCACCTCCTTTTTTCTTTTCCCTTTTTGTACTTAAATGACATGGAGAGATGATCAGTGCAAACAACATGATTAATTGAATTTTTACCTTTTTCCTTGTTCATGTTGATTTCTTTATTTATTGCTTTGGGAACATCCTTCTCATGGAGTTTGACCCTTGCTGCGGTTTCTCCTTCCTCAAGCTTCTTCACCACGTGTTCGTAGATATCTTGCGGAAGTCGAGCAAGGCATCTTCTCCTTAATTGTCTTTGTTTCTTGTTCCCAAGCAATTTCCTTTTTGATCCTGCAACTTGTTTCTCAAACAAAGATTGGCCTTTCTTGGGGCGGTGGAGGTCAGCACATGATAATATTTTGACCAATTGATTACTAGTGCAAGAATGAGGTTCATATGAGATTAAACTAGTAATTACTACCTCATGAGCAATATCGAGCATTATATGATCATCAACTAGTTTACTATGAGAGTATGACAACGTATCATACTTTTCACTAAGAGCAAGCTTTTCTAAATTCATTGTTTCTACTTGACTTCTAAGCATAGAATTTTTAGTTTTAAGTTGAGCAACATTAGATAGAGCATCATCATTATTACTTTGCTCAATTAACATTGAATCATACCGTTGGACCAAGACATCATGAGAGCACCTTAGCTCCTCATGTTCTTTGGTCATCTTCTCCAGGCTGTTGTTTGTTTTGATGAGAGTCTCCTCTAGCCTGAGAAGCGTCTCGCCTTGTTCCTTGTTCCTTCTCAACAACTTAACCAAGAGAGCTTTGTCCGCTTTGTTGAGGTGGTTGTAGAAACGGCGAATCTCCTCTTCTTCCACATCATCGGTCTCATTTTCCCTGTCATTAATGTCAGTGGAAGCAATATAGGAAAATGTACCTTGTGATGATGAAGATTCATCCTCGCTATCATCCTCATATTCCTTCTCATCATGGCTTTCGTCTCCACTGTCATTGTTAGCAATAAAACATTTATCACTAGTGGAGAACAAACCTGTCGACGAGGTGGATTCATCGTTTGGGTGCCATCGTTCTTGTTCTTCTCCCTCTGAATGGTTAGTAACACAAGTAATATAGGGAGTAGGAGCATCACAGTTTGTCACAGAATATTTTTCTTTAATTCTATTCCATAAATCATGAGCATCAACAAATAGATCACTATCACTGCTCATGATGGCAAAATAAGCACTTCTAGAAAGAGAGTCAACTAAGATGTTGCAAGCATGGTGATTGAGAGATAAACATCTTAGTTCTTCATTAGAAGGATTTTTACTAAAATCAGAGGGAAAAATACTTCTACTAAAGATCTGTCTCAAATCAGAATCAACATTCATGAAAGCTTTGTAAATAGAGACAGACCAAGATTTGTAATTAGAACCATCGCCTAAAAGAAGTTCTACAGTTACCTCTTGTGACGACATCGTTATCTCCGGACGGCTAAGCCCACACTGGAGAGGCCTAGCTCTGATACCAATTGAAAGCTCCCTTTGCCCGGGAACAGGATCTGGATGTCGCCTAGAGGGGGGGTGAATAGGCGAATAAAATTATCACTTTATAACTGGAAATTCTTACTCCACTCGAAGGCTGGATCGCAGTGGAATGAAAGACCCTTTGAGTAGGTTGCAGCGGAATTGAAGTTCCTGTCTTAAAATACCCTACACTTCGAAGATAGCTTATAGCACATATAAATATTGAAGTGCAAGTATAAACAACAAATAAGACAGAGAAACAGCACACAACACAGAGCAGAGCACACAGACACAGGGATTTATCCCGAGGTTCGGCCAAGCCTGAAATGCTTGCCTAGTCCTCGTTGGAGTTAGCCACACCTTGGCTTGGAGTCTATTTCAACTCCTTCCTCCGTTTGCTCAGATCTGTCGGGCGACAGATAGAGCCTTCCACTATGTTGATATCAGTTACAACGATGTCGTGGCTGCTTACAATCTTCTCAACAGTACTCCGACAGAGTAACAATGCGCTCAAGATTTTGCTCTAGCTCTCAGCAGCACTTCCCCTCTCTCTAAAGGCTTATAACTTCGCCTCTACACAAACTAGAGAGATACACAAGAGAGGGAGAGAAAGAATTGATCCAAATGGTGTATGGACTTGTTGGCTGCACTTGTGTGCTTGTTTGAGGCGCCTAGGGGTCCCTTTTATAGCCCCAAATGGCCTAGGAGCCGTTGGAGCTTCATTTGGAAGCTCCCAGCCTTCCCTGGTTGCGGGTGCACCGGACTGTCCGGTGGCGCACCGGACAGTGAACAGTAATGGATCTGATTGGCAGTTTCCTTCTCTGGAACAGCTAGCCGTTGGTGCACCGGACAGGTACTATTCACTGTCCTGTGCACCGGACACAGCACTATTCACTGTCATGTGCACCGGACAGGGACTATTCATTGTCCTGTGCACCGGACAGGGACTATTCACTGTCCTGTGCACCGGACAGGGTTACTATTCACTGTCCTGTGCACCGGACAGCTACTATTCACTGTCCTGTGCACCAGCCAACAGCACACTAAGTGATTTTTCCTCCGTTCTTTCTCCGTTTGACTTCAACTTTTGAGAGGATTTTCTTGAGACTTAAACAAACACATTTAGAGTATAATCCAATTGATTTAGTCCTAGAAACTTACATCTTTCTTGTTCTTCTCCTAGCTTTTCTGTTTCTCCTCCAACAGAGCTCAGAATGGTACTTTCTCTACAGAAAGAGTTAGAGAGCAAACCAAAGCACCAAATTTGTAGTAAGAGGTGTATGCAACATGGTTGAACACTCAAACCTTACATACTTAACCTTTTTCACCATTTTACCCAATTTGGCATGTTTGAGGTCGATGTTGGACTCTAAACCATTAAGTCAACTTGACTTGATCTAGATTGACATATCTGAGCTCCAACTCCCTTGTTCATTTCTCGAGCTTGATCTTGAGCCTTATGACTTACACCACATAACTGTAGTTGTTGCCTCATTGGTTGTAAGTCACGTCCTTATGTAGTGATCCTTGATGTGCCGTAGCTGTTCTCAACTCGATCACCCTTGACTTTGCAAGCCTTCTTCTTCACCCTTGGCTTTGGGTTCCTCAGCCTTCTTGACCTTCTCCCATGCACTTGGTACCTCGAAGCTCTTCTTGCCTCCGTCCTTGGCTTGATCAGTTGTCTCCGAGCTACGCACCCGAGTATCACTTTTGCAATGTCCATCTTACTTGTGATGCCCATTATCTATCATCATCTAGTCCTTGGACCATCACACTTGTTCACTTGTTGAACCTTGTTAGCTTTACCTTAAGCACCTGTTCAACACTTAGTACACTTGTTAGTCCTTTAATTGAGTTGTCATCCAAACACCAAAACTCAAAGAGAGCTTTCACATAAGCAAGGGAGTAACAACTCGCTCACGTTTAGCTAATTTTTGTGAGCATTACTCGTTTGTCTCTTCTATTGAGCCTTTCAGGGTAGAAGAGGCCTTGCAGGATCCGGACTGGGTGTTGGCCATGCAGGAAGAGCTCAACAACTTCAAGAGGAATGAAGTTTGGAGCCTGGTGCCACGTCCAAAGCAAAATGTTGTGGGAACCAAGTGGGTGTTCCGCAACAAGCAAGACGAGCACGGGGTGGTGACAAGAAACAAGGCACGACTTGTGGCAAAAGGTTATGCCCAAGTCGCAGGTTTGGATTTCGAGGAGACTTTTGCTCCTGTGGCTAGGCTAGAGTCTATTCGAATATTATTAGCCTATGCCACCACCACTCTTTCAGGTTGTTTCAAATAGATGTGAAGAGCGTTTTCCTCAACGGGCCAATCAAGGAGGAGGTAGGCTTTAAGGATGACAGGTACCCCGACCATGTGTTCAAGCTCTCTAAGGCGCTCTATAGACTTAAGCAAGCGCCAAGAGCATGGTATGAATGCCTTAGAGATTTCTTAATTGCCAATGCTTTCAAGGTTGGGAAAGCCGATCCCACTCTTTTTACTATGACTTGTGATGCTAATCTCTTTGTGTGCCAAATTTATGTCGATGACAAAATATTTGGTTCTACTAACCCAAAGTCTTGTGAGGAGTTTAGCAGGGTGATAACTCAAAAATTCGAGATGTCAATGATGGGTGAGTTGAACTACTGAGAGCACCTAGAGGGGGGGGTGAATAGGTGATCCTGTAAAAACTTCAAACTTAAACCACAAAAACTTGTTAAGCGTTAGCACGATTAATGCCAAGTGGCTAAGGTGAAATCTCAACAAAACACAATACCACAAGAATCAAGCACAGAGGGACACAGTGGTTTATCCCGTGGTTCGGCCAAGCCAATGCTTGCCTACTTCCACGTTGTGGCGTCCCAACGGACGAGGGTTGCAATCAACCCCTCTCAAGCGGTCCAAAGACTCACTTGAATACCACGTTGTTTTGTTGTTCCTTTCACTATCCCTTTTGCAAGGAATCTCCACAAATTGGAGTCTCTTGCCCTTACAAGTATGATCACAAAGAAAGCACAGAGTAAGGGAGGGAAGCAACACACACAAATCCACAACAAAAGCGCACACACACGGCCAAGACTCGAGCTCGAATGACTATCTCAGAGTTCACAATAGAACAGAGCTCGAATCGCTTAGAATCACAAACGAATGCGCAAAGAACTTGTGTGGATGATCAAGAATGCTCAAGAGTTGCTTGTGTGTCTCCTCCATGCGCCTAGGGGCTCCTTTTATAGCCCCAAGGCAGCTAGGAGCCGTTGAGAGCAATTCTGGAAGGCTATCCTGGCCTTCTGTCGTCGGGGGCACCGGACAGTCCGGTGCACACCGGACACTGTCCGGTGCCCGATCTGTTTCCTTTTCGGGCGCTTCCGACCGTTGGAAGACTGCCGTGGATCTGCGAGCCGTTGGCGCACCGGACAGTCCGGTGCACACCGGACAGTCCGGTGCCGTCTTCCGACCGTTGGCTCGGCCACGTGTCCCGCGCGGATTGCGCGGCCGACCGTTGGCCCTGGCCGACCGTTGGCTCACCGGACAGTCCGGTGTACACCGGACAGTCCGGTGAATTTTAGCCGTACGCCGCCGGCCAAAAACCCGAGAGCGGCCAGTTCGAGTCGAGTTGGCCTGGCGCACCGGACACTGTCCGGTGCACACCGGACAGTCCGGTGCTCCAGACCGAGCTGAGCCTTGGCTGCACACAGCCAAGTCATTTCTCCTCTTCTCTCTTCCTGTTTCTAACACTTAGACAAATATGTTAGTCCACAAAACCAATGTACTAAGGCTTAGAAACATACCTTTATCTCATGATTTGCACCTTGTTCATCCATGTACACAAATTCACAATTAAACACATGTGTTGGCACTCAATCACCAAAATACTTAGAAATGGCTCAAGGGCACATTTCCCTTTCAATCTCCCCCTTTTTGGTGATTTATGCCAACACAACATAAAGCCACTAGAACAAGTGCAAACTCAATTCAAATAACACTTAAATTTATTTTGAATCAATTTTGGCATATATGGATCATCCTTTGCCACCACTTGGTTTGTTTTTGCAAATCAAACACAGATCTCTATCTCTAAGTTAAACACACATGTTTAAGCATAAAGAGAGTCATTCAAAGAGAGATTGATCAAGGATTTCAAAAACTCCCCCTTTTTCCCATAATCAATACTTCTCCCCACAAGAAGCCAACTTTTGACAAGAGAGACAACTTAAGAATTTTGACAAATCAAAAACTCTATTCTACTATTTTCAAAATCTCTCAAGTGGTAGCTGATCCATTTATTGCTTTGGCCTTTATTTTCTCCCCCTTTGGCATCAAGCACCAAAACGGGATCAATTGTGGCCCTATAACCCCATTGCCTCACCAAAATCTTCAATTAAGAGCAAATGGCAATAAGAGTTCAGAGATGGACTTGAAATAAGTTACCCCTCATCGGAGTGCAGTGGAAGTCTTTCATGGTCCAAGTCCACCTTTTCCCTTTCAATTCTCCTTTGTGACTAACACAAGCAAACTCAAACATATGGTTAGTCTCAAAGGGTCAAGTTGCAACACATCTCCCCCTAAACATGTGCATCACATTGCAACGGACTTGTGAGGTCCAGGGAGTGTTTGTACAACTTGAGCACCATAATAAGCAACAAAATGCAGAAGGGAACATGATCAAAAGCATAAATACATGTATGCTACAATTCAATCCAAGTTCCGCGAATCTAAGACATTTAGCTCACTACGCAGCCTGCAAAAGGTCTTCTCATCTAAAGGCTTGGTAAAGATATCGGCTAGCTGGTTCTCGGTGCTAACATAAAACACTTCGATATCTCCCTTTTGCTGGTGGTCTCTCAAAAAGTGATGCCGGATGTCTATGTGCTTTGTGCGGCTGTGCTCAACGGGATTTTCCGCTATTCGGATAGCACTCTCATTATCACATAGGAGTGGGACTTTGCTCAGATTGTAGCCAAAGTCCCTGAGGGTTTGCCTCATCCAAAGTAGTTGCGCACAACACTGTCCTGCGGCAACGTACTCGGCCTCAGCGGTGGATAGGGCAACGGAGGTTTGTTTCTTAGAGTTCCATGACACCAGGGACCTTCCTAAGAATTGGCACGTCCCCGATGTACTCTTCCTATCGACCTTACATCCAGCATAGTCGGAATCTGAGTACCCAATCAAGTCAAAGTTAGACCCCTTTGGATACCAGATCCCGAAGCAGGGCGTAGCGACTAAATATCTAAGAATTCGCTTCACCGCCACCAAGTGACACTCCTTAGGATCGGATTGAAATCTAGCACACATGCATACGCTAAGCATAATATCCGGTCTACTAGCACATAAATAAAGTAGAGATCCTATCATTGACCGGTATGCTTTTTGATCAACGGACTTACCTCCTTTGTTGAGGTCGGTGTGTCCGTCGGTTCCCATCGGAGTCTTTGCGGGCTTGGCGTCCTTCATCCCAAACCGCTTCAGCAGATCTTGCGTGTACTTCGTTTGGGAGATGAAGGTGCCGTCCTTGAGTTGCTTCACTTGGAACCCAAGGAAGTAGTTCAACTCGCCCATCATCGACATCTCGAATTTCTGCGTCATCACCCTGCTAAACTCTTCACAAGACTTTTGATTAGTAGAACCAAATATTATGTCATCGACATAAATTTGGCATACAAACAAATCACCATCACATGTCTTTGTAAAAAGAGTTGGATCGGCTTTCCCAACCTTGAAAGCATTAGCAAGTAAGAAATCTCTAAGGCATTCATACCATGCTCTTGGGGCTTGTTTAAGTCCATAGAGCGCCTTAGAGAGCTTACACACGTGGTCGGGGTACCGCTCATCCTCGAAGCCAGGGGGTTGCTCCACGTACACCTCCTCCTTTATTGGCCCGTTGAGGAACGCGCTCTTCACATCCATTTGGTACAACCTGAAAGAATGGTGAGCGGCATATGCTAGCAAGATACGAATGGACTCTAGCCTAGCCACAGGAGCAAAAGTCTCCTCAAAGTCCAAACCTGCGACTTGGGCATAACCTTTTGCCACAAGTCGAGCCTTGTTCCTCGTCACCACCCCGTGCTCGTCCTGTTTGTTGCGGAACACCCACTTGGTTCCCACAACATTTTGCTTGGGACGAGGCACCAGTGTCCAAACTTCGTTGCGCTTGAAGTTATTGAGTTCCTCCTGCATGGCCAACACCCAATCCGGATCTAGCAAGGCCTCCTCTACCCTGAAAGGCTCAATAGAGGAGACAAAAGAGTAATGCTCACAAAAATTAACTAATCGAGATCGAGTAGTTACTCCCTTGCTAATGTCACCCAAAATTTGGTCGACGGGATGATCCCTTTGAATCATCGCTCGAACTTGGGTTGGAGGTGCCGGTTGCGCTTCTTCCTCCATCACTTGATCGTCTTGTGCTCCCCCTTGATCACACGCCTCCTTTTGATGAACCTGTTCATCGTCTTGAGTTGGGGGATGCACCGTCGATGAGGAAGAAGGTTGATCACGTTCATCCTGTTCCTGTGGCCGAACGTCTCCAATCGCCATGGTTCGTATAGCGGCCGTCGGAACATCTTCTTCATCTACATCATCACAATCAACAACTTGCTCTCTTGGAGAGCCATTAGTCTCATCAAATACAACGTCGCTAGAGACTTCAACCAAACCCGATGATTTGTTGAAGACTCTATACGCCTTTGTATTTGAATCATAACCTAATAAAAACCCTTCTACAGCTTTGGGAGCAAACTTAGAATTTCTACCCTTCTTCACTAGAATGTAGCACTTGCTCCCAAATACACGAAAGTACGATACATTGGGTTTGTTACCGGTTAGTAGCTCATATGACGTCTTCTTGAGGAGGCGGTGAAGGTAGACCCTGTTGATGGCGTGGCAAGCCGTGTTCACGGCTTCCGACCAAAAGCACTCGGGGGTCTTGAACTCTCCAAGCATTGTCCTCGCCATATCGATTAGCGTCCTGTTCTTCCTCTCTACCACACCATTTTGTTGTGGTGTGTAGGGAGCGGAGAACTCGTGCTTGATCCCTTCCTCCTCAAGAAACTCCTCCACTTGAAGGTTCTTGAACTCGGACCCGTTGTCGCTCCTTATCTTCTTCACCTTGAGCTCAAACTCATTTTGAGCTCTCCTGAGGAAGCGCTT
Source organism: Zea luxurians (assembly GCA_029449295.1). Taxonomy (NCBI): domain Eukaryota; kingdom Viridiplantae; phylum Streptophyta; class Magnoliopsida; order Poales; family Poaceae; genus Zea; species Zea luxurians. The sequence continues at coordinate 132,774,697 of JAOPSE010000010.1, forward strand.
GATGGTCCCTTGGGTTTCAGACTTATCCTGCAAAAAGAATACCCAAGTGAAGCGGGAAAAGTCATCAACAATAACTAAACCATACTTACTTCCTCCTATGCTTAGATAGGCGACGGGTCCGAAGAGGTCCATATGCAGCAGCTCCAGGGATCTCGACGTGGTCATCACGTTCTTGCTGTGATGTGCTCCTCCCACTTGTTTACCTGCCTGACAAGCTGCACAAGGTCTATCTTTTTCGAAATAAACATTTGTTAGACCTATCACGTGTTCTCCCTTTAGAAGCTTGTGGAGGTTCTTCATCCCCACATGTGCTAAGCGGCGATGCCACAGCCAGCCCATGCAAGTCTTAGCCATTAAGCATGCATCTAGACCGGCCTCTTCTTTTGCAAAATCAACTAAATAAAGCTTGCCGTCTAGTACACCCTTAAAAGCTAGTGAACCATCACATCTTCTAAAGACAGACACATCTACATTTGTAAAAAGGCAATTGTATCCCATTTGACATAATTGACTAACAGATAGCAAATTATATCCAAGACTCTCCACTAAGAATACATTTGAGATAGAATGCTCATTAGAAATTGCAATTTTACCTAGCCCTTTTACCTTGCCTTGATTCCCATCACCGAATATAATTGAATCTTGGGAATCCTTATTCTTGACGTAGGAGGTGAACATCTTCTTCTCCCCCGTCATATGGTTTGTGCATCCGCTGTCGATAATCCAGCTTGAACCCCCGGATGCATAAACCTGCAAGGCAAATTTAGGCTTGGGTCTTAGGTACCCAACTCATGTTGGGTCCTGCAAGGTTAGCACAAATATCTTTAGGGACCCAAATGCAAGATTTATCTCCCTTGCATCTAGCCCCTAATTTCCTAGCAACTACCTTCTTACCCTTTCTACAAATAGCAAAGGGAGCATTACAAGCATAATAAATGGTAGAAGGTTCATTCACTACTTTCCTAGGAGCATGAATAACATTCTTCCTAGGTACATGAGCAATATCTCTCCTAGGCATATGTACAACATTTCTCCTACACATATCTCTACCATGATTATAAGAAGAACTAGAAGCAAACATTGCATGAGAATCATAAGCATATGAATCAAAATGATTATAAGCATTTCTAGCATGTCTCCTATCATAATACATAAAAGCATGATTCTTTTTAGTATTACTAGCCATCGGGGCCTTCCCCTTCTCCTTGACGAAGATGGGAGCCTTATGGCTTGTTAAGTTCTTGGCTTCCCTCTTGAAGCCAAGCCCATCCTTAATTGAGGGGTGTCTACCAATCGTGTAGGCATCCCTTGCAAATTTGATTTTATCAACTTCATTCTTGCTAGTCTTAAGTTGGGCATTAAGACTAGCCACTTCATCATTTAATTTGGAAATTTGAACTAGGTGTTCACTACAAGCATTAACATCAAAATCCTTACACCTAGTACAAATTTCAACATGTTCAACACAAGAATTTGATTTACTAGCTACTTCTAGTTTAGCACTTAAATCAATATTAACACTTCTTAAGGTAGAAATGGTTTCATGACAGGAAGATATTTCACTAGAAAGCATTTCATTTCTTTTCACTTCTAAAGCATATGATTTTTGTGCCTCTACAAATTTATCATGTTCATCATACAATAAATCTTCTTGCTTTTCTAAAAGCCTATCCTTTTCATTCAATGCATTAATTAATTCATTGATTTTCTCTATCTTAGATCTATCTAAGCCCTTGAACAAGCAAGAATAATCTATGTCATCATCACTAGACTCACTATCACTAGATGAAGCATAAGTGGAGTCTTGAATACTCACCTTCTTCTCCCTTGCCATAAGGCAAGTGAGACGCTCGTTGGGGAAGAGAGCCGATTTGTTGAAGGCAGTGGAGGCGAGTCCTTCGTTGTCGGAGTCGGAGGAGGAGCAATCCGAGTCCCACTCCTTTCCTAGATGCGCCTCGCCTTTTGCCTTCTTGTATTGCTTCTTCTTCTCTCTTTTGTTCCCCTTTTCCTGGTCACTTTCATTATCGGGACAGTTAGCAATGAAATGACCAAGCTTACCGCATTTGAAGCATGAGCGCTTCCCCTTGGCTTTGGTCTTGCTTGGTTGTCCCTTGTGACCTTTAAGCACCGTCTTGAATCTCTTAATGATGAGAGCCATCTCTTCATCATTAAGGCCAGCCGCCTCAACTTGCGCCACCTTGCTAGGTAGCGACTCCTTGCTCCTCGTTGCCTTTAGAGCAATGGGTTGAGGCTCGTGGAGTGGTCCGTTCAACGCGTCGTCGACGTATCTTGCCTCCTTGATCATCATCCGCCCGCTCACGAATTTTCCAAGCACTTCCTCGGGCGTCATCATCGTGTACCTGGGATTCTCACGAATATTGTTCACGAGATGAGGATCAAGTACGGTAAAGGACCTGAGCATTAGGCGGACGACGTCGTGGTCCGTCCATCGCGTGCTCCCGTAGCTTCTTATCTTGTTGATAAGGGTCTTGAGCCGGTTGTACGTTTGCGTTGGCTCCTCGCCCCTTATCATCGCGAACCGTCCAAGCTCGCCCTCCACCAACTCCATCTTGGTGAGTAAGGTGACGTCGTTCCCCTCATGAGAAATCTTGAGGGTGTCCCAGATTTGCTTGGCGTTGTCCAAGCCGCTCACCTTATGGTATTCATCCCTGCACAAGGAAGCTAGAAGAACAGTAGTAGCTTGTGCATTTTTATGAATTTGTTCATTAATGAACATGGGACTATCCGAACTATCAAAGTGCATTCCACTCTCTACAATCTCCCATATACTAGGATGGAGAGAGAATAGGTGACTACGCATTTTGTGACTCCAAAATCCGTAGTCCTCTCCATCAAAGTGTGGGGGCTTGCCAAGTGGAATGGAGAGCAAATGAGAATGTGAACTTTGCGGAATACGAGAGTAATCAAAGGAAAAGTTCGAATTAACCGGTTTTCTCCTCTCGTAGTCGTTGTGGTCCTCATCCTTTTGGGAAGAAGTAGACTCGTCGCTGTCGTAGTAGATGATCTCCTTGATGCGCCTGGTCTTCTTCTTCTTCCCATCCTTTCGTCTTTGACCCGAGCCGGAGTCGGTAGGCTTGTCGTCCTTCGGCTCGTTGACGAAGGTCTCCTTCTCTTTGTCGTTGATCACTATACCCTTCCCCTTAGGATCCATCTATTCGGGCGGTTAGTCCCTTTGTGAATAGAACGGCTCTGATACCAATTGAGAGCACCTAGAGGGGGGGGGGTGAATAGGTGATCCTGTAAAAACTTCAAACTTAAACCACAAAAACTTGTTAAGCGTTAGCACGATTAATGCCAAGTGGCTAAGGTGAAATCTCAACAAAACACAATACCACAAGAATCAAGCACAGAGGGACACAGTGGTTTATCCCGTGGTTCGGCCAAGCCAATGCTTGCCTACTTCCACGTTGTGGCGTCCCAACGGACGAGGGTTGCAATCAACCCCTCTCAAGCGGTCCAAAGACTCACTTGAATACCACGTTGTTTTGTTGTTCCTTTCACTATCCCTTTTGCAAGGAATCTCCACAAATTGGAGTCTCTTGCCCTTACAAGTATGATCACAAAGAAAGCACAGAGTAAGGGAGGGAAGCAACACACACAAATCCACAACAAAAGCGCACACACACGGCCAAGACTCGAGCTCGAATGACTATCTCAGAGTTCACAATAGAACAGAGCTCGAATCACTTAGAATCACAAACGAATGCGCAAAGAACTTGTGTGGATGATCAAGAATGCTCAAGAGTTGCTTGTGTGTCTCCTCCATGCGCCTAGGGGCTCCTTTTATAGCCCCAAGGCAGCTAGGAGCCGTTGAGAGCAATTCTGGAAGGCTATCCTGGCCTTCTGTCGTCGGGGGCACCGGACAGTCCGGTGCACACCGGACACTGTCCGGTGCCCGATCTGTTTCCTTTTCGGGCGCTTCCGACCGTTGGAAGACTGCCGTGGATCTGCGAGCCGTTGGCGCACCGGACAGTCCGGTGCACACCGGACAGTCCGGTGCCGTCTTCCGACCGTTGGCTCGGCCACGTGTCCCGCGCGGATTGCGCGGCCGACCGTTGGCCCTGGCCGACCGTTGGCTCACCGGACAGTCCGGTGTACACCGGACAGTCCGGTGAATTTTAGCCGTACGCCGCCGGCCAAAAACCCGAGAGCGGCCAGTTCGAGTCGAGTTGGCCTGGCGCACCGGACACTGTCCGGTGCACACCGGACAGTCCGGTGCTCCAGACCGAGCTGAGCCTTGGCTGCACACAGCCAAGTCATTTCTCCTCTTCTCTCTTCCTGTTTCTAACACTTAGACAAATATGTTAGTCCACAAAACCAATGTACTAAGGCTTAGAAACATACCTTTATCTCATGATTTGCACCTTGTTCATCCATGTACACAAATTCACAATTAAACACATGTGTTGGCACTCAATCACCAAAATACTTAGAAATGGCTCAAGGGCACATTTCCCTTTCAATCTCCCCCTTTTTGGTGATTTATGCCAACACAACATAAAGCCACTAGAACAAGTGCAAACTCAATTCAAATAACACTTAAATTTATTTTGAATCAATTTTGGCATATATGGATCATCCTTTGCCACCACTTGGTTTGTTTTTGCAAATCAAACACAGATCTCTATCTCTAAGTTAAACACACATGTTTAAGCATAAAGAGAGTCATTCAAAGAGAGATTGATCAAGGATTTCAAAAACTCCCCCTTTTTCCCATAATCAATACTTCTCCCCACAAGAAGCCAACTTTTGACAAGAGAGACAACTTAAGAATTTTGACAAATCAAAAACTCTATTCTACTATTTTCAAAATCTCTCAAGTGGTAGCTGATCCATTTATTGCTTTGGCCTTTATTTTCTCCCCCTTTGGCATCAAGCACCAAAACGGGATCAATTGTGGCCCTATAACCCCATTGCCTCACCAAAATCTTCAATTAAGAGCAAATGGCAATAAGAGTTCAGAGATGGACTTGAAATAAGTTACCCCTCATCGGAGTGCAGTGGAAGTCTTTCATGGTCCAAGTCCACCTTTTCCCTTTCAATTCTCCTTTGTGACTAACACAAGCAAACTCAAACATATGGTTAGTCTCAAAGGGTCAAGTTGCAACACATCTCCCCCTAAACATGTGCATCACATTGCAACGGACTTGTGAGGTCCAGGGAGTGTTTGTACAACTTGAGCACCATAATAAGCAACAAAATGCAGAAGGGAACATGATCAAAAGCATAAATACATGTATGCTACAATTCAATCCAAGTTCCGCGAATCTAAGACATTTAGCTCACTACGCAGCCTGCAAAAGGTCTTCTCATCTAAAGGCTTGGTAAAGATATCGGCTAGCTGGTTCTCGGTGCTAACATAAAACACTTCGATATCTCCCTTTTGCTGGTGGTCTCTCAAAAAGTGATGCCGGATGTCTATGTGCTTTGTGCGGCTGTGCTCAACGGGATTTTCCGCTATTCGGATAGCACTCTCATTATCACATAGGAGTGGGACTTTGCTCAGATTGTAGCCAAAGTCCCTGAGGGTTTGCCTCATCCAAAGTAGTTGCGCACAACACTGTCCTGCGGCAACGTACTCGGCCTCAGCGGTGGATAGGGCAACAGAGGTTTGTTTCTTAGAGTTCCATGACACCAGGGACCTTCCTAAGAATTGGCACGTCCCCGATGTACTCTTCCTATCGACCTTACATCCAGCATAGTCGGAATCTGAGTACCCAATCAAGTCAAAGTTAGACCCCTTTGGATACCAGATCCCGAAGCAGGGCGTAGCGACTAAATATCTAAGAATTCGCTTCACCGCCACCAAGTGACACTCCTTAGGATCGGATTGAAATCTAGCACACATGCATACGCTAAGCATAATATCCGGTCTACTAGCACATAAATAAAGTAGAGATCCTATCATTGACCGGTATGCTTTTTGATCAACGGACTTACCTCCTTTGTTGAGGTCGGTGTGTCCGTCGGTTCCCATCGGAGTCTTTGCGGGCTTGGCGTCCTTCATCCCAAACCGCTTCAGCAGATCTTGCGTGTACTTCGTTTGGGAGATGAAGGTGCCGTCCTTGAGTTGCTTCACTTGGAACCCAAGGAAGTAGTTCAACTCGCCCATCATCGACATCTCGAATTTCTGCGTCATCACCCTGCTAAACTCTTCACAAGACTTTTGATTAGTAGAACCAAATATTATGTCATCGACATAAATTTGGCATACAAACAAATCACCATCACATGTCTTTGTAAAAAGAGTTGGATCGGCTTTCCCAACCTTGAAAGCATTAGCAAGTAAGAAATCTCTAAGGCATTCATACCATGCTCTTGGGGCTTGTTTAAGTCCATAGAGCGCCTTAGAGAGCTTACACACGTGGTCGGGGTACCGCTCATCCTCGAAGCCAGGGGGTTGCTCCACGTACACCTCCTCCTTTATTGGCCCGTTGAGGAACGCGCTCTTCACATCCATTTGGTACAACCTGAAAGAATGGTGAGCGGCATATGCTAGCAAGATACGAATGGACTCTAGCCTAGCCACAGGAGCAAAAGTCTCCTCAAAGTCCAAACCTGCGACTTGGGCATAACCTTTTGCCACAAGTCGAGCCTTGTTCCTCGTCACCACCCCGTGCTCGTCCTGTTTGTTGCGGAACACCCACTTGGTTCCCACAACATTTTGCTTGGGACGAGGCACCAGTGTCCAAACTTCGTTGCGCTTGAAGTTATTGAGTTCCTCCTGCATGGCCAACACCCAATCCGGATCTAGCAAGGCCTCCTCTACCCTGAAAGGCTCAATAGAGGAGACAAAAGAGTAATGCTCACAAAAATTAACTAATCGAGATCGAGTAGTTACTCCCTTGCTAATGTCACCCAAAATTTGGTCGACGGGATGATCCCTTTGAATCATCGCTCGAACTTGGGTTGGAGGTGCCGGTTGCGCTTCTTCCTCCATCACTTGATCGTCTTGTGCTCCCCCTTGATCACACGCCTCCTTTTGATGAACCTGTTCATCGTCTTGAGTTGGGGGATGCACCGTCGATGAGGAAGAAGGTTGATCACGTTCATCCTGTTCCTGTGGCCGAACGTCTCCAATCGCCATGGTTCGTATAGCGGCCGTCGGAACATCTTCTTCATCTACATCATCACAATCAACAACTTGCTCTCTTGGAGAGCCATTAGTCTCATCAAATACAACGTCGCTAGAGACTTCAACCAAACCCGATGATTTGTTGAAGACTCTATACGCCTTTGTATTTGAATCATAACCTAATAAAAACCCTTCTACAGCTTTGGGAGCAAACTTAGAATTTCTACCCTTCTTCACTAGAATGTAGCACTTGCTCCCAAATACACGAAAGTACGATACATTGGGTTTGTTACCGGTTAGTAGCTCATATGACGTCTTCTTGAGGAGGCGGTGAAGGTAGACCCTGTTGATGGCGTGGCAAGCCGTGTTCACGGCTTCCGACCAAAAGCACTCGGGGGTCTTGAACTCTCCAAGCATTGTCCTCGCCATATCGATTAGCGTCCTGTTCTTCCTCTCTACCACACCATTTTGTTGTGGTGTGTAGGGAGCGGAGAACTCGTGCTTGATCCCTTCCTCCTCAAGAAACTCCTCCACTTGAAGGTTCTTGAACTCGGACCCGTTGTCGCTCCTTATCTTCTTCACCTTGAGCTCAAACTCATTTTGAGCTCTCCTGAGGAAGCGCTTGATGGTCCCTTGGGTTTCAGACTTATCCTGCAAAAAGAATACCCAAGTGAAGCGGGAAAAGTCATCAACAATAACTAAACCATACTTACTTCCTCCTATGCTTAGATAGGCGACGGGTCCGAAGAGGTCCATATGCAGCAGCTCCAGGGATCTCGACGTGGTCATCACGTTCTTGCTGTGATGTGCTCCTCCCACTTGTTTACCTGCCTGACAAGCTGCACAAGGTCTATCTTTTTCGAAATAAACATTTGTTAGACCTATCACGTGTTCTCCCTTTAGAAGCTTGTGGAGGTTCTTCATCCCCACATGTGCTAAGCGGCGATGCCACAGCCAGCCCATGCAAGTCTTAGCCATTAAGCATGCATCTAGACCGGCCTCTTCTTTTGCAAAATCAACTAAATAAAGCTTGCCGTCTAGTACACCCTTAAAAGCTAGTGAACCATCACATCTTCTAAAGACAGACACATCTACATTTGTAAAAAGGCAATTGTATCCCATTTGACATAATTGACTAACAGATAGCAAATTATATCCAAGACTCTCCACTAAGAATACATTTGAGATAGAATGCTCATTAGAAATTGCAATTTTACCTAGCCCTTTTACCTTGCCTTGATTCCCATCACCGAATATAATTGAATCTTGGGAATCCTTATTCTTGACGTAGGAGGTGAACATCTTCTTCTCCCCCGTCATATGGTTTGTGCATCCGCTGTCGATAATCCAGCTTGAACCCCCGGATGCATAAACCTGCAAGGCAAATTTAGGCTTGGGTCTTAGGTACCCAACTCATGTTGGGTCCTGCAAGGTTAGCACAAATATCTTTAGGGACCCAAATGCAAGATTTATCTCCCTTGCATCTAGCCCCTAATTTCCTAGCAACTACCTTCTTACCCTTTCTACAAATAGCAAAGGGAGCATTACAAGCATAATAAATGGTAGAAGGTTCATTCACTACTTTCCTAGGAGCATGAATAACATTCTTCCTAGGTACATGAGCAATATCTCTCCTAGGCATATGTACAACATTTCTCCTACACATATCTCTACCATGATTATAAGAAGAACTAGAAGCAAACATTGCATGAGAATCATAAGCATATGAATCAAAATGATTATAAGCATTTCTAGCATGTCTCCTATCATAATACATAAAAGCATGATTCTTTTTAGTATTACTAGCCATCGGGGCCTTCCCCTTCTCCTTGACAAAGATGGGAGCCTTATGGCTTGTTAAGTTCTTGGCTTCCCTCTTGAAGCCAAGCCCATCCTTAATTGAGGGGTGTCTACCAATCGTGTAGGCATCCCTTGCAAATTTGATTTTATCAACTTCATTCTTGCTAGTCTTAAGTTGGGCATTAAGACTAGCCACTTCATCATTTAATTTGGAAATTTGAACTAGGTGTTCACTACAAGCATTAACATCAAAATCCTTACACCTAGTACAAATTTCAACATGTTCAACACAAGAATTTGATTTACTAGCTACTTCTAGTTTAGCACTTAAATCAATATTAACACTTCTTAAGGTAGAAATGGTTTCATGACAGGAAGATATTTCACTAGAAAGCATTTCATTTCTTTTCACTTCTAAAGCATATGATTTTTGTGCCTCTACAAATTTATCATGTTCATCATACAATAAATCTTCTTGCTTTTCTAAAAGCCTATCCTTTTCATTCAATGCATTAATTAATTCATTGATTTTCTCTATCTTAGATCTATCTAAGCCCTTGAACAAGCAAGAATAATCTATGTCATCATCACTAGACTCACTATCACTAGATGAAGCATAAGTGGAGTCTTGAATACTCACCTTCTTCTCCCTTGCCATAAGGCAAGTGAGACGCTCGTTGGGGAAGAGAGCCGATTTGTTGAAGGCAGTGGAGGCGAGTCCTTCGTTGTCGGAGTCGGAGGAGGAGCAATCCGAGTCCCACTCCTTTCCTAGATGCGCCTCGCCTTTTGCCTTCTTGTATTGCTTCTTCTTCTCTCTTTTGTTCCCCTTTTCCTGGTCACTTTCATTATCGGGACAGTTAGCAATGAAATGACCAAGCTTACCGCATTTGAAGCATGAGCGCTTCCCCTTGGCTTTGGTCTTGCTTGGTTGTCCCTTGTGACCTTTAAGCACCGTCTTGAATCTCTTAATGATGAGAGCCATCTCTTCATCATTAAGGCCAGCCGCCTCAACTTGCGCCACCTTGCTAGGTAGCGACTCCTTGCTCCTCGTTGCCTTTAGAGCAATGGGTTGAGGCTCGTGGAGTGGTCCGTTCAACGCGTCGTCGACGTATCTTGCCTCCTTGATCATCATCCGCCCGCTCACGAATTTTCCAAGCACTTCCTCGGGCGTCATCATCGTGTACCTGGGATTCTCACGAATATTGTTCACGAGATGAGGATCAAGTACGGTAAAGGACCTGAGCATTAGGCGGACGACGTCGTGGTCCGTCCATCGCGTGCTCCCGTAGCTTCTTATCTTGTTGATAAGGGTCTTGAGCCGGTTGTACGTTTGCGTTGGCTCCTCGCCCCTTATCATCGCGAACCGTCCAAGCTCGCCCTCCACCAACTCCATCTTGGTGAGTAAGGTGACGTCGTTCCCCTCATGAGAAATCTTGAGGGTGTCCCAGATTTGCTTGGCGTTGTCCAAGCCGCTCACCTTATGGTATTCATCCCTGCACAAGGAAGCTAGAAGAACAGTAGTAGCTTGTGCATTTTTATGAATTTGTTCATTAATGAACATGGGACTATCCGAACTATCAAAGTGCATTCCACTCTCTACAATCTCCCATATACTAGGATGGAGAGAGAATAGGTGACTACGCATTTTGTGACTCCAAAATCCGTAGTCCTCTCCATCAAAGTGTGGGGGCTTGCCAAGTGGAATGGAGAGCAAATGAGAATGTGAACTTTGCGGAATACGAGAGTAATCAAAGGAAAAGTTCGAATTAACCGGTTTTCTCCTCTCGTAGTCGTTGTGGTCCTCATCCTTTTGGGAAGAAGTAGACTCGTCGCTGTCGTAGTAGATGATCTCCTTGATGCGCCTGGTCTTCTTCTTCTTCCCATCCTTTCGTCTTTGACCCGAGCCGGAGTCGGTAGGCTTGTCGTCCTTCGGCTCGTTGACGAAGGTCTCCTTCTCTTTGTCGTTGATCACTATACCCTTCCCCTTAGGATCCATCTATTCGGGCGGTTAGTCCCTTTGTGAATAGAACGGCTCTGATACCAATTGAGAGCACCTAGAGGGGGGGGGTGAATAGGTGATCCTGTAAAAACTTCAAACTTAAACCACAAAAACTTGTTAAGCGTTAGCACGATTAATGCCAAGTGGCTAAGGTGAAATCTCAACAAAACACAATACCACAAGAATCAAGCACAGAGGGACACAGTGGTTTATCCCGTGGTTCGGCCAAGCCAATGCTTGCCTACTTCCACGTTGTGGCGTCCCAACGGACGAGGGTTGCAATCAACCCCTCTCAAGCGGTCCAAAGACTCACTTGAATACCACGTTGTTTTGTTGTTCCTTTCACTATCCCTTTTGCAAGGAATCTCCACAAATTGGAGTCTCTTGCCCTTACAAGTATGATCACAAAGAAAGCACAGAGTAAGGGAGGGAAGCAACACACACAAATCCACAACAAAAGCGCACACACACGGCCAAGACTCGAGCTCGAATGACTATCTCAGAGTTCACAATAGAACAGAGCTCGAATCGCTTAGAATCACAAACGAATGCGCAAAGAACTTGTGTGGATGATCAAGAATGCTCAAGAGTTGCTTGTGTGTCTCCTCCATGCGCCTAGGGGCTCCTTTTATAGCCCCAAGGCAGCTAGGAGCCGTTGAGAGCAATTCTGGAAGGCTATCCTGGCCTTCTGTCGTCGGGGGCACCGGACAGTCCGGTGCACACCGGACACTGTCCGGTGCCCGATCTGTTTCCTTTTCGGGCGCTTCCGACCGTTGGAAGACTGCCGTGGATCTGCGAGCCGTTGGCGCACCGGACAGTCCGGTGCACACCGGACAGTCCGGTGCCGTCTTCCGACCGTTGGCTCGGCCACGTGTCCCGCGCGGATTGCGCGGCCGACCGTTGGCCCTGGCCGACCGTTGGCTCACCGGACAGTCCGGTGTACACCGGACAGTCCGGTGAATTTTAGCCGTACGCCGCCGGCCAAAAACCCGAGAGCGGCCAGTTCGAGTCGAGTTGGCCTGGCGCACCGGACACTGTCCGGTGCACACCGGACAGTCCGGTGCTCCAGACCGAGCTGAGCCTTGGCTGCACACAGCCAAGTCATTTCTCCTCTTCTCTCTTCCTGTTTCTAACACTTAGACAAATATGTTAGTCCACAAAACCAATGTACTAAGGCTTAGAAACATACCTTTATCTCATGATTTGCACCTTGTTCATCCATGTACACAAATTCACAATTAAACACATGTGTTGGCACTCAATCACCAAAATACTTAGAAATGGCTCAAGGGCACATTTCCCTTTCAACTACTTCCTTGGATTCCAAGTGAAGCAACTCAAGGACGGCACCTTCATCTCCTAAACGAAGTACACACAAGATCTTCTCAAGCGGTTTGGGATGAAGGACGCCAAGCCCGCAAAGACACCGATGGGAATCGACGAGCATGTTGACCTCAACAAAGGAGGTAAGTCTGTTGATCAAAAGGCATACCGGTCTATGATAGGGTCATTGCTTTATTTATGTGCTAGTAGACCGGACATTATGCTTAGTGTATGCATGTGTGCTAGATATCAATCCAACCCCAAGGAATGTCACCTTGTGGCCGTTAAGCGAATTCTTAGGTATTTAGTTGCTACGCCTTGCTTCGGGATCTGGTATCCAAAGGGGTCTACCTTTGACTTAATTGGATACTCAGACTCTGATTATGCTGGATGCAAGGTTGATAGGAAGAGTACATCAGGGACGTGCCAATTCCTAGGAAGGTCCGTGGTGTCGTGGAGTTCCAAGAAACAGACATCTGTTGCCCTATCCACCGCTGAGGCCGAGTATGTTGCCGCAGGACAGTGTTGCGCGCAACTACTTTGGATGAGGCAAACCCTCTGGGACTTTGGCTACAATCTGAGCAAAGTCCCACTCCTATGTGACAATGAGAGTGCAATCCGCATGGCGGATAATCCTGTTGAACACAGTCACACTAAGCACATAGACATCCGGCATCACTTTCTGAGAGACCAACAGCAAAAGGGAGATATCGAGGTGTACCATATTAACACCGAGAACCAGCTAGCCGATATATTTACCAAGCCATTAGATGAGAAAACCTTTTGCAGGTTGCGTAGTGAGCTAAATGTCTTAGATTCGCGTAACTTGGATTGATCTATAGCATACATGTGTTATATGCCTCTGATCATGTTACTTCATGCATTTATATGATTTGTTGTTTATTTATGGTGCTCAAATTGTGCAAGGGATCCCCGGACCTCACAAGTCCATGTGTGAATGATGCACATATGTAGGGGGATATGTGCTACAACTTGACCCTTTGAGACTAATCTGTCTGTTTGAGTATACTTGATGTAGTCTCAAAGGTGCATTGAAAGGGAAAGGTGAACTTGGACGATGCAAAGACTTCCACTGCACTTCGGTATTCGTGTATGTCAGTACCCTGGAACAGGGGTACCCCTTACTAATAGTAAGAAGGCGCGGTAAACAGCACCTTACACCACCACGTGGGCCACTCCGGGACCACCAGGTGGCCAGAGAAGTTAGTGGATACCGTGATATCATCAGTGGATCCAGACTCCCGTGAGAAAGTGCCGGACCCCAACACTTGTGGCCCGGGACCTCTGCGTTCCCTTGAATGGGACCAGGACCCCTCTAAGTGAGGTCCGGACCGTCCAAGACAAGGTCTCGGGACGAAGAATACCCTGGCCCAAGTCAAGGGCGTACAAGGTTCTAGCACAGACACTTATCAGGGTCTTGTCAGGCGTGCCTCCGCTCCCCACCCTGGCGGGGACCCAGAGCTGTCGCGTGGCCTACGGCCCGTGACGTAAGCCAACGGATAGACTCTGACGTAAGGCCTCTAGGCCACGCGATCTCTGCATTTATTGCGGAGATCGCGTGCCGTCTATCCGCCCTGCAGACAGGCGGTATGCCGACTCGGCATTTAATGTGCCCCGTCCAATCTGATGGCAGGCGGCGTGCCAGTCCAATCAGACAACGGGCAGTACGCTCACACCACTGCACGCGCGCAGCGACCATCATGAGTTGTACGATACCGAGGAACCTTCTGCTGCACGCCAATCCAACTCAAGCGGCGGATGTCGAGGCACAGGGAGATAGCACAAAGTGACCGACATTAGTTACTCCGGGTATTCCATCCGTTATTTCTCTGGGCCCACTTGTTGGGGTTCAGAGCTCTTTGTACATTCCCCCCCCCCCTTAGCTATAAAAGGGGAGGCATACAACGTTACAAGACAAGCTCAATCTGGGAGGCTTAGACCCTCAAGTTTCCACAGCAATCTAACACACAGTGGAGTAGGGTGTTACGCTCCGACGGCCCGAACCACTCTAAACTCTCGTGTGTTCATGTGCTTGATGTTTGCTTAGCAGGACCGGCGAAACGCTTAAGCCCCTCCTCATCTTAGGATTTAGGGCGGGTGCACTCCGCCACCCGATCGGAGAATTTCCTCTTCGACATTTGGCGCGCCAGGTAGGGGCTAGGCATTAGGTTTTTGCCGGTTTTCTTGCTCAGCATGATGGTGCAAATCATTGAGCATCGCGCCGAGACTTCCACGGATTTCCTGGTGGAGGAAGAAGTTGTATATTCCACGCCACTTGTTGGCGTTTCGAGACCGGGGGGTCCCCGAGCCGACGAGTGAGTGTGCCGCGTGCCCCAGCCCAGATGGGTCGAGCGCGTGGGCGAGCGCGAAGGGGGGAAAGAGCGAGGTGGCCGGAGCCGGGTCGTGAGGGAGGCGGAGATCCCGCGGCCTTCGTGTTCGTCCCGCGCCCAGGTCGGGTGCGCTTGCAGTAGGGGGTTACAAGCGTCCGCGCGGGTGAGGGGAGCGAGCGGCCCCAAGAGAGCGCCTGCCCCTGCCCTCGTTCCTGCGAGGCCAACCCTCTCTAAGAAGGCCCTGGTCCTTCCTTTTATAGGCGTAAGGAGAGGATCCAGGTGTACAAATGGGGGTGTAGCAAGGTGCTACGTGTCTAGCGGGGGAGAGCTAGTGCCCTAAGTACATGCCAAGGTGGCAGCCAGAGAGATCTTGGCACCCGGCTGGTGTGGCGTCGTGGCCGTCGGAGAAGCAATGGAGCCTGGCGGGGGGACAGCTGTCGGAGTGGTTGGGCCCTTGCTGACGTCCCCCTGCTTCCGTAAGGGAGCTGAGAACCGCCGTCGTCATGGGTCCTGCGGGGCGCCATCATTGCCTGTCTGGCGGAGCTAGCCAGATGGGACGTCGGTCCTGTTTTCTGTGGCCCGAGTCGGCTCGGGGTAGGGTGATGATGGCGCTTCCTGTCGACGTGGTGGACTCGTGCCCTAGGTCGGGCAACGTGGAGGCTCCTCTGAGGCCGAGGTCGAGTCTGTCCTGCATGGCCGAGGCCGAGCCCGAGCTCCTGGGTCGGGCGAGGCGGAGGTCGTTCGGCAGAGGCCAGGGCGGAGTCCGAGCCCTGGGTCGGGCGAAGCGGGGTTCGCCGTCTTCCGGGGCCTTAGCCCGAGTCCGAGCCCTGGGTCGGGCGGAGCGGAGTTCGCCGTCTTCCGGGGCCTTAGCCCGAGTCCGAGCCCTGGGTCGGGCGGAGCGGAGTTCGCCGTCTTCCGGGGCCTTAGCCCGAGTCCGAGCCCTGGGTCGGGCGGAGCGGAGTTCGCCGTCTTCCGGGGCCTTAGCCCGAGTCCGAGCCCTGGGTCGGGCGGAGCGGAGTTCGCCGTCTTCTGGGGCCTTAGCCCGAGTCCGAGCCCTGGGTCGGGCGGAGCGGAGTTCGCCGTCTTCCGGGGCCTTAGCCCGAGTCCGAGCCCTGGGTCGGGCGGAGCTTCCTACGGCGCCTTTGGCAAGGCCTGGCGGCCTGTCAGTCTCGCTTACCTTTGCGTTAAATGCCCCTGTGACTTAGTTGGTCGGCGCGGCGATTTAGTCAGAGTTGCTTCTTAACGAAGGCAAGGCCTCGGGCAAGCCGGAGGTGCGTCTGCCGTAAAAAGGGGGCCTCGGGCGAGACGGAAACACCTCAGGGTCGACTGCCTTTGCCCGAGGCTAGGCTCGGGCGAGGCGTGATCGAGTCGCTCGTATGGACTGATCCCTGACTTAATCGCACCCATCAGGCCTCTGCAGCTTTATGCTGATGGGGGTTACCAGCTGAGAATTAGGCGTCTTGAGGGTACCCCTAATTATGGTCCCCGACAGTAGCCCCCGAGCCTCGAAGGGAGTGTTAACACTCGCTTGGAGGCTTTCGTCGCACTTTTTTGCAAGGGGACCAGCCTTTCTCGGTTGCACTTTGTTCCGGTGGGTGCGCGCGAGCGCACCCGCCGGGTGTAGCCCCCGAGGCCTCGGAGGAGTGGTTTCACTCCTTCGAGGTCTTAATGCCTTGCGTAATGCCTTGGCTGGTCTGGCGGTTCCCTCATGCGAGCAGGCCGTAGCCCGGGTGCACTGTCGGGGCCCAAGTTCTCGGGCTGGTATGTTGACGCTGTCAACGGTTCGGCCGGAGCCGGGTTTGCGAGAGCAGCCCCCGAGCCTCCGCACAGGGCGAGAGGACGATCAGGGACAGACTCAGCTTTTTTACATACGCCCCTACGTCGCCTTTCCGCAAGGAGGAGGGGGGAGAGCGCCATGTTACCCTCGATGGGCACCGAACATGGTGTCTCCGGTGAGCTGCGATCGGGTAATCCGAGTGGACGTCCGTGCCCCGTTCGTTGGGGGTCGGCTAGGGGCCCGGAGGCACGCCCAAAAGTACCTGCGGGTGATCTGCCGGACCCGGTCCCCTGGCGACGGGGTCCGAGGGCTCGTTGCCTCCCTCCGATGGGATTCCGTTACAGGATCGTTCCCGCTGGTCTCGGAAATGTCCTAGGGTACCTCGGGAGCGCAGCCCGAGCCTTGGTTATGTATCGAACGTACCCCTGGTCATCCCTCGCTCGGTGTCTGAGGCGACTGTGAACCCTTCGGGGGGCCAGCCTTCGAACCCCTGATCAGTAATGGGCGCGGAGCCCGAGTAGCCTGAGGCGGTCGTGGAACCTTTCGGGAGGCCGACCTTCGAACCCCTGACCAGTAGTGGGTGTCGGGCCCACGCGATCTGAGGCGGCTGTTGAACCCTTCGGGGGGCCAGCCTTCGAACCCCTGATCAGTAAGGAGGCTCGGAGCCTAGTTCCTTCACGGGGAAGGATCCCTTTGGGGGTATCCCCCTTCCCGGTCCCTGTTGCAAGAGATAGAGAAAGAGGAAAAAGGGAAAAAGGATACGAAATTGAACGACGTGGCGTACCTTTTTTCGGTGGGGTCGTTTTTGCGAAGGCGAAGCGTCGCCAGCTGCTTCCGCTAGAAACGTTGCCTGTCCAGCCGCGGAGTTAATGCGCCGGGGCGAGCGGTCGGCGAGGCTGCCGTTGCGTGCGCGAGCCGTTCGAGGGACGGCTGTTTTGCTTTGCGTTTTTTGAACCCCACGTCCGGTTCGGGCGGTACGTTGGAACCGTCTTCACCTTGGTCTTAATATACCCCGGAGAGGGTCCGGTGACGGTTCTCGACTCCGCTTCTTGTCTCCCTCTTGGGTTTTTTGCAGTCTGAGAGATCTAGCCAGGGAAAAGAAAACCGCCCTCCCCTGTCCTTCGCGCCGCCACCCTTTCTGCTTCGGCGATGGCTGACCGGGTGACCATCATCCCGCCGCGCGACCCGTGTCCCTTCTCCACGGTGACGGCGGGTGATCTGGAGGACCTTGTCGGCGAGGGTTTGCTCCGCCCTCTCACTGATGAGCAGCGGCCGGAATGGATTCCTCCTGCGGGCGGAGTCACTCCATCCCCTCCGCCGGGGTACGTCGTGAGCTTCATCTCCTTCCATGAGCGGGGATTTGGTGTGCCGACGAGCCGCTTTATGCGGGCCATCCTGTTCCATTACGGGGTGGAGTTGCACAACCTTACCCCCAACTCCATCTCGCAGGCCGCTATCTTCGTAGCGGTGTGCGAGGGGTATTTGGGGATCGCCCCCCATTGGGATTTGTGGACCCATCTCTTCTTCGCCGAGCTTTTTGCCTCGCCGACGGGGGAGAGGAAGGTCCGCGCAGCGGTGCGGGCCGGCGGCTGCACCCTTTTGTTGAGGCAGTCGCGGTCGTCGCAGTATATCCCTGCCGTCCTCGCATCCTCAAACAAGGGTTGGCAGCGCCGGTGGTTCTACCTCCGGAATGACGAAGAGTTGCTCCCGCCGTTCTCTCAGCGGGTTGTCACCGCCGCTCCGGACGCCTGGCGCCACGGGACTCCACACGAGAGGCAGAAGAACCTCGAACCTCTTCTCCAGGCCCTGAAGGCGTTGCGGGAGGGAGGACTCACCGCCGCGGGAGTGGTTGCCGCCATCCACCGTCGGAGGGCGCTCCCCCTGGCGGAGCGGCGGCTGTCGCTTTGGGAGATGACCCCGGAGGCCGACTGGGAGGGGTCACGGATGTCCCCTGATGCTCTTCCCCATGACGCCCTCCAATGGCGGGTGTCGGCCGCGATGGGGAAGCCAGACCCCCACGCCTTCTCCCAGCCTCGAATGCGCCCCGACCAGGGGTGCGTCACCCTGGTGAGTGTTCGCTCCTTCCTTCCTCATATACCGGGTTGCCCCTGGTTCTCACGATTGGGTTTCTTTCCCCCTCTCCCCTTTTTAGGAGGTGGGGCGGCACAAACCCTCCTTGCCGCGGGTCCCGGAGGACGCGGTGGGTCGGGCAGCGCGGCGGGTCACCCCGGAGGAGGAGAAGAAGAAGAAGGATGCGGAGAAGGCCCGGGCCCGCAAGCGGAGGCGGGCTCGGGACGCCCTGGAGAAACGCCGTCGTCAGCAGGAGAGGGAAGGACTCCCCAGGGAGCTGTCGCCAGAGACATCCGACGACGACGACGACGATGATGAAGAGGAGGAGGATGACATGGCCGCCCGTCTCGGCCTCAGCCCCAGCTCGGGGTGTGGCTGGGAGCTGTCGAGTCAGCCCCCGAGCGGGCCGATGTCGTCGGTTCCTGGAGCCGAGACGCCGGATCCCCGACCTGAGGGGCGGGGGCAACTCGAGAGGGTACTTGACCCCTCGGCTGGAGGAGCTGATGCGACTCCAGGGAGCCGGGCCGAGGGGTCCGTCCCTCGAGAGTCGTCCCCCGCGCCGGCAGCGCGGGGGAGTGGTCTTCAGGTTGCCATGGCGGCGCCTGGGCAGTCCGCCTCCCGGGCGTCAGGGGCGCCCAAGGCGAGGGCGGTGCCGGGGCTGTCGGCGAGGCGGACCTCGGCGGTGGTTCCAGGGAGCGGGAGCCAAGAGACCTCCCCCCAGGGACAGTGGATCATGGCCCGGAGCGGGTAAGTACCTTGGAATGTCTCCGTCCCGGCGCTTCATTCATACGTCTTGACCGTGATTTTCCCTTTCTTCTTTTTTCCAGCAAGCGGAGCCATGGCCCTACCGACCTGGCGCCTCGGAAGGCCCTTAAGACGGCGTCGGTCCAGGCGGCTGGCGCCATCCCGGGCCCCGCCGCTCAGCCGACCCTTTCGCAGGGCGCTTCGCCGCATGGGGCCCAGGCGTCGCATATCCCGGGGGAGCAGGTCCCCGAGGCGGGCTCTTCTGCCGAGGCGGCCATCGTGATCGGGGAGGCGGCCGGCGCCGACGCGGTCCCGAGCCCGCCTGCCGTATCGGCTATGCCGGCGCCTGCCGCCACCGCAGTTGGCACCGTCCCAGTCGGAGGGCATATGGTTGCTGCCGGCGTTGAGACGGCCGCAGCGTCGGCGCCCAGGGCCTCGGAAGAGGTGGGCGTGGACGCGCAGTTCATCCAGGCGGGCGGCAGCCTTGTCGCTGTGCGGCGGAGCCCCGAGGCCCGGGGCCAGTTGCTTCGATTCCGGACCCGCGAGGCTTCGGACCCTATCTTCGTTCTTGACGACGAACAGGAGGACCAGTCCTGGGACGAGCTCCGCAAGCGTGCGGAAGCAACGGTGGGGTCGCTCCGATCGTCGCTGGAGGTTCTCTGCGGGGACGTCCCCAAAATCCTCCAAGTAACGGTTTCAGGCATACCTTCTCCCTTCTGCGAGCGAGGCGTTCGTCGTGATGCCTTGTTTTCCTTTCCAGGATCTGACGGACCGGAGCGCCGCCAAATCGTCGTTCATCCGCCGCGAGGCCGACGTCTGGGGCTCGCTGCGGTCCCTGAGGACTTCGCTCGCCGGGGCTACCGCGCGCCTTTCTCAGCAGGATGCTAAGATAGCGGACCTCGAGTTGCTCTGTGCTGACCTGAGGGCCGAGGCGGCGGCGGCGCGCACGGAGGTGCTACGGCAGCAGTCGAAGCTCGTCCAGGTTGCCGAGGAGCGGGACCAATCTTGGGGCCAGGCTGCCGAGGCCGAAAGCCGGGCCAAGACCCTCGCGGCCGATCTGGCTGCAGCCCGAGTCGCGGCCTCGGAGCAGCGCGTCCGAGCCGGAGGTATGCCTCGACCGTCCTCGGTTCTCGTTCTTGTTCGTTTCTTCCGCTTGTGTTTGAGGTCTTTCTTCTGGTTGTTCGCAGAGCTCGAGTCTGCCCTTGACGAGTCTGCCAAAGCGCTCGCCGAGGCGCTCGCTGGGGCTGCTGAGCAGAGGGAGGCTGATCTCGCGGCCATGTCCGAGGCCGTCTCGGACGTCTATCGGACCCTTGGTCCCGGCGACGTCCCTTCAGGAAGCTCCCCCCAAAGCCGTCTTCAAGCCCTAGGTGATTACGCGCGCGGTAAAGTCCGCGGGGCGCTACACCACGGCGTCAGGCGGGCCTTCGCCGTGCTCGCTTCCCATTACGTCGTGGACCTGGAGCGGGTCAGTGAGGGGTATTGCCTTCCTGACGAAGACGAGGCCGCCCTGGTAGAAGTTCAGCGGCTCGACGCGGTCGCTGTGGGTCCGAGCGCGGCGCTGGCGACCATCTTCGAGGCGGAGATTCTTCCTCCTGTGCCGCCGCCGGAAGCGGAGGTGGACCTTACCGACGGCGGGGGTGGAACTGAGGGCGCGGCGCCTTCCCAAGGCGACGTCTGACTTTTGTTGGGGCAATTTCCGTTGAATGTGCGCTTTGCCGCGGCCGCCGGGGCCTGGACATTTTACTTTTCCTGCGTGAAGTCATACTCTTTTCTGTTTCAATTTGCGCGCCTGTCCCGACTTGTCCACAACAGGGTGATTTCCCGAGCTGGGTCCTTTTTCGTGGCAGGCGATGAGTGAGGTGTCCCTAGCCCGGAGGCATAGGTGTTTCTCGGCTCAGTCGGTCTCGCCACTTATTTGTACCCAAGTTCGCTCCTCGGGACCCTGCTTCTGACGCATCCGGGAGAACGCAAAAACCCCTTCTTGATCGAAAAAATAATTTCTTTGACGCGGAAAGGTGCGTCCAAACTCGACGAGAGGGGTTCCCCCTTTTTAGCCCCCGAGGAAGGGTCGGGCTCCGCTGGGGCGAGGCCGACCCTTCCTTGATGACCGATTCTCGTGTGTGAGTGGGGGAAGGGCGCAGCCCCTGGGCGTCGTTCGTGCAGAGGCCGTTTGACGAGTCGGGCTCCTGCCCGAATATCCGGCGAGTGCTCGGTGACATCCCTCGGTATGCCGGGCATGTCCGAGGGACCCCACGCAAAAATGTCGGCATTTGCGCGGGGAAAGTCGACGAGTACTGCTTCCTATTTGGGGTCGAGCCCGGAACTGATCCGGATCTGCTTGGAGGTGTCGCCACTGGGGTTGAGAGGGACGACCTTAACCGTCTCCGCTGGCTCGAAGTTGCCGGCATGTCGCTTCACGTTCGGCACCTCCCGGGAGAGGTTTTCCAGGTCGGCAATGAGGGCCTCGGACTCGGCGAGGGCCTCGGCGTACTCCACGCACTCCACATCGCATTCGAACGCGTGTTTGTACGTGGGGCCGACGGTGATGACCCCGTTGGGGCCCGGCATCTTGAGCTTCAGGTAGGTGTAGTTGGGGATGGCCATGAACTTTGCGTAGCATGGCCTTCCCAACACTGCGTGGTAGGTTCCTCGGAACCCGACCACCTCGAACGTCAGAGTCTCCCTTCGGAAGTTGGAGGGTGTTCCGAAGCAGACAGGAAGGTCGAGCTATCCGAGGGGCTGGACGCGCTTCCCAGGAATGATCCCGTGGAAGGGCGCAGCGCCTGCTCGGACGGATGACAGATCGACGCGCAGGAGCCTGAGGGTCTCGGCGTAGATGATATTGAGGCAGCTGCCCCCATCCATCAGGACCTTGGTGAGCCTGACGTCGCCGATGATGGGATCGACGACGAGCGGGTACTTCCCCGGGCTCGGCACGTGGTCGGGGTGGTCATCCTGGTCGAAGGTGATGGGCTTGTCGGACCAGTCTAGGTAGACTGGCGCCGCCACCTTCACCGAGCAGACCTCCCGACGCTCTTGCTTACGATGCCGAGCCGAGGCATTCGCCGCATGCCCTCCATAGATCACGAAGCAGTCGCGGACCTCGGGGAACTCTCCTGCTTGGTGATCTTCCTTTTTGTCGTCGTCGCGGGCCCTGCCACCCTCTGCGGGTGGCCCGGCCCGGTGGAAGTGGCGCCGAAGCATGACGCACTCCTCGAGGGTGTGCTTGACGGGCCCCTGATGGTAGGGGCACGTCTCCTTGAGTGCCTTGTCGAAGAGGTTGGCGCCTCCGGGGGGCTTCCGAGGGTTCTTGTATTCGGCGGCGGCGACAAGGTCCGTGCTGGCGGCGTCGCGTTTCGCTTGCGACTTCCTCCTGCCTTTCTTCTTGGCGCCGAGCGGAGTAGACGCCTCGGGAGCATCTTCCGATGGGCGGCCCTGGGGCTGCTTGTCCTTTCGGAAGATGGCCTCGACCGCCTCCTGACCAGAGGCGAACTTGGTGGCGATGTCCATCAGCTCGCTCGCCCTGGTGGGGGTCTTTCGACCCAGCTTGCTCACCAGGTCACGGCAGGTGGTGCCGGCAAGGAACGCGCCGATGACATCGGAGTCGGTGATGTTGGGCAGCTCGGTGCGCTGCTTCGAGAATCGCCGGATGTAGTCACGAAGAGACTCTCCCGGCTGTTGTCGGCAGCTTCGGAGGTCCCAGGAGTTCCCGGGGCGCACGTACGTGCCCTGGAAGTTGCCGGCGAAAGCCTGGACCAGATCCTCCCAGTTGGAAATCTGCCCCGGAGGCAGGTGCTCCAACCAGGCGCGAGCAGTGTCGGAGAGGAACAGGGGGAGGTTGCGGATGATGAGGTTGTCGTCGTCCGTTCCACCCAGTTGACAGGCCAGGCGGTAGTCCGCGAGCCACAATTCCGGTCTCGTTTCCCCCGAGTACTTTGTGATAGTAGTCGGGGGTCGGAATCGGGGCGGAAACGGCGCCCGCCGAATGGCTCGGCTGAAGACCTGCGGACCGGGTGGTTCGGGCGAGGGACTCCGATCCTCCCCGCTGTCGTAGCGTCCCCCACGCCTGGGGTAATAACCTCGGCGCACCCTTTCGTCGAGGCGGGCCCGACGGTCGCGATGAGGGTGCTCGTCGCCGAGGTGGCCCGGGGCCGCAGGCGCGGTGTTGCGCGTGCGCCCGGTGTAGACCGAGGCTTCCCGCATGAGTCGGGAAGTCGCGGCACGAGGTTCCGAGGGGTACCCCTGCCTTCGGGAGGCAGAGCTCTCGGCCCGCCGGGCCGCAGCGCCTTCCAGGAGATGCTTGAGCTCTCCCTGGATTCGCCGACCCTCGGTGGTTGATGACTCCGGCATCGCGCGGAGGAGCATCGCTGCGGCTGCCAGGTCCTGACCGGTCCCACCGGATGCGGGTGGCGGTCTGTCCCTGGCATCGTTGGCGATGCGGTGCTGGAGACCTTGGGGCAGGTGACGTATTCCTCCGGCCGGGGGCCGGCCCGCCCATACCTGCCCAACGTCCCGTCGGATTGCCTCGAGCGCTCCTGCTCCCTCATCGAGCCCGGCCTGCGCCCCGCGGACTTGCTCGAGCTGTGGGTCGTGACCCCCCGCCGGAACGGGGACCACAGCTAGCTCCCGCGGGATGTCGGCGCGAGGCGCTGGCCTAGGGGGATCACCATCCTCCGGCATGCCGAGACAGCTGCCTCCGGAGGGATCCCCTAGCTCGATGTGGAAACATTCGCGGCTCGGGCCGCAGTCCTTGTCGTCAAGGCTGCGGCTGCCGTCGGAACAGTCGGAGAGGCAGTAGTTGCATGCGGTCATGAAGTCCCGCATGGCACTGGGGTTGCCAGATCCAGAGAAATCCCAGCAGATGCTGGGGTCGTCATCTTCCTCGGACCCAGAGGGTCCGTAGGTCGAGACGCCCGTCAATCGGTCCCAAGGCGACCGCACACGAAACCCGAAAGGGGTTGCACTCGCCTCAACGTGAGCGCCCGCCAGAGCGAGGTCACTAGGTGAGTTGAGGTCGAGTTGAAATGACAAAGGATGGGAATCAGCCGGTACCTTGTGGTCGACGAGGAGCGACGAAGTCACATCGGGGGCTGATCGCGCCGTCGTCTTGGGTGCGAGGGCGACGTCCTGTAGGCCCTCCGTGAGCGCGCTGGCGTCGTCCACTTGCTCGGAGTTGGCGTGTCGCGGGGGGACGGCGCTCGCCTTCGCCTCAAACGCGAGGGTGACGCCAGACGCGTCCTCCGCTGGGGCGCTGGGGATGTCGATTAGCTCGACAGCCGACTGAGCGCAGCCTCCCGCTCGGCCCTGGTTGCCCCGCCTCCTCCTCCGATGGCGAGGGAGAGGATGGGGCGAGCTCGAAAGTTGTCCTTCCCCCACGCGGGAAAGACGTCGTCGATTCCGCCGCCGGCGGGCGGGCTGTCCGCCACCATTGTTGCTGTCGCGCGGCGGTGGAAGGAGTATCATGTCGTAGCTGCCGTCGAAAGACATGAACTCGAGGCTCCCGAAATGGAGCACCGTCCCGGGTTGAAGAGGTCGTTGGAGACTGCCGATCTGGAGCTTGACGGGAAACTGCTCGTCAACACGCAGCGTGCCCCTACCTGGCGCGCCAACTGTCGGCGTTTCGAGACCGGGGGTCCCCGAGCCGACGAGTGAGTGTGCCGCGTGCCCCAGCCCAGATGGGTCGAGCGCGTGGGCGAGCGCGAAGGGGGGAAAGAGCGAGGTGGCCGGAGCCGGGTCGTGAGGGAGGCGGAGATCCCGCGGCCTTCGTGTTCGTCCCGCGCCCAGGTCAGGTGCGCTTGCAGTAGGGGGTTACAAGCGTCCGCGCGGGTGAGGGGAGCGAGCGGCCCCAAGAGAGCGCCTGCCCCTGCCCTCGTTCCCGCGAGGCCAACCCTCTCTAAGAAGGCCCTGGTCCTTCCTTTTATAGGCGTAAGGAGAGGATCCAGGTGTACAAATGGGGGTGTAGCAAGGTGCTACGTGTCTAGCGGGGGAGAGCTAGTGCCCTAAGTACATGCCAAGGTGGCAGCCAGAGAGATCTTGGCACCCAGCTGGTGTGGCGTCGTGGCCGTCAGAGAAGCAATGGAGCCTGGCGGGGGGACAGCTGTCGGAGTGGTTGGGCCCTTGCTGACGTCCCCCTGCTTCCATAAGGGAGCTGAGAACCGCCGTCGTCATGGGTCCTGCGGGGCGCCATCATTGCCTGTCTGGCGGAGCTAGCCAGATGGGACGTCGGTCCTGTTTTCTGTGGCCCGAGTCGGCTCGGGGTAGGGTGATGATGGCGCTTCCTGTCGACGTGGTGGACTCGTGCCCTAGGTCGGGCGACGTGGAGGCTCCTCCAAGGCCGAGGTCGAGTCTGTCCTGCATGGCCGAGGCCGAGGCCGAGCTCCTGGGTCGGGCGAGGCGGAGGTCGTTCGGCAGAGGCCAGGGCGGAGTCCGAGCCCTGGGTCGGGCGAAGCGGGGTTCGCCGTCTTCCAGGGCCTTAGCCCGAGTCCGAGCCCTGGGTCGGGCGGAGCAGAGTTCACCGTCTTCCGGGGCCTTAGCCCGAGTCCGAGCCCTGGGTCGGGCGGAGCGGAGTTCGCCGTCTTCCGGGGCCTTAGCCCGAGTCCGAGCCCTGGGTCGGGCGGAGCGGAGTTCGCCGTCTTCCGGGGCCTTAGCCCGAGTCCGAGCCCTGGGTCGGGCGGAGCGGAGTTCGCCGTCTTCCGGGGCCTTAGCCCGAGTCCAAGCCCTGGGTCGGGCGGAGCGGAGTTCGCCGTCTTCCGGGGCCTTAGCCCGAGTCCGAGCCCTGGGTCGGGCGGAGCTTCCTATGGCGCCTTTGGCAAGGCCTGGCGGCCTGTCAGTCTCGCTTACCTTTGCGTTAAATGCCCCTGTGACTTAGTTGGTCGGCGCGGCGATTTAGTGAGGGTTGCTTCTTAACGAAGGCAAGGCCTCGGGCAAGCCGGAGGTGCGTCTGCCGTAAAAAGGGGGCCTCGGGCGAGACGGAAACACCTCAGGGTCGGCTGCCTTTGCCCGAGGCTAGGCTCGGGCGAGGCGTGATCGAGTCGCTCGTATGGACTGATCCCTGACTTAATCGCACCCATCAGGCCTCTGCAGCTTTATGCTGATGGGGGTTACCAGCTGAGAATTAGGCGTCTTGAGGGTACCCCTAATTATGGTCCCCGACACCACTGGTTCCCAATCGCCCAGTGTCGGGCACTGCTGCTGTGCATGCAGCACGACAGCATACAGATGCACAGACATCCCGAACACCGTTGAGGGTGGCTCCGGGAGCGTTGTCAGCGGCCAGGGAGTTGCTGTGACACCCTCCAAGCTCCACGGCCAAAACCAGGGGCCATGAAGCAGTGGCGGGACGACGTCGACCGACTGCTCGGCATGGCGCATTCTACCTCGACCAGATTGAGGTCACGGTCATCCCGGCGCCAACATGAGGCGTCGGCGTCTGTGCACTCACCCTCAGTAAGGGGTGCACAGACCAACGACCTCCAGGCCGAACTCAACCGTAGGCGCGCGGGAGAGGACGCCCGGATCTCTTTGGAAAGGGCACGCGAGCGCCGCCAGAACATCGAGGGCCGCAACCTCAATCAAGACTTCACTGTGGTAGCACCACAGGCCCCAACGGGTACCCGGTCCCAAGCGGGTGTCCCCTTGGCCTGTGTGGGCTACGCCGCTCTCACGGATCATCTCCGCGCGGCATCATGGCCACCTAAGTTCTGGCCACACCTGCCAGAAAAGTACGACGGAACGTCGAATCCGTCAGAGTTCCTGTAGGTGTACGTCACCGCCATCACAGCAGCAGGTGGAAACACCGCTGTGATGGCGACATATTTTCATGTCGCCTTGTCTGGGCCAGCCCGAACTTGGCTCATGAACCTCGCCCCAGGATCAATCTACTCCTGGGAAGAGCTCTGCGCGCGGTTCGTTGCGAACTTCACCAGTGCTTACTAGCAGCACGGTGTGGAGGCCCACCCCCATGCAGTGAGGCAGGAGCCCAGGGAGACTCTCCAGACGTTCATCTCCCGCTTCACCAAGGTGCGAGGTACTATACCTCACATTTCCGATGCATCCATCATCACGGCCTTCCGTTAGGGTGTACGTGATGAGAAAATGTTGGAGAAGTTGGCCACGCATGACGTGGAGACTGTCCCCACACTCTTCGCTCTGGCCGACAAATGCACCAGAGCCGCCGAGGGCCTTGCATGGCACGCGGCCCCACAGACCGGGGCTGCCCAGTCGGGTGCTGTATCCCAGGACGGCAAAAAGAAGAAGAAGAACCACAGCTATGAGAGGACGTAGTTTGCCGCTCCAACTGTCGCAGCCGCGGCTAGAGGACGAGGCGACCGCAATAAGCGCCCCCGGCCACAGGGAGGCAGCGGCAGCTCGTGCCCAGTGCATCCCAACGCTCACCACGACGCCTCAGAATGCCACGAGATCACCAAGCTCGTGAAACATGTCAGTGAGCGACGCGAGCAGTCGTCCAAGGATGGCTCCCCGCCTCGTCGTCGGCCTAATAAGGAGAGGGTCGACGATGGTGAACTAGCTGCGGGAGAACGAGAACTCGGGTATCAATCACCCGAGGGGGACCTCAAGGACGTATTCATTGAGGATTCTGACTCCAGGGATGACAGCGACCGCCGCAAGAAGTTGTACGTCATGTACGGCGGGAGCTGGGAACTTACCTCCCGTAGGAACGTCAAGTCCCTACGTCGTGAGGTCCTGTCGGCAACTTGCCCCGACAACATGGCAGGGGCCAGCATACTGCCACTTATCACTGCCCCTGTCATCGCCAACATGCGACTGCACCATGTGTTGATTGACGGCGGGGCAGGCCTCAACGTCATCAGCCATGCTGCGTTCAAGCAGCTGCAGATCCCGGGGTCCCGTCTGGGATCCTCACGCCCATTCTCCGGAGTGGGCCCACAACCGGTGTATCCCCTTGGGAGCATCGCACTCTCGGTTACGTTCGGAACTGAGGAGAACTTCCGCACGGAGAACGTCATTTTCGACGTTGCGGAAGTCAACCTCCCCTTCAACGCCATCATTGGCAGGCCAGCCTTGTACCGGTTCATGGCCATTGCCCATTACGGGTATTTGGTCCTCAAGATGTCATCCCCGACTGGGGTCCTCACCGTGCAAGACGACCGTACCGCCGCACTTGCAGCCGTAGAGAAGCTGCACACCCTGGCGGCAGAGACTGCTCGCCCAGCCGACGGAGAGAGGAATCCCTCAACCTCCAGTACCAAGGCACCAAAGGTACGACCATCCGAAGCGGATGGTGTCCCCATCAAAGCCATCTGGCTCGCTATGGATTCCACCCAGACCACTCGCATTGCGGGTGATCTGGACGAGAAATAGGAACTCGCGCTCGTCACTTTCCTCCAGGCAAATGCCGACGTGTTCGCATGGGAGCTGTCGCAAATGCCTGGGATCCCCAGGGAGGTGATTGAGCACTGCCTGAAGATTAACCCCGACGCCAGGCCGGTGAGCCAGAAGCCTTGCGGACAGTCTGTTGAGCGGCAGGACTTCATCCGAAAGGAGGTCCAAAAACTGCTAGACGTTGGCTTCATCGAAGAGGTTCATCACCCAATTGTGCTGGCCAACCCAATCATCGTCCCCAAAGCGAATGGGAAGCTTCGGATGTGCATCAACTACACCAGCCTGAATAAGGCCTGTCCCAAGGACCCGTATCCACTACCACGTATAGACCAAATCGTGGATTCTACCTCTGGGTGCGATCTGTTATCATTCTTAGACGCTTACTCTGGATTCCACCAGATCCAGATGTCTAGGGAAGATAGGAAGCATACTGCTTTTGTAACAGTGGATGGGCTCTACTGCTATGTTGTTATGCCGTACGGTCTGAAAAACGCCTTGCCTACATTTGTACGAGCGATGAGTAAGACTTTTGGGGACTTGATTAGGGACAAAGTAGAAGTCCACGTCGATGACATCATGGTCAAAACTAAGAAAGGGTCGACCCTAGTGGAAGACTTGACCTTGGTCTTCGACAAGCTGCGGGCAACCCACACGAAGCTGAACCCGGACAAATGCATTTTTGGCATTTCCGCTGGGAAGTTGCTGGGATTCCTGGTTTCGCACCGAGGCATTGAAGCGAACCCGGAGAAGATCAGAGCGATTGAGGCGATGAGGCCCCCGGCCCGAGTCAAGGACGTCTAGAAGCTTACAGGATCATTAGCCGCCCTTAGCCGCTTCATTTCAAGGTTGGCTGAGAGAGCGCTGCCCTTCTTTAAGCTGTTGTGGAAGTCCGGGCCTTTCTCTTGGACCGAAGAGGCGAAACAAGCCTTCCTGGAGTTGAAGCAGCACTTGGTGTCCCTACCAATATTGGTAGCTCCGGAACCAGAGGAACCTCTATATTTATACATCACGGTGGCCGCAGAAGCAGTGAGCATGGTGCTGGTCGTCGAGAGACCGGCACCAGAAAGCCAAGAACCTAAGGACTCGGGACCAGCTGCAAGGGTCCGAACCATTCAAAGGCCGGTCTACTACGTCAGTGAGGTCCTCCATGAGGCAAAAACCATGTACCTTGAGACGCACAAACTCCTCTATGTTGTGCTTGTTGAGTCCAGGAAGTTGTGCCATTATTTCCAAGCGCACAGGATTATGGTGGTGACCTCCTTCCCGTTGAGGGCCATCCTACACAACTCTAACGCCATAGGCAACATCGCCAAGTGGGCCGCGGAACTCGCTGAGTTCCAGCTGGACTTCCAACCTCGCCACACCATCAAATGTCAGGTCCTGGCTGACTTCATCGTAGAGTGGATGCCCCCCAAGCGTCCCCGAGGGTCTAGGTCTCGATTCGGACCCCACACCTATGGAGCCCAGGGGTCCGGTCTTCACCGAGCCCCAATGGACGCTCTACTTCGACGGATCTGCCCGCCAACAAGTTGGCGGGGCCGGGGTGATCCTCATCGATCCAAGCGGAGATCAAGTGAAGTACATGGTGCACCTTTAGTTCAAGGCCACCAACAACATGGCAGAGTATGAGGCACTGATCTTCGGATTATCGGCAGCCCTATCCCTGGGGATCCACCAGCTCCTAGTGAAGGGAGATTCCCAGCTGATCATCAAGCAAGTCCGTGGAGAGTGTAGCTGCAATGAGCCTAGGCTCGCATCCTACCTTCTCCATGTGAGGAAACTGGAGAAAGACTTCACGGCTCTAGAACTACAACATGTTCCTCGGGCCGACAATTCAGCGGTAGATGACCTCTCCGTGAAGGCATCAACTTGGGCACCCGTGCCCGAGGACGTCTTCGAAAGACGGTTGTTGAGACCCACCACCCAGCCTGCCGAACTAGGCGAAGGGGGCGAGACTAGCACCTCGAAGCTAGCGGTCCTGGTGGTGTCCCAGAACCCACCAAAGACTGTGTGCGCTACAGGGGGGCCTGCCAGCCTCTTAGCACCGCAGCCAATATCTCAGAGTGGTCCCGATACATGGATCTCCGAGATCCGGGACTACCTGAAGGAAAATATCCTTCCTGAAGACCATGTGTCCGCAGAGCGCATAATGCGGTTGGCTAAGCGCTACGAGGTGGTGGAAGGGGATCTCTATCGCCACGGCGCCAACGGTATTGACATGCAATGCATTATCTAGGAGGAGGGCCGTGAGTTACTCACGGAGATCCATGGAGGAGAGTGCAGAAGTCATTCATCATCCCGCACATTGGTCGGCAAAGCCTTCCGGCATGGCTTCTACTGGCCAACCACTCTCCAGGATGCAGCTGAGATGGTGAAGTCCTGCAAGGTGTGTCAGTTCCACGCGAAACAAATACACACACCTTCTCAGGCTCTACAAATGATTCCACCCTCTTGGCCATTCGTCGTATGGGGGTGGATATCCTGGGACCATTTCCCAGGGCTGTTGGCGGGTACCAGTACCTCTTCGTCGCTATCGACAAGTTCACCAAGTGACCAGAGGCCACCCATGTGGTCAACATCACCCAAGGTGCCGCTGTCGCCTTCCTCAAGTCCATCGTCTGTAGATTTGGGGTCCCAAACCGTATCATTACGGATAATGGAACCCAGTTTACAAGTCGGATCTTTTAGGAATATTGCGAGGGGATTGGCACCCAGCTCTGCTTTACATCTGTGGCCCAGCCCAGAAGCAATGGCCAAGCGGAAAGGGCAAATGCAGAGATCCTCAGGGGACTCAAGACGCGCACCTAGGGATGTAATATGGTTTGGAAAATATCCGTCCGGATCCGGATTCGGAGATGGTGAACACTGATTCGGATGGAATTTTCGGATATCCGGACTTTTTTCCGGATAACGGATACGAATACGGATATTTTGTTCGGATATCGAATTCGAATACAATGTGTCTGATATCCGTCGGATATCGAATATCCGGATATTTTCTCGGATAAATCTTCTCGGATATCCGGATATCTTATCCGGATAGCTGTGTGTATTTTGTTGATTTTTTGTAGAAAGAAATTAATAATACACAAATAGCCTAAAAATTCATGAAAATTTATGGAGGCATACCATATGTCCACATATAATCCTCCAAAATATTTGGACCATAAAATCCACAATATGATAGTGTTTCTTTCATTTCACTTTCACTTGTTGTGTGAATTACACGTGAAATCACTCTAATTATCCAAGTTCACTTTATCATTTTCATGTGGAGACTTGAGGTTATATTCTTATAGAATGTTTATTAGTTTTGGTAACTTATTTGCATTTTGATGATTTTATACAAAATAAATTAATAACACGCACCTAGGCTAAAAATTCATGATTTTTACAAAAAAACGTGACATATGTACACATATAATACTAAAAAATGTTTGGATTCAAGGAGTGGATACATGATTACAACCATGATATGTGTGGAGTGATGTCTTACATGATATCCGACAAAAAATTCGTTACCGACAATATCCGTGTCCGACTAGTTCCATATTCGACACACACCTATTCATATTTGTATCCGAGAACATCCGTATTCGTATTCGTATCCGAAGCTATCCGTATTCGAATTCGAATCCGAATAAAAATACGAAAACAAATATGATTTCAGTGATATCCATCCGTATTTGATCCAATTACATCCCTACGCGCACCTACGACTACTTGAAGAAGCATGGTGCGAATTGGGTCAGTGAACTCCCTTCTATGCTATGGAGGAACCGGACAACACCCAACCGAGCCACCGGGGAGACCCCGTTCTTCCTGGTTTATGGGGCCGAAGCTTGTCTTCCCCCAGAAATCAACATGGGCTCCCCTCAGGTCCAAGCCTTTGAGGAATCTATGCAGGGACAGCCGCGGCATGAAGACATGGACTTCATCGACAAGCGTAGGTGGCAAGCAGTCATCCGAAATGCACGGTATAACCAAGCGCTCAGGCGCTACCACCAATGGTTGTGCATAGTAGGGAGCTCAGGGTCGGGGACCTAGTCCTAAGGCGAGTACTGAACTGAGAAGGGCTCCATAAACTCTCCCCCAGCTGGGAAGGGCCCTTCAAGGTGACGGAAGTATGCCGATCCGGGTGTGTCCGCCTCGCCACAACTGAAGGCGAATCTCTGTCCAATCCCTGGAACATAGAGCACCTCCGTAAGTTCTTCCCATAAAAGCAAAATTGGGGGGGGGTGCACTTTTCTTCCTTTGTAACTAGGTAGCACACATATGTACGCCAGCCAGTAAGGTCCGCCCTTATAAACCCGGTCTGTTGGTTTACGCTCATGAAGTTATGAAGAGAAAATTCGCCCCACACCAGATTTGCTTTATGGAGGTCATATCCTGCTTAATCTTGCAACCATTATTTTTAACTAACCCACCTGTTGGGGACTTGTTCTCAAATGCTTCGAGTTAAGAACAAGGCAACATAAAAAGTGTTAGGTGTAAAAGTCCTTCGTCCTTCGAGACATTATGCCCCTTCGGGAATAATGAGTTTCGGACGAAGGTCATAAAAAACATACCTTCGTAAATATAACAAGTAATGACGAAGGGTTCATATAAAGCATGAAAAATAATTTAGACATCATCATAGAATCATTTCTATTCTATTAACATGAGCAAATAGAAATGATTTCAAATTACAAATGTACCTTCGGTCCTGAGAGAAGGTAGAAAGTACAAGCGTGACACAAAAACGAATGCCCAGTCAGCGTGAACAGTACGGGAGTACTGTTCATCTATTTATAGACGCGGGACGCAGCCCACGTAAAATTACATCCATGTCCACTACATTTGTTAATGACTTATGGAAATCTGTCGAGGCCCACGTAGTCTTTTCATCTTTAAGTCGGTTCCCCTTTCTGCTATCGTGACGAAGCTTCCTTGCACACAGCTTCGGCTGTGCATCTTCGTAGAGCTTGGTAATCAGCTCGCCCTTCGTCTGGTTCAGGCTTCGTCCTGACCGTGCTTTATAATTTTGAGACCGAAGATACCTATTCACATAATCCACTTGGAAAACATTGTCAAATCATGTTTTTGAGGACCTTCGGAGGACGAAGGCCCCCAACACCACCCACACGGATTACCTCCATCGCTGGTATATGGCATCGGGAACTATAATCCTGTAGGTCCGGAAACCCGAGGTCTAGCTCTAAAGAAAGGGCACACGTCTCAGGGGGAGGTCCGGAGCTGTGACTGCTTAGCCCGATCCTGTACCGTAAGCCTACGCACTCCACCACCATGCGATGAGTACCCTAGTAATTAGAAGCTGTGACCCAGGGGGTCTAGACACACGGGTCGGCCAGCCAGACCAGATCCTACAGGTCATAAGTCAAAGGATGAAGGATACCAGTTAATGGGTCCGATGGGTGCACTACTGGAACTCCCTAGCTAAGGCTGTGTGCAGGTCCGGGTCCTAGTCGAAATACCCTCCTGGGGGTCAGGTCACCAACTCCTCCTTAAGTATACTGGCATCCAGCCTCGACAAGTCGAGACCGCATCCCAGAGGGGCCAGGTACCAGGGAAGAAGTTGACAACAATGCACATAGCAAAGGGAAAGTAGCATTCAGATAAGTTGTAATGTTGCTTGACAAGTAATACTTAAATGTATCTTACAAAACCAAAATATGATAAGCCGCCTCCAGCGGAACCTTTGCTCTCTCTCTGCAGGTTCAACTACTCGTCATCAGTGGGATCTCGCTGGAAGCGCTTGGCCACCACGTCTACAGCGTCCTGCACGCTCCCCCAGGCGGCGTCTTCGGTATCGGCCACCGGACCGGCGATCACCGGCCCCAAGGAGAAGGCTGGGTCGTGGCTCCGGAAGCACGTCAGGATGTACTCTATCACTGCCTGGCAGAGTCTGCTGCCCTCAGCCTCCAAGCGGGCGCCAAGGATCTGATCCAGGCGTCGGAGGCGGTCAGCAGCGGAATCCAGCACCGGGAGCGCGTCGAAAATGGACACCGACTGCTTCGACACTGGGATGGGGCTCACCCCTAGCGGCACCAGAGCCAAGCTCACCTCGTCGGCCCATGCAGCGATACGCTGGACCCCGATGCGATGCTCTGCCCGGAGATCTTCTAGCATCTTCCTCATTGTCTCTGCCGCCTAGGAACCCAGAGCCGCCTACGCCGTCTGGGCTGCCTGCGCTGCCTGCACCACCTGGAACCGATGGACCCGCTCCTCCAGTGTTCGCTCTTTCTCCTCCAATTTCTTCTCCTTCTCCTCCACCTCGAGCTCGTGCTCGGCCAGCAACTTGTCCTACCTTTCCCACATCTCCTCCCTCCAGGCGAGGTCCTTCCCCTATCGGATGAGATCTGTCGCCCGCTCCTCCAAGGAGGCATCCTTCGCCTTGAGGTTTTCTTCGGCGAGAGAGATGTTGCTAGCCCTGTCATCAAGCTCTTGCTGCAGCTTCTACAGTGCTGCCTCAGTCGCGGTCTGCTCATCTCGCTGCTTCTCCAGCATCGCATTATAGGCTTTCAACTTCTCATGAAATTCTGTGATGACCGCATCTCGCTGGTCTAAGTGCTCTTTCTTCTCGACCAACCTCTTCTCCTCCCGGGTCGCCTTCTGCTCCCGCTCGAGCACCTTCTTTAGGTCCTCCTTGAAGTCCTCACGCCCCTGCTCAAGATCGGACCACTCCAAAGCAAATTGGCAGGACGCGGCCTTGGTACGTTCCTCCAGCTGGGAGCGCCAATCACCAAGGCGCTGGTGCTCAGCCTCGAGCGCCTCCCACTCCCGAAGGATCGCCGCCTCAGTCTCCCGGAGAGCCTGATGAGCGCGGGACAGCACAGAGGGAGGGGAGGCGGAAACGTTTCTGGCCCAATGCCGGTCTGGACCCACCGCCCAAGAATGATCTCTGGCTCCTCCGGAATGGGCGGCGAGATGGAATCGGGCAACCCCCCGGCTTCCGCCGTTGCCGATGGTATATTCGACGACATCGCCGCCGCCGTCAGGTCTGCAGTAGCCGTTGGCGGTGTTGCCGCTACTGGACACCCAGCTAGAGCCTGGAGGCCCAGCGACACTGCCTCAGCAGTGCCAGCCGGAACCTAGGGGCCCGACGGCGCTGCCTCAGCAGTAGCAGGTGGAGGCAGGTCGCCG
This sequence comes from Zea luxurians, assembly GCA_029449295.1. Lineage (NCBI taxonomy): Eukaryota > Viridiplantae > Streptophyta > Magnoliopsida > Poales > Poaceae > Zea > Zea luxurians. The sequence continues at coordinate 132,810,363 of JAOPSE010000010.1, forward strand.
GCATCAAGACCAGCAGACACCTGCTGCTGGGAGCCGGACTCACCAGTAGGAGTGACTTTGGAGACAGAGGGAGAAGAGGCCCTGATGAACAAAGGACGAGTTAATACTCGTCAACATGGTAACTAGACCAATGAGGAAAATGAAAAGGGGTACACTTACTTGGGGCCCTGGACTTTCCAATGACCTTGGAAGCGAGACGTCCGCTGCCCCTGCTGCTGTTGCTGTTGTTGATGATGCTGCCCCTGTGGCAGTGGCAAACCAGATGATGATGGCGGCGGTGGCGGCGGAGCTGATGGTGGTGCTGGTGGAGGACTAACTCACCTCTGTGAGCCCTGGGAGCCGGCCTCCCCGACCCCACCAGCTGTCCTCTGGCGCTTCTGAGGGAGGCCCGAATCAAGGGGTGGATCCGCGACGAAAGACCCATCGGCATGACGCAGTCGATACCGCCTCTCTCCCTCTGACCTCCCGGAACCACCCGGGGCGGAAGAACTGCTTGCAGCTCCCTTGCCCTTCCCCGAGGGGCTGAGAGTCGCGGGGGGAGCTCTGGAGTCGGCATCGGTGGACCGGGAACCTTCGACCGGTACACCAGGGATCTGAATCCCACGATGGGGGTCCCGGCCGCCGGTCTGGCGAACCGCTATGCCGCTCTCGTCAAGAGTCAGCAGCCAATCCAGGATCGCTGACCTCAACCCATGGTCGTCGCAAAGCAGAGAAATGCCCTCAGGAGCAATCAAGGACTCGACAACGAAGGACTCACCAGTGATCCCCTTCACCAGAAGCTCTAGCTCCTCCCAGGACAGGTCGGTGCCTGGCCCGCGATGGACCCAACCGAGGTCGTTCGAGCTAGTAAACCAGCAGCTCAGGCGTGCTCTCGCCTGCAGCGGCGCGATCCGGCGCTGCAAGAAGTCACCGACCATGTGCATCGACATCAGACCACCGGTTGCCAGGGACTCAATCCTGCCCAACACGGGCTCGAACTCCGGCGCCAACGGCGGCTTAGCTCTCCATTGCCTCCTCTCGAGCCTCGGCCCATCACTCGGAAGTACGAGATGATCGCTGGCCTCGGTACTGGCAATCACCCATTCGACCCGCCAGTTTTCCCACCTCACCGCTGAGGGAGGGGATATAGGCGCCGGCCGAATCCGCCCTGGTCTGGAAGTAGTACGCACTGAGATGGTCCTTAGCCTTCTCGGACTTCACCAGCACGAAAAAGTGGCGGAAGAGAGAGGTGCACGGAGCCACCCCCACGAACATCTCGCACAGGTGAGCAAAGATGGCCGCCTGGAGGATGGAGTGGGGGTGAGGTGCTGGAGCTGGAGACCAAGCTCCTCCAACAGTAACATAAAGAAGGGGGAGATCAACAACGCCAACCCACACGAGAGGTAGGAGACAAAGAGCACAAACTCCTCGGCGGCGAGATCGCCAAGGGGGGAAGCACCAGCCCGGATCCTCCCGGCGTGCGACGGCGCACTCCATCCGAGCAGGCGGTGCACCGTGTTGAGCCTCCTCTCGGTCTGGTAACACTCGGGATGAACCAGAGAAGCCATGGCTGCTACAGGGGCGAAAAGCAGAGAAGTGCGAGTCTACAGAGGCGCAGAGGACTGAAAGGGAAATGTGCCCTTGGGCCATTTCTAAGTGTTTTGGTGATTTAGTGTCCAACACAAGTGCCTAAGTGTCAAATGGTGGACAAAGTACAAATCAAGTATAAAGGTATGTTTATCAGACTTAGTACATTGTTTTAGAGACTAATATATTGTGTCTAAGTGCTGGAAACAGGAGAAATCAAATTGGAGAGAGATAGCTTTGTTTCAGCCAAAGCCAGCTCTGTCTGGGTGCACCGGACTGTCCGGTGGTGCACCGGACAGTGTCTGGTGCGCCAGGCAAAATCAGGCGAACTTGCTGCTCTCGGGAAGGAATTAACGGCGTACGGCTATAATTCACCGAACTGCCCGGTGTGCACCGGACTGTCCGGTGAGCCAACGGTCGGCCGGGCCAACGGTCGGCTGCGCGATCCGCGTGAGACACGTGGCCGAGCCAACGGTCGGGAGGGGGCACCGGACTGTCCGGTGTGCACCGGACAGTGTCCGGTGCGCCAACGGCTCCCAGGCGCCAACGGTCGGCTTCGCCAGAGAAGGAAAGAAATCTGCATCGGACAGTGTCCGGTGGTGCACCGGACTGTCCGGTGCGCCAGGCGACAGAAGGCAAGGATTGCCTTCCTGGAATGCACTCAACGGCTCCTAGCTGCCTTGGGGCTATAAAAGGGACCCCTAGGCGCATAGAGGAGCACACCAAGCATTCTCTAAGCATTCCTAAGCAGTAATACATCGATTCCGCGCTCTTGATTCCTTGCGATAGCAATTAGAGCTCTAGTTGAGTTGTGAACTCATTGAGTTGTGTTGTGAGCTCTTGTTGCGACTTGTGTGCGTGGTGTTGCTGTGATTTCTTGTCTTGAGTGTGTTGCTCATCCCTCCCTTACTCCGTGCTTCTTTGTGATCATCTAAGTGTAAGGGCGAGAGGCTCCAAAGTGTGGAGATTCCTCGCAAACGGGATATAGTAAAGCAAGCAAAACACTGTGGTATTCAAGTGGGTCTTTGGACCGCTTGAGAGGGGTTGATTGCAACCCTCGTCCGTTGGGACACCACAACGTGGAGTAGGCAAGCGTTGGTCTTGGCCGAACCACGGGAAAAACCACTGTGCCATCTCTGTGATTGATCTCTTGTGGTTATTGTGTTTTGCTGAGACTCCTCTCTAGCCACTTGGCATTATTGTACTAACGCCTAATCAAGTTTTTGTGGATTAAGTTTCAAGTTTCACAGGATCACCTATTCACCCCCCTCTAGGTGCTCTCAATTGGTATCGGAGCCGTTCTCTTCAAGAAAGGGACTAACCACCCGAAGAGATGGATCCTAAGGGCAAGGGGATTGTGATCAATGATAAGGAGAAGGAGTCTTTCGTCAACGAGCCCAAAGATGACAAGCCTACCGACTCGGGCTCGGGCCACAAACGCAAAGATGGGAAGAAGAAGAAGACAAGACGCATCAAGGAGATCGTCTACTACGACGACAGCGATGAGTCCACTTCTTCCCAAAAGGACAACGACGACAACGACTACGACAAAAGAAAGACGGTTAATTCAAACTTTTCTTTCGATTACTCTCGTATTTCGCATAGCTCAAATGCACATTTGCTTTCCATCCCTCTTGGCAAACCTCCACACTTTGATGGGGAGGACTACGGATTTTGGAGTCACAAAATGCGTAATCACCTGTTCTCTCTCCATCCAAGTATATGGGAGATTGTTGAAAATGGAATGAAATTTGATAGCTCGGATAATCCTATATTTATTAATGAACATATTCATAAAAATGCACAAGCTACTACTGTGTTGTTAGCCTCTTTGTGCAGGGACGAGTACCATAAGGTGAGCGGCTTGGACAATGCCAAGCAGATCTGGGACACCCTCAAGATCTCTCATGAGGGGAACGACGTCACCTTGCTCACCAAGATGGAGTTGGTAGAGGGCGAGCTCGGGAGATTTGCAATGATAAGGGGCGAGGAGCCAACCCAAACATACAACCGGCTCAAGACCCTCATCAACAAGATAAGGAGCTACGGAAGCACGCGATGTACGGACCACGACGTCGTTCGCCTAATGCTAAGGTCCTTTACTGTACTTGATCCACATCTGGTGAACAATATTCGTGAAAATCCTAGGTACACCAAGATGTCACCCGAAGAAGTTCTTGGGAAGTTCGTGAGCGGACAAATGATGATCAAGGAGGCGAGATACATGGACGACGCTTTGAATGGTCCAATCAATGAGCCTCAACCTTTTGCTCTCAAGCCAACAAGAGGCAAGGAGGCGCTACCAAGCAAGGTGGAACAAGTTGAGGCGGCAGGGCTAAATGATGAAGAGATGGCTCTCATCATCAAGCGCTTCAAGACGGCGCTAAAGGGTCACAAGGGGCAGCCAAGCAAGACCAAGACAAAGGGGAAGCGCTCATGCTTCAAGTGTGGTAAGATTGGTCATTTTATCGCTAACTGCCCCGATAATGATAGTGACCAGGAACAGGGAAACAAGAGGGAGAAGAAGAAGGCATACAAAAAGGCTAAGGGCGAGGCACACCTTGGCAAGGAGTGGGACTCGGATTGTTCGTCATCCGACTCCGACAATGAAGGACTCGCCGCCACCGCCTTCAACAAGTCATCCCTCTTCCCCAACGAGCGCCACACATGCCTCATGGCGAAAGAAAAGAAGGTATGTACTCGAAACAATGCCACTTATGATTCTTCTAGTGATGATGAGTCCAATGATGAAGAAATAGATTACTCTAGTTTGTTCAAGGGATTGGATAGAACTAAAATAGATAAGATTAATGAATTGATTGATGCCTTGAATGAAAAGGATAGACTTTTAGAGAAACAAGAGGACCTTTTATATGAAGAGCATGACAAATTTGTAGAGGCACAAAAATCTCATGCTTTAGAGGTTAAAAGGAATGAGATGCTTTCTTGTGAACTATCTACTTACCATGAGACAATTTCTAGCTTAAGGAGCATAAATGATAATTTGAATGCTAAGTTAGAAATAGCTAGTAAATCAACATCTTGTGTAGAAAATGTTGTAACTTGCACTAGGTGTAAAGATGTTAACATTGATGCTTGTAGTGAACACCTAGTTTCAATTTCCAAATTGAATGAGGAATTGGCTAGTCTTAATGCCCAACTTAAGACTAGCAAGAGTGATTTTGATAAGCTAAAATTTGCAAGGGATGCCTACACGATTGGTAGACACCCCTCATTAAGGATGGACTTGGCTTCAAGAGGGAAGCCAAGGACTTAACAAGCCATAAGGCTCCCATCTCCGCCAAGGAGAAAGGGAAGGCCCCTATGGCTAGTAGTGCTAAAAAGAACCATGCTTTCATGTATCATGATAGGAGATATACTAGAAATACCTATAGAAGTTATGATACTTATGATTCATATGCTATGACTGCTTCTAGTTCCTATAAGCATGATAAAGATATGTCTAGGAGAAATGTTGTTCATCATATGCCTAGGAGAAATGGTGTTAATGTTCCTAGGAAAATTAATGAACCTTCTACAATATATCATGCTTGTAATGCTTCATTTGCTATTTGTAGAAAGGATAAGAAGGTAATTGCTAGGAAACTAGGGGCAAAATGCAAGGGTGATAAGACTTGCATTTGGGTCCCTAAGACTATTGTGACTAACCTTGTAGGACCCAACATGAGTTGGGTACCTAAGACCCAAGCCTAAATTTGCCTTGCAGGTTTATGCATCCGGGGGTTCAAGCTGGATTATCGACAGCGGATGCACAAACCACATGACAGGGGGGAATAAGATGTTCACCTCCTACGTCAAAAAACAAGGATCCCCAAGATTCAATCATATTCGGTGATGGTAACCAAGGCAAGGTGAAAGGCTTAGGCAAGATTGCAATCTCAAATGAGCACTCCATTTCTAATGTGTTTTTAGTTGAGTCACTTGGATATAATTTGCTATCTGTTAGTCAATTATGCAATATGGGATATAATTGTCTATTCACTAATGTAGATGTGTCTGTCTTTAGAAGAAGTGATGGTTCACTAGCTTTTAAGGGTGTACTAGACGACAAACTGTATTTAGTTGATTTTGCAAAAGAGGAGGCTGGTCTAGATGCATGCTTAATTGCTAAGACTTGCATGGGCTGGTTGTGGCATTGCCGTTTAGCACATGTGGGGATGAAGAACCTTCACAAGCTTCTAAAGGGAGAACACGTGATAGGTTTAACTAACGTGCATTTCGAAAAAGATAGACCTTGTGCAGCTTGTCAAGCAGGTAAACAAGTGGGAGGAGTGCATCACAACAAGAATGTGATGACCTCATCAAGACCCCTGGAGCTGCTACATATGGACCTCTTCGGACCCGTCGCCTATCTAAGCATAGGAGGAAGTAAGTATGGTCTAGTTATTGTTGATGACTTTTCCCGCTTCACTTGGGTGTTCTTTTTGCAGGACAAATCTGAAACCCAAGGGACCCTCAAGCACTTCCTAAGGAGAGCTCAAAACGAGTTTGAGCTCAAAGTGAAGAAGATAAGAAGCGACAATGGATCCGAGTTCAAGAACCTTCAAGTAGAGGATTACCTTGAGGAGGAAGGGATCAAGCACGAGTTCTCCGCTCCATACACACCACAACAAAATGGTGTGGTAGAGAGGAAGAATAGGACGCTAATCGATATGGCGAGGACAATGCTTGGAGAGTTCAAGACCCCGAGCGCTTTTGGTCGGAAGCCGTGAACACGGCCTGCCACGCCATCAACCGGGTGTATCTTCATCGCCTCCTCAAGAAGACTTCGTACGAGCTACTAACCGGTAACAAACCCAATGTTTCGTATTTTCGAGTTTTTGGGAGTAAATGCTACATTCCAGTGAAGAAGGGTAGGAATTCCAAATTTGCTCCCAAAGCCGTAGAAGGGTTTTTGTTAGGTTATGACTCAAATACAAAGGCGTATAGAGTCTTCAACAAATCATCGGGTTTGGTTGAAGTCTCTAGCGACGTTGTATTTGATGAGACTAATGGCTCTCCAAGAGAGCAAGTTGTTGATTTTGATGATGTAGATGAAGAAGAAGTTCCAACGACTGCAATACGCACCATGGCGATTGGAGATGTGCGGCCACAGGAACAAGATGAACGAGATCAACCTTCTTCCTCAACAATGATGCAACCCCCAACTCAAGATGATGAACAGGAGGCGTGTGATCAAGGGGGAGCACAAGATGATCATGAAATGGAGGAAGAAACGCAACCGGCACCTCCAACCCAAGTTCGAGCGACGATTCAAAGGGATCATCCCGTCGACCAAATTTTGGGTGACATTAGCAAAGGAGTAACTACTCGGTCTCGATTAGTTAACTTTTGAGGAACTCAACAACTTCAAAAGAAATGAAGTTTGGACACTGGTGCCTCGTCCCAAGCAAAATGTTGTGGGAACCAAGTGGGTGTTCCGCAACAAACAAGACGAGCACGGGGTGGTGACAAGGAACAAGGCACGACTTGTGGCAAAAGGTTATGCCCAAGTCGCAGGTTTGGACTTTGAGGAGACTTTTGCTCCTGTGGCTAGGCTAGAGTCCATTCGTATCTTGCTAGCATATGCCGCTCACCATTCTTTCAGGTTGTTCCAAATGGATGTGAAGAGCGCTTTTCTCAACGGGCCAATCAAGGAGGAGGTGTACGTAGAGCAACCCCCTGGCTTCGAGGATGAACGGTACCCCGACCACATGTGTAAGCTCTCTAAGGCGCTCTATGGACTTAAGCAAGCCCCAAGAGCGTGGTATGAATGCCTTAGATACTTTCTAATTGCTAATGCTTTCAAGGTTGGGAAAGCCGATCCAACTCTTTTCACTAAGACATGTGATGGTGATCTTTTTGTATGCCAAATTTATGTCGATGACATAATATTTGGTTCTACTAACCAAAAGTCTTGTGAAGAGTTTAGCAGGGTGATGACTCAGAAATTCAAAATGTCGATGATGGGCGAATTAAGCTACTTTCTCGGGTTCCAAGTGAGGCAACTCAAGGATGGGACCTTCATCTCCCAAACGAAGTACACGCAAGACTTGATCAAGCGGTTTGGGATGAAGGACGCCAAGCCCGCAAAGACTCCAATGGGAACCGACGAACACACCAACCTCAACAAAGGAGGTAAGTCCGTTGATCAAAAGGCATACCGGTCTATGATAGGGTCTTTACTTTATTTATGTGCAAGTTGACCGGATATTATGCTTAGCGTATGCATGTGTGCTAGATTTCAATTCGATCCAAGGGATTGTCACTTAGTGGCGGTGAAGCGAATTCTTAGATATTTAGTCTTTACTTTATTTATGTGCAACTTTACACTACAAGTCCTTTATTAAAGTGGTTTCTGACCTAATGGTTATTTTTGCTGGCCTCAAACAGTGATGAAAAGCTCTTGTGCCAAAAATGACAGAGAGCTACATGATGGTTAATTAATGATGGATTTTTAAAGTTTGGTGCAAAAAGGGTGATTAGAACTAACTTGTCATTTGAAAAATATCAAACAACAGATTTCAGATTTTTCTTAAGTTCTTATTATCAACACATTAGTTGTCCTAGGGTTTGGGGAGGTTTCACCTTAGGGGTATTTTTGTAGGGTTTTTCTAAGTTATCCCTATTTTCTTCATTTAAAAGGTAGCTTTCTTATTTTACACTACCACTGGGTATGATACATTTTTCCAGTGAACTACATTGACTAAATATCTCAATAAAAATAGGGGTGCTCTTTGGTTCATTATTTATATTACCTTTTTCTATTTTCCTTAAACTTAACCATATTATGGAATAAGGGGTAAAATTAACTTAATGCAATGGACAGAGAGGTCTAACATTTTTAACTAGGTCAGTAGGTAGATATAAACTTCCCCAAATTTTTCTAACCCTAGTTAAATAGTACAACTATTTTTCTTGCTATTATTAAGCTTTTGGCCAAAACTGAAAATAAATCAGAACCTTATATTTTTCTCTAGTACTTATGGGGTTTTATATTTTTCTTAGACAGGTTATATTATTTAGAGTCTGGCAAAATTTGTTTGACCAAATTTGGACAAACCAAACAGAAGTTATGGGTTTTTAAAGTTTCTGTTTGAATTTAAATCAAGTTTTATTGAAGCTTTTCTGGAAAAACAGTTTGCGCTGAGACCCCTAGGTTTAAACTGAATCAATCCTCGCAGTTCTGCCCTTGGGCCACTATTCACCCGAGTCTGTGACCTTTCACTTAACCCCCTGGGTTTCTCTCCTTCACACCCGCGGTCCCTCCTTTAACTAAAACAGTAGCCGCGGGAAAAGAAAGGGTGGCGCGGCTTACCGGCGGCGAGGGAGGTCCGGCGAAGGGCAAGGTTCGCTCGGGGAGGTTCTGGCGATCACGTCGAGGTACGGCTCGTCGTCGGGGATGGTCGGAGTCGCCCGGTCCACGAGCGCAGGCGGGTGTGCTCGTCGGCGGCGAGTGTACCGGCCAAACTACGGCGAGCTGGTCCAATCCAAGGGCACGGTGAGCTTCACGGGGTGACGTAGTGAACGTGTGCACAAAGAATCGAAGAATGGCCGAGTGGATTACCCGGGCCACGTACTCCGGCGAGGTTTAGTGCTCCGGCGACCTTGGGCCGGCTTCTCTGGCGAAGCAAACTCCGATTCCTCGCTCGGGGAGCCTCACGGAGGGGTGCACAGTCTTCTCCGAGGGCTAGACGGGGCTGGAAATGGCTGGGCGGGCCGGTCTACGGTGGCAGGGGGACTGGGTGGCCGCGGACAAGCTGCGCACTGGCCAACGGCGGTGAACCAAGCTCCGGCGAGGGTCGGGTGGGTGCGGAAGGGTACGGTCAAAGCTTGGGAGGGTTTTATAGGCGCGGGCGCAGACCAGGGCGCTGGCTTGGCTCGGGCGCGGCGCGGGGCTCGCGGGGGCGCGCGCGGGCGTGCTCTGGCGCGGCAGAACGCGTCGAACACGTGGCGGTTTGTTTCTTCCAGTGTTCAAATGTCGACAGAGGTCGCAAACGTGCGAATCTTTGCAAAGGTTCGGCGCAGACCTCTTCCTGGCACCTAGGGCTGTCACTCAACTGTGAGGAGTCGGGGCAGATACGGCCTAGGGAGGGAGATCTTTGAATGCCAAAACAGGTGTGTCACACTGGGCACTTCGCGACAAAAGCCATGCCATGGCATGTCAAACGTCCGAGTCTCGGGCTCAACTTTTTCCAGTAGGTGCCCCAGGTTGTATGCTACGTTTTTGGTATAGATCACAAGTGGATTTGATGCCATCTTCAAGGTGAACACGGCTGATCCTTAAACTAGGGTCAAAAAATGGACTTAGAGAGGAATAGAGAGCTCTAGCTCTCTCTCCACTTAAAGATTTGATTTGGGGGTTTACCAGGGGTCTTTTTGCAATATTTCTTTCCCCTAAATGCTGGTTACAAAGTCACTTAAGGTTTGGGTAAAAGTTACTCATGTTTTGCACACTTGCTCACTCTCTTTTCCCTCCTCAACTAGGGTTTTGGGAGATAGTGTCTAAGAGAGGTCTAGGTTTCTTCTCCCCTCTCATCCAAGGTAGTAAGTGTGCAAGGATTAGAGCAATGCTTTTGGTTGCTCACAATCCTTGGTCAACCTCAACTTTCCCAGGCCCTTATGCTTCTATTCATTAAGTTCTTCCACAGGGGGTCATACCCTTTAAAAACAAGGTGGGCTCTAGCCATGGTAACACCTGGGGTGTTACAGCCCTCCCCCCTTAAAGGAATCTCGTCCCGAGATTTTAGGTGGAGTCCCTTGGAGGGATGCTTCCAGGTGTGCTGGTGCTACTCTCCCCTTAAACTCAAGTTTCACTTTCTTAACTGCTCTTCGAATGTCATCCTCTTTGCAACTTCAGAAGGAAGCCCTTCTTAAGTTAAGTCCATAACTTAGACTATCCTTGTTATCTAAGTTTTTCTTATAATTGACTTCAAAGGGCAGGTGGGGGTGGGATTTTGGGTTACATACCGATTCTTTTGGGTAGAAAGTCGGGGAAGCGAGAGCGTAGAAAATCCTCCGTCTCCCATGTAGCTTCTTCTACTGAATGGTGACTCCACTGAACCTTATACATTCTGATTGATCTTGCCCGAGTTGACCTTTCCTTCTGATCCAACACCTTGACGGGGTACTCTTGGTAGGACAAGTCTGGTTCTATCTCGATGTCCGGCTCCGGTAGCACTTCAGTGGGTAGACGAACACATTTCCGCAGCTGAGATACATGGAACACATCGTGAACTGCTGACATATGGGGTGGCAATTCCAATTGGTAAGCTACGGGTCCACAACTTTCCTTGATCTTATATGGTCCAATGTAGCGAGGGGCCAACTTGCCCTTGATCCCAAATCTCTGGACACCCTTGGTTGGCGATATCTTGAGATAGACATGATCTCCCACCTCAAACTGTAGTGGCTTCCGTCTCTGGTCATGATAACTCTTTTGCCTGGCCTGAGCAGCTTCCAAGTTCTTCCTGATGACTCTGACCTTTTCCTCTGCTTCAATTACCAAATCTGGCCCAAATACCTCCCTCTCTCCTGCTTGAGACCAATTCAGCGGGGTTCTGCATCTTCTCCCATACAAAGCCTCAAAGGGTGCCATCTTCAGACTAGACTGATAGCTGTTATTGTAAGAAAACTCTGCCAAGGACAGACACTTGTCCCAGTCCTTTCCGTAGTGTAGTGCACATGCTCTCAACATGTCTTCCAAAATCTGATTTACCCTTTCTGTCTGACCATCTGTTTGAGGGTGATAGGCTGAGCTTCGGATTACATGGGTCCCAAGTAATTCCTGTAATTGCTCCCAAAATCGTGCCACAAAAGGTGCTCCTCGGTCAGAGACTATGGTCCTTGGTATCCCATGCAAACGAACTATCTGATCGATGTAAATTTCCGCGTACTTCTCCGTCTGGTGGGTGGTGTGCACTGGCAAGAAATGAGCAGTCTTGGTCAATCTATCCACAATAACCCATATGGAATCATGGTGCCTGGAGGTATTGGGTAATCCCACTATGAAGTCCATGCAAACGTCCTCCCATTTCCAAGATGGTATGGGAAGGGGTTGCAAAGGGCCTGCTGCTTTCAGATGACTAGCTTTTACCCTCTGACAAGTGTCACATTCTGAAACGTACTTGGCAATTTCCCTCTTCATCCTGGTCCACCAATAAAGAGGTCTGAGATCATGGTACATCTTGTTGCTACCAGGGTGCATGGAGAACTTGGATAGGTGAGCTTCATCCAATATCTTCTTTCTGAGCTCAGGGTTCTTGGGAACAACCAATCGATCTTCAAACCATAAAGTTCCCTTGCTGTCCTGACGGAAACACTTGTATTTCTCGGCCTTCAGCTTGATCATTTCCTTAATAACCTGAACTCCCTTATCCCCAAACTGTGCCTGAGCTATTTGTTCTTGCAATGTGGGCTCCACTGCAATATATTTCAATTCACCAGGAGGAACAACTTCCAGGTTCAGCTTGCACAACTCATCACACAAGGTGGTAACTCTTGCATCCATGTTCATGCAATTACATTGGGCCTTTCGGCTCAAGGCATCGGCCACGACATTGGCCTTGCCAGGATGGTAATGCACCTCCAAATCATAGTCTTTGATTAATTCCAACCATCTTCTCTGCCTCATGTTCAGATCTGCCTGAGTGAAAATGTACTTGAGACTCTTGTGATCAGTGTAAATGTTACAGTGAGCTCCCATCAAGTAGTGTCTCCATATCTTGAGGGCATGAACCACTGCTGCCAACTCCAGATCATGGGTTGGGTAGTTCTGCTCATGGGGTCTGAGGGCTCGGGAAGCATACGCAATGACCCGGTTATCTTGCATCAAGACACAACCCAATCCTGTACCAGAAGCATCACAATAAACTTCAAATGGCTTGGTGTTGTCGGGTTGGGCTAGCACTGGAGCTGTGGTCAATTGTTGCCTCAAGGTATGAAAAGCATCTTCACATTTTTTGCTCCACTCAAATTTGACTCCCTTCTTCAGCAGCTCAGTCATTGGCTTGGCAATTCTGGAGAAATCCGGAATAAATCGTCGGTAGTATCCTGCTAATCCCAGAAAACTCCTGATCTGCTTCACTATAGTCGGGGGTTTCCAGTCCATCACTTCTTGCACTTTCTCAGGGTCAACTGATACCCCATCCTGAGAGATTGTGTGACCCAAGAATTTTATTTCTTTCAGCCAGAACTCACACTTGGACAACTTAGCATACAACTGATGGTCGCGAAGTCTCTGAAGCACGATATGCAGATGTTTAGTGTGCTCAGCCTCATTCTTGGAATAAACCAGAATGTCATCAATGAAGACAACCACAAACTTGTCCAGCTCTGGCATGAATACTGAGTTCATCAAGTACATGAAATAAGCCGGGGCATTGGTTAGCCCAAAAGACATTACCAAAAACTCGTAGAGCCCATATCTGGTAGAGAAAGCCGTCTTGGGAATATCACTGGCACAGATCTTGATCTGATGGTAGCCCGAGCGAAGGTCTATCTTGGAGAATACCTTGGCTCCTACCAATTGATCAAACAGAACATCAATGCGGGGTAACGGGTACTTGTTCTTGATAGTCACCGCATTGAGAGGGCGGTAATCAACACACATCCTCAAACTCTCATCCTTCTTCTTCACGAACAAGGCGGGACATCCCCATGGTGAAGTACTTGGACGAATAAACCCCTTATCCAATAATTCTTGCAGTTGCTTCTTCAATTCTGCCAACTCCGCGGGAGGCATCCTATAAGGTCTCTTGGAGATAGGAGCAGTCCCGGGTTGCAATTCAATGGCGAACTCAATATCTCTGTCAGGTGGCATTCCTGGCAATTCCTCCGGAAAGACATCGGGGTAGTCGCAGGCTACTGGGATCTGCCTTACTGGGGATTCTGCCATAACAAAGTGTAACACCCGGTTTTAAAGGACAAAGCCGGGTGCATCTCATACATGCGCCAAGAAGACAACATATATAATAACAGAGTGAATAGAGATAAATGTCATAAAACATCAGAGTATTTATTACATAGCGGAAGACTTATTACAAAATAAAGTTAAATATAAAACGAACTAAGGATCGTCGGCGCCAATGTCGACTGAGAAACGCCACCTAGATCAGATCAAACTCCTCGATACTTGACTCCACTTGAAACCACCTGTTCTTCTCCTGTGGGGGGGGGTGTGAGACAGCAAGAGTGAGCTCACATACGATCATAGCTCAACAAGTCGTGGGGAATAATGTGGCATGAACTCACCAAAGGTGGGAGTTCATGAAGTGTAAGGCTGATCAATGAAATAAAGGCTGAAGCTGAGCATTGCTTTTATAAGTTGGTCAAAATTTTATTAGCAGTTACTAAGTGTAAGTAAATACCAAACCATAATAATAATAAGTAAAAGTAATAATAAAATAATCCCAAATGCAATGAAATGACAGGTTAAGTTTAAGTTCCATAATTTAATCATGTGAGGGTCCGAGCCGCTCATGACCGTGAGCACGGCTAGTATACTAGTTTTACACTCTGCAGAGGTTGCGCATCTTTACCCACAAGTCATGTTACCCATCTGCCAAGAGATGGCCAATCCCATACACCTCTACCGAGGAGGCGAGGCAGGGTAACACTACGAGGCCTTTACAAAGTTCCACTAGCTTCAGACTACCCGCTACAGTTTATGGGAAGATCCAGTAAAGGGTTCCTGGCTGATAGCCATCGCAGCAAAATCAACCAGGGACCTCCCCGCACTGACCTCTCCCCTACTGCCCTTGCCCCTTTCGGGTAAGGTAGCCCTCCCCTAGCTTTCCTAGTTAATCAGCCAAGGGCGTCCCATTCCACCCTTGTGGTAGCACTGTTTTCCCGGGTGGTCGCTCCATGTTCCCATTAACATAATGATCTTAACATGAACAAGGAATAATAAAACAGATAACAATAAATAGTATAACAACAAGTGGTGAATATCTCTATACCCAAATCCACATAAAGCGATAGCATGTACTACCCAAAACTTTAGTAGTAAAACCAGTGGTGAAGCAAGGTATAAAGATAGTCAAATCTAGGGTATCCTATTGGGTCCCAGCAAAATTATCCTATGCAGATCATTATGAATAATAAGAACATGAATGGGTAAAAGAAGTGATCAAGGGCACAACTTGCCTGGCACTTGAGATTCCAGGTACCAACTTGCTTTTCAGATGACACGTGTCCTCGCGCTAGACGTAGCAATACAAGCAAACATGGTATATACAAAATTAACATCACACCAAACAAAAGAATATACTGCATAATAATGATCTACACGTTGCTACGAGACTAACGCAACTTGAACGGATCAAATCGGAGTTAAAACGAAGGAGTTATGAATTTCCTAAGGTTTTATGTATTTGATATAAGATTAAGTGAAAGAATAATTTTAATGTGTTTGTCATATCAGAACAGAGGCACTAATGGGTAGACAATATTATTACAAAAATTTAGAAAGTGGAATGGATCAATTTGGACTAAAAATGGATTTTCTATGGATTAAACAAGTTCTAGGATTATTTTTACACATAAAAATCTATTTTCTAAATTATTTTATAAGTTTTCTCACTGTCTGGACTAGGCGTCAAAATCTGCGAACAGCAGGGGCCCAGGCGCAAAAGATCCTGAGACTCAGATTACTATACAATAGACTGCGGGTTGATTTCCAATTTCCCCGAGGGCTCTTTTGCAAAACGTGCAACCCGAAAGGGTATGGAGCAATCCTGACCGCCCGATCACGATTCTAGGGTCCGGATTAGATCGTCGCGATCCCGAAGCGGTACGCAATAAAGACCGTTGGATCCCCATCCAACGGTTTGGATGTTATTGAAGAGCGCTCTAATCCTAACCACCGGATACCGATCGGAGGGCTTAGATCACCCGTGCGGGCGCCGCGATGAGAACAGGCACACGGTTCGATCCCGACCATACGTCGACCGATCGACGGCCCACCCTGACTCAAGCGCATCGGCATCTGGTTTCAATCCCAGTCGTTCATTTACGATCCTACGGCCGATATTGTTTTCCCCAACCCCGCACACGCCGCGGCGGCGCAGCATAATGACACGGCGGCGGAGCATCACCGTGGACTTGCAATTCGACGACCGGACGCCCCAACCTTAAAATTGATCGGTGCAAAACCATCCCTCGAACACAGCGAACTATTGGCGCGGCATCTTACCGAAGGTCGAAGCACGGAGGTCCCTGGTCACGTGAGCGATGGTGTTGTGGCGGGGATCCTCCTCCGGCGAGAAATTCGCAGAGATTTGGACACCAATCGTGCCAGCCGAGGAAGACACAAGCACCAGAGTGCCCTGACGAAGGTTCCCAACCGCAAGCCAAGGCCGGAGCGACACCCAGGTCGCGAATCCACTGCGACGGCGACGGCGGACCCGAGCTTGGGCGAGGCACTGGGTTTTCTATGCGCGTGCGATTTTGGGAAGATTAGCGAGGCCAGAGGACGGCGTCGTCAGGCCGTCTTATGCTCCTACTTCCTGCGCGAGATTCGGTCCTAACGCAACTGAATCACGGCGAATACGGAGCTCCAGGCGCGGTCCTCGGGCTGTTTCTGGGCGTGGCGACGGGTGGAAGAAGGGTCTCCCACCCAGGGCGCCGGTCCACACGCCAGCGACGGATGAGCGTAGCGTGCGCGAACGAGCAGTGACTGGAGTGTGGGTCCCACAAGTCGGCGCAACAGATACGGGCGCGAGCCTGGCGAAGCGGGCCCACGCGTCAGCGGAAGGGTGAGAGAGGCGCGGGATGGTGTTGGGCTGCGCGGTGAGGATCCTTAGGTGGGCCGAATTCGTGGCTCAGGGCCCAGGTAAGGTTTTCTCTTTTTTCTTTTTATTTTTTTTTGTTTTCTTTCTTCATTTTCATACCCAAATTTGAATTCAAATTTTTAAATTCAAACCTTGTGCAGAGTTTGTCCTCGAATTTTACTGTGAACTTAGGAAGTACTAATTTGGAACATTTATGAAATTTGTTTTATATTTTATGTACTTTCTCCTTCTCATTTTCAAAACCCTCATTTTTTTAATTTAGGATTTGATTTAACTTCTAGCATTTATTATCTTATTATCCCTATTATTATTATTATTTTATTTAATGCACAAACATAAAACTCCACATGATGCATTTTCTTTTATTTTGGTATTATTGGTTTTATTTAGTCACTCTCAATTACATAGGTGCTCTTTTATGATGCAAATGAAACACACAAAATGAGGAACTCTCTTTATTACTCTTGGTAAACAACTTGAGTATTACAAATCCTACCCCCCTTAAAAATAATCTCGTCCTCGAGATTTAAGAAGTTCTAGGGAAAAGATGGGGAAAATTTATTCGAAGCTCATCTTCTCTTTCCCAAGTTGCTTCATCTTCACCGTGGTGACTCCATTGCACTTTACACATCTTTATCACCTTATTTCTTGTAACTCGAGTCAAAGTATCCAAAATCTTGATCGGGTACTCCGTGTAAGTCAAATCACCCTGAACACTGAGGTCTTCCATTGGTAACTGTTCCTCGGGGACACAGAGACACTTCTTTAGTTGAGACACGTAAATTACATTATACACATCAGATATACTATCAGGTATCTCGAGTTGGTATGTCGTCTCTCCAACTCGCCCACAAATTCTGAATGGTCCAATATAGCGAGGGGACAATTTTGCCCTTAACTTTGAATATCCTCATTCCACGAAGTGGTGACACCCCGTGGTACACATAATCACCTTCCTCAACTCCAGTGGGTTCTTCTATTACCAGCGTAGCTCTTTGGTCTGGTCTGAACTATCCTCAAGTTCTTCCGAATTATATGGACTTGTTCTCCTGCCTCTTGAATAAGTCCAGGTCCAAAGAACTGTCTCTCTCCAGTTTGATCCCAATAGAATGGAGTCCTGCATTTTCTACCATACAGAGCTTCAAATGGTGACATCTTCAAACTGGCCTGATAGCTATTATTATAAGAAAACTCAGCATAAGGTAGACTCTTGTCCCAACTACTACCATGCCGAAGGGTACAAACTCTCAACATGTCCTCCAATACTTGATTAGTCCTTTCCGTCTGTCCATCAGTCCGAGGGTGATAGATTGCACTAAAATTCAACTTCGTATCCATATTCTCATGAAAACTTTTCTAAAACCTTGAGGTAAACTGTGATCCTCTATCCAAAACGATCTTCGGTACACCATGTAGATACTCAATCCGAGACATGTATAACTTAGCCAATTGGGATCCCTTATAAGTAGTCTTGACAAGAATGAAGTGAGCCACTTTGGTCAGTCTATCCACAATAACCCATATAGAATCGTATCCTTTCAAGGTGCGAGGCAAACCAGTAATGAAGTCCCTACCAATCTCTTCCCACTTTCACTCGGGTATCTTTAGTGGGTGCAATAGTCCAACTAGTCTTTGGTGTTCGACCTTAACTCTTTGGCACACATCGCACATAACCACATGTGCAGCCACATCTCTCTCCAATCCATATCACAAGTACTTCTGCTTCAAATCCTGATACATCTTGGTACTACCGGACGAATAGAATAATCCAAGTCACGGGCTTCCTTTAAAATAGTCTCTCGAAGGCTTTCAATCTCAGAGACACATATCTTGTTCTTAAACCTTATGATACCTTGCTCATTTTTCGTATATCCCGGAACTCGACCTTCAGTAATCAGATCCTTAATCTCTTTTATCTTAGCATCACCAACTTGTCCTTTGCGGATCTCTTGCTCCAAAGTAGTTTCCACATCAATAATAACTCCTTTAGTGTGAGTAACTATCCCCAGGTTAAGTCTCCTGAAATCCTCAACAATCTCATCGGGTAGCTGGGCAACAACAGCTAAATGAACATGCTCCTTTCGACTCAAGGCATCTGTAACCAAATTTGCCTTGCCCGGGTGATAGTGAATTTCCAAATCGTAATCCTTAATAAGCTCCAACCAACGGCGTTGCCTATGGTTGAGACCCTTCTGAGTAGATATATACTTCAAACTCTTATGATCCGTATATACTTGGCACTTCTCGTCCCACTTGATTTCTCTTTCCCTCACCAAAAGCGAGGTCATAAGCTTAGCAATCTTAGAAAATCCTTCAATAAATCTCCAATAATATCCTGCAAGTCCTACGAAACTTCGGTCCTCCGTAACCGCAGTGGGTATGCTCCACACCACTATATTCTTGACTTTAGCAGGATCCACTGATATCCCTTCATTAGAAATGATACGTCCAAGAAATGGCACCCCGCCAATCCAAAACTCGCATTTGCTGTACTTAGCGTAGAGTTGATTATCCCGCAACTTCTGTAGCACCAACCTTAGATGTTCTTCATGGTCACTCTCATTCTTAGAATAGATAAGAATGTCGTCGATGAACACCACGACGAATCTGTCCAAATACTCCAAAAACATCTTTTTCATCAAATCCATAAGATAAGCTGGTGCATTAGTTAATCCAAACGACATAACGATGAACTCATATACTCCATATCGAGTCGAGAAAGCCGTCTTAAGAATATCTGATGGTCCAATCTTCATCTGATGGTACCCCGATCGGAGGTCAATCTTCGAGAATACCCTGGCTCCTCTCATCCGATTAAATAAATCCTTAATGCGGGGTAACAGAAACTTGTTCTTCACAGTGACATCATTAAGGGACCTTTAATCCATGCATATCCCTTGCGATCCATCTTTCTTCTGTATAAATAGAACTAGTGCTCCACAAGGTGAAGAATTCAGACGAATGTATCCATCCTCTTGTAATTCCGTTATTTGCTTCTTAAGTTCCTTTAGCTCTTCTATGGACATCATGTATGGCCGTTTAGAAATAGGGGCAGTCTTAGGTAAGAGATTAATGACCAACTCAACTTCCCATCTACTAAGAATGTTGCTAGTCTGAAGGTGGTAGTTACTGCAACTTCAACTTCAAATCTTTGTCCTTTGGAACTAGTGAGTTCTACGGTTCCCTTAGCACAGTGTATATACTGCCTTTGTCTTTCTTAACCATGACATACCAAGGATCAAATCTATACTGCTCTCTTCTAACAGTATAGGGGTAGCCCATCTGGGTTAGAAACACAGGGTAAGGAAGGAAGAATTGTAGACAAGGAGAGTAATTACAAGGAATGTTACTGCGGGGGATTTATTAGCTAAGTAGAGTAGTGTGTTATCCACTAAAGCTAATACAGTACCTTATGGGGGTACATGCTAAGATGCCCAACTATAATGTTTCAATCAATCAAAGAAGCAAATCAAGCATTTATCATCAGAACAATCAACCAACATTTTTTAAATAAAGAAAATAGTTTTAATTTCGTCTTAGGTTACCTATCTCTTAAGAAGATCATAGTCATAGGATTCCAAGGTGTGAAATCCATCTTGTCTTAGAGTAGAAAAGGTAAGAATGATCAGAGTAGAACAGTAGAAGGTGAGACAGGATCAAGTTAAGTATAGAAAGAATCAGAGTAAGGTAAGTATAGAATGAATCAGAATAAGGTAAGTGGGTAAGGGTTTTGTCCATTTCTATCTAGGTTTCGTCCTACAGTCAACATTTCCTCTGATACCACTTCTGTAACACCCGGTTTTAAAGGACAAAGCCGGGTGCATCTCATACATGCGCCAAGAAGACAACATATATAATAACAGAGTGAATAGAGATAAATGTCATAAAACATCAGAGTATTTATTACATAGCGGAAGACTTATTACAAAATAAAGTTAAATATAAAACGAACTAAGGATCGTCGGCGCCAATGTCGACTGAGAAACGCCACCTAGATCAGATCAAACTCCTCGATACTTGACTCCACTTGAAACCACCTGTTCTTCTCCTGTGGGGGGGGTGTGAGACAGCAAGAGTGAGCTCACATACGATCATAGCTCAACAAGTCGTGGGGAATAATGTGGCATGAACTCACCAAAGGTGGGAGTTCATGAAGTGTAAGGCTGATCAATGAAATAAAGGCTGAAGCTGAGCATTGCTTTTATAAGTTGGTCAAAATTTTATTAGCAGTTACTAAGTGTAAGTAAATACCAAACCATAATAATAATAAGTAAAAGTAATAATAAAATAATCCCAAATGCAATGAAATGACAGGTTAAGTTTAAGTTCCATAATTTAATCATGTGAGGGTCCGAGCCGCTCATGACCGTGAGCACGGCTAGTATACTAGTTTTACACTCTGCAGAGGTTGCGCATCTTTACCCACAAGTCATGTTACCCATCTGCCAAGAGATGGCCAATCCCATACACCTCTACCGAGGAGGCGAGGCAGGGTAACACTACGAGGCCTTTACAAAGTTCCACTAGCTTCAGACTACCCGCTACAGTTTATGGGAAGATCCAGTAAAGGGTTCCTGGCTGATAGCCATCGCAGCAAAATCAACCAGGGACCTCCCCGCACTGACCTCTCCCCTACTGCCCTTGCCCCTTTCGGGTAAGGTAGCCCTCCCCTAGCTTTCCTAGTTAATCAGCCAAGGGCGTCCCATTCCACCCTTGTGGTAGCACTGTTTTCCCGGGTGGTCGCTCCATGTTCCCATTAACATAATGATCTTAACATGAACAAGGAATAATAAAACAGATAACAATAAATAGTATAACAACAAGTGGTGAATATCTCTATACCCAAATCCACATAAAGCGATAGCATGTACTACCCAAAACTTTAGTAGTAAAACCAGTGGTGAAGCAAGGTATAAAGATAGTCAAATCTAGGGTATCCTATTGGGTC
The DNA here is from genome assembly GCA_029449295.1 of Zea luxurians. Lineage (NCBI taxonomy): Eukaryota > Viridiplantae > Streptophyta > Magnoliopsida > Poales > Poaceae > Zea > Zea luxurians. The sequence continues at coordinate 132,831,669 of JAOPSE010000010.1, forward strand.
CCAGCAAAATTATCCTATGCAGATCATTATGAATAATAAGAACATGAATGGGTAAAAGAAGTGATCAAGGGCACAACTTGCCTGGCACTTGAGATTCCAGGTACCAACTTGCTTTTCAGATGACACGTGTCCTCGCGCTAGACGTAGCAATACAAGCAAACATGGTATATACAAAATTAACATCACACCAAACAAAAGAATATACTGCATAATAATGATCTACACGTTGCTACGAGACTAACGCAACTTGAACGGATCAAATCGGAGTTAAAACGAAGGAGTTATGAATTTCCTAAGGTTTTATGTATTTGATATAAGATTAAGTGAAAGAATAATTTTAATGTGTTTGTCATATCAGAACAGAGGCACTAATGGGTAGACAATATTATTACAAAAATTTAGAAAGTGGAATGGATCAATTTGGACTAAAAATGGATTTTCTATGGATTAAACAAGTTCTAGGATTATTTTTACACATAAAAATCTATTTTCTAAATTATTTTATAAGTTTTCTCACTGTCTGGACTAGGCGTCAAAATCTGCGAACAGCAGGGGCCCAGGCGCAAAAGATCCTGAGACTCAGATTACTATACAATAGACTGCGGGTTGATTTCCAATTTCCCCGAGGGCTCTTTTGCAAAACGTGCAACCCGAAAGGGTATGGAGCAATCCTGACCGCCCGATCACGATTCTAGGGTCCGGATTAGATCGTCGCGATCCCGAAGCGGTACGCAATAAAGACCGTTGGATCCCCATCCAACGGTTTGGATGTTATTGAAGAGCGCTCTAATCCTAACCACCGGATACCGATCGGAGGGCTTAGATCACCCGTGCGGGCGCCGCGATGAGAACAGGCACACGGTTCGATCCCGACCATACGTCGACCGATCGACGGCCCACCCTGACTCAAGCGCATCGGCATCTGGTTTCAATCCCAGTCGTTCATTTACGATCCTACGGCCGATATTGTTTTCCCCAACCCCGCACACGCCGCGGCGGCGCAGCATAATGACACGGCGGCGGAGCATCACCGTGGACTTGCAATTCGACGACCGGACGCCCCAACCTTAAAATTGATCGGTGCAAAACCATCCCTCGAACACAGCGAACTATTGGCGCGGCATCTTACCGAAGGTCGAAGCACGGAGGTCCCTGGTCACGTGAGCGATGGTGTTGTGGCGGGGATCCTCCTCCGGCGAGAAATTCGCAGAGATTTGGACACCAATCGTGCCAGCCGAGGAAGACACAAGCACCAGAGTGCCCTGACGAAGGTTCCCAACCGCAAGCCAAGGCCGGAGCGACACCCAGGTCGCGAATCCACTGCGACGGCGACGGCGGACCCGAGCTTGGGCGAGGCACTGGGTTTTCTATGCGCGTGCGATTTTGGGAAGATTAGCGAGGCCAGAGGACGGCGTCGTCAGGCCGTCTTATGCTCCTACTTCCTGCGCGAGATTCGGTCCTAACGCAACTGAATCACGGCGAATACGGAGCTCCAGGCGCGGTCCTCGGGCTGTTTCTGGGCGTGGCGACGGGTGGAAGAAGGGTCTCCCACCCAGGGCGCCGGTCCACACGCCAGCGACGGATGAGCGTAGCGTGCGCGAACGAGCAGTGACTGGAGTGTGGGTCCCACAAGTCGGCGCAACAGATACGGGCGCGAGCCTGGCGAAGCGGGCCCACGCGTCAGCGGAAGGGTGAGAGAGGCGCGGGATGGTGTTGGGCTGCGCGGTGAGGATCCTTAGGTGGGCCGAATTCGTGGCTCAGGGCCCAGGTAAGGTTTTCTCTTTTTTCTTTTTATTTTTTTTTGTTTTCTTTCTTCATTTTCATACCCAAATTTGAATTCAAATTTTTAAATTCAAACCTTGTGCAGAGTTTGTCCTCGAATTTTACTGTGAACTTAGGAAGTACTAATTTGGAACATTTATGAAATTTGTTTTATATTTTATGTACTTTCTCCTTCTCATTTTCAAAACCCTCATTTTTTTAATTTAGGATTTGATTTAACTTCTAGCATTTATTATCTTATTATCCCTATTATTATTATTATTTTATTTAATGCACAAACATAAAACTCCACATGATGCATTTTCTTTTATTTTGGTATTATTGGTTTTATTTAGTCACTCTCAATTACATAGGTGCTCTTTTATGATGCAAATGAAACACACAAAATGAGGAACTCTCTTTATTACTCTTGGTAAACAACTTGAGTATTACACAAAGGCACAAGACCGGGTACCACCCGGGTTGGGTAAATACAAAACAGTCTCGCCATAAACAGGGGAATGAATTTCAATGGTTCTGGCTGCAATGTCCAACATTGCCTGATGTTTGGTCAACCAATCAGTTCCCAAGATGATATCCACACTATCCAGTCCCAAAATAAGAAGGTCAGTTTTAATTATCAAACTACCAAACTTTAGAGGTACCTTCGTGCTGATTTGGTTAGTGGCAATCCTGCCTCCTGGGGTTGAAATGGTAATAGCCCCGTGGGTGTGGTGAAAAGGCAACTGGCACTTGACACTAAATTTGGCACTGACAAAACTATGCGATGCACCAGAATCAAAAAGAACAGTAGCAGGAAAATTTAAAACTGTAAAGATACCAGTCATGACGGGTGCTCCCTCTGGAATGTCAGCCATTGTAGTGAAGTTCAGCTTGCCCTGCCTCACTTGCACTTTCTGCCTCTTTCCTTGGTTCTGATTAACATTCTGCCCCTGCCTCTGCTGATTCTTGGGGCAATTCTTGGCATAATGCCCAGTGCTGCCACAAGTGAAACACCTGTTATCATTGGCCTGGCGGTACTGCTGCTGCTGATTGTTCCTCTGAGCTGGAAACTGGGCGCGGTTGGGTGCCTGCTGCTGCTGCTGCGGTGGCCTGATCACCCACCTCCCTTGCTGCTGCTGAGGTCCCCTGCTCTGTGAGTCAGACACAATCCTGAAGCGCTGTGGCTGAGACGAGGGTCCTGCCACAGGGGTCTTCCTCTTCTTCTCTGCCTGTCTAGCCAAGATGCAGTCCTCCTGGGAGATAGCCATGTTAACCAACTCATTGTAACTGTTGGCCCTGACGGTGTTGAGACGGTCACGGAGCTTGGTGCTGAGCCCCCTCCTGAACCTGTCTCGCTTCTTCTCATCCGTATCTGCATGGTATCCGGCATACTGACACAAATCGTTGAAGGCCTGGGCATATTGCAACACTGTCCTGCTGCCCTGAGTGAGTGCCAGAAACTCATTGAGCTTCCGGTCCATGATGCCAGCGGGAATATGATGCCCTCTGAAAGCGGCCTTGAACTCCCTCCACTCCACCTCTCTACCATCCGGCTGCATAGCAAGAAAATGGTCCCACCAAGTCCTTGCGGGTCCGCAAAGCTGCTGGGTGGCGAACCTGACCTTGGTGACCTCTGAGCAAGCCCCATGGAGCAGTGGGAACTTGGATTCTACCACCCTCAACCACACATCTGCATCAAGTGGGTCCTCCGTCCTGGTAAACAATGGTGGCTGGGTGCTGAGAAACTCCTGGTAAGTAGCAGCGACGGGGTGACGCTGATGGTCTCCACCATAATGCTGAGGTGGTGGCTGACGCTGAGCTAGCTGCCTCAGAATCTCATTCTGTTGGGCCATGAGCTCCTGCAGAGTGGGAGGCGGTGGCGGTGGAGGAACGTGCTCATTCTGACCATGGCGCGCTCTCCCAGCCATCTGAAAAAGTCACATGGTTGCTCAATAACACATCTCCAAGCTCAAGGTTCGAACACGGTAGGGGAGTCAAAGTAATTTGATAGATTCCAAATAAAACAAACGAAAACATAATCCTTCCGTCCAAATTTAAATTACCATTAATCATCCCTAAACATCCAAAAGAGTTTTAACACTGGTTACATCAAGGATCAAAAGACTCAACTCCATCTAGCCTAGTACCCTAAGGGTGCAAAAGCTAAGCTAGCGGCGAGGAGTCCAACTATCGTCAACTTCTAGTATTAGCCGGGCATCTAGTGAGCGAACGAGGCAACGCTAGACTCGGGGGAAGGTGGTCTCCCTGAGCCAGCGGTGTCCACACTGGAGGCAGGCTCATCTCCTCCCTCGATGTCCACGTCCTCGTCAGCCTCCGCATCATGGATCTCTTGGTGATGCATGTCCAGGTGCGCATTAGCCTCTGCTAGCTGCTGCTGGGTGTTGAGGAGCTGATCCTCGAGGACCTCGATGGTATTCTCCCTGGTGCCCACCAGTTCCTCCAACTCATGAATCTCGTCAGTCAGCTGCTCCACCTGTAAATCTTTCTCCACTAGCTCCTGGGATAAATCCACCACGAGCTCCTCCCTGTTATCCAGGGTGATCTTGGTGGCCTCCAGTAATGCCATCAGGTGGGACATGGCCTCCCCACGCATCACTTGCAGACGATACAGGGCATTCATGCATCGTACCGACAAGTGAGCGGTGTGGCCTGGGTAGAGAGCCCAGATGTCCTTGGCATGCTCCACCCGGTCCTTCCACATCGGGTCGTCCTCCTTTTCCGCAGGGAACAACCCAATGGGGTGAGTAGCCAACTCCAAGGGGTGAAATCCACAGAAGGTGGTCAGTCCATGCAGAGCGATAGCCTCAATAGTGTCCTCGGCCCGGTATCCATAGGACTCAGAGTCCAGTGAACGCCAGCCTGGCTGCAGGGGATGAGGCTCCAAAGTCATCCTTACCCGACAGCGAGGTACCCGGTGCTTCTCGAACTGCTGCACCGCGTACTGAGGGGGTGTCAAATATCCTGCCCCCTGAAGTACTTCCCACAAGATGCGGGGAAAACCCTCTCGTGCAAGTCCGTCAGTGTGGGTCAGTGCATCTCCATCCTCGGAGGATCCGTGGGAAGTCATCTGTGCACGGTTAAGCGTAAGTAAAGAAAAAGAATTACAAAAAGAACAAGGAAAATAAAACTCAGTCTGCCTCTAACTAAAAGAAAAAGGCACTGGGGACCTAGTTGGCTGCTATCTCATTTTTAAGTCCTTTTACTTAGTTATTCATTTACTTAATTAAGAATGCATGCATGCACGTCCTGTACGACCTCTCCAAAAGATAAAAAGGAATAGGGAAGGACTCCCATCCTTTAAAAAGTGGCCTATAGGGCCTAGTCACTTAGCCACCTAGCTACCCTTCTATTGTCCTAAGGCTTCACGTCTTAGGTCTATCCTGCTCGCCCTACTATCTATCCAACATTGTTTCTATCAGGTTTTACTTTTAGAAAAGGGATGGTATTCATGTTTTATTGATTCCTCTGTGGTGGTACAAGCTCTGATACCAGCTGTGGCGGAACTGCCCGAATTATTCCAACTTAAGTGCCCAAGCCCTGCCTTAGAGGCTAGACCACACTTAAATGGGAATAACCCGTCAATCCCTCGGATCTAGTCCGACACGGCCACTGACAGGATCAAGTACCACAATCTCACTCGATGGTGAGTCACAGAGCAAATACAATAAAGCATAAAACCATACATGAAAGAGTATTAAATTATTACATCACCATTGTCACCATCGGAGTTTTCGCAAAAGTAACCATCATTGTTTTTGAAGTGCAGCGGGATTAAACTAACGATAAATAAATGGAGAGATGGGGAAGCCTATCCCATCACTCCTCATGCTCCTCCTCAGCCGAGGCAGGGTCCCATTCGACAGTCCAACCCGGTGGCAGGGTGGATGGCCAAGTCACGCCAGCAACCATGTCCTCCAGAGAACCTGTAAAAAATTATGCCACAAGCAAGGCTGAGTATACTAATACTCAGCTAGACTTACCCGGTGTGAGGAGTCTATACTCCTCTACCTCTAGACATGCAGCTGTTTGGCTGTGGGGGGCTTGGTTGCCAAAAGCACTAGCTGAGTTTCTAAATCAAGATTTTAACTTAATCAAAATTAAGTGTGACTCTCTTAAGGCTAAAAGTGTACTATCTATTCATACATAGTAGCAAGCATTATTAGCAGTCAACAGTTTGTATCATCTCAACCAGTTCCACTTGTTACTCAATGTAGCAGCATGGATCAAGCAGTCTCATTAGCTGCGAGAAGCAGACGATTCGAATCGAGTTTTTATCCTTGCAAGGTAAACCTAAACACACGACATGCAGGGGCACTCCGTCCCCACACATATCAACCGTCCCTATCGATTCCCTGGCAGCAGATCAGGTCTCACCGCCTTGGCGTACAATGCCTCACTGACCCCGACTGGCCGTCGTGCAGTGACCGCACTTGTACCCACCATAACCGGAATGGGAGACTACGTCTCAGGTCACGTGAGGGGGTATGTCCACTGGCAGGTTCAATCAGGTACTAGGTTTACCGATTTACCATATTTCTCGGTATGTGCTTAGTACATTCAAACGCTTGACTCACGGTACCACACCTTAATCCTTAATCAACTTTTTATCCCGTGAACAACCAATCCCCATGGATTGTTGCCCACAAACCAACATCAATATGATAGGAAAGTGGATACAGCCAATTCCTGACCTCGCGCGAGTGCTAGAAAAATCACTCGACTTCTACCGAGATCCTAATTAATAAAGCAGCTACTCGACCTAGCATACTAGTATCCATCTCAAAAGGGAATCCTGAGTTCATGCAACTAAGGTTCCAAACAACTCCTACACTTAAGTGCACAGTACAAGCCTACAAACATTAAGTGTAGTAAAATAGCATATATTAAACGGTTATGCATAAAACCGGGGCTTGCCTTCCAAAGCAGTGGCAGGCAGGTCCTCTGGTGCAGGCTCTGGTGCTGGGTCTGGGACAACCTCCTGGGCAGCTCCTTGCTCCGGCACGAGGACGTACTCTCCGTCAGCAAGATTACAGTCTATCGAATGCAATGAACATGTATGTTATAATTATGCAAGATTTAAGAACATTTAGCTACAGAAATTAAGTCAAGAATTAACTTAGGGTTTCTTGGCTACGAGGGTCTTCTAGTGGTATACATAGACTTATCACCTTTTAGGTTTAGGTTTTCTTTTTAAAATAACATATTGGATTTGTATTGCCTTTATAGATTTCAGTGGACAATTATAAAGGTCTTAGGAGGACATTAAATTCCATCATCCATTTTCCTTTCTTAATTTCCACCTAGGGTTTCTAGTAGGGTTTGAACTATGACAGTAGTTTAAAAATTTCCAAAAATTTTGTAAAAATTACAGTGGGTTGTCACTGGCTATACTAGCTTGTTTTGATCATTTGAGGCTTAAAGTATAAAAGCTAGGCTTTAAACAAAAATAACAATAGTTAGGCAAAATGGGCCACTTTACACTACAAGTCCTTTATTAAAGTGGTTTCTGACCTAATGGTTATTTTTGCTGGCCTCAAACAGTGATGAAAAGCTCTTGTGCCAAAAATGACAGAGAGCTACATGATGGTTAATTAATGATGGATTTTTAAAGTTTGGTGCAAAAAGGGTGATTAGAACTAACTTGTCATTTGAAAAATATCAAACAACAGATTTCAGATTTTTCTTAAGTTCTTATTATCAACACATTAGTTGTCCTAGGGTTTGGGGAGGTTTCACCTTAGGGGTATTTTTGTAGGGTTTTTCTAAGTTATCCCTATTTTCTTCATTTAAAAGGTAGCTTTCTTATTTTACACTACCACTGGGTATGATATATTTTTCCAGTGAACTACATTGACTAAATATCTCAATAAAAATAGGGGTGCTCTTTGGTTCATTATTTATATTACCTTTTTCTATTTTCCTTAAACTTAACCATATTATGGAATAAGGGGTAAAATTAACTTAATGCAATGGACAGAGAGGTCTAACATTTTTAACTAGGTCAGTAGGTAGATATAAACTTCCCCAAATTTTTCTAACCCTAGTTAAATAGTACAACTATTTTTCTTGCTATTATTAAGCTTTTGGCCAAAACTGAAAATAAATCAGAACCTTATATTTTTCTCTAGTACTTATGGGGTTTTATATTTTTCTTAGACAGGTTATATTATTTAGAGTCTGGCAAAATTTGTTTGACCAAATTTGGACAAACCAAACAGAAGTTATGGGTTTTTAAAGTTTCTGTTTGAATTTAAATCAAGTTTTATTAAAGCTTTTCTGGAAAAACAGTTTGCGCTGAGACCCCTAGGTTTAAACTGAATCAATCCTCGCAGTTCTGCCCTTGGGCCACTATTCACCCGAGTCTGTGACCTTTCACTTAACCCCCTGGGTTTCTCTCCTTCACACCCGCGGTCCCTCCTTTAACTAAAACAGTAGCCGCGGGAAAAGAAAGGGTGGCGCGGCTTACCGGCGGCGAGGGAGGTCCGGCGAAGGGCAGGGTTCGCTCGGGGAGGTTCTGGCGATCACGTCGAGGTACGGCTCGTCGTCGGGGATGGTCGGAGTCGCCCGGTCCACGAGCGCAGGCGGGTGTGCTCGTCGGCGGCGAGTGTACCGGCCAAACTACGGCGAGCTGGTCCAATCCAAGGGCACGGTGAGCTTCACGGGGTGACGTAGTGAACGTGTGCACAAAGAATCGAAGAATGGCTGAGTGGATTACCCGAGCCACGTACTCCGGCGAGGTTTAGTGCTCCGGCGACCTTGGGCCGGCTTCTCTGGCGAAGCAAACTCCGATTCCTCGCTCGGGGAGCCTCACGGAGGGGTGCACAGTCTTCTCCGAGGGCTGGACGGGGCTGGAAATGGCTGGGCGGGCCGGTCTACGGTGGCAGGGGGACTGGGTGGCCGCGGACAAGTTGCGCACTGGCCAACGGCGGTGAACCAAGCTCCGGCGAGGGTCGGGTGGGTGCGGAAGGGTACGGTCGAAGCTTGGGAGGGTTTTATAGGCGCGGGCGCGAACCAGGGCGCTGGCTTGGCTCGGGCGCGGCGCGGGGCTCGCGGGGGCGCGCGCGGGCGTGCTCTGGCGCGGCAGAACGCGTCGAACACGTGGCGGTTTGTTTCTTCCAGTGTTCAAATGTCGACAGAGGTCGCAAACGTGCGAATCTTTGCAAAGGTTCGGCGCAGACCTCTTCCTGGCACCTAGGGCTGTCACTCAACTGTGAGGAGTCGGGGCAGATACGGCCTAGGGAGGGAGATCTTTGAATGCCAAAACAGGTGTGTCACACTGGGCACTTCGCGACAAAAGCCATGCCATGGCATGTCAAACGTCCGAGTCTCGGGCTCAACTTTTTCCAGTAGGTGCCCCAGGTTGTATGCTACGTTTTTGGTATAGATCACAAGTGGATTTGATGCCATCTTCAAGGTGAACACGGCTGATCCTTAAACTAGGGTCAAAAAATGGACTTAGAGAGGAATAGAGAGCTCTAGCTCTCTCTCCACTTAAAGATTTGATTTGGGGGTTTACCAGGGGTCTTTTTGCAATATTTCTTTCCCCTAAATGCTGGTTACAAAGTCACTTAAGGTTTGGGTAAAAGTTACTCATGTTTTGCACACTTGCTCACTCTCTTTTCCCTCCTCAACTAGGGTTTTGGGAGATAGTGTCTAAGAGAGGTCTAGGTTTCTTCTCCCCTCTCATCCAAGGTAGTAAGTGTGCAAGGATTAGAGCAATGCTTTTGGTTGCTCACAATCCTTGGTCAACCTCAACTTTCCCAGGCCCTTATGCTTCTATTCATTAAGTTCTTCCACAGGGGGTCATACCCTTTAAAAACAAGGTGGGCTCTAGCCATGGTAACACCTGGGGTGTTACACTTGATGCCCTCGTCCTCAAGAAAGCCTTCTATTTAAGAGTTCTTGAACTCCGTCCCGTTGTCGCTTCTAATCTTTTTGATCCTTAAGCCGAACTCATTTTGAGCCCGTCTCAAGAATCCCTTTAAGGTCTCTTGGGTTTGAGATTTATCCTGCAAAAAGAACACCCAAGTGAAGCGAGAATAATCATCCACAATTACAAGACAATACTTAATCTCGCTGATGCTTATGTAAGCGATCAGGCCGAATAGATACATGTGGAGTAGCTCAAGCGGCCTGTCGGTCATCATGATGTTCTTGTGTGGATGGTGAACACCAACTTGCTTCCCTACTTGACATGCGCTACAAACCCTGTCTTTCTCAAAATGAACATTGGTTAGTCCCAAAATGTGCTCTCCCTTTAGAAGCTTGCGGAGATTCTTCATCCCAATGTGGGCTAGTCGGCGATGCTAGAGCCAACCCATATTAGTCTTAGCAATTAAGCAAGTATCGAGTTCAGCTCTATTAAAATCAACTAAGTATAGCTGACCCTCTAATACTTCCTTAAATGCTACTGAATCATCACTTCTTCTAAAGACAGTAACACCTATATCCGTAAAAAGACAGTTGTAACCCATTTTACATAATTAAGAAACTGAAAGCAAGTTATAATCTAAAGAATCTACAAGAAAAACATTGGAAATAGAGTGGTCAGGAGATATAGCAATTTTACAAAGTCCTTAGACCAAACCTTGATTTCCATCCCCGAATGTGATAGCTCTTTGGGGACATCATTTTTCTCGTGGGAGGAGAACATTCTTTTCTCCCCTGTCATGTGGTTTGTGCACCCGCTATCAATGATCCAACTTGAGCCCCCGGATGCATAAACCTACAAAACAAGTTTAGGCCTTGTTCTTAGGTACCCAAACGGTCTTGGGTCCTTTCACATTAGAAACAAGCACCTTGGGTACCCAAACACAAGTCTTGGAGCCATTGTGTTTGCCCCCAACATATTTGGCAACTACTTTGCCTGATTTGTTAGTTAAAACATATGATGCATCAAAAGTCTTAAATGAAACATTTGGTTCATTTGATGCAATAGGAGATTTCTTTTTAGGCAATTTAACATGGGTTGATTGCCTAGAGCTAGAAGCCTCATTTTTATACATAAAAGCATGATGTGAAACATTATGAGGTTTCCTAGCATGAATTCTCTTAATTTTGTGCTCGGGATAACCAGCAGGATATAAAATATAGCCCTCGTTATCCTGAGCTATGGGAGCCTTACCCTTAACAAAATTAGACAATTTCTTGGGGCATTAAGCTTGACATTGTCTCCCTGTTGGAAGCCAATACCATCCTTAATGCCAGGGCGTCTCCCATTATAAAGCATACTTCTAGCAAATTTAAATTTTTCATTTTCTATCTCATGCTCATTAGTTTTGCTAGTTAGTTGTGCTATGTGATCATTTTGTTGTTTAATTAAAGCTAGGTGATCATGAATAGCATCAACATTAATATCTCTACATCTCATGCAAATAGAAACATGATCAACGGTGGATGTAGAGGGTTTGCAAACATTTAATTCATCAATCTTAGCATGTAACGTGGCATTTTCATTTATAAGATTGGAAACAATATCATTGCAAACATTTAAATTCTTAGCCTTAGTAATTAATTTATCATTTTCAATCTTAAGGCTAGCAATTTATTCATTCAACTTGTCAATCTTAGCAATCAAATTAGCATTATCATTTTTAAGTTTGACAAGTAAATCATCACAAACATTTAATTTCTCAACCTTAGCAAATAAACTAGCATTCTCATTCCTAAGGTTGGAAATGGTGTCATGGCATATGCTAAGCTCACTAGTTGTTTTTTCACATTTTTCTATCTCCTGAGCATAAGCATTTTTTACCTTAACATGCTTTTTGTTTTCTTTAATAAGAAATTCTTCTTGGCTATCCAAGAGTTCATCCTTCTCATGAATGACACTAATCAATTCATTTAATTTTTCTTTTTGTTGCATGTTAAGATTGGCAAAAAGGGCAAACAAATTTTCTTCATCATCACTAGAGCTATCTTCATCACTAGATGTTGCATATTTAGTGGAGGCTCTAGATTTTACCTTCTTCTTTTTGCCGTCCTTTGCCATGAGGCACTTGTGGCCGATGTTGGGGAAGAGGAGGCCCTTGTTGATGGCGATGTTGGTGGCGTCCTCGTCGGAGGAGGAGTCGGTGGAGCTCTCATCGGAGTCCCATTCCCGACACACGTGGGCATCGCCGCCCTTCTTCTTGTAGTACTTCTTCTTTTCCTTCCTCCTTCCCTTGTCGTCGCCCCTATCACTATCACTTGACATAGGACATTTTGCAATAAAATGACCGGGCTTACCACACTTGTAGCAAACTTTCTTGGAGCGGGGCTTGTAATCTTTCTCCCTCCTTTGCTTGAGGATTGGCGGAAGCTCTTGATGATGAGCGCCATTTCCTCGTTGTCGAGCTTGGAGGCGTCGATGGGGAGCCTACTTGACGTAGGCTCTTATTTCTTCTCCTTCGTAGCTTTGAATGCGACGGGTTGCACCTCGGGTGTGGAGGTGGCGCCTCGCTCGATGATTTGTTTGGAGCCTTTGATCATCAATTCAAAGATCACAAACTTTCCTATAACCTCCTCGGGAGACATTAGCTTATATCTAGGATCACCACGAATTAATTGAACTTGTGTAGGGTTAAGAAAAACGAGTGATCTTAAAATAACCTTGACCATTTCATGGTCATCCCTTTTGTGCTCCCGAGGTTGCGCACTTGATTCACCAAGGTCTTGAGCCGGTTCTACATGGCTTGTGGCTCCTCCCCTTGGTTGAGCATGAATCGACCGAGCTCCCCCTCGATCGTTTCCCACTTGGTGATCTTGGTCACCTCATCTCCTTCGTGCGCGGTCTTGAGCACATCCCAAATCTCTTTGGTACTCTTCAACCCTTGCATCTTATTATACTCCTCTCGACTTAGAGAGGCGAGGAGTATAGTAGTGGCTTGGGAGTTGAAGTGCATGATTTGGTCGACCTCCTCCGAGTCATAATCCTTGTCCCCTACCTTCGGTACCTGCTCTCCGTACTCAACAATATCCCATATGCTTTTGTGGAGTGAGGTTAGGTGATGCCTCATTTTATCACTCCACATAGAATAATCTTCACCGTCAAAAACCGATGGTTTGCCTAATGGGACGGAAAGTAATGGAGTGCGTTTGGAAATGCGAGGATAGCAGAGGGGCATCTTACTATACTTCTTGCGCTCATGGCGCTTAGAAGTGGCGGATGCCGATTCGGAGCCGGAGGTGGAAGGTGACGAGGAGTCGGTCTCGTAGTAGACCACTTTATTCATCTTCTTCTTCTTATCACCTTTCCGTTGTGTCTTGATGGAGGAAGAGGGTTCCTCCTTGTGCTTGTGGCCGGACTCCCTCGAGTGTGTTCTCCCCGAGCTTGCGGACTTGTCGCCGGTCCCGATCTCCCTCTTGGCGGATGCTCCCAACATCACTTCGAGTGGTTAGACTCTAATGAAGTATCGGGCTCTGATACCAATTGAAAGTCGCCTAGAGGGGGGGTGAATAGGCAAATCTGAAATTTATAAACTTTAAGCACAACTACAAGTCGGGTTAGCGTTAGAAATTTAACCGAGTCTGGAAGAGAGGGCAAAAACATATCACAAGCAAATGAAAGCGGATGACACGGTGATTTCTTTTACCGAGGTTCGGTTCTTGCAAACCTACTCCCCGTTGAGGTGGTCACAAAGACCGGGTCTCTTTCAACCCTTTCCCTCTCTCAAACGGTCACCTAGACCGAGTGAGCATTTCTCCTTAATCAACGGGTCACTTAGACCCCTTACAAGGACCACCACAACTTGGTGTCTCTTGCTTGATTACAAGTTGCTTGAGAACAAGAATGGAGGAAGAAGAAAAGCGATTCAAGCGACAAGAACTCAAATGAACACAAATATCTCTCTCTCACTAGTCACTAACTGTTTGGAGCTCGAGTGATCTTGGACTTGGGAGAGGATTTGATCTTTTGTTTGTGTCTTGGAGTGAAGTCTAGAGCTCTTGTATTGAATGCAATGGCTAAAAACTTGGATGCCTTGAAGTGGTGGTGGTTGGGGGTATTTATAGCCCCACCCACCAAAATGGCCGTTGGGGAGGCTGTCTGTCGATGGCCACATCGGACAGTCTGGTGCGCTAGCCACGTCACCAAACCGTTAGGGTTAGACCGTTGGAGCTCTGACAGATTGGGGCACCGGACAGTCCGGTGCCGAATCGGACAGTCACTGTTCACTGTCCGGTGCGCCTTCTGGCGTTGCTCTGACTCTGTGCGTGCTGTCCGCGCACTGTTCACGTTCACTGTTCACTTTTGCAGACGACCGTTGGCGCAGTAACCGTTGCTCTGCATGGCACACCGGACAGTCCGGTGCTACACCGGACAGTCCGGTGAATTATAGCCGGGTGGCTTTTCCAGAAACCCGAAGCTGAGCAGTTCAGAGTTGATCTCCCTAGTGCACCGAACACTGTCCGATGGCACACCGGACAATCCAGTGTGCCAGACCAGGGCAGCCTTCAGTTGGTTTTGCTCTTTTCTTTTTGAACCCTAACTTTAACTTTTTATTGGTTTGTGTTGAACCTTTGGCACCTGTAGAACATATAATCTAGAGCAAACTAGTTAGTCCAATTGTTTGTGTTGGGCAATTCAACCACCAAAATCATTTAGGAAAAGGTTTGATCCTATTTCCCTTTCACCAATCCATGACGTCGGTAGAGTCCAGTGCATGGTTTTTAAAATGGTATGTCGAGAAGGCGTTGGACCGGTGCCTGGACGCCTAGGCGGCGCCTAGGAAAGGTAGGCGTCCAACTCGCCTAGGCGTTGGACCACCGCTTGGATGCCTAGGCGACACCTTTAAAACAGTGTTCCAGTGCCCCCACTGCATCGGCCACAGATATGCCATCCTAGATTCCTAACACACAAAGAGAAGGACTCCTAGACCGGCTAGACTCCGACGCTCCCACACCCGACACGACAATGATTAGGGATGAAAGTAGGATGGGAAAATCCCGAACCGACCGTTATCGTATAAACGATTTTGTTAATTTTGTCCCAATCGATTTCGATCCCGATGTAAAAAACGAAAACGGAACGAAAACGGGATATACAAAACGGTAAACAGAAACGGTAGAGCTGTTTTCTCGGCCGTTTAACCGAGATCCCGTTTTTAATCGGAATGATCCCGTTTTGTTACCGTATTTTGTAATTGGGGAACACTAGGCCCAGCCCATCTAAGCCCAAACCTAACAAGCTAACCTAGCGCCTGGCAGCCTCCAGTCCTCCACACGCCGTCCCTCCTCCTCTCCACACGCCGCCGCCCTCTCTCCAAAGTCCAAACGCCCGCCGCCCAGCACGGCAGGTCGGCAGCACATCCCTCTCCTAGTCCCAGCTCCCAGCCTCTAGCGGTCCCGCCCTCGGCCGTCCCAGCACAGCAGCACATCCCTCTCCCAGGTCCCAGCCTCCGACGGTCTGGCCCTCTGTCGTCCCTCTCCCTCTGACCTCTGACCTCTCCCTCTGCCCTCCACCGTGCAGGGTCTACTCTGCTATCCATGGCTCCTTGCTGCACCACTGCACCAGATGTTACAAATCACATAGCTGTTGTGCATATCAAAGCAGCTACGACTGCACCACTGCCATCAAAGCTGCTACGACTGCACCACTGCCATCAAAGTTTCAACAACGAAGACGCACAATTCATGCTACACCACTGCATCAGATATTACAAATCACATAGCTGTTGTTGTTTGATACTACTTGCATACTAATTCATGTCGTATATGTATTTATTTATCCAAATCTGACTTATTTTTGTGCATTAATAGGATGCAGACGCACTAGAATTTTCTAAGAATAATGAAGATGTAACAAGTGGTTCCTCTCCATGAGCAATGTGTCTTATTTTCGTTACCGATATATCCCGTTTTCGTCCCGCAAGTTAAATATGAAAATGAAAACGGTAGAGATATTTTTCCGACCGTTCCCAACTGTTTTCATCCCTAACAGTGACGACCAGCGCCGCACTCTACCTCGGCCCCGAATGCACTACTTCTCCTCTTCTCCTCTTTCTCTTGGTACTAGATCCAACTAGAACACCTCTATTATTAAGAATCTGGACGAACATAGGGGAATTTAGTGAGATCCTAGGTTGAACCTACAAAATCCACAGATTCTACGCTACAACTCATCAGGAGATAATTTGAATTTTTGCCACTCACAATGTTGTCTTTTTGTTATAATTACCACTGTGTCTATGAATTGTGGGTCCAGCTGGGTCTATGAAATGTGGGTCTGATGGCAATTTTACAAACCTGTTTCTTGCTGATGTCAAATATTAGAATCTCTCACTCATAAGAGACACGATGATGTTTTTTAACGAAAGGGGCACGGATATGTTAAGCAAACATACCCTTAAAATTAGCACACCAGAGCAGCGCAGATTTAGAGGACCGATGACGGTGCTAGAAGATTAGACTGTCTCCAACAAGGAACACTAAAGCGTTCTGAACTCTATATTTAGCGTTTTTTCATCAACTTTATCGCTCCAACAGCGAACATTATATGGTCCTCTATAATAGCGGAGGTTCTCAGCGGCCGCTAAGTCTAGTGAACTTCTTTGGTCCGCTATCGTTGCCCAGTAATGCTGCCAGCAGTGGGCGGCCACTAGCATGGCGTCGGCGGCCAACAACGGACCGCCATCAGCATTTGTTGTTGTTGTGCGGACGGCCACCAACAAGCTACTGTTGTACTACATGGCACCGACGACTAGAAAAGAGCAAGCCACTCATACGCTTGAAAAAACAAAACAAAGGAAGAAAGAAATGGCACCGACGACTATAAAAGAGCAAGCCACTCGTCCGCCACTTGAAAAAACAAAACAAAAGAAGAAAGAAATGGCATGGAGAAGAGAATGATTTGAGAATTTGATTGGTATTTATAGTTCTTAAAAATATTCATTAATGCATAAATTGTGAAAATGTAGAAGATGTGATATAGATGATGAAATTTAGGGGATGTTGCTGGAGGTCGAGAAGATATAGATAATAGAATCTTTTAGAGTGTGCTGTAAAGGACAGAGAATAATCCTTTAATGGATGAAATTTAGAAGACGTTGTTGGAGACAGACTTAGCGTATAGATAGAGCCGTGAACGATAGGGACAGCGACAGAGAGAACAGGGACGCGCCGACAATGGATGGCGGCGTCGGCTCGCGGGACTGGTCGAGCGCTTGCGTTCGTCTGCAGCTATAGATGTCCAAATGGGCCACCCGGCATGGATCCGGCCTGAACCCGTTTCGGCCCGGTACGAATAGGGCCGGGCCAGGTGAAAGGGAATTAGGCTTACACCTAGTTCCTAATTAATTTTGGTGGTTGAATTGCCCAACACAAATATTGGACTAACTAGTTTGCTCTAGTATATAAGTTATACAGGTGCCAAAGGATTCACACTTAGCCAATAAAAAGACCAAGTATTGGGTTCAACCAAAGGAGCAAGAACCAACCGAAGGCACCTCTGGTCTGGCGCACCGGACTGTCCGGTGTGCCACCGGACATGTCCGGTGCACCAGAGGACTCCGACTTCAAACTCTTCACCTTCGGGAATTCTCGGAAGCCGGTGCGCTATAATTCACCGGACTGTCCGGTGTACACCGGACAGTGTCCGGTGCTCCAAGGATGAGCGGCCTCGCGAACTCGGCAGCCTCGGGAATTCACTTCGGCTGCTCCGCTATAATTCACCGGACTGTCCGGTGTACACCGGACTGTCCGGTGTACACCGGACTGTCCGGTGTACACCGGACTGTCCGGTGTGACAGCGGGGCAACGGCTATTTCGGCGCCAACGGTCACCTGCAGGCGCATTAAATGCGCGCCAGAGCACGCAGAAGTCAGGCACGCGCGTCATGGCGCACCGGACACTCTACAGTACATGTCCGGTGCGCCACCGGACATCCAGGCGGGCCCAGCAGTCAGAGCTCCAACGGTCAGAACCCTAAAGGTCGGGTGACGTGGCTGTCGCACCGGACATGTCCGGTGTGCACCGGACTGTCCGGTGCACCATGGGACAGACAGCCTTCACCAACGGCTAGTTTTTGATTGGTGGCTATAAATACCACCCCAACCGGCCACTTCAAGGTGAGGGAGCCCAAGCAACATTCCAAGTCATCTAGTTGACATACTCAAGCCCTCCCAACCACATATATTCATTGATCCATCCTATACACAAGATTTAGACCACTACAACCAACACAAGTGCCACAAAAGAGAGAGCAAGCAAAAGAGAGCTACTCATTTGAGTTTAGCACTAGTGCCTTGTGAGATTCATCGAGAGATAGTGTGTGCTTCATCTTTGTGTTCATTTGCGCGTGGAGTTTTGACTCCCATTGAACTTCCTCCAAAGTTTTGGAGGCTTGTAAAAGCTAGCAAGAGACACCAAAGTGTGTGGTGGTCCTTGCGGGATCGAGAGTGATCCTTGAGAAGAAGAAGAGCTCACCGATCCTTGTGTGATCGGGGGAGAGAGGGAAAGGGTTGAAAAAGACCCGTCCTTAAGTGGACTCCTCAACGGGGACTAGGCCTTCGAGGGCCGAACCTCGGTAAAACAAATCACCCGTGTCCATTGTGTTTATTGCTTGTGATTTGTTTGTTTTCCCTTGCTCTAAGTTTTCGTGCACCATTATTTGCTAATATCATTTGGTGTTGCTTCAAGTTAAATTCCCATTTAGTGAAAGCAACACGTTGCAAGAAAGAACTTGTCCTAGTGCTCTTCTCATCTAAGGGTTCTTGCTTTGTTATTCTATAACTTATTAGTTGTATTGATTTATCTCTCCCGCATTATTTAGCAATACTCTTTTCAAGCAAGAACTTAGTTTCTATTCTCCGATATTTGTATATCTTGTTCTAACCACTAATCAAGGGATCTAGTTGGGGGATAAAGTTTTATTTTTCAGGTTCCGCCTATTCACCCCCCCCCCTCTAGGCGACTTTCAATTGGTATCAAAGCTAGGCACTTCATCTTGAGTCTAACAACTCGAAGTGATGGCTCGTAGAAGATCCCAAAAGAACAAGAAGACCCAAGAGAACAAGGAGGTAACTCTTGAGATATTACTTTCCAATTGTTCTAATTATGATTCATGGTCTACTAGAGTAATAAATGCTTTTAGAACGGTAGATCCTCAATTAGAACAAATTTTAGACAAGAGTATCTTCCCTCCTAGTTATAACGGAAAAATTGTCTCCGAGGAGGATCAAAGATGTTTTCGCTTAAACTACCTAGCTTTTGACATCTTAAGTAATTCTCTTAGCAAAGAAGATTATCATGCCTTCATATCGAATTATGACGAATCAATCCATGATGCGCATGATATTTGGAATAGAATTAAAAGCAAATTTAATGAGTCCAAACATGATAGTTCATTTTGTGCTTCTACTTCCTTTGGTATTTGTGATACTAACCCTTGCAAGGAAGAAGAAGAAAATGAACGGAGGAGACCAAACGATGAATCCACCTCTCCAAGAGGTTTGTCTTCCCATTTCGATTCCCACATATGTTGTGTGGCTAATGCAAATGATAGCGGAAGCACAAATGAGGATGAGGAGGAAGAAAGAAGCTTTGTGCAACTCTACGCTCGCCTAAGCCAAAAAGATAAGGCAGTCATGCTCAAACTTCTAGAAAGAGCGAGAGAGCAAGGCGAAGCTCGTCAAAGGCTAGAAAGTATTCTCTCCATGAAGATGCAATGCTTTGACGAGTTGACTAAAGAACATGAGGAGCTAAAGTGCTCTCATGTTGATTTGGTCCAAAGGTATGAAACTATTTCAATTGAGCAAGAAAACGCTTTACATTGTATCGCTCAATTAGTAAATAGGAATACCTTGCTTAAGGACCAAGTAGAAAAGCTAAAGGTTGAAAAACTAGCTTTTCAAGATAAATATGATATGCTCCTATGCTCTCATGAAAATCTTAGAGATGATCATATCATATTAAACATTGCTCATGAGGTTGTGATAGAAAACTTAAAATATCAACAACCTCACTCATGCACATGTATTCAAATTGATACTATATTACCATGTGCTAATGCTTGTTGCCCGTCGACAAGCAAATCTTCCTTTGAGCTAGAATTTGCAGGAACAAACGATGATTCATATCAAAAGCTCAAGGAAGAAAATGAGAGGCTGAAGATGAGCTTGACACAACTAAAAGGGAAGTGTATTGCTCAACCTTCTCAAGATAACCGTGACCACATGGTGAAGAAGCTTGAGACGGGAACAACCGAGGCATGCACTACATCCCTTGAAGAAAATGTCAAGGAGTTGAGGATTGCCAAGAGGAAGAAACAAAAGATGAAATTCAACACCTCCTCCAAAAGCCTCAACCACGCCTCCACAAAAGGTAATATCCAAGGTAATGATCAAGCCACACCTCACATTAAAAGGTGTAGTGAGTGCTTTGAAGAGGGGCACTTGATTAGGTCATGTCCCTACATTAAAAATGGCTTGATTATTAACAAGGATAATAGACTTTGTTTTAAATGCTCCAAGAAGGGACACTTGCTTAGATCTTGTCCCCATTTAAAACAAAAAGGCATAGGGTTAGAAAAGAAAGTTTTTACTAACCATGTAGCAGGCAACCAACAAGGAAAGAAGAAAACTTCAAAACTTGAAAAACGTCTATGCTACACATGCCGAAAGAAGGGACATCAATGCAAGGATTGTCCCATTGGTAACAATTCCACTCCTAACTTGTCAATTGATTCTCATATAACTAGGCAACCCAAAATTACAACTTGTGCTAGAAAGGTAATGAGTTTACCTAGTGCTAACACAAAGGACTTTTGGGTTCCTAGATCTTTGTTGACTAACCGTGATGGACCCATCAAGCGATGGGTACCAAAATATGCTTGACAAGATTTGTAGGAGAAGGAGATGATATGAAGCCTTGGGGTGCTTGAGAGAGTCCATTCAAGCTATCAATCTTCAATGATCTATATACATGATTGACCCAAGGTTATTTTTCAAATTGCTATGCCCTAAACTCATATCATCTCGAGGAAGATATTATATGTTGTAGGAAGTGAAGAGATATCATATGCGAAAAATCAAGGCCTACAACATGAAGGAAAGTCAAAGGATGGTAACACTTATCTTTTAAGTGCAAGCATTTTAGAATATCATTTCTTATGTGTCTTGTGTAGTCACATAGAAAACTTGAAGCACTTCAAATGCCTTTAATTTTATATTACCATTCTTTGAAGAATCTCCTATCTTATGGTAGATTGCATACTCATCATTTCCATCCCATGGCAATCTACATGCTTTAAATTGTTGGAAGTATCTCATGGCATGTTTTTCGCTAAGTTATTCTATTATTGCCATGTTTCTAGATATAGAGAGATATTTCAAGTTCCTAAAAGAACAAAGTGTTATGTAAGGAATTCAAATCCTTAGGACACTTATAAAAAGAAAACTCTCTCTATAACTAGATTAGTGAGACTATTGATTTTATTTAAGTAACCCAAAGTAGTCTCACTTGTTGAGAATAAGTTTCTCTTTGGAAGCGTGTAATCTAACATGAAAAGAAAAATCAATCCAATAATTTATGATGTGCTTCTACTTGCTTAAATTGGATTTGATTCTTTCACATTTATCGCTTTCCATATCATGAATTAGATTTATTCTCATAATCTTAAAGGATTATTTATGCTTATTTTATGAGTTAAAATTAAGCATAACATCATCTATGGATAATCTAGTTTATGCTATGAAGTTTCCATGCTTTTAGTAATCTACTTTTTCATTCCATATATCAAAATTGGTTACAAAAATGGAAACTAGTGCTTGTATTACTAACAACGTATCTCTTGAGCTTACTTATGAATATCTACAAAAGAGAAAGTACACAAGCCTCATGGGTTGTTCTTCACCCAAAAGAAGAAAGGTAAAAGCAAAGGTATGGGAACTCATCTTCTTAATCAAATATAGTTCCCATCAATGATTATTTACTCTAGTTATATCTCTGTGAAGAAATAGATTCTTTATCGAATTTAAATTGGCTAAGATGTGCATTCAATCTCATTCTCATCAATGCACTTATCCATTAGAATCCATTTCATGCCTTTGCTATATTTGTTATCATATTGATTTGCTTCCAAGTATTGATTAACTAAATTCAATATGATAGAGTAAAATCTCTAATGATTATTGAAATGCTTAAAAGGTGCTCACTCATATTTCTCAAATGAAATGCATTAATGTTAAGGATTTTACTTCATGTCTGTGTGACTTATGATTGATGAACTGTCTATATTTTCTATCTAAAGAAATCATCTTTCATCATATACTCCCTTGTGCTATTAACATCTTTTCTTGAGTGTTTTCAATAAGTTTGAAAGGAAAAGGAAACAACTACAAAGGGAGGATTCTCAAATGAAAGAGGAGGACATCAAAAACAACACCACCTATTTGGATAGTAAGATCTACAAAACAATCAATGGTGTGGTTGTGAGTATTCTAAATCCTCTCATAATGAGAATGCTAGGCTTAAGTTGTGTATTGCTAAATTTTATAAGCCTTGATCAAGATGTATAATGCTTCTCCCTATTTTTCTTTAAAGTAAATACATCCATTCAATTCAAATACTCGATGCATATCTTTAGGGGGAGTCTATTCTTATATCTTGACTTTGTTGAGACTATTGCTTTATCTCAGTAATTTCATATAGTCTCTTGCATGAGAATAAGTTTCTCATGATGTATGCTACTACTTTAAATTCTTGTCTTTCACTCTAAAGTAGCATATTTGCTGGATTCTCCTACTCTAAGCCTAATTGATAATCTAATGTGTATGTTGTTCTTTTGATCACATTTGTTATTTGTTTGATCATTGAATAACTTCAATCAACAATCATACTTCTTAGTGCCGTATATTCTATCAATCAATTTCTCTCTTGATATGCACTAAGTTAAAAGGAGAATTCATGATACAATTATGCAACTTGTGATCCATTTGATATATGCTAACAATAACTTGAAAATATCACTAGTTGTAGAACTCTCTCTTGTGCAAAATATTTTCATATATTGTCATTAAGAATTGGTCTTAAGCATCTAAGACTAAGGACAAGCACAATGAAGAGAGCGTCCCTATGTAAAGGTACATAAAGGTAAAACTATCTCCTTTCATTTAAACTTGTACATAAATCTTCCTTTTTTATACATTCTTTGCATATCTTGTATAAAAGGAAGAGAAAGCATGTCCATGTATTATCCCTGCTTCATACCTAGTTTAATTTCCCAAAATTCATTCCTGCTTTAGTGCATCTTTGGTAAAACTAGATGAAGTACTTTTATTGTCAAAGAGCTTAAAGCTTAACCTTGTAACGAGGATAAGCTGCCTTTGTTCCAAAGGTGGATGGTCCTTAAGCCTCTTTGAAATCCTTAAGGGAAAAAGCTTGAAATATTTACAACATGCTTTCATAAGTGCATAAACTGTCATGAGCATCACACTTATACTATGACACAATGCACTTCACATTTCATATAATATAGATATGTTCTCATTAACCTAATTATGTGCAATTGGCATTTAAGGCCAAAACATATGTTCCTCTCCATGCACATATTTAGGGGGAGCAATCTATGTTATATAGCACTATGATCATGCTTAAATTGATATATCTTTTTGATCATATATCCTTTATATCTATGACTAATGTGTTTTCAAGTGAATTTCAAACCAAGTCATAGGTACATTGAAAGGGAATTGGAGTCTTTGGCAAAGACAAAGCTTCCACTCTACTCTATCGGTATTATCTACCCTTCGCCATCACTCCACAATGTCTCTCCATCTTTGGTATAATCTTCACTCATATGTTTTATTTACCAAAGGAGAGAAAATAGTTAGGAAAAGGGCCTATATCTCATTCCAAGTATCCGTTTTTGGCGATTCATGCCAAAGGGGGAGAAAGTATTGGCCCAAAGCAAAAGGACCGCACCACCACCCTAATTTTAAAATTAATGGTTTTCAATTGGAAAATTTCAAATTGGTATCTCTTTGTGTTCTAAAGGGGGAGCAAATAGTATTTTCAAAACTTGATATCTTAAAACCCTCTTAAACACTAAGAGGAGAATTTATTTGAGGGGGAGTTTTGTTTAGTCAAAGGAAAAGCATTTGAAACAAGGGGAGAAAATTTTAAACTTGAAAAGCTTTGCAAAAATCTTATTCATTTACCTTTGACTATGTTGCAAAAAGGACTTTGAAAAGGATTTACAAAAAGAATTTGCAAAAACAAAACATGTGGTGCAAGCGTGGTCCAATATGTTAAAAAATGAAGAAACAATCCATGCATATCTTGTAAGTATTTATATTGGCTCAACTCCAAGCAACCTTTGCACTTACATTATGCAAACTAGTTCAATTATGCACTTCTATATTTGCTTTGGTTTGTGTTGGCATCAATCACCAAAAAGGGGGAGATTGAAAGGGAATTAGGCTTACACCTAGTTCCTAATTAATTTTGGTGGTTGAATTGCCCAACACAAATATTGGACTAACTAGTTTGCTCTAGTATATAAGTTATACAGGTGCCAAAGGATTCACACTTAGCCAATAAAAAGACCAAGTATTGGGTTCAACCAAAGGAGCAAGAACCAACCGAAGGCACCTCTGGTCTGGCGCACCGGACTGTCCGGTGTGCCACCGGACATGTCCGGTGCACCAGAGGACTCCGACTTCAAACTCTTCACCTTCGGGAATTCTCGGAAGCCGACGCGCTATAATTCACCGGACTGTCCGGTGTACACCGGACAGTGTCCGGTGCTCCAAGGATGAGCGGCCTCGCGAACTCGGCAGCCTCGGGAATTCACTTCGGCTGCTCCGCTATAATTCACCGGACTGTCCGGTGTACACCGGACTGTCCGGTGTGACAGCGGGGCAACGGCTATTTCGGCGCCAACGGTCACCTGCAGGCGCATTAAATGCGCGCCAGAGCGCGCAGAAGTCAGGCACGCGCGTCATGGCGCACCGGACACTCTACAGTACATGTCCGGTGCGCCACCGGACATCCAGGCGGGCCCAGCAGTCAGAGCTCCAACGGTCAGAACCCTAAAGGTCGGGTGACGTGGCTGTCGCACCGGACATGTCCAGTGTGCACCGGACTGTCCGGTGCACCATGGGACAGACAGCCTTCACCAACGGCTAGTTTTTGATTGGTGGCTATAAATACCACCCCAACCGGCCACTTCAAGGTGAGGGAGCCCAAGCAACATTCCAAATCATCTAGTTGACATACTCAAGCCCTCCCAACCACATATATTCATTGATCCATCCTATACACAAGATTTAGACCACTACAACCAACACAAGTGCCACAAAAGAGAGAGCAAGCAAAAGAGAGCTACTCATTTGAGTTTAGCACTAGTGCCTTGTGAGATTCATCGAGAGATAGTGTGTGCTTCATCTTTGTGTTCATTTGCGCGTGGAGTTTTGACTCCCATTGAACTTCCTCCAAAGTTTTGGAGGCTTGTAAAAGCTAGCAAGAGACACCAAAGTGTGTGGTGGTCCTTGCGGGATCGAGAGTGATCCTTGAGAAGAAGAAGAGCTCACCGATCCTTGTGTGATCGGGGGAGAGAGGGAAAGGGTTGAAAAAGACCCGTCCTTAAGTGGACTCCTCAACAGGGACTAGGCCTTCGAGGGCCGAATCTCGGTAAAACAAATCACCCGTGTCCATTGTGTTTATTGCTTGTGATTTGTTTGTTTTCCCTTGCTCTAAGTTTTCGTGCACCATTATTTGCTAATATCATTTGGTGTTGCTTCAAGTTAAATTCCCATTTAGTGAAAGCAACACGTTGCAAGAAAGAACTTGTCCTAGTGCTCTTCTCATCTAAGGGTTCTTGCTTTGTTATTCTATAACTTATTAGTTGTATTGATTTATCTCTCCCGCATTATTTAGCAATACTCTTTTCAAGCAAGAACTTAGTTTCTATTCTCCGATATTTGTATATCTTGTTCTAACCACTAATCAAGGGATCTAGTTGGGGGATAAAGTTTTAATTTTCAGGTTCCGCCTATTCACCCCCCCCTCTAGGCGACTTTCACCAGGCACGACCCGTTGATGCTTCAGGCTGGGTCGTGCTGGCCCACGTGCCTAGGGACATGCCCAAACCCGGCACGCACAGGGAAAAATCGTGCCGGGCCGGCCCGTTGACCCTCAACGTACCGGGCCGGCCACTGGTCCAAACCAACAGTAGAGCAGTATATAAATACATACATTTAACAGAATTAATCATATATAATAACATATTATTTACATATATTAAGACAACAAAATTCATTTATCAATTCACAAGATAATATCATATTAATACAAATATGAAATGATCACATAAAATAACAGTTGGTTCACAGGATAGTACACAAACACAGATATAAAATTATAATTAGGAGATGTTAGTGTAATGACCGCCTCATTAAAAACCTTCTTAGGTAAAAACTCACACCTCATGATAAAACCCTAAGAAGGAAAAAGAGTGCAGCCCAGCTCCAAAGTTTATAGGTTATGAGAACGATTGATATAACATTGAAAAGCAGGAGTATAACCATGCCATAAAGGAAGGTCATCCCTAGCAATCAAACGACACAGTTCAGTCCTAGCAATAGAAGCAGAGTACTCCCAACGTTACAAAGTACCGTCAGTATTGTACTTAAGCGCAGATTGGACTTGCCCAGAGCGTTCATGTGCTTTCTTAGCAGAGCAATTATGACGAAGCAAATGACCAGTACCAGAAGTAGATCGAGCAGTAAGTGTTTGCTTACAGTGCTTGCAACGAGCAGCATACCTGACTTTCTTACCATTCACAATCTTAGTTAATTCATCAAAATCATTCCAGCACTTAGACCTTTTCTTCATGTTGCTACCACTAGCATCAACAACCTGATCAGGATTAGGGACTGCTGCTGACGGGCTAGTGGATCCGGTTCCAGTGCCAATTTGAGTCGGCAACAGTATCAACCTCAATAGGATCTCCATGGGTGTCACCAAACCCCAGGAAGTACCTAGCATCCTGCGCCTCATTGTGGTCCTCAAGCCGGCGCTCCTCCTCCTCTGCAGCCGCGTCAAGGTCTATGACCCTGACTTCGACCACGAGCCCGAGGAACTAAACCGGTTAGAGGACTGTCGCCTCCGGTTCCTCAACGACTGCAACGCAGTTGACAGAATTAAACATAACACATGCTGTTAACTAAATCTAAAAAAACATAACAGACAACAACTAAAATAAGCAGCTAACACATGCGGTTGACACATGCTGTTGACACATGCTGTTAACTAAAATAAACAGCTAACACATGCTGTTGACACATGCTGTTAACTAAAATAAACAGCTAACACATGCTAAAATAAACACATGATGTTAAACAGCTAATAAATTGGCACATGCTGTTGACAGAATTAAAGGTTGTTTGGTATATGCTGTTGACAGAGTTAAACAGCTAACAAATTGGCACAAACAACTAACTATGAACCGCTAATAATATAAAGGTTGTTTGGTTAGAACTTAGCAGATGAACCGCTAGTAACACATGCTGTTGACAGAATTAAACAGACAACGACATAATTAAGCTAACAACAGTAAATGAGTAGAGAGTAGAGACAGACCTTTCAAAGCCGGAGCACCAGAGATGACTGACGAGTGACGAGCAGGGCGAGCACGACCGACGAGCAGGGCGCAGAGGCGAGCAGTCCGAGACTCCGAGCACGACCGGCGAGGCGACGAGCAGGGTGAGCAGCCGAGCACGAGATCCCCAATCGACCGCAGGGCGCAGAGGCGAGTAGCCGAGCACGACTGACGAGCAGGGCGAGCACGACCGACGAGCAGGGCACAGAGGCGAGCAGTCCGAGCACGACCGACGAGGCGACGAGCAGGGCGAGCAGCCGAGCACGAGATCGACCGCAGGGCGCAGAGGCGAGCAGGGCGAGCACGACCGACGAGTAGGGAGGGGCGGAGGGTAGAGAGAAAACGGCGTCACCGCCGCCAGACCGAGAGCAGAGAGGGCGTCAGGGTTGGGGACTCGGGGTCGGCAGTCGGGATAGGGTTAGGGTTACCGTTTAAGCCGAGCGGCCAAGCCGCCGTCCCAGCCCATTTAATTGAATTGGGCCTGCGCTACACTGCACTTGTGTTCAAATACGTGGGCCGCCGTCGGACCGACCCATTTATCGTGCCGGGCCGGGCCAAAGCACACGAGCCGCCGTATCTGTCCATACCCGGCCCGCTAAACGGGCGTGCCCGTAACCGACCGTGCCGGGCCGTGTTTAGACCAGGCTAAATTCGTGCCGTGCCACGGGCCAAACGGACCGCACTATTTCAACATCTATATCTGCAGCTCGGCGCCCGCTGTTCGTGCTTGGGTCGGTCGTCGGCCACCGCCCGCCGCCGCCTGGTCGAGGCGAGACGCCGCCAGACGGGGGGGACCTACCGTGTGTGCTATGGTTATTGGTTAGGCAGCGCGTTGGGCTTTGTCTAGTTTGGGCCTTCAATTCAGTGTCTAGGTAGTAAAAAAAAGTTTTGGGCCTCTACACAGGGAGGCTAACCTTTGGTCCGTCGTCTCCGCTCCTGCCGACACCGGCACACCGCCGCCTCCATGAGGCACAACACCGCTCGCAGTGACTCGATCCCTGCCGCCGCAGCCTGCTGATTGCCCGCAGGCCATCGCCCTGCCCGATCCTGTCTCCCTGATCCCTCCACCGGTGCGATGCCCTCTGCCCTCGGCAGGCGGCAGCTCATCTCGAGTGCTCCCTTCTCGCCCACCACGGCCGTGCTCGCGTAGCCCGGCCGGCGTCACCGCCGGAAAGGTGTAGGCGGGAGCACCCGCGCCGTGCTGCACCGCCCGTCGCTCCGGGCCCCAGTTGTCTGGCGGCCGTAGCTCCGGTCCGTCGGTTGGACCTTCAAGGTTGCACTCTTATTCGCCTGCTCTGGTACACTTGCAATCTACAATTCCATACATTTCCCATTTCATATTCCAACTGTCTGTTGTGTGTGGAATTCCAATGGCACTGTCTGCCCCAGTTCATTCACCTTTATATATGGTGGTGCCAATAGTGCCGTAGGTGTACAGTCGGGTGTGGGAGCGCCAGCGTCTAGCTGGTCTAGGAGTCCTTCTCTTTGTGTGTTAGGAATCTGGGATGGCACATCGGTGGCCGGTGCAGTGGGGGCACTGGACCACTGTTTTAAAGGCGTCGTCTAGGCGTCCATGCGGTGGTCCAACACCTAGGCGACTTGGGCGCTTACCTTTCCTAGGCGCCGCCTAGGCGTTCAGGCAGCGGTCCAACGCCTTGTATCGCCATACCACTTTAAAAACCATGCACTGGACTCTACCGACGTCATGGATTGGACCTAGTCACTAGGGCTCTAGGAAGGTGATCGTGACCTTGGACTGTGGTGGTTAGGGTTTCAGGAAGCTGGAAGCGTTGGCTTCTGTGCTGGCCCTGCCATTGGTTCATATAGCGTCTGTGACCGGGCGCCATAACCAGGAATAGGGTTGCGCCCCTGATCAGTAGTGAGGGATTGAGTCGGGCTCGGTCTCCTTGACCGAGCCAGAGAACACACCTAACAGATTTTGGTTAGGGGCTTTATCTTAGCTTGGAATTGATGTGTTACATTTACATCGATATGCGTGTGGCCGTGTGGGAATGAATATATTCATTGTTTCGGTAGACAGTGATGACGGATTCACTTATGTTATCCTGAAATCAAATTAGAGCCTGATATGCTTTTTTTGGTTAAACTTAAGGTATTATGAGACCTTTGTGTTTTGGCCATTTTCTACTTATGTACCAAACCAAAATGAATCTATAGCTGTATGCTAGCCGGTTTACCAAATTATGTATTGAATTATTCAGCTTTACAGCAGTGCATTTTTACTTGTATGGAATGTGATGGACTTATGGTGTTCACTTGTTCTACAGCACTGCCTTTCACCCCTATATACTTTTCCTGGATCCGCCACCGCCCGCCCTTCCGTCGTTTTGCCCTTCCGTTTCACTTACTGGAGCACACTGCCTCGAATGAGGAGGTTATTTCTGGCGTGCTGCCGCTACCTGCAGTTCACATCTGTCCCTGATGCTATCAGAGCTACTTCACCTGTAAGAAAACACTGCTTGAAAACAGTTTGCGGTATACTTAATTGTGCACAGTTCACTTTGCTTTAGTGGTCAATAATTTGAATGCTTCTGTTCCTGTTTCAGGTCAACAATGTCTACGGGCCATGGAGGAGGTATATCTTCACAAACGCCGATAAGGTTCTACCATGGGAGGCGCCATCCCGTGAAATTCTGTTGAGGAAGATAAATTGTGCTATGAAGGATGGGAATGTTGAAGAGGCGCTGCAATCTTTGAGCAATTACAAGAAGCTTCACGGTCTTCCTGAGCCGCGGGTACTGAATAGTATAATTGTGTCGCTGTCCTACATGTCTAGTAGGAGGTGGCTTCAGAGGGCATTTGACATGGTTCTCTCAGTTTATCAAATTAATAGAAATCTTCTCAATTGTGGCTCACTGATGAGGCTAGCATTGGCGCTCGCAAGAGATCAGATGCCTATCCCGGCCTCCACAGTCCTGAGGATAATACTAGAGAGTAGAAAGCTTCCCGATGTTGATATGCTGACCATGTCGTTTCTGCATATGTTGAAGTCACAGGTAGGCTCCTACCTTGCCACTGATGTTCTGATTGAGACTTGCGAGAGCTTTTTGGACCAAGTTACAGATAGGCGGGAGATGAAAAAACTGGACCCAATAAAAAACAATGCCACCTTGTTCAATATGGTTTTGGAGTCATGTGTGACCTTTAAATGCATTATCAAGGCCCAGAAAATAATGGAACTGATGTCATTGATCGGAGTTGTGGCCGATGTAAATACAGTGGTGATGGCTAGCCGTGTCTTTGAGATGGTTGGGCAACGGGATGAGTTGATACATATGAAAAGAAGCATCGATTCTTTAACATCTTTGACATTTCTTCAGTACTACCTGCATTTTTATGACAGTCTATTGAGCCTCCATTTCAAATATAATGACATGGATGCTGCTGCAAAGTTTTTAATCGATCTGCATCAGCAACCGAAGCCTGGTGTTTTATTTTGCAATGGTTTGCAGAAACAAAGTATCATACAAATTGGCTCTGGCAATCTGAAAAGCGGATATAAAATAATGTTTGATCCCAAAAAAGTTGACAGGGGTTTTGTGTTGGGTACAGAAAGCCAATTCGGCCTTGTTGTTCTTACTGATGGAAACCTTCTTCATACTGAAAAGGCTCTTGCTAAACTTATCATAGGCTGTGTGAAATCAAGAAATATGCATATACTGTCTAACTTTTTTATTATGTCATGTCAATATGGTCTAGAGCTAATTTCTCCTCAAGATGTGGTTACTGCTTGCATTCAAATGGGATGGTTGCATGCTGCTCATGATACCATAGATGACTTGGAGTCAGCCGGGATTCCAGTTGGGATTACTGGTTACGTTTCTCTTCTGAGAGCATATGAGAAGGAGAATAAGTCAGAAGAAGTCAATGGCCTTCTTCAACAGATACAAAATATGGCATCTACCATGGATGATGTTCATACTGATTCACCATTTACCATCAATAATATTGCCGAAGTAGTGAAATATGAAATGTCCTTCAGTAGTTCATCTTTGGTTGCTGCTTTGGCTGATGAAATTAAACATTACAACCCTGGAGAGCACTTGGCATTAGAGCTCAATAATTCGGTTCTTTTCTTCTGCAAGGCAAAAATGATGGAAGATGCTGTTTGCGCATATAAGTGTATGAGAGAGCAAAATATCAGACCCACATCTCATACTTTTTGTCATATGTTGTGTGGTTATTCTTCAATGGACATGCATAGGGAGATCACCATGTTGTGGGGAGAAATAAAGCGCAGACATGAATATGGAGAGCTAGATTTGGATAGGGACTTGCTTGATAGCTTGGTTTTGAATTTTCTTAAAGGTGGATATTTTTCGAGGGTGATGGAGATCATTAGTTACATGTCAAAACATAACATTTACTGTGACAAGTGGAAATACAGGCGTGCCTTCCTGAAGCTACACAAGAACCTGTATAGGAATTTGGATTCATTGCATGACAAAACAGAAGCTCAAAGTAAAAGGATTGAAGATGTCCGAGCTTTCAGGTTGTGGGCAAGCATTAAGTAGGGACAGCGACCAATTTGATCCCTCTCATTTTCAAATTGGGTAAAGACACCCCTTTGATGACTTGTAGTGCGGTGCCAAGCAAGCCTGCCTTGTTGCCACCTCAAGGATTACTCCTGGCTTGTTGCCCTGAAGCCTCCCTTGAGGGAAAAGGCAAAGAGGCATCGTTGGTGTTCGCAGCACCTGCAGCGGGGGAAGAGGGTTGAGGCTGTGGAGAGCTTTGGGGAGCTCAGCCTTAGGGAGGTGGTGATGTTTGCGCTGGGAGAGGTGGGCCTCTCCAAGCAGACGGAGATCCAGTTGGTTGACGTGACCAGCGGCGTGCTCGGCTCCCACACCGGCTCTAGAAAGACATTCTTCTACTTGCTCCTTGTTTGTTGTTCATGTGCTTCTTTCTTCAGTATGGCCTACATGCACTGCATTACTTCTTATCAAAGTACATTTGTTTCCATGAGAAGGAAAGGCAGTTCACTTGATGCATTAGGAAAGATCAGTTCTTTCGATAAAGTCATTTACTCCATTAGTTCCATGTGATGGCTTTTTGCTACTCTAGGCTATTGTAGGAAAAAACGTATAATGCGAGCCATCATATCTAATCCATTTCCGCTTTTACAATATATGAAGAACTTGTTAATTGGCTTAATTATGGGATGGGTGCAACCTGATTGGAATTAAACTGAGCATTTTTTTCTTCCACCAAACTAGAAATTAGGAATTTTCTCCATTGATTATGCCTATGAATCAGGATACTGTTGACTAATGAAGCAATGTGTTGCTCTTTATTTTTCCAGATAATTGCCTTAGAAGTTCCCTCTCTACTGCATCTCTGTCTTTATTATACTGTACACCTCCAATGTTTTTCTACTACTTTGATTTATGTTTACTAGCTTATGTTAAGGCCCATATTACTATTTCTATATATCCTACAGACCTAGGAGGACCTGGTTACCATTCATCCTATGAGGTACGTAACATGGTATCAAAGCAGGTTAGGGTTAGGGTTAATCCCGCCCTCTGATCCCACCAGTTTTTCCGTCGCATGTGCGGTGCAGCGGACGGGCTACACCTTTCCGGTGGTGATGCCGGCCGGGCTACGCGAGCACGGCCGTGGTGGGCGAGAAGGGAGCACTCGAGATTAATCTTGAATATCACATGCTTAGGAATGATTTGGATCAAAGTGCAAAATAGCATGAATAGCTTGTTATGATCCAACTTCTGCCTTTTGTAACTGGGTTAGGTTATATATCAGCCAGCCAAGAATGGAATTACTGTACTTTCATTGTTTGTGGCATCATTTACACAGTCAAGAAGCAAATGGACATGTTGGATCCTAGTAGTTTGGCAATTGGTTTAAGCACCAAACTGTGGCATTATTAGGATGAACTTTAATTATGTGAACAATGTTGATACTTGGTATCATGGCAGTCAGATTGATGTCAACATGATAACAAGTGGATTAGGAGATCCTATAATGTTTCGGTTGGTTGACAAACTTATTAACTGGTTTATTAAATCATTTTATTTTCTTCTGTTTGATTGCATTGAGGTGACAGTTTGGTCACAATTGTTCTACACAACTATTTGTTTGAATACAACAAGAAAGCCATTTAATGCTGGGCAAGTTGGGGTAGGATGGAAATGAATTGCCCATGTACTGATTGATTACTGTTCAACAAGGCAAAACACTAACCCAGTACTTGTGCTACATCAAACAGTTTCTTTTTGTAGTAATTGTTAGATATTGTTTAGTATTTTTCATTTATTATCAGACATTGTCCAGATAATTCTGTTCATCGTGTGCGTACTAGGACCCCTTGCTTTATAAACACTACAGCATATCTGAAATTCTGAATGCTTGTTTTAGGTATGAAACCGGAGACCATGTTGGTGTATATGCAGAAAATTTTGTTGAGACTGTGGAGGAGGCTGATGTGATGGCCCCTGGCCACCGGCGTGCGCAGATGCCGGGACGTGAGCTCTGATCACCGCCAGGACTTGGCAAACGAAGCAAGTATGAGGCAATTTTCTTCTATTAATATTTCGATGCTTCTCTCTCAAGTCTATTACATATTATATGGCATCCCAGATAGGCCGGCCCAACACCATCACTCACACAAGTCCAACACAGCCCACACGATTTACAACAAAAAAAAGAAACACACACCTAATATCGCACGACAATGGCTCCTCTTCAGACTTCAGCTTCTACTACCTCTGTCACTGCTTCATCAGGTGTGACAGCTGAAAGCCTACTTGACCTTTCTCCAGATACAGTCTTCTCCATCCATGCAGATGCAGAAGATGGGTCTCCTCGTAAAAGGAGGTTCCTTGGCCCCACCTTTCCCATCTCCATGTACTTCGCGGACTACGCTTCTACGATATGCTGATCTACTCAATCCACCGAAGAAGGTCCACATGACTTATAAGCATTTTCCGTTCTTTCCATTTTTCTTGTGATCGTTTGACTAATCTTTGAATGTCGTTATCATCTCAGGCTGCTTTGCTTGCTTTAGCTTCTCATGCATCTGATCCAGCTGAAGCTGAACAGACTTAGGTTCTTGGCCTCTCCTGCTGGAAAGGTTATCATCATCTTTGAATCCCTATGTTATGCCGCTCTAAGTGGATTTTTTCCTTTGCTGACTAGCAGATTTGTATGTAGGATGAGTATTCTCAATGGATAACTGCTAGTCAGAGGAGTCTTCTTGAAGTTATGGCTGCATTCCCTTAAGCTAAGCCACCACTGGGAGTGTTTTTCGCAGCAATAGCTCCTCGTCTGCAACCACGATACTACTCAATTTCATCATCTCCAAAGTAAGTTTTTTTTACTATCACTGCCCATTTCCTCTATTTGCAGCGTTCACCTACAAGTTTCAACAGTACATCTGCACTATTGGTAAAGCTACTTTCCAAGTCTCTAGCTTTGTCACAAGAAGATTGCTTGATGATTAGGGAAGCCATGTGTACCTTGATAAAGCTAGTTTTCAAGTCTCTAGCTTTGTTTGATTTCTTCCACCATGAATTTATTTAAATTTTGAACTTCAGGCACCAACTAAGCTTAAGATGTGCTCAGTTTTCATATGTGATAATATTAAATTGTCTTGGGCCTGGTGCAATGGTGAGAGCTGTCTCACTGAGTCACCAGGACGCTGATTCGAAGTAGGCTCTCCGCAATTAGGGGGGAAGGCTTGCCTCCTCAATCATGTGGGAGCCTGTGGCTCTGGGTCTGCTCTTTTATCGAACTGTCCTGTTCATGCCGGTGTGGCATACTATGCTTGAGGTGGTGGTATGTACCTTCCACTAGGGGATGCCTCTTGACAACTTATAAGTGTCTCTGCAGGATGGCTCCCTCCAGAATTCATGTAACATGTGCATTAGTTTATGTGCCTTCACCAACAGGAAGGATCCACCAAGGAGTTTGTTCAACATGGGTGAAGGGAGGCTCTCGATGTAAACTCTTTTGTGGGCATTAAGCTCTTGAATTACCAGCAACAATAAACTTTCCAACAGTCTGATTTATTATTCTTTGATTTGATCATATGCTTGGCAGAATACAATTCCTCTGGAATATAGCGAAGAATGCAGCTGGGCTCCCATATTTGAGGCAGTCAAATTTCAAGTTACCTGCTGACCCATCCACTCCGATTATCATGATTGGTCCTGGGACAGGGCTGGCTCCTTTTAGAGGTTTCTTGCAGGTTTGTTTTGGCAAGGAGTCCAGTGGGTGTATATTTGCAGTTCTGCTTGAGAGCACCTAGTTTAACTTATCCTTCCGCTCTCTCTATTGGCAGGAAAGGTTAGCACTGAAACAATCTGGAGTAGAACTGGGCACTTCAATCCTTTTCTTTGGATGCAGGAACCGTAATATGGTAAAGATCGCCAGTTATGACAATTGCATGTGTTCTTGCTGTGTTTCTCAGCAAATATTGATGGAACTCAATCTGAATTGTCACTCTTAAGGACTACATATATGAAGATGAGCTGCAAACTTTCCTTGAGGCGGGGGCGCTTTCTGAGCTAATTATTGCATTCTCTCGGGAAGGGCCAACGAAAGAATATGTGCAGCATAAGATGGTGGAGAAGGTCAGCATAAAATTGTGTATCCCTATCAAGTTTGTAGCAAAGGGGGTACATAATTACAGTTTGAGATGAGGACATCATGTATACTGTTTGAGACGAGGACATTATGTATGTACTTGGTACATTAGAAGGCCACCGAAAACAAATTTTGCATCTGGTTTTCGAAAGCATGTGCTCCTATCAACTATCGTGCTGTCTGCAATGTTGGGTTGGAAGGTGCAGTTGGCAATCTACATTTTGTACATCGGCATTGTTGCATGGAAGCTGCGTCTGCACTTACGCGCCTTCAGATCGTACGGGCACCTGGCCACTGGCATGCCCAACGGCCAACGCATTCCTCAGACAGTAATAAACAGTCAGACTACTCGTACTCCTCTTGGAGTCTTGATTCATTTTGCATCTAGCGAAGCATGTCATGTTTTTTTTGGACTATAAAAATAATAATACTTCATCCATTTCTAAAATATAATTCGCTTTATACTAAATATAGATTCATTAATTAACCTATAAATATAATTTATCTCTACTACTTATTAATCCTGTAAGGGTAACCTGACATTCTATGTTGTTGCATAGCTCATGGGATTTGAACCATGACATCTTAGGCAAATGCGTGTAGTGGCTGTTACTACACCACATTGTGTTTATGTCTACATATATGACAGGAAAAATATTTACTACATTTTTTTATCAAGCTCACCTGCTACACTTGTACAATACGTAGTAGTAGATAAGTATCACCGATATTTTTTAATTATATTTTTAGATTAAGTTAGTAGTATTTAAAAAAGAGCTTTGCATGTAAATTTTTTTGTTTGAATAATATTTTCAACTTAAATTTCTTTTTTTTATAGACATTTATTTTCTGTGATATATTTTTTTATGAATCTGACTTGTGAGTCATTTTCATAATCAGGGACTCGCCGGCGATGGATGCCGGCGGCGGCTCGCGGGACTGGTCGAGCGCTTGCGCTCGTCTGCAGCTCGGCGCGCGCTGTTCGTGCTTGGGTCGGTCGTCGGCCACCGTCCGCCGCCGCCTGGTCGAGGCGAGACGCCGCCAGACAGGACCTACTGTGTGCTATGGTTATTGGTTAGGCAGCGCGTTGGGCTTTGTCTAGTTTGGGCCTTCAATTCAGTGTCTAGGTAGTAAAAAACGTTTTGGGCCTCTACAAGGGAGGCTACCCTTTGGTCCGTCGTCTCCGCTCCTGCCGACACCGGCACACCGCCGCCTCCATGAGGCACAACACCGCTCGCAGTGACTCGATCCCTGCCGCCGCAGCCTGCTGATTGCCCGCAGGCCATCGCCCTGCCCGATCCTGTCTCCCTGATCCCTCCACCGGTGCGATGCCCTCTGCCCTCGGCAGGCGGCAGCTCATCTCGAGTGCTCCCTTCTCGCCCACCACGGCCGTGCTCGCGTAGCCCGGCCGGCGTCACCGCCGGAAAGGTGTAGGCGGGAACACCCGCGCCGTGCTGCACCGCCCGTCCGCTCCGGGCCCCAGTTGTCTTGCGCCAGCACCCACAGTTTGTAGGGCACAGGCTTGCGGCCGTAGCTCCGGTCCGTCGGTTGGGCCTTCAAGGTTGCACTCCTATTCGCCTGCTCTGGTACACTTGCAATCTACAATTCCATACATTTCCCATTTCATATCCCAACTGTCTGTTGTGTGTGGAATTCCAATGGTACTGTCTGCCCCAGTTCATTCACCTTTATATATGATGGTGCAAATAGTGCCGTAGGTGTACTCATCATGATTCTGTTAAGAATGTCTATACAAAATTAATGACACGTCTGCTCTATTTTCAGTCTGACCTGAAAATTTTGGAACCAATGGAAGAGGAAGAGTACAGCTCTGAAACATCTAATGAAGAAGATGGCGAAAAAGAAGGAAATGCTGCTGAGAGTGATGTCTTCAGACCAGTTGATGTAGATCCAGCATGTTTACCAAGAGTAGGGATGATATTTGACTCGGAGGAAGATGCCTTTCAGTTTTATGTGACGTATGGTTGTCACGCAGGTTTTGGTATTACAAGAAGATCTAATAATACCTTTGATGGTTTCCGCTATCGCTCTACATTCATATGTTCTAAAGGAGGGCAGTCTAGACTGAGATCTGGTGTGACAAAACCTGCAAGAAAGCGAGGTGTGAAGACTGGCTGCAAGGCCAAGATGATTGTGAAGGATGCCCATTTTCAAAATCGCTGGGAAGTAATTGTTCTTGAGTTGGAGCACAACCATCCATTGGATCCGAACTTGCTTAAGTTTAAGAGACATTTGAAGAACTCCCCTTTTACGATAAATCCACCTCAGATTTGTGAGTCTGAGGGACAACAGAGCAACTCAGCTCTTGTACATTCAAGCAGAGTTGGTGATACTGGTATAACTTCGTCTTCTACACAGATTGAATTCAAAGCCAAGATAGATAGAAATAGGAAATTGAAGCTCGCAGAAGGAGACTTAGACGCCTTGTTGGATTTTCTCAACAAAATGCAAGACCAAAACCCTTGTTTCTTTTACAGTTTAGATATGAATGAGCAAGGGCAACTAAGGAATGTCTTTTGGTCTGACGCCAAATCACGCAGTTCATACAATTACTTTGGTGATGTTGTTGCTATTAATGTCACAAACTTCAGCGATCAGTATGATATGCAGTTTGTGTCATTCACGGGAACTAACCACCATGCACAGCCAGTGTTACTAGGTTGTGGCCTGCTTGCTGGTAGATCTCTTGGGGCTTATGTGTGGCTTTTTGGTACATGGTTAAGATGTATGAATGCCAAACCACCACATTCAATAATTACAAACTACTGTCATGATGTAGCGATAGCTATCAAAAAGGTTTTCCCTAACGCACGTCACCGTTTTTGCCTTTCACACATCTTAAATGTGCTTCCTGAAAAGTTGGAAGAAATTGATAACAAAGATGAAATTATTTCCACATTCACCACACTAGCCTATGATTATGTTACTATGACTGATTTTGACAGAGAGTGGCAAGATACTATCCAACATTTTCGTTTGGAGACAAATGAATGGCTGTCCAAACTATATGAGGTCAGGATGCAGTGGGCTCCTGTTTATGTTAAGGATTCATTTTGGGCAGGAATGTCTGTCACAGACAGAAGTGATAGTGTAACTGACTATTTTGATGGCTGGTTGATGTCAGGAACCTCTTTGAAAATGTTTGTAGAGCAATATGAGGAAGCTGTTAAAGGAAAGTT
Organism: Zea luxurians; assembly: GCA_029449295.1. Taxonomy (NCBI): domain Eukaryota; kingdom Viridiplantae; phylum Streptophyta; class Magnoliopsida; order Poales; family Poaceae; genus Zea; species Zea luxurians. The sequence goes on from JAOPSE010000010.1 coordinate 132,870,852, forward strand.
AGAAAAGGAATCTTACGAAGATTTACGATCAGCTCAGATGAGGCCACCAATGGTGACGGGGTTGCCTGTGGAAGATCAAGCAGCAAAGGTGTACACTGCAGAAATCTTTCAGAAGTTCTTCAATGAAATAGGGCATTCATTTCATTGCAATTATAATATACTTGAACGGAATGAGTCAGTGGTTACATACATAGTTTCGGAGCATGTCGATCAAACAAACAAGGTAGACTACAAAGTTGCTTATGATAATGTTCAAGGTGACATATGGTGCCTCTGCCGTTTGTACCAATCCAAAGGAATATTGTGCAGGCATGCACTCACTGTACTGAGACAGGAGCTTGTGCTGATGATTCCACAAAAATACATCATTCATCGCTGGTGCAAGGACTGTAAACAAACTTGTGCTTCCATATCCCAGCCTGTCTCAGCAGGTAATCAGGAACTGGGAAGCTACGATGATCTGTACAAACTTGGCCACCTATACTTTGCAGAAGTTGTGGAATTTGGTTCCATGAACTCAGAATCAAAAGAATATGCTTTGTCAATCATGAGGGAAGTCAGGGATAAAGTGATTTCATATGAGAAATCACTAAGAGATCAAAGGGTTGACAGCCATGTTTCAACAGCCAACTTTGCATACAATCCTGTGAATGAGGATTTTACTGATGATGCTTTGCCTATCTCTCTCAGTACAAAGGGCTGGGATCTTACCCAAGGCCAATCTAAACGTTCCCGAAAGAAGAAGCTGGCGACCCCAACTGTTCTTGATACTTTGAAAAAGAAAACTAAAAGGGCATATAACAAAAGGAGGAATGCCACTGCTAACACCCTGAACACATCTGCCACTGCAACTGACGGCATAACTGATGGCACAAATGTATATGTTATTAGATTTTTACATTCGGCTAGAAATTGTTATTTTGGTTATTTAGAAATAAATTTATTCTCTTATTTGTTATCAGGTTCAGCAAAATCCTGTAAATGAGGGATGGCAGCTAGCGTCGACTAGTGCTCCCGAAACTTTCTCTTATGGAGTAATCCCAGATATAACCTTTCCATTTTTGACATCTCTTTGCTCTTTCAGGATTTGGTGAAATTTACACATATACTAACTAACGTTCATTTTTGCAGGTGGAGAACATTTCATTTGATTTATCACAATACAACAATGCCCCAAGCTTCCACTGGCCTGAAAGCAGCAGCAGGTCTCAGCTCCACTGAGTAGGCAGCAATGCAATCGTGGATGCCTTCCAATAGACTAAGTTCTGACAGTCTTGTAATTTGGAAAAAACTAGGGGTGATGGATCAGGTTTGACCTTTCTATTCCTGCCTAGGACTCTAGGAGTCAGTGACCACCTGAATAAAGGTGAAAAGGGAAGGGATTCATTCAATGTGGTGAAGTGACATCTACCATTTATGTACCAATTTAGTGGAACGGGTTCTCTACATAATCATTCCTTTTTTTCCTTCCATGGATATTTGCAGCTCCTGATTGATTTATCTGAACCATGTAAATTAGGTCAGATGCCCCTGAATTGACCTGATGTTTCTCTATGGATCCCTCGGGAAATCATATGCCCCTTCTCTGATGAAGCTGTTTGTAACAAGATGTTTATTGCTTCATCAAGTTCATCTGTTTTCGCTAATATTTGTTCCGTTCAATTTCTATGATCAAATTATTATATTTGTTCTGTCCAGATAATATTTTGTATCATTTTATTCTTTTTTTCTCAAACATGCAGGAGAACTGTGTGTCAATATATTAATATAGAACGAATGATCTGATTACAAGCCGAATCCATGGCATTTTATCCTTGCAACTGATAAACTAGAGCAAGCTGAAGGCCAACTGGCACACATTCGATTTGTTGGTATGCTTATGCCATCACAACGAGAGAAAGAGGTCAGCTTCTTCATTTGTGTTCTCCAAGCTGACTTTTGTGTCCATTGATGACCAACACTTCTGTCTTGCCGTTCACAAGAATGATACTGTTTAACTTTTCATGTATGTTGCCATTTGTCACCCAAAAAAATCTAGGTTTTATAATTCCTGCCTGTGAAATTAAGAAATCAAGAAGTTCTTGATAAAGAAGCAGGAAGTTATTATCTGGTGGTCATTAGTATGATGTTATTGATCTGTGTTTTCCCCTTCTGTCATTTTTAATAATAAGTGAATCATACTGTATAGTGTGTACCTTCAATGGTAATGGTCTCTAAATTTTACACTATAAAATTTAAGGATCAGATCATATTAGGATTGAGTTGTATTTCTATTCATTTTTGAACTAAAATTATGAGCTCAAACGAATCACGAAGAAACATTTGAATCATGATCTATGGGTATATACCTTAAACTAAATACTGGGTACGGCCATACAGACACATGATCAAGTAAAGCACATTGAAGCCTTGTCATTATCAAGTAAAGCACAGGGACACCTGATTATGAATGGGGAAAGTGGACGAGCTCGTGAACAATTTCTATATAGTTGCTTGAAAATCGCGACTAGGAGATAACAAACAGTAGAGTACACTATCACTTCTTAAGTTTTAATGATCACAGCTGACCATGTTCATGGTCTCATGTCACAGGTGATCCTTCGTTTTTTTTCTTTTTGTCTTACCCAATACTCATGATGTGGTTAACTCCCTTTGGATCTTCGAATCAAGCAAGGCATGTCACAGGTGAGCCTATGGTTGAAGCTTGAGAGTACTATCAAAAGGGCACATTGAATATTTGTGTCATCCATGACTAAGATAGTGGCAAGCATAAACTTGCAAAACAAGATATATTTTGGGAAAACAGAATCATTATCTAATTTTCAGCCTTCATCTTGGGCTGCCACTGAAAGGGGACGTGATTCAATGCAGGAGTATGTTTCTTTTTGAACTGGAAGTATGCACGCAGGGATTGCTATTTTCTCAAGGAAAAATAAACTAAATTTTTCTTAGAGGTATGGAAATACGTACTTGAGAAAAATGTGGTTCCTAAATTAGCCCTAAAAAAAGAAGAGGACATGAATATTGTCGGTAGATTATTCCGGTTGGCTTCTAAAACTGCGGCGAGGCATAAAGCTCTCCATCTCATTAAATTAAAGTTATGCAAATCTTATGTTCATCCAAATTCTAAGGAAATTTTATGCACGCAAAACTTTGCGACTGTAGATTGACTGTAAAAGCTGCACTGCTGCAGCCGCGTCCGGTGATCTGACGCCTGCTGCTACATTGAACCAGAAACGGGAATCAATGATTAGGCGTCCCTATCCTTTCTAATGATCCAACTCTTATAGTAACCTCGTACTAACTGAGCGTCAGCTACGCAATATACTTGATTAGCAATCCCAGTCACCGGGAAAAAAGTGATTAGTTTGAGAAACCACTGCACACCATGCATGTTAATGATGACATGACGCGCCACATCACGAGTCTACTTGATCGTCGTAGAAAATGAGGGCGACGAAGAATCGAACTAGAGAAATGGAGTAGAAAGATGATAAGGTAGTGCGTGTGTTTGTGATTTGTCAAAGCATAAACATCTCATCCGCCTCCTGTTCCTAGCTAAAGCTTCGGCGGATTAGTCACGCGTGACATGAACAGCGTCGGGCAAGCGACCTTTGAGAGATTTGTTCGCTGCGGCTTGCTGCGGCTGCGGCTGCGGCTTCGGCTTCTACAGTATTTTTCTCTCTATGGATTGCAGCTGCAGCAGTCCAAACAGCTGCAACAGTGCCGGCTTGCAGCCAGCCGAACAGGGCCGTGGACACTGCCTGCTTCTGCTTGTATGAGAAATGAGATGACAGCACCGGCAGGCAGTGTCTCACGTTGAGTCCATCAGATCAGGTGTGGCCGGCGACGGCGAGGGAACAGAACAGTTCCACGTTAATCGTTTAGCAACCACAACCACAACCAGCGATCCGCCGGCTAGGACGTCAGCCTACAGAGCGCGGCTTATTTTCAGCTGGGGGAAGGTGAAGGTCGATGGGAGTGGACGCCAAGGACGGCTGCGCCCGGCCGGGGCCCGGTTCTTCATTACCCTCCCCCGACACGCGTGGACGACGGCGACCAGGCGCAGATCATGGCACACACGACACTGTACCAGTGGCGGCGTCCGCCTCTGTCTAGATCGGTCACCGTACGTGTGTAAGCGTTAGGGGCAGCCTCAACGCCGTGAGTCGTCTATCACGTAGCCCTGCCTTCAGGGGCGGGCCTGTACAGAAGCAAGCTATTCAATTGAATACTCATTATTTTCTGGCAACAAAATTTTACATATCTATACATATTATGTGTGTACACTAAAATATTTTACAGCTATTTGTCTCAAACTTCGCTTGTCGTTGGTCTTTTTTTATTTCCCTACCGTGCGACTAGGGATAACAATCACATGGTTAGGACATGAGTATATGGTTTACAAATCCATAACTACGAGGCAAAATTAAATCCATACTCGTACCCATGTACGTTCGTGCGTGTATATTCAGTGGCGGAGCTCAAACGAAAAGCAAGGTATGGCAGTGGAGAACTGGAGACGCTAGGTAGTGCAGGCGCCGTCGTGTAGGGCTGCGGAGTTGCGCATGGCGCTGAGGCAGAAGCGCTCACGTCGTTAGGTGGGGCTGCAGAGCCGCGCGCGAGGCATGAGCGCTATGGGCGTAGGCTGCAGAGCAGCGTGAGTGCAGAACAATCGATGGAGACTTGCGGTGCGTCTGTGGCAGAGCTGAAGAGTGAGACAGCGGCGTGGACGGATGGGAGGTGGTGTGAGTTGGACAAGAAGCAGGTGCATACCTTGAGCGCAAGGCAGTAAATCGACGGGACTAGAAGGGCATGAGGAAGAGCTCAGCGGATGACGCTATGGAAGAGTGAGGAGACGCGCTTCATCATCGACAGCTTCGCCTCGCCGCCTCATTCTTAGCCCTGGTGTTCTCTGCCCACTACCGCCTGAAGCACCGGTTCCTCGTGGCGGAGTAAGGTATGACGAGCGTCATAGCTCGCCATACCGAGCGCTCCGCCGCTGTATAGATATGTACTAATGTTAGATACACATCGAGTAACGGATATGGATATTGTATATCTATACCCACGAAAAATTACCAATAGATACATTATTATATTCATACAAATACCCGTGGATAACAAATTATACCACATTTGTGTCCGATGGATAATTATCTGTTGTCTATAGATAACAAATTTATATCAAAAAATCATGCCCACTAAAATTTTAAATATCCATCCTCGAAATCCTGAATCCGTCCCTGCCTGCCTTGCCACCTTGTGTCCGATGGCTTCGGATGGCATGCTACGGCCGTTCCGTTAGAAATCATACGCCTTGTCCTCCTTGTCGTCGGAATAGGAAATATAGAGTGAAGGAAAGCGACAAGTGAGAGAGATAAAAAGGCCATAGCCAGTAAAAGGAAAGTGTAGCCCTGATCCAAAGAGTGGTGACGAAGTACTCGTGCTTTGTGAGCTCGCTCGGCTTTATCAGCTCACCTCGGTCCCTTCCAATTTTTTTATGAGCTGACCTAATATGTTAGTTCGGTTTGTTAACACGAGCTAGCTCGTTAGCTCGAACGAGCAACCATTTATCAATAAATCAAAGCCTGCACTTGTGTTGGATGAACTAATAAGTGATATTGATCTATGTTAACTTGGTGTTAAATTGATGTGGAATATGAAACTGTGAGTATTATTATACTTTTATAGTGTTAAATTGGTCTAGAATTAACTAGTAATTAATTATATATATATAATGTTTTTGTTGTGGCTCATTAGCTAAACGAGCCAGATCGATTCCGCAAACTAGCCGACCCAAGCTGATTCTCTGGCTCATTTCCTTAACGAGCCGAGCCTTGTGAACATAGAGTTTGAATTGCATATATCTTATTAACCGATTCAGTTTCCTTAACGAGCTGAGCCATCTACCATGTAACTATTGTCCCTCCTTAAGATATAAAAGGAGGGACAATGGAACCTCTGTTGAGGGGAAGATGCAACAATAAATCCACAACACACAACACTTACGAAATTATCTCACATCAAGAGCACAATCCCATGGCATACCTCGTACTATCTATCGAAGAGTAAACTCTAACCGGGTACAACTCAGGCTCGAATCCAATTCGGACTATTATCCCAATCTCAGCCTCAACTTCAACTTAGATTCAGATTGCGATGGTCTACTAGAGGATCGGTTCGTGTTCATGGCATGTGTATTAATGTAAACGTTATCGGTAACCGCCAGAATTTAATGTCGTCAATAGCGTTTAGGTTCTTTTGCTTAGCCTTTCCTCGCCTATATGAGGGCGTCACCCCTCCTTCTGAACACACACTCTCATAACTCGGGTAATACATGATTGTCTAAGACCTTGAGATTATTTTATTTCATTATTATATATAATTAATCAAGTTCGACTAAATACCCATTGTAGCTAGCTATAGGGAATTAGGGATAAAATTTCGGTAGTTGCTGCCACGGACGCTATCGTGTTAAGACATATATTTGTGTGAAGATGCTGTCTAGCTAGTAAATCTAGCCCAAAAAAAAAAGATACAGCTTTGCTGCTGTTGGATTAATGTGGGGTTGGCCCAAATTAATATTCAATAATAGTCAATGCTAATGGCCCACTTTAATGCTATGGTGTACTAATTATTTAGTACCATATTGGAAGTTCAAAAGATAAATCAATCAACTTAAATAGGTGGACCATTGGTGCATCTATTGAGAAGTTGAGAAAAGGATGAAGGACTGCCACACGCGCGCGCGCGCCGCCGCCGCCGCCGGGTCGTGGCTCGTGGCTCGTGGCTCGTGGTAGATCGGACCTTGGTCCGAATATTCCTTTCAAACGGTTGCGCATTTTGCCTGGAGCGATGACCGTCATAATAACCGTCCGTTTAATGGCTAGTAACGGACGTCATTATGGCTAGTAACGGACGTCATAATAACCGTCCGTTTAATGGCTAGTAACGGACGTCATTATGGCTAGTAACGGACGTCATAATAACCGTCCGTTTAATGGCTAGTAACGGACGTCATTATGGCTAGTAACGGACGTCATTACTGTCGTCAGTTTCCAGTTCTAATGCGCGACCGTTTCTGTCCGTTGGTCTTCTCCCTCCTTCTGACCGCCTATAAGAATGGAGAGGGAGGGCTCTTCCAGGCACGCGAATCACCTCACGCGAATTGCAAGAAACACATTCCCGTCCCACCTTCTGCGAGCACAGAGAGAGTGGGAGAGCAGGCCTCCGAAATCACCGACCGCAGAGATACACTTGCACGGGTGTGCGGGCGATCGGATTTTTGGGGAGCGTCTTCGCGACTGCTCGCGTGATCTGCTTCGTCTTCTTCCCGGCGACCGTTCGAGGGACTGCACTGCGTACACCTTCCTGCATCGACTTCGTACGGCTACATCGAACAAACACACGAGATGACTCGTGTGAATGGAGCCACTGATGCCTTGAGCATCGGTCCCTCCGCTGGGTACACTCTATTCTTCGTATTTGTGCATGTTTTATTGCTATTTACTGCTTATGCGAGTAGTTATACACACATGCACATACATGTCATCACATATATCGCACTGTTTTTCTGGATTAAATTAAAACTAAAAATGCCTAACTTTCTAACAATCCAAAAATCTGATATTAGGCATTTTTCTGTTAGTGGTTTTGCTGCTGCGTTAAAACCAAGTGAACCTTTTGATGGGACATTTTACAAGAGATGGCGTAGTAAGATGATACTGTGGTTGACCGCAATGAACTGCTATCACGCCGCACAGGGGAAACCCGAACAGTTCACTCCTGAAGAGGAGAGAATGTTCGACGTTGCCGATAACCTGTTTCGAGGCGCCGTGATTGGCGCTCTTGCCAACAAGTATGTTGATTCTTATCTAACGTGCACATCTGCAAAAGAGTTATGGGATGCATTAGATGAGAAGTTTGGTGTTTCTGATGCTGGTAGCGAGCTGTACATCATGGAGCAGCTGTTTGACTATAAGATGGTGGAAAACCGTCCTGTAGTTGAACAGGCTCATGAAATACAGGCACTGGCTAAAGAACTCGAACAATTCCCATGTGTCTTGCCTGACAAGTTCGTGGCCGGCGGTATTATCGCTAAACTGCCACCTTCTTGGACGGATTTTGCTACCACTCTAAAACATAAGAGACAAGAGTTTAGCGTGGCTGAGCTTATTGGTTCTCTTGATGTTGAGGAGAGGGCGAGAGCAAAAGACACTCGTGGAAAAGGAGTTGAGACTTCTAGTGCCAATATGGTACAAAAGAAGAACTCCAATGCATCACATAATAATAAAAAGAAAAACAAGCAACAGAATGCCACGAAGCCCAAACAGGCAGCCTCGTTCAAAAAGAAGAACAAAGGAGCTGGTTGCTTTGTTTGCGGGAGTACTGATCATTGGGCAAGCGCTTGTCCAGACCGCAAATTTAAGCAAGAGAAAAAACCAGCTCAAGAGAAGAAAACAGTAAACATGGTTGTTAGCGAGACTGCAGAAGGAACATCGGGGTATGGTAATCTTTTACCTACTGTTCTTTCAGTGTGTCAATCCCCTGAGTGGTGGGCTGATACCGGTGCTAATATTCATGTGTGTGCTGATATTTCTTTATTTTCTTCTTATCAGTGCAAAGGGACTGGAGCCTTGCTGATGGGGAACGGATCACATGCGCGTGTTCTTGGTGTTGGTACAGTCATTCTGAAGTTTACTTCGGGAAAGACGGTGCTATTGAAGAACGTGCAGCATGTCCCCTCCATCAAAAAGAATCTAGTTAGTGGCTCTCAATTGTGCCGAGATGGCTACAAAATTGTCTTTGAGTCTAATAAATGTATACTGTCTAAGTATGGAACGTTTGTTGGAAAAGGCTATGACAGCGGAGGCTTGTTCCGCTTATCTTTGCATGATGCGTGTAATAAGTCTGTGAACAATGTTGTTTCGAATGAGTCGTTTATTTGGCATTCACGACTTTGTCATATCAATTTTGGTTGTGTTTCGCGGTTAGCAGATTTAAATTTAATCCCGAAATTTGATTTAGTCAAAGGTTCTAAGTGCCAGGTGTGCGTGCAATCTAAGCAACCTCGCAAGCCTCACAAGGCTGCGGAGGCGAGGAATTTGGCACCACTAGACTTAATACATTCCGATTTATGTGAGATGAACGGAATATTGACTAAAGGAGGCAAGCGATATTTTATTACTTTTATCGATGACTCTACTAGATTTTGTTATGTGTATCTCTTAAAATCAAAAGATGAAGCTTTGTGTTGGGGACTTGTTCTCAAATGCTAAGGGTTAAGAACAAGGCAACATAAAAAGTGTTAAATGTTAAAGTCCTTCGTCCTTCGAATCATTATGTCCCTTCGGGAAATAATGAGTTTCGGACGAAGGTCATAAGGGACATACCTTCGTAACTACAACGAGTAATGACGAAGGACTCATATAAAGCACGAAATATAATATAAACAACATAAAATCATTTCTATTTTATTAACATGGAAAAATAGAAATGATTTCAAATTACAAATGTACCTTCGGTTCTGAAAGAAGGTATAGAATACAAGCGTGATGCAAAAGCAGAATGCCAAGTCAGCGTGAACAGTACGGGAGTACTGTTCATCTATTTATAGACGCGGGACGCAGCCCACGTAAAATTACATTCATGTCCATTACATTTGTTAACAGTTTATGGAAATCTGTCGAGGCCCCCGAAGTCTTTTCATCTTTAAGTCGGTTCTCTCGTATGCCAACGCGCCGAAGCTTCCCTGCGCACAGCTTCGGCCGCCCTCGACCTTCGTCTGGTTCAGGCTTCGTCCTGGTCGTGCTCCATATCCATAATTCTGAATCCGAAAATACCTGTTCATATAATCCACTTGGAAAACATTGTCAAATCATGTTTTTGAGGACCTTCGGAAGACGAAGGCCCCCAACAGTAGCCCCTCGCAATATTAATTTGTAAATAATAAATTCAGATTGCGATATGGACGAAGGCCTTGAGCCGAAGGTCCGAAAAAACACCTTCCCTTTGCTAGAATAGCAACATTCACTGACAAGCGGGGCCTTTTAATTTTCAGCGCCCTAGGCGTATAAATAAGATCACATCGCGAACTCATTTGATACGCATAGTTGCCTTTTGCTTCGGCCCACTAAAATTTTTAGCGCTTGTTCATTAAGATTTGCTGTTCTTTTTGATTTCGAAGCTTCGGCCTCGGAAAGAATTTTTGAGCATTCCCGAAGATGTCTGAAGGCAAGAAGACCCCTGCTGAAACGAAGCTGAAGATCCCTGCTGAGACGAAGCTGAGTCTCGAGGAGGAGAAGAATCTAGGGTTCCTGATAGCGATGGCAGAGACTAATACAGAGAAAATTACGAAGGAAATTCTCGAAGGTTTATCTGAAGATTCTGATGACAGCGACAGCTATGATGTGGAAAGTGGTGGGGAAGAGGCCGAAGATCGACCGTGGCGACCAAGTCACACAGTTTTTGGGAAAACGACCATCAAGCAGAGTCACATTGATAATATGAGGGGGCGATATTTCCGAGACATATCTATTGTGAGAGCTGATGCCGGGGAGAAGACTTCTCCCACCCCCGAAGAGGATGAAGTTGTGATTTTCCGAAGCTTCCTCAGGGCTGGGCTTCGATTCCCCCTGAGCAATTTTGTTGTTGAGGTACTAAGAACATTCCAAGTTTACCTTCATCAACTCACTCCCGAAGCTATTATAAGAATGGGGATTTTTGTCTGGGCTGCAAGAAGCCAAGGTTTGGAACCGGACGCTAAAAGCTTCTGCAACATTCATGAGTTATTATACGAGACGAAGCCCTGGGGAAAAGAGCAATACCACAACAACTTTGGGTGCTACAGCTTCGGCGCCCGCTCCGGGTCAAGCTGCCCTGTGCCGACCTTTCGGAAGAGGTGGCCCGGAGCCTGGATGACTGAATGGTTTTATGTAAAGAATGATCTAACAGCTCAAGAGAATGTGAAGAGTATTATTATGCACCCAATCTGGCAACGCTTCGGTCTTCGAAGGCCGAAGGTCGAAATGGACGAAGCCTCCGAAGAATGCCAAAGAGCCTTCGGGGTAGTCTGCTCGTTTATTGGGACAAGGGATTTGGTCCAAGAACACATTGCCTTCAGGGTATGGCCACTTGCAGAAAAGTGGGAAATGCCGAAGGAAACCATCAAAGAGTCCGACGAAGGCGGACTAGTCAGATTAAAGTACACATTCAAATATGCAGATAAATTTATTGAACCTGATGATGAGTGGCTGAAAAGCATTGAAACGTTAAGTGATGAATTACTTGGGGCATATTCGAAGGCTGAAAATACTGCACTATCAGCAGCCTTCGGAGGCCGAAAAAAGAAGAGACTGAACCGAGTGTTTGATGCAGTCGGGTTCTTCTACCCTGATTATTGTTATCCCATCCGAAGGCAAAAAAGGAAAAACATAATCTCTGAAAAAGAAGAAGCTGGAACCGCTCCTAGCGAGCCAGAACCAAAAGGAAAAAGGTTGAAGGTCCTTACACACCGACCACGCCATATTGAACCAGCTTCGGTGCCTGAGTTCACTGGAGAAACTCCTTCGGCCGCCGAAGCTGAACAGCCAACCTTGCTGCCAGAAGTTGCAGAGATGGCCAAAGCACCATCGACAGGAAAAATGGAAGAAGCGAAAAATCTGTCTAAGGAAAAAACATCAGAAATTTTAAGTCCTGTAGTAAATGTCGAAGCAGCAAAAATCCAAAAGGGTCCAATGGTGACCCCAAAAAGGAAGAGAATGGTAAATGTACTAGATGTCTTGGAGACAATTAAGTCTTCAAGCACAACTCCAAAAAAGAGTGTTGAAATTGCTGAAGCTTCCTCTGAAGCTCCGACGCAACAAGCCGAAGCTGAAGCTGGGCCTTCAGAGCCCTTCAGGGAACAAACTTTGGAAGCCGAAGCAATAAAAGTACCAGAACCAATTTCAATTGAAGAGACTGACACTGCCATCCCCGAAGCGCCTGCCAGCATGTGTGATTACATCATACGACATGCTTCGGGGAAAAAATTATCTGAAGAAGAAACTCATGAAGCTAACCATTATGCAAAGGAGCTAAAATATCCAAAGGGGGCAGTAATATTCAATGGGACAAATGAAGATGATTTTTTATACTGCCTGCCTGACAACAAAGAGCTCTCTGTCTGCCGAGAAATGGCCAGGAGTATTGGTTTTCCGAAGCTCGAATCTGGGTTAAGCGCCATGACAAAAGAAGATCTCGCAGACAGTCTTGCGTACAACAGCCTGAAGGTATGGGAATTTAACGCTTGAAAAGAAAACCCTCTTGTATTATTACTATATTTTTTACACGACACATTCGTTTTTCTTATATGAACTTTTTTTCGTATAGGGCCTGATCCTAAGCAACGCGCTGAGAGCGCAAAAGAGCGCCGAAGATGAAAGTTATGAGATTGCGTTCAACAACTTGCGCTCCGAAGTTATCAAATTGAGAAACGAAGCTCTAGAAAAGGATAAAATTCTACTTACGCTGATAGACAAAGTAAAAAAGGATGAAGCTGCTTCAAAAACCCAGGCCGAAGCCCACAAGCGCGAAATTAAAGATCTTCAGAAACAGCTGACTAGAGCTAGAGAGGAGCGCGTTCTTGAGGAGACAAAACGAGAACTCAGCGATCATATGGTCAACAAATTGGAGTTAAGAGTTAAAGAGCTTCGTACATCTCAGGGTAAATGTTATGTCAAATCTATAGAATGTGTGAATAAAATTAAAGCCAGCTTTGCCAGCGTGGGCGCCTTCTCCAGCGAAGAGAATTTCTCTCGAGGCAATCCCGAAGGTCCACTGGAATGGATTAGTCACGAAGCAGAGGCCTTCGAGGAGATCCTGAGCAGCCGTGGCGATATTTGCGCTTTTTCGGGCGCCAGAGGAGTTGCCTCTGTCTTAGAGAAGAAAGGTTGCGATCATGTAAAATTTCTTGCTCAGTCCGAAGCTGCCTTATCTTCTGAAGACATTAAGGACCCCTCGGCCGAAGCAAGCGTGGTTGGCGGCAAATTTTTTACGGATATCTGGAACGACGGCGGCCGAGGAATGGCGCAAGAGATTATCCAAAGGAGTGAAAAAGGCATCCATGATGCTAGAAAAGTGGCGGAAACTACTGAAAAAAGTACGGAGCCCGAAAGGCAATTAGGTATTAATTAGTTGTTCTTATTGTGTTGTAATTTTTGTTTCAAACTCTGCACTTAGTTTGTAATAGTGATGAAGAAATGTTCTCTTCCCTCAGAAGCTGCTGGGTTGACTGCCGACCCCCACACAAAAGGAGATGAAGAAATCAAACAAATGGCCGAAGCTATCATGGACAAAGTTGTTGACCAACTTTTAAATGAAGTCGCCGAAGCAGTATTAAGAGAGGACTAGATGCTATTAGAAAAACATTTAAATTGTGATCTATGTAATATTTTGTACATTTGGATGTAATATACAAGTTTCTTTTCATTATTCAATTCTTCACGATGCATGAAACTCTATATACATACCTTTTTGAGCCTTCGGCGAAAAAACACCTTCCCTTCTTTTCATGCTTCGTGAAGAAGTCATTCTTTGTTAAAATTATTCTGATGAATGACATCCATGCTTCGTGAAATCATTATCCGAAGCTATACTCCGAGGTTATACGATCTCAATATTGATCTGAAAAAGCTCACCCATGTTTCATAAAAATATTCTCCGAAGCTGTAATCCGAAGCTATACAATTTCGATATCACTTTCTCAGAGCATCCTTTCGAAGGTTGAGAGTGTCACTTTCTTTTGCCAAATGCAAAATGATGTATGATGCTTATGTTATGCAAAATGATGTGATGATGTTATGCTATGCATGTGACATTTGTTCCGAAGATACTCATAAAATATATTCGTAAGCTCTGCATTCCCTTAGGAACGTCTTTGGAGCTTCTTCGTCTTTTACTTAGACGATCTCAGCGTTGACTTTTCGCTGTAAGCCTCCCTTAGGAGCTTCTTCGCCCTTTACTTAGGCGGTATCAGCGTTGACTTTTCGCTGTAAGCCTCCCTTAGGAGCTTCTTCGCCTTTTACTTAGGCGGTATCAGCGTTGACTTTTCGCTGTAGGCTCTGCATTCCTTTAGGAACGACTTCTGAGCAGAAAACTTACACTGCGCTCCCTTTGGAACGACTTTTTGTGACTTCGCAAACTTACGCTGCGTTCCTTAGAACGACTTTCTGTTACTCCGAAGGATTTTTAATTCGAAGGTCCTCCTTGGTAACGGAAAAAATTTTAAGCTTCAGCAACTTAAGCTTGTGGATCAGATAGATCTTCCTCGCGGAAAACAACGAAATTATTACATGAAAACTACCAATGTTTTTTGCTTCACAGAAAATAAAACCGAATAGGAAAGAGTGCTATCAAAGGTAGGATATGTGTCAATATATGTGCTTCGACTCTGGCACAGTGCTGTTAACTGTGCGAGCTTCGGACTGCTCTCTGAAGTCCCTCTGATGTGGAGTGTATTGACTCCCTTCTGGCTGTTGGCCTTGCTGCAATGGAGGTGGGGGCGGAAGCTGTTGCCAGGAAGCTTGAGGTTGACTTGCCGAAGCTACAGAAGCTGCAGGGTGGTTGTCTATGTATTGTGGGACATAAGGCGGATGATACGAAGCAGTATGCATGACCTGCTTCGGCTGAGCTTGCTGAGATGCAGCTTCGGCAATTTCCTTTTGCTTCTGGATTGTAATATGGCACGACCTAGTGGTATGGCCCTTGCCTTCTCCACAGAACAAGCAAAACAGTCTCCTTGGCTGATCTCCGAATCTTCCGCCGAAGCCCCTGGCGCCTCTGCCTCTTGGAGCTGGTGGCCGGAAGGAAGTTTGTTGTTGCCCCGAAGCCTGTGATGAGCATTGCGGTCTGTTCTGACTCCCCTTATCATCATTCTGAGTGTTGTGGATAGAACGGACATGTCTCGGGTAGTATCTTCCTCCGAAGCCCCTGGTCATTTCAGAAAATCTGAAGGCCTCCTCCCTTCTTTGACGAAAGTCATTGTCAGCACGAATGTACTCATCCATCTTTTGGAGCAATTTCTCCAAGGTCTGAGGAGGCTTCCGAGCAAAGTATTGAGCTGCAGGTCCAGGACGGAGCCCCTTGATCATGGCTTCGATAACAATTTCATTGGGCACCGTTGGTGCCTGCGCCCTCAATCGTAAAAACCTTCGGACATACGCCTGAAGGTACTCTTCGTGATCCTGAATACACTGGAACAGGGCTTGAGCTGTGACCGGCTTCGTCTGAAATCCTTGAAAGCTGGTCAATAACATATCCTTCAGCTTCTGCCATGAAGTTATTGTTCCTGGCCGAAGGGAGGAATACCAGGTCTGAGCAACATTCCTGACGGCCATGACGAAAGACTTCGCCATGACTGCAGCATTGCCCCCGTACGAAGACACCGTTGCTTCGTAGCTCATCAAGAATTGCTTCGGGTCGGAGTGACCATCAAACATGGGAAGCTGGGGTGGCTTATAGGATGAAGGCCAAGGTGTAGCCTGCAGCTCAGCAGACAGAGGAGAAGCATCATCAAAAACAAAATTTCCCTGATGGAAATTATCATACCAGTCATCTTCGTTGACGAAGCCCTCCTGATGAAGGTCTTTCTGATGAGGCCTTCTGTTCTGCTCATCGTGAGTAAGATGGCGGACTTCCTCAGAGGCTTCGTCTATCTGCCTTTGCAACTCAGCTAGGCGGGCCATCTTCTCCTTCTTCCTTTGTACTTGTTGGTGTAGCATCTCCATATCCCTGATTTCTTGGTCTAGCTCTTCTTCCTGAAGTGTTGGGCTGACAGCCTTTCTCTTCTGGCTTCGGGCCTCCCGAAGAGAGACGGTCTCCTGGTTGTGGTCCAGCGGTTGCAGTGCTGAAGCCCCAGTCGCTGAAGCTTTCTTCGGCGCCATAGCTTCCGAAGGTGTTCAAAAAAGCTCGAAGTGGAAGTGAGTTCACCGGAGGTGGGCGCCAATGTTGGGGACTTGTTCTCAAATGCTAAGGGTTAAGAACAAGGCAACATAAAAAGTGTTAAATGTTAAAGTCCTTCGTCCTTCGAATCATTATGTCCCTTCGGGAAATAATGAGTTTCGGACGAAGGTCATAAGGGACATACCTTCGTAACTACAACGAGTAATGACGAAGGACTCATATAAAGCACGAAATATAATATAAACAACATAAAATCATTTCTATTTTATTAACATGGAAAAATAGAAATGATTTCAAATTACAAATGTACCTTCGGTTCTGAAAGAAGGTATAGAATACAAGCGTGATGCAAAAGCAGAATGCCAAGTCAGCGTGAACAGTACGGGAGTACTGTTCATCTATTTATAGACGCGGGACGCAGCCCACGTAAAATTACATTCATGTCCATTACATTTGTTAACAGTTTATGGAAATCTGTCGAGGCCCCCGAAGTCTTTTCATCTTTAAGTCGGTTCTCTCGTATGCCAACGCGCCGAAGCTTCCCTGCGCACAGCTTCGGCCGCCCTCGACCTTCGTCTGGTTCAGGCTTCGTCCTGGTCGTGCTCCATATCCATAATTCTGAATCCGAAAATACCTGTTCATATAATCCACTTGGAAAACATTGTCAAATCATGTTTTTGAGGACCTTCGGAAGACGAAGGCCCCCAACACTTTGCATTATTTTAAGACCTACAAAGCTGAAGTTGAAAATCAACTCGAGGGGAAAATTAAACGGTTAAGGTCTGATCGTGGTGGAGAATATTTTTCGGGTGATTTTTCTGATTTTTGTGTGGAACATGGTATTATTCATGAAAGGACACCGCCATACTCACCACAATCCAATGGGGTTGCTGAAAGAAAGAACCGTACTCTAACTGATTTGGTTAACGCCATGTTAGAGACTTCAGGGCTATCTAAGGAATGGTGGGGTGAGGCGATCTTGACGGCGTGTCATGTCCTGAATAAAGTTCCCACAAAGAACAAAGAAATCACACCATTCGAGGAATGGGAAAAGAAGAAATTAAATATCTCCTATTTGCGCACCTGGGGTTGTTTGGCTAAAGTGAATGTGCCAATTAACAAGAAGCGCAAATTAGGACCGAAAACTGTTGATTGTGTTTTTCTTGGGTATGCTTTCCACAGCATTGGATATAGGTTTTTAATTATAAACTCTGGAGTACCGGACATGTTGGTTGGTACAATTATGGAGTCCAGAGATGCTACGTTTTTTGAGGACGAATTTCCCATGAAAGCTACACATGATACGTCTAATGATGAACCAACGATACCCCATGAACATTTTATTCCGGTAGAACACACTGAGGAATCCCATATACATAATCATGTGGAAAATGACAATGTATCAACTCGAAAGAGTAAGAGACCAAGGATTGCAAAGTCCTTTGGTGATGATTACATTGTATATCTTGTGGATGACACACCAAGTACCATTGAAGAGGCATATTCCTCTCCTGATGCTGACTTTTGGAAGGAAGCAATAAGGAGTGAGATGGATTCTATTATGTCTAATGCAACTTGGGAGGTAGTTGAGCGTCCTTATGGGTGTAAGCCCATTGGAAGTAAATGGGTGTTCAAGAAAAAACTTAGGCCTGATGGTACTATTGAAAGGTACAAGGCGAGGCTTGTAATTAAAGGCTATTCACAGAAGGAAGGTGAAGATTTCTTTGATACTTATTCACCTGTGGCTCGATTGACCACAATTCGTGTGCTACTTTCTTTGGCTGCCTCTCATGGTCTTCTCGTCCATCAAATGGATGTTAAGACAGCATTCCTAAATGGAGAGCTAGATGAGGAAATTTACATGGAGCAGCCAGCTGGGTTTGTAGCAAACGGTCAAGAAGGCAAGGTGTGTAAATTATTGAAATCGTTATATGGCCTAAAACAAGCACCTAAGCAATGGCATGAAAAGTTCGATAGAACTTTGACGTCTGCGGGTTTTGTTGTGAACGAAGCAGACAAGTGTGTATACTATCGGTATGGTGGGGGCGAGGGAGTAATTTTATGCCTATATGTTGATGACATTCTAATCTTGGGGACGAGTCTTGATGTGATTAAAGAGACAAAAGACTTTCTGTCTAATAATTTTGAAATGAAAGATTTGGGAGAAGCTAATGTTATTCTTAACATTAAGCTACTGAGAGAAGGCATTGGTGGGATCACACTTGTGCAATCCCATTATGTGGAAAAGGTTTTGAGTCGCTTTGGTTTTAGCGAATGTGAACCTGCTCCAACGCCTTATGATCCTAGTAAGCTATTAAAGAAAAATCGAAGGATAGCTAGGGATCAATTGAGATATTCCCAAATAATTGGTTCACTCATGTATTTAGCTAGCGCTACGAGGCCTGACATCTCATTTGCTGTGAGCAAACTTAGTCGATTTGTTTCAAATCCAGGAGATGATCACTGGCGTGCTCTTGAGAGAGTTTTGCGCTATCTAAAGGGTACTATGAGTTTAGGCATCCATTATACCGGGTACCCAACAGTACTGGAGGGTTATTGTGATGCAAACTGGATATCTGATGCTGATGAGATATATGCCACAAGTGGATATGTGTTTTCACTTGGAGGTGGTGCTGTTTCATGGAAGTCTTGCAAGCAGACCATCTTAACGAGGTCGACTATGGAAGCAGAACTCACAGCATTAGATACCGCTTCAGTTGAGGCTGAGTGGCTTCGTGAACTCCTTATGGATTTACCGGTGGTTGAAAAACCTGTGCCGGCTATTTCCATGAACTGTGATAATCAGACTGTGATAATTAAGATAAACAGTTCTAAGGATAATATGAAGTCGACAAGGCACATAAAGAGGCGTTTGAAATCTGTCAGGAAATTGAGAAACTCCGGAGTAATAGCGTTGGATTATGTCCATACGTCTAAAAATCTGGCAGATCAATTTACTAAGGGGCTATCACGTAGTGTGATAGATAGTGCATCAAGTGAGATGGGCATGAGACCCACCTAAAGTTTATCATAGTGGTAACCTGTTCTATGTGATCGGAGATCCCGTGAATTAGAATGGTGAAACAAGCTAATGGTAGACTGAGAGGAAAGACCCTTAATAAGGCTCATTTCAGATGCATATCTTTCCTTACTGTAAGGTAGGTTGGTGTTTACACCTTAATATGTTCCAAGTAGCTTTGTGAAGCAAAGATGTTGTCCTACAGAACATCTTTAGAGGAGCATACCTATATGGGTTAACTGCTAGTCACAGTTTATGAGATCTGGGTGGTTTCTAGATACCCATGAAAGGCTATGGAGTTTGACTTATATGCTCCAACCAGAGGGGATGCGTTCAGCAATCTAGTACTGGTAAAGAGTTTAGATGAAACTCATTCCACGCAAAACTGCCAATTCAAGGCCTAGTCCATTGTGCAGTTGTGGTCAAGTGTAGTCTAAGTTCTAGGTGGATGTTCAACTTAACAGTCTCCATCGAAACACCAGTATATCAAACGTTTGAGGTGATGAGAGCTTTTTAGTGTGACTTAGCATTTGGTGGGGATTGTTGGATTAATGTGGGGTTGGCCCAAATTAATATTCAATAATAGTCAATGCTAATGGCCCACTTTAATGCTATGGTGTACTAATTATTTAGTACCATATTGGAAGTTCAAAAGATAAATCAATCAACTTAAATAGGTGGACCATTGGTGCATCTATTGAGAAGTTGAGAAAAGGATGAAGGACTGCCACACGCGCGCGCGCGCCGCCGCCGCCGCCGGGTCGTGGCTCGTGGCTCGTGGCTCGTGGTAGATCGGACCTTGGTCCGAATATTCCTTTCAAACGGTTGCGCATTTTGCCTGGAGCGATGACCGTCATAATAACCGTCCGTTTAATGGCTAGTAACGGACGTCATTATGGCTAGTAACGGACGTCATAATAACCGTCCGTTTAATGGCTAGTAACGGACGTCATTATGGCTAGTAACGGACGTCATAATAACCGTCCGTTTAATGGCTAGTAACGGACGTCATTATGGCTAGTAACGGACGTCATTACTGTCGTCAGTTTCCAGTTCTAATGCGCGACCGTTTCTGTCCGTTGGTCTTCTCCCTCCTTCTGACCGCCTATAAGAATGGAGAGGGAGGGCTCTTCCAGGCACGCGAATCACCTCACGCGAATTGCAAGAAACACATTCCCGTCCCACCTTCTGCGAGCACAGAGAGAGTGGGAGAGCAGGCCTCCGAAATCACCGACCGCAGAGATACACTTGCACAGGTGTGCGGGCGATCAGATTTTTGGGGAGCGTCTTCGCGACTGCTCGCGTGATCTGCTTCGTCTTCTTCCCGGCGACCGTTCGAGGGACTGCACTGCGTACACCTTCCTGCATCGACTTCGTACGACTACATCGAACAAACACACGAGATGACTCGTGTGAATGGAGCCACTGATGCCTTGAGCATCGGTCCCTCTGCTGGGTACACTCTATTCTTCGTATTTGTGCATGTTTTATTGCTATTTACTGCTTATGCGAGTAGTTATACACACATGCACATACATGTCATCACATATATCGCACTGTTTTTCTGGATTAAATTAAAACTAAAAATGCCTAACTTTCTAACAGCTGCTAGATATATAGTGTCTTCCGACAATAATAATAAAAAATCCACGGATTACAGTGCTTAAGCAGCAAATGCCAACGCAACCTAGCTTTTATTCTCGTTACGTCTTTGAGCAACTTTTGGCGCAATGCAATGTGCAACCCCCATGGTTGACGGCCGGGGTATCGTCCGGAATGTGGATCAGGGTTTGCCACATCCTCCGTCGTCGTCCCATATGACTGACTGTTCATGATAATGTGGATCATCGTTCATGTGGTTGCTTCACTGCTAGCTAGCGCGCTTGTGCTGTCGTCCTCGATCGATCGCCACCTGGCCTGTGTTTGTATCCACCGTGCATGGGAGATCAATGCCAGGTGGCTCCAAGATGGTACTATATGGATGCAACAGCATCTATATATCTCCAGCAGGGCTGCGTACATCTACTATAGCTAGCTATGTGATTTGTGATCTCATCTATATATGATCTATCTATATGGCTGAGCTGCAGCCTGCAGTGCAAATTAAAGCAGTAGCTAGCTAGCATCTATCCATCCCGTGCAGTCCACCCTGACCCGGCCCCTTGGCCGCAGTATATAAAGCGGCCGGCACCTGAAGCGTCTCTTGCTATCAAGTGGGGCTGAGGGAGTGTCCAGTACCACCGAACAGAGAGAGGGAGAGAGAGCATCGGTCGGGCACTAGCTAGCTAGGGAGACAGCGGAGCAGAGTGGCCATCGCCATGCCGAAGCTGCAGAGGTTCAGGGGAGTGAGGCAGAGGCACTGGGGCTCCTGGGTCTCCGAGATCCGCCACCCACTCCTGTAAAGTTCTTTGTCACTCATGCCATGCATGTTCAGTTCAGACTTCAGACAATATATATATACATAGGGAATAGTAGCTTTGTTTCTTGTAGGAACTTTTGCGCGAGCTAGCTATAGCAGCAGCAGTAGGCTATACTCCCTGGTGGTGCCAGCAGTTTGAAGCCGGCCTGAACGCGCTTTTGTGCTATTTGCTGCGTTGTCTGTGGGCGGGCGACGGTGCAGGAAGACGAGGATCTGGCTGGGCACGTACGAGACGGCGGAGGACGCGGCGCGGGCGTACGACGAGGCGGCGCGGCTGATGAGCGGACCCTCGGCGCGCACCAACTTCCCCCTGAGCCTGAGCGGCGGCGGCACCCTCTCCCCGACGCTGCGCGCGAAGCTGGAGAAATGCTGCACGGCGCTGGCGCAAGAGCCGCAGCACGGCTCGGACGTGTCGCGGGCGGGTGGGGGTCGGGACGACGACAGTAGTAGCCGCGGCGCCCCACGCCCGGACGCCGGCGCCGTGAAAGTCGACCCCGACGCCGACGGCGAGGATCAGTACATCGAGGAGATGATCAGGGAGCTCACCTACTACGGCCCCGTGGAGATACAGCACCACCCGTCCGCGTCCTCCGGCGCCGCCGCCTGCTCGAGCTCAGCGATTAGCTGACTGACTGACGTTCGGCTGGCGGCTAGTCGGTGCAGTCGTGCCGTCGCCATCTACAGCGTTTGTTTTTGCTAAGCAGGCACATTTAGCCGTCCGTTAGGTGGGCCCTTTCCTGTTCCTGGGGTGGGATTCGGATTGGGCGTGTACAGAGCTGGAAGGGGACCAAAGGATCTTTCGGGATAAGGGCTCTTGATTTGGTGCATGATGTTCTGGGCTGGGCCTTGTCGTTTACCTCCTTTGGTATCCCAGCGTTAGCCTCTTTCCGTTCCATCGCAAATCTGCGAGACTTCCGGTTCATCCTGCATTGACATGACGTGACATCCATCGCGGGCTGCCAACTTCGGTCCTTCCTCCGTCAGAACCCAACACACTGTCGCTTCCATTCTTGTGGATGGACGGTGCCGGTTGGCCACGTCTTCCATCATCGTCTATAGAAACAGGAGCAGCAACGACCACGACGACATACATGCATAGATAGAAAGCACGACATGTGTAGTAGAAGCACAAAAAAAAAGACTCATCAACGTATTAATCGTATAAAAAAGAAAAAGAAAGCAGCTCCAGCTGCCCCATGGCACAAAACAAAGGGTCACGGTACACCATACAGAGGAACAGCTCTGTCCCTGAACCTGGATTCACTACACAACACGGACCTGATGGCTACAACAACACTTGCTAGCTGTGCGCTGCAATACAATACAACCAACAAACTGTCTCCTTCCAACTGCACAAACTACCCAAAGCTAGATCACCGAAACACAAATCAAGCAGCTTCTGGTCCTAATGAACAACTCTAACCAGGGCATGTGGTCATTACAAGCCCTACGATAATACAACATGGATACAGGCTGATGCGCAGTGCATCGTACGTGGAAACGACCAGTCGGCGCTAGCTCTAGTTAACCTAGGGATAATGTTGCCCTTTTGGGCCGTCAACATATATTAGTACACAACAATGTAGCGCAGCAATGCCCCTACGTCGCTCTTCCTCTTGTTGCGCTTCGCAACACCCTCTTCTGTCCTCGTGGAACAACCTTGGATTTGGATGCTCTCGAGGCTCCCTTAGCCGGTTGTTCTGGTTTCGTGCCTGGGCCATTCTCAGCAGAATCAACATCTATAACAGCAGCTGCAGACCCAATTAACTCGGTACTCGCGGGTGGCATAGCACTGCTCGAGTTAGTGTAGCTAGGATAATCATTTCCCGAGGATTCTAGCCCTGAGTTGGCATTTGGTTGATCCAAAACACTGCATCGTCAAGGGAACTTGGTTACACAAATGCGAATTCCAAACAAAGAAAAGGTGAGACAAAAAAAAGAATCTGCAAAGTTGTGGTTACCCATTGACTAATGATTTCTTGGTCGACCCATTCATTTTGCTCTGGGTTGGGGGAGCTGCGTCATTTGGTATGGATTCTGGAAAAGTTTGCATACAACCAGTAAGCCATGATAAGCACAATACCCCCTCTTCCAAAATATAGTAGAGATTTAATGAGATAAAATAACCGCTTGGATTCTGCTTCTGCTGTAGTACTTTTGAGAATTCATACCAAAGATTATTTACTAACCAAAAGATGGCACTCTTTAATTAACAAAAACAAGCAGCCTCCATAAACATTGAATACGTCATACATATAGTCTATGGCGGTATAGTCACACATTATAAAAAGAACGGCCTATTATATGGTTTATACCAATGTTTAAGCTTACACCAAATCTCAAGCGGCGTAATGCCTCAATGTTTTTTTTTATCAAAAAGCCTCAGTGGTTGCAAAACCCCATATAAACATGGAACAAGGAGTTGCATTCTTTTTTCAACATAAGTCGCCCCAAGTGCACGGGCGTGTGTGTAGTGGCAATTCAATTGAAGCCAGGATTTACTGGCTAACAACAGCAATTATGTCCTTCCTGAGCCTTCCAACGGTTCCCAGCTTTCAACTGGATAATCTAAGTAGACTACTGTACTTCCGACCAATAAGAGGGCGTTTGGCAGAGCTCCCACAGCTCCAATCCCAGCGAAAATCACTCCCACGTAGCCAAACGGTAAAAAGGTAAACTGATCCATGGTGTGAGTGTAGTGAATCTAGTCTCCATTTGTACTAGAGTGTGGGAGCAAAAAAAAACCTGCTTCCCATCGCTCTCAGTCAGCTTCCCACTCTCCAACCCTGAAGAATCACTTCACACACTATTTGCCAAACAATTTTCGCTAGATAGATTCACTTCTACTAGAGAATCATTTGGAACCACTCCATCGAAGAATCAACTCTCGGAGCTAGAGAATCATAGAGTGGAGCTATACCAAACGAGCCCTAAAAGTTACTGCAGCTCGACAACCAGCAGACCAGTTTAGCATATTTTCGATGGCTGATACATCAGTTCATTAGAGAATTTGATGCGAGCTCAGAGTCTAGAAAAAACCAAGCTGATTTTACCCCACAAAAAATATGAGTAGACTAAAAGACAAACTAGAATCCAGATTTGTGTGATTGTATCAGCAAGAAATATCCCTAAATACCTGAAGCTGAGTTGACATGTGTTTCCCCTATATGCGGTTCTGAAGTGAGAGCTTTACCATCTGCACTATGGCCAGTAGTATCCTTAGTAATTCTGAGGCACGAAACATGAGAAATTCAAGGAATAAATGACACTGTTAGTTTGCAATAGACAAACCAAAACAAGTATAGAATAATCCAGAACAATGGTATGAATATCTAAAGCTATCAATTCCTATCATGGAACTGAGGATTACACGACTTCACGAATGCAAAACTTTCCAATATGAAGAACAGTAAAAGAGTGGTATTAGTAGCAGATTTTTGGTGTTGGTGTGTGTGTTTGTAAGGCTATCTCCACAGCTTACCCATTGTCATGTACGGCCGCGCCTATAGGCGCCGTCGTGACGCCAGGAAGGCTGCGGAGCGCGCGGCCAAGGCAGGTGCCACCGTCAGTGGCTAAGTTTAGAAAGTTAGGACCTAGTTTCCTTTTGCGTGCCTTAATTATAGAAGAGATTGGTTGGGCCATTGGCCATATATGCCGTGTAACAGACTTGGAGAAGGAAGGCAAGATCAATTATCCTAAAGTTGCTCCTCTCCCTCAAACTCTCTCAAGCCACCGGTGAGATCTCCTCACGGTGAAGGCCTGGAGCGCGACTACGAATTACGTAGCGGCGGTCCGGCGACGTTGCGCGTTGAGGCGCTTGACACCTATCCTCATACTCATATTCAAACTTCACTCTACGAATAGTGCAGTCTACAATGCAAAACCGTGTTTTAGGTGACCATATGGGTAAATTGTTGGACAGGGTCTAAGGGATCTTCCCCTTTTTTCTTCATAATATTATGATACACAGCTCTCCAGCGTGTTCGAGAAAAAAAAGTAAAAGAGTGATACAATGTGACTGACAGTGACATCGGCCATGTACTCACATCAGCATCATCACTTAGGTTAATTACTGCACAACTTTTGCAAAAAGTTATCATGTGTTTAAGCTTTAAAGCTGGAATTAGATCCTACATAGAGAAACATCTATGCAGAACCAAAGTACTAAATCAGTTTCTTAAATAAGTTCAGGTTGAAGTGACTGTATGTGGAATTTACAGCTCAACATATATTACTTAATCAGTAAGCTTATAACAGATGGTGCTGGTGAAATTTAATTAACCACTAACCACAAATAAACTTGTACTGATGGTGTAATTGCAGCAAAAACTGAATTAAACAGCAAGAATTTTCTTATGCAAAAAACTGACCCTGTGGAAGATACATCATTACCCTCTGCAACTTTATCTGCACATATATCACAATAGAATATTTTAGAACATAATATTCACAAATTCTATAATCTCCAGGGTTAAAAACTGGGTAGAATATCATGAGATAACCAGGGTGATGAGTCAAGGGCAACTGGGTAAGGAGATTTTACCAGGGATAATTTCAGATGCAGCTTGGTATTCTTGGGGTGCATTCTCATTGTCCTTTGCAAGGTCCACAGGCTCAGTAATACCCTAAGGATAACAAAAATGTGCTGATAAATAAAAAATAATACTTGTGAAACAAGATACAGAAAAAGTTTTTCAGGACACATCACACATCATTGAATAATGATTTTTTTTCGGCATTCACGTCCTCATTGCCAACAAACAGAGCCAAGTAGATTTTATGCTACAAACTGAGAGAAGTAAAATACAGGCAGAGAAAACATAAGTGATGATGTATTGTGTTAATAGGAGCAGCTAGGGGCAACAATTTAGTGCACAATGTATTAAAAAGGTTGGTATGCACATTGGCAAGAATTTATTCTTTTTTGGAAGATTAAGGCATAATGTGCTCTATCAATAAATGTATAAGCCACTTGCTATATAAATAGTGTTGTTGTTATTGACCACAAAGTACTGAGCCATATCAAACTGAGTCAAATATACAAGTAATGCAACAAACATACAACAAAAATCTTGAACAACTCACATCAGTTCTATCTTCAGTTGGTGTAATAAGTAAGGAGCATCTACCGAGTGGTTCTGTTGCTGCAACTTTCTCAGAGCCTGTAGCCAATATGCAACAGATTAGTTTTTCGCAGTAAAAGAGTGCAACTAAATAAAATAAAATGAAGCATCAGTAGAAAAAGAATAAATATCAAAGTATGCACCCTGAGTGAATTTAGAGTCTAAAAAGTGTCCATAAGTGCAAACAAAATTCACCATTATGAGTTTTGGTAGGATCTCCAACTTTCTCATCAGTGCCCAGTGAGAATATGGAAGTGTCATTCTCAAATAATCTGGAATTGGAACCATAATTCCATAATTTAGAAGCATCAGCAGAATCTCCAGATGATCCAATGCGAGCTATTCGTGATTCCTCCAATTTTGTCCAAAAGCTGGAAAGGTAGTCCTCCTTTGTAGTTACCTTTACAAGGTAAAATACTTGGTTAGAAGTGAATATGCAAGCATAAGTGAGGCATCATTTAACCAGACACGTGTCAAGCATGATAGTGATTAAGAAAAGGAAAGCCTAAATCGAGTAACACACCGTTTTCCTGCCATGGTAACATGAGTTTTGTTTTTACAAACTTCAGCCGGTTTTCCGACTCTTAGAAATGTTGTGAATTTATACAGTTCACATACAACGTAGTAATTTCATGGTATACATTTAAGACAATTGAAAGTGAACAGTAGCAGCTCAATCACATCTCATTCAGGACCTCTGAATACAGATCAATATAACAATTCATCAGGTCATATAAAGTTGTGAAGTTCATCAGTCTTAGAACAGCTCTAGTTTGAGCAAAAACCTATCTGTGAGCTGTGAAAACAGCAGTTTACACATTGTAGCATTTTACTGCTATGTGTTAGCTAAAATCAACACCCAAACATGAGACGAACCAAGAGGGTAAAATAACCCAGGAGATAATTGCAAGAGTGCTATGAGAGAGAGGTGGGCAGAGCAAAATTGTTTTATATTTCATGTACGGGGCCATCAAAATGATGTCCACACAGGTCAACAAACTGCCATGGATCGAACTTTACATTCTCAAATCAATTTTACACTGGAACTGCCCTTATAAGAGAGTAACATTTTGTAAAACTAAGAATCTCACATTTCACAGATGATCAAAATATTGCCAACAAGCCTAGGGTGTACAAAAGTACGCGATGCCAAATTCCATGGTTTTAAAGCGGTATGGCGAGACAAGGCGTTGGACTGCCGCCTGGACGCCTAGGCGTGGCGATGCCTTTAAAACAGTGCCAAATTCCAATCAGTGACCTTGACCCAGCATAAATTTCTTTTATTACCTTTGTTGACGAGATAGAGTATTTGGAGGGTGATGTGTCAAACTTTTGATGGCCTAAGAATGGGGATTGCCAAGGAGGTAATGACCGCATGTATGATTTCGCCAAATCAACTGGAGAACCCTTGTCAGAGTCATCACGCTGCATTAGATGGCAATACATAAAAGGGTAAGAAACAATTTATCCAACCATAACCAGCAGTGAGTTCAGCAATCACCAAAAAGCAATATTTATACTCACAGAACTAAATATATCTGTATTTAATGTGCATGATCCATTGTCTTCAGGTTTTACGCCCAGCCCCTGCCTTTTCTCTTCCAACCATTTTTTTGCTTCCCTAACTGCTGCAGTGCATAGCTGAGGTGATGCTTGGAGTGGAAAGCCTGGAGAAGAATGACCAGGTCTCATTCTCATACTAGAGAATGGGACCGATTCAGTGAAATTCCTATCACGGCTCAAGGAGCGCCATGTTCCTGTGAAGTCATGTGCAATGCCTGCATTCCTACTTGGGATTTCTTCTTGCTTTCCATACTCATGGGTTTCAGGAGTAGAATCTCTAACTCTTGATTTTATTAGCTCTACCATCCTATCACATTCATCCCTGCAAAAAGAAAAACACTAATTGTTCCAAGGGGTAGTGCTAAAGATATCACTAATAAATCAGGTTTGAAATACTGATGGATCTACCAAGCATAAAAACCAGAACACTGTCAACAAATAGCATCTAGAGCAGTTACATTAGATAAGGGTAAGGTAGCATAACATGTGTAATGATTTACAGTGCAAGTTTTTTTTTAACCTTGAGGTATTTATGGGTAGCATCTACATTATCAGCTGTAGGATGAGTATGACTTTTGAAGTTTGTCCATTGCAATCCATTGCACAGTATATACAACAAGGGTTACAAGGACTTGACCTTAATGAATCTAAGGATGCACCATCAACAGATTTGAAGAAATATCAATAGAATGGATTATTTTAGTGACACACTTAATTGTGGTAGGTTGTCCAGAAAAAATGACATTATACATGTTAGCCCACATATAAAATGACAATAGCAATGTGGTACCTTGAGAATGTTTCCTTCATAACCATTTGCTCAATAGCAAGTTTTGACTCGCTATAAGGAACTATTTCCCCGTGAATGCCATGAATATCTTCATTTTCATCTGAGTGTGAACAGCATATATAGCGATGTGAGGACACAATTAACAGTCAGCAGTACATGGAAGGCGATGATACAGAGAGCAACTGAGCAAGGTCTATTATTAAATAAATGAGTCTGTAATAAGGTGTCATAATTAATAATTATGATGGTACCAAGCCTAAAAGAAAGTCCGACATTACTAAGATCATTAATACTCCCTTTTGCTTATTGGCTGAAAAGATTGTCCAACATTACTTCGATGACTGAGATCCTCTAACCACTTCACTGGGAAAAAAAATACAGGAGCCACGGAAATTCTATACTGAAGAATCTTTAGAATAAATCACACAATTTCCATCCAAGTACTTGAAGCTCCCAAATTATGTTCTCTCTAGAAAAAAGAAATATGTTTTTTTTTAAAGTAAGACCCCACTCCACTTATCCTGAAATTCAAGGTGTAATTAGCATGGTGCCAGGTCATTGAAATTATGACTTCAATTCTGATTGCTGACACATATTGGCCGATGTCATACATAGTTATGTACCATATGGTTTGGACTAAAAAAAATATAGTAGCTCGGCATTTCATATCAATCCACGTCCACGCTTGCCCCCAGTGGCATCTGCGGAAATTCTACTTACTTAAGTAAAATTCAATGTGCAATTCATACGTCCAAACCCACCATGTAGCCAACTGTGACACCGAATTAGCTAAGATTCGAAATCTCCTGTCCTAATTTGAGCAGGTCAAGACGAAACCCTAGCCCGTGAAGCCGAAGGCAGAGCAGCAACTCGTGCAGAGTACTCGAAACTACAAAAGCACAGTCAGAGAGCCAAGTGGCTCACTGAACAGAACGACGGAGCGAGAGGGCGAGAGCGCGGGCGAGAGAAAGAAACGAGAAATTACTCAAGTCGATGCCCTCTTCGTATTCGTCGTCCTCCTCTTCCTCCACCTCCCCGTCCTCCCCCGAGCCGGTCTCCTCGGGCGAAGAGAACAGCAAAACGGAAGAAATGGCCCTCTTCGCTCCGGAGACAAAGCCGGAGAGCCAGCCGTGGCTAGTCCCCATCGCCGCGCCCGGCTCCGCCGGCGACGCCGGCGCCTCCTCCGGCGACAGGCGCCGGCGCTTGGCCCTCCCTCCGCCGGATCTATCGTCCTCGCCGTCGTACTCCGGCGATCGCCGGCGGCGAGCCCCGAAGAGGGACGCCATGGGAGGGGCGGAGGGATGGGGGAGGAGGAGCAAGCAGCGTGAGCGTGAGCGTGAGCGTGAGGCGACGAAGGATTCGAAACGGAAGCGTGAGGCGATTTTGGGAGGGGCGCCAAGAACTGCTAGGGCCACTGGTTTTAGCGGGAGCGTGCCGGTGATACTTCCGGTGACAAGTGGGACCGATGCCTTTACTTGCATTTCTGGAGCCCACCGACAGAGGGCGGTTAGGTCAGACCGTTGCCTTGTTTGGGTGACGTGGAAGTAAAAACGGACAAACCCTGCGGACGACGGGCTTGCCGCTTGCCTGTGAACCGCTCTTTCAACCACCAATCTCAGTCGACAGTCGACACAAGCTGTTAGAATGAGGAATGGGACCCACTCTGTTTTATGTTTTATCTAGGGCCCAGATGTCTGTTCCTGTGTGGTGCGACAACATAGTATGTGGACATTTTTCTGGTAACCTCCAGTTCCGGTGTCCGGATAGGAGCCGCTCGTTCGATGACAAGTGGGTTCGGGGTTTGTAGCGTGGATAAGCTTGTGGCCCGCATGCATAGGCATAGGGCTTGTTGCTGAATTGCGTCTCACGTGAGGTGGGTGAATGAATGTCTTTTTCTCCTGGGAACGTGTGTCGCCGTACACCGCGCATTCACTGCTGCTGGTGCCGACTTTTTTACTCGCTTTTTCCCCTCAAAATGTCACATTTTACATCTTACGGTGAATTATTACTCTGTTTAGACTTTATCTATCGGCGTCGTGACCAGAAGTGTTGTGGGTTCGTGGCACTCGGCCCAATCCCGTGAATGTATTGCGCATAAATGTTTGCGATGGGCCTGGCCCATGAATGAGTATGAGTAGCACGAAATACTCCGAGGTACATGCGCTCATGCGCACATAGAATGGAAACCAAGATTATGCACTCAACATTTTTTCCAAGCCCCCCCCCCCCCCCCCCCCATTTCCGTGACTGCCAATTACTCCCCTAGCGCGAAGGAAGAGGCATTGAAGCTAAGGTGTCGGAGAGGCCGGTGCCGGTCTTGAAGGTAACCTTCTCCGGCGAGGCCTCGGGGACGTACACCTCCACGACGCTGATACAAAACGGTTGCCCTCGATAGGAATGAAAACGTGACCATGGGCCGACCTACGTTGGTTGGAGTGAGGGCACAGCCCCCGCTCATTTTTCTCCCGTAAGTAGTAGAGCACAAATTTTCACCATTAAGTCATCTACTCAACCTAACTTAGAGGCTCTCATTCAATTATTTTGGTACTCGTCCTCACAAGTGTGCCCTCACTCCTGTTTTATCCTGGGCCCGCCCCTGAATGTGACGAATACAATTAGATATAAGGTCATCATATATCCTACCCTAACGTATTTCTTTCGGATACAGGACCGGATACGGGTACTTAAGATTCGAGGCAGATATAGGACAGGACCGGGTAATAATCTGGACGGATAAGAAACAAGTAACAGATACTACTTGGATAGGTATCGTATAGTTGTCGGGTAGTTCATCCCGGTGATATTAATTGTCCAACCATCCAACAAACACATAAATTAAGTAAATACATAATTATGTATATGATAGATCAAACGTAGGAAATAAAAAAACGATAAAATTGACATCACGTGGATCAAAGTTACTAATCACAAGTACATTGTGGAACCAACACCACAATGTTAAAAATCATAAAATATTCTAGTTTCTCTCAAAAATTGCAAATAAGTTACAAAAACTAGTAAACATTTTATATGAAGATAAATAAGGTCCTCATATAAAAATGATAAGGTAAAGTACTGAATTGTGTTAAAACTTATATATTTACAGTGATTTCACATGTAACTCATACAAATAAGTGAAAGTGAAATAGAAGAAACACGGACATTTTATAGATCTTATGATCCAAACATTTTCTATAATTATATATGAATATATGTTGTGTTTATGTAAAATTTCACGATTTTTTGATACTATTTATTTATTATTAATTTATTGTCATAGAAAATCATCAAAATACAATTAAATTCATAGAATGTCAACCTTGAAATTCTGGATGTAAAGATAGATGATGAAGATAAGACAATTTTGTTAGTAGCCTCGTTGTCCCCTACTTTTATGCATTTTGAGAATGTTACGTCAAATTTATTGTTCAAGAAAAATTTAATGTTGATTCTTTTTCCGAGTCTAAGAATAAAGGTTTTATTGTTCGAGTTATAACTCAACACTCCCACCTACAATCCTAACATGTAAGGTTGAGTTACATGAGCAAAATATAATTAATAGGAGAAAGTAACGAGTCAGGAAGCCGATTGTTGTATTGTGCTGCTCAAGTGCTCCTGACGATTTTATTCCTTCGCTGCCGTCCGTCCTAGTTTGTTTATGATTATAATCTGTTCAAATTATATAATCTATTTAAGCGTTTGTTTAGGATTATAATATGTTTAAATTATATAATCTGCCTATATTGACGTAAATGACGGATGATCTTTGCGCGCTGTGTTCCCAAGCTGTGGAGGCTGCTGATCACCTCTGCGTCTACTCCAGGGAGCTTTCGGCAAGAAGAACTCTTCTGTGGCCTACGGCTTCCGGTTCAAGCGCCAACATCTTCAGACGAAGTACAGTTGAGAGTGTGGATGGAGGTGCAAATGTTTGGCGGGAGGAGTGTGGATGGAGGTGCAAATGTCTTCTAGATCGCCGGCGGCGGCACCACCTCTCCGGCATAGTTGCAGGCAACACCCTGGGTTGGATCGCGACTAATAATCATCCTACCAGTAGCAGGTAAGAGTAAGACTTGTTTGTATGTACTGTAATTAGTCCAAAATGGAAGTTTGATTAAATGACATTCTATGATTTCCATGTTGCAAACATCTTGAATTGCAAGCCAAGTGGATCATAGCTGAAGTAAGCAGCACTACTCAAAACCAACTGATGGTATCAATGCACTACGACAAGGAAAAGGAACGTATGTGTTCATCTGCCCTGATTACTAGCGGCACTCCTCGTGCCTCCCCGTAGTTCTTTGGACGAATAGCTAGAGGCAGCAGCGCTACCACCGTCACCGTCGCCGCTGCTGGAGCTGGAAACCATGTGCACACTCGCCATGTACGTGAACGGATTGACGGGCCGCGCAATCTCCTCCTCTCCTTCCAGCATCCTGACGACGCTGCTCATGGACGGCCTCGCCTCCGGCTGGTACTGCACGCACCAGAGCGCCACCTTGCACATCCGCTCCGCCTTCTCCCTGTCCTTGGCGTGGATCCCCGACGCCGCCATGACGTCGCCGAACTTACCCTGGTCGAACCTCTGCCACACCCACCTGGGGTACCACTCCTGGCTCACGGTCACGGCGGGGTGCTGCAGCTCCAGGTTGCGCCGCCTCCCGATGATCTCGAACACCAGCATGCCGAAGCTGTACACGTCGCACCTGTGCGTGACGGGCAGCGGCAGCCAGAGCTCCGGCGCCGCGTACCCGGGCGTGCCCCGCGCGCCGGTCATCGTGAGGTGGGTGCTGTCGCGGTTGCAGAGCCTGGCGAGGCCGAAGTCGGCCACCTTGGGGGTGTAGTCCGCGGTGAGCAGCACGTTGCCGGGCTTGATGTCGTAGTGGATGATCCGGTGCTGGCACTCCTCGTGCAGGTACCGCACCCCGCGCGCCGTGCCGGCCACGATGCCGGACAGCGCGTCGAAGCCGAGCGCGTCGCCCTCGAGGTGGAAGAGCACGCGGTCCAGCGAGCCCTTCTCGAGGTACTCGTACACCAGCGCCTTGGTCGTGGCGTCGAAGCAGAAGCCGTAGAGGCGGACGAGGTTGATGTGGTAGGTGCGCCCCGCGGTGCCCACCTCCGCCATGAACTGCTCCTCGGCGCGCCGGTCCAGCGTGCTGTTGAGGATCTTGACGGCCACCTGCACCCCGTTCGGGAACGCGCCGCGGTACACCACGCCGAAGCCGCCGGACCCGAGCCGCTCCGCGTAGTTGCGGGTGAACTCGCGGAGGTTCTCCGGCGTGAACCGCGCGGGCTTCTCCCGCAGTATGTCGTCCAGGAACCGGTTCACGGCGCCCATCTCCACGACGTGGCTGGCAGCAGCAATAGCGTAAGGCGGCGCCGCCGAGCCGTTCGCCGCCGGCTGCTGGATCATTGGCGCGCCTGCCGCCGCCGCCGCCGCCTGCATCTCCAAGGCCTGCAGCCGCGCGCGCTCCATCTGCCATTCTCGTGTCACCTCGATCCATCTGGTGACGAATTTCATGACCAGGATGATGACAATGCCACTAGTTATGATCCCAGCTGCATCATCAGGATTGGCAAAAGGGCTAAAAGAATTCATTACGGGGGTATCAGAAACTCGAAGCATTATTGGACATAGCTGCTAGCTATATAAAATTACGCATGTCGATCGCCTACCTAAAGCGAGGTTGTTCATCGTGAAGTAGATATGATACTCTCTGCTTGATGAAGCTTCGGTTGCCAACTACCTGCAATGGAAAACAAAACCCAAATGAACGAGCGAGTTCGAGGTGTTGTGCACTTTGGACTTAGACGCACCTCTCTCGTGTTTAGGTGTAGCCCTTGACCTTTTGATCAGCTGAAATGCAGTTTGGACTCTGGGCACGTCCAGTTCATTTCCCTTGCCGAATTGAAAACCTTGCACACGTAGTAATCGAAGCGAACAGGTGTCTAGCTTGGCCCGTACGTACTCTTATCTAACCAGATAACAATTATGTAAAGAGCAAAGACGTTATGTATCATGAGTAAGCGTTTACCATCCAATCGACTAGAGAGCATCTTGGCGAGGTGTGCAGTGTGCTGTTGATGCAAGACAAGTACAGGTAGACAGAGACGTCGCAGTATTTGACTAGCTAGTACTCTCTCCATTCATAAATATACGACATCGTTGATTTTTTTTAAAAAAAATTAACCACTCATCTTATTAAAAAAATAATAAGTTATCATTTACTTTTTAATTTGTTTTAGCACTTAAAGTAGTTTGTGTTTCACTTAACATTTTTATATTTTTGAATAAATATTTTAAATACGATAATTAGTTAAAGTTTTCGAAAAAATCAACAGTGTCATATATTTATGAAGAAGTAGTAGTAGAAAAATGGTTAGTGTGAACATGGAGTATTCATGCATTTTCCACTCTTTTATTAAAAGGATTCAACGCGTTAGTCGAGTTGGACCGATACACCTTCGTAGCATCGCAAGCCGTTGTCATCCGAACCGATGAAGTGGGCACCGTTGGGTATTTTTTTTAATCCGCAGATATATATTTCACCAAACAGATAATGATCTTAGCCTCTACACTGTCTAAGATGTACGCAGCCCTGAACGTCCATAATTAAAAGCCCTTAGGTTCACACTTCACACAACTCATCAAAAACAAACGCGCAAACGCACGACCTAGACAAAAGAAAGAAAGAAAAAACCGAATAAAAAGAGACTTAACTTTAATTCGGCTCGAGAACTTCCAACCGAACTTTGCAAAAAGAGTAGATGTTTTTTTTTCTTCTAGTGATGTTTAATCCGATATTTTCCCTCTGATGAAACATAGTAGCTGTTAAGATCAACGAAATCACTAAAATAGTTTGACTTATTGTTGTATAATTAGCAAGAAAATGCTAACAATACCACTTTAGCATGAGACTCAAATCCAGGTAAGCATGCTCTGACACAAATGAATATAGGTAATTGCAATAGACTCCCGATATTTGAGATTGAGGTTGAAGGCTTGATAAACACTGTAGATCTGAATAGGCTGGAAATGGATGAAGAGGGCGGTCCTCTTAATATTCAACAGCTTGAAGCAAGATGTTATCTTATGAAAGAGAATTTTCTGATGATTGATGAAGATGAATTGTTTTGGAAGCAGAGGGCCCATGAAAACTGGCTTATGCATGGTGATGGAAATAATGAGTATTTCCATCGCATTGCTATCCAGCTGGATTTCAGAAGATGGTTCAGTGATGATGATAGGAAAAAATGGGATGAAATTCTTGAAAAATTTCAGATGTTTGAATTCCAGGAGTTGGGTGATGATGTTAAATGGAAATGGGGCAATAAGGAAGAATTTACTGTGAAAACTCTTTATGTTAACATTGATAGTAACTGGTATGGCTCTTGCTTCAGTCATATTTGGAAAGGGAAAATCCCTCCAAAAATCAAAGTTTTTATGTGGTTTCTTGAAAACAATGTGTTGTTGACTAAAGAGAAGTTGATTAGTAGAAATTGGACAGGTGATAATTCTTGCAGTTTTTGTCTAGATTTCGAGTCGGCTAATCATTTATTTTTTACCTGTCACACTGCTAGATCAGTGTGGGGGTGCGTAGCTAAATGTTTCAATTCTGATCATGTTCCAAATAATATTGAGCAGTGCTGGATGTGGCTTAATCGTAATCTGTTTGATGGCAAAGAAATTGGAATTGTCGGGGCTGCTGCCATTTGCTGGGCCTTATGGAAAGCAAGGAATAAAGCTTGTTTTGAAAACATTGTGATCAAGTCTCCGATGGAAATTGTTTGTCATGCTTGTGCGTTGATTATGAAATGGGCAGGTTTAAGCAAGCGGGAACTCCAGGACTTGCTGCATGATGGCGCGAAGCTCCTGTTGAAGGCTGCTAATGCAAAGATCAATCCGCAGACGCCGAGCGAGGATGGTGGGCACTGAGGTGTTGTTATGTTGGATGATCTTTGAATCTTTTGTGGGGCTGCTGATGTCTAGTGTTTCCTGTTGCTGAAATAAGTGAGAAGTGGCTGAGAACTTAGCTGTTATGTGTGTGTTTCTGGTTTGTTTCAGTTTAAAAACATTGAGTTGTTTGGTGGTGTGACCTGAATCAGGTCAGTTTCTGGTGTTTTATTCCTTCTAGATCTTAGCCCTTGGTGCTTTGCTAGATGTGGATAAGAACAATTGTATTTCTGTTATGCAAGTAATAGAAATGGAGTGATCTCCGTTCGAAAAAAAAATACTGTAGAACCTCACAGTGCAGCTTAATTTGGCGAGTAGTCGCGTGGTTGTTGCCCAAGATCCTTATTCGCTCCAATCCATGCAGGTTCAAAGACACTAATCTTATGGTGCATCGTCGTCATGTCGATGCCAGGGATAAAGGGGCCTAGATTGTTCAGCATACAACAACATAAACCTCCTTCATCTTATTTACAAGTCGGAGGTCTATGTTGAAAGTTTAGTGGAAAGTTTAAATAGAAAGGTTTAAATGGATTGAAGCGCCCCTAATCCATTTTATTGCAGCATAAACCTCCTTCATCTTATCGGAGCTTTAAAATTTTATTGCAGCATAGATCAACCTTGTTCCATAAACTCTAACAATATTAACCATCCTATAAACCTTAGAGCTTGTTCGATTAGACGTGAATTGAGGGATATTGAAGGGGATTATAAATTTCTCCCTATTCAATTTTAAATAGAAAGAGATTTAACCGCCCCTAATCCCTCCAACCCCCTCCAACACCCATGACTCATACAATTATTTTTGTCACATGAAATTTCACCTGTCTTATATGACAAGAGGATGTGGGAGGGCGTGAGGGGGGATGGCGAGTCCACGCTCTCGGCAAAGATACCGATCGAAGAGGAGTCGATGCCGAGCAATACGAAGAGGCGAGGAAGAAGGTGATTCTTTTGGAATGGTTTTCTCCGCGATTCTCTTCCTTTTTACTCGGTATGGTGTTTTAACTAGGTTGTTGGAGTTGCTATTAGGTAGTGTTTGGGTCCACATCCTATGTGGACGGAATGATTATGTTCCATATTATGAGTATGGAATGATTCCATTCTGTGTTTAGCAATTAGAACAAAGTCGCTCTGTTTTTCTGTTTGGTTCTAGAGTGAAGTAGAAAGAATATACTCTATCCTATGTTTGGCTTATTCATACAACCATATTATATATATATATATATATATATATATATATATATCCAGCATCTTGAGAGAATATTCCTATATTAGAGCTAGGGCTACAAATGGGGTGGGTGTAAACGGTTATTTTATGTGGGTTTAAGAAATGAGTTTGTTTTGGTGGGTTGTGATGGGTTTTAATTGAGAACGAGTTGTGTTGGGTGGGTTTATTTTGTATTGCGGGTCAAAATGGTTGATACTCATAGGTGTATATGGGTTTGCATAGACATGGGCTTCCATGGGTCTTACCCATCCATATGTAGTCCTACAATATTTTAGGTGAGTTTAATAAATGAGTTTGTTTGGTGGGTTGTGATAGGTTTTAATTGTGAACGGGTTGGATGGGTTTATTTTGTATTGTGGGTCAAAATGGTTGATACCCATGGGTGTAGATGGGTTTTTATAGACATGGGCATCCCCATGGGTCTTCACCCATACATATGGACCGTATTCGACTACCAAGTGTCCAAGTTCCAGCAGACTTACAGTCATACGGACCCAACTCAAGTACTCAACCCTAACTCTCGTGCTCTATCCTCGTGCCGCACTTAGTGCTTTTCTCCCGCCCTAGCGGTCGTGTGCATCCCTCCCTGGCAGCCGACGACTCCTCTCTCGTGATCCATCCCGCCCCGGCGCATTCCTGAAAGGGAAATGTGCCCTTGGGCCATTTCTAAGTATTTTGGTGATTTAGTGACCAACACAGGTGCCTAATTGTAAAATGGAACAAAGTACAAATCATGGAGTAAAGGTATGTTTCTAATCCGTAGTACATTGGTTTTGTGGACTAACATATTTGTCTAAGTGTTAGAAACAGGAAGAGAGAAGAGGAGAAAAGACTTGGCTGTGGGCTGCCAAGTCCCAGCTCGGTCTGGAGCACCGGACTGTCCGGTGTGCACCGGACAGTGTCCGGTGCGCCAGGCCAACTCGGCGCGAACTGGCCGCTCTCGGGAATTGGCCGGCGGCGTACGGCTAAAATTCACCGGACTGTCCGGTGTGCACCGGACTGTCCGGTGAGCCAACGGTCGGCCAGGGCCAACGGTCGGCCGCGCAATCCGCGCGGGACACGTGGCCGAGCCAACGGTCGGAAGACGGCACCGGACTGTCCGGTGTGCACCGGACTGTCCGGTGCGCCAACGGCTCGCAGATCTCCAACGGGCTGCAACGGTCGGCAGCGCCAGATAAGGAAACAAATCGGGCACCGGACAGTGTCCGGTGTGCACCGGACTGTCCGGTGCTCCCGACGACAGAAGGCAAGGATGGCCTTCCGGATTTGCTCTCAACGGCTCCTAGCTGCCTTGGGGCTATAAAAGGAGCCCCTAGGCGCATGGAGGAGATACACAAGCAACTCTTGAGCATTCTTGATCATCCACACAAGTTCTTTGCGCATTCGTTTGTGATTCTAAGTGATTCGAGCTCTGTTCTAGTGTGAACTCTGAGATAGTCATTCGAGCTCGAGTCTTGGCCGTGTGTGTGCGCTTTTGTTGTGGATTTGTGTGTGTTGCTTCCCTCCCTTACTCTGTGCTTTCTTTGTGATCATATACTTGTAAGGGCAAGAGACTCCAATTTGTGGAGATTCCTTGCGAACGGGATAGTGAAAGGAAAAGCAAAACACTGTGGTATTCAAGTGGGTCTTTGGACCGCTTGAGAGGGGTTGATTGCAACCCTCGTCCGTTGGGACGCCACAACGTGGAAGTAGGCAAGCATTGGCTTGGCCGAACCACGGGATAAACCACCGTGTCAACTCTGTCTTGATCTCTTGTGGTATTGTGTTTTGTTGAGACTTCACCTTAGCCACTTGGCAATAATTGTGCTAACACATAACAAGTTTTTGTGGCTTAAGTTTGAAGTTTTACAGGATCACCTATTCACCCCCCCCCTCTAGGTGCTCTCAATTGGTATCAGAGCCGTTCTCTTCACAAAGGGACTAGCCGCCCGAAGAGATGGATCCTAAGGGGAAGG
The DNA here is from genome assembly GCA_029449295.1 of Zea luxurians. NCBI lineage: Eukaryota > Viridiplantae > Streptophyta > Magnoliopsida > Poales > Poaceae > Zea > Zea luxurians. The sequence goes on from JAOPSE010000010.1 coordinate 132,910,842, forward strand.
GTATAGTGATCAACGACAAAGAAAAGGAGACCTTCGTCAACGAGCCGAAGGACGACAAGCCTACCGACTCCGGCTCGGGCCAAAGACGGAAGGAAGGGAAGAAGAAGAAGACAAGGCGCATCAAGGAGATCATCTACTACGACAGTGACGAGTCTACTTCTTCCCAAAAGGACGAGGACCACAACGACTACGAGAGGAGAAAACCGGTCAATTCGAACTTCTCTTTTGATTACTCTCGTATTCCGCAAAGTTCACATTCTCAATTGCTCTCCATTCCACTCGGCAAGCCCCCACACTTTGATGGAGAGGACTACGGATTTTGGAGCCACAAAATGCGTAGTCACCTATTCTCTCTCCATCCTAGTATATGGGAGATTGTAGAGAGTGGAATGCACTTTGATAGTTCGGATAGTCCCACGTTTATTAATGAACAAATTCATAAGAATGCACAAGCTACTACTGTTCTTCTAGCTTCCTTGTGCAGGGATGAATATCATAAAGTAAGCGGCTTGGATAACGCCAAGCAAATCTGGGACACCCTCAAGATTTCTCATGAGGGAAACGACGTCACTTTACTCACCAAGATGGAGTTGGTGGAGGGAGAGCTTGGACGTTTCGCCATGATAAGGGGCGAGGAGCCGACGCAAACATACAACCGGCTCAAGACCCTCATCAACAAGATAAGGAGCTACGGGAGCACGCGATGGACGGACCACGACGTCGTCCGCCTAATGCTCAGGTCATTTACCGTACTTGATCCTCATCTCGTGAACAATATTCGTGAGAATCCCAGGTACACGATGATGACGCCCGAGGAAGTACTTGGAAAATTCGTGAGCGGGAGGATGATGATCAAGGAGGCGAGATACGTCGACGACGCGTTGAACGGACCACTCCACGAGCCTCAACCCATTGCTCTAAAAGCAACAAGGAGCAAGGAATCGCTACCTAGCAAGGTGGCGCAAGTTGAGGCGGCCGGGCTCAATGATGAAGAGATGGCTCTCATCATCAAGAGATTCAAGACGGTGCTTAAAGGTCACAAGGGACAACCAAGCAAGACCAAAGCCAAGGGGAAGCGCTCATGCTTCAAATGCGGTAAGCTTGGTCATTTCATTGCTAACTGTCCCGATAATGAAAGTGACCAGGAAAAGGGGAACAAAAGAGAGAAGAAGAAGCAATACAAGAAGGCAAAGGGCGAGGCGCATCTAGGAAAGGAGTGGGACTCGGATTGCTCCTCCTCCGACTCCGACAACGAAGGACTCGCCGCCACTGCCTTCAACAAATCGGCTCTCTTCCCCAACGAGCGTCTCACTTGCCTTATGGCAAGGGAGAAGAAGGTGAGTACTCAAGACTCCACTTATACTTCTTCTAGTGATAGTGAGTCTAGTGACGATGATGACATAGATTATTCTTGCTTGTTCAAAGGCTTAGATAGATCTAAGATAGATAAAATCAATGAATTGATTGATGCATTGAATGAAAAGGATAGGCTTTTAGAAAAGCAAGAAGATTTATTGTATGATGAACATGATAAGTTTGTAGAGGCACAAAAATCATATGCTTTAGAAGTAAAAAGAAATGAAATGCTTTCTAGTGAAATATCTTCCTGTCATGAAACCATTTCTACCTTAAGAAGTGTTAATATTGATTTAAGTGCTAAACTAGAAGTAGCTAGTAAATCAAATTCTTGTGTTGAACATGTTGAAATTTGTACTAGGTGTAAGGATTTTGATGTTAATGCTTGTAGTGAACACCTAGTTCTAATTTCCAAATTAAATGATGAAGTGGCTAGTCTTAATGCCCAACTTAAGACTAGCAAGAATGAAGTTGATAAAATAAAATTTGCAAGGGATGCCTACACGGTTGGTAGACACCCCTCAATTAAGGATGGACTTGGCTTCAAGAGAGAAGCCAAGAACTTAACAAGCCATAAGGCTCCCGTCTTCGTCAAGGAGAAAGGGAAGGCCCCTATGGCTAATAGTGCTAAAAAGAACCATGCTTTCTTATACCATGATAGGAGACATGCTAGAAATGTTTATAATGATTTTGATTCACATGTTTATGATTATCATGCCATGTTTGCCTCTAGTTCCTCTCATAAGCATGATAGAAATATGAGTAGGAGAAATGTTGTACATATGCCTAGGAGAGATAGTGCTCATGTACCTAAAAAGAATGTTATTCATGCTCCTAGGAAAGTAGTGAATGAACCTTCTACCATTTATTATGCTTGTAATGCTCCCTTTGCTATTTGTAGAAAGGGTAAGAAGGTAGTTGCTAGGAAATTAGGGGCTAGATGCAAGGGAGATAAATCTTGCATTTGGGTCCCTAAAGACATTTGTGCTAACCTTGCAGGACCCAACGTGAGTTGGGTACCTAAGACCCAAGCCTAAATTTGCCTTGCAGGTTTATGCATCCGGGGGTTCAAGCTGGATTATCGACAGCGGATGCACAAACCATATGACGGGGGAGAAGAAGATGTTCACCTCCTACGTCAAAAATAAGGATTCCCAAGATTCAATTATATTCGGTGATGGGAATCAAGGCAAGGTAAAAGGGTTAGGTAAAATTGCAATTTCTAATGAGCATTCTATTTCAAATGTATTCTTAGTGGAGAGTCTTGGATATAATTTGCTATCTGTTAGTCAATTATGTCAAATGGGATATAATTGTTTATTTACAAATGTAGATGTGTCTGTCTTTAGAAGATGTGATGGTTCACTAGCTTTTAAGGGTGTACTAGACGGCAAGCTTTATTTAGTTGACTTTGCAAAAGAAGAGGCCGGTCTAGATGCATGCTTAATGGCTAAGACTTGCATGGGCTGGCTGTGGCATCGCCGCTTAGCACATGTGGGGATGAAGAACCTCCACAAGCTTCTAAAGGGAGAACACGTGATAGGTCTAACAAATGTTTATTTCGAAAAAGATAGACCTTGTGCAGCTTGTCAGGCAGGTAAACAAGTAGGAGGAGCACATCACAGCAAGAATGTGATGACCACGTCAAGACCTCTGGAGCTGCTGCATATGGACCTCTTCGGACCCGTCGCCTATCTAAGCATAGGAGGAAGTAAGTATGGTTTAGTTATTGTTGATGACTTTTCCCGCTTCACTTGGGTGTTCTTTTTGCAGGATAAGTCTGAAACCCAAGGGACCCTCAAGCGCTTCCTCAGGAGAGCTCAAAATGAGTTTGAGCTCAAGGTGAAGAAGATTAGGAGCGACAACGGGTCCGAGTTCAAGAACCTTCAAGTGGAGGAGTTTCTTGAGGAGGAAGGAATCAAGCACGAGTTCTCCGCTCCCTACACACCACAGCAAAATGGTGTGGTAGAGAGGAAGAACAGGACGCTAATCGATATGGCGAGGACGATGCTTGGAGAGTTCAAGACCCCCGAGTGCTTTTGGTCGGAAGCCGTGAACACGGCTTGCCACGCCATCAACAGGGTCTACCTTCACCGCCTCCTAAAGAAGACGTCATATGAGCTACTAACCGGTAACAAACCCAATGTATCGTACTTTCGTGTATTTGGGAGCAAGTGCTACATTCTAGTGAAGAAGGGTAGAAATTCTAAGTTTGCTCCCAAAGCTGTAGAAGGGTTTTTATTAGGTTATGATTCAAATACAAAGGCGTATAGGGTCTTCAACAAATCATCGGGTTTGGTTGAAGTCTCTAGCGACGTTGTATTTGATGAGACTAATGGCTCTCCAAGAGAGCAAGTTGTTGATTGTGATGATGTAGATGAAGAAGATGTTCCAACGGCCGCTATACGAACCATGGCGATTGGAGACGTTCGGCCACAGGAACAGGATGAACGTGATCAACCTTCTTCCTCAACGACGGTGCATCCCCCAACTCAAGACGATGAACAGGTTCATCAAAAGGAGGCGTGTGATCAAGGGGGAGCACAAGACGATCAAATGATGGAGGAAGAAGCGCAACCGGCACCTCCAACCCAAGTTCGAGCGATGATTCAAAGGGATCATCCAGTCGACCAAATTCTGGGTGACATTAGCAAGGGAGTAACTACTCGATCTCGATTAGTTAATTTTTGTGAACATTACTCTTTTGTCTCCTCTATTGAGCCTTTCAGGGTAGAGGAGGCCTTGCTAGATCCGGATTGGGTGTTGGCCATGCAGGAGGAACTCAACAACTTCAAGCGCAATGAAGTTTGGACGCTGGTGCCTCGTCCCAAGCAAAATGTTGTGGGAACCAAGTGGGTGTTCCGCAACAAACAGGACGAGCACGGGGTGGTGACGAGGAACAAGGCTCGACTTGTGGCAAAAGGTTATGCCCAAGTCGCAGGTTTGGACTTTGAGGAGACTTTTGCTCCTGTGGCTAGGCTAGAGTCCATTCGTATCTTGCTAGCATATGCCGCTCACCATTCTTTCAGGTTGTACCAAATGGATGTGAAGAGCGCGTTCCTCAACGGGCCAATAAAGGAGGAGGTGTACGTGGAGCAACCCCCTGGCTTCGAGGATGAGCGGTACCCCGACCACGTGTGTAAGCTCTCTAAGGCGCTCTATGGACTTAAGCAAGCCCCAAGAGCATGGTATGAATGTCTTAGAGATTTTTTAATTGCTAATGCTTTCAAGGTTGGGAAAGCCGATCCAACTCTTTTCACTAAGACGTGTAATGGTGATTTGTTTGTATGCCAAATTTATGTCGATGACATAATATTTGGTTCTACTAATCAAAAGTCTTGTGAAGAGTTTAGCAGGGTGATGACGCAGAAATTCGAGATGTCGATGATGGGCGAGTTGAACTACTTCCTTGGGTTCCAAGTGAAGCAACTCAAGGACGGCACCTTCATCTCCCAAACGAAGTACACGCAAGATCTGCTAAAGCGGTTTGGGATGAAGGACGCCAAGCCCGCAAAGACGCCGATGGGAACCGACGGACACACCGACCTCAACAAAGGAGGTAAGTCCGTTGATCAAAAAGCATACCGGTCAATGATAGGATCTCTACTTTATTTATGTGCTAGTAGACCGGATATTATGCTTAGCGTATGCATGTGTGCTAGATTTCAATCCGATCCTAAGGAGTGTCACTTGGTGGCGGTGAAGCGAATTCTTAGATATTTAGTCGCTACGCCTTGCTTCGGGATCTGGTATCCAAAGGGGTCTAACTTTGACTTGATTGGGTACTCAGATTCCGACTATGCTGGATGTAAGGTCGATAGGAAGAGTACATCGGGGACGTGCCAATTCTTAGGAAGGTCCCTGGTGTCATGGAACTCTAAGAAACAAACATCCGTTGCCCTATCCACCGCTGAGGCCGAGTACGTTGCCGCAGGACAATGTTGTGCGCAACTACTTTGGATGAGGCAAACCCTCCGGGACTTTGGCTACAATCTGAGCAAAGTCCCACTCCTATGTGATAATGAGAGTGCTATCCGAATAGCGGAAAATCCTGTTGAGCACAGCCGCACAAAGCACATTGACATCCGGCATCACTTTTTGAGAGACCACCAGCAAAAGGGAGATATCGAAGTGTTTTATGTTAGCACCGAGAACCAGCTAGCCGATATCTTTACCAAGCCTTTAGATGAGAAGACCTTTTGCAGGCTGCGTAGTGAGCTAAATGTCTTAGATTCGCGGAACTTGGATTGAATTGTAGCATACATGTATTTATGCCTTTGATCATGTTCATTCTGCATTTTGTTGCTTATTATGGTGCTCAAGTTGTACAAACACTCCCTGGACCTCACAAGTCCGTTGCAAAGTGATGCACATGTTTAGGGAGAGATGTGTTACAACTTGACCCTTTGAGACTAACCATATGTTGAGTTTGTCCGATTTTGTCTCAAAGGAGAATTGAAAGGGAAAAGGTGGACTTGGACCATGCAAGACTTCCACTGCACTCCGATAAGGGGTAACTTACTCCAAGTCCATCTCATTAACTCTTATTGCCATTTGCTCTTAAGTGAAGATTTTGGTGAGGCAATGGGGTTAAAGGGCCAAAATTGATCCCGTTTTGGTGTTTGATGCCAAAGGGGGAGAAAATAAAGGCCAAAGCAATAAATGGATCAGCTACCACTTGAGAGATTTTGAAAATATAGTAGAATAGAGTTTTTGGTTTGTCAAAATTCTTAAGTTTGTCAAAATTCTTAAGTCGTCTCTCTTGTCAAAAGTTGGCTTCTTGTGGGGAGAAGTATTGATTATGGGAAAAAGGGGGAGTTTTTGAAATCCTTGATCAATCTCTTTTTGAATGACTCTCTTTATGCTTAAACATGTGTGTTTAACTTAGAGATAGAGATTTGAGTTTGATTTGCAAAAACAAACCAAGTGGTGGCAAAGGATGATCCATATATGCCAAAATCGATTCAAAATAATTTGAGTTATTATTTGAAGTGTTTTTGTACTTGTTAAACTTGCTTTATGTTGTGTTGGCATAAATCACCAAAAAGGGGGAGATTGAAAGGGAAATGTGCCCTTGGGCCATTTCTAAGTATTTTGGTGATTTAGTGACCAACACAGGTGCCTAATTGTAAAATGGAACAAAGTACAAATCATGGAGTAAAGGTATGTTTCTAATCCGTAGTACATTGGTTTTGTGGACTAACATATTTGTCTAAGTGTTAGAAACAGGAAGAGAGAAGAGGAGAAAAGACTTGGCTGTGGGCTGCCAAGTCCCAGCTCGGTCTGGAGCACCGGACTGTCCGGTGTGCACCGGACAGTGTCCGGTGCGCCAGGCCAACTCGGCACGAACTGGCCGCTCTCGGGAATTGGCCGGCGGCGTACGGCTAAAATTCACCGGACTGTCCGGTGTGCACCGGACTGTCCGGTGAGCCAACGGTCGGCCAGGGCCAACGGTCGGCCGCGCAATCCGCGCGGGACACGTGGCCGAGCCAACGGTCGGAAGACGGCACCGGACTGTCCGGTGTGCACCGGACTGTCCGGTGCGCCAACGGCTCGCAGATCTCCAACGGGCTGCAACGGTCGGCAGCGCCAGATAAGGAAACAAATCGGGCACCGGACAGTGTCCGGTGTGCACCGGACTGTCCGGTGCTCCCGACGACAGAAGGCAAGGATGGCCTTCCGGATTTGCTCTCAACGGCTCCTAGCTGCCTTGGGGCTATAAAAGGAGCCCCTAGGCGCATGGAGGAGATACACAAGCAACTCTTGAGCATTCTTGATCATCCACACAAGTTCTTTGCGCATTCGTTTGTGATTCTAAGTGATTCGAGCTCTGTTCTAGTGTGAACTCTGAGATAGTCATTCGAGCTCGAGTCTTGGCCGTGTGTGTGCGCTTTTGTTGTGGATTTGTGTGTGTTGCTTCCCTCCCTTACTCTGTGCTTTCTTTGTGATCATATACTTGTAAGGGCAAGAGACTCCAATTTGTGGAGATTCCTTGCGAACGGGATAGTGAAAGGAAAAGCAAAACACTGTGGTATTCAAGTGGGTCTTTGGACCGCTTGAGAGGGGTTGATTGCAACCCTCGTCCGTTGGGACGCCACAACGTGGAAGTAGGCAAGCATTGGCTTGGCCGAACCACGGGATAAACCACCGTGTCAACTCTGTCTTGATCTCTTGTGGTATTGTGTTTTGTTGAGACTTCACCTTAGCCACTTGGCAATAATTGTGCTAACACATAACAAGTTTTTGTGGCTTAAGTTTGAAGTTTTACAGGATCACCTATTCACCCCCCCTCTAGGTGCTCTCAATTCCGCTCCTCTCTCTTTGCTCCATCCCTGCTCGACCGCTCCTCTCCTGCCTCCTCACCAGCACGGGCCGCTCCTCTCTCGCCTGCTCGCCAGCACCAGCACGGGCCATGCTCCATCCCCTTAGACGCGAGCCTCCTCCGCGACGACGACGGTAGCACAGTACTGAAAGTCGCCTAGAGGAGGGGTGGATAGACGGAAACTGAAATTTACAACTTTAAACACAACTACAAGCCGGGGTTAGCGATAGAAATAAAGTAGAGTCCAAAAGAGAGGGGAAAACAAATCAACTAAAGAAATAGAGCGGATGACACGGTGATTTGTTTTATTGAGGTTCGGTTCCAAAGAACCTAGTCCCGTTGAGGTGGTCACAAAGACCGTGTCTCTTTCAACCCTTTCCCTCTTTCAAACGGTCACTTAGACCGAGTGAGCTTTCTCCTTAATCAAACGGGTCACTTAGACCCCTACGAGGACCACCACAACTTGGTGTCTCTTGCTATGATTACAAGTGTCTTGAGAATAAGAATGGGAGAAGAAGAAAGCACGATTGCAAAAAGCCAAGCAACAAGAGCGACAAATAACACACGGACCACTCTCTCTCAAGTCGCTAATCACTAATGATCACTTGTCTCAATTGTGGAACTTGGAGAGATTGGAAGCTTTGATTGTGTCTTGGAATGGATGGCTAGCTCTTGTATTGAATGTGAAAGGTTGGAATGCTTGGGTGAAGTGAATGGAGGTGGTTGAGGTTGTATTTATAGCCCCAACCACTTCCTAGCCGTTGCTTCATTTCTGCCAACCGCGGACGGTTCGCGCCCCTGGTCCGGACGGTCCATCCTTGCACATCAACGGCTGAAATCCCAACGGTCAGCAGTAACGGTTATATCAACGGCTATAATGCATTTAATGCGTCGTGAGATGTCAGATAAAGGCAGTCGCGGACGGTCCAGTCGTGCACCCTGGATGGTCCGCGAGGACGCTATAATTCATTTCACCGAACCCGTCACCTTCAGGTTTTTTGGTTCTGCGCCGACCGGACGGGACGGTCCGTAGTGTAGACTTGTGTTTTTGCATTGGTTCTGTCCGAGGCTCACCCTAGTGTCGCGGACGGTCCGCCGCAAGGGCCCGGACGGTCGCGCTTAGGTGATTTTCCAAAAAAGCTTCTCCTGTCCGGAATAATCTGCGGTATTCCGGACAGTCGATTTAGAATAGTTGTAGATGAACTTATGCACATGTGGAATGATCAACTAGATAAACTGGTTAGTCCATAAGGTTTGTGATGGTCGTCAAACACCAAAATCGATTATAGGAAATGTTGAGACTATATACCTTTCAAGTACCACAGTAGCCCCCTGCTCACATCTATATATGCATTTCTTTAATTATCTGCATTTCTTTGTTGACTTACTGGAGCATGAAGGTATATGCGTAGCTCTTATGCAATCTAGCATCTAACCAATCATGTGCCTTTAACTATAAATTATCTACTTAATTTGGTTGAAGTCCTACTATAAATTATTTACTTAACATTATTGACACCAAACCAATCCATAACTGAGTGGAAACCCATGGAAAACCCATGGGTTCAGCTTGTTAAGGCAGCAGCATACACAGTGACAAATTTACAGGTAGTTTCAATGCCACTGTGTATGTTGCTGCCTTAACAAGCTGAATCCGCGGTTTTTCATGGGTTTTCACTCAGTTATAAATTGGTTTGGGGTCAATAATGTTATTGGGTGGGTTGAGTTTAATTTCCTCCTTATGTTTTTGGCCTTTTGGGTGGTTGTGGAATGAATGTCAAAATTGCTAGATTTGGGTATGAGTTGGATGTGGGTTGGGGTTTTTTGCCATTAGCATGCTTAATTAGAGTGACTGTTTACTTTAATTCCAAACAAACAGTCTCAAAACAGAGCAATATAACCAAATACTACCTCACTTTCCCCTAAAATAATGGTCTATCTTTTGGTACCTGCCGGTACAAGTACATTTCACTCAACGCATGCACGATTTTTTTTTATCGTGCGCGAATCTTTTTATCTTTTATATAGTCCTCCAAAACATGATGCTAATTTACAAACCACGGCCTTCATTGTTTTTTTTAAAAGCATTAACTAATGTGTACTACCGGACTACAAACTCTGTTTCATCAACACTGACCCCCATGAGTTCGCTCAACATCTTCGATCACGGCGCGTCGACGCCGATTGACCTGGCAGCAGAGCTATCCGACAGGCGACAACTCTGTGCCGGCGGTGTCCCTGCTGCTGCTCTGGTATGTGCCGCTCCACAATCCTGAGCTAGTTGAGCCGCCGCTGCTTTCCATGAGATAATGGAACGGGTTCACGGGCGGGACAATGGGCATCTCCCCCTCCAGCATCCGCACCACGCTGCTCATCGTCGGCCGCGCCGACGGCTGGAACTGCACGCACCACAGCGCCACCTTGCACATGATCTCCGCCTTCTCCCTGTCCGCCCCTCCGACGATCCCGTCGCAGGACACGACGTGCTCGATCTCGCCCTGCTCGTACTTCTCCCACACCCATCTCGGGAACCACTCCTTGCTCTCGCCCTCAAGGCAGGGGTCGTAGTTCCGGCGCCGTCCCAGGATCTCGAACAGCACCATCCCGAAGCTGTACACGTCGCACTTCTCCGACGCCGGCAGCGCCATCCACAGCTCCGGCGCCGCGTACCCGGGCGTCCCGCGGCCGCCGCCGGTCAGCGACATGTGCGTGTTCTCGCGCTCTCCCAGCCGCGCCAGCCCGAAGTCCGCCACCTTCGGGGTGTAGTCGGCCGTGAGGAGGATGTTGGCCGGCTTGATGTCGTAGTGCACGATCCGCTGCTGGCACTCCTCGTGCAGGTACCTGATCCCCTTGGCCGTGCCGACGGCGATGCTGTGCAGCGTCCCCCACTCCAGCCTCGTGCTCGTCGTGCTGCCCTCGTCACCGCCGTAGAGGTACTTCTCCAGCGAGCCGTTCTCCAGGAACTCGTACACTAGCGCTTTGGTGCTCGCGTCGAAGCAGAAGCCGTAGAGGCGGACGAGGTGCACGTGGTACGTCCGGCCGATGGTGCCGATCTCCGCCATGAACGCCTCCTGGACCTTCCTGTTCATGGACGACACCTTGAGGACTTTCGCGGCCACCAGCAGGCCGTTCGGCAGCTCGCCCTTGTAGACCACGCCGTAGCCGCCGGACCCTAGCTCCGACGAGTAGTTCCGGGTGCAGGCCGCCAGCTGCTCGGAGCTGAAACGCATCGGCTTCTCGTTGAGGATCTGGTTGAGAAACGTCTCCACTGGCCCGACCTCGATCGCCACATCTTCCACGGCGTTGCTGGCCTGCATCTCGCTGTTCTTTTTCTCAATCTCCTCCAGTACTTTCTTCACGATTTTCTTCTTCATCTTCTTCCTCACGACGCGGCACCTTCTGATGAGGGCGATGATTACTACCACTGTCGCAGTTGAGGCTACTGTAGATACTGACGAACATCGAAATGAAACAGCCAATTAGCCTAGCCGGTTATTATTACTACTACCGCGAGTTAAGAACACGGTGCCAGAGAGATGTATCATACTGATTGTAGCCACTGCATTCACCATGTCGGCGACGCATCAGGGCTGTAAGCTTCTACGCTGAGTCAAAAAACCAGGAATCAAATTTTAGTTCTCTGAACAAAATCTCTGGATGGATGGATGGATAAAGGTTACTGATCATTCCATCAATCTACAAAAGAAGAGCGGGCATGAGATTACTCTCTCGCTCCAGCTGCGAGCTCCAAGAACGATCGAACAATCCAGGCTACAGCAGATGACTGAGTGACTGGCTGAATCAACAAGCCGACGAATACCCCGGCCGACAACAAGAGCTTCAAAACAGAGGAGGTTAACTAGAGGAAGAAGAAAAGCTAACCTGTGTGGACAGCCTTGAGCCTCTCCGTGCTAAATCATCGATCGAGCTAATGGCTGGTCAAGGAGAAAGACGACTTATGAAAGGCCAAGGAAGGAACACGCACGCAGCCGTTGCTGACCAATTAGAGACGTCGGCCGCGCGATGGGGTCCGATCCGTTCCTGACGAGGTTGAGCTGGTTTCCATGGATCAATTTCTCTCCCATCAGCACATGAGAAGTTATAGAAAACTCGTCTCTCTCTCTCTTCAGAAGTACAACAGAGAAAGACGCGAGAGACATATGATATAGGATTAGATCTTTGCCCTCTTTCTCATTCTCTCTTCTATATGAGAGGGTACATGAGATATTCGTGTTCGATCGATAGGGTTTCTCAACAGTTGCTTCTGCTGTCAGCGACAAGCGCGAATCATCGGCCATCACCATCTACAGTACAGAAAGACTAGACTGCAAGAGGAAGACGTGCATCTCTTGTGTGCTGGATCGAGCCGTAGGGCCAGACAAATCTGTACACGGGCCGGGCCTTAAGACGCGTGCAACAAAACACCTTCTACTCCGCTAGGCCGGCTAACTAAAAATGTGATGCAGCCCATCTACATCTTGGCCCCTGAGAAGAACTCGGGTGGTGCATGTACAACCGTGCTGGTGGTGGTCTCTGGTCAGTGGTCACCCCGGCCCGCCGCAGGGCGCAGAGGCGTCTGGGCGTCGCCCCCGGAAATTTCGACCCACGAGCACGAGCGCGGGGAATTCGCCGGCGTGGAGCGTGACCTTCCACGCCAGGGACGGCACCAGCGGCGACCAAATCATTGAAACGTTGACCGCCGCCCAAGAATTGGCCGGCGACCTTGCACTTGCAGTAGCCCGGTTTTCTCTCCTCTGCCTCGCAAGTTTCACGGCGGCGTGCTTGGTGGGCGTCCGTGCGATGGACATTCACTCAGCGGCCTACGAGAAGATGATGAGGACGACGAAGGAACCGGCGACACGGTACGTACCACGTACAACCATGACCTGCTGCTAGGCAGGCACTGTCAAATTGTCTACTATGCTGATAGAGTAGTGTCTGTCTCGGGGTAAGTGAAAATCATCCAAGCCAAACGCACGTGCCGTAGATGTGGAGCTAATCAATCGCACAAGGTTACAACGGGGAAGGAAAGGAACAAAGACGCAGAGCAGGGCCATTTGGTCAGACCGTGCGCTCGTTTCGTCAGTGCAACTTGACAAGGAAATACGAGACGAATCATCGACCGATCGAGACAGCACATTCATTTTGCGCTGAAACTCGTGACCACTGCACCACCAGAACGCAGATTGCTGCTGCAGGCCCCGGCTGCCGGATTCAGAACAAGAATGAAGGCCGTGTGACGTTGCTCTCTAAGAGGCAAATTAAGACTGCCGGGGCGTGACAAATTGACGATGCAATCACAAGTGCTCCCTTGAAAAAAAAAGGATCGAGTGCCTGATGATGGATCATTTTGGCAAGACAAGACAGCAGCAGCAGCACTGTGCCTTTTCAAACCGCACGGCCATATATACGGCGACGAAGTTCTGACGTCGCCGAGCCGCCGAAGACCAGGAGCAGCAGTTAAGAAGCCAAACGCATGCAAACGAACACGATTCAATTTAGCATAGCCTTTTTTTTTAAATAATACACGTCAGTCGCGCGGCACTCACAAGTCACACCCTTGGATTATTTCTACTCTAGTCTAAATGAAACCGTCTTAAGAGCTTGTTCGGTTAGCTCTCAATCCATATGGATTGAGTGGGATTGGATGGGTTTGAATCCCAAACAAGTCAAACTTCTTCTCATTTTTTTCTAATCTCGTCCAACCCATGTGTATTGGGAATAACCGAACAAGCCCTAATAATTAATCCCATCCCAGGCCATATCACGCTAGCTAGGTCTAACGTACGTGCGTATAGCTTTGTGTCAGACGTCTCCGACACGTAATCTTATTGCTAGTATAATAAAATGCAAACGGGTTTGGACCGCAACGCGGGCCTAGTTAATTAATTAGACTGTTGGTAATCGAAGATATCTATCTAATCATCGACGACGGTTGCCAGCCAGGTTTTGGTTATTCATTCGTCTCCGTTTCCTATCCCTTGGGTAGTATATAAAATATGTGTAGGATCCCATTCCATGCTATGGTGATGCAACGGGCTCATGTGCGTGCCTCTGGCCATGTGGCGCGCTCAGATCATGGAAGCACGCATGCATAGCTAGGTTAATTGATGAGGCGTCGTCGTCTTGGAAGGTCAACTCTGCCCAAGAATAATAACGTACGAATCATTGCACATATATACATGTGTCTCGACTGCCGAATAATAATAATAATATATATATATCTGAGCTTATTGTCTGTGCATTATTAACCCCCAGTACACATGCATGATTCAGCAGGTAGTAGGATTAAATGCATGCATGCATATCAATCATACACATGCAGTACCTGAACCAGCATCAAAGTTAGTAAGTTACCATGCTCACATGGTAATTGATCGACAAGGTCGGCTTAACACACAACACAACACACACACATCCGGATTATGCAATAATTAATAGCTTGCTGAAGAACCGTATACTTTCACGCGAGGAGGAGAGTCAACTGTGATGATGTGAACCACCGACCGTATGACATGGGCATCCGAGAAAACAAGTGCCAATAATTGAGCCTCCTCTCTCTCTCTCTCTCTCTCTCTCTCTCTCTCTCTTATTGGTGTTCTGAGGTCAACCTAAATAGTATAATGCGCCTTAATAGTTAGGCCCCGTTTGGTTACCCCAAACTAAAGTTTAGCCCCTGTCCAATCGAATGTTTGAACCTCCGTTTCGGGTATTAAATGTAGTCGGATTATAAAACAAATTTGTCAGCCGAAGATTAAAAGACGAGACGAATCTAGTCCAGTTGGTTGGGTCTATATTTCATACTCCTATTTGAAAGTCAAACGCTTGATGTGACCCGGGCTAAACTTTAGCAGGGGCAACCAAACACCCCCTTAGTGGTCTGAAAGGCTATCATGGTTTCGGTTGAGGAAAGATAAAGGGGGTAGAATGATTCATGCATGCCTTGTTAAATCACCAAAAAAGGTCTATCCCCTGGACGAACGACGGCTCCCTCCCAAGATGGCATGGCATGGCATGCTGCCGGCCGGTATATATCTGAAAGGCCAGTTCATCAGCAACAAAGCAGAAGCTTGAAACCAACCGTATCTGTCCATCATCATGCAATAAACTACCACGCTGATGCTCCACGTATCCTGTATTATAAATGATAAACTTTATAGATAATTATTTATATTGTCTGTACGTTTTTTTTCCTAATACACATATGGAAAACAGTTGTCTATATAAGGTACATGCCCTTACGCGCTATGACCCCAAACGAGTCGCAACGAACATGCACACATACGAGAGTGAGAGTAAAGACGATAATGCAAATTAGTTGATATATTCTGCCTCAACTAATGTAGATATGAGGACGATGAGATCACGCCCCCACATTGGCCACATATAAAAAAAAAGGTACACCGCGATGGCGTCCGCTCCTTCTATAGGCCTAACGCGCGAATTAATCAGTGTCGTTGTTTGGCATAACTGCTTGTTAAAAAAACAGCTTATTTAATAAGCTGGTGGAAAGCAGCTCCTGCTTGGCTGTTTTTAGTTTATTCTGAGAAACAGCTGAACTGATAAGCTACTGTAGAAGCTGTCTATTTGGTAAAACTTATACTTAAATTTATGAAATAGCTAAAAAATAAACTGTGCTAAACAGGGTCTAAATAATGGTCTGACGCGATAGACCTCCATCACCAACCTGCAGGCGTACAGATGGGTCCATGAGGAGCCCAAGAGGTACGGTGCGTGTGTGTAGGCCTTGCATTGATGATTCGCCAGCGATGATGCGTGGCGGCGTCTCTCTTAGGGACCGTGGCATGTTACCGTAACATGTCCCGGGCTGGCCACGCAGAGGAGAGCGCAGCACAGGGCGATGGATGGTCTGCAGTGCCGGCCGTCCTTCTCTATTCGATCGATTCCTTCCAGGCGATGGGATGGTCGTATACAACAGTAGAAAAGAGCTATAAGGTGATGGCACGTAGAAATTTATACTGACGGTTTCAGTTATAACACGCCAGTGAAAACAACAGACGAGTCCGCCTTAACGAACCGGCAGTGTAAATATATATACACTGGCGGTTCACTTAACAGAACCGTCAGTGTAAATGATGTATTTACACTAGCGGCTTTATTAAGTAAAAAGCCAGTGGAAATATCATATACACTGGCGGCTGTATAAAGTGCACCGTCAGTGTAAAGGATGCATTTACACTGGCGGCTTTATTAAGTAAACCGCCAGTGGAAATATCATATACACTGGCGGCTGTTAAAGTACACAGTCAGTGTAAAGGAGGTATTTACTATTTACACTGGTGGCTTTATTAAGTAAACCGCCAGTGGAAATATCATATACACTGGCGGCTGTATAAAGTGCACCGTCAGTGTAAAGGATGTATATACACTGGCGGCTGTATAAAGTAAACCGTCAGTGGAAATATCATATACACTGGCGGCTGTATAAAGTACACCGTCAGTGTAAAGGATGTATTTACACTGACGGCTTTATTAAGTACACCGCCAGTGGAAATATCATATACACTAGCGGCTATATAAAGTGCACCGTCAGTGTAAAGGATATATATACACTGGCGGCTGTATAAAGTACACCGCCAGTGGAAATATCATATACACTGGCGGTTGTATAAAGTACACTGTCAGTGTAAAGGATGTATATACACTGGCGACTGTATAAAGTACACCGCCAGTGGAAATATCATATACACTGGCGGCTGTATAAACTACACCGTCAGTGTAAAAAATGTATTTACACTGGCGGCTTTATTAAGTACACCGCCAGTGGAAATATCATATACACTGGCGGCTGTATAAAGTGCACCGTCAGTGTAAAGGATGTATATACACTGGCGGCTGTATAAAGTACACCGCCAGTGGAAATATTATATACACTAGCGGTTGTATAAAGTGCACCGTCAGTGTAAAGGATGTATATACACTGGCGGTTCACTTATTGAAATCGTCAATACATTGAATGAATAATTGATACCAGAGAGGATTCAGTACCCCAATACATTGCGTGATTACTCAGTGATCGGTACCCCAATACATTGCATCAATACCAGAGAGGTGATCGATACATCTGAGATAAACAATATATCACTAACTACTTCATTACATCTAACTACTTCATTACATACACTACATCATTGATATTCCAGCAGCGATCCAATCTCTCAATAATGTCATTTCTAGACTTGCATTTATATTCAGCCAATCTGACACATCGTAATCAGCTTGGCCATGCGAACTACTCCCTGATCCTCCTATGTGGCCTCGGTCCAACAAATAGTTATGCAAAGCAAAACAAGCAATTATAATTTTCACTTGCATGCTTCTTTCGTAAAATGGAAGTCCTCGTAGCACATGCCACCTTGATTTTAGTCCAAAAGCCCATTCAACTACATTACATAGACTCGAGTGGTGGAAATTAAACTTTTTCTGCACACTCTCTACTCCTGTTTGATTAAAATCTTCTAAGCGATGTCTCTGATTCCGATATGGTGGCAAGTAACCTTCACAAATTGTGTAACTAGCATCCACTAGATAATACCTCCCTGTACAAACAAATAAACCTAGAAAAAGATTTATCACATCGTAATGCATGTATGCAATGGCGCCAACATAACATGCATGCCACCATACATGTTGGTGGGTGTGGATAGTTCGCTTCTCCCATACAACTCCTGAGCACTACCATGTCATGACAAGAACCAGGCAACCCAACACCTACAAAAGTGAACCGCATATCCATGTCCACTATAGCTAATACATTGTAGCTAGGCCACCCTTTTCTATTTATGTGTTCAAGCCTCGACTCATGACATACATGAGCTAGAATGTGTGTGCCATCTAAGGCTCCTATGCACCCATCAAAGAAAGGGACATAAGGTATAAGCTTGTTATGCACTTTAGAAAATGTTGGATCCTTTGACATATAATGGTTTGTGCAAAATATACAGTGCATCTCCCACCATAGCCATTTTTCTATGGATGGTATCCAAAGACCTTTCAAATTTGTCTCTAATTTGTCGTGTTGCTTGTTGTGTCCCACATGCCCATAAGAACATCCCTAATGCTTCACATGACTCCACCTCTTGTGTTGATGTTAACCCATGATACCTCACTAAAGTATCATGCAATTCTCTAAAAGAATCTAGAGTCATACGAAAATTGTCATGACACCTCCTAAAGTCCCTCATATTAAGTTCCACCCATTGCCGTCCTGTCACGTGCGGCAATGGAGTATGAAGATTGATCATAGGAGCAAGTGAAAGGGAAATGTGCCTTTGGGCCATTTCTATAATGTTTTGGTGATTAAGTGCCCAACACATTTAATTAAGTTCTTATGTGCTAAATGAAGAGAAAAGTGCAAATCATGTAACAAGGTATGTTTCTAGACTTAGTACATTGTTTTGAGTACTAACATATATTGTCTAAGTGCTAGAAATAGAGAAAAGAAGAGAAGAAAAGAAATGCAAAAGACTTGGCTTGGTAAAGAAAAAGTCCAGCTCGGCTTGGCACACCAGACTGTCCGGTGGTGCACCGGACAGTGCCCGGTGCGACAGGCCAGCCTCTGGTGAACAGGCCACTCTCGAGAAAAATTGGCGGCGTACGACTATAATTCACCGGACTGTTCGGTGAGCCAATGGCCGCCAGCACAACGGTCGGCCGCGCAATCCGCGGGTGACACGTGGCCCGCGCCAACGATCGGCAGGGGGCACCGGACTATCTGGTATGCACCAGACAGTGTCCGGTGCGCCAACTGCCATGAATCTGCAACGATCGTCTGTGCCAGAACAGGAAAGAGATTGGCACCGGACCGTGTACAGTGACTGTCCGGTGGCGCACCGGACTGTCCGGTGTGCCACCCGATAGAAGACAACTTTGGCCTTTCTTGTTGGTCTCCAATGGCTCCTAGCTGCCTTGAGGCTATAAAAGGGACCCCTAGGCGCATGGAGGAGTCACCCAAGCTTACAAGAAACATTCTAAGACTCCAACTTCGCGCATTTAATTCTTTGAGATAGTGACTTGAGCTCCATTTGAGTTGAGAACTCCGTGCAAACAGGAAAATGATATAAGGAAGAAAAGTCGTGGTATTCAAGTTGATCATTGGATCACTTGAAAGGGGTTGAGTGCAACCCTTGTCCATTGGGACGCCACAACGTGAAAGTAGGCAAGTGTTACTTGGCCGAACCACAGGATAAAATCGCGTGTCTTTTGTGATTGCTCTCTCTTTGATTATCTATGTTCACAAGATCTCGTTTCAAGCTACTTAGCCGTTCTAACTTTCATAACCAAGTTTTATGGCTATTAGTGTTGAATTTTATAGGATCACCTATTGACCCTCCCTCTAGGTGCTCTCAATTGGTATCAGAGCCGTTCTCTTCACTTAAGGGACTAATCGCCCAAAGAGATGGATCCTAAGGGAAAGGGGATGGTAGTCAACGACAAGGAGAAGGAGTCCCTCTTCAACGAGCCAAGGGACGACAAGCCCACTGACTCAGGATCGAGTCACAAGAAGAGGGACGGGAAGAAGAAGAGGTGGATCAAGAAGATCATTTACTATGACAGCGATGCCTCCTCTTCTTCACCAAGAGACGACAACGACTCGTCTAAGAAGAAATCGGTTAATCAAAACTTTTCATTTGATTATTCTCGTATTCCATTCAATTCTAATGCTCATTTACTATCAATTCCACTTGGGAAACCTCCGCACTTTGATGGAGAAGACTACTCATTTTGGAGTCACAAAATGCGTAGTCACCTATTTTCTCTCTATCCTAGTATTTGGGAGATTGTTGAAAACAGAATGCATTTTGATAATACTGACACCCCCATTTTCATAAATGAGCAAATTCATAAGAATGCACAAGCTACCACTGTCTTGCTAGCATCTTTGTGCAGGGATGAGTACAACAAGGTGAGCGGCTTCGACAACGCCAAGCAAATCTGGGACACCCTCAAGATATCTCATGAGGGGAACGACGCCACCATGATCACCAAAATGGAGTTGGTGGAAGGCAAGCTGGGAAGGTTTGCGATGATCAGGGGAGAGGAGCCAACACAAACATACAACAGGCTCAAGACCCTAGTTAACAAGATTAGAAGCTATGGAAGCACAAGATGGATGGACCACGACGTCGTCCAACTCATGCTCAGGTCCTTTACCGTCATTGACCCTCATCTTGTGAATCTTATCCGTGAGAATCCTAGGTACACAAATATGACGCCCGAGGAGATACTCAGAAAATTCGTGAGCGGGCGCATGATGGTAAAAGAGGCACGATATGTGGATGACGCCTTGAACGGACCACTACCCGTCTACGAGCCGCAGCCCGTTGCGCTCAAGGCAACAAGCAGCAAGGAGGCGCTACCAAGAAAGGTAGCACAAGTAGAGGCTGCCGGGCTCAACAAGAATGAAATGGCGCTTATCATCAAGCGCTTCAAGACCGCTCTTAAAGGACGCAAGGAGTACCCCAACAAGAACAAAACAAGGGGAAAGCGCTCCTACTTCAAATGCGGTAAGACTGATCACTTTATAGCAAATTGTCCCGATAATGCTAGTGACCAGGAACAAGAAAAGAGCGAGAAGAAGGAGAAGAAAAAGAGCTACAGGAAGGCAAAGGGCGAGGCACACCTCGGAAAGGAATGGGACTCGGACTGCTCTTCTTCCGGCTCCGACGACGAAGGACTCGCTGCCTCGGCTTTCAACAAGTCCTCTCTCTTCCCCAACGAATGACACACTTGCCTCATAGCCA
The DNA here is from genome assembly GCA_029449295.1 of Zea luxurians. Lineage (NCBI taxonomy): Eukaryota > Viridiplantae > Streptophyta > Magnoliopsida > Poales > Poaceae > Zea > Zea luxurians. The sequence goes on from JAOPSE010000010.1 coordinate 132,931,284, forward strand.
AGGAGAAGAAGGTAAGTGTTCGTGATACCCCTAAATACACTACTTCTAGCGATGATGATTCTAGTGATGATGAAGTAGATTACTCTAGCTTATTCAAAGGTTTAGATAGAGCTAAAGTAGATAAAATCAATGAGTTAATTGATGCTTTAAATGAAAAATATAGATTGCTAGAGAAGCAAGAGGACATTTTATATAAAGAGCATGATAAATTTGTTAGTGTGCAAAAATCTCTTGCTTTAGAAATTAAAAGGAATGAAATGCTATCTTCTGAGTTATCTGCTTGTCATGAAACTATATCTAGTTTAAAGAGTTTAAATGATGAATTAACTACTAAGCTAGAAGGAGTTAATAAATCTAGTTCTTGTGAAGAGCATGTTGTTATTTTTGATAGATGTAAGGATTTTAATGTTGATGCTTGTGATGAACACTTAATTTCTATCACCAAATTAAATAATGAGGTGGCAAGTCTTAATGCTCAACTTAAGACTTGCAAAATTAATTTTGATCAATTAAAATTTGCTAGGGATGCCTACACCGTTGGTAGACACCCCTCAATTAAGGATGGACTTGGCTTTCGAAAGGAAGCCAAGAACTTAACAAGCCAAAAGGCTCCCATTCCCACAAGGAGAAAGGGAAGGCCCCTATGGCTAGTACTACTAAAGGAATCATGCTTTCATTTATAATGATAGAAAATTTTCTAAGAATGCTCATTATAATAGGAGTTATGATCATGATGCCTTTAATTCACATGCTATGATTGCCTCTAGCTCAACTTTTGTGCATGATAGGCCTAGGAAAAGTAATGTTGTGCATCATGTGTCTAGGAGAGTATGTAATGAACCTTCTATCATTTACCATGCATGCAATACTTTATTTGCTCTTTTGCGTAATAAGGAAAAAGTAGTTGTTAGAAAGTTGGGATCCAAATCCAAGGGAGATAAGACTTGTATTTGGGTTCCAAAGGCTATTGTGACTAACCTTGTAGGACCCAACAAGAGTTGGGTACCTAAAACCCAAGTGTAAATTGCCTTGCAGGTTTATGCATCCGGGGGCTCAAGCTAGATTATCGACGGCGGATGCACAAACCACATGACGGGGGAGAAGAAGATGTTCACCTCCTACGTCAAGAACAAGGATTCCCAGGATTCGATCATCTTTGGAGATGGGAACCAAGGCAAGGTTAAAGGATTAGGGAAGATAGCCATTTCATCCGAGCATTCTATATCCAATATGTTCTTAGTTGAATGGCTCGGGTACAACTTATTGTCTGTGAGTCAATTATGTAATATGGGTTATAATTGTCTATTTACCAATATAGATGTATCTGTCTTTAGAAGGAGTGATGGTTTATTAGCGTTTAAGGGTGTACTAGACGGCAAACTCTACTTAGTTGATTTTTCAAAAGAGGAGGGCGATCTAGATGCATGCTTAATAGTTAATACTAGCATGGGCTGGCTGTGGCATCGTCGTCTAGCACATGTTGGGATGAAGAACCTTCACAAACTTCTAAAGGGAGAACATGTGTTAGGACTAACCAATGTTTGTTTCGAGAAAGATAGACCTTGTGCAGCTTGCTAGGCTAGAAAACAAGTGGGGAGCACTCATCACAACAAGAATGTGATCACAACATCAAGACCACTGGAGCTACTACATATGGACATCTTCGGACCCATTGCCTACCTTAGCATCGGGGGAAGTAAGTATGGTCTTGTTATTGTTGATGATTTTTCCCGCTTCACTTGGGTGTTCTTTTTGCAGGATAAATCAGAAACCCAAGGGACCCTTAAGCGCTTTCTAAGGCGGGCTCAAAATGAATTTGAGCTCAAGGTGAAAAAGATAAGAAGCGACAACGGGTCCGAGTTCAAGAATCTGCAAGTGGAGGAGTACCTTGAGGAAGAAGGCGTCAAGCACGAGTTCTCCGCTCCCTACACACCACAGCAAAATGGTGTAGTAGAGAAAAAAACAGGACGCTTATCGACATGGCGAGAACAATGCTTGGAGAATTCAAGACGCCTGAGCGGTTTTGGTCGGAAGCTGTGAACACAGCTTGCCACGCCATAAACCGGCTCTACCTACATCGCCTCCTCAAGAAGACCTCGTACGAACTTCTTACCGGTAACAAACCCAACGTCTCATACTTTCGTGTATTTGGGAGCAAATGTTACATTCTAGTGAAGAAAGGTAGAAATTCTAAATTTGCTCCCAAGGTAGTAGAAGGGTTTTTACTAGGGTATGACTCAAATACAAGGGCATATAGAGTCTTCAACAAATCATCGGGTTTGGTTGAAGTCTCTACCGACGTTGTATTTGATGAAACTAATGGCTCTCCAAGAGAGCAAGTTGATCTTAATTATGTAGATGAAGATGATGTTCCAACGACCGCAATACGCACCATGGCGATTGGAGATGTGCGACCACAGGAACAACAAGAGCAAGATCAACCTTCTTCCTCAAGAATGGTGTATCCCCCAACTCAAGATGATGGTCAGGTTCCTCAAGAAGAGGCATGTGATCAAGGGGGAGCACAAGAAGAACAAGTTTTGGAGGAAGAAGCACCACTGGCCCCTCCAACTCAAGTCCGAGCGACGATCCAATGACATCACCCCGTCGATCAGATATTGGGTGACATAAGCAAGAGAGTAACAACTCGCTCACATCTAGCTAATTTTTGTGAGTATTACTCGTTTGTCTCTTCTATTGAGCCTTTCAGGGTAGAAGAGGCCTTGCAGGATCCGGACTAGGTGTTGGCCATGCAGGAAGAGCTCAACAACTTCAAGAGGAATGAAGTTTGGAGCCTGGTGCCACGTCCCAAGCAAAATGTTGTGGGAACCAAGTGAGTGTTCCACAACAAGCAAGACGAGCACAGGGTGGTGACACGAAACAAGGCTCGACTTGTGGCAAAAGGTTATGCCCGAGTCACAGGTTTGGATTTCGAGGAGACTTTTGCTCCTGTGGCTAGGCTAGAGTCTATTCGAATATTGTTAGCCTATGCCGCTCACCACTCTTTCAGGTTGTTTCAAATGGATGTGAAGAGCGCTTTCGTCAACGGGCCAATCAAGGAGGAGGTATACGTGGAACAACCCCCTGGCTTTGAGGATGACAGGTATCCTGACCATGTTTTTAAGCTCTCTAAGGCGCCCTATGGACTTAAGCAAGCCCCAAGAGCATGGTATGAATGCCTTAGAGATTTCTTAATTGCTAATGCTTTCAAGGTTGGGAAAGCCAATCCTACTCTTTGAGAGCACCTAGAGGGGGGGTGAATAGGTGATCCTGTAAAATTCAACAACTAATAGCCACAAAACTTGGTTAAGTGTTAGAATGATAAAACCAAGTGGCTATAGAGCGAGCTCTTGCAAATCACAATAATCACACAGAAAAGCAATCACAAGAGACACGCGAGTTATCCCATGGTTCGGCCAAGTAATACTTACCTACTTCCATGTTGTGGTGTCCAATGGACGAGGGTTGCACTCAACCCCTTTCAAGTGATCCAATGATCAACTTGAATACCACGGTGTTCTTCTTTCTTATACTTTCTCCCGTTTGCGAGGAATCTCCACAACTTGGAGCCTCTCGCCCTTACAATTGATGATCACAAAGAAGCACGAAAGTAAGGGAGGGGAGAGCAACGCACACAAGACTCAAAACGAGAGCACAATCACGCACACAAGTCACAACTTGAGCTCTAAGTTCAACACACGGAGTTCTCAACTTAAGAGGAGCTCAAATTGCTAGCACAGAGAATCAAATGCGTGGGAGTGGAGTCTAGATGCTTAGGAATGATTAAAGAATGCTTGGGTGACTCCTCCATGCGCATAGGGGTCCCTTTTATAGCCCCAAGGCAGCTAGGAGCCGTTGGAGGCATTCTTGGAAGGCTAATCTTGCCTTCTGTCGGGTGACACACCGGACAGTCCGGTGCACCACCGGACAACCACTGTTCATGTCCGTTGCGCGATTTCCTTCCTAATCTGGCGCAGCCGACCGTTGCAGATTTGTGGCAGTTGGCGCACCGGACACCGTTGGCGGCCGTTGGCTCACCGGACAGTCCGGTGTACCACCGGACAGTCCGGTGAATTATAGCCGTACGCCGCCGAAATTTTCCCGAGAGTGGCCAGTTCGCGGGAGCTGGCCTGGCGCACCGGACAGTCCGGTGTGCCAAGCCGAGCTGAGTCTTGGCTGCACATAGGCACTCTTTTCCAATCCTTTCTTTTCCTATTTCTAGCACTTAAATAACTTCATTAGTACGCAAAAACAAATGTACTAATTCTAGAAACATACCTTCTTGTTGATTTGCACTTCATTCTTTATTTGGCATGAATTAGCACTTAGAAAAATGTGTTGGGCACTTAATCACCAAAAACACCTTAGAAATAGCCCAAGGGCACATTTCCCTTTCAATCTCCCCCTTTTTGGTGATTTATGCCAACACATCAAAAAGCAACTAAAAGAAGTGCAACATCAATGCAATTGAGAACAAGAATCGTTTTTTATTCAAATTTGGCATATTTGGATATTCTTTGCCACCACTTGGTTTGTTTTTGCAAATCAAATTCAATTTCCTATCTCTAAGTCAAACACACTTGTTTAGGCATAAAGAGAGATATTCCAATGGAAAAATTGATCAAGAGCCAAAAACTCCCCCTTTTCCCATGATCAAACATTCTCCCCACAAGAGACCAACTTTTGACAATAAGAGACAATAAGAGTATTTTGACACATCAAACGTTCTAACTCTACTCTTTTCGAAATTTCACAAATTTTACAAGTGGTAGCTGATCCATTTGCTTTGGCCTTAATTTCTCCCCCTTTGGCATTAAGCACCAAAACGGGATCATTCTTGGCCCTTTAACCCCACTGCCTCACCAAAAGTGTCAATTAAGAGCAAAAAGGCAATAAGAGCATAGATATGAACTTGGAGTGAATACCGGAGTGCAGTGGAAGTCTTTGCATGGTCCAAGTTCATCTTTCCCTTTCAATTCACTTTTGAGACTAAAACAAGTAAACTCAAACACAAGGTTAGTCTCAAAGGGTCAAGTTGTAGCATGCCTCCCCCTTAATAAGTGCATCACTTGCAAATGGACTTGTGAGGTCCGGGGATCATGTGTACAACTTGAGCACCACAAATGAACAAAATAGATTGAAATGCATAAATTACATGATCAAAGGCATAAAACACATGTATGCTATAGATCAATCCAAGTTACGCGAATCTAAGACATTTAGCTCACTACGCAACCTGCAAAACCTTTTTTCATCTAAAGGCTTGGTGAAGATATCGGCTAGCTGGTTTTCGGTGTTAATATGGTACACCTCGATATCCCCCTTTTGCTGGTGGTCTCTCAGGAAGTGGTGCCGGATGTATATGTGCTTAGTGCGGCTGTGTTCAACAGGATTATCCGCCATGCAGATTGCACCCTCATTGTCACATAGAAGTGGGACTTTGCTCAGATTGTAGCCAAAGTCCCGGAGGGTTTGCCTCATCCAAAGTAGTTGCGCGCAACACTGTCCTGCGGTAATATACTCGGCCTCAGCGGTGGATAGGGCAACGGAAGTTTGTTTCTTTGAACTCCAAGACATCAGGGACCTTCCTAGGAATTGGCACGTCCCTGATGTACTCTTCCTATCAACCTTGCACCCGGCATAATCAGAGTCTGAATATCCAATCAAGTCAAAGGTAGACCCCTTTGGATACCAGATTCCGAAGCAAGGCGTAGCAACTAAATATCTAAGAATCCGCTTAACGATCACAAGGTGACATTCCCTTAGGTCAGATTAATATCTAGCACACATGCAAACGCTAAGCATAATATCTGGTCTATTAGCACATAAATAAAGCAAGGAACCTATCATAGGCCGGTATGCCTTTTGATCAACGGACTTACCTCCTTTGTTGAGGTCGACATGTCCGTCGGTGCCCATTGGTGTCTTCGCGGGCTTGGTGTCCTTCATCCCAAACCGCTTGAGCAGGTCTTGTGTGTACTTTGTTTGAGAGATGAAGGTGTCGTCCTTGAGTTGCTTCACTTGGAACCCAAGGAAGTAGTTCAACTCGCCCATCATCGACATCTCAAATTTCTGTGTCATCACCCTGCTAAACTCCTCACAAAACTTTTGGTTAGTAGAACCAAATATTATGTCATCGACATAAATTTGGCACACAAATAGGTCACCATCACAAGTCTTAGTGAAAAGAGTTGGATCGGCTTTCCCAACCTTGAAAGCATTAGCAATTAGAAAATCTCTAAGGCATTCATACCATGCTCTTGGGGCTTGCTTAAGTCCATAGAGCGCCTTAGAGAGCTTACACACATGGTCGGGGTACCGTTCATCCTTAAAGCTAGGGGGCTTGCTCCACGTACACCTCCTCCTTGATTGGCCTGTTGAGGAAAGCACTCTTCACATCCATTTGGAACAACTTGAAAGAGTGGTGAGCGGCATAGGCTAATAGAATGCGAATAGACTCTATCCTAGCCACAGGAGTAAAAGTCTCCTCGAAATCCAAACCTGCGACTCGGGCATAACCTTTTGCCACAAGTCGAGCCTTGTTCCTTGTCACCACCCCGTGCTCGTCTTGCTTGTTGCGGAACACCCACTTGGTTCCCACAACGTTTTGCTTAGGACATGGCACCAGGGTCCAAACTTCATTTCTCTTGAAGTTGTTGAGCTCTTCCTGCATGGCCAACACCCAGTCCAGATCTTGCAAGGCCTCTTCTACCCTGAAAGGCTCAATAGAAGAGACAAATGAGTAATGCTCACAAAAATTAGCTAGACGTGAGCGAGTTGTTACTCCCTTACTTATGTCACCCAATATCTGGTCGACGGGATGATTCCTTTGAATCATCGCTCGGACTTGAGTTGGAGGGGCATGTGGTGCTTCTTCCTCCACAACTTGGTCTTCTTGTGCTCCCCCTTGATCACACACCTCCTCTTGAGGAACCTGTTCATCATCTTGAGTTGGGGGATGCACCATCGTTGAAGAAGAAGGTTGATCTTGCACTTGGTGTTCCTGTGGCCACACATCTCCAATTGCCATGGTGCGAATTGCGTCCGTTGGAACATCATCTTCATCTACATCATCAAGATTAACTTGCTCTCTTGGAGAGCCATTAGTTTCATCAAATACAACATCGCTAGAGACTTCAACCAAACCCGATGATTTGTTGAAGACTCTATACGCCTTTGTATTTGAGTCATAACCTAGCAAAAACCCTTCTACAGCTTTGGGAGCAAATTTGGAATTTCTACCTTTCTTTACTAGAATATAACATTTACTCCCAAATACACGAAAGTATGAAACGTTGGGTTTGTTACCGGTTAGTAGTTCATATGACGTTTTCTTGAGGAGGCGATGAAGGTAGACCCGGTTTATGGCGTGGCAAGCTGTGTTCACAGCTTCTGACCAAAACTGCTCGGGCGTCTTTAATTCCCCAAGCATCATCCTCGCCATGTCTATAAGCGTCCTGTTCTTTCTCTCTACCACACCATTTTGTTGTGGTGTGTAGGGAGCGGAGAACTCGTGCTTGATTCCTTCCTCCTCAAGGTACTCCTCCACTTGTAAGTTCTTGAACTCGGACCTGTTGTCGCTTCTTATCTTTTTCACCTTGAGCTCTCCTTAGAAAGCGCTTTAGGGTCCCTTGGGTTTCTGATTTATCCTGCAAAAAGAATACCCAAGTGAAGCGGGAAAAATCATCAACAATTACTAGACCATACTTACTTCCCCGATGCTAAGGTAGGCGACGGGTCCAAAGAGGTCCATGTGAAGTAGCTCCAGAGGTCTTGATGTGGTCATCACATTCTTGCTGTGATGAGCACTTCCCACCTGTTTGCCTGCTTGATAAGCTACACAACGTCTATCTTTTTCGAAAAATACATTGGTTAGACCTAACACATGTTCTCCCTTTAGAAGTTTATGAAGGTTCTTCATTCCAACATGTGCTAGACGGCGATGCCACAGCCAGCCCATGTTAGTCTTAGCAATTAAGCATGCATCTAGATCGGCCTCCTCTTTCGAAAAATCAACTAAGTAGAGTTTGCTGTCTAGTACACCCTTAAAAGCTAATGAACCATCACTCCTAAAGACAGACACATCTACATTAGTAAATAGACAATTGTATCCCATATTACATAGTTGACTGACAGATAATAAATTATACCCGAGCGACTCAACTAAAAACACATTAGATATGGAATGCTCGGATGAAATGGCTATCTTTCCTAGTCCTTTAACCTTGCCTTGGTTCTCATCTCCAAAGATGATTGAATCTTTGGAATCTTTGTTCTTGATGTAGGAAGTGAACATCTTCTTCTCCCCCGTCATGTGGTTTGTGCATCCGCTGTCGATAATCCAACTTGAGCCCCCGGATGCATAAACCTGCAAGGCAAATTAGGCTTGGGTTTTAGGTACCCAACTCTTGTTGGGTCCTACAAGGTTAGTTACAATAGTCTTTGGGACCCAAATGCAAGTCTTATCTCCTTTGCATTTGGACCCCATCTTTCTAGCAACCACTTTTTCATTTTTACATGAAAGTACATACTTAGTGTTGCAGGCATGAAAGACAGTGGTAGGTTTATTACACATTTTCCTAGGAGCATGAGACACAAAATTTCTCCTAGGCCTACCATTAAAGTTAGAACTTGAAGCAATCATGGCATGTGAGTCAAAAGCATTATAACTCCTATTATAATGAGAATTTCTAGAAAATTTTCTATCATTGTACATGAAAGCATGATCCTTTTGACTACTACTAGCCATAGGGGACTTCCCTTTCTCCTTGTTGGAAATGGGAGCCCTTTGACTTGTTAAGTTCTTGGCTTCCTTTCGAAAGCCAAGTCCATCCTTAATTGAGGGATGTCTACCAATGGTGTAGGCATCCCTAGCAAATTTTAACTTATCAAAGTCATTTTTGCAAGTCTTAAGTTGGGCATTAAGACTTGCCACTTCACCATTTAACTTTGTAATAGAAGTAAGGTGCTCAACACATACATCAACATCAAAATCCTTACACCTATTACAAATGACAACATGCTCTACACAAGAACTAGATTGATTAACTACTTCTAGCTTAGCATTTAAATCATCATTAATACTCTTTAAGCTAGATACAGTTTCATGACAAGCAGATAATTCAAAAGAAAGCATTTCATTCCTTTTAACCTCTAAAGCAAGAGATTTTTGTACACTAACAAACTTATCATGCTCTTCATACAAAATATCCACTTGCTTTTCTAAGAGTGTATTCTTTTCATTTAAATCATCAATCAGTTCATTGATTTTATCTACTTTAGTTCTATCTAAACCTTTGAATTAGCTTGTGTAATCTACTTCATCATCACTAGAGTCATCATCACTTGAAGTAGTATATTTGGGGGTATCTCGAGCGCTTACCTTTTTCTCCTTTGCCATGAGGAAAGTATGGCGCTCGTTGGGGAAGAGAGACGACTTGTTGAAGGCCGAGGCGGCGAGTCCTTCGTCGTCAGAGTCGGAAGAAGAGCAATCTGAATCCCATTCTTTGCCAAGGTGCGCCTCGCCTTTCGCCTTCTTGTAGGCCTTCTTCTTCTCCCTCTTCCCGTTCTTTTCTTGTTCCTGGTCATTATCATTATCGGGACAATTTGCTATAAAATAACCAGTCTTACCACATTTAAAACAGAAGTGCTTTCCCTTGCGTCCTTTTAGCGCCGTCTTGAAGCGCTTGATGATGAGGGCCATCTCATCTTCGTTTAGCTCGGCAGCCTCAACTTGTGCCACCTTGCTCGATAGTGCCTCCCTGTTGTTGCTTGTTGCCTTGAGTGAAACGGGCTGGGGCTTGTAGACGGGCATTGGGCCATTCAATGCATCATCAACGTATCTTGCTTCTTTGACCATCATATGCCCGCTAACAAACTTTCCGAGTATCTCCTCGGGCGTCATCTTTGTGTACCTAGGATTTTCACGGATGAGGTTTACAAGATGAGGGTCAATAACAATGAAAGACCTGAGCATAAGTCGGACGACGTCGTGGTCCATCCATCTTGTGCTTCCATAGCTCCTGATCTTGTTTACCAAGGTCTTGAGCCTATTGTACGTTTGCGTCGGCTCCTCTCCCCTGATCATGGCAAACCTTCCTAGCTTGCCTTCCACCAACTCCATTTTAGTGATCGTGGTGGCGTTGTTCCTCTCATGCGAAATTTTGATGGTGTCCCATATTTGCTTGGCGTTGTCCAAGCCGCTCACCTTGTTATATTCATCCCTGCACAATGATGCTAACAAAACAGTGGTAGCTTGTGCATTCTTATGAATTTGTTCGTTAATGAAGACAGGATTATCTGTACTATCAAATTGCATTCCATTCTCAACTATCTCCCAAATACTAGGATGGAGAGAGAAAAGGTGACTACGTATTTTGTGACTCCAAAAAGCGTAGTCCTCTCCATCAAAGTGTGGAGGTTTACCAAGAGGAATAGAAAGCAAATGGGCATTGGAATTATACGGAATACGACAATAATCAAACAAAAAATTTGAGTTAACCAGTTTCTTTTTCTCGTCGTAGTCGTCGTCTCTTGGGGAAGAAGAAGACTCGTCGCTGTTGTAGTAGACGATCTTGTTGATACGCCTCTTCTTCTTCTCGTCCTTCTTCTTATAACTCGAGCCAGAGTCAGTGGGCTTGTCGTCCCTTGGCTCGTTGAAGATGGGCTCCTTCTCCTTATCATTGACCACCAACCCCTTTCCCTTAGGATCCATCTCTTCGGGCGATTAGTCCCTTTCGTGAAGAGAATGGCTCCGATACCAATTGAGAGCACCTAGAGGGGGGTGAATAGGTGATCCTGTAAAATTCAACAACTAATAGCCACAAAACTTGGTTAAGTGTTAGAATGATAAAACCAAGTGGCTATAGAGCGAGCTCTTGCGAATCACAATAATCACACAGAAAAGCAATCACAAGAGACACGCGAGTTATCCCATGGTTCGGCCAAGTAATACTTGCCTACTTCCACGTTGTGGCGTCCCAATGGACGAGGGTTGCACTCAACCCCTTTCAAGTGATCCAATGATCAACTTGAATACCACGATGTTCTTCTTTCTTATACTTTCTCCCGTTTGCGAGGAATCTCCACAACTTGGAGCCTCTCGCCCTTACAATTGATGATCACAAAGAAGCACAGAAGTAAGGGAGGGGAGAGCAACGCACACAAGACTCAAAACGAGAGCATAATCACGCACACAAGTCACAACTTAAGCTCTAAGTTCAACACACGGAGTTCTCAACTCAAGAGGAGCTCAAATTGCTAGCACAAAGAATCAAATGAGTGGGAGAGGAGTCTGGATGCTTAGGAATGATCAAAGAATGCTTGAGTGACTCCTCCATGCGCCTAGGGGTCCCTTTTATAGCCCCAAGGCAGCTAGGAGCCATTGGAGGCATTCTTGGAAGGCTAATCTTGCCTTCTGTCGGGTGGCGCACCGGACAGTCCGGTGCACCACCGGACAACCACTGTTCATGTCCGGTGCGCGATTCCCTTCCTAATCTGGCGCAACCGATCGTTGCAGATTTGTGGCAGTTGGCGCACCGGACACTGTTCGGTGCACACCGGACAGTCCGGTGCCCCTTGCCGACCGTTGGAGCGGGCCACGCGTCGCCCGCGGATTTGGCGGGCGACCGTTGCGTTGGCGGCCGTTGGCTCACCGGACAATCCGGTGAATTATAGCCGTACACCGCCGAAATTTTCTCGAGAGTGGCCAGTTCGCCGGAGCTGGCATGGCGCACCGGACACTGTCCGGTGCACCACCGGACAGTCCGGTGTGCCAAGCCGAGCTGAGTCTTGGCTGCACACAGGCACTCTTTTCCAATCCTTTCTTTTCCTGTTTCTAGAACTTAGATAACTTCATTAGTACACAAAAACAAATGTACTAAGTCTAGAAACATACCTTCTTGTTGATTTGCACTTCATTTTTTATTTGGCATGAATTAGCACTTAGAGAAAATGTGTTGGGCACTTAATCACCAAAACACCTTAGAAATAGCCCAAGGGCACATTTCCCTTTCACTCTTTTCACTAAGACTTGTGATGGTGATCTTTTTGTGTGCCAAATTTATGTCGATGACATAATATTTGGTTCTACTAACCAAAAGTCTCGTGAGGAGTTTAGCAGGGTGATGACTCAAAAGTTTGAGATGTCGATGATGGGCGAGTTGAACTACTTTCTTGGGTTCCAAGTGAGACAACTCAAGGACGACACCTTCCTCTCCCAAACGAAGTACACTCAAGATCTTCTCAAAAGGTTTGGGATGAAGGACGCCAAGCCCGCGAAGACACCGATGGGAACCGACGGGCATGTCGACCTCAACAAAGGAGGTAAGTTCGTTGATCAAAAGGCATACCGGTCTATGATAGGTTCCTTGCTTTATTTATGTGCTAGTAGACCAGGCATTATGCTTAGTGTATGCATGTGTGCTAGATTTCAATCCGACCCCAAGGAATGTCACCTTGTGGCCGTTAAGCGAATTCTTAGGTATTTAGTTGCTACGCCTTGCTTCAGGATCTGGTATCCAAAGGAGTCTACCTTTGATTTGATTGGATATTCAGACTCTGATTATGCCGGGTGCAAGGTTGATAGGAAGAGCACATCAGGGACGTGCCAATTTCTAGGAAGGTCCCTGGTGTCGTGGAGCTCAAAGAAACAAACATTCGTTGCCCTATCCACCGCTGAGGCCGAGTATGTTGCTGCAGGACAGTGTTGCACGCAACTACTTTGGATGAGGCAAACCCTCCGGGACTTTGGCTACACTCTGAGCAAAGTCCCACTCCTATGTGACAATGAGAGTGCAATTCGCATGGCGGATAATCCTGTTGAACACAGCCGCACTAAGCACATAGACATCCGACATCTCTTCCTCAGAGACCACCAGCAAAAGGGAGATATCAAGGTGTACCATATTAACACCGAGAACCAGCTAGCCGGTATCTTAACCAAGCCTTTAGATGAGAAAAGGTTTTGCAGGTTGCGTAGTAAGCTAAATGTCTTAAATTCGCGTAACTTGGATTGATCTATAGCATACATGTGTTCTATGCCTTTGATCATGTTACTTCATGCATTATTTGCTTATTTGTGGTGCTCAAGTTGTACATATAATCCCCGGATCTCACAAGTCCATTTGCAAGTGATGCACTTATTTAGGGGGAGATTTGCTACAACTTGACCCTTTGAGACTAACCTTTGTGTTTGAGTATTCTTGATGTAGTCTCAAAGGTGCATTGAAAGGGAAAATGGACTTGGATGTTGCAAATACTTCCGCAGCACTCCAGTATTGGTGTATTTAATTCCAAGTTCATACTTATGCTCTTATTGCCTTTTTGCTCTTGATTAACAATTTTGGTGAGGCAATGGGGTTAAAGGGCCAAAAATGATCCCGTTTTGGTGCTTAATGCCAAAGGGGGAGAAATTAAGGCCAAAAAGCAAATGGATCAGCTACCACTTGAGAATTTTGAAAATAGTAGAGTTAGAATTTTTGATTTGTCCAAAATACTCTTATTGCAAAATTTGGTCTCTTGTGGGGGAGAATTTATGATTATGGGAAAAGGGGGGGGAGTTTTTGGCTCTTGATAAATTTTTCCATTGGAATATCTCTCTTTGTGCCCAAACAAGTGAGTTTGACTTAGAGATAGGAAAATGAATTTGATTTGCAAAAACAAACCAAGTGGTGACAAAGAATGATCCAAATATGCCAAATTAGAGTCAAAAACAATTTGGTCCTTATTTGCATCGATGTTGCACTTATTTGTGTTGCTTTTTGATGTGTTGGCATAAATCACCAAAAAGGAGGAGATTGAAAGGGAAATGTGCCTTTGGGCCATTTCTATAATGTTTTGGTGATTAAGTGCCCAACACATTTAATTAAGTTCTTATGTGCTAAATGAAGAGAAAAGTGCAAATCATGTAACAAGATATGTTTCTAGACTTAGTACATTGTTTTGAGTACTAACATATATTGTCTAAGTGCTAGAAACAGAGAAAAGAAGAGAAGAAAAGAAATGCAAAAGACTTGGCTTGGTATAGCCAAAGTCCAGATTGGCTTGGCACACCGGACTGTCGGGTGGTGCACCGGACAGTGTCCGATGTGCCAAGCCAGCCTCCGTTGAACAGGCCACTCCCGGGAAAAATCTGCGGCATACGACTATAATTCACCGGACTGTCCGGTGAGCCAACGGCCGCCAGCACAACGGTCGTCCGCGCAATCCGCGGGTGACGCGTGGCCCACGCCAACGGTCGGCAGGGGGCACCGGACTATCCGGTGCGCCAACTGCCACAAATATGCAACGGCCGTCTACGCCAGTATAGGAAAGAGATCGGCACCGGACCATCTACAGTGACTGTCCGGTGGCGCACTGGACTGTCCGGTGCGCCACCCGATAGAAGGCAACTTTGGCCTTCCTTATTGGTCTCCAACGGCTCCTAGCTGCCTTGGGGCTATAAAAGGGACCCCTAGGCGCATGGAGGAGTCACCCAAGCTTACAAGAAACATTCTAAGACTCCAAGACTCCAACTTCGTGCATTTGATTCTTTGAGATAGTGACTTGAGCTCCATTTGAGTTGAGAACTATGTGCGTTTTGTTTTGAGCTTGAGTTGTGACTTGTGTGCGTGATTGTGCTGTGATTTGAGTCTTGTGTGTGTTGCTCTTCCCTCCCTTATTTCTGTGCTTCTTTGTGATCATCATTGTAAGGGTGATAGGCTCCAACTTGCGGAGATTCCCTGCAAACGAGAAAGGGATATAAGGAAGAAAATTCATGGTATTCAAGTTGATCATTGGATCACTTGAAAGGGGTTGAGTGCAACCCTCGTCCATTGGGACGCCACAACGTGGAAGTAGGCAAGTGTTACTTGGCCGAACCACGAGATAAAATCACGTGTCTTTTGTGATTGCTCTCTCTTTGATTATCTGTGTTCACAAGAGCTCGTTTCAAGCTACTTAGCCGTTCTAACTTTCATAACCAAGTTTTGTGGCTATTAGTGTTGAATTTTACAGGATCACCTATTCACCCCCCTCTAGGTGCTCTCAGCAAGAGTATACGAACTAGAAGCGAAAGCAGCTAGAACCGCTGTTGCACCAGCTTGTTGGAATATGTTGGAGCTATCATCACTTGCTGTGTCGCTATGGCTGGAGTCTTCTGCACTACTCATCTCGAAGTTGCCTACATTTAACAGAAATGCAATACTCACCAATTTGATTATAGACCATTCAAAACAGAAATACAATACTTAACTTGTATTTTATAAAACTAAAGTGCACAAGCACATAAATTAAATTGAACTACAATATGTCCGCAAACATCAAATAATACTAGAGTAATTACAACACACACATTCAAAACTAGACAGGAAAACTTAATAGTGTATCAAAGCATTATTACAACACCACACAGACAAGCTACTTGTTATTAATATGAATCCATTAGAACCTAATCCAATGGAGGCGTCCCTCTTTACTTGTCAGTTGAAGATAAAACTTCCTATTTATATCGTTTTTGCAAAGAATATTTGCCATGCAGTACAAATCAGAGTCTTCTTCAAGTCCATCTTCCTTTAAGAGTCGCACAACTTCGATAACTTCTTCGTTTCCACGATTAAGAGTCTTCTTCAAGTCCAGCTAGTTTCTGATGCTAATGCAATCAGAAATATTAGCAATGTGATCTTCCAAACTCATCTTTTTCTTAGGAGGGCTATCCACTGTGGCTTCTCTGATCCTTTTGGACGAGCAACCCACACCGTCATCAGGAGTACTGTGGCTGCCATAGCTTCGCAAGGGTTCATGGACACCTCCAACACTAATCAAATTGCCCCTGTCACGTGTGGTTCGACCAAACAAAGTGTAAAGCTCATCAAGAAAGGGTGGTGGTTTTCCTCGACTGCCCTAAGGACTAGGATCCTGCGTTTGAACATAGTGCAGATTTAGTATTAGTTCATAAGATAAAAAAACTTGTAATCAATTCATGAACAATGTACCCCTTCCTAGGTCCCCCAGTACGAATCATCTGCTGCTATATCACCAGTCTTTGGTTCAAGGCCAAGCCCAGTATGGTTCTGCAAGTATTGCCACTGTTGGAAAGACCTTCGGAGCAAGTTCAATTTGTTTTGCAGTTTTTTGTTGTCATAATCAAGACCAATCTGCTCTCTGAAGCTGCGATACACTTGTTGCCATCCATATTTAGTTAAGCCCATGTTATTGAAGTTATTAAGGTCCTTCTGATTGATGCATAGGTCAATGAATATTTTAGTTAAGCCCATGTTATTGAGCGGCTGGCAACGGCGCGGCTCATGCATCGCCGCCACCTCGAGCTCCGTCGCCAGTCAAGGCTCAATCATCAAGACGCCGTACGCCGTATTTTTGTGTGTGCCTCAAGAGTTCTCTCGAAGCGTCGCCGCCACCGTCAACACACCATTGTGGGCTCCTCGGCTTCGACGAATGCACGTGAGGTTGTCTCCGTGCCCGTGCATCTGGAGCCGGTAGCGCCAGTCATCATCCTCTCTGACGATGAAGATGAGATCGATTGGACGGCACTAATGGACGATGACGACGAGTAGAAATTACGATATATGTTCCTAATTAATCTTAGTATGATGGATGACGTACTATATATCTAAGAACTTAGTATGATGTACTGTGTATTATGTAAGAACCTAGTGTGATTATATATATTGTGTTCTAATATTCTGTTCCAAACTGTGTGTTCAATTTTTTGAATCTTTGTTGCAATCTTTTATATATATATATATATAGCTCAATGAGTTCTGTAAACAAGGACCAAGGGTTAATGCCCGACCACATGAACAAGGGTGTTTCTCAAGAACATTCAAGTGATGAAGGATATGAAGCGCCTACCGACCCTTGCCTAGCATAGATCGGGTCGCTCGGCGTCAATTGCATCGTGACCCGGATTATCATCCACAAGAGTGTGAGGTAAAGTACACATCTTTAGTTTCGTATGTGTATACCTAATTAGTTGATTTCACAATGTCTATTACACATGAATAGGAGGTCTTGTCTCAATGTCGTGCGATACTTGATGAAGTCATGGCACATTACCAACACGCACCGGGGCTGAACCAAGACGAAGACGCACCGGTACCGACCGATACAACCACCGAGAGGTCAAGGAAAAGGACACAAAGCGACCGGAAAAGAGGTGATAGGGGACTGAACAAGTTTTCTGACAAAACATATAAAATCTCATATGTGAGTCCGAAAGGCCAGCCCCTAGCTCCAGAAGAGGCACTCCCTAAGTTCCGGAATGCACTTGGGTTCTTAGTTAGGGATAATCTTGACATCACAATCCGACATTGGAAAGATGTGTCAGATGATGTCAAGAATCAAATATGGAATAAGCTATTAACAAGGTTTGTTCTACCTCGGGGTTCAGAAGAACTCGTGAAGAAATACACGATGAAGCAGCTTGCAATCAATTTTCGAAACTGGAGGTCTGAGATGAATACAAAATTTGCAAAGACAGGCCTAGATCCGACAAAAAATATAAAATCTCAGAAGGTCAGTGGGCAGTATTTCTAGAGCAGAGGAGCAGTCCTGAATTCATATCTCTAAGCGAGGCAAATTTAGAATTATCTAAGAAGAACAAGTACCACCACCACTTAGGCACAGGTGGTTACAAGCGTCAAATTTCTAAATGGAGACAAGAAGACGCCGAGAAGAAGGCCGCAGGGTTGCCGACGCTTTCCGAGCAACTTGGTGAAAGGACGGCAAATTGGATCCATGCTAGAAAACCCAGGCAAACTGAGGCTGGTGTACCTTTTGATGATCCAAATGTCGAAGAAGTTGCGAAGAACATATATGCAATGTCAGCTAAGTAGAGCCAATGATCATTTAAGCCACAAAGGGAGAGAGACATCCTAACTAAGGATGTAAATGGTCGGTAAAATCCGGTAAATTTCCGGTACCGTTTACCAGATTTTTCCAGCCGTTTTCGGATTTATCGGGATATACGGAAAACGGGACGGAAACGGTATAGGTTTTTTCGAAAACAGTACGATAAATGGTGAGACAAACTTACCGTCCGTTTTCGTATTTCTCGGGAAACTCCGGTATATTCCCGTATTTGTCCCGTATTTTCCCGGCCCACGAACCTGCCAATCAACCATCAGCCTTTCAACCGGTCAGCCCATCCCCACGGCTATGGCCCATGGGGCCATGTTGGCCACACGCCACATGCCCACGCAACCAAGGTCCAAGGCAGTAAGGCTGGCAGCCTGGCACCACGCATTGACGCATGTGGAGTTGTGGACACACAGCCGCCGCCGCCCGCCTGTTCGTGTTCCTGTGCCGCTGTGCGAGACGGCGACTGCAAGTGGCTGAGACGGCGAACGGCGAGGCGTCTCCGGAGTCTGGACTGCGGCTGTGGACAGCGACGCTGTGACGGCGACTCGACGAAGCCCCAAGCTGCCAAGACCCCAGGTCCCCATCCATCTCTGCCTCTCTCTCTCTGATCATCTCCTTCCCCTGGTCGATCTGCAGGCGCCGACCATCCATAAACTCGCCACGGCCACTACCGCAACGGTCCGGTCAGGAGGGGCGAGAAGAGGAACTGCGGCTCGCATAGTCGCACGCATCGAAGCCGCTACGGTCTGCGCTCTGCGGTGGTGGGCTCTGGCGCAGCCGCGCAGGGGCGTGGGGGACCTAATTTTAGCTATGTGTGTTTGGATCTGATAAACTACAACTAAAATGGCACATACTTACTACACTTACTGCTGATTTTGCTGTACAGATTCATCTAAAATGGCACCTACTCCTAGTGATGGTGAAGAACTAGATGCATCCCTACCAGTACCAGGGCTCCCATCTGAGAGGCACCTGCTGCCACCACCACATCCGTCGTTATGTTCAGGTATAGACATTTTGCAATGCTAGGATGCATAGAAGCCAATCTCACATGCTCAAATGTTTATGTCCATCAATAACTTATAGGTTCAAAGAGGAAGACCATTGCAGTTGGTACTGGAGCTGCACCTATGATTGCTGGATCATCTTCTTCAAGTCATTCCCAGTCATCACCTTCAGTTGCTAGTGCTGATAAGGATATTGTTAATCCTTCAAATGTTGTTGAGGTTGATGATAGTAATGAAGTTGATGTTAGTGGGAAGAGGCAGAAGAGGTGCACATCCATAGTTTGGCAATACTTTACCAAAAAAGAGAAGATAGTTGAGATAGATGGGAAGAAATACAACCAGATGTGGGGACATTGCAACTTCCCAAATTGCAAGGCAATGTATAGAGCTGAGAGCTATCAAGGAACATCTGGGTTTATAAACCATTTGACGACAGCACATAGTATTGTGAAAGGACAACAACAGCTCAAGGCAGACAAAGACCATGGCACAAATCTCACACTTGTCCAAACCTACAAGTATGATCAGGAAGATAGCTTGAAAAAATTTTACTTGGCTATTATAATGCATGAGTACCCTTTCCAAATGGCTGAGCATAACTACTTTGTGGATTTCATTAAATCGCTAAGGCCTAGCTTTCCATTGAAGTCTCGTGTGACTGTTAGGAATGATATCATGGATTTGTATTTGGAAGAGAAAAAGAAATTGTATGCACATCTGAAAACAGTTGAATGCAGGTTTAGTACAACCATGGATATGTGGACCTCCCGCCAAAACAAAGCATATATGTGTGTCACCTTACATTGGATTGATCATGAGTGGTGTATTCAAAAGAGAATTATTGGCTTCTTCCATGTTCATGGCCAACATACTGGTAAAAAGCTAGCTCTATCGTTTTCAGAACTTATGTGCAAGTGGTATGTTGAGAAAAGATTGTTTTCTCTGTCTTTGGATAATGCTAGTGCTAATGAAGTGGCAGTGGGTGATATTATTACTAATCTTAAGGATGTTCGTGCTGCTTTGGTATGTGATGGAATCTTTTTCCATATCAGATGTGCTTGTCATGTGCTGAATTTGGTAGCTAGAGATGGAATGAACGTGATTGCTAGCACCATTGAAAAAGTTAAATCTCTTGTGTTGACTGTAAAAGGGTCTCCACTGCAGTGGGAAGAGCTCATGAATTCAGCTACTGAGTGTGGTTTGGAAACAACAAGAGGCATCCATCAAGATGTTTCAACTCGATGGAACTCAACTTATATGATGCTAAGTGATGTACTGTACTACAGTGATGCATTTGTGAGGCTCAAGTCTAAAGATCGCCGAAGGTATGAAAAGATTTTTCCTTCTGATGATGAATGGACCATGGCTGCAACAATTAGTCAGTGCTTAGAGATATTTTATAACCTTACAACACTACTATCTGGCACTTCATATCCCACAGCAAACTTGTTTTATAGAGGTTTTTGTGACATAAAGGACATTCTTGACAAGTGGAGATATTCTGATGATGTGACTATTAAGATAATGGCATTTGCTATGAGTGAAAAGTTCGAGAAATATTGGAAGAAGTCTAATAGTGCACTTGCTGTGGCTTCATTTCTTGATCCTAGATACAAGAAAAAGCTCATAGAGTTTTATATGAGAAAGTTCCATGGTGACTTATACCAAGTTTATGTTGATGAGTTTGTGGCTCTTTTGAGAAAAATGTTCCAACATTATGCAACCTCAGTACCTACAACATCAACTTCAAGCAAGAGTACTGTGACTTCTATGAGTGGTCTCACTCCTAAAGTTGGTGTCTCCAATGCTGAACTTGATGCCTTCTTGTATGATGATCTTTGCCCAAGTACTGGTAAGTGTAATGACTTGGATAAGTATATGTTAGAACCACTTCTGAAGCAAAGTGAGTTTGATATTTTGTCATGGTGGAAGAACAAAAAAGAAGAATATCCCATTCTTTCTCAGATGGCTCGTGATGTTATGGCTATACAAGTGTCAACTGTTGCTTCAGAGTCTGCTTTTAGTGCTGGTGGGCGGGTCATTGATCCATACCGTAGTCGCCTTGATCCTGAGATGGTGGAAGCGTTAATTTGCACCAAAGATTGGATAGCTGCAACAAACAAAGGTAACAATTATAGTTGCTGCTCTTCTTGAGACCAGATAATTCACTAACTAGTAGTGTTGTTAATTTGTTATGAGACTAACAGTCCAGCACATGATACCTTTTTATTTGTAATTATACAAGATTTTCTTGTACTAAAATTGTCTTGTATTTGTATTTTAGCTTCCACGCCTGTGCCATCCCTTCCTATAGACATGGAGATTTTAGATGTGATATCTACTTCTTCGGATGTCATAGAAGATATATCAAGTGATCCAGACGACATGCCACATGATTTCTAGTTTATGTATCGTGTGTTTCAGACTTATATACTACGTGGTTAAAACTTCTGTGAACATGTATGATCATTTATGTGTGGTCAAGACTCAAGACTATGTATTGTGTATTTGTGTGGTTGAGACTTGTATGTGGATGTGAATAAACAATCGTGTTTTAAGACTTATGTATTGTGTGTTAAAATTTGAGTGGACATGTATAAGTGTATGGCCAATTATATGTGGACAAGATTATGTTTTGTGTACTATTGTGAATGAGACTTGTTTGTGGCTATGAATGAACAATTGTGAGGTTAGGATTTGTTTATTGTGAGCTTTTCCGATTACAATTACCGTTTCCCGATCAATTTCGAGCTATTTTGCTCGGATTTATCCGTTTTCGATATACCGGAATTTACCGGTCGTTATCCGTTTCCGACTTTCCCGTTTACCGATTCCGGCCGAACAAAAAATTAAGCGGGTGAAAACGGCGAGAGGTTTTTTCCGACCGTTACCGACCGTTTTCACCCCTAATCCTAACGGCTGGTCTCGGTAACCCTGAGCATCCAGGTCGTGTACGAGGAATCTCGTCTAAGGAAGGATGGAAGGAAGGATTCGGACCACAGTGGGAAGGTTTGTACAAGAATCGTGATCGATACAAAGAAGAGTTGTCGGATTATTTTAAGCAGGAGGCTAAGAAAGAGTTCAAAGACTTGATGTCTCAAATGCTATCAAATCCTCCACCAGAATTGATGCAGCAGTTGGCAAGTGCGATGTCTGTTCAACAGATGACCACTCCACAGCTGCAAATAATTCCAGCAGCTCAACCGCCGGCTTGCACCGATTGTACAACCGTCCCAAGCTCTTCGCGTCAACGGGAAATAAGGTCCATTATCCAGTTGATGACATAACAAGGCCAGTGACGTGCATAATGGTTATAAGATATGGTATTAACAATAATCGCATGAAGAAAGTAGGAACATGCATTGTGATCCCAGGACGTAAGTTTCATAGAAGTGACATACCAGATGATTATTGCAGGGTAGAAGTGACGATGGTCGTCCAAGGATCTGAGGACGACATGTTAGACATCCCTGGGCCCGAAGGAATCGAGACACTTGGACAAGCCATCAAAAATTTCATCCTTTGGCCTTGAAGGGATGTCAAATTGGTTGATCCACCAATGTCGTTGTCATCTCATCCCCAACCATCTCCGCCTCCTCAAACTTTAGTACCTTTACATCCATCATCACCTCCACAATCTTCCCATGCTGCTCCTCATCCTCTTTCTAATCCACTGTCTCCGCCACAAGCATCAACATTTAGGACACCACCACCTTCTCCACAGCCACCATGGGATTCACGACAATCAAAGAAATCTAAATTCCCTCTACCAAAATTGGTGTCCACATTCGAGAAAAAGAAGAGTGAAGCTACTACTATTGCTGGCACAACTCGATTTTTGAAAGAGATTAGACGGGACCTCACGTCACATACCGTTGATTTGGCCGAGCACGAGGAGTCTGCAGAAAAGGCTAAGGCAATGGCCGCAAAGATAAAGATCCCAACTAAGGCAGATTATAAAAATGTGCCTAAACATTATGTGCCGGCCAGACCTCTACTAACTCTTCAGAAACTGAGGAAGGTCCCTGCTGGTATTAAAAGGTTGCATGACTGGTACATGTGTGCATCATCAGTTGGCATTGACGCCATTAGTGTGCATATACCAGACCATGCTTTTATTGGTTCGGACCAAAAGGCCTTTCTTGCATTCGAGGATATGTGGTTAATGATGAACCTTCAGAAACTCGACGTGCAACTTGTGACTCTGTTTGTACTGTAAGTATCGCTCATATTTCCACATCTATGTGTTATTAATTTTCAATATCTGACACACACACATGTGACTTGTATAATGCAACATGACCAACAAGAGATCCTTTACGGTACCAAGCCCGATGCTAATGCCGGTAAAAGGATTGGGTATCTGAACCCAATACTGATATGTGAGGAAAGCCACACTTTCAGAATCGGCAAAGACAATGAAGAGTTAAAGGGAAAGACGGACGAAGAAGTTGAGCATTGCATAAATAGTATGAAGAATAATTTTGAAGCAAGATACACCACCTACATAGCAAATGCAATGCTTAAATTTCAAGACAGGGAAGCTATATTGGCCCCCTACAACTTCAAGTAAGTGTGATTTTGCATAAATATAATAATTTCAATACACATGCATCACAAATTAATTTGATTCGTACAGGGACCACTGGATATGCTTCCTCATTTATCCTAAGGTTGGAAAGGTGCTGGTGCTCGACTCCTTGAACTATGACCCTTCAACCTATGCAAAATTCTTTAGTATCTTAGAGCAGTAAGTCTTTTCTATGCATGCATGCATACTTATATCGTTGAGAAAATTTTGAAATAACATGGAGATTCTATTTGAGATCACAGAGCATTTAGGTTCTATAAGTTTAAAGGTGGAAAGTACGACAAGACCAAAAAATGTGTTCCACTAGACATCCATCATCACTGGCCAGTAAGTATGTGAATTTATGAATACATATCATACACAATGCTGCAACTAAATAACCAATCTCTCCTGTTATGTATGTAGTGCCACAAGCAACCACAAGGATCGGTCCTATGTGGGTTCTATGCGTGCGAGTTTATGAGAATGAACGGATGATACATCACAAACCCTAGCAAGGTATTATTAGTAATAGTCATGTTTGTATTTGTAAATTAACGATGCAAATGTGAATAGATGATGTTTATAAGCTTCCTTTACAGGAATTTTAAAAAGAAAATCCGGAGAACTTGACCGAAGCTGCATTGTATGGTATAGTTGAAGACCTATGCACATTCATATTAAAAGAGGTCATTCCAGCTGAAGGGAAATATCACGACGCTTCCAGTATATTAGCTATGTCAGAGTTTAGAATATTAACAGAAGTTAGTAGACTATCTCTTAAACGAGATAGTTACTAGCTAGAGCATAGGTGAAAACTTATATGTTCAATTTTGATGTATAGAATGTATCGAATTTAATTAAGTTTTGATTGATTGAACATTTATAGTTGTAAACAGAAAAATATGTGTTGTAAACAATATATTGTAAACATATCTGTGTATAAAATTCAGTTTTGATGTATAATATTCAGTTTTGTTTGAAATAGTAAGCAGACCGCTAGTGCTAATATTATTTCCACTGGTGAGCTGCTAAAGAAAAAAGCCAGTGATAATAATGTTTCCACAGACGTTTTCTTAAGCAGTCCGCCAGTGAAAATTCAGTTTTGTTTAAAAATTTGAAAAAAGGCAGGAAATCTATAATGGCGGGCAGCTAAAGAAAACTGCCAATGATAATAATCTTTTCGCCTGTGAAATGATGTTTTCACATGCGGTTTCTTAAGCAAACCGTCAGTGCTGATGATATTTACACTAGCGGGCTGCTAAAGAAACTGCCAGTGATAATAATATCAGCATTGGCGGTTTTCTTAAGAAACCGCATGTGGAGACAACATTTTTATAGGCGGGCTGCTTAAGGCACCGCCAGTGATAATAATATTTTCACATGCGGTTTCTTAAACAAACCGCCAGTGCTAATGATGTTTAAACTGGCGGGGTGCTAAAGAAACCGTCAGTGATAATAATATCAGCACTGGCGATTTTCTTAAGAAACCGCATGTGGAGACAACATTTTCATAGGCGGACTGCTTAAGACACCGCTAGTGATAATAATATTTCTATATGCGGTTTCTTAAGCAAACCGCCAGTGCTAATGATATTTACACTGGCGGGCTGTAAAAGAAAACCGTCAGTGCTAATGATATTTACACTGGCGGTTGGCAAACAACCAGTGAAAATAGCTCTAAAATCGCCACTATAAAGCTTCTGTGTACTAGCGATACATATAGATCATTATCAGTCACAACTCACAAGTTCAGAACCCTGATACGTACGTACATCGTCTTGCATGAAAACTAGCATATGGTCACACGGCATGCATGAGCACGGCCGAGTTCAGAATCCCCATTCCGCCCCGAAGCACTGCATGATACGGACCGATCGAGATGGCGTGATTTCAACGGTTGAATCACGGGTACCCACGCACGCAAATGGTGGCAAGAAACTGACCGTTATGACGAAGGGGATCGGATCGGATTGTTTTAATAATACCGATAGGTTGACTTGACAAGCGGCCGGCGCCGGTCAGCCACCGCCATGCTAACAGCTGCTGATGACAACACTTTCTCCTGCTCGATCGAGAGAGAGCGACTGCAAGATCGATCGACGACTAGTTCATGTTCCACGGAAGTGTCGTCCCAACCGGTCTACCGCAAAACCTACTTTATATACTCCTCCTATATTTTATGGAAAGCGACGACGATCGTGAAACCAGTTGGCGACAATTATTAGCCGCCGGGATGGATCAACGACGTCGACGACGACGGGTCTATCGTCGTTGTTACTGACACATCTCCCCTGCATGCCGAGAGACTCCAATACGTCCCTGCTGTGCAGCGTCCTACTTGACCATGACACAACGAGAGTGATCCACGATCCGACATCGATCTTATAACCCCGACCCCCATTACATTATATTTCGCCGCATCATCCAACGTACAAATTAAAGCCTTACGCAGTTACGGTAATTAATACGGAGTAGTACTAGTGCCTGCATGCATGATGCGCACAACGTTACAAGAGGGAATGGAATCTAATGGCGATATGGAAATGCTACGCGCGCGTACGGCCGGCAGCCCAGTGCATCCCATCAGACAGAGGCAGAGCTCGGGCCATGCGATAAGTCGATCTGGCATTCACGTACGTACGCTTGGCACGAGCTTTATTTGAAATGGTAAACTCTATACAGCTTATCTTTATCATTCGCGTGTCACGTATCGTCGTGGAACTGCTAGCTCCCTCCGTGCAGCTAGGTAATATTATAATTCAATACTACAATAATGCTGCCCAGCCAAGGTTTTTAATGAACTAACTTTATAAGAGAGATATTTGTTAGATTTTATGGTGCCTATGGATTGATTCCTAAGCTCCTAGAATATCAATCCGTATCTACACACTACACGACGGTACGGTTGATCTTTAGCGACCCTTATTAGGTACCAGATACCAACTGTTGGTTGCTAAAGGTTAGAGACCGGCGGTCAGTCGCTAAATCCTTTTGTAGCAATGGTCGGTTGATCGCTCAAAGTCTAGAAATTTAACAACTTATACTTGGTCGCTATAGATGTCGTCGGTGACTAGCGGTTGGTCGCTATAGAGCAAGGATCACTATCAAATCTTATAGCCTGAACATACCCGTAGATGTTAGTGACTAAAAATTAATTAAAACAAGTAAACATTGATCGCTAAATTGCGTGGTGATTTATTTCTTTTTAATATTGCTTGTATATTTATTTCATGGTTTGTTTATGTATGGACATGACTATAGTATGCAACTGTGTTCTTTGTGCTTATATGATATTAGATTCGAGTTGAAAGTCGTTTCAAATCCTACATAAAGAGTATGGATAAATCATGGATCACAAGTGAATGGTTTTTTAGGGAGACAGGTTTATAAACAAGGGATGAATGGTTTTCTAGTTTTTTGCATTTAGACATTCAGCAATAGGAAACAAGATACTATGCCCTTGCAAGAAGTGTGTTAACTCATTTGGGAGAGAGGCCGGTGAAGTACGAGAACACTTGATATGTGATGGTTTTCTAAAAGGGTACACAACATGGACCTTACATGGAGAAGCTTCATCCTCTTTTATGAATCATGGTAACAATGATGATGAGTTCAGCGAACATCCTATAGAAGATGATGCAATATCTGAGTTGTTGTAACATTATAAAAGCCATCAACTAAAAATAATGAATTTAGTTATTACGATAATTAGGGTAATAAATTTTTATTCAAATGTTTATTATTTATTTACATTCATAATAATTTATTCAAATGTTTATTATTTATTTGGTAAAATTTTTATGAATTTTTGAGTAATTTAAAAATGCATTTCGAAATAAATAAAAAAGAAAACCCTCCCTAACCCTAAGGCCCACTAGGGGCCCATCTGCCTAACCCTAGCAAACGCGCGCTCCCTGGCTTCTCTCCCAGCCGCAGCCGCCGTCGCCTCTATCTCTCCCTTCCCTCTTCTCTCTACCCTCACCTCTCTCCTCCCTTCCCTCGCCTCGCTCCTCTCTATCCCGACCGAGCAACAGCGGCCGAGCCGCCCTCCCCCGACGCGCCTGCACCGACCGTGCCTCAGCTCGGCGCCCAGGCGAACCGACGCCGGCCACCCGACTAGGCCCCACGGAGCCATAGCCACGCGCACCCAGTCCTTAATTTCTTATCCCCTCTTCCTCCGCGTCTTGTTGCACTTGAAGCTTCCTCCGCGGCCTCCCGTCAAGCAACCATGGCGGCGGTGGCGGTAACCCTCCTCTGCCTTCCTCTCTCTTCCCTAGACCATGGCTCCACCTCTGCTTTCGCCTCCGCGGCCGTGGCCGAGGTTGTAGGCGTGCCGGACGCGGAGGAGGAGTCGGTAGAGGAGGGGGAATCCCGCAGCCTCTGTGTTGCCCTGCGCCCAGGTCGGGTGCGCTTGCAGTACGGGGTTACAAGCGTTCGCGTGGGAGAGAGAGAGAGGGACTGTCCGCCAGCCTGTCCTCCCGCGCGGCCAACCTTCTTGTATGAGAGCCCTGGACCTTCCTTTTATAGGCATAAGGAGGAGGTCCAGGTGTACAATGGGGGGTGTAGCAGTGTGCTAACGTGTCTAGCAGAGAGGAGCTAGTGCCCTAAGTACACGCCGTCGTGGCAGCTGGAGAGGTTTTGGCACCCTATTCCTGTGATGTCATGGCCGTCGGAGGAGCGCTGGAGCCTTGCGGAAGGACAGCTGTCGGGGCTGTCGAGCTCTTGTTGACGTCTTCTTGCTTCCGTAAGGGATTGAGAGCCGCCGTCGTCATGGAGCACGGGGGGCACCATCATTACCTGTTTTACCGGGGCGAGCAGGATGGGACGCCGGTCTTGTTCCCCATAGCCTAAGCTAGCTAGGGGTAGGGTAATGATGGCCCCTCCTGTGGCGTGGTCGGTCCGAGCCCTGGGTCGGGCGAGGCGGAGGCTCCTTCGAGGTCGAGGTCGAGTCCGAGCCCTGGGGTCGGGGTCGAGTCTGAGCCCTGGGGTCGGGCGAGGCAGAGTTCGTCATCTTCCGAGGCCGTAGCCGAGTCCGAGTCCGGGCGAGGCGGAGTCCGTCGTCTTCCGAGGCCGTAGCCGAGTCCGAGTCCAGGCGAGGCGGAGTCCGTCGTCTTCCAAGGCCGTAGCCGAGTTGAGAGCACCTAGAAGGGGGGGGGGTGAATAGGTGATCCTGTAAAAACTTCAAACTTAAGCCACAAAAACTTGTTAAGCGTTAGCACAGTTAATGCCAAGTGGCTAAGGTGAAGTCTTCAACAAAACACAATACCACAAGAATCAAGCACAGAGGGACACGGTGGTTTATCCCGTGGTTCGGCCAAGCCAATGCTTGCCTACTTCCACGTTGTGGCGTCCCAACGGACGAGGGTTGCAATCAACCCCTCTCAAGCGGTCCAAAGACCCACTTGAATACCACGGTGTTTTGTTGTTCTTATCTCAATCCCGTTTGCGAGGAATCTCCACAACTTGGAGCCTCTCGCCCTTACAAAAGATGTTCACAAAGAATCACGGAGTAAGGGAGGGATTAGCAACTCACACACAACACAAAGATCACAGCGAATACGCACACACAAAACCCAGACTTGAGCTCAAAAGGCTAACACACTAGAACAGAGCTCAAATCACTAGAATTTCAAACAAGTGCGCAAGATTGATGTGTGAGTGATCAAGAGTGCTCAAGGAATGCTTGGGTTCTTCCTCCATGCGCCAAGGGGTCCCTTTTATAGCCCCAAGGCAGCTAGGAGCCGTTGGGAACAAATCTGGAAGGCCATCTTTGCCTTCTGTCTCGTGGCGCACCGGACAGTCCGGTGCACACCGGACACTGTCCGGTGCCCGATTTGTTTCCAAAAACAGCACTTCTGACCGTTGCTGGCTGCTCCAGATCTGCGCTCAGTTGGCGCACCGGACATGTCCGGTGCACACCGGACAGTCCGGTGTTCCTTCCCGACCGTTGGCTCGGCCACGTGTCCCGCGCGGATTGCGCGGCCGACCGTTGGCCCTGGCCGACCGTTGGCTCACCGGACAGTCCGGTGCACACCGGACAGTCCGGTGAATTTTAGCCGTACGCCGTCGGCGAATTCCCGAGAGCGGCCAGTTCGCGCCGAGGAGGTCTGGCGCACCGGACACTGTCCGGTGCACACCGGACAGTCCGGTGCTCCAGACCGAGCTGGGACTTGGCTGCACACAGCCAAGTCATTCTCTCCCCTTTTCTCTTTTTCTTCTTGCTGTTTCTAACACTTAGACAAACATGTTAGTCCACAAAACCAATGTACTAAGGCTTAGAAACATACCTTTACTTCATGATTTGCACCTTGTTCCATTTTACAATTAGGCACCTGTGTTGAGCACTAAATCACCAAAATACTTAGAAATGGCCCAAGGGCACATTTCCCTTTCAATCTCCCCCTTTTTGGTGATTTATGCCAACACAACATAAAGCCACTAGAACAAGTGCAAACTCAATTCAAATGACATAAATTTAGGTGTTATTCAATTTTGGCATATATGGATCATCCTTTGCCACCACTTGGTTTGTTTTTGCAAATCAAACACAAATCTCTATCTCTAAGTTAAACACACATGTTTAAGCATAAAGAGAGTCATTCAAAAAGAGATTGATCAAGGATTTCAAAAACTCCCCCTTTTTCCCATAATCAATACTTCTCCCCACAAGAAACCAACTTTTGACAAGAGAGACAACTTAAAAATTTTGACAAACCAAAACTCTATTCTACTATTTTCAAAATCTCTCAAGTGGTAGCTGATCCATTTATTGCTTTGGCCTTTATTTTCTCCCCCTTTGGCATCAAGCACCAAAACGGGATCAATCTTGGCCCTATAACCCCATTGCCTCACCAAAATCTTCAATTAAGAGCAAATGGCAATAAGAGTTCATGAGATGGACTTGGAATAAGTTACCCCTCATCGGAGTGCAGTGGAAGTCTTTCATGGTCCAAGTCCACCTTTTCCCTTTCAATTCTCCTTTGTGACTAACACAAGCAAACTCAAACATATGGTTAGTCTCAAAGGGTCAAGTTGTAACACATCTCCCCCTAAACATGTGCATCACATTGCAACGGACTTGTGAGGTCCAGGGAGTGTTTGTACAACTTGAGCACCATAATAAGCAACAAAATGCAGAATGAACATGATCAAAGGCATAGATACATGTATGCTACGATTCAATCCAAGTTCCGCGAATCTAAGACATTTAGCTCACTACGCAGCCTGCAAAAGGTCTTCTCATCTAAAGGCTTGGTAAAGATATCGGCTAGCTGGTTCTCGGTGCTAACATAAAACACTTCGATATCTCCCTTTTGCTGGTGGTCTCTCAAAAAGTGATGCCGGATGTCTATGTGCTTTGTGCGGCTGTGCTCAACAGGATTTTCCGCTATGCGGATAGCACTCTCATTATCACATAGGAGTGGGACTTTGCTCAGATTGTAGCCAAAGTCCCTGAGGGTTTGCCTCATCCAAAGTAGTTGCGCACAACACTGTCCTGCGGCAACGTACTCGGCCTCAGCGGTGGATAGGGCAACGGAGGTTTGTTTCTTAGAATTCCATGACACCAGGGACCTTCCTAAGAATTGGCACGTCCCCGATGTACTCTTCCTATCGACCTTACATCCAGCATAGTCGGAATCTGAGTACCCAATCAAGTCAAAGTTAGACCCCTTTGGATACCAGATCCCGAAGCAAGGCGTAGCAACTAAATATCTAAGGATTCGCTTCACAGCCACTAAGTGACACTCCTTAGGATCGGATTGAAATCTAGCACACATGCATACGCTAAGCATAATATCCGGTCTACTAGCACATAAATAAAGTAAAGACCCTATCATTGACCGGTATGCTTTTTGATCAACGGACTTACCTCCTTTGTTGAGGTCGGTGTGTCCGTCGGTTCCCATCGGAGTCTTTGCGGGCTTGGCGTCCTTCATCCCAAACCGCTTCAGCAGATCTTGCGTGTACTTCGTTTGGGAGATGAAGGTGCCGTCCTTGAGTTGCTTCACTTGGAACCCAAGGAAGTAGTTCAACTCGCCCATCATTGACATCTCGAATTTCTGCGTCATCACCCTGCTAAACTCTTCACAAGACTTTTGATTAGTAGAACCAAATATTATGTCATCGACATAAATTTGGCACACAAACAAATCACCATCACATGTCTTTGTAAAAAGAGTTGGATCGGCTTTCCCAACCTTGAAAGCATTAGCAAGTAAGAAATCTCTAAGGCATTCATACCATGCTCTTGGGGCTTGTTTAAGTCCATAGAGCGCCTTAGAGAGCTTACACACGTGGTCGGGGTACCGCTCATCCTCGAAGCCAGGGGGTTGCTCCACGTACACCTCCTCCTTTATTGGCCCGTTGAGGAACGCGCTCTTCACATCCATTTGGTACAACCTGAAAGAATGGTGAGCGGCATATGCTAGCAAGATACGAATGGACTCTAGCCTAGCCACAGGAGCAAAAGTCTCCTCAAAGTCCAAACCTGCGACTTGGGCATAACCTTTTGCCACAAGTCGAGCCTTGTTCCTTGTCACAACTCCGTGCTCGTCCTGTTTGTTGCGGAACACCCACTTGGTTCCCACAACATTTTGCTTGGGACGAGGCACCAGCGTCCAAACTTCGTTGCGCTTGAAGTTATTAAGTTCCTCCTGCATGGCCAACACCCAGTCCGGATCTAGCAAGGCCTCCTCTACCCTGAAAGGCTCAATAGAGGAGACAAACGAGTAATGTTCACAAAAATTAACTAATCGAGATCTAGTAGTTACTCCCTTGCTAATGTCACCCAAAATTTGGTCGACGGGATGATCCCTTTGAATCATCGCTCGAACTTGGGTTGGAGGTGCCGGTTGCGCTTCTTCCTCCATCACTTGATCATCTTGTGCTCCCCCTTGATCACAAGCCTCCTTTTGATGAACCTGTTCATCGTCTTGAGGTGAGGGATGCACCGTCGATGAGGAAGAAGGTTGATCACGTTCATCCTGTTCCTGTGGCCGAACGTCTCCAATCGCCATGGTTCGTATAGCGGCCGCCGGAACATCTTCTTCATCTACATCATCA
Organism: Zea luxurians; assembly: GCA_029449295.1. NCBI lineage: Eukaryota > Viridiplantae > Streptophyta > Magnoliopsida > Poales > Poaceae > Zea > Zea luxurians. Next base: position 132,963,783 of record JAOPSE010000010.1, read on the forward strand.
CAATCAACAACTTGCTCTCTTGGAGAGCCATTAGTCTCATCAAATACAACGTCGCTAGAGACTTCAACCAAACCCGATGATTTGTTGAAGACCCTATACGCCTTTGTATTTGAATCATAACCTAATAAAAACCCTTCTACAGCTTTGGGAGCAAACTTAGAATTTCTACCCTTCTTCACTAGAATGTAGCACTTGCTCCCAAATACACGAAAGTACGATACATTGGGTTTGTTACCGGTTAGTAGCTCATACGAAGTCTTCTTGAGGAGTCGATGAAGGTAGACCCTGTTGATGGCGTGGCAAGCCGTGTTCACGGCTTCTGACCAAAAGCACTCGGGGGTCTTGAACTCTCCAAGCATCGTCCTCGCCATATCGATTAGCGTCCTGTTCTTCCTCTCTACCACACCATTTTGTTGTGGTGTGTAGGGAGCGGAGAACTCGTGCTTGATTCCTTCCTCCTCAAGAAACTCCTCCACTTGAAGGTTCTTGAACTCGGACCCGTTGTCGCTCCTTATCTTCTTCACCTTGAGCTCAAACTCATTTTGAGCTCTCCTGAGGAAGCGCTTGAGGGTTCCTTGGGTTTCAGACTTATCCTGCAAAAAGAATACCCAAGTGAAGCGGGAAAAGTCATCAACAATAACTAAACCATACTTACTCCCTCCTATGCTTAGATAGGCGACGGGTCCGAAGAGATCCATGTGTAGCAGCTCCAGGGGTCTTGACGTGGTCATCACGTTCTTGCTGTGATGTGCTCCTCCCACCTGTTTCCCTGCTTGACAAGCTGCACAAGGTCTATCCTTTTCGAAATGCACATTTGTTAGACCTATTACGTGTTCCCCCTTTAGAAGCTTGTGGAGGTTCTTCATCCCCACATGTGCTAAGCGGCGATGCCACAGCCAGCCCATGCAAGTCTTAGCCATTAAGCATGCATCTAGACCGGCCTCTTCTTTTGCAAAATCAACTAAATAAAGCTTGCCGTCTAGTACACCCTTAAAAGCTAGTGAACCATCACATCTTCTAAAGACAGACACATCTACATTCGTAAATAAGCAATTATATCCCATTTGACATAATTGACTAACAGATAGCAAGTTATATCCAAGACTCTCCACTAAGAATACATTTGATATAGAATGCTCATTAGAAATTGCAATTTTACCTAGCCCTTTTACCTTGCCTTGATTCCCGTCACCGAATATAATTGAATCTTGGGAATCTTTACTTTTGACGTAGGAGGTGAACATCTTCTTCTCCCCCGTCATATGGTTTGTGCATCCGCTGTCGATAATCCAGCTTGAACCCCCGGATGCATAAACCTGCAAGGCAAATTTAGGCTTGGGTCTTAGGTACCCAACTCATGTTGGGTCCTGCAAGGTTAGCACAAATATTCTTAGGGACCCAGATGCAAGTTTTATCTCCCTTGCATCTAGCCCCTAATTTCCTAGCAACAACCTTCTTTCCCTTTCTACAAATAGCAAAGGGAGCATTACAAACATAATAAATGGTAGAAGGTTCATTCATTAATTTTCTAGGAGCATGACTAACATTCTTTCTAGGTACATGAGCAATATTTCTCCTAGGCATATGCGCAACATTTCTCCTACTCATATTTCTATCATGTTTATGAGAGGAACTAGAGGCAAACATGGCATGAGAATCATAAACATGTGAATCAAAATCATTATGAACATTTCTAGCATGTCTCCTATCATGGTATAAGAAAGCATGGTTCTTTTTAGCACTATTTGCCATAGGGGCCTTCCCTTTCTCCTTGACGAAGACAGGAGCCTTATGGCTTGTTAAGTTCTTGGCTTCTCTCTTGAAGCCAAGCCCATCCTTAATTGAGGGGTGTCTACCAACCGTGTAGGCATCCCTTGCAAATTTTATTTTATCAACTTCATTCTTGCTAGTCTTAAGTTGGGCATTAAGACTAGCCACTTCATCATTTAATTTGGAAATTAGAACTAGGTGTTCACTACAAGCATTAACATCAAAATCCTTACACCTAGTACAAATTTCAACATGTTCAACAAAGGAATTTGATTTACTAGCTACTTCTAGTTTAGCACTTAAATCAATATTAACACTTCTTAAGGTAGAAATGGTTTCATGACAGGAAGATATTTCACTAGAAAGCATTTCATTTCTTTTCACTTCTAAAGCATATGATTTTTGTGCCTCTACAAATTTATCATGTTCATCATACAATAAATCTTCTTGCTTTTCTAAAAGCCTATCCTTTTCATTCAATGCATTAATCAATTCATTGATTTTCTCTATCTTAGATCTATCTAAGCCCTTGAACAAGCAAGAATAATCTATGTCATCATCACTAGACTCACTATCACTAGATGAAGCATAAGTGGAGTCTTGAATACTCACCTTCTTCTCCCTTGCCATAAGGCAAGTGAGATGCTCGTTGGGGAAGAGAGCTGATTTGTTGAAGGCAGTGGCGGCGAGTCCTTCGTTGTCGGAGTCGGAGGAGGAGCAATCCGAGTCCCACTCCTTTCCTAGATGCGCCTCGCCTTTTGCCTTCTTGTATTGCTTCTTCTTCTCTCTTTTGTTCCCCTTTTCCTGGTCACTTTCATTATCGGGACAATTAGCAATGAAATGACCAAGCTTACCGCATTTGAAGCATGAGCGCTTCCCCTTGGCTTTGGTCTTGCTTGGTTGTCCCTTGTGACCTTTAAGCACCGTCTTGAATCTCTTAATGATGAGAGCCATCTCTTCATCATTAAGGCCAGCCGCCTCAACTTGCACCACCTTGCTAGGTAGCGACTCCTTGCTCCTCGTTGCCTTTAGAGCAATGGGTTGAGGCTCGTGGAGTGGTCCGTTCAACGCGTCGTCGACGTATCTTGCCTCCTTGATCATCATCCGCCCGCTCACGAATTTTCCAAGTACTTCCTCGGGCGTCATCATCGTGTACCTGGGATTCTCACGAATATTGTTCACGAGATGAGGATCAAGTACGGTAAAGGACCTGAGCATTAGGCGGACGACGTCGTGGTCCGTCCATCGCGTGCTCCCGTAGCTTCTTATCTTGTTGATAAGGGTCTTGAGCCGGTTGTACGTTTGTGTTGGCTCCTCGCCCCTTATCATCGCGAACCGTCCAAGCTCGCCCTCCACCAACTCCATCTTGGTGAGTAAGGTGACGTCGTTCCCCTCATGAGAAATCTTGAGGGTGTCCCAGATTTGCTTGGCGTTGTCCAAGCCGCTCACCTTATGGTATTCATCCCTGCACAAGGAAGCTAGAAGAACAGTAGTAGCTTGTGCATTTTTATGGATTTGTTCATTAATGAACATGGGACTATCCGAACTATCAAAGTGCATTCCACTCTCTACAATCTCCCATATACTAGGATGGAGAGAGAATAGGTGACTACGCATTTTGTGACTCCAAAATCCGTAGTCCTCTCCATCAAAGTGTGGGGGCTTGCCAAGTGGAATGGAGAGCAAATGAGAATGTGAACTTTGCGGAATACGAGAGTAATCAAAGGAAAAGTTCGAGTTAACCGGTTTTCTCCTCTCGTAGTCGTTGTGGTCCTCATCCTTTTGGGAAGAAGTAGACTCGTCGCTGTCGTAGTAGATTATCTCCTTGATGCGCCTGGTCTTCTTCTTCTTCCCTTCCTTCCGTCTTTGACCCGAGCCGGAGTCGGTAGGCTTGTCGTCCTTCGGCTCGTTGACGAAGGTCTCCTTCTCTTTGTCGTTGATCACTATACCCTTCCCCTTAGGATCCATCTATTCGGGCGGTTAGTCCCTTTGTGAATAGAACGGCTCTGATACCAATTGAGAGCACCTAGAGGGGGGGGTGAATAGGTGATCCTGTAAAAACTTCAAACTTAAGCCACAAAAACTTGTTAAGCGTTAGCACAGTTAATGCCAAGTGGCTAAGGTGAAGTCTTCAACAAAACACAATACCACAAGAATCAAGCACAGAGGGACACGGTGGTTTATCCCGTGGTTCGGCCAAGCCAATGCTTGCCTACTTCCACGTTGTGGCGTCCCAACGGACGAGGGTTGCAATCAACCCCTCTCAAGCGGTCCAAAGACCCACTTGAATACCACGGTGTTTTGTTGTTCTTATCTCAATCCCGTTTGCGAGGAATCTCCACAACTTGGAGCCTCTCGCCCTTACAAAAGATGTTCACAAAGAATCACGGAGTAAGGGAGGGATTAGCAACTCACACACAACACAAAGATCACAGCGAATACGCACACACAAAACCCAGACTTGAGCTCAAAAGGCTAACACACTAGAACAGAGCTCAAATCACTAGAATTTCAAACAAGTGCGCAAGATTGATGTGTGAGTGATCAAGAGTGCTCAAGGAATGCTTGGGTTCTTCCTCCATGCGCCAAGGGGTCCCTTTTATAGCCCCAAGGCAGCTAGGAGCCGTTGGGAACAAATCTGGAAGGCCATCTTTGCCTTCTGTCTCGTGGCGCACCGGACAGTCCGGTGCACACCGGACACTGTCCGGTGCCCGATTTGTTTCCAAAAACAGCACTTCTGACCGTTGCTGGCTGCTCCAGATCTGCGCTCAGTTGGCGCACCGGACATGTCCGGTGCACACCGGACAGTCCGGTGTTCCTTCCCGACCGTTGGCTCGGCCACGTGTCCCGCGCGGATTGCGCGGCCGACCGTTGGCCCTGGCCGACCGTTGGCTCACCGGACAGTCCGGTGCACACCGGACAGTCCGGTGAATTTTAGCCGTACGCCGTCGGCGAATTCCCGAGAGCGGCCAGTTCGCGCCGAGGAGGTCTGGCGCACCGGACACTGTCCGGTGCACACCGGACAGTCCGGTGCTCCAGACCGAGCTGGGACTTGGCTGCACACAGCCAAGTCATTCTCTCCCCTTTTCTCTTTTTCTTCTTGCTGTTTCTAACACTTAGACAAACATGTTAGTCCACAAAACCAATGTACTAAGGCTTAGAAACATACCTTTACTTCATGATTTGCACCTTGTTCCATTTTACAATTAGGCACCTGTGTTGAGCACTAAATCACCAAAATACTTAGAAATGGCCCAAGGGCACATTTCCCTTTCACGAGTCCGAGCCCTAGATCGGGCGAGGCGGAGTCCGTCGTCTTCCGAGGCCGTAGCCGAGTCCGAGCCCTAGATCGAGGCGGAGTCCATCGTCTTCCGAGGCCGTAGCCGAGTCCGAGCCCTGGCGAGGCGGAGTCCGTCGTCTCCCGAGGCCGTAGCCGAGTCCGTGCCCTGAATTGGGGCGGAGTCCGTCGTCTTCCGAGGCCGTAGCCGAGTCCGAGCCCTGGATCGGGCGAGGCGGAGTTTCCTATGGCGCCCGAAACAGGACTTGGCTGCCATTAGCCTCGCTTTGTCGAGTGGCACGGCAGTCGGAGCGACGCAGGCGGCGCTGTCCCCTTGTCGGGCCAGTCAGTGGAGCGGCGAGATGATTGCGGTCACTTCGGCTCTGTCGACTGGGGGGCACGCCTCAGGATAAGGTGTCAGGCCACCTTTGCATTAAATGCTTCTGCGATTCGGTCGGTAGGTGTGGCGATCTGGCCAAGGTTGCTTCTTGGCGAAGACTAGGCCTCGGGCGAGCCGAGGGTGTGCCCGTTGCTTGAGGGGGTACCTCGGGCGAGGCGTGGATCCTCCGGGGTCGGCTGACCTTGCCCGAGGCTGGGCTCGGGCGAGGCGGGATCATGTCCCTTGAGTTAATCGCACCCATCAAGCCTTAGCAGCTTTGTGCTGATGGGGGTTACCAGCTGAGATTTAGGAGTCTTGGGGGTACCCCTAATTATGGTCCCCGACAGTAGCCCCCGAGCCTCAAAGGGAGTGTTAATACTCGCTTGGAGGCTTTTGTCGCACTTTTTTGCAAGAGGACCGGCCTTTCTAGGTTGCGTTTTGTTCCAGTGGGTGCGCGTGAGCGCACCCGCCGGGTGTAGCCCCCGAGGCCTCGGAGGAGTGGTTAGACTCCTTCGAGGTCTTAATGCGTTTTGTGATGCTTCGGCCGGTGTGGTTGTTCCCTCATGCGAACTGGCCGTAGCCCGGGTGCACCGTCGAGTTCCAAGTTCTCGGGCTGGTATGTTGACGCTGTCAACGGTTTGGACGAAGCCGGGTTTGCGAGAGCAGCCCCCGTGCCTCCGCACAGAGCGAGAGGACGATCAAGGACAGACTCGACTTTTTTACATACGCCCCTGCGTCGCCTTTCCGCAAGGAGGGGGGAAAGCGCCATGTTGCCCTCGGTGGGCGCCGAACATGGTGTCTCCAATGAGCTGCTAACGGGTGATCCGAGTGGACGCACGTGCCCCGTCCGTTAGGGGTCGGCTGTGGCCCGGAGGCGCGCTACAAAAGTACCTGCGGGTGATTTGCCGGACTCAGTCCCCTTTCGACGGGGTCCGAGGGCTCGATGCCTCCCTCTGGTGGGATTCCGTTACAAAATCGTTCCTGTGGGTCTCGGAAATGTCCTAGGGTACCTTGAGAGCGTAGCCCGAGTCTTGGTTATGTATCGAACGTACCCATGGTCATCCCTCGCTCTGCGTCTGAGGCGGCTGTGAACCCTTCGGGGGCCAGCCTACAAACCCCTGATCAGTAGTGGGCGCGGAGCCCGAGTAGCCTGAGGCGGCCGTTGAACCCTTCCGAGGGGCCAGCCGTCGAACCTCTGACCAGTAATGGGCGTGGAGGCCGAGTGCTCTGAGGCGGCTTTTGAACCCTTCCGAGGGGCCAGCCTTCGAACCTCTGATCAGTATAGGGGGCTCGAGGCCCGTTTCCTTCGCGGAGAAGGATCCCTTTCGGGGTATCCCCCTTTCCCGGTCCCTGTTGTAAGAGAGAGAGAAAGAGAAAAAGGGAAAAAAGGGGATAAAATCGAACGACGTGGCGTACATTTTTTTGACGCAGTCAATGCGGCGGAAACGAAGCGTCGCCTGCTTCGCCTGCCAAAGGTGCCGCCTGTTTTGCCGCAGAGTTAATGCGACGGGACGAGTGATTCGCGAGGTAGCCGTTGCGTGTGCGCGAGCCGTTCGAGGAACGGGACACGGGCGCGTCGTCTTCATGCCGTGAGAGAGGGTTCTCTCGCTGTCCCTGGAGGGGACGTGAGCTTGGCTGATGATTTGACCGCTGCTTCCGCCTGCCTGCCACCGCCATTACTGCCGGCCCATTTCTGGCCATATCGATCGTCGCGCCTTCTCCCGCGGCGGGCTGACCTGCGACCGCTGTGCCTGGTTGGCACTGTTGGGTCATGCGCGGGGTTGCCTCGAGTCGCGGTACTGGTTCCGCAGTCGAGGAGGCGCGGTAGTGGCGCGAGTGGCGGTGCAGTTTCTTGCACGTAGTAACCGGCGCGCCGGTTACATGACGTGTGGGCCTGGGCCTCCATGCTGGACGCGTCGAAGTCGAACGGGTGCGCCCCCTTGGTGCGGTTGCATGCCGCCCGCGTGGCGGTCTGCCCTTTCGCTCGCTGGTCTGGGCGAAGACGGAGGAGTGCTTGTAGCCGCTGGGCAGTTACGTGCACCACACGTGGCGGTTTGGCTTCTTCCGCCTTGGCCGGCTTGCACGACGCGTGGGGCCTAGCCCCCGTGTCGTAGGGGGAGGTCCCTGGAGCGTGTTGGAGAAGACTCTGCCCGCGACGGCTGAGAACGCAAGTGGGGAGAGTTGCCTTTAAAAAAGGGGGTGACCCCCTTGAAAGGCAGCAATGTCTTCGTGCTCCCCTCATGCATAGAGTCTTTCCACCTTCCGAGCCCCCGGGTGGGTGGCACTCGTGGTTCTTCGTCTCGCTGTCGTTGTCGGAGGAACACAACTTCACGGGAGTTGGTACCTTTTAGCCATCGCTCGGCTTCAAGGATTTTCGTCAGGCAGCCCGGCTGCATCCCCTCGTCGGTGGTCACCCAAGACGGTGACCACCAGCTCGATGGTGGGGAGAAGTGAGCCGGGCTGCGATCTTGGTCCCTCCCTCAGCTTCAAGGATTTTCGTCATCCTTGCTGGGGCGGAGAGTGGGGTGAGCCGGAGCACTACCTCCCGCACGGGCTCGTGGGTCATCCTCTCCCTCAGCATTCAGGGGGGAGAGCGCTCACCGGCCTTGTGGAAGGGGCGGACTCCGACAACACGGGGCCGGTCGGCCGCGAGCGTCGTCGGCTTTAGTGCGTTGGGCTCGCTGGCTCAGGTGGCTCTAGCTCGGCTCCCGGTGCCCCCTCCCGTCGTACGAGCGGTCGTCGCGCCACGCGCACCGGAGGACCGCCCAAGACGTCACGCGCTGCTAGGGCGGCGTTCGTGTTCTTGGGCTGTCCTGCCTTTGCTCTGGTACAACGCCCCTACGCAGGGGTCGGTGCTCGCCCGTCCAGGAGGATCTGAGTGGGGATCTGTCGAGGGGCAGATGGCTTCCATCGTCGGCGCTGAGGTGGTGGCGGCTGAAGAAGTCCTCGTCGCCGACGGGGTCACCGCCACCATCCGCGCTCCGGGCCTCCGGCTCTTTGGCTTTGATAGCTTGTCCTCGCCCATCGAGTGGGGACGTGGGCGAGGAGCTTGCAGCAGCAGCGTCCGCCCTGAGGTCATCATTGCTGTTGTTTGGCCACCCGGAGCGGATGTCATTGTCGCTGCTGCCGGAGCGGGCGTCGGCGAGCCATCCGTCGGCCTTCTGTTGCTCCGTAGGCCCTCCATCGTGGAGGGTTGTTCGTACCTGCGGAGGTGGAACCGGAGTTCCGTTTGTAATGGCGCCTTGAGTGCTGGTGTCTGTTCATTGTGGCTATCGGGGCCTGAACATGTATGTACTTTGGCACGGAGTCGTGTTTTTCCTCATTTCGAGCACTAGGACTCGCCCGTAGGTCGAGACGGCTGTCAGCCGGTCCTAGGGTGACCGCATGACGTACCCCGGAGGGTTTGGACATGCCTTTGTGAGAGCTCCCACTGAAGCAGAGTCGCTTGGTGGGTCGAGGCTGAATCCGAAAGGCACGAGATGGGAATCGGTCGGTACCTCCTGGTCGACGGGCGGTGACGAAGTCGCGTCGGGCGCAGACTGCACCGTCGTCTCGGGTACGAGGGCGACGCCCAGCAAGTCCTTCGCGAGCGTGCTGGCGTCGTCCGTCCGCTCGGAGTTGGCGTGTTGCGGGGAAACGGCGCTCGTCTTCGTCTCAGACGCGAGGGCGACGCTCGACGTGTCCCATGTTGGGGCGCCGGCGCCGTCGACTCGCTCGATAGCCGACGAGGTGCCGCCTCCTGCTTGGCCCTGGTTGCCCTGCCTCCTCCTCCGTCGGCGGGGGAGGTGACGGGACAAGCCCGAATGTTGTTCTTCCGCCACGTGGGGAAGACATCGTCGATTCCGCCGCCGACGAGCGGGTTATCGGCCGCCATTGCCGCCGTCGCGCGGCGGAAGAAGGAGTATCATGTCATAGCTGCTGTCGAGGGACATGAACTCGAGACTCCCGAAACGGAGCACCGTCCCGGGCTGGAAAGGTTGCTAGAGACTACCCATCTAGAGCTTGGCGGGAAGTTGTTCGTCAACACGCAGCAGCCCCCTACCTGGCGCGCCAACTGTCGGCGTTTCGACCCCGGGGGGTCCCTGGACCGATGAGTAAATTGTCGCCGCGTGCCCAGCCCAGATGGGTCGGCGTGAGGCGGAGCACGAAGGGGGGAAAGAGACAGGTGAAAGGGGGAATCCTGCGGCCTACGTGTTGCCCTACGTCCAGGTCGGGTGCACTTGCAGTAGGGGGTTACAAGCATTCGCGTGGGAGAGAGAGAGGGACTTTTCGCCAGCCCGTCCTCCCATGCGGCCAACCTTCTTGTATGAGAGCCCTGGACCTTCCTTTTATAGGCATAAGGAGGAGGTCCAGGTGTACAATGGGGGTGTAGCAGTGTGCTAACGTGTCTAGCAGAGAGGAGCTAGTGCCCTAAGTACACGCCGTCGTGGCAGCTGGAGAGGTTTCGGCACCCTGTTCCTGTGATGTCGTGGCCGTCGGAGGAGCGCTGGAGCCTTGTGGAAGGACAGCTGTCGGGGCTGTCGAGCTCTTGCTGACGTCTCCTTGCTTCCGTAAGGGATTAAGAGCCGTCGTCGTCATGGAGCACGCGGGGCGCCATCATTACCTGTTTTACCGGGGCGAGCAGGATGGGACGTCGGTCTTGTTCCCCATAGCCTGAGCTAGCTAGGGGTAGGGTAATGATGGTGCCTCCTGTGACGTGGTCGGTCCGAGCCCTGGGTCGGGCGAGGCGGAGGCTCCTCCGAGGTCGAGGTCGAGTCCGAGCCCTAGGGTCGGGGTTGAGTCCGAGCCCTGGGGTCGGGCGAGGCAGAGTTCGTCATCTTCCGAGGCCGTAGCCGAGTCTGAGTCCGGGCGAGGCGGAGTCCGTCGTCTTCCGAGACCGTAGCCGAGTCCGAGTCCGGGCGAGGCGGAGTCCGTCGTCTTCCGAGGCCATAGCCGAGTCCGAGCCCTGGATCGGGCGAGGCGGAGTTCGTCGTCTTCCGAGGCCATAGCCGAGTCCGAGCCCTAGATCGGGCGAGGCGGAGTCTGTCGTCTTCCAAGGCCGTAGCCGAGTCTGAGCCCTGGATCGGGGCGGAGTCCATCGTCTTCCGAGGCCGTAGCCGAGTCCGAGCCCTGGGCGAGGTGGAGTCCGTCGTCTCCCGAGGCCGTAGCCGAGTCCGTGCCCTGAATCGTGGTGGAGTCCGTCGTCTTCCGAGGTCGTAGCCGAGTCCGAGCCCTGGATCGGGCAAGACGGAGTTTCCTATGGCGCCCGAAACAGGACTTGGCTGCCATTAGCCTCGCTCTGTCGAGTGGCACGGCAGTCGGAGCGACGCAGGCGGCGCTGTCCCCTTGTCGGGCCAGTAAGTGGAGCGGCGAGGTGACTGCGGTCACTTCGGCTCTGTCGACTGGGAGGCGCGCGTCAGGATAAGGTGTCAGGCCACCTTTGCATTAAATGCTTCTGCGATTCGGTCGGTAGGTGTGGCGATCTGGCCAAGGTTGCTTCTTGGCGAAGACTGGGCCTCGGGCGAGCCGAGGGTGTGCCCGTTGCTTGAGGGGGTACCTCGGGCGAGGCGTGGATCCTCCGGGGTCGGCTGACCTTGCCCGAGGCTGGGCTCGGGCGAGGCGGGATCATGTCCCTTGAGTTAATCACACCCATCAGACCTTAGCAGCTTTGTGCTGATAGGGGTTACCAGCTGAGATTTAGGAGTCTTAGGGGTACCCCTAATTATGGTCCCCGACAGTCGTCATCGCCATCAGCGACTGCTCGAGTAAGTGATTTTGATTGAAAACTATGGGAGCGATTCCTTCCTGAGCCGGGCGAATGTCTTCTTCATAATATCTTTCTTACCATACCATCTTCTTTGGTCGTTTCTGGTGCTAGCATACCTTCTGGTTAACATATCATGTTACTTATTGCAATTATCACTTATCTTGCAGATAGGCAATTAAAAAGAGAATTGATCTTTTTTATGGGCGAAGTGTTGAAGATGACTTTGGTGAAGGAAATGTCTTGTTAGCATCAAGTAAGTGGCGACATCACAACCCCTACAAACTTGTGCCTTAAAACAAGAGGATACAAGAAGTTGGAGTGCTTTTGTGAAGGCTTTTGCGAATCACTTGAAGCGTTAGGACTTTTGTGAATGATTTTATAAAGTGTTTGCAAATATGTGCTAAACATAATAATATGTGTAGGTTTTGTGAATGATTTTGTTGTGGTGTTTGTTGATGGTTTATGTGATGTGGATCTATCATTGTGCAATACTAATTAAATTTGTATATCTATGTGATTATGTGTATAAAATTGATGATTTGTGATGCTTTTGTATATATAACAGTTGTTGAATGCTAATTAATAATATATTATCATTATTAACGACTATAACTAGTGGTAACTTTCTGTTAATTGCTAAATGTATAGTATAACGACTCATAATTGGTTGCTAAATCTATAGTACAACAACCACGGTTGGTCGCTAAATATACAATATTAGCAACGGACGATCGGTCGCTAAAAAGATATCGGTCGCTAAAGCCTTTAACGACGACACTTACAACGACCATCCTTATGGGTCGCTAAAAGTTTTTAGCGACCAACCGTAAGGTCGCTGAAGGCCGTTTTAGCAACCAACCGTAGGTCGCTGTAAGTGAACCGTCGTGTAGTGACAATTAATACATTAACAGATGAGTAGATCTATTTTACCGAGAGGTATAGGTCTGATGAGCATGTTTGTAAACTCAAAATACGATGGAAACATCGTTAGACCTTTTATCCACAAAATAATATCAATCGTTGCTAAGATATAAAAAAAACATCGGGTCTACTGTAAAAAAAGGATTTTGTGGTGTTTATGATAACGAAGTCTCTTTCTAAGGAGTTTGAGACTTTTAAAATCCAGTACAGCAATAACGTCACTTATTGGAACATAGATCTATTCTGCTTTTTGGAACACAATGCAAATGGGGAAAAAAGAGAGCAAAGCTGACTCGAGGTGACGCAAGCCAGCTGCGGAGAACAACGTGATCAAACACGGACCCGGCCGCCGATGCCCAGACTGCTCAAGACTTCCAAACTGCGAGTAGGGGTGAAAACGGGCGGATACGGACGGATATTAGCTCATCCTGTATCCTACCCTAATGTATTTAAAACGGATTCGGGATCGGATACGGATAGTTAGAAACGGGACGGATACGGATACAGGGACCGGATATTTATCCGGGCGGATAAGTGACGGATATGGATATTATTTGATCGGATATCGGATACTTGTCGGATAATGCATTAATTGGTTATCAAAAAATATTCTTGTTCGACCACGAAATTGCAAGTAAATTAATACTAATAAGCATTTAATAGAAGATAATCTCAAGTTCCCACGTAAAAATGGTAAAGTGAAGTATTGATTATGTTGAAACTTGGATACTTAGAGTGATTTCACGTGTAACTCACGCAATAAGTGGAAATAAAATAGAAGAAACGTTGACATCCTGTGGATTTTATGGTCCCATTATTTTTTATGACTATATGTGGCCATATGTTGTACCTTCGTATAATTTCATAGATTTCTGAGGCTATTTATACATTATTAATTTCTTTCTACATAAAATCATCAAAGTATAATTAAAATTCATAAATACACTAGTTTTGATCCAAAATTGCAAAAAGCTTACCAAAACAAATAAACATTCTATTCAAATAAAACCTCAAGTCGCCACATGAAAATGATAAGTGAAATATTAATTATGTTGAAACTTCGATACATAAAATGATTTCACATGTAACTCACGCAATAAGTGGGAGTAGAATGGAAGAAACACCAACATCTTGTGGATTTTATAGTCCAAATGTTTTTGAGAACTATATGTGGATATATGTTGTGTCCCCGTAAAAATTCATGAATTTTTTAGGCTATTTGGTGTATTATTAATTTCTTGTTGTAGAAAATCATCAAAATACAATTAAATTCATAAAAATATTGTAGCGTTGACCGAAAATTGCAAATAAGTTACCAATATTAATAAATAGTTTATAAAAAGATAATCCTAAGTTCCCACATGGATATAATCTTAAGTCCCCACATGAAAATGATAAAGTCTATTATTTTGATATAAATTTAGACATTATTTTAATGATTTTGGCCTAAAGATATGTTTAAACAAAAATGTGATGTACTACAAAGTTATAGATCTCTTCGAGCTCTACAATTTTCATATAAACTTTAACTTCATCCGATTTCATATGTAAAAGTTATGATTTTATAACTATATTATTTTGCAGAAAAAGAAAAAACGGGTACCCGAATTCCGGGTACCCGTATCCGACCCGAATATCCGGGTATTTACCGGGTAGTACTCGCTCCGTATCCGACCCGAATCCGAAGCCATACTATCCGGGTATTACCCGTATCCGTCCCGAATCTAAAAAATACCCGTATCCGTATCCGAAAAATGGTCCCGAATCAGTATCCGTATTCGGTACCCGTTTCGGGTACCCTACCCGTTTTCACCCCTAACTGCGAGGACGGGGCTCTGCAACACCTGCGTGCTCTATCTTCATGGGACGTGCGCCGAATTTTTTTACATTTTAGTCCTTTTTTTAGAAAAAAACACGTTTCGACCCTAAAAAATTTTAATAGCAATTTTGGACCCTTTGTTCGGCGCCATAGCCTATGGCGCCGAGGTACGTGCTACGTTAGCACACCTGCACGCCGTGGCGCCGAGCTCGGTGCCACAGATCTTGGCACCAAGCTCTATTGTGTTTTAACAGTTTTGTTGGAAAGCTAAAAGCATAAGGCTTGTCTAGCCTAGTTGGTAGAGCACAAGTTTTTTATCCTTGTGGTTTGGGTTCAAGCCCCATAGTTTGCATTTAAATATTTTTGTCTTTATTTTGATTTGTTTTTTTTATATCGCTGATGTGTCCGTGCAAATTTATTTTTGGGTACCATGATCCTCGTTTTTTTGGGTAAATTAAAACGCGAGCAGTATAAACATGATACCCAAAAATAAAGCACAAATGTTAAAACTGGGCTAGACAAGCCTTATGCTTACAGCTTTCCAACAAAACTGTTAAAACACAACAATCTGTGGCGCCGAGCTCGGTGCCACGGCGTGCAGGTGTGCCAGCGTAGCATGTACCTCGTCGCCATCAAAGCATCCAAAATTGCTATTAAAATTTTTTAGGGTCTAAATATGATTTTTTTTTTCCTAAAAAGGGGCTAAAATGTAAAAAATTCGGAGACGTGCGCGCCACCATGCATGTCTGCTGCACGAGTCTGATGGAGAGCCCAAAAAGGTCGATCGGTCAGTCAGTCAGCCAGACAGCAGGTTTGTCGTCTGAACACCGTCGTTCCAAGAAGGCCCCGCGCAGGCGCAGCTCCATCATTCAGAGCACACCCATCGTTCCAAGAAGGCACTCCCATGCCCGCCGATAAAATTAAAGATGGTTTTGTCACGAGAGTGATTACAGAAATAATAATAGTAATGGTGGGTGTCTGACTTGTGGTCAGCAAAACAACAAAAAAAATTACGCAGCCTCCCTCGAGGCCAGAGGCCAGCCAGTCCAAGGGGCCGGGAAACAAAAAAGGGGCCAGGAGATGCATGCATGATACGAAGGCCTGGGTCTGGGTGAGACGAAAGAGATCGCAGGATTTGGACAGGGTTCAACCGCTTCCCCGCCCGTCAGAATTGACCGGCCGCCCGTCTCCGGGCCTTTTTTTTTTGTTTTGTTTTGCAGGGATGCATGTATTTGTTTGTTTATTTAAGGATCACGACCATTTACTATTAGTTAGCTAATTTACTCGATCTCGATGGATGTCCATGCGAATCCTCGCGCATCCTGCTTTGAACGATTTCATTGCAGCAGGTGACGACGAGGAACAAAGTAGCAGTCCGGAATGAATGACCAGGAAAAAGAAAAGAAAAGAAAGAAACGCCAGTCATCAGGAGAGAGAGAGAGAAAAAAAGAAGGAAACTATGCTAGATCGGCGGCAAACAATATAATAATAGGCGGAGCAGCGAAAGAGGAAGGAAAGCATGTCTGCGCTGCGGCCCCAAACCGCGACGATGCTGCCCTGTCCAGTCATTTGGCGGCGCGGGAAGATGCCGTGAAGCCGGACGGACGGACGGAGCTGCCACGGCCACGGCCACGGGCTTCAAAAATGGTGGCTTTTCACTCCGTACAGGAGGGTGAAATTGACCGCGGCGCATGCAGACGACTGACGTCCCACGCGACGCGCGCGCACGTTCCTGCCGCCACCCGGATCCAAGAGGCGGAGACCCCGGACCCGGAGACGACAGACGAGACGAGGCCTTGAATGGGTTCAGGAAAGAGGGAAGGAAGCTGCCCTGCCTGGCTGCCTCTGCCTCTGCTTGCCTGCCAGTCATAGTCATAGTCATAGACGACGAGCAGTGGAATTCCACTTTGCCTCTTCAGGCTCGTGAAGAACAACAAGAGATAGCGGCTCACCGCAGACGGCACGGGCTCACCTGGGTTGGGTGAGGTGAGGCCCGACGGACCTCGGTAAATTCCCTTGCACCGTGTCCGCATGCAATTATTGGCCAGAAACAAGCCAAGAGGGAACGAAATTGGAACGAGGGCTGGGCCGGGGAGGACAGTTGACCTTCCGCGTATACAATCACTTGTTTCGTTCGGGACCTGAACAGGAACACTGACTCTGCGAACCTTCTTTTTTTTTAATATGCTTTCGCTGCGGCTAGCTTCCGTCGCGCTATCTATTTGTACTGTTACATCCAATCCTTCAAATTCAGTTTCATTCCGTTAATCATGATTTAGACATAGATCAACTAAGTTAATATAATTTTATATAAAATATTTTTGTATACTGCTATAGATCATATAATGGAGACATTTATATGCTACATTAGTACATTTATACTATAAAGAAACGGACGCAAACAACGTGTCATAAGTTGTAGGGTAGAAACATAGATTAGCGATACATAAAATCAATTACGACCTTCTCACTCTAACAACTTAGGATAGACTTATATTTAAATTTAGGAAAGTGATGAAATGTCAAATTGTAAACTAAATAACCTACTATATGGAGTAAATTCCAATTTATTTAACGGCCCCTTAGAGTAATCAGTAGCAGAGATGGCAAGGGTCAACCTTGACCCCTTGAGACAAAACACTTTTGGGGTACCTCCCCTTCAAATCTGGAACTGACGGGTATTTTTAGCCCCCCCTTTGTACCTTCCACGATGGACATTTATTTAGTTTTAGAACCGTCTAGTGTGATATGAATTGGAAAACCGGGAGCGGCAGCAGGACTCACGCTGCTGTCAGGCGACAGTATTCGGCCTATTTGATTGGCTTTAATATGTACTGTTTTTCCATTGTTTATATACCGCCTGTTTGGTTGACTTCTCCCGGTAGCCTGACTGCATGAGCTAAGCCGGCGGGAGCCTGACTCTAGAGATACGACCAATTTGCTCGCGTTTGCAGAGCCTGGCCTAGGGTGCTTTAAGTATCGTGCGAGCCTGACTTCATGTCTGCACGCAGGTAACCAAACACACACCTCGCACGCGTAGAGCCTGGTTGACAACAACCAAACACCAGCTCATTGCATCCCGCGATACAAGCACCAGTAAATACAGGCAACCAAACACACGCACAGTGACTAGACTTGCAGCTGCATCAGCTCGTTGGGCGCTCCGTCCGCTGACCAAGCCGCAGACGAGCTAGGCTAGGGCCAGTGGTGGAACCGTGGAAGGCGGCTCAGACCGGTAGAGCCACGTCGGCATCCCTGAGACAGAATTCCCTGTTTTTTAGTCAGTCGTCTCTTCCCTTTCTGAATTCTGAATAGCCGTTCACCTGCAACTGCTCCTTTGTGGCCGTGGCCGTGCGTGCGGCCAACGGAAGGAACGCGCGGCCAAAGCCAAAGCCCGCGCCGTTACCCTGTGACGGTGCGGGCCCACCACGCAGTGCCTGACACGCGCGGCTTCTGTTCCGTTCCAAGCCGAAGACCGTGGGGGTGGAAGTGGAATGGATGTCACCTCACCACGGTCCACCCGTGACCGCTCGACCCGAACGTGGCTGACGCGCGGGGCCACGCCCGGCCCGGGTGCGGAGGCTGCCCGCCCGGCGCAACCGCGCAGGCCAGACCCCACCCACCGGCTGCCAGCGGGCCGACCTAATACTCGACGGGGGGGCACGCGAAAAGAGACCGGCCCCGTGGGCCCTTGTGGCGGTCGTGGTAGGGCTGCTAGGGATGGTGGTGGTGGCCCGGCCTGCGGGTACAAAGCGCCGCGGCGCGGCGCTGCGCTATATAGGTCCGCCCCCATCTCCTCCTCCCGTTCCACTCGACGCCCAGCAAGCGCTACTACTACACCACCACCACTACTTTGCTTGCTTGCCCCTTTCTCCCCTTTCCCTTCTCGCACGAGAAGAGAAGCGAGTCGGCCTTCGCGTGGCATATGCCCGTGTCTGCCGCCGGGCTTCGCCTCTAGGGTCCGCTCCAGCGCCGGCCGACCGCCATGGGTGGGCTCGAGGAGATCAAGAACGAAGCCGTCGATCTGGTGAGGAAATTGCCGCTTGCTGCCGCTACCACCGCCTCTGCCTCGCTTTATTTTTTGCTCGATCGCGCCTTGCCTTTGAATTCAGACTGCCATACTTGTGCCAGCAGTAGAAGTAGTAGTACCACCACTAGTATACGTACGCACGCGCTGACTCTGCTGGAGCCTGGAGTGGAGGCAACGATGAACTATGTAACCGCGGCGGCCAGTTTTGCTTTTGCCCCGGCCCTTTGACTTCCTGTTCTGTTCCTCTGCTCTTGCTGGTCCTGGAGGAAGGAAAAAAAAAACCGAGAGAGAAAAAAGTGGTCCAGAGTCTGAACTCTTCTGAAAGCAATTTCACACGCAGGAGCATGCAGGAAGGGAAAAGATTGTATGCCTTAGTTTGTTTCCATTTTATCCGCATGGACGATGGATGGGGTCGCATCGCAGGCTGCCTTTTACGCGCTCAACCAATCTCTCTAGCAGCTTTTCGGACAAAGGGGGGGAGGGCCGGCAACACCTGGCCGGCCGTGGGTCATGTTCCTCCCGTGTCTTGCTTGCTCTTGCTCATGTGAGCTGTTTGATTGAATGCGTACAGTACAGCTTTGCCTTCTAGCTCGGAGCGAAACACCCACCTCTGGATCGATTCGATCTGCCGTATTTAATACGTTACCCGGATTTGACCACGGAGCAAAATCCACTATACTCCGTACGTTTTTTTTGCCGCATCGATCTGTCGTCCAAGCGTCGATGGTTCGACGAAATTCTGCATAACGAGAGGCCCCCCAAAAAATATCCGAATTTGTGCAGTCCCTTTGGCCCGCAGATCGACAGGGACCATGCTGCTGAGATCAGAGGGAGGAAAATAGGGAACCCGTTTCAATTATTATAATAATCCCTGTTGACCAAGTGGAGCACTATGCCACCTGAGTATGACCGGTGGCCCCCCCTCCCGCCGCCCGGCTCATCTCATCTGTTTTGTTCCGTCCATTTCGGCCGGTTCACACGCGCGCGCGCCCGTGCTTGCGGGGTCACACACATGGGTGGGGCCACGGAGGGTGCGGCGGTGCCCTGCGCCAGCGGCCTGGCCTCTGATCGAGATCGGACGGCCGTACTGCCGGCAATCATTGCCCCCCCGTACACCCCCCCCCCCTGTCCTTCGGGCTCTTCCTTGTCACGTTCCAACCGCTAACTCTAGCGGGCAGTCACGCTGACGCCGTGGGCCCGTTCTTTTGTTAGAGTTCTGGCTTTTAACTGACTGACCGATGCCGCTTGCAGGAGAACATCCCCATCGAGGAGGTGTTCGAGCAGCTGAAATGCACCCGCGAGGGGCTGAGCTCCAGCGAGGGCCAGCAGCGCCTCGAGATCTTCGGCCCCAACAGGCTCGAGGAGAAGAAGGTAACGTAACGAACGACGACATGTATCTGCACACGTTTTTTTTCCCCTTCCTTTTTTGCTTGTTTGTTTTCTTGGGACCAAAGCTCTCTCTCCGCGCGCGATGCTGAAGCCTTTCCGTGTCCTTGTGTTCGTTCCACAGGAAAGCAAGATCCTCAAGTTCCTCGGGTTCATGTGGAACCCGCTGTCGTGGGTCATGGAGATGGCCGCCGTCATGGCCATCGCCCTCGCCAACGGCGGCGGCAAGCCCCCCGACTGGGAGGACTTCGTCGGCATCATCGTGCTCCTGGTCATCAACTCCACCATCTCCTTCATCGAGGAGAACAATGCCGGCAACGCCGCGGCCGCGCTCATGGCCAACCTTGCTCCCAAGACCAAGGTGAGCATGCACACAGCGAGATGTACTTAACGAAATGGATGTTTTTTTTTAATCTTAAGACTGGAGGAAACTAAACAGCTAGCCCCGAAAGAATTATTAGATAGAGGAATAGTTTAACTTGTTATTATATGGTATGGTAAAGATGATATTTTCATGGACAAGTTGCAACGTAGTGGAAGGAGGAATCTTTCTATAGGGCTTTCAAAAAGCCCCAGTCCAAAAAAAAAAACTCAAGTTCCAAATGGTCCATTGGACGGGACATGAGTGGAGTGGGCATATGTTTCGGCGGAAAAGAAAGGGACACGTCTTTTGGATGCTGTTTAATAGCCGTAAAGAATTGGGATAGTTTGGTGCACCTTGCATGTGCAGCTTATTTGGATACATGACATGACATGACATGACATACGGTAGAGAAGTCAAGTTACAGTTCCATTCATACATAGTTGTAGTCCTATCCATGGCTGGAAAGTATGCGTTATTGTCTTGCACGTGGCATTCAATTAGCTCAGGATTCTCAATTTGGGTTGCCATCCTCCAACTTTTCAGTGTTTTTTTTTATTTCTGTTATATAAGCAATTTCTCGCACAACACCGCTGTCGTTTTGAATATTGTTTTGTTCATCCAACTTATGGCGAGTCAAACAAATTATAAAATGTGTTAGGTACTAATGACTGCTTAAAATAAATAAACTGTAATGTTGTTATGTTATCTTATCTTATATTTTTTTTTAAAAAAACATTGCTATCAGTTTCATTCATCTCATCAGATTCGTTTACCTGTTCTAAACAGGTTCTGAGAGATGGCCGATGGGGCGAGCAAGAGGCTGCGATCTTGGTTCCTGGTGACATCGTCAGCATCAAGCTCGGTGACATCGTCCCTGCCGACGCTCGTCTCCTCGAGGGTGATCCTCTCAAGGTTGACCAGTCCGCGCTTACCGGAGAGTCCCTCCCGGTTACCAAGGGCCCGGGTGACGAGGTGTTCTCGGGGTCCACCTGCAAGCAGGGTGAGATCGAGGCCGTGGTGATCGCCACCGGAGTGCACACCTTCTTCGGCAAGGCCGCTCACCTCGTGGACAGCACCAACCAGGTGGGGCACTTCCAGCAGGTCCTGACGGCGATCGGGAACTTCTGCATCTGCTCGATCGCGGTGGGCATCGTCGTCGAGATCATCGTCATGTTCCCGATCCAGCACCGCAGGTACCGCAGCGGGATCGAGAACCTGCTGGTGCTCCTGATCGGCGGCATCCCGATCGCCATGCCCACCGTGCTCTCGGTCACCATGGCCATCGGCTCGCACAAGCTGTCGCAGCAGGGCGCCATCACCAAGAGGATGACCGCCATCGAGGAGATGGCCGGGATGGACGTGCTCTGCAGCGACAAGACCGGCACGCTCACCCTCAACAAGCTCAGCGTCGACAAGAACCTCGTCGAGGTGTTCTGCAAGGGCGTCGACAAGGACCACGTGCTGCTGCTGGCCGCGAGGGCGTCGAGGACCGAGAACCAGGACGCCATCGACGCCGCCATGGTTGGCATGCTTGCTGACCCTAAGGAGGCCAGGGCTGGTATCAGGGAGATCCACTTCTTGCCCTTCAACCCTGTCGACAAGAGGACTGCTCTGACGTACATTGATGCCGATGGCCACTGGCACCGTGTCAGCAAGGGTGCCCCTGAACAGGTGAGGAGATTTGCGCGGTCATGCTGCTTATTCTGGAACGAACTGAAAAAAAAAGCGAGCCTTCCTAGCTTCTTTCACCAGGACTAACTAGTTAGATTTCTCCTGTGTGATGAAACCGAAACAGATCCTTGACCTGTGCCACTGCAAGGAGGATCTGAGGCGGAAGGTGCACGGTATCATCGACAAGTATGCCGAGCGTGGTCTTCGTTCGCTTGCTGTTGCCAGACAGGAAGTGCCTGAGAGAAACAAGGAGTCCCCTGGTGGACCATGGCAGTTCGTTGGTCTGCTGCCTTTGTTTGATCCGCCCAGGCATGACAGTGCTGAGACGATTCGCAAGGCTCTTGTTCTTGGTGTCAACGTCAAGATGATTACGGGTACATACATAGCCTGTTAACAACAAATGAGCCTACAGTTTATTTTATTGGGCCAGTATTTGTGCAATTGCTAAATTTGGACACCCTTTTGTTTTTACCTCAGGTGATCAGCTTGCTATCGGTAAGGAGACCGGAAGGAGGCTCGGGATGGGTACCAACATGTATCCTTCCTCAGCATTGCTCGGCCAAAACAAGGATGCTACGCTCGAGGCACTTCCTGTAGACGAGCTCATCGAGAAGGCCGACGGTTTTGCCGGAGTCTTCCCTGGTGAGTCAAACACCTACAAACTAACACCATCTAGTTGTTGCCACGCAAAGTAAGTACCTTTTGCTTATGGGACTGTCTGTTGCGCAGAACACAAGTACGAGATCGTGAAGAGACTGCAAGAGAAGAAGCACATCGTTGGTATGACTGGAGACGGTGTCAACGACGCCCCGGCTCTTAAGAAGGCCGACATCGGTATCGCTGTCGCGGACGCTACCGACGCTGCCAGGAGCGCTTCCGACATTGTCCTTACTGAGCCTGGTCTCAGTGTCATCATCAGCGCTGTCCTCACCAGCAGATGCATCTTCCAGAGGATGAAGAACTACACCGTTAGTGCTTTCATCTATCCTCCCCCTCCCCTCTCGTTTTTTTTAAAGGTAGCATGCAAGCATGATCTATGTTATGACTCTTTTCCTTTCTTCATCTTGTGAATCAACAGATCTATGCAGTCTCCATCACAATCCGTATAGTGGTACGTATGCACCTGAGATAATTTTTTTCCAACTAAAATGGAAAGCTTGCTTTGTCTGCAACCTAATGTGTGTTTTGTTTTACAGCTTGGATTTATGCTCATTGCATTGATCTGGCAATACGATTTCTCCCCCTTCATGGTCCTTATCATCGCCATTCTCAACGACGGTATGTATTACTGTACTGTTTTTTTTCCCTTCTTGTAACAGTATGTAGTGGTATCCTACTAGTATAGGCATTCTCAATTTCTCACCGTCTTTTCCCTTTTGCAGGCACTATCATGACCATCTCTAAGGACAGAGTTAAGCCGTCTCCGTTGCCCGACAGCTGGAAGCTGAAGGAGATCTTTGCCACGGGCATCGTGCTTGGAAGCTACCTCGCTCTGATGACTGTCATTTTCTTCTGGGCTATGCACAAGACCGACTTCTTCTCGGTAAAAATACCCTCCCCTAGCCATCTGCATCGTATGGATTTTGTTTTCCCTGTATGGTTGTTCTCACTACACTAGCCGTGTCATCGCGCAGGACAAATTCGGTGTGAGGTCGATCAGGGACAGCGAGCATGAGATGATGTCCGCGCTGTACCTCCAAGTGAGTATCGTGAGCCAGGCTCTGATCTTCGTCACCCGGTCCCGGAGCTGGTCCTTCGTGGAGCGCCCTGGCCTGCTCCTGGTCACCGCGTTCCTGCTCGCCCAACTCGTAAGTATCGGACTGCATGTCTGCGAGCTGACGAATGGTGGTGGTAGTTCGTGGAAGCATGCCTAATCCGTGCCTGCTCGATCTTTTCGGGTGCAGGTCGCGACCTTCCTCGCTGTCTACGCCAACTGGGGCTTCGCCAGGATCAAGGGTATCGGCTGGGGCTGGGCCGGTGTGGTCTGGCTCTACAGCATCGTGTTCTACTTCCCTCTGGACCTGATCAAGTTCTTCATCCGTTTCGTGCTCAGCGGCAGGGCATGGGACAACCTCCTGGAGAACAAGGTAGGGTTATATATATCTCTCTGTCCCAGTACGTAGTAGCCGGAGAGCAGCTAGCGGGCCATTATAGGAGTATTTGCTAACATGCTGTTCATGAACCCTCCTCGACGTGTGCAGACCGCCTTCACCACCAAGAAGGACTACGGGCGGGAGGAGCGGGAGGCGCAGTGGGCCACCGCGCAGAGGACGCTGCACGGGCTCCAGCCGCCGGAGGCCGCCACCAGCACGCTGTTCCACGACAAGAACAGCTACCGCGAGCTGTCCGAGATCGCGGAGCAGGCCAAGAGGCGCGCCGAGATCGCGAGGCTGCGGGAGCTCAACACCCTCAAGGGCCACGTGGAGTCGGTGGTCAAGCTCAAGGGCCTGGACATCGACACCATCCAGCAGAACTACACGGTGTGAGATGTGATCGAGAGAGCCTGCTGTGATGTCGACGAAAACACCTTTGCCATGCCCACCCTTGTTGTTCTTGCGACGACGGAGTCATGTGATTGTTACAGAAAAAAAGAAAATTTTCCGGTGATGTGATTGGAGACAGTAGATGCGTGTACGTACGTACGTGTGGCTGATCCTGACCCCGAGCAGAGCAGCCCTAGGTGAGGTGACCATTGCCACCGTCTTTCTAGCTTAGCTAGGGAGCTTCTTTTTTTCCCCCTCTTGTTATTGTCAAGTGTGTGCGCGTGTTGTAATGATTTTACTCGCCTAACTAGCCGGTGGTCTCGCGAGGCGAAGAAATAATGCAACCGAAAGCATTATTATTGCTCTCTTCTGACTTGATTGATGCTGGCAGCAGAATGTACTGTAGCTCGTGTCTTGTCTACTGGTACCATGCCGTCGCAACAGTGATGCCAATACGATACGATCTGTAGCTCCGTGCCCACGCTCCCTGCGCTGCGCGCCCACCGGTGGAAGTGCGCGTCGTCCCCGCTTGGCGCTGGAGGGCATCTATCGCCCCCGGGCTGACTGGAAAGGGGATGGTTCTCCTGTCCTGCGGACGGACGGACGGTTGCGCCCTGCGCGGATCGACCCACGGGCGGCGAAGCTCGTCCATCCAAAGTGCTCGGCGGCCACACCATGCTCGCCTTGCACTATAGGTGTACATCTGTGCTGTGTCTAATAGAACGGTCCAAAGCACACAATTTTTGGCACGGCCTATATCTGGCACGGCCCAACCTAATTGTGGGTCTGGGCCAGCACGGTCCAATATATGGGTCGTGCCTGGGCCTCAAGTTAAGCCCATGAGCCGGCCTGGCACGGCCCATTTAAGTAAGGCACATCGAGGCCCACTAAGTATAGACTCAGTATTTAACTAAGGTCTGTCAAAGCCCACATGACCAGCATAACTTGGAGAATCTAGAGCTTCAATAGACCTTCGAGAAGCAATACCTAGATGGGAATAGTAAATAGTGATGATGATTATTGTATATGTATTCTGTATGGTTGTATAGTACTCAATTAAACACTGAACAGAGAACCGAATATTATTTCTGAGCTAGTTGTAATATTTTTTTCTTCCTGGCCAAAGGTTTTTAATGTGCATCCACAAAACATCTTAGTTTTATTTTGGTCATATATATATTCTATATTTTTTGTTTATGTATTGTTGTTGTATGTATATGGGCCGATCTGGCACATTAAAGCATTTTGGGCTATTTGGGCTGGCCTGGCACACATAACTAATTCTAGGCCGTGCCGTGGGCCGATGACTGGGCACACGTGCTGGCACGGCACGACCCATAATTAGATATGTGCTTTTGTGTGCCGTGCCTTTGTGGGCCGTGCTTTTGTGGGCCTGTGCCGTACCGGGACAAGCCGGCCTATATGTACAGGTATACCTTGCACGTTGGCGTCACTTTTCCCGGTGCCGCCGTCCTTGCACGCTTTCACGACGAGGATCTGGTGTGCTTTATTTGGGGAAGAGACGACGTGGTCGAGTGCGCAACGCAGCACAGCACCCATCTCATCTGATAGCACTGTTCGATCGGCTTCTCTGCTTCAGTCGTTTTCCGCGGTGGGGTGGGGGTACGGCATAGTATACGGAGGCTCCTTTTCAATTAGCGTTATAAGTGTTGGGTTGTCCGTTAACTTAGAGTTTGTTTGGGAGTAAAGATAATGAAGAAAATTGAAGGTGTTATAATCCTCTACTATTTAATTTTAAATAGTGAGGGATTTTAATCTTCCCAATCCCTTTCATTTCACTTGCTCTCTTAGGACCAGTTTGGAAGTCCAAAAAATGAAAAAGATTGAAGTGGCTAAAAAAATTTCTTATTCAATTTTTAATAAGAAAGAGATTTTAGCCTCTACAATCTCCTCCGATTTTGTGGCTGTCAAATGACTCCTTAGAGTTGTCGGAGCGAGCGGTCTCTAATCGGCTACATTATTGACATAGCTGATGATTGTGGGGGTGGTCAGGGTCCCGGAAGCGACTGGAGGAGCTTAAAAGAGAAGACATGCGCAGCTGAGCCACCTATCCGTCGAGGTGTTTTGGCATCTCGTCTCGCACCACCGTCCGTACCCAACCAAAAGCCCGATGTTGATCGATGCCTAGCTGCTACTGGCTCGATCGAGCAAAGCGGAGCAAAGTTGCATGCATTATGTTGCATCCTCCCATCCATTTCGTCGCAAGAATGATGCTCGATGCTGAAAGCCTGCATGCACCGACGTCCATCGTACGTGTTCCAACTTTCAGAAGGGAAAATGATGCGTGCAAGGAAATTCGCCGTGGATTAAACTCTGACGGCAGAGCGACGCTTGGAATGAAAGGAGCCGATGGAACCCTACTTTTGTTGTAAAATTAGTGAAATAAGTGACATGCTTCCTTCATATTTAAATAAATTAAATATTCTAATTCCAAATAAAACAATCATATAACTCAGATAAATACCATATGAAATTATAGCAGCAATGAACAGTAGCAATTCTAAGACATGTAAACATGTAAAATAGCTACATAGGTCCATTTCATAATTAAACATGGCTCGCAGATGAAGAAGGCAGATTAAACAAATAAACATAATTATTTATCTTAAATTATTGCTCTTAAAATAGCGGGTTGCTGTAATAAACAGCCCTCCAACGCTAAAAGGTGATCAGAGATCCTCGACTAACGTGACAGTCGTATCTTACCAAATAAGGGTTTTAGATCAGATGTAATAAGCCTAATAATCAAATATAAATACTGATAGAAAGGAGCTGTGTACTAAATAAATCAACAGAATTTAACACAGGTAAACAGCCTCAACAAAGAGAGATTTAATTAGGCACAAATAATATCAATAATGAAAATGATAATACACTAAAACCCAGACTGTCACGCTGTCTCACTACACCGCTATCATCATCGAGCACACAAATCCGCCCACAACAGTGCAATCACACCCAAGTATTTAATACTAGCAGATTGCACAAAATTAAACAGTAAATAAAGTGAGGTAACGGGTAACTCACAGCACGTAGAAAATCTACGTGGGAAGACCAGCTCAGCGAACACAAGGTTCTGTCCCAGAAAACCAATTCCGCCGCCCACGTCCGGGCCTGCACGGCGGGAGGTTGACGGAGATACTAGAGCCACTGCCGGAGCTGAAGGAGACGTCCTCGGCACCAGCCCGAGAAGACGAACACCGCGCAGCAGGGAGCCCAGTCACCAGGCCACGGTGGACAATAATCAGAACAGACAAAGCACCACACAGGCGCACTGTAAATCAACAGGGCACAAGAGAACCTCGCTGCACAAGAACAGCACCACCTCTACTAGCTTCCAATCACCACCAGCGATTAACCACAGGAACACTAGGAACCTAATGGATTGAGAAGAATGGAACAGCAAGCAGCAGAGAGGAGCAGAGGGCTGCTGGCAATTTTTGGCGAGCTACTGAACAGGGGCAAGACACCATACATATGGAGCCTGGCTCGAGGAGCGGTTGCAGATTAGCCGGCGAGGAGTTCGCCCGCGCTCTACGAACCGCCACCGCCGCCAGAGCCTTATTCCATTCGCTCGCTCCCTCACGCCACATCCCAGCCACGTATCCTCTCCAGCATACGCGGCACCAGTTGCCCTAATGCTAAGCCAGCCGGTGGGCTGCTCGGTTATGGGCCGGCCCACCAGGCTGATATTCTTTTTTTTTAATAAAGTGAAAATGTCAAAAGATGGACAGCAATCCCCACCATTTTCACTCTTATTTTCTGATCATTGTCATTGAGCTCCCGTACTGTTTATATACTACTTTTCGGCAGAGGTACTTGTTAGGTTTGAACCAAAGCCTATCCCAGTGTACTCCAACCCTGCACGAGTAAGCGGAGGACTACGCCTTGATCCACAAACCCTAGTGTGAGAATCTTCGCACAAAAGACACATAGTACTAGGCAGATTATCTGCTTCTCTTACGAGGCAGGGCATTACGGTCATGCCCTTTGATATCTATTCATGAGCTCACTAGAGAGAAAACCCCATTCTCTCCCGGACTGCGACCCCACAGTCAGCTCATATAGGTGAAATCGTTAAGGAAATTCTGTAGGACAATTTCCCTACTTATAGCATTGACTTCATTAAGAGCATATCGCTCAACCTGCCATACAGACAGAGCACAGCAGCTCATGAGACTCTTTATCTTTTGTGCTCTTGGTTCCACAGTGCTTCGTTTCCTGGAGCCTGGATCTCGGGATCTCCGGTCACACAGGACAGTTATCCGCAGTTAAAACCGCTAACAGGGTACGAGTCCCATTCCCATGCACGCTGCTTGAATTGGCTTTTGAGCCAGCCCTTTGGTGAAAGGATCAGCAAGGTTCCTTTCAGACTTGATGTAATCTACGGTTATTACACCCGTCTCTCTAGCATGCCGACATGAATCAAGTCGTCTTCTGATATGCCTCGAGGATTTTTGGTTGTCCTTTCTACTGTTCACTTTCAGCAACACAGAAGTGTTGTCACAGTATACTAGGACAGCCGGTATCGGCTTTGCTAGCATTGGAAGGTCTGACAATAGGTCTCTCAACCATTCAGCCTCCAATGCTGCTGAATCAAGTGCAACTAATTCAGCCTCCTTGGTGGAACGTGTCGACACTGATTGTTTAGACGATCTCCATGACACGGCCCCACCAGCTAAAGTGAACACATAGCCACTTGTAGACTTCATTTGATCCGAGTCAGAGATCCAGTTTGCATCACTGAATCCTTCAAGTACTGACGGAAATCCGGTATATTTAATACCAAGATTCATCGCTCCCTTCAAATACCGAAGCACTCTGTACAACGCTACCCAGTGTCTATCTCCTGGACTAGCCGAATAACGAGCCAGTCTGCATACTGCATATGAGATATCTGGTCTAGTTGCACTGCTCAGGTACATGAGAGATCCGATGATCTGCGAATATAGTAGCTGGTTCACAGGCTCGCCTTCATATTTACTGAGCGTGTAGGATGGATCATAGGGCGTGGTGACTGGTTTACAGTCCATATGTCCAAAGCGAGTCAGGACCTTTTCCACATAATGGGATTGTGACAAAGTAATCTCATCCTCACCCTTTATCAGCTTGATGTTCAGTATAACATCAGCTTCACCCAAGTCCTTCATATCAAAGTTCTTGGAGAGGAATATTTTTGTCTCCATGATAGCCTCCAAATCGGTCCCAAATATCAATATGTCATCAACGTATAAACACATGATGACACCTTTGCCCCCAGAGAAGCGATAATACACACACTTGTCGGCTTCGTTTACACAAAACCCGGCAGTGGTCAGAGTATTATTAAACTTCTCATGCCATTGTCTGGGAGCTTGTTTAAGACCATATAAGGATTTAATCAAGCGACACACTTTGCTCTCTTGTCCTTTAACCACAAATCCTTCTGGTTGCTGCATATAAATTTCCTCTTCCAGCTCTCCATTTAGGAATGCTGTCTTTACGTCCATTTGATGAACAAGAAGTTTATAAGCAGCTGCCAGAGCTAAAAGCACACGAATTGTGGGCAATCGAGCCACCGGAGAATAAGTATCAAAATAATCCTCCTCTTTCTTTTGAGTAAAACCCTTAGCCACAAGACGGGCCTTGTACTTTTCAATAGTACCATCGGGTCTCCTCTTCCTCCTAAAGATCCATTTGCAGCCCACAGGCTTGCAACCAGCTGGGAGATCAGTCATCTCCCAAGTTCCGTTCGAGATGATTGAATCCATCTCGCTACGGACAGCCTCCCTCCAGTACTCTGCATCCGGAGATGTATATGCCTCTGTGAGGGAGCGTGGTTCTTCATCCACTAGATAAATAATATAATCATCACCCAGAGACTTTTCAGTCCTTTGTCTCTTACTCCTCCTTAACTCCAAATCTGGAGTCTGGTCATTGACACTCGAGGGCAGAGAATATGTCCGAGATGGACCATCTGGGGCTACTACTTCCTTATCCCGCATAGGGAAGATGCTCTCAAAGAATGTCACATCCCGAGACTCCATTATTACATTTACAGCGATTTCGCTTGTCTCGGAATGGACCACTAGAAATCTATAAGCTGCACTGTTATGTGCATAACCCAGGAAGACACAGTCTACGGTCTTAGGGCCTAGCTTTCTCTTCTTCGGCAATGGGACATTCACCTTTGCAAGGCAACCCCAAGTCCGAAGATGCGAAAGATCTGGCTTCCTTCCTTTAAATCCTTCATAGGGCGTGGCCTCACGGTTGCGAGGCGGCACCCTGTTCAGGACATAGCACACTGTGAGTACTGCCTCGCCCCACCAGATGTCAGGCATCCCCAAACTTTGCAACAAAGCGTTAGCTAAGTCACACACCGTTCGGTTCTTCCTTTCAGCTACCCCATTTGACTGGGGTGAATATGGAGCGGTGGTTTCATGAATGATTCCACACTCTTTGCAGTACTCATTAAAAAGGTTGGAAAGGTATTCACCTCCTCTATCAGACCGTAGCCTTTTAATTTTCTTGTCTAACTGGTTTTCAACTTCAGTCTTATAGATCTTAAAGTGTTCTAGTGCCTCATCTTTAGTTCTGAGTAAGTAAATATAACAGAACCTGGTAGCATCATCTATCAAGGTAAGAAAGTATCTTTTACCTCCTTTTGTGATTATACCATTCATCTCACAGATATCTGAGTGAATCAGTTCTAAAGGAGTGGTACTTCTGCCTTCAACCGTATGAAACGGTTTTCTAGGCTGCTTAGCTTGCACACAAATACCACATTTTACACCTTTAACATGTTTATATTCAGGAATTAAAGACATGTCACTTAATCTCTTAATGACCTCAAAATTCACATGACACAAACGGGAATGCCATATATTATTAATGGAATCGTTATTACAGACCACATTAACATGGTAAGAAGAATGATTGTTCAAAACAGAAAGACGGAACAAACCGCCTGACTCATATGACTTTCCAACAAAAGTACCAAACTTAGACAGGACCACTTTATTAGACTCAAACACTAATTTGAGACCCTGTCGACATAGCAGCGACACTGATATGAGGTTCCGGCTCATCGATGGCACATAGAGTACGTCCTTCAACACGAGCGTCTTTCCTGAAGTTAACTTCAGGTAGACCTGTCCAGTACCTCGAACTGCTGCCGGAACACCATTTCCCATCAAGACTGGTGCGCTGTTGTATCCCTGGAATGAAGAGAACATGGATCTATCAGCACAAATATGAACAGTAGCACCGGAATCCATCCACCAGTCATCTGATGGACTTGCCATAAAGGCCTGAGGTGCATACCCTGGGGTGGAATTAACCACCACGTTCCCTTCTTTGCGCTGAGGTGGAGGACCTTTTCCCTTCCTAAGTTTGCATCTCCGAGCTGTATGCCCGGAGACACCACAAACGTAGCAGATAAAGTCCTCCTTTTTCTTCTTCATCTTTTTGGACTTAGGTTGGTTCATATTCTTCTGTGGAGAGTTCTTCTTCTTCTTCTGGAATTTTCTATCTCCACCCTTCTCAACAACGTGAGCCTGGAGTTGCTGGGATGGCTTGTTACTGGACCTTGCACGCTCTTCCACATTAATCGCAGCTGACAACTCAGTGAGAGTCATTTGCTTCTTCATGTGGCGGCGTGAAGTCACAAAGTCTCGCCAAGAAGGCGGGAGCTTTGCCAGTATTGCATTCACCTGAAAACTGTCTGGTAGGACGCAGCCATATTGGACCAAGTCCCTAACAAGGAGTTGAATCTCCTGTAGCTGCTCCATAACAGACCTTCCCTCAACCATTTTATAGTTAAGGTAGTTTTCCGTTGTGAATGACTCATTGCCATTGTCAACTTCAGAGAACTCGTTCTCAAGTTCAGTCCATAGACCCTTAGCGGAGGTAAAACCAGAGTACACGTCAAATAAGCGGTTCGACAAGACGTTCAGCAGACGAGACAATCATGCCTCATTGGCTTCGTCCCACTTGGCTTTCTCCGCTAGTGCGGCGGCCTTCGCTGCATCATCAGAATCATCTGATGCAGCCTGGGGAACAGCCGACGTCACTACCCAAAATAATTTTAGGTCAGTGAGCCACATGCGAGTCTTAATCTGCCAGCGCTTAAAGCTTGCGCCGTCGAACGCTTCAGGCTTAATGACATCAGAACTGGAGGCCATTATAGGAATTGGTTTTCTGGATTGTTGTAAAATTAGTGAAATAAGTGACATGCTTCCTTCATATTTAAATAAATTAAATATTCTAATTCCAAATAAAACAATCATATAACTCAGATAAATACCATATGAAATTATAGCAGCAATGAACAGTAGCAATTCTAAGACATGTAAACATGTAAAATAGCTACACAGGTCCATTTCATAATTAAACATGGCTCGCAGATGAAGAAGGCAGATTAAACAAATAAACATAATTATTTATCTTAAATTATTGCTCTCAAAATAGCGGGTTGCTGTAATAAACAACCCTCCAACGCTAAAAGGTGATCAGAGATCCTCGACTAACGTGACAGTCGTATCTTACCAAATAAGGGTTTTAGATCAGATGTAATAAGCCTAATAATCAAATATAAATACTGATAGAAAGGAGCTGTGTACTAAATAAATTAACAGAATTTAACACAGGTAAACAGCCTCAACAAAGAGAGATTTAATTAGGCACAAATAATATCAATGATGAAAATGATAATACACTAAAACCCAGACTGTCACGCTGTCTGTCACACCCGGATTTCGGGGGCACCAAGACCCGGGCGCGAACA
Organism: Zea luxurians; assembly: GCA_029449295.1. Classification (NCBI taxonomy): domain Eukaryota; kingdom Viridiplantae; phylum Streptophyta; class Magnoliopsida; order Poales; family Poaceae; genus Zea; species Zea luxurians. Next base: position 132,996,414 of record JAOPSE010000010.1, read on the forward strand.
TAAACACCAGGTATGCTAGGACCAAGTCTCACACATATGATGTATAGTGGCACAGGATCGAATGTCACATCTTTATATATAACAGGAGTTCTATACAAAATAAATAATTACATTATAAGGAGACAACGGTCCAGCAACCCAAAGTTGACTGGGAGACGACGGCCTAGATCTCTCACGAACACATCACAGCATCCTCCATGCGCCTCATCCTGTGGTACCTGTTCTTAACCTGTGGGGGGGGTGTGAGACAGCAAGAGTGAGCTCACATACGTTCATCGCTCAACAAGTTGTGGGGAATAATGTGCATGAACTCGCCAAAGGTGGGAGCTCACGTGAAGTGTAAGGCTTACCAAAGAGGATGGTTAGAGCTGAGCATTGCTTTTAAAGTTGGTCAAAATTTTATTAGCAGTTACTAAGTATAAGTAAATACCAAACCCAATTAAGTAGTAGAACAAAAGTAACAACATCACCTGCGATGCAATGCATATGACAAATTGAATTTAGTTCCATAATTTAATCATGTGAGGGTCCGAGCTGCTCATGACCGTGAGCACGGCTAGTATACCAGTTTTACACTCTGCAGAGGTTGCGCATCTTTACCCACAAGTCGTGTTACCCATCTGCCAAGAGACGGCCAATCCCTTACACCTCTACCGAGGAGGTGAGGCAGGGTAACACTACGAGGCCTTTACAAAGTTCCACTAGCTTCAGAAAACCCGCTACAGTTTATAGGAAGTTCCAATGCAGGAATCCCTTGCAGGACCGCCATCGCGGCAAAATCCTCCCGAGGGCCTCCCTAGCAGGAATCCCTTGCAGGACTGCCATCGCAGCAAAATCCTCCCGAGGGCCTCCCTACACTGACCACTCCCCTACTGCCCTTGCCCCTTTCGGGTAAGGTAGTCTTCCACTAGCTTTCCTAATTAATCGGCCAAGGGCGTCCCATTAAACCCTTGTGGTAGCACTGTTTTCCCGGGTGGTCGCTCCATGTTCCAATTAACATAATGATCTTAACATGAACAGTAAATAACAGCTGACAATAAAAGTATAATCATGAATAGTAATGTGTATCTCTATACCCAAAACCACATAAAGCGATAGCAAGTACTACCCAAAAATTCAGTGGGGAGCAAGGTATAAAGATAGTCAAACTAGGGTAACCTATTGGGTCCCATCAAATTTAACCTATGCAGATCATTATAATTAATTAGAACATGAGTGGGTAAAAAGAAGTGATCAAGGGCACAACTTGCCTGGGACTTGAGATTCCAGATACCAGGATGATTCTTCAGATGACACGTGTCCTCACCGCTAAACGTAGTAATACAAACAAACAGTGTATAGGCAAAATTAACATTACACCAAACATATATGCAAAACACATATTAATAATCTACATATTGAAATGAAATCATAGGAGCTGCAAACACTAAATTTGGAGTTATAGAGTTCAAGTTATGAGTTTCCTAAGGTTTAATGTGTTTGAAATAAGATTAGATGAGAAATAAATTTCCTTACTGTTTTTATGTCAAAACAGAGACACTAAATGATAGACAATAAAATTACAAAATTTTAGAAACTGGAATGGAGTAATTTGGAGTTCATATGCATTTTCTATGAATTAAACAAGTTTCTGCAATTAATTTAATACTAAAAATCTATTTTCTAAATTAATTTCTCTGATTTTCTAATCCTTTGGACTGGGCCTCATTTACTGGTAAGCACAGGGGGCTCGGGTAAAATTTTCTAAGACACAGCGCACAGTCACAAGGATGGCGGGTTTATTATAACAAAACCGAGGGGCTCTTTAGAAAAATCACCAGGCCTAAAGGGGTATCCTCAAATCTAAGCCCTACGATCGCAGATGGACGAGGCAGATTAGTCTCCGAGCCGCGGTGAACCGGTATCCGAACACAACCGTCCGATCTGCAGCTAACGTCCTGGATTTAAAGCAACCAGATCCAGTCGCGCATGCCCGATCACAAACGGACGCCTCAGATCGCTCCTACGAACCGGTACACACGCGATCTAATCGGAGCCGCACCCAGTGGATCCGACGGTGCACGGTCTTCCCCCCAACGGGACACCCACGCACGGCGGCGCCGCCCCGCACGCTCGGCGGAGCACGCCGGCGAGGCTGCAATCGGTCGTTTCCGCGCGCCATACACAAATTGAACCGAGCTACACGTAAAGGAGGACAGCGCAGAGAGTAGGGAGGTGGATTTACCGGAAATCGGGCGCGCAGACAGGTTGCTCACGTGTTGGGGCGGCTCGGCGGTGTTCTCACAACACCGGCGAGGAATTCCCTGCACCGTGGGGACGTAAGATCCACCGCGAGGCCACGGTCAGCTCCCCAGGACACAGACGTGCGCCGAAAGCCACCCGCTGAGGTCGGGACGTTGGCACAGATGGTTTTCACCGGCGACGGCACACGGTCGGCTGAAGATGGAGCGAGGGCAACGCCTCGACCGGTGCTTAAATAGGGGCAGGCAACGAGGATCACGGCCGGTTGGTTAGAAGGTCGATTCACGGATTCCGTTGGTTGCCCACGATTCATGCGCGGATTCCCCGGCGGCGCCCATGGTGTTTGGTTGAGCACCGCGGAAGGTGGGAGAAGAGCCTGACGGGCGGGCCCACGATGCCAGTGGAAGAAGGAATCGGTGTGCGTGATGGAGTCCTGGTCAGTGGGCCCGAGTTGGCAGCGACACACTGACGAGCACGCGCGCGAAGGGAGGCTGCCCGGTGGGGCCTAGTCGTCAGCGCGCGGCGGGGGTGGAGTTGGGCTGCAGTGGAGGTAATCCGGTGCTGGGCCGAATATGGTGTTCTTGGCCCACATAAGGTTTTATTCTTTTCTCCTTTTATTTTCTGTTTTCTTCTTTCTTTTATTCATTTCCATTTCTCATTTCTGGTTTTCCAAAGTTGAATTCAAATCTGTCTTTAAATGCACATCCAAAATTCTAGCATGATGCATTCCTTCTTTATTTATATATTATTATTATTATTATTTAGATGAACACTTCAATAATGGAATATGCTCATGGTATTTATCTATTTACTTAGAAAACATTACTTTGAATGCACCTTTAGAAAAGATAATATCCATTACATACTTAAGAGAAGTTAATACATAATCTCCTATGAATTATTTTAGCACAACTATATTTTTAAGAAGCGTATTATTTGTATAGTTTATAAAGGAAATAGTAAATAATTTGAAAGTCTCTCTTTTATTTGTTGCTCCAACCTTTTTGTTTTAAGTTTTGGATATAAATCCTGATTACCAAATTCTTGGTTATCATTATGTGTTTAGTTTCTATAAAGGAATAAAATTGTTATTGGAAGTCATTTCCCAAGATAGAATTTTAGGTGCTACACTGTCTCACTACACCGCTATCATCATCGAGCACACAAATCCGCCCACAACAGTGCAATCACACCCAAGTATTTAATACTAGCAGATTGCACAAAATTAAACAGTAAATAAAGTGAGGTAACGGGTAACTCACAGCACGTAGAAAATCTACGTGGGAAGACCAGCTCAGCGAACACAAGGTTCTGTCCCAGAAAACCAATTCCGCCGCCCACGTCCGGGCCTGCACGGCGGGAGGTTGACGGAGATACTAGAGCCGCTGCCGGAGCTGAAGGAGACGTCCTCGGCACCATCCCGAGAAGACGAACACCGCGCAGCAGGGAGCCCAGTCACCAGGCCACGGTGGACAATAATCAGAACAGACAAAGCACCACACAGGCGCACTGTAAATCAACAGGGCACAGGAGAACCTCGCTGCACAAGAACAGCACCACCTCTACTAGCTTCCAATCACCACCAGCGATTAACCACAGGAACACTAGGAACCTAATGGATTGAGAAGAATGGAACAACAAGCAGCAGAGAGGAGCAGAGGGCTGCTGGCAATTTTTGGCGAGCTACTGAACAGGGGCAAGACACCATACATATGGAGCCTGGCTCAAGGAGCGGTTGCAGATTAGCCGGCGAGGAGTTCGCCCGCGCTCTACGAACCGCCGCCGCCGCCAGAGCCTTATTCTATTCGCTCGCTCCCTCACGCCACATCCCAGCCACGTATCCTCTCCAGCATACGCGGCACCAGTTGCCCTAATGCTCAGCCAGCCGGTGGGCTGCTCGGTTATGGGCCGACCCACTAGGCTGATATTCTTTTTTTTAATAAAGTGAAAATGTCAAAAGATGGATAGCAACTTTGCGGTCCCGAAATCCAGATCCGAGTAGCTTTCCTGCTCCTGTAGAAACTCCAAGGAAAAAAATTCTTTACATCCCAGATACAAAACACCCTCTTTTACAGGCCCTTACATCCACCACTTGAAACCCCATAAAAACATATCAAAATTTATAATTTAACTCTTTAGAAATCTGTTTTTCCTATATCTATATAGACTATAAGGTGGTAGATGTGAGGGCTGTAAAATAAATTCTTTGCATCATCCCGAATGTAAAGTTTTTTTTTTCGAAACTCCTCCCCTCTTTTTCTCTTTTCTTCTGGGGGGGAAGTTTTGGGACAGCAGGCCATTTTCCCCCCTGAAGGGCAGCGAGATGGGCTCTGAAGGATGGAGCAGCGGAGCGGGCCGGACAGCGCCAACGGCCTAGGTCAGTTCAGAAAAGAAGGCCGGACTGGACCAAATTGCTCGTAGTGCAACGTCATCGCCCGAGCAGCATGGAGGTTACCTGTCACTAGCTTAATAGAGCACCTTGCCTCGCCGCTGTCCAATCAGAGGCATCAATGACAGCGACAGGAGGAAAGTGATTAACTAGAAGGTGAATAATTCGTGATTGATGGGCCATGCCACGAAAAAAAAACTATTCCCTCGGTTCCAAATTAGAAATCGCACAGATCATTTATTTTGGTTTTCCAACTGGTGATTTTTATGGCCTTGCATTGACGGAGGTTACTAAATACCAATTACTATGCTACAGTTGCTATATCTGATTAGGTGCTGATAAATGTTGCAACTTGCAAACTACTCCCTCCGGTGTAGTATTAGATGTCATTATGGATGAATAAATATAGTGTAAGACCAACTCCAGCAGACTTACTCTCCGTATCCGTAAAACGCGCGGGCGACAGTTTCTCTCTCCTCTCCGTATCCGTCTCCGTTTCCAGCAGACTCCGTATTTACACTCCGCATGCAGTCTATGACACCTGGGGCCCGCGAGCAGCCGCGCGCGCGTGCAGAGAGCTGCGGAGAGGAGAGAGAAAGCGTGGAAAAGGGGAGTGCGGGTACAGGCCGTGCGTTTTACGGAGAGGGATGCGGAGACTGCTGGACTGATGAATAGTGTGCTTCGCTGCGCAAAATAGGGATACGGAGCCGCATGCGGAGTGTTGCTGGAGTTGGTCTAACAAAAGATATCATTTTTGGATATAAAAGCAGCATTGTCCAGTTTTATCCCTAGTTTCTGCATGTATAGCTAGCTACGCGTATATTAAAGAGGACGTTGAACCCTTATTTAATATGGGTACGACTAGAAACTTATCCCCTATTAGTCATTCTTTGGTATGCGAAATGCTGTCTAAAACGACATCTAACACTAGACCGGAGAGAATAGTGAATTTTACGGGTGTTTAAGTGTTTTACATATGGATTTGAATATATACTCGGAGGTCGACTAGCTTGCATTATATTATTAATTGCAACCGTGGATCACAATCACAATCAATCAATCAGTCACACCAACCGGCGGCCAGTCCCTATACGCCGCATGTGCTTGTCCTGTTCGATTGATGTCTGCTTTGCTTCCCTAATAATTAATGCAAGCCAAGATTCGTTGAATTGCAATCGATTTTAAGTTCTCAACGAGCAACAATTTTCACCAACCTTTCTTAATCTTCGTCACCAACAACCACTGCTTCTTTTTTTTTTGTGACGGGAAGGAAGTCAACTAAATCGAGAAAACGGTTACATCTTTACATTCAAGTCTCTCAACAATAAGAGAATGTACAACTATCAGCCTTTGGTTCGGTTTTCCAAGTATAAGAGACAATTAAGAGACGACTGATATAGCTCTAAACTTCTAAACATAAATACAACCAAGACAAAATATGTATAGAGAGTTGTGTAGAGGCGGGCTTTTCGCGAAGAGATCTTTTCACTTAGGCTATTCTTATTGGAAATTTCGTAGCACTCTTTCCAACGCTGCCATATTATCAAAAACACTAGGAAACTATGAATGAAACAATGTCTCTCAATGCAATATTTCACTTCACTATTTCATAGGCTAGCATACTAATTAAATGTTTGAACTTAATGGCCAATAGAAGTTAGTAAAATATGTGAAGATGAAACAAATCACTCTCAGTGGAGGTTTCACACGGTTTCTAAGACCTTGCAAACGAGTTAGCATGGTTTCATCCCCATGAAACTATTTTCTTCCTATGAAACTCAATCCTATTAAATACTATGTCATGTCATAAAAAATCTGATGTAGCACTTGTCGGCGTTTCGACCCCGGGGGGTCCCTGGACCGACGAGTAAATTGTCGATGCGTGCCTCAGCCCAGATGGGTCGGCGCGAGACGGGACACAAAGGGGGAGAACAGCGAGGGGAAACCGCGGCCTTCGTGTTGTCCTGCGCCCAGGGCGGCTGGATGCGCTTGCAGTAGGGGGTTACAAGCGTTCGCGCGGGAGTGAGTGAGAGAGAGAGAGAGAGAGCGAGAGCCTTATGCGCCGGCCCGTTCTCCCGCGCGGCCAACCTCTTCGTACGAGAGCCCTGGACCTTCCTTTTATAGACGTAAGGAGAGGGCCCAGGTGTACAATGGGGGATATAGCAATGTGCTAACGTGTCTAGCAGAGAGGAGCTAGAGCCCTAAGTACATGCCGTCGTGGCAGTCGGAGAGGTTTTGGCACCCTGTTCATGTGATGTCGTGGTCGTCGGAGGAGCGCTGGAGCCCTGCGGAAGTACAACTGTCGGGGCTGTCGGGTCCACGCAGACGTCTCCTTGCTGACATAAGAGGCTGGGAGCTGCCGCCGTCATGGAGCGTGCGGGGTGTCATCATTACTTGTTTACCGGGGCGAGCCAGATGGGACGCCGGTCTTGTTCCCCGTAGCCTGAGCTAGCTAGGGGTAGGGTAATGATGGCCCTCCTGGCGACGTGGCTGGTCCGAACCCGAGTTGGGGCGAGGTGGCGATTCCTCCGAGGTCGAGGTTGAGTCCGAGCCCTGGGGTCGGGCGAGGCGGAGTCCATCGTCTTCCGGAGCCGAGGCTGAGTCCGAGCCCTGGGGTCGGGCGAGGCGAAGTTCGTCGTCTTCCGGAGCCGAGGCCGAGTCCGAGCCCTGGGGTCGGGCGAGGCGGAGTTCGTCGTCTTCTAGAGCCGAGGCCGAGTCCGAGCCCTGGGGTCGGGCGAGGCAGAGTTCGTCGTCTTCCGGAGCCGAGGCCGAGTCCGAGCCCTGGGGTCGGGCGAAGCGGAGTTCGTCGTCTTCCGGGGCCGAGGCCGAGACAGGGGCCGAGCCCTGGGGTCGGGCGAGGGGGAGCTTCCTATGTCGCCCGAGGCTGGACTTAGCCGCTGTCGACCTCACTCTGGCGAGTGGCACGACAGTCGGAGCGGGGCAGGCGGCGCTGTTTTCTTGTCAGGTCGGTCAGTGGAGCGGCGAAGTGATTGCGGTCACTTCGGCTCTGTCGACTGAAGAGCGCGTCAGGATAAGATGTCAGGCGATCCTTGCATTAAATGCTTCTGCGATACGGTCGGTTGGCATGGCGATCTGGCCAAGGTTGCTTCTCTGCGAAGACTGGGCCTCGGGCGAGCCAAAGGCGCGTCCGTTGCTTGAGGGGGCCCTCGGGCGAGACGTGAATCCTCCAGGGTCGGCTGCCTTTGCCCGAGGCTGGGCTCGGGCGAGGCGAGATCTTGAGTGGACTGAGCCTTGACCTTAATCGCGCCCATCAGGCCTTTGCAGCTTTGTGCTGATGGGGGTTACCAGCTGAGATTAGGAGTCTTGGAGGTACCCCTAATTATGGTCCCCGACAGTAGCCCCTACCTGGCGCGCCAACTATCGGCGTTTCGACCCCGGGGGGTCCTTGGACCGATGAGTAAATTGTCGCTGCGTGCCCCAGCCCAGATGGGTCGGCACGAGACGGGACACAAAGGGGGGAGAACAGCGAGGGGAAACCGCGACCTTCGTGTTGTCCTACGCCCAGGGTGACTGGATGCGCTTGCAGTAGGGGGTTACAAGCGTTCGCGCGGGAGTGAGAGAGAGAGAGAGAGCCTTATGCGCCGGCCCGTTCTCCCGCGCGGCCGACCTCTCCGTACGAGAGCCCTGGTCCTTCCTTTTATAGACGTAAGGAGAGGGCCCAGGTGTACAATGGGGGTGTAGCAATGTGCTAACGTGTCAAGAAGAGAGGAGCTAGAGCCCTAAGTACATGTTGTCGTGGCAGTCGGAGAGGTTTTGGCATCCTATTCATGTGATGTCATGGTCATCGGAGGAGCGCTGGAGCCCTGCGGAAGTACAGCTGTCGGGGCTGTCGGGTCCTTGCTGACGTCTCCTTGCTGACATAAGAGGCTAGGAGCTGCCGCCGTCATGGAGCATGCGGGGTGTCATCATTACTTGTTTACCGGGGCGAGCCAGATGGGACGCCGGTCTTGTTCCCCGTAGCCTGAGCTAGCTAGGGTAGGGTAATGATGGCCCTCCTGGCGACGTGGCTGGTCCGAACCCGAGTTGGGACGAGGTGGCGATTCCTCCGAGGTCGAGGTTGAGTCCGAGCCCTGGGGTCGGGCGAGGCGGAGTCCATCGTCTTCCGGAGCCGTGGCCGAGCCCTGGGGTTGGGCGAGGCGGAGTTCGTCGTCTTCCGGAGCCGAGGCCGAGTCCGAGCCCTTGGGTCAGGCGAGGCGGAGTTCGTCGTCTTCCGGAGCCGAGGCCGAGTCCGAGCCCTGGGGTCGGGCGAGGCGGAGTTCGTCGTCTTCCGGAGCCGAGGCCGAGTCCGAGCCCTGGGGTCGGGCGAGGCGGAGTTCGTCGTCTTCTGGAGCCGAGGCCGAGTCCGAGCCCTGGGGTCGGGCGAGGCAGAGTTTGTCGTCTTCCGGAGCCGAGGCTGAGACGGGGCCGAGCCCTGGGGTCGGGCGAGGCGGAGCTTCCTATGTCGCCCGAGGCTGGACTTAGCCGCTGTCGACCTCAGTCTGGCGAGTGGCACGGCAGTCGGAGCGGGGCAGGCGGTGCTGTTTTCTTGTCAGGTCGGTCAGTGGAGCGGCAAAGTGACTGCGGTCATTTCGGATCTCTCGACTGAAGAGCGCGTCAAGATAAGATGTCAAGCGATCCTTGCATTAAATGCTCCTGTGATACGGTCGGTTGGCGTGGTGATCTGGCCAAGGTTGCTTCTCTGCGAAGACTGGGCCTCGGGCGAGCCGAAGGTGTGTCCGTTGCTTGAGGGGGCCCTCGGGCGAGACGTGAATCCTCCGGGGTCGGCTGCCTTTGCCTGAGGCTGGGCTCGGGCGAGGCGAGATCGTGTCCCTTGAGTGGACCGAGCCTTGACCTTAATCGCGCCCATCAGGCCTTTGCAGCTTTGTGCTGATGGGGGTTACCAGCTGAGATTAGGAGTCTTGGGGGTAACCCTAATTATGGTCCCCGACAGTAGTCGGCGCGAGACGGGACACAAAGAGGGGAGAACAGCGAGGGGAAACCACGGCCTTCGTGTTGTCCTGCGCCCAGGGCGGCTGGATGCGCTTGCAGTAGGGGGTTACAAGCGTTCGCACGGGAGCGAGAGAGAGAGAGAGAGCGAGAGCCTTATGCGCCGGCCCGTTCTCCTGCGCGGCCAACCTCCCCGTACGAGAGCCCTGGACCTTCCTTTTATAGACGTAAGGAGAGGGCCCAGGTGTACAATGGGGGGTGTAGCAATGTGCTAACGTGTCTAGCAGAGAGGAGCTAGAGCCCTAAGTACATGCCGTCGTGGCAGTCGGAGAGGTTTTGGCACCCTGTTCATGTGATGTCGTGGTCGTTGGAGGAGCGCTGGAGCCCTGCGGAAGTACAACTGTCGGGGCTGTCGGGTCCACGCTGATGTCTCCTTGCTGACATAAGAGGCTGGGAGCTGCCGCCGTCATGGAGCGTGAGGGGTGTCATCATTACTTGTTTACCGGGGCGAGCCAGATGGGACGCCGGTCTTGTTCCCCGTAGCCTGAGCTAGCTAGGGGTAGGGTAATGATGGCCCTCCTGGCGACGTGGCTGGTCCGAACCCAAGTTGGGGCGAGGTGGCGATTCCTCCGAGGTCGAGGTTGAGTCCGAGTCCTGGGGTCGGGCGAGGCAGAGTTCGTCGTCTTCCGGAGCCGAGGCCGAGTCCGAGCCCTGGGTCGGGCGAGGCGGAGTTCATCGTCTTCCGGAGCCGAGGCCGAGTCCGAGTCCGAGCCCTAGGGTCGGGCGAGGCGGAGTTCGTCGTCTTCCGGAGCCGAGGCCGAGTCCGAGCCCTGGGGTCGGGCGAGACGGAGTTCATCGTCTTCCGGAGCCGAGGCCGAGTCCGAGCCCTGGGGTCGGGCGAGACGGAGTTCATCGTCTTCCAGAGCCGAGGCCGAGTCCGAGCCCTGGGGTCGGGCGAGGAGGAGTTCATCGTCTTCCGAAGCCGAGGCCGAGACGGGGGCCGAGCCCTGGGGTCGGGCGAGGCGGAGTTCGTCGTCTTCCGGAGCCGAGGCCGAGTCCGAGCCCTGGGGTCGGGCGAGGCGGAGTTCGTCGTCTTCTGGAGCCGAGGCCGAGTCCGAGCCCTAGGGTCGGGCGAGGCGGAGTTCGTCGTCTTCCGGAGCCGAGGCCGAGACAGGGGCCGAGCCCCGGGGTCGGGCGAGGCGGAGCTTCCTATGTCGCCCGAGGCTGGACTTAGCCACTGTCGACCTCACTCTGGCGAGTGGCACGGCAGTCGGAGCGGGGCATGCGGCGCTGTTTTCTTGTTAGGTCGGTTAGTGGAGCGGCGAAGTGACTGCGGTCACTTCGGCTTTGTCGACTGGAGCGCGCGTCAGGATAAGATGCCAGGCGATCCTTGCATTAAATGCTCCTGCGATACGGTCGGTTGGCGTGGTGATCTGGCCAAGGTTGCTTCTCTGCGAAGACTGGGCCTCGGGCGAGCCGAAGGCGCGTCCGTTGCTTGAGGGAGCCCTCGGGCGAGACGTGAATCCTCCAGGGTCGGCTGCCTTTGCCCGAGGCTAGGCTCGGGCGAGGCGAGATCGTGTCCCTTGAGTGGACTGAGCCTTGACCTTAATCGCGCCCATCAGGCCTTTGCAGCTTTGTGCTGATGGGGGTTACCAGCTGAGATTAGGAGTCTTGGGGGTACCCCTAATTATGGTCCCCGACAGTAGCCCCCGAGCCTCAAAGGGAGTGTTGGCACTCGCTTGGAGGCTTTTGTCGCACTTTTTTGCAAGGGGACCAGCCTTTCTCGGTTGCATTTTGTTCCGGTGGGTGCGCGCGAGCGCACCCGCCGGGTGTAGCCCCCGAGGCCTCGGAGGAGTGTTTTGACTCCTTCGAGGTCTTAGTGCCTTTCGTGATGGCTCGACCGGTTTGGTCGTTCCCTCATGCGAACTGGCCGTAGCCCGGGTGCATAGTCGAGTCCCAAGTTCTCGGGCTGGTATGTTGACGCTGTCAACGGGTTAGCCAGAGCCGGGTTCGCGAGAGCAGCCCCCGAGCCTTCGCACAGAGTGAGAGGGCGGTCAAGGACAGACTCGGCTTTTTCATACGCCCCTACGTCGCCTTTCCGCAAGGAGGAGGGGGGAAAGCGCCATGCTGCCCTCGGAGGGCGCCGAACATGGTGTCTCTAGTGAGTTGCTAGCGGGTAATCCGAGTGGACGCCCGTGCCCCATTCGTTAGGGGTCGGCTAGTGGCCCGGAGGCGCGCTCCAAAAGTACCTGCGGGTGATTCGCCGGACCCGGTCCCCTTTTGACGGGGTTCGAGGGCTCGATGCCTCCCTCTGGTGGGATTTTGTTACGAAAATCGCTCCCGCTGGTCTCGGAAATGTCCTAGGGTACCTCGGGAGCGTAGCTCGAGCCTTGGTTATGTATCGAACGTACCCAGGGTCATCCCTCGCTCTGCGTGCTCTAAGGCGGCTGTCGAACCCTTCGGGGGCCAGCCTACGAACCCCTGATCAGTAGTGGGCGCGGAGCCCGAGTGCTCTGAGGCGGCTGTCGAACCCTTCCGAGGGGCCAGCCTTCGAACCTCTGATCAGTAGGGGGGCTCAGGGCCCGTTTCCTTCGTGGAGAAGGATCCCTTTCGGGGTATCCCCTTTCCCGGTCCCTGTGGCAAGAGAGAGAAAGAGGAAGTGGAAAAGGATACGAAATCGAACGTCGTGACGTACCTTTTTGACGCGGTCATTATGGCGGAGGTGAAGCGTCGCCCGCTTTGCCTGCCAAAGGTGCCGCCTGCCCTGCCGCAGAGTTAATGCGACAGGACGAGTGATTCGCGGGGCAGCCATTGTGCGTACGTGAGCCATTCGAGGAACGGAACACGGGCGCGTCGTCTTCACGCCGTGGGAGAGGGTTCTCTCGCTGTTCCAGGAGGGGACGTGAGCCTGCAGATGATTTGACTGCTGCTTCCGCCCGCCTGCCATCGCCATTACTGCCGGCCTATTTTTGGCCGTATCAACCGTCACGCCTTCTCCCGCGGCTGACTGACCCGTGACCGGCGTGCCTGGTTGGCACTGCTGGGCCATGCGCAGGGTTGCCTCGAGTTGCGGCACTGGTTCCGCAGTCGAGGAGGCGCGGGACTGGCGCGAGTGGTGGTGCAGTTTCTCGCATGTAGTAACCGGCGCGCCAGTTACATGACGTGTGGGCCTGGGCCTCCATGCTGGACGCGGCGAAGTCGGAAGGGTGCGCCCTCTTGGTGCGGTTGCATGCCACCGGCATGGCAGTCCGCTTTTTCACCCGCTGGTCCGGGCGATAGTGGAGGAATGCTTGTAACCGCTGGGCTGTTGTGCGCTCCGCGCGCGGCGGTTTGACTCCTTCTATCCTGGGGCAGCTTGTATGACGCGTGGGACCCAGCCCCCGTGTCGTAGGGGGAGGACCTTGGAGCATGTTGGAGAAAACTCAGTCCGCGACCGCTGAGGATGCAAGTGGGGAGAGTCGCCTTTAAAAGGAGGGTGACCCCCTTGGATGGCAACCATGTCTTCGCACTCCATGTATCGCATCCTTCCAACTTCCGAGCCCCCGGATGGGGAGCGCTTGTGTCGCTTTGGTCTTGCTGTCGTCGGAGGAACACAACTTCGCAGAAGTTGGTACCTTTCAGCCATCGCTCGGCTTCAAGGATTTTCATCAGGCAGCCCGGCTGCATCCCCTCGCCGATGGTCACCCAAGACGGTGACCACCAGTTCGATGGTGGGGAGAAGCGAGCCGGGCTGCGGCCTCTGCCCCGCCCTCAGCTTCAAGGATCTTCATCATCCTTGCTGGGGCGGGGAGTGCGCCGAGCCGGGGCCTGCCTTCGCGTGGGTTGGCGTCCCGCCTCCTCCAGCTTCTGGGGGTGGAAACCATCCCCTAGCTCTGCGGAAGAGGCGCCCTCCAGTCATGCCGGGGAAGGCGGACTGTTGCTGCCCAGCTAGGATGCAACATTCCGTCCTCTGTCCTCGCTTTCGTGGCGAGGACGGGAGTGAGGACCTGCCGGTGGGCAGATGGCTGCCGTCGTCGATGTTGAGGTGGTGGCGGCTGAAGAAGTCCTCGTTGCCGACGAGATCGCCGCCACCATCCGCGCTCCGGGCTTCCGGCTCTTTGGCTTTGATAGCTTGTCCTCGCCCCCCGAATGGGGACGTGGGCGAGGAGCTCGTCGCAGCAGCGTCCGCCCTGAGGTCATCGCTGCTGCTGTTTGGCCACTTCGGAGCGGAGGTCGTTGTCGCTGCTACCGGAGCGGGCGTCGGCGAGCCACCAGGGGTTTTGTCGCCCCGCAGGCCCTCCAACGTGGGGGGTTGTTCGTTCCTGCGGGGGTGGAACCGGAGTTCCGTTTGTAATGGCACCTGGAGTGCCGGTGTTTGTTCATTGTGGCTGTCGGGGCCTGAACATGTAGGTATTTTTGGGTGTAATACCATGTTTTTTCCCTCATTTTCGAGCACTGGGACTCGCCTGTCGGCTAGCCGAACCGCTTAACCAAATATGAGTTGCTCTATGCGGAAGGTGACGAGTGAGGTATCCGTATCCCGGAGGCGTAGGAATCCCTCGGCTCGGTCGGCCTTGCGCCCGAGGCTTCTCTTGCTTAGTTAAAGAAACCCTCGGCTGCTCTGCGGTGAGTCGGGGCCGAGGGCAGCGGTGCCAGCACGGACAGAGGCAGAGTTGGCTCGAAAAGGGAAGCTTCATCGGCCGGGGCTTGGCCGGGACCAACGCCAGAGTCGAGTTGCCGAGGCCACGAGCTGGGCTGGTGTCCTCGGGGGACGGCTGGCTGAGGCTTCGGGGCAGCCGGCCGAGCCGTCTGCTCGGGCCGGGTTCCTGGAGGAGACCCTGGCGGCGATGGCCCGGGCGTGGTGGTGACGTCGTCCTTCGGTGCGGAGATCCTCCGCCCGTGTTGCCGTCCGAGGCTCGGTCGGACTTCGCCGAAGGTGGAGTTGACGCCGAGCGTGCTGCTGCTCCCTCTCCATCGACATCTGAGCCTGCAGCATCGGTTCGCCTGTAGTATGCATATGTTTTTCGCGGCCACCGAGGCCCAAACATACTCTCGTCCTGTTGTAAAGCTGCGTTTCTTTTCCCCTTGTTTCGAGTATCAAGACTTGCTTGTCGGTGGCGGAATCGTTCATCCGAGCGAGAGTTACTTCTCACGGAAGGTGATGAGTGAGGTATCCGTATCCCGGAGGCGTAGGAGTCCCTCGGCTCGGTTGGCCTTGCCGCTTATGTGTACTCTTACTCGTTCGTAGGATTCTTTTGTCGACATGGTCGAGATGGCACGAGAAATCGTTTCGGCAGAAGAGTCTTCGAGCGTTAAGACTTGTTCGGTCAGCGGAACCGTTTATCCAAGCGCGAGTTACTTATCGCAGAAGGTGATTAGTGAGGTATCCGTATCCCGGAGGCGTAGGAGTCCCTCGGCTCGGTCAGCCTTGCCTGCTTACGTGTACTCTGTCGTTTTCAGGATCCCACCATCGAAGTAGTCGAAAAACAAGAAAAATGTTCTTGCCGAAAGACTTTTTTCGAGGAAAATTTTGACGCAGAGGGGGTTCGCCCCTTCTAGCCCCCGAGGGAGGGTCGGACTTTGCCGAGGCAAAGCCGTCCCTTCCTTGATGGTTAGACTTCATATGTAAACGAGGTATATGAACGTCTTGAAAACATCTTAAGGGTAGAAGCGACGTAGCTGTCGGATGTTCCAAGCGTTGCTGTAGACCTCGCCTTGACTGTTGGCCAACTTGTATGTCCCGGGCTTCAAAACTTTGGCGATGATGAATGGCCCTTCCCAGGGAGGCGTGAGCTTGTGCCGCCCTCAGGCGTCTTGTCGTAGTCGAAGCACCAAGTCGCCCACCTGGAGGTCTCAGGACCGAACCCCTCGGGCGTGGTAGCGTCGCAGGGATTGCTGATACCGTGCCGAGTGTAGTAAGGCCACGTCCCGAGCCTCTTCCAGCTGGTCTAGTGAGTCTTCTCGGTTGGTCTGGTTGCGCCGGTCGTTGTATGCCCTTGTCCTTGGGGAACCATATTCTAAGTCTGTGGGCAAGATGGCCTCGGCCCCGTAGACTAGAAAGAACGGCGTGAAGCCCGTGGCTCGACTTGGCGTCGTCCTCAAGCTCTAGACCACCAAGGGGAGTTCCTTCATCCATCGCCTGCCAAACTTGTGGAGGTCGTTGTAGATCCTCGACTTGAGTACTTGCAGAATCATGCCGTTGGCACGCTCTACCTGCCCATTCGTCATGGGGTGAGCCACGACGGCCCAGTCCACCCGGATATGGTGATCCTCGCAGAAGTCCAGGAACTTTCTGTCGGTGAACTGTGTGTCGTTGTCGGTGATGATGGAGTTCGGGACCCCAAAGCAATGGATGATGTTGGTGAAGAACGCCACCGCCTGTTCGGACCTAATGCTGACCTCGATCCACTTGGAGAATTTGTCGATGGCGTCCAGTAGGTGCGTGTAGCCCCCGGGTGCCTTCTGCAAGGGACCGACGAGGTCCAGACCCCACACAGCAAACGGCCAGGTGATGGGTATTGTTTGCAGAGCCTGAGCGGGTAGTTGCGTCTGCCTTGCGTAGAACTGACACCCTTGGCAGGTGCGAACAATTTTAGTGGCGTCGGCCACTGCGGTCGGCCAGTAGAAACCTTGTCGGAAAGCGTTTCCAACAAGGGCTCGGGGCGCTGCGTGATGACTGCAAGCCCCTGAGTGTATTTCTTGTAAGAGCTCCTGGCCTTCAGCGATGGATATGCATCGCTAGAGGATGCCGGAGGGGCTGCGGTGGTAGAGCTCCTTCCCTTCACCCAGCAAGACGAATGACTTGGCGCGCCGCGCCAGTCGCCGAGCTTTGGCTCGGTTGAGGGGCAGCTCTCCTCGGTGGAGATATTGCAGGTACGGGGCCTGCCAGTCTCGATCAGGCGGGACCTCATTCCGCTCTCCCTCGACGCGCAGTGCCTCACCCTCGGGGGCCAAGGGTGCCTTGGGTTGAGCCGAGGGCGCCTCAGGCCGAGCCGAGGATGCCTCGGGCTGAGCCGAGGGTGCCTCGGGCGGAGCCGAGGTTGCCTCGGGCTCGGTCGTGTTGCTGGTCTTGACCGAGGGTTGATGTAGGTTTCAGGAGAAGACATCCGGGGGAACCGTTGTCCGCCCCGAAGCTATTTTTGCCAGCTCATCCGCAGTCTCGTTGTATCGTCGTGCGACGTGGTTGACCTCAAGCCCGTAGAACTTGTCTTCCAGGCGCCGAACCTCGTCGCAGTAGGCTTCCATCTTCGGGTCGCGGCAGTGGGAGTTCTTCATGACTTGGTCGATGACAAGCTGCAAGTCACCGCGAGCGTCGAGGCGTCGGACCCCTAGCTCGATGGCGATGCGCAACCCGTTGACCAGAGCCTCGTACTCAGCCACGTTGTTGGACACCGGGAAATGGAGGCGCAGCACGTAGCGGAGGTGCTTTCCGAGGGGCGAGATGAAGAGCAGGCCCGCGCCTGCCCCTGTTTTCATCAGTGACCCATCGAAAAACATGGTCCAGAGTTCCGGTTGGATCGGAGCTGTCGGAAGCTGGGTGTCGACCCATTCAGCCACAAAGTCTGCCAAGACTTGGGACTTGATGGCCTTCTGAGGGGCGAACGAGATTGTCTCGCCCATGATTTCCACCGCCCATTTTGCAATCCTACCCGAGGCCTCCCGGCACTGGATGATCTCCCCGAGGGGGAAGGATGACACCACAGTTACCAGATGAGACTCGAAGTAGTGTCGCAACTTTCGCCGTGTCAGAATTACCGCGTACAGTAGCTTCTGAATTTGTGGGTAGCGGATCTTGGTCTCGGACAGTACCTCACTGATGAAGTAGACCGGCCTCTGGACGGGCAATGCGTGCCCTTCTTCTCGTCTCTCGACCACGATCGCGGCGCTGACCACCTGAGTGGTAGCAGCGACGTAGATCAAGAGGGCTTCTCCGGCAGCGGGGGCACCAGGATGGGTGCGTTCGTAAGGAGCGCCTTCAGGTTCCCGAGGGCTTCCTCGGCCTCGGGGGTCCAAGTGAAGCACTCGGTCTTTCTTAAGAGGCGATACAGAGGTAGGCCTCTTTCGCCGAGGCACGAGATGAAGCGGCTCAGAGCCGCAAGGCATCCCATGACCCTCTGTACGCCTTTCAAGTCCTTGATGGGCCCCATGTTGGTGATGGCCGTGATTTTTTCTGGGTTGGCCTCGATGCCCCGCTCGGAGACGATGAACCCCAATAGCATGCCTCGGGGGACTCCGAAGACGCACTTCTCGGGATTGAGTTTTATGCCTTTCGCCTTGAGACACCGGAATGTCGTTTCAAGGTCGGAGAGGAGGTCGGAGGCTCTCCTCGTCTTGACTACAATGTCATCGACGTAAGCCTCGACCGTTCGACCAATGTGCTCTCCGAACACGTGGTTCATGCACCTTTGGTACGTCGCACCCGCATTCCTCAAACCAAATGGCATAGTAACGTAGCAGTACATGCCAAAAGGTGTGATGAAAGAAGTCGCGAGTTGGTCGGACTCTTTCATCCTGATTTGGTGATACCCTGAGTAGGCATCGAGGAACGACAGGGTTTCACACCCAGCAGTGGAATCCATGATTTGGTCGATACGAGGCAGAGGGTAGGGAACCTTCGGACATGCTTTGTTTAGACCTGTGTAGTCTACACACATCCGCCATTTCCCATCTTTCTTTTTCACAAGCACAGGGTTGGCAAGCCATTCGGGATGGAATACCTCTTTGATGAACCCAGCGGCCATCAGCTTGTGGATCTCCTCACCTATGGCTCTGCGCTTTTCTTCGTCGAATCGGCGCAGAGGCTGCTTCATGGGTCGGGCTCCAGCTCGGATATCTAGTGAGTGCTCGGCGACTTCCCTCGGTATGCCCGGCATGTCCGAGGGACTCCACGCAAAAACCTCGGCGTTCGCACGGAGAAAGTCGACGAGCACTAGTTCCTATTTGGGGTCGAGCTCGGAGCCGATCCGGATCTGCTTGGAGGTGTCGTTGCTGGGGTCGAGAGGGACAGATTTAACCACCTCTGCTGGTTCGAAGTTGCCGGCGTGGCGCTTCGCATCTGGAACCTCCTTGGGGAGGCTTTCCATGTCGGCGATGAGGGCCTCAGATTCGGCGAGGGCCTCGGCGTACTCCACGCACTCCACGTCGCATTCGTACGTGTGTCGGTACGTGGGGCCGACGATGATGACCCCGTTGGGGCCCGACATCTTGAGCTTGAGGTAGGTGTAGTTGGGGACGGCCATGAACTTGGCGTAATATGGTCTCCCTAGCACTGCGTGGTAGGTTCCTCGGAACCCGACCACCTCGAACGTGAGGGTTTCCCTTCGGAAGTTGGAGGGAGTCCCGAAGCAGATGGGCAGATCGAGTTGTCCGAGGGGTTGGACGTGCTTCCCGGGGATGATCCCGTGAAAAGGCGCCGCGCCGGCCCGGACCGAGGACAGATCGATCTGCAGGAGCCCGAGGGTCTCGGCGTAGATGATGTTGAGGCTGCTGCCTCCGTCCATGAGGACCTTGGTGAGCCCGACGTTGCCGATGATGGGGTCGACAACGAGCGGATATTTCCCCAGGCTCGGCACGCGGTCGGGGTGGTCGCCTTGGTCGAAGGTGATGGGCTTATCGGACCAGTCTAGGTAGACTGGCGCCGCCACCTTTACCAAGCAGACCTCCCGACACTCTTGCTTGCGGCGCCGAGCCGAGGCATTCGCCACTTGCCCACCATAGATCATGAAGCAGTCATGGACCTCGGGAAACCCCTCTGCCTTGTGGTCCTCCTTCTTATCGTTGTTGTGGGCCCTGCCACCTTCCGCCGGTGGCCCGGCCTTGTGAAAGTGGCACCGAAGCATGACGCACTCGTCAAGGGTGTGCTTGACGGGCCCCTGATTGTAGGGGCACGGCTCCTTGAGCATCTTATCGAAGAGATTGGCACCTCCAGGAGGTTTTCGAGGGTTCTTGTACTCAGCGGCGGCGACAAGGTCTGTGTCGGTGGCGTCGCGTTTCGCTTGCGACTTCTTCTTGTTCTTATTCTTGGTGCCGCGCTGAGCGGATGCCTCGGGGACGTCTTCCGGCTGGCGGCTCTAGGGCTGCTTGTCCTTCCGAAAGATGGCCTCAACCGCCTCCTGGCCAGAGGCGAACTTGGTGGCGATGTCCATCAGCTCGCTCGTCCTGGTGGGGGTCCTGTGACCCAGCTTGCTCACCAGGTCGCGGTAGGTGGTGTCGGCGAGGAACGCGCCGATGACATCGGAATCGGTGACGTTGGGCAGCTCGATGCGCTGCTTCGAGAATCGCCGGATGTAGTCCCGGAGAGACTCTCCCGGCTGTTGGCGGTAGCTTCGGAGATCCCAGGAGTTCCCAGGGCGCACGTACGTGCCCTAGAAGTTGCCGGCGAAGGCTTGGACCAGGTCGTCCCAGTTGGAGATCTGCCCCGGAGGCAGATGCTCCAGCCAGGCTCGAGCGGTGTCGGAGAGGAACAGGGGGAGGTTGCGGATGATGAGGTTGTCATCGTCCGTTCCACCCAGCTGGCAGGCCAGTCGGTAGTCCGCGAGCCACAGTTCTGGCCTCGTCTCCCCCGAGTACTTTGTGATGGTAGTCGGGGTTCGGAACCGGGTCGGGAACGGCGCCCGTAGTATGGCCCGGCTGAAAGCCTGCGGACTGGGTGGTTCGGGCGAGGGGCTCCGATCCTTCCCGCTGTCGTAGCGTCCCCCACGCCTGGGGTGGTAGCCTCGGCGCACCCTATCATCGAGGTGGGCTCGACGGTTGCGGTGGTGGTGCTCGTTGCCGAGGCGACCCGGGGCCGCAGGCGCCGTGTTGCGCGTGCGCCCGGTGTGGACCGAGGCTTCTCGCATGAATCCGGAAGTCGCGGTGCGATGCTCCGGGGGGTACCCCTGCCTTCGGGAGGCAGAGCTTTCGGCCCGTCGGACCGCAGCATCTTCCAGGAGGTTCTTGAGCTCTCCCTGGATACGCCGCCCCTCGGTGGTGGAGGGTTCCGGCATCGCTCGGAGTAGTATCGCAGCTGCAGCCAGGTTCTGGCCGACCCCACTGGAAACCGGGGGCAGCCTTGGCCTGGTATCGTCGGTGATGCGGTGTTGGACGTCCTAGGCCATATGATGCGCGTCTCCGGCCGGAGCTGCGCAAGCGTTCCTGCCTCCTCGTCGAGCCTGGCCTGCATCTCGCGGATTTGCTCGAGCTGTGCGTCCTGATCCCCCGCAGGGACTGGGACCACAGCTAGCTCCCGAAGGATGTCAACGCGAGGCGCAGGCCTAGGGGGATCTCCGTTCTCCGGCATACCAAGATGGTTACCTTCGCCGAGACCCCCTAGATCGACGTGGAAACATTCGCGACTTGGGCCACAGTCCTCGTTGCCGAGGCTGTGGCTAC
The DNA here is from genome assembly GCA_029449295.1 of Zea luxurians. Lineage (NCBI taxonomy): Eukaryota > Viridiplantae > Streptophyta > Magnoliopsida > Poales > Poaceae > Zea > Zea luxurians. The sequence goes on from JAOPSE010000010.1 coordinate 133,017,340, forward strand.
CATCGGAACAATCGGAGAGGCAGTAGTCACATGCGGTCATGAAGTCCCGCATGGTACTGGGGTTACCAAGCCCGGAGAAATCCCAACCAGGGTCGGGCTCGTCATCTTCCTCGGAACCCGAGGGCCCGTAGGTCGAGACGGCCGTCAGTCTGTCCCAGGGTGACCGCATATGGTACCACGGAGGGTTTGGACATGCCTTTGCGAAAGCCTCCACCGAAGCGGGGTCGCTTGGTGGATCGAAGTTGAACCTAAAAGGCACGGGATGGGAAACGGACGGTACCTCTTGATCGACGGGTGGTGACGAAGTCGCGTCAGGGGCGGACTGCGCCGTTGTCTCAGGTACGACGGTGACGCCCAGCAAGCCTTCGCGAGCGTGCTGGTGTCATCCGTCAGCTCGATGTTGGTGTGTTGCAGGGAAACGGCGCTCGTCTTCATCTCCGATGCGAGGTCAACGCCCGGCGTGTCCCCCGCTGGGGCGCCGGCGCCGTCGACTCGCTTGACAGCCGACGAGGTGTCGCCCCCTGCTTGGCCATGCCTGCCCCGCCTCCTCCTCCATCGGCGGGGGAGGCGACGGGATAGAACTAAATGTTGCTCTTCCGCCACGTGGGGAAGACGTCGTCGATTCCGCCGCCGGCGGGCGGGCTGACGGCCGCCATTGTCGTCGTCGCGCTGCGGAAGAAGGAGTACCATGTCGTAGCTACCGTCGAGAGACATGAACTCGAGACTCCCGAAACGGAGCGTCGTCCTGGGTTGGAAAGGTTGCTAGGGACTACCCATCTAGAGCTTGATGGGAAGCTATTCGTCAACACGCAGCAGGCCCCTACCTGGCGCGCCAACTGTCGGCGTTTCGACCCCGGGGGGTCCCTGGACCGACGAATAAATTGTCGCTACGTGCCCTAGCCCAGATGGGTCGGCGCGAGACGGGACACAAAGGGGGAGAACAGCGAGGGAAACCGCGGCCTTCGTGTTGTCCTGCGCCCAGGGCGGCTGGATGTGCTTGCAGTAGGGGGTTACAAGCGTTCGCGTGGGAGTGAGAGAGAGAGAGCGAGAGCCTTATGCGCCGACCCGTTCTCCCGCGCGGCCAACCTCTCCGTACGAGAGCCCTGGACCTTCCTTTTATAGATGTAAGGAGAGGGCCCAGGTGTACAATGGGGGGTGTAGCAATGTGCTAACGTGTCTAGCAGAGAGGAGCTAGAGCCCTAAGTACATGCCGTCGTGGCAGTCGGAGAGGTTTTGGCATCCTGTTCATGTGATGTCGTGGTCGTCGGAGGAGCGCTGGAGCCCTGTGGAAGTACAGCTGTCGGGGCTATCGGGTCCTTGCTGACGTCCCCTTGCTGACATAAGAGGCTGGGAGCTGCCGTCGTCATGGAGCGTGTGGGGTGTCATCATTACTTGTTTACCGGGGCGAGCCAGATGGGACGCCGGTCTTGTTCCCCGTAGCCTGAGCTAGCTAGGGGTAGGGTAATGATGGCCCTCCTGGCGACGTGGCTGGTCCGAACCCGAGTTGGGACGAGGTGGCGATTCCTCCGAGGTCGAGGTTGAGTCCGAGCCCTGGGGTCGGGCGAGGCGGAGTCCATCGTCTTCCGGAGCCGTGGCCGAGCCCTGGGGTTGGGCGAGGCGGAGTTCGTCGTCTTCTGGAGCCGAGGCCGAGTCCGAGCCCTTGGGTCAGGCGAGGCGGAGTTCGTCGTCTTCCGGAGCCGAGGCCGAGTCCGAGCCCTGGGGTCGGGCGAGGCGGAGTTCGTCATCTTCCGGAGCCGAGGCCGAGTCCGAGCCCTTGGGTCAGGCGAGGCGGAGTTCGTCATCTTCCGGAGCCGAGGCCGAGTCCGAGCCCTGGGGTCGGGCGAGGCGGAGTTCGTCGTCTTCCGGAGCCGAGGCAGAGTCCGAGCCCTGGGGTCGGGCGAGGCGGAGTTCGTCGTCTTCCGGAGCTGAGGCCGAGTCCGAGCCCTAGGGCCGAGCGAGGCGGAGTTCGTCGTCTTCCGGAGCCGAGGCCGAGTTCGAGCCCTGGGGTCGGGCGAGGCGGAGTTCGTCGTCTTCTGGAGCCGAGGCCGAGATGGGGGCCGAGCCCTGGGGTCGGGCGAGGCGGAGCTTCCTATGTCGCCCGAGGCTGGACTTAGCCGCTGTCGACCTCACTCTGGCGAGTGGCACAACAGTCGGAGCGGGGCAGGCGGCGCTGTTTTCTTGTCAGGTCGGTCAGTGGAGCGGCGAAGTGACTGCGGTCATTTCAGCTCTGTCGACTGAAGAGCGCGTCAGGATAAGATGTCATGCGATCCTTGCATTAAATGCTCCTGCGATACGGTCGGTTAGCGTGGCGATCTGGCCAAGGTTGCTTCTCTGCGAAGACTGGGCCTCGGGCGAGCCGAAGGTGTGTCCGTTGCTTGAGGGGGCCCTCAGGCGAGACATGAATCCTCCGGGGTCGGTTGCCTTTGCCCGAGGCTGGGCTCGGGCGAGGCGAGATCGTGTCCCTTGAGTGGACCGAGCCTTGACCTTAATCGCGCCCATCAGGCCTTTGCAGCTTTGTGCTGATGGGGGTTACCAGCTGAGATTAGGAGTCTTGGGGGTACCCCTAATTATGGTCCTCGACAGTAGCCCCTGAGCCTTGAAGGGAGTGTTGGCACTCGCTTGGAGGCTTTTGTCACACTTTTTTGCAAGGGGACTGGCCTTTCTCGGTTGCATTTAGACCTCTCATAAAACAATTCTTCTTTTTCAAATCAGTGTTCACTTGATCGATTGCATATTGTGACAGATGATTGAACTTATTGAGATACTGATTAACAGTACCCCCTCCTTGCTTTAGCTTCATGAATTCTTCTTGCTTCATATGTATAACACCTTCGGGTATATAATGCTCACGGAAGGCCACTTTGAATTCTTCCCAGGTTATTTGATGATTGGCCGGTTGAACGGCCACGAAATTTCCCCACCAAGTGCTGGCAGGGCCGCGTAGTTGCTGGGCTGCAAATAAAGGCTTCTGGGTCTCCGAACAGCGTAGAAGTCTGAATTTTTGTTCAATCACTCGAAGCCATTCATCGGCTTCCAACGGATCTTCAGCTTTAACAAACAAGGGTGGACGTGTCTCTGAGAAGTCCAGGTAAGAAGTTTCGCGGGGGCCCTGTTGATAACCCCGCCCACCTTGCTGCTGGAACTGTTGGCCCGCCATTTCTCTCAGAAAGTGGGTATTATCAGCGGTCGCGTTCACTAAGGCGGCAATCGCCTCAGCCAGTGTGGGAGGAACAGGAGGTGGATTTGGTGTAGATTCCCTTCCACTAGAGGGTCCCGCTGCATCCTGGGATCAGGTCTTGGACGGCATCTGTGGCAACAAACATTTGGAAACAAATATAATATGCCAAAGATAAAACCATCCAATTTACATTACCAAAAAGAGTAATGTACAGACTCGATTTTACAACAGGATACATTACCCAGTATACAATAGCATTACCTATTATACAATAGTACAACCTACAATACACTATTTCTATTTCTACCACTACAACCCTATTCCTGCTTTTGGTTTTTCCTGGCAACCTCGTCGTCGGGTGTGGGAGACCATTCATCTACCAGCCTTATAGAAGGAGGGGGCTTAAAAAGGTCTAGCTCACCACCAAGCGCCTCTCCCGCAACGTGCGAGGGTCTGGCTTCTGACCCGACATGATCCATAGGGGCACTGGGATGTAGTTGCGAATACAGTACATGGACTTCCTCATGTAGGGTATTGCAATACGCCTGCAGGTTGTCCATGGCAGAACTCAGTTCCTTGACTCGAGCTCGAGCCTTTGCTGCCTTAGCCCAAGCCACTGAACGAGACTGTACCGCCCAGTCGAGTGCTAAATCCCGATCAGCAAGCTGATCCTACAGACGGCGGATATAACTCCTTAGTTCGTTTATCCTATCGCCATCCGCGACCCACATACTGGTCCTGCGTTGTAGTTCCGTTTGAAGTTGATTCACGCGGGCTTCGAGATCCCCAATTGGATCGTTGCTTCCGCTACTACTATCCTCATCCTGCGGGGCAAGTTGATGACGAGGTACTCCAATTGGGCCTATTGACTTACGCGCGCTCTTCCTCGTGCGTGGCGGGATTTCCCTAGGGGGAAAATTTTATTAGTATAATTCTTAGCATGATGCATGTGTAATTACAGAATCAACCTTAGTTGATTCATACCTTCTATACATTGCACTCCTCCTATATGGTCTTTCATAAAGATTCTTCAGATATGGGGGATAAGAATAGAAGAAATTTTTCTAGGTGAGTTTTTAGAAAATCCTTTTGAAAATGCCTCATAATATCTGCGAAGAAGGGCTTCGCTCCGATACCAGCTGTGACGGAACCTCCCAAGTCATTAGGCCCACCTACAGTTGTCCTTGTCCAACAGACATTAGGCAACCCTGTAGATGTTCCTGAATTACTTGACAAGTTCGGTATCTTTTCTTACCTTTCTAGGAACATTTCACCCGTCTTGCAGACATTACAGAACATCGGAGATATCGGAATGCGGAACTGATTACATAAACTTACATTTATTAAAAAGTAAGATCAAGTTGTTTATCACAGACCAGAAATATAAACGAGTGTAGAGTAGTATTATTACATAACCAAGGGAGGCAAAAACTCCTCCCGTTAAGTTTTACATAAAAGTTTTCCTATGGAGGACCAAGTCCTCCCGCATCTTTACTCTTGCTTTTCCTCCTGAGGAACCACCTTGGTACAGAAGCAACAGAAATCTGCTACTTCCTCACCTAAAAATAACGAGGGAATAGACCCTGAGTATGGAATTACTCAACAAGTCTTACCCGACTAAAGAAAAGACTCTCAAGGATATGCTGGTTATAAGGGAGTCAAGGTAAGGTATCTCAAGATCAATGACTCTATTGTTGCATAAATGCTTACTAAAAGTGGATCCTTAAAAATCCAGTTTTATTGTCAAGTTAGGTAAACTTACCTACCTCTAGAGTTCTTTCTAACCTAGTTCAAACACTTATCCTGAACTAGCCAAGTTCTTAATTCTTCCTTCATCTTCACTGGATTGCTACGTGTAAGTCAGTGACCAAGTATTCATAACCGCGAAGGTACGGCGATCCGAATCGATTATACTCAGCTGAGGATCTCCAATCACACGACATATGTAGCACTTAACCCTTGCATATGTCAACCCGCCACCGGGTTTCTTAAGACCAGATCAGGTTCACGCAAACCGAGAGCACAGATACACCACCGTCCAGCCTCTTGCTACGGAGGGTACACGCTACTCTCGCCACCGCTCCACGCCCATTTCGTGTCATCTTATTCTGGCCTTAGTCTGCCCGAGGCAAGGCTTACCCATGACGAGGCATGTGACCAGTTAAAGGGTCCTCGGTCAGCAGGCCTACATCGAGACAGTCCTTAATCGACTCAGGCGGAGACACTACACCGAGACTCTCTTTCTCGTGCAAGTCACCCGCCCGGTCTCAGCTTAATCATTTAAACCCAAAACTTGGTACCTGACAGAGGTACATCTTTTCCGATGTTGGACCCATCATGGCCATGATGGATCCACCATCAAGTTTTATTTTCAAGAACATCCCACCCACTTTTGCCACATCAAATTTTTGTAAAAACAAAACATTTTGTTTTTCTGAAGCAATGCTAAGCATCAAAAATCTTTTGTAAAACAGGTGATCAAGGAAGGTAATCAAGTTCAAGGAAGGTAATGCAGGAATTGTTTTAGCAATCAACTCCTATCACCTAATGCATTAAGTAAGTGAAAAAGATTTTTAAAACACAAGGAGGTGGCAAATGCACCGGGGCTTGCCTTCGTTAGTAGGTGAGTCTGGCTCAGGCCCGCAGATGTCAAAATAAAGACAAGATCCTGCCTGAGAGTCCGAAGGTGGTGGTGCCTTTTCTTCACTCACTTCAACTTCTTCTTCGTTTTCTAAACATAACCACATATAGGTATAAGAATGAATGCCATGTAATGCTCATGAGAGTGCAAAGATAATAGAAACTTATTATCTAAAGTCTTGAATACAACTTTCCTTCATGAAACTCCGAGAACTTAGGGTTTCCGGAGTCAGTAAAGGAGTTCATAGAGCAGGGGTGGGGGTTTTGGGGTTTAGGTGTCAAACAAGGTCCAAATCAATTCAAACTCTACCCAAGGCTTCTAAATAAGGTATAGAGCTTATGTAAAAAGTTTGAGCAATTTTGGGATTATTATCTATTTTCTAAAAATCCAGAACCAATACTTTAAACTACTTTAAATGCCTTAAAATTCCTCATTTCCTCTAAAAATCATAAAACTATTTTTATTAAATTCTAGGGAAAATAGGAAGTCTAGGAAATTGGTTTCACAATTTTAGGATTTTTCTACCATTTTCTATAGGTTTTCAAAGTTCTCCTGAAAAAGAAAAAGGAAAAGACTGAATAGTATTGGGCTCGTTTCAGCCCAGTGGCCTAGTCCAGAGGGGAAAAGCGCGCGCGCGCATCCACGCCCTAGCGATTTTGCATAAAAACCCTCGGGCTTCTAACTAACCGAAAGCGAGCTTCTTCACTATTCCTATGTGTCGCTGACAAATTACAAATAGGACCTCCATCTTCTATTCCCTTGCACGGTGAAGTCCTCGACGACGTTCACGGCCCAGCCGAGCTCCGGCGAGCGCCTGCACCGGCCGATTGGGGCAACGGCTAGGGTTCCTGAGCAGCGGACATCAAATTGGACCTGGCCTGAGCATTTCCCCTAACCTAATTCCATCTATGGCCCAATGGCTTGCTCTGGCCACGGTGACCGTGAACCTCACGGCGAGACAACCGTGTTCCCGACGATCCCTGGCGATCCGGTTCAATTAAAGGGGTCGAGGAGTTTGTGGGGTACCTAAGGATGCTAGAACAAGTAACAGAGGGGCGCGAGCTAACCGGAATTAAGCTGGCCGCGGTGAGCTGTTCTTCACGGCGGCGGAGACCGAAATTGGGGGCAATTGGAAATTCACGCGTGCTGGTGGATGATCGAGGGTGGGGGTGGGTGCTATAGCTTCACGATGACATAGCGCAGCTACCCGAGCCATCAATTTATAGCAAGCTTCGTCGGTGGCATCCAATTTGATCGAACAACGTGGCGGCCGGAGATAAGAAAGAACTCTGTCGCCGTGGGTGCGTGTCCCCAGTCGTGACGAACTCACCGGCGACGACGGGACGGTGGTAGGGAGTCACGGTGACGCGGTAGATGGACAGAGACACGCGGCGTTCAACGGCAATGGCACGACGGCGGTGAGCCCCTTTATCCACGGGCGGTGAGCAAGGGGAGGGGTATCGCGGCTAGCCGGGGTGGCATCCAGGTCACCGGCGGCGAGGATTCTTTTACCCTGCAGCGCTATCCAACACCTACGCACTAATCTCGACGCCGGTGACACGGATCACGGTGGAGAGAGCCGTCGGCGGTGAGGGACTGCCGCGCTGGCGGTCTGATCCTTTACAGTTACTGTACCATGGCGATTTCAGTCAGACGAACTGACAGAGCAAGTTTAAGCCACATTTTCTCTGATTTTCAAATGGCAACACATCCAGTGACCTATAGCAAAGTTGTAGAGCTATATACCATCTCCAATTTGACTATAGGGATTAAACTTAGTTGAGCACTGGATCATGCTCAGAATTGAGCTTAAAGTTGATGTCAGTCCACTGTTAGTCTGAAAATTCAGACCTTAACAGCCTGACAGCCAGATTTTGAGCATGATTATCTCTAGATTTCTCTTAATAACTATGCTCACAGCCTTAAACAAAGTTGTTCTCTTTAGTTTGGTCTACAACTTTGATGTGGTAACCTAGGGCAAAAAACCCTATGATTAAAAAGTTACAAAGCTCAAAAGTTGAACCCATAACACTGTTTTTCATACTTAGGATAGAATTCAATTGAGGTCTATTTTGTAATTAAGTCCAAAACTCAGGGCTTGGCATGTAAATTCACACATGAGTGACCCAAATGGCTTAAGATACTTATTTAACTTGGTTTTTGCACTTTAGTCCAAAAGTGGACTAATTTTGCACATAGGTCCCTAGGGTTTGGTTTTAGGGTTTTCGAGGGTTCCAATTAGGGTTTCTGGTACCCCAGTGGTATAAATGTGATTCAACTTTATTCTTGGGAACATTTTATAATTATTCCCCCAAGGCTTTTAGGTTTTCTCAATTTGGGTTATGCCTTACCCCTTTAATCCCTCTTTAGGGTTAAGTTCCCTATCTAGGGTTCTATTTGCAAAATACTAGCACAATACAACTTATTTGAAATTTTTACCTAGTGAATGCACTCTAGGTGTGTCAAACATATGCAATGCCAATGTTTATGATGCCATGCTCAAGTTTTAGTTATAGTAACACCAGGGGTGTTACATCCTTCCCCCCATAAAAGAATCTCGTCCCGAGATTAAAAGTCCTAGGGTGAGTAATGGAAAATGAAATGTGTCACATTTTTATTTCCTTATTTCTGGTACAAGGCAGGGGGTGGTGTGGGGTTCACTTCTTTATTACAACAACCAAATACACTTTACAAATTACATGAGGCTGAAAAGCCTGGGAAATTCTTATCTAAAAAGTCTTGAGTTTCCCATGTAGCCTCTTCTTCAGAATGTTGGTTCCACTGTATCTTGTAGAACTTGAGAGTTTTTCTCCGGGTAACCCTGTCCTTTTGATCCAAGACTCGAATAGGGTGCTTAGAGTATGTCAAGTCCGGTTCAAGGACAACATCTGTTACTTCAATGATTCGATCGGGAACCCGAAGACACTTCTTCAATTGTGACACATGGAACACATTATGTATAGCAGACAAAGTTTCGGGTAATTGAAGTCGATATGCCACTGGCCCGTATCTTTCAAGTATAGGGAATGGACCAATGTACCTGGGTGCAAGCTTTCCTTTTATCCCGAAACGCGATACACCCTTCATTGGTGAAACCTTCAGGTAGACATAGTCTCCTTCAAGAAAATATAAGGGCATTCGCCGTTTGTCTGCATAATTCTTTTCACGAGCTTGTGCTTTCTTCATATTATGAATAATTTTCTGAACCTTTTCTTCGGTTTCTTTCACCATATCAGGCCTAAAAAAGTACCTTTCCCCTGGTTGAGACCAATTTAGCTGAGTATGACACGTCGTCCATATAAAGCTTCGAAGGGTGCCATTTTGATACTTTCTTGATAGCTATTATTATATGAAAACTCCGCTAAGGGCAAACATTCATCCCATTTTTGTGAGAAGTCCAGAACACATGCTCGCAACATATCTTCGAGTATTTGATTAACCCTCTCAGTTTGCCCACTGGTTTGTGGATGCTAGGCCGAACTGTGGAGCAATTTGGTACCCAGGGACTTATGAAGTTCTTCCCAAAATTTGGATATGAATTGAGGTCCACGATCCGACACTATAGTCTTCGGAATCCCGTGCAAACTGAGGATACGAGCAATATACAATTGGGCATAAACAGCAACTGGGTGTACTGTCTTGATGGGTAGAAAATGAGCAATTTTCGTAAGCCGATCAACAATAACCCAGATAGAATCATACCCTTTTGCAGTCCTGGGCAATCCCACAATAAAGTCCAGACTTATGTCTTCCCATTTCCATGTCGGTATTGGTAGTGACTGTAATGGACCGATAACTTTCAAGTGTATGGCCTTGACACGTCTGCAGGTGTCACATCTAGCCACATAGCGTGCAATCTCGATCTTCATTTTTGTCCACCAATAATGTTGCTTCAAGTCTTGGTACATCTTAGTGCTTCCAGGATGAATAGAATAACGACTAAGATGCGATTCATCAAGGATTTGCTGGCGGACCTCTTCATTCTTTGGCACCACTATGCGGTTATTAAACCATACAATACTTTGATCATCTTCTTTGAAATATTTGGCTTTTCCAGCCCTTATCTTCTCACGAATGTGTTTCATACCCTCATTATCCTTTTGAGCATCAATTATCCTTTGCAAGAGGACTGACTCAAGCTTTAGCTGATTCAGGGTTCCTTGTTGGACCATTCCTAGGTTTAGCTTCTCCATCTCCTGACATAAGGTATTGTCAGAGGTCTTTACTGTAAGACAATGATAGGAAACCTTACGGCTTAGTGCATCTGCCACAACATTGGCCTTGCCTGGGTGATAATAAATTTCTAGTTCATAATCCTTAATAAGCTCAAGCCATCGTCTTTGCCTCATATTCAACTCTGACTGGGTGAAGATATACTTCAAGCTTTTATGATCTGTATAAATATGACAGATATTTCCCAGCAAATAATGACGCTAAATTTTCAGGGCATGAACCACAGCAGCTAGCTCCAGATCATGAGTTGGGTAATGCTCCTCATGTCGGCGCAACTGCCTTGAAGCATATGCAATTACTCGGCCTTCTTGCATTAATACACAGCCGAGTCCACTGCCTGATGCATCACAATATACATCAAAGGGCTTGGTGATGTCCGGTTGAGCCAATACCGGAGCAGTGGTTAATAATGTCTTCAATTGTTCAAAAGCTTCATTACACTTAGAAGACCAATTGAATTTAATATCATTCTTCAATAAACTTGTGATTGGCTTCATAAGCTTAGAAAAATCTGGTATGAATCTGCGGTAATATCCCGCCAGTCCAAGGAAACTTCAGACTTGATGAACAGTGGTTGGAGGTTTCCACTCCAAAATGTCCTTGACTTTGCTGGGGTCTACTGCAATCCCTCTGGAAGATAAAACATATCCCAGAAACTGAATTTCCTCCAGCCAAAACGCGCATTTGCTAAACTTGGCATATAACTGATGTTCCCTCAGGCGCGTTAACACGATCCGTAAATGTTGAGCATGCTCCTCTTCATTCTTGGAATATATTAGAATATCGTCAATGAAGACCACCACGAACTTGTCTAGCTCGGGCATGAATACTGAGTTCATCAAATATGTGAAGTGGGCCGGAGCATTTGTTAACCCGAAAGACATTACCAGATATTCAAACAACCCATACCGCGTAGTGAATACGGTTTTTGGTATATCCTCGGGCCGAATACGGATCTGATGATAGCCCGACCTGAGATCAATTTTGGAGAATACCCTCGCCCCGGTCAATTGATCAAACAGAATGTCAATCCTCGGAAGAGGGTACTTGTTCTTGATAGTGACCTCATTCAGGGGTCGATAATCCACGCACATCCGTAAGGTTTGATCCTTCTTCTTGATGAATATGGCTGGACAACCCCAAGGTGACGAGCTTGGCCGGATGAATCCTTTCTCTAGGAGATCTTGTAATTGAATCTTCAATTCTGCCAACTCATTCGGAGGCATACGGTACGATCTTCGAGAAATGGGAGTCGTACCGGGCTTTAACTCAATTACAAACTCTACATCCCTTTTAGGTGGCAATCCCGGCAAATCCTCGGGAAAGACATCGGGAAACTCGCACACTACCGGAATATCCTTGATTTCCGGTACCATGACTTCATAAACTCTGCCAGTAGTTTTGTTTGGAATGGGGATGGGCAAGAAAATTTCTTCTTGATTGTGACTCAACCTGATGGTTCTTTGATCAGTATTGAGTGTTGCTTTATGCTTGGCCAACCAATTCATACCCAAAATAACATCTATGTCTTGGCCTTTCAGAACGATCATATTGGTAGGAAAGTCCCGTCCGGCCAATGATACAGGCACTTGATAGGCCACTTCTCTAGTAAAGATTTGTCCCCCAGGTGAGTGAATTTTAAACCCCTCTTTTGATTCGTGATGTTGCTCCACAATTTCTTGCTAATGAACGTATGCGAAGCACCAGAATAAAAAAGAATGACTGCAGGATGATTGGCCACGAGGAACATACCCATCATTACCGGCTCTCCGTCCGGTGTAGTGGCCACTTGTGTATAATATACGCGTCCCGTCTTATTGATATTTTTGCCCTTAGTATTTCCCTTGCCTTGAGATGAATTTCCCGATCCTTACAGATTATTCGACTGGTTCTGCTTGGGATAGGGGCAATCTTTGATGAAATGCCCAAACTTGCCACAATTGAAACACTCGGTTGAAGAGCTGGGCAAAGCAGGGAATCGAGTGCCTGGGGCACCCGGCTGACTTGGGGCAGTGGGGGCATTATTGGGACGAATAATTATTGGCTGCTTGAAAGGGAAGGATGGTGCACGTGAACGATTCTGGTTAGAAGGCCGGAGAATAAACCGTTGCCTCTTTATCGGGCCCTGACTAGGCCTATCACCTCCAAATCCTTTAGATTTTCCGACACCTGCATACTTTGCTTCCACAGCCAAGGCTGTACTGACAGCTCTTCCATACGTAAGATCTATGCAGGTTGCCATTTTTCTCTGCAGTCGATCATTTAGACCTCTCATAAAACAATTCTTCTTTTTCAAATCAGTGTTCACTTGATCGATTGCATATTGTGACAGATGATTGAACTTATTGAGATACTGATTAATAGTATCCCCTCCTTGCTTTAGCTTCATGAATTCTTCTTGCTTCATATGTAGAACACCTTCGGGTATATAATGCTCGCGGAAGGCCACTTTGAATTCTTCCCAGGTTATTTGATGATTGGCCGGTTGAACAGCCACGAAATTTCCCCACCAAGTGCTGGCAGGGCCGCGTAGTTGCTGGGCTGCAAATAAAGGCTTCTGGGTCTCCGAACAGCGTAGAAGTCCGAATTTTTGTTCAATCACTCGAAGCCATTCATCGGCTTCCAACGGATCTTCAGCTTTAACAAACAAGGGTGGACGTGTCTCTGAGAAGTCCAGGTAAGAAGTTTCGCGGGGGCCCTGTTGATAACCCCGCCCACCTTGCTGCTGGAACTGTTGGCCCGCCATTTCTCTCAGAAAACAGGTATTATCAGCGGTCGCGTTCACTAAGGCGGCAATCGCCTCAGCCAGTGTGGGAGGAACAGGAGGTGGATTTGGTGTAGATTCCCTTCCACTAGAGGGTCCCGCTGCATCCTGGGATCGGGTCTTGGACGGCATCTGTGACAACAAACATTTGGAAACAAATATAATATGCCAAAGATAAAACCATCCAATTTACATTACCAAAAAGAGTAATGTACAGACTCGATTTTACAACAGGATACATTACCCAGTATACAATAGCATTACCTATTATACAATAGTACAACCTACAATACACTATTTCTATTTCTACCACTACAACCCTATTCCTGCTTTTGGTTTTTCCTGGCAGCTTCGTCGTCGGGTGTGGGAGACCATTCATCGACCAGCCTTATAGAAGGAGGGGGCTTAAAAAGGTCTAGCTCACCACCAAGCGCCTCTCCCGCAACATGCGAGGGTCCGGCTTCTGACCCGACTGGATCCATAGGGGCACTGGGATGTAGTTGCGAATACAGTACATGGACTTCCTCATGTAGGGTATTGCAATACGCCTGCAGGTTGTCCATGGCAGAACTCAGTTCCTCGACTCGAGCTCGAGCCTTTGCTGCCTTAGCCCAAGCCACTGAACGAGACTGTACCGCCTAGTCGAGCGCTAAATCCCGATCAGCAAGCTGATCCTACAGACGGCGGATATAACTCCTTAGTTCGTTTATCCTATCGCCATCCACGACCCACATACTGGTCCTGTGTTGCAGTTCCGTTTCAAGTTGATTCACGCGGGCTTTGAGATCCCCAATTGGATCGTTGCTTCCGCTACTACTATCCTCATCCCGCGGGGCAAGTTGATGACGAGGTACTCCAATTGGGCCTGTTGACTTACGCGCGGTCTTCCTCGTGCGTGGCGGCATTTCCCTAGGGGGAAAATTTTATTAGTATAATTCTTAGCATGATGCATGTGTAATTATAGAATCAACCTTAGTTGATTCATACCTTCTATACATTGCACTCCTCCTATCTGGTCTTTCATAAAGATTCTTCAGATATGGGGGATAATGTGACGGAACCTCCCAAGTAATTAGGCCCACCTACAGTTGTCCTTGTCCAACGGACCTCAGACAACCCTATAGGTGCCCCTGAACTACTTGACAAGCTCGGTATCTTTCCTTACCTTTCTAGGAACGTCTCACCCATCTTGCAGACATTACAGAACATCGGAGGTAAAGAAATATGGAAGCGATTACATAACTTACATTTATTAAAAAGTAAGATCAGGTTGTTTAGTACAGACCAGGAATATAAACGAGTGCAGAGTAATATTATTACATACCAAGGGAGGTAAAAACTCCTCCCGACAGTTATTACACAAAAAGTCTTAATGGAGGATCCTTTCCTCCCGCGCATCACTCTTGCTTATCTTCATTAGGAACCACCTTGGTACAGAAGCAACAGAAATCTGCTGCTTCCTCTCCTAAAAACAACAAGGGGATAAACCCTGAGTATGGAATTACTCAGCAAGTCTTACACGACTAAGGAAAAGACTCTCAAGGGTATGCTGGATAAATGGGATTCAAGGAGTGGCCAATCAAGAATCAAAGACTCTGTTTTGCAGAAAAGCTTACTACGAGTGGATCCTTAAAATCCAATTTTATTGTCAGGTTAAGTAAAATTACCTGTAGCTAGAGTTCTTTCTACCCTAGTTCAATCACTTTACCTGCACTAGCCAATTTTCTTATCAACCCTTCATCTTCACTGGATTGCTACGTGTAAGTCAGTGGCCAAGTCTCCATAACCGCGGAGGTACGGCGATCCGAATCGATTATACTCAGCTGAGGATCTCCGATCACACGACATATGTAGCACTTAACCCTTGCATATGTCAACCCGCCACCGAGTTTCTTAAGACCAGATTAGGTTCACGCAAACCGAGAGCACAGATACACCACCGTCCTAGCCTCTTGCCACGGAGGGTACACGCTACTCTCGCCACCGCTCCACGCCCATTTCGTGTTATCTTATTCTGGCCTTAGTCCACCCGAGGCAAAGCTTACCCATGACAAGGCATGTGACCAGTTAAAGGGTCCTCGGTCAGCAGGCTTACATCGAGACGGGCCTTAATCGACTCAGACAGAGACACTACACCGAGACTCCCTTTCTCGTGCAAGTCACCCGCCCGGTCTCAGCTTAATCATTAACCTTAAAGGTTGGTACCTGGCAGAGGTACATTTTTTCCAATGTTGAATCCATCAAGGCCTTTGACAGATTCACCATCAAGTTTTATTTTGAAAACAACCCTCCCACTTTGCCAAACATCTTTTGTAAAACAAATCCTTTTATTTTGCTAGAGCAACACTAAGCATAACAAAACCTTTTGTAAAACAGGGTATCAAGGAAGGTAATCAAATTCCAAGGAAAGTAATGCAGGAATTGTTTTAGCAATCAACACCTATCACCTAATGCATTAAACAAGTGAGAAAGATTTAAAACACAAGGGGGGTGGCAAATGCACCGGGGCTTGCCTTTGTTAACAGGTGAGTCTGGCTCGGATCCGCAAATATCAAAGTAGAAGCAGTTGCCTGCTAGAGAATCCGAGGGTGGTGGTGTCCTTTCTTCGGTGACTTCCTCTTCTTCTTCGTGTTCTAACATAACCATATATATGTATAAGAATGGATGCCATGGGATGCTCATGAGGGTGCAAAGATAATATAAACTTATTATCTAAGTCTTGAACACAACTTTCCTTCACGGTACTCCGAGAACTTAGGGTTTCCGGAGTCAGTAAAGGAGTTCATAGGGCAGGGGGGTGTTTTGGGGTTTGGTGATCAAACAAGGTCCAAATCAACCCAAATTCTACCCAAGGCTTCTAAATAATATGAGGAACTCATATAAAAATTTTGAGCATTTTTGGGATTACAACTTATCTTTTAAAAATCCAAAACTACTACCTTGAACTGCTTTAAATGCCTTAAAATTCCTTATTTAACCTAAAAATCACAAAACTATTTTTATTAAATTCTAGGGAAAATAAGAAACCTAGGAAAATTGGTTTCACAATTTTACCATTTCTCTACATTTTCTACATATTTTTAAAGCTTCACTGAAAAAGAAAAAGAAAAATGCTCAACAGTGTTGGGCCCAAAATCTAACCCGGCGGCCCAGCAATACAGGGAAATAGGGGAGCGCCCTCGCGCGCCCGCGCGCGTGCTGGCAGTTTTGCAGAAAAGCCCCCGATGATCTAAGGAATGTGCTAAGAATCCTCGGCCACTATTCCACATCTTGCTGACAGCTTGCACAAGGGTCCCTGGCATTCCTTTTCTTCTCCAAATTAGTCCCCGACCACGACGCGTTTGCCGTTCATCACCGACGCCGCACGGACTGGCCCCGGCCGGCGGTGAGTGCTCAGTCGAGCGACAGCGGGAGCATAACCTACTCAAGGCGACCTAGGAACACGCATCAATTTGACAAGAACGCCCTGAGAACGGCCTGTCCATGTGCACGGCAGAAACCGCGGCGTCGATCCCATGTTCCCAATTATGCAGGCCCGGATTGGGCAAACGGATGCTACGGTGAGCTTTACGTGCCTACATAGATGCTAGAACAACACTTGAGAGGCGCGGAACTTTACCAGAGTGGTCTGGCCACGGGAGGGTGGGTTTCACGGCGGCGAAAAATGATTTGGGGAGAACTCCAAATTCGTGGCTCTCAGTGAATGGTTGAGGCTGATTCGAGGTGGCTGGTTAGCTTACTACCCTACGGAGCCAGCGGCATCCGCAATTTATAGGCGCATCGAGGGTCGGTGGCGAATTCGGCCGAGGGGTGTTAGCGGCCGGTGAGCTCGGTGCGGGGAAAAAGTAGCTCTCACCGTGGCAGTGATTCCGGTGATCGCCGGACATGCAACTAACGAGTCACCACGAAGGTGTCTCGTGCTAAGACACGTGGTGCGCGACGAAGGTAGCTTATCGGCGATGAGGCTATCTAATCGACGATGAACTGGGGTGAAGTGCGGCGGTCTTAGCCGTAGCTCAATCCTGCCTCGGATTTTTACCCGGTCAAGTTTATCTGCTGTACCCGAAGCACGAATCAGCAGCACGAGATCGACCACCGGCGGCGACTCACCAGCGACGAGCGAGCCAGCTGGCGGTCTGATCCCCAATGGTCTACTGTACCATGGCACATCTGCTTCAGTCGCCTGAACCGGCCATGATCCAACCCAATTATCTCTAGTTTCTTGTTAGGAACAGAGCGATCCCTCTTAATAAAATTTGTTCACTAATCATCAGTCTCCAAACTTACTATAGGATTCTTGGATCAAAATCGAACGTATTTAAAGTTATGGCATGCTCAAATCGGTTCCATCTCACTGTGACCACTTCTGTCTTCAGGTTCAGCTTCAGTTTCTTGATACAAGCCTGACAGAGCAACTTCGGGCTCATTTATTTCAGAATTCTTCATGGTACCAAGGCATGAGTTCTATAACAAAGTTACTCTCCTTCCATAGATCTACAATATTGATGTGGTGACCTAGGGCAAATTCTCAATAATTTGGAAGATCCAATGCTCCAAAGTTGAGCCCTCAACACTGAATTTCAGACTTAGCCCCTATAGTGCTTAAGAGGTGATTTTTGCAATTTGGTCCAAAACTTAGGGTTTGGCTTGCAAATTCACATATATGTGACCCAAATGACTTAAGATACTTATTTGACTTGGTTTTTGCACTTTAGTCCAAAAGTGGACTAATTTTGCACATAGGCCCCTAGGGTTTGGTTTTAGGGTTTTCCAGGGTTCTAATTGAGATTCTTGATATCCCAGGGGCATAAATGTGACTCAACTTTGTTTTTGGGAATATTTTATGACTCTTTCCCTAAAGTCCTTAGGTTTTCTCATCTTGGGTTAGGTCTTACCCCTTCAATCCCTGTTTAGGGTTAAGTTTCCTATCCAGGGTTCTATTTGCAAAAACACTTAAACAATACAACTTGTTTGAAAATTTTGCCTAGTGAATGCACTCTAGGTGTATCAAACATATACAATGCCAATGCTTATGATGCCATGCTCAAGTTTTAGTTACAGTAACACCAGGGGTGTTACATCCTTCCCCCCATAAAAGAATCTCGTCCCGAGATTTAAAGTCCTAGGGTGAGTAATGGAAAAGGAAATGTGTCACATTTTTATTTCCTTATTTCTGGTACAAGGCAGGGGTGGTATGGGGGTTCACTTCTTTATTGCAATAACTATATACACTTTACAAATTACATGAGGCTAGAAAGCCTGGGAAATTCTTATCTAAAAAGTCTTGAGTTTCCCACGTAGCCTCTTCCTCAGAATGTTGGTTCCATTGTATCTTGTAGAACTTGAGAGTCTTTCTCCGGGTAACCCTGTCCTTTTGATCCAGAACTCGAATAGGATGTTCCGAGTATGTTAAATCTGGTTCCAGGACAACATCTATCACTTCAATGGTTCGATCGGGAACCCGGAGACACTTCTTCAATTGCGATACATGGAACACATTATGTACAGCAGACAATGTTTCGGGAAGTTGAAGTCGATACGCCACTGGCCCATATCTTTGAAGGATAGGAAATGGACCAATGTACCTGGGTGCAAGCTTTCCTTTTATCCCGAACCGCGATACTCCCTTCATTGGTGAAACCTTCAAGTAAACATAGTCCCCTTCAAGAAAATACAAGGGCATTCGCCGTTTGTCTGCATAGCTCTTCTGCCGAGCTTGGGCTTTCTTCAGATTATGAATAACTTTCTGAACCTTTTCCTCGGCCTCCTTCACTATGTCAGGCCTAAAGAAATACCTTTCTCCAGGTTCAGACCAATTTAGCGGAGTTCGACACCGTCGCCCATATAAAGCTTCAAAAGGTGCCATCTTGATACTTTCTTGATAACTATTATTGTATGAAAACTCCGCCAAAGGTAAACATTCATCCCATTTTGGTGAGAAATCTAGGACACATGCTCGCAACATATCTTCGAGTACTTGATGAATCCTCTCAGTCTGTCCACTGGTTTGTGGATGATATGCCGAACTATGGAGCAACTTAGTACCCAAGGATTTGTGAAGTGCTTCCCAAAACTTGGCTACAAATTGGGGTCCACGATCCGACACAATGGTCTTCGGAACACCATGCAGACTAAGAATACGAGCAATGTACAATTGGGCGTAGACAGTAACTAGGGAATCTGTCTTGACCAGCAGAAAGTGAGCAATCTTCGTAAGCCGATCAATTATGACCCAGATAGAATCATACCCTTTTGCAGTCCTGGCAATCCCACGATAAAGTCCATACTTATATCTTCCCATTTCCATATTGGGATCGGCAAAGATTGTAATGGACCAGCAGTTTTCATGTGTATGGCTTTGACACGTCTGCAAGTGTCACACTTAGCCACATAGCAGTGCAATTTCGATCTTCATCTTTGTCCACCAGTAGTGCTGCTTTAGATCATGATACATCTTAGTGCTTCCCGGATGAATAGAATAGCGACTAAGATGCGCTTCATCTAAGATTTGCTGGCGGAGTTCTTCATTCTTCGGCACTACTATGCGGTTTTTAAACCATAGCACACCTTGATCGTCTTCCTTGAAACATTTGGCTGTTCTAGCCCTTATCTTCTCCCTGTATGTGCTTCATGCCCACATTATCCTTTTGAGCATCAATTATCCTTTGCAAAATAATTGACTCAAGCTTTAGCTGATTCAGAGTCCCTTGTTGGATTATCCCCAGGTTTAACTTTTCCATTTCCTGACACAGAGTGTTGTCAGGGGTCTTCACCATAAGACAGTGGCAGGAAGCCTTACGGCTCAGTGCATCTGCCACAACATTGGCTCTGCCGGGGTGATAATGGATCTACAGTTCATAGTCCTTAATAAGCTCAAGCCATCGACTTTGCCTCATATTTAATTCTGACTAGGTGAAGATGTACTTCAAGCTTTTATGATCTGTATACATATGACAGATATTTCCCAGCAGATAGTGACGCCAGATTTTCAGGGCATGAACCACAGCAGCTAGCTCCAGATCATGAGTTGGGTAATGCTCCTCATGTCGGCGCAACTGCCTTGAAGCATATGCAATTACTCGGCCCTCTTGCATTAATACACAGCTGAGTCCACGCCTGACGCATCACAATATACATCAAAAGGCTTAGTGATGTCCGGTTGAGCCAATACCGGAGCAGTGGTTAATAATGTCTTCAATTGCTCAAAGGCTTCATTACACTTAGAAGACCAATTGAACTTAATGTCATTTTTCAATAAACTTGTGATTGGCTTCACAAGCTTAGAGAAATTCGGGTATGAATCTGCGATAATATCCAGCTAGTCCAAGAAAACTCCGGACTTGGTGAACAGTGGTTGGGGGTTTCCACTCCAGAATATCTTTGACTTTGCTAGGATCTACCGCAATTCCTTTGGCCGATAACACGTGCCCCAAAAATTGAATTTCCTCCAGCCAAAACGCGCACTTGCTGAACTTGGCATACAGCTGATGTTCCCTTAGGCGCGTCAATACAATCCGTAGATGTTGAGCATGCTCCTCTTCATTTTTAGAATATATCAAGATATCATCGATGAAGACCACCACGAACTTGTCCAACTCAGGCATGAACACCGAGTTCATCAAATAGGTGAAGTGGGCAGGAGCATTTGTGAGCCCAAAAGACATTACCAAATACTCAAACAATCCGTACCGCGTAGTAAACGCGGTCTTCGGTATATCCTCGGGCCGAATACGGATTTGGTGATAGCCCGACTTGAGATCAATTTTGGAAAATACCCTCGCCCCAGTCAGTTGATCAAATAAGATGTCGATCCTTGGAAGAGGGTACTTATTCTTGATGGTGACCTCATTCAGGGGTCGATAATCCACGCACATTCGCAGGGTTTGATCCTTCTTCTTAACAAAAATGGCGGGACAACCCCACGGAGACGAGCTTGGCCTGATGAATCCCTTATTCAGTAGATCTTGTAATTGAATCTTCAATTCCGCCAACTCATTAGGGGGCATACGGTACGATCTTCGGGAGATGGGAGCCGTACCGGGCTTTAGCTCAATTACAAATTCTACATCTCTTTCAGGGGGCAGTCCAGGAAAATCTTCCGGAAATACATCTGGAAACTCACATACTACCGGAATATCCTTGATTTCCGGTACAATGGCTTCGTATACTCTACTAGAAGCTTTGGCTGGATTGGTCACGGGAAGAGACAAAAGAATCTCTTCTTGATTATAGCTCAACCTGACGGTTCTGAGTTAAGTGTTGAGAATTGCCTTGTGTTGGGTTAACCAATTCATACCCAAAATTACATCTATATCCTGGCCTTTCAGAACAATCATGTTAGCAGGAAAGTTCCGTCCGACCATTGTTACTGGCACTTCATAGGCCACTTCTCGAGTAAAAATATGTCCCCCAGGTGAATGAATTTTAAATCCCTCTTTTGATTCATGGCATGCAATGTGATGTTGCTCCACAAATTTCTTGCTAATGAATGTATGCGAAGCACCAGAATCAAAAAGAATAATTGCAGGATGACTGGCCAGGGGAAACGTACCCATCATCACCGACTCTCCTTCCGGTGTAGTGGCCACTTGGGTGTAGTATACACGCTCCGTCTTCCTTGTATTCTTCCCCATAGTATTTCCTTTAGGCTGAGTTGACTTCCCAGATCCTTGCTGAGCATTTGATTGATTTTGCTTGGGATATGGGCAGTCTTTGATGAAATGTCCCGACTTGCCGCAATTGAAACATCCGGTTGAAGAGCTGGGCAAAGCAGGGAATCGAGTGCCTGGGGCACCCGGCTGATTTGGGGAAGTGGGGGTATTACTGGGGTGAATAATGATTGGTTGTTTGAAAGGGAATGCAGGTGGACGAGAAAAAGTGTGATTTTGGCTAGAAGGCCGGATGACAAACCGTTGCCTCTTCGCCTGGCCCTGATTAGGCCTCTCACCACTGAATCCCTTGTTCTTTCTAGAACTTGCGTATTTTGCTTCCACAGATAAGGCTGTACTGACAGCCTTTCCATACGTGAGATCTATACATGTGGCGATCTTTCGCTGCAACCGGTCATTTAGACCCCTCATGAAGCAGTTCTTTTTCTTTAAATCAGTATTCACTTGGTCGATGGCGTACTGCGACAGGTGATTAAACTTTTTGAGATACTGATTGACGGTATCTCCTCCTTGTTTCAGCTTCATGAATTCCTCTTGTTTCATATGCAGCACCCCTTCGGGTATGTAGTGCTCACGGAAGGCTGCTTTAAACTCTTCCCAGGTGATTTGATGGTTGACAGGTTGAATAGCCACAAAATTTCCCCACCAGGTACTGGCAGGGCCACGTAGTTGTTGCGCTGCGAATAATGGCTTCTGCGTTTCTGAACAACGGAGAAGACCAAACTTTTGTTCAATAACCCGTATCCACTCGTCGGCTTCCAACGGGTCCTCTGCCTTGACGAATAGGGGTGGACGGGTTTCGGAGAAGTCCAGATAGGTGGTTTCACGGGGGCCTTGCTGATAACCCCTTCCTGCCTACTGCTGGAATTGCTGTTGACCCGCCATTTCCCTAAGGAAGCGGGTATTGTCTGCGGTGGCATTTACCAAGGCGGCAATCGCCTCGGCCAACATGGGCGGAACCGGAGGTGGATTTGGGGTGACATCCCTTCCCCCAGAAGTTCCCGCTGCGTCCTGTCCTCGAGTCCTGGTCGGCATCTGAGGCAAAGAACATTTGAAATAAATACAAAATGCCAAAGAAGCCTTCCATTTTACATTACTATAAAAAGTAATGATACAGACTCGATGTTACATAACAGGATACATTACCCATTATACAAAAGTTCAACCTATTATACAACTTACTATTTCTACTTTTGCAACTACATTACTACTCCTGTTTATTCTTGGTGGCTTCATCGTCAGGGGTGGGAGACCATACGTCGACCAGCCTCAAAGAAGGAGGGGGCCTAAAAAGGTCTAACTCTCCACCAAGCGCTTCTCCCGCAGTATGCGAGGTTCCGGCTTCAGACCTGACGGGATCCGCAGGGACATTTGGGTGTAATTGTGAATACAGTACATGAACTTCTTCATGTAAAGTATTGCAATATACCTGCAAGTTATCAACAGCAACGCTAAGTTCGTTGACTCGTGCTCGAGCCTTCGCTTCCTTAGCTAAAGCTACTTGAGCGAGATTGTACTAGCCCAGTCAAGTGCCAAATCTCGGTCAGCTAGTTGATCTTGCAGGGTGCGGATGTAACTTCTTAAATCGTTTATCCGGTCACCGTCCGCAACCCATAGATTAGTCCTGCGCTGTAACTCCGCTTGGAGTTGATTCACACGAGCTTCGAGATCACCAATAGGATCGTTGCTCCTGCTACTGCTGTTTTGCTCTTGCTCTCGTGGGGCAAGTTGATGCCGAGGCACACCAATGGGTCCAGTATGCTTACGTGCCGTTTTCCTTGTACGTGGTGGCATTTGCTAAGGGGGAAAATTTATTAGTATAATTATTAGCATGATGCATGAATAAGTACAGAATCAACCTTAGTCGATTCAACCTTCTATACATTGCACTCTTCCTATCTGGTCCTTGAAATAAACTCTTCAGAAATACTTAGGTAAGAAGAGAAGCAATTTTCTAGATAAGTCTTAGAAAATCCTTTTGAAGATGCCACATAATATCTGTCAAGAAGGGCTACGCTCCGATACTAGCTGTGACGGAACCTCCCAAGTAATTAGGCCCACCTACAGTTGTCCTTGTCCAACGGACCTCAGACAACCCTATAGGTGCCCCTGAACTACTTGACAAGCTCGGTATCTTTCCTTACCTTTCCAGGAACGTCTCACCCGTCTTGCAGACATTACAGAACATCGGAGGTAAAGAAATGCAGAAGTGATTACATAACTTACATTTATTAAAAAGTAAGATCAGGTTGTTTAGTACAGACCAGGAATATAAACAAGTGCAGAGTAATATTATTACATACCAAGGGAGGTAAAAACTCCTCCCGACAGTTATTACACAAAAAGTCTTAATGGAGGATCCTTTCCTCCCGCGCATCACTCTTGCTTATCTTCATTAGGAACCACCTTGGTACAGAAGCAACAAAAATCTGCTGCTTCCTCTCCTAAAAACAACAAGGGGATAAACCCTGAGTATGGAATTACTCAGCAAGTCTTACCCGACTAAGGAAAAGACTCTCAAGGGTATGCTGGATAAACGGGATTCAAGGAGTGGCCTATCAAGAATCAAAGACTCTGTTTTGCAGAAAAGCTTACTACGAGTGGATCCTTAAAATCCAATTTTATTGTCAGGTTAAGTAAAATTACCTGTAGCTAGAGTTCTTTCTACCCTAGTTCAATCACTTTACCTGCACTAGCTAATTTTCTTATCAACCCTTCATCTTCACTGGATTGCTACGTGTAAGTCAGTGGCCAAGTCTCCATAACCGCGGAGGTACGGCGATCTGAATCGATTATACTCAGCTGAGGATCTCCGATCACACGACATATGTAGCACTTAACCCTTGCATATGTCAACCCGCCACCGACTTTCTTAAGACCAGATCAGGTTCACGCAAACCGAGAGCACAGATACACCACCGTCCAGCCTCTTGCCACGGAGGGTACACGCTACTCTCGCCACCGCTCCACGCCCATTTCGTGTTATCTTATTCTGGCCTTAGTCCACCCGAGGCAAAGCTTACCCATGACGAGGCATGTGACCAGTTAAAGGGTCCTCGGTCAGCAGGCTTACATCGAGACGGGCCTTAATCGACTCAGACGGAGACACTACACCGAGACTCCCTTTCTCGTGCAAGTCACCCGCCCGGTCTCAGCTTAATCATTAACCCCAAAGGTTGGTACCTGGCAGAGGTACATCTTTTCCAATGTTGAATCCATCAAGGCCTTTGACAGATTCACCATCAAGTTTTATTTTGAAAACAACCCTCCCACTTTGCCAAACATCTTTTGTAAAACAAATCCTTTTATTTTGCTAGAGCAACACTAAGCATAACAAAACCTTTTGTAAAACAGGGTATCAAGGAAGGTAATCAAATTCCAAGGAAAGTAATGCAGGAATTGTTTTAGCAATCAACACCTATCACCTAATGCATTAAACAAGTGAGAAAGATTTAAAACACAAGGGGGTGGCAAATGCACCGGGGCTTGCCTTTGTTAACAGGTGAGTCTGGCTCGGATCCGCAAATATCAAAGTAGAAGCAGTTGCCTGCTAGAGAATCCGAGGGTGGTGGTGTCCTTTCTTCGGTGACTTCCTCTTCTTCTTCGTGTTCTAACATAACCATATATATGTATAAGAATGGATGCCATGGGATGCTCATGAGGGTGCAAAGATAATATAAACTTATTATCTAAGTCTTGAACACAACTTTCCTTCACGGTACTCCGAGAACTTAGGGTTTCCGGAGTCAGTAAAGGAGTTCATAGGGCAGGGGGGGGTGTTTTGGGGTTTGGTGATCAAACAAGGTCCAAATCAACCCAAATTCTACCCAAGGCTTCTAAATAATATGAGGAACTCATATAAAAATTTTGAGCATTTTTGGGATTACAACTTATCTTTTAAAAATCCAAAACTACTACCTTGAAGTACTTTAAATGCCTTAAAATTCCTTATTTAACCTAAAAATCACAAAACTATTTTTATTAAATTCTAGGGAAAATAAGAAACCTAGGAAAATTGGTTTCACAAGTTTACCATTTTTCTACATTTTTCTACATATTTCTAAAGCTTCACTGAAAAAGAAAAAGAAAAATGCTCAACAGTGTTGGGCCCAAAATCTAACCCGGCGGCCCAAGCAATACAGGGAAATAGGGGAGCGCCCTCGTGCGCCCGCGCGCGTGCTGGCAGTTTTGCAGAAAAGCCCCCGATGATCTAAGGAATGTGCTAAGAATCCTCTGCCACTATTCCACATCTCGCTGACAGCTTGCACAAGGGTCCCTGGCATTCCTTTTCTTCTCCAAATTAGTCCCCGACCACGGCGCGTTTGCCGTTCATCAACGACGACGCACGGACTGGCCCCAGCCGGCGGTGAATGCTCAGTCGAGCGACAGCGGGAGCATAACCTACTCAAGGCGACCTAGGAACACGCATCAATTTGACAAGAACGCCCTGAGAACGGCCTGTCCACGTGCACGGTGGAAACTGCGGCGTCGATCCCATGTTCCCAATTATGCAGGCCCGGATTGGGCAAACGGATGCTACGGTGAGCTTTACGTGCCTACATAGATGCTAGAACAACACTTGAGAGGCGCGGAACTTTACCAGAGTGGTCTGGCCACGGGAGGGTGGGTTTCACGGCGGCGAAAAACGATTTGGGGAGAACTCCAAATTCGCGGCTCTCAGTGAATGGTTGAGGCTGATTCGAGGTGGCTGGTTAGCTTACTACCCTACGGAGCCGGCGGCATCCGCAATTTATAGGCGCATCGAGGGTCGGTGGCGAATTCGGCCGAGGGGTGTTAGCGGCCGGTGAGCTCGGTGCGGGGAAAAAGTAGCTCTCACCGTGGCATTGATTCCGGTGATCGCCGGACATGCTACTAACGAGTCACCACGAAGGTGTCTCGTGCTAAGACACGTGGTGCGCGACGACGGTAGCTTATCGGCGACGAGGCTATCTAATCGACGATGAGCTGGGGTAAAGTGCGGCGGTCTTAGCCGTAGCTCAATCCTGCCTCGGATTTTTACCCGGTCAAGTTTATCTGCTGTACCCGAAGCACGAATCGCAACACGAGATCGACCACCGGCGGCGACTCACCGGCGACGAGCGAGCCAGCTGGCGGTCTGATCCCCAATGGTCTACTGTACCATGGCACATCTGCTTCAGTCGCCCGAACCGGCCATGATCCAACCCAATTATCTCTAGTTTCTTGTTAGGAACAGAGCGATCCCTCTTAATAAAATTTGTTCACTAATCATCAGTCTCCAAACTTACTATAGGATTCTTGGATCAAAATCGAACGTATTTAAAGTTATGGCGTGCTCAAATCGGTTCCATCTCACTGTGACCACTTCTGTCTTCAGGTTCAGCTTCAGTTTCTTGATACAAGCCTGACAGAGCAACTTCGGGCTCATTTATTTCAGAATTCTTCATGGTACCAAGGCATGAGTTCTATAACAAAGTTACTCTCCTTCCATAGATCTACAATATTGATGTGGTGACCTAGGGCAAATTCTCAATAATTTGGAAGATCCAATGCTCCAAAGTTGAGCCCTCAACACTGAATTTCAGACTTAGCCCCTATAGTGCTTAAGAGGTGATTTTTGCAATTTGGTCCAAAACTTAGGGTTTGGCTTGCAAATTCACATATATGTGACCCAAATGACTTAAGATACTTATTTGACTTGGTTTTTGCACTTTAGTCCAAAAGTGGACTAATTTTGCACATAGGCCCCTAGGGTTTGGTTTTAGGGTTTTCCAGGGTTCTAATTGAGATTCTTGATATCCCAGGGGCATAAATGTGACTCAACTTTGTTTTTGGGAATATTTTATGACTCTTTCCCTAAAGTCCTTAGGTTTTCTCATCTTGGGTTAGGTCTTACCCCTTCAATCCCTGTTTAGGGTTAAGTTTCCTATCCAGGGTTCTATTTGCAAAAACACTTAAACAATACAACTTGTTTGAAAATTTTGCCTAGTGAATGCACTCTAGGTGTATCAAACATATACAATGCCAATGCTTATGATGCCATGCTCAAGTTTTAGTTACAGTAACACCAGGGGTGTTACAGATAAGAATAGAAGAAATTTTTCTAGGTGAGTTTTTATAAATTCTTTTGAAAATGCCTCATAATATCTACGAAGAATGGCTTCGCTCCGATACCAGCTGTGACGGAACCTCCCAAGTCATTAGGCCCACCTACAGTTGTCCTTGTCCAACAGACATTAGGCAACCCTGTAGATGTTCCTGAATTACTTGACAAGTTCAGTATCTTTTCTTACCTTTCCAGGAACGTTTCACCCGTCTTGCAGACATTACAGAACATCGGAGATATCGGAATGCGGAAGTGATTACATAAACTTACATTTATTAAAAAGTAAGATCAAGTTGTTTATCACAGACCAGAAATATAAACGAGTGCAGAGTAGTATTATTACATAACCAAGGGAGGAAAAAACTCCTCCCGTTAAGTTTTACATAAAAGTTGTCCTATGGAGGACCAAGTCCTCCCGCATCTTTACTCTTGCTTTTCCTCCTAAGGAACCACCTTGGTACAGAAGCAACAGAAATCTGCTACTTCCTCACCTAAAAACAACGAGGGAATAAACCCTGAGTATGGAATTACTCAGCAAGTCTTACCCGACTAAAGAAAAGACTCTCAAGGATATGCTGGTTATAAGGGACTCAAGGTAAGGTATCTCAAGATCAATGACTCTATTGTTGCATAAATGCTTACTAAAAGTGGATCCTTAAAAATCCAGTTTTATTGTCAAGTTAGGTAAACTTACCTACCTCTAGAGTTCTTTCTAACCTAGTTCAAACACTTATCCTGAACTAGCCAAGTTCTTAATTCTTCCTTCATCTTCACTGGATTGCTACGTGTAAGTCAGTGACCAAGTCTTCATAACCGCGAAGGTACGGCGATCCGAATCGATTATACTCAGCTGAGGATCTCCAATCACATGACATATGTAGCACTTAACCCTTGCATATGTCAACCCGCCACCGGGTTTCTTAAGACCAGATCAGGTTCACGCAAACCGAGAGCACAGATACACCACCGTCCAGCCTCTTGCTACGGAGGGTACACGCTACTCTCACCACCGCTCCACGCCCATTTCGTGTCATCTTATTCTGGCCTTAGTCTGCCCGAGGCAAGGCTTACCCATGACGAGGCATGTGACCAGTTAAAGGGTCCTCGGTCAGCAGGCCTACATCGAGACGGTCCTTAATCGACTCAGGCAGAGACACTACACCGAGACTCTCTTTCTCGTGCAAGTCATCCGCCTGGTCTCAGCTTAATCATTTAAACCCAAAACTTGGTACCTGACAGAGGTACATCTTTTCCGATGTTGGACCCATCATGGCCATGATGGATCCACCATCAAGTTTTATTTTCAAGAACATCCCACCCACTTTTGCCACATCAACTTTTTGTAAAAACAAAACATTTTGTTTTTCTGAAGCAATGCTAAGCATCAAAAATCTTTTGTAAAACAGGTGATCAAGGAAGGTAATCAAGTTCAAGGAAGGTAATGCAGGAATTGTTTTAGCAATCAACTCCTATCACCTAATGCATTAAGCAAGTGAAAAAGATTTTTAAAACACAAGGAGGTGGCAAATGCACCGGGGCTTGCCTTCGTTAGTAGGTGAGTCTGGCTCAGGCCCGCAGATGTCAAAATAAAGACAAGATCCTGCCTGAGAGTCCGAAGGTGGTGGTGCCTTTTCTTCACTCACTTCAACTTCTTCTTCGTTTTCTAAACATAACCGCATATAGGTATAAGAATGAATGCCATGTAATGCTCATGAGAGTGCAAAGATAATAGAAACTTATTATCTAAAGTCTTGAATACAACTTTCCTTCATGGAACTCCGAGAACTTAGGGTTTCCGGAGTCAGTAAAGGAGTTCATAGAGCAGGGGTGGGGGTTTTGGGGTTTAGGTGTCAAACAAGGTCCAAATCAATTCAAACTCTACCCAAGGCTTCTAAATAAGGTATAGAGCTTATGTAAAAAGTTTGAGCAATTTTGGGATTATTATCTATTTTCTAAAAATCTAGAACCAATACTTTAAACTACTTTAAATGCCTTAAAATTCCTCATTTCCTCTAAAAATCATAAAACTATATTTATTAAATTCTAGGGAAAATAGGAAGTCTAGGAAAATTGGTTTCACAATTTTAAGATTTTTCTACCATTTTCTATAGGTTTTCAAAGTTCTCCTGAAAAAGAAAAAGGAAAAGACTGAATAGTATTGGGCTCGTTTCAGCCCAGTGGCCCAGTCCAGAGGGGAAAAGCGCGCGCGCGCGCGTCCGCGCCCTGGCGATTTTGCATAAAAACCCTCGGGCTTCTAACTAACCGAAAGCGAGCTTCTTCACTATTCCTATGTGTCGCTGATAGATTACAAATAGGACCTCCATCTTTTATTCCCTTGCACGGTGAAGTCCCCGACGGCGTTCACGCCCAGCCGAGCTCCGACGAGCGCCTGCATCGGCCGATTGGGGTAACGGCTAGGGTTCCTGAGCAGCGGACATCAAATTGGACCTGGCCCGAGCATTTCCCCTAACCTAATTCCATCTATGGCCCAATGGCTTGCTCTGGCCACGGTGACCGTGAACCTCACAGCGAGACAACCGTGTTCCTGGCAATCCCTGGCGATCCGGTTCAATTAAAGGGGTCGAGGAGTTTGCGGGGTACCTAAGGATGCTAGAACAAGTAACAGAGGGGCGCGAGCTAACCGGAATTAAGCTGGCCGCGGTGAGCTGTTCTTCACGGCGGCGGAGACCGAAATTGAGGGCAATTGGAAATTCGCGCGTGCTGGTGGATGATCGAGGGTGGGGGTGGGTGCTATAGCTTCACGATGACATAGCGCAGCTACCCGAGCCATCAATTTATAGGAAGCTTCGTCGGTGGCATCCAATTTGATCGAACAACGCGGCAGCCGGAGATAAGAAAGAACTCTGGCGCCGTGGGTGCGTGTCCCCAGTCGTGGCGAACTCACCGGCGACGACGGGACGGTGGTAGGGAGTCACTGTGATGCGGTAGATGGACAGAGACACGCGGACGTTCAACGGCAATGGCATGACAGCTGTGAGCCCCTTTATCCACGGGCGGTGAGCAAGGGGAGGGGTATCGCGGCTGGCCGGGGTGGCATCTAGCTCACCGGCGGCGAGGATTCTTTTACCCTGCAGCGCTATCCAACACCTAGGCACTAATCTTGACGCCGGCGACACGGATCACGGCGAAGAGAGCCATCGGCGGTGAGGGACTGCCACGCTGGCGGTCTGATCCTTTACAGTTACTGTACCATGGCGATTTCAATCAGACGAACTGACAGAGCAAGTTTAAGCCACATTTTCTCTGATTTTCAAATGGCAACACATCCAGTGACCTATAGCAAAGTTGTAGAGCTATATACCATCTACAATTCGACTATAGGGATTAAACTTAGTTGAGCACTGGATCATGCTCAGAATTGAGCTTAAAGTTGATGTCAGTCCACTGTTAGTCTAAAAATTCAGACCTTAACAGCCTGACAGCCAGATTTTGAGCATGATTATCTCTAGATTTCTCTTAATAACTATGCTCACACCCTTAAACAAAGTTGTTCTCTTTAGTTTGGTCTACAACTTTGATGTGGTGACCTAGGGCAAAAACCCTATTATTAAAAAGTTACAAAGCTCAAAAGTTGAACCCATAAGACTGTTTTTCAGACTTAGGATAGAATTCAATTGAGGTCTATTTTGTAATTAAGTCCAAAACTCAGGGTTTGGCTTGTAAATTCACACATGAGTGACCCAAATGGCTTAAGATACTTATTTAACTTGGTTTTTGCACTTTAGTCCAAAAGTGGACTAATTTTGCACATAGGTCCCTAGGGTTTGGTTTTAGGGTTTTCCAGGGTTCCAATTAGGGTTTCTGGTAACCCAGGGGTATAAATGTGATTCAACTTTATTCTTGGGAACATTGTATAATTATTCCCCAAGGCTTTTAGGTTTTCTCAATTTGGGTTATGCCTTACCCCTTTAATCCCTCTTTAGGGTTAAGTTCCCTATCCAGGGTTCTATTTGCAAAATACTAGAACAATACAACTTATTTGAAATTTTTACCTAGTGAATGCACTCTAGGTGTGTCAAACATATGCAATGCCAATGTTTATGATGCCATGCTCAAGTTTTAGTTACAGTAACACCAGGGGTGTTACAGACTCGGCTTTTTTCATACGCCCCTACATCGCCTTTCCCCAAGGAGGAGGGGGGGGGGAAGCGCCATGCTGCCCTCGGAGGGCGCCGAACATGGTGTCTCCAGTGAGTTGCTAGCGGGTAATCCGAGTGGATGCCTGTGCCCCATTCGTTAGGGGTCGGCTAGTGGCCCGGAGGCGCGCTCCAAAAGTACCTGCGGGTGATTCGCTGGACCTGGTCCCCTTTTGACGGGGTCCGAGGGCTCGATGCCTCCCTCTGGTGGGATTCCGTTATGAAAATCGCTCCCGCTGGTCTCGGAAATGTCCTAGGTTACCTCGGGAGCGTAGCCCGAGCCTTGGTTATGTATCGAACGTACCCAGGGTCATCCCTCGCTCTGCGTGCTCTGAGGCGGCTGTCGAACCCTTTGGGGGCCAGCCTACGAACCCCTGATCAGTAGTGGGCGCGGTGCCCAAGTGGCCTGAGGCGGCTGTTGAACCCTTCCGAGGGGCCAGCCTTCAAACCTCTGACCAGTAGTGGGCGCGGAGCCCGAGTGCTCTGAGGCGGCCGTCGAACCCTTCTGAGGGGCCAGCCTTCGAACCTCTGATCAGTAGGGGGGCTCGGGGCCCATTTCCTTCGTGGAGAAGGATCCCTTTCGGAGTATCCCCTTTCCCGGTCGCTGTGGAAAGAGAGAGAAAGAGGAAGTGGAAAAGGATACGAAATCGAACATCGTGGCGTACCTTTTTGACGCGGTCATTATGGCGGAGGTGAAGCGTCGCCCGCTTTGCCTGCCAAAGGTGCCGCCTGCCCTGCCGTAGAGTTAATGTGACGGGACGAGTGGTTCGTGGGGCAGCCGTTGTGCGTGCGCGAGCCGTTCGAGGAACGGAACACGGGCGCGTCGTCTTCACGCCGTGGGAGAGGGTTCTCTCGCTATTCCAGGAGGGGACGTGAGCCTGCAGATGATTTGACTGCTGCTTCCGCCCGCCTGCCATCGCCATTACTACCGACCTATTTTTGGCCGTATCGACCGTCACGCCTTCTCCCGCGGCTGACTGACCCGTGACCGGCGCGCCTGGTTGGCACTGCTGGGCCGTGCGCAGGGTTGCCCCGAGTTGCGGCACTGGTTCCGCAGTCGAGAAGGCGTGGGACTGGCGCGAGTGGCGGTGCAGTTTCTCGCATGTAGTAACCGGCGCGCCGGTTACATGACGTGTGGGCCTGGGCCTCCTTGCTGGACGCGGCGAAGTCGGAAGGGTGCGCCCTCTTGGTGCGGTTGCATGCCGCCTGCATGGTGGTCCGCTTTTTCTCCCGCTGGTCCGGGCGATAGTGGAGGAATGCTTGTAACCGCTGGGCTGTTGTGCGCTCCGCGCGCGGCGGTTTGGCTCCTTCTGTCCTGGGGCAGCTTGCATGACGCGTGGGACCCAGCCCCCGCGTCGTAGGGGGAGGACCTTGGAGCGTGTTGGAGAAGACTCAGTCCGCGACGGCTGAGGACGCAAGTGGGGAGAGTCGCCTTTAAAAGGAGGGTGACCCCCTTGGATGGCAACCATGTCTTCGCACTCCATGTATCGCATCCTTCCATCTTCCGAGCCCCCGGATGGGGAGCGCTTGCGTCGCTTTGGTCTTGCTGTCGTTGGAGGAACACAACTTCGCGGAAGTTGGTATCTTTCAGCCATCGCTCGACTTCAAGGATTTTCATCTGGCAGCCCGGCTGCATCCCCTCGCCGGTGGTCACCCAAGACGGTGACCTCCAGTTCGATGGTGGGGAGAAGCGAGCCGGGCTGCGGCCTCTGCCCCTCCCACAGCTTCATCAGTGCTGGGGAGGCTAGTGCGCCGAGTTGGGGCCTGACTCCGCGCGGGCAGCGGCCCGCTCCTTCCCTCAGCGATCGGGGGGAAGGGCGTTCGCCGTTCGTGGCGCTGGCAACTGTCGCGTGCCTGGCTCTCCGGCCTAAGCGACTCCGGCGCTACTTCCGGTGCCACCTCCCATCGAGGCAGCCAGAAGAGGTTTCTCTGC
Organism: Zea luxurians; assembly: GCA_029449295.1. NCBI lineage: Eukaryota > Viridiplantae > Streptophyta > Magnoliopsida > Poales > Poaceae > Zea > Zea luxurians. The sequence goes on from JAOPSE010000010.1 coordinate 133,051,000, forward strand.
CGACGGGATAGTCGGTGCCACCCGCGGACTGACCTCCGACTCTACGACCTTCTGCTTGTCTTCGCCCCTCGAGTGGGGGCGTGGGCGAGGAGCTCGTCGTAGCAGCGTCCGCCCTGAGGTCATCGCTGCTGCTGTTTGGCCACTTCGGAGCGGGGGTCGGCGAGCCACCAGGGGTTTTGTTGCCCCGCAGGCCCTCCAACGTGGGAGGTTGTTCGTACCTGCGGGGGTGGAACCGGAGTTCCGTTTGTCATGGCACCTGGAGTGCCGGTGTTTGTTCATTGTGGCTGTCGAGGCCTGAACATGTAGGTATTTTTGGGTGTAATACCATGTTTTTCCCTCATTTTCGAGCACTGGGACTCGCCTGTCGGCTAGCCGAACCGCTTAACCAAATGTGAGTTGCTCTGTGCGAAAGGTGATGAGTGAGGTATCCGTATCCCAGAGGCGTAGGAATCCCTCGGCTCGGTCGGCCTTGCCGCACGAGGCTTCACTTGTTTAGTCAAAGAAACCCTCGGCCGCTCTTCGATGAGCCGGAGCAGGAGGCAGCGGTGCCAGCGCGGACAGAGGCAGAGTTGGCTCGAAAAAGGGAGCTTCGTCGGCCGGGGCTTAGCCGGGACCAACGCCGGAGTCGAGTTGCCGAGGCCACGAGCCGGGCTGGTGTCCTCGGGGGACAGTTGGCTGAGGCTTCGGGGCAGCCGGCCGAGCCGTCTGCTCGGGCCGGGTTCCTGGAGGAGACCCTAGCGGCGATGGCCCGGGCGTGGTGCTGACGTCGTCCTTCGGTGTGGAGATCCTCCGCCCGTGTTGCCGTCCGAGGCTCGGTCGGACGTCGCCGAAGGTGGAGTTGACGACGGAGGGTGCTGCTGCTCCCTCTCCATCGATATCTGAGCCTGCAACATCGGTTCGCCTGTAGTATGCATATGTTTTTCGCGGCCGCTGAGGTCCAAACATACTGTCGTCGTGTTGTAAAGCTGCGTTTCTTTTCCCCTTGTTTCAAGTATCAAGACTTGCTTGTCGGTGGCAGAATCGTTCATCCGAGCGAGAGTTACTTCTCACGGAAGGTGATGAGTGAGGTATCCGTATCCCGGAGGTGTAGGAGTCCCTCGGCTCGGTCGGCCTTGCCGCTTACGTGTACTCTTACTCGTCCGTAGGATTCTTTTGTCGACATGGTCGAGATGGCACGAAAAATCGTTTCGGCAGAAGAGTCTTCGAGCGTTAAGACTTGTTCGGTCAGCGGAACCGTTTATCCGAGCGCGAGTTACTTATCGCAGAAGGTGATGAGTGAGGTATCCGTATCCCAGAGGCGTAGGAGTCCCTTGGCTTGGTCAACCTTGCCTGCTTACGTGTACTCCGTCGTTTTCAGGATCCCACCATCGAAGTAGTCGAAAAACACGAAAAATGTTCTTGCGAAAGACTTTTTTCGAGGAAAATTTTGACGCAGAGGGGGTTCGCCCCTTCTAGCCCCCGAGGGAGGGTCGGGCTTTGCTGAGGCAAAGTCGTCCCTTCCTTGATGGTTAGACTTCATATGTAAACGAGGTATATGAACGGCTTGAAAACATCTTAAGGGTAGAAGCGACGTAGCTGTCGGATGTTCCAAGCGTTGCTGTAGACCTCGCCTTGACTGTTGGCCAACTTGTATGTCCCGGGCTTCAAAACCTTGGCAATGATGAATGGCCCTTCCTAGGGAGGCATGGGCTTGTGCCGCCCTCGGGCGTCTTGTCGTAGTTGAAGCACCAAGTCGCCCACCTGGAGGTCTCAGGACCGAACCCCTCGGGCGTGGTAGCGTCGCAGGGACTGCTGATACCGCGCCGAGTGTAGTAAGGCCACGTCCCGAGCCTCTTCCAGCTGGTCCAGTGAGTCTTCTCGGTTGGTCTGGTTGCGTCGGTCGTTGTAGGCCCTCGTCCTTGGGGAACCGTATTCTAAGTCTGTGGGCAAGATGGCCTCGGCCCCGTAGACTAGAAAGAACGGCGTGAAACTCGTGGCTCGACTTGGCGTCGTCTTCAGGCTCCAGACCACCAAGGGGAGTTCCTTCATCCATCGCCTGCCGAACTTGTGGAGGTCGTTGTAGATCCTCGGCTTGAGTCCTTGCAGAATCATGCCGTTAGCACGCTCTACCTGCCCATTCGTCATGGGGTGAGCCACGGCGGCCCAGTCCACCCGGATGTGGTGATCCTCGCAGAAGTCCAGGAACTTTCTGCCGGTGAACTGGGTGCCGTTGTCGATGATGATGGAGTTCGGGACCCCGAAGCGATGGATGATGTTGGTGAAGAATGCCACCGCCTGTTCGGACCTGATGCTGTTTAGGGGTCGGAAGATGGAAGGATGCGATACATGGAGTGCGAAGACATGGTTGCCATCCAAGGGGGTCACCCTCCTTTTAAAGGCGACTCTCCCCACTTGCGTCCTCAGCCGTCGCGGACTAAGTCTTCTCCAACACGCTCCAAGGTCCTCCCCCTACGACACGGGGGCTGGGTCCCAAGTGTCATGCAAGCTGCCCCTAGGACAGAAGAAGCCCAACCACCGCGCGCGAAGCGCACAACAGCCTAGCGGTTACAAGCATTCCTCCTCTATCGCCCGGACCAGCGGGTGAAAGGGCGGACAGCCATGTAGGCGGCATGCAACCGCACCAAGAGGGTGCACCCTTCCGACTTCGCCGCGTCCAGCATGGAGGCCCAGGCCCACACATCATGTAACCGGCGCGCCGGTTACTACGTGCGAGAAACTGCACCGCCACTCGTGCCAGTCCCGCGCCTCCTCGACTGCGGAACCAGTGCCGCAACTCGAGGCAACCCTGCGCACGGCCCAGTAGTGCCAACCAGGCGCGCCGGTCACGGGTCAGTCAGCCGCGGGAGAAGGCGTGACGGTCGATACGGCCAAAAATAGGCCGGCAGTAATGGCGATGGCAGGCGGGCGGAAGCAGCAGTCAAATCATCTGCAGGCTCACGTCCCCTCCTGGAACAGCGAGAGAACCCTCTCCCACGGCGTGAAGACGACGCGCCCGTGTTCCGTTCCTCGAACGGCTCGTGCACGCACAATGGCTGCCCTGCGAACCACTCGTCCCGTCGCATTAACTCTGCGGCAGGGCAGGCGGCACCTTTGGCAGGCAAAGCGGGTGACGCTTCACCTCCGCCATAATGACCACGTAAAAAAGGTACGTCACGACGTTCGATTTCGTATCCTTTTCCACTTCCTCTTTCTCTCTCTTGCCACTAGAGACCGGGAAAGGGGATACTCCGAAAGGGATCCTTCTCCACGAAGGAAACGGGCCCCGAGCCCCCTACTGATCAGAGGTTCGAAGGCTGGCCCCTCGGAAGGGTTCGACGGCCGCCTCAGAGCACTCGGGCTCTGTGCCCACTACTGGTCAGAGGTTCGAAGGCTGGCCCCTCGGAAGGGTTCAACAGCCGCCTCAGGCCACTCGGGCTCCGCGCCCACTACTGATCAGGGTTCGTAGGCTGGCCCCCGAAAGGTTCGACAGCCGCCTCAGAGCGCGCAGAGCGAGGGATGACCCTAGGGTACGTTCGATACATAACCAAGGCTCGGGCTACGCTCCCGAGGTACCCTAGGACATTTCTGAGACCAGCGGGAGCGATTTTCGTAATGGAATCCCACCAGAGGGAGGCATCGAGCCCTCGGACCCCGTCAAAAGGGGACCGGGTCCGGCGAATCACCCGCAGGTACTTTTGGAGCGCGCCTCCGGGCCACTAGCCGACCCCTAACGAATGGGGCACGGGCGTCCACTCGGATTACCCGCTAGCAACTCACTGGAGACACCATGTTCGGCGCCCTCCGAGGGCAGCATGGCGCTTCCCCCCCTCCTCCTTGCGGAAAGGCGACGCAGGGGCGTATGAAAAAAGCCAAGTCTGTCCTTGACCGTCCTCTCGCTCTGTGCAAAGGCTCGGGGGCTGCTCTCGCAAACCCGGCTCCGGCCAACCCGTTGACAGCGTCAACATACCAGCCCGAGAACTTGGGACTCGACTATGCACCCGGGCTACGGCCAGTTCGCATGAGGGAACGACCAAACCGACCGAGCCATCACTAAAGGCACTAAGACCCCGAAGGAGTCAAAACACTCCTCCGAGGCCTCGGGGGCTACACCCAGTGGGTGCGCTCGCGCGCACGCACCGGAACAAAATGCAACCGAGAAAGGTCGGCCCCCTTGCAAAAAAGTGCGACAAAAGCCTCCAAGCGAGTGCCAACACTCCCTTCGAGGCTCGGGGGCTACTGTCGGGGACCATAATTAGGGGTACCCCCAAGACTCCTAATCTCAGCTGGTAACCCCCATCAGCACAAAGCTACAAAGGCCTGATGGGCGCGATTAAGGTCAAGGCTCAGTCCACTCAAGGGACACGATCTCGTCTCGCCCGAGCCCGGCCTCGGGCAAAGGCAGCCAACCCCGGAGGATTCACGTCTCGCCCGAGGGCCCCCTCAAGCAACGAACACACCTTCGGCTCGCCCGAGGCCCAGTCTTCGCAGAGAAGCAACCTTGGCCAGATCGCCACGCCAACCGACCGTGTCGCAGGAGCATTTAATGCAAGGATCGCCTGACATCTTATCCTGATGCGCGCTCTTCAGTCGACGGAGCTGAAGTGACCGCAGTCACTTCGCCGCTCCACTGACCGACCTGACAAGAAAACAGCGCCGCCTGCCCCTGTCACACCCGGCTTTAAGGAACAAAGCCAGGTGCATCTCATACATGCGCCAAGAAGACAACATATATAATAACAGAGTGTATAGAGATCAATGTCATAAAACATCAGAGTATTTATTACATAGCGGAAGACTTATTACAAAATAAAATAATGAATATAAAACGAACTAAGGATCGTCGGCGCAAATGTCAACTGAGAAACACCACCTAGATCAGATCATACTCCTCGCCTTGTGGCTCCTCCTGAACCACCTGCTCTCCTCCTGTGGGGGGGGGTGTGAGACAGCAAGGGTGAGCTCACACATGATCATAGCTCAACAAGTTGTGGGGAAACAGTGGACATAAACTCACAAAGGTGTGAGTTCATGTGATGTGTAAGGCTAATCAATGATAGGGGTTAAAGCTGAGCATTGCTTTTAAGTAGTTGGTCAAAATTTTATTAGCAGTTACTAAGTGTAAGTAAATACCAAACCATAAGTAAAGTAATAGAACAAAATTAATAACAACCCATGCAATGCAAATGACAAAATTGAATTTAAGTTCCATAATTTAAACATCAGAGAGTCCTGAGCTGCTCATGACCGTGAGCTCGGCTAGTATACCAGTTTTACACTCTGCAGAGGTTGTACCCTTTACCCACAAGTCATGTTACCCATCTGCCAAGGGGTCGCGAATCCCATACACCTCTACCTAGGAAGCGCTGCAGGGCAACACTACGAGGCCTTTACAAAGTTCCACTAGCTTCCGAAAACCCGCTACAGTTTATAGGAAGTTCCAATGCAGGGTTCTTGGCTGACCGCCATCGCAGCAAAATCAACCAAGGACCTCCCTACACTGACCACTCCCCTACTGCCCTTGCCCCTTTCGGGTAAGGTAGTCTTCCACTAGCTTTCCTAATTAGTCAGCCAAGGGCGTCCCATTAAACCCTTGTGGTGGCACGTGGTTCTCAAGTTAAGCTCTATGTTCCAATTAACATTAATGAACTTGACATGAACATAAATAGAATAACAAAAAGAATTGGAACATAGAGGTAATAAATGATTATCCCAAAACCATATAAAGCAATAGCAAACTACCCAAGTGATTCTGGGGTAAACAAGGTAATGAGATAAACAATCTAGGATGACCTATTGGGTCCCATCAAAATTAACCTATGCATGGATAAGTGATATTAAAGAACATTATTGGGTAAAAAGTGGTCAAGGGCACAACTTGCCTTCAATGAGCTCCTGCTCAGCTACTTCAACCTGCTGCTCACCAGGATCCCCAGCAACGGGCTCTTCTACTCGCCACAATACAAACAAGCACAGTGTATATAGAGAAATTAACATTACACCAAACATATAAATAAAATACACAGTAATAATCTACATATTAAAATAAAATCCTAGGAACAGGAATCATAATTTTTGGAGTTATAGAATTTAAGTTATGGATTTTCAAAGGTTTTATGGGTTTAAAATAGGATTAAGTGTGGGATTAATTTTCTTACTGTTTTCATGTCAAAACAGAGACACTAAATGATAGACAATAATATTACAAAATTTTAGAAATTGAAATGGTTCAATTTGGAGCTAAAATGAATTTTCTATGAATTAAATAGGTTTCTAGAATAAATTTTGCACTAATAATCATTTTCTAAGCGAATTTTCCATAGTTTATTCTCTGACCGGACTGCGCTGCTATAATTAGAAAGCTTAGGGTCCACTGAGCAAAAGGTTTTAAGACTCAGAATCCTACCAGAGGGGACTGCGGGTTTATTCGAGTAAACTTGAGGGGCTCTTTTAAAAGACTGTCAGCCGAAGGGGTATCCTTTGCTACGAGCCACCCAGATTAGATCCAATGGCTCGGATCAGACCACCAACCGGTACTAAACAAAGGCCGCCAGATCTCTATCCTACGATTTAGCTTTTATGATCGCGAGATGCAACACTAGCCCTAGATTTCGCGATCAATGGCCCAGATATGATCGTGCGAAAAAGGGCACGCGCGGCTAGATCCAGACAGTCAGTGATCCGATCTACGGGTAACACAACCCCCCTAACCTCGGTCAGCGGGGCGGTGGCGCAGAAAGCTCCACGGCGGCGGTCTCGCCGGCGCAAGCTAATCTGGCGCCCCAGAACACATCTTCCTTCATGGGCAAGTACTCCACGATCTAAAGAGCAGGTTAATTCGATTGAGCTAGGACGTACCGGTGATGGAGCAGTGCGATACGCCAGCCATGGCGAGAGGCGGAAGGATGCATGCCGGCGAGAAATTCATCGAGGCCCAGTCGCGCAGGCGCCCACACGCGCTCCCGCACACCATCTACCACCCCAGACCCCCCTCCTGGGTAGGTTTCCTGGGCTGGACCGGCGACTGGGACGAGGTTCGCTCGCGGTGACCGCCGACTCTCCCTCCTCTCACGGTTTCTCGGACGGAGGTGGCTAGAAAACTCGATGCCCCCACGATGACGAGATCCCGGAAGTCTTTATAGTCCTAGCGTGGTTGACGCCAACAGGTGCGGAGGTGGTTACGCCAATTAGCTAGGATCTACGCGGCGGCATCCCTTCAGTCAGCGCGCGCCCTGAGAACCACGGGGAAGAAGAAGATCGCGCCTGTAAGGTGGGTCCCGCACGCAAGCGACTGACTCAACGCGCGTGGAGTTCACTTACAGACAGGTGGGCGCCACCCAGTCAGCGACAGAACGCGGGCGTGAGAGCGCGGGCGTGAGGCCGACTAGGCGGGCCCACAGGACAGGAGTTCGGCGCAGAGAGAAGGTAGAATGGCCGAGCGCGCTTGGTGGGCCGCGGGGTAATTCAGTTGGATGGGCCGCCAGTGAGGAGATCCGGCCCAAGTAGGTTCTTCCTCCCCTTTTCTTTTTATTTTCTATTTTCCTTTCTTGTTTTCTTTTATTCTTAACTATTTTGAATTTAAATTTGAATTTTGCATACGAATTCCACCATTGAGTCAAGTATACAAATTCAAGCTTCTAGTGGAGGAATAATATATTTTTATTTACTTATTTTTATCCACAAAATTCTTATTTTCTTCTCTTTTCTAAATTCTACAATTCCTTTTGGATTTTAAATTCCACTTTGGACTTTAATATATTTCTTGTCACATTATTATTTTATTTTGTCACAATGTGCACACAAAAGAAAATCCCAGCATGATGCATAATTTAGTTGAGTGTCTTTTGTTGATTATTTATTGGTGTAAGTGAGGTGCCCACATGAAATGATAAATAGGGATGACACCCATATATGCAAAGGAATATAATTTCTCCTCTTAGATTTTTTTTTCACAAAGTGGGTATTACAAATCCTACCCCCCTTAACAAGAATCTCGTCCTCGAGATTTAAGAAGGTCTTGGGAAAAGATGGCAAAATCTATGCGAAGCTCTTCTTCTCTCTTCCAAGTTGCTTCATCTTCTGCATGGTGACTCTATTGTACTTTACACATCTTTATCACCATATTTCTTGTAACTCAAGTCAAAGTGTCAAGAATCTTGATGGGATATTCCGTGTAAGTCAAATCACCCTGAACACTAAGCTCTTCCATTGGTAACTGTTCCTTAGGGACACAGAGACACTCCTTACGTTGAGACACATGGAATACATTATGCACATCAGATAGATTATCAGGTAGCTCGAGTTGATAGGCCATCTCTCCAACTCGCCTAAAAATCAAGAATGGTCCAATGTAGCGAGGGGACAATTTGCCCTTAACTTTGAATCTCCTCATTCCACGAAGTGGTGACACCTTGAGGTACACATAATCTCCTTCTTCAAATTCCAGTGGTCTTCTTCTATTATCAGCATAGCTCTTTTGCCTGGTTTGGGCCACCCTCAAATTCTCTCGAATTATACGGACTTGTTCTTCTGCTTCTTGAATCAGTTCAGGCCCTAAGAACTGTCTTTCTCCAGTCTGATCCCAATACAAGGGAGTCCTGCACTTCCTGCCATATAGAGCTTCAAAAGGTGACATCTTCAGACTGGCCTGATAACTATTGTTATACGAGAACTCAGCATATGGTAGACTTTTATCCCAACTTCCTCCATGTTGAAGAGCACATGCTCTCAACATATCTTCCAAAACCTGATTAGTCCTTTCCGCCTGTCCATCAGTCTGAGGGTGATAAGCCATACTGAAATTCAACTTCGTGCTCATGTTCTCATGAAAGCTTCTCCAAAATTGTAGCACCCCAAAAATCCTAACCTAGGTTTGAAACCCTAATCTACCCTTTTCCCCCCTTTCATCCTCTAATTCCAAGACCTCCACTAGTTTTTCTTTCTTCATATGCATACATTTTGTTTAATCACAAAGCACCTCACTTAGACTCTATTTTCTAAACACTTAGAGTATCCACAAAATAATTTGTTCAAAAGAAGAGGGGCAAAATGAGAAATAGGAAATAGAAAAAAAAAGAAAAAGGGAAAAGCTTTCTCCTTTTCCTGCTGGACCGAATCCCGGCCCAAGTCCCGCGACCCCCCCTTCCCACGCGCCCGCGCCCCTCCTCTCTCGGCCCATCTTCGGCCTGCCACCGGGCGCGCGCGCCAGCCCGCTCCGCACCCCGCCTCCCTCTCGCTGGCAAGGCGTCCCCACCCGTCAGCCGCCCTCTCTCTCGCGCGCTCGCTCCCTCTGGCAGAGTGGCCCCCACTGGTCAGTTGCTTCGTCGTCCTTCCAGCCGTCCCCTCACTCAAGTCACCTCCGGCCGTCGCCTCTGTCCTCCCCTCTGCCATCTCGCCACACAGGGAAGTTTGGCACCGCTCCGTCCCCCCCTTGACCAGCGTACTCGCCGGTACCGCCCCGCCGTGGAGTCTCGTCGGCGACGCTGTGCGGCATTAATGCCGGCACTGTGAGGCTCACCGGCGTCCGCCAAGCTCCGTTGCCCCCCTCCCCTCGCGCGCCAATAAAAGGCTCGCCCCGAGCCCCTCCTTCCTTGCACCAGCCTCGGCCATCCCTCTCCTCCCCTCCCCCGAGCACAATTCGCGAAGCGCCGGCGTCATTCTCCTCTCCGGTGAGTCCCTTCCTCCTCCTCCCTCTCCTTCTCCGTTGGTCCGACAAGAAATTAAGTGGGCCGAGCAGCTCCCTCGCGTAGCCACAAACCCGAAGCACCACCTTCCAACCCCCGTCCCCCACCCAGAGCCCACCGGCGGCGATCCCCGCCGCGGAACTCCGCCCCCTCCCCGTAGGCAGCCCCCTCCCAACCCTCTCCGACCAAATTGAGCCTACCGTTGGAATCGCCAGCCTCCGCCCGTGCCAAACCACCCTCCCTTGGTCAAAGGACCGGGCCACCGGCGGCAAGCCGCCGTCAAGCTTCCCCGGCGGCCGGCCTTTTCTCCCTCGCTCGGCCGGTTCGCCCCGCCGTCTGGCCGCGACGCTGTTTCCCCCCCCCTCTCGCTGGCAAGTGGGCCCACAGCAACGCCGTCTCCCTCGCAGCCGCGCCGTCTCCCCCTCGCTCTTGGGCCGTCACTGGGCCGCAAGCGCTTCAGCGCGCGCCCGCGCCCGGGCTGGGCCAAAAGTCGTGTCCCCAGCCCAGGAATGAGGATTTCTCTTTTCTTTTTCTTTTTCCACCCTTTTTCCCATTTAAATAGTTTTCTCAATATTTTATGCACCAAAAATTATCAAAAAGGATTTCCAAGGTTACATAAAATAATGTTGTTAGAAAATGGCACACTATGATTGATAAACCACTATTGATGTATTGTTTTACTGCCTGTTCCCTAGAGGAAGCGGGGACCGCAGATCCGGACCCCGTAGCTCCGGAAGAAGGGTCGGAGCCCGAACTTCCGGAAGTAGATCTTCTGTGCCAAGAGAGCTTCAACGAAGGCAAGTCCATCCTTCCCTTGATGCATAAATTACCTATTCTCTCTACCACTGCCTAGGCCGGGAACTATGGGGGAATATTGCATTGTGAGAGAGAGATGGCCCGCATTAACATATACTTTCTGGATACGAAATGTGGGTTGGAAAGAAGGGCAATGTATACCTCCAAATTAAGTCTCTTTTGAAAAGTTTGCGATGAAGGGTACTCACCCTCATCACCCTTGGGAGTGGGATGATCAGGGACTCCCTGGTTTAGGGGAGGGCCTAAGGTGTTGGCTCAGCTGGTTTAGGCGTGAGTAGAAGGATTGTCCCCTCATATAAGGACCGGCTTGTCATTTTCACTACCTGTACTCCTTTATCAGTACAACCACTCGAGACTGTGTGGGCAGTCACTCAATCTGAACTCGTGCGGTCCAACCCCAGGGTTAAGAAGGCTGGGGAGCACCGGGAGGATAAGGAGGGGGAAAGTTTTGTCCGGTTTGGACATGGTGGTGGCCTGACTCCTTCCGGATAACCGTTAAGGTTAGGACGTACGAGTAAGGAAAGAGATCCGGCATTTGGGTCTCGCGACGGTGAGATCGCAGAAACCGGGCTAGTGGGTAAAGTGTACACCTCTGCGCAGAGTTGAAACCTATTCGAATAGTCCGTGTCCACTGGTATGGACGAGTCTGGTATGGTATGGCAATTAGAACTTCCTTTATGGGTTTCATGAAAAGAGGAATGTGTGAATAAATAGGTGTTAAGAAAGAAACTGAGGCCACGGGAGTGGGAAGCTCAGTGGCGGTTGAGTTTTTGGTTATTATAAGACTATGGGAAAAAACCTTTAAGTATCTGCCTTTCTCTAAGAAAATGATGAGTGACCACAACTCCACCAAATTGAGCATGTATATCATAGGCCTTTTTCTCTCTACGGGACCGGGATGGGCTTGCGAAATACCTAGTGTATTCACCCAGATTTATTTATGTTTTTCAGCAGCCGAGGACTTCTTTTCTGCTATGCTTGATTAAGAGGGCTGTGTCTGCACCCAGTTCTGCCTGTGGCTTGGGCTAGTATATCTTCCTTCTGCGTTTCCTATTTCGGCTCTCTTGAGCTTGTACCCCGGTATTGTAATAACCTTTATCTAAACTCTGTACTATTTGAAGTAATGAATGTGTTTACTAGCCTCCTGGGACTAGTAATTGTATCACATTTGAGTCCCAAAGGATCGGGACGCTTCAGGTGGTATCAGAGCCATAGGACTGGCCGTAGGACGCAACCCTGACCTTAAAAACTTGCCCTAAAAAAAGAGAGAATACCTCTTACCCCAAGAAAAGTTTTCTCTTCTCTTCCCCGATTTTAACAAGACCCTTCTTTTCCTATTCCAGATGGAAGACTCTCTGGCCATTAGGACATCCTACTGCTCAGAGGTGGAAGGGTTCCCGCATCTCTTGCGAAGCTGCGCGCTTCGCATGGGAATCCGCAAAAAGCCGGAATACGTCTGGACGGAGCATATCGAAGGCGGAATAGAGAAATGCTCTATGGCAGTCTACCTGGGAGAAAGCCGAAACTACCCAAACCATCCTTCCTTCCAAGTCACTTTTACCGGATATCGCTTTCCAGATACCTGCCAGAATGTTGCCCGATCAGCCCTCCGTCAACTATGCCAGAACTACAGCAGGGTGATCTTTGGAACCCCCCTTCGCTACTTCCCACCCAGCAACAAGAATACCCCCACCTGGAGGAGAAGACTTAGGCCCTCTCAGGAGGAGATCCTATTGAGAATGATCCTACCATCGTCTACATGGCTGGATACCTTCACACCCTTGATAACCAATATGATGACCTCACCCTCCACTGCACCTACCTAACCTCCCGGGTGGAAAGTCTGGAGCAAAAAGTCAGGGAACTTTCAGAGGAGAAGGCGTCCCTTCAGGAGAGCCTCGCAATAGCTGAAGGCGAGGAAACCAATACCCGAGAGGCCTACCGCACTCTAAAGATGGACTACGACAAGAAACCGAAGAAACTCGCCCCCGCAAGAAGAGTCCGCAAGAAGACCAAAAGCCAAGGATGCTAGACTGAGCAGAAGGAAGAAAACCCTCCAAGGAACCCATCCGACACCGAAGAAATGTCCCTGGCTAGCCTTGATGACCTTCTTAAGGAATTTGGGGACACTTTAGAGAAGGAGTTCGGGAGTACCCTAGATAGCACTCGTGTGTGACGAACTTATGGTAGCAGGGTGTTGTGTCATGTAATGGCTTGATGTAATGAATAAAATAACCAGTTAAAAAAATGGCATGTGCATAATAGTGACTCTCTTCCCATGGCAGATGGCTTCGGATAAAACCACGCCTACCGCCTCCGGGATTGGAGCAGGTTTTCCCTTAGGAGCAGCAGGAGAAGCCGGCGGAGAAGGGGATGGGACCCACCTCCCCGCACCTCCGGAACTGCCACTAGATCTGGCCCAAGTTCTAGCCAATCAAACCCGACTCATTGAAGTCCTCACTCGGAGTCTGGAAAACCAACGCCCAGGTGGTGGAAGGCCGCAGGACAGGATGGGAGAATTTTTGAGACTCAAGCCTCCCACGTTCGCGGGGTCCAGCAATCCCCTCGATGCTGATGACTGGCTTCGCACGATCAAGAGGAAGCTGGAAGCCATCGGATGCCCCGAAAATCAGCGCATCCAACTGGCAGTTCATCAACTTTCAGGAATGGCTTTAGCATGGTGGGATGCTTTCAGTGAAGCCGTCAGAGATGCTACCTGGGCAGAATTCGAAATAGCTTTCTGTGAACACCATGTACCCCAGGGGATAGTTCAGCTCAAGGAGGATGAATTCCGGGAGCTAACCCAAGGTGGGAGAACAGTCAGTGAGTATGTGCACAAGTTCACAGAGCTGGCCCGCTACGCGCCTGAGGATGTCAGCACCGAATCCAGAAAAATGGCCCGTTTCCTGAAAGGGTTAAGACCCGAGCTTAAGACCATCCTCGCCAGCCAAGACTTCCACAGCTTCTCTCACCTCTCCAACAAAGCCATTCAAGTGGAAAGGGCAAAAGAGGAAGAAAAAGGGCACATCAAGAGGAAATTCCATGTCCTCCGAGCGCAACAGCAAGAACGTCACCAGAGAGCTCGACCCTTTGGGCTTCCACCCAGGGGTCCAAGCTTCGATAAACAATCTGGACCCACTCCATCACGCTACAGTCAGCAGAGTCAGAGCTCCCTTCAGGCACCCTCTGTTGCAAGCAACCAGCCGCCAGCAAACGCCTGTTGGCACTGCGGAGACCCCAGGCACTTCAAGAACAACTGCCCTCAGTTGAAGGCACCCGGACCAACTTACTCCAACTCGGTGAATGGCCCCAAGATTCCATCAGCACCTACCTCCAAGGCACTTCCTTCAAACAGCCAGCAGAGTAGGACTCAGTATCAGGGCAGAGCCCGGGTCAACCACGTCGACGCTCAAGAAGCCCAGCAAGCTCCTAGGAGTAGTGCTAGGTGAGTTCCTTGTTGAATTTACTCCCGCTTCTGTGCTTTTTGATTCAGGAGCATCCCATTCTTTTATAGCCGCTAAGTTTGTGGAAAAGCATGGCATCCCCTCTACACCCCTAGCTATCCCTTTGGTCACCCGAACCCCATGATCAGACCTCCTGTGCAAACTCAGGTGCTCCCAAGTCAGAATTCTTTTAAGTGGGGTAGTGTTCCTGGCAGACTTAACCATCTTGCCATCCTAAGGAATTGATGTAATCCTAGGGATGGACTGGCTAGCTAAGCATAAGGGTATCATCAGCTGTGCAAGCAAGACTGTTCTTCTCACCGATCACCAAGGAAAGGCAGTTTCCTGTCAAGCCCAACCGCCCGCAAACGATCCAATGATGTTTGACCTAACAGCGGAGAGCATGCCTATAATCAAGGAGTTTGAGGATGTATTTCCGGAAGAGTTGCCCGGGATGCCACCAGAAAGAGGAGTAGAGTTCTATATAGACCTCATTCCCGGCACTGCGCCCATCGCAAAAAGACCATACCGCATGGCCCCCACTGAATTGGCAGAATTGAAACTTCAGATTTCAGAACTACAGCAAAAAGGGTACATCCGCCCCAGTTCGTCTCCCTGGGGAGCACCCGTTCTTTTCGTTACCAAAAAGGATGGAAGTATGAGGATGTGTATTGATTATCGATCCTTGAACGAAGTTACAATCAAAAATAAGTACCCTCTCCCTCGAATCGATGACCTCTTCGACCAACTACAAGGAGCCAAATACTTCTCCAAGATAGACCTCAGGTCAGGGTATCACCAACTAAGGATTAAGGAAGCAGACATTCAGAAAACTGCATTCGTCACCAGATATGGGCAATATGAATTCACAGCGATGCCATTTGGGCTAACGAACGCACCCGCCTTTTTCATGAACCTCATGAATAAGGTATTTATGGAAGAGTTAGATAAGTTTGTCGTGGTCTTTATCGACGACATCCTCATATATTCCAAGAGTCGCAAGGACCATGAGCATCACCTTCGAATCGTCCTCGGAAGACTCAGAGCACATCAACTTTATGCTAAACTCAGCAAGTGTGAGTTTTGGTTAGAGAAGATAGCTTTCCTGGGGCATATCTTGACTGCAGAAGGGATAGAAGTGGACCCATCTAAGGTAGAAGCCGTTTCAAATTGGAAGCAACCATCCAACGTTAGTGAAGTACGAAGCTTTCTGGGAATGGCAGGGTATTACCGCCGTTTTATCAAGGGATTCTCCGGCATAGCAAAACCCATGATTGAACTCCTCAAAAGGGACAATAGGTTCGTGTGGACTCCCAAATGTGAAGAAAGTTTCCAAGTCATCAAAGAGAAGCTTACAACCGCACCAGTTTTGACTCTACCAGACATACACTAGGATTTTGTCATCTTCTGTGATGCTTCCAAGCAAGGCTTAGGGTGTGTCCTAATGCAAAATGAGAAAGTCATTGCTTATGCATCCCGCTTACTCAAGCCGCACGAACAGAACTACCCTACCCACGACCTGGAATTGGCAGCCATAATTCACGCTCTAAAAATATGGAGGCATTATCTGATCGGGAACAAATGCCACATCTTCACTGATCACAAGAGTCTAAAGTACATCTTCACGCAACCGGACCTCAACCTCCGTCAAAGAAGGTGGCTCGAATTGATCAAGGATTACGACCTCGAAATCCACTACCACCTCGGAAAGGCCAACGTGGTAGCAGACGCCCTCAGCCGAAAACCTTTCAGGGTTAAAGGAACAAACTTTCTGGAAGATTGGAAGAAAGAATCAGCTCAGCTAAATGCATGTCTGGGAGACAACGGTGGCCTGGAAGTCAAGCCAAATCTAGAAGATCTCATATGCAAGGCCCAACTGCCTGGACGCAGAGACAACCAGGCTTATGGAAAGAACACGCAAGGAGCAACTTCCGGACCTTAGAACAGACGAGCAAGGAATCCTCTGGTTCAAGAACCGCCTGTGCGTACCAATGGGAAAGGCACGGGAAACCCTACTCGATGAAGCCCACAACTCAGCTTACTCTATCCACCCAGGGACCACCAAGATGTACCTAGACCTCAAAGCCAGATATTGGTGGAAAGGGATGAAGAAGGAAATAGCACAGTATGTGGCCCGATGTGACACCTGTCAGCGAACAAAGACCGAACATCAGAAGCCTGCAGGCCTACTTCAACCCCTCCCAATACCCGAATGGAAGTGGGAAGAAATAGGCATGGATTTCGTAACCGGACTGCCCAGATCACAGAGAGGAAATGATTCCATATGGGTGATAATCGATCGTCTCACCAAGGTGGCCCACTTCGTTCCAGTAAAGACCACTTTTGGAGGAGCAGCCCTTGCCCGAATATACCTTAAAGAGATAGTCAGGCTACATGGCATTCCACAGAAGATAGTATCAGATAGAGGAACGCAGTTCACTTCAAAATTTTGGAAGGGCCTTCAACAAGCAATGGGCACCAAGCTAGATTTCAGCACTGCTTATCATCCCCAGTCAGATGGTCAAACCGAAAGAGTCAACAAGGTCCTTGAAGATTTACTCAGAGCCTACGTGTTAGCCTTCGACAGAGATTGGGAGTCCAGTTTGCCGTATGCCGAATTCTCGTACAACAACAGCCATCAGGCCAGCATCAAAATGTCACCATTCGAAGCACTGTATGGAAGAAAATGCCAGACTCCCCTAATGTGGTCCAATGTGGGGGAAAGGACACTAGAAGGACCCGACTTTGTTAAAGAAGCCGAGGAAAAAGTCGCTTTAATCCGCAGGAGGTTACTTGAAGCTCAGAGTCGACAGAAGAGTTACGCAGACAATAGGCGAAGGGAACTCAGATTTGAAGAAGGAGATTTTGTTTATCTCAAGGTTTCCCCGATGCGTGGTGTCAAAAGGTTCCAGATGAAAGGAAAACTGGCACCCCGTTTCGTCGGTCCCTACCCTGTCATTTCCCGAATAGGACCCGTGGCATACCGTCTTGAGCTACCAGAATCCATGTCAGATATTCACAATGTGTTCCATGTGTCTCAACTCCGCAAATGCCTAAAAGTACCAGAAACCCGCATCAAGGCAGAGACAATTCAGATTCAAAAGGGTCTCCAGTACCAGGAGAAGCCAGTGAAGATTCTCGACTCAGCAGTCAGAAGGACCCGCAATTCAGAAGTGAAACTCTATAAGGTTTAGTGGAGCAGAGATGGAGAAGAGGAAGCCACCTGAGGAAAGTGAGGACTCTCTGAGGAAGGAATACCCTTACCTTTTCTCGAGCCCCGTCTGAATCTCGAGGGCGAGATTCTTTTAAGTGGGGTAGGTTTGTAGCACCCCAAAAATCCTAACCCAGGTTTGAAACCCTAATCTACCCTTTCCCCCCCTTTCATCCTCTAATTCCAAGACCTCCACTAGTTTTTCTTTCTTCATATGCATACATTTTGTTTAATCACAAAGCACCTCACTTAGACTCTATTTTCTAAACACTTAGAGTATCCACAAAATAATTTGTTCAAAAGAAGAGGGGCAAAATGAGAAATAGGAAATAGAAAAAAAAGAAAAAGGGAAAAGCTTTCTCCTTTTCCTGCTGGACCGAATCCCGGCCCAAGCCCGCGACCCCCCCTTCCCACGCGCCCGTGCCCCTCCTCTCTCGGCCCATCTTCGGCCTGCCACCGCGCGCGCGCCAGCCCGCTCTGCACCCCGCCTCCCTCTCGCTGGCAAGGAGTCCCCACCCGTCAGCCGCCCTCTCTCTCGCGCGCTCGCTCCCTCTGGCAGAGTGGCCCCCACTGGTCAGTTGCTTCGTCGTCCTTCCGCCGTCCCCTCACCGAAGTCACCTCCGGCCGTCGCCTCCGTCCTCCCCTCTGCCATCTCGCCGCACAGGGAAGTTTGGCACCGCTCCGTCCCCCCCCCTTGACCAGTGTACTCGCCGGTACCGCCCCCGCCGTGGAGTCTCGTCGGCGACGCTGTGCGGCATTAATGCCGGCACTGTGAGGCTCACCGGCGTGCCGCCAAGCTCCGTTGCCCCCCTCCCCTTGCGCGCCTATAAAAGGCTCGCCCCGAGCCCCTCCTTCCTTGCACCAGCCTCGGCCATCCCTCTCCTCCCCTCCCCCGAGCACAATTCGCGAAGCGCCGGCGTCATTCTCCTCTCCAGTGAGTCCCTTCCTCCTCCTCCCTCTCCTTCTCCGTTGGTCCGGCAAGAAATTAAGTGGGCCGAGCAGCTCCCTCGCGTAGCCATGAACCCGAAGCACCACCTTCCAACCCCCGTCCCCCACCGAGAGCCCACCGGCGGCGATCCCCGCCGCGGAACTCCGCCCCCTCCGCGTAGGCAGCCCCCTCCCAACCCTCTCCGGCCAAATTGAGCCTACCGTTGGAATCGCCAGCGTCCGCCCGTGCCAAACCACCCTCCCTTGGTCGAAGGACCGGGCCATCGGCGGCAAGCCGCCGTCAAGCTTCCCCGGTGGCCGACCTTTTCTCCCTCGCTCGGCCGGTTCGCCCCGCCGTCTGGCCGCGACGCCGTTTCCTCCCCCCCTCTCGCTGGCAAGTGGGCCCACAGCAACGCCGTCACCCTCGCAGCCGCGCCGTCTCCCCCTCGCTCTTGGGCCGTCACTGGGCCGCAAGCGCTTCAGCGCGCGCCCGCGCCCGGGGTGGGCCAAAAGTCGTGCCCCCAGCCCAGGAATGAGGATTTCTCTTTTCTTTTTCTTTTTCCACCCTTTTTCCCATTTAAATAGTTTTCTCAATATTTTATGCACCAAAAATTATCAAAAAGGATTTCCAAGGTTACATAAAATAATGTTGTTAGAAAATGGCACACTATGATTGATAAACCACTATTGATGTATTGTTTTACTGCCTGTTCCCTAGAGGAAGCGGGGACCGCAGATCCGGACCCCGTAGCTCCGGAAGAAGGGTCGGAGCCCGAACTTCCGGAAGTAGATCTTCTGTGCCAAGAGAGCTTCAACGAAGGCAAGTCCATCCTTCCCTTGATGCATAAATTACCTATTCTCTCTACCACTGCCTAGGCCGGGAACTATGGGGGAATATTGCATTGTGAGAGAGAGATGGCCCGCATTAACATATACTTTCTAGATACGAAATGTGGGTTGGAAAGAAGGGCAATGTATACCTCCAAATTAAGTCTCTTTTTGAAAAGTTTTGCGATGAAGGGTACTCACCCTTATCACCCTGGGAGTGGGATGATCAGGGACTCCCTGGTTTAGGGGAGGGTCCTAAGGTGTTGGCTCAGCTGGTTTAGGCGTGAGCAGAAGGATTGTCCCCTCATATAAGGACCGGCTTGTCATTTTCACTACCTGTACTCCTTTATCGTACAACCACTCGAGACTGTGTGGGCAGTCACTCAATCTGAACTCGTGCGGTCCAACCCCAGGGTTAAGAAGGCTGGGGAGCACCGGGAGGATAAGGAGGGGGAAAGTTTTGTCCGGTTTGGACATGGTGGTGGCCTGACTCCTTCCGGATAACCGTTAAGGTTAGGACGTACGAGTAAGGAAAGAGATCCGGCATTCGGGTCTCGCGACGGTGAGATCGCAGAAACCGGGCTAGTGGGTAAAGTGTACACCTCTGCGCAGAGTTGAAACCTATTCGAATAGTCCGTGTCCACTGGTATGGACGAGTCCGGTATGGTATGGCAATTAGAACTTCCTTTATGGGTTTCATGAAAAGAGGAATGTGTGAATAAATAGGTGTTAAGAAAGAAACTGAGGCCACGGGAGCGGGAAGCTCAGTGGCGGTTGAGTTTTTGGTTATTATAAGACTATGGGAAAAAACCTTTAAGTATCTGCCTTTCTCTAAGAAAATGATGAGTGACCACAACTCCACCAAATTGAGCATGTATATCATAGGCCTTTTTCTCTCTACGGGACCGAGATGGGCTTGCGGAATACCTAGTGTATTCACCCAGATTTATTTATGTTTTTCAGCAGCCGAGGACTTCTTTTCTGCTATGCTTGATTAAGAGGGCTGTGTCTGCACCCAGTTCTGCCTGTGGCTTGGGCTAGTATATCTTCCTTCTGTGTTTCCTATTTTGGCTCTCTTGAGCTTGTACCCCGGTATTGTAATAACCTTTATCTAAACTCTGTACTATTTGAAGTAATGAATGTGTTTACTAGCCTCCTTGGGACTAGTAATTGTATCACATTTGAGTCCCAAAGGATCGGGATGCTTCAAAAATCTTGAGGTAAACTGTGAACCTCGATCAGACACGATCTTCTTTGGTACTCCGTGTAAACACACAATCCGAGCCATATATAACTCTGCTAGCTGAGAACCTTTATAAGTAGTCTTGACAGGAATAAAGTGAGCCACTTTAGTCAATCTATCCACAATCACCCATATAGCATCATATCCTTTCTGGGTGCGAGGCAATCCAGTAATAAAATCCATACCAATCTCTTCCCATTTCCACTCGGGTATCTTCAGTGGATGCAGTAGTCCAGCTGGCCTCTGGTGTTCAGCCTTAACTCTTTGACATACATCGCACATAGCCACATGTGCAGCCACATCTCTTTTCAACCCATACCACCAATACTTCCGCTTCAGATCCTGATACATCTTGGTACTACCAGGATGAATAGAATAATCCGAGTCATGGGCCTCCTTTAAAATAGTCTCTCGAAGGCTTTCAATATCAGGAACACACATCCTGTCCTTGAACCATACAGTGCCCTGCTCATCTTCCGTAAATTCCGGAACTCGACCTTCAGTAATCAGATTCTTAATCTCTTTTATTTTAGCATCACCAATTTGACCTTTACGAATTTTCTTGCTCCAAAGTAGGTTCCACATCAATAGTAACTCCTTCAGTGTGAGTAACTATCCCCAGGTTAAGTCTCCTGAAATCCTCAACAATCTCATCTGGTAGCTGGGCAACAATAGCTGAATGAACATGCTCCTTGCGACTCAAGGCATCTGCAACCAAATTTGCCTTGCCCGGGTGATAGTGAATCTCCAAATCATAATCCTTAATAAGCTCCAACCAACGGCGTTGCCTAAGGTTGAGATCCT
This sequence comes from Zea luxurians, assembly GCA_029449295.1. NCBI lineage: Eukaryota > Viridiplantae > Streptophyta > Magnoliopsida > Poales > Poaceae > Zea > Zea luxurians. Next base: position 133,071,931 of record JAOPSE010000010.1, read on the forward strand.
TTTGAGTGAATATATACTTCAGACTCTTATGATCCGTATATACTTGACACTTGGTCCCCATGATATAATGTCTCCAAATCTTAAGCGCATGCACAACGGCTGCCAATTCCAAGTCATGAGTGGGGTAGTTCAATTCATGTTTCCGCAACTGATGAGATGCATAGGCGATCACATGTCCTTCTTTCATGAGCACACATCCAAGTCCTTGGCCACATGCATCACAGTAAATGTCAAATCCTTTCTGTAAGTCCGGCATAACCAATACTGGTGGCGACATCAACCTCTTCTTCAATAGATCAAAGCTGCCTTGGCACTTCTCGTCCCACTTAAATTCTCTTCCTTTCTCCAAAAGTGAAGTCATAGGTTTAACAATCTTAGAAAATCCTTCAATAAATCTCCGATAATAGCCAGCAAGTCCCAAGAAACTCCGAATCTCAGTAACTGTAGTGGGTACTCCCCACTCCATTATCTCCTTAACCTTAGCAGGATCCACTGATATTCCTCCATTAGAAATAATATGACCAAGAAATGGCACCTCACCAATCCAAAACTCGCACTTGCTGAACTTGGCATATAGCTGGTTATCTCGTAGCTTCTGTAGCATCAATCTCAGATGTTCCTCATGATCGCTATCACTCTGAGAATAAATAAGAATATCGTCGATGAATACCACGACGAATCTGTCCAAATACTCCATAAACACCTTGTTCATCAAATTCATAAAATAAGCTGGTGCATTGGTTAATCCAAACGACATCACGGTGGACTCATATAATCCATATCGAGTCGAGAAAGCCGTCTTGGGAATATCCGATGGTCTAATCCTCATCTGATGGTAACCAGATCGGAGATCAATCTTCGAAAATACTCTTGCTCCTCTCATTTGATCAAACAAATCCTCAATACGGGGCAACGGATACTTGTTCTTCACCGTAACATCATTAAGAGATCTATAATCCACACACATCCTTTGCGATCCATCCTTCTTCTGTACAAACAGAACCGGTGCTCCCCACGGTGAGGAACTCAGATGAATGTACCCAGCCTCTTGTAACTCAGTTAACTGCTTCTTAAGTTCCTTCAACTCCTTTACGGACATCCTATATGGCCGTTTAGAAATAGGGGCGGTTCCAGGTAGGAGATCAACAACAAACTCAACTTCTCTATCGGGTGGCATCCCTAGTAACTCTTCTAGAAAGACATCCGAAAATTCTCTAACCACACGGATGTTGACACCAACAAACTTCTTATCTACTAAGAATGTCGCTAGTCTGATGGGGGTAGTTACTGCAACTTCAACTTCAAATCCTTGTCCTGTGGAACTGGTGAGTTCTATGGTTCCCTTAGCACAATGTATATACTGCATTTGCCATTCTTAACCATGACATACCAAGGATCATGTCTATAGTGCTCTCTTCTAACACTATAGGGGTAGCCCATCTGGGTTAGAAACACAGGGTAAGAAGGAAAGAATGGTAGACAAGGCGTGTAATTACGAGAAATGTTACTGCAGGGGGTTTATTAGCTAAGTAGATTAGTGTGTTATCCACTAAAGCTAATACATTACCTTATGGTGGTACATGCTAAGATGCCCGCCTATACTATTTCAATCAATCAAAGAAGCAGATCAGGCATTGATCATCAGAACAATCAACTAACATTTTTAAAATAGAGAAAATAGTTTTATTTTCGTCTTAGGTTCCCTATCTCTTAAAAATGTCATAAGGGTAGGGATTCCAAGGTGTGAAATCCATCTTGTCTCAGAGTAGAAAAGGTAAGAATGATCAGAGTAGAACAGTAGAAGGTGAGACAGGATCAAGATAAGATAAGTATAGAATGAGTCAGAGTAAGGTAAGTAGGAAAGGGTTTGTCCATTTCTATCTAGGTCTCGTCCTACAGTCAACATTTCCTCTAATACCACTTCTGTCACACCCGGCTTTAAGGAACAAAGCCAGGTGCATCTCATACATGCGCTAAGAAGACAACATATATAATAACAGAGTGTATAGAGATAAATGTCATAAAACATCAGAGTATTTATTACATAGCGGAAGACTTATTACAAAATAAAATAATGAATATAAAACGAACTAAGGATCGTCGGCGCAAATGTCAACTGAGAAACACCACCTAGATCAGATCATACTCCTCGCCTTGTGGCTCCTCCTGAACCACCTGCTCTCCTCCTGTGGGGGGGGTGTGAGACAGCAAGGGTGAGCTCACACATGATCATAGCTCAACAAGTTGTGGGGAAACAGTGGACATAAACTCACAAAGGTGTGAGTTCATGTGATGTGTAAGGCTAATCAATGATAGGGGTTAAAGCTGAGCATTGCTTTTAAGTAGTTGGTCAAAATTTTATTAGCAGTTACTAAGTGTAAGTAAATACCAAACCATAAGTAAAGTAATAGAACAAAATTAATAACAACCCATGCAATGCAAATGACAAAATTGAATTTAAGTTCCATAATTTAAACATCAGAGAGTCCTGAGCTGCTCATGACCGTGAGCTCGGCTAGTATACCAGTTTTACACTCTGCAGAGGTTGTACCCTTTACCCACAAGTCATGTTACCCATCTGCCAAGGGGTCGCGAATCCCATACACCTCTACCTAGGAAGCGCTGCAGGGCAACACTACGAGGCCTTTACAAAGTTCCACTAGCTTCCGAAAACCCGCTACAGTTTATAGGAAGTTCCAATGCAGGGTTCTTGGCTGACCGCCATCGCAGCAAAATCAACCAAGGACCTCCCTACACTGACCACTCCCCTACTGCCCTTGCCCCTTTCGGGTAAGGTAGTCTTCCACTAGCTTTCCTAATTAGTCAGCCAAGGGTGTCCCATTAAACCCTTGCGGTGGCACGTGGTTCTCAAGTTAAGCTCTATGTTCCAATTAACATTAATGAACTTGACATGAACATAAATAGAATAACAAAAAGAATTGGAACATAGAGGTAATAAATGATTATCCCAAAACCATATAAAGCAATAGCAAACTACCCAAGTGATTCTGGGGTAAACAAGGTAATGAGATAAACAATCTAGGATGACCTATTGGGTCCCATCAAAATTAACCTATGCATGGATAAGTGATATTAAAGAACATTATTGGGTAAAAAGTGGTCAAGGGCACAACTTGCCTTCAATGAGCTCCTGCTCAGCTACTTCAACCTGCTGCTCACCAGGATCCCCAGCAACGGGCTCTTCTACTCGCCACAATACAAACAAGCACAGTGTATATAGAGAAATTAACATTACACCAAACATATAAATAAAATACACAGTAATAATCTACATATTAAAATAAAATCCTAGGAACAGGAATCATAATTTTTGGAGTTATAGAATTTAAGTTATGGATTTTCAAAGGTTTTATGGGTTTAAAATAGGATTAAGTGTGGGATTAATTTTCTTACTGTTTTCATGTCAAAATAGAGACACTAAATGATAGACAATAATATTACAAAATTTTAGAAATTGAAATGGTTCAATTTGGAGCTAAAATGAATTTTCTATGAATTAAATAGGTTTCTAGAATAAATTTTGCACTAATAATCATTTTCTAAGCGAATTTTCCATAGTTTATTCTCTGACCGGACTGCGCTGCTATAATTAGAAAGCTTAGGGTCCACTGAGCAAAAGGTTTTAAGACTCAGAATCCTACCAGAGGGGACTGCGGGTTTATTCGAGTAAACTTGAGGGGCTCTTTTAAAAGACTATCAGCCGAAGGGGTATCCTTTGCTACGAGCCACCCAGATTAGATCCAATGGCTCGGATCAGACCACCAACCGGTACTAAACAAAGGCCGCCAGATCTCTATCCTACGGTTTAGCTTTTATGATCGCGAGATGCAACACTGGCCCTAGATTTCGTGATCAACGGCCCAGATATGATCGTGCGAAAAAGGGCACGCGCGGCTAGATCCAGACCGTCAGTGATCCGATCTACGGGTAACACAACCCCCCTAACCTCGGTCAGCGGGGCGGTGGCGCAGAAAGCTCCACGGCGGCGGTCTCGCCGGCGCAAGCTGATCTGGCGCCCCAGAACACATCTTCCTTCATGGGCAAGTACTCCACGATCTAAAGAGCAGGTTAATTCGATTGAGCTAGGACGTACCGGTGATGGAGCAGTGCGATACTCCAGCCATGGCGAGAGGCGGAAGGATGCACGCCGGCGAGAAATTCATCGAGGCCCAGTCGCGCAGGCGCCCACACGCGCTCCCGCACACCATCTACCACCCCAGACCCCCTCCTGGGTAGGTTTCCTGGGCTGGACCGGCGACTGGGACGAGGTTCGCTCGCGGTGACCGCCGACTCTCCCTCCTCTCACGGTTTCTCGGACGGAGGTGGCTAGAAAACTCGACGCCCCCACGATGACGAGATCCCGGAAGTCTTTATAGTCCTAGCGCGGTTGACGCCAACAGGTGCGGAGGTGGTTACGCCAATTAGCTAGGATCTACGCGGCGGCATCCCTTCAGTCAGCGCGCGCCCGAGAACCACGGGGAAGAAGAAGATCGCGCCTGTAAGGTGGGTCCCGCACGCAAGCGACTGACTCAACACGCGTGGAGTTCACTTACAGACAGGTGGGCGCCACCCAGTCAGCGACAGAACACGGGCGTGAGAGCGCGGGCGTGAGGCCGACTAGGCGGGCCCACAGGACAGGAGTTCGGCGCGGAGAGAAGGTAGAATGGCCGAGCGCGCTTGGTGGGCCGCGGGGTAATTCAGTTGGATGGGCCGCCAGTGAGGAGATCCGGCCCAAGTAGGTTCTTCCTCCCCTTTTCTTTTTATTTTCTATTTTCCTTTCTTGTTTTCTTATATTCTTAACTATTTTGAATTTAAATTTGAATTTTGAATACGAATTCCACTATTGAGTCAAGTATACAAATTCAAGCTTCTAGTGGAGGAATAATATATTTTTATTTACTTATTTTTATCCACAAAATTATTATTTTCTTCTCTTTTCTAAATTCTACAATTCCTTTTGGATTTTAAATTCCACTTTGGACTTTAATATATTTCTTGTCACATTATTATTTTATTTTGTCACAATGTGCACACAAAAGAAAATCCCAGCATGATGCATAATTTAGTTGAGTGTCTTTTGTTGATTATTTATTGGTGTAAGTGAGGTGCCCACATGAAATGATAAATAGGGATGACACCCATATATGCAAAGGAATATAATTTCTCCTCTTAGATTTTTTTCACAAAGTGGGTATTACAGCCCCGCTCCGACTGCCGTGCCACTCGCCAGAGTGAGGTCGACAGCGGCTAAGTCCAGCCTCGGGCGACATAGGAAGCTCCGCCTCGCCCGATCCCAGGGCTCGGCCCCCGTCTCGGCCTCGGCTCCAGAAGACGACGAACTCCGCCTCGCCCGACCCTAGGGCTCGGACTCGGCCTCGGCTCCGGAAGACGACGAACTCTGCCTCGCCCGACCCCAAGGCTTGGACTCGGCCTCGGCTCCGGAAGACGACGAACTCCGCCTCGCCCGACCCCAGGGCTCGGACTCAGCCTCGGCTCTCGAAGACGATGGGCTCTGCCTCGCCTGACCCTAGGGCTTGGACTCAACCTCGACCTCGGAGGAATCGCCACCTCGCCCCAACTCGGGTTCAGACCAGCCACGTCACCAGGAGGGCCATCATTACCCTACCCCTAGCTAGCTCAGGCTACGGGGAACAAGACCGACGTCCCATCTGGCTCGCCCCGGTAAACAAGTAATTATGACACCCCGCATGCTCCATGACGGTGGCAGCTCCCAGCCTCTTATGTCAGCAAGGAGACGTCAGCGTGGACCCGATAGCCCCGACAGCTGTACTTCCGCAGGGCTCCAGGGCTCCTCCGACGACCACGACATCACATGAACAGGGTGCCAAAACCTCTCCGACTGCCACGACGGCATGTACTTAGGGCTCTAGCTCCTCTCTGCTAGACACGTTAGCACATTGCTACACCCCCCATTGTACACCTGGGCCATCGGCGTTTCGACCCCGGGGGGTCCCTGGAACGACGAGTAAATTGTCGTTGCGTGCCCCAGCCCAGATGGGTCTGCGCGAGACGGGACACAAAGGGGGGAGAACAGCGAGGGGAAACCGTGGCCTTCGTGTTGTCCTGTGTCCAGGGCGGCTGGATGCGCTTGCAGTACGGGGTTACAAGCATTCGCGCGGGAGTGAGAGAGAGAGAGAGAGCGAGCGAGAGCCTTACGCGCCGGCCCATTCTCCCGCGTGGCCAACCTCTCCGTACGAGAGCCCTGGACCTTCCTTTTATAGATGTAAGGAGAGGGCCCAGGTGTACAATGGGGGGTGTAGCAATGTGCTAACGTGTCTAGCAGAGAGGAGCTAGAGCCCTAAGTACATGTCGTCGTGGCAGTCGGAGAGGTTTTGGCACCCTGTTCATGTGATGTCGTGGTCGTCGGAGGAGCGCTGGAGCCCTGTGGAAGTATAGCTGTCGGGGCTATCGGGCCCATGCTGACGTCTCCTTGCTGACATAAGAGGCTGGGAACTGCCGCCGTCATGGAGCGTGCAGGGGTGTCATCATTACTTGTTTACCGGGGCGAGCTAGATGGGACGCCGGTCTTGTTCCCCGTAGCCTGAGCTAGCTAGGGGTAGGGTAATGATGGCCCTCCTGGCGACGTGGCTGGTCCGAACCCGAGTTGGGGCGAGGTGGCGATTCCTCCGAGGTCGAGGTTGACTCCGAGCCCTGGGGTCGGGCGAGGCGGAGTCCATCGTCTTCTGGAACCGAGGTTGAGTCCAAGCCCTGGGGTCGGGTGAGGCGGAGTTCGTCTTCTTCCGGAGCCGAGGCCGAGTCCAAGCCCTAGGGTCGGGCGAGGCGGAGTTCGTCGTCTTCCGGAGCCGAGGCCAAGTCCGAGCCCTAGGGTCGGGCGAGGCGGAGTTCGTCGTCTTCCGGAGCCGAGGCCGAGTCCGAGCCCTGGGGTCGGGCGAGGCAGAGTTCGTCGTCTTCTGGGGCCGAGGCCGAGACAGGGGCCGAGCCCTGGGTCGGGCGAGGCGGAGCTTCCTATGTCGCCCGAGGCTGGACTTAGCCGCTGTCGACCTCACTCTGGTGAGTGGCACGACAATCGGAGCAGGGGCAGGCGGCGCTGTATTCTTGTCAGGTCAGTCAGTGGAGCAGCGAACTGACTGCGGTCACTTCGGCTCTGTCGACTGAAGAGCGCGTCAGGATAAGATGTCAGGCGATCCTTGCATTAAATGCTCCTGCGATACGGTCGGTTGGCGTGGCGATCTGGCCAAGGTTGCTTCTCTGTGAAGACTGGGCCTCGGTGAAAGGGAAATGTGCCCTTGGGCCATTTCTAAGTATTTTGGTGATTGAGTGCCAACACATGTGCTTAATTGTGAATTTATGTACATGGATGAACAAGGTGCAAATCATGAGATAAAGGTATGTTTCTAAGCCTTAGTACATTGGTTTTGTGTACTAATATATTTGTCTAAGTGTTAGAAACAGAAAGAAGAAGAAAAGAAAAGAGGAGACAATAACTTGGCTGTGTGCGGCCAAGACCTAGCTCGGTCTGGAGCACCGGACTGTCCGGTGTGCACTGGACAGTGTCCGGTGCGCCAGGCTGGCTCGGAGCGAACTGGCCGCTCTCGGGAAACTGGCCGACGGCGTACGGCTATAATTCACCGGACTGTCCGGTGTGCACCGGACTGTCCGGTGAGCCAACGGTCGGCCGGGCCAACGGTCGGCCGCGCAATCCGCGCGGGACACGTGGCGGAGCCAACGGTCGGAAGACGGCACCGGACTGTCCGATGTGCACCGGACATGTCCGGTGCGCCAACGGCTCCAGATCTGCCAGCGGTCGGCAACGGTCGGAAGCGCCAGATATGGAAACAAATCGGGCACCGGACACTGTCCGGTGTGCACCGGACTGTCCGGTGCCCCCGACGACAGAAGGCAAGGATGGCCTTCCGGATTTGCTCTCACCGGCTCCTAGCTGCCTTGGGGCTATAAAAGGAGCCCCTAGGCGCATGGAGGATATACACAAGCAACCTTTGAGCATTCTTGATCATCCACACTAAGTCTCTGCGCATTCGTTTGTGTTTCTAAGTGATTCGAGCTCTGTTCTAAGTGAGAACTCTGAGATAGTCTTGTGAGCTCGATTCTTGGCCGTGTGTGTGCGCTTTTGCTGTGGATTTGTGTGTGTTGCTTCCCTCCCTTACTCTGTGCTTCTTTGTGATCATATACTTGTAAGGGCAAGAGACTCCAATTTGTGGAGATTCCTTGCAAACGGGATAGTGAAAGGAACAACAAAACACCGTGGTATTCAAGTGGGTCTTTGGACCGCTTGAGAGGGGTTGATTGCAACCCTCGTCCGTTGGGACGCCACAACGTGGAGTAGGCAAGCGTTGGTCTTGGCCGAACCACGGGATAAAACCACTGTGTCACCCCTGTGCTTGATTTTCTTGTGGTACTGTGTTTTGTTGAGACTTCACCTTAGCCACTTGGCAATAATCGTGCTAACACTTAACAAGTTTTTGTGGCTTAAGTTTGAAGTTTTTACAGGATCACCTATTCACCCCCCCCCTCTAGGTGCTCTCACTCGGGCGAGCCGAAGGCGCGTCCGTTGCTTGAGGGGGCCCTCGGGCGAGACGTGAATCCTCCGGGGTCGGCTGCCTTTGCCCGAGGCTGGGCTCGGGCAAGGCGAGATCGTGTCCCTTGAGTGGAATGAGCCTTGACCTTAATCGCGCCCATCAGGCCTTTGCAGCTTTGTGCTGATGGGGGTTACCAGCTGAGATTAGGAGTCTTGGGGGTACCCCTAATTATGGTCCCCGACAGTAGCCCCCGAGCCTCGAAGGGAGTGTTGGCACTCGCTTGGAGGCTTTTGTCGCACTTTTTTGCAAGGGGACCGGCCTTTCTCGGTTGCATTTTGTTCCGGTGGGTGCGCGCGAGCGCACCCGCCGGGTGTAGCCCCCGAGGCCTCGGAGGAGTGTTTTGACTCCTTCGAGGTCTTAGTGCCTTTCGTGATGGCTCGGCTGGTTTGGTCGTTCCCTCATGAGAACTGGCCGTAGCCCGGGTGCATAGTCGAGTCCCAAGTTCTCGGGCTGGTATGTTGACGCTGTCAACGGTTTGGCCGGAGCCGGGTTCACGAGAGCAGCCCCCGAGCCTTCGCACAAAGCGAGAGGACGGTCAAGGACAGACTCGGCTTTTTTCATACACCCCTGCGTCGCCTTTCCGCAAGGAGGAGGGGGGGGAAGCGCCATGCTGCCCTCGGAGGGCGCCGAACATGGTGTCTCCTGTGAGTTGCTAGCGGGTAATTCGAGTGGACGCCCGTGCCCCATTCATTAGGGGTCGGCTAGTGGCCCGGAGGCGCGCTCCAAAAGTACCTGCGGGTGATTCGCCGGACCCGGTCTCCTTTTGACGGGGTCCGAGGGCTCGATGCCTCCCTCTGGTGGGATTCCATTACGAAAATCGCTCCCGCTGGTCTCGGAAATGTCCTAGGGTACCTCGGGAGCGTAGCCCGAGCCTTGGTTATGTATCGAACATACCCAGGGTCATCCCTCGCTCTGCGTGCTCTGAGGCGGCTGTCGAACCATTTGGGGGCCAGCCTACGAACCCCTGATCAGTAGTGGGCGTGGAGCCCAAGTGGCCTGAGGCGGCTGTTGAACCCTTCCGAGGGGCCACCTTCGAACCTCTGACCAGTAGTGGGCGCGAGCCCGAGTGCTCTGAGGCGACCGTCGAACCCTTCCGAGGGGCCAGCCTTCGAACCTCTGATCAGTAGGGGGGCTCGGGGCCCGTTTCCTTCATGGAGAAGGATCCCTTTCGGAGTACCCCCTTTCCCGGTCCCTGTGGCAAGAGAGAGAAAGAGGAAGTGGACAAGGATACGAAATCGAACGTCGTGGCGTACCTTTTTGACGCGGTCATTATGGCGGAGGTGAAGCGTCGCCCGCTTTGCCTGCCAAAGGTGCCGCCTACCCTGCCGTAGAGTTAATGCAACGGGACAAGTGGTTCGCGGGGCAGCCGTTGTGCGTGCGCGAGCCGTTCGAGGAACGGAACACAGGCACGTCGTCTTCACGCCGTGGGAGAGGGTTCTCTCGCTGTTCCAGGAGGGGACGTGAGCCTGCAGATGATTTGACTGCTGCTTCCGCCCGCCTGCCATCGCCATTACTGCCTGGCCTATTTTTGGCCGTATCGACCGTCACGCCTTCTCCCGCGGCTGACTGACCCGTGACCGGCATGCCTGGTTGGCACTGCTGGGCCCTGCGCAAGGTTGCCTCGAGTTGCGGCACTGGTTCCGCAGTCGAGGAGGCATGGGACTGGCGCGAGTGGTGGTGTAGTTTCTCGCACGTAGTAACCGGCGCGCCAGTTACATGACGTGTGGGCCTGGGCCTCCATGCTGGACGCGGCGAAGTCGGAAGGGTGCGCCCTCTTGGTGCGGTTGCATGCCGCCTGCATGGCGATGCGCTTTTTCACCCGCTGGTCCGGGCGATAGTGGAGGAATGCTTGTAACCGCTGGGCTGTTGTGCGCTCCGCGCGCGGCGGTTTGGCTCCTTCTGTCCTGGGGCAGCTTGCATGATGCGTGGGACCCAGCCCCCGTGTCGTAGGGGGAGGACCTTTGGAGCGTGTTGGAGAAGACTCAGTCCGCGACGGCTGAGGACGCAAGTGGGGAGAGTCACCTTTAAAAGGAGGGTGACCCCCTTGGATGGCAACCATGTCTTCGCACTCCATGTATCGCATCCTTCCACCTTCCGAGCCCCCGGATGGGGAGCGCTTGCGTCGCTTTGGTCTTGCTGTCGTTGGAGGAACACAACTTCGCAGAAGTCAGTACCTTTCATGCCATCGCTCGGCTTCAAGGATTTTCATCAGGCAGCCCGGCTGCATCCCCTCGCCGGTGGTCACCCAAGACGGTGACCACCAGTTCGATGGTGGGGAGAAGCGAGTCGGGCTGTGGCCTCTGCCCCGCCCTCAGCTTCAAGGATCTTCATCATCCTTGCTGGGGCGGGGAGTGCGCCGAGCCGGAGCCGGCCTTCGCGTGGGTTGGCGTCCCACCTCCTCCAGCTTCTGGGGGTGGAAACCATCCCCCAGCTCTGCGGAGGAGGCGCCCTCCAGTCATGCCGGGGAAGGTGGACTGTTGCTGCCCAGCTAGGATGCAACATTCCATCCTCTGTCCTCGCTTTTGTGGCGAGGACGGGAGTGAGGACCTGCCTGTGGGCAGATGGCTGCCGTCGTCGACGTTGAGGTGGTGGCGGCTGAAGAAGTCCTCGTTGCCGACGAGAACGCCGCCACCATCCGCGCTCTGGGCCTCCGACTCTTTGGCTTTGATAGCTTGTCCTCGCCCCCCGAGTGGGGACGTGGGCGAGGAGCTCGTCGCAGCAGCGTCCGCCCTGAGGTCATCGCTGCTGCTGTTTGGCCACTTCAGAGCAGAGGTCGTTGTTGCTGCTACCGGAGCCAGCGTCGGCGAGCCACCAGGGGTTTTGTCTCCCCGCAGGCCCTCCAACGTGGGGGGTTGTTCGTACCTGCGGGGGTAGAACCGGAGTTCCGTTTGTAATGGCACTTGGAGTGCCTGTGTTTGTTCATTGTGGCTGTTGGGGCCTAAACATGTAGGTATTTTTGGGTGTAATACCATGTTTTTTCCCTCATTTTCGAGCACTGGGACTCGCCTGTCGGCTAGCCGAACCGCTTAACCAAATGTGAGTTGCTCTGTGCGGAAGGTGACAAGTGAGGTATCCGTATCCCGGAGGCGTAGGAATCCCTCGGCTCGGTCGGCCTTGCGCCCGAGGCTTCTCTTTCTTAGTTAAAGAAACCCTCGGCTGCTCTGCGGTGAGCCGGGGCCGAGGGCAGCGGTGCCAGCATGGACAGAGGCAGAGTTGGCTCGAAAAGGGAAGCTTCGTCGGCCGGGGCTTGGCCGGGACCAACGCCGGAGTCGAGTTGCCGAGGCCACGAGCCGGGCTGGTGTCCTCGGGGGACGGCTGGCTGAGGCTTCGGGGCGGCTGGCCGAGCCGTCTGCTTGGGCCAGGTTCCTGGAGTAGACCCTGGCGGCGATGGCCCAGGCGTGGTGCTGACGTTGTCCTTCGGTGCGGAGATCCTTCGCCCGTGTTGCCGTCCGAGGCTCGGTCGGACTTCGTCGAAGGTGGAGTTGACGCCGAGGGTGCTGCTGCTCCCTCTCCATCGACATCTAAGCCTGCAGCATCGGTTCGCCTGTAGTATGCATATGTTTTTCGCGGCCGCCGAGGCCCAAACATACTGTCGTCGTGTTGTAAAGCTGCGTTTCTTTTCCCCTTGTTTCGAGTATCAAGACTTGCTTGTCGGTGGCGGAATCGTTCATCCGAGCGAGAGTTACTTCTCACGGAAGGTGATGAGTGAGGTATCCGTATCCCGGAGGCGTAGGAGTCCCTCGGCTCGGTCGGCCTTGCCGCTTACGTGTACTCTTACTCGTCCGTAGGATTCTTTTGTCGACATGGTCGAGATGGCACGAGAAATCGTTTCGGCAGAAGACTCTTCGAGCGTTAAGACTTGTTCGGTCAGCGGAACCGTTTATCCGAGCGCGAGTTACTTATCGCAGAAGGTGATGAGTGAGGTATCCGTATGCCGGAGGCGTAGGAGTCCCTCGGCTCGGTCAGCCTTGCCTGCTTACGTGTACTCCGTCGTTTTCAGGATCCCACCATCGAAGTAGTCGAAAAACAAGAAAAATGTTCTTGCCGAAAGACTTTTTTCGAGGAAAATTTTGACGCAGAGGGGGTTCGCCCCTTCTAGCCCCCGAGGGAGGGTCGAACTTTGCCGAGGCAAAGCCGTCCCTTCCTTGATGGTTAGACTTCATATGTAAACGAGGTATATGAACGGCTTGAAGACATCTTAAGGGTAGAAGCGACGTAGCTGTCGGATGTTCCAAGCGTTGCTGTAGACCTCGCCTTGACTGTTGGCCAGCTTGTATGTCCCGGGCTTCAAAACCTTGGCGATGATGAATGGCCCTTCCCAGGGAGGCGTGAGCTTGTGCCGCCCTCAGGCGTCTTGTCGTAGTCGAAGCACCAAGTCGCCCACCAGGTCTCGGGACCGAACCCCTCGGGCATGGTAGCGTCGCAGGGACTGCTGATACCGTGTCGAGTGTAGTAAGGCCACGTCCTGAGCCTCTTCCAGCTGGTCTAGTGAGTCTTCTCGGTTGGTCTGTGTAACACCCGGTTTTAAAGGACAAAGCCAGGTGCATCTCATACATGCGCCAAGAAGACAACATATATAATAACAGAGTGTATAGAGATAAATGTCATAAAACATCAGAGTATTTATTACATAGCGGAAGACTTATTACAAAATAAAGTAATGAAGATAAAACGAACTAAGGATCGTCGGTGCCAATGTCGACTGGGAAACGCCACCTAGATCAGATCGAACTCCTCAGTGTTAGTCGGCTCCTCCTGAACCACCTGCTCTTCTCCTGTGGGGGGGGGTGTGAGACAGCAAGGGTGAGCTCACACATGATCATAGCTCAACAAGTTGTGGGGAACCAGTGGACATAAACTCACAAAGGTGTGAGTTCATGTGATGTGTAAGGCTAATCAATGATAGGGGTTAGAGCTGAGCATTGCTTTTAAGTAGTTGGTCAAAATTTTATTAGCAATTACTAAGTGTAAGTAAATACCAAACCATAAGTAAAGTAATAGAACAAAATTAATAACAAACCCATGCATATGCGAATGACAAATTGAATTTAAGTTCCATAATTTAAACATCAGAGAGTCCTGAGCTGCTCGTGACCGTGAGCTCGGCTAGTATACCAGTTTTACACTCTGCAGAGGTTGTACCCTTTACCCACAAGTCATGTTACCCATCTGCCAAGGGATCGCGACTTCCCATACACCTCTACCTAGGAAGCGCGGCAGGGCAACACTACGAGGCCTTTACAAAGTTCCACTAGCTTCCGAAAACCCGCTACAGCTTATAGGAAGTTCCAATGCAGGGTTCTTGCCTGACTGCCATCGCAGCAAAATCAAGCAAGGACCTCCCTACACTGACCACTCCCTTACTGCCCTTGCCCCTTTCGGGTAAGGTAGACCTCCACTAGCTTTCCTAGTTAATCAGCCAAGGGCGTCCCATTAAACCCTTGTGGTGGCACGTGTTACTCAAGTTAAGCTCTATGTTCCAATTAACATTAATGATCTCAACATGAACATAAATAGAATAACAAAAAGAATCGGAACATAGAGGTAGTAAATGATTGTCCCAAAACCATGTAAAGCAATAGCAAACTACCCAAGTGAATCAGGGGTAACAAGGTAATGAGATAAACAATCTAAGGTAACCTATCAGGTCCCATCAAAATTAACCTATGCATGGATAAATGATATTAAGGAACATTATTGGGTAAAAAAAAGTGGTCAAGGGCACAACTTGCCTTCAATGAGCTCCTGCTCAGCTACTTCAACCTGCTGCTCACCAGGATCCTCAGCAACGGGCTCTTCTACTCGCCACAATACAAACAAGCACAGGATATAGGGAAAATTAACATTACACCAAGCATGTAAACAAAATACACAGAGATATTCTACATATTAAAATAAAAACCTAGGAACTGGAATCATAATTTTCTGAGTTATAGATTTCAAGTTATGCATTTTCAAAGGTTTTATGTGCTTTAAATAAGATTAAGTGATAAATAAATTTCTTACTGTTTTCATGACATAACAGAGGCTCTAAGTGATAGAGAATTAAATTACAAAATTTTAGGAACTGGAATGGCTCAATTTGGAGTTCCTATGAATTTTCTATGAATTTAGCAAGTTTCTGCAATAAATTTAATACCAAAATTCGTTTCCTAATTGATTTTATGAATATTCTCTACTGTCTGGACCTCGCCTCAATATCCAAAAAGTCTAGGGGGTTAATACAGAAGAGTACCAAGACTCAGCGCACTATGCATTCGGATGGCGGGTTGATTCTCTGGAACTTCAGGGGCTCTTTAATAAAAGTGACCCGCGAAGGGGTATCGAGGGTCCGCAGCCGTCCGATCAAGTGCGAACGGCCAAGATTAGATCGGCCATTATAATAAACAGATGCGACGATAGCTGTTAGATCGAAGATCGATGGTTCAGATTTTAAATATCCCAGATCGCACGAGAGCCGCACGATCACGATCCAATGCTCCAGGACAATTCCCCCAATCGGTATGCCCCGATGCAATCTCAACCCTCAGCGACGCATCCGACGGTCTCGCGCGATCTTCCCCAACTAGAGCTACACACGGCGGCGCGTTTGCTGCCAGCGGCGGAGCCCTCGCCGGCGTGGTCCGCGCCCGCGAACCAATGCGTCAGACCCGAATTCCGTTAACCCAAATGCACAGGGAGACGAGGCGATCTAGAAGGAGGAGTTCTCACTGGGTATGGTGTGGTCGAACGGCTTGGCCACGATGCACCGATGCGCCACCGTCGCGGGCTGTCGACGACGGCAAATTCCGGCCACGCCCCAGATTCCCGAGCGCGGGCCCCAACTGGTGAGGAATCGCGAACCCAGGGAGCACCTCCCGACCACGGGTTTTACGCCGGGGCAACACGCACGGACACCAATCGACGGCAGCGAGGGTCGGCGAGACTCTTCCGCCGCGCTCACAAATTCTATGGCGATGGTGGCTCACCGAGGAAGAGGCGTGGGTTTACCAGGGGCGGAAGTATCCAAGATTGGGTTTATACCCCGGTTCCATCGCTTCTCCAACAGATTGAGCCGGATTTCATGCGAGGCGCGTGGAGCTCGCGGCGGATTCGGAACATGGAGGAGAAGGCGCTGACCAAATGGGCTCGCGCGACAGTGAGACAAGGGCGAGGGGATATGACCGCGCCACAGCTGCCAGGCCGGGCCCGCCTGTAAGCCTCACTGAGAAGTGCGGGTGGAGATGGGCAGCGCGCGCTGGAAAGGCCTAGTGGGCCGAAATGCACAACTTGGCCCAGTTGGGTATTTTTATTCTTTTCTTTTATTCTCCTTTTCCTTTTTGATTTATTTTCTTTTCATTTGAATCTCTAATTTGAATTTGAATCCTGTTATGAACTTCACCTTTGAGTCAAATGTACAAACTCAAATCTATACAAGAATAATATATATATTATAATTATTTTTATTCACATAGTAATTTCTTCCTTCTCTTTTCTCTTTTACATATTATTTCTAAAACCCTAAAGTGCAACTTTGGGTTAAATTCAAATCTCCATCTCATTATTGTATTTCTATTATTATTATTTTATTATCAATTGCACAAACAAGCAAAACTCCATCATGATGCACAATTTAGTGGTGTCCTTTCTTAGTTATTTATTTGTTTAAGTGAGGTGTCCACATGAAATGATGAACAGGGATAACACACATATCTATGAAGAAATATAATTTCTCCCTTTTAGATCTTTCTTACAAAGTGGGTATTACAGTCTGGTTGCGCCGGTCGTCGTAGGCCCTCGTCCTTGGGGAACCATATTCTAAGTCTGTGGGCAAGATGGCCTCGGCCCCGTAGACTAGAAAGAACGGCGTGAAGCCCGTGGCTCGACTTGGCGTCGTCCTCAAGCTCCAGACCACCAAGGGGAGTTCCTTCATCCATCGCCTGCCGAACTTGTGGAGGTCGTTGTAGATCCTCGGCTTGAGTCCTTGCAGAATCATGCCGTTGGCACGCTCTACCTGCCCATTCGTCATGGGGTGAGCCACGGCGGCCCAGTCCACCCGGATATGGTGATCCTCGTAGAAGTCCAGGAACTTTCTACCAGTGAACTGGGTGCCGTTATCGGTGATGATGGAGTTCGGGACCCCGAAGCGATGGATGATGTTGGTGAAGAACGCCACCGCCTGTTCGGACCTGATGCTGTTTAGGGGTCGGACCTCGATCCACTTGGAGAATTTGTCGATGGCAACCAGTAGGTGCGTGTAGCCCCCGGGTGCCTTCTGCAAGGGACTGACGAGGTCCAGACCCCACACAGCAAACGGCCAGGTGATGAGTATTGTTTGCTGAGCCTGAGCGGGTAGGTGCGTCTGCCTTGCGTAGAACTGACACCCTTGGCAGGTGCGGACAATTTTAGTGGCGTCGGCCACCGCGGTCGGCCAGTAGAAACCTTGTCGGAAAGCGTTTCCAACAAGGGCTCGGGGCGCTGCGTGATGACCGCAAGCCCCCGAGTGTATTTCTTGTAAGAGCTCCTGGCCTTCGGCGACGGATATGCATCGCCGGAGGATGCCGGAGGGGCTGTGGTGGTAGAGCTCCTTCCCTTCACCCAGCAAGACGAATGACTTGGCGCGCCGCACCAGTCGCCGAGCTCCGGCTCGGTCGAGGGACAGCTCTCCTTGGTGGAGATATTGCAGGTACGGGGCCTGCCAGTCTCGATCAGGCAGGACCTCATTTCGCTCTCCCTCGACGCGCAGTGCCTCACCCTCGGGGGCCAAGGGTGCCTCGGGTTGAGCCGAGGGCGCCTCGGGCTGAGCCGAGGGTGCCTCAGACTCTGTCGAGGGTGCCTCGGGCTGAGCCGAGGGTGCCTCGAGCGGAGCCGAGGGTGCCTCGGGCTCAGTCGTGTCGCTGGTCTTGACCGAGGGTTGATGTAGGTCTCGGGAGAAGACGTCCGGGGGAACCGTTGTCCGCCCTGAAGCTATCTTTGCCAGCTCGTCCGCAGTCTCGTTGTATCGTCGGACGACGTGGTTGACCTCGAGCCCGTAGAACTTATCTTCCAGGCGCCGAAGCTCGTCGCAGTAGGCTTCCATCTTCGGGTCGTGGCAGTGGGAGTTCTTCATGACTTGGTCGATGACAAGCTGCGAGTCACCGCGAGCATCGAGGCGTCGGACCCCTAGCTCGATGGCGATGCGCAACTCGTTGACCAGAGCCTCGTACTCAGCCACGTTGTTGGACACCGGGAAATGGAGGCACAGCACGTAGCGGAGGTGCTTTCCGAGGGGCAAGATGAAGAGCAGGCCCGCGCCTGCCCCTATTTTCATCAGCGACCCATCGAAAAACATGGTCCAGAGTTCCGGTTGGATCGGAGCTGCCGGAAGCTGGGTGTCGACCCATTTAGCCACAAAGTCTGCCAAGACTTGGGACTTGATGGCCTTTCGATGGGCGAACGAGATTGTCTCGCCCATGATTTCCACCGCCCACTTTGCAATCCTACCCGAGGCCTCTCGGCACTGGATGATCTCCTCGAGGGGGAAGGATGACACCACAGTTACCGGATGAGACTCGAAGTAGTGTCGCAACTTTCGCCGTGTCAGAATTACCGCGTACAGTAGCTTCTGAATTTGTGGGTAGCGGATCTTGGTCTCGGACAGTACCTCACTGATGAAGTAGACCGGCCTCTGGACGGGCAATGCATGCCCTTCTTCTCGTCTCTCGACCACGATCGCGGCGCTGACCACCTGAGTGGTAGCGGCGACGTAGATCAAGAGGGCTTCTCCGACGGCGGGGGGCACCAGGATGGTTGCATTCGTAAGGAGCGCCTTCAGGTTCCCGAGGGCTTCCTCGGCCTCGGGGGTCCAAGTGAAGCACTCGGTCTTTCTTAAGAGGCGGTACAGAGGTAGGCCTCTTTCGCCGAGGCGCGAGATGAAGCGGCTCAGAGCCGCAAGGCATCCCATGACCCTCTGTACGCCTTTCAAGTCCTTGATGGGCCCCATGTTGGTGATGGCCGTGATTTTTTCCGGGTTGGCCTCGATGCCCCGCTCGGAGACGATGAACCCCAAGAGCATGCCTCGGGGGACTCCGAAGACGCACTTCTCGGGATTGAGTTTTACGCCTTTCGCCTTGAGACACCGGAATGTCGTTTCAAGGTCGGAGAGGAGGTCGGAGGCTCTCCTCGTCTTGACTACGATGTCATCGACGTAAGCCTCGACCGTTCGACCAATGTGCTCTCCGAACACGTGGTTCATGCACCTTTGGTACGTCGCACCCGCATTCCTCAAACCAAATGGCATAGTAACGTAGCAGTACATGCCAAAAGGTGTGATGAAAGAAGTCGCGAGCTGGTCGGACTCTTTCATCCTAATTTGGTGATACCCTGAGTAGGCATCGAGGAACGACAGGGTTTCGCACCCAGCAGTGGAATCCACGATTTGGTCGATACGAGGCAGAGGGTAGGGAACCTTCGGACATGCTTTGTTTAGACCAGTGTAGTCTACACACATCCGTCATTTCCCATCTTTCTTTTTCACAAGCACAGGGTTGGCAAGCCATTCGGGATGGAATACCTCTTTGATGAACCCAGCGGCCATCAGCTTGTGAATCTCCTCGCCTATGGTTCTGCGCTTTTCTTCGTCGAATCAGCGTAGAGGCTGCTTCACGGGTCGGGCTCCAGCTCGGATATCCAGTGAGTGCTCGGCGACTTCCCTCGATATGCCCAGCATGTCCGAGGGACTCCACGCAAAAACCTCGGCGTTCGCACGGAGAAAGTCGACGAGCACTGCTTCCAATTTGGGGTCAAGCTCGGAGCCGATCCGGATCTGCTTGGAGGTATCATTGCTGGGGTCGAGAGGGACGGATTTAACCGCCTCTGCTGGTTCAAAGTTGTCGGCGTGGCGCTTCGCATCTGGAACCTCCTTGGGGAGGCTTTCCATGTCGGCGATGAGGGCCTCAGATTCGGCGAGGGCCTCGGCGTACTCCACGCACTCCACGTCGCATTCGTACGCGTGTCGGTACGTGGGGCCAACGGTGATGACCCCGTTGGGGCCCGGCATCTTGAGCTTGAGGTAGGTGTAGTTGGGGACGGCCATGAACTTGGCATAACATGGTCTCCCTAGCACTGCGTGGTAGGTTCCTCGGAACCCGACCACCTCGAACGTGAGGGTTTCCCTTCGGAAGTTGGAGGCAGTCCCGAAGCAGACGGGTAGATCGAGTTGTCCGAGGGGTTGGACGCGTTTCCCAGGGATGATCCCATGAAAAGGCGTCGCGCCGGCCCAGACCGAGGACAGATCGATCTGCAGGAGCCCGAGGGTCTCGGCGTAGATGATGTTGAGGCTGCTGCCTCCGTCCATGAGGACCTTGGTGAGCCTGATGTTGCCGATGACGGGGTCGACAACGAGCGGATATTTCCCCGGGCTCGGCACGCAGTCGGGATGGTCGCCTTGGTCGAAGGTGATGGGCTTGTCGGACCAGTCTAGGTAGACTGGCGCCGCCACCTTTACCAAGCAGACCTCCCGACGCTCTTGCTTGCGGCGCCGAGCCGAGGCATTCGCCACTTGCGCACCGTAGATCATGAAGCAGTCGTGGACCTCAGGAAACCCCTCTGCCTTGTGGTCCTCCTTCTTGTCGTTGTTGTGGGCCCTGCCACCTTCCGCCGGTGGCCCGGTCTTGTGAAAGTGGCGCCGAAGCATGACGCACTCCTCAAGGGTGTGCTTGATGGGCCCCTGATGATAGGGGCACGGCTCCTTGAGCATCTTGTCGAAGAGATTGGCACCTCTAGGAGGTTTCCGAGGGTTCTTGTACTCAGCGGCGGCGATAAGGTCTGCGTCGGTGGCGTCGCGTTTCGCTTGCGACTTCTTCTTGTTCTTCTTCTTGGTGCCGCGCTGAGCGAATGCCTCGGGGACGTCTTCCGGCTGGCGGCCCTGGGGCTGCTTGTCCTTCTAGAAGATGGCCTCAACCGCCTCCTGGCCAGAGGCGAACTTGGTGGCGATGTCCATCAGCTCGCTCGCCCTGGTGGGGGTCTTGCGACCCAGCTTGCTCACCAGGTCGCGGCAGATGGTGCCGGCGAGGAATGCGCCGATGATGTCGGAATCGGTGATGTTGGGTAGCTCGGTGCGCTGCTTCAAGAATCGCCGGATGTAGTCCCGGAGAGACTCTCCCGGCTGCTGGCGGCAGCTTCGGAGATCCCAAGAGTTCCCAGGGCGCACGTACGTGCCCTGGAAGTTGCCGGCGAAGGCTTGGACCAGGTCGTCCTAGTTGGAGATCTGCCCCGGAGGCAGATGCTCCAGCCAGGCTCGAGCGATGTCGGAGAGGAACAGGGGGAGGTTGCGGATGATGAGGTTGTCATCATCCATTCCACCCAGCTGGCAGGCCAGTCGGTAGTCCGCGAGCCACAGTTCCGGCCTCGTCTCCCCCGAGTACTTTATGATGGTAGTCGGGGTTCAGAACCGGGTCGGGAACGGCGCCCATCGTATGGCCCGGCTGAAAGCCTGCGGACCGGGTGGTTCGGGCGAGGGGCTCCGATCCTCCCCGCTGTCGTAGCGTCCCCCACGCCTGGGGTGGTAGCCTCGGCGCACCCTTTCGTCGAGGTGGGCTCGACGGTTGCGGTGGTGGTGCTCGTTGCCGAGGTGACCCGGGGCCGCAGGCGCCGTGTTGCGCGTGCGCCTGGTGTGGACCGAGGCTTCTCGCACGAATCCGGAAGTCGCGGCATGATGCTTCGGGGGGTACCCCTGCCTTCGGGAGGCAGAGCTTTCGGCCCGTCGGACCGCGACATCTTCCAGGAGGTTCTTGAGCTCTCCCTGGATACGCCGCCCCTCGATGGTGGAGGGTTCCGGCATCGCTCGGAGTAGTATCGCAGCTGCAGCCAGGTTCTGGCCGACCCCACTGGAAACCGGGGGCAGCCTTGGCCTGGTATCGTCGGCGATACGGTGCGGGACGTCCTGGGCCAGATGACGCGCTTCTCCGGCCGGAGCTCGGCCTGCCCACTCCTGTCCGAGGTTCAGCCGAGGCTGCCCAAGTGTTCCTGCCTCCTCGTCGAGCCTGGCCTGCATCTCGCGGATTTGCTCGAGCTGTGCGTCCTGACCCCCCGCAGGGACTGGGACCACAGCTAGCTCCCGAAGGATGTCAACGCGAGGCGCAGGCCTAGGGGGATCGCCGTTTTCCGGCATACCAAGATGGTTACCTTCGCCGAGACCCCCTAGATCGACGTGGAAACATTCGCGACTTGGGCCACAGTCCTCATCGCCGAGGCTGTGGCTACCATCGGAACAAACGGAGAGGAAGTAGTCACATGCAGTCATGAAGTCCCGCATGGCACTGGGGTTACCAAGCCCGGAGAAATCCCAACCAGAGTCGGGCTCGTCATCTTCCTTGGAACCCGAGGGGCCGTAGGTCGAGACGGCCGTCAGTCTGTCCCAGGGTGACCGCACATGGTACCCCGGAGGGTTTGGACATGCCTTTGTGAAAGCCTCTACCGAAGCGGGGTCGCTTGGTGGATCGAAGCTGAATCTGAAAGGCACGAGATGGGAAACGGACGATACCTCTTGATCGACGGGTGGTGACGAAGTCGCGTCAGGGGTGGACTGCGCCGTTGTCTCAGGTACGAGGGCGACGCCCAGCAAGCCCTTCATGAGCGTGCTGGCGTCATCGTCAGCTCGATGTTGGCGTGTTGCGGGGAAACGGCGCTCGTCTTCGTCTCCGACGCGAGGTCAACGCCCGACGTGTCCCCCGCTGGGGCGCCGGCGCCGTCGACTTGCTTGACAGTCGACGAGGTGTCACCCCCTGCTTGGCCATGCCTACCCCGCCTCTTCCTCCGTCGGAGGGGGAGGCGACGGGACAGAAGTGAATGTTGCTCTTCCGCCACGTGGGGAAGACGTCGTCGATTCCGCCGCCGGCGGGCGGGATGACGGCCGCCGTTGTCGTCGTAGCGCGGCGGAAGAAGGAGTACCATGTCGTGGCTGCCGTCGAGAGATATGAACTCGAGACTCCCGAAACGGAGCGTCGTCCCGGGTTGGAAAGGTTGCTGGGGACTACCCATCTGGAGCTTGACGGGAAGCTGTTCGTCAACACGTAGCAGGCCCCTACCTGGCGCGCCAACTGTCAGCGTTTCGACCCTGGGGGGTCCCTGGACCGACGAGTAAATTGTCGCTGCGTGCCCCAGCCCAGATGGGTCGGCGCGAGACGGGACACAAAGGGGGGAGAACAGCGAGGGGAAACCACGGCCTTCGTGTTGTCCTGCGCCCAGGGCGGCTGGATGCGCTTGCAGTAGGGGGTTACAAGCATTCGCGCGGGAGTGAGAGAGAGAGAGAGAGCGAGAGCCTTATGCGCCGGCCCGTTCTCCCGCGCGGCCAACCTCTTCGTACGAGAGCCCTGGACCTTCCTTTTATAGACGTAAGGAGAGGGCCTAGGTGTACAATGGGGGTGTAGCAATGTGCTAACGTGTCTAGCAGAGAGGAGCTAGAGCCCTAAGTACATGCCGTCGTGGCAGTCGGAGAGGTTTTGGCACCCTGTCCATGTGATGTCGTGGTCGTCGGAGGAGCGCTGGAGCCCTGCGGAAGTACAGCTGTCGGGGCTGTCGGGTCCACGCTGACGTCTCCTTGCTGACATAAGAGGCTGGGAGCTGCCGCCGTCATGGAGCGTGCGGGGTGTCATCATTACTTGTTTACCGGGGCGAGCCAGATGGGACACCGGTCTTGTTCCCCGTAGCCTGAGCTAGCTAGGGGTAGGGTAATGATGGCCCTCCTGGCGACGTGACTGGTCCGAACCCGAGTTGGGGCGAGGTGGCGATTCCTCCGAGGTCGAGGTTGAGTCCGAGCCCTGGGGTCGGGCGAGGCGGAGTCCATCGTCTTCTGGAGCCGAGGCTGAGTCCGAGCCCTGAGGTCGGGCGAGGCGGAGTTCGTCGTCTTCCAGAGCCGAGGCCGAGTCCGAGCCCTGTGGTCGGGCGAGGCGGAGTTCGTCGTCTTCCGGGGCCGAGGCCGAGTCCGAGCCCTAAGGTCGGGCGAGGCGGAGTTCGTCGTCTTCCGGAGCCGAGGCTGAGTCTGAGCCCTGGGGTCGGGCGAGGCGGAGTTCGTCGTCTTCCGGAGCCGAGGCCGAGACAGGGGCCGAGCCCTGGGGTCGAGCGAGGCGGAGCTTCCTATGTTGCCTGAGGCTGGACTTAGCCGCTGTCGACCTCACTCTAGCGAGTGGCACGATAGTCGGAGCGGGGCAGGCGGCGCTGTTTTCCTGTCAGGTCGGTCAGTGGAGCGGCGAAGTGACTGCGGTCACTTCGGCTCTGTCGACTGGAGCGCGCGTCAGGATAAGATGTCAGGCGATCCTTGCATTAAATGCTCCTGCGATACGGTCGGTTGGTGAGGCGATCTGGCCAAGGTTGCTTCTCTACGAAGACTGGGCCTCGGGCGAGCCGAAGGTGTGTCCGTTGCTTGAGGGGGCCCTCGGGCGAGACGTGAATCCTCCGGGGTCGGCTGCCTTTGCCCGAGGCTGGGCTCGGGCGAGGCGAGATCGTGTCCCTTGAGTGGACTGAGCCTTGACCTTAATCGTGCCCATTAGGCCTTTGCAGCTTTGTGCTGATGGGGGTTACCAGCTGAGATTAGGAGTCTTGGGGGTACCCCTAATTATGGTCCCCGACAGCGCTGTCACACCCGGATTTAAGGAACAAAGCCGGGTGCATCTCATACATGCGCCAAAGAAGACAACATATATAATAACAGAGTGTATAGAGATAAATGTCACAGTAATCAGAGTACTTATTACATAGCGGAAGTCTTATTACAAAATAAAGGAATAACCATAAAACGAACTAAGGATCGTCGGCGCCAATGTCAACTGAGAAACGCCACCTAGATTAAGTCGAATGCCTCAGTGTTAGGCGACTCCTCTTCGATCACATGTTCTTCTCCTGTGGGGGGTGTGAGATAGCAAGAGTGAGCTCACATACGTTCATAGCTCAACAAGTCGTGGGGAATAATGTGGCATGAACTCACCAAAGGTGGGAGTTCATGAAGTGTAAGGCTGATCAATGAAATAGAGGCTGAAGCTGAGCATTGCTTTTATAAGTTGGTCAAACTTTTATTAGCAATTACTAGGTGTAAGTAAATACCAAACCTTAATAATAATAAATAAAGGTGATAATAAAATAATCCCAAATGCGATGCAGATGTCAAATTAAATTTAAGTTCCATAAATTAATCATGTGAGGGTCCGAGCCGCTCATGACCGTGAGCACGGCTAGTATACTAGTTTTACACTCTGCATAGGTTGCGCATCTTTACCCACAAGTCATGTTACCCATCTGCCAAGAGACGACCAATCCCATACACCTCTACCGAGGAGGCGAGGCAGGGTAACACTACGAGGCCTTTACAAAGTTCCACTAGCTTCAGAAATCCCGCTACAGTTTATAGGAAGCTCCAGTGCAGGAATCCCTCGCCTGACCGCCATCGCAGCAAAATCAACCCAAGGACCTCCCTACACTGACCACTCCCCTACTGTCCTTGCCCCTTTCGGGTAAGGAAGACCTCCACTAGCTTTCCTAGTTAATCAGCCAAGGGCGTCCCATTAAACCCTTGTGGTAGCACTGTTTTCCCGGGTGGTCGCTCCATGTTCCCATTAATTTAATGATCTTAACATGAACAGTAATAATAACAAGATAATAACAGAATAATTATGAGTAGTGTATCTCCATACCCAATCCACATAAAGCAATAGCAAGTACTACCCAAAAATATTTTAGTGGTGAACAAGGTATAAAGACAACCAAAACTGGGGTAACCTAAAGGATCCCATCAAAATTAACCTATGCAGATCATTAAAATTAATAAGAACATGGCTGGGAAAAGTAAGTGATCAAGGGCACAACTTGCCTTCAATGAGCTCATGCTCAGCTACTTCTACTTGCTGAACCTCAGAATCCACAGTGGCTTGCTCGTCTACTCGCATCAACACAATACATACATAATATAGCAAAAATTAACATTGCACCAAACATGTAAATAAAATACATAGTAAAAATCTACACATTAAAATGAGATCTTAGGAACTGGAATCATTAAATTTGGAGTTATATATTTCAAGTTATGAATTTCCTAAGGTTTAATGTGATTAAAATAGGATTAGATGAGAAATTAATTTTCTTACTGTTTTCATGTAGAAACAGAGACTCCAGATGATGGAGATTAAAATTACAAAATTTTAGGAACTATAATGGAGTAATTTGGACTAAAAATGGATTTTCTATGCATTTTATAAGTTTCTAGATTTATTTTTGTATTAAAAACGAATTTCTAATATTATTTCTCTATTTTTAATCCACACTGGACTGGGCGCACTATTTACCGAGAATTCAGGGACTAAGTCGTAAGATTCCTAAGACTCAGAGCACAGTGTACTAGGACGGCGGGTTGGTTTCGGTATTCTGCAGGGGCTTCTTAACAAAATAGGCATGGTGAAGGGGTACGGGCAAGTCTCGGCCGTTGGATCCCTGATCGAGCGTCCAGATTAAATCACAGTCCTCGCGAACCGGTACATCACCACATTCATTGGATCAATCGTCTACGCTGCGGATTTAAAAGACCAGGATCTAATTTAGCCCGCACGATTTCAGACACGCGACCCAGATCTGTTTGCTCGAAGGGTATTTGCGCACTGATCAAGCACGTCCGCGAGGAAATCGGCGGCCACGATTTTGTCTTCTTCCTACATGGTAGGCCAAGCAGTGGCGGCCCTTTCACCCACAGCGGCGACATTGCTGACGATGGCCCAGCGATCATCCTCGCTTCCTAACCTTCGCTAGATGCGCGCTATTCATGGAGGAGGTCGTAACGGATTAGAGGGAGGAGTCCTCACCTAGTTCAGATGCGTAGACTCTGCTGCCTCCAATGAGGGGAACCTTGCGGCAATCACCACTGCCCGACGAGAAATCCCACCGCCCGATCACCATCCCTCGACTGATGATGCCACAAATAGCTTGTCCAATGCGACGTGGGAGTTCCTGTGTGGCGCCCCCGCTTGAACAACCAATGCACGGTCTGGGGCACTCCCGGCGGCGCAGGCTCACACACACACACTATCTCTCTCTCCTCATGATGGGTTTGTGCCCTAATTTGCTCGATCTGGTCGTGGTCTCGGTATAAATAGGGGTCAGGACGGCAAGGGCTTCCCCCCGGTATTAATGCCCCAAGCTGCGGCTGAGGCGGGGCTAGAGGCGGCTGTAACAACCTCCATACCATCCGGTCGAACACTCTCTGGCTAGAAGAAGAACAGCGCGTGGAGTCATGGGCCCACGTAACAGAGGGAGTCCGCAGTTAATCCATACACATGCAGGCACTGTGCGGTGATTACCAGGGGGACCCGTGGAACAACGACGCAAGGCATGGAAGCGATCGCGCACGACGAGCGTTGTGGGGCTGTGGGTTGGCATCGGACTTCCAGGGATTGGGCTGTGCGGTCGTGGGGGAAGGGAAAGGAAATGGGCCGAGCAAAGCGAAATTGGCCTAGGCGCGCTGCTTTCCCACTTTTCTTCTTTTCTATTTTCTTTTCTCCTTATCTCAATTTGAATTTCAAATATTGTGGTGGATTTCATATTTGGGTCGAATAGACAATTTCATCTACCAGTATGAACAGGTATAGTTATTTGTTTATATACATTTTCTTTTACATTTATATAGTATTTCCCTTATTCTTTATATCCTTCTCGAGTTCCAAATGGCAAGTTTAGTCTTACATCCCAAATTGGTACCAGTATGTTTTTATTATTACTATTATCATTATTTATAGATGCAGAATCACATAAACTCCAGCATGATGCATAAATTATCCTTGATGTCATTAGCTAATTATTCGCTTTAAATATGGTTACTCATATGTTCTAATAAGTAGAGGGCAAAACATCTGATGGGATCAACTCTATTCTTATTCTTTACAAATTGGGTATTACAAACCTTAATAAAACAAGAATGATCTAAGAACGTTTTCTTGTATACTACTTAGATAGTCATTCGCACCAGAATTCTCTACAACAAACAATGGAGATGATGCCATTTGGTACGTACCCTATGGGGCACAATTTATTCAATCTAACCCTAACTATCATGATTAGATTAGATAAAGGAGTGTCTCCGCTTCTCCTCGCAATTAGCAAGGCCGCCATTCGAGGAGGAGGAGAAAAATCAGGGGCTAAGAACAGCTCCAAAAGTCTAGATATAATCCTAGCTAAATTTAAAGTTTTATAGGGACTCTAAAAATAGACAACTTTATAAATATGTGGTAAACCAACAAACTCTGCAAATCTTGTCTACTCATCATATTCAAATGAACCCGTTGTTCCTTCAGGAAGGCAAACGAAGGGTACGTAGTCACACATGTTTTGGCCACCACGATCACGCTCCTCTTGAGCCTGTCCATGCTGCTGCCTGCCGAGGGAGATGGAGGGCGTGAGGGTGAGACACAGCCACCACATAAAGACTGACGCACAGCCATCACACGAACACTGAAGACTATAGAGACGCCGTCACTGCACGAAGTCGACTATAGCGCAGGCGCAGCCACCACACAAAGACTGAATCACATCCACCATACGAAGACTGAAGACACAACAGCAATCCAGGATATTCCCGTCGGCCGGGTACCGACGGGATTTACTCTAAAACCGACGGGATTTAGCTATTCCCGTCGGTTTTAGAGTAAATCCCGTCGGTACCCGGCCGACAGGAGCTACCCGACGGGGATTACATTAACTCCCGTCGGGGCCGACGGGAGATAATTATCTCCCGTCGGCCCTAGGTAGCCGACGGTGGTTGTCGCTCCCCGGCCCAGGGCTGACGTGGCGGGCAATTAACTCCCGTCGGCCTTAGGTAGCCGACGGGAGTTATGTGTCCGTCACGTCAGCCCTGATTGCCGGGACGGGGGAGCGACAACTGCCGTCGGCTTGGCTAAGCCGACGGGAGTTATCCTGGACAGTACCAGGATAACTCTCGTCGGCTTTGCAAAGCCGACGGGAGTTAAACTGTCACCCCCCCCCCAAAAACCCCATATTTATGATCAATGACACAGAAAATATACACAATATCATCATGCACATTCACACAGCAATCACATCCACACACATCAATCACATCCATCCACACACATATATATAAGAACATTCATACACATAAGAAGTGTTCATCCACATAAGAAGTGTTCATCCACAAAAGAAGTGTCCATTACTGAAAAGGTAGAGATCGAAGTGTTCATTACTGAAAAGGTACCGACGGAAGCACATTCACGAACCGCGGCGGCTAGGGTTGTTGGAGCTTTGGCCGCTGCCTCCGTCCGGAGTTGGGTACGCGAATAGGGAGTTGACGAAGCCATCCATCGTTCCACTTCCTTCCTGATTGTCCTATGGAGCGAGAATGCAATTTGTCAGAAATCGTACATATTAACTGCTGAACTGTCGGCGATAGCTATAGAGTTAGAATACAAACCTGTGCTCCAGGGGCAGGTAGTTGTGCCGGCGGTGTGCTAAACTGAGGCTGCTGCGGCACAAGTCCCTGTTGAATACAAGAATAATACATATTCATGTGAGTGCAGTGCGGCACAAGTCGTCGTTTTTACTATGTAACTAGAGAATGGATATAGAATTTCTTACCGGAGGTGGAGGAGGGCCCATAGGGACGAACGTCCATTGCGGCGGAGGCGGAGGGGCCACGTACGGAATGCCCTGCTGCTGAGCTAGTAACTATTGACCAAGCATATTAGTAGTACGCATTGGATGTGTAAAGCAATGAATAAACAGTAATAATGCAATGGGCTTACTTGAATCATCTGCTGTTGCTGCGCGTGGACTGAGGCATAGTACTCACTTTGAGCCCTCAACTGCTCAGTTTGAGCCCTCAACTGCTCATCGCGCTGACGGTTCTCCTCACGCAGCCTCACGATCTCAAGCTCTTGCTCAGTGAGCCGACGAGAGCTACGACCGGAGCTTCCGGACCCAGATGCCGACCGCCGAGACGCTCTAAAATCCGTCGTGTTGATCATTCCATCAAAGAGAGAGAATCTACAATTGTTGTCAAAGAAAGATTAATTAAGGCATATGCTCATGTCACTATATAAATGGCATGTAATGTAACATCTCACCGTCCATGTGCCTTTCCTCCACCGGATTTATGCACGGCTTGAGCATCGATCGGCATGGTCCTCCAATCGCAGTCTTCTCCGTGACGGTCCTTCATCTCTTCCGCATATGCCGCCTGTATCGATTATATAACCTTAGTTAGTACGTTGCGAGCATTAACCGAATATTGAGGACAACAGCTCACCAGACGCTCCCTTTGTGTCTGGCTGCACAAAGGGTTGGAAGGGTCGCTTCCCCTATGGCCAGCTTCCCACACCTCGATGGGAATCGGCTCGCGACCTAATTGAGCTTCCTACAACACAGAGTTAGTACAATAAAAGAATATATGACATCTCAACATATTTGTTAGTTTTCTTACCAGGCGTTTCGCCTTTCGCGTGAAGTTGTCGCCACCGAAGGTGTGGTTCGGCATGGTGCCTCGATTGTCCCTGTGACTTTTTGACTTCTGTTGGAAGGCTTCAGAAGCCCATACCCCACACCAAGCTGCGTAGGCCTCTGGCCGGTTAGACATCCACGGAACCACCACCTTCATAAAAACAAACATATATCAGTACCTATTCAAATGAAACAAACACAAAGGAAAGGATTGAAATATAACCTTACAATACTCTTCCTCGCGAAGGTATATACTCGAGGCCCCTGTCTTCTTGTTCATCTTTTGCCCTAAAATTTGTTGATAATACATGCACGTGGCCTGAATCCTTGCCTCGTACAGGGCCTCCTTCACCAACCGATAGGCATTTACTTGAAACACCTTCTCGGCATGGTTCGCGTCATCCCCGTCGGCCAACCGAAAACGTGCCTACAAAAAGAATGCAATGTTATCTAACTTTTTAATGATTGCTTCCATATAACACACACAAGATTACGTACCCAGAAGTCAGCGCGAACAAGCCCCTGGGCATCGCCATAAGTGACATCGACCTTCAGCTTGTAATCGTCCCAACATGAGACGAGGACCGGCGCAGCGTCTGCATCGTCGGACGTCTTCACCAGTCCAGGGTAGTGAAACTTCAGGAGCGAACTCAACACAGAGTTCACCTGCTTTTGACGACCCTGGCCGGTGAAAGAGTAGTCCAACCACTCCCTACAAAAAGACGGGCAAGCATCAAACATGCTTACATTTGATGAATACAGCTGATTCAAATCACAAGATACAGCACTTACCTATCTCCGACGGGGGAGATCACTGTCTTCCCCGTCTCGGAGCTCGGAACAGGTGGAGGTTGTACGGCATGGGGCCTTCTAAACTTACGTGGACGCCTTGGTGGAGCTGCCTCAGCCTCATCTCCACCCGCAGCCGCACCTCCTGCCTCAGCCTCAGTCTCATCTCCACCTCCACCCTCTCCCTGCTCACCTCCTGCCTCAGCCTCCTCACCTCCACCCTCAACCTCATCCTCATCCTCATCCTCATCCTCATCCTCATCCTCATCCTGATCCTGATCCTCATCCTCATCCTCATCCTGATCCTGATCCTGATCCTGATCCTCATCCTCATCCTGATCCTGATCCTCATCCTCATCCTGCAAATAAGTAACTCAAGTGTCACATTCACGCGTTAAAGTCTTACACAAATTAAAAGCAACAATACAATGATTCTTACATCGCCTCTCTGAAACCCCAAGGGCTGGCCCTGTAACTCTGGGTGTAGGCTTCTGTAGAGCTGCTCCTTCTTACTAGCGCTCAAGGAACTCCCTCGGAAAAGGGAGTCCCTGAACCCCTTCACCACCTGCTTAAACTTTTTAGGCATCCTGCAGCAATTGAAAGTTTTTATTAGTACTGAGTAATGTAAATAAATAAACAAACGGTGCAAAATAAACCAACATTAAACAAATAAACATTCATATGGAAATAAACTTAACTTGTTACTTATCGTTTCGTTTCCTTTTCTGTGGCAATGATATATCATTGAGGTCTCCAACTAAACAATCCAATGTAGGAGCAGGGTCTATATCAAATGAGGATGGCAACTCATCTTCTTGGAATACCGTGTCAGCTTGTTGAGCCTCACGATTGTAATCATCGGGAACAGGAGTGGACAACCGATCACGGGGGTAGGTTTTGTATACGACCCACCAAGCGCTCAACTTAGGGCATGGATATGACGAGTAATATACCTGCTCCACCTGATGAGCAAGGACATATCTATCGGCCCCTTGAAGTATTTGCTTGCGTTTAACCTGCGCCATTCCAAATTCGGTTCTATAATGCTTCGGGTCAAACCATGTACAGTCAAAAAACACCACCCTCAGATCCTTGTTCCCTACAAATTGGCACTCGAGTATATTGTTTATGATTCCGTAATACTCGGATTCGTGCCTTTCCATATCTTCAGCCCGGATTACGACTCCGTTATTTTTCGTAGCTGCTAAAGGACGGGAAGCTTCAAATTTGGTTGTACGGAAGCGAAACCCGTTTACGTCGTAACGGCCATAACTCTTCACTATCACACTACCAATAGAAAGCTGACGCAGGTCCTTATGGACACTACGCCGACGTGCGGGAGAATCAATGCCCTCATGTGAAGGAGATCCCACAGGACACATTTGTGAGTCATCCGGTACATTCCCGAACTGACAGTCAATAAATGAAAAAGTGTTACAATTGTCATACCTATACACGATGTATGAGGACAAAGAATACAAGGCTTACATGGTCTCGGATCCAGGAGATAAAATTAGGTCCCCCGTGCAATCCATTTAGACGCAAGTTGTCTAGCTGTTTCGCCGTTGGTTGACGGTTACGAGAAGACCTCCAGTTTTCTTTATCGAACTCGCTAAAAAAGAACGAGAGTAAGAAAACATTGTGTTTCCTAAACATTGAATATACAATTCCTTTAAGCCTAGTAAACTATTACCTGAATAATTTCTCAGCCTCTTCTATATTTGACCACATGTAGAGCAAAGCAGATTTCCGTTCGTTCTCACTGAATTCATATGCCACTGGTGGACCAACAGCCTTGCCGTTCCATTGAAATATGCTAATGTGACTGCACGGATGCACCGTTTCATCTTCATGGTACCTCTTCGTATGGGCAAATACATTGTGGTCTTCAGTCAAGTAACCACTTGTGAGGAAAGCTATCTCCTTAAATTTGAACTCCTCTGCTATACAACCTTCAACCTTTGCCTTGTTACCCACCATTGATTTCAGTTTTTTCAACATTCTTTCTATGGGATACATCCACCTATAACACACTAGCCCACCTACCTTTGCTTCATATGGGAGATGGATAAGAAGATGCTGCATAGGATTGAAGAACGCAGGCGGGAATATTTTCTCCAGCTTGCAAAGAAGCACCGGTGCCGATTCCTCTAGTTTCTGCATCATCTCCTTTAAAATTTCTTTAGCACAAAGCTGCCTGTAGAAATAGCTAAGTTCAGCTATCGCTTTCCACACTTCCTCGTTAATGTAACCACGCAACATTACTGGGATCAGCCTTTCCATCATTATATGGTAATCATGACTCTTCAACCCATTGATCTTCATTGTTTTCAAGTTCACAGATCTTCTGAACCCCGCACCATAACCATCGGGAAATTTTAAATCTTTCATCCACTTCATCACTTCTTTTCGTTCATTGGGTCTCAAGGCAAATTCAGCACGAGGCTTGCCTCCATTTTCTCTGAGCATGAGAGTTGGGCGGTTACATATGTTACCTAAGTCCACTCGGGCCTTGAAATTGTCTTTTGTTTTATCTGGGAAATCCATGACGGTGTTAAATAGTGCTTCACACATGTTACGCTCTTGGTGCATTACATCGATGTTGTGCGGGTGCTGCAATGCCCTCATGTAAGGGAGCTCCCAAAGGCCACATTTGTGAGTCCAGTTATGGGTCTTCCCGAAACCTGCAAACCCATCCCCATCCTCATTTCTCACTAGATTACTCAGCTCCTCAGCGATTTCCCACCCGGTGCGACGCTTCGGGGGTTCCTTCGTGACAATGGTGTCCTTCCTGAACTCGTGTGCCTGGAGCCTGAAGGGGTGGTTCAAAGGAAGAAAAGACCTATGACAATCGAAGTAACAGAACTTCCCACCCTTATCGAGCCAGAAACAATCTGTTTCTTTTCCACAAATAGGACAACCTAGCCTTCCACTGACTCTCCACCCAGCAAAGATCCCATACGCTAGATAATCATGTATGGACCACAAATATGCTGCCCGAAGTTTGAATTTTTGCTTCATGAAGCTGTCATACGCCTCCACTCCTTCCCAAAGCTCTTTCAACTCCTCAATCAATGGCTCAAGCATAACATTGAGGTTTACGCCGGGATGATCCTTCCCAGGTATGATGAGAGTTAAGAACATAAACTCATCTTTCATGCAATCTTCAGGTGGAAGGTTGTACGGTATGGCAAAGACAGGCCAACATGAGTAAGACGCTGCGGTCATACTGAAAGGCGTGAAACCATCTGTCGCCAGCCCAATACGAACATTCCTGTCTTCACTAGCAAATTCTATATCGAAGCTGTCTAGGGCCTTCCATGCGTCGCTATCACACGGATGCTGCATTACCCCATCCTTTGGGGGCTTACGATTCTTGCGCCAGCTCATGCGGCTCGCAATTCTACTAGCCAAGAACAGACGTTTCAGTCTTGGAGTGAGACGCATCCAGCGAAGCTGCTTATGTGCCCTCTTTGTTGTCACCTTCTCCCCTTCTTCGTTTACCACCTCTATGTACCTCGACAGGCCACATTTCAAGCATTTCTCTAGTTTCGCACGATCGCGCCAATATATCATGCAGTTGGACGGGCATATATCGATCTTCTCATATGGCATTCCCAAAGCCTTTAGCAGCTTCTTTGACCGGTAAATGTCTTTAGGCACCTTATGATCGGCAGGAAGGACATCACTAAACAAGTCCAAAATCGCCTTATAACATTTGGCTGAGCAACCAAACTTTGACTTTATGCTCATTAGACGGGTCACGAACTGGAGGATGGTAACCGTTGTGTGTCCATGCAGAGGCATTTCTAAGTCTTGGAGGAGTTTGAACAACTCTTCAACCTCTTTTGTAGGCGGATCTTCAGGATTGTTGACAAACTCTGCCTGCATATCTTCTAACATATGATCCAATCGATCCACTTCATCACCGTCATCCACCTCCATCTGTGCTGATACTATACTCCGTGACTCGCCGTGGTTATCCCAAACCTTATAACCTTGAACATACCCATGACTGCAAAGGTGTAGTGCCACAGTTCTCTTGTCATGTGACTGGATGTTCCCACATTTGGTGCATGGGCACCTAATCACAGCGTGGGTTGACTCTCCACGAGCGTTCTCTAAAAACTTTTCTGTCTTCTGAAACCATTCCTTTGTGTGACATCCGCCCTTCTTCCAACCAGCATACATCCACTCACGGTCATCTTCCATGTTTGTGGACTAGGATGGCTCAGTTTTGCTGTTGTGTAAACCACCAACCAAAAATTCAGCATATAAGAGCAATGCACGTGGCTTAGGTGATAACCCTACTATAGGAAAGGACATAAACCCACCCGAGAATGGAGGCGGCCGCATGCGACTCGTGACGTGCCCGATGGTCCGAACGAAATTTCGGCAGCATAACCCCGCTGTTCTCCGAACACACGCCTATCATGGTGCGACGGAGAACAACTGGGTTATGCTGCTGAAATCTCGTTCGGACCAACGGACACGTGCACGAATCACATGCGGCCACACCCATTCTCCGGCTGTCCAAATACGTGGACAATCCCGGAACCACGCACATCACAAGTAATCTTGTGTTTGGACCGAATGAAACTATACAATCTATGCATCCATAGATTGTCTAGGTGCATTAGGCCCAAACATATGAATAAATGTGATGCATGTGCATGCTTCCGGAACGGGTGACGCCTAGGGTTAACTACTGGTCTGCGCACTTAACCCTAAAACTCTAGGAAAATAAACAGTGTATCATACTAATCAAACTACCACAACGTAGTTAACTCCCGTCGGCTTAATCAATACAATCAACCAACCGACGGGAATAAACATATTTTCGATATAAATATAAATATATATCGCAATGATATAATTTTAAATGATTTCAATCTTACTGTCTCAGTGGAGGTTGCAGCGGCGTCGGTGGAGGGGACGGGCGGGGGCAGCGGCGTCGGCAAGCCGCGGCGGAGGACGGGACGGGCGCGGCGCGATCGGCGTCGGCGGCGTAGGCGCTGGCGGCGCTCGGGCGGGGAGGAGAACGGCGTAGGCGCTGGCGGCGTCGGCGGCGTAGGCGCTGGCGTAGGCGCTGGCGCTGGCGGCGTCGGCGGCGTAGGCGGTGGCGGCGCAGGCTCGGCGATCGGCGCGCGCGACGAATAGAGACTGGGCGAGTCGGCGCGCGCGTTTTAGCC
This sequence comes from Zea luxurians, assembly GCA_029449295.1. Lineage (NCBI taxonomy): Eukaryota > Viridiplantae > Streptophyta > Magnoliopsida > Poales > Poaceae > Zea > Zea luxurians. The sequence goes on from JAOPSE010000010.1 coordinate 133,107,956, forward strand.
GGGCCCGCCCTAAACCCCGTCGGCCGTAACGAAGCCGACGGGAGCTACTGCATCTCCCGTCGGCCTCCGGACTAACCGACGGGAGTTATTTTTACCTCCCGTCGGCTTCGTTACGGCCGACGGTAGTTAATTAACTCCCGTCGGCAGCCCTAAAAACCGACGGAAGTTATTTTATCTCCCGTCGGCTTCGTTATGGCCGACGGTAGTTAATTAACTCCCGTCGGCAACCCTAAAAACCGACGGGAATTATTATGGCCGACGGGAGTATTCAGTTTTGCTGTTGTGAGACCGGACGCCGCCACTGCGGCGATCATTAGCAGGAGTGAATATATGAGGAAAACCCTATTATATATCATATTTGGTCAGTGACAGCATAATCTGATCCTCCAGTAACCAAGTACGTACAGCGGCGATCATTATTAAGCACAGAGACAATCGTCGGATTCATTGGCCAGTGGTAGCATCATCTGCTTAATTATCTCCTAGACACTGAGGACTACGGTGGCCCGGCCGTGCATGCATGCATTGCGGGAAGATGCATGGGCTGCACGTCAATGGGACCCGATACCCCCCGCTAACCCCGGAAGATGGGCTGCCACACATACACTAAGGAGCAGAGACCGAAAATTCTAGAAATAGTCACCAGTTGGGAAGGCCCTTATATGACCACACAAATAATAGCTGGCAATGCTTACATACTATAAACTTTGCAAGGTGAGGACTCAACCAATGCGCTAAATAGTCGTTTTTTTGAAGCAATATCATCCTAATTGTGGCAAGATGCTTAGATAAGCCGATGTTGTCACATTGAGTAGATTCCAGCATGCACCAGTGCTTTTGGTTCGCTTAGCTTCTCCAAAAGGCAGTGTGACATGTGTGTTGAGCACCATTTGTGGCACTGAGCGCAGCCCGACGGTCCGGCCTACGGACGGACCGCGATAGGATTAGATCAGGCGGTTAAACTACTTTCTCTTCACATGTTTATCACTCTAAACTCGTGGATGTTGTTGGAGAACACGTTCCAGACCTCGCCCCCTTATATATTTGAAGGGGTACGACCGATTGAACAGCATCAATCGAACCAAAATCAATATATCTTACTTTCTTTACCTTTTGTCCTAGGAGTAGTCAATAACGTAGTCTTCTTCATATCTCTTTGACTCTATGTCGTCTAGAGGCTTCTTGGGTAACATGTCGATCCCAAAATAAACCCTAGGATCTCTCCTCCTAACGGGTCCCTCCCGGAAGCGAGATCTAGGTGTTGTCGAACGCAGCCGCCCCTGCGCATGCGGACCGTTCGGCTTCACCACAGGGAAGATCCGCCTCTGCGTCAGGTAGCGAACCGTCTGGCCCTAGACCGCAAACCATCCACGCTGTCGCAGAGTGCACCGCCGCCGATACAGCTCGCAGTGATTGACGCTCAGATCGGCGCCAAGAATGTGAGATGAATCTTATAACCATGATAGGTATAGATATAGAGATGGGTAGTGGGTATCTAAATCCGATGGAGAATTCCATATGACCTCTCCACCCGCGCGCGCGGACACACCACATGCGCCACTGCCACGCCCGAGTGACCGAGATCGAGCTAGTACCTCCACGGGAAGCGTCGCATCACCATGGCGCTCGTACAATCGCCATGCATAGCAACGGCCTACAGTGACGGATGAACATGGTTCTTCAGAGGCCGCATGAGACAAACTGTAGTAGCAACCACAATCTGATTGGGACAGATATATGCATGTGCATATGATACGTACAGTGCTGCCACCGAAACCTTATTATCTGCATTCAGTGCAGGCTACCATGCATTAAGCTCTGGTTTCAGAGAGCCACAGCACATGCATGAAACTGCTGATCGAGCCCTGCTGATGAAGCAAAAGTCAGGGCGACACAGTGTCGAGGGTCAGTTGGCTGTTGGCCTGAGCCCTGAGGTCCACAAAATCTCGATCGGACTAGTGCGGAGAATCGATCGATCGAGCCATCGCCGATCGTAGGTCGAACGCAGAGCTTTGATGAAGTTGTGGGTCTGAATCTGACGCGCTGGCATGGCATGCATGTGTAGACGGAGCGAGCTTTCACTTTCAGCATGAACAAGCAGGTCGTCCTGTTCGTTCGTCCTGCGCCATTATTTGTTCGGGCAGCTAGGGGACCCCCGATCCACCCAGTACTATCACTCTTTTAGTACTCGCTTTCACGGGTACACGCATACGTACTATGCATGTGGACAATGCAATCAAGCACGCAGCAGAAGCGCGGTCGTTTTGGCACACAAGATCAGAATACGGCGACAGCAACAGCAAGGTAGGAGAATATATGCTTGTCTGAACGAGAGATGCATGTCATAGCCGAAACAATAGTGAGACAGAGCAGCGCATTGCTCTTTAATTTGTTCATGGAAGAGTGCATGCAGATGCAGTAGTAGTGCGCTCTTCTAGCTAGCAAGCAAGCAAAGCAAGCAAGCTATAGCCTATGCACAGGCCGATCGAACTGCAATAGGAAGGCGCGCGGCAAGCTAGCTTTCGAATTTGAAAAGTCAAATGCATGGATTGGAAAAAAAAAAAAACCGCACGACATGTATGGCATGGCAGTGGCAGGCTCGTAAAACACATTTATTTAACACTACTGCCGCCTACTATCATATCGTACGGAGCGCAGTCCCCAGCTGCTGCATGCACCATATGCAGTACGCGCACGTACCGCCGTCGTGAACCAGGCCTGCACGTACGCGCACGTTATGCCGTCCCTGCCTCATGCGGGAACTGTACATCACAAAAGGGACACTTGCCTCATGAATATTAGAGTCATTATATAAAAGTTGAATCTCATCAGTCGAATATTCATCGTTATATCATCTTTATTATTTTAGTATTGTTCTTGCGTCACAACTTTAATTCAATATATCAATTAGCTAGAAAATGGACTCATCCACTAAAATAATTTATAAAGATCTAAAATTCTTATTCCATATCGGGTGCTTAAACTTAATAACATTATACGATATTTTTTATTAGATAGTATTGATAAATTGATCGGCCCCCCTTATATTATATTCCTGGCTCCGCCCCTGCATGCGGGAACTGTACATCACAAAAGGGACACTTGCCAATAACATTGTAAAAAAAATCAAGCTAGGTGTGTGTATATATATAAATACAGTATATATATAAATACATCACAAAAGGGACACTTGCCAGTAACATTGCAAAAAAAAAACTTGAGTCTCTGTTGTTGCTCCAGTTGCAACGTTTATTGCTTGTTGATTGCAACTAGGGGTATTCTCTAATTGTAAACTTGAGTTTCTGTTTTTACTCCTTGATTACCATTGCACCACCGGCGTTTGTTCAATATTGGTTACAACTAATGATTGCAACTGCGTGGTTTGTTGATTTTCTGTTGCGACGTTTGTTGCTTGTTGATTGCAACTAGGGGTATCCTCTAATTGCAAACTTGATTATCTGTTTTTACTCCTTGATTACCATTGCATGGTGTGTTGTTAGTACTCCAGTTGCAACGTTTGTTGCTTGTTGATTGCAACTAGGGGTATCCACTAATTGCAAACTTGAGTCTCTGTTGTTGCTCCAGTTGCAACGTTTGTTGCTGTTGAATAATTAGACAAATTCCAGATTAAATTCCGAATATAAATCATGACAAAATCACAAGCACTGAAGTAAAAAGTCAAATCAGATGATGCGAACTGATTAGACATACTGATAGATGGCGCGCGCCGGAATCAGCAGGGTCGACGACGTCGAAGTAGCGAAATCAGCAGGGTCGACGAGGTCAGAAGATCACGAGCAGTCGCGTGAAGACGCTTCCCAAAAACCTTATTCGGCCTCTCCTGGTGCAGGATCTAGAAGGCGAAAGTTCCGGAGACCTGCTCTCCTAATCGCAGATGCACCTCTGCGATCGGGATGAAGAGAACTGGAAGGCGGCTCAGCTGTGAAGAGAGGCGAAAGCGAACTGGGATGATTTCGAGGCTGGCTGCCGGGCTCCTTTTATAGGGCCGAGTCCGCGACCCCTGGTCTTATCCGCCCACGAAAATCTCGCAATCAGTTGAGATTTTATAGCGATCGGTTAGGATAAACGTAACAGCCAAGAAACCAAAAAATCGAACGGCAAAAGGTAGCCGCGCCCCCGCAAGGCGAGGGGCCGGATTTCGGCGGACCATTCACGCGCATGTCGTGCGCCCGCGCCCTTCGCCACGCCCTGCCCCGCCCCGGCCAGGCGAGCGAGCGCGCGCGTGTGGCTCTCCACACTCTCTCCTCTCATCCATGACTTGGTGAGTGAGTGTGGCTTCCATATTTAATCTAGCTCTACTCCACTAGAGCTAGCAATATGGTGCTATTGGTTCCATCTATCCTCTAGCCATCCACTTGTATGGGCTTTTGAGATTTTCCTAGGATTTATTTGAATTTCTTAATTGGGCCAAGCCCATAAATCCTAACAATCCCCCACCAGATCTCAAATGCCCATCTGCAGTTTTCGCCACTGTTCACTACTGTTTAATATACTAGTTTTTCAGCAGAGACTGTTAAGTTGAACTTCCGCCTAGAACTCCAAGCTACACCAACCCACAACTTAGACAATGGACTATGCCTTGAATTGCAAGTTTTGCGTGAATGGGTTTCACTTGAAGTCATGACCAGTACTTGGCTACCAGTAGTCCCCTTCTCGGGTGGAGCATATACGTCGTACTCCAAGATCTCTTCATGAGTTTACTAGAGATCACCCAAATCTCATAGACTGCGACGTTAGACAATCTAACTCATATAGGTGTGTTCTTTCAAAGAATGTTCTGCAGGACAACATCTTCGCTAATACAAGCCAACAGAACACATTAAGGCACAAAGCCAACCTGCCTTACAGCATTTGAGAGTATTGCGTCTTTACTTAGAGAGGGTCAAAGGTTACTCTCCTCAGTTCACCAATGGCTTGTTCTTCCCAGGACCTAATTCACGGGATCTCCGATCACATAGACTGGGTTTCCACCATGGCAACTTTATTCGGGTCTCATACCCATCTCTCTCGATGCGATTTCTATCACATTATGTGGTAATCCCTTGGTAAAAGGATCTGCCAGATTTTTATCTGTTGAAATATAAGTCACACTTATAACTCTGGAGTTTCTCAACTTTCTGACAGACTTCAATCGTCTTTTGACATGTCTTGATGACTTTCCATTATCCTTAGAACTCGTCGCTTTAGCAATCACTGTCTGATTGTCACAGTTCATAAGGATAGCTGGTATTGGTTTCTCAACCACCAGCAAGTCCATCAAGAGTTCACGCAACCATTCTGCCTCAACGGTTGTTGTGTCAAGTGCAGCTAGCTCGGCTTCCATGGTTGACCTCGTCAAAATGGTCTGCTTGCATGACCTCCATGATACCGCACCTCCACCAACAGTAAAGACATAACCACTGGTGGCATAAAGCTCGTCTGCATCAGATATCCAGTTCGAATCACTATATCCTTAAAGTACTGCATGCTGACCAGAATAGTAAATTCCATAACTCATTGTACCTTGCAGGTAGCGCATAACCCGCTCAAGTGCATGCCAATGATCAGTCCCGGGGTTTGACATGAACCTGCTCAATTTGCTCACAGCAAACGAGATATCGGGCCTTGTTGCACCAGCAAGATACATGAGTGAACCGACAATCTGAGAGTATCTCAATTGGTCTAAACCAATTCTCTTGTTCTTTCGCAGTGTCACACTGGGATCATAAGGTGTTGGAGAAGGTTTGCACTCAGAGAAGCCAAATCGCTTCAAAACCTTTTCAACATAGTGAGATTGCGAGAGAGTAATCCCACCATCTGCCTTAATCAGCTTGATGTTTAGAATCACATCAGCTTCTCCCAGATCTTTCATATCAAAACTCTTTGATAGAAAAGACTTGACTTCATTGATCACATCAATGTTTGTGCCAAATATCAATATATCATCAACATATAAGCACAATATAACTCCTTCGCCCCCACCACAGCGATAATATACACACCTGTCTGCCTCATTAATGGCAAAGCCTGCAGACGTTAGAGTCATGTCAAACTTCTCATGCCACTGCTTTGGTGCTTGCTTCAGACCATACAAAGATTTCAATAACTTGCACACCTTGCTTTCTTGACCCTTTACTACAAATCCATCAGGCTGTTCCATATAGATTTCCCCGTCCAGCTCTCCATTAAGAAAAGCTGTCTTTACATCCATCTGATGAACAAGGAGACCATACGAGGCAGCCAAAGAAAGTAGTACTCGAATAGTAGTCATTCTAGCAACAGGTGAGTAAGTATCAAAGAAGTCTTCTCCTTCTTTCTGAGTATAGCCTTTAGCCACAAGCCTAGCCTTGTACTTTTCAATTGTACCATCAGGCTTGAGCTTCTTTTTAAACACCCACTTACAACCCACAGGTTTGCATCCATAGGGTCGATCAGTGACTTCCCACGTACCATTTGAAAGAATGGAGTCCATCTCATTATGAACTGCTTCTTTCCAATCATCTGCATCTGGAGATGCAAATGCTTCTGCAATGGTAGTAGGAGTATCGTCCACAAGGTACACAATGAAATCATCACCAAAGGATTTTTAAACCCTTTGTCTCTTGCTCCTTTTAGGAGCATCATTGTAATCCTCCTCTAGGACAATTTCATGTGGCTGTTCAAAACTCTCAATAGGTGTACTATGTTCAGGAGTTATCTCAGAAGAGTATCTAGAATTGCTATGAATGTCTTTCATTGGAAATATATGTTCAAAGAAAGTAGCATCACGTGATTCCATAATAGTATCAACATATACATCAGGAACTTCAGATTTAACTACTAAAAATCTATATGCTATGCTACACGAAGCATATCCAAGAAAGACACAATCCACTGTCCTTGGACCAAGCTTGTGCTTTTTATTAATTGGTACATTGACTTTCTCCATGCACCCCAAGTGCGCAAGTATGAAAGTGATGGTTTTCTCCCAACCCACTTCTCATAAGGGGTTTTCTCTTCTTTGCCCATAGGAATTCTATTCAGAACATGACATGAAGTCAGAACTGCCTCCCCCCACCATGCCTTAGATAAACCATAAGTGTCTAACATGGCATTCACTAGGTCAGTCAACGTAAGGTTTTTCCTTTCAGCAATCCCGTTTGACTCGGGTGAATAGGGAGGAGTGCTCTCATGAATAATGCCATGTTCTGCACAGAAATCGTCAAAGACTTTGGGAAAGAACTCGCCACCACGATCTGATCTAAGACGTTTGATCTTTCTCTCTAGTTGGTTTTCAACTTCAGCCTTATAGATTTTAAAGTAGTCTAAAGCCTCATCTTTAGTTTTTAGCAAGTATACATAGCAAAATATAGACGCATCATCAATCAATGTCATGAAGTATCTCTTACCACCCTTTGTCAACACACCATTCATCTCACAAAGATCAGAATGTATGAGTTCTAGAGGTGCCAGGTGTCTCTCCTCAGCAGCCTTGTGAGGCTTTCGAGGTTGCTTTGACTGCACACAACTATAGCACTTAGAACCTTTGACTATGGTGATATTCGGAATTAAACTCATGGTTGCAAGCCGAGACATAGAGCCAAAATTAATATGACACAAACGAGAATGCCAAATACTCGTAAGATCATCAACATTAGCGCAAATATGGTTCACAGACTTATTATTGAAATCTAACAGTGAAAAGCGGAACAAGCCTCCGGAGTCATAGCCTTTACTAATAAATTGTCCAGACTTAGACACAACTAATTTATTGGACTCCAAAACTACCTTGAACCCATCTCTACACAGAAGGGTTCCGCTAACGAGATTCTTGTGTATAGAAGGGACATGATGCACGTTCTTCAGCTGCACGATCTTTCCCGAAGTAAACTTCAGATCCACCGTGCCAATGCCATGAACAGAAGCATGTGACCCATTCCCCATTAGGACGGAAGAATCCCGGGCAGCCTGATAAGAAGAGAACAAGTTAATGTCAGAGCACACATGAACATTAGCACCAGTATCAAGCCACCAACTAGGTGATTGAAATACTGAGAAGATGAAAGGTAAATTACCATACCCTTTGTCTTCCTCATTGCTAGCGATCACTGTGTTGACATTGCCCTTTTTGCCACGGCGATCCTTGGCAAAATGACCCGTCTCGCCACATGCGAAACATGTCAGTTCAGCCTTGTTCTTCTTCTTCTTGAAGTTGGTAGTTTTGTTGGGCTTGTTAGATTTTGGCTTTCCTTTGCCCTTGTTGTGGTTCTTCTGAACCATGTTGGCACTGGAGTGGCCCTCGCCTCCTTTAGATCCCGTGTCCTTAGCCCGAGCTTTCTCCTCAACATCCAGAGACGCTATCAGATTTTCAACTGATATCTCCTGTCTCTTATGTTTCAGAGATGTGGCGAAGTTCCTCCATGTAGAAGGCAACTTTGCAATAATGCACCCAGCCACAAATCGGTCAGGAAGGACCATCTTAAGGTGGTCGAGCTCCTTGGCTATACACTGTATTTCATGAGCTTGCTCTACAATAGAGCGATTATCAACCATCTTATAATCATGAAAGCTCTCCATGATATACAGGTCACTGCCAGCATCCGATGCACCATACTTGGTAGTAAGTGCATCCCATAACTCTTTCCCGTCTGTATACTGAATATTCGCATCAACCAGACGGTCAACAAGGGCGCTAAGAACGGCTCCCGTAAAGATAGTATTGGCATGGTCATACTCTTTCTCCTGTTCAGGAGTCAGTGGACCCTCAGGTCTGCCTTTACTAACATGGAAGACATTCATAGCAGTAAGCCAGAGCGTGGCCTTGACTTGCCATCTCTTAAAGTGCATACCATTGAACTTTTCTGGATTGAGCGCATCGGCAAAAGCAGCCATAGAAAAACTAGGAAATTGTCTACAATAAGGTTTTTGGATTGTTGAATAATTAGACAAATTCCAGATTAAATTTCGAATATAAATCATGACAAAATCACAAGCACTGAAGTAAAAAGTCAAATCAGATGATGCGAACTCACTACACCAAAATCATACACTTCCTACGGTTTTTTAATTTCCTACAGCTTTTATAACAAACTGTAGGAAATAAATAACTTCCGAGAGGCAACTGGTAGCTCTAGGAAATAAACATAACTTCCTACGGTGTTTTATAAAAGCTGTCAGAAGTTAAAAAACCGTAGGAACTTAACTAACTTCCTACGACCTCCTCTAGGAAGTTAGGTTTCATCCGTTCACAAGCCAATAGAATATCTAACTTCCTACGGCTGGCTCTAGGAAGTTAGCTGCCCAGTTAACTTCCTACGACCTCCTCTAGGAAGTTAGGTTTCATCCGTTCACAGGCCAGTAGAATAGCTAACTTCCTACGGCCTCCTCTAGGAAGTTAGGTTTGAGCTGTTGACCAGTCAACTGAAAACATAACTTCCTATGACTGGCTCTAGGAAGTTAGCTGGGCAGCTAACTTCCTACGGCCTCCTCTAGGAAGTTAGGATTCATCTGTTGATCGGTCAAACGAAAATCTAACTTCCTACGACCGGCTGTAGGAAGTTAATTAACTTCCTAGAGGCAAAGCACAAACTCTAGGAAGTTACCTAACTTCCTACGGTTTTACTCTAGGAAGTTATGTTTTTAACTTTTATCTCCCTCTTCTCTCACCTTTGCAAAATATTCACCTATGACCCATATTGGCCCACCATCAGTGCTTTACGAGCCCAAAAGTGAAAACCCTATCTCTCTCTTTTCCTAACGCAGGCTCCCCGCCGCCACACATCCACACCTACCCACAGCGCCCGCCGCCATCAATCCGTAGGCCACAGCGCCCGCCGCCTTCAACCCCTCGACCACAGAGCGCGCTAGCGAGCTGGTAGCACGGCATGGCGTGCTAGCGTCCGTGAGGCACACATCGTCGATGACTAGTGCGTGGCGCAGGAGTCACGACGTGGGAGGCGCGACACGATGCGTGAGGCAGCCTAGGTGCTGAATCGTAACAGCGACTGGCTCCAGCAGCGTGCGTGTAATTGAAGGAATAAGCAACGTCATTATAGGTATTAATCTCTCTTTATTCTTCCCCCTCCAACACTCTCGATCTATATATTGGAGCATATACTGCAACGTCAAGTGTTGGTGTGCCTTGTGGCAGATACTGCTGGTAATGAACTAACGATGCCTTGTCTTGTGTTGAAGGGACCTACCCCACCTGCTTCGACTTTGTCTTGTTCATTCCTGGCATGCTACACTAGAGATTCTTAACCATTTTCTACCATGAGTTAGCCCCATTTTTTCAAATATATCATCTATCGGTGAGACCTCTGCTGCTGTAGTGTCAATGCTTGCTTGTTCACGGTCCAGAGCTCATTTGGGTGTTACCTATAATCTACTATCCTTGGTGTTCACAGTCCAGACTCATTTGGGTACTGCAAACAACGGCAGAGACTGATAAGCAGCAATAACAGTGTGGGGTTTGTGGGCAGTGAAATCTAATTACAATGTAAACAGTTATTTGTTTTTGCTCTGCTCTCCAGGTGCTAACTTCTGCCATAATGCAGAGCCATGACATAATTACAGTATAGAGTCATGACATAATTACAGTATAATGTTTTTTCTAGCAGGTGTTGCTGGTTTCTTCAATGTTTTCTGTTTACACCATGCTGTAACAAATATTTACACCATGTTTCATTCAATCAGGTAATTATTCTGTTGTTGCAAATATAATTTCAATCATGTTTAATAACTTTACAAAAGTGAAGTTCATACTGAAGCTAGCAAATGATCTCCATGGCATGTTGGTTTGTTCCTTAAAAACTCAAGGGTCGTTTGCATTTCATATATGATAGATGTTGTTGCTCTCTGGTTTGATCTTTTGAGTAGCAGCAAGGTTAGTAGCAAGGTGTCCTTAAGTAGCTTCTCTCTGATAGGACATTGCAATAGCAAGGACACTTGTTTGAAACCTGGTAGCTCAAGAAGTAGCAGCAAGGTGTCCTTCCAAGTGTGGTCTGTTCACATGTTACTGCCATGTCATATGATCTCCAAGATCAGTAGTCTAGCTGAGGGACAGGATGTCCTGAAGCTGAGCCTTCAAATTCACAGTTTGTTGACTATAGAGAACATGTATTCATTTATTATTTACAAGTGTCCTCACCCCGTCTCCTTTTGTAAAAGTAGTGCATATATATCTATAACTACATGTGTCACAACAGGATTAAGTCCTAGGCCTAGATGCTATGTTCTATTGCGTTCAACTATTGTATATTTTTCTTAATCATGGAGCAATGGTGTTAGCTATTGTATAGTTTATTTTGGAATGAATTTCTTAAAGTCTATTAATGATCTAGGTTTTAATTTTGTCAGGAGGGAGGTCCTAGAGGTAGTAAGTCACTTGTTTACTCTATGATGACAATAGCAGCAGTTTTCTTGCTCTCGTTTGGACCATTGCGTATGCTAAACTTTTATACCTTTTATTTTCCTTTATAATTTATGTTCACACATGCTAATCAAGCTAATTTATTTACTTTAATAAATAACTATAATCGGTTTTTGCAGCAAGAATCTTGAAGTGAAATTTGTTGTAACCACTGATGTTTCAAGTTTACCTGAAAATGTCGTTGAAATGGAGGAACAAGTTAAACGTAAGAATTGGGAGAAGGAAATGGTTCTTGAAGGTATGAAAAGGGAGGAAGATCTGCTGAAACAAGTTAAGGAATTATACAGGAAGCAGAAGCAAGAGCTCATGGATTATGTCACTCAACCAGCAGTGACACAGGTATGTATACGTCAACATTATTCCCTTTAGAACATAATATTTACGCATATACTAGTGTAGTATAGCTTTCTGTGTAATAGGCCAAATTTCATGGAGATCTGAATAATATTTGATGATTATAAGTTTTTTTAACAAACTAGCATAGTTGTGTCTAAAGCCTCTCATCCTACTTCCTATTTCAAACTCCCACATACACACCTTGCTGGAAATAATGTTTTGCACTCCCACATACACGCCTTGCTCGCTCGAGATGGCCTGATAGAGAAAGGGCGATTTCTTTCCTGATATTATCTATACGTAACTTGACCTCCTGTCTTTTCTCTTCTCGCAGACGTCACGTGATTCGCCAGCAACTCATTCACCCGCAACTCCTAGGAGTAATCCGTTTGGAGCCAAGCTCTCCAACAAGTGGCGTAACATTTTGGTGGCGTACGTCCCTATTTTACTGGGGCTTATTGCCTGTTCTGGCATCAACACGATGTAACTAGCTTTTGCCACAAGCTTGGTGTTAGTTTGTGAGGGTGATAGGCTAGTGAAATTGTTCTGCTGCTTAGCATAGTTGGCCCTATGGATGCCAATTGATCTATAGACAGCCGGGAACTTGGATGTAATTGATGAGACTATGGATGAGACTTTTGTGATGTAATTGATGAGACTATGGATTTGAATATTGTTATGTGATTGTGTGTGAGATGTTTTATGTGAAAATATGTTGTGCTATATAGTTGTTGATATATTTATTATGTTGTGGAATATTGTGTAAAATAAAAATAAACAACATTTGTAATGCTGGTCAAATTAACTTTCTTGAGGCCAATTGGGCCGTAGGAAGTTAGCCAGCAAACTTCCTAGGGGCTACAGTTAGCCATAGGAAGTTAGTCAGCTAACTTCCTAGGGGCTACAGTCAGCCGTAGGAAGTTAGCCAGCTAACTTCCTACGAGCTACAGTCAGCCCTAGGAAGTTAGTCAGCTGACGGCATGAAGCTACTAACATCCGAGAACGTACTAACTTGCGAGAGGCTCCTTTGGCTGTAGGAAGTTAGCTAACTTCCTAGAGGGCTCTAGGAAGTTAAGCTAACTTCCGACAAAAAATTTCCGAGTGCCAAACTTCCGACGGGATGGCTTTACTTCCGAGGGTTTAGCTAACTTCCTAGAGTTTAGGGCTAACTTCCTAGGGTTTAGGCTCTAGGAAGTTCACTATTTTGGTGTAGGGACTGATTAAACATACTGATAGATGGCGCGCGCCGGAATCAGCAGGGTCGACGACGTCGAAGTAGCGAAATCAGCAGGGTCGACGAGGTCAGAAGATCACGAGCAGTCACATGAAGACGCTTCCCAAAAACCTTATTCGGCCTCTCCTGGTGTAGGATCTAGAAGGCAAAAGGTTCCGGAGACCTGCTCTCCTAATCGCAGATGCACCTCTGCGATCGGGATGAAGAGAACTGGAAGGCGGCTCAGCTGTGAAGAGAGGCGAAAGCGAACTGGGATGATTTAGAGGCTGGCTGCCGGGCTCCTTTTATAGGGCCGAGTCCACGACCCCTGGTCTTATCCGCCCACGAAAATCTCGCAATCAGTTGACATTTTATAGCGATCGGTTAGGATAAACGTAACAGCCAAGAAACCAAAAAATCGAACGGCAAAAGGTAGCCGCGCCCTCGCAAGGCGAGGGGCCGGATTTCGGCGGACCATTCACGCGCATGTCGTGCGCCCGCGCCCTTCGCTCCGCCCCGCCCCGGCCAGGCCAGGCCAGGCCAGGCCAGGCGAGCGAGCGCGCGCACGTGTGGCTCTCCACACTCTCTCCTCTCATCCATGACTTGGTGAGTGAGTGTGGCTTCCATATTTAAGCTAGCTCTACTCCACTAGAGCTAGCAATATGGTGCTATTGGTTCCACCTATCCTCTAGCCATCCACTTGTATGGGCTTTTGAGATTTTCCTGGGATTTATTTGAATTTCTTAATTGGGCCAAGCCCATAAATCCTAACAGTTGCTTGTTGATTGCAACTAGGGGTATCCTCTAATTGCAAACTTGAGTCTCTGTTTTTACTCCTTGATTACCATTGCATGGTGTGTTGTTAGTACTCTAGTTGCAACGTTTGTTGCTTGTTGATTGCAACTAGGGGTATCCGCTAATTGCAAACTTGAGTCTCTGTTGTTGCTCCAGTTGCAACGTTTGTTGCTTGTTGATTGCAACTAGGGGTATCCTCTAATTGCAAACTTGAGTCTGAAGTGAAAAGGTTCTGTCGGGAGCATGCGGGAGGGACGAAGACGAAGCGTCGGTTCGGCCTGGGTGGGGCGGTTGGCTCGGACCAGGTGCTCCTGGCGTGTAGGTTCGGCCTGGGTGCATTCTCTATATTGAATGCACCCAGGTATAATATATAAATACAGTATATATATATAGTATTTAGAGCCCTAGGCTCTGTATAACTATTGGAAGCCCCGACCACCAACTGACCAGGTGCGCAGACCGCACCGCACCGACCAGGTGCGCACTGTACCACCTGCTTACGTCAAATATTATTACGTGTTATGCTCATTCGTGCATCAGTTTATACACTTCTGGTATGCGCATGTTTCGGGCATCCGGGCCCACGAGAAGATTGTGTTCTCGCAATCTGGGCAGTCGTACTAGTCCCCACATAAAATATTGATATTACGATGTCTTATGTTTCCGTTTACGAAACAGTAATCCATGTGTCGGTCCATGGGCCTTCGCATAGATTTCGCCCAGCAGAGTACGTGTATCGGGCCCACGAATCCACCCACGAGCACGCAGTTATTCAGTTCACCTCACCCAAAACACACGCGGCGGCCGAACCCTAACATTATCGCCGTCGTCTGCATCTTCTCCACCGCGGCGGCTAAACCCTAAAGATTCTACCCGTCGTCGCCTTCAACGTCTCCAACGTAGAGACCGACCGCCGTCGCCTTCACCTTCTCCACCTCATAGACCGAGACGCCGTCGCCTTTGTCTTCTTCACCGGAGAGGGACCCGGAATCGCGGAGACTGAGCCGCCGCCCATTGTTCTTCTCCACCGCAGAGACCAAACCGCATTCGATCCACCGCGGCGACCGAGCCCTAGAGATTCTACCCGCCGTCGCGAGCACCGTCTCCAACGCAAAGTCCGACCCGCCGTCAACTTCAGCGTCTCCTACGCATTGACCGAGCCGCCGTCGCCTTGGTCTTCTCCACTGCAGAGGGACCCGAAATCGGCTGGTCTTCATTCACCTCCACACACGTGTAAGTCCTCAACCGCCAACTCCTACATTTGCATATTTACACAAACTGTATCGTAAATCGGTGTCACCTTATTAGTAACTGAATTGTTTCATTTATCAAAAAACAAATCAGCATAAATTCATTGTTAAACGGATACACAAATTTATAATCTTCAACGTCTCACAAGTTTATGCACTAAACAACACCGTGTTATACTGTTTTGTTGACAAAATTATGTTATATACGTCAACGTGTTATGCCATAAACATATCGCCGTACATTCATTGTTAAGCAGGTAAGTCATTTAGGGCCAGTATGCACGAAAGAGCCAGCTTATACATTAATTGGCTATTGCATATGAGTAGAATTTTTATTGCTCCATTACGTTTTATATGTATATGTGTTGTTTGATTTGGCAGGAACATCATACATGAAGAACGTAGACCGACCTCCGTCTAATCCAAAGCAAATTATAATTCAGTCTACTCAAGAGTGCTTTAGTGTCGACATACCCCGTGTTCTAGCGAAAACTGTCAGACACAAACCAATGCAGGCTGGTGACGAAGACGATGACTTTATGCCATTATCGAAGAAGCGTAACTTTGATGACAGTCCTCCAAAAGTCTTGAATAAGATAGTTACAAAGCGGAGGAAAGCAGTGGATCCCCCCGATAGGTTAGAATTGATGGTCAATGCTAATATATCATTTTCTGCGTGAAATTATGTTGTATTGAGATTTGATTTAAACATTGAGTTGCGATTATGCAGATATAAATGTTTACGTTATTCATTGTATACATTATTTCAGTAGAGGCTTAATGTGAGATGCAATCCCCAAGATGTTATAGTAAGCATTCAGATTTTAAATGACAGACAGCATAAAGCTATTGCACGGAGGGGGTTCTCCAGTATACTTGATATGGGAGTTGACGCTCTTGGCAGTAGATTTCATTTAGCTTGGCTGATGGAAAAGCTTAACCATACTGATATGACAATTCGAGCCGGCCCAGGGAAGGAGCTCAAAATTACAAAGGAGACGGTGCACCTTATTTTGGGGTTACCAAATGCTGGTGGAGGAAAGAGATTAGGCATTGATGAAGCTGTTGCTGCAAACAATTTAAGGACTGAACTTGGTTTATCCAAAGAAGAATTTGGTGTTGCAGCTCTTCAAGATCGTTTGAGGAAAGGGTTTGACGATGATCTAAGCATCAGATCCTTCTTCCTGATACTGTTCAATAGGTTGTTGTTCCCTACTGCAAGCTGGGGAATAACTAACCATGAGGTTCTTTTAACTGAGGAAATGGATCATTTCTACGAGATGGACTGGTGCCAGCTAATATTCAATGATTTATGCCAAGCTGCCAAGAAGTGGCATACTAGGAGCGTTACAAATGTTTCTACAACCATTTACGGATGTTCCATCGTCATTCTTGTAAGCATATCACTTTTTTGTCTGTTTTATGTAGCCATATTTTTGTATGCAAAATTCATCTACATTTAGATTATGCTTTGTTATGTCTCACAACGATTCATGTTATGCTTTTGTAGCTGTATTATCTGGATCATCTTCATGACTCAGCTGCACCTTAGAATAAACGTGGAACACCACGCATCAAATATTTTGATAGGAATATTATTCAAGCATTGACAAGAGCTGACAAGGGCAAGATACGCCAAGACAAGAACCATTTGGACATTGTTCAGTATTTTTTTCGCGTCTATTATATTTTTTATCAATTTAATTTGCCTTATATATGGTACATGGATAGAAGCAGTGTCGTTTATATTTACAAATGAAACTCCATTTTATATGTGTGTATAAGTTTGTACTCCATCTTTCACGCCTTTTTTAGTTCCGAAGCAGCATAGAGACCTACTACACAGCTGTACCACCTGTTGAAACACAATTTAAGGCAAGATTCTATTTATATATTTTTTGTCTTAAAATTTCAACATAATATTCAGTTATACGTTGTATATTTACTTAATAATATTCATTTTACAACAACATAAGAACATGAGGGATTTAATGTACCGCGTCCTGACACATCTTGACAGCACACCATTCACATCGAACTCCCGCTCATTAGGGATTTGATATCAAGCAAGCTGAATCAGCTTCCATCCCGCCACCGCCTGGGATTCATAGAGAAGTTGTCACATTATGATACGGAGGTTGGCAAGACTTGTTCAGTTATTAAACAGACTCTTCAGCAGATTGTTGAGAAACAATACAATCTATCTGATGTTTTTGGCGAGTTAATTGATGAGGTCCTCCGTGCTGAGTCGGGGGACAATGAAGATGGTTATGATGTGCAGAAAACAACTACAAAATTAGATGATATTCTTCCCCGGTCGGCAGGTTAGTCAGTTTTATGGTCTTTACGTCAATCTAAAACAGTTATACGAACATTTTTCGATATCGTTATGATGCCATTATTTAAAACAATGTTTTTTTGCTTAAATGATACGTAAAGAAGGATGTACGAGTCTGGCTACACAAACTGTACCTGATATGTCTACTCCAGCATCCCAGCATGAGACGCAGTTTATAGACACACAGGTACATGAATTACTGTTAAGGCAACAGCATATTCGTGTACTATTAGAAAGTTGCCCTAATGAAGCTGACATTGATTCACTGGTTCATACAAATATAATGAAACAGACCAAAACACTTACAACCCCAGTGGTAATGTTTTTTTTATTACTTGTATTTTCATTGAAGGTTTGTATTCATCATTTTCTTTAAATAGCATATAACCATTACATTTTTTTCAGGGTAAACATGGTGACGTTGGCAAGAACATGTCGACCAACACAAACATCACTCCTCAACCAACACCACATACAGAATCTTGTTCGCCGATATTTGATGTGACGCCGCAAATAAAGGTATGAGTACACCACCTCGTTGTTTTTCTATATAATTATTAGTAGTTTACTAAACATCTAATTCATTTATACCATAATTGTTAGTCTCCCGGCAGCGTCCACCAGGCGGCACAAACAGATCTCCCCAATAGTGGTTCATGCTTTGATCAGACTCCATCTGAACTTGTCAGCTCAGTAATATTCATTTTTATTATAGTTGCCAAAACTGTTCACAGATAATTATATATATTTTCATATACCTTTTTAGGTTTCTATTGAAAGCGATCCATCTACAAACACTCCTCAGGTTGACCAGGTTTCACTTGATTCAGAGATGCAAACTGTGTTAGCTCTACGCGAATACTTGTGTGGTACGCAATCTGACCCCAGCAGATATGAAGTCCAGACAAAATCAAAATCTGTTTATATGCTGGTAGTTGCACGCGACCTCACTAATTGTTATCAAAATTTCCACAGGAACATAATAGATTATGGTGAATATTGTTCAACATGTTCTGATATATATGAATCTTTCGCCGATGGGAAGTGTCTCGACAATGTGTTCATGCAGTGCTTCATCCAATGTGTTGATGATGATGCCAAAAATCAGCAACCTTCCATGAGTTCGAACAGATTAATTGTTGATGTTAATGTTGGGGTAAATTATTGTAACATACCTACACCATATTCATATACACAATGGTATCCCAAGTATACTGACTCCATTCATATTGTTTATTGCAGTCACTACTCAACTTTGAGGAACAGGAACGACACAGCCGAAACCCACAACCTTTTGATGAATCTGTACTGCACACACTTCTTGATAATACATTGCCCGAGAAAGACGAATTGGATAAATGCAAAGAGGTAGCAATCGTTTTTCATTTTACAAACATAATTTATTTTAAATGGTACATATCACATCGTTATGCTTAACCATTTACACCGTTCATCTTTATGCTTTTTTACACGGTTAGATCATGATTCCCATGGTAAGCAGGGGACACTGGACATTGTATGTTGTCAATACAGTCAAGAAGTGCATTCACATTTTAGATTCCAATCCCTATGGGGCAACACTTGGTGGTACTACTTGGAAGGACTATCATTTTGCCCAATTGGACTTAGGTGGCAGAAAGTTACCATGGGCTAAGGTTATTATGAGTAAATTAAACAAAGCCCTACAACATGTACGACCTAGGACATGCTTTCCCAAATTTGGCAACTTCGCAATTGACTTGTCCCCAAATTGTCCTACCATGGCAGCAGGATCCAATGATTGTAGGTTTTATGTTATGGGATACATTCTCTTTTATGACTGCGTCGAAGAATCTCTGCGGTCAGACATAGAAGCAGTACGTACAAATTTATCAGTTAATTTTATAGTTGGCCCAAAGCAACATATGGTACACATGTATATCTAACACAATTTTATTGGCTTGCAGGGCAACACTAGTGAGATACGGTCTCTTGCGCTGCATTACATCACATTCCATCGCAAGAACAAAGCATTATCGCTGCTTGAAGACATCCAAAAATTCAAGGTCTAATGGATGTAGTCTAGTTTAGATATGTAATATGTTGTGTATACAATGGTTCCATAAACTTCAGCTGAGTCATGTGTGTATAATATGGGCAAAGACGGTAGACATTTCTTATGTTATGTCAATGACAACTTGGGGATCAGTGATGTCTAAACTGGAATATTGTACCTTATGTGTTTGATCTTCATGTGTGTTTCATGCACTTGAATCTGCCAATTTCCTATACAATTTTATGTTGTCAACAACATCATGTTATGCTGGTTTTGTCTCAAGTTTATGATATAATTATCACCGTTCTATGCTGGAAACAACTCTTTGTACAGTTATAAGCTTCACAGTCTGACCAGTTTATGCAATAAACAACCCTGTGTTATGCATATTTGCACATACATTTATGATACATACGACAACGTCCTATGCTTTATAAGCTTCACAATCTGAACAGTTTATGGCCAGTGTTATGCATATTCGAACATACATTTATGCTACATATAACAACGTCCTATGCTATAAAAAAATCGTTGTACATTCATAAATGTACATAACTGTTAAATGATTATGATAACTTTCACATACGTTTATGACAGTATGTGAACATATTTATGACGCTGTCTATGCATTGACAATTTAACATACGAATCACATTTACATCCAGAATATAATTTTCTCATAAATCTTATGGTATTCTACTCTCTACCAGATGAATCATCATCTCCGACATACACCATTTGTTTTTTCGACGTTGATGTCTCATTCCACTGTGGTGCTGCACCTATCCTTTTGTTCCTTGAACCAGGAGGCCGTCCTCGCTTACGTCCAGCTAGGTTAGCCAATCGAACCATATTATCCTCCACAGTTGAACACGTACGGCTGTTGTGACCATCAGCTATGCCACATTTCTGGCACTTCCTGCTCATCTTCTTAGCTCCTCTCGCACCCAATTTAAGAACTTGTTGCTCACTACTTTTGATCGTTCTTCCCTTAGGCTTGGCCTTATCTGGTCTTGCTAAGTTTACACCTTCCATATGAAACTCCAGTTTCTACAAATCAAAGATATCAAGTCAGTTTTCATATTCACATATTCATCATATAATATAGCAATGTTATTACCTTTCTAGCTTCCACATCTGTAGCACTACTATCAACTAGACGCATATCAGTGTTATGTTCCAATGTTAATATCGGCATATTACATTGATCATCGTTAGCATTGCATTCATTTGTATTAGACCCCATTACAATTTCCTGTGAAATAATGCAAACTCCAGTGAAGACACAAATGTTATAGAGTAGCATAAATAATACATTATAAAATTTTGTTGCATACCTCGTTCCCATCATCTAATTTGCATAAATTATCTATAACTAAGTCTTCTGTTTCATACACTTCGACATATATCATTTAAATTACATACATGGATCATTATCGACATGTAATAATGGTGTATTCATAATAACACGATGTGCGTACCTGGATGTCATCGCCAGCACTTGTGCCACAACTCTCACCAATACCTATATCAGGCTCCACACGCATCAATAACCCTAATAATTCGTCCATCATCTCTAGGGCTTTATCATTCCCAGCTTTAGATAGACTCGCATGGTGTACTACTTTCATTGCTTTTTTAAGCAACATCTTCTGTCTATATGATCTAGTTTCTCCATCTTTTCCTTTCAAATTCCTATCGTCTCTTGAAAAAGCCACATCTTATCGCGCGGAGTATGTGTATCGTTGCAAAATGTACTCACTCGGGATCCTTTCAATTTGTAGATGCATGAAAGCGCGTACAAGATGAACACAAAATAGGCCTATAATTGATTAACCATACATTATGTCATATTTTACTCGCAAACAGTGCTATATTCGTAATAATTAATCATTTCATATAGAAATATTCGTTTAGTATAACACACTTGTATGCTCCCAATGCTTGCACTCATATGAATACTTTCCGGCATCCACATCAGCCCTTATTTTGAATTGGTGTTGTCCCCAAACAATTTTATTTGATCTTGTAGTATGTTTCACCACCCAATCATTTACATCACCCTCTGTATCACAACCTATTCAGTATGTAGTTGCATATTTTACAGTCTCCTGGAACCTTGTCATTACAGTTCTAGTGTATGCCCTTGCAACTCTTATTTCAAACATATACAATGTAGTTGTATCCTTTTGACCCTGCAAATTACACAATACAGTATTAATACCATTTTGTTTTTATTAGCATAAAACATATGTTTTTCATTTTTTCACTTACCATGCATCCTAGTGCCTCTTTGGCCTCTTTCATCTTCCTACTATGTAGGAGCTTCATCATTTGCTTTGCAAATTGATGAAGCGGTGTGTTTGCATCCACATGGGCACTCTTCACCAGCTTGTTCATGCTCTCGCTTCGTTGTGTAGAGACCATAAGACCACAATAGTCTTCTTTGAAAAATGCAGGTACCCAATCTTTACGTATTTCATACAATCTGACAAGGGTGTTGTTCTCATGTAGCTGGAAATCATTTAGCATCATTTGCCAGGCAGCCTCGAACTCCATTTCATTCAATGGATGATGTATTATAGATTGGAACCTTGTTTTGAAATCCATTTCCTCAAATCTTGCATACAATTCATTCAAGTAGGGCATATACCTGTTTTGCACATGCCACAAACACAATCGATGTATTGTGTTTGGGAATACTCTGCCTAGTGCGATTGGCATAGCAGGGTCTTGATCTGAAATAGATAAATTTACATAACATTAGGCAAGTCAATATGGTATCATATAGGACATGTCTAATAAATACGAGCCATTTATTAGAACATACCTGTCAACATCACTCGTGGTCCGTCACATCCCATGCATGTTTTGAACGTATTGAAGACCCACTCGAATGTATCAACTGTCTCGTCTCCTAGTAAAGCAAACCCAAATATTGTGCATTGTAGGTGGTGGTTTGAGCCAACAAACATGCCTAATGGCTTATCATACATATTAGTCTTATGTGTAGTATCAAAGGTAACTGCATCACCAAAATCAATGTACTCGGCTTGCTGGCTAGCATGTGACCAAAATATGCTTAAAATCTTTCCTTCTTTGTCCAGTTGAAATTTAGAAAAAAAATTGTGGATTATCTTTCTTGCATAATGAAAAAAGATAATAGCTTTGACACATCATTTGCATTTCTTTCCCTTTGCCATGCTTTCTTCCTGTCAAAAAATGTAATGATTATGCACTACGTGCTTTTAACACATTTCGATTGTTTCGGTAATATATAATTGTTGGGGGCTTGTTCTCAAATGCTATGAATCAAGAACAAGGCAACACAGAAAATGTTAAATGTTAAAGTCCTTCGTCCTTCGAAGCATTATTTCCCTTGGGATACAATGATCTTCGGACGAAGGTTATGAAGGGCATACCTTTAGCAGTATATCAAATAATGATGAAGAAGGAATCATATGAAATATAGAATAACATAAATAATTATGTATTATTGCTAGATTATTTATATTTTATTATTATGGAAAATAGAAATGGTATCAAGTTACAAATGTACCTTCGACTTGAAAGAAAGTGAAAGTACAATCGTGACGCAAAAGCCAATGCTCAACCTCCGTGAACAGTACGGGAGCACTGCTCATCTATTTATAGGCACGGGACACAGCCCATGTAAAATTACATTTATGCCCTTTACAATCAACTACAATAATGACACAAAACACCACGGGTCTTTAAGCCATTTCATCTTTAAGTCGGTTCGCTCCTTCGTCTTGAGATCTGCCACTCTGCGAAGCTTTATAGGTGACAGCTTCGGCACTGCCTTTAAGAGGATCTTCTGAAGGTGTTCTCTTTCTTTAGGATCTTTGGCTACGAAGCATACCCCCAACAGTAGCCCCTTCGCGGTACTAGATCGTTTTTCGTAACGAGCTTGATCCGTGAAAAAGTCTTCCTGGCTTCGGGATGCCGAAGATCCGAAAAACACCTTCCCTGAGCTCGTTGGCGAGAAACGATTAAAATAATCCGCGCATGAAATGTCCTCATCCTGCAGCAGTTACACGCGTCCTGGCGATTCACCTTCTCAAACCATGTGGCCCACCATTCAGTGAGTGCGGGTGGCTATTTGCTTGGTGCGGAAGACTTTGACAATTCACCTTCCCTCCTGCGGCACTATATAAACAGACGGGTAGGTGTAAAGTTACCACATCATTCATTGCTATTGCACTGTTGTGCTGCCAAAATATTGACCAAAACCGAAGGTTGTTTGTTGCATCCTCAACCGAAGCTATTTTCTTTGCCCAAGCTCCGTAGCAAGAAAGAGCTTCGGCAAAGAAAGAGCTAGTTCGTTTTGGTGGGGACGAGACTACTCCGAAGCCAGGAGAGGATGAAGTGGTAGTCTTCAAAAGTTTCTTTAAGGCTGGCTTAAGATTTCCTTTGAACAAGATGATTGCTGTTGTATTGAAGAAGTTTGGGATCTACCTTCATCAACTAACTCCCAACGCTATTGTCCGGCTTAGCGTTTATATTTGGGCTCTCTGAAGCCAAGGAGTGGAGGCATTTGGTGAAGGCTTCTGCCGGGTGCACGAGCTTCATTACCAGACGAAAGCTAGAGGAGACGGGCTACATGAAAATTTTGGCTGCTACAATTTTGCCTATCGAAAGAACACAAAATTTCCAGTGATTAGCTACCAAAGCAAGTGGCCAGCTGGCTGGAAGTCTGAATGGTTCTATATCAAAGTTGACGAAGATAAGGAGGACCTGATCCAGAGTTCGCTAGAATTGATCTTCGGAGAGACTAGACCACAGTGTAATATGACACCAGGGAGTCCAAGCCAAATTGCCCTGGCTGAATTTCGAGTTATTGCAGATCATATCAGCACTAGGGACTTAGTGCAAGAATTTTTGGCCTTCAGAGTGTTCCCAACTTTGAAGGAGTGGGACATGCCGAAGCTGAAGGGGGAAAAGAAGAAGGGGGAATTTGTTCGGTTGCCTTATCATTATAAATTCAAGAAACATTTCAAAGTGCCCTGCCAAGAGTGGCTGGATATGATCGAAGTAATGTGCAATGAAATTCTCGGCAACTACTCCAAAAAAGAAGATCAACTAATGATTGCAGCCTTCGGCACCCGCCCGAAGCAAAGGTTGAATCGAGTAATGGATGCTCTAGACTTTGAGTATCATGACTACGAGCGGCTAGACAAGGATGCCGAAGGGCAAAAAAGAAAGAGAGTGGCTAGCGTTCTAAATAAAGACGATGAAAAACAATTGAAAGAGAAAAAGCTGAAGCCTGAGCCAAAAACAGAAGCTTCGAAGAAGAGAAAAGCTACAGCTCCGAAGCAGAAGGCAATTGTCGAAGAAGAAACTGCTGCAACACCCTCTACCACCGACGTGGAAGAAATTTTAAAGGTAATGGCTGAATCTTTGCCTGTCAAGCTAAGTCCACTGGGGCCACATCTGACGAAGCTTTTTCAGAAGGAAAAGGAGCCCGCAAAAACATAGAAGGCAGCTAGGCCAAATAAGTAAAGAATCATTACAGTGACAGAAGCCATCGAAGGGACACCACCAGGAGCTTTGGCTCTGATGGCGCCAGCTGTTGAGAGCACGACAGCCACCAAAGCTGCACCTGCGGAAGCCACAGCTACCAAAGCTGCCGCTGCCGAAGATACTCATTTAGAGTGCACGATTGCCGATATTGATAAGATACTGGAAAACATGGCCGCAGAAGAAGCTGCTGCAGCCACCGAAGAAACTATGACCCCAGAACCCGGGAAGGAGAAAGAAATAGCCGAAGACACTTCAGAAGACGAAATTTTTAACTTTCAAAACTTAGCTGGTCAAGAGCTGACAAAGGCTGAAAAAGAAGAGCTAAAAGAATATGCTATGTCTTGCGGATATCGTCCGAGAGCACTTCTCTTCGGTGGCATCGATGACAAAAAATTGGGCTGTATCCGGGATCAGACCGTAGCGAAGGTTATCGGTACTCTATCAAAGAGTATTGGTTTCCCGAAGCTCGAAATAGATATCAGCCGCTACCGATGACAACACATTGTCGGTAGTTTATTCTGTTCCAATTTCAAGGTAAACTTTTCTTTAACTTTCATTACTTCAAAAACGAAGATGTTTTGTAACGAAGGTTGTCTGTATGCAGAGCATGCTACTGAGTAAAGCTTTGAAAATGCAACAAGATTTGGAAGATAAAAAACACGAAGTTATAATTGAAAATTTAGAAAGCAAGATAAAAGACCAATCAGCTGCTCTTGAAAAGAAGGACTTCGAGCTTCAAACAACCGAAGGCTTATGGCAGAAGCTGAAGCTAAAATAGCAGAACTAAATACAAAGCTCCTCTCCCAGTCAGAAAGCTTCAAACAAGAAAAGGAGCAACTTAATGCAAAATTTGAGGCCGAGGTCCAAAAAAGTTCAGATTTGAAAAAAAATCATTGACAAGCCTTCAAAACAAATGTCTAGAGTTCAGTAACCGATGTGTTCAACGGTTGAAGCAAATCTTCCATTCAGTTGGAGCCAGCAGCGAAAAATTCAATCCTTCATCTGAAGACCTGCCAGGAGCCTTTGAACATATCGAAGGTGAGATTGATGACCTTGAAGAAGTTATTGCTGGACATGGTGACTTTTGTGCCCTGGTAGCTTCTCGGGGCACAGCTGTCGCCTTCCTGAAATCTAGCTGTGAACATGGAAAGGTTATCAACAGACCCAATTTCAGCTTATCGCCAGCAGACCTGGATGATATTCCCAACCTTGCCCGAAGCATAGCAAATAGGTTTATAAAACTGGTATGGACAAAAGGTGGACGAAGAAAAGCTGGTGATGAAGCTCGAAGTCATCTTAAGCCGGTAACAAAATCATACCTTGTGCTTACCTCTTCCTTTGAACTTGAATTTTACTTACAATACTTAAATGCATACAGGATGACGAAGCCGAGGCCGAAGCTAAAGAATAAGAAGACGAAGCCGAAGTTCAATGGATGATGAAGTCGAAGCCGAAACTGAAGCCCAATGGATGCTAATGAAGCTTGAATAGACAACTGTAGGAAAAACTCTAGAAATCCTTGTAACAGCTTTTGTAAAAAACAATGTAATTAATTTTTACTTTGTAACCTTTGTCCGTACCTTGTAATATATTCTTACCTTTCCACCAATGTATAAAGTGCTTTGGTGTGGACGAAATTAGCATTTTTGAGTCGAAGGCGAAAAACACCTTCCCTTCTTTTCGTACACAGCGAAGCATAAAGACTGCTTCTTTTTCATTTTGCCGAAGCCTTATTTTTAGAGCCGAAGCAACTGCCTGTGTTATGATGATGATGATCCTATGTATGTCTAAATGAATGTTTATGAATGCAAATGTATGATGTAATGTATGGTGCAAATGAATGCCCAAACGCATACGAAGCCACAACCATATCCTTCATTCCCTTAGGAATAACCAAAGTCTCTTTGCCGCTTATTTTTCGGCTTCACCGCTTATTTTTCGGTGTATCAGCGCTGACTTCTCGCTGTAAGTTCTGCATTCCCTTAGGAACGTCTTTTGAACTTCTTTGCCTTCCACTTCGGCGGAATCGCGTTGACTTTTCGCGCTTCGCCTTATATTTCGGCGGAATCAGCGTTGACTTTTCGCTGTAAGCTCTGCATTCCCTTAGGAACGACTTTTGAGCAGAAAACTTACACTGCGCTCCCTTAGGAACGACTTTTTGTAGCTTCGTCGTGCTCTGCATCCCCTTAGGGACGTCTTTGGAGCTTCTCCCTGTTTTTCTTTTCTCTTTGCACTCGATGGTGCATGCTCAGCTTTTACATTTACATCTTTGGGGGATATTGCTCTTGTAAAGCTGAATTAAGAAAAAAGAGAAATTACATGCTATGGCCCCATTAAAAACCTTTCTCCCCCTTTGGAAAGGAAAAGGGTGCCATAGGAAAAAATAAAAACAAAAAGATTACATTAAACTACACATAATATCGCCGAAGCTCATCCGCATTCCAAGATCTAGGAATGTCGTTGCCGTCCATATCCTTCAATCTGTAGGAACCGGGTCTTGACGAAGATACTACCAGAAAAGGTCCTTCCCACTTCAACTGTAATTTGCCTACTGTGTCTAGGTTGGCAACTCTCCGAAGTATCAAGTGCCCTGGCTTGATATTTTTTAACTGAACCTTTCTATCACGCCATTTTATTGTTTCGGCTTGGTATTTATTGATGTTCTCCACAGCCTGAAGCCTGATCCCTTCTATAGCATCTTTTTTCACAGAATAATTATCTTCATTCTCTGTCGAAGCCATTGTTCTTATTGATCCTGTCTTAGCTTCTTCCGGGGTTATTGCTTCGTCACCAAATAATAATTTGAATGGTGTAAAGCCCGTTGACCTCGACACCGTTGTGTTGTGGCTCCACACCACTTTGATCAATTCATCTGGCCACTTTCCTCTGGGCTGATTGAAGATTAACTTCATTATTCCTGTCATTATAATACCATTAGCTCTTTCAACAAGTCCATTTGACTCTGGATGCCTAACCGATGCAAAATGGATCTTCGTGCAAATTTGTTCATAGAACTCTTTGAAAGCTTCGGCATCAAACTGTGTTCTGTTGTCCACAGTAATAGCCTTCGGCACCCCGAAGCGACAAACAATATTTTGCCAGAAAAACTTATGAACGGTGACCGAAGTTATTGTGGCTAAAGGCTTCGCCTCAATCCACTTGGAGAAATACTCTACCGCCACCACAACATATTTTAAATTTCCTTGTGCTGGTGGAAGTGGGCCTAACAAATCAAGGCCCCACCTTTGCAACGGCCAAGTGGGCTGTATTAGCTGAGTCAGAGATGAAGGCTGTTTTTGATCTCTTGCACATTTTTGACAACATTCACACTTTTGGACTAATTCTGCTGCATCCAAAGCTGCCTTCGGCCAATAAAATCCTTGACGAAATACTTTTCCCAGCAAAGGCCTAGACCCAATGTGAGATCCACACAGACCTGCGTGTATTTCCTTCATCAATTCTATACCTTCAGCTTTGGATAAACATTTGAGCAATGGAGAACAGACTCCATGTTTGTATAACTCCCCTTCTATTATTACATATGGTCGGGCTCTTGCATCTATTCTCTTATTATAAACTTCGTCATCTGAAAGACAATTGCCCTGGAGAAAGGATATAATCTCAGTTCTCCAATCTTCACTATGAACAGGGGATATATTGAGCACTGCTCTTTCAAGAAGTTCCACCGAAGGTGCTTTTATTGTCTCAAAGAATACTTCCAAAGGTAAAGGCAGCCCCTGTGCCGCTGATTTGGCTAATAAATCAGCGTGCTCATTTTCTCCTCGTGGAATGTTCTTGACAGAAAACCCTTCGAAAGAAGCTTCAAGCCTTCGAACTGTATCCAAGTATTTCTCAAGTTTCGGGTCTCTTGCTTTACAACTCTTATCAATATTGTCGGTGTTTCGACCCCGGGGGGTCCCTGGACCGACAAGTAAATTGTCGCTGCGTGTCCCAGCCCAGATGGGTCGGCGCGAGACGGGACACAAAGGGGGGAGAACAGCGAGGGGAAACCGCGGCCTTCGTGTTGTCCTGCGCCCAGGGCGGATGGATGCGCTTGCAGTAGGGGGTTACAAGCGTTCGCGCGGGAGAGAGAGAGAGAGAGAGCGAGAGCCTTATGCGTCGGCCCGTTCTCCCGCGCGGCCAACCTCTCTCGTACGAGAGCCCTGGACCTTCCTTTTATAGGCATAAGGAGAGGGTCCAGGTGTACATTGGGGGGTGTAGCAGTGTGCTAACGTGTCTAGCAGAGAGGAGCTAGAGCCCTGAGTACATGCCATCGTGGCAGTTGGAGAGGTTTTGGCACCCTGTTCATGTGATGTCGTGGCCGTCGGAGGAGCGCTGGAGCCCTGCGGAAGTACAGCTGTCGGGGCTGTCGGATCCTTGCTGACGTCTCCTGGCTGACGTAAGGGGCTGGGAGACGCTGTCGTTATGGAGCGTGCGGGGTGTCATCATTACTTGTTTGCTGGGGCGAGCCAGATGCGATGCCGGTCTTGTCCCCATAGCCTGAGCTAGCTAGGGGCAGGGTAATGATGACCCCCCTGGCGACGTGGCCGGTCTGGACCTGAGTTTGAGCGAGGTGGCGATTCCTCCGAGGTCGAGGTTGAGTCCGAGCCCTGGGGTCGGGCGAGGCGGAATCCATCGTCTGCGGGAGCCGAGGCCGAGTCTGAGCCTTAGGGTCGGGCGAGGCGGAGTCCATCGTCTTCGGGAGCCGAGGCCGAGTCCGAGCCCTGGGGTCGAGCGAGGCAGAGTTCGTCGTCTCCCGGAGCCGAGGCCGAGTCCGAGCCCTGGGGTCGGGCTAGGCGGAGTTCGTCGTCTTTCGGAGCCGAGGCCGAGTCCGAGCCCTAGGGTCGGGCGAGGCGGAGTTCGTTGTCTTCTGAGGCCGAGACGGGGGCCGAACCCTGGGGTCGGGCGAGGCAGAGCTTCCTAATGCGCCCGAGGCTGGACTTAGCCACTGTCAACCTCACTCTAGCGAGTGGCACGGCAGTCGGAGCGGGGCAGGCGGCGCTGTTTTCTTGTTAGGTCGGTCAGTGGAGCGGCGAAGTGACTGCGGTCACTTCGCTCTGTCGACTGAAGAGCGCGCGTCAGGATAAGATGTCAGGCGATCCTTGCATTAAATGCTCCTGCGATATTGTCGGTTAGTGTGGCGATTTGGCCAAGGTTGCTTCTCCGCGAAGCCTACCCGGGCTGAGCCTCGGGCGAGTCGATGGTGCGTCCGTTGCTCGAGGGGACCCTCGGGCGAGGCGTGAATCCTCCGGGGTCGGCTGCCTTTGCCCGAGGTTGGGCTCGGGCGAGGCGGGATCGTGTCCCTTAAGCGGAGCCTTGGCCTGAATCATGCCCATCAGGCCTTCGCAGCTTTGTGCTGATGGGGTTTACCAGCTGAGATTAGGAGTCTTGAGGGTACCCCTAATTATGGTCCCCGATAGTAGCCCCCGAGCCTCAAAGGGAGTGTTGGCACTCGCTTGGAGGCTTTTGTCGCACTTTTTTGCAAGGGGACCGGCCTTTCTCGGTTGCATTTCGTTCCGGTGGGTGCGCGCGAGCGCACCCGCCGGGTGTAGCCCCCGAGGCCTCGGAGGAGTGTTTTGACTCCTTCGAGGTCTTAGTGCCTTTCGTGATGGCTCGGTCGGTTTGGTTGTTCCCTCATGCGAACTGGCCGTAGCCCGGGTGCATAGTCGAGTCCCAAGTTCTCGGGCTGGTATGTTGACGTTGTCAACAGTTTGGCCGGAGTCGGGTTTGCGAGAGCAGCCCCCGAGCCTCCGCACAGAGCGAGAGGACGGTCAAGGACAAACTTGGCTTTTTTCATACGCCCCTACATCGCCTTTCTGCAAGGAGAAGGGGGGGAAAGCACCATGTTGCCCTCGGAGGGCGCCGAACATGGTGTCTCCATTGAGTTGCTAATGGGTAATCCGAGTGGACGCCCGTGCCCCATTCGTTAGGGGTCGGCTAGTGGCCCGGAGGCACGCTCCAAAAGTACCTACGGGTGATTCGTCGGACCCGGTCCCCTTTTGACGGGGTCCAAGGGCTCGATGCCTCCCTCTGGTGGGATTCCGTTACAAAATCGCTCCCGCTGGTCTCGGAAATTTCCTAGGGTACCTCGGGAGCGTAGCCCGAGCCTCGGTTATGTATCGAACGTACCCAGGGTCATCCCTCGCTCTGCGTGCTCTGAGGCGGCTATCGAACCTTTCGGGGGCCAGCCTACGAACTCCTGATCAGAAGGGGGCGTAGAGCCCGAGTGGCCTGAGGCGGCCGTTGAACCCTTCTGAGGGGCCAGCCTTCGAACCTCTGACCAGTAGTGGGCGCGGAGCCCGAGTGCTCTGAGGCGGCTGTTGAACCCTTCCAAGGGGCCAGCCTTCGAACCTCTGATCTGTAGGGGGCTCGGGGCTCGCTTCCTTTGCGGAGTAGAATCCCTTTCGGAGTATCCCCTTTCCTGGTCCCTATAGCAAGAGAGAGAAAGAAGAAGTGGAAAAGGATACGAAACTGAGCGACGTGGCGCACCTTTTTTTGATGCGGTCATTATGGCGGAGGTGAAGCGTCGCCCGCTTCGCCTGCCAAAGGTGCCACCTGCCCTGCCGCAGAGTTAATGCAACGGGACGAGTGGTTGGCGGGGTAGTCGTTGTGCGTGCGCGAGCCGTTCGAAGAACGGAGCACGGGCGCGTCGTCTTCACGCCATGGGGGAGGGCTCTCTCGCTGTCCCAGGAGGGGACGTGAGCCTGCAGGCGACTTGACCGCTGCTTCCGCCTGCCTGCCACCGCCATTACTGTCGGCCCATTTCTGGCCGTATCGACCGTCGCGCCTTCTCCCGCGGCTGACTGACCCGTGACCGATGCGCTCGGTTGGCACTGTTGGGCCATGCGCAGGGTCGCCCCGAGTCGTGGCTCCGGTTCCGTAGTCGAGAAGGCGCGGCGCTGGCGTGAGTGGCGGTGTAGTTTCTCGCACGTAGTAACCGGCGCGCCGGTTACATGACATGTGGGCCTGAGCCTCCATGCTGGACGCGTCGAAGTCGAATGGGTGTGTCCCCTTGGTGCAGTCGCATGCCGCCTGTATGGCGGTCCGCCCTTTCACCCGCTGGTTTGGGCGAAGACGGAGGAATGCTTGTAACCGCCGGGCGGTTACACGCTCTGCGCGCGGCGGTTTGGCTTCTTCTGTCCTGGGCCAGCTTGCATGACGCGTGGGACCTAGCCCCCGTGTCGTAGGGGGAGGGCCTTGGAGCATGTTGGAGAAGACTCAGTCCGCGCCGGCTGAGGACGCAAGTGGGGAGAGTTGCCTTTAAAAGGAGGGTGACCCCCTTGGATGGCAACCATGCCTTCGCACTCTCCTCATGCATCGCGCCCTTCCACCTTCCGAGCCCCGGATGGGGAGCGCTCGCGTTGCTTTCGTCTTGTCGTCGTCGGAGGAACGCAACTTCGCGGAAGTTGGTACCTTTCAGCCATCGTTCGGCTTCAAGGATTTTCATCAGGCAGCCCGGCTGCATCCCCTCGCCGGTGGTCGCCCAAGACGGTGACCACCAGTTCGATGGTGGGGAGAAGCAAGCCGGGCTGCGGCCTCCGCTCCGCCCTCAGCTTCAAGGATCTTCATCATCCTTGCTAGGGCGGAGGAGCGCACCGAGTGGGGGGTTGCCTCCACGTGGGTCGGTAACCCTTTTCTTCCCCTGGCGTTTGGGGGAGAAAGGCATCCTCCAGCCCCGCGGAGGCTTCCTTCAGCCATGCCGGGGAAGGCGAACTGCTGCTGCCCAGCCAGGGTGCAGCATTCCGTCCTCCGTCCGGGCGATGGTCGCGCCGCGTACGGGCTGACCACGTCCAGGTCTTCCTTGCGCCGGCAGCCGCGCTAGAGGGTCGCCCAGCACGTCGTGCGCCGCGAGGGCGATGCTCATGTTCTGGGGCGGCTCCGGGGAGGGCGGGAGCGAGGCCCTGCCGGTGCGCTTTGGGGCGCCCGGCGCCCGCTGGTGAGGTGTTGAGGTGGTGACAGCCAGAGAAGGTTTCTCTGCCGACGAGATTGCCAACTCTGCCTGCACCCCTGGACCGCCGTCCCCCGGCTTGAATGACTGGTTCTCGTCCTTCGTGGGCGAGAGCCTTTCTGCCGCAGCGTCCGCCCGGAAGCCATTGCTGCAGCTGTCTTGCCGCCCGGGATGGAGGTCGTTGTCGCTGCTGCCGGAGCGAGCGGCGGTGAGCCGCTTGGGGTTCGTCGTCCTGCGAGCCTCCTGGTATGGAGGTTGTTCATACCCACGGGAACGGAACCGGAGTTCCGTTTGTAATGGCGTCTTGAGTGCTGGCGTATGTTCATTGTGGCTGTCGGGGCCTGAACATGTATGTATTTTGGCATGAAGCCATGTTTCTTCCTCATTTCGAGCACTAGGACTCGCCTGTCGGTTAACTGAACCGCTTAACCAAGTGTGAGTTGCCTCGTGCGGAAGGTGACGAGTGAGGTATCCGTATCCCGGAAACGTAGGAATCCCTTGGCTCAGTCGGCCTTGCCACCCGAGGCTTCTCTTGCTTAGTTAGAGGAACCCTCGGCCGCTCTGCGATGAGCCGGAGCCGGAGGCAGCGGTGCCAGCACGGACAGAGGCAGAGTCGGCTCGAAAAAGGAAGCTTCGTCGGCCGGAGCTTGGCCGAGTCGTCCCCTGGCGTGACCAACGCCGAAGTCGAGTTGCCGAGGCCACGAGCCGGGCTGGTGTCCTTGGGGGACAGCTGGCTGAGGCTTTGGGGCGGCCGGCCGAGCCATCTGCTCGGGTCGTGTTCCTGGAGGAGAGCCTGGCGGCGATGGCCCGGGCGTGGTGTTGACATCATCCTTCGGAGCGGAGATCCTCCGACCATGTTGTCGGCCGAGGCTCGGTCGGACTTCGCCGATGGTGGGTTTGACGCCGAGGGTGCTGCTGCTCCCCCTCCATCAACGTCTGAGC
The DNA here is from genome assembly GCA_029449295.1 of Zea luxurians. NCBI lineage: Eukaryota > Viridiplantae > Streptophyta > Magnoliopsida > Poales > Poaceae > Zea > Zea luxurians. The sequence continues at coordinate 133,141,767 of JAOPSE010000010.1, forward strand.
CTGCAGGATTGGTTCGCCTGTAGTATGCGTATGTTTTTTTGCGGCCACCGAGGCCCAAACATATTGTCGTCGCGTTGTAAAGATGTGTTTCTTTTCCCCTTGTTTCGAATATCAGGACTTATTTGGTAACAGAATTGCTTGTCCGAGCGAGAGTTACTTTTCACGGAAGGCGATGAGTGAGGTATCCGTATCCCGGGGGCATAGGAGTCCCTCGGCTCAGTCGGCCTTGCCGCTTACGTGTACTCTTACTCGTCCGTAGGATTCTATTATCAACGTAGCCGAGAAAACCCGAAAAATCGTTTCGGCAGAAATTCTTTTTGAGCGTTAAGGCTTGTTCGGTCAGCAGGATCGCTCATCCAAACGCGAGTTACTTCTTGCAGAAGGTGATGAGTGAGGTATCCGTATCCCGGAGGCGTAGGAGTCCCTCGGCTCGGTCGGCCTTGCCTGCTTACGTGTACTCCACCGTTTTCATGATCCCACTACCGAAGTAGTCGAAAAGCACGAAAGGTATTCTGGCAGAAAGACCTTTTCCGAGGAAAATTTTGACGCGGAGGGGGTTCCCCCTTCTAGCCCCCAAGGGAGGGTCGGGCTTTGCCGAGGCAAGGCTGACCCTTCCTTGAAGGTTAGACTTTGCTTGGGTATGTAAACGAGGTGCATGAACAACTTGAAAACATCTTAAGGGTAGAAGCGACGTAGCTGTCGGATGTTCCAAGCATTGCTGTAGACCTCGCCTTGACTGTTTGCCAGCTTGTATGTTCCGGGCTTCAAAATCTTGGCGATGACGAACGGCCCTTCCCAGGGAGGTGTGAGCTTGTGGCACCCTCGGGCGTCTTGTTGCAGCCGAAGCACCAAGTCGCCCACCTGGAGGTCTCGGGACCGAACCCCTCGGGCATGGTAGCGTCGTAGGGACTGCTGATACCGCGCCGAGTGTAGTAAGGCCACGTCCCGAGCCTCTTCCAGCTGGTCCAGTGAGTCTTCTCGGTCGGTCTGGTTGCATCGGTCGTCGTAGGCCCTCGTCCTTGGGGAACCGTATTCTAAGTCTGTGGGCAAGATGGCCTCAGCCCCATAGACTAGAAAGAACGGTGTGAAGCCCGTGGCTCGGCTCGGCGTTGTCCTCAGGCTCCAGACCACCAAGGGGAGTTCCTTCATCCATCGCTCGCTGAACTTGTGGAGGTCGTTGTAGATCCTCGGCTTGAGTCCTTGCAGAATCATGCCGTTGGCACGTTCTACTTGCCCATTCGTCATGGGGTGTGCCACGGCGGCCCAGTCCACCCGGATGTGGTGATCCTCGCAGAAGTCTAGGAACTTTCTACCGGTGAACTGGGTGCCATTGTGGGTGATGATGGAGTTCGGGACCTCGAAGCGATGGATGATGTTGGTGAAGAATGCCACCGCCTGCTCGGACCTGATGCTGTTTAGGGGTCGGACCTCGATCCACTTGGAGAATTTGTCGATGGCAACCAGTAGGTGCGTGTAGCCCCTGGGTGCCTTCTGCAAGGGACTGACGAGGTCCAGACCCGACACAGCAAGCGGCCAGGTGATGGGTATTGTTTGCAGAGCCTGAGCGGGTAGGTGCGTCTGCCTTGCGTAGAATTGACACCCTTGGCAGGTGCGGACAATGCTAGTGGCGTCGGCCACCGCGGTCGGCCAGTAGAAACCTTGTCGGAAAGCGTTTCCAACTAGGGCTCGAGGCGCTGCGTGATGGCCGCAAGCCCCCGAGTGTATTTCTTGTAAGAGCTCCTGGCCTTCGGCGATGGATATGCATCGCTGGAGGATGCCGGAGGGGCTGCGGTGGTAGAGCTCCTTCCCGTCACCCAGCAAGATGAATGACTTGGCACGCCACGCCAGTCGCCGAGCTTCGGCTCAGTCGAGGGGCAGCTCTCCTCGGTGGAGATATTGCAGGTACGGGGTCTGCCAGTCTCGATCAGGCGGGACCCCATTCTGCTCTCCCTCGACGCGCAGTGCCTCACCCTCGGGGGCCGAGGGTGCCTCGGGCTGAGCCGAGGGTGCCTTGGGCTGAGCCGAGACCTTCTCGGGCTCGGGCGTGTCGTTGGTCTTGACTGAGGGTTGATGTAGGTCCCGGGAGAAGACGTTCAGGGGAACCGTTGTTCGCGCCGAAGCTATCTTCGCTAGCTCGTCCGCAGTCTCGTTGTACCGCCGGGCGACGTGGTTGAGCTCGAACCCGTAGAACTTGTCCTCTAGCTCGGATATCCAGTGAGTGCTCGGCGACTTCCCTCGGTATGCTAGGCATGTCCGAGGGACTCCACGCAAAAACCTCGGCGTTCGCACGGAGAAAGTCGACGAGCACTGCTTCCTATTTGGGGTCGAGCTCGGAGCCGATTCGGATCTGCTTGGAGGCGTCGTTGCTGGGGTCGAGAGGGATGGACTTAACCGCCTCTACTGGTTCGAAGTTGCCGGCGTGGCGCTTCGTGTCTGGTGCCTCCTTGGAGAGGCTTTCCAGGTCGGCGACGAGGGCCTCGGCGTACTCCACGCACTCCACGTCGCATTCGTACGCGTGTTGGTACGTGGGGCCAACGGTGATGACCCCATTGGGGCCCGGCATCTTGAGCTTGAGGTAGCTGTAGTTGGGGACGGCCATGAACTTGGCGTAGCATGGCCTCCCCAGTACTGCGTGGTAGGTTCCTTGGAACCCGACCACCTCGAACGTGAGGGTTTCCCTTCGGAAGTTGGAGGGAGTCCCGAAGCAGACGGGCAGATCGAGTTGTCCGAGGGGCTGGACGCGTTTCTCGGTGATGATCCCGTGAAAAGGCGCCGCGCCCGCCCAGATCGAGGACAGATCGATCTGCAGGAGCCCGAGGGTCTCGGCATAGATGATGTTGAGGCTGCTACCCCCGTCCATGAGGACCTTGGTGAGCCTGACGTTGCTGATGACGGGGTCGACAACGAACGGATATTTCCCCGGGCTCGGCACGCGGTCGGGGTGGTCGCCCTAGTCGAAGGTGATGGGCTTGTCGGATCAGTCTAAGTAGACTGGCGCCGCTACCTTTACCGAGCAGACCTCCCGACGCTCTTGCTTGCGGTGCTGAGCCGAGGCGTTCGCCACTTGCCCACCATAGATCATGAAGCAGTCGTGGACCTCGGGAAACTCCTCTGCCTTGTGATCCTCCTCCTTGTCGTCGTTGTGGGCCCTGCCACCTTCCGCAGGTGGCCCGGCCTTGTGAAAGTGGCGCCGAAGCATGACGCACTCCTCAAGGGTGTGCTTGATGGGCCCCTGATGATAGGGGCATGGCTCCTTGAGCATCTTATCGAAGAGATTGACACCTCCAGGAGGTTTCCGAGGGTTCTTGTACTCAGCGACGGCGACAAGGTCCGCGTCGGTGGCGTCGCGTTTCGCTTGCGACTTCTACTTGTTCTTCTTTTTGGTGCCGCGCTGAGCGGACGCCTCGGGAACGTCTTCCGGCTGGCGGCCCTGGGGCTGCTTGTCCTTTCGGAAGATGGCCTCAACCGCCTCCTGGCCAGAGGCGAACTTGGTGGCGATGTCCATCAGCTCGCTCGCCCTGGTGGGGGTCTTGCGACCCAGCTTGCGCACCAGGTCGCGGCAGGTGGTGCCGGCGAGGAACACGCCGATGACATCGGAGTCGATGACGTTGGGCAGCTCGGTGCGCTGCTTCGAGAATCGCCGGATGTAGTCCCGAAGAGACTCTCCCAGCTGCTGGCTGCAGCTTCGAAGATCCCAGGATTTCCCAGGTCGCACGTACGTGCCCTGTAAGTTGCCGACGAAGGCTTGGACCAGGTCGTCCCAGCTGGAGATCTACCCCGGAGGCAGATGCTCCAGCCAGGCTCGAGCGGTGTCGGAGAGGAACAGGGGGAGGTTGCGGATGATGAGGTTGTCATCGTCCATTCCACCCAGCTGGCAGGCCAGTCGGTAGTCCGTGAGCCACAGTTCCGGCCTCGTCTCCTCGAGTACTTTGTGATGGTAGTCGAGGTTCGGAACCGGGTCGGGAACGGCGCCCGTCGTATGGCCTGGCTGAAAGCCTACGGACCGGGTGGTTCGGGCGAGGGGCTCTGATCCTCCCCGCTGTCGTAGCGTCCCCCACGCCTGGGGTGGTTGCCTCGGCGCACCCTCTCGTCGAGGTGGGCTCGATGGTCGTGGTGGTGGTGCTCGTTGCCGAGGCGACCCGGGGCCGCAAGCGCCGTGTTGCGCGTGCGCCCAGTGTGGACCGAGGCTTCCCGTACGAATCAGGAAGTCACGGCGCGATGCTCCGAGGGGTACCCCTGCCTTCGGGAGGCAGAGCTTTCGGCCCGTCGGACCGCGGCATCTTCCAGGAGATTCTTGAGCTCTCCCTGGATACGCCGTGTCACACCCGGGTTTTAGGGGTCCAAAGCCCGGGCGCGAACATAATCACCAGGTGTGCTGGGACCAAGTCTCACACATATGATGAATCATGGCACAGGATCGAATGTCACATATTTACTACATAACAGGAGTTCTATACAAAATAAATAATTACATTATAAGGAGACAACGGTCCAACAACCCAAAGTTGACTGGGAGACGACGGCCTAGACCTCTCACGAACTCTTCACAGCATCCTCCATGCGCCTCATCCTGTGGTACCTGTTCTTCACCTGTGGGGGGAGGTGTGAGACAACAAGAGTGAGCTCACATACGTTCATAGCTCAACAAGTTGTGGGGAATAATGTGCATGAACTCGCCAAAGGTGGGAGCTCACGTGAAGTGTAAGGCTTACCAAAGAGGATGGTTAAAGCTGAGCATTGCTTTTAAAGTTGGTCAAAATTTTATTAGCAATTACTAAATATAAGTAAATACCAACCCAATTAAGTAGTAGGACAAAAGTAACAACATCACTTGTAATGCAATGCATATGACAAATTGAATTTAGTTCCATAAGTTAATCATGTGAGGGTCCGAGCTGCTCATGACCGTGAGCACGGCTAGTATACCAGTTTTGCACTCTGCAGAGGTTGCGCATCTTTACCCACAAGTCATGTTACCCATCTGCCAAGGGATCGCGACTTCCCATACACCTCTACCGAGGAGGCGAGGCAGGGTAACACTACGTGGCCTTTACAAAGTTCCACTAGCTTCAGAAAACCCGCTACAGCTTATAGGAAGCTCCAATGCAGGGTTCTTGTATGACCGCCATCGCAGCAAAATCATCCCAAGGACCTCCCTACACTGACCACTCCCCTACTGCCCTTGCCCCTTTCGGGTAAGGTAGTCTTCCACTAGCTTTCCTAATTAATCAGCCAAGGGCGTCCCATTAAACCCTTGTGGTAGCACTGTTTTCCCGGGTGGTCGCTCCATGTTCCAATTAACATAATGATCTTATCATGAACAGTAAATAACAATGGATAACAAAAGTATAATCATGAATAATGTATCTTCATACCCAAAACCACATAAAGCACTAGCAAGTACTACCCAAAAAGTTTAGTGGTAAACAAGGTATAAAGATAATCAAACTAGGGTAACCTATTGGGTCCCATCAAAATTAACCTATGCAGATCATTATGACTAATTAGAACATGAGTGGGTAAAAAGAAGTGATCAAGGGCACAACTTGCCTGGGACTTGAGATTCCAGGTACCAGGATGATCTTCAGGTGACTCGTGACCTCACGCTAGTCGTACCAATACAGACAAACATGGTATAGGCAAAATTAACATCACACCAAACATAAGAATAAATCTAATAATAATAATCTACACGTTGTTACGGGACTAACGCAACTTGAACGGATCAAATCGGAGTTAAAACGGAGGAGTTATGATTTTCTGAATATTCTATGTGTTTTGTACAAGATTAAATAGGATATAAATTTTAATATGACTTTCATGTCAAAACAGTGGTACTAGGTGATAGACAATAATATTACAAAATTATAGGAATTGGAACGGATTAATTTGGGCTTAATATGAATTTTCTATGAATTACCCAAGTTTTACAATTATTTTTATACTCAAAATCAATTTCTAAATCTATTTTTTCGGTTTTATTTAATTCCTGGACTGGGCGCACTATTATTAGAAACTGCAGGGGCTAACTCGCAAATCTCCCTAAGACTCAGGATTCCCCAAAGAGGACGGCGGGTTAATTACGAAAAAGAGCAAGGGCTCTTTAGCAAAAAGGTTGGGCCGAAGGGGTATCCTGCGCTCAGATCCACACGATCCCAAATCAGCGGTCCGGATTAAACTATGTACACCACGAAACGGTACGCCACGGTGGCTGATGGATCCCCTATCGACGGCAGAGATTTTAAACGAGCACGCACGGCCGGATCCGTCCGATCACGATCTAAGGGTTCCTATTAGTTCTATCCGAAGCGAAACGCGGCAACAGATCCGGGCCATCTAGAAGAGATCCAACGGTACCAGAGCCTTCTTCCTCCCCCGGCTGGCCAGACAGGGGCCGCGCGAATCCACCCGCGGCGGCAACTTCGCCGGCGCAAGACGAACCAGTGCCATGGTGTCCAACCGAAAAATTGAACTAGCGCAATACCAAGAGGAGGAGATGACGAACACAATGGATGGATCCATACCGGGCGACGCGCAGTAGAGCTGGCTGCCCACGGGGCATGCGGATCCGCGGCGGAGTTCCCCCACGGCGAGAAATTCCAGAGCCCCGAGCCACCAATCTAGCCAAGGAATCCCGAGGAGACCCTGCGCACGAGCCGCGCTCCCTGGCGAACCCGCCCGACCACCCAGGGATGGCCGAACGACAGCGCTCGCGTGGAGTGAACGCGGCGGTCCCTGGCCCAACGGTGGTGGCTTCATCCCCCCGGACAACCTTTGCTTGAATCAAACAGGCGTACATCTTCTGCGTGGTCTGGGGTTTACATGAAGCCTGTTGATGCCCAACCCGCCGTGGCTTAGTGAAGGTCGGCAAGGATTCCTGCGGGCCTTGAAGATCCGCACTGGATATTGTGGCTTTTGGTGCTTTGGTTTTGTGGATGAAGAAAGGATGCGGCTTCGCCTTTTTATATACCGAGAAGGATACCGAACGAGGGCGGCGCCGATGGATAATTCCCGGATGAATCCCGATTTCAGCGAGAGCTGTTGCGCCAACCGAGAGGAGATCGCGGTAGGTAGAGGAACAAACTGACAGGATGGGCCCAGACGTTAGTCTCAGCTTCAGATCACGCGGACGCTTAGATCACTGGCCGAGCGGTCCCACATGGCGGAGGCAGTAACGCCACAGGCGTTGGTGCATGAGCTGCGTGGTAAGGAGTTGGGCCGATTTTATGTGATTTGGCCCAGACGTCGGTTCTCTTTTTTTTTTCTTTTTTTTTTCATTTTCCATTTTCAGCTTCAAATCCCTACTTCAAAATTTTTTTTTATTCTAGGTTTTAGACTTTGATAAAATTCACAACAAACAAACAAAATACCCAGCATGAGTTGCAAGTATTCATTTTATTTTATTTATTCATTTATTTATTATCCTACATAAGAAAATGTTTTTGGATATGTAGCACACATATAATTATTTTAAGACAAATAGTTTCTATTGTATAATTACTTATTAAAAGATGTCCTTATAAATTTCAACAAAAGATAATTTATAGAATAATCTTTTATTGAATCTTTATTATAAAACTTTTATTTTAGGAGATGTGACTTTAAAAGTTATGGGAATTCTAAAAAAATCTAATTCAAGATTTTTGGAAAAAAAATTACCTAATTCTCAAAATGAGATTTTGAGGTGTTACAAATCCTACCCCCCCCCCCCTTAACAGAAATCTCGTCCTCGAGATTTGTAAGAAAGGGATGCATAAGGATTGGTCTGTAATTTTTAGTTTCTCATTTGGTTTTGGGATTCAAATTTTGTTCAAGTTTTTTTTTACATAATAGTTTTGGGAAATATGGATATTGTATGTCTAGTCATCTATTAGGTCAAATGAGGTATGGTTATGGCAAGTAGAGTTTGTCGGCAAGGGTATAATAAGAAAAGACTTCATCCAGAACTGTAAATCTTGATTCTGCTGGCGATTCAACTTGATCTTTGAAGACTTGAGTTGATGCTTTTCCTCCCTTGACGTGGTTGGTCTTCTTTGGTCTTTCTTCTTGAAGTTGACATCCGAGTTAAGGACATATAGTTAGGATAGTCGGGGTACACGAGGTAGATAGGTTTGAATAGAGTTGTATTTTCCGTTTCGAACAAATGGACTAGGCAGCCTGTGATGTAGGTTATATTGTTGTTTACGGACAAGTTGGTATATGACATTAATTTAGGTTAGGTTATGTTTGTTGAAGCAGTGTCTAACCCATATTACCAGATTAACTAACATGTTAATAACTCACTTTAGATTGGATAATATTAGACTAGATGGGATCTAGATTATATCGGTTAAGATATGAGGCCAGTTAGATCTATTAGGATAAGATAACATCTTTTCAAGATAAGATTAATCTATTAAGGTGAGAGGGTATCTTTTAGGATAAGATGAAGCTATTAGGCTTGTTATATTTTAATGGGGGTATTCTTAGTTGGTCTAGTTTATCTCATAAACCATTTATGAGAATAAGATATATATTTTTTATAATATGAACCTGTTAGGATAGGATGGAATCCTTTAAGTTAAGAGGGATCTATTTAAAATAGATACATTTTAATGAAGGATAATTTAGGTTGTTTAGTTATCTTATGAATTTTATTTATTTATCTTTATGCCTATATGCAGATGTAATTGTGGAGGTTACTCCACAACTCATCACACTCAATCAAAGATCCAAATCAGACAAGTATCATAAGAACAAACACTCAAGTGCCTAGATACCTATAAAGAAAATATAGTTTTGTTTTTGTTCCTATGAATAAGTCTCCTATTCCTAAAGGTCACTTTAGGTGCATGATTTCTAAGTCTGAAATCCACATTTGTCTTTAGAATGAAAAGGTAAGAATAATCAGAGTAAGCGGAATTAGATGAGAAAAGATTAAGAAAAGTTTAGAAAAGAATCAGAGTAGCAAAGGTAAGTAGATAATGATTGTCCAGTTCTATCTAGGTTTCGTCCTACAGTCAACATTCCTCTGATACCACTTCTGTCACACCCGGGTTTTAGGGGTCCAAAGCCCGGGCGCGAACATAATCACCAGGTGTGCTGGGACCAAGTCTCACACATATGATGAATCATGGCACAGGATCGAATGTCACATATTTACTAAATAACAGGAGTTCTATACAAAATAAATAATTACATTATAAGGAGACAACGGTCCAGCAACCCAAAGTTGACTGGGAGACGACGGCCTAGACCTCTCACGAACTCTTCACAGCATCCTCCATGCGCCTCATCCTGTGGTACCTGTTCTTGACCTGTGGGGGGAGGTGTGAGATAGCAAGAGTGAGCTCACATACGTTCATAGCTCAACAAGTTGTGGGGAATAATGTGCATGAACTCGCCAAAGGTGGGAGCTCACGTGAAGTGTAAGGCTTACCAAAGAGGATGGTTAAAGCTGAGCATTGCTTTTAAAGTTGGTCAAAATTTTATTAGCAATTACTAAATATAAGTAAATACCAACCCAATTAAGTAGTAGGACAAAAGTAACAACATCACTTGTAATGCAATGCATATGACAAATTAAATTTAGTTCCATAAGTTAATCATGTGAGGGTCCGAGCTGCTCATGACCGTGAGCACGGCTAGTATACCAGTTTTGCACTCTGCAGAGGTTGCGCATCTTTACCCACAAGTCATGTTACCCATCTGCCAAGGGATCGCGACTTCCCATACACCTCTACCGAGGAGGCGAGGCAGGGTAACACTACGAGGCCTTTACAAAGTTCCACTAGCTTCAGAAAACCCGCTACAGTTTATAGGAAGCTCCAATGCAGGGTTCTTGTATGACCACCATCGCAGCAAAATCATCCCAAGGACCTCCCTACACTGACCACTCCCCTACTGCCCTTGCCCCTTTCGGGTAAGGTAGTCTTCCACTAGCTTTCCTAATTAATCAGCCAAGGGCGTCCCATTAAACCCTTGTGGTAGCACTGTTTTCCCGGGTGGTCGCTCCATGTTCCAATTAACATAATGATCTTATCATGAACAGTAAATAACAATGGATAACAAAAGTATAATCATGAATAATGTATCTTCATACCCAAAACCACATAAAGCACTAGCAAGTACTACCCAAAAAGTTTAGTGGTAAACAAGGTATAAAGATAATCAAACTAGGGTAACCTATTGGGTCCCATCAAAATAAACCTATGCAGATCATTATGACTAATTAGAACATGAGTGGGTAAAAAGAAGTGATCAAGGGCACAACTTGCCTGGGACTTGAGATTCCAGGTACCAGGATGATCTTTAGGTGACTCATGACCTCACGCTAGTCGTACCAATACAGACAAACATGGTATAGGCAAAATTAACATCACACCAAACATAAGAATAAATCGAATAATAATAATCTACACGTTGTTACGGGACTAACGCAACTTGAACGGATCAAATCGGAGTTAAAACGGAGGAGTTATGATTTTCTGAATATTCTATGTGTTTTATACAAGATTAAATAGGATATAAATTTTAATGTGACTTTCATGTCAAAACAGTGGTACTAGGTGATAGACAATAATATTACAAAATTATAGGAATTGGAACGGATTAATTTGGGCTTAATATGAATTTTCTATGAATTACCCAAGTTTTACAATTATTTTTATACTCAAAATCAATTTCTAAATCTATTTTTTCGGTTTTATTTAATTCCTGGACTGGGCGCACTATTATTAGAAACTGCAGGGGCTAACTCGCAAATCTCCCCAAGGCTCAGGATTCCCCAAAGAGGACGGCGGGTTAATTACGAAAAAGGCAAGGGCTCTTTAGCAAAAAGGTTGGGCCGAAGGGGTATCCTGCGCTCAGATCCACACGATCCCAAATCAGCGGTCCGGATTAAACTATGTACACCACGAAACGGTACGCCACGGTGGCTGATGGATCCCCTATCGACGGCGGAGATTTTAAACGAGCACACACGGCCGGATCTGTCCGATCACGATCTAAGGGTTCCTATTAGTTCTATCCGAAGCGAAACGCGGCAACAGATCCGGGCCATCTAGAAGAGATCCAACGGTACCAGAGCCTTCTTCCTCCCCCGGCTGGCCAGACAGGGGCCGCGCAAATCCACCCGCGGCGGCAACTTCGCCGGCGCAAGACGAACCAGTGCCATGGTGTCCAACCGAACAATTGAACTAGCGCAATACCAAGAGGAGGAGATGACGAACACAATGGATGGATCCATACCGGTCGACGCGCAGTAGAGCTGGCTGCCCACGGGGCATGCGGATCCATGGCGGAGTTCCCCCACAGCGAGAAATTCCAGAGCCCCGAGCCACCAATCTAGCCAAGGAATCCCGAGGAGACCCTGCGCACGAGCCGCGCTCCCTGGCGAACCCGCCCGACCACCCAGGGATGGCCGAACGACGGCGCTCGCGTGGAGTGAACGCGGCGGTCCCTGGCCCAACGGTGGTGGCTTCATCCCCCCGGACAACCTTTGCTTGAATCAAACAGGCGTACATCTTCTGCGTGGTCTGGGGTTTACATGAAGCCTATTGATGCCCAACCCGCCGTGGCTTAGTGAAGGTCGGCAAGGATTCCTGCGGGCCTTGAAGATCCGCACTGGATATTGTGGCTTCTGGTGCTTTGGTTTTGTGGATGAAGAAAGGATGCGGCTTTGCCTTTTTATATACCGAGAAGGATACCGAACGAGGGCGGCGCCGATGGATAATTCCCGGATGAATCCCGATTTCAGCGGGAGCTGTTGCGCCAACCGAGAGGAGATCGCGGTAGGTAGAGGAACAAACTGACAGGATGGGCCCAGACGTCAGTCTCAGCTTCAGATCACGCGGATGCTTAGATCACTGGCCGAGCGGGCCCACATGGCGGAGGCAGTAACGCCACAGGCGTTGGTGCATGAGCTGCGTGGTAAGGAGTTGGGCCGATTTTATGTGATTTGGCCCAGACGTCGGTTCTCTTTTTTTTTCTTTTTTTTCATTTTCCATTTTCAGCTTCAAATCCCTACTTCAAAAATTTTTTTATTCTAGGTTTTAGACTTTGATAAAATTCACAACAAACAAACAAAATACCCAGCATGAGTTGCAAGTATTCATTTTATTTTATTTATTCATTTATTTATTATCCTACATAAGAAAATGTTTTTGGATATGTAGCACACATATAATTATTTTAAGACAAATAGTTTCTATTGTATAATTACTTATTAAAAGATGTCCTTATAAATTTCAACAAAAGATAATTTATAGAATAATCTTTTATTGAATCTTTATTATAAAACTTTTATTTTAGGAGATGTGACTTTAAAAGTTATGGGAATTCTAAAAAAATCTAATTCAAGATTTTTGGAAAAAAAATTACCTAATTCTCAAAATGAGATTTTGAGGTGTTACACGCCGCCCTTCGGTGGTTGATGGTTCCGGCATCGCGCGGAGTAGTATTGCTGCTGCAGCCAGGTTCTAGCCGACCCCACTGGAAGCTGGTGGCGGCCTTGCCCTGACGTCGTCGGCAATGCGATGCTGGATGCCCTGGGGTAGATGACGCGCTTCTCAGGCCGGAACTCGGTCCGCCCATTCCTGCCCGATGTTCCGCCGGAACTGCTCAAGTGTTCCTGCTCCCTCGTCGAGCCTGGCCTGCATCTCGCGGATTTGTTCGAGCTGTGTGTCCTGACCCCCCGCAAGGACTGGGACCACAGCTAGCTCCCGAAGGATGTCAACGCGAGGCGCAGGCCTAGGGGGATCGTCGTTTTCCGGCATACCAAGATGGTTGCCTTCGTCGAGACCCCCTAGATCGACGTGGAAACATTCACGACTTGGGCCGCAGTCCTCATTGCCGAAGCTGCGGCTACCATCGGAACAATCGGAGAGGCAGTAGTCGCATGCGGTCATGAAGTCCCGCATGGCACTGGGGTTACCGAGCCCAGAGAAATCCCAACAAAAGTCGGGTTTGTCATCTTCCTCAGAACCCGAGGGTCCGTAGGTCAAGACGGCCGTCAGTCTGTCCCAGGGCGACCGCATATGGTACCCCGGAGGGTTGGTACATGCCTCTATGGAGGCTTCCACCGAAGCGAGGTCGCTTGGTGGGTCGAAACTGAATCCAAAAGGCACGAGATGGGAATCGATCAGTACCTCTTGGTCGATGGGCGGTGACGAAGTCGCGTCAGGGGTGGACTGCACCGCTGTCTCAGGTACGAGGGTGACGCCCAGCAAGTCCTTCGCGAGTGTGTTGGCGTCGTCCGTCTGCTTGGGGTTGGCGTGTTGCGGGGAAACGGCGCTCGTCTTCGTCTCAGACGCAGGGTCGACGCCCGACGTGTCCCCCGCTGGGGCGCCGGCGTTGTCGACTTGCTTGACAGCCGATGAGGTGCCGCCTCCTGCTTGGCCATGGTTGCCCCACCTCCTCCTCCGTCGGTGGGGGAGGTGACGGGACAAGCCCGGATGTTGTCCTTCCGCGATGTGGCAAAGATGTTGTTGATTCCGCCGCCGGCGGGCGGGCTGACGGCCGCCATTGTTGCTGTCGCGCGGCGGAGGAAGGAGTATCATGTCGTAGCCGCCGTCGAGGGACATGAACTCAAGACTCCCGAAATGGAGCATCGTCCCGGGTTGGAAAGGTCGTTGGAGACTACCCATCTGGAGCTTGACGGGAAGCTGTTCGTCAACACACAGCAGGCCCCTACCTGGTGCGCCAACTGTCGGCGTTTCGACCCCGGGGGGTCCCTGGACCGACGAGTAAATTGTCGCTTGTCCCAGCCCAGATGGGTCGGCGCGAGACGGGACACAAAGGGGGAGAACAGCGAGGGGAAACCACGGCCTTCGTGTTGTCCTGCGCCCAGGGCGGATGGATGCGCTTGCAGTAGGGGGTTACAAGCGTTCGCGCGGGAGAGAGAGAGAGAGCGAGAGCCTTATGCGTCGGCCCATTCCCCCGTGCGGCCAACCTCTCTCGTACGAGAGCCCTGGACCTTCCTTTTATAGGCGTAAGGAGAGGGTCCAGGTGTACAATGGGGGGTGTAGCAGTGTGCTAACGTGTCTAGCAGAGAGGAGCTAGAGCCCTGAGTACATGCCATCGTGGCAGTCGGAGAGGTTTTGGCACCCTGTTCATGTGATGTCGTGGCCGTCGGAGGAGCACTGGAGCCCTGTGGAAGTACAGCTGTTGGGGCTGTCGGATCCTTGCTGACGTCTCCTGGCTGACGTAAGGGGCTAGGAGCCGTCGTCGTTATGGAGCGTGCGGGGTGTCATCATTACTTGTTTGCTGGGGCGAGCTAGATGGGACGCCGGTCTTGTCCCCGTAGCCTGAGCTAGCTAGGGGCAGGGTAATGATGACCCCCCTGGCGACGTGGCCGGTCCGGACCTGAGTTTGAGCGAGGTGGCGATTCCTCCGAGGTCGAGGTTGAGTCCGAGCCCTGGGGTCGAGCGAGGCGGAATCCATCGTCTGCGGGAGCCGAGGCCAAGTCCGAGCCCTGGGGTCTGGCGAGGCGGAGTCCATCGTCTTTCGGAGCCGAGGCCGAGTCCGAGCCCTGGGGTCGGGCGAGGCAGAGTTCGTCGTCATCCGGAGCCGAGGCCGAGTCCGAGCCCTAGGGTCGGGCGAGGCGGAGTTCGTCGTCTTCCGGAGCCGAAGCCGAGTCCGAGCCCTGGGGTCGGGCGAGGCGGAGTTCGTCATCTTCTGAGGCCGAGACAGGGGCCAAACCCTAGGGTCGGGCGAGGCGGAGCTTCCTATGTCGCCCGAGGCTGGACTTAGCCACTGTCAACCTCACTCTGGCGAGTGGCATGGCAGTCGGAGCGAGGCAGGCGGCGCTGTTTTCTTGTTAGGTCGGTCAGTGGAGCAGCAAAGTGACTGCGGTCACTTTGGCTCTGTCGACTGAAGAGCACGCGTCAGGATAAGATGTCAGGCGATCCTTGCATTAAATGGTCCTGCGATATTGTCGGTTGGTGTGGCGATTTGGCCAAGGTTGCTTCTCCGCGAAGCCTACACGGGCTGAGCCTCGGGCGAGTCGATGGTGCGTCCGTTGCTCGAGGGGACCCTAAGGCGAGGCGTGAATCCTCCGAGGTCGGCTGCCTTTGCCCGAGGTTGGGCTCAGGCGAGGCGGGATCATGTCCCTCAAGCGGAGCCTTGGCCTGAATCGCGCCCATCAGGCCTTCGCAGCTTTGTGCTGATGGGGTTTACCAGCTGAGATTAGGAGCCTTGAGGGTACCCCTAATTATGGTCCCCGACAAATATGAACAGAAATAACTTGGGAATCGGTTTTAAGAACCGCCCTTCTTATCCCCATTGCCTTTAACTTTCGAAGCCCCAAAAGCAAAGCTTCATATTCAGCAATATTATTTGTGCTGCTAAAATCAAGTTTCACTGCATAACATGTTTTGACTTTGGAAGGTGCAACTAAAACAGCAGCTGCACCTGCCCCAAAGGTTCCCCAGGAACCGTCGCAGAACACTGTCCAAGCTTCGGCATCTTTACTTGCTTCTTCCTGAGCCCCTGGCGTCGAGTCAGCGATGAAGTCTGCTAACGCTTGGGACTGATTGAGGATCTATGCACATAATCGATGGTGAATTCATTGAGTTCCGTAGCCCACTTTCCAATCCTTCCAGTAGCTTCTCTGTTCCTCATAATATCCTTCAAAGGCTGTGATGAAGGAACAATTATATGGAATGCTTGAAAGTAATGCCGAAGCTTCCTAGAGGCCATTAAAACGACATATAGCACTTTCTCCAATTCTGTATAGTTTTTCTTTGATGAGCTAAGAACTTCGGAGACGAAGTATACTAGGGCTTGCTTTTTGATTTGTCCTTCAAGCCTTTCCTGCACAAGCGCTGCGCTTACTGCAGAATGCGAAGCCGCCACATATAACAACAGAGGAGCCCCTGGCGTGGGTGGAATTAACGTTGTTAGATCTATCAGATACTGCTTCAACTCTTCGAAGGCTTTCTGCTGGGCTGATCCCCATTGAAAGACTTCGGTCGACTTCAGCACTTCAAAGAATGGTAAATTTCTCTCTGCTGATCTAGATATGAATCGATTCAGTGATGCCAGTCTTCCTATCAGCTGTTGAGCTCCCTTCTTTGTGCTTAGCGGCTCCATCCGAAGGATAGCTTCGATTTTGCTTGGATTAGCTTCAATCCCTTTTGTTGAAACTAGACAACCAAGGAATTTTCCCTTCTTTACTCCGAAGACACATTTTTCTGGATTCAACTTCAGGCCAGCTTGCCTAAAGTTGGCAAATGTTTCCTGCAGATCAGCAATGTGATTTTCTTGCTTCGTGCTCTTTACTATGATATCATCAACATATGTTAGCACATTTCTGTCTATCTGAGAATGAAGGACTATAGCTGTCATTCTGTTGAAGCTTCCTCCAGCGTTCTTGAGCCCCTCAGGCATCCGAAGATAACAATATGTACCACTGGGGGTTATGAAGCTGGTTTTTGGCTCATCTTCCTTCTTCATCCAGATTTGATGGTAGCCTGAATAACAATCTAATAGACTCATGAGCTCTGACGAAGCTGCTGCATCCACTAGAGAATCTATCCTTGGTAATGGAAACTCATCCTTCGGACATGCCTTATTAAGATTAGTAAAATCGATGCACATTCTCCATTTACCATTGGCCTTCTTCACCATAACAGTGTTAGCTAGCCATTCTAGGTATTTTACTTCTCTGATGACTCCAGTGCTAAGAAGTCTTTTCACTTCATTCCGAGCACCTTCGGCTTTGTCATCAGACATTTTTCGAAGCCTTTGCTTTCTGGGTCTGAAGGATGGATCAACATTGAGCGAGTGTTCAATGACATCCCTGTTGACACCACAGAGATCGTTGGCGGACCATGCGAAGACATCTTTGTTGTTGAACAGAAACCTTATTAAATTTTTCTCCTGCTCCTCAGACAATTGAGATCCCAGCAACACCTTCTGCTCTGCTATATCTTCACATAAGAGCATGGGCTTCAGCTGATCGGCCGAAGCAGCCTTCTCCCTTCTGTACTTGTATTGCTAACAAGCTTTGGCTCCATCTATATTATGGATTGGTTTTGAATCTGTCCAGTTTCCTTCAGCCTTTCTGGCAGCTTCCTGGCTTCCATGAATAGCAATAGGCCCTAGATCCGAATGTATTTTCATGCAAAGATATGTTGGATGAAGAATTGCTTCAAAAGCATTGAGTGTCCCGCAACCAATGATTGCATTGTAGGGGTATTCCATGTCAACAATATCAAACACAATTTGCTCAGTTCTTGTATTGTTGACAAATCCGAAGGTCACTGGCATCGTGATCTTGCCGAGCGCTACAATTTGCCTTCCTCCGAAGCCGCAAAGAGGGTGTGTAGCATCATGAATCTTATCCTATGGCTCTTGCATCTATCTGAAGGCCTTAGCAAATATAATATCCGCTGCACTGCCTGTGTCAACCAGAACATTGTGAACCAGAAATCCTTTGATGACACAAGAAATAACTATAGCATCATTGTGAGGGTAATCCTTGAGCTGATGGTCCTCTTGGGAGAAGGTAATTGGGATGTGAGACCATCTTGACTTGATGAAGGGTCCCTGTACCCCAACATGCTATACCCTTATCTGTGCCTCCTTCTTCTGTCTCTTGTTGGCCGGCTCTAAGGATGAACCGCCTGTTATCGGGAGTACCAGCTTCGAAGCCGAAGCATCTCCAGCTTGGTTGTTGAACGAAGCCATCAGCTCAAAAAGGTGGAAGTGAGTTCACCGGAGGTGGGCGCCAATGTTGGGGGCTTGTTCTCAAATGCTATGAATCAAGAACAAGGCAACACAGAAAATGTTAAATGTTAAAGTCCTTCGTCCTTCGAAGCGTTATTTCCCTTGGGATACAATGATCTTCGGACGAAGGTTATGAAGGGCATACCTTTAGCAGTATATCAAATAATAATGAAGAAGGAATCAAATGAAATATAGAATAACATAAATAATTATGTATTATTGCTAGATTATTTATATTTTATTATTATGGAAAATAGAAATGGTATCAAGTTACAAATGTACCTTCGACTTGAAAGAATGTGAAAGTACAATCGTGATGCAAAAGCCAATGCTCAACCTCCGTGAACAGTACAGGAGCACTGCTCATCTATTTATAGGCACGGGACACAGCCCATGTAAAATTACATTTATGCCCTTTACAATCAACTACAATAATGACACAAAACACCACGGGTTTTAAGCCATTTCATCTTTAAGTCGGTTCGCTCCTTCGTCTTGAGACCTACCACTCTGCCGAAGCTTTATAGGTGACAGCTTCGGCGCTGCCTTTAAGAGGATCTTCCGAAGGTGTTCTCTTTCTTTAGGATCTTCGGCTATGAAGCATACCCCCAACAATAATACCATTATTGTCAATGCATGATACACTTACAGGTTACTCATGTCCTGCACGGTTATTGGAACGTTTTCTGGACCACCATGCATTTTTGAAACAAAATCCATAATGCAATGTTGTGGAATCCTGCTTTCTTGCATCGCACTAAGGAACTCCATATAATCACGACCATGAGTTTTGTTGCATTGCAATTGTCCTTTTTCTATATCTTTCTTCAAGAATTCATGATTATGCTCATAGTTTATCAGATCAATTCGAACGGAAATAACATTCTCTTTAGCATCATCGTAGATTTTTTAAAGTTTCATCCCAGCCTTGCACTGTGTTCGTTTTGAATATGTGTTACGTATCCTTGGATTTCCAGCTACCCTTTCAGCATTCTTTCCTTCCATTGAACAATTCAACCATTTACAATTCTTCCGCTCCCTATATTTCTTCAACGAAAATCCAACCTCGTATGCATATTGACTATAAAAATTATACGCCTCGTCCACGTTACTAAATGTCATACCGACTTTAGGTATCAATCTTATATCAATATTGTCCGGCTGTGCACAGAAATTTAACATTTACGATTCAATAGCAACTAAATCTAACATAATATAGGTACAACATTACAAAAAGTATGTACGAAACTAATATTATCATAATCCAGAGAACTTACATGGCTTTGAAGAATATGAGGTGTGTCCTGTTCATGCGCCCCAATATGTCTCATGGGGATGTGCTTATCTGCTCCTACCATGTCTACCGATTTTGTGTTCTCATCAATATGTCCAGGTGCCCTTAATGCCGCGGGGGGGAGTAACAAATACACCCTCTGTGTAACCGGTGATCGCAGACGCTACAGGATGCATGTCCATTGAAGTAGACGTACTTGTTGACCTATGCACAGACGCTACAGGTTGCATGTCATCGCCAGCACTGGTGGTGGACATTCCCTCGCCGTTAATCGCCGCCAAAACACGCCCGGTGCTGTCCCTTCTGCCGTCGTTAACCGCCGCCAATAACACAGATACGAACGTGGATCTACTACGGCTGCAAATTAAAATTGATTTCCTTCTACTAATGCTCCTCAAACCATAACTGTCCCTTTATTTTCGTGATTATACAGCACGTCTTTCCTTATCTCAAACCGGTCAAGATTTATATATTGCATGGTTTATGCTACCAAGTTACACATCTTTATGCAGTCGTAAACAGTGTGCACATGGTAATATTCGTTCTCTGTGATTCGTGATACAAAAGATTCCTTCTATGCATGATTTATGCACATTACTCCATATATTTATGCGTTCGTATATCACCTGACGCGTACCATCCGGGATTCGTGGCTATCGTCTGCATGGCTAACGCAAGCACGCAGTTGCTGGGCCGACCGCGTCCTGGCTGGGGCTTCCCCCACTAATGGAAGCCTAGGGCTTCCATTACCTCTATATATATATATATATATATATATATATATATATTAAGAGCCCTGGGCTCTATTTAACTGTGGAGAGCCCCGACCATCAACACCCAAAATCCGTTTAAGCCCACGTCCGCTCACTTTTTATGCAAGCGAACCGATTTAGCGTAAACTGAAAACCAATTTAGCGTAAACAGAGTAACACCCCCGAACCCTCGTTACAGAAAAAGCGGCTTAGGCCCACTTTCCACGTGGTCAACCACATCTTCCATAGTCAAAACATGTTTACGCTATTTCAATTTAATATTTATGCACAATATCGATTTAGCGTAAATACTTCATCCGACCCTACATTCCAGAAATATAAGATTAGGCCCACTACCCCACTTTCCACGCGGTCAAACAATTCTATACCCTAACTCCCCGCGCAGTCAACCTTCCTGGCCGACTCGCCGCGATTCTTCAGGCTCGCTAGGGTGATTCGTCTTCCTCCCCTCCCGCCAGTGTGATTCGCCTTCCTCCGCTGCCGCACACCCTCAACTCTAATCTCCGTCGCCGTTGATAGTATCGTCGAGCCACCCGCCGCTATCAATCCTCCGCACCCTGCATCACATTGGTATTCTACACGTCCGCGGACGGTCGTCCGGCTTCCAAGGTGCTCGAGTTCCTGCTTACAATGCTACTTCCTAATCTCCTTCCTCCCCTCCCGCTAGTGCGAATCGCCTTCCTTCGTCCCGCGCGCCCTCAACCCTAATCGGTGCCACCGTTGACAGTGCCGTCGAGCCGGCTGCCGCTGTCAATCCTCTGCCACCGCGTCACATTGGTATTTTACACGCCCACCGACGGTCGTCCTCTGCTTTCCTAGGTTTTTTCAGATAGGAGGTCAGAACGGCCACACTCATAGTAGCTTTCAGTAGAGAATTTGATATTAAATTGATCTTACCGTTATCTACGATTATGGTTCAGTTTTTTCTCGTAACGCCTGTAGCTTCGATAAAGGTTCACGGACATGTTGTTTTAGACTCATTGAATGCACAAATTGTGTGGGTGAAGATATATGCAATGACGTGAATTATACATACTTTCTGAAGTAGCGGTTGCTATTTTGATGTGGAAAAAAGTGTGTTGCACATGACTTTGTGCTACTATCTATTATTCAGATATTCTGAAATGCATTTCATTTTTTAGATACCTACTGGATCATATTTTTCACATAAATCTAGTCATCAATCATGTCCAAATTTCAATAATAAATATTTGAAATTCTGGTTGCATGTTTTGTTGTCAAAAGATCATGTACTGCATACTACTAACGAACGTTCTAGAACTGGTTATAGCAGGCATGTTAAGATCTATTTTTGCTAAATTGGTGATCTATTTACGCTAATTTGTTTTTTTTGTTTACTGCATAAATGTTTATTTTGTTTGTTGGGATATGTGAATGTTTATTTTAGTAATGTATAAATGCTTATTTTGCTGCTTATTCACTACTACTACTGCTGCATAAATGTTTATTTTTCTGGTTAAATACTGTTTTAGATGAACATTTTGTTGGTTTGCATATATGTATATGGCAATTTCTACAATGCAATGATACGACTTTTATGATGTTTTGTTCACTTACCAACTATGTTGGTAGGGCCATATAACACAATTGAGGAATTATAATGTGTATGAGTTTGGAGAGTGTACAAATTATTTCGTATAATCATTGGTGTATATGTTGATGTAACTCAATAAAGCACACATGTTTTACATTGTCTCTCTACAGGCTGCTGCTTCAATTATGCGGAAGGTTGATCGATTCCCAATCAATCCGAAGCGATTAATCATTGAGTCAACTCAAGAATCTTTTAGTGTTGACATTCCACGCTCGACTGACATTGGAGACCCTACAAATACGCGGTGTGATGGTGATCCTCCGCAGCATAGAAAGAGGGTGTTGCTGTTGATGCTAAAAAGATTCCTATGCCTAGTGTGGATGATGATGATGATGACTTTGAGCCACCAAAAAAGAAGTGCAATATCAAAATGGATGCCCCAAATAAGACGCATTTGAGTTTACAACATTGCAGAAATTTATCGTTTCCAATATTTTAATCATGCATCCAATCACAATGCATACCTTATGTGCTGAAACATACAACTTTCTATATTACCTTAGCTCATTAATCCAAAACAGTAATAGGCCAAGGAACTGTGTAAAAATAAGAACGTAGATATCATGATATTTAATTATTAACATATTTATCCATCTATCCACCTTTTCCTTACAGAGACTCAACATCAGATGCAACCCAGGAGACGTTCTTGCGTCCATTCAGATATTGAATGAAAGGCAACATCAAGCTATAGTCAGAAAAGGATTCTCTAGTATTCTTGACATGACAATTGATGCAATTGGATGTCGAATACTTCTTTGTTGGCTCATGCAGAAGCTAGACCCCAGAGACATGACTCTTCGTATTGGTCCAGACAAAGAACTCAAAATCACCAAGCAGACTGTCCATCTGATATTGGGTCTTCCAAATTCGGGAGGTGGGAAGCCACTAAACATTGACAAAGCACTACAAGAAAACGTCAAAGGAGTGTCAGTTAATTAAACAGTGTCGGGGCCGACACTCTTAATCGAAGTAAAAGTGTGGGTTTTGCTTCACCGACACTCTTAAATTAAGAGTGTCGGGGTCCCGATGAAACCGACGCTTTTAATTTAAGAGTGTGGGTTTTTCCATACCGACACTCTTATGGATGTGACCCTAAATTCCCCAATCCTATTCTACAGCCGCCGCGCTTCTTTTCTCATTTCTCCCGCCTGCTCTCCGTCCATCGACCAGCGGCGTGCGGCGTGCGGCGTGCGGCGTGTGGGACGGGCGGCGCTCGCCAAGCAGTGCCGGGCGGGTGGCCTCGCCAACGCGCGCGCCTCCGAGCAGCGCCGGGCGGGCGGCCGAGCCGCGCCGGGCGGGCGTCCGAGCCGCGCCGGGCGGCCGAGCAGCGCCGGGCGGGCGGCCGAGCCGCGCCGGGCGGGCGACCGAGCCAAGGAGCGCGCTCGCCTCCAAGTAGCGCTCGGTGCTCGGCTGTGCAGCGAGAACGGCGCAGCGGGCGCTCGCCGTTCGGCAAGGGTGGCCTCCGGGACAGCGTCAGCGGGGCCGGGGCACAGCACAGGAGCCCACCGCCGGCTAGCTGCTCAAGCCCATCTACCGTCGGCGCCGAGGGAGGTAAACATCTCAAATTCCCCATCTCCACTTTCTGATATGGTAACAGGTGATGCCCCTATCGAGTGCTTCATAGACTTAATGTTGTTGTCAAATTAGAGTCAGTTTAATTTCTTCCAGTGCGAGTGTTAATTTGGTTAAATTGTCCTGGACCAGAAAATGCGTATCTACCAGCCTCTATTCATAATGCTTGGTTTCCTAGTCTCTGAAAATATCGAGCCTATCCTGTTTTTATGCATCAAATTCACAATCCTCTGCCACAAGAAAATTTGAATTAGGTGGTTGTGGATTTGCTCGTGCTGCTTACCATTAATGCCACTATTGTGCTGCTTGTGATCTGCTCTATTCTTTTGGGGGTTTGACCTGTAACAAGCTATGGGATTGTTCCATATATCTTTTCAGAATCACGAACCAAATAATAGCCGCAGGACTAGTGTGTGAGTTTCAATCGCAGTTCAGTAACCAATCTTTATAATTAAATCATGTTGTACCAACAATGACATATAATAAGTCCTCTGTGTTAAATCTCCTGCTCCATCTTGTGTGTATTCTTTATATGTTTTCATGGTCATGTAGTTTCAAGAAATTACTTTTGAGGACGCCGGGCAGCAGCCTCACCTAGCCGGACGCCGGGCAGCCTCGCCGAGCTCCAAGCTCCAGGCGTGGCGCAGTGCCTCACCGAGCTAAGCATTCTTCAAATCCGTGTGCAGTTCTTGTTAAGGTATTTAGTTCACACTGATTTTTAATATTTAGATCAAATTCGCGTGCAGTTCTTGTTAAGGTATTTAGTTCAAATCCGCCGAGCCAAGCATTCTTCAAATCCGCGTGCAGTACTTGTTAACGTTTTGTCCTGTTGTGTTCAACGAATCCTGCATACCCAAAAACATATGTATCAATAGACACTAATTATATGTCAAAATTATTAAATAAATAAATAATGTATCAATAGACACTAATTATATGTCAAAATTATTTAATAGACACTAATTATATGTTAATAGTCTTAATCTTAAGTACATTATTTTTTTGTTTGAAAAATATATAGCATGAGTGGCTTTTTCGTACCTAAGTGTATATATGTTTTTTCTTTAGCTTTGAATATGAGTGACGATCGAAGAAGGGCGATGTACGATGGATTCGACAGTGTCACTCATGGTCACTCTGATGCATGGTTGAGAGTTGCAGATGAATTTGTGGCACTCGCATTTGTTGGTGATGCTCGTTTAGCGAGGTGCCCGTGTATAAAATGTCGGAACTTGGTTCGGTTGAAAAAAGTGGAGCTCTCGTATCATATTTTCAAACATGGCTTTATGCCAAACTATCTGGTATGGCATGAGCATGGAGAGGTGGACCATACTATTGAATCGGATGGGGACCAGGATATAGACCGAATGGAAGAGATGTTGGATGATATTAGGAATGAGTACCCAGATCTACAGAATAATCAAGCTTTTCCAGAGGATGTGAGAGAGTTCTACAAGCTTCTTGAAGCCTCAGAGGCTAAAGTGCATGAAGGAACCAATGTGAGCGTACTGCAGGTGGTAACACGTCTCATGGCGATGAAGTCAAAGTACACCTTCTCCAACAAATGTTACAACGATATTGTGAAACTGATTATTGATATCAGCCCACCGAATCATAACATGCCGAAAGACTTGTACCATTGCAAGAAGCTCGTAGCTGGTCTTGGCATGAACTACCAAAAGATTGATGCTTGCGAGGACAATTGCATGTTGTTCTGGAAGGAGCATGAAAATACCACACATTGCATCCACTGCAGTAAGTCAAGATATGCAGTGGTGCTAGATGAGGATGGAAACGAGGTTACGACAAAGGTGCCGATCAAGCAACTCCGGTACATGCCTATCACTCCACGGCTTAAGCGTCTCTTTCTAAATCAAGAGACAGCAAAGCAAATGAGGTGGCATAAAGAAGGGGATCGTCAGGGCCAAGATCCGGATGTCATGGTGCATCCCTCAGATGGCGAGGCCTGGCAGGCTCTCGACCGTTTTGATCCAGAATTTGCAAGAGACCCTAGGAGTGTTCGTCTTGGTTTGTCGACGGATGGATTCACTCCTTACTCCAATATAAGCAACAAGTGCAGCAACAGATGCAACAAATGCAAAATTGGATGCTACATCAGGTATCATTTTTTTGTTATTTCGTTGTTTCTCAAGTCCGATTAACTGAAAAACTGATGAATAATCTATTTGCAGATGTATGGAGGTGCCGGAACTCAGTTCGGCATGCCGCCTTTTCAACAACCCCCTATCATCACACATCCGGTGTCTGGACAATCATCGGACCGCTCCACTGCAGCGGCAGATGGATCACAGGTACAATCCTCTACTAAACATCATTTGTCTGATAATCATTGGTTGCTTGCTCTCTGTCTTTCTACATGTTTGCTTGTACATGATCTATTTTAAACTTTTGTCATTCGCATGATCTATAGTTACTTTTATTGTTGATCACCGTAACTTCTTAATCATAAACAAGAGTGTGTCTTCTGTTTTAGGGTTCTGCAACTTCTGTCCAAGACCAATTGATGCCATTGGGTGTGATAGGAGGGCAAATGATGCCGTGGGCACCTCGCCAGCCAGGCATTTGGCCACCGATGCAAACACAGATGCCACCGCCGATGCCGTGGGGATTTTCTCCTCGTGGGCAGTCACAATCACCAGGATTGCCCTCACACTCACCAGGATCAGTACGTTAAGTTGATATCCTTTGCATCTCTATTTGCTTCGTTGTTTAAGCAGTTACTAGAAAACATGCATGTATATGTTGCAGTCTATGTATATGTTTAATTAGTTACTCGGTAAACTAACAAATGTTTGTTTCTTTTAAAGGGTTCGGGCTCACATCATGCTAGTCCGCCTCCGGATCAGAGCACGTTTATGGACTTATTGATGAACACAAGTGGCGGCGGCTCCAATGACCCACCAACGGAATGAATTAATATGGAGGCTTGTGTGGAACTTACTATGATTGCGTTTTGTATGGACTTTAACTTGTTTTAGATGGATTTGAACTTCTTTCGTATGGACTTGAACTTGTATGAATATTGAATATGGTGCTTGTGTTATGTTATGTTGAATATGGTGCTTGTGTTGTGATATATTGAATGTTGTGCTTATATTGTGCTGTTATGGAGGCTTCCCATCCGGGGAGGGAGAAAAATAAAATTGGATATTAAAAAAAATTATTCACTAAGAGTGTCGGCCCCCACACTCTTATATGCGCCCAGGTAGCTTGCTGGTCGTGCGCGCAGTAAGAGTGACGGCCACGTTACTGGCCGACACTTTTAACATAAGAGTGTCGGTTGCATGTTGAACCGACACTTTTAACATAAGAGCGTCGGTCCCCACACTTCTATACGAATAAGAGCGTCCATTTTAGAGTGACGGCTAAGAGTGTCGGTCAACCGACACTCTTATACTTAGAGTGTCGGCTTATTTCAGTAAGAGTGTGGGGTTTTGGCCGACACTCCTTGCCTTTTTTCTTGTAGTGAAGCGAACGCTGCGGCAACCCTTCGGTCCTCCCTGATTATTAGCAAGGATGAATTTGTGATTTCAAAGCTACAGGATAGACTGAGACTAGGCAACGATGATGAGCTTTCAATCAGATTTTTTTGATCCTCTTCAATCGACTGCTTTTCCCAACAGCTAACTAGTTGATACCTTACAATGAGGTTCTACTGACAAAAGAATTGGAGTGGTTCCCTCACATTGATTGGTGCCATCTCATTTTCAGTGACCTATGTGAAGCTGCCCCGAAATGGCACAATAGGAGCACTAATAACGTCTCGGCGACGATATATGGGTGTTCCATCGTTGTTCTTGTAAGTTTCATACTTAATATGGTAACTCTTTTATTAGATTAATCAATTGCAATCTAAAAATACATACATATATTATGTGTTTACGTTCACTTGCATATGTCTCACGTGATATCTAAATGTTATGTAGCTGTATTATTTGGACCACTTGCACCATGCCGCAGCTCCCAACAACAAAAGTGGCACTGCGCGCATCAAGTATTTTAACAAGAATATCATAAGGGCGCTGTCAATGGCTGATAAGTGTAAGCCTCGTCAGGGTGGCGAACCATTTGGTATTTGCCCCGTGAGTATTCAATTCTTCTATCATAATTTTAGCTTAATACACATTTTTTCAATGCTATATTGTTGTTTGTAGTGTTTCCATTTTGTACGATACAAGGTGTCATCTATGTTAGGTGCCATCTCATCAGATTTTTTTTGTTTTTTATAACAATGTTATTTATGACTCTTTTTAAATCCAATTGATTTTAGTAGTCATATAACGATGTCAATTCTTGGTACGAGTCATTCCATATACATAATTCTTAATTTCCATTCGGTTTGATCGGTTTTGGAGCAGCAGTGAGACTTGTTATGCCTCAAAATCGGTATCTATTGGTCAGCTCGAGGTTAGATCACATACCCACACTATTCTTTATGTGTTTGTCTCTTCACCATACTTATTCTATCATTATATTTTTTTTACTTCAGTATAAAATGAGGCTAGAAACAGTTGAGGCAGACCCAAATGAACATGGTCGACTTTCCAACATAAACATCCAACTGCCGCTTATGTAAGACCTGATGTCAACTAAGATCCAGCTGCTTCCTGTACATCAACGCTCCAAGTTCCAAGCTAAGTTGATTGCTTATGACTCAGAGGTTGGCAAGATAGTTGCCACTATGAAGCAATGTCTAAATAATATTGGTAGGAAGCAGTCCAAGCTAGTTGATACATTTGGAGAGTTGATTCACGAGGTTCTTTGGGCTGAGTCATATAGTTCAGACATTGAAGATAATGTGACACAATCTTGCAAGAAATCTGTTCCAGGTCAGCTGTCATTTTTATCATATGTGTATACTTCATGCAAACATATGATGCACTAATCCATAGTGTTCAATGTGTTCAACCAGCCTCCCAATCTGGTGATCAACTTGTATCTGAACCATTGATGACACCCACTCAGATGGAGTCGTAGATGACTCCTAGTCAAGTGGAAAAGTTAGTTATCAGACAGCAGGAAGTGCGACGAGTCTTTGAGAGTTTCCCTGATGAATCTGTTACACCTAATACTGTTAGTATTTAAGCTTGACTTATATATATTTTCTGGCTTGATAGTGTGCATTAGATGTTTACATATTATGATTATCGAATACTTCACTTTTTTGTGCAGCAAGGTCAGACTGTGTCAGGTGGCATAGTTGGCCATGACTCTGGCCCAGTCTTTGACAAGACTCCTATTGGAAGTGTTTATGCCTCAGGCATCTTCCTATCCAAATTAGAATGTGCGCATGCTCTCCGGACCTACTTGTGTTCTAAGGACATTGAATTGGACAGGTACATACTCGTAAATTTGTTTTACCTGGCATACTGTCTAATTCTTATTTATTCTGATTGATCAACATCGTGGCAATGGTATAGATACTGTTAAGTTTTATTCAATGTTTGAAGGCAATAAATCATTATTCCCATTTAGTAGATTAAATTCAATGTTTATACAGTGTTAAGTATTTGCAGATATATTACGTAATTATGTTTGTCATATCTACAAATAACAGTTGTTTCCGTTGTTGTATGTTCAATCTTTTCATTTGTAGAAATATCATTGACTTTGGTGAACATCGTGCCAATTGTCGTGACATACAACAATCCTTTGCTGATGGCGCATATCTCGACAATGTGTTTATGCAATGTTTCATTGAGTGTGTCCGCGATGACTGTTCTAAACATACTCCTCCATTGAATGCTCACCAGCTCATACTAGATGTTAATGTTGGGGTATGACTTCTACCTTTATACCACTTATATTTAATGCATAGCATATATGGAAAATACATAATACTACTCTATCCTATTAGGCTATATTGAACTTTGAGGAGCAGGAGCAACATAGTAAGTCTCCTTGTCCATTTGACCCTTCAATTTTGGAGAGTTACCTCTTGAAGACACTACCTTCCTTCAAGCAGCTGGATGAGTACAAATCAGTAAATTTCTATTCCCTGAACCATCACACTGTCACTGCATTTTGCTGCATTTAAATTTCAATCACATCATGCATAACCATATTGTATTCAATATTTTTTATTTCCATTTTTTTACATGCAGATAATGGTACCCATGCTACGCTCTGGACATTGGACCTTGTATGTTGTTAATCTTCAGATTGGACGCATACATGTGTTAGATTCCAACCTGTATGGACCAGAGATGGGTGGGACTATCTGGAAGAATTACCATTGTATACCTATGGATATGGGTGATAGGAAGGTTTCATGGGCCAGGTTAATAATGAGTAGGCTCAATCTAGCCATACAAAATGCTCGACCAAGATCAGCCCTCCCTGCTTTTTTGAAGTACCCTATTGAACTGCTGAAGAACTGCCCAACAATGAAAGTGGGGTCTAATGATTGTGGATTCTTTGTTATGAGATATATGCAGCACTACAACTACATGGATGGAGCTATGAATGCAGTCATTGATCCGGTACATAATATATAGTTACACTTTTTTGTGTTATGACATAATGTATGTATAATTATGTCTAACTCACCTTTTCCTTATATTGTTTTGCAGGATAATTCAGATGACATTCGCTCTCTTGTATTGCATTACATCATATTCCATCGCCTAAACAAAAACAGCTCCATGGTTTCACATCTAGAGAGATTCAAATTCTCTCAGTAGTAGCCTTGTATAGTTTTACTGTCACTGAATTGTAGTATCAACATGATAATCAGTTGGCTTTTGTTGGCTTCAAGTTATCTCAGTACTAGCCTAGTTTAGGGTACTGTCACTGAATGGTGCTTATGTACATATTGGACTGTTGGCTTATGTTAGCATATAGATAATACTTTTGTTCATATGCGCTCTTAGCAAACTCCTAGATATGTCGTACCAGATATGTTTTATATGGACATATTTATATATGCTAGTTATGCACTTTATCATTTCTGTTCTGGCGTGATTATGCACCTATCTGTAATGGTTTATGCTTTTTTATTTAGTTTTTTACGATATGCGCAGCATATACCTAGTGACTTTCAATGCGCTGCTGTTTATGTTCAGTTCTGATCTGTCATGATTATACATTTAACTGAAATGGTTTACGCTTATTTAGTTTTTTACGGTATGCGCCAGTACATACGCATTAACTTCAATGCGCAGGCTGTTTAGTTTTTGCAATATAAATACTTTGTGTCATGGAATGAATATCTGCTTATATGGCCAAACAAATCCAACATTACCATATTTCATAGGAAATTATTACGTTGCATTAATACATATAATCCATATAGTGAGCTTTTAACGTAAATAATCATCATATAGTATCATGATCATAACATTTTCATACAATCCTATAGAATATTTTTGCATGTATGTTTTACAATCATGTCAAATCATCGTCATCGGATCCATGTTCTCCAGAATCAATCAGTTTATGCTTCTTTGATGTGGATGTCTCATTCCACTGGAGGGCCATTGTTGAATTCTTGTTTCTAGACCCAGGCGGTCGTCCTCTTTTTCTATCAGCAAGGCTAGCCAATTTAACTCTATTTTCCTCCACAGACAGGCATGTGCGACTGTTGTGTCCATCAGCAATGCCACATTTTTTGCACTTTCGAGTGTTCTTCTTTTCTCCTTTCGCACCCAGTTTCACAACTCTTTGCTCACTAGTTTTTATCGTCCTTCCCTTTGGCCTTGCATTATTTGGGCGCACTAAGCTTATGCCATCTACATCATATTCCAGTCTCTACATGCCATACAAAAAAATTATTTATAGGGACAAAATGTTATGATGTCAGATTATAAATATTTATGAACATTAAATAAAAATAATATTTGCAATATAATAAAATTAAATTTTATACCTTTCTAACATCCCCATATTCACTACCGGACACAGCTCCTTTGCCGAGTGTCTCAGACACTCGGCAAAGGCTATTTTACACTCGGCAAAAGCAAGTTCACGGCCATGTTTAGTGATTTTCTTAGTTTGTTTGTGTTTTATACAATTTTTAAACATATGGATGGCAAGTTCACGGCCATGTTTAGTGAGCATGTTGCTCGACGTTTTCGGTACGCTCCTGGAATCGGTCGTAACTTATGGTAAGTAACATGAATATTATTTTTGCATGCACGGTTTTCCAAGTTTCGAGTGACCTACAGTTCAAATCTGAATTTTCCGAAGAAATTCAAATAAACGAACTAAATCTACTAACGATTGAAAACTCTGTTATAATTGTCCACAAATGATACATGTAGGTCTACATAGTGTAGGAACATACCACAAAAAGTTTGGGAGACAAAATCAAAAAAATAAAAATATACTTTGCCGAGTGTCTAGAGAAGACACTCGGCAAAGAGTCTTTTGCCGAGTGCCAACCCACGGCTCTCGGCAAAGACTGACGGCCGTCAGCTTTGGGACGGCCGCTAACGGCCCTTTGCCGAGCGCCGCCTTTGCCGAGTGTTTAACACTCGGCAAACGTGTCTTTGCCGAGTGGGGTCCTATGCTGAGTGTCCAGCACTCGGTAAAGAGGCTCGTTGCCGGGAGCCTAACTTTACTGAGTGCGGCTCTCGGCAAAGCCTTCTTTGCCGAGTGCCCGACAAAAAGCACTCGGCAAAGAGGCCAACACTCGGCAAAGCCTCGGATTCCGGTAGTGATTGTGTCCCTTCACAATCATCATTTCCAACAAGCGTCATTTGCAACTCAGATTGATGATGTGCATCAATGTTGTTGCTTCCATCCTACCCATTAGTGCATTATAGTCAATTTTTCAAATAATGTATATATCATCACATGTGTTTGCATTATACATAAATTGCCATTGTTTTTTTGCCATATATTACCTGTTGCCGTGAACGTACTGCCACATGCTCCTCGTTATCACATTGCGATACATGTTCACCTATCGTTTCCAACAACATCCTCTTCGCGCTGTAACGTTTAATTATTACAATTACCAATAATTAATTTGTTAATAAAATGTACAATAATTGTATATAAAACAACACCCACATGGTTGCCCTCTACAGTACTTGCACCACCAACATCATCACATCCTATATCTGGCTCCAAACGCCCAAGCAGCTCCAATAGTTCATCCATTGTGTCCAAGGCCTTATCACTCCCTGCCTTTGACATACTAGCATGGTTTACCACCTTCATTGCCTTTTTAAGCAACATTTAATGCCTATATGATTTTGTCTCCCCATACTTTCCACTCATTTTCCTGTCATCTCTTGAAAATACCACATCTTGCCTAGCTGAGTATGTATATCGCTGTAGAATGTATTTCTTAGGTATCCTTTCTAGCTGAATGTGCATAAATGTTCGGATAAGATGCACACAAAATAGGCCTACATTATAACAAGGGGGCAACATTTCACATTAACCTTTAATTATTAGTGTATAAATCATATGACGTTATATAAGAACTCTAGCTTACCTGTGTGCTCCCACTGTTTGCATTCACATTTATACTTCCCAGCCTCTACATCCGCCATCACTCTGAATTAGTGTTGTCCCCACACGATTTTTTCGATCTCAATGTATGCTGCACCAACCAATCATTTGCACCTCCATCTGGATTAAGTGATATCCTATATGCAGTAGCGTATTTCATTGACTCCTCGAACCTACTCATCACAGCCCTTGTGTATGCCCTTGCAACCCTAATTTCAAACATATATAGTGTTGTGGTATCTTTTTTACCCTAATTTCGAACATATATAGTGTATTTCATTGACTCCTCGAACTTATATGTACTAATTAGATACGTGTTGCGAGCCTACTAACCAGTATAATGCATAAATAATATTACATACCATACAACCTAGCGTCTCCTTTCCTTCTTGCATCTTCTTGCTATGCAGTAGTTTCAACATTTGCTTCGCGAACTCATGAAGTGGGGTGTTTGAATCGAAATGAGCGCTCTTCACGAGTTTGTTCATGCTCTCGCTACGTTGTGTAGAGACCATAAGCCCACAATAGTCATGTTTGAAAAAAACAGGAATCCATTCTTTATGCATTTCATATAATTTTCTAAGAGTGCCATCTTCATGCCGGTTGAATTCATCAATCAACATTGTCCATGCAGCCTCAAACTCTATTTCAGTCAATGGATGATGTACTATAGACTAGAATTTTGTCTTAAAATCCGCTTCAGCATAATGTGCATACAACTCATTTAGAAATGGCATGTACCTATTTTGCACATGCCATAGGCACAACCTGTGGACTGTGTTTGGGAAGACCCGACGTAATGCCACTGGCATTGCAGGGTCTTGATTTGTAAATATACATTGTGAGACATTATTAGATGGTTATTTTAGGTAAACAATGTATGGTACATAACAAAACACGACTCACATGCATTGTAAATATGCACACATTATTGAATTTATACTCCATGTACTTCGAGTTCATAGTTATTATCTATACATAAATCATACCTATCAACATTACTCTTGGTCCTTCAGTCCCCATGCATGTCTTGAATGCATTAAACAACCACTCGAATGTTTCAACAGTTTCATCTCCCAACAATAAGAACCCAAACACTGTGCATTGTAGGTGGTGGTTTGCACCAACAAACATTCCTAGGGTTTTCCATGCAAATTAGTCTTATGAGTTGTATCAAAGGTAACTGCATCCCCAAAATCAACATACTCTCCTTGCTGACTAGCTTGAGACCAAAAAATATCCAATATTTTTCCTTCGTTGTCTAACTGGAAGTCAGAGAAAAATTGTGGATTGTCCCTTTTGCATAATGAAAAAAATCCAAAAGCTTAGACACATCATTGGCATTATTTTCTCGTTGCTTCGCCTGTTTCCTGTATAGTTCAAAAAAATTGTAATTATTACTCATTAACTTGACATGGATTTTAAATTTTATATCATAAATTCATAAAGAAAACGTTTCTTACAAATTAGCAATGTTCTTTGCTGTAATTGGTACATTTTCAGGACCACCATGCATCTCAGACACGAAGTCCATGATATAGTGTTGCGGGATTCTGCTTTGCTGCATTGATCTTAGAAACTCCATGTACTCAGGATCATGAGTCTTGTTGCATTGTAGATTTTTCTTTACAGTATCCTTCTTAATGAAATCATGATTATGTTCTAAGTGTACCAAATCGATTCGTACGGCTACAATATTTTCTTTTGAGTCATCATAGATTTTTTTAGTTTCATACCAGACTTGCATTGTGTTCTCCTCGATGATGTATTACGGTTTCTTGGATTACTAGCTAACCTTTCCGTATTTCTACCCTCCATTGAGCAATTTAACAAGTTACAGTTCTTCCTCTCCCTATACTTTTTAAGTGGAAAACCAACCTCATATGCGTAACGACTATAAAACTTGTATGCCTCATCGACATTTCCAAATGTCATACCGATCCTAGGCACCATGCTTGGATCAATACTTTCAAGCTGTGAATTAATATAATCATCAATACAATAAATATAATATTAGTTATACTCTTAGTGTCATGATGTATATGTTTGATTAAATTGTATAATAGACATAATCAAAGATAAATAACTTACATGACTTCGTAGGATATTAGGTGTATCTTGTTCATGATCACTAATGGTCCTCATAGACACCATTTGATTTGCTGCTCCCATTGTTTCAATTTCCATTGTATTGCCATCATTGACCCCTGGCGCTCGTAATTCTGCAGGTGGTGTTACAATATTTCTCCGTGGACTCGCATCACAGTTTAGAGATTCAAGTCTTAGGGTGGGTGCTGCTGGTAGACCACTGCATGTGTCTGCAAGTCGGCCACCATATTTGACTTTTTATTTTATAAACCAAAGTAATTATACAAATGTTAATGTACCTGATGCAGCTCTGTGCAATGATGCAGAAAAATCATCGCTACTTTCTTCTTCTCCGCCGTCAGCCATGGGTCAACAATGCAATACAATGTGTCGCCAGATTCCTTTCTTATATGCACCGCTCTAGCCAATCTCTTATACCATGTTTACGCTATTTTTCGAGGTCATTTACGGTCTATAAAGTTTGTTCCTGCATGCACAGAGATATTATCGGAGACGTGACAACAACCCGATAGATTTTATCTGGGTTTGTTGAAACATTTTTTTATTTACTCAACTAAATGTAACCAGTTAAGCAATTTTCTATACATATTTATGCCTCGAGTTTCTGCTTACGTGCATGCCATGCAATATTCTCGGAAACTACTAGTTATGGTTCACGATTTTATCGCGTATACCGTTTACGCAAAAATTCAAACGCGTTTACGTTTAGTTGGCTCATGATTTACGCTTTGGTTCGACCAGACCAAAAAACCGACGAGTAAACCTGTGCCCCGGGTCGGTCAAATTGGCTGGGGCTTCCCGGTACTAATGAAAGCCCTAGGCTTCCATTAGCTCGTCCATATACATATATATATATATAGTGCTAATCATTTTTAGAGACCGGCAGTTTTTTACTAGCAGCGGTGGGCAGTCTGATCAGAGTTAATAATGAGCAATTTCCACTTTCTAGGACTCATACATATGATTTTTAATATCATATGCCCACTCCCTACCATTGTACGTGTTACAAACTTCACTAATTTACATTGAACTACATTGAAACTCTATGATTTCATGTGTAGTTCTCCTAGGTTTCTATACATAGTGTCTAACAACTTTCTCGAAACATTATCAAATTTTTATCACAGCCTCTACATATGATATCATGACATGTGGATAAGTTTCATGATTTTCTGACTTTGTTTATGTTTTATACAATTTTTAAACAGCTGGATGGAAAGTTCACGGCCATGTTTAGTAAGCATGGTGCTCGAAGTTTCTGGTCCGCTCCTGAAATCGGTTGTAACTTGTGCTAAATAGCATGGATATCATTTTTGCATGCACGGGTTTCCAAGTTTCAAGTGACTTGCAGTTCAAATGTGAATTTTTTGAAGAAATTCAAATAAACGAACTAAATCCATTAGTTATAGAAAATACTGTTATAATTATCCCAAAATGGTACATGTAGCTCTACATAGTGTAGGAACATACCACAAAAAGTTTGGTTAGGAAAACAAAAAAATAAGAAATGTACTTTGCCGAGTGTCCAGAACTGACACTCGGCAAAGCGTTCTCTGCCGAGTGTCAGCTAGTGGACACTCGGCAAAGAAGCATCTTTGCGGAGTGTCCACGCTTGGCGCTCGGCGAAAACCCTAAGTCCAGTTTTTGTCGAGCGCCTGTCAGCCGGCACTTGGCAAAGACGTCTTTGCCGAGTGCCAGACCCGTGGCACTCGCCAAAGTATATTTTTTAATTTTTAAAAAACCTTTGCCGAGTGCCCGCGATCTGGCACTCGGCAAAGCCGGTGAATATTACGCCGGTCGTCTTCCTCTTCTCTTCTCTCGCTCTATCCGCCACTGTCGCGCGTGACTCGTTGCACCCGTGCGCCGCCGCAGCCCAGCCCCGCCGTGCGCCGCCACCGCACCGCTGGCCCGCGCGCCGCCACGCGCCCCGCCATCCCCGCGCCTCGCCCCCGCCATCCCCGCGCGGCCGCCACCCCCGCGCGCTGCCACCCCCGCGCCCCGCCAGCACCGCGTGCTGATGCCCCTGCACGCCATGCCATCTCCGCCACTCCCGCTCTCGAGCCCATCAATCTCGCGCCATCCTCCCCGCCGCACCATCTCCACCAACCACCACCGCTCCGCCCATCTCCCCGTCAATCTCGCGCCATCTTCGCCATCCTCTCCGGCAAAGGTATACATTTCTAATATGGTTATATGAAATTACATGTGATTGATTCGATTATTATTAGGTTATATGAAATGATTACATATAGTTATATGTAGTTGGTCTACATATGGTTATATAAAATTGTTAGGTTTGATATTAAGTGATAGCACTCGACACTCGGCAATGATTTGATTAAAATATAAATATAGTTTGCATGTGGCTATGTAGTGAATTGAATATATATATATATATATATATATATATATATATATATATATATCTGTGTGTGTGTGTGATTGTCGGCCATCGTGCCGTTGAAATATGCGTGGTTGTCAGCCAACGTGCTGATACTTTTATTTGCAGGTTTTAGAAACCTCCCCGTGCAGGGGAGGTGCTGCCGAAATTTTCTATTGCTAGGATTCTGTTAGAGGATGGAGGACCGTGAGTGGATGTACACGGGCCGTAGAGGAAGGAACGATGTCACGCCCGAATGGATTAGAAAGATTGATTATTTCGTGGAACGGGCATATGGCGAAGCTGCTAAAGGAGTGAGTCTAGTCCCATGCCCATGCAGCAAATGTGCCAACTGAAAAAGAAAATCAAAGAAGGCCATGGGCCCATGGTAGAACATATTTGGAAGAATGGATTTACACCAGACTATACTCGGTGGATCTTTCATGGTGAAGCGCATCGTACGAGAGAGGAGGTGCTGAGACAATGCGCCGAGGATTATGATGCCGATGCGGGGGTAGCGGATATGTTGAACGACTATCATGAGGCACAGTACGCCAGAGGATGTATGGATGACGAGCCAGAGCCGACTGCAAAGGCGTTCTATGACATGTTTGACACGGCACAGAAGCCCCTTCACGGCCAGACAAAGGTTTCTCAACTGGATGCCATTGGGCGTGTAATGGCGTTCAAGTCGCAGTACATCATGAGTCGAGACGCATTCGATAGCTTGTTGACGGTTATTGGGAGCCTCCTTCCGAAGGATCACGTTCTACCAAAGAGCATGTACGAGGCACAAAAACTCCTTCGTGCACTCAAGATGGCGTATGAGCAGATACATGCTTGTCCGAAGGGCTGCGTGCTATTTAGGAAAGAATACACGGAGGTAAAGTACTGTCCCAAGAGTAAATCGTCTAGGTTTATGGAGGTAGACTCTGGTGATGGACAGAAGAGGCAGCTCGACATCCCCTTGACAATCCTACGGCACCTTCCATTCATATCGAGGATCCAGCGTCTATACATGACCGAGGAATCCACAAAATAGATGACATGGCACAAAAATGGAAAACGATACAACCCTGACAAGATGGTGCACACATCCGATGGTAAAGCATGGAAACACTTTCATGCCATTCACTGTGAGAAAGCCGAAGAGGCTCGTAATGTACGTGTTGCGCTGGCCACAGATGGGTTCAATCCCTATGGAATGAGTGCTGCCCCGTACACATGTTGGTCCATGTTTGTTATCCCAATCAATCTCCCCCCGGTGTGTGCTTTCAAAGGCATAATATATTTGTGTCGTTGATAATTCCCGGACACATGGGGGAATAAAATAGGCGTGTACATGGAGCCTTTGATCGATGAATTGGTATTGCCTGGGAGGAAGGGGTATGGACATATGACCGAGCTACGAAGACAAACTTCAGAATGCATAATTGGTACTAGTACTCCATGCATGACTTACCGGCGTATGGGCTATTCTACGCCTAGTGTGTTCACCGTAAGTTCCCATGCCCAGTTTACAAGGAAACTCTTAGGTTCATTTGGTTGAAAAAGGGTGGCAAATATTTGTCCTTCAATAAACATCGCCAATTTCTCCCTCCTGACCATCCATTCCACGTAGACATCAAGAACTTTACGAAAGGTGTCATAGTGACAGACCGCCCACCTGCAACGATGACTGGTGCCGAAATTCGTCAACAGATAGATGGGCTCGTGGCCAATACAGAAGGTGGTTTTGTGGGATATGGTGAGCAGCATATGTGGACACATAAGTCGGGCTTGACTCGGCTCCCCTATTATGTCGACCTGCTCATTCCACACAACATTGATGTGATGCACACTAAAAAGAATGTTGTCGAGGCACTTTGGGCAACAATTATGGACATTCCTGATAAGTCAAAGGATAACATAAAGCCAAGAGTGGATCTGGCAGCGTTATGTGATAGACCAAACCAAGAGATGAAGCCGCCAAGTGGTGGAAAGACATGGAGAAGGCCTAAGGTCGATTTCGTCCTAAGCAGGGCCCAGAGTAAGGAAGTACTTCAGTGGATCAAGATGTTGATGTTCCCTAATGGGTATGCAACTAACCTGAGTAGGAGGGTGAACTTATCTACTCTGCGAGTCTTAGGGATGAAGAGCCATGACTTCCACATATGGATTAAACGGATTCTTCCTGCGATGGTTCGAGGCTAGCTATGTCCCTGAGCAAGTCTGGCTAGCGCTTTCAGAGTTGAGCTATTTCTTCCGTCAGCTTTATGCAAAAGAGTTATCTTGGACCGTGTTGCAGACTTGGAAAGATTGGCACCCGTGTTACTATGTAAGCTTGAGAAGATATTTCCACCCGGCTTCTTCAATCCAATGCAGCATTTGATTCTTCATCTCCCCTATGAGGCACGAATGGGGGGCCCGTGCAGGTACGTTGGTGCTATCCAATTGAGAGATGTCTAAAGACTATTCGAAAGAAATGTAGAAATAAATGCAAAATCGAGGCTTCCATTGCAGAGGCATACATTCTAGAGGAGGTGTCAAACTTCACAACAACTTACTATGGTGACAAATTGCCGAGCGTGCATAATCCACCCCTCGTTACAATGATGACGACAATGAATCGAACCTCAGCATATTTCGAGGCCAACTCGGAAGCGCAAGTGGTTCGACCACCAAGACCCAGACACATGAAGAGTGGCGGCATATCATGCTATATGTATTGACCAACCTTCAAGAGGTGACGCCATACATGGAACAATTTCTTCATGAATTCTGGCGTCGATCAAGGGACCCAACTCCATAGGTATATGATACTCTTCTTAGAAAGGGTGCGAGAAATGGATTGCCCGATTTCATTTCCTGGTTCAAACGTAAGGTACGTGCTTAGTCTGAAAAAGAGATTCATCTATGAACTCAATTTAGCGTCTTTTAACTTGTGAATACTTGCAGGGCCAAAGAGATCCATCTATGAGTGCTGAGTTGAGACAAGTAGCCAACGACTTTGCTTATAGGGTCAAGAAACATTCTGGGTATGACGTCAATGGATACCGTTTTCACACAACAAACTACGACCAAAGTCGGCCCAATCGGAAAACAACGTGTTCTGGAGTCTTTACGTCTGACCTTGACGATGTCGATTATTTTGGACGAATCGAAGGAATATATGAACTCAATTTTTATGGTTCCAGACCTCTTACTCTAGTGATTTTCAAATGTCATTGGTTTGACCCTCAAGTGACGAGACGGACACATTATAATCTTGGGATAGTCGAAATTCGACAAGATTCCACCTTACCAGGAGACGATGTCTATATCGTGGCCCAATAGGCCACACAAGTGTATTATCTCCCATATGCGTGCCAAACGGAAGAACATCTTAAGGGTTGGGATGTTGTGTATAAGGTATTGCCGCACTAGAGATTACATGTTCCTAACGATGAAGATTATAACTTAGACCCAGACACATTTGATGGAGAGTTCTTCCAAGAAGATGGGCTAGAAGGGCGATTTGAGATAGACTTAACCGAAGCTATCGGAATGGACGTAGATATTGAAATGGTTGTTGATGAGGAGGATGATGAGGTGCAAAATGAGAATGACTTAGTAATCCTTGAATGCAATGACATTAATGACGGACTTACGCCTTTAGATGGTGTTGACTATGAAATGGTTGATAGTGATGATGAGAGTTATGATTCGGCTAATCCCGACACATATGAAGATTATTTTTAATCGATGTAATGCTATATGACTTTTTATTTCGCACCTGTTTTTAAATACATCTTTTTATATGTGCTTATTTGTTTACTCTTAATTGCAGGTTGTTGAACAAAGATGGTGGGCGGTTGGCTGAGGAGGAGGAGGGGGAGGAGGAGCAGGACGGCGGACAAGGCACAGCAGGACGAGGCACAGCAGGCGGCGCAGCAGGACGACCTTGTTCAGCAGCAGGCTGCGCAGCAGGACGACGACGAAGCTCAGTAGGATGCCTCAGATTCTGGCACCTCAGGTTCGAGGAGCGTCTACCTGTAAGGTCCCGTGAGTCTCCCTCGGTGTCCCATACTTCGAACAGGCGGCCGCTGATTCGGCCGGATGGGGAGAGGAATGTAACTTTATGTTCTTCATTCTTGTTAATATTATGTATAACTAATACTTTTTATTTATCACTTGGACAGGTCTTGGACGATTGTGGAGAATGTTGGGGGTCATTGTCGCAACCCCAATGGCATCCTCGGCCTGCTGTGCAGGGAACACTTCCCTGGACTGGTTGAGTACGTCGGAGTGACGGGCCCAGCCTACACCTTCGACCACTACGCCATCGCCCCGATGTAGTAGACCGGGACAGCCGAGAATTCAATAACAAGGTGGAGCGGGTGAAGCAAGAGCTGTGGGTAACTCTTAATATAATGTAAAATATGTCGCATTCATTGCACATTCTTGAAATAATGTATGGATACATCATTTTTGTATGCAGGATTTCTACAGATGCGAGGCTGGATACGAGGCTAGGGCGGATGTGTGGCCACCACGAGTTGTAAGAAGCTCATCGTGGACATGCACTATGAGGCCCGAATCCAGGCCATCGTCAGCTACCACGGCTCCGTCCTTGGGGAGAAGGTGACCAAGTAGCAAGCCCAAACCATGTCGTTGACCAAGGACTAGTACCTGCAGGTAAAGTCATGTTGTTTGGTACCAGTACTCCATGCATGAATTTAATTTTATCTTCTGATATATAGTGTACTTGTTTACTTTGTAGATGATTCCATATTGGTGCGCCGCACATCCTCTGTGCTGGGAGCAGATGGTGGATAGGTCATGCTCGCCTGAGTGGGACGAGGCACACAACGCTAGCCGAGAACGGCGTATGATGATGCAAGGTCCCTCCCACCACCAAGGCAACCATAGCCTAGGCCAATATGCAGAAGCATGGGTACGCCCTCTTTTTTATTTAGGTATATAGCACTGGATTAGATATTATTTCTAACTATCTCGTTGGTTTTCTTGCAGTCGGCGTCACATGGTGGCCGGGCTTGCTCCATCTTCTCGGCCTATGCTATGGCCCAAAAGGGCAAGGCGACGTCCGACGTCACCTATAACCCGGATGATGGACCCGAGGCGTACAGCAACCCCACCGTCTACAGGCGCCTTCATGACTACACCGCCATGACGCAAGAGGTCCATGGCCTAGAATATGATCCGAGCACCGAGCAGATCGACCCCGGTGTCCTCATGAGGGTCGGAGGAGGCAAGAGACATGGGCGGTACTAGATTGTCGACGAGGCAATCGACTCATCGTCCACTCCCACTCTATCTCAGGTGCGAGCAAGGAGCACGGGCTCGAGTCCTGCCATACGACCTCGGCACGACAGCTCACAACATTGCATACAACAACTCAAGGTTAGTGCTTCTGTAACTCGTCATTTCTTGAGTTATATACCTTGTCTTTGAGTTACTATAACATTGGCTTGGAATATTACAGACCTAGCTAGAAGAAGAGAAGAGGGAACGTCAAGATATGGAGGCGAGGATGATGGCGGAGCGGGAGGCCCGCCTGGCAGATCAACAGAGGATGGTGGAGATGTTCCAATACATGCAGAGCCTTGGCGCCGCACAGGGTTTCGCTCCGCCACCTCCATTGTTCCCTACAATTGACCCTGCTCTGTTCCATACTCCTGTGAGTATCAAAATTGTAGTTAGATGTTGGTAATGCATCTGGTATAACACATGCAATCTCTTCTCTGTGCAGGGCCAATCTGGGGTGGCATCCAACAACCCTCATGAACTGCCCAGCCCATCGCAACACCAGTCCAACCGCCCACCTCGATGAGAGTTCTGTTTTTAGTGTTCAGACTTCAGAACTTGTGTTGAATACTTATGTCAGAGCTTGAGACTTATGTGTTGATACTTCTGAACTTGTGTTGATACTTATGTTTGTGCTGAGAACTTGTATATTAATGTTTGTGTTGGATATTTATGTCTGTGATGATATATGTGATGTATATATGATATATGTGATAATATCTGTGATGTATCTTTTGTTTGTTTGGATGGAATAGAAAAAACAAATAAAAAGGTGTGTACTAGTCACTTTGCCGAGTGTTACACTCGACAAAGAGGTCCTTTGTCGAGTGTCATGGCCATAACACTTGGCAAAGAACCAAGACTTAGGCACCGGTATAGCTTCTTTGCCGAGTGTGGTTGCCCTGGCACTCGGCAAAGAGACACGCTTTGCCGAGTGCCAAATAGAACACTCGGCAAAGAACCTGACAAAGGGACACGCTGACGGATTCTTTGCCGAGTGCTGACCGGTAGGCACTCGGCAAAGAAGTAACTACTTTGCCGAGTGTCACCTAGAACACTCGGCAAAGACATCGTCTCCGC
Source organism: Zea luxurians (assembly GCA_029449295.1). NCBI lineage: Eukaryota > Viridiplantae > Streptophyta > Magnoliopsida > Poales > Poaceae > Zea > Zea luxurians. Next base: position 133,185,071 of record JAOPSE010000010.1, read on the forward strand.
TACCCCGGCGCCGTGATGGTGGCTTTTCTTTGCCGAGTACCCTCTGGCACTCGGCAAAGTCTGTGCCCAGTGCCCGAGAAAAAGCACTCGGCAAAGACGTCTTTGTCGATGTACTGTTCGTCGAGCCCTCTTTGCCGAGTGCGACACTCGGCAAAGACTTTGCCGAGTGTTTTTCAGGTTTTGCTGAGTGCTTTAGGCATTCGGCAAAGCACTCGATTCCGGTAGTGATACTTTGGAAATTTCAATACCATTATGAGGATTTTGAAATGAATGTTGTAATTCTAATTATTTTTTTAGATAAAAAAACTCATCAATTGTAAAGTTGTACATTGTGTTGACGACAACTACAACATATATTGGTGTATATATATCATGTAAAACGTCGATGCCATATGGAATTTCTAATTTTTTATTTTTGAAACCTTAGAACGTAAAACAAATATTTAGAAATTTAAGTCAATTTAAATAATAAAGATATTAACTACGACTACCTCTACAAATGGCATTTAAGATGCACATAGTTGTTAATCAATTGATAAAAATTGATATACCGATTGCATCACAATAATATTTATGATATTTTTTAATCGAGTTAGATGAAAATAAATTTTATATCAAAGTTGTAATACTTAAAAGATCTAAAATTTTGGTAGTTGAAAACTTTTCTATTTATAATCATATAAGATGCAAACATTATTTTGTTTCAGTTTTTTCTATAATTTTAATTCTTTTTAAAAAATTAAGATACCTTGGATGAAGAAATAGTCTAGACCAAATTGTAGTATTTGAAGGTATATGTAACTTTATAGTTGAATAAATTTTCACTGAAAACATTTAGCGCCTAAAACAATTCTGTTTTAAGTTTTAGGATTTTTAAAATTCATTTTTATATTTTTTAAAGTACGTAGATGGAGGGGAAATCTAAACCAAAGTTGTAATGGTCAAAAAAATATACATCTTTGTACTTGACATTTTTTTATTTGAAATCATTTAGAACCATTTTGTTAAGATTAATGATTTTAAATTTTATGTTCTTAAATATATAACATTTGATGGAGAAACGATCTAAACTGAAGTTGCAGTATTTAACGAGATATAGATCTTTTGAGTTTAATCTTTTTAATTTGAGTTTGCTTAGGGTCTTAAATAAGCAAAACAATATTCAATATAGTGAATATATACAAGAAGAATGAATATATTAGCCAAATAAAAGTTATTTGAGTTTAAGGGGTGATGGTAAGAAAGCAACACACGAGACTTTAAGGTAGTGTTTGGTTCGGTGTCAACGAGTGATGGGACGGGATCAACCTTGTGCTGACCCCGTCCCTTATTTTTTGAGGGATGGTCTCATCCACCATTTTTGAAAAATATTCCTTAACGCTGACTCTGAACCTCCGAACCAAACATGGATCAAGTTAGAAACTTAGAATGATCCATCCCATCCCTCTTCATCCTTACTCGTCCCTCCATCTAAACACTACCTAAGACAGTGAGTTTAGCCTCTGAGGCTGCAATAGGCCTCTAGGCTTTTCAATCTATTTGCTTGACAAATATGTTCATAAAAGTGGAGAGATGTGTGCAGGTGTGTTTATATTCATTAGGGCTGATTTGGTGATAGGGGATCCCCAGGGAAAGAAATCCTCTTGCTATTCAAAATTGAATTAGAAGGGGATTCCTTCCCCATGGATCCCTGGGGTTCCCTAATCACCAAATAAGTCCTTAATAATAAATGTGTGTTGGTACACCATGCATGTTGAACAAGTTGTCCTTGGATGCCCAGTTTGATTAAGCATCGTCGTTTTCTACTCAATGATTAATCGCGAAAGCGTTGCTAGAAAGTTACCACTTCCTCCTATCATCATTTTATACATCGTCTGTTAACTTTGTCAGGTCATCTCCAACATACCATTTAAATTTCTATATAAAGTATTGTTTTGCACAGTATATTGTACTGTTTGTATAGTGTAGTTTAAAACAAGAGAGTGAGATAAAAAGTGGAATAAAGAGTTCGATAGAGATAGTCTCACCTCGTTGCATGCGCGAGCATGCATAAAAAGTATCTAAAATTTAAAAATGCAACAAAGAGGAGCAATAAATCAGTTAGGGCTTATTCGTTTTGCTCTAAATCCTTATAGATTAGGTGGGATTGAGAGAGTGGGTTTAAACTCCAAACAAGTCAAAATCTTTCATAATTTTTTCCAACCCCATCTAATCCCCATGGGATAGGAATAACCAAACAAGGCCTTCATTATTTGGTGAGAAAAACAGTAAATCTTACTTTGGACTCTTGTTGGATCCATTAGCTCTAACTGTTAGCTATTATAGGCTCAAATATATTCACTACCGGAATCCCATTCTTTGCCGAGTACTCGGCACTTTGCCAAGTGTCGCACTCAACAAAGTCACACTCTCGGTAACGACACAGTTTACTGATAGTAGGACACTCAACATCGATAGACATTCGACAAAGACCTCTTTACTAAGTGCCACACGCTCGACGAACCACGACGCTCGGCAAAGGGTCATCAGCAGCCGTCTATAGCTTACGGATGTTACTTTGTCGAGAGCCAGGCGTTGGCACTCGGCAAAGAAGTTACTTTGCCGAGTGTCGTCCGCCCGACACTCGACAAACTATGCTTTGCCGAGTGCCTACATTAGACACTCGGCAAAGTATATTTTTATTTTTTTTCTCTTTCCAACCAAACTTTTTGTGGTTTGTTTCTACACTATGTAGACTTACATATTCTATTTTGGCACAATTATAAAAGTGTTTGCTATAACTATTAGATTTTGTTCTTTTAATTGAATTTACTTGGATAATTTAGATTTGAACTGCAAGTCACTCGAAAAATGAAAAAACCTTGAATGCAAAAATGATATCCATGTTATTTAGCACAAGTTACGACCGATTTAAGGAGCAGATCGGAATTTTCGAGCACCATGCTCACGTAACATGACCGATAACTTGCGATTAAGTTCTTTAAAAAATTGTATAAAACACAAACAAAGTCAGAAAATCATAAAACTTGTCCACATGTCATGATATCATATGTAGAGGCTATGTTAAAAATTTGAAAATGTTTCGTGAAAGTTATCACACACTATGTGTAGAAACCTAGCCGGTCTAAATATAATTGAAGTTCTATAATTTTATGTGTACAACACTTAGATTTCTACACATCTATATAAAGAGAGAGTCTTTGCCTAGTGCCACTTAATACGCTCGGCGAAGGACTTTGGTAAAGGGGCCCATAGGGAGCTTCTTTGTCAAGCGTCACTCTGTGGCCACTCGGCATAGGCTCCGTCGCTGTTACCTGGTGTCGTGACAGTGACTTTTTTTTGCCAAGTATGTCTTTGTTGGGTGTTTGATAAAAAGTACTTAGCAAAGAAGTCGTTGTCGCTGTATAGTTTGTCTAGCTTTCTTTGTCAAGTGTCACACTCGATAAAGCATTCGTCGAGTGTTTCTCAGTCTTTGCCGAGTGTTTTAGCTGGTTCCGGTAGTGATTAAAGTATAAACAGAATTACCAACTTCTTTATTCTGAGTTGATGTAACTTAAGATAGTACTATGGCAGAGCTCTAGAGTTTAAATTCTAGCTAAGTATAATAAAAATATAGTAATCATTGTTCACTCTTATTTATATCTAAGGTCGTCCGAGGTAGTAAGCATCCACGCGCGTAAGGGTGAGTGTAGAAGTATAATCATGAATTGTCATTTTCTCCACTACCTTAAGCCTTTTGGATTGGAATCATCAATGCATGCAACTTAATAAAATAGGCCGATCTAATATGGCACTTCTAACTATTAGCTATAGACACTTATCTAATTGCTGCAAGGAAATGGGTAGCATCGATCTAGGGGTGAAACTAGGTTGTACCCCTAGCGGATTCAAATGCACCCTCTCAAATATGCAAATTCTATAGATACAGTTAAAATTTCATCGTATATGCATTCCTAAAAAAAAATTAGTATGCATCCACTAAAGACCAACTGCACTCTTGTCACACCCGGATTTCGGGAGCACCTAGACCCGGGCACGAACATAAACACCAGGTATGCTGGGACCAAGTCTCACACATATGATGTATAGTGGCACAGGATCGAATGTCACATCTTTATATATAACAGGAGTTCTATACAAAATAAATAATTACATTATAAGGAGACAACGGTCCAGCAACCCAAAGTTGACTGGGAGACGACGACCTAGACCTCTCACGAACACATCACAGCATCCTCCAAGCGCCTCATCCTGTGGTACCTGTTCTTGACCTGTGGGGTGGTGTGAGACAGCAAGAGTGAGCTCACATACGTTCATCGCTCAACAAGTTGTGGGGAATAATGTGCATGAACTCGCCAAAGGTGGGAGCTCGCGTGAAGTGTAAGGCTTACCAAAGAGGATGGTTAGAGCTGAGCATTGCTTTTAAAGTTAGTCAAAATTTTATTAGCAGTTACTAAGTATAAGTAAATACCAAACCCAATTAAGTAGTAGAACAAAGTAACAACTTCACCTGTGATGCAATGCATATGACAAATTGAATTTAGTTCCATAATTTAATCATGTGAGTGTCCGAGCTGCTCATGACCGTGAGCACGGCTAGTATACCAGTTTTACACTCTGCAGAGGTTGCGCATCTTTACCCACAAGTCGTGTTACCCATCTGCCAAGAGACGGCCAATCCCATACACCTCTACCGAGGAGGCGAGGCAGGGTAACACTACGAGGCCTTTACAAAGTTCCACTAGCTTCAGAAAACCCGCTACAGTTTATAGGAAGTTCCAATGCAGGAATCCCTTGCAGGACCGCCATCGCAGCAAAATCCTCCCGAGGGCCTCCCTAGCAGGAATCCCTTGCAGGACTGCCATCGCAGCAAAATCCTCCCGAGGGCCTCCCTACACTGACCACTCCCCTACTGCCCTTGCCCCTTTCGGGTAAGGTAGTCTTCCACTAGCTTTCCTAATTAATCGGCCAAGGGCGTCCCATTAAACCCTTGTGGTAGCACTGTTTTCCCGGGTGGTTCTCCATGTTCCAATTAACATAATGATCTTAACATGAACAGTAAATAACAACTGACAATAAAAGTATAATCATGAATAGTAATGTGTATCTCTATACCCAAACCACATAAAGCGATAGCAAGTACTACCCAAAGATTCAGTGGTGAACAAGGTATAAAGATAGTCAAACTAGGGTAACCTATTGGGTCCCATCAAAATTAACCTATGCAGATCATTATGATTAATCAGAACATGACTGGGTAAAAGAAGTGATCAAGGGCACAACTTGCCTGGGACTTGAGAATCCAGGTACCAACTTGCTTTTTAGTTGACACGTGTCCTCGCGCTAGTCGTAGCAATACAAACAAACATGGTATAGATAAAATTAACATCTCACCAAACATAAGAATTGTCGGCGTTTCGAGATCGGGGGGTCCCTAAGCCGACAAGTGAGTGTGCCGCGTGCCCCAGCCCAGATGGGTCGAGCGCGTGGGCGAGCGCGAAGGGGGGAGAGCGAGGTGGCCGGAGCCGAGTCGTGAGGGAGGTGGAGATCCCGCGGCCTTCGTGTTCGTCCCGCGCCCAGGTCGGGTGCGCTTGCAGTAGGGGGTTACAAGCGTCCACGCGGGTGAGGGAAGCGAGCGGCCCCAAGAGAGCGCCTGCCCCTGCCCTCGTTCCCGCGGGGCCAACCTTCTCTAAGAAGGCCCTAGTCCTTCCTTTTATAGGCGTAAGGAGAGGATCCAGGTGTACAATGGGGGTGCAGCAGAGTGCTACGTGTCTAGCGGGGGAGAGCTAGCGCCCTAGGTACATGCCAATGTGGCAGCCGGAGAGAACTTGGCACCCAGCTGGGGTGGTGTCGTGGCTGTCGGAGGAGTAACGGAGCCTGGTGGAGGGACAGCTGTCGGAACAGTTGGGCTCTTGCTGACGTCCCCCTGCTTCCGTAAGGGAGCTGCGAGCCGCCGTCGTCATGGGTCTAGCGGGACGCCATTATTGCCTATCTGGCGGAGCTAGCCAGATGGGACACCGGTCTTGTTCTCTGCGGCCCGAGTCGGCTCGGGGTAGGGTGATGATGGCGCTTCCTGTTGACGTTGCGGGCTTGTGCCCTAGGTCGGGCGATGTGGAGGCTCCTCCGAAGCCGAGGTCGAGTCTTGTCTTCCATGGCCGAGGCCGAGCCCGAGCTCCTGGGTCGGGCGAGGCGGAGGTCGTTCGGGAGAGGCCAGGGCGGAGTTCGACCCCTGGGGTCGGGCGAGGCGGAGTTCGTCGTCTTCCGGGGCCTTAGCCCGAGTCCGAGCCCTGGGTCGGGCGGAGCGGAGTTCGCCGTCTTCCGGGGCCTTAGCCCGAGTCCGAGCCCTGGGTCGGGCGGAGCGGAGTTCGCCGTCTTCCGAGGCCTTAGCCCGAGTCCGAGCCCTGGGTCGGGCGGAGCGGAGTTCGCCGTCTTCCGGGGCCTTAGCCCGAGTCCGAGCCCTGGGTCGGGCGGAGCGGAGTTCGCCGTCTTCCGGGGCTTTAGCCCGAGTCCGAGCCCTGGGTCGGGCGGAGCGGAGTTCGCCGTCTTCCGGGGCCTTAGCCCGAGTCCGAGCCCTGGGTCGGGCGGAGCGGAGTTCGCCGTCTTCCGGGGCCTTAGCCCGAGTCCGAGCCCTAGGTCGGGCGGAGCTTCCTATGGCGCCTTTGGCAAGGCCTGGCTGCCTGTCAGTCTCACTCTGTCAAGTGGCACTGCAGTCGGGATGGCGCAGGCGGCGCTGTCCTTTTGTCAGACCGGTCAGTGGAGCGGCGAAGTGACGGCGGTCACTTCGGCTCTGCCAGGGGGCGCGCGTCAGGATAAAGGTGTCAGGCTACCTTTGCGTTAAATGCCCCTGCGACTTGGTCGGTCGGCGCGGCGATTTAGTCAGGGTTGCTTCTTAACGAAGGCAAGGCCTCGGGCGAGCCGGAGATGCGTCTGCCGTAAAAAAAAAGGGGGCCTCGGGCGAGACGGAAACACCTCAGGGTCGGCTGCCCTTGCCCGAGGCTAGGCTCGGGCGAGGCATGATCGAGTCGCTCGTATGGACTGATCCCTGACTTAATCGCACCCATCAGGCCTCTGCAGCTTTATGCTGATGGGGGTTACCAGCTGAGAATTAGGCGTCTTGAGGGTACCCCTAATTATGGTCCCCGACAGTAGCCCCCGAGCCTCGAAGGGAGTGTTAGCACTCGCTTGGAGGCTTTCGTCGCACTTTTTTGCAAGGGGACCAGCCTTTCTCGGTTGCATTTTGTTCCGGTGGGTGCGCGCGAGCGCACCCGCCGGGTGTAGCCCCCGAGGCCTCGGAGGAGTGGTTTCACTCCTTCGAGGTCTTAATGCCTTGCGTAATGCTTCGGCTAGTCTGGTGGTTCCCTCATGCGAACTGGCCGTAGCCCGGGTGCACTGTCGGGGCCCAAGTTCTTGGGCTGGTATGTTGACGCTGTCAACGGTTTGGCCGGAGCCGGGTTTGCGAGAGCAGCCCCCGAGCCTCCGCACAGGGCGAGAGGGCGATCAGGGACAGACTCGGCTTTTTTACATACGCCCCTACGTCGCCTTTCTGCAAGGAGGAGGGGGGGAGTGCGCCATGTTACCCTCGATGGGCACCGAACATGGTGTCTCCGGTGAGCTGCAAGCGGGTAATCCGAGTGGACGTCCGTGCCCCGTTCGTTGGGGGTCGGCTAGGGGCCCGGAGGCACGCCCAAAAGTACCTGCGGGTGATCTGCCGGACCCGGTCCCCTGGCGACGGGGTCCGAGGGCTCGATGCCTCCCTCCGATGGGATTCCGTTACAGGATCGTTCCCGCTGGTCTCGGAAATGTCCTAGGGTACCTCGGGAGCGCAGCCCGAGCCTCGGTTATGTATCGAACGTACCCCTGGTCATCCCTCGCTCGGTGTCTGAGGCGACTGTGAACCCTTCGGGGGGCCAGCCTTCGAACCCCTGATCAGTAATGGGCGCGGAGCCCGAATAGCCTGAGGCGGCCGTGGAACCTTTCGGGGGGCTGGCCTTCGAACCTCTAACCAGTAGTGGGTGTCGGGCCCACGCGATCTGAGGCGGCTGTTGAACCCTTCGGGGGGCCAGCCTTCGAACCCCTGATCAGTAAGGAGGCTCGGAGCCTAGTTCCTTCACGGGGAAGGATCCCTTTAGGGGTATCCCCTTTCCCGGTCCCTGTTGCAAGAGATAGAGAAAGAGGAAAAAGGAAAAAGGATACGAAATTGAACGACGCGGCGTACCTTTTTTGGCGCGGTTGTTTTGGCGAAGGCGAAGCGTCGCCAGCTGCTCCTGCCAGAAGCGCCGCCTGTCCAGCCGCGGAGTTAATGCGACGGGGCGAGTAGTTGGCGAGGCTGCCGTTGTGCGTGTGCGTGCCGTTCGAGAAACGGGTCACGGGCGCGTCGTCTTCACGCCGTGAGAGGGGGTTCTCTCGCTGCCTCCGGATGGGACGTGAACTTGGCTGACGGCGTGACCGCTGCTCCCGCGTGCCTGCCACCGTCATTACTGCCGGCCCACTTTTGACCGCGTTTGACCGCTGCGTCAGGCTGGCGCTGCTGGGTCGTGCGCTGGGTCGCCTCGGGTCGCGGTATCGGTTCCGCAATCGAGGAGGTGCGGTGGTGGCGCAAGTGGTATAGTTGCTTTGCATGCAGCATCCGGCGCGCCGGTCACGCGACGCGTGGGCTTGGGCCTCCGTGCTGGCATGTCAGGAGTCGGAGAGACGCGTCCACTTGGCGCGGTTGCATGCCGCCTGCATGGCTGCCTGCCTCTTTCGCCCGTTGGCCTGGGCAAAAGTGGAGGGTCACTTGCAACCGCTGGGTGGTCGCGTGCGCCGTGCGCGGCGGTTTGGCTTCTTCTGCTCGGAGCCGGTCTGCATGACATGTGGGACCCAGCCCCCGCGCCGCAGGGGAGGGCTTTGGAGGCGTGTTTGGAGAAGACTCGGCCCGTGACGGTTGGGGGCGCAAGCAGGGAGAGTCGCCTTTAAAAGGAGGGCGACCCCTTCCGTAAGGCGACCACGTCTTCTTTCTCCCTTATGCACCGTGTCTCTCCACCTTCCAAGCCCCCGGATGGGGGAAACCGCCGTATTTTCGCCTCATCGTTGGAGGAACGCAACTCCGTGGGAGTTGGTACCTTTCAGCCATCGTTCGGCTTCAAGGATTTTCATCATGCAGCCCGGTTGCTTCCCTCCGCTGGTGGTCACCCAAGGTGGTGACCTCCAGCTCCTAGGTGGGGAGAGGCGAACCGGGCTGTGGTCTCGGCCCCACCCTCAGTGTTGAGGGTGTTCGTCATCCTCGCCGGGGCGGGGAGTGAGGCGAGCCGGGGCTCTGCCTCCTGCGCAGGTCGGCGGACCACCTCTTCTTCCAGCTTCTGGTGGTGGCAATCGCCCCTTAGCCCTACGGCGGAGACGTCCTCCAGCCATGTCGGGGAAGGCGAACTGTTGCTGCCCAGCTAGGATGCAACATTCCGTCCCCTTCCTCGCACTCGCGGTGGGGACGGCTGCGAGGATCTGCCGGGACGCTTGAGGCGACCTGCGTTTTGCTGGTGATTCGCCCAGAGCTTGTCGCTCCACGGGCTTCCCCGGCGTGGAGGTTGTCCATATCCGTGGAAACGGAACCGGAGTTCCGTTTGTAATGGCACTTCGAATGCCAGGGGTTTTTTTGTTCATTTCGGCTTTCGGGGCCGGAACATATATGTAATTACGGCACGGAGCCGTGTTTTTTCCCCATTTTTTTTTGAGCGCCAAGACTCGTCTGTTGACTATCTGAACCGCTTCACCAAGTATGAGTCACCCCGTGTCAAGGTGACGAGTGAGGTATCCGTATCCCGGAGGCGTAGGAGTCCCTCGGCTCGGTCGGCCTTGCTGTCCGAGGTTCCTCTAGCTTAGTTAAAGAGACCCCTCGGCCGCTCCTCGTCGAGCCGAGGCCAGGGGTAGCGATATCAGCATGAACAGGGGCGGAGTTGGCTCGGAAATGAAACCTGGTTGGCCGGAGCCTAGCCGGGTTGTCCGTTGGCAGGATCGACGCCGGAGTTGATCAGCCAAGGCTTCGGACCGGGCTGGCGCCCTTGGAAGATGGTTGGTCGAGGCCCCAGGGGTGACCGGCCGAGCCGCCTGCTCGAGCCGGATTCCCGGAGAAGTCCCTGGGAGTGACTGCCCGGGCGTGGTGATGACGTCGTCCTTCGGAGCGGAGACCCTCGGACCGCGTCGCCGTCCGAGGCTAGGTCGGGCCTCGCCGAAGGTGCCGTCGATGCCGAGGGTGTTGCTGCCCCCTTCCAGCGTCAAGACCCAAGCCTACAGGATCAGATTGTCTTGTAGCGTGTGCCTTGTGCGGCCGTCGAGGCCAGAACACACACCCTCGCTACGTTTTAAAGCTGCGTCTCTTTTCCTCTTGTTTCGAGTATCTGGACTTTTTGTCGGTAACAGGGATGTTAGTGCGAGCGAGAGTTGCTTCTCGCGGAAGGTGATGAGTGAGGTATCCGTATCCCGGAGGCGTGGGAGTCCCTCGGCTCGGTCAGCCTTGCCGCTTACGCGTACTTTCACCCGTCCGTGAGGCCCTGTCGCCGACTCGGTCGAGAAGGCTCGAAGGATCGCTTCAGCAGAAGGGCTTCCGAACGTAAAGACTTGTTCGATCCGCGGAGCCACTTTATCCGAACGCGAGTTACTTATCGCAGAAGGTGATGAGTGAGGTATCCGTATCCCGGAGGCGTAGGAGTCCCTCGGCTCGGTCAACCTTGACTGCTTACGTGTGCTCCGTCGTTTCCAGGACCCACTTTTCGAAGTAGTCAAAAAGCACGAAAGATATTCTGGTAAAAGAGATTTTTTTCGAGGAAAATTTTGACGCAGAGGGGCTTTCCCCCCTTTTAGCCCCCGAGGGAGGGTCGGGCTTTGCCGAGGCGAGGCCGACCCTTCCTTGTTGACTAAACTTTGCATGAGTGCGGGGTATATGAACAACTTGGAAACATCTTAAGGGTAGAAGCGACGTAGCTGTTGGATGTTCCAAGCGTTGCCGTAGACCTCGCCTTGACTGTTGGCCAGCTTGTACGTTCCGGGCTTCAGAACTTTGGCGATGACGAATGGCCCTTCCCAGGGAGGCGTGAGCTTGTGCCTTCCTCGGGCGTCTTGCCGCAGTCGAAGCACCAGGTCGCCCACCTGGAGGTCTCGGGGTCGGACCCCTCGGGCGTGGTAGCGTCGCAGGGACTGCTGATACCGCGCCGAGTGTAGTAAGGCCCTGTCCCGAGCCTCTTCCAGCTGGTCCAGCGAGTCTTCTCGGCTGGCTTGGTTGCTTTGATCGTCGTAGGCTCTCGTCCTCGAGGAGCCGTATTCCAGGTCCGTGGGCAAGACGGCCTCGGCCCCGTAGACCAGGAAGAACGGCGTGAAACCCGTGGCTCGGCTCGGCGTCGTCCTTAGGCTCCAGACCACCGAGGGGAGTTCCTTCATCCATCGCTTGCCGAACTTGTTGAGGTCGTTGTAAATCCGAGGCTTGAGCCCTTGTAGAATCATGCCATTGGCACGCTCTACTTGCCCATTCGACATGGGATGAGCTACGGCAGCCCAGTCCACCCGGATGTTGTGATCCTCGCAAAAATCCAAGAATTTTTTGCCGGTGAACTGGGTGCCGTTGTCGGTGATGATGGAGTTTGGGACCCCGAAGCGATGGATGATGTTGGTGAAGAACGCCACCGCCTGCTCGGACCTAATGCTGTTCAGGGGTCGGACCTCGATCCACTTGGAGAATTTGTCGACGGCGACCAGCAGGTGCGTGTAGCCCCCGGGCGCCTTCTGCAGAGGGCCGACGAGGTCCAGACCCCACACAGCGAAGGGCCAGGTGATGGGTATCGTCTGCAGAGCCTGAGCGGGCAGGTGGATCTGCTTCGCGTAGAATTGACACCCTTCGCAGGTGCGGACAATTCTAGTGGCGTCGGCCACCGCCGTCGGCCAGTAGAAGCCTTGCCGGAAAGCGTTCCTGACGAGGGCTCGAGGCGCTGCATGATGGCCGCAAGCCCCCGAGTGTATCTCTTGCAGGAGTTCCTGACCTTCGGCGATGGAGATGCACCGCTGGAGGATGCCCGAGGGGCTGCGGTGGTAGAGCTCCTTCTCATCGCCCAGCAAGACGAACGACTTGGCGCGTCGCGCTACCCGCCGTGCCTCGACCTGGTCGAGGGGTAGCTCTCCTTGGCGGAGATATTGCAGGTACGGGGCCTGCCAATCTTGATCAGGCGTGACCCCGCTCCGCTCCTCCTCGATGCGCAGCGCCTCGCCCTCGGGAGCCGAGGGTGCCTCGGGCTGAACCGAGGATGGCTCGGGCTGGGCCGAGGTTACCTCGGACGGGGCCGAGGGCGCCTCGGGCTCGGGCGTGTCGCTGATCTTGACGGAGGGTTGGTGCAGATCCCGGGAGAAGACATCCGGGGGAACCGTCGTTCGCCCCGAGGCTATCTTTGCCAGCTCGTCCGCAGTCTCGTTGCAGCGCCGGGCGATGTGGTTAAGCTCGAGCCCGTAGAACTTGTCTTCCAGGCGTCGAACCTCATCACAGTAGGCCTCCATCTTCGGGTCGCGGCAGTGGGAGTTCTTCATGACCTGGTCGATGACGAGCTGCGAGTCGCCGCGAGCGTCGAGGCGTCGGACCCCTAGCTCGATGGCGATTCGCAATCCGTTGATCAGAGCTTCGTACTCAGCCACATTGTTGGACGCCGGGAAATGGAGGCGCAGCACGTAGCGCAGGTGTTTCCTGAGGGGTGAGACGAAGAGCAGGCCCGCGCCGGCTCCCGTCTTCATCAGCGACCCGTCGAAAAACATGGTCCAGAGCTCCGGTTGGATCGGAGCCGTCGGCAACTGGGTGTCGACCCATTCGGCTACGAAGTCTGCCAGTACCTGGGACTTGATGGCCTTCCGAGGGGCGAACGAGATTGTCTCGCCCATGATTTCCACCGCCCACTTTGCGATCCGTCCCGAGGCCTCTCGGCACTGGATGATCTCCCCCAGGGGGAAGGATGACACCACAGTTACCAGATGAGACTCGAAGTAATGTCGCAACTTTCGCCTCGTCAGGATCACTGCATACAGCAGCTTCTGAACTTGTGGGTAGCGGATCTTGGTTTCGGACAGCACCTCGCTGACGAAGTAAACTGGCCTCTGAATGGGCAACGCATGCCCCTCTTCTTGCCTTTCGACCACGATCGCGGCGCTAACCACCTGAGTGGTAGCGGCGATGTAGACCAAGAGGGCTTCTCCATCAGCTGGGGGTACCAAGACGGGCGCCTGGGTGAGGAGCGCCTTCAGGTTCCCGAGAGCTTCCTCGGCCTCGGGGGTCCAAGTGAAGCACTCGGCCTTCCTTAAGAGACGGTACAGAGGCAGGCCTCTTTCGCCGAGGCGCGAGATGAAACGGCTCAAGGCCGCGAGACATCCCATGACCCTCTGTACGCCTTTTAAATCCTTGATGGGCCCCATGCTGGTGATGGCTGCGATCTTCTCCGGGTTGGCTTCGATGCCCCGTTCGGAGACGATGAATCCTAGGAGCATGCCTCGGGGCACCCCGAAGACACACTTCTCGGGATTGAGCTTGACGCCCTTTGCCTTGAGACACCGGAATGTCACTTCAAGGTCGGAGAGAAGGTCGGAGGCTTTCCTTGTCTTGACTACGATGTCATCGACGTAGGCCTCGACCGTGCGACCGATGTGTTTGCCGAACACATGGTTCATGCACCGCTAGTACGTTGCACCCGCGTTCCTCAAACCGAACGGCATGGTGACATAGCAGTACATGCCGAAGGGCGTGATGAAAGAAGTCGCGAGCTGGTCGAACTCTTTCATCTTGATTTGATGATACCCTGAGTAGGCATCGAGGAAAGACAGGGTTTCGCACCCAGCAGTGGAATCCACGATTTGGTCGATGCGAGGTAGAGGGTAGGGAACCTTCGGACATGCTTTGTTGAGACCAGTGTAGTCTACACACATCTGCCATTTCCCCCCTTTCTTCCTCACAAGCACAGGGTTGGCAAGCCATTCGGGATGGAATACCTCTTTGATGAACCCTGCTGCCATTAGCTTGTGGATCTCCTCGCCTATCACCCTGCGCCTTTCCTCGTCGAATCGGCGCAGAGGCTGCCTGACCGGTCGGGCTCCGGCCCGAATATCCAGTGAGTGCTCGGCGACATCCCTCGGTATGCCGGGCATGTCCGAGGGACTCCACGCAAAGACGTCGGCGTTTGCGCGGAGAAAGTCGACGAGCACTGCTTCCTATTTGGGGTCGAGCCCGGAACCGATCCGGATCTGCTTGGAGGTGTCGCCACTGGGGTCGAGGGGGACGACCTTAACCGTCTCCGCTGGCTCGAAGTTGCCGGTGTGTCGCTTCACGTCCGGCACCTCTCGGGAGAGGTTTTCCAGGTCGGCGATGAGGGCCTTGGACTCGGCGAGGGCCTCGGCGTACTCCACGCACTCCACATCGCATTCGAACGCGTGTTTGTACGTGGGGCCGACGGTGATGACCCCGTTGGGGCCCGGCATCTTGAGCTTCAGGTAGGTGTAGTTGGGGATGGCCATGAACTTCGCGTAGCATGGCCTCCCCAATACTGCGTGGTAGGTTCCTCGGAACCCGACCACCTCGAACGTCAAAGTCTCCCTTCGGAAGTTGGAGGGTGTTCCGAAGCAGACAGGCAGGTCGAGCCGTCCGAGGGGCTGGACGCGCTTCCCAGGAATGATCCCGTGGAAGGGCGCAGCGCCTGCTCGGACGGAGGACAGATCGACGCGCAGGAGCCTGAGGGTCTCGGTGTAGATGATATTGAGGCAGCTGCCCCCATCCATCAGGACCTTGGTGAGCCTGACATCGCCGATGATGGGATCGACGACGAGCGGGTATTTCCCCGGGCTCGGCATGTGGTCGGGGTGGTCAGCTTGGTCGAAGGTGATGGGCTTGTCGGACCAGTCTAGGTAGACTGGCGCCGCCACTTTCACCGAGCAGACCTCCCGACGCTCTCGCTTGCGATGCCGAGCCGAGGCATTCGCCGCATGCCCTCCGCAGATCATGAAGCAGTCGCGGACCTCGGGGAACTCTCCTGCTTGGTGATCTTCCTTTTTGTCGTCGTCGCGGGCCCTGCCACCCTATGCGGGTGGCCCGGCCCGGTGGAAGTGGCGCCGAAGCATGACGCACTCCTCGAGGGTGTGCTTGACGGGCCCCTGATGGTAAGGGCACGTCTCCTTGAGCATCTTGTCGAAGAGGTTGGCACCTCCGGGGGGCTTCCGAGGGTTCTTGTACTCGGCGGCGGCGACAAGGTCTGCGTCGGCAGCATCGCGTTTCGCTTGCGACTTCTTCTTGCCTTTCTTCTTGGCGCCGCGCGGAGTAGACGCCTCGGGAGCATCTTCCGACGGGCGGCCCTGGGGCTGCTTGTCCTTTCGGAAGATGGCCTCGACCGCCTCCTGGCCAGAGGCAAACTTGGTGGCGATGTCCATCAGCTCGCTCGCCCTGGTGGGGGTCTTGCGACCCAACTTGCTCACCAGGTCACGGCAGGTGGTGCCGGCAAGGAACGCGCCGATGACATCGGAGTCGGTGATGTTGGGCAGCTCGGTGCGCTGCTTCGAGAATCGCCGGATGTAGTCCCGAAGAGACTCTCCCGGCTGTTGCCGGCAGCTTCGAAGGTCCCAGGAATTCCCGGGGCGCACGTACGTGCCCTGGAAGTTGCCGGCGAAAGCTTGGACCAAATTCTCCCAGTTGGAAATCTGCCCCGGAGGTAGGTGCTCCAACCAAGCGCGAGCAGTGTCGGAGAGGAACAGGGGGAGGTTGCCGATGATGAGGTTGTCGTCGTCCGTTCCACCCAGTTGACAGGCCAGGCGGTAGTCCGCGAGCCACAATTCCGGTCTTGTTTCCCCCGAGTACTTTGTGATAGTAGTCGGGGGTCGGAATCGGGCCGGAAACGGCGCCCGCCGAATGGCCCGGCTGAAGACCTGCGGACCGGGTGGTTCGGGCGAGGGACTCCGATCCTCCCCACTGTCGTAGCGTCCCCCACGCCTGGGGTGATAGCCTCGGCGCACCCTTTCGTCGAGGCGGGCCCGACGGTCGCGATGAGGGTGCTCGTCGCCGAGGTGGCCCGGGGCCGTAGGCGCGGTGTTGCGCGTGCGCCCGGTGTAGACCGAGGCTTCCCGCATGAGTCGGGAAGTCGCGGCACGAGGTTCCGAGGGGTACCCCTGCCTTCGGGAGGCAGAGCTCTCGGCCCGCCGGGCCGCAGCGCCTTCCAGGAGATGCTTGAGCTCTCCCTGGATTCGCCGACCCTCGGTGGTTGATGACTCCGGCATCGCGCGGAGGAGCATCGCTGCGGCTGCCAGGTCCTGACCGGTCCCGCCGGATGCGAGTGGCGGCCTGTCCCTGGCATCATTGGCGATGCGGTGCTGGAGACCTTGGGGCAGGTGACGTATTTCTCCGGCCGGGGGCTGGCCCGCCCATACCTGCCCGACGTCCCGGTGGATCGACTCGAGCGCTCCTGCCCCCTCGTCGAGCCCGGCCTGCGCCCCGCGGACTTACTCGAGCTGTGGGTCATGACCCCCCGCCGGAACGGGGACCACAGCTAGCTCCCGCGGGATGTCGGCGCGAGGCATTGGCCTAGGGAGATCACCATCCTCCGGCATGCCGAGACGGCTGCCTCCGGAGGGATCCCCTAGCTCGACGTGGAAACATTCGCGGCTCGGGCCGCAGTCCTTGTCGTCAAGGCTGCGGCTGCCGTCGGAACAGTCGGAGAGGCAATAGTTGCATGCGGTCATGAAGTCCCGCATGGCACTGGGGTTGCCAGATCCAGAGAAATCCCAGCAGATGCTGGGGTCGTCATCTTCCTCGGACCCAGAGGGCCCGTAGGTCCAAACGCCCGTCAATCGGTCCTAAGGCGACCGCACGCGAAACACAAGAGAGGTTGCACTTGCCTCAACGTGAGCGCCCGCCAGAGCGAGGTCGCTAGGCGGGTTGAGGTCGAGTTGAAATGACGAAGGATGGGAATCAGTCGGTACCTTTTGGTCGACGAGGAGTGACGAAGTCACATCGGGGACTGATCGTGCCGTCGTCCTGGGTACGAGGGCGACGTCCTTCGCTTCAAACGCGAGGGTGACGCCCGACGCGTCCTCCGCTGGGGCGCTGGGGATGTCGATTCGCTCGACAGCCGACGGAGCGCAGCCTCCCGCTCGGCCCTGGTTCCCCGCCTCCTCCTCCGGTGGCGAGGGAGAGGACGGGGCGAGCTCGAATGTTGTTCTTCCCCCACGCGGGGAAGACGTCGTCGATTCCGCCGCCGGCGGGCGGGCTGTCGGCCACCATTGTCGCCGTCGCGCGGCGGTGGAAGGAGTATCATGTCGTAGCTGCCGTCGAAAGACATGAACTCGAGGCTCCCGAAATGGAGCACCGTCCCGGGTTGGAGAGGTCGTTGGAGACTGCCCATCTGGAGCTTGACGGGAAACTGCTCGTCAACACGCAGCAGGCCCCTACCTGGCGCGCCAACTGTCGGCGTTTCGAGACCGGGGGGTCCCTAAGCCGACGAGTGAGTGTGCCGCGTGCCCCAGCCCAGATGGGTCGAGCGCGTGGGCGAGCGCGAAGGGGGGAGAGCGAGGTGGCCGGAGCCGAGTCATGAGGGAGGTGGAGATCCCGCGGCCTTCGTGTTCGTCCCGCGCCCAGGTCGGGTGCGCTTGCAGTAGGGGGTTACAAGCGTCCACGCGGGTGAGGGAAGTGAGCGGCCCCAAGAGAGCGCCTGCCCCTGCCCTCGTTCCCGCGGGGCCAACCTTCTCTAAGAAGGCCCTGGTCCTTCCTTTTATAGGCATAAGGAGAGGATCCAGGTGTACAATGGGGGTGCAGCAGAGTGCTACGTGTCTAGCGGGGGAGAGCTAGCGCCCTAGGTACATGCCAATGTGGCAGCCGGAGAGAACTTGGCACCCAGCTGGGGTGGTGTCGTGGCTGTCGGAGGAGTAACGGAGCCTGGTGGAGGGACAGCTGTCGGAACAGTTGGGCTCTTGCTGACGTCCCCCTGCTTCCGTAAGGGAGCTGCGAGCCGCCGTCGTCATGGGTCTAGCGGGACGCCATTATTGCCTATCTGGCGGAGCTAGCCAGATGGGACACCGGTCTTGTTCTCTGCGGCCCGAGTCGGCTCGGGGTAGGGTGATGATGGCGCTTCCTGTTGACGTGGCGGGCTTGTGCCCTAGGTCGGGCGACGTGGAGGCTCCTCCGAAGCCGAGGTCGAGTCTTGTCTTCCATGGCCGAGGCCGAGCCCGAGCTCCTGGGTCGGGCGAGGCGGAGGTCGTTCGGCAGAGGCCAGGGCGGAGTTCGACCCCTGGGGTCGGGCGAGGCGGAGTTCGTCGTCTTCCGGGGCCTTAGCCCGAGTCCGAGCCCTGGGTCGGGCGGAGCGGAGTTCGCCGTCTTCCGGGGCCTTAGCCCGAGTCCGAGCCCTGGGTCGGGCGGAGCGGAGTTCGCTGTCTTCCGAGGCCTTAGCCCGAGTCCGAGCCCTGGGTCGGGCGGAGCGGAGTTCGCCGTCTTCCGGGGCCTTAGCCCGAGTCCGAGCCCTAGGTCGGGCGGAGCGGAGTTCGCCGTCTTCCGGGGCTTTAGCCCGAGTCCGAGCCCTGGGTCGGGCGGAGCGGAGTTCGCCGTCTTCCGGGGCCTTAGCCCGAGTCCGAGCCCTGGGTCGGGCGGAGCGGAGTTCGCCGTCTTCTGGGGCCTTAGCCCGAGTCCGAGCCCTAGGTCGGGCGGAGCTTCCTATGGCGCCTTTGGCAAGGCCTGGCTGCCTGTCAGTCTCACTCTGTCAAGTGGCACTGCAGTCGGGATGGCGCAGGCGGCGCTGTCCTTTTGTCAGACCGGTCAGTGGAGCGGCGAAGTGACGGTGGTCACTTCGGCTCTGCCTGGGGGCGCGCGTCAGGATAAAGGTGTCAGGCTACCTTTGCGTTAAATGCCCCTGCGACTTGGTCGGTCGGCGCGGCGATTTAGTCAGGGTTGCTTCTTAACGAAGGCAAGGCCTCGGGCGAGCCGGAGATGCGTCTGCCGTAAAAAAAAAAGGGGCCTCGGGCGAGACGGAAACACCTCAGGGTTGGCTGCCCTTGCCCGAGGCTAGGCTCGGGCGAGGCGTGATCGAGTCGCTCGTATGGACTGATCCCTGACTTAATCGCACCCATCAGGCCTCTGCAGCTTTATGCTGATGGGGGTTACCAGCTGAGAATTAGGCGTCTTGAGGGTACCCCTAATTATGGTCCCCGACAAGAATATACTGCATAATAATGATCTACGCGTTGCTACGAGACTAACGCAACTTGAATGGATCCAATCGGAGTTATATATTTTAAGTTATGAATTTTCTAAGTTTTTATGTATTCAATACACGATTAACCAAGAGATTAATTTTAATACAATTTTCATGTCAAACAGTGGCACTATATGATGAACAATAATATTACAAAACTATAGAAATTGGAATGGATTTATTTGGGCTTAACATGAATTTCCTATGAATTAAACAAATTGTTAGCATTTATTTTTGCATTAAAAATCATTTTCTAATTCCTTTTTACTGAATTTCTAATTTTCTGGACTGGGCGTCTATTACTAGAAAAGGTAGGGTCACTGGCGCAAGAATCCGCAAGACTCAGAGCACAACCGCGGGGGACGGTGGGTTGATTCAGATGTTTGCCAAGGTCTCTTTAGCATAAATGCCAAGGCGAAGGGGTATGGGCGAACGAGAGCCGACCGATCTGATCCAACCGTCTGGATTAGATCACGACCGCCCGAACACACAGACCACCCGATCCGAATCCGAGGGCCAGCATAAAACCTAACCAAACCGTTATCTTCTTCTAATCTGGACCATCCATCACCAAATCCACGGTGCACGTAGCTTCTTCTTCCCCACAGCAGACAACGCGACAGCAGGACTCCTCCATGGCGGCGCCATCACTCATCCACCCAGTGCAAAACGAAGCAGGGACAAGCGCGAACCGATTTGGGCACCACATACCCGAGTTGGCGACGGAGATGGTGATTTCCCTGCACTGTCTTCATGGCCCGACGGTGGTCATAGCGCATCTCCATGGGCTACCTGCAGATGGTTGTGGCGGTAGTAGAGGCCTCATTTGGTTGGTGGAGCGGACGAGCTGGAGGCTCACGGAGAAGATCCTGAACCACATCTGGACCTCCGTCGTGCCATTGCGATGATCACCAGACCACGACCCGCAGCCAGACGCTACGAATCGCGATGGCCATGGTGCCGCGGCAGCTCCCGACCAATTCTCCCCCCCCCCCCGGTGTTGCTTTCCTGGGCTAGGCTAGAGGCGCTAGGGTGCCGAGGCGCATGTATATACCGAGGCGGCCAAGCAACTTCAACAGATTTCCGAGATTCCAGGTCAAAGTAGCCCGGATTCCGCGCCAGCCACCCCGATCGATTTGTTACGATCCCGCGATCCTTCCGGGAAGACGGTCCTGACCCGCTGGGTCCACAGAGCAGAGCGCGAGCGAGATGAGGCTGTCAAGCGGGTCTCTTCTGTCAGCCGCGCACGAACTCTGGCTGAGGCCGCTGGCTTGTGGGGCCCACGGCACGGTGAGAACGGCAGGGCACAGTGGCTGGCCAGGAGGAGAGAAGTGGAAAGGGGAGTTGGGCTGGCTAAGTTCAATTCGGCCCAGGGTACAGGAACTTCATTTTTTTTATTTGAATTTCTATTCCAAATCTAATCACAAATTCTAAATTTGTTCAAAATTCAATTTGATTTGGGGTTCAAATTTCCCAGTTGAATGCACACAAGCAAAACCCTAGAATGCATGCAACCATTATATTTTACTTATCTATTTCATCTTTTTAAGCATAGTGGCATAAAAATATAATTCAATAGGGATGATTGTTTTCCTAGCAAATATAATCTATGTACAGATATATATAAATATATTTATTTTATTTTTTTATTATTATTTTCTTGATACAAAATTTAGGCTTTACAAATCCTACCCCCTTAACAGAAATCTCGTCCTCGAGATTTGTAAGAAAAGGGTATATAACCATGTTATCTCACAACATATGCACACACAAAATTTCAGCATGATGCATAATTTATTAGCAACTCATGGGGTCAAATAGACCTTATTATTCCTCCTAAAACAGAATCATACCAACTACTAACTAAAGTATCACTTAGATCTTACAAATAGTAGTAATTTATATATATGTTTATGTAGCTTGGTCGAGCTGGTGGTTAGGAAAGCATGGGTGTATATATGTATGTCCACTTTATTATGTAGGATAGAAGATGCCTTTAAAGCATAGATAGGTTTGGGCAAGAAAGGATAGGGTAGGAAAATACTCCATCCAAGATTGTGGATCTTGATTCCTTTGAAGATCTGGCTTGAATCTTATCCTTCCTTGATTTGATGAGGTCGATCACCTTCAATCTTCGTTCTCGAAGTTGTTATCCGAATTTGGGGCATGTAGTGAAGGCAGATTCTTAGGTAAACAAAATAGGTTAATAGGTGGTTATGAGTTAAATAAGTTTAAACAAAGTCTGTCTCGTTGTCTTGCTTTTAGATTGGTTGGATAAGTTATGTAACCTGTTATATCGGTCAAGTTTGGTGTTATCATAACTAGGGACATAGTTGAGATAGGTGTGGGTACATGGGGTAGGTGGATTAAACAAAGTTTTGCTTTGCTTTTGGGATGAATGAGTTGGGCAAACTATAACATAGGTGAGGTCGTGGTTTCACAAACGAGTTGGTCTAAGACACACATTTAGGTTTAACACCCATTTATAAGAATATGGTTTAGTTAATACTTGTAACATAGATTAGACCATATTAGCCTAGGTAGGGCCTAGATTAGATTGGATATAACTAGATTAAACTTAGTTTAAGTTAGATAGATCTACCAGGGTAGAATATATATTATTAGGATATGTTAGAATCTCTGTCAGGTTAAATAGAGGGCCATGCAACCATCGAATGGTTAGGATAGTTGCATATGGCCAGGTTGGACTAGGACTCCAATTTAGATTAAAACATATTTATAAGAGTTAGTATCCAATCTTTTTTTTCAGTATGATCCAATATGTTTTGTCCCTTAGATTAGATCTGATCAAATTAGATGGAATCAGAATTAAATTGGTATAACCAGATTAGACTAGATAAGATCTGCTTAATTTATTTTGGAATAGATCATGTTGGTTACACTATTATGAGATAAGCAAAGTGGTGATAAGTATGCTTGTTAGGACAAGATGAGTCTCTAAGATCATGGTAGAATCTTTTGAGATTAGTTAGATCTATTAGGATAAGATGAGAATCCTTTCGAGAAGAGATGAGTCTATTAAGGTAAGAGAGTATCTTTTAAAATCAGAGAGAATCTATTAAGATAAGAAAGAACCTTTCAAGATAAGATTAATCTATTAAAATAGATACACTTTTTTTAATGAGGGATAATCCAATTTTTCTAGTTACTTTTATAAGCATTTTTTTCTATATGTATATGCAGATGTAATTGTGGACATTACTCCACAACCCATCACACTCAATCAGAAATCCAAATCAGACAAGTATCATAAGAACAAACATTCAAGTTCATAGATATCTATATAAAATAATTTTTTTTTGTTCCTAGGATTAGGCCTCCTTATTCCTAAAGGTCACTTCAGGCACAGGATTTCAAAGTGTAAAATCCACATTTGCCTTTTAGAAAGAAAAGATAAGAATAATCAGAGTAAGCGGAAATAGATGAGAAAAAATTAAGAAAAGTTTAGAAAGAATCAGAGTAGCAAAGATAAGTAGACAATGGTTGTCCAGTTCTATCTAGGTTTCGTCCTACAGTCAACATTCCTCTGATACCACTTCTGTCACACCCAGATTTCGGGAGCACCTAGACCCGGGCACGAACATAAACACCAGGTATGCTGGGACCAAGTCTCACACATATGATGTATAGTGGCACAGGATCGAATGTCACATCTTTATATATAACAGGAGTTCTATACAAAATAAATAATTACATTATAAGGAGACAACGGCCAGCAACCCAAAGTTGACTGGGAGACGACGGCCTAGACCTCTCACGAACACATCACAGCATCCTCCAAGCGCCTCATCCTGTGGTACCTGTTCTTGACCTGTGGGGTGGTGTGAGACAGCAAGAGTGAGCTCACATACGTTCATCGCTCAACAAGTTGTGGGGAATAATGTGCATGAACTCGCCAAAGGTGGGAGCTCGCGTGAAGTGTAAGGCTTACCAAAGAGGATGGTTAGAGCTGAGCATTGCTTTTAAAGTTAGTCAAAATTTTATTAGCAGTTACTAAGTATAAGTAAATACCAAATCCAATTAAGTAGTAGAACAAAGTAACAACTTCACCTGCGATGCAATGCATATGACAAATTGAATTTAGTTCCATAATTTAATCATGTGAGTGTCCGAGCTGCTCATGACCGTGAGCACGGCTAGTATACCAGTTTTACACTCTGCAGAGGTTGCGCATCTTTACCCACAAGTCGTGTTACCCATCTGCCAAGAGACGGCCAATCCCATACACCTCTACCGAGGAGGCGAGGCAGGGTAACACTACGAGGCCTTTACAAAGTTCCACTAGCTTCAGAAAACCCGCTACAGTTTATAGGAAGTTCCAATGCAGGAATCCCTTGCAGGACCGCCATCGCAGCAAAATCCTCCCGAGGGCCTCCCTAGCAGGAATCCCTTGCAGGACTGCCATCGCAGCAAAATCCTCCCGAGGGCCTCCCTACACTGACCACTCCCCTACTGCCCTTGCCCCTTTCGGGTAAGGTAGTCTTCCACTAGCTTTCCTAATTAATCGGCCAAGGGCGTCCCATTAAACCCTTGTGGTAGCACTGTTTTCCCGGGTGGTTCTCCATGTTCCAATTAACATAATGATCTTAACATGAACAGTAAATAACAACTGACAATAAAAGTATAATCATGAATAGTAATGTGTATCTCTATACCCAAACCACATAAAGCGATAGCAAGTACTACCCAAAGATTCAGTGGTGAACAAGGTATAAAGATAGTCAAACTAGGGTAACCTATTGGGTCCCATCAAAATTAACCTATGCAGATCATTATGATTAATCAGAACATGACTGGGTAAAAGAAGTGATCAAGGGCACAACTTGCCTGGGACTTGAGAATCCAGGTACCAACTTGCTTTTTAGTTGACACGTGTCCTCGCGCTAGTCGTAGCAATACAAACAAACATGGTATAGATAAAATTAACATCTCACCAAACATAAGAATATACTGCATAATAATGATCTACGCGTTGCTACGAGACTAACGCAACTTGAATGGATCCAATCGGAGTTATATATTTTAAGTTATGAATTTTCTAAGTTTTTATGTATTCAATACACGATTAACCAAGAGATTAATTTTAATACAATTTTCATGTCAAACAGTGGCACTATATGATGAACAATAATATTACAAAACTATAGAAATTGGAATGGATTTATTTGGGCTTAACATGAATTTCCTATGAATTAAACAAATTGTTAGCATTTATTTTTGCATTAAAAATCATTTTCTAATTCCTTTTTACTGAATTTCTAATTTTCTGGACTGGGCGTCTATTACTAGAAAAGGTAGGGTCACTGGCGCAAGAATCCGCAAGACTCAGAGCACAACCGCGGGGGACGGCGGGTTGATTCAGATGTTTGCCAAGGTCTCTTTAGCATAAATGCCAAGGCGAAGGGGTATGGGCGAACGAGAGCCGACCGATCTAATCCAACCGTCTGGATTAGATCACGACCGCCCGAACACACAGACCACCCGATCCGAATCCGAGGGCCAGCATAAAACCTAACCAAACCGTTATCTTCTTCTAATCTGGACCATCCATCACCAAATCCACGGTGCACGTAGCTTCTTCTTCCCCACAGCAGACAACGCGACAGCAGGACTCCTCCATGGCGGCGCCATCACTCATCCACCCAGTGCAAAACGAAGCAGGGACAAGCGCGAACCGATTTGGGCACCACATACCCGAGTTGGCGACGGAGATGGTGATTTCCCTGCACTGTCTTCATGGCCCGACGGTGGTCATAGCGCATCTCCATGGGCTACCTGCAGATGGTTGTGGCGGTAGTAGAGGCCTCATTTGGTTGGTGGAGCGGACGAGCTGGAGGCTCACGGAGAAGATCCTGAACCACATCTGGACCTCCGTCGTGCCATTGCGATGATCACCAGACCACGACCCGTAGCCAGACGCTACGAATCGCGATGGCCATGGTGCCGCGGCAGCTCCCGACCAATTCTCCCCCCCCCCCCCCGGTGTTGCTTTCCTGGGCTAGGCTAGAGGCGCTAGGGTGCCGAGGCGCATGTATATACCGAGGCGGCCAAGCAACTTCAACAGATTTCCGAGATTCCAGGTCAAAGTAGCCCGGATTCCGCGCCAGCCACCCCGATCGATTTGTTACGATCCCGCGATCCTTCCGGGAAGACGGTCCTGACCCGCTGGGTCCACAGAGCAGAGCGCGAGCGAGATGAGGCTGTCAAGCGGGTCTCTTCTGTCAGCCGCGCACGAACTCTGGCTGAGGCCGCTGGCTTGTGGGGCCCACGGCACGGTGAGAACGGCAGGGCACAGTGGCTGGCCAGGAGGAGAGAAGTGGAAAGGGGAGTTGGGCCGGCTAAGTTCAATTCGGCCCAGGGTACAGGAACTTCATTTTTTTTATTTGAATTTCTATTCCAAATCTAATCACAAATTCTAAATTTGTTCAAAATTCAATTTGATTTGGGGTTCAAATTTCCCAGTTGAATGCACACAAGCAAAACCCTAGAATGCATGCAACCATTATATTTTACTTATCTATTTCATCTTTTTAAGCATAGTGGCATAAAAATATAATTCAATAGGGATGATTGTTTTCCCAGCAAATATAATCTATGTACAGATATATATATATAAATATATTTATTTTATTTTTTTTTATTATTTTCTTGATACAAAATTTAGGCTTTACAAATCCTACCCCTTAACAGAAATCTCGGAACCCTAATCTGTTCTGCGCGTGCGCGGACCGTCCGGCCCACAGGCGCGGACCGTCCGGACCGCGGACCGTCTGTCCGGACCTCAATTTGGTGTCCAACAAGATCATTTGTTGAAACCTCCATATATTAGAGCTAAGACATGGCGTGACCGATATGAAGAGTACACAACATAAATGGCCCCGAGGAAACGTCTTGTCACACACCAAAGTTCACAGTGACAACGGACGACATTTAAAGTCTTATGATAGTACTTAGAGTGAGAGGCTAAATTTATCCCTCCATTTATTCCATTTTAATCTCTAAACTGAAAAATACGGAAATTAATTAAAATAGAGTTTTAGTTTACGTACATAGCAATATAGAGATTAAAATAGAAAGACTAAAAATTAGTTTTTAGAAACCAAATACCCAGCTCTTTAAATTAAATAAGAGCTCAATATTATAATACTGTAGTACTTAAAAAGGAGCTAGCTCGCCCTGTCCGCTGAGAGACACATGTCCTAGATGTGAAAACTTATGATACACATAAACGTACGAGGAGGACGCCATTAACCACAGCTGGTGCGGATGAAGGACGCAGAAGATCCTGGGCGGTGTCCATGGACCACGGGGCCCACGAAGTCCACATCATTGCCAGGTCCGGTGACATGTGCTACAGCCGGCCACCCGTGTTGTGTGCGTGCATTCTGCCTGCCTGGGTAGTGCACAACCATGCATCTTCATCCGCCCCCATGGACGATGGCGATCGCTTGCTTTGCTCGGGCGGCGGGCAGTGGCCATTGAAGCCCCCGCCGGCCACCCGGGGCAACGCCACTGTTGGCGCCCGGCCCCGGCTCCCCGCAGGGCGCGTAACTGCAGGCTGCGTGCCTGTCCCCCAACCGCCTAAACCTACAGTGTACTCGTCGTACACGCGCGCGTCGATCGATCGGCCGTCCTAGCGCGTCTGTAAATGTGCGCCCAGATTTTTGAATCCCTGCCGTTTTTTTTTTGATTTGCTCGTGCTCTGCTCGCACGAACTTTGCGCGCGGCCGGCCGCCGGGAAAGACGGCAGTACCGCACGCCGCGCTGTCTGTTGCAAGTTGGCCGGCCATGCGTCAACAGGGGCGCAGCGCGTTGCATGCATGCATGCCGCCGTGTACAGCGCGGGGGGCCGGGCCGCCGGCGGGTACATGCGTAGCCGCCCCGCCGCCAGGGTCGTTCAAGCGCGGAGGGACCGGACTACGGCGCGACGGCGATCGACGACGAGACGGCACGGCCGGACCCGCACCCCCACACCACACGGCACACCCACGGAACGTGCGGTACCGGTACGCCATGGCGACGCGCGCGGGCAGGCTAGCTAATCCTGGAATGGAGCGTGTTTTTAATGTGTGCACTGACGCGCGCGGGCCGGCGACCGAGATCCTGCGCGCGCACTGTGGGTGAGTCCATGGCAGTGACGATGCCCACAGTCGAGTGGGAGCGAGGTGGCCGGACGCGATCTGCGTGCACTGCCGCCCAAAAACGCCTGCTCTGCGCCGCTGCGCCCGTCCGGGCACAGCGTGAGAATGCGCATGCATGGACGGTCTCTGCTATACTCCCTCCGACGCAAGGGCGCGCGGAGCTAGGCCATTATTTGGGGTCAGCTGACCGGTAATTTTATTAACATTTAATAGAAAAACAGTGTTAATAATAAGAGTTCTATAGACATGTAAGTGGTGGATGTGAGGGGTTGCAAAGAAGTGTGTTTGCATCCGGGATGTAAAGAATTTTTCTCACTTTTTAGTCCTCTTCTATAACAGAATAAATTCCCATCCTCTCAGGACGTGTCGAGAAAAAGATCTCGGGTTTCTGAGATCCACCGGTCAGAGAGAGCATAGGAGAAAGACCTTTGGATTACCAGGAATCACTGATCAGCAGGAGGGTAAAAGACTTGTCTACCTTGTAAGTGCTCGCTCCCGGATAAACCCCGAGGCACTGAGCCCGGAGTCAGGTGAGGCGCAGCTGAGAGGGGGACCGAGCCAACCGAGGGGAAGCCACTCGAGTGGATTCCTCGCCTCGCCCGAGACTATCCCACCATAAATGGTCGGCGACATAACTACGCCTGGCACCGAGACGCAGTAGGAGAACCGGACCGCCTCCCACTCATGATCTACTAGTCCCTCGCCCCGCAGCGCACTCATGACCTACGAGGCCCTCGGCCTGTAGCGACTGATGACTTGCGAGCACCTCGGTCTGCTGCGCACTCATGACCTATTGAGACTAGGTCTGAATGCGTAGGCAATATGCAAAGTCCGTAACACGACGAGACCTAGGCTACGGATGCTAAGGGTCGGCCTGACGCAGAGGTAGTAATGATAATGCCATGAGTCCACACCGCCCATGCTGTCCAGCATAACGAGCACGAGTAGAGACAACTAGGTGACCAAGACGCATACGAACAATGTGTCACTCGGTTTTACCACAGCATAGTAGCTCCTTCTCGAGGAAGCTACCAGCGGCCGACCCCCACCTTGTCCTATAAAAGGAGGAGGTCGGTCATGAGACAAAAGAGGACACCAGAGGAGGAACACCCAACACAGGCAACACATGCTCGACGAGACTAAAAGACCCGGAGGCCAGAGCCAAAGCTTGGTTTAGGACTCCAGTCATGTAGTCTTTAGATCCACCCACACTGCACATAAGAGACTTCAGATCTCTTCTACCCTCTCTCACTCGCTCGTAGCCTCTACTACGAGTATTGAGTGAAAAAGGTGCCGGTAGCGCAGCCACCGAAGACTAGATGTAGGGATCTTCTACCCGAACTAGTATAAACATTGCGCCCACTGAGCACACCATCCGACACATAGAACGCGCACATACAAATTTACTTGTCAGAGTGGAGGTTCGAAACACACACAGTTGGCGCGCCAGTAGGGGCCTTGCGCATTTTCAACGAACTGTCCAGGCTCCGGATGGCTGGCCGTGATGCCAATCGGACCCCACCATTTTGGGAACGTTGACTTCGTCCTCGATGGTGAAGGGAAAATGGTCAGGGCCACGAAAGCTCGACCCCTTCTGCCTAGGAGTCTCGACACTACCACGAGGGCCCATGGTGGACCCTATGACCACCCGCTTCTAGGGCCTCGACTTCATCATCAACAAAGAGGGAGAGATGGTCCGGGCGCTGCCCCGCCCAACGTTCTCCACCCGAAAACTCAAACGCCATTGCACAAGCACTTGGCGCCCTCAGCCTCACCCCGCAAGGGCAAGGCACGAGGCAGGGATCATCCTTACCCTCTGAGGCCTATGAGATAAGATGACAGATTGCAATCCATATGGAGCCCCACCCCTCATATGACGATTTGTGGGCCTTCTGCTCGTCCTACACGTCACCGGCGCTAGATCTGTTGACCATTAAATTAAGGGAACCACCAGGGAGCAAATTACCATTACATTTTGGTCACATCCAAGATAAAAGGGGTACTGAGCCCGCTAATTACAGAGCAGGGCATTTTATAATTGGTACAATAAACACGTACAAGCTAGCTGGTATTAGTTGGGAGTTAAAGAGGCCAATTCTGCACGCCTGCCGGGCCGGTGGAGTAATCTTTTTTCGCCAGGACTTGGGTGTGGTACATGATATTTACACGCGCACAATATAATAATGTCGTCAAAGGTGTGTACATTTCACTAGGCGGTGGCTTAGTGTTAGTGAACGATTATGGTTGCATGCCCTACTTTATACAACGACCCTCGTCGATTAGATTCATTATTGTGAAATATGTCTACTACTACTTAGTGCGCGTGGGTGGGTGGGGGAGGCATCAAGCAGCCTCTGTCTGCCAAGACTTGCTTCAAAAATGACCTTTTTCTTATCAGAGTAAAATGTATTGGCGGTTCTCGGATTTGGCATTGACGTATCATTTGGGCCCTCGAACTCAGAAAAACCAGCAAAACTGGTTCTCTAACTTAGTCGGGCCATACAAAACGGGGTTTGCTCAAACCCAATATCGACATGGTGTGATGTGTCACTTGGGTCTCCAAACTTTGATAAGTATGCTTCAATGTGGCACGCCATGTCGTCATCTATTTTGAGTAAACTTGGTTTTGGACGATTTTGCATGAGTCGTCTAAGTTAGAGGGCCAAGTTTGTTGATTTTCCAAGTTTAGTGACCCAAGTTACACAGCGAGCCAAATTCGAGAACCGCTACTGCAATATACTCTTGTGATAAAGTCGAGCTAAAATTTGAAACCTAAAGTTATATGCCTCCACCAATGCTTAATATGTATTATAAAACATAAAGTATATATATGTGAACCTTGATTATGATTTAGATTATGTTTGCACCATGGGAAATCTCATTTCCCATCATTTCAAACAACAAATATTGATTTCCCACCACAACAATCTATGCCTTCCTAGTTTTTTAGTTGCAAATAAAACCATCATATGGATCTTTATAAGTTTGCATCATTTACACCACGTTTGCATGTAGATATTGAAGTCTAAAATTGGGAATTGAAACCATAATTCTATACTTCTTTTGTTTGTTTTTCTATTGAATTTGGAGTTGGAATTGATGCCCAATTCTTCAGTTCTAGACAACAAATAGAAGTTACCTCTCACAATTTAGAGCCTAGACCCTCAGTATTGGCTAAAATTACAATTCCAGTTATATCCAGACAACAAGTTTTTTGCAACCATTTTCAATACTAGGCATATTTGGTATTGAATTTAATTCAACTCTAAGATCTCCAATATCTACATCCAAACAGACCTTTAGCCTCATATTAAGGAGATTTGTCGGAAAATATGGATCTATGTATATGGCACCTAGGAAATGTTTAATGATTGTAAGGGTAAGTGTAAGGAAAATGGACCCTAGGCCTTTTGGGTAATTGAGTTTTGGTGTTTGATGATTAACACAACCTGTGGACTAATATGTTTGCTAGTGTTTTATAGTTCACAGGATGCGAAGAGAATTGGACCAAGGCTATGAGGATGCAACACCTCAAAAGAAGACATAAAAAGATGCATAGGAGTCCAATACTCAAGAACAAAAGAAGCCCGAAGAAATCAGCGAAGAAACCCAAGAAGCGGGCTGTCAGCCAGCGCCTGGTGGTGCACCGGACAGTGTTGTCCGGTGTGCACCGAACTGTCCGGTGTGGCACCGGACAGTCTGCGCAGAGAGGCCACAGACAGACGCTCTCTAGCTGTAGCACCGGACTGTCCGGTGGTGCACCGGACAAACGGCAACGGTCGGATCCAACGGTCGACTGCTACAGGCGCCAACGGTCGGCTGACGTAGCGTGCACCGGACACTGCACAGTGGCTGTCCGGTGGTGCACCGGACTATCCGGTGCACCCGACGACAGAAAGCTGCTGCTTTTTGTCCAACGGCTAGTTTGGGGATTGGAGGCTATAAATACCACCCCAACCGACCATTCTCAGGTGTGGGAGCCCAAGCAACATACCAAGACACATAGTGCATATTTCCAAGAGCTCAAACACCCAAGTGCTTAATAGAATCACTCGGTGATTAGCGTAGGTGCTTTGCGAAGTGCTTAGGTTAGTTAGACTGCTTTAGCGCTTGCTCTAGGTGAACCCTAGATAGTTGAGTGAGTTTTGTAAAACCACACAACCCCTCGGCTCTTGTGTGAGTCGTTGTAATTGTACCGAGTGGGGCGAGAGTCTTGCGAGACCGTGACAACCGCGTTTGTGTCACGGCCGCCACCGTGTACCGGAGGGAACGAGGCTCGCGGCGTTTCGGCCGGAAGCTCGATAGTGGAGACGGCGAGGAGCGTCCGAGAGGAGCCGGAAGTGGAGCACCACTTGCGTGTGGAGAAGGCCCGCGACTCTCTATGGAGTTACTCGACCGTGGTGCTTGGCCCTCGCGTGGGCTTCCCTTTGCGTAGGGGCACCAACGAGGATTAGTCGGGACCTTGCGTGGTTCCAGATACCTCGGTAAAAATACCGGCGTCATCCACGAGAGTTTGCTTCTCTACTTTGCTCTTTAAGTTTCCGCATTTACATTAAGCATTTAAGTTTCAATCTTGTATTCATACTTATCTAGTGTAGATTGAAACTTAGCCTTTGCGATAGAGATAGCAACACTTAGACAAAACCTAGTTTGCACATTCTAGTTTTGATTATTTGCATAGGTTTTGCTCTAGGGATTTATTTGTGGCCTAGTTTAGTGAAAGTTTTAGAAGTCCTAATTCACCCCCCTCTTAGGCGTCACCTGTTTCCTACAAGTGGTATCAGAGCCCGGTTTGGCTCATTTGAAACGCTTTAGCTTCACCGCTAAAAGAGCCGACGCTTTTTAGAGGAAGGGATGGATACCCACAGGCCACCACACTTCGACGGCACTAACTTTCCATATTATAGTGCTAGAATGGCTTGTTACCTAGAGGGCGTTGATCTAGGTGTTTGGAGAGTCACTCGTGACGGGATGAAACCCCTCAAGAATCCCGAGAAACCCACCACGAGTGAGGAAAAAGAAATTCATTTAAATGCTAGAGCCAAAAATTGCTTGTATGAATCTCTTAGCATGGATATTTTCAATCAAGTATTTACCTTGAAAACTGCTAATGAGATTTGGCTAAAATTGCATGAGCTCCATGATGACACATCCAATGTCCATGAGCAAAAACATTGCCTAGTCTTAAATGAGTATAATTCTTTTGCCATGAAAGATGATGAGCTTGTTAGAGACATGTATTCTTGTTTGAATCTAATTATCAATGAGCTCAATTCTATTGGCATTAATAAGCTAGGTGATGCGGACATTGTGAGGAAGATTATCTCCTTGCTACCACAACAAAGATATGGGAGCATCATCACTATCCTTCACAATATGGAGGACTTGAGCAATAGGACCCTGACCATTGTGATTGGGAAAATCGCGACCTTTGAGATGTCGCGAAAAATGAGTCCGGGAGAGGAGCCAACTTCCTTAAGACCATATGCTTTTGCATGTGATGAAAGGAAAGACAAAAAGAAGGCTCCCACTCCAAATTCCTCAAGTGAAGAAGAGGAACAAGAAGAAAGTGATGATGAAGAAGATAATCAACCATGCACATCATCCTCCGAGGACGAAAAAACAATCCAACGCGCCGGAAAGGTAATGGGGATGATCCGCAAGATTAATCTAATGGGTGTGCCCCTGCAGGTCGAGGATCTTCTCTTTAACATTGACAGGAAAAAGCAAAGGAAGAGAGGATGCTTCGCATGTGGGGAGAAGGGCCACTTCAGGGACAACTATCCAAATATGACCAAACCCAAAAAGGAGAGAAGCAAAGGCAAGGCGCTAACAAGTGTTAGAACTTGGGATGATTCTTCAAGTGAAGATGAACCTCCAAGGACGCGCAGCCACCGGTCCGCATCATGATCATCACGGTCATCGCACAAATGTCTTATGGCAAGAGGTAACAAAAGCACTCCTTCCTCTAGTGATGAAAGTAGCAGTGATGATGAAGGTGAGGGAAAGGCCTCTCTAGATGAGCTTGCGGAAGCCGTAGAATTTTTCTAGGATGTTTGCACTAAGCAAAAAGCTTAACTTAAAACTTTGAAAAATAAGTTGGTTAGCTCTCAAAATAATTACAAAGGTTTGCTAGAAAAATTTGAAACTTTTGCAAACTTAAATAGTGAGCTATCAACTAAAATTGAGCTATTAGAATCTAGTGCTCCATCCACTGCTACCGATGATAGCCTTATTAAAAAGAATGAAAAAATTAAGGCTAAGTTAGCTAGCTCCCAAGAAGCTATTGAAAATTTGCTAGAGAAAATGGAAATTCTTAGCATACACAATAATGAGCTAACTACTAAGCTTGAAAACATTGGTAGCACCCCAGCAGCATCTTTAGTTGAAATACCTGAAATTATTAAGAAAGATGCTTCTACTTCCTGTTTTGATTTAATTAATGATTCTAACCCCTGCAACCAAGTTCGTGTTGAGAATATTGTTGTAGAAACATGTTCGGATGAGGTTGCAAAGGAAAATGAACAATTAAAGCAAGAGGTGGCTCGCCTTGAAAGGCTTTGTATGACAAGAAAGGCAAAGCCAAACAAATCCAACCTCCACAGGATAACACCACTGCGGGAGTGAACAAGCCTGTAGAGGGAGAAACTGTGATTTGTAGGCTATGCCACAAGGAAGGCCACAAGTCTTTCCAATGCAAGGCGATGACCGGAGATAAACAAAAGCAAAAGCCAACAAGCAAAATCTCCAACACCTACATCAAAAAGGTAGACAAAAAGGCTGTTACACCATATTTAATCAAGAAGAAAAAGAATAGAAAGGTGATAGCAATCAAGGCCAACAAGCAAGCCAACAAAGGAAAGAGGCCAAACGCATCTGGGTGCCAAAGGAAATAATTTCAACCATGAAAAGCACCAAGAAGGTTTGGATCCCGAAAGGGAAGTGAGTGGACCGAAGGTCCTCGGAAAATTTGGAGACTTGGCAAAGTTGGGATGTATATCATGGGATACATCATATTGGATCAAGTTTATTGCCAAGTGGGTTAGTGAAAACTTTGGACCCAAATTTCCCACCCATGACTAAGGTAACTAGTTTTATTGTATTTCTTGTTTTTAGATATGTGTATCTATTTACCTTTTATCTAGTTTACCTTTCTTGCCTAGTATTACATTTGTTATTTACTTTTGTTTAAAATCATGCACAGGCAAATCACATGGTAGGATTGCTTGCTTTCAATTCATATACTTAAGCAAACCTACATGGTTTAAAATGTTTAGTTAAAGCACGGCACATAGCTTTTATATCACTCTATAGTAAATGATGCATCAATTGAAAATTTTTTATTTCTACAAGTTGTATCATTTAACTTATATGTGCCAAAGTTCGGATTATGGATAATTTACCCCTCTTGATATCAAATCAAAGTGCATGTCTCCTACAAGTATTCAAAACTTGTATGCACACCTTTAGGGGGAGGTTACTCTATAATCTAACACTTTGAGACTAACACCTTTTCAAGTCTATTTCATGTGATAGTCTCATTGTAAGGAAAATAAGGTCCCCGGAGAGAGACAACAATCTTCCACTGCAAAATCTCCAAGAACTCTCATGTCTCTCAAGCTCGCCATTGACTTTCAATTGGTATCTTTTGAGACTATATCTAGTATCATTTACATGTCTTCTCCAAAATTTGATTAGACTATATTTCATATCATATGCTTCCATGTTGCTAAAAATGCATAAGTAGTTAACTCATATTCTGTTACCTATGCATAAGGGAAGTTAGTCTTTTCAAATCATGTCTTACACCTTTAATTTTCACATGCTTTTTCCTAAGTAGAGGATCTCTGTCAGGGGGAGTATTTCCTCATCTCTAAAAAGGGGGAGAAACTTCTTTCTAAAGAGAACACTCATTTAGGGGGAGTAATCCTTTCAACTAGTATCATTCATGTGGCTTAATTTAATATCCATCTAGTGGTATCATTTGATAAAAATCTTGATTAGGGCAAGCTTTTATTTACTTCCTACATGCTTTTAATGTCTTCCTTTTCGGTGGTTGATGCTAAAGGGGGAGAAGTTTAGGGACCAAAGCAATGAAAACTATATCAAACACCAAACACCACCAATTTAAAATTTTATATCTACAAATGGTTTTTCAAGTGGTTTTGGTTATTTGGTCCAAAAATAGGAAGTAAGTGAATTATGGAGTTAGGGGGAGGCTTAAGTCCATAATATCACATTGTGGGGATAATCATGCATCTTAGCAAGTAGATTGCATATCTTAATTCAAATACTTGTATTATTTGCTTGCTTTGGTTGTGTTGTCATCAATCACCAAAAAGGAGGAGATTGTAAAGAAAATGGACCCTAGGCCATTTGGCTAATTGAGTTTTGGTGTTTGATGATTAACACAACCTGTGAACTAATATGTTTGCTAGTGTTTTATAGTTCACAGGATGCGAAGAGAATTGGACCAGGGCTATGAGGATGCAACACCTCAAAAGAAGACATAAAAAGATGCATAGGAGTCCAATACTCAAGAACAAAAGAAGCCCGGAGAAATCAGCGAAGAAACCCAAGAAGCGGGCTGTCAGCCAGCGCCTGGTGGCGCACCGGACAGTGCTGTCCGGTGTGTACCGGACTGTCCGGTGTGGCACCGGACAGTCTGCGTAGAGAGGCCACAGACAGGCGCTCTCTGGCTGTAGCACCGGACTGTCCGGTGGTGCACCGGACAGACGGCAACGGTCGGATCCAACGGTCGACTGCTACAGGCGCCAACGGTCGGCTGACGTGGCGTGCACCGGACACTGCACAGTGGTTGTCCGGTGGTGCACCGGACTGTCCGATGCACCCGACGGCAGAAAGCTGCTGCTTTCTGTCCAACGGCTAGTTTGGGGATTGGAGGCTATAAATACCACCCCAACCGGCCATTCTCAGGTGTGGGAGCCCAAGCAACATACCAAGACACATAGTGCATATTTCCAAGAGCTCAAACACCCAAGTGCTTAATAGAATCACTCGGTGATTAGCGTAGGTGCTTTGCGAAGTGCTTAGGTTAGTTAGATCGCTTTAGCGCTTGCTCTAGGTGAACCCTAGTTAGTTGAGTGAGTTTTGTAAAACCACACAACCCCTCGGCTCTTGTGTGAGTCGTTGTAATTGTACCGAGTGGGGCGAGAGTCTTGCGAGACCGTGACAACCGCGTTTGTGTCACGGCCGCCACCGTGTACCGGAGGGAACGAGGCCCGCGGCGTTTCAGCCGGAAGCTCGATAGTGGAGACAGCGGGGAGCGTCCGAGAGGAGCCGGAAGTGGAGCACCACTTGCGTGTGGAGAAGACCCGCGGCTCTCTACGGAGTTACTCGACCATGGTGCTTGGCCCTCGCGTGGGCTTCCCTTTGTATAGGGGCACCAACGAGGATTAGTCGGGACCTTGCGTGGTTCCGGATACCTCGGTAAAAATACCAGCGTCATCCACGAGAGTTTGCTTCTCTACTTTGCTCTTTAAGTTTCCGCATTTACATTAAGCATTTAAATTTCAATCTTGTATTCATACTTATCTAGTGTAGATTGAAACTTAGCCTTTGCGGTAGAGATAACAACACTTAGACAAAACCTAGTTTGCACATTCTAGTTTTGATTATTTGCATAGGTTTTGCTCTAGGGATTTATTTGTGGCCTAGTTTAGTGAAAGTTTTAGAAGTCCTAATTCACCCCCCTCTTAGGCGTCACTCGTTTCCTACAGTAAGCCAGGGCTGGCATTTCTTCTTCTCTTCTGTTTTAGGACGTGTGTCACCTTATTCCTCTTATTATAAAGATTAGTTGATAGAGGTTGTAATGTGTAGAGCACATGTGGCACTTCTACACATGGATCTGGGTGGGGGATGACATGAGTCTTGACTAGGACCCATTTGGCAACTAAAAATCCTTTAGATTACGCTTGCACCATGAGAAACCTTCGTTCCCCGTTGTTTGAAACAATAAATATTGATTTCCCACCAAGGCAATCTTTGTCTTCCTCGATTTTTAGTTGTAAATAAAATCATCGTATGAATCTTTTTAAGTTTGCACAATTATGCTCATATTAAGGAGAATTGTAGGAAAACATGGACTCATGTATAAGGCTCCTAGGAAATGTTTAATGATAGATTGTAAGGGTAAGCCAAGGGTGGCATTTCTTCTCTTTTGTTTTAAGGTATGGGTCACCTATGGATTACATTTTCGTTTTAAGGTTTACGAAATCCGTTCTGCTCACCAAAGTTTGACTTTTATATTTTCAAATATGAAACTAAAATACAGAAAAAAAACAGACCAAAATTTATATCACAGAACACACCGAATTCGGGAAATCTTACCGGATTTAGGTGTTCCCGAGCGAGATTTCCATCCTTGGTGTCATCTAATTGCTCCTATTCTTAATATTAGTCAATCAGATTCACGTGGCACTTCTTATTTCCACACACGGGAATGGGTGGGGGATTATGTGAGCACTGACTAGTTCCCATTTGACAACTACAAACGTTTTTGATTCTTATAAGAATTAGTACAAACCAATGACAGACAGTTCAGGTGACAAAAAGTTTCACTCAAGAATTATTAGAAACGTTCCCGTTTCTATACCGAGTAAGAACAGACGCTAGATAGCTGGTTTTCACGTGAATCTGATCCCTTATTCTTCTTTAATTTGTACCAACAACCATAAATTTTTATTAAAATATGATGAATTTAAGTAGTTCTCACTAGGCAAATAGTTTCACGAAATGGTTCTGATTTATTACTAGAAGTACTTATTGAGGGAATATCTGGATTAGGAACGTTCCTAGGAGAATCTTGATCAACACATCGTATTGCAAACTCAGCACAGCGCGGCCCAACCTGTGCACCCAGGTTTGATATGGCGCGGGTGCTCGTATTCTTTTAGATTTATTTTAGGATTCAACGATGATGTTGTTCTTTGAATTTCGATGATGGCGATAGAGTAGTGATGCGTGGGGGAAAAGAGTTTTAGGGACATTTCGCGTGCTAATTAATGGGGCGGCCTAGATCGATGGAAGAAGGTCGAACCCCAGTAATGACACGGCGGTGCAAAAAAAAAACTGAATTTCTAACAGCCTATATATTAATTAGGAAGGAAAATAGAGCACGGCCGGTTGGTCTCTAGGGATGGAGGAGGGTCCTGCAGGCCGGGTAGGCTGTTCTGTTCTGTTCTGGCAGCTCTAAATAAAAACTAAGTGTCATGACGCGCAAACTTTATTGATTGCGAGAAACAATTTTGCATTGCATACGTCCGGCGTTATCCATCTCTACTCATTAAAAACACCAGTTTCATGCGTGAAAAGCGAATATATAATATGGTAGGTACAATATGAGCCATAGACTTTCAATAGTTAGAGGAAGACCAGGTCGACCACCCTTGCAACCTGGTTCAATCCGACGTATCAACTGAAGCAGGCTGTTGGGTGCACCACTCACCCCACTTCTATACACACAAAAAAGGAATGCATGAATGAATCAAACATGTTTCCTTCCATACGCGTAAATTTAGAAAGTGATGTGTGACAGTTTCTATTTTTAAATATTTTATTTCCATCATAAATATATGATCGCTGCAACAGCCCTGCATCTAGGCTCGTAAGGACCAGTTTATGATATATCGATACTAAATATGCTACACTGTGTAGATAATTATGCAATTCGGTATACTGCGTAAAAATCTGTTACCGTTGCATGTGCAAAATTTATGATGGAAAAGAATGTGCAATGAAAAGAAATGAATTGGCATGCATAGAAACAAAAAAATCGTATTTAATGTTTTATTTTCTCCATAAATATAGGATCCCTCCAACAGCCATGCAGTTAAACTCGTTACAACTAGTTTATGATATATACTGATACTAATTATACTATACGGTGTAAGTATTTATGCAATTCGGTACACTGCGTAAAAATCTGTTTCTTCCTGCATGCGCATAAATTTAGAATGACAAGATTTGCGATGAAAGGATATCAATTGGCATGCATGGAAACAAAAAACTTATTCAAATGCTTTATTACCTCTATAAATATATGATCGCTCCAACAACCATGCAACTAGACTCTTTAGACCAGTTTATGACATATACTTATACATATTATGCTACATGATGTAAGTATTTATACAATGCGGTACACTGCGTAAAAAATCTGGCATGTTGTTCATTGGTGGATGCATCTTCAGGTTCGAGCATAAAAACCTAAAGTTTTGAGCATAAAACCCCTCAATTATAAACATAAATACCGAGCCAATGCGAAAGGTTGACAGCTCTAGTAGGTTGTTATTATGATCCTATTTTTATGACAGATCTGAAAAACATGACAGTCACATTCATGCGATTTCTATTTTTATACATATCAAAAAAAATTTGGCAAATCGTGTGAGTTTCCATTGCATGCGCGCAAATTTTGGATTATATTTTCATTTCCAGTTCGCGCAAAAAATGAACGACATGAGTCACATATAGCATAAACTCTTATACAACGTCGCATAAATATTTACACCGTGTAGCATAATTGATAAAAAAACATAATATCGGTCCAACTAAGAACGCCAGCGGAAATTAGGGACAGATTTATGGCAGACGTAAAAATCTGGCATTTACGAACATAAGTGATTTGATTTGATTTTTTATGATAATTACGAACATGCAGGAATTAGGGATAGTTTTATGGCAGACGTATAAATCTGGCATTTACAAATATAAATGAATTGATTTTTTATGGTAATTACGAACAACATAAATCAAAGAATTGCCTTTCTAATGTGCATGCAAAAAATATGCATGCAATAAATTGATATCGAACTCAGTGTTCAAGCATAAAATCGTATAGTTTTTTAGCGTAAATAATAAATGTGGTTGGCATAAAACACAATAATCGAAAAGAAAACACGAATCGGAGGAGGTAGTCGACGGAGGACGTCGTCGATGATACAAGCACAGATGTAGGTCGTCACTCGGGCCACCCGAACTGCGTTGGATCGGAGGATGCCATGTCCGATCGTCGCTGCGCACACCTTGTGCCTTCCGTGACGCCGCTCGAACATCGCGCCTCGTGCGTCGCCGTCGCTACTCGCACGTCGAGGGGCGCCGCTTGCTCGCCGGACTTGGAAGTGCCGCCGCCTCCGGGCCCCTAGGACGCCGCCGCTTACCCACACAAGGGCCTCGCCATCGCTTGCCCTCTGGATCGGAGAGCCGCCA
Source organism: Zea luxurians (assembly GCA_029449295.1). NCBI lineage: Eukaryota > Viridiplantae > Streptophyta > Magnoliopsida > Poales > Poaceae > Zea > Zea luxurians. The sequence continues at coordinate 133,225,677 of JAOPSE010000010.1, forward strand.
CCGATCTGGGAACCACCGCCACTACTCCGAATCGAGGAACCACCGCCACCGCGTGTCGAGGTCAGGGAGCCGTGGCCACCACAGCCACCGGCTGGGGGTCCACCGCCGCGCGCGCTCTCGTTCAACCGCCGTCATCGCACGCACCATCGCTAATGAATCGGGATGGGACGTGAAAAACTGAACCATAGCACTTCGGATTTTCTTTTATACACGTCTGGACCTGGTCCGATACGACCAGATTGTACCGTCTGACCTGGGCTTACTCTAGTTATTAGAAGCACATGGCTCATGATATACAATATATATATTATCGTCTACTAATAGACCGTTATATTATAGATAAACCGTACGAAACTACACAAAAATAACACAATATGAAGCCACACGCATCAATGCTCTCACATAGTATCAACTTATTAGTTGAAGGAGACCGAGCAACCAATCAAGTTATAAAAATGGATCGGGCTTCTTTTAAACACATATCTTTCTCAGCTAAGATATCGTGCACGCGTGTAATAGTTGCACGTATATATGCGTGTAAATGCGCGAGGAGAGACGTACTGTGTACGTACGGTTCATCCCGCTAGCTGCAGCAGGCTACGGTACTGTAGCGCTTGCTGGAGGCTGGAGCTAGAGATCGATCCGGTGCGGTACGTACTTGGGCCATGAGATCACGGCTCATGAATGCATGGAACGAAAATACCGTCCGGTCCGGGCTGCGGCTACCTGGCCCTGGCGTCATGCACGGAGGCAGCGTACTATATACCCTCGATAGATCATATGGGCGCAGGCGCCATGTACACACAGTAGCTAGCGCAGAGAGGATCGGAGGAGCGGGGAGGAAGAAGAAGAGAGGATCATATCGGAGTGGCAATGCAATGCACACGTACAACATCCTCCGATAATTCGATCCTCCTCTCTTGTGTTGAAGGCCACACAAACATGCAATAATAGTGTCGTACGCTACGTTGAAACATACATATATACCTCGATCCAGCCTAGCATACGGACTCGATCGGGCAAGACAAAAAAAAAAAAAAAAACGGACAGCAGCGCAGCTACTATCACCACTCACCAACTCCAATTAATAAGATCTCGCTATCTTTGCATCGCTCTCTCGTCTGAGTCGGCCCTAGCCCTGACAGCGGCTACTATAGTAGCTAGCTAGCTGCGGGCGTCGCTACACGAAAAGCTAGTCAGGAACCCTAGACGACAAGTACCCTGGCTATAGCTCGCAATCCGTCTCCACCCCGCTAGCTGAAAAAGAGATCCCTCGCGCATATATCTGTGCCATCGCCATCACCCACCATGGCCGGGGCAACACCACCATAGCACAGCACTAGTGTGCCTGTCCTTGCCGCCGTCCTCCCCTCCGTCCCCTACGACTCCATTTCCGTGTGCTCGTGTGTGTCCTCCCCTCCCAGCTAGTGCACAGATCGACCGACCCACCGACCGACCGATCGATCCATCGAACATAAGCCTGGTAGCAGCAAGCCAGGGCGGAGAAGATGATGAACCTATCGGCTGCCGCTGCCGCCGCCGCCAACGCCTGCGATGAGTTCCCCTACGCGCCGCCCAACGCGGCCGCTCCCCCTTCTCTGTTCCCAATCATGGAGCAGGAGAGCAGCATCCACAGGGAGCATCATCAGCAGCTGGCCCTGGGCTACAACCCCGAGCCCAACTCCCTGGCACTGCTGCCCCCGTCCGACGCCGCCCACCACACCACTATCGCCGCCGGCCCCCACGACATCCTCCAGTTCTACCCTGCTTCCGCCTCGCACTACCTCGCCGCCTCCAACCCCTACGGCCACTTCGCCGGGAGCACCTTCCACCAGTCGTCGTCGTCGTCGTCGTCGTACTACCCTCCGCCGCCGCAGGCCGCGCCCGAGTACTACTTCCCCACCCTCGTCAGCTCCGCCGAGGAGAACATGGCCAGCTTCGCCGCCACGCAGCTCGGCCTCAACCTCGGCTACCGCACCTACTTCCCGCCGAGAGGCGGGTACACGTACGGCCACCACCCGCCGCGCTGCCAGGCCGAGGGCTGCAAGGCCGACCTCTCCGGCGCCAAGCGCTACCACCGCCGCCACAAGGTGTGCGACCACCACTCCAAGGCGCCGGTCGTCGTCACCGCCGGAGGCATGCACCAGAGGTTCTGCCAGCAGTGCAGCAGGTCAGTCATCACTGGATGTGGATGGATCCACAATTCATCGACGATGCAGTGCACATCCATCCATATCTCTGGTAGCCACGACCAGAAGCTACCTTTACGGTTGGGTTGGGTAATTAATACTTATTACTTTAGATATCTACATAGATCTTGTCTGCACATACATACGAGTTGCATTAAGTGATCTCAAAAGCCCCCCTTCACTTCATTGGCCAGCTAGCCTGATCGAAGCTGATTTCATGCATGCTTGCTCTCACGGTTTATTATATTCGGCTCTTTTCGAAGCTAGAATTTTTTGTCAGAGAAATCTTTTGGGACGACAGATTACTTTGTTTCGCCTCATGATATATCACTTATAATTTTTTGTGGGTAATTATATTACCTTTCTTAGTTATACAAATCAGATTGAACAAATAAAGGGTGAAACCTATTGCTTTTATCTTGCATACATGGTGTGCCCTTTTTTTCTCTCGGACTTCGTCTCTTCAACTGCATTTTGAGCTAGTGAATCCGACTTTGACCTACATTCCATTCGTTATATTATACTCTGTATATGTTTCTATTTCATGAGGTTTCTCCAAAAACATTATATTTCTTGAGACATTTTTTTTAAAAAAATGGCTCTACTCCTAATCAGCAAATATTAAGAGATGAAGCAAATATCGATTTGGAACGGAGGGAGCGAGTACTACTTCTTGATCTACATGTTATTACTGGTCGCGAAGCTAGCTAAAGATCTGTGAAGCCTTTTTCTCTCTTCATATCCCTGCTTTCCCCGTTCTCAATAACAAGTCATTTTTTCTGTTCGCCATTTGCACAAAATTTGTCCTTTTGGTTTTTTTTTGTTTCTTCTCCTCTCCAGTTTATTTCTTCCTCGGCATTACTCTTTTTCACTTACTTCCTCCTTGCCATTACTCGTTTCCATTTATTTCCTTGACTTGTGCGATCCCTTGGCATTTTCGATCGAGCAGCTATTACTTCAAACAGTGAGGTGGCTGTACAATGCAAGGTATCGGCCGCTCAAAAGTCAGAAGCGACGCTACTTTCTTCCAAGTATCGCAAGACTTTGTACAGCCAACGTACGTACGGGCACGTACGAGCAAAAATTGCAAATGCAAGCACCAACTCTCTACGCCCTCCCCTCTCTCTCTCTCTCTCTCTCTCTCTCTCTCTCTCTCTCTCTCTCTCTCTCTCTCTCATGTATTATTTCTCCTCCAAGTGGCTGGTGTATATAGTATATACATAGTCAATAATCCTCCACGGACCGGCCGGGCCTGCAAATAGATCTCTCGTCTCTGAAGATAGAATGCCTGCACGTGTGATGCAATAACCGGCCGGCAATGCATTAAAGGGTATACAGGGGCCTCTCCCAGAATGATTCACCACATTGAGACACACCATATGAGTCAGCTGCAAAACTCCAAGCTGTCCGCATGCAGGGAAGAACAGTGTAGGTATATGTTCCTTGTGTTCTGGAGCATCATTAGAAACATGCCATTGGTCCCCGGAATGTACCTTTCCTATTCAGTTCTGGATAGATGGATGTTTTTTACTCGAGGAAATGGACTCCCCCCTGCACTGAAATGTCTCCCATCATGTACGAGCAATCATAGACTCATCATGCATTAATATTCCTATATATATGTAGCTGATGATATACACACTAAGTTAGCCACATAATCCTACTGTGATGTATGAATGATCTGCATGACTTTGCTGGTCAGCTGGTATTTCATGTGTATGCATGTTTTCATAATATATACCCTTGCTTTAATTCTTTTAATCTCTCTCTCTCTCTCTCTCTCTCTCTCTCTCTCTCTCTCTCTCTCTCTCTCTCTCTATCGTCCATGCATCTTTGTCACTCAGATTCCATCTGCTGGATGAGTTCGACGATGCCAAGAAGAGCTGTAGGAAACGGCTAGCGGACCACAACCGGCGCCGACGGAAGTCAAAGCCATCGGATGCTGATGCCGGAGACAAGAAAAGAGCACATGCGAACAAAGCAGCTCCTGCTAAAGACAGTACGCGATATATAATACTAGACTCCATCTCTACACTATATTTTCCTTCTGTTATCACTGCTGTAGGGCTGTGTCTCCAAAAGGTTTCCTCTTTTATTGAGATACGTACTGAGCACACAAAATGAAGTGTGCTCATCGGTTGTGCACTACCACAACATGCACATATATGCTTATAATTAATTGACCTAGATATATATACATGCACTGTTCGTTTTAGTTATTAACATTGACACCATTTTCCTTGGAACCAAAATCTGAACAGAAGCAGGAAGTAGCAGCAAGCACATGCACATTGGAGATGGGTTGGGCACACAGATCCTGGGGAGCACACTCTTGTCCAAAGAACAAGATCAAGCCATGGATCTTGGAGAAGTGGTGAAAGAAGCAGTGGATCCCAAGGGGAAGGCATCAATGCTACAGCATCACGGCATCCATCAGCAACATCACGGAATCCATCAGCAACATCACGGCTTCCCCTTCCATTCATCGTCAGCAGGCTCTTGCTTCCCCCAGACCCAAGCAGTCAGTGACACCACATCAAATATAGCTCAAGTGCAAGAGCCAAGCTTAGGGTTCCACCATCAGCACCATCAACACAGCAACGTCTTGCAGCTCGGTCAGGCTATGTTTGATCTCGACTTCGATCACTAGTCAATATATGATGCACTCTCTCTCTCTCTCACCCACCCCTCCCTCCCTCTTTCCTTGTGTGTGCGCATAATCCGAATGTTTTTCCCTTTTTAAATTATCTGTGTTCATTGCTGTAATGTGGACATAGTAATGATAGTCTATGCTTTGTTTGTCATGCAATCATCTATATTATAATTAATCTGCTCATTATATAGTAGTACTTCTTGCTGCACATTTGTACTTGCAATCATCTCTATTATATATTAATTAGTGCTCCCCTATGGGCCAGGAAAGGATAAGCAGGTTAGTTACCGCATCGAGATAACTTGTGTGTGATGAAAGGAAAACATGTTTACTTTGTTTCCTGCTTAAGTTTTAACACAGACCTGTCGACATATGCCATTAAATAACAATTAATTCATGCAAGGACAGATATGAGTCTCCATCTTATGAGTGAGTGGTTAAGTTTTACTTTCAAAGTACAAGTTAATTAGATATCCCGCAATATGACAAACAATATTAGTTGAGAGGAATTTAGCATACACATAAAGTTCTGTTATATACATGGTACGGAGCCTTTTTTAAATAATCGATCGTGGATGCGTGCATGTGAAACTCAACTCAGTGCATTACACAATGTGTACAATAAACATGTTTTTGATTCCTTCCAGTGGCATCAATGCTAACTGAATTCTGGAACAATTAAATGAATAGGACGATCATATCGTAAAAGTGGCATACCAAGTTTATGGTGCGACATATGACTAGAAGAAAACTATACTCAACTTCCAACCAAATTGATTTAGGCATCTCTCTCTGGACTTTAGCTTTCAAATTAAGAGGTCAGCTGAAACCTATAGATGATTGTGTGCGTAGTTGTAGTAGTCTTCGTTGAGATGGTGGACAATCCATGCTATAAGCAGCTAGCTATATGTTGCTATATGCAACTTTTTGGTTAAACAGCATATGTTTTGATGACCAGTACGTTGTTTTTCTGCAGATACTAGCAGACTAGTGTACGAGTATATTTTCAGTTAATAGGTTGCTTAAAATTTTAGTATTTGATAGTTGGCCAGAAAAGCCAATATCCAATAACTTGTAACTGTCAACGCATGCAACATCATTATATATATGGATACAATATTCCTTCTATGATTAGGATGATTACGGGTCGTAAACGTCCAAATAGCTATCATTAGTTTCAAGTACACAACAATAGTCATATATAGGATGGAGATTGTCCTGGTACATCCACTAAGCATGCACTAGTCTTTGACGTGTAGACGATATCCTGCCTAATTTGTAAACTGGGATATTGCCATAAGGACGGGGATGAAGACAGAGAGACGATAAAAGTTTTATTGGAGTAGATAGAGATTCATGGGGATAAAAAGACTCTTCTGCACTGTTTATTAGATATGCAACTAACCCCGGGCGTCTTAATCGTGGACATATATATCGGATCGGATCAATAAGAATATAAGCTTATTAGCAAGTTGCAGTAGCGGTGGTTGAAACTTGAAAGCAGTTGACGTGTGCATATGCAACTAACCCCGGGCGTCTTAATGCTGATGATCGATCGGCCAGCTTGTTTCTCAAGTGACGGCACATCCATCAACGGTGACAGCAATGCAATACCATGCTGCTCTCCGATCCACTGCATTGTAGCGATTGTGGTTGGCTAGCTAGCTAGCTCAAACACGAATGACGAGCACACGCATGTCTCTAAAAACCTGCATACGCGCGCAAGCACTTAATTGTTCAGTGGGAGACGTTAATGGACCTGCAAGCTAAGCCACCAGGTTTCCGTACGTCGTCTCTTAAGTCTTAACCTTGGAATGAAGCTTACCTGTCCAGGACAAAGGATCGACATGGAATAATGTCTCGCGGCGGTACGTACGTGTACGACGTAATTTGCCAACTACTGCCATGTCAAGCGCCACTAGCTCATACTCTCCTGGTACATGTAATAATATTAGTTAGTCCGGGTCGTCCGGCAACATACGAATACACGTAAAAAAGAAAAAGAAACGTCCTTATTCATTTCTTGTGTGATACAGGCTATATATATTAGCTTACCTCTCAACAACGTACGTGTGCTACTACCTAGCTTTCCAAATATGATTCATGCACTGTGCGCGGCATCATCTTTTGAGACTAGACGTGTGAAAAAGACATGGGAATTCCATTCAAAAGCCAGGTACCAATTTAGGCCAACTTTTTTGCAAATTGGCCATTTTCGGGTTTTTTTCCCACATTTATGCCCCTGGCAGTTTCATTTCAAAAAAATGGACCCTTAGCTCGACACCGTCATCATTGGCGCCGAGCTTCTGTGTGCCGGCGCCAATATTATTGGCGCTTATACGTCAGACGGCGGTGTGACCTGGATCTACGTGGCACGTACCTCGGCGCCATAGATCTTGGTGCCGAGGTACGTGCCACGCCTTAACCCTAAACCCCGGTCAACGAGGCCTACCTCGGCGCCAAGATCTATGGCGCCGAGGTACGTGCCTATAAATAGTACCCTACGTCTGGCTTGTTGCTGTGCTCATTCCAATTCTTCTAAACTAGAGATATCGTCTGATTTATAGGATGTCTAGGCGTGGTAAATATGCTAAATCAAGGTAAGTTTTGGATCCGCCTCTTATTTTGTGAGTCTATTATATTTCTGATTGTTATAGAGTTTATGGAAATTTAGGAAGGGTCCTTTGACCGGAACTGCCTTCGACCCGCTGCCTTTGCCAAGTGGTGTTCCAGTGCCTATGTGTTTTGTGGTGATCCTTGTAAGGTCGATAAGTCTGAAGATCATGACACTTATCGACAGAGATATTGGATGTGTGCTAACTTTGCATTTGAGCCAACTATTGTTCAACGTCGGATGAATTTAATGGTGAGAATAGTCTTGTAATATGTTTACAATTTGTAATTGTTTTTTTTGCGTAATAATAATTGCATATTTTGTAGACTCCTCCACCGCTATGTGATTTTGAGCAGTGGATTGACACAGAAATATCAGAGAAAGACAAGAAGTGGTTGGAGAATCTTCAAAAGTGGGATGCAGAGGACAAAGAGAGGATGGAAAAAGACGAGAGGAGCTTGCTGCCGAGCAACAACGTGAAGACGAAGAGAAAATGAGGCGTGTTGCTGAATGCAGGGAAGATAAGGAGAAGAAGCTTGAGCGTGCACGTCGTGCAAAGGAAGCAATGGAGGAGAACCCTGATGCATTTCGCAAAGGCAAATGGCCTCGTTGTACTCAGTAGTATTGGTGTTTTATTTGAAGTTATGTAATAATGAACTTATTATTCGGTATTATGTATTGTTGAACAATGATATTTCGTAATGAATTACCTTCAAATTGATGAAAAATTACATAAATACATAATTGATGAAAACTAGATTTAAAGCAATTCTTGAAGGCGACTTGAAGCAATTGAAATATATAATCAACACGCTGAAAGCAATTGATACATAAGAGTTTTCTAGTAGTGCTCCCACATTCCAAATTGAGTTGACCCTTCCCCATAGTATCCTCCCATTGTTGGTGTCTGCTGTGGGTGCGGTGGAGACGACGGAGGACCAACATTCTTGTTGTGACAAGGGCAGCAACAATATGGATCTGGACATACTTGCACCTGTGCAGCACCACCATTGTTTTTGTCTCTTTCTTCCTCATCATTTTTGTTGCTTACTTCTCTCTCTAGATCAAATATCCTATTCTGTAGGTAGGATATGTATTCCGCATGAGGAAAAATCGGACGAGGATCTACCCATCTAGTGAACCCACAATTCTCCTTGACCAATGAATGCTGCATAAATGTTTATAGTTAGTTTCACTGAACAACAAAAGTATTTAGAACAAAGGACTAGAAATTAATTTGTACATATGCATAAGGACATCTGAAGAAACGTCGGCCTCCATCAATTCCACCCTCAACGAACATCTGCACCAAGCAATCCTCGCCATGCATGCACTTCGGCCAATCTTCTCTCCTATTATCGTAGGACCTAAGTCTAACCTCTTTGTTGAAATCTTTTTTACTTTGAACTGGAAAGTTAAAAACCGCCTCTTCAAAAAAATCTGGACCAAGAGGGCCATCAAAACACATTGGAGTTAACTTCCCTCCATCCTTTCGTCTCTCATTTACCGCACCCTTGCCCCTAGAAGACCCTGAAGCCATTGTATTGCACAATGAAGCAAATGTACAAAGGATCGTGTATATATAGGCTAAAGGATAGATAGTGTAATTGATTATAAACATCAGATATGTACAAAAACTCTGAAAAGGATATGTTCTTGTTCTGAAAAGGCTACATGTCCTACGCTAATGTAGGATATAGTTGATTCTGAAAAGGCTATGTATACAATCCTGAAAAGGCTATATATACAATCCTGAAAAGGCTATTTTTACACTCTGAAAAGGCTATATAAACACTCCTGAAAAGGCTACGAAATGGATCTGAAAAGTCTAGATGCTAGTCCAAAAATTAATGCTTCTGAAAAGGCTATGTAATAGTTATGTAAAGGCTACATGACATAACCAACAATTTCACAAAATTTCGGCAGAGTTTTCTCTGTTTTTTGTCAATCCAACATATACACATAGATAAGCATAACATACAAGTGCATACAATTGTAAACAATTCCAAGCAAGCTCATAAAAGTCTAAACAAGTGCATTACAAGTCCATAGAATTCATACAAGTCCATTAAAATGTCATACAAGCCCGTAGAGGCCAAATGAGTCCATTACAAGTCTATATAATTCATACGTTACATAACAAGTCCATAGAGTCCAAACCAATTCAACGTCTCCTAGTCTTACCCTTGCCTAAAGCGTCGGTGCCTGGAGTGTAACGTTGTGGAGAGCGGTGTCGCCTACGATCTTGTGGTTGTAATGGTTGTGTCGAAGGAGCCCCCTGAAGCTGTGAAGGTCCTATCTCGTCGTGATCGTAGTCGAAGCCAGCACCAAGACCTGTGGAGGGCGTTGCTGTGTCGGTACACGATGGTACATGGACGTCATGTGCAACAGTAGTCCTGCAGCCACAGCGAGCAGCAGCTCCACGTAGGCGCCTAGATAAACGCTGCATGCCAAAGACATATTAGTTTACAACATATTCATAACACGCTTAAGGCTATAAACGATGCATGTGGGCTTACCTGCAAGAAGCTGCGCATGCTGCTGTCGCCCACAGTCAAAAGTTGGCGATCAATGTCCTCTACCGACCGTCGCAATGTGTTACCCTGTACAACACAATTTGCATCACACATACAATTTATACATGTCGAGTATTAAAATCGAGTTAAACTTACCACTCGATCTAATATGGGTGCCGCCTCCACTTGGGTTCCCAGTCTAGTGGACAGGTCATACTCTGTTTCTTCATCGTCAGAAGAATCAATGTCGGCGTAGTCTTCCGCTGTCCACTGCTGGCGAAGCTTACAACGAGTCGCACCCTGGTACCAAGCTTGGTACCGCCTGTAATCACTGTTGTTGTGCAACTCATCGTTGGAATATACATTCTCAGCACCCGATTCCCAATCATTTATAAATATCAGATGATGTTGACGAAAGTCTGTTATCTTCTTTTGCTTCCTCCGGTCAAATCTACACACAAATCATATCATATAAAGAACACAAAGTTAAGAATGATTGATGTTATAAATTGCAAACTGGATTTATAGATTGCGAACTTACTTGTGTAGCTCCTTTGAAGTAGGAACATCTTCAACCGGCCATAGCTGGTTCCTACCAAACTGTCTCTGAACCCTGTGAGGTAGGTGCCACTCAACACACCAGAAACAGACCAAAGGACATTGCATCATATAGAGTTCATCTTCACTGCTGCATACTACACTAAAGATCATCCCAGCATACTCAAGTGCGTTGTATGGCTGCCATGTGACCTGAAACAAAAATGAAGCAATCTATGTTAAGTATAATAAAACAAATTTCATAATGATAAGATATACATGTTGAGTACTTACGCTAGAGGCCGAAAGGGTGTCAAACTCGTTAACATACTCCATGTATGCCCTCTTAGCTCTCGCAAAAGGAGCTGCCACCTGGTCCCAAATATAAGCATACGTCGGTCGAAGACGTGCATTTCCATAAATCATCCATGGCCAGGGTCTAGGCTGGAAAACACGTGGTCGACCAACTGGTATGCGAAACCTGCAAAATGAAATTTATGTTAGTAAGTAATATAGCCTTATTAAATAAAATTTTGAAGACGTCGGTCGAAGACGTACCACATCCATATCTGCAGGAGGTAGACGCAACCGCCTATAGACGAAGAGGAGGACGTACGACGACAAGCCTCACAAAGCTGCCGGTACAAAAAGAAAGCACAGCGGAGCCCCAACTGTAGTGTCCAGTTGTATCCCAGTCGGTGAGACATGGGATGTACATCCAGGACGCACAGTCTCCTGTGGCGTCTGGGAAGAGGACACAACCAAACATGTGCAGGATCCAAGCTCGACAATAGAACTGGACTGTAGCCTCATCAGCATCAGCAGGGCACACACCAAAAGACTGACGGAGCCATGTGATGCCTACTCCAGCAGTCCTTTCAACGCCCTCAGCAGGAAGCTCTCTACCAAGAAAGGCCTCAACTCTAGCCCTCCAACCGTCAGAGTCACATTGGCCTGTCACTGCTCTGCCACCAACATCGAGTCCAAGTATCTTCTGTGTATCCTCTAATGTGACTGTCATCTCACCAAAAGGAAGATGAAAACTATGTGTCTCAGGCCGCCACCTACATAATTAAAAAAAATTAGTGTAAGCGAGCTCAATGATTCAAGAATATTTTTACAAAATCCTAACAATACCTGTCCACAAGTGCCGGCACGTGTCGCATGTACCGGCACGTGTCGCATGTACTGACACATCTCTCAAGGAGGGTCTACCATCGAATAGTACCGGCACGTGTCGCATGTCAATGAACTTGGCATTTCCATACGGATCTTGTTCCACATTGCCTCCATGATACAAGCTCAAAAAATTGTCCATCTATTTGAAACACCAATTAAAAATTCAATATAAACTGTGGATGGTTATTACCTAACCACAAACCACTAATTAGTACCTAAATAAGTATAAATATAACCACCACCCACTAATATACTAACCACCTTATAAAATACTCATATATAATAATTGCAAATTTTGACAGCACCTCCCCTGCACGGGGAGGATAAAAAACATGCACATTTGACTCACATTCATAATATTCAATCAAATTAGCATTTATCACAATAACTAACATTCATCACATTCAAAAAACAACAAATTATAGCACAACAATCTAACATAATTAACACAAAATGCTTACATAATAACAAAAACCATATAAATTTACCTTGACGGTCGGGGTCGGGGTCGGGGATGGACGACGACGACGCGGGCGAGGAGGCGGGCGCCTGGGCGGGGCAGTGTGTCGACGGCCGGGGGCGGGGCGCCGGGAGGGAACTGGGCTTCGCGGGGTTGGCCGGAACGGGGCGCGGCCGTGGGACGGGCGTTGGCGGCGGCACTTCTTGGGCGGCGCGGCGGAGCTTGCGGGGCGGGCCGGCGCGGGCGGGGTCGGCCGGACGCGGGCAGGGGCGGCTCGGGCGTGGCCGTCCGGGGGCGGCGCGGCGCGGGCGTGGCCGTCCGGGGGCGGGGCGGCGCGGGCGTGGCCGGCCGGTGGCGGGGCGGCGCGTCATGACGGGAGGGCGGCGCGGGCGGGCAGGCCGGTGGCAGGCGGGGCGCGGCCGGGCCGTCGTGGGCGGCAGTGGCGCGGTGGGAGGGCGCCGGGCGGCGTCGGCTATGGCGGCGCGGGGGCGAACAAGGCGGCGCGGCGGCTGGCGAAAAGTCCCTGGGCGCGGGTCAAAATTAAGGTTTGAATTATGTTGAATATAGGGGGTCGGCGCCAAGATCTATGGCGCCGACCCCCTGACACGTGTACTGCCGCCGCCAGGGGGGTCGGCGCCATAGATCTTGGCGCCGACCCACTGACACGTCACGTCCAGCGAGGCATCCCCGTCAGCCAGACAGGCGCCAATAATATTGGCGCCGGCACACAGAAGCTCGGCGCCAATGATGACGGCGCCGAGCTAAGGGTCCATTTTTTGAAATGAAACTGCCAGGGGCATAAATGTGGGAAAAAACCCGAAAAGGGCCAATTTGCAAAAAAGTTGGCCAATTTAGGTACCGTTTGATTCACAAAATGTAACATAAATGCATGATAATGGTAATCATTCACACTTAAATACCGGCGGTAATAAGTTTGAATAAGCCGGTATCCATTTCTAGTGTGGTATTGTAACGCCCCGAATTTTGCAGTTGAATTTTTTCTTTTCTTTACTCGCCAAAATTCGGGCGTTACCTTTTCCTTTTCTTTTTCCCTCGCTAAACCTTGACCTTTTCCAAAGTTTTAGCGGGATTCGGTTTGGATTTCCCGTGTAAGAAAAACTCTAAAGATACTTTGTGTTGTTTGATGCACCATGCCGACCCTTGCATTTTTGATTGTTTGAAAGTGCCAACGCATTCATCTAAAAGATCGGATTTCGAAAACAGGGAAATAATCTTTTCTTTTTCTTTCTCTCTCTTTCTCTCTCCTCTTTTTCTCTCTCTCCCGCGCCGTGGGCCGACCCCGGCGGCCCAGGCCCCTGGCGCCCCCTCTTGGGCCCAAAGAAGGCCCAGCCGCCCCCCCACCCCCCCTTTTTTCCCAAATCCCCTCTCCCTCTCCCTCATTCTCTCCCTCTCTCCCTCCCCACCCAAGCCGCCGCCCCTACCCACCCCCTGCCCTAGGCCGCCGCCGCCGCCCCTCGCCGTCGGCCAACCCCCCCCGCCGGTGAGCCCCCTCCCCTCCCCCTTCTCCCTCCTCTCTCCTTCCCCCCTCCCCTCCTCTCCCCTTGGCCGCTGGCCCCTGGCCGCGCCCGGCCACCTGGCCGCGCCGCCCGGCCGCCCAGCCGCCCCAGCCCGCGCCCCCGGCCGCCCCCTTGCTCGCCCCGGCCGGCCGCTGCCGCCCCAGCTGGCCTCTGGCCGCCCGCGCCTGGCCCCTGGCCGCCCCCGCCCGGCCGCCAGCCGCTCCCAGCCCGCGCCCTCGGCCGCCTGGCCCCCTGGCCGCGCCCCCTGTCCCGGGCCGGTTCAGCCGGCCTCGGCCGACCGGCTCAGCCGCCCCGCCCCAGCTCGGCCGCCCCGCCCAGGGCCGGTTCAACCGCCCCTAGGGCCGGTTCAACCGCCCCCCCCTCTGTTTTTCTTTTTTTTATTTTTTTTATTTTATTTACTTTCTGTGATCATAATTACTTTATGTTAGGTAGACTAATCATTGTTTATGCTATGGAAAATAGGAAGTTTAATTTAAAATTTCGTTTATGCCAGTTGATTCACGTAGTTAATTGTTTATTCCCGTGCAATGTTGATCAACTAAAAATGATTAGGTTCCCATTAGTATATATATAACAGAATTCTTTTGCTAAGAATCAATTGTAACTAATCATTAGTGCATAAACTTTAACCCCCTGCGAGAACCTTTTCCCATTTCTTTCTAACCATAACAAATGCGATATGGAATGTCATACTTGATGCATACTCACTTTATTTGTTCCCTTGTATGGTGTACTGTTCTTTTGTATTAAGTATGTGGATGTATGTATGTTTTGCGCTCGCATAGAGAACGATCCGGTCGAAGAGCCCGAGGAATTCGCAGGAGAAGCCCCTGAGCAGCAGTCGGTTGGTGGAGGCAAGTGTCCCTTTGACCTATCTTTGTCCTATTCATTCTTCAATTCACCTCCCGCATTACACATTTATACCTAAGGATTGACTAGCTTTTTGTTATCCATGTCCTTGTTTACCTATTTGGGTCGGATTATTACTGCTTAGTTTGATGCTATTGCTCAACTCTAATCAATGAACATGATGTGATTATCTATGATACGCTGTTTTCCCCTTCTTATTTATGATTATATTTGTGACCTTTAAGGGGACTCGAGCGGTTTCTCGAGTGCCTCTCCGTAAGGACCTGTTCAATGGATGACCGCCCGGGAAAATAGTGCAACCATGAGGGTGGAATGGGACGCCCTTAGCTGAATAATTGGAGGAACCGGGGTGTAGTCCGCTTAGCCGTTGTGCCGTCAATGGGGCTCGGTGTATGCGGCTCGCTCTGCCAAGGTTGATTTGTCCCTTGGGGAGGAGGTGCGGTACATTTAGGAAACCTAACGGGCGGCTACAGTCTCGGGGAATCTTTGTAAAGGCTACGTAGTGATGCCCTGCTGGACCACCTAGGTAGTGGTCAATGGGGAGTCGCTCTCCTCCGGGCAGAAAGGGAATCACGGCTTGTGGGTAAAGTGCACAACCTCTGCAGAGTGTTATGAAACTGATATATCAGCCGTGCTCGCGGTTATGAGCGGCCAAGGGAGCTCCAGAGATTAGTGGTACTTGATCAGAGATACTTTGGTACAGGTGGCAATGAGATTGATGATTCTGATTATGATTATGGTATTGGTAAGTGGTATTCTTTCCGTTTGGAAAGGATACATTGGGCTAATAACTTGGGTTAATGTTAAAACCTGGCTTTCTACTAGTAAGTAATAACCTGACCAACTAAAAGCAATCTGCTTGACTTATCCCCACATAAAGCTAGTCCACTACAGCCAAACGGATGCTTGCTGAGTATGTTGATGTGTACTCACCCTTGCTCTACACACCAAACCCCCCCCCCCCCCAGGTTGTCAGCATTGCAACCACTGCTCAGGAGAAGATGAAGCTGTGGAAGGAGACTTCCAGGAGTTCCAAGACTACGACGAGTTCTAGGCGTGGGTTAGCGGCAACCCCCAGTCGGCTGCCTGTGAAGGCCGCGTTATCTACGTTTCTTTTCCGCACTTTGATTTATTGTAAGAAACTATATGGACGTCTCAGACGTATGATGTAATCGACTATTATTTCCCCTTTTTAATACTATTTGAGCACTGTGTGATGATGTCCATGTTATGTAACTGCTGTGTACGTGAATAACTGATCCTGGCACGTACATGGTTCGCATTCGGTTTACCTTCTAAAAACCGGGTGTGACATAAGTGGTATCAAAGCCGTGCTGACTGTAGGGCCGCTAACCTAGAGTAGAATGGTCGTTCTAAGGACTATAGACCTCTGTCCCTGCCTTGACTTTGGTACCCCTTCAAAGTTGGTCCTACTGACCAAATCTATATTCTACTATATATTATACCTTGCTGAAAATTTTATTTTATTCTGATCCTTCATTATTTATGATTCATTATTACTCTGATCCTTCATTTATTTATGGTTCATTACCTTGCTGGTCATATTAATTCTGTTCTCACCCTTTGCTTGCGATGTCTTTTTGTAGATGGCTCGACTTAGACACACTGCACGAAAGTCCGTCATCCCCTTCTTACCTCCCCCGCCTTGCTGAGCCGTCCGCTTCGCCGTCCCGTGGCCGGACAGTCCAGCCACTTGGAGAGACTGCACCACCGCCTGCATGAGGAGCAGGAACGTCGACGACAGGAGCAGCAGGGCTCTTCCCTTCTCGCTCCAACAGGAGATAGAGTCTGTGAGGAGCTGCTCCCCTGTGCTTCCCCTGGAGGCGCCCCCTGCACCACCACTGGGCGTCCCAGCTTCTGGAGTAGCTGCTGGAGGAGATCCAGACGACGGAGGTGGCGACGACAGCCCGAGCCACGACACCGACCTCGACCTCTCTAGCCATGAGCCGGAAGGATGGGTTGCTCGACCCATCACTCGCGACGCTGCTCGCGGGTGTCACTTCCACGACGCGCTCGACACCCTGCTACGTCGGGCACTTGACCGGCGTACTTGGTCTATCGAGTATCGCTGTGTGGTCTACCAGCATAGTCGCGGGGTCTACCCGGACCGCTGGGAGGCGACCTGCTTGGTGCGCCGTCCGGAGAACAGTCTCCAGGGCGCGGAGGCTTGCTCAGAGCACTATTCTATCTCTGAGCGGGGACTCAGCTGAGGCAGCCATGCAGGATGCTGCACGGCGTGCGCTTTCGCAATACTGCTCGGTTCTCGGTGGGGTAGCTGACGGTCTCGACCTGAAGTATTACCCCCGCCGTCCATCTGGCCAGCACAGGAGGCGTGATTGTTTCGCCCTGCTGGTGAGGACAATCTAGGTTGAGCAGCACAGTCAACCTAGCCGCCGTGCTAAACACGGAGCTGGACCATGCATTAGACGAGCTGAGTAGGGCTCGTGCTGAGATCGCCCTGCTGCGGGCTTGAGCGCGCGGAGCGTCGTCACTTGGATGATGGTTCCCCCGCCCCCGTTAGGACTCAGCACCCGTACCGCTCACCTCGGCGTGGACTCAGTCTTATGGCAATCCCGACTGCAAGACCAAGATAAATCTAGAACCATAGCTCGTTAGAGTTGGATCTTGTAATTAATACGAAATACATACATAGAAGCTTCAGTCTTAGCGTTAGCCTCGGTCTTAGTTAGTCTTAGTTAGACAGGGTAGTTTGCTATATCCTGTGCATTTATGTTTGTCATGATGAAACTATGTTTGGTTTGGATCTTTGTAATGACTGTCACCAGAGTGTGGGTATCCCCTGCATTTTGGCTTACATATTATGTTAATAGAGTTAGTCATTTAGTTGGGAAATCCTTTATTCCACTTTCCTCTTTATCTGAGAAGTTGTGGTCTGTGTCGGAGATCAGTGAAGATGCTCATCTGTTCAGTGCTGTGGGAGAATTCTATACTCTTTTCTTATGCTGCAAGATTTGCCAGATCAGTTCTGATGTGTGGTTGCGTTCTGCAGATGTCAGAGAACAGGCGCAGAGGAGGAAGGCGTGCTCAGCAGGAGCAAGCCGCCCCGCAGGATGAGGTGCCTCAGCAGCAGCACCTGCCGCCCCCGCCCCCGATGTCGATCGAGCAGATGTTTCTGATGCAGACTCAGGCAGTTCAGGCCATCGGTCAGACTCTGGCCGCCATTCATCAGCAGCAGCAGCAGCAGCAGCAAGCACCACCCCAGCCTCAGATGCCTCAGATGCCTAGAGACAAGCGTGCTGAATTCATGAGAGGCCATCCACCAACGTTCGCTCACTCTTCTGACCCCATGGATGCTGAAGATTGGCTGCGCACTGTGGAGCGGGAGTTGCATACCGCTCAGTGTGATGACAGGGAGAAAGTCTTGTATGGTCCCCGTCTGTTGAGAGGAGCAGCCCAATCATGGTGGGAGTCTTACCTCGCCACCCATGCCAACCCCGATGCCATCACCTGGGAAGAGTTCAGAGGTAGCTTTCGTCAGTACCATGTGCCTGCAGGTCTGATGACAGTGAAGAAGGAGGAGTTCCTGGCCCTTAAGCAAGGGTCATCATCTGTCAGTGAGTATCGAGACAGGTTTCTGCAGTTGTCTCGCTATGCTCCTGAGGATGTCAACACCGACGCCAAGCGACAATACCGTTTCTTGAGAGGCTTGGTTGACCCTCTGCAGTACCAACTGATGAATCATACCTTCCCAACATTCCAGCACCTGATTGACAGAGCAATCATGACAGAAAGGAAGCGTAAGGAGATGGAGGATCGTAAGCGCAAGATCAGTGGACCCCAGCCTGGAAGCAGCAGTCGTCCTCGTTTCTCAGGCAATCAACCTCAGCAGTTCAGGCAGAACCAGCGTCCACCTCAGCAGCATCAGCAGCGTCAGCAGTATCAGCAGTTCCAAAGGCAGTACCCTCAGCCTCAGTACCAGAACCGTCAGAGCAATCAGTCAGGAGGTCAGTTTCCGAGGCAGAATCAGCAGACACCTCGTCTTCCTGCCCCAACAAACCAGCAGAACAATCAGGCAGCACCAGCTCAGGTTGGAAACAGAGCATGTTTCCACTGTGGAGAGCAAGGCCACTGGGTGATGCAATGTCCGAAGAAGGCAGCCCAGCAGCAGTCAGGCCCCAATGCCCCAGCGAAGCAGAATGCGTCTCAGTCTGGAGCAGGCAACCGCCCTCAGCAGCGCTATAATCATGGAAGATTGAACCACTTGGAGGCTGAAGCAGTTCAGGAGACTCCCGGCATGACAGTAGGTATGTTCCCAGTCGACTCCCATATTGCAGAAGTGTTATTTGATACTGGAGTAACGCATTCTTTCATTACTGCATCATGGGTAGAAGCACGTAATCTTCCAACTACTACCATGTCAACCCCCATTCAAATTGACTCAGCCGGTGGTAGAATTCGAGCTGATAGCATATGTTTGAATATAAGTGTGGAAATAAGGGGGATAGCGTTTCCCGCTAACCTTATAGTAATGGGTACTCAGGGAATAGATGTCATCCTAGGGATGAATTGGCTAGATAAGTATCAGGCAGTTATCAGTTGTGATAAGAGGACAATCAAGTTGGTGTCCCCACTAGGAGAGGAAGTGGTGACCGAGTTAGTCCCGCCTGAGCCGAAGAAAGGAAGTTGTTATCAGATGGCTGTCGATAGCAGTGAAGCAGACCCGATTGAGAGTATCAAGGTTGTGTCTGAATTCCCAGATGTGTTCCCAAAGGACTTACCGGGTATGCCACCAGAGCGGAAAGTTGAGTTTGCCATAGAGCTTCTTCCTGGAACCGCCCCTATCTTTAAGAGAGCTTACAGAATATCTGGACCAGAGTTGGTTGAGCTTAAGAAGCAGATTGATGAGCTGTCGGAAAAAGGTTACATTCGGCCAAGCACCTCGCCTTGGGCCGCCCCTGTCTTGTTCGTGGAGAAGAAAGATGGCACCAAGAGGATGTGTATCGATTACCGAGCTTTGAATGAAGTCACGATCAAGAACAAGTATCCTTTGCCCAGAATAGAAGATCTGTTTGACCAGTTGAGAGGAGCCAGTGTGTTCTCCAAGATCGATCTGAGGTCAGGTTATCATCAGCTCAGGATCCGGCCTTCGGACATTCCGAAGACGGCATTCATTACCAAGTATGGGTTATATGAGTTCACAGTGATGTCTTTTGGTTTGACCAATGCACCAGCGTTCTTTATGAATTTGATGAACAGTGTGTTCATGGATTATCTCGATAAGTTTGTGGTGGTATTCATTGATGACATTCTGATCTATTCTCAAAGCGAAGAAGAGCATGCAGATCATTTGAGGATGGTATTGCAGAGATTGCGAGAGCACCAGTTGTATGCAAAGTTGAGCAAGTGTGAGTTCTGGATCAGTGAAGTCCTGTTCTTGGGTCACATAATCAACAAAGAAGGATTGGCTGTGGATCCGAAGAAAGTGGCAGACATTCTGAACTGGAAAGCACCAACGGATGCTCGAGGAATCAAGAGCTTCATTGGAATGGCCGGATATTATCGGCGATTCATTGAAGGGTTTTCGAAGATTGCGAAACCAATGACAGTGTTGCTAGGCAACAAGGTTGAGTTCAAGTGGACCCAGAAATGTCAAGAGGCCTTTGAAGCGCTGAAAGAGAAGTTGACAACATCGCCTGTCTTAGTCTTGCCTGATGTGCACAAGCCCTTCTCTGTGTACTGTGATGCTTGTTACACAGGTTTGGGATGCGTGTTGATGCAAGAGGGAAGAGTTGTGGCTTACTCGTCCCGACAGTTGAAGGTTCATGAGAAGAATTACCCAATCCATGATCTAGAGTTGGTAGCAGTGGTTCACGCACTGAAGACATGGAGGCACTATCTGTATGGACAGAAATGCAATGTTTACACAGACCACAAGAGTCTGAAGTACATATTCACTCAGTCAGAGTTGAACATGAGGCAGCGAAGATGGTTAGAGTTGATCAAAGACTATGAGTTGGAGATCCATTACCATCCAGGCAAAGCAAACGTAGTGGCGGATGCTTTGAGCAGAAAGAGTCAAGTCAATCTGATGGTCGCTCGTCGATGCCTTATGAGTTAGCCAAAGAGTTTGACAGGTTGAGTCTCGGATTTCTGAACAATTCACGAGGAGTCACAGTTGAATTGGAACCTACCTTGGAGCGAGAAATCAAAGAAGCGCAGAAGAATGATGAAAAGATCAGTGAGATCCGGCGACTGATTCTAGATGGCAGAGGCAAAGATTTTCGAGAAGATGCAGAAGGCGTGATATGGTTCAAAGACCGCCTGTGTGTTCCCAATGTCCAGTCCATTCGGGAGTTGATTCTCAAGGAAGCTCATGAGACAGCTTATTCGATTCACCCTGGCAGTGAGAAAATGTATCAGGACCTGAAGAAGAAATTCTGGTGGTACGGAATGAAGAGGGAAATCGCAGAGCATGTGGCTATGTGCGATAGTTGTCGAAGAATTAAGGCAGAGCACCAGAGACCCGCTGGATTGTTGCAACCGTTGCAGATTCCTCAGTGGAAATGGGATGAGATCGGTATGGATTTCATAGTCGGATTGCCTCGCACTCGAGCCGGCTACGATTCCATTTGGGTAGTGGTGGACCGTTTGACCAAGTCAGCCCACTTCATACCTGTCAAGACCACCTACAGCAGTGCCGTATTGGCAGTTGTACATGTCTCGGATCGTTTGTCTTCATGGTGTGCCAAAGAAGATAGTGTCAGACAGAGGAACGCAGTTCACCTCTCATTTCTGGCAGCAGTTGCATGAAGCTTTGGGCACGCATCTGAATTTCAGTTCAGCTTATCACCCGCAGACAGATGGCCAGACCGAAAGAACCAATCAAATTCTTGAAGATATGTTGAGAGCCTGTGCGTTGCAAGATCAGTCCGGATGGGACAAGCGATTGCCTTATGCAGAGTTTTCCTATAACAACAGTTATCAGGCCAGTTTGAAGATGTCACCATTTCAAGCGCTCTATGGAAGGAGTTGTAGAACTCCGTTGCAATGGGATCAACCTGGAGAGAAGCAAGTGTTTGGGCCAGACATTCTGCTTGAAGCTGAAGAGAACATCAAGATGGTTCGAGAGAATCTGAAGATAGCGCAATCGAGGCAGCGAAGCTATGCAGACACAAGAAGAAGAGAGCTGAGTTTTGAAGTCGGAGACTTTGTCTATCTGAAAGTGTCACCGATCAGAGGAGTCAGAAGGTTCGGAATCAAAGGCAAGCTAGCACCCCGCTACATCGGTCCGTACCAGATCCTCTCAAAGCGTGGAGAAGTGGCCTATCAGCTCAGTCTACCAGAGAATTTGTCAGCTGTGCATGATGTCTTTCATGTGTCTCAGTTGAAGAAGTGCTTGCGTGTGCCAGAAGAGCAGTTGCCAGTGGAGGGTCTGGAAGTCCAGGAGGACTTGACCTATGTTGAAAAGCCAGCTCAGATTCTTGAGGTTGCAGACAGAGTCACCCGAAGGAAGACCATCAGAATGTGTAAAGTCAGATGGAGTCACCACTCTGAGGAAGAAGCAACCTGGGAGCGTGAAGATGATTTGATGGCCAAGTACCCAGAGCTCTTTGCTAGTGTCGGGGACCATAATTAGGGGTACCCTCAAGACGCCTAATTCTCAGCTGGTAACCCCCATCAGCATAAAGCTGCAAAGGCCTGATGGTTTGATTAAGTCAGGGATCAGTCCATACGAGTGACTTGACCACGCCACGCCCGAGCCTAGCCTCGGGCGAGGGCAGCCGACCCTAAGATGACTCCGTCTCGCCTGAGGTCTCCTCTTTCACGGCAGGCGCATCTCCGGCTCGCCCTAGGCCCCGCCTCCGATAAGGAGAAACCCTGACTAAATCACCGCACCAACCGACCGAGTCACCGGGGCGTTTAACGCAAAAGGTAAGACCAACGGGCGACCAGACTTCGCCAGAGGTGCCATAGGAGACTCCGCCCGACCCAGGGCTCGGACTCGGGCTAAGGCCCCGGAAGACGGCGAACTCCGCTCCGCCCGACCCAGGGCTCGGACTCGGGCCAAGGCCCCGGAACGGCGAACTCCGCTCCGCCCGACCCAGGGCTCGGACTCGGGCTAAGGCCCCGGAAGACGGCGAACTCCGCTCCGCCCGACCCAGGGCTCGGACTCAGGCTAAGGCCTCGGAAGACGGCGAACTCCGCTCCGCCCGACCCAGGGCTCGGACTCGGGCTAAGGCCCCGGAAGACGGCGAACTCCGCTCCGCCCGACCCAGGGCTCGGACTCAGGCTAAGGCCTCGGAAGACGGCGAACTCCGCTCCGCCCGACCCAGGGCTCGGACTCGGGCTAAGACCCCGGAAGACGGCGACCTCCGCCTCGCCCGACCCAGGGCTCGGACTCCGTCTCGGCCTCTGCCGAGTAATCTCCGCCTCGCCCGACCCAGGGCTCGGACTCTGTCTCTGTCTTGCAGGACGGACTCGGCCTCGGCCTCGGAGGAGCCTCCACGACGCCCGACCTAGGATACGAGACCGCCACGTAAACAGGAAGCGTCATCATCACCTGCCCTGAGCCGACTTGGGTCGCAGAGAACAAGACCGGCGTCCCATCTGGCCAGCTATGCCAGATAGGCCATGATGGCGCCCCGCCAGATCATGACGACGGCGGCTCCCAGCTCCCTTACGAAAGCAGGAGAACGTCAGCAAGGACCCAGCCACCTCGACAGCTGTCCTCCCGTCCGGCTCCGTTACTCCTCCAACAGCCACGACGCCACACCAACAGGGTGCCAAGATCTCTCCGGCTGCCACCTGGGCATGTACATAGGGCGTTAGCTCTCCCTCGCTAGACACGTAGCACCTTGCTACACCCCCATCTTGTACACCTGGACCCTCTCCTTACGACTATAAAAGGAAGGGCCAGGGCCTTCTTAGAGAAGGTTGGCCTCACGGGGACGAAAGGCAGGGGCAGGCGCTCTCTCGGGGCCGCTCTCTCCCTTCACCTCGTGCGGACGCTTGTAACCCCCTACTGCAAGCGCACCCGACCTGGGCGCGGGACGAACACGAAGGCCGCGGGAATTTCTCCGACTCCCTCACGACCCGGCTCCGGCCACCGACTCTCTCTCTCTCTCTGTTCCCCCCTTCGCGCTCGCTCCACGCGCTCGACCCATCTGGGCTGGGGCACGCGGCACTCTCACTCGTCGGCTCGGGGACCCCCCGGTCTCGGAACGCCGACAGTTGGCGCGCCAGGTAGGGGCACGCTGCGTGTTGACGTTCGATTTCCCGTCAAGCTCCAGATGGGCAGTCTCCAACAACCTCTTCAACCCGGGACGGTGCTCCGTTTCGGGAACCTCGAGTTCATGTCCCTCGATGGCGACTACGACATGATACTCCTTCCACCGCCGCGCGACGGCGACATCGCTGGCGGACAGTCCGCCCGCCGGCGGCGGAATCGACGACGTCTTTCCCACGATGGGGAAGGACAACGTTCGAGCTCGCCCCATCCTCTCCCTCGCCATCGGAGGAGGAGGAGGCGGGACAACCGGGGCCGAGCGGGAGGCCGCGCTCCGACGGCTGTCGAGCAAATCGACATCCCCGGCGCCCCAGCGGAGGACACGCCAAGCGTCGCCCTCGCGTTCGAGGCAACGCTAGCGCCACCCCCCCGCAACACGTCGACCCCGAGCAAGTGGACGACGCCAGCACGCTCACGGAGGGCCTGCAGGACGTCGCCCTCGTACCCAAGACGACGGCGCGGTCAGCCCCCGACACGACTTCATCGCTCCTCGTCGACAAAAAGGTAACGACTGCTCCCCATCTCTCGTCATTTCGACTCGGCCTCAGCCCGCCTGGCGACCTCGCTTTGGCGGGCACTCACATTGAGGCGAGTGCAACCTCTCTGGGGTTTCGTGTGCGGTCGCCTTGGGACGATTGACGGGTGTCTCGACCTACGGACCCTCTGGGTCCGAGGAAGATGACGACCCCAGCATCTGCTGGGATTTCTCCGATCTGGCAACCCTAGTGCCATGCGGGGCTTCATGACCGCATGTGACTACTGCCTCTCCGATTGTTCCGACGGCAGCCGCAGCCTTGGCGACAAGGACTGCGGCCCGAGTCGCGAATGTTTCCACATCGAGCTAGGGGATCCCTCCGGAGGCGGCTGTCTCGGCATGCCGGAGGATGGTGATCCCCCTAGGCCAGCGCCTCGCGCCGACATCCCGCGGGAGCTAGCTGTGGTCCCCGTTCCGGCGGGGGGTCACGACCCACAGCTCGGAGTCATCAACCACCGAGGGTCGGCGAATCCAGGGAGAACTCAAGCATCTCCTGGAGGCGCTGCGGCCCGGCGGGCCGAGAGCTCTGCCTCCCGCAGGCAGGGATACCCCTCGGAACCTCGTGCCGCGACTTCCCGACTCACGCGGGAAGCCTCGGCCTTCACCGGGCGCACGCGCACCACCGCGCCTGCGGCCCCGGGCCACCTCGGCGTCGAGCACCCTCATCGCGACCGTCGGGCACGCCTCGACGAAAGGTGCGCCGAGGCTACCACCCCAGGCGTGGGGGACGTTACGACAGCGGGGAGGATCGAAGTCCCTCGCCCGAACCACCCGGTCCGCAGGTCTTTAGCCGAGCCATTCGGCGGGCGCCGTTTCCGCCCCGATTCCGACCCCGACTACTATCACGAAGTACTCGGGGGAAACGAGACCAGAATTGTGGCTTGCGGACTACCGCCTGGCCTGTCAGCTGGGTGGGACGGACGATGACAACCTCATCATCCGAAACCTCCCCTATTTCTCTCCGACACCGCTCGTGCCTGGTTGGAGCACCTGCCCCCAGGGCAGATTTCCAACTGGGAGGATCTGGTCCAGGCTTTCGCCGGGAACTTCCAGGGCACGTACGTGCGCCCCGGGAATTCCTGGGACCTCCGAAGCTGTCGGCAACTGCCGGGAGAGTCCCTTCGGGACTACATCCGGCGGTTCTCGAAGCAGCGCACCGAGCTGCCCAACATCACCGACTCCGATGTCATCGGCGCGTTCCTCGCCGGCACCACCTGTCGCGACCTGGTGAGCAAGCTGGGTCGCAAGACCCCCACCAGGCAAGCGAGCTGATGGACATCGCCACCAAGTTCGCCTCCGGCCAGGAGGCGGTGGAGGCCATCTTTCGAAAGGACAAGCAGCCCCAGGGCCACCCGTCGGAAGATGCTCCCGAGGCGTCTACTCCGCGTGGCGCCAAGAAGAGAGGCAGGAGGAAGTCGCAAGCGAAACGCGACGTTCCCGATGCAGACCTTGTTGCCGCCGCCGAGCGCAAGAACCCTCGGAAGCCCCCCGGAGGTGCTAACCTCTTCGACAAGGCACTCAAGGAGACGTGCCCCTACCATCAGGGGCCCGTCAAGCACACCCTCGAAGAGTGCGTCATGCTTCGGCGTCACTTCCATCGGGCCGGGCCACCCGCAGAGGGTGGCAGGGCTCACGACGACAAAAGGAGGATCACCAAGCAGGAGAGTTCCCAGAGGTCCGCGATTGCTTCATGATCTACGGAGGGCATGCGGCAAACGCCTCGGCTCGGCATCGTAAGCAAGAGCGTCGGGAGGTCTGCTCAGTGAAGGTGGCGGCGCCAGTCTATCTAGACTGGTCTGACAAGCCCATCACCTTCGACCGAGACGACCACCCCGACCACGTGCCGAGCCCGGGGAAGTACCCGCTCGTCGTCGATCCCGTCATCGCGACGTCAGGCTCACCAAGGTCCTGATGGATGGAGGCAGCTGCCTCAACATCATCTACGCCGAGACCCTCTGGCTCCTGCGCGTCGACCTGTCATCTGTCCGAGCAGGCGCTGCGCCCTTCCACGGATCATCCCCGGG